>OY015314.1:48678848-51302325 GCA_955612985.1 Cheilosia scutellata | reverse complement strand
TGAGTTGTTTTATTGTTTTGCTTGTAGAATTTGAGTATGTTCAAGTCTCCCCAAAGGGGTGTTCAAGTCTCCCGGCTGTGGGGGAGACTTGAGCCGAAAATCTGTTTTAAAACATTTGGCATTTGTCAAAAATCTCTTGTGTTTATTTTAGGTTTATGAGACTTTTCTTAAAATAGATAAATGTAGCTAGAAAAAAATGCATTTAATAGGTGGCTGCGGTTAATAAAAAAAGTTTGATGAACGATTTAACAAAAAGTGGCTCAAGTCTCCCGCATTCCCCCTAATATATATAGTTTGTTATACCTACAACGCATCATTATGTCCGTTACAAATGGAATGTCAAAGTGAATATACCCTCACCAGTGTGGTACCGGGTATAAACATAGAGAATCGGCGTTGCGGTCTTTAATTCTTTAAAATAAATGTTTTAAGATGATTTTTATATTTTTCAGACGATTACTATTTGTTTTCAGACGAAAATGTTTTAACAATTTCCCAAAATCAGCTTGCCAAGGAGTGCTCTAGAAGCTGGTTGGATTAACGTCAGCATCAGTCTACGATTTAAGGACATTCCGCACCTTATGTCTCGGTGGTGGAATATTCAAAGTAATCAACGGTCTATTTGAGCAATCTAGAGCCGCTACCCTAGTTAAGGTCAAATTGTTGAGAACGGTGATGATGGCATTTAATTCACGGTGATGAATCTGGTTCCATATCCATATCCATAGTACTACCTCGAGGGAAGGCGAACTGTTGCTTTTGGATGGTTGTTTGTTTGTTGCAGTTGGCGATGAAAAAAAATATAAATAATTTGTGCACTATCATAGGGACCCTAGGCATAGCTTCTCTCATTGGTCTGTAAGCAAAGGGGATTTTTGGTGCCGTGACATTAGGCCACACGACATAAGGGCATATTCGAACGTATAGGGCCTATGTCACTTTGCAAAAGCATCATAAGACAATATTTTTTTGTGACATAGGGTCATATTTTCGGTGGTTGGGTGTGTATGAATCGGGCAGGCATTGATTGGCATTAACTTGGCAATGTCCAGTGTTTTAACTTTCTCATACACATCAATTGTGCTTATTTTACCTCCCCGTGGTAACCACCGGGTACTGGTCTCGCCCACCTGGGCTTGACTTGCTAAACTTATAAGCGCGAGTGTTGAACACGAAAGAAATAGCAACACTATAATGCTCTGTCGGAATTGACTGTCTGCTCGAGTCTCAGAAGTCTTAACATGAGCACCTCAGAATGAGGACGTACGGCGGATGAATTTAAATAATTAAATCAACGGTGGCGTCAACGGTCAACTTGGCAGATACCTTAATGGGCTACTTCGACTTATTTGGAGCTAAGGTCATTAGGGTTTTTCAGCATTAGTCAGGATGTTGAAATAGAGATGGTGGCGGATGAGCCCTTTATGGGCCAACGGCAGCGCTCATATCCCCGTAGTGGGTTACTGACTCCGGGAAATCCGGCCCCTTTTGTCCAAGGGGTCCAGCAAAGGACCTGGCCCTCCAGGTTGGGGGTTGTGCGTCGGGGTAACTTCCCTACCACGGAAAAACCAGGCAGTTCCGAAACAACGACAAGCCTCGGATATGGATGATCTAAATTTTGACGACCCCAGCAAACGAAATAAGGACAATGAGCTTCGGATCTGCACGTGGAATGTCCGGACCCTAAACAGACCGCGTGCAGCCGAACAACTTGTGGAGACCCTGGATAGGTACAAAGCCGACATTACGGCCATCCAGGAAGTGCGATGGGATGGAGAAGGCACAAGAAGGATGAAAAGCTGTGACATCTACTACGGCGAGTGCCGCAGAGAGCAGAGTCAGCGGTTATTTGGATGTGGATTTGTGATTAGAGGAAGACTTAGGCAAGAAGTCTTGGGATTTCGCAATGTTAGCGACCGCCTAGTCACAATCCGCATCAGGGCCAAATTTAAAAATATCACGCTGATATGTGCTCACGCCCCGACAGAGGAGAAAGACGACACAGCCAAAGAAGCATTCTACGATCTTCTTGAGAAGACGTATGATAAGTGCCCGAAGTACGACGTCAAGATAGTTCTTGGCGACTTTAACGCCAAAATCGGAAAGGAGGGCATCTTTGGCTCTACAGTCGGAAAGCACAGCCTGCACGATAACACCTCCGGAAACGGACTCAGGCTAATCGACTTTGCGGCGGGGCGAAATGTCATCATTGCCAGCACACGATTCCCACACCTCAACATACACAAAGGGACTTGGCGATCGACGGCAGACATGCCTCCAGTATCTTGGATGTCCGAACGTTCCGAGCGGCCAACATAGACTCGGACCATTACTTGGTAGTAGCCAAAGTACGGATGCGGATATCCAACACTCCACAACACCGAGAGGATACTGTAAGAAGATTTGACGTTGCAAGGCTACTATCGCAAGAGACCGCCAAAACCTTTGCCGACCGCGTCTCCCTAAACCTCTCAGCAAGCCCACCCTCAGTTTCACCAGCATCAAGTACAGAGGATCAGTGGCAACATTGCCAGCGTGCCATCAGGAGTGCCGCTACCGAAGTGCTGGGTTTCACTAGGCGACCACAACGAAACCCCTGGTTCGATGAGGAATGCCGTCAGGCAAATGCAGCCAAGAACGAGGCCTACCAGTTAATGCTGCAGACAAGAACCAGAGCGGCTGAGAGAGCTGCTCGAGAGCTCTACGGGCAGAAAAGAAGGGAGGAACACCGACTTCTCAGAAGGAAAAAGAGAGAGCACGAGAAGCGAGCGGTCGAATCAATTGAGGGACAATACTGCAGAGGCAATGTTCGAAAGTTCTACCAAAGGGTAAAACGATCCACCCAAGGATACAAGGCCCGAACAGAAGCCTGCAGAGATGAACATGGGAATACAGTAGTAGACTCACAGTCGGTGCTGAGGATTTGGAAAGAACACTTCTGCAGACTGTTAAACGGCGGAGACAGCCAACAACCCGCTGTCAGGCAGAATGATCTGTTCAGCTTGGACGATGATAGCCAACATTTCCGTCCACCCGACCTACACGAAGTGAGGCTAGCGATATCCAAACTTAAGTCCAACAAAGCTGCTGGAGCGGACGGCCTCCCAGCCGAACTTTTCAAAGCAGCGGGAGATGGCTTGGTAAGGAGCATGCACCAACTCATCTGTAAAATCTGGTCGGATGAAAGCATGCCCGACGAATGGAACCTCAGCATCGTGTGCCCCATCCACAAGAAAGGAGATACTCTGAACTGCGCCAACTACAGAGGAATAAGTCTCCTGAATGTCGCGTATAAGATCTTGTCGGCTGTATTATGTGAACGTCTAAAACCTTTCGCCAACAACCTGATCGGCCCATATCAGTGTGGTTTTAGACCAGGAAAGTCAACCATCGACCAAATTTTCACACTCCGACAGATCTTGGAAAAAACCCAGGAATTTCAGATCGATACACACCATCTATTTATCGACTTTAAAGTCGCCTATGATAGCGTATATAGGGACGAATTATACAAAGCCATGTCAAGTTTTGGCATCCCCGCCAAACTCGTCCGTCTGTGCAGGATGACGATGGAGAAATCTCGCTGCTCCGTCAAAGTCGGCAAGAACACCACCGAGCCATTTGATGTCGAAAAAGGTTTGAGACAAGGCGACGCGCTATCATGTACTCTCTTTAATATCGTTCTTGAAGCAATTGTACGAAACTCGCAAGCCAACACCAGAGGTACAATTTTTCAAAAGTCCGTCCAACTACTTGCCTATGCTGATGACATTGACATTATTGGGAGAACGCGGCGAGCTGTCAGTGGTGCATTTGCAAGCATCGAAACGGAGGCGGCGAGGATGGGTCTGGCTGTCAATGAGGACAAAACGAAGTATATGCTGTCAACGAGAAAGGACTCTCAACATCGGCGACTTGGACAAAACGTCACGATGGACAGATACAACTTCGAAGTAGTTAAAGACTTTGTATACCTGGGCTCCACTATCAATTCGCAAAATGACATCGGCGCAGAGATCAAGCGAAGAATCACTCTTGCCAATCGCTGTTTCTTCGGGCTAGGAAGGCACTTAAGAAGTAAAGCCCTCTCTCATAGAATCAAGGAGATATTATATAAGACCTTAATCATCCCGGTCCTGCTGTATGGTGCAGAAGCATGGACCCTGTCAAAAGCGGATGAAAACCTTCTCGGATGCTTTGAGAGAAAGATTCTTCGAGTGATATTCGGTCCAGTTTGTGACGATGGAGTGTGGAGAAGAAGATTCAATGACGAACTATACGGGCTATACAGCGACGCTGCCCTGGTCAAAAAGCTAAAAATTCAACGGCTGAGATGGCTGGGACACGTGGAGCGTATGGACAACAACGCACCAGCCCGACGAGTCTTCGAATCCACCCCTGAGGGACAACGCAGCAGAGGAAGACCCCACCTTAGGTGGCGCACACAATTGGAGAACGACCTCAACCAACTTGGTGTGCGCAACTGGAGGCAGCTAGCGAGGGACCGAGCTAGCTGGAGGGGCTTGTTGGTTGAGGCCGTGGTCCACCCCGGACTGTAAGCGCCACCAAAAGTAAGGGTCATATTTTCATCATAATCTGAGGGCCTTATTTTCTGAGTAGAAGTTAAATTTTTAACGATATGAATAAGTCCCCAATACATAAACAGTGGAATAAATATGGGAGGACATGCTACCCCCTGCAACCCCCCTTCTTTTGGTCAGTGTTAGATTTCGGGGTATGTGCGCGCTCAGGTACACGCAAAATTTCTTTACTAAATCTATGCGAAAAAATTGATATAAAGAATCTTTGCATACACCCAAACTCGCACCTAGTCCAAATCCAACAGGGACCGCAAGCAGGGGTGTTGCAGGGGCTCAGCATGCGCCCCATATATATTTCAGAGTTTGTTATACAAATTCTTTCAAATATTTATAGGTTTGGAATAAATCCCTTCGACACACCACGAGTGGCTGCCAAATGTTGACAATAATTTGAAAGTAACATAAGGTCATAATGGGCTTTTGACACATTATATAAGCGATATAGGACCATGTGTTTGAATATGTCGAAATATGGCCTTATGTCACGACACCGCGGTTTTTTATATCCCCCACAGGAAGGTACTAGTACTACACTTTGTCGTTATTTACATTTGTAACGCCATGAAGGAGTCATCGGAGATCCCATATAGTATTTAATATATTCTGAATAAAAATCTGTCTGTATGTTGAAAACACGATAGGCTTCAAAACGGATCGACCTAATCGAATAAAATTTTGTGAGACGACTTCTTTTTACCGTCGGCGTCGTCAGGTTGTTATTGAAAATAGTCTATGTCGGTCAAGTAGTACAAAAAACCAATATTAGACACATGCGGGTACCGGTACGTACAGTACATAGATACTAACTCACATGAACTCCTTAAAATTTAGCTAGTTTCGATTCGATTTTAAAAAGAACGGGCTAATTTGAGGTTAAATTCGAAGGAATATGTTATTCACAAGTTTGTGGAACTCGGCTTATTGTTGTGGATTGCGAACTTAGACAATTCGTGGCAAAGGGTATTTTCGTTCGTGGCAACATTTTTGGAATACGAAATTTCGAAATTTAAACTGTTTATAAACTTGTTTTCTTAATACAGCTGATGGCTGAAATTCTCGAACTGCCGCGACCTAGAAAAGTGTTCATGTATCATGTGACCGGACTGTTAAAACTTGCGAGTATTCGTTCGTTCGTAGATAGTTGATCGCTCTCATGTGAATGGTCCTTTAGGTATTGGCCCAGGGGTGTTCCTGTATGGTGCCTCCCATACAAACAACAACAGTCAAAATCGTATATCCCGAAGACCACCGAATCGATGATGGTCCTTTAGGTATTGGCCCAGGGGTGTTCCTGTATGGCGCCTCCCATACAAACAACAACAGTCAAAATCGTATATCCCGAAGACCACCGAATCGATTGAGCTCAAATTTACAGGTGATCTTAGGTATTGGCCCGGGATATTTCCTGTGAAAATTGTGTAACCTCCCATCCAAAAAACATCTTCTATGCGGTGAATATCACGAACACACAAACAACGGAGAAGAAATATGAGCAAATTGAAAGTGAAGGAGCTGAGTCGCTAAAGACAGCAAAAAGCTTTGTTAAACGGATATTGCTAGTTCGATTAGCTATAGGCCACCATCAGCGTCAAGTATTGAAGGCCAGTTACGAAGCTATCATGATATTAGAAGCCCGCAACTTATATATTCTGGCTACCAACTACAAACACTGGTTCGAGAGTGTCTCGCGAACGTCTGACAAATATCCGAAAGTTTAACTGTCGCGGAAAAAGCTTCTCAATTCAGCCGTTCGGACTCGTCAAAAAATAATTGTAGGTCCCTTCCATTCGTCCCAGAAAGAAAAACTCACACTAACGAATGGTTGTGTGTGATAATCTAGGCCTAGCGCCTAGGGTGCCTTGCCTATACGGACCTGTTGCACCAACTATTTATTTATTTATTTTTTTTCTTCTATTAAGATCGTAGTTGTCATTCGGTGTGGTGCTTGGTGATGATATCTCCTTTTCCAAAATCCCTTTTCCAAAATTCCCTTTCCAAAATCCCCTATTCCATAATCCCCTGTGCTGGAATCACTTACTCCAAAAGACCCTGAGAGAAAATTCCAAATTTTTAAATTTGGTGTTATTAATTCTGTCGCGCGACAGAGTGAGATACGTATGGGGGAATGCTGCCCCCTGTCAGATTTGCGGTATATGTGCGAAATTGGGTATATGCAAAGTTTATATTACGTTGTTTACTTAATTTTAATGCCAAAACTACGCGTTTAAAAAACGGATAGATTCTAAACTGTGGAACAGGGGATTTTAACGAGGGATTTAATAAGTATATATGTAAATGGTAGATTTTGGCATAGGGGATTTCGTCCCGGAAGATTTTGGAAAAAGAGATAAAAAAAATGAGAGGTTATGTCCAATAAGGGATTTTGGAAAAGGAGATAACGTAGGGATCCCCTTCTTACTACCTACTCCCCTAAGCGCACTTTTAAAGAGGATACTTTCAGCTACGACTCTGTTTTCCCAGAAGACTGGGTACCTATTTTACAAAACCTTATCTCATAACTCATAGACTCCATTTACTGTATCATTCGGTGTATAACGTATATCATGCACTCAGCAAATCTTTGGTCCAACTCTATGACACTCCATTAAATATTAATTCAATCTGAATGTTGTTTACTGGTAACCTAAAACACAAGACCGTCAGATACACTGACCAATTCAAATCCATTTAGACAATCGTCATCCACAGACATCTGTCTGAGTGTGTTTTATTTTATTTTCTAAACTTTTCATTTGTAGGTACAATTTTTTGCTTTTATTGTGCCCCTAGCAGGACAAGGTCAGTCCTTCGCATATTGTTTTCGATCTCCCATTTTTCCATCGTTTTAGATAAAATACGATTTATTCAATCACATTTATAGACTTTAGTATTCAGAACGGAAGTTGAGTGGGAGTGCTGCCCCCCGGGACAGCAAAACCAATCAAAACAAAAATGATGAAAGCAATTTGAATCAGATATCAAGTTGGGAATTGTAACTGATATGAATCGTGTATTATAAATAGATACAGAGTGATAAATAATTCGAACATGAAAGTGAACGATGAACATGGTGTTTGATTTAGTACCATTATTATGGATGGTTATTCAATTGTGTGGTAGTTTAGATATACCTACGAGTTGTTTGCCAGATAATGTTTAATTGCGGTTCCAACTGTTTGTACAGTCAGGTATACGCAGACTTAAAGGCCTACTCAAATCACCATCAAACGTCCTTACTCGGTAGGATTTCGGTAGCTTAACTAAAAAGTTAAGCTAAATAAACCTATACCGAAGCCACAGGAGTATTTCCCTATGACGATTAACTCAACATATGTATATAAAAACCTTTTTTTGGTGCAACTTTTACCAAAGTCGAACGAAACATAGTAAGATAAAAGAAACCCCAGGCAAAGTGCATTTAAACTTCGTAGGGGTAAAATTTGTGCCCTTGGAGTAAACAAAGCAAATATTCCATAAAATCTACAACCAAAATCCCACTCCTAGTCGTTCGATAATAATCCAACCCAATGTTGACCGCAGGTATCTAAGCTTAATGTCTTTCAGATAATAAATGGATTGCCCCCCCCCCCCCCCCACCCCCAGCTAAGGTATTAGGTATCGTATATACGTATAGGCGACCTTTTTGCCCTAATTGAAAATTCATTTTCCATCAAAGAATTTCTAACCAAACATAAAGTTAAAAAAAGCTAAACTTTTTAAATAGTTTCAGCACTGACATGGGACCTTTGAAGGCAGAAGGAGTCTTTGGTGAATACATACATAAAATTGAACATATTGCTCTCGGTCTTATGTAAAACTTTCCAGGTGACTGGATAAAGTTTTCAAAATAAAATTTTAATTTTTGTTGCAAAAATTTCGAAAACGGCTTCTTCAAAGTAAATGTTATCATTTTAGATGAACTGAACGAAAGGAATTTATGCTGTGGTATCAGATTAAACTCGAAGCTCTAAGGAAGCATATTTTAAGAGAGAGCGAGAGGCGGGGGGCTGCGGCTGAGGGAATTTGAATATCTTTGCGGTCGTGTAACGAAGAGCTGAGACAAAGTTGTGTCTATAAGTATTTTTGTTTTTGTTTATTAAATGTTTCAAATCGCTTTCACAAGAGGGTGTAAGAAAGTACTTCAGAGCTAATGCTATTTATTTTATTAGCGGCGAAAATCGAATCAACGAATTTTGTAAGCTTCCATTTGTTTTTTGAATTAAAAAATCTCCATAATTATGTCTGTTGAATTTCTTACATTTTAGGGCATAATAGTCTTCGCCATATTATTTCCATACAAGTTTTTGTATTCTACTAGAATTTTGGGGTGGGATTCTGTAAAAATCGAAACGAAAACCGCTCATTCAAGAGCGAAAATTTGTTTCATGTACCTAGGTTAGGTTAGGTTAAATAGGGGTATGAGAGAGATGTCTCATACGGCACTAGGCACCAAAAGAGCCCATCCTTATTGTTTTTTTTTTAAACACTTTGAAGTAGAATTCCCTTCAAGATTAGATTGGCAAGACGGACGTGTGAACAGGGATTCGAATTTAACAATCTACATACGGACGGCTCAAAAATGGACTGAACTGAGTGTCTGAGCATCTCAAACTCCTTTAGGCTCCCGGATACATCCAGTGTGTTTTAGGTGGAAATACTTCCTATCCGCAAAGCCTGCGGCCTAATCAGACTACACACAAAAGATAGACATATTCATTGACAGTCAAGCTGCGATCGCCTCAGTCAATATAACCTCAAAATTAGTATTAGAATGTCGAGAGGAGTTCCAGGTTATAGTAACGTTTATGGAAACGTACAGGCTGACGAGCTGGCCAGTCAAGGTTCAATCCTCCACTGCTCACTTGCGGAATTGATCCACATTCTCAGAATCCCTATCGAAAACCAATATCAGATGGATGAGCCTAACAAACTGTATCATTTATCAAGAAGGATGTGCCGAAACTATAGCGGGGAAAAATATCCCACCTCCTCAGTAAAACACGAAAAGATACAGCCAGAATAACAGCGATCACCACAGGCCATCTCTGGGCAAACCCTTCTTAGCATCCCTCGAGGAAGTTTCGAAGAGTAGTATATAAAGATGTTTAAGAAGCAGTGTAGTAGAAATTGCAGACTTTTGGGTCATTTTCACAATTCGAGTTTTGACAGCTGTATCTAAAAGTATGTTTTTGCGCCTTTTGATTTTCTGATTCTATTTGAGATATCAATTAATTTGTAAATAATATATTTTGTATTCACATAGCAATATTGATTTGGTTCCATTTCGTTGGTTACAATTCGACTCTTGTTTTAAATTAAATTGTGCAGTCTTTTAATATAAATTAGCCATGAGCAGCATTGCCATATTGAAGACACACAGCTTTTATGCAGTGCAAACTATTACCGCTCCAGAAATGTTTCTTTTTCTTGGCACCAAGAAATATCCGCAAAAGGGATTTACATTAGCTGTTGAAACAAGCCCCCTGAAATTATGCCAAAAGAAATTACGCCAAAAAATTAAAGTGGAAAAAGAGCCCAAAAACCTCCATACAAATTTGTGGCATTTTTTCCTAGGAACAAATCGCCCAAATATTTTGACACAAATGCCGCTAATTTTGCCATTTTTTCCAAAACTCGTTCGGGCATTTTTTCCATTTAAGAAAATTGAGAAAACGCCCAAAAAAGTGTTTTGGAAAAAAACACAAAAAAACGTGAAATAAGACTTCTAACGAAAAACGAAACCGTATGCGGGGGGCATGCTGGCATTTTGGGCGTAATTTCCATTTAACTTTTTGGCTTTTTTTCCAAAAATATGGCGTAATATCCTGGCATTCTGGTAAATTTTCTTTTTTATTTTTTGGCGTTTTTGCCAAAAATATTTCGCCGCAATTATTTTGGTCTTTTTTCCAAAACACTTTTTGGCGTAATTTCAGGGAGCCGTTGAAACAACCAAAGAAAATCCAAAAAAACGACATTGAAACAGCTGTCGTTGTGTCCTCTTTCACACGAAACGAAAATTACTTTCGTTTTTCGAGTTATATGAAACAACAAAAACGAAAACGTCAACTATTTCTTTCGTTTTTTCTTTTCCTTTCGTTTTTTATTAAGTTACATGAAGAAAAACGATCGTGCAAACGAAAACTATGTCCTTGCTTGGTACATATATGGTCATTTGAAAGAAAACAACTTTTTTTATATTTCCTGACATGACAAAAATCGACCGTTAAAAGCAAAGACTATACATGCATACAAGAGGCAGAATTTTACAGAAGTATCCTCAATCTCAACTCACGGTCAGACATTTTCAAAAGAACAAGTATGTACTCAATGATGACATTCAATTTTCATGTTTCTGTCCACGTTCTAATGAAAGTTCCTCCGAATCTAAACCAAAAGTAAAGTTTTTTTTTTCATAAAGGCTAGGGGATTGAACAAAGGCTGAGCGGACAAATAAATTGATGTAAAATAGGAATACGTGGAGAAATTTACCTACATCGAAAAAAAGGAAGACTTCTTCTATTATGTAGGTACCCAGAAATGGAACTACTGTCGGAGAACAGTAGTTGTGAAACGATCTTCGAAATTGGCGTACAATGAGTAAAGAGCCTATGTTATGAGTATGTGAGAGCCAACAAGTCATTTTTAAGCAATTTCGAATAGGATTGACTTTCGCGGAACGAAATAGAGAGTAGGACCCCAGATCAAATTGTTTTTGGAAATTCTGCAAAAATATCGATCGTTGGACGGAACAAATATTTTAGCTATAAGATTGGATGAAATACGGCTAGAAATACTCAAGTTCATTAGCTCTTTGTTGTCATGGGAGTTTGGCGTAACACTTAATTTTCCTGACTATCGACAAACAGGGATAATTTGTGCACATTTTCACTAAAGGGAATAAAATCGTTTGCCCCAATTATAGTAAATGTCACATTTAAGCCTTTAAGATACACCCAAGGATGAGTCAATTGTGTTTTGCCAATCATATTGCCATCCACGGGTCCTCGAAAAAGGATTGTAGCCATCTATGTTGTAGCTGGGACAAAGTAAACATGAACAAATTTTAAGAAATGGTGGCATCCATAATGAATGTTCAATACACTTTGCATATAAGGACCACCAGAAAAGCACAAGCAGCGGCGTAGCGAGGGTTTGAGCCGTGGGGGGTGACTTTTATTGAAATGCCGACTTATTTCAGGAACTTGCCGACTGTATAGAAATCGTGAAAATCGGCTCAGTGGTTATCGAGTTATATCTAACGTCAACGAGTTTCACTCCTCAGAAGATGTTTTTTGTATGGGAGGCGCCACGCCCCCTTGTCCAATTTTGACCAATATTAACAGGAACACCCCTGGGCTAATACCTAAAAGACCATTCACATAAGAGCAACCAACTACCTAGCGAACGACTATTCGCAAGCTTCCGTCCGTTCACATGAACACTTTTATATGCCATCAGTTTCTACCCACAATATCTAGTTTGAGGTTAAATTCGAACAAATGTTTAAGGACCATTCACATGGGAGCGAACGAACGAATTGATGAAATGCGAACAAACCACTTTTTATGCATTTTAAAACAGAAAATTGCACATTTTATTATCCCAACAGGAGGACAATTAATTATTCCATCAAAATGTATTAAGAAAACAAGTTTATAAACAGTTTAAATAACAAAATTTCGATTTCCAAACTTTTTACCGGGAACGAAAACACCCTTGGAACGAATTGTCAAAGTTTATTCGCAATCCACATCATTTAATTCGCGTTCCACAAACTAGCGAATAAAACATTCGTTCGAACTTAACCTCAAACTAGACATTGCGGTTAGAAACTGATGGCTGAAATTCGCGAACTGCCGCGACATAGAAAAGTGTTCATGTGAACGGACTGTCAAAACTTGCGAATATTCGTTCGTTCGTAGGTAGTTGGTCGTTCTCATGTGAATCGTTCTTTAATTCGCTAGTTTGTGGATCGCGTATTAAAAATGATGTGAATTGCGAATAAACTTTGACAATTCGCGCGAGTTACGAGCGGCCGCGACCGATCGAACATAAAACAATAAAACAAATAAACATTCAACGAAACAAATGCGCGATGAGCTTTATTACAACGCTACATTACAACTGGCTTAATTTCTCTGCCTAAGCAATGAATAATAATCGAACATAAAAAGCTCCTGGTGGTGTTGTTTATGTGCTGTTGCTGGGTGCATTGCTCATCTCGCTCAAAAGCCGCAAACTGACCTTTTGACTACCGCTGGCCGCTCTCGATCTTAGGTAGATGTTGATTGATTAGGTAGATGATGATTGTGTGTATGTACAATGTACATAACTCCTCCCGCAATAGTTTGGACCAAACGATTTTAGGAGTTTGTGTCCATGAAGAGTGGATTTACATCATATATGTAGAGGTATGTAGGTGAAATTCATTTGTCATTTTAAAGATTATGTACATCTTGGAGAGAGCACCAAATGTATTGTTCGTTTAATCATATCATTGTATCAGGATCAGAGTCAATTATATTTTCATTTTGTAATAATAAAATAACATTTTCATTTGTTTTTAATTTTATTTTGTATAAGAACAGGCATGATTTCAACAACAAACAGATTAATAAAACGCAAATACAATAATGAAATGTAGCAATACGCAGAAGATTTTAATAAATAACGGACATGTAACAAATGTTTTTCTTAAATCAGAAGTTTGTTTATGTTTTATAAACTTCGAATAAGATTTTTGTTATTATTTTTTTTCTATTTATTTTTATTGTTGGTAGATAAATAAAGAAAATAGGTAGCAACTAAACCAGGACTTTTTTAAGTACATAAACTGACCTAAGGAGACGCGAACCCATATATATACACACATTTAACACACTTTAACGTATTGTTTTTTAATTTTAGACCTTGACTAATTGTGTATTATAATTTTTATGTCTATTATGTTTAACTTTGTTTTTTTTTCTAAATATTAGCACCGATATACCTTCGACACTTATTGTTTGTTATTGAATCATTTCAATGTTTTATTTTCTATATTTCTTAAATCACCGATATTCCTTCGATTCACTATAATAATTATCTTTATATCACTTAACTTAAACTTAGCAAGATTCGTTGGGGCAACTGAAGGATTAATATCCACCACTACGATATGCCTTCGTAATGTGTTGCCTATGTAGTACATACAGTCAGTCCTCTTTCTTTGTTTTAGCTACTCAATTATTCACTATACATATATGATTACGAGGTCGTACTACGAATCCTAGCGACTGCGCCAGTTACGAGCGGCCGCGACCGATCGAACATAAAACAATAAAACAAATAAACATTCAACGAAACAAATGCGCGATGAGCTTTATTACAACGCTACATTACAACTGGCTTAATTTCTCTGCCTAAGCAATGAATAATAATCGAACATAAAAAGCTCCTGGTGGTGTTGTTTATGTGCTGTTGCTGGGTGCATTGCTCATCTCGCTCAAAAGCCGCAAACTGACCTTTTGACTACCGCTGGCCGCTCTCGATCTTAGGTAGATGTTGATTGATTAGGTAGATGATGATTGTGTGTATGTACAATGTACATAACTCGCGGGTGTTTTCGTTCGCGGCAAAAAGTTTGGAATTCGAAATTTCATTATTTAAACTTTTTATAAACTTATTTTCTTAATACATTTTGATGGGATAATTAATTATCCTCCTCTTTGCCCAAACACACGTTTGCCGCGAATTGTTAAAGTTCGCATTCCACATCAATAAGCCGCGTACTAGCGAATAACACATTCCTTCGAATTTAACCTCAAACTAGAAATGCCAAACGTCCTTTTTAAAATCGAATAGAAACTCGATAAATTTTAAGGATTTCAGTCCCTGAGGACAAGCTACAATTTAGCAAACGTCTGATAAACATAAAAACCTTAAGAAAGTTTCTCAATTCAGGTGTTCGGACTCGGCATAAAATTGTAGGTCTCCTTCATTCGCCTTAAAATTAAAAAAAAAAATAAATAAACAACCGATTTGTTGTGAGAAGAAACGGTCCCTAAGGATCTGTTACCCCAACAATATTTTAATTTTTCTTTAGCAAGTGTTAGACTGTCGATATTCCATAACATGTTGGCTTTCTCATATCAATATCATTCAAAATCAAATTGGGCAGACACCATGATATAAGTCATAATGTCATGTAACATCAATTCAACTGTATGTCAACTATAATATAACAATGGAATTTGTAGACGCACTTATCACCCCGAAAAAAACCAACTGACATCGGCTCTATCAAATGAAGCGTTGAGTTCGCTCACAGTTCAAAAGTGAATGTATTCGTTTCACTCATCAAATATATACATATCTATGCATGTACACACACTCTCTATTCACCCTTTCACCCACGTGTGACAACAGAAAGAGTGATTGATTGGGTCAATTATATATCCTTCGAACAGACACACATAGTGACGCATTGAAATACAAATGTTCAATCTGCAGTATTGGAATTACTGTCTTCATTTTCCATGGACAGAAAGAGAATGGAGATATTCACAGTTCACACCCACTCCAAGTATACCTAGATATAGAAGAAACATGATTTATTTTTTTTTTTAGAATTAATTAAATTTCGCCCTTTCTTTGTATATGCACTTCAAATTGAAATTACTTGCACTAGTTCTTTGGTGTATTATCTATACTACAATGAGAGAGCAGTGGAGAGCACCACCTTAGATAACAAAAACACAAAGAGATTGCAGGAGAAGGATTTACTTTGGGCGAGATTTTTAGATCTAATAATATTGCTCGTCGAATCGATATCCTTCTTAAGTCGGAATAGGATGAATTGTTAAGAGAGAAAAACAATTTTCATTAATTTACCAAGAAGGACTTCAAAGACTTATTGAAACAAGATTTTCGCCCGTTCTTAACTTTTTCAAGGTGTTCTTTGAGATAGAAAGGGAGTTTGTTTGCAGTGATTGATAATATCACACCTACCAAGGTGTTTTTTTAAATTTCCAATCAAAATTCGATGAATTGGTTTTCAACAGCAGATAAATAATTCATTAAACTCATTGACCCAATCAATGTCAAAGTGACTTATCATTTTTGATCTCCAATTATGTGCAAATTAGAATTTAATAATTAAACTTAATAATTTAAACTTCTACGCTAATTTAGAATTTAGTTCAAACAATTCGAAACTGTTAGTCAGGAAGAAAAATTCAAAGTTATCTAGTTCCGAAAAATGATGAAGAAAGAAAATGATTCGTTAGTTGCAAGTGCAACTGATGAAGCTTTTCTCACTTTCCATCAAATTTGCCATCCACAAGAGGTTGTCTGTAAATTTAAATTCAATCGATTCAGTGGTTTTCGAAACATAACATTTTGAATGTTATTTTTGTAACCATCTCGGGCAAATATCAAAGATTGTCTGAAAATTTTAGCTCAATCGGTGCAAAACTTATTGAGTTTTTATAAATATAGAGATTTTGTAAATTAGATTTTAATAAATAAAAACAAGAAAGGATTTAGAGAAGGTGTTGCGCAGCCATCATGTGACTTCTTCAACATCGTTCTTGAAAGAATAGTGCAAAACTCAAACACCAGAGGCAAGATCTTTCAAAAGTCCGTCCTCAATCGGCTGAACGCATCGTGATGTCACTGGCGCGTTCGTGAGTATTGAGACGGTGGCGGGCAATATGGATTTGACGTTCAATGAGTGCAAAAAAAGTACTATAATGCCATCCAACACCGACGTCTCGGACAGAATGTCACCATAAACAGATATAACTTTGAGGTGGTTTGGGACTCTGTCTACTAAAGGTATGCTATGAACTCAGTCAGACAATGACACCAGTGCCGATATTGAAAGAAAAATAACTCTTGCCAATCTCTGTCTCTTTGGGCTAAGAAGACAACTGAGTAGCGAATAGAGATCTGCATGAAATCAGTGATGGGACTTCTACCACTTAAGTGGTATTTCTACCACTTTTTGCTCAACCCAAAATTCTACCACCCACAAATCCAAAACTACCACTTTTGCATATAATAACAAATACCCACGCACTATAAGACTTATTTTCCATCATTCACATAATAGAAACCAAGAAGTGGTTGAGTAATTTTAAGTTTTTGGTATACTGGAACTGAACTTTGGAAAAAAATCTGTGATGCTTTGTGAGGTGAGGTTTATAGAGCTCAAGAAAATTTGTTCTGAATGTTTGCAAAAAATTATTCATTATATTTTGGGTATTGATAGCATATCTAATAGCAGCATTTATGGTATGTTTTAAAAATCTACCACTTTCTACCACTTTTTGGTTTCCCAATATACCTACCACCTTTTGCCTACCCTCAAGTCCCAACACTGGCATGAATCCATTCATTTGCTCTCTTTAAACGAGTACAGTAGTTCAGTGTACTCTATTCACAGCAATTTTACGAAAGAGAGTACACTAAAAATGAGTACCACAATGCCTAGTTCAAATACTCTACAATAGAGATCACTGGAAACCAAAATGGGTTCACTGTTAGCTTTTTTTGCTTTGTATGGGTGCTTGAATTTAACAAAACAGCATCAATAATAACTCTTAATAATACAATGAGTGCACTGAGTACACTGAATAAAACATATGGAATGGTTAATTGGTTTCTAGAGTCCAATGTTGCAGCTTTATAAAAGTGTGCTTTGTTAGGAAAGTAGGTTTTATTACAAAATGGAAATAATTTCTGTTACAGGGTGTGTAATGTTACAGGGGTACATAATGTCTCGCGGCAAAACGTAACAAAACAAAACAAAACATAAAAAATGGATCACCCGTTACTTTCAAATATAAACATAGCCTCTTCCCTCTATAACCCACATTATCTTCCTTCCAATGCCTTCTTAAAGGTGCCTGTCCATTTGAGAGTAATAATTTCGAGATTTTAATCTCGTGAGTTCTTCGATAACATTTTAAGAGTAGATTCCCTGAGAGTACTCTCATAACCGTGTCCACTTGATATTTATTTTACTAGTTAAAATGTATTCTAACTATGTTCCAACCAGCGTGAAGGGAAGCCATACCAGTACGTGAGTATGTATTGGTAACGCTATGAGTTGATTTATTTCCTCCGATATCCTTTGTTCTGCCATGTCGACTCTCGACAGCTACTCGCAAAATACGAACCGTGTTGGAATTTTGAGAGCTAATCTCCGATAGGGATCAGAACATGTGTCCACTTGCGAGTGACTTTCAAAAGGCTCGAATCTCGAGAGTAAAAAGTTAACTCTCCGCGAACTACTCTCAAGACTATGTCCACTTGCGAGTTTGCTATCGAGAGCTGCTTGAGAGCTGCTCGCAGCATTTTTACTCTGAAATGGACAGGCACCTTTAGACATTCTAATTAATTTACTTTCATAAGAAAATAAATACTCTGTGTACTCAGTGCAGTGTACACTATGTTTATGAGTACTCGTTTATGAATACCCGTTTATCTATGAGTGCACTGCTCCCAGTCCCAGTCTTTCTCTATAGCTCAAACCTCAAAGGTACCTCTGGAGGTGAGGTACCCTTTGTAGGAAAATTCTTCGAATAATTTTCGAACGAATGGACGCAAATGCTCCAACTCGGAAGATCTTCGAATCCACACCAGTAGAGGAGGACTGAGACTCAGGTGGCGCACTCAAGTCGAAGGGGACTGAAGACAGCTAGCTAAATAAAGTGCTGGCTAGAAACGCCTGTTGGTTAAGGCGCAGGTCCACCACGGATTGAAGCGCCTTGTTAAGTAGGGGGTGTTTTTTTTAGAGGCATAGCATTTTTTTAAAAATAAAACACAACAAATTCAATGGAATGACCAAAATGTTGGTTGTATTAGCTCACAATTTTGGCTAATGGCATTTAATGTTTAAAAATAATTTCTGACATATGACTTCCGCGACTGCGCCTTATGAATGCCATCCTGTCGGTCCAATTACGCACCACTTTTTTCGAGCATACATACTGCATACCCAATTTTATTTCGTCAATACTGCGTCGAATGTTGGGTTCTAATCGATCAATCGTTCATGGTTTATCAGCATAGACCAGTGATTTGACAGTTGACAGTTATCCCTATCGGAAAGTTCTATACCTCTAAAAAACAAAACACCCTGTATATTGTAAGTAAATAGAAATTTAAATAAATGACTCAAAATTCTCCTACAAATGAAGTGGGCCGCCTCCACAAAAAACGCTACAATACCTACAACTATACTCTGTTGTGATAGATAGAAAAACTATACGCCACATTTTAGATAAAGAAATAAAAATAACAAGATGGGGCAACAGGCGTGTAGTGTTCCTAGGCCTAGATTTTCACCACAACCATTATGTTTGTGTGAGTTTATATTTTTGGGACGAATGGAAGGGTCCAACAATTTTATGCCGAGTCCAAATTAGCTATGTAATGCGTACATAGCTTGGTGAGATTTCGCACATCAAAAAGAATAGAATATTATTTTTGAATAATGAAGAACAAAGGCTTCAACAGGACTAAACCCCATCGATTACTTGCATCATTTCTATGAAATTTGTGACAGGCTATAGCTATACAAATTATAATAATCAATTAAGCAATGCGACAACTGTTCAAGGGAATCAATCCATCAATCAATTTTCTATAAACACTATGCACTCATAAATCGAGTTAGTGACTACATCTACTAACAAGGCGACAAGCCGGTGATCCACTCTTAGAACAATAAAGTACCTGGCTGTGCCGTGTAGTTGCGGTTATGTAGCCATTTATAAACACGCTTTCTTCTATTTTGGTACCGACTAAAACACTATTTTATATAATGATCCAAAAATCCACTCACCGACCCTAACTCAAAGAAAATAAAACAACTCTGGCAGATATATTTTTCTGTTGCAATATTTCCTAAATTACAATAATCACGCACTCTTTTCACTAACAAATATTTTGGATTAATCCTTACCCCGCAATTATACTATCTTCCCACATTGTTTGTCCTTTCGCAAGACCATTAGCTGCCGTCTACAAAGTTTGCGTGCCTGAGCTGTATTTTTTACTATCCAGACAGCTGTGTGTGTGCGCGCCTTTATGTTCGATATTTTATCTCTTTCGATTCCGCTCCATCCATTCCATTCACCTTAACTCCCAGCACAACCATCAACCATCATAATAGGGTAATAAAATCAACACCATCTGGGAATATGTATCTACTTTGTTTTGTTTTTATTTCCATTAGCCTTTATGGCGGCGAAAGATTTTATTACGCTCTCCGTCGTCGTCGTGCTTCCAACGAATGTCCTCTTCGAGGCAAAAGTAACTAGCTATATACCCAGCAAAGCTACAAAGTCGAAAACCCCTTTCAGATATAGGCGGCTGCGGGCGGCAGCATGTTCAATTCATCTCAAATCGAAAAGAATCTTCTAGTGCTCGAAATGTCCGTGATAATGCTAAAACATTTCCGGCTCTCATTGACATCTCAGCAAGGGCATCAGATAGCCCCCCCCCAGTATTGAACTCAAGACATATACATTTCGAAGTCAGATTCGACGACGATGATGACGACAAACGTACTGCTCTTGCATTTAAATATCAATTCCGAATTTCGTATTTCGTATTCACTCCTTGATAGTTGATGCCAATGGAATTTATGGTAATAATGTTTCACAGCGTCTTCAGCCGCACGCACACTCTCCAATCGAGTTACCGCTCAAGAACGACTTATCTTACTGCATGGCATCTCCATCTATACTCTATTGAATACAATTCAGCTTAAGTTTCAATCAATAAAATCCCCATGCATCTCCGAAGATGGTATGTCAAGGATTGCCATCAGAGTCGTACCGAAACGAACAAGTGTTAGTGCAATGGGAGGCAAAGGATTGCAAGAGCTGGGTTGTGAAAATTTATTACTTGGTATTTACGACCGAAATTTACTGATTTCAAGTGTCGTCTTCGATATTTAAAAATGTATACCCTACCTATACCAGTTTCCCTTTTTTTAACATTGCACTTTATCGTAAAAGGACGATGGAATGAAAACACCACCCACAAAGAAATTGAACGGCCATGCTCCCATACATAATCTGCGTGTTTAGAATTTTGTACATTCAAGCTGAGCCTCTTGTTCTTACTCAGCTCTGTATCGTCTTGGATGCTTTGCATTTATTTACATTTTAGTAGGATTATTGGATATTTTTCGGAATATTTTGGAATTTATTACAGAATTAGATACTAGGAGGGTGGATGCGCTGCAGGACAGCCGAGAGCCGACACTAACTGGATTCGAAATTTAATTCAAATTTTCATCGACATTTCATTGTAGTGTAGAGTATAGAACCAAAGGGCACATCCATAGAGTGATCAGAGCTCCACCCAGGTGGACTTTTAATTTCGTTCGTGTTGCAGATAAATTTTACATAGAAATCTGTATGTATACATATTGCAAAAAGGAAACTCAAGAAAATGTTTCTTGGGTGTCCTGGAATAATTGAATTTGAAATTTAATTAATTCCTAGTACAGTACTTTGTGATGGTAATATACACTCTCGAAAGTAATTGGAAAAAGATGACTCTAGTTTTTGATTAGTTCGTTCGTAAGTGAAAATGGTAAGTGGCCTTGGCGAGGGGTGGCTCTGCAAAAGAAGTGTGTAGGTAGGTATCTTAAATTACGAAACTTTGTGCGAGAAATTGAAATCAAATGATTTCTGGACCGTAACAAAATTAATATAACTTGAGCTTTTTAAAGACACGCAGCGGAAGGTCAAATGTGCTAAGGATTTTCAATGCGCAAGGTACTCGTTCGTATACTAAAGTAATTGAAAGACGGGGAAAACTCGAATTGAGTGTTATTGGAATGAAAAGGCAAAAGGATAGCCTGGTGATGCTTAAGTGCTATTTGAGAGGTTTTTTCTATTTCAATTAAAATTACAAATTAGTATTCGTTTGTGTTATAATTTTCAATGCAAATTAATTCGAGTTGAATGTAGAAATGGGAAGTATCAAAAGTATGAAGATGATGCTGAATGTGTCTATGTTAAATGGTGAATGTTGCATTGCAGCTCAGTCTCAATAAAGCAAATCCAAAGACAGAATGTAAATAACCAGATGACGAAATAAAAGCCATATACCCTTACACTCGTTGCTTCCGTTGCGGTGACAAATATGCCATTATCCATCGAAGAGTAAAATAAAAATAGTAATATGGAGTTTAAAATACTAATAAAACGCTTTTATAAGTAGATACTGCACTAAAAAGTTCAAAAATTCAAATTAACAAAATTTATAAGGTTTATCCTGGAAGGGGCTTCAAACAAGAGAAAGCCATGTTTGTGTAGTTTACACTCAAATAATAATATAATACTAAGCCCCTTCCTGGATAAACCTTAAAAATAGCCGGACAGTCAAGCAGCCATCAAATCCTTGGATTCGATCTCTATAATTTATCAAGTAGCCCTCGACCTCGACTGCCGATCGTCTCTTACGGAGATGGCCGAAAAGTTCAACATTCACAGGGAGGGATACCAAATCGCTACTTGCAAACAAATATTGTAGCTGAATGCTATCAAGAGTACAAATCTACAAGTTTCAACACTTGTCTAGCGACAAAACAAATTTGGCCTAAGCTGGATTTGAAATGCTCTAAGAAATTGATCTCTCTCAACACTCCGCAAGTCTAGGACTTTTCGCAAACGACTTTTGCATACCTCATCTTCTCTGTTCCTGCCCAGCTTTCTTCCGTAGAAGGAATCTCCACTTAGGAGCCTTCCATTACAACGACTTGGGCGACCTGACAAACACAGACATCAGAAACCTCTTACGCTTCATAAGGAGTTCAAAATAGTTCAACTAGTAAGGAGATCTTATATGATTAGGGTTGCCAGAAATAATTTAAAGAAAGTAGTTATCGAGCATGAAAATCCCGGACTTTCCCGGACAAAATAGGATCTAAAAAAGAGTACAAAACTAGGACAAAAATGCGCGTACTACCTATTTGTTACCAAGTGATTTTAACTTTCTCGTTTTTATTGCGGTAGGCAGGTACTTCATGTTTTAAGACCGTGCGTCAATTGCGTTGAATAATTATTGTCGGCTGATTTTCTGACACATATGAAAGTGTTGCAAAAAGATGTCTTCGATAGAGATATCGTCCCCTTTCTGCGTTAAGCACGTATCTACAAAACATCTATTCTTCAGGAATAAATAAACGCATGTATCGGTAAAATCTTTCTATTATTTATAATTTGACAGTTTGACTAACCTGGAGGTCAATATGATGTCAGCCTGTCAAAAATTGACATGATTTTTGACATGTGTATTGTGTTCGATTAAGGGAAGCTATTCTTTTTTTTAATTCGTGAAGAATGAATGTTTTGTAGATACGTGCTTAACGCAGAAAGGGAACGATATGTAGGTATATCCTTAGTCATTTTACTCCATTTTTTCCAACTTCCAATTGGGGGAAAGAGGAGATATAACAAATTCGAAATTCCGAGTTATTGCCAACAAAATATATTTCGTAATTTTGTCATTCACAGATTTTAAAAATATTGGAAACATTTTTTCTCATTGAACATTAAACAAAAAAAAAATGTTTTATATTTTTGATGGATTTTTGACGTCTTCGAAATATTATTTTAGGATTTCAAACATAAGCAAAAGTCGTTCCACGGCCGGGTGAAGAGAAAGCCATCTCCTTTTTGAAAGTTATAAAAATGACCGGTATTCTATATTCATTGTCGATCAATTCAGCAAAATATTTTATATTTTTGAAGTGATTATATCGACTTCAATATAGGTAAGATCGCATTAGATTTTGAGTACCGTGGTGGAAAACAACACTATAGACATTTTTTTATTCAGTGTTTTCGAGCTTTTTTTCTGTCGATTTCCAAAGTTGGTATTACAATAATATGTTGCAGAATTCAGAAGCAACAAGTTACGATTCAAAATCACTACCAAAAATCGGGGATAAAATTGACACTTTCAAGCTCTGTTAGTTTCGAATTTCCTTTTCTCTTGACTATGAAAAATGAAAAACCCGGACAATCTAGAAAAACTATCCCGGATGTTCCCCGCATAGGTGAAAAAGAGTACATGTCCGGGAAAACCCAGATGGATGGCAACGCTATATATGATCCTTTTTAACGTGGTATCACAATGGACCTATGCTAGTCTGAGTGTGTTAGCGTTTCCCAGCTGGCAGCCACTTTCATCCAACCCATCTTACCAAACCAAGCTTAGAGGAAGTGGTTCAAATTTGGATTGCAAGATAATAAACAAGCATTTGAGCATAACAATTTTTTCACGAAGTTAAGTAAAAGCCTTTAATAAGTCTCATACCTTATTATATCCCCAGGATATTTTTTGAAAAATTTTGTAAAATGTTTTCTCTGAGTTTCAATGCTTTCATTAACAAATGTTGCTTACAGTGTTGCTAGTTTAGGAGAAATTATTATGGTCCATCTCAACAAATTTTATAACTTAAAAATAAAATGATGCCTGTTAAAACAAAATATGTTTTTAAAAGTAAAATAAAAAAAAGTTATTTAGTGAGACAACCCCAGAGCAATCACCCTAGCCGGGTCGTTCGCGGCGATGGCTAATCCTTAACCTTGCACTGCAGGTAGAGTTTGTAGTGAGTGATATAGCAAAAAAAAATGTATGTATAGAAAAATTATATATTAGATATCTAAGTTTAGCTGTACCCGCGGAATGAGCGTTTAAAAACGACGTACCAAAGGCAATTATTGGCGCACTGACTAACCATAGAATTCAGAAGACGATTGGCGAATGAGTGAAACAGTTGCTCACCAACAGCTCCATTAATTCAAAGCTGGGCGATGCATCTGTTCAGAGGTTTGTCAGCAGCGATAAACCACAAGGCGGTGTGATCTCACCTCTTCTTTGGAACCTAGTGGCGGCCCCAAACTGGTTCTCTTTACAAAGAAAGAACAAAATTCTCAACTTTGTTCCCCCAAAACTAAATGCCACTGCCACCATGTTTGGTGCTATCTAAAGGTACGATTACACGGCTATTACCCACCTCCTTTTTTTTACTTCAGGTGCATCATTTGCACCTTGAACGGACTTTGTCTTCTGCAGTTTCGTCACGAACGCCTTGAAGTTGCTGTGCATTCTATTCCACTTAAATCAACTGCGTCGATCGCCAGCTCTAGTACAACTATTTCCCAAGAATCGGTTTTGACATGTTGAAGTTTGTATTCTGGAACAGAGCTATCCCAAAGCTCCCGTTAATTTTGCACTGCCACAATCAAACGCGATGCCTCTTCGTCGCTCCACGAATGGCTAATTTTTCTATCCCGATTCACTACTGATTTCTGCGTTTTGGGTAATTTTTTCGACTTCGTTGTACATTGTGTATGTGTAAGCACTATTCAAATTCACAACATTCACATGCACAACCGATTAGTCCAAATTGTCGGCACTTGACGGTAGCGAACAACCCAAGCAAAAAAAAAAATAGAAACCAGTTTATTAATTATTTACACGACCTTTCGCCACGAGACAAAAATCCAAATGAAAGCACAGAAACAGATATCGTATTCAATGCTGCGTCATTTGTCATTTGCGTAGAAAAATGGCATGGCATGCATTTCGTGTCTTGTCATTTTTTGGAGGCTGCCATTTAAATGACGCAACACCCAAAAAGTTTAGTCACTTGTCCTAGGCGTCAAAGAGCGATCACACAGCTATTTTTTTCTGTCATTTTAATGGCATACAATTAATGTCATTTGGTCCGCAATTTTCTTAGTCATTTAAATGACGCCGAAAATGTTACCCCAAAAATGGCGATCAAACAGAACGACATTAAAATGACGGCATTGTGACGCGATTTGTCAATACGTCAATGCGCCATTTAAATGACACAAAAAAATGGCCGTGTAATCGTAGCTTAATACGGCGAAATATTTAGGCTACATTCTAGACATGAAATTGAACTGGAAACCAAATATTCAGCAGAAAGTCCACCACGACTTTAATGCTGCAAAAAAGCTTTTGGTAGCAAATGGGGACTTCAGCATCGAAATTACATTTTGGCTCTATGTATTCGTCATTTCAATATTATATCTATACACACATTATGGCGTTGTCGTCTGGTAAACTGCGCTTGAAAAGGCTATTCACCACACTCACTTTAGTCGTGTTCAAAGAACAGTATGCGTCTGTATAAGTAGAGCGCTAAGGATCACTCCAAAAGCGGTTATGGACGGTTTGTTATACCTGCTACCGCTAGACCTTTATTGTAAACAAATGGCAGCAAACGCAGCCCCCAGTGTGGAGGCAATCCATCTGCGGACCAGTCGACAACTGGTCACTGGTCTATTCTAGATAAATTAGAATGCATTCCAAAAGATTACACCCTCCCCCAGTTTCAATTCAACAAGAATTTTGAAATCTGCATACCCTCCAGAACTGACTGGGAGAGTGATAAAGTGTCTCAAACAGGAGTAGGGGTGTGTTTTCTCCCAAGATTTAAATTGTATCATCTCATTCCGCCTTCCTAATCACTGTAGCCCGTTTCCAGCGGGAAATCATAGCGATTAAGGAAGCCCTCTCGTTGCTACGGTATAATGTAATATCCGGAAAAGATATCGTAATTTTGACCGAAAATAAAGACGCGACTAAATCCCAGGAATCGGTCGTCTTTAAGTCCAAAACAGCCCTCAATTGCAGCTTATCCTTTAACGAGATGGCGAAAAAGTTTAAAATTCAACTTAGGTATATGGGTGCCGGCCCATAGGGGCATATTCCAGGAAATTGCAAGGCCGACGAACTCGCTATAGGCATGGAACAACTTTATCAATTCTACCGGAAAAGAAAAATTTGTATAGGCCTCCACCAACTAACATTATTTCAACTTCGATTAAGTTCGATTAAGAACCGCAGACCCTTTTCCTATAAAGCTTTCAAAAACATTCGGTAAGAGTAGAAAGGAGAACGTTAATCGAAGCTATAACTTTGTCCCTGCTCCTACTATTCCACTGTTTATGTATTTCGTTTCCACTGATTATTTTGTTCTTTACTGATTGTCAAAATGACGACGAATTTTGCAATAACAAATTGTACGGGATTTTTTAAGGTGAAATTGTCAAATTGATTTGGGCGTTATTTCCTTGGACCTAACGCCGATAACTTTTATAATTGCCTCCTACCCTGTAACAGCTTTCGCTGTCCTCACATAAATATTTAAATTTGTACCTGGAATGAACCAAAGAATGATTTCTGACATCCTTTTCACTGAACCACTGGAACGAATGTAAAGGATGGGACATTCTATAGCACCGTACTGAGCAGCATTGAATAGCAGAAGCAAAAAGTTCAAGGTGAAAACAGTACCAAAAGCAAGTAAGAACATAAAACCCTATTCACATGTTCAATGATTCGTGTTAGCTGCATAAAAGATTTCTTAAATCAGATCACATCCCATAATAAATACCAAACAGCTTTCAATGTACCCACAAAGGATATAAATATTTCTTTACACATTCAAATAAAATTAAGCACTTCATATAGAAAAAAAAAATATCCGCAATAAGCATAAATAAACAGGAGGGGCCCCAGCCCATATTTCTATAGTAAAACTTCTTTTAACTGTAAGCCAAATCGATGTGTAATGCTAACATTTGACCATAAACCCTTTAAAAGGACTCAAATCGGAAATTCTAAAAAAAGGGCCAGGAAAAGAAACTGCAAAACAAACAAAAAAAAAAACTCTCCTGCAGCGTCTTTGACTGCATATACAGTTGAGAGGAAAATCTATGAAAGGAAAATGATATTAAATTTCCGTTTTCCGCTTTGCTTTCGAAAACACTATGATTCACTTTTCATTCTATAGAGCCGTGTCATACTTTATGCCATACAAGGCACCTACTCTAGTGCCACCTTCTTTTTAGTTTTGCAGATCCGGCCGCACCGAAAGAACCTCTGTAGTCATCTTCCTGAATTTTCTACTTAAAGTAAACGATGGGGGCCCACAAACCAGCTTTACAATTTTTATTCAGATCAAAACATAGAACAGTTGGCTCTATGCCAACTGAGAAAGACCATTTTGGCCATCGGCATATTATACGTTATGAATTATGAGGCAACGTGAATTGAAGAAGTTCTCTATACAAGTCGGAACAAAATGTGTATACGTATGTTTTTGTGGAATGATTAATTTGACTGCAATTTTTTTTTTATCAATGGGTTATAGTTATAGACTTAGGTTGTGTGTTAGATTTTTAAGCACTTTTAGGGTTAAAAAGAAAATGGAGGCTTATCTTCACCTCGTAAAAGACTACACTTGGCAATGTGTAAAAAACATGAAAACAAGTCAATTAGCTCCATTGGCAAGTCCCTCTTTAATATTGATTGACAAGTCGTTTTGTTAGAACAAAGTAAAGTGTCTTCAATTATTTTTTACTGTCGAATGCAACTGACGATGGAAGCTTGAGGGGAAGTTTAAGAAAAAAAAAAAGACGAACATTTTTAGGATAAGCATTTCAATTAGCTGGTGAGTATTAATAGCCTACAAGAACGATTTTTACGATGAAGGTAGTCCAAAATAAGTAAAAAGCTTAAAAAGCTTTAAAAAGGGTCAGCGCCATGGAGTTCTAAAACTGCTTTGCTCTATTCGATTGACTAAAAAAGCATGTCGGTTTATGTCACCAAGGGTTTTTTATAAGTCTTACCGTTTGTCACGTTATGTGCATTGGTTGCATGTCATGTAGGGCTCTTATATGCTGCTGCTGTAGGTCTGCTATTAGTCGAACTGTATGTCTCTATAATGCTGTCAAGTAGGCTAGCAATATTCGAACCCCGGTTCGAACACAGGTTATAGCTTTATAAAGAATGAGGAGTTGCTGCGGATAGTACTTCTTAGCTATAAATTCAACCTATTGGGTCGTATGAATAAAAACTAGCATTTTCTTTGAGTAAAAGGTTATATTAATGTAAAAGCACTTAGAAATTGCTTTAAACCGGTATGAATAAAAACTTACTTTGCTGAAGTAAGTTCGAAGATTCGAGCAAAGCATTTACTTCCTACCCTTGAGGCTTCTGTCAAAATTTGCAAGTGAGAACTGTCATGTGGTTTATTTTTTGAATTTTTGTATTATGAATTTGAATTTAGAATTAGAAAAGCAATTTTTGGGGAAAAGTGATCAAAAGCTAAAATAATTTAATAAAAAAATTCACATAAATACAAAAAAAAGTAAAAACTATGGCCGGGCGAGGTGAATTATGAAAAAGAGTATTTTATACAATTAGTCAAAGAAACGGTTTATTGATGAATGCCAAGATCCTCTCCGACATCAACCTAACCTAAAATAATAAGATTTTCTTCTAAAAAACTATTAGCCAAATAGTCCAAATTTTGACGCGTGAAACGATACAGTTGCTTAAAGTTGTTATCGTAACCAATTCTCCTTTCCTTATACTGTTGTTTTTTCCACGAACGTTAACAGGTATAATGTGCTATTTCTTTCACTAACAATAATTAAATTAACTAAAAAAAAACACTGAAAACTCACAAGGCTAGGATGTTTATGTAAAAAAAATTGCGCACAAAAGATTTAGCAAATGCTCTGAGTCAACAAAATAGCAGATTTGGAATTTACCTAGCAAATGCTTCGTCTTCCACGTTTTATTCATACCAATCGGAGTAAAAGTCGGTGGCGCCGCTTTTCGAAGATGTCAAAAGTTGGAGTTAACTCAAATCTGTTTTTATTGCTTCGATTTTGACATTTGTTCTGAGTAAAAGCAATTGCTACGTTTTATTCATACGTCCCATTATTATATTATTGTCGAATAGAATAGACTTGGTCGCTTCTCAAACTGCATTTGCATTTTTGTATTTCCAAAAGCGATTTGATCGAATCAAAAGCGATAGCTCCATCGGTGACGGATTGCTGGCGGATTAATCTAAACTAAAAAATAAACTAAATTCGGAAAAATACATGGAAAATTGCAACTCAGAATGGAAAACTGGAAAGCACTGGAAATATCATTTTCGCCCTCGTTCGCATTTGAGAATAACCAAAAGCGAAGACGGTCGAAATGGAGGTATCGCTTTCAATACGATCCGCCGCGCATTTGGGAATAAGCCCCCTGTGTTCTATCTTCTATAGTTTACACTCACAGGTATACCATTCAAGCGAGAAGGAAGATATGTTAATGTTGTCCTCTACAAAGCTGTAAGTATTTTTATTCGTCGAGCTAAGCATATCATTGATATGGAGAAGAAATTGAAAAAGTTGGTAAACGTAAAGATCCTTTATATGTTCCTGCATTTATATAGCAATAAAATCCCATAGTACGCTATTTATACTGAAACTTTCATAGATATTAAATTGTATGGCTATGGATGTTTTAACCACGAGTGGATTACAGGTTTCCTATAGGCGAACTCAATACTAATGCCTATTACCTATTAATCGGTGGCTTTCCAAATATTCTATTTTATTTATTGTATCCTTTTCCTATTCTTGGATAGAATTCTTTTTTGAGTCGCTTTCAGCAACACGGAAAAATGTAGCTTATATTATATAGGGTGGGCCAAATATTAGTTGATTTTTAAAAATGCAATAAAATGAGAAAAATTATTTTTTTTTTCCATATATTAGGGCTTTATTAGTAAGAGCAAACGTTCCCATTAATTATGGAACACAACGTCGTTCAAGTGGCTGCTTCGGCTGTCTTTGCAGTAGCTCATTCTGTCACTCCAATTTTCCAAGACCTTGTTGATGGTTTCGGTTACATGGATGATATTGGCCTTAATTGCTTGAATTGTTTCCGGATTGTTGGCATAACATCGGTCCTTCACAGCTCCGAGGCGGCCTATTGACATCGCCAAGACGGCTGATAACTCGATTTGGGTATTTGGTGCGCAAAATATCGATTTTGACATGGGCTGTGTGACATGTCGCGCCATCGTACATGAACCAGGGGTCATCCAAACTCATGTCTTCAATTTCAGTAAAAAACGTCGGTTAACATTGTTAACACCGTTAACCGAAACGTTGTTAGGCTGTTGAGATCGATGGCGTGTTAATTTTCACACTCTCGACAACAGCAACCACATTCTCGACTGTGCGCACCTTAAAACGACGGGACCATGAGTGTTGTCCACTATCATACAAATCTCATGAACTTTTTGCACAAACTTGCGTGCCTACAGATGAAGGGTGCTTAGGTTAGGTTAGGTTAGAGGGAAGTGCACAGCTTTAAGTGCTGTGCTACCACGGAGGCCTTTTGGTCCATTGTGATCCCTTAGTTTTTGGTCGTGGTTAAAATTTACATTTTGGGTGGGTGCTTCATTTCGGCCAAAATTTCTTTTCAAAAAACACACTGTTTGAGCTACATAGCACTCACTTTGGAAATAAGTTTTCAATATTTCCCAACGTTGTTCAAGCATAAAGCGACTCATTTCGTTCAGCGGAGGTATGATACTGACTTTCTGTCAAGATTTCGAGCCTATGATTTAAAAAGAAACCACTAGATGGACCACCCTTTATATATATTATGAGCCTTATGTATATACGTAAAAAGCTATAGTTTTCTGAGGACTTGGTTGATATTAAAGCGGAATGAGCTTCAGTAGGGAACAATATTCATGGCCACTGGCGGGCAGCATCTGAGTTTCAGAAGTCAATTTATGATTGGCATAGCCTTTAAAAAAATCATTTCAAACAGAATATTTCGGAATAGCTACTTTAGCACATAATAAGGACACTTGAAAATGAGTTCAGAGCTTCAGATGCCACCAACGATTTAAACAAACTTAGGTACGAGTATTTTTCAGAAAGTCTGTGTCTGACCTATGTAGGTACAATTGTCATTCACATACCACCAAATCAGTAATTTTTGGGTAGAAAAATGTCATAAATCCAATATATCATCTGCGGACTAAGACCTCAATTGTTACCGCAGACTCAACGGCAGTTCTAAAGGGATCTGGTGGCCCTTTTTACGATACGTTATATTTGTGGGTTCCATGATAGTTTACTGTCACGACTAATTTCCAGGTACTTAGATTCACGTCAGAATTCAAAGGCGTCGCCATACATAGTGGGAGTAAAAGGGACGATAATCCTCTTTTTGGGTTTAGAGAAAGCCCTTCTTTGTTACGCCATCTCTGAAGTATACCGATAGTGATATTCCCAGTATTAATAATGATATACAAAATTATAGAATTTTATCTTATAATGTCTCAGGTCTAAAAAATAAGGATTTGTTTGTAAATTTTTTTAATTTCATTAATCAGTTTGAATTTATTTTTTTATCTGAAACACATGTCGAAAAAGGTAAATGTGAAAACTTCCAAGGAAAATTAAAAAAATTTTGAATGTAAATGGATTCCAGCAACGAGATTACACTCTAAAGGAAGAGCGATTGGATGGATATCGGATTCAAGAAAAATATTGAAGGACTGAAATGTGAGATCAAGGATTTTTATGAATTGGCGTATCTGACTATTCAATGTGGGAAAGCCAAATATAGTTTACCTACTGCCATCATACTTAAACTGCAATAGCTGGGAGCAAGACTTTGAAAAACTTAACCAGCTGATAAATGAGTTGAGTGATACTAACATGATGATAATCGGTGACCTAAATGCAAGAGTAGGTATCGAAAGTGGAGCTGAGAACAATTTGGAAGGAGTAACATGCCTCTCATTGGATACAACATGCAATGCAAGAGGCAGAAAGCATCTAGATCTTTGTGATTATTTTATCTTTTGGTCTGCGGATTTTAAATGGTGCAACTGCAAGTGATAAATGTGGAAATTTTACCTTTTTTGGGAAGCAAGTCCCTTGCGGTGATTGATTACTGTCTCATAGGAAAGGAATTGGTGGAATGCGTAACCTACCTGGAGGTAAAACCACTTACCTACTCGGATCACCTATACCTATTCTGGTTACATTTAAGCAAAATTGCAGAGCACAAAGGATATGAAGGTGGTCCCGAAACTGATGTGGAGCTTTTGAAGTATTTCGGAAAACGTGCTTTCGCATTTACTACTGACAAAGGTTGTTACGTTGTCGGCATATCCTATGGTTCGATACATTGATTTACTAAGGATTGTAGTGGGTCGTCAATGACTAGGGACCATAAGGGTAAGGGTTTCTTGAGTGCACCCTATAGTTCTTAACGCCGAGAGTTTCACATCATCAATGCGGGTCTAGGCTGGTTTACTCTTTCATTGAGCATTGTCATTATCATAAAGATAAGCACTCGATTTCAATAACTTCAATTGAATTGTGTAATTTTTGTTTAGGATAAGTAACTCCAATGTACAACAACAATTTCTTGGCGACTATAGTTCGGCGCTAATTGCGTTAACTAGTAACAGCTTCATTTTCCGGTTCCATTTCCAACTCTTGAAAAAGTCTGAGAAACACCCGAGAGCATACCTGCCAATGCTTCAGTTAATAGAACCTTGTCTGTGACTCAGTTACACGTTGCCGTCTTTAGAAAGAAGCTACATATTGACGCATACTACAGTATTTCAGGGGTACAGGGGTACAACAAAATCGGTCTGCGTACGGTTATTGTCGTATGTGACAATCATATTTTTTTTAAAACTACGGGTGTTTACATAAAACTCCCATTTGCTACTAACAAAAATCGTAAAAATGCTCCAAAATTCGAGGTATTTAAATTTTAAACCTCCCCGGCATTAGCTAATCTAAGGATGAAGTATTAGTTTTAATTTAATTTTTTCTAAGTGAACGTTCTATCGTATGACATAGATCTCTTAGTCAGTTCTATCGCATATAAGATGCCACAGGAACAGGACGTAGGTATAGTCTCTCAAACAAACGATTCATGAAAATCAAATATCAACAAACAGTTTTATTTAATTGTATAACAGTCTTTACCAGTCATATCTTCCAACTTGGGACATCAAATTATTTCCTTACAACCAGTTTAGTGGTTTCGCCATTCGTGCAATTCCGCTATAAATAAATCCACCATATACCGCAACCTGAGTGGCTTAAAGGAGCAAGGAAAAAAAAATATTATCACAGATATCTTTGGAATTTGTGGAAATTTTTACGGTTTCTGTTTCTCTCCGCCCGCCCGTTGGTGGAATCTTTTGAACATTTTCAATTGGCGCAAGGATAACCTCTGACTGGCACTGGGATACCTATTCCACCAGAAAAGTTAAAAGTGAAATACCGAATCATGAATCCAATACATACGTACACCTACCTATATAATTTATATTTTATGGTACTGGCTTGTGGCTTTGAATGCTGGTCGTAGACTGAAAGGCAAACTTATGCCTTTGGCTGTAGCCTCTAGACCTGAACATATAGCTTGAGTACGAATGCATACGAAACGAATGTTCATACACATTCGTTGTAGAGTAGTTTTATCCTATCTATGGATGGAAATTCTTTTTTTCAGCTCAACTAGGGCATATGTAATATTTTATCGAATTTATGAAATTTTTTCCCACGTCCTTGCGTTCTCAATTGCACATTACTTTCTTTGGTTTCGCTGTTCATGGTCCTTGTTTGCTTTTACCTTGTTATGGATTTACTTTAGTGAATCCTTCGCGGAAGCAACTGTGCTATAGTCAGATAAGCATTTTTGTTAGTACTTGTTTCGAGATACATGTAATATATAATAATAATATTCAAGGACGTAAACGGATGAACGGTGAAAGATAACAAGGAAACCACCACAAGGTTAACAAAATTGGATTGGAATAAAAGCGTTTGTAATGGAATTAAGCTAAAAGAAGGCAGGTTTGTAATGTTAAGTGTAATCAGCCAGGGTGCCAAAGTTAGTATACAAAGCAAAAATTGTAATTATCAAAGATAAGTGACGCTTATCATAGACAAATGAAAAATTAAAGTACCACTTCTTAGGTACATATATAGAAAACAGTCAACATAAAAATCACACATACGCTGGCATCTTCGTTGGGAATGGTGGTTGATTTATGCGAAATATTTTTATGAGGACATTTGAGGTATTGGAAATTTGTTCTTTGACTTTAAAAAAGATTGTTGCGTGAAATCCGTTGTGCTTTCTTGTCGATCCACACGAATATTTTTTTTAGATTTTCCAAAGAGGATTCTAAGATTTTTATTTTTTTTTAATGGATGGATGTATGTATTTCTATGTTCGTTGAAAATTATACCCAATGGTAATATGTTCCTACATTTTGCTTCTTGTTTCATCGATTTTAGCCAATAATGTAGGTACTTATTACAAAATTCACAGTTAGAAACTTTTAATTCTTAGCAAAAAACTAATAAAAATATCTCTTAAAAAAACAAACATAAAAACTAAATATTAACTAAAGTATAAAATCGTTATTTTATATATAGCTTCTTTTCCAATTTTGAATCATTCTTCCATTAATACCGTATTTAGGTGATTTTTTTACTACTAATATGTTGCCGAATTAATTTATAATTTCTACTATGCTCGTACAATGGTCGAAATTCAACAACATAATATATAAACACAATGCTACGCAGCATGCAGAACAACGAATCTACCGAGAAACACATACGATAGATACGTGTACAATAATAATATAAGGGCAACGTTATCTTTTTTATATATATAATTATTATTTTGTACGTGTTTGTAACCGAACTCTTACTAAATGGCTGGACCGATTTTAATGAAATTTTGTGTGTGTGTTTGAATGGGTCTAAAGATGGTTTAGGTTCACAATTGGACCCGGTAGTTGGCGCGGCGCTGCGATCAGATTCTACAAAATTTCAAATAATAGGTAAACACTCAATAATAAAAAATATTTAAAAAGCAAGAATATCTCATGAATAAAATTTCGAATAATATACACTCTACAAAAAAAAAATCATGAATAAAATGTCTCTAGTTGATGTACCCATTGCACGCAGAAATCATTTTTCGCGCTTTTATCTTTCGTCCGCCCCTAATTATTTCAATAGATTACCCATGAATATTAGAACAATCCATAACTCTTTCATGTTTTTAAAAAAAGTTAAAGCCTAGATTTTTACTGTCGACTATGTGGGCATTGAAAATGTCTTAACTGTTTTGATTTAGACAAAGGGTTTCTATTTGTTTTCATCTGTTCTAGCATAGATGTTTTACTGTTTACACACTTCTTGTCATTAATGATTCTTGTAATTTTACATTTGTTAAATTTTATCATTCTTCTCTTGTACAAGTTTAATTTTATAGTCTGTTGTACCCCACATCAGAATTTTTTTATGTTTCCTTTGTAATTGAGAGCCATTCACACTAACTTTATAAGTTACGAATGGTCTCGTTTCTCTCCACTACTAAATTAAGATTTGTTTTTTATATAAATTTAAGTTACAATAATTTAAGTCAATTTGTAATATTGTATACCGAATAGTGTGGAATAAACTAAATAATAATAATAAAAAAAAAAATTTCAAATAATAAATACATAGCTACTAAAAAAAATGAAAACTTAAAAAAATTTTTCAAATAATAAAACGGCCGCAGAACAATTGACGGACAATGAAAATGTACGAGCAGGCAAAACGATGTTTGCCGGGCCCGCTAGTGACTTATAAGAGACAGCGATCCGTAATAGAAACGTTCTCTGTACATATGAATCTCTTTTTTTTTTCTGCTTCACACAGCTGCAGAACTTCGACTAGGCGAAGGGTAAATATTATTTTTCATTATAATATGTCCCACAAAAAAATGTGCAATGGGGTTCATGTCTGGTGGCTGCGCAGGATGTTGAAGATTTCTTGGTACCTACTTGATATAGCATGTAGGTATAATGTTTTTCAACTTGTCCCGATTTGTGTTTCCGGTCATTAGATATCCTGTTGAAATAGACGTTTATTTTTAGATCTAATTTAATTGCATAATTGAAAAAGTGTGGTCTATGGATTTTTCTTCAATTAAACAAAATGTCCAAAACTTGGAGAAGCCATACGTCCTTATACCATGACGTTTATTCCTCCATGCTTAAAAGTCGCTAAATATTATAATTTTATCCGAAAACCAGTTGTCCTTTTCAACATACTCCTAAAATTTCCCTAATAGAAAAAACTTATTTGGGCATTTGTTCCTCACGAGTCTCTTTTCCAAAAGATTACCGATTGTCCTTGGCCGTTGATTTTTTAAACAACTTTGGGGTTGCACCAAGAAAACAAATGCCAATATTATACAATCTTTCAAAATAAAGTGCTTTGAGAAATTGTAAAAGCACCGTGGTATATTCAAAACGACGACATCTACAGGGATTGCGGAATACCTCCAATCGAAGCTGAAACTATGTAGAAGCTTTGCGCGAAATCATAGAAACCGACTAATCGGACACACCAACAATACAGTCCTACAAATTTTTGATGAAAGCAATTTATTCCGCCGACTAAAAAGTGCAAAACCTTTCGACTTGGCGATATAGAGTTTTCGTTTCTTGATAGAAAACTTGCTTGATAAGTTATATGTTAGTTGCAGTTGTAGACAATTTATATCGAAGGGTGGTGTTTTTAGTCAGTAAGAATCTGACACTACTATGAGCACGCCTTGTTGTCATAGTGTCTATGCAAAATTTGCACCGACCCTCGGAAAACAAAAAAAAAAATTTTAAATTTGTTTTTAATCAATCAGAAAAACATTTAAAACGTGGAACAATAGTGGAACCCATATAGTTGCGGGATTTCAAAGTCGGGTTTGTAAGCCTTCTTGCGGGCTAATCACATTTTAATTTAAAAGAACATCAATTATTTCTGACATAAGAAACACGAGTGGTAAATGCCTGCTCCATTTCATTTAACCTTAACTCTACAGACTTAGCCACGAGCTGCTGACAGATTTCTATCTACATCCTTGATGTTAGTGGTTAGAATATCCCATGCCGACAAATCCAGTACACATGCCTTCAAATATCCTCTTTTTGTAGTCACCGTGTCTCTTCTGATAATCAGTAGGTACTTTAATTTTTTTTCTTAAACTCCGTTCCTCATTATATGTATAATTGCATAGACAATTTTATTTCGCATTTAATTTCAAACTCATTAGCTTACAAAAAAAAAAAAAGACGATGATAATTCCTTCTTAAAAAGGAAAACTCATTACTCTTCCGAAAATACTTTTTTAAATTAAATGTCATCCCTGAAGTTCATCCTCACAAATGTTATTGCCGAAGCTTTATTTGTTATCTATCTTCTTCCCACAAAAGTGCTCGAAAAAAATAAAAAAATAAAAATAATGCGAAAGCCAAAAAAACAATTCAAACTGAGCATTTAAGAAAAGTAGGTACCCCAAAACAAAATAAATGCTCCCTTAAACAAGGGGCATTAAAATGTCATCCATTCATCTATTAGAGAAGAATTGCTGCACCTAAATTTATTTCAGAGAGCGGCCTCCACGGCGTATACGTAATATTTTAATGTCAACGCGACAAAGCCAACGTGTCCTGTATACACCGGGAGATTTGAAAGGAAATTTATATATTATTCGCAGCTCCTTTCGGCAAAGCTAAATCCGCCATTTATTCGTGTGTGGTGTGTATACTTATGTATGACAGTGCTGGTAATCAAATATTTGTTGCCACCAAATATTTTGCGCTTTGTAGGTGTAATTTGAAATTAAATTTCATCTAGAGTCAAAATATTTGTGCTCCGATACAAAGCGAAAAGCGCAATCATTTTACCAAAGAAAAAAAAATTCTAACTTGGCACTTGAGAAAGTTATTTCTTTTGGCAACTATGGTGTCGCTAAGGGGAAGAAGCTGTAGGAGCATCTGGAATATTTTATACCACAGGAAATCCAGGACGACTATGCGAGGTGATAATGCCTGCCTTCTTATTTCAGTTTTGTTATGAAGTTTTCTTGTGTATAGGTATAAGGATTCCGGTTATTGTCCTGGTGTTGCTATGTAACGAGGGGTTTAATTTCTTATGGTTGGCCAGGGTTCTTGGGGAGCGAAATAGGAACAATTCATTAAAAATTAAGTACACTCTGTCAGGTTGCCGAAGTAACCGAATAATTCAGGATGACACAGAGAACCGTGAGGATTTGCTGTTCTTTTATGCCATAGGTATTAGCGGGTAAAATGTAAACATGTTGAAAATGGTTTTGCTGTGAATTGTAAAGCGATAATGTCAGTAAGAGTCAACGGTGGGTGGAAGAAATCGGATGAAAATGTTGGTGGAGACGTACATAATTACAGAGAATTTATTTGGAAAATAAATAGGAAAATGTGGAGCGAATGAAGGGAACGTGTAGTGTAGTTGTATTAGTTTTATTTTCAGCCTGATTTTAATAGGGTTTTTGGTTCGTCTGAACAGCTAACATCGATTTAACTATCTCATCCTGGGTCTACCTAGAAGACGCCTGCCCTATGGTACCGATTCCATAGCACGCCGTGGAATCCTGGTTGGCAGCATGCGTTTAACATGACCAAATCACCGGAGCATGGACCGCTCCATCCGGAGAAGTAGCTGCTCGACATTGAGTTCCTCACGTATTCTGGTATTTCTAATGCGATCTCTACGAGTCATTACAGCAATACAGCGGAGGAATTTAATTTTGGCAGATTGTATTCGCGATCTTATTCTTTCAGTCATTACCCAAACCTAATGACCATAGGTAAGAGTTGGAACAAACACCGAATTAAAGACTGACAACATAGCTTTGACACCAAGTTCAGTCCTCCTAATAACAGAATGACCAAGCTGTCTCAAAAATGACCCAGGTTGACCAATCCTACAGGAAAACTCAGCATTGCTCCTTCCATCACTCGTGAATAAGACCCCGAGATACCTTGTCGGCATAGCTGTAAAAGACGGCAATACTTTAGTATTGCATTCGCTGAAGTCGCAGTCATTTGATTGCTTATTACTATTTCAGCAAAATACTTCACTTAAGTTATTCGACTTCAAATTCGAAGTCCCAGTATTTTCTGAAGTCTTAAGTAATGCAATCACCTGAAGAAGTCAAAAGACTGTAATACTTTTTGATTGCTTGAAATCTTTGAAGTCTTTTTGAAATCTTTTTTATTCCTTGTATTCTTTTAGTCATTTGAATGCATTCAATATTTTGAAGTCTTTTGACTGCTTGAAGTATTTTTATTGATTTGAAGTATTTTTTTTAAGAAATTTTATTCGATTGCATTTTTGAAATCCACATTTCAGATATAAGTTTAAAAATGTGTAATGTACTCGAAACAACTATAAAACCAATATTTATTAATTTCTTAAAAAAATATACTTCAAATCATAAAAATACGTCAAGCAGTCAAAAGACTTCAAGCAGTCAAAAGACTTCAAAACATTGAATGCATTCAAATGACTAAAAGAATGCAAAGAATTAAAAAGACTTCAAAAATACTTCAAAGATTTCAAGCAATCAAAAAGTATTGCAGTCTTTTTGACTTCAAGTCTTTTGACTTCTTCAGGTGATTGCATTACTTAAGACTTCAAAAAATACTGGGACTTCGATTTTGAAGTCAAATAACTTAAGTGAAGTCTAAAGATTTCAAAATTTGAATATTTAATCAATTTACTGCAATACTCAAAAGATTGCGATTTTTTACAGCTTTACTTGTCGGTAATTTTTCTCCTGACTTCGGGTGGAACAAGTTTCCTGAAATTTTTTTTGAGCGCGGGTATATCATTTCTGAAGTGGACCTGTAAACCTAATTTGTATCTTTATATAAAAGAGGAGGACAGGAAGAAGGGAATTCGATCCTTGTCTTTTGTTTTCGATTATTAGTGTTAGAGGGGGCTTATTTGTTAGTGTTTTACTATAAGTGATTATTTTTTGCCCAAAGATTGGCGATGAGGGTCATCTTCTCGACTGAAGTGGGTGTGTATTGGTGGCCTGAAAAAGGGGTGTTCAGCTGGTACCTTCCAAGTAATAATTATGCAAGCAAACTGATCTATCACTCGTGAATAAGACTCAATAATGCAACTAATGACTTATCCCAAGAGTTCCAAATTTAGAATGTTCTCCGCCGTAGATGCGATGTAAAATATCCGGTCAATATAAGAGTGATAAGAAGGTGGACAGACAAAACGCACTGGCATGAGAAGCGCGCAATCGAGGAAATAGAAACGTACGACAACTACTCCAGGAACAATGTTCGGAAGTTTTACCAAAAGGTACAAAAAACGTGTCACGGAATCAAGGCCTCAGTTCGGAGGTCTGTAGAGACGAACAAGGAAATCTTTTAGCAGAGTTACAATTTATGCAGACTGTTAAACGGCGAAGACGACACAAATTGCGCTGTCAGACAGAATGAATAATTTACTCTAGACGATGAAAGCCAAGACTTCTGGCTACCTATCTAAAATGAAGTTAGGATAAAAATATCCAAGCTGAAGTCCAACAAAACTGCTGGACCGGACGTTTTAACGGCCGAGCTTTTTATGGCAGCGGGAGATGACTGAGTGATGATGAGCACACACCAACTTGTGTCCAAGTGTTGGTAGGAGGAAAGTATGCCTGATGAAAGGAACCTCAGCATCGTTTACTCGATCAACTATAGAGGCATCAGGTCTCCTTAGCATTGCCTATAAGATTCTATATCTGCTGTACCTACCGTGTGAACGCCTGACACCATCTGTCAACAAACTGATTGGTCCCGGCTATGCAAAATAAGGTCCCAATGAAATAAGGCCTCAAAAAAAAAAAAAAAAAAAAAAAAAAATGAAATAATGCCCCAAAAAATTATACAGGAAACAACAACAGAGATTTTTAATAAAATTTGGGGTGTTATTTCCTTTTTTGGGGCTCATTTCCTAATGAAAATTAGGGTTTGTTTTTACCCCAAATTTGGGACCTTATTTAATTTTCTCTTTTGGGGCCTTATTTCATTGGGGCTTGTTTCCTGCAGCCATCGGTCCCTACAGTACAGAACCGAGCAAATATTCACACTACGGCAGATCCTGCAAAAAAACCCAACAAGTCTAAATCGATACTCACAATCTATTTATCGATTTTAAGGCCGCATATGACAGCATCTTTAGAGCCGAGCTATACAGAACCATGTCTAGTTTTGGCATCGCTGCCAAACTTTTCAAATTGTGCAGGATGACTATGGAGACACTCGATGCTCCATAAAGGTCGATGCCTTTGATGTCGAAAAAGGATTTAGACAAGGCGATGCGCTGTTATGAGACTTTTTTAACACCATTTTTTTAGCACAAGCTCCACCATCCCCCAACCTTGATTAAATAGTTATTCCCGTTCTAAATAGTTGTGCACTCACCAACCCCCTAATGGATTTTCGCTGTCGAATGCTACATTCGATTCGATTCTTCAAATGTAAGGACACTGCAACAGTTTCGCCATCATAGTAGTCCCAATTGCCTTTGGGGGCAGACGAATTCTTTTATGAGCAGAATTACTTTAATCAGGGTTCTATCCTCAACATCATGCAGTTTTGGGTTCAACAGTCTCAAAAGTATAGCCTTGTTGTCCGCATGAAGAAACACATTCACCCCATTCAATTTATCCTGAAATGAAATGAAAGAATGTTTCGCATATGTATACATGGAACCTGACCTAGTTTCAACTTAGTTACTCATTTCATCGTCTGGACAGTTTCATTTGTCTGGATGAGAATATCCTCTTTTATGGAAACGTACCTATATATGTCTCTTTTGTGGCCTGTTTCTCGTTGTCCGTATTCAGATTCAATGTTCTTATAATATTCGAATTATGTGGCTGATATCATTTTATTGGATGCCCATTTTTTAGAAGTAGACACATCTTTCTGCTTATGATTCGATCTCTAATAGCTACAAAGTTCATTAAAACAATTTAAGGATACATCATGAAAATACTCCTACTCAAAATGAATTACATCAATATTATGCATCGTGTGTAATCAAAAGTACAAGCTGTCATTTCAAGAACACTATAGAAACTACCTCCCTTCCTACAGCTTCTTGAGAAATAGAACAACGTTCCCACCACCAATCTCATCAGCTACATAATTAAATCGATACACGATCATATATACAAACAAGCAAGGGTGCTCCCACTGATATACCGTACCGCAAAAGCTGTCACACTTTGATGGTAAACCAAATCGAATTCTCTTATCTTAAGTGGAACGCTCACTATAAACCAACCAGAGAGGATATGCATACCGGATTTTTTTTTCTGTTTACATATTCCTTCAAGTCCACTCATTTTAAAATGCCCACATGCCTACAAGTATATAAACATATTCTACCCCGCAAATGTAGAGCCAAAGCACAAGTACACAAGGTCCTTAAGGAATTGCAAAATGCATAACCCAGATTCTCAAAGTGCTTCTGCATCAACAGCAGCAATGGTAGAAGTTAAAGCCCATCTGTGAAAGCCTAGACTTGGGCATAGCATGTGCCTATAATTTATTTCAGAAGCACACATAAACCCTCACGATGACAGTGGTATGTATACATATATGTAGATGTTATATATTATGTAGACGAGGGAAAAAGGACACAGTATGAATACAAAAAAAAAAAAAAAACTCAAGTGAAACAAAGGAAACGAGCTAGCAAAACGCCCAGAAACTGAATAATTGTGTGCTTCCTCCCAATTTGGGTTATGAGGTCTGATTGTGTGCGAAATTTGTTTATGAGTACCACCAAACGAATGAAATCACGCCTTAAATTATTATTGCAAGGAGACTGTTTGAGAATTAATTATGTTTTTTTTTGTTTTGCTCTTAAAATGTTATTAACTCACTAATCCTACTTAACCATATCGTTCTTTTCTGTTCAATTTAATTCAATCATTGTTCATTTACCCTATTTGTTTACAACTGTTCCAACTCTCTTTTTATACCAATTGTAAAATAGCGTTTGTTCTCTCGTAAATCAACTATGTACTATGTTATGTTAATTTTTTGCTACTGAGTCGTGTTACAGCTGAGCTTGAAAATATTTTTGGCTTAGCTCGGTCATTTGGATCTCAGACGCTTAGCTGGTAACACCCAATAAACTCCCATTGTTGACTCCTCGCCTTTTTTTTGTAATTGGGAATTAATTTCGCTCGTGATCAGCCTCGTTTTTTTTTCGTCGTTGGATTCTTATACATTTTTTGGTCCAAATTCGAGCCGGATACCTATTCGTGCAATTCAACATTCAATTTAAATAAAAAACGTTCGTCCATCGTGTGTTTGGTGTGGTTACCAATATACAGTTTCTAATTATTTATTCGTCTTTCCCGCCTTTGGCAAAAATCCAGTAGATCCGAATTCGATTATTGGAATATTAATCTCGTTGTGAATCTTACCCGTAGTTCTGTCGTCAGAATGTCTGAATCTACGTCTCTCGCTGCTCTTCGTTCAACACGCGGTCATCTTAAAGGTTCTTTAACCAAGTTAGCTACTTACGTGGAGAACATTAACGACACTGCATCTGTCTCAGATCTTAAAGTCCGTTTTAACAAAGTTGAGGAATTGTGGAAGGAATTCGATACTTCTCAGAAGCTAATATACGAGTTCGCAGATAGGGACGGTTACGCAGATCCTGTTCCAGAATTCGAAGAGTTTGAGGAAAAATTGTTAAAGGTTAAGTCCATACTTCTAACTGAAATTACAGATCGCGAGAAATCTGAGAAAAGTAAAGATGTCGTAGGCCAATTAGCTGTTCAGCAAAAAATCTTAATTGATACCTTAAATAAATCCAACGCGACAAGTAAAAATACCGATTTCTTTCTTCCACAAATTCGCATTGAACCGTTCTCGGGCAACTATCGGGAGTGGCCAACATTTCGGGACATGTTCGAGGGAACAGTCCATAATAAAACAAGTTTAACGCCTATTCAAAAGTTTCACTTTTTAAAGTCCTGCCTTCGAAATGAAGCGCTTAGTCTGCTCAACCATTTGCCGCTATGTGATGCCACATATGAACAGGCATGGGCTAGACTTGAAAAGCGTTATGATCGGCCCCGTTATGTAATCAATAGTCACGTCAAAGCATTTATGGAACTACCATCGTCACATTCCTCTAACGTCACTACTCTTCGAAGAATATCAGACGGAGCTGATGAAATTGTCAGAGGACTAGAAGCTCTCAATTCGTCAAATAACGATCCTTGGTTGATTTACATATTACTAAGTAAACTGGACCCTGAAACTCGTCAAGCTTGGTCAGAAGATAGCGTTGCTGAGGATTATCCTACAACTGATCAGTTTCTAACCTTTTTGGATCGTCGTTGTGAGGCTTTAGAGAGTTGTAAGGTAAACGTCCGCGAAAATAATCGACATAAACATTCTGTGGTAAAGAGTATGCACGCTTCACCATCAACCTCATGTGGTAAGTGTCATTCTGGTCATGGTATTTCTCAGTGCCCAGATTTCCTGGCAATGGACGTGCAGGCTCGAAGGGAATTCGTAAAAGCCAACAGACTTTGTTTTAACTGCCTGCGTGGTGGGCATTCTTCAGCTCGTTGCCAATCCAAATTTCGGTGTAGGTCCTGCCACACGCGCCACCACAGTTTAGTTCACGACCCTACTGCTAACACCAACCACAACCAATCGGCTAATGAACCTATAAGTAATCCCTCAAATTGGGCACAAACCCATGAGTTTATTCCTCAAACTACCACAAACTATTCTGATCTTCCCTCAACGTCAACAGCAGCCTTGTTAAATAATCATTCGGTAAACAGCACGCCCCGTATTCCACAAGTTTTGCTACCCACTGCCATAGCCAAGGTCAAAGATGTAAACGGTAAATACCAGCAGGTTCGAATCCTCATTGATTCAGGCTCACAGGTGTCTTTTGTCACTGAGTCATGCATGCAAAAACTCGGACTCAAAAGAAGACACGCGCGTATACCCATAAGCGGTATTGGATCTACCAACGCTGGTACATCCAGAGGCCTAACTACTCTGGTAATAAATTCACGCTGTGATTTATTTAGTATCTCAGTTGATACATATATATTATCTAGCGTCACTACAAATTTACCAACCAATTCATTTTCAATCGAAGATTGGGATCACTTACATCGATTGAATTTAGCTGACACCTCCTTTAATCAATCGGATTCGGTAGACATATTGCTAGGAGCAGACAAAGCGTGGGAAATTCTGCAAGGACAGGTCGTTCACAGTAGGCTCGGGTACCCAATTGCGCAAAAAACCATTTTCGGTTGGGTTTTGGCTGGTCGATTACCCTCCAATGAGGAGACTCATCTTGTTTCGCATCACTGTCGGTTGGATATCGATTCGATTTTGCAGGCGTTTTGGACCATCGAGGAGGTAGACCCGAAATCGATTATATCTAAGGACGATCGGATAATCGAAGATCACTTCCTTCAAACTCATCGCCGTAATGCGGATGGAAGATATATCGTCGACCTCCCTTTCAAATCGGTTCCGCTCTTCGATAATACCTTACAAGGGGCTATTTCGCGTCTTAAGTGGATGGAAAATAAGTTTTCTAAGAATAAGAATCTGTTCGAAAATTACTCTCGTTTTCTCGAGGAATATTTGTCTTTGGGACATATGTCGAAGATTCCCCTTTCGGATGTATCAAAATCAAACGTATTCTATCTCCCTCATCATGCTGTGGTCAAGCCGGAGAGTACAACCACTAAGCTTCGTGTCGTCTTCGATGGGTCACACAAGGACGCTTCCGGTTGCAGCCTTAATGACTCCCTCATGATCGGGCCAGCTATTCAACGCAATCTTTTCTCCGTGTGCCTTAGGTTTCGTCGGCACCAATTCGTTTTTACGGCAGACATCATTAAAATGTTTCGCCAAATCTTGGTGTCGGAAAAGGATGTTGACTTCCAGCGAATATAGTTTGGCGTAAATCACCCTCGGCCCCCTTAGAACATTATCGGTGGTCCACTGTAACGTATGGGACATCTTGTGCTCCATTTTTGTCAGTCCGTGTTCTCGAACAACTTGCGAAAGACTACCAAGAAGAGTTCCCTATCGCGTCGGAAATAGTTTTAAATGACTTTTACGTGGATGATGTGGTCTCGGGTGGAGACACGTTAGAGGAAGCCATTTTCAAACGTGATTCGCTTATCGAACTACTCTCAAAAGGTGGCATGCAATTAAGCAAATGGGAAAGTAACTGCGTTGAACTTCTTCCTAATAACGAAAGTGTTTCTCATGAAAATATCTCTCTTGACACTAACGCGGATTCGTGGATCAAAGTGCTCGGTTTATATTGGAATTCAAAGTGCGATGTATTCAGTTTTCGCTTAAGCCATACTCCTAATGAACCAATCACAAAGCGCCAAATTCTTCGCGATGTAGCTCGTATATTTGATCCTCTCGGTTTTCTTGCTCCTTCTGTTGTGCAATTAAAAATAATTTTCCAGGAATTGTGGCATCGGAAACTTGACTGGGATGACAAAATTCCTAATCCCCTTGCAGCAAATTGGAGCAAATATCGTGATGAACTTTCAATGCTCACCCAAATCGAAATACCCAGAATCATTGGTATCGGAAACGCGTCATTTCAATTGCACGGATTTTCCGATGCATCGGCATCCGCATATGCCGCCGTAATTTATGCGCGCTATGAACTTCCTAATGGTGAGGTCAAAACAACCATTATCGCGGCAAAATCTCGCGTCGCTCCTTTAAAACAGCTTAGCATTCCTCGGTTAGAGCTCTGCGCAGCACTTTTGCTAGCTAGGCTACTCGTTGCAGTTCAAAGATCACTCAATATCACATTCGGCAATGTGTACGCATGGTGTGACTCAAAGGTAGTCCTTTCGTGGTTATCGTCTCCTCCTCGCCGTTGGAATACCTTTATAGGCAATCGAACAGCTGAAATTCTTAATACTATCCCAAGAAACAGGTGGTTCCATGTACGATCGGAGTGCAACCCAGCCGATTGTGCCTCTCGCGGCATACCACCATCGCAACTCGTCGCACATCCCATCTGGTGGACGGGTCCACATTGGCTTCGGACAAGTGTTGAGAATTGGCCTATTATCATTGACTTGGAGGATGATCCTAGCTGCGTAATTGAGGAAAAGAAGACTACACCAGAGTCGTATCTTACAGTCAACGACGCCGCCGTTGTCCATCCATTCGAATTTCTTTCCACTCGAATTTCTTCATGGTTTAAACTGCTCCGAACTGTCGCCCTTGTTTATCGTTTTATCACACGGTCTCGGAAACGACCAGAAATATCCATCTGTCAACAGATCGCCGACGCCAAAATCCGTCTCATAAGATGGTTGCAGAATCGTTACTTTGGAGATTATGTGAAATACTATACCAGACATCGTTCCTTCCCTAATAATTGCCAAATTACTAAATTGTCTCCATTTTTAGATAGCAACAACATTTTAAGAGTCGGAGGGAGAATCGAACATGCGAACGCATCGTACAATGTCAAGCACCCGATCATAATACCTAATGGACATGCTATAACGAAACTTATACTTCTCGACGCACATAATCGGTATCTACACCCGGGCATATCAACACTCTTTGCCCTCATCAGACAAGAATATTGGGTCATCGGCAGTCGCAACTTAATACGCAAAATTACCCATGATTGTGTCACCTGTTTTCGTCAACGAAAGGCTACCACCAACCAACTCATGGGTAATCTTCCGCCGCAGCGCATTCAAACGAGTCGACCCTTTGCGCAGTGTGGATGTGACTATGCCGGGCCAATAGTTATCAAAATCAAATCGGGTCGAAAATCTATACTGTCGAAAGGTTACATATCGCTTTTTGTTTGTTTAGTAACAAAAGCAATTCACCTCGAGCTCGTGAGCGATCTGACGACAGACGCTTTTCTTGCCGCGTTCCGTCGATTTGTCGCGCGTCGTGGGAAACCATCGCACCTCTACTCGGATAATGGCACAAACTTCCGCGGAGCGGCTCGTCTGTTATCTGAAATGCATGCACTTGTCCTATCAGAACAGCATAATTCCTCGGTTGCAGAATCGTTAGCTAGGGATGGCATCTCCTGGCACTTTATTCCTCCTTCGGCACCACACTTCGGCGGTCTGTGGGAAGCTGGAGTAAAGTCCGTTAAACAACATCTTCGGCGGGTAATCGGTACAGATCATCTGACCTTTGAACAATTGTACACGGTATTGACTCAAATCGAAGCCATTTTAAATTCGCGACCTCTCTGTCAAATTTCCGATACTGAACTTGATCCTCTTACTCCCGCCCATTTCTTTCTAGGAGAATCCTATGCAGCCATTCCGGAGCCAACGTTATCCATATCCAGTAATCGCTTAGGCAGTTGGCAATTGTTGCAGTCAAAGATCCAGGGTTATTGGAAACGATGGAATATGGAGTATTTGACGTCACTTCAGCAACGACCTCGTTGGCAACAGCCACAACCTAACGTTAAAATCAACGACCTAGTTGTTATCAAGGATAATAATCTACCTCCTGGAAAGTGGCAAATGGGTCGTGTCATCACCACCCATCCGGGTAAAGACGATCATGTTCGAGTCGTTACATTGAAAACAGCCAACGGCAACTTAGTTCGACCAGTCCACAAATTGGCTGTGCTACCTGTGTGCTGAAACTGTGTTCCAGGGGCCGCGGAATGTTTGAGAATTAATTATGTTTTTTTTGTTTTGCTCTTAAAATGTTATTAACTCACTAATCCTACTTAACCATATCGTTCTTTTCTGTTCAATTTAATTCAATCATTGTTCATTTACCCTATTTGTTTACAACTGTTCCAACTCTCTTTTTATACCAATTGTAAAATAGCGTTTGTTCTCTCGTAAATCAACTATGTACTATGTTATGTTAATTTTTTGCTACTGAGTCGTGTTACAGCTGAGCTTGAAAATATTTTTGGCTTAGCTCGGTCATTTGGATCTCAGACGCTTAGCTGGTAACACCCAATAAACTCCCATTGTTGACTCCTCGCCTTTTTTTTGTAATTGGGAATTAATTTCGCTCGTGATCAGCCTCGTTTTTTTTTCGTCGTTGGATTCTTATACAGAGACAGAACACACGAGGCTCATTGTCGCCTTCGCTGGAGAAAAGGAATAATGACATGCAAAAAATACTTCAATTTGAACTTTCTCTTTTAGATATTGGACAGGAATTGAAGGTGACATTCAAATGATGGCAGCCAATTATATTGGCCAACATATCAGTTCAATTCCATGGACCGATCAGTGATTGCGAGTTGTAACTGGTGAAAAAATCGGAAACAGTTCGGGAAGATCAAGGATCAATGTCTTAAACAACATATGTCTTTTAGGCATCTTGGTCCAGGTCCCTTTACAAGTGGCTGAGTATGTTCTGCGTCTGCCTCTATACTCCCAAATGAACCACTGGCAGCTGTTCCGTCTTGGAAAAACTAGACCTCTGGAGCTACGTAAGATTTGTTCAAGTTGATCACCTATATAAGACCTAAGACCGTCTTGATATTCGCGGGAATTCAGTTGGCTGATTTATTTCAATTGGTCGGAGATTCTCTTTCCCAAAAAAACAATTTATATATGTACAAGGTGGCGCAAAAGTTGTCAGAAATTTGGCTGTCATTTTTTTTATGAATGAAAAATGTTGGCTATGCTTTTGCATGATGCTTAGGTGCTTTACATCTTAATTTTTTCCCATTATTAAATATATAGGCTAGGTTAGGTTAGGTCAGTGGGTTGGCAGGACAGGAGAAACCTGAACGTGCCACACTTAGATCAATGTAGATCCGTTGTGATGAGGCTAAAGAATTAATGACCATTCGGGCCCGATTTATGGCATTTTCCATCACTCTTCCCAAAACTTCCGGGGATAGGTCCTCGCATTCTATACTCTTTGAGATCTTCAAGTTTCAAGCGTCTGAGGCTTATTGACAAACAACTCATGAAATACCCCACAAAAAGTAGTCTGGAACGTTGTTTTCGTACAAAATTTCGAACTCGAGATTTTGATCAATTCTGATATTACGATACTATGAGAACTCAAAAAGTGGGTCTCGCAATTCTGTCCGTCCGTATGTCTGTCTGTCCCATAGCTGTGAAATCTAAACGGATTTGTTTCAAACTTTGTATTTAGAGTTTGTGGGCCTCCCGCTAGGAGGCGTTTTTTTTATTCTAGCCACAATATTGTGACTAGGTAAATTGATTTCCATGCCATATACCAAGATTTTTACGTACCTACCCGATTTACAGGATAAGTTTTGTGACAGCTGATTTCATCACAAATAAGTTCCTACTGAAATTAAAAATTGGAAGTGCGCGCAAAACATTCTCTTTTAAATTTATTGTAAGAGATGTGAATAAAATCATGCCTTAAAAATTGTAAACAAAGCACTCGAAGTTACTAATTATACAACCTTCCATTTCCACCCCAATCGCTAAAAATGGTACTTTAAAAACAGCTTATAATCTCGAAAACGCCATTTTCAATTTGAATGAAAATGTAACTGCTAGGTAATGTCTTATCCTGAAGAATACGTCGTACTCAGTTTTCAGCTAACAGTTCAATAGCAGTGCTTTTCGAATCCAAATTTGTAACATTTGTCAGCATAATTTTACAAAAAACCGCTGCAACGATTTTGATCAAAATACATATTTAAGACAACATAAGCATTCTAAACAATGATCACGTACTTAGTTTTTCTCAGAAAACTCGAATATAGCCGTTTTATGAATATTTCTCAAAAATGACTACCCAAATCCCGATGTATTCACACCCGGCATATTTTTGGAAAGCCCAAAACTTCAGTGGCAATATAATTCAAAATTCATCGCCTACTTGCCTCCTTCAAGTGTCAGTTCGGGTGAAATTTGAAAGTAATATAGTGTTGTAGTTAATACGTATGATTATGTATGTAGTTGTAGTATGTATTACGTTTTTATTTAACAAGGCTTCAGTTAATAAATCTGAGTAAATCTTGAGTGGGTCTGATTTTAACCGGAAAATTTGCTGAAAAGACTCTGAGATTCTGCGAGATTCGCAGTAAACGGGAAAGTTTCGTGCGACCCAGTCGTGCACATTTTTTACGTTTTTGTTAAATTCAAATTTAACTTACACGTGTATTACAGACCTTCAAAAAAATATCTACTGCCCACTATAATTGTTACATAAAACCAATACGTACATTTTACGATGAACATCAATTAAAAACTATGTAGGTACATGAAAATTCAAACAGAATAAAAATAAAAAATGCAAACCTATAGGTTTGGTTTTTAATTACATTTATTACAGTTGCTTTATCTCTGATTGTTGGCAGAAATTAATTTCATTAATTTTTAACCGACAAATCCATCACTGTTGGCAGCAGGATTTAACATTATTAATGCGAAACTTTTGCATCGAATTTAAATCATTGCTGAGGCGACTGTATGTTCATCGTAATAATGTATGAAGGTACCTATATGACAGTTTTGAATGTAAAATGATAAGCCTCCTGACAGACAATTTTATAGTGTATTCTTGGCAATAAAATTTAGGTATTAACGTGATGATTTCAATGTAATGGCCGAAGGTGTCAAAAATACAAAAAAGTGTATACTAGACACTAGAGTGCTCGTTTTATAGAAAAGCAACATCGACATCGTCTAAATTCGTTATTGCTGTGGAAGTGCTAATGCGATTGACTTAATTGGGACTTTTTGTCGGTCTTCCAACTTTTAATAATTATCCCCAGTGGCAACTGCAAGTAATTAAATAATAATAATATTACTGCTGATTTTTTTGCATTTTGTAAATTCAGACTGAAAATTCTAGGAAAAATGCATCAACAGTTCCTCAGATCCAAATGGATGACCATCCAGTCAATCCCAAGGACTCAATGCACCTTCTAGGAGTCAAAGTCAATTCAGGAATCACATGGCAGGACCACATATCCTATATCACAAGATCGGCGTCCGCTAAGTTGAGCTACCTATTTAGAGCAAAGAGGTACTATAGCCCCAAGAAACTTATATCCTTCTCTGCAAAGCACAGGTTAGACCAGGCCTGGAATATTGTTCCTATATATAGAGCTCGGCCCCAAAACATTCACTTAACCTACTTGATAGCATACAGAGACGAGCAGTTGGACTTATTGGAGACCTTACGCTCACATCGAATCTACAACCGTTGGTGCACAGAAGACAAGTCGCTGACCTATATGCTTGTTCTATAGGTACTTTCATGGTAGATGTTCCGAGGAACTCAAAGACATTATCCCTCGAAATGGAACTTTTGGGCGCCCCACAAGAAAGGCAGCTAATGCTCATGACCATACAGTACATTTGACAACCACGAGGACATCAATTTTCCAAAACTCCTTCTGTTACAGGACAAGCAAAGCAAACTTTGGAACTCGCTTCCTGGGGATATATTTCCGGAAGACAACAATTTGCAGCAATTTAAGTGCAGAACTAACATATATCTGCAAGCATCTCGGGGCGCTGTTGAAGCGTTATAGGTTCGCCTTTCCCGGGAGAAGTATTAAAAAAAAACCTCATCATATACATAACGTTCTAAAGGAGAGAACCCAACAATGAACCCTGTGGTTACTTCTCCTGTCACATTATATTCCCTCTGGGACCATCATCTGTACCATATATCAACATCCTTTGTCTGAAGTAATCCGTCACAATCCTAAAGATTTATGCTGGTACTCCTACTTTTCGGAGAGCTTCTAATGTATGATTTCCTGAGCTGATTCGATTACGGCACAGTACCGTGTCTAGCATCGCCTCGACATCTTTCGTCTTCTTTGGCTTTCTTCGCTGTGTCTACGACTACTCGCATTGCTTCTATTGTTGAGCATGATTTTTGGAACCCGTACTACTGGTGTTCCGATAGTCCTCCCACGTTTTAAAGCTTCTAACTTATTGGTAATGATACGCTCTAAAACTTTTCCGACCATATCTTACGTACAGAGAGGGCGAAATGATCATGATCAGATAATGATGGGTTAGACTGGAGAGTTATTAAGGATGGCGAAAAATTACTAAGAGATAAGACGGATGAATGAGAATAGGGTGAGTTTTTAATAACCATTTCGTAGAATTAGGCGGTTACACACATCGGTAAGAAAATATGAAAACTATTTTGACCTAGAAATTCAATGACACAACCGTTTCAATTCAGTGGCTCTTCAACAGCCAAATATTACATGGTTCCTAATTAATATCCGTTTCCATTTTTACTTTTAACCTAAATAATAAACCCCACCAAAGAAACCGTAAAAATGCATAGATATAACCGAACTTGTTGTCCTTGGTATAATGACAGAGCAGAATAAATTCGCAAAATTTTTCGAATGTGCGCCAAGTGAAAACATTATTTTTTTTTTTTAATCCCCACACTCGTCCTGCATCAATCTGTAACTTTGTATTGAATGATTGCGACAAGCAGAATGCGGTTTTGGATGTTGGGCTGGTGGAGGTGTAGTGCTACTCTACTTTGGACGGGCCAAATGCCGGAGGATGCATTTGCTTTTAGAAAAATGAGAAATTTCGCACCACACAAAATTCACCTTCCATATTATATTCCTCCTCGCTCTGCAAGTGTGATTGTAGCGGTATTATATGTTTCTGTATACACTTATAATTTCAGTGCACAAAGTGGAACATTTATGGTGGTTTTTTTTTTTGCTTCTTGTACTACTTTACGAAAATGGTTGCGGTGTTCTTTCGGGAGTATGTAAGTAGGTTGATGGTTCTTTTTATTTCATACCATAGGGTATGTTAATTTTAATATATTAGTCTGTAGTGTAATGTAACTAATGAAGATGATTCCATTATTGACCATCTTCATGGTTGACGTCTACACTCACCATGAGTATTGAAATAGTTTTGACGTCTTTATACTAACTAAGCTTGATTAGATTAGATTAATAAAGTCGGGAGAGCCTTTATCGGCCCTGGCACTGCAGCCTCTCTGGAGGAGATTCTTGTGCCTTTCCTGGTGGGGTCCTAGAGCCATCTCTTGACTCCGGAGACAGTCAGGAAGACAAGAATCTTCTCTAGCGGTAATTCAGTAAGTTTTGCTGTAGTGACGATTTCTTCGCCAAGGACTTTCTTTCTGAGATGGAAGAGAGCCGGATATTCCATGAGGATGTGAAGAGAGGACTCATCACTCTCTCAAGGCACAGTCTACATGTGGAGTCCGGTGAGATTCCAATTCGGTAAAGGTGTTTTTCCATAAGGCCATGTCCAGTAATAATTCCTGTCAGAATTCTTAGGCTGTTGTTATCCAGATTAGTAAGAAAATATGATTTTCTGGGGGAGAGTTTCGTGAAGAACTGTTTGGTGCAGTTCTGCCCAGGTGTATTAAGCCAGAGTTCATTAAATTTGATTTGAGCTAAGTTCCTAATGTATTCCCTAAAGCATCCCTTACTGATATCACAGAAAGGCTCAGGTCCGACAAGTGGCATTGTCGCGCCGATTTTAGCCAGTGAGTCAGCTGAGGCGCTTCTCCATAGATGCCAGATCCCTGACTCCATCTTGGAACCGTCTGTGTACCAGACTAGGTCAAGTTGCGATGGATTAGGTTTATATCTTTCCCTTGATATGGAGAAGTTTAACTAACTAAGCTAAGTAGTATATCGGTAAACAAAAGGTACAATTTCTTCATCCCCAACCATATAGTTTTAAGAACTCCCTTAACAAATTATTAAATGCGATACAAAAAATATATTTATGGATGCTCATTTATATTGTGCTTTTATGCGAAACGCCAAATGCTTACATGGCTCAGTGTTTATTCATTATATGAATAGGTACATATATGAGGGTCAAAACGAATGGATGCATTTAGAAAGTTTTATGACTTTTTTACTTTCCCTCGACAGAATGGATTGAAAAATGATAAAAGTTGCACGACTAGGAAAATGATGAGGCAAAACGACAGACTTTTCACTCAACGAAATTGGTGAAAGTTTAGGTCAACATATGTAATATGTCTGATTGCTTTATTTTTATCAAAAATTACAGAATGCCGGTATAATGGGAGGGATGTGGATAGTGTCCTAAAAACATAAAAATTAATGGTATGTCTGGGTGTATGATGTATTCTGGAGTACGTTCTACTTTTACGAGTTTGCAAATTATGCGAAAAAGTAGTTAAGCAGACATTTTCAATTTTGCTAAGTTAATAAGTATTCCAGATTTTATAGGGTGTAGCAGTAGCGGTAGCAATATTCAGGACGAGTTTATGGTGAGTGAGTTGCTTTAGATAGGTTTTGTTCGATTCTCCGGCTTTTAATTTGGGATTTTCCGTATTTTCTAAACTACCCCTGATTTACTGCAAATAAAGTTTGGTGGCTTTCGCTTTGTTAAAGAATTTTAAATAAATTAACTCAATTCTAGAATAGGGTTGGAAAACTATTTTAAAACGGCTTTCAGACTTCATTGTTACATGGAATAGGCTATAGAATTGTGGATGGTCTTCATACGAAAAAGCTTACTGTAAACTGAACTTTGATTTAAAAATTGTAAAGGCAGTTCATGTGGTAAAATTATATTTTCCCAACACCAAACGAATTGCGATTCCTATTAAATTATGTCAGACGTTCGCGAGAGGACGTTCAATGGAAAAAATGTGCCCGACTGGGTCGCACGAAACTTGCTCGTTTATTGCGAATCTCGAAGAGTCTCAGAGTTATTTCAGCAAATTTTACGTTTCACAACCTACCCACTCAAGATGTACTCAGGTTTAGTAACTGAAGCCTTGTTAAATAAAAACGTAATACATACTACAACTACATACATAAACATACGTATTAACTACAACACTTCGGGATTTGGGTAGTCATTTTTGAGAAATATTCATAAAACGGCTATATTCGAGTTTTCTGAGAAAAAATAAGTACGTGATCATGTTTAGAATGCTTATGTTGTCTTAAATATGTATTTTGATCAAAATCGTTGGAGCGGTTTAAAAGCACTGTGATTAAACTGTTTAGCTGAAAACTGAGTAGATACGACTTATTCTTTAGGATACAAACAGTACCTAGCAGTTACATTTTCATCCAAATCGAAAATGGCGTTTTTGAGATATGAGCAGTTTTTTAAAGTACTATCTGTAGAGACCCAATATTCAAGAACCGATTTCTCTATATAGTTTACTATCAATTGAATTTTATTTTCCGAATTTTTATTTTATATAGTGCGACTTTATTTTCATTGTTTTACATTTTATATAGTCGCACAGTGCCGATACTACATTTACTTTCTTAATTTTATTATTTTTTAACTGTATAACAGTTTTAACAATTCCTTATTATTTCAATACTGAATTTCTTATACAGCATTTAAGCAAAACATCAAATTCTAGATCATTCGAATTTAATCTATGAATTTCTTATACAGCATTTAAGCAAAACATTAAATTTGAAACCATTCGAATTTAATCTATGAATTTCTTATACAGCATTTAAGCAATACAGCATTTAAGCAAACATTCGAATTTAATCTATTTCTATTCGAGATCTTTCGAATTTAATCTATTTCCTCCTCTGATTTTCTTTTTTTTTTCTACTGCATTTAAGCAAAACATTAAATTCGAGATCATTCGAATTTAATCTTCCAACATTTAAGCAAAACATTTCCACCCGAAAATAACTTCGATTTTTTTTCCTCTACTGCATTTAAGCAAAACATTTTTTTCCTCTACTGCATTTAAGCAAAACATACACTTCAAGTTCTTTTCTTTTTTTACTTTTTATACACATCAGTTAAGACATTCAATTCATCTTTTTATACACATCATTAAAGACATTCAATTTTTATTTTTTATATTTTTTTATTATAATGCACTTCGCTATTTCTTTTTGTCACTTTAAAATTACTAATATTTGGTTGTTATTTTCTTTCTTCTTTTTCAAATTTCTTTTTTTCTATATAATAAGATTTTCCTCGTCGCCAATTGTAGAGACCCAATATTCAAGAACCGATTTCTCTATATAGTTTACTATCAATTGAATTTTATTTTCCGAATTTTTATTTTATATAGTGCGACTTTATTTTCATTGTTTTACATTTTATATAGTCGCACAGTGCCGATACTACATTTACTTTCTTAATTTTATTATTTTTTAACTGTATAACAGTTTTAACAATTCCTTATTATTTCAATACTGAATTTCTTATACAGCATTTAAGCAAAACATCAAATTCTAGATCATTCGAATTTAATCTATGAATTTCTTATACAGCATTTAAGCAAAACATTAAATTTGAAACCATTCGAATTTAATCTATGAATTTCTTATACAGCATTTAAGCAATACAGCATTTAAGCAAACATTCGAATTTAATCTATTTCTATTCGAGATCTTTCGAATTTAATCTATTTCCTCCTCTGATTTTCTTTTTTTTTTCTACTGCATTTAAGCAAAACATTAAATTCGAGATCATTCGAATTTAATCTTCCAACATTTAAGCAAAACATTTCCACCCGAAAATAACTTCGATTTTTTTTCCTCTACTGCATTTAAGCAAAACATTTTTTTCCTCTACTGCATTTAAGCAAAACATACACTTCAAGTTCTTTTCTTTTTTTACTTTTTATACACATCAGTTAAGACATTCAATTCATCTTTTTATACACATCATTAAAGACATTCAATTTTTATTTTTTATATTTTTTTATTATAATGCACTTCGCTATTTCTTTTTGTCACTTTAAAATTACTAATATTTGGTTGTTATTTTCTTTCTTCTTTTTCAAATTTCTTTTTTTCTATATAATAAGATTTTCCTCGTCGCCAATTGTAGAGACCCAATATTCAAGAACCGATTTCTCTATATAGTTTACTATCAATTGAATTTTATTTTCCGAATTTTTATTTTATATAGTGCGACTTTATTTTCATTGTTTTACATTTTATATAGTCGCACAGTGCCGATACTACACTATCCTTTAGCAAAAAGCTGGGTATGCAGTCATGTTAAGCATTCCTACATTAACTGAACTGTCAATTTTAGTTCAAATCGTATGAGCAGTTTTTGAAAAAATCTAAATTGTTTAATATTTCGTCAACTTTTTATATGGGGAGTACCGTTAATATTAGGGCTAGATTGAAAAAAAAAACGCCTCCTAGCGGGAAGTTAGGCGTTTAGATTCCCCAGGATTGGGACAGACAGACATACGGACGGACAGAATTGCGAGACCCACTTTTTTGACTTCCCCTATTATCGTAAATATCAGAATTGATCAAAATCTCGAGTTCGAATTTTTGTACGAAAACAATACTAATCTTTCTCTTACTACGTATACGAGAAAGTTAAAAAATTAAATCATTATCTATCTAAGTATCTCGGGTGAGGCTATAACGAACTACAACTATTGATTAAGGTGAGCGTTATATAGAAATATTAGCTGATGTGTTTTGTACCTACTAGCTTGCATACTTATAGCTATAAAAATATGATGCACTACTCTCTTATGGATAAGATAACTACCTATATCTATAAATGAGATATCTGCCATCAATCCGGAACGGATTCATCAATACTATCAGACATAAATTCTGTATTTAACTTTTTAACCCTACCAACGCGTGAATAAATGAAATACAAAATAATATGAAGACCCTAAATATCCGATCCGATACATGAATATCTGATTTTGTAATCCTTCTTTCCACTTTTCTTTTGTCACTAACTACTCCATCGTCATCACAATCTTTGTCTTGTTGAAAATACCCTACTCCCATACCATCCATATATCCAATCTTTGATATTATTTTTCACTTGCATATTCCCCTACCACACTCATTATTATGCAACAAAAATGGAGAATGGCAGACAGGCAACAAAAATATTTCACAACTCTATAACCCTTTGCGAAATTACACACACCACAAGTCTCTTTAAAATAATTGAGAATTTCCAAAGTCTCTTTCCTTCTTCAGTTATAACAAATAAGATAGCGTCCAGATGAATGGATCGAAGCAAATTAAATTTTGTGACAGGACTTATTCTTATCGTCGTCAGGTGGGTATTGAAAAAGGACTATCTATATCGGTCGGTTCTGGAACCTCCCATACAAAACCAATATTAGACCCATGTGTTGTGTACGCACAACCACATCTGAAACTGCTCATTATGATGGCCACAGTAACAGTACATGACCTAAGCTAAATTCACTGGTAAATAGGTATTCTAGGCTTGTGAACTCTCCAAACATTAAATATATAAATAAATCTCATGCAAGCCACTCTCTACAATTATTTTTAGCAGTCCCAAAGCTGAATATGATATGTAATTGTATATGTAAATTGCATACAACACAAGATCTTATATTCTCACTATAACTTTACTTTCAAGGATAACAAATTGCATACTTAAGGTGCTGTGGTTTGAATATATTTGTTCTTAAAACACAAACCATGCGGGTAACATGTAGATAAAGTATCGAATGGCACAAGCCAAAATAAGATGAAGATCCCCCAAAATAATCAAGGGCCATGTTGTGTTCTTTGAATAGAAATACCATTTGTCACAGTCATCCCTAACTAAATACGAATTTTAGCTCTAGACAAACAATCTCAGGCATCCACTCTGACACATACACAATCATAACAAATCACAAAACACAGTGATTCTAGTGGTCCTAACAGGCCTAACAGACCAGTGAATAGTTCACGCCCTCGAAAATGGCCCATCCAATTACTTTTCGAATCTCAGCAGCTGTCAATCACTGCGGGCGGCAAAGCAATGATGACAAAAAATCCCACAAAGGCATCGAAGAGGAAGATTGAAACAAAACTTGTCCTGATTCCTGGGCAAATGTCAAACATCACTTACAACTCACTGCAACAACAGCAGAAGGAAAAAAATTAAAATCCCTTAAAAGCCAGACATGGAAAGCCTATTTGAAGTGATTGACGAAGTTAAAGCGAAAAAGGAATTAATCGTAAGACCTCCACTACCATGGCTCCATCTCAGACGTTGACTGCAAGTGAAGTGGTAGGGCAATATGTTTTTTTTTTGTATCCCTATACTTTTACTCATCTCCCTAAAGGTAGGTAAAGCAAATTGGAGTATTAAGTACGCAAAACAAAAAATAAAGGATGTGTCCTTGTGTGTTGCTTGGCTGTGTTCGCATATCAAGTGAACTAGTCGAGTCACCTAATGGATTGGTTTTGGCATTTGAGAAGATTGGTTGCTCTCGAGTATTATGTGAGAAAAATGTCAGCATTCCTGGATGTACCTAAGAATTTACACTTTTGCATGCTTTTTAACTCCAGATCCAGACTGTAATATTGCTTTACATATTGGTACCTAACCTATAGCACTTTGTCTGTAAGTACATGCGAGACAGTGTGCTAAAAACTGGAGTGCATTGTGGTTCGGTATCAAGTGTCAGTTAGGTTAGACTGCGGCAACACTTAATGTTGAAGTTCAAGATTGTACAAATCAAAATGGATGTCTGATAATGGAATAGTGTATACCTACATATTTTTAGACAGGTTTGTGAAAGATAAAGATGAATATTTTTATTACGGTTATAGGAAATCAAGTTAGGTCAAAGTTTTGCTCCCTTTGACTTTATTCAATATCTCAGAAAATATTCTTCTGATTCGTACATGCTTTCAAGGGCACGCATCGACTTCGATTGTGTGAAGATTGTGAAGTCAGAAAAATACTTATTATTTAAAAAGTTAATATAGCTATAGTGGAGATTTTTTTTTTTATTTTTTCGGCAAGCAGTTGGTCCTTGAAGATATTTATTCCTACTCCACAAAGGTCTGGGCATTCCCATATCATGAATAGGTATGCAGACCAAACGTTCTTTATTAAAAAAAGACAGTCCTTTCTTTTTTACCTCTGTCCTGTATTTTTTTTCTTATAAAGGTGGGATTTTGTCCTTTATTTTTGAAACTGTCCTTTAAAACACTGACAACAAATTGTATAGTATTAAGTACGAAGTATCGGCACATAAAATATAATTTGATGAAACTCATGTCAACAATACATTTGCTAATAGAATTCTACATTTTCAAAAGTAGAAATCCTTGAGCGTTCTTTTCGATGAAATATCATATATTTGTCCTGACTTATTGAAAAAGTAAGGGACACGAATTGCAACAGTTGCTTTGGAGTACAGTTTAATTACAGTAGTGTATTAAAGTCTTACAACAGAGATCAACACGGTAAGTGCTAGGAAACACATATTTTGAAAAAAATTTCCTTGAATGGCCAAAGTGAGCACTTAGAAGCGATTTGGAGAAATTCGAACCCCAAACGGGGGAAAAGGGAGGTCGAAGATTGTATGGGAAAGTTATTATTTTTCATGGAAACACTCTTGTAAACTATGTAAAAAACGAAAATGGCTTTTCTAAGCTATTTTCCTGCAGACACACTTATTCCAAGGTATGTATCTGGTGATATGTTAGGTTAAATTCGGATGGTTGACTTTCGGCTAGGTATATTTAGTTTTCTGGCAGGTTTATCTGCCTTTCGTTCTTTCATAGTCCAGCAGCCATCTTTTAAAGTGAAATGAATAAGTGCAAGCCACTTTCGACTCATTTTAAATTGAGCTAAGGGCTCAATTGGTGGACGGCTTTAACCACAGAATTGTAAACATTTCTCGCACATTTTTGAATAGCGTTGAGCTATGACTGAAATATAAACTAATTATAAAAATTAGGTTTTATTTTAAATTACAAAAAAAAAAAAAAAAAAAAACAGGGTCATCTATACATATAATAAAACTGTAGGACTTTTCTTTGTCAGCTAAAAACTCAAAAACTACTGGACAGATTTCGATGAAACTTTTTTTAAAATGTTCCTTAAGACTGTAAGACTGCTATAGGCTATGTCGTTTATAGCTACGTCTTTAGGAACAGTTTTTAGCCAAAATGTATTTTCTGAAGTGAAAATATATACAAACCTACACATATACCTTGCAACAAATGGATGTTTATACTTTTGCGATCGTCAAACAAAAACAATACGTATACTATATATTCGAAAAGGGTTGATTTGTTTTCGCAGTGAGTCGTATGGTCAGTTATATAATATGTAGGTATGTATATTATGATCGAGAGACGTATAATACCAGGTTTCATTTCAGAATTTCATTCGATATGGTGTATGGTAACAGTGTAGGGTTGGGGTAGGTAGTTGTTCGGATTCCATAGGAAGAGGGAAACAAAGGAAAGGAAATACAGCATTACAAACAAGTAGCATGATCAAGGAGAGAGAGGGCGATGCAGAGCATCTTATATGATTTTCATGATTCTTTTTTTGTTTTTTTTCGTATTGCTGTATATTTCAGGTTGAGGCAGAAAGAAAATTCCAGATTTATTCTCATTTTTCGTATTTTACAAAAGAACATTATTATCTAAGACCTAAGCAATTATTATCTAAGACCTAAGCAATTCAATTCCTGTGCACGGGCAAAGCTGGGCGGGTACAGCTAGTAATGAATAATGAAACAGGGTCATCTTTCCAAGGCTGAATTGTAACCCATTTTAAGGACTGTTGCTCTCTTAAATACTTGTCAGGCGTTTGCAAAGAGTTGGGTGTTTAAAAAAATATATTGGCACTGTAAAATATTTTTAAAATCTAGGTTGAGTTAGGTCTTGCATATAGACCCGACATAGTAGCATAGTTTTGTTTCTACAATTGTTTCTAGAATTGTGCCTTCTCCTATGAATGTAAATCTACTGTTATACGTACAAAAATTAAAGCCCTGTACAGGTACAGTGACAAGTTGAAGAGTCTAACAACTGTCTGTTTGAACTTGTAACTATGTGTTACAGAAATGTATTCCACTTCAAGAAACTCATGTGTCCTAAAAGTACTTACTGTCTTGTTGTGCCCATGGCCACAGGATTGCTATTGCTATTCGATGTTGAGACAAGGTAGCCATCATAAACCGCTACATCGAAATGCGAGAATCTCCTTGGTGTACATCGTCATGATGTATGGCGGGATAGAATACCATGAACTAGGTGTAGGTACATCAACAGCCAGCAGAAGCAACAATCAATAGAAAATTGGCCTAAGATTAACTAAATATCTGAAAAGCAAGCAAGATGAGAGAAACTTTATGGACACCTTTCTAAAGAAAGATGATAACGACGTACAAATAATGTGACTCCCATATCTCATGATAGTTCAATTGCAGTATTGTAAGTATTCTTCATAGTTTCTGGTTAACACAGCCTTTGCAGCTCTACACGCCCTTGTTGGCTTATCCCACTCTTCTTATTGAACACTTTTCATCACAAGACAATAACATTTCCAATATCATCTCTGGTGCACAGAGTTGAGACTACTACTACATGATAATATGTGCATATGTGTATCCTGGCCAGTATGTCACTTAAACACAGTTTATCTGAACCAACAGTAAAAGAACAACAAGAACAATAGAAATTCCAAGATGATGGCAACAATAAGCTTAAGGATAACATTCTGCGAACAGAGAGGCGGAAATTCAATTAAATAAACGTGTGTTTGCTTACGGTGGAATTGAGTTGGGGAATGATAAAAAGATGTTTACAACTGTTAATGTCACAAACGTGTAAACTTTTGTTTTCCTACAACAGAAAATATTCACCCTAATCCTGAAGTACACAACAAATTAGAAATGCTTTCGCTTGAGGCGTTCCTTTTTCACTTGCTCCTGTAAAGTTAGATACGTGCAGCAATTTACCCTCCCACGTGTAACATTACTCACCAATGACGTTGAAATTATATGATAAGGACATTTTTGGTTCTGTGTTGATTTGGCACTCGTAGATTCCCGAATCCCTTGGCTGTGGATATTTTATCTGTAGAGTCCAATTGCCAGAGTTTTCCGGTCGTATCACCTGAAAGAGAAACCGTACCACCTTCTAAATAATATCTATAGTCATGCAATGCACTTAATAAATAAATAAAATCATTAACACAAATTGTATCAGATGACAAGACTAACTGTGTACAGTTCGTCCAAGGAATATGAAATCAAAAATGTCCAATAGAAAATTCCATGCTTCGATGAGCTGGAACAAACTCAGAGAGTGGTTCTAATGGAATATGCATGCTATTTTATGTTGCTGTGACTGTGAGTGTGGGGGGGAAGGAAACCAACATCATGTGATATTGTGCTCCCGGAAAAGTACTCAAAGGCGAATTCTGCAGAGAATACAACAGGAATGCCTGGATAAATCATGTGCAGAGTAGATTACTATTCATTCATTCGTTACCGGACATTGGCTCTCTCTCTTACCTGAAATCTCTGGTCGGATGTGTATGTTGTGGAACCAGCCGTAAGGATGTGCAAATCTCGTTTCCTGATCCATGAAACCTGAAATAGAGAGAAAATTATACAGTCTTTGTATGAGTGCAAGTGAGAATGAAATCAAATTCTCAAAATATCTGAGTTGCTTATTGAATATTCTTTATATCAACATTCGAGAGGGGTGCAGCGTGCAGGACTTTTGTATACCTACTCGAAGTTTGTCACAATTAAGTGTCTGCACTCAGGCGAAATTAAATTCCTCACACAACAAACTAATTGAAATGAATTGCACTGAGTTAGGTTAAGTTGATTTGGTAAAGCTAAAGAGGGTTTCAATTTCTGCAGCAAGTGAGCTTTCACAAGACAGTCAGTACATTATGCTAAAATAAAATATGGTTTCTGCTAATATCTAGAAATAATAACGTAAGGGTTCGATACTAAGTAGAGATTGATTGATGATAACCTGATGATTTGGGGTAAACTAGTTAGAAAATGAATAACATTGGGTGGTATGCAAAACGCTTTCGCTCAGACTCAAGTCTCACTTTTTATAGCTTTAGCTCGGGTTCGTATGCAAAAAGAAAATGAGACAGATCTCAGAGACTGAGCAGGCCATATGGCCATAGCAACATCCTGGATTCGCTACCAAACGGCATGGTCACGTCTCCAACCCACCCAAATTAAACTTCACGAAAGGCTTCCACGTTGGTTTCCCAACAAGGGATCAGTGGAAGAGGGACGAAGTAGTGAAGGACACGGTCATATACACCGACGGATCTAAGATGAGCTGTGGTGTAGGGGCCGGCGTCTACTCGGAATCACCTCAAATATCAATTTCAGTACGCTTACCGGATTTTGCCAGCGTTTTCCAGGCGGAACTACTGGCCATCCGAGAAGCTTGCCCGCAACTAGGGCGTGACACAACGCTTAAATAAAAAATTGCTATCCTTATAGATAGCCAAGCCGCCATCAAAGCCATCGACTCGGCTACCATATCCTCCAAACTGGTGCAGGAGTGCCGGAACGAGCTCGCCCGTCTGAACGAGCGCTTCAGGGTCACACTTCTCTGGGTTCCAGGGCATAGTGACATAACTGGCAATGAGCGCGCGGATGAGCTGGCCAGGAAGGGCTCAGCACTACACGCCTCGCTCTCAACGAGGGTCCACATTCCGCTAGGAGCGGTAAAGGGACAAATACATTCGCATTTTATGCAGGAAGCCAATCTCCGATGGTCGGGGTTGACAAACTGCGTCATATCAATGAATATATGGCCTACCTACAACCAAAACAGAACAAATAACCTACTAAGCAGAACCCGCCCAGATATCGCCAGAATCAAGGCAGTAATCACGGGGTAAAGGGATACAGGATCTTATCCGTTTTCTCAATTCCACAGGTTGGCTATAGGCACCGACCGGACCACAGCCTTAACAATAACCAGAAAATAGGTCACACGAGTCGTGGTAACAAAACGGCACATCTTAGTGCTAATTAGGTTCAAGGTGAACCGCCAATGCTACCTACCTACCAGAGACTGAGCACTTGCTAAATGAATGAGACAGATCTCATAGGTTTTGATTTCTCGTATGCAAAAAATGTGGCATGTCTCACAACGATAAGGTAAAGCTCATATAATGTTGAGACTAGAAATTTGTTGCCTCATTGGGTCAAATGGGTGCCTATTTGGAGTTCGCGGTGCCACTGCACAAAATCGGGACTTGTATTTATAGATTTATAGATGTTGGCGACATGAAGACTCTTCTATAGAATATCCTGTGAATCTTTTTATTTCCCCTTTTTTACATCACATTTGTCCTTAAGCCTAGATTTGCTTTCATACGTTTATATATTTGTAAAGCGAGATTTTTTTTAATTTCCGATAGTTGGTTCTTTGAGAAGCTGTTGTCTTTAATAAACTGCATAAAAGGCAATTATTTTCATCAACTGCCCTTTTAATTGTTGTTTCCTCTTTGCTACACTCACTCTGTAAAGTCATTTGTTAAGCAGAGACTGAGACAATGAAAGTTCGATCAGTTCGATCTTTTACTCATTGCAAACGCTCAGTCTCAATACCTTTCGCTCTGTCTCACAGCTCAATCTCATGAGACTGAGCTATTGCTTTTTGCATACGACCCTTAATATTTTTTAATTTCATTTCGGAAATATCTCTGAAGTGATCAGCATCACTTTCTTAGTCGATTTAACGATGTCCGTCTGTCTGTCCGTCTGTCTGTCTGTCTGTCCGCACGATTACGGCCGTAATTTAAGAGCTATCGACTTGAAATTTAGTATGTAAGAACTTTAAATTTTTTGGAATCCAGGAATCTGTTCTTTGATATTACTTTTAAATCAAGTTATAACTGTTAATAGTTTTTGAAAAAAATACGTTCAAACTTTAAATTTAAGGAAAAAAATTAAAAAACCAGTAAGACAATTATCTTCGACTATGCCGAAGCTCAAATACCCGGTACTATATTATTGTAAAATAAAAAAAAAAAAATTTAGTATTAAAAAATTATATATTTGTATGGGAGGTATGGGTAGTTTTTATTCGATCAAGCTCCTTTTTTGTCAAAAATTTTTAAATATTATTAAAACAATACGTGCAAAGTTTAAACTTGCTATCTTTACTGTAGCTATTTAAATTTAATTTTTAAAATAAAAAGCTATATTAATCTGATATGTTTGTATGGGAGGTAGTAGTAGTTTTCATCCGATCTTGCTCATCTTCGAACTTAGCCTCAGTTTGGTGGATAAAAACTTACGTACCAAATTTCAAGTCGATAGCTCTTAAATTACGGCCGTAATCGTGCGGACAGACAGACAGACGGACAGACAGACGGACAGACAGACGGACAGACAGACGGACATCGCTAGATCGACTAAGAAAGTGATGCGGATCAATAATATATATAGTTTGTCATACCTACAACGCCTCCTTATGGGCGTTACAAATGGAATGACAAAGTGAATATACCCTCACCACAGTGTGGTACCGGGTATAAAAAGTTAAATGCTGATTTTTTTCAATATTCAGAAAATAGATACTTAATTTGTTTGTAGTTTTTACTGCCTAAATCAATTCTTAATCGAACACTGAAAACCAGATTGATTTATGTCCTTAGTGTACAAATTGCTACCCTTGCTCCTTGAAATGCGTATGGGGGGGCATGTTGCCCCCCTGCATCCCCCCTGTTTAGGGTCACTGTTGGATTTTGGGATGGGTGCAAGGCTGAGTATATATGCAAACTTTCTTTAAATTATATTAGTTTACCTAATGTCAACAACATTCTTCAGATACAGTCTCTGGTCTGAAATTTCACATTGGTAGACAAAGTTTTGCTGATTTGCATTTTAGACGATTTAGAAGGGATTCCCGGCTTTGAAAAAGACTATAGTTCGTTGTTGTAAGTGTTGCCATTGTTTTTTAAAATTTTTTTTAATTTTATTTATATTTTTTTTTTAATTACCCCTTCCGCCTAACCGGAGCGAGATCGACCCCCCCTCCCATAGTAAAAAATGCTTCTATTTAACTCCTCTACATAAATCCGTCATTAGTTTTCATCGCCAAAATTATTTTACTTACCCCAATTATTGTCCTTAAATTTCAAGTTTGAAATTGTTTTTTTCAAAAACTATTTAAAGGAATAACTTGATTTCAAAATACTATGAAAGAACAGATCCCGGGCTCTCTAAAATGATATAGTCTTTTATTATAAGTGTTGCCATTGTTTTTTAATGTATTTTTGTTCCATTTAAAGTATCATTTTCTTTAAATTACCCCTCCCGCCTAAACGGAGTAAGATAGACCCCCCCTCCCATAGTAAAAAGTGCTTATATAAAATACCGTCATCATTTTTTGGCGCCGTAGTTATCGTATCAGAGACGCCGCCTCTGATGTGCTTGGTTTCACTCGACCACCACAATGAAACCCCTGGTTCGACGACGAATGTCGGCAAGCACATGCAGCGAAACAAGAGGCATACAACGCGGCGCTGCAAAGAAGGACCCGAGCTGCCCGTGAGCTCTACGCGCAGAAAAGAAGAGACGAACACCGGCTTCTCAGGAGGAAAAAGAAAGAGCACGAGAAGCGCGCGATCGAGGAAATAGAGAGATGTTACAACAGGAATGAGGTTCGGAAGTTTTACCAAAGGGTAAAAAGAAGCTGCCAAGGCTACAGAGCCCGAACCGAAGCCTGCAAGGACGAACAAGGGAACATCATAGTAGAATCGCAGTCGATGCTGAGGATATGGAAGAACTACTTCTGCAGACTGTTTAACGGCGATGACGAATTAAATACCGCTGTCAGGCAGAATGAACCATTCAACGTGGACGATGAAGACCAACAATTCCGTCCACCCTACCTGGACGAAGTGAAGATAGCCATATCTAAGCTCAAGTCCAACAAAGCCGCTGGAGCAGATGGCCTAACCGCCGAGCTATTCAAAGCGGCAGGCGATGACTTGGTTAGGAGTATGCACCAACTCATCTGTAAAATATGGTCGGAGGAAAGTATGCCCGATGAATGGAACCTCAGCATTGTTTGCCCGATCCTCAAGAAAGGAGACCCTCTGAACTGCGCCAACTACAGAGGGATTAGTCTTCTTAACATCGCCTACAAGATCTTATCTGCCGTGTTGTGTGAACGCCTGAAGCCTCTCGTCAACAACCTGATTGGTCCCTATCAGTGTGGCTTCAGGCCAGGAAAGTCTACCATCGACCAAATATTCACACTGCGGCAGATCTTGGAAAAAACCCAGGAAGTCCAAATCGATACCCACCATCTTTTCATCGATTTTAAAGCCGCCTATGACAGCATTTATAGACTCGTCCGTTTGTGCAGGATGACAATGGAGAACGCACGCTGCTCCATCAAGGTCGGTAAAGAACTCACCGAGACCTTTGATGTCAAAAAAGGATTTAGACAAGGCGATGCGCTGTCATGTGACTTCTTCAACATCGTTCTTGAAAGAATAGTGCAAAACTCAAACGCTAACACCATCAGAGGCACTATTTTCAAAAGTCCGTCCACCTACTCACCTACGCCGACGACATCGACATAATCGGCAGAACGCAGCGTGATGTCACTGGCGCGTTCGTGAGCATTGAGACGGAGGCGGCGAAGATGGGTTTGGCGGTCAATGAGGGCAAGACAAAGTATATGCTGTCATCAAGAAAGGACACCCAACACCGATGTCTTGGACAGAATGTCACTATAGACAGATATAACTTTGAGGTGGTAAAGGACTTTGTCTACCTAGGCTCCGCTATGAACTCAGACAATGACATCAGCGCTGATATTAAGCGAAGAATAACTCTTGCCAATCGCTGTTTCCTTGGGCTAAGAAAGCAATTGAGTAGCAAAGCCCTCTCTCGAACAACTAAAGTGACCCTTTATAAGACCTTAATCATCCCAGTCCTACTTTATGGTTCAGAGGCATGGACTCTATCAAAAGCGGATGAGCTTACTCTTGGTTGCTTTGAGAGGAAAATTCTTCGAGTAATTTTCGGTCCCGTCTGCATAGACGGTGAATGGAGGAGGAGATACAACGACGAACTGTACGGGCTGTATAGCGACATCGACCTAGCCAGAAGAGTGAAGGTCCAACGACTGCGGTGGCTGGGTCATGTAGAGCGAATGGACGTGAATGCTCCGGCCCGGAAGATCTTCGAATCCACACCCGAGGGACGGCGCAGTAGAGGAAGACCGCAACTCAGGTGGCGCACGCAAGTGGAAGGGGACCTCAACCAACTTAGCGTGCGAAACTGGAGGCAGCTGGCCAAAGATCGTGCTGGCTGGAGACGCTTGTTGGTTGAGGCCCAGGTTCACCCCGGACTGTAGCGCCACCTTAAGTAAGTTATCGTACTCTCCCCGGGGAGAGGCTTCAGAACGATGAGATATACGCAGGGAATTTGCACGGCAGGTATCTGAAAGGTTCCATAATTCAAAAATACTTGAGTATTGATCTGGCTAGAAAAACGGACTACATGATTCCGTACCAGAGCTTCAACAAAAACTACTCCACCTACATACCCCAAAGACAGGATTGGATTACTAACACGCACACAAGCGTACAAGAAATACAAATCTACACTGACGGGTCAAAAATGGAAGTAGGCACAGGAGCAGGAGTATTCTGCGAGTCCTTAAGCATAAATGATTCGTATAAACTCCCAGATGAATGCAGCGTCTTTCAAGCTGAAATCGTCGCCATCGACAAGGCAGCAAGTACCATATCTACAAAGAATCTTGACCCTTCTAAGATTACAATCTTCGTAGACAGTCAGGCGGCCATTAAAGCACTAGACAGCGCAACTATCAAAGCAAAGACAGTCAGGGACTGTCGAAGAGCCCTAAACAAAATAGGCGAGAAACACAAGGTCACTCTCTGCTGGGTTCCCGGACATAGTGACATTGTGGGAAATGAAAAAGCAGACGAGCTAGCGAGAACTGGGTCGGAGCTTGATGCAGTAAATATCATTGCATCAATAGACATCCCAATTAGTGTAGCAAAAAGAAATATTGACCAAAAATCAAGGGAAAAAATCAACACCACCTGGTCTAACAGACACGACTGTGTTATATCCCGTAGCCTTTGGCCAAAAATCGATGAAAAAAGAACAAGATGTATTCTGAAGATGAATAAACGAGATATTCGAATCTTAACGGGTGTACTGACAGGCCACTGTACCATCGGTACCATGGCCACAAGACTGGGCATTAACTCACCAGACTACTGCAGGAGCTGTCAAGACGTAGAAGAAACGGAGACCATCAAACACCTGCTCTGCGAATGCCCAAACCTCCAAAAAAATCGACTCCGTTATCTGGGAGACAGACTTTTCGGAGACCTAGAGGACATAGTGCAGGTACCTTTGACGGACACAATCAGGTTTGTTAAAAGTACGGGATGGTTTACCAAGTAGACCAATTCCGCCAAGGAACAACGCCAAGAAATCAGGTAAAGTGTTTATGCATGTTTTTTGTGTTGTCCAATAAAATGTAAATTTTATCCACGACCAAAAACTAAGGGATCACAATGGACCAAAAGGCCCCCGTGGTAGCACAGCACACAAGCTGTGCACTTCCCTCTAACCTAACCTAACCTATCTGAAAGGTTTAAACAAATTCCGAATGTTCCAGTGAATGTAAAATAAAGAATGGCAGTTGTTAAAAATTATAGTCCAAAATCATTGCAGCGGCTCTGAAACAAAATTCTCTTATGAAAATTGGGATCAACGGCAATTTGTTTTGAGTTCATTCACCAAATCTACGCCTTACTAGGTGATCCTGTGGCTTCAATTCTTGGACGAGTTGGATCTTATAAGCACACAAACCAAGATCTTTCCACAAAATCGTCCATAAAGTGGATGGAAACATATCCAATTCCTGTGCACGATGGCGGATAGACTGATTCGGGTGTTCCGATTATGTTGACCGTAAAATGAACGTAGTACGCGATACGTATTTCGAACAGAACCATGATTTTCAAAATAAATGTGCACAATTTGGAAGCGTAGTCTATTCAATTCATGTTGAAATGCCCAACCAAACTAAAAATAAATCACTTGACAGCTGACAAAACGGCCGCTAGTTAACATAGTGTTGCCAACTTAAAGTTCTATACCTCTAAAAAAAAAACACCCTTTATGTATCGACAGTCCGGTAGACATTATTTGGTGCTATGCCTGTGTAACTATTTATATATGTATTTTGAATTGCTGATGCAGATAATCTTCAAATCTGCAAACCATTTTTTGAATTTCAATGGCTGACAAAAATAGGTGAGAATGGATAGTCCACACATCTAAATGTCGACTGGGTATTATAACCATATCCAAAGAAAAGAATAACCAGTAGAATTCTTAGAACAGACTATATAATGTCCTTAAGATTCCTCTAGGTATATCAAAAAAATAAAAATACACAGCAACTTACTTCAACTAAAAAGATCAACGTACGACTTTCATTTATCTATTCTTAGACTTTCTTTCTCTTCACATTCTCCTATCTCCTCACAATGAACACCTAAAGCTATTCAAAGAAAGAGCAAGTAAAAATGTCGTCGTCCCTATCTCCATGTAAACTACTTAGCGCTACGGTGTTGACAATAGCAGAGGTGGTGAAGCGAAGTCATTCGTCTATAATCTGGTTAGATATTAATGAACCCTTGTTAGGTGCCAAGAGCAAAGAAGATTATATTTCGTATGTATACATCTTACAAGGACTGGGTTTGGGTAAAGTAGGTATGGCTCATAAATTATTGGTATAGGAATAAAATATTAATCTGTAACGGAATGACTAATATACCCTACTCAAAATTAGGTCATGTGATTGTGGTTTACATTTTTTCCTCTTTTTGTTTAATATTTCCAGACAAACCAACTGCCCCTTATATCCCTGGGAAAAGTGTTCAGATGTTATCCTCCGTCAAGGTATTTTCTTTCGCAGAGTGAACAACTTTTTAAAACGTAAACTTTACTTTGTAAGAGTGCTCTGCTCAACGGGACTTTATGTCTGAACATGTGTGCACATTGCACCTGAGCGATGCAAAATTGCAGTTCAATTACCGATTACTTTTAGATAACTTTGGGTAGATAAACCCATCCACACCATGTTTGAAACGTAGTTAATATTTTAATGAAAGCGAATTTTTGTATAGCATGGATATACCCGAGGTATAGAGAAGATTCCAAATTAATTACTATATCGGTGTAAAATTACCTAATAAATATTCCCATCTTCTATTGGTACCCAAGTATCTACAACTACAGCGACTCCTTAAAAGCAGGATGTGCATAGAACATACTTCCTGAGAATATGTATAGTTTACGATGTTCAAATGGAAATTACGAGGATAGGTTTTCATTTTCTTTGGTCCTTTTTTGCATTTTATTACTTACAAAGCAGAGATTTGTTATCCTGTGTATTCATTAATAATTCACTATGAAGGGATACAAGAGATTGAAGAAGTTTGGGCTATCCCTATCATGGATAGGAAACTTTTCAGCATAGACATTTATTTTGTTGAAGATGTTCTCTTGGGAATTTTCTTGGTAAACAGATGAACATTTTAAGGCAAATAACATCTCAAGTCAAGGCCCATCAGTAGGTGTATTTGAATTTAAATTTTATGCGTAGATGCCTATACATTAATAATTACATGGCAGTTGGATTGTGTTGATTTGTTTTGGATGTTAAAGGTTTAAGAAACCCTTTATTTGGATTGTGGTAGGAGAAAAAAAATTGTCGGCCATTTGCATTTCAAAAGATTTGCCTTTTTTGTAAGTTCAGTTTTTAACTGCGAGTCCTAGTCCCTTACTTTGCTAAAGTTGTTATGGTGGGTCGTTACCGGCAATATATCAAAGTAAAAATGTTCTCTCCAGGTGTTGGAAATCCTTCTCAACTCACATGGGCAATCAATTTCGTCAATATCATACGATGCATATGGTTGTTCAAAAAGTTTCTTATTAAGTGTTTACTTCGACCTATTTTATGGGCTAATTTCATGGTTAGAAAATCTATCCGAAAGGAAAGTTTCAACTTTAGCCAATGTGTGCTGGACTACCTACTGTGCGAGGGGTCCCAGGTTCGATCCCAGGAAAAACACAAGTTACATCTTAAGGTGTTTTTATTTATTTATTTAAAAATATCGTCCAAATCGATACTAACCATCTGTTTATCGATTTTAAGGCCGCATATGACAGCATTTATAGAGACGAGCTATACAGAGCCATGTCTAGTTTTGGCATCTCTGCCAAACTTCTTGTCAGATTGTGCAGAATGACGATGGAGAACCCTCGCTGCTCCGTAAAGGTCGGAAACTATCTCACCGAGACCTTTGATGTCAAAAAAGGATTCATGTGACTTTATCAACATCATTCTTGAGAAAAGTGTGCGAAACTCGCAAGCCAACACCAGGGGCACAATTTTCCAAAAGTCTGTGCAACTACTTGCATAAAATATGACGCTGACGACATCGACATCATTGGCAGAACACAGCGAGCTGTCACTGGTGCATTTGCAAAGTATTAGCACAGAAGCGGCAAAAATGGGTTTTGTGGTGAATGAGGGCAAAACAAAATATGCTGTCAACAATAAGGAACACACAACATCGACGAATCGGTCAGAATGTCACGATAGACAGCTATAATTTTGAGGTAGTGCGGGACTTTATCCACCTAGCTATGCTCCTCTATTAAAATGAAATCACATCAGAAATCAAGCGAAGAATTACACTTGCCAACCGCTGTTACTTTGGCCTAAGAAGGCAATTGATTAGTAAGGCCTTGTCGGGAAACACCAAGGAGACTCTATATAAGACCCTCATCATCCCAGTCCTACTTTATGGTGCAGAATCATGGACGATATCAAAGGCGGATGAAGATCTATTTGGTCGCTTCGAACGCAAAATTCTTCGAGTGATTTTCGGTCCCGTTTGCGTAGACGGGCTTTGGAGGAGGAGATTTAACCGCGAACTCTACGAACTGTACAGCGACATCGACCTGATGGTCAGAAAAGTACGTATTAGTCGACTAAGATGGCTAGGACATGTAGAGCGAATGGACACCAACGCTCCGGTCCGAAGAGTTTTCGATTCCAACGCGGAAGGACAACGCAGTAGAGGAAGACCTCGCCTTAGGTGGCGCGCACAAGTGGAAGGCGACCTCAACCAACTTGTAGTGCGCAATTGAAGGCGGCTATCGTCATGGGTTTAATTTGTATTTTTTTTATACCTACCATAGCTTTTGGCCTGCGGCTCGGCCGCAAAGGAATAACGGTGTTAACATCCAGTCCCTAAGTAACCTATATCTACTGATTTGGACGTACAATTTTGAAAGAGTTTTTAAAATCAGCCAAGTAGTTCAAGTGGTAGCTTCTACCCCTTTATAGAGCTCTTTCTGATCCTATGTAGGTTGATTCGGAGGATGTCTCCATTACAATGTTGAAAGAAGGCTATATATATGTACCATATATCTAATGGGCGACATCAGCTGGTAAACCACAAGAAAAAAAAATAGTATTGGACTCGAAACCCTCCATAAGACCCAAGAACAAATACTGCTGTTTACAAATTGTATCTTTTCCTGTTTTCTAATAATTGGCTGTTTCATTTCACAACAAATTATTCATAAATATTCAAAAGCCTGTAACAACATTATGAATATGAAATTCATTCAAAAATAATTGTTAACTCCTTCTTATTTCCTATTACAGCCAAGTATCCTTTACCCAAGATCAAATTTGTCCATTATTTGCATCCAACAGAATCAACAAATTAATTTTTGTTGTCTTCTGCAACTTTGTATTTTTTTATATTTAAATTGTTTTTACTTTTATTTATGACCAGACAAAAAAAAAAAAGTTTCCCAAATTAAGACATTTTTCCCCCCTTTATACGATTTTCAAAGTCGAAGAAATCGGATTAAGGCACAGTACTGTGTGTCCTCCATCCACCAACATTGATGACGACGACCGACCGACCGACGATGATAAAAGGATTCGCTCCCAATGGCGCAATGAAAAAAAAAAAAAAATCAAATATTTTCGAAATTAAAGCGAACCAAAGTTTCCGTTTAGGGGGTAATATCTAATATCGTTGGTAAAAAGGTATCAAACTCCACACGACCATTTATTGCTTTCCTCTTATACATAGATACAGATACATTGTTGTTTCACATCTCTGACTTTGGTATAATTTGGAAGCAGAAAAAAAAAACAAAAAGTTTTGAATTCTAACGCCATTATGGGACTTTCGGGCCAGTGCGACTTTTGTGGAATACCTTTGTAATTAATTCGATTAGAAAAGTTTTGCGAAAACAAATTATAATTCCATTGTAATTGGATGATAAAGTCAACTTAAATATCATCGTAACATTGAATGGTATCGACTGACTCGTAGAACCGTTTTGACCTTTACAAATAGAGGTAGGTACATAATGCAAATGCCATTCGGTCTATGGATTCGTTTGCCAAGAAAACGTATCTATTTTAATGCGTTGGTTGAAGCTTTCTGGGATTTACTTTAACTTTTTTTTTTTTTTTGCTGGAATTTCAATAAAAGATCATTCAAATGAGGAAACCTACGCAGTTGGTATAAGCTTGATTCGTTAAGGGACTACTCTTGCTATACGGCCAAGAATATTTTTATTGTACTTATAGGTAGATTTACCATTTATTTATTTGTACAGGAAAAAGGTGACAGAAGATGCACACAAGAAAGCGCTGCAGCGCAAAACAAGGGCAGCGAGTGAAGAGTACCGAGCCAGGAGAAGGGAGGGGAAAAGAAGATCCTGCGTAGAAAGAAGAGGGCTTACGCAGCTTCCCAGCTCAAGGAGATCGAAGAGTCGCGCGATTGTAATAACATCCGGAGGTTTTATAAAAAAGCCAAGCAACTGGCTGCTGGCTACAAAACCGGAACGCAGGCTCTTCGAGACAGCGAAGGAAACCTAGTCACCAAAGCGCAGGGAATAGTAGATGTGTTTAAGCAGCATTTCCAGCAACTGCTAAATGGGCATCATGTAAAGAGAGTGATAGGGCAAGTAGAGAACCCGTTTGGGTGGAAGAAAACATGCCCGATGACTGGACTATCAGCTCCATATGCCCCATATACAAAAAAAGGCGATCCTACCCAGGCAGATCGACTATAGACCAAATTTTCACACTGAGGCAAATCCTGGAAAAGACCAACTAATTTCAAGTCGAAACTCACCACCCATTCATTGACTTCAAAGCCGCGTATGATAGCATACATCGTCAGGAGCTCTATATGGCGATGGCCGAATTCGGAATCCCGGCAAAACTGATTCAGCTTTATGGCGCCGAGTGCTGGACGATAAGCAAGAAGAGAGAGCTGATACTGGGCTCCTTCGAAAGAAAAATACTTCGGCGGATTTTTGGTCCTGTGTGTGAGGAGGGCGAATGGAGGAGAAGATACAACCGCGAACTCTATGAACTGTACCAAGATGTGGATGTAGTCCAAAAAGCCAAAACACGTCGACTGCATTGGCTCGGCCACATCGAGCGAATGGACAATAATGCTCCAGCTAAGAGGATCTTCGAATCCCAGCCCCCCAGGTTCGAGAAGACAAGGAAGACCGAACCTCCGTTTCAAAGACCAAGCCATCACGGATGCCAGAGCGCTTGGTCTGGAAGCAGCGTGCTCGGGATCGTAGAGGATAGAAGGCTGCAGTGTCTCAGGCAGAGACTCTTCACGGGTCGGGAGCCCGATAAGTAAGTAAGTAAGTAATCTGTTCCGTAGCTGTTGCAAATTTGGACATAATTTTCGCTTTCGCGGCGCATATTGATTGGTCTTAAATAAATGAGGACAAGCCCAGATATAATATCAACAAACAAAAACCTGTACAAGTACACTGCATACAAAAATCCATTTATATCGAAAAGCAGCAACTTCGCGATTTTTAAGGAGTTTAACCTCGAATTTCTACGAGTTAACATCAACTCTACACAATTGGCGTTCTTTAGATATCAAGGGATGAATTACCCAAGACAGCCGTAGCAGCTTTAATTAAGTAAAATTAATGAATTCAAAACGCAAAGAAATGCGTGCTGTATACAGAACCTCTATACGGCCAGCTCTGTTTTATGGACCTGAGAGGTAGAGATAGTACAGGATGGAAGGCGCTACATTGTTTCAGACTCTTTAAGGGCAAAAAACCCGACCCTTTTTTGTAATATTTTTGTAGCCTTTCTGCGATACCGTACTATAGAAGGTTGATTGGTCTATCAGGACTTTTAAGACGGTCACTGAAAGTGCTTTTAACCGTTTTTTAATCGGAGTTCCCTCAGGTATATCAAATGGGCACAAAAGACCCAAATTGTCCAAGTGAGCTGCGACTTTCGTCACTAGGTCGTCCATCTACCTATTTATATTTACCCTACCCTGATGTAAACGACATAATACTAATGCATTGTTGACATGACGCTGTTGCCGGTTGAATGGGTTATACGGACCTTCTAAGCAATGCATAATACACGCTATAAGTACTGCCTTTTGGAAGGTAAGTCTCCCTAGAAATATTTTTCCATCCGAGCGATCGATTAATTCAGGTTAAAAAAAACATGTACTTGTTGTACATTCAACAGCTTTATTTTTCTTTCCTGTCACCGGGTAGTAAATCAATTCTCTAGCTGTCATTAAATTTTAGAATAGCTTACACAAAATTTACAATAAATAAAAACAAAAACCATCAAACATTAATAGTGAACAATGGAAAACACAAATAAGGGTAAGTTCGAGCTCAGTGCACAAGTAGCGGTATTCCCCATCTGTGCCACCCCTCTTTGTCATCGTACTAATTTCTACGGAGCCTTTCCAATAACCAATTCTCAACGCAACCGCTGTTTGTGTGCCAAAAAAGCTTTCTCGTGTAAACTTTTCCACAACGCGGTCCCATGTGTACAGCGAAAAAATGGGATTCTATTTTTTTTTATTTCCCTTCGTTTTGTGAACGCGGACAAAGGCAAAGGAAATGATGGAAGAAAAAAAATCCAACCCTACATCCCGCTCGGAAATGCATTTCCATTACAATCCTTAAAGAATTCTGCGGGATCCGTCCCAGAGCGATAGCCAGGCATTTACATAATGAATACTTTTGAATGTGCACGCGTAAACAGAAAATATTACTTTCAAAGTTTTAATATAACTTTTTCCCTTCATTTTCTCGGTATTCATTTCAGCAAGCTGCAAATTGACACAGCCAGTTCAGATGATGCTTCAGGAAGAACCATCGACGAGCTGTGACAACAATAGATACGGATGGCGGACATTTGAGGCGGTAAATTTTACTTTTGATTCACTTAATAACCAACACCGACATTAAAACCACTCAAACTTGAAGGTGGAAGCAAAGGACATCACTGTGACTGCTGAAAACGACGACGAAAATACAACGAACAATGGACCGGACGGATCCATCGGAGAATGTGACAAGTTTACAATGGGGGAACTGGAATTGCCTCAGGATTTACAAGATACTGAGAATCATCGTTGTCATCATTCTGAGGACAATGCAGACACAAACAATGTTCCGGAGGAGGCATCGTCTCAGATCCAGCATCAGGAGATCGTGAGAAGAACCGAAACTATTGACGGCGTCGATGGTATTGCTAATGTCGCTTCTCTACATGCTGACAATGGCACGGATAGTATGTCGTCCATGCGGACGATTGGTTCTTTTGTCTGTCGGATTTGTCACAATGCAGAACATCCTGAAAGGTAAGGAGAGTCGCATAGTAAATCGCCTTTTCGAATCATACGATCTTAAAAATCACATTTATTGGTCAATAAGCTTTGGGTATATAATATAGAACTTGGACTGAACGTCAACAGCATGCACAAGCACAATAATTGCGGGGTGAGAAATTAATCGGCTTGTGTACGGGGTGACATAACAATATAACCGAATGATTCGGATTGAAAATCCATTTTAACTACGACATTATAATGATTTGTTGGACGCACTCCTAGACGACTAATTGGCTTTGACTTTGATGCTTATGTATCTAGCTTTGACTGCTCCTTTTATGGCCAGCTATAGCTATGTGTGTGCGGCTTGCTTCAGAGAAATACAACATCTAATTAAACAAATAAATTGAAGTTTATTAGGCGCTTTATAACTAAATAATTATTTTTTGTTTTATTTTCTCAAACACTCAAGAGATACTAACAACACGGATTAGGTCTCTTCGCGTAATCGGGGCTAAATCGATAGCGATCCCAACAAAAATGACAGGAAATGAGAAGATGAGTGACGAGTAGTTATATTTCCTCTAGGATATCAGCCACACTTAACTGTACCACTATCGGCTGAGTGGATTTTCATTAAACTTAATTTTTTGACTAGGTACACTGACACTCCGGTATAAAACCGGAATCTTTAATTTAGCTCTTCAATTAATAATAGCTGTTAGCCATATAATAATTAAAGTTATGTAAAGAAGCATGTTACTTGCCACCAGGTCGTAGTCGTACACGTTTTTTTATACGTATACCTAATAAGAGAAAGATATTGTTTTCGTACAAAATTTCGAACTCGAGATTTTGATCAATTCTGATATTACGATGATAGGGGAACTCAAAAAAGTGGGTCTCGTATGTCTCTCTATCCCCCCCCCTCTGGGGAATCTAAACGAAAGGACGGATTTCATTCAAACTTCGTATTTAGAGTTTGTGGGCTTCCCGTTAGGAGGCGTTTTTTTTTCGAAAACGGCAATAATGATTTGAACCAAAATTGATAGTTAAGTTAATGTAGGCATCTACAGTTTGATAAAAACTTCCAAGTCTCCATCCCCAATAGGTCATTCTGGGAGGAGGGGACGTTCTTTGATGATGAGGCGGTTCAATTCTTCACAGATGGATCGAAAACGTCCGATGGTGTAGGAGGTGGTGTTTTCTCTGATAGACTAAACCTCAGTCTCTGCTTCCGTCTCCCAGATCACTGTAGCGTTTTTCAGGCGGAAATAATGGCAATAAAGGAAGTCTTATCCTGGCTAAAAGAAAACGTGATATCCGCTAAAGATATCCGCATCTTCTCGGATAGTCAGGATGCAATTAAGTGCCTGGAATCAGCCTCTATTAACTCTAATACAGCCCTAGACTGTCGCACGTCTCTCAGAGAGATGTCGGAGCAGTTCAACATTCACCTCTGCTGGGTGCCGGGGCATAGAGACATTCCGGGTAACTGTAAGGCTGACGAACTTGCCAAGCTGGGAACTACACTACCTATAGTACCAAACAAAGGTACTTTAGGTATCCCAATCGCTACGTGTTAACTTATAATAAAGCAGGATACCATCCAAAAAACAAACCTTAGGTGGACATGTGGCACGACATGTCTAGCGACAAAACAGATCTGGCCAAAGCTAGATCTCAAACGTTCTAAGAATTTGATTTCTCTTGACAGGAATATCGGCGCTACAATAGGTGTCATTACGGGACACTGCCTTATAGGTAGGAATGCAATAAGGCTTGGCGTACTCTCAAACGATTTTTGTAGAAGCTGCTTGGATGAAGAGGAGGAGGAAACCATTCAGCACTTCCTCTGCACTTGTCCGGCACTCTCCCGAAAACTACAATGATCTAAACGATCTAACAAACCTAGACATTCGTAGTCTCCTTTGCTCAAACTGGTTCAACGAGTAGGATGAAATTTAATAGATTCATGTGGTATCACAAGGGACCTAATTGGTCTAAGTGTGTCGGCCTTTTGTCGGCAGCCACTTCAACCTAACCTAACCTAATGTAGGCATGCTTAACATGACTGCATGCATACCCAGTTTTTCTCTAAAAAGCAACGGCACTTTTGAAAATTGGTCTTTTCTCGAAAACGGTACGAACGTTTTTAAGAAAAACTTATTTTTAAGATACTATCTTCATTCCTAACTTGTTAGCAAAATCATTTTTTCTCTTAAAAATGATTTTCTCTTTTCCACCCAAATCCCTAATAATAGTAGGTACTTTGAAAAACTGCTCATATCTCAAAAACGCCATTTTCGATTATGATAAAAATATAACTGGCAGGTAATGCTTAAATCCGTAGTAATACTTTTTGCTCAGTTTTGAGCTGAACAGTTGCAAAACAGTATTTTTTGAACCATGAATACGTCCTTCTTGAAGCAATTGTACGAAATTCACAAGCCAACACCCGAGGTACAATTTTTCAAAAGTCCGTTCAACTACTTGCCTATGCTGATGATATTGACGTTATTGGGAGAACGCGGCGAGCTGTCAGTGGCGCATTTGCAAGCATCGAAACGGAGGTGGCGAAGATGGGTCTGGCTGTTAATGAGGACAAAACGAAGTATATGCTGTCAACGCGAAAGGACTCTCAACATCGGCGACTCGGACAAAACGTCACGATGGACAGATACAACTTCGAAGTAGTTAAAGACTTTGTCTACATGGGCTCCACTATCACCTCGCAAAATGGCATCGGCGCAGAGATCAAGCGAAGAATCACTCTTGCCAATCGCTGTTTCTTCGGGCTAAGAAGGCATCTAAGAAGTAAAGCCCTCTCTCATAGAACCAAGGAGATATTATATAAGACCTTAATCATCCCGGTCCTGCTGTATGGTGCAGAAGAATGGACCCTGTCAAAAGCGGATGAAAACCTTCTAGGATGCTTTGAGAGAAAGATTCTTCGAGTGATATTCGGTCCAGTTTGTGACGATGGAGTGTGGAGACGAAGATTCAACGACGAACTATACGGGCTATACAGCGACGCTGACCTGGTAAAAAAGCTAAAAATACAACGGCTGAGATGGCTGGGACACGTGGAGCGTATGGACAGCAACGCACCAGCCCGACGAGTCTTCGAATCCACCCCTGAAGGACAACGCAGCAGAGGAAGACCCCACCTTAGGTGGCGCGCACAATTGGAGAACGACCTCAACCAACTTGGTGTGCGTAACTGGAGGCAGCTAGCGAGGGACCGAGGGCTTGTTGGTTTAGGCCATGGTCCACCCCGGACTGTAAGCGCCATCAAAAGTAAAGTAAGTAAGAATACGTCCATCGATTTCCACCCCAACCGCTAAAAGTAGTACTTTAAAAACTGTTCATATCTCGAAAACGCCATTTTCGATTTGGATGAAAATGTAACTGATAGGTAATGTTTGTATCCTAAAGAATACGTCGTAGTCAGTTTTCAACAGTTTAATAACAGTGTAAGTTGTTCGGGGTGAAATTTGATATTAATAAAATGTTGTAGTGTAGTTAATACGTTATTTATGTAATATGTTTCACGATTTTAATTATCAAGGATTCAGTTACTAAACCTGAGTACGTCTTGAGTGGGTATGATTTTAAACGTAAAATTTGCTGAAATTACTCTGAGATTCTGCGAGATTCGCAATAAACGTGAAAGTTTCGTGCGACCCAGTCGTGCAAATTTTTTTTTTAACTTTATCAATGCTAAATTATACCAATAATAAAACAACACAATTCACTTAAAAATGTGTTGCGTCTGGTTAAGCTTTAAATATCTGTTGGATAGCGTTATGTGTGGGATATCTATCCGAAAGTTTATCTGGAACCTTTGAAACTGGAACCGTAGTTGTGGAAAGGTAACAAACGGACAGAGGAACTTAAAAATAACCAATTTTTGTTTCGGCTTTAATTTTACGGAAGCTCAAAATTGAGTAATTTGTATGGAAAATATAGCCATTGTGAACTTCTTAAATTTAAAGTTGAAACTCTAATTGGGTGTTAGTTTGGCACGTTTTTTGTGTCAATCGAATACATCAGCCTATGAACGAAATCAATAATAATTAATAATATGTTTGTCTAATCTCTAATTGAAATACACGCGAATGGATTACAGCAATGATTTGTTTTTTAATGCAAACATCTATACTCAGAACTGTATACTATATTGCACAACAATTTAATGCAATGCAATTTGAAAGCAAAATTAGTTTACTGTACAGAAAATTTGGTTTTCCAAATAAATGTTTACACAACCTAGCTAATCCTAAAAGTTTACATTAGATCCCACTTTTCATAAGGCTAATCGGTTTATATTTCTCTTAAAAGCAAATATTTTCAATTTAGAACTAAGCTCGTTTGCATTGCAAACGAGTAGAGCTGAAAAAAAAAACCCCGAAATGATATCCCATTTTCCAAACAAATAATAGAAATAGAAAATCAACGCAAATCAGGAAAAGTGTTTATAGCTCCAGTTTATTTATAGATATTGTCCATACAGGCAGCGGCACTTGAAAGCCTTTGAATCACATTATAAAACAAATACAGTCACCCGCACAAAAACCAAATAATAAACAAGGCACTAATGGTAATCGGATCTTGTTTAACGAACAGTGCACTGAAAATATTTTAATTAAAGCAGCACCATGCTTCCATTCCGACTATATAGATATTGAATTCTGTTTATATGCTTTTCGGGGTATATATAGCGGGCGTAAAAAATTCCGTATTAAAATTTTCATATTTCGAGTTCATTATGATGTCCTTTGGAGGCCATACGGGTATGTAGGTATGTATGGTAGAAGAATTTTCTCACACACGAGTGAGTTCGGTAAAATAGATTTCAGTGCGCACCAATGGCTGTAATTAAATGATTCACTTAAACTGATTACATGGACATTAGGCGAGTGCGGCAGTGGGGTCATGTGCTCTTTGGTAAAAAAATATTGATTTCGGATGGGGAAACGACTCGTTTTAGTGGAATGGATTTCAAAATGCAAATACTTTACCTATATAACCCAGATGCGGAGTCATTGAGGGCTGCAAATAATAATTATATGAGAATGTTTATGTTTTCCAAATTAATAGGACTTGAAATAAGGATGGAGCTTCAATCATGTATTTATATACGAAAACATTGAAAATGAACGAAAATCAGTCAACTAATTAATTTTCGTATTTTTGTTTGCTCGAGATATTTTGTACTCAACAATAAATCCATATTGACAATTTAATATGCCAAAGAGAGTAGGCTAAGACTCTATCGAGTAGGAATGAAAGTGAATGTGACGAAATTTGGGTTTCGTGTGAAATGGTTATAATTAGCTAAATGCTAATTTTTAGTTGTAAATTGATTGGCCCAGCCTTAATCTCTTTTTGTACGTACAAGTTATAGTTTTGTAACAGGAATGAAATTATAATGGTTGTCAGACGTTCGCTTTGAAATAAATTTTGCTACCATTTCAATTCTAGAGGTCAATTTCGGGATCGGGTTTCCCTGTCACTCCAAGTATCTCATTTTATAAAACAGTTTGTTCGACTGATTGGTGATCAACGCGCGGCCCACATGGCTATGAAGCTAACATTTTGAAACAAATTATTTTTCATTCGATCAACTCAGCGTTCTGATGGTTAGGTTAGGTTAGGTTGAATATGGTGTGAGTTCATCACATTGGACTAGGCGCCCTATTGGGCCCATCGCCATCACTGGGGAATCTTAACGGTCCAAAAACCTAAACCACTTCTCCCAAATAGTTAATTTCCCTACAGAACCTGAACATTTTTTCAATTTTGTTTGTGAGGCCAACCTCCTCCAAATTGTCGAAGAAGTACCTTCCAAGGTATTTCCTCCTGTACCGAGCAATAGCTTGAAATTCTCAGAGGAGATGAGGTATATCTTCTGCGACATGTAAGTCTTCGCAATACCTGCATGTGTCCGTATCTGTTAAACCTAACCTCATAGCGTGCTTCCTTAGAAGACAGTGCACGGAGAGTATCCCTATTGCCAATCGTAGCTTTGATCTGCTGAGCTTTAATCTACAGACTTTTTCCGATCTAGCTTAGGCCCTTGTGCTCTACACCCTACTATACCCGACCATCTCTGATCTGCCCTATTTTTAATTTTCTCGAGAATAATTCTCTTAGCCACGGCTATTGTTGGTCTTATGCCCTCAATTGTTTCATTTTGTGGAAGCTCCGCTCCGTTTTTGGCCAGAATGTCCGCCCTTTCGTTAGATACCCTCAATATCTTAGTGTCCGGGTACCCAACACAATCTGACTTGGTTCTGCGTGCATAATGCTCTGAGCATTGTGCGGCAGCTCCTGACTAGTCCAGATTTAATGATGAATGACTCTAGCGCCTATAGCGCAGCCTCTGACTATCAATGTAGAATGTAGATAGCGATACTCTTGTTCCGACTCAGCGATAGAAAATTTAAAAATGTCGCCAAAAAAGGTCGCCCGAGCCAAAAAAATGAGTCCCACCCAATTTAACGAAGAAAAAAAAAACTGAAGAGAATTTATTTTCTTAATGAAATAAACTTAAAGTTAAAAAAAATAAGTTATGAAAAAATAACAGTTCATGTAGGTACATAGGTACATAGATAGATCTTCTATCTATATAATAAAAATCAATTGATGTGCGTTAGTCTCGCAAAAACTCAAGAATGGCGGGATCGAATTTTTGGGCAATACTGCCCTAGATAATAGGTATCTACATAAATTTTGAGCTATCACTGATCTTTCTGCTATATCAAAAGGAGTAGATGTACTAAATCAAAAGTATTTCATAATGTTGTTCTGGTATCTCAATATTATCTACTTTTTTTTTTATTTTATAGAAAAGTACAGCGCAAAAAGAAAATATTATTGCAATAAAACTTTTTTATGATTTTTTCTAAAAAAAAATCTGTTGAAAAAAACCCGAACCGTAGTTCTGATTTAATTGGGAATAATCCGTAGAACATCGACGATATAGACAAAAACCAAATAAATTTATATATATATATATATTTTTTTTTTTTTTCAGATTAGTATCACCATGTTTATGTAAAGGGTCGCTAACATATGTGCACATTAACTGCCTGGAACATTGGATAAGTACATCGGGAAAAACCACATGTGAACTATGTCAATTTCGATATAAGACTACACAGACATTAAGGTAAGTTATTTACATGGTTAATTTTTATATTCACATCTATACATACATATATTAAAACTGTAGGAATTTTCGTTGGCTCTTAAAAACTCGAAAACTACTGGACAGATTTCGATGAAACTTATTTTAAAATGTTCCTTAATACTGTAAGACTGCTATAGGCTATGTCGTTTATAGCCACGTCCTTAGGAACAGTTTTTAGACAAAAACATTATACTTTAGCGATCGTGCGACACGACAAACAAAAACAAAACCGCACCTTGCGTTCGAAAAGGGTTGATTTGTTATCGCTGTGAGTGCTATGGTCAATTGTATATGTAGGTATGTATATTATGACCGTATGCCCGATGCCGGATGGGGATGGGGTGCGTGCTGCAGTATGGCATGGGGTAAAGTGGCAAGATCATGGAGAGAGAGGGTGATGCAGTAGGTGCACATTGAATCGATATCTATACTTATAATAAAACTGTAGGAATTTTTTTGTTTCCTAAAAGCGCGAAAACTACTGGACAGATTTCAATAAAACACTCAAAGTGTAACATTAAATGGACCAATTATAAGTTTGTTTGTTTGCTTTGATAGTTTTTTATAATTTGACTAGCTATTATTGCTATTTTTTTATCAACTCATTTTTATTGGACTGCATATAGACTAATAATAGCACTTCTCGGTGCATAGTTTCACTGCTGTCGATATCAGTCGTAAGGTAGAACAACATTAAAAACATTTATTAAAAATCTCAGTTTAAAATTCTTTTCCTATATTTTAGGGCTTCTCTTCTTATATAAAAAAAAATGACCTGGTTCCTGGCTTTTTCAGGAGTAATCGTATTTGAGCCTAAATGTCGACGACGCAGTGTAGAATAGGCCATATTGCGATAAAATGGAGGGAATCTTCCCTTTTTTTAGATTACACGAGTCAAGTAGTGTGTGTGTATTTTCAAAGTGTTTAATGTAGAGTTAAGCGATAAAATCTCTCCTCTTGCTCGGAATAACACAGATATCCTATCTATCCTAATATCACAGATATCCTATCTGTGTTATAGGACTACCTGCACTGGAAATAGTTATGCTCTTTTAAATTATGAGACAAATTTGAATAAGGACGCTTTAGCCTTATTTATGTCAAAAAGATCATAAAATACATAATTTTTAAACAAAAAAAATGTACTGTCAGTTTTTGCTTTGTCTTTCGCCGGTCGATGTGGGCGCTTTCCATACGCGAGTCGTTTCAATCAAATTTTCCAGTGTTCGGGGTTTGTGCTCGTAAACACTTTTCTGAGGTAACGCCACAAGAAATAATCGCACATGGATAAACCAGGTGACCAAGGAGACCAGCGAATGACACCAAACCTGGAAATGACCCCCAACTAGGGAAGAGAAGCCGAATAGCGGTCATTGATGCATTATAGCTGCGTGAGCTGTTTCCCCATATCCTGTTCGGAGATCGGTATTCGTCTTCATCGTAATTCATTCAAAATGTGTTAATCATCTGAGCTGACAGTAACAGCATACCCATCATCGTATTCAATATAAATTAAGGGTGTTTGAATGGGTCTTGGGATGGTTTATATTCACAATTGGACGCGGTAGGTGGCGCTGCGATACGATTCCACAAAAGTTAAAATAGTAACCACTCAACAATAAATAAAAAAAATAAAAAGCAAAAAGGTTCATGAATAAAATTTCAAATAATAAACACTCAACAAAAAAAAAATAAAAAGCAAGAAGCTCATAAATTTCTCGACACCCGTGGCAGCTAAAGTTGAAAATTGTAGACATTGATGTGGATTGTCCAAACAAACAACCGCGCGAAGTGTGGGCAGGATTCCTAGGCACACGTCTAAGGAAATAACGGTCGAAGCACACGGAGTATAGAATCAGTCCGGACACATCGGTTAAATAAAATGGCCGCAGAACAATATTGACAGACAATGAAAATGTACCTACGAGCAGGCAAAACAATGTTTGCCGGGTCCGCTAGTACGATTTATATATTTCTAAATATACCGCTTCGAACAGTAGCTATTTATATGCTTCAATCAAAAACAGCAATTAATTCAAACCCTTTAAAAAATCCTAAGATTTTATTTGTAATTACATTCTGAGGATTATTCAGGAGTAAAAGCGAGCATAAAAACAAAAATACCTCAATGAAATTTGTCCCATTTTATCCGCTCAAAAGAGATGTAATTACTCCGGTTTCTTGTTTTCTGTAATATCCCTAATTATATAAAATGTAAGCAAGTCTTACAAACTTTCCATTTTCCTACCTTTCATTCAACAGGTACTGCTGTCTAATTGAAGTTGGAAATTTCTTTTGTAGCCGCTTAAAAGTTACTCTTATGAGACTAAGAAAAACTTTCACCAACCACCTGCTGTCCAGCTAAAGTAAGTACCTACCTAGGTACCCACTATACTACACTACCGCTTGTTAGAAACATTTAAACGCTCATTATTTTCTTCAAATATTATTCGCCGAAGCACCGAGAGCAAAACAAACAATAGGCAAACTAGAAAAAAAAAACAAATGCTTCCCAAAATAACTTACCCTAGCCCGATTTCCAAACACAATGACCCGGTCCGCAGTGTATACGATGTAGCTCACAATACACGACTGTGCCATTGTTTCCCAAAAAGGGAAAAAGTTAAATACGAGTATTCTCATAACATTTCAGCACTCTTGTTGAACGAAGAATGCCATGTTTATGTGCACCAAAAATAAGGGCTGCCTCTATGAATGAGGGTAAAGCCTGCAAACAGCGTGTAATCCTAAAAAGTTACACACAGAAACATTGCAAACAGAGTTTTATGCGCTTTGTAACTGCAAGCTAGTAGCGATAGGTTGGGAGGGAGGTTTTGATAAGAGAGCTACTAAAGTGGAAGTAAGTAGACGAGGTGATGGTGTGTAAATATAGCCACCCACACCGCCCATCATCCGTCAGAGCACATTCTGTGAATTGCCTTGTTGAAAACAATTCTTCAGCTCATTTGCTGCGATGGATGTAACCTCGAGCGCTTTTCCACAAAATGAAGCAATCATAACTTGCTTTGTTTCACGTTTTGTTGCGCCCTCGCTCCACCCTCGCACGCTAACTGCACGCTTTTCATGCTATTGCTCCTTCCACTTTCGTCCTTTTTTTTTCTACTTTCTAGTTTGCAACACTAGGTTACGTTGGTGGCGTGTGCATTTGCTTTGCGTGAATATCCCTACAAATTTTTCGTCGAGGATATAATTAAAAAGCTGTTGCTGCTTTGTGGAGGATGTTGTGCTAAAGACAGCAGGACGGACGCCCACAATCGAATGGTGTTTGTTCCGCGCTCCCGCCATCCATAACGAGGAAGTTTGTTTCGCTTGTGGGATAATTTGTTGAATAATTATTTTGCAATTCACGCTACATTGCATTTCAAGGGTAACATCTGATTTATATCTGTTTATGGGGAGGTTGTAATTTTGTAGGGAATTCAATGTTGGAGTGGAGCACAGAAGGACGTTTCAGGCAACAAAGTGACATGCAAGGAAATGTTTATAGTACCTATCTGATGACGACTACAAAACTTAACCAATGGTATAGGTGCTAGAATTAAATCAATAATAGTAATTAGTGGCTCTTGATCCTTCTGAAAGAACTTTTCGCTTTGATAATTTTAATCCCTTAAGTTAACGTTCGACTTTTCAACTGTCTCGAATGTAAAATTAATCGATCAAGTTTTAGAATGAAGAAGAAGGATAAAAGGAATGACATTCCTCATAATTATGAGAGGACTTGATTTTATATCTAACTCTTTAATGCAAGAGCGAAAGGTAAAGCATTAATGGGAGTCCAGTTAATCCATTAGCTAGAATTGTCTGTTTCCTTGAGGCAGTTTCTTAGTCTTTGATTTGGTGCTTCGCTTTACAAAAATAATGGCAATCAGTATGCAACTGCCATATGATAGCTTCCTACAGCTTTTTTAAAATGTAATCCTATGTAAGAACATTTGGAAAGGCGCAATAAGCTAGCCTTCGGCAGTCATGTCATGTACGTAAACTTTCTAAAAGTATTAAGGTCACTAGCTTCTGTGATTTGTTCATATTTCCATATTTTGCTTTTGGGATCGGTACCAATAAGCAGGCGTTTTCTATTTAGACCCCAGGAGGCTATGGTTGGATCAAGTCCTGAAATCTCTTCTCTGCCTATAATAGTGATACTTACTTACTTAAGGAGGTGCTACAGTCCGGGATGGATTTGGGCCTCAACCAACAACCAGCCACCTAATTATTGGACCTTCAAACTTCTGGCTAGGTCAATGTCGCTGTAGAGCCCGTATAGTTCGTCATTGTATCTAATCCTGCATTCACCATTTATATACAGACGGGACCGAAAATTACTCAAAAAATGTTCCTCTCGAAACAACCAAGGGTAACCTTCTCCGCTTTTGATAGATTCCATGCCTTTTATAAAGGATCACTTTAGTTGTTAGAGAGAACAAGGATTGCTTCTGATAATGTAGCGTGTCCTTCATCGCAATTTTAATGGTTTACAAAGCCATTTGGAGCCTAAAATGATTCATTTAATAAAAAAGTGGATCTTCATTTAGTTCCATAATTAGTCCATAATGTGATGGAGCTTCGGATGGAACTCATTTTACTTTAAACCGAAAAGTGATTCTGTTCAAGGACAATCCTCATAAGGGTGGAGGAGAGACGACTCACTTGATCTAGCCGTAATGGTCTTACCTTAAAGGCGAATATGTCTAACATCTTAGAAGTTAAAGCCCGAGTTGGCGACATACTTTTAATGTTACCAAACGAAATAACCATGGGTCGTTCCGTACCGAAAATGCCTGCTCGACTTTGAGTATGCCAAACCATGTATATTTAAGTGTTTTCAATAAGAAAACGCCATCGCGTCTGCTGTATGATACGTAGCATCCTGCTCTGGGAACCAATTTGGTCGTCTACGTCCATATAGGTCTATTTAGGCCAAACGAAGTCGGTTCATCGTTCTGTAGCTTCTTCATTGTGGTCGTTGTTTGTGACTGTCTCACAAACGTAATTTGCAAAAAAAAATAACAGACCATTGACGCCTGGTGACCCTAGTGTAGATTGGCGTGTCCTCCCATCGTATGGACATTTTCCTTATTAACATAGCTATTCATCAAAAAATGCACCTCGTCAAATAAGATAATTTGTCGGCCAAAAAACTAACGACGCGTTGTCTATGGTCATTTACTTTTGAGCTCCTGGGCCAGTTGGATCTTGTCAAATTGAAGTCTGCAAAAGGTGGTCTTCTTGTGCACGGCTAGGAAGTGTCTGCCTAATTGTTTTTTTTTTTCTTTCGTTCATTTTTATGAACCGCTGCAATGTCCTTGGCAGATCTGGCATTCCCTTGACTTTCCTGTGTTGCCTGATGGTTTACCAAATCAGCGATGATGACTAAATGTTTTGATGAGGATTCGTTTGACATAGCCCTGATACAGGAGCTTTGAATTTTTAGAGATCCAAATAGTATATAGCTGAATTGCATTATGTGCAAACCAGCGAAGGAATTAGGTCCTGTGTCTGGGTAAGGCACGGCGTTCAAGCTTATAAATTGCCGGATCTGTGTGCCACAGACGTAGAAGCAGTACGAGTAGGATCAGGTGCGGGAAGCGTTCTCATAGCATCTGCAATCGAATCGAAACTAGCTAAATTTTAAGGAGTTCATGTGGAACCTTTGAAAATGCCGACTTGGAGCTATACATTTAGAAGTTTAAAACCTAAGACCTAATTTTTGAAAATTGCTCGTTGATTTGGCGACTCTTGAAAAGTTTTAGAGGTTTTTCTTCGAATCTTTTTTGACAGCTGCTAGCAGACTTGTGCTCGTTTTGGAGCATTTTAACATAGGTATACTATACTCATCCTGCCGGACTAAGGCATACCCATCGGTACTTGCAAAAAAAATGTATTAAAGACGGATCGAGAGTACAAATCTTGGGGACAAGTGGCTCTGCATGTCAAAAGTGGCTCTGCGACAAAACAAATTTGGCCTAAGCTGGATTTGAAACGCTCTAAGAATTTGATTTCTCTCAACAGATTGCATATCGGAACTTTGCTTGATAGGAAAGCATGCCGAAAGGCTAGGCCTTTTTGCAAACGATGGTTGCAGAAGCTGTATGGATGAAGATGAAGAAGATGAGGAAACTATTCATCACCTTCCTTGTTCCTACCCATCTATCCCCCCGAAGGAAGCTTCAATTAGGTGATCTGACAAACACATGCATCAAAAGCCTCTTACGCTTTATAAAGAGATCAAAATGGTTCAACGAGTAGGGAAATCTCACATGAGCCTCTTTTCGTGGTATCACAATGGACCAGCTGGTCTAAGTGTGTTGGGGTTTCCTAGCTGATTGTCACTTTGAACCAAACCAAACTGATGTTCCCCATTTCACCATGAATATAGAAAGTAGTTGTTCAAACATCAATTAGCTAGTGTTATCATAAAAAGTATGTCATTTATTTCATCTTAAAAAACATAAAACTCACACTTTTCTTGTAAAACATATTTACCAATGTACCTACCTGATTTGTATACTTCAGTGGCATATTCCAAAATTCAACTCCTACCCAATATTAATGTGTTCAATTAGGTTTATTTAATGTCCCGTAAGGGTGCGCTGAATACCTATATCTATCAATGCCGCCCAAAATGTATTGTCAACTCTGATTGAAAGCAAATACGCACTTCCTCACGCAGATTTAAGTAAACAATCAGGATCGGCCGGAGTAACAATGTAATTACCAATCATTTTAAAATCCTCGAAAACCGAGGACCTAATTAGGAAAGTCGTGGCAATTACATCAACCAAGCAGTCCACCAGACGCGACGATGAGGACCACCAGGCCCCACCACAGTCGGCATAACATACGCGTAGCCACAATTATTTCCCCCAATTCACTGACAATCTGTACACACTGCACAGTCCACAGTACACATCGATGCATAAGGACGACATGCAATAACAATTCAGTTGTTCCCAGTTAATCTCTTAAATATGTTTACTTTCAGATACACATGTTTGCAGTCGTTGCGTATGTGGTATTCCCATTCGATGAGTCGAAGGGCGCTGCAGGTAAGCATTTTTCGGCTGAATATTTATCGAATTTCCATTCTTTTGCTGCGTATGTATAGTGTTTGTTCTGTTGTTTTTACCAATACCCATCAGTTTTATTAATACGAAAACGTTGAAGTCTGTAGACCGTATTTTTATGCTAATTAACATCGAGGTTGGCAATAATGTATGTGCGGCCAAAAATGTTGTGATTTTTGTTTTTTGTTCGCCCTCAAACTATACCATACTCGCTGGATGCAAGTGCAGGTCAATAACATGAGAGAGAGATGGCCGGAAAACTGAAGGGAACTGCAACATCTGCACAGAGTGCACCCGCCTAAATGGTTACGACAACCATGATGCTGATGATGATAATAACGAAAGATAATAATTGCTTTCCGGCCACGATGAATTAATGGATGGCGCATCAGGACGCTTTCATTGGATTAAGGGATTCCGAGGATTGAGGTCATTTCCTCAATATTATGTTGAGGTGCCTGCCTATATTGCATCAGAGTTATGGGAAAGAACGTGAGTGTAGCACAACATTCGCGATAATTATACAATTTAAAGAAGATAGTCCTGCTCGCATTCATAATTAATTAAGTTGTGGAAATTGTTTTCAATATAATTGTCTGAAAAGGCGTACTTTATAATTAACTCATCAATTCGATTCAACAAGGGGGTTAAGTGGTTTTCTTGTCTTCACGGCTAGCCAACTTCAGCCGTCGCGTCGGTCGGGCATATTAATCTGATTCGAATGAATATGACATGAGTTGTTCGGATGAATTATTGAAATTTTAAATGCACCTATCTGAGTGGATATGCTTTCAAGGATTTTCACCCATACTATGATTAAGGAGTGCGTATTAACTCAGAAAATTGCATCCTATAGTAAGAGTGGGAAAACTTGGAATTTGTCTACAAGCTGCCTGGTGTACACAAGATTATTTATGTAGGAGTGCAGCGTGGGCGTATGGGCTCAATGGTTAGTGTGCTGGACTACTGTGCGAGGGGTCCCAGTTTCGATCCCTGCAAAAACACAAATTACATCTTAAGGTCATTTCTACTGTCGCACCTCTAGCAAACATCTGAGTCTGACAAACATCCGAGAGTATATAAAGTCATGGAAAAGCTTCTCAATTCAGCCGTTCGTTCGCGGCATAAAACTGTCAATCGTTCCAAAAAAAATAAAATCTATCTAGCACAAGGGCCAATGGTTTGAGAAGCTACGCCTAGGGTGCCTGCCTATACGGACCTATTGCGCCATCTATTTATTTTTATAAATCAAAGGACCGCCATTGCGCGCATTCATACTCAGACAATCCTGTATGTATACTAACTTGAAGTTGAACAGGTGGCTGTAGTCCATACTTAAAGACTCCTCTGTACGAATTTGTAGTTGCAAATGTTGGTTGTGGCATAGTGGGTTGTTTTGTTACTCCTTAGGACTAGGGAAATTGAAAGCGACCCTGAGGGGATTTTAGCAGGGAAAATCGGGTAGGTGCACAGAAGCTTTCACCTTGGCGGTCTTTTAATATGAAGTCAGTCGTCAGATGGCAGACGTGTGTCACTGTGTTGACGTGTCTTGTCTTTAGTGGGCTAAATAAATATCATCGGATCATTTTCTGACACTATATTGTTGGAAAACGAATTTTTCAGCTTTCAAAAAATTATCCTGCTTCGGGAGCAAGATAATAAATTATCCTAGCTATAGGCTAATTTTTTGACGTTTACTTTTACTCCAGTTTTGCCAGAATGTTGAAGAGGAAATAGAAAACAGAATTTCAATTAATAATTAATAGCGTGAAATTCAATAAATTTCTGGTTTAAGATTGGAGTTTAGTGAACTTATAGGAGGATAATTATTTAGCGCAATTGACACCTGGCCTTAAAATATGAAATTCAGAACAGATTTATTATTATTAAGTGAAAACAAATCGTTACGTCTTAGCTGTATGTCGACGAGTTTTGTGGTTTTGAGAAAAACTTATCTAATGAATTTGAATATATGAGGGTGTTCTCGCTTGGATTTTGTTTTTTTTAACTTTTTTTGTCGTGGGAAATCGCTAAAATGCTGCGGGACAAATTTTTTAGCTTTTTCTGCTTTATTTCGATAATAAACAAATTCGCAGAAATTATTTTGTATTTGATTTTGAGGCATTTAAAGTTTTATAAATATATTTTATAAATATTTATTATGAATTTATTTCTTTATTGCCGATATATATTTTTAAAAATTTATTGCTGTTAACAATTAAAATCCCAATTAATAAGTTTGGCAGCAATCTTACATTTTGTATGATTGTTAGGAACTATGGCACCAGACGAAATTACAAAAACTGGTAACCCTACGATTGGGGTGAGAATGGTGTAGAATCACTAATTGTAAACCATGAAGTGCAGGCTCGAGACCCTGCTGCGGACAACAATAACTACTTTGCCACCAACAATAAACAGAAACGAATTAAAAAATATGTACTATACTAAAATGTTTGCTCAATAATGGGGGCTCAACCGTTGTTAACCAGAGAATTGGGTGGTAAAAAACTGTGTCACTCTAATAAAAGCCATGGTGGTCATTCCGTTAAGGGGATCACGAAATTGGAGTATTCTTACAGATAGAAGCGTGACAGTACTGGCAATAAAAGGCAAACACTATAACACAAGCGCTACCTATGGGGTTTCATTCAACCTACTCCCTAAACATTCATCACGGTTCTTAGATAAATTGTGCTCCCTAATTTTATTCAGAATGTTTAGTATAAGTAAGCGCATATTTTTATCGAATCCTGAACTCCTTGTGACACTTTGTGCGTATAGACAATTTTCTGGAATAAAGGATAAGATACAACCTATGAACAATATGTACGTAGGTATATAAAAATACAAAAATCTGAAACGTCGAATACACTGTCTCGGCTACGTAAGAGGGTAAGATCATGCAGCAGCCATCCCAGAATTCCAGATTCGAGAAAATATACTCCGTTCTAAAGAACATCCACCACGGTTTCCAGGACACTTAGTATAGACAGTAATATTTCAGGGATCGCAGAAAAGGCTGCACTATCCCAGGCAAGAATGACAAGATTTTTTATAAAGCTTAAGAGGAAGGTCTGCCATTTAAAATAAAACGGCATGGCGCAGATTCATATCGAACATTTCAGAAGTGATTTTTAAATTAGGTTCGAACGACAAACTTTTGCTCCAAAGTAAAGGGTGTCCCATAATTCACGCAAAATGTAATCTTGATAGAAAATACAGATTTTTAATTAGAAAGCTTACATTTTTTTAAATTTTAAATTTAAATATTTTTCATACACACATTTTGTTCATATACAGATTGGGGTTAGGTATATGGAATAGCACATCGGGTAAATGGCCGCCACGGCTTTGCTGGCAAGTACGTACCTACTCTTTTATTGAAATTTTCTATGACCATTTCGCATAAATGTGGCTGAATTTCATTAATAAACCTCCCAATTTCCTCTTTCAAGGCATTGGTGGCCGTGGGCTTGTTTGCATAGACCTTTAACTTCTAAAAAACCCCATAGAAAAAAGTCCAATGGTGTTAAATTGCAAGATCTGGACGGCCAATTCTGATCACAAAAATGGCCGATTACACGATTAGGAAATGACTCGCATGCAGTAATTGAATTGTTTCTCTGGCTGTATGGCATCTGGTACCGTCTTTTTGAAACAACATAGTTGGTCATATCCATATCTTGCAATTTATGCACTAAAATCTGTGTTATCATGTCACGATAACGAACACCATTAATAATTGTTACTGCCTGACCAGCCGCATTCTCGAAGAAGAATGGCCCGATAATGCATCTAGCCGAAAATCCGCACCAAACAGTCACGCGTTGTGGATGCATTTATTTTTCAACAATTAGTCGTGGGTTTTCTGAACCCCAAATTGGACAATTTGACGATTAACGAAGCCATCAAGATGAAAATGAGTTTCATCACTGAAGATGATTTTGTTCGAAATCTGCGGACTGTAAAATATTGCTCAACAATGAAAATGCGTTGTTCTTTCGTATAGCGCTCCATTTTTACTAACCCGGAACTGTCAGCTGTCACATTGTTGTATTTTAAATGCAAATTTTGTGTGAATTATAGGACACCCTTCACGTTCACATACATCATTTTTTAAGCTGGGAGTTCATCGGAGAACTGCATTCGAGCATTTTTGTTTTCCGAATTGAGACACTTTTTCCACAACCAATTTTACTTTTGACTTCTGACAGCTAATATGTGCTCACTTTGCTTTGCCATTTTTGACCCTGATTAGACTTATGTTTGCCATTTCACCATGTGCATAGACTTACGATACATGACGGCTCTAGCTTTTCGAAAAACTAGACAAAAATTGGAATTCGGCCCGATTTATTCGGCCCGCAGCCGCTTTTGGCCCCGAAATCACGTTTAAACTGTAATTTCATAAAATGTCGTTTCAATCAAGTCAATACTTACATACTTAGATGGCGCCCAACCAACTCACATCTCCAGTTAGCCCTATCTTTGACTAACCGCCTCCAGTTTCGCACTCTACCTAAGGCGAGGTCTTTCTCTACTGCGTTGTCCCTCCGGGCTGTAAGGTCAAGTCGATGTCGCGGGTACAAACCCGTCAACGCAAATGGGACCGAAAATCATTTGCAGAACGAGTGACACGTTCTTTGTACCTTTTGGTAAAACTTCTGGACATTGTTCCCAGAGTATAGCTTTCCTCTATCTCCTCCTTTTTGTCTCGTAGATCTAACGATCTTCTATTGTCCTTTTTTGCAGCGCGGCTTTGCAGTCAAGTTGTGCTCTTCATCAAACCAGGGATTTCCTAGCGGTGGTTTTGTGAAACCGAGCACATCAATTGCGGCTTTTCTGATGGTTTCTTGGCATCGATGCTACTGGTCGTCACCACTTGATGCTGGCTATATAGAAATTCTCAAGTGGTTGAGGTAGAAGCGATCGGCAAAGGTCATATCATGGTCATTATCATGACCCGTAAAGTTCTGTATCTATACCTAACCAACAACACCCTGGACCTCAAATGGTCCTTCTCAAAATATCCAATCAGAATATACAACCTTTTTTTAGAACCATCTGGTTGCTAGAAATGAAAGTGAAGCATGGGCAGTTTTATAAAAATGCTTTCGGAAATAGGACACTATTTGGTAAAGGTTTTTGGCCCAAAAAATGCCTTGCAGACTTTTGACTTTACCCAGTGTCTTATACAGATATTTATTTGGTATTTAATAGATATTTAAATTCAACCATATTATTATGTAGTAGTTCGTTTATAGCTGCATAATGTGTGTCAGCTTTGAAACTTAAAATCGTGTTTGTTTTTCAATATAACAAACAGAAGTAGGAAGAATTTTCGAATTCATGTGTGTACTTCTACTGCAAAGTTTTCAAAGGATACATTAATTATAAAACACATGTATGCAAACATAAAATGCATCACTGATTTGGGAAAGGTTTTAATTCCCCTTCTCGTTATCCGGGCAAACCAAAAATTGGTGTGAAACTTTACTAATGGGCAAATATAAATTAAAAAGCCATAGGGACCATAGCTATCTGCCAGATTCAACACTTCCCTTTGGGAAATTAAACCCCAACCAGAAGTCAAGAGTGAATATAAGTGCTTAACAATCTAATTAGATTTTATGAAATTTATTATAGATGCAGAGTCGCCTTTCGTATAGGTATGGGGATTTGGGGTATCCCCGTATCACCCTCACCAGCGCACAGAGACTATAATTATTACGTAAAGAAAATGTCTACACCTATTTATGAATTTAATTTAAAATATTTGCAGGAAGATTGCCAAATGTTTTCTCTGTTGACTCTGGTAGCCTTTGGAATTGTCGGCACAATACTTGTTGGTATCCAACATCATATGGTTCAAGAGCGAAGTAGTATAGCAACTATGGCAAGGATTTGGACAAAGGGTTGGCTCTTGTTCTTTCTATTTACCACGGTGAGTTTGAGTCATAAACAAGTGCAAGCCAAAAATTCAAATTTGTATGTTGCACTTTCTTTTGATAGATTTTAAATAAAATTAGTCAAATAAAATGTAGATTTTCAATCGAAACTAATTAATACTTTCTATTTACTTGTCTGCTATAGTTCACCGTATACGTCCTTAATGTTTACATGCTTGCTAAAGGACAACTTTCACCTTGGTATAGGTAAGTTAATTTGGAATTATTTACTTAAATGATATCACGTTTCAATGAACACCCAGCACACCCCTTTCTCAACACTGTACACAACATTGGACATCATCATCATCATCTTGAAACTTATCCCCTTAATCTGAGAAAATAATTGAATCGACCTTTCTTTTGTCCGGGGTAAAGGTATTATGTCTGATAATTTGATATCTGATGTATTGTTACAGTAGAAATCATTTCATCTGAACGTATCTCAATCGAGAGATTAGAATGTCGAATTTGTATTATTCCATCTCCAGATTATGGTCTATTGACAAAATCAAAACCGAACTAAACCTCAAGTCAGTCATAGTCAATCCAGCCAGAAATGCTGGTGATTGCAGTGCAGTAGTTGCTGGTCCTGCAAGATTTCGTAAATTACTACTGAAGACAGTCAGACGAATGCAATTAGTCTGACATAGACAATTTTCTGGAACTGTTATCGATCTTTGTTGTATAATGGGATTTTATGCGGATAAGAGTTATAATCAGAGTACCTACAGGATGTTATGTTTGAGTAGCCAAATTGAGAAGCTACATGCATATTTTGTGATTATAAATTTGTAGGCATTCTGTAGCTGGTTTTAACACTGATGTTGAGGTATATGTATCTTTTCACCTATCTTCGTGAAAATTATAGATAATCAGTTGATGCCATATCTTTGTGGGTAATTAAGTCCGTCCCAAGCAATCAAGCATCACCAAAAATAGCAAAACTGAAAAGGTTCAACATTTTTAAAAAAAGTAAAACGACAATATCTCTTTAACCAACTTGCCGATTTTAATGAAATCAATTTTTTTATATAGAATAATAATTGTTAATGAAAAACAAAAGTTTGCGGTCTCTAACAAACGTATTAATGTTTTTAAGATTATTTTTCCAAAAAACATATAAAAAAATTCCCAACTCACCAACTGAATAGGTTCAAAAACTTAAAATTAAAAAAAATATATGTAAAGTATTAATTTACAGTTTTGGTTCTTTTTAACATTTAACTACATATTTGAGTATAACTTAGTATGTAGGACTACTTCCTTTGTTCATTATAACTTCATAGATATGATTTAAAAAATACTTATAATATTTTTCAATAATTCCAAGTGAAATTGTTGACCATTTAATGGCGCTAATTAGGCTTGCAGGATCATCAAATTGTCTTCTGCTTTCATATACTTTTTTGGACAATAGTTCCCAAATGGCTCTGCGAAATAAGGCCCCAAAAAATTATACAGGAAACAACAACAACGATTTTTTACAATTTGGGGTGTTATTTCCTTTTTTGGGGCCTTATTTCCTAATGAAAATTGGGGTATTATTTCTTTATGAAATAAGGCCCCAAAAGAAGAAATGAAATAAGACCCCAAACGAAAAACGAAAACGTATGGGAGGCATGTTGCCCCCCTGCAACCCCCCTGCCTGGGTCAAGATTTGCGGCCTTATTTCATTTTTGTTTGGGGCCTTATTTCATCTCAGTGGGGCCTTATTTCATATTTGAAATTGGGGTATTATTTAATTATGAAATAACACATCAAATTTGGGGCCTTATTTCATTTTCGCTTTTGGGGCCTTATTTCATTGGGGCCTTATTTCCTACAGCCCCCCAAACGTTCTCAATGATAGTTATGTCCGGCGAGTATATCAGCCACTCGAGCAATTTTACATTTTGGTCATTTATCCACTGTTTAACGACCCTGGCAGTAGGTATGAATGGGGCCGTTGTCCATGGAATTCGTTAAAAAATATTCGAAAAATTAGGAAAAGCATTTTGTAGTACAGTTTTGAATGTATACAAAACTGTACTACATTTTCAATGTAACAAACTGCAGCTCACAAGTCCCATAATATGATATGTGCGGAACACCGTAATGCTCTTGAACAGGTGTGGTGGGTACCAAAAACACACTCATCCTTTCGCAGGTTGTGAATGTAATAGTTGTAGCCATCCGGTCCATTCAGGTTGAACTTCTTTGCATCGGAAAATACGACGGTCTGGCACTCCTCGTTCCGCGTCATATGCATAAACTGAAGTAGTGAAGCTTTGCGCACATCCTTAAGATGTGTTTTTTTTTTCGATCAGTCTCTTCAAATTCTTGGCACTCCGAATAATGCGTTTTCGAGATGCCTGACTTGCATTAGCACCGCATACTTCTCGGATTTTAGTAGCAAAATGTTAGGAATTTGAAGCAGATCTGATGATTAGTTTTATCGCGTATTGAGCCCCTCCTTTCTTATTAGCTTAATTCATTTCGAATAAAATTACCAACTACATTTTGACTTCGGCCCGTCTTCTAAGCGATTTGGCCCTGCTTTAAACCAAATTCGAGGTATCTCTTTCTTTGGCTTTTTCAAAGTCGTTGAATTGCTTTCCGCGACCAGTTTTAGAAAAAAAAACGACGGTAATTATTTTCAATTTAAAAAAGGAAAAAAATTGACGTCATTATAAAAAATCGTTGTATATCACAAACTAAAGTTACTGCCCTTGAATCTATTCTGATGAACCAAAATAAATGAACATTTTTTGATATGTTTTTGGAAAAATAATCATAAAAATATAAATACGTGTGTTACGAGACCGCAAACTTTCGTGTTTCATTAACAATTGATTATTCTATATAAAAAAGTTGGTTAAAGAGATATTGTCGTTTTAAATTTTTAAAAATATTGAACCTATTCAGTTGAACGGGAGTGTATAATGTATATTAAGCTTGCCAATTTTTAGCTAACATCCAAAATATATGACCAACAAGAAGCGGAAGCACTCAACTTTAAACTTAAAATGAAAAGTCCTTTATTCATCGCTTTATTAGATTTATTTAAATGGTATATAAAAAAAATACATATTTTAAAATTCATTAAAAACAAAATAATAAAAAAAAAGTAATTAAATATAATTTTTTTTTTTATTTTGCGCAGAATTGTCTATGATCAAGTCATAATAATCCTTTGGCTCGAGATCGTTTCGTATTAATTGAATATATAATAGAAATATGTATAGAATTAATTTAAATAAATAATAATATAAATAATTTAAAAGGTTATTAAGTATTGTACTTTAAATTAATTCTTCTTTCTTTTGAAGTAAAATTATCTATTATTTGATCATAAAATTTCTCTTTGGCTTGTATTTCTTTGACACTGTTTAAAAAGTATTCAGTGAAACTTTTATCCAAATCAATACTAATTAAAAATCTTAATATTTCTTTAAGATCTGTTTTTGACGTAAAGAAAAATTATATTTAAACTATTCATACAATGCTGTGTCCGAAAGTTTCCAAATTTCAGGAGCTAAACCGAATATAGATTTCGTTGATGACATGATTGACAATTTTTGTTAAAAGATCTTTAAATTGTTCCTTTGTTGAAAGGTTGATTTTAGAACGCCTATTGCTATTGAAATTGGCCAAATTCTCGTTTTCATTCAATTTTATCCAAAAAGAATCAAAATTCGTGGATTCAAGTAGATTAGAAATACTGTTTTTGAATTTATTAACTTAATTTAGACAATATTGAACATCGCTAGACTTTGATTAAAGGATTTTAAATAAAATGTCACTACTTGTGGAAAAAACTCATTGAAAAAAATAGAGAAGAACAATAAATTTCTTACCAGTAAAACAATCACCCCTATCGTGGAATCCGCCGGGGGGAATTATTCACGGAAAAAAACATTTTGGTATCGTCAAATCCGCAAAGTGAACAGTTCCCCGTGTGGGTAATGTGAATGAGTTTGACTGTATCGTTGAAAACGTTCAAATCGAATTTTTCCCGAACAAAATGACATTTCTTACCCGCAACAAAATCATTGCGGATTTCATAGGTTTTCTTACTTGCTGCAGATCGTGAGGATTTTTTTTAAGAAAATGTACATGTAAAAAAGCTGCGTTATTAAGCCGAACATTTGTAATAAATCTGTGCAATATTGAACTTTATTAAAACAAAAAAAACATTCTAAAAACACATTTCATCCGGTAGCTCCATGAAATCATTCACTGCTCCTCTTAACCTGTCTCGTACTCTTCTCTGAGAACACCGCTCATTTCGTTCTTCCTCTTATGCTTCCAAAAATGGAGCTATCGTATCAATTATTATATCAAACACTTTATTTTTTATAGAAATCACTTTTAAAACACACTTTTTATATGCCTCCGGTGAATGCAGCTACACAGATTTGTGTTAACAAATGAAAGACAGCCGTTTGACAGTGAAACTACCTTTCCCAAAAACGTGTCGATAAGGATACGTTTCCGGCGGATTCCACGATAGCAGTAGAAAGTGAAAGGGAATCGAATAGGTGAAGTGAAACTCAATTCCGACGGATTCCACGATAGGGGTGAATATATCAGACCTTTCGAGTTAATTCAGTGAATAAAAAGTTATGGCAAGTTATAGAATGCTTCAAGGGTATATTATGGGAGAAAAGTGTTTTATTTATATGATTTATTAAAACTAGATTTTTTTTGTAATTTCGAATAAATAAATTCTTTGTTACGAATATTTTTTTTTGAAATTCTTAAGGAAGCTGGAAGCAGCAGGATGCTTCGTGCCTGGTACTCATATAGTTAGCTGACTTTTTCTTCCATAATCCAGATCAAAGATTCACTTTCACACTCTTGAATTTTGCATCCCAACCCAAAGATAATGCCACAAAAAAATGCACTTTCATTGATTCAACTTATCCATAATTCCAAAAGGATTTACAAATTGTAATTCCACTTCCAATAACATTTTCCTTTTACCTTAATATAGCTAACCAAAAAAAATAAAAAATTAAAATTTACATCCGCAGATGGTGGCAGTCTGCAAGGGAAATCAAATTAATTTTGGAAAATCGAAAAACCGCTACCTCAGTCCGGAGATTGCAAAAGCCAGAGGCAATATCAACACACCTAGAGGGTGCACATCGGAATATGCCAATTGCAGAAGAGGAAGTTACACTGGGTACAGTCGTCTTCAATGTCTATGTCGGAAATAATGCTGAAAACGAAGGCCGTCGACATGCTTTGGTTCCAACTTCAAGTGAAAGTGACGATACGTCGACAATACAGATAAATAATCAGCAGCAAATCCAGGAACAACAACAGCACCAGAATGAACAACAACAGCCACAGGACGAACAACAAGAGAATAATCACAATCAAGTTGTGGTTCCTCGCGTTGATATTTGAAGTGCACCAGTATTTGACAGGGCACAACAAACCAGAGACGACATTACTGACGGTTAGGACTTTGGAAATCGAATTGCTTTCTGTTTTTCATTTATAATAATTGATTCGGGAGAATTGCTTATATTTTATTTTGTTTTGTGAATAAATTGATTTGGAAGGAATTACATGGATTTGTGAATATTCGAATTTAAGTAGGTAGTGCGGAGAATTGGTTTTTATATACCCTCAACAGGAAGGTATATTCCCTTTGCCATTACATTTTGTTGTAACGCCAAGAAGGAGTCACCATAGACCCTGTAAAGCTATTCTGAAACAGGATAAAATTTAGAATCGATTTCTGCCTGGCTGTCTATCCGTCATGTAGCATCCAAACGAATCGGCCTAGACGAATGAAATTTTGTAAGAGGACTTATTTTTACCGTCGTCGCAGGGAGGTATTGAAAATGGTATAGGTAGTTCTGGTACCTCCCAATATTAGACCCATGTGTTGCGCACCACATGCCTTTCATTTAGCATGACTTGTATGCAGTGGAGGGTATCAAAGCATGGGACAGGCCTGGGGATAACACTTTTATTTGTTAGTTTTACAGGCTAAATCTTATTGAAGGATATACGAGTCTTGAGATGATTTTGAAGAATTTAACCCGCCAATGGTGACGTACTGGTCTGTGAGACCGGGTGTGTTAAAAAATGCGAATAACTTTATTCTCCGTCATTGTTTTTTGTTGCAATTTCGAGTAGCTGCCGTATTGCACGTCCCCCACCATCAGTTGACGTCGAAACTGCGTAGTAAGCACACGTTGTGTATTTTTTTTTACTAAACCGGTGCGTGAGACCGTGCGTCACCGTTTATGTAAGTAAAATAATTTTTTATTATTCGTATTATTTTACCTTGATTATTTTTTTTATTGTTTTATTGTGTATTTTGTTCATTTTATAAAAGTTCCATATGTCGAAAGACTAAAAAACGTTATTTTCTTTTATGAATATGTGATTTTTTATTGTTTTCTTAATTTTAAAAAATGTATTACTAAAAACATTGTTATTTTTAATGCTCTAATTAAAAATGTTTTTTGAATTGTAATATTGAAATAAAAGAGCTTAAATTGATTAAATATCTTTGTTTTATTGTCAAAGAGCATAAATAAAAAAAAAAACATGAACTATTAGTAACACGTTTCGAAAAATCTTCAGTTGAAAAACCCGGTCTGTGAGACCGGCGTCACCATTGATCAAAGTCAAATTTGCGTCACCATATCATCCGCATAGAGAGATAGAGAGAGAGAGAAAGGAGTGTTTTATGACCTTCTCAAGATCGTATATGAAGAGAATGGGACCTAAATGACTGCCTTGTGGGACAGCAGATGTTGCTAAGAAAGGGGACGATAGTACTGACCTGAACCGAATACTATAATACTGGTTTTCAAGGTAGGAAGAATTAATTTTATCAATTACTGTTCAACACCAAGGGTAGACATTTTGAAGTGGATTAATTATGAGATATTTCATCGAAGGTCTTACTGAAGTCTGTACAAAATAATTTCAAAAAGTTAGGTTATATGGCGGAGTTTAGCAATGGGGCGGGAGTTAGGTTAGATTAGGTTGACGGGTTGGTAGCGCAGTATAAGCCCCACTATACAACACTTAGGTCCTCATGGACCCATTTTGATGCCCTTTCATGTTGGGTTAACCATTGGTATTAGAGGCCGTTAGCTTCATGTCCCTCCTTCTTGTATTTACCCGACGCCGTACAGCCATCCTGATATCCTCAAAAATCTGTAAAGATCGGAAAGTGAGACATCAGAAAGTTGTTGTAAGTCATGGAAGTAATAACTTCCAAGTGACAGAGACTCGGACAGTGACAGAGACTCGGACAGTGACAGAGGAAGTGGGGTGTGTCCTCATGGACCTCTTCGTCTCCGCAGCCTCTACATATTTCGTCATCTTTGAGATTTAGTTTCATTGTATGATTTCATTAGAAGTTATGACTCGTTAGAGCCCCTACCAGCTTAGACAGCAATGACCTGTTAAACTGTAGAAGTTTGATGCTTCGGCCACTGTCCTACTCTAGCCAAAGCTTACGTTATACTTCACAGGTCGTTAGATCTTTCCACCTGTTGTTGATTTTCATACGAATCTTGTTCTCGACTCGTTCTCTCACATTACAGAGTGGGGGCTTGAAATGTAGTGTATCGTTACGTATCGGTATATTACCAACAAGTGAGCGCAGTAGCGCAGTGGTTAGTGTGCTGGACTACTGTGCGAGGGATCCCGGCTTCGATCCCTGGAAAAACACAAATTACATCTTAAGGTTTTTTCTACTGCGCCACCTCTCGCGAACGTCTGACAAACATCCGAGAGTATAACTGCCCTGAAAAAGCTTCTCAATTCAGCCGTTCGGACTCGGCATAAAATTGTAGGTCCCTTCCCATTCGTCCCAAAAATAGAAACTCACACAAACGAATGGGTTGCGAGAAGCTAGGCCTAGGGTGTCTACCTGCCTGTTGCGCCACCTATTTATTTTATTTTATTTTTATATTACCAACAATGTCACCTTGCGGTACGCTTCCGCGATTGCCAGAACTTCTGCTTGGAAGACTCTGCTGCAATGGATATCGATTTCCTTTTAGTGTGTTCATTTGTGGTCCATTCATCCCTACTCGGAAAAAAGCAAGAGAATTAGGGCGGGAGTTATTAACTTCATTCTTAAAACCGTTTTTGTGTATTGGGGCTATGAACGAGGTCTATAAAATCTGGATAAAATTCTCCAGATTTATTTTGATGCAGATAGGCGAAAGGGGGAGCGAGAGATTGGAAAAACGCTTTTAAAAAATTGCTTGAAGACCATCTAGGCCGGGTACGACTGCACCACCAGGCTTTTATAACTTACTTCTTGTTCTCCATCTCAAAAGAAATCTTGAACTTGTTGAACTTTTGTGATATGAAGGTTTAGGTTGTGATATATTGTGCCCAGTGGGTCACTTTTGGTAAGCAGAACTGGCGCTGTGGGATGAACCAAACGTAATGTTACGGTACCCAACATTTTCAATAAGAGATTTTAAGATAGAAAGGGACCGATAGAATAGTTACGTGGGTATCTAAAATAAAAGAGGTCTGGTGGGAAGGAGTTGTCGGCAAAATATTGCTTAAAAAATAGATAGATAGACAGATAGATAGATGGTGCAAAGAATTTGGCAATGGTATGTGGATCGGTGGATGGTATTTTTCGATTTTGCTGATTTTATCACAACTTGAACACAAATTCAACAGGAGTAAGACGCGACAAGTCGAGGTTTTGTCACAAGTTTTAGTGTTCTAAAATTGACCAAGTATTGATGATGAAGCTCAATGAAAGCTTTCACATCACTATCTAGATTTTGTTTTAATTCTCAATAACATATACAGACGTTAAAAACAGATTTCGTACCATCAAGTTATACGAATAAAAATTGGCTAAAACTCTGTTAACCCATTGAGAATCAAATGGATTGTAAGCAAATATAAATTCAGTTGAAAGGAGGGTATTGTTCGATGTGGCTGGGCGGCATCCTTTGTTGAGTAAACTCTTACTTTGCAACTCAAACAATGTTATTTCCATACTCACTTCATTCAGCATGGTTTTCCTCAAACAAATCACATTCCATCGAACAATGGCTACACACACATATACACAAATCGATAAATAAGCAAATAGCCCACAGGTTATTTCCAGGTCCGCGTGCTTTGTTCATTCAATTTTCATTGCATGCAAAATTGAAAGGGATATGAATCCTTGTAGAAGCAAATGCAATACCGGTGAATAGAGAATTGAAGTTCTAAAAAAAAAAATTGTTTTTTTTAAACACTAACACAATATTACTAGAAATAATCGAAATGTAGGTACTTCCAGAGGACTTTAAGGTTACGTTGAAAGGTTGTTTGTGCATTTTTTTTACCTCAGTTTCTTCATTGTGTAAGAAATGTTAGGTACTTATATTTTTTCAACGAAGTTTAATTGTTAAATAATCAGAAGAAGGAGTCTGGTATTCTCTGGAAACAAAGTGAAAATATCGGGGCTAGCGAACTAGGATCCACATTCCACAGCCACAAGAGATATTGTGCTCCTTATTTTTCGATGTTAATGTGCTTGACGTGATTCTATTATGTGCTTAAATGAAACAGCAACACAAAACAATACAATATGAACATTTTAAACAGGCAACAAAGTAAAATGTCAATCGATTCAGTTAATCGTCTGCGTTGAGCCAGATGTTTTCCCACGTAGCGGTTCGTCAAACGGGAGTTTTAGAAAAGGGAGAGTTCTTTGTCGCTAGCGCAAACTTTGGATATCTGGGGACCTCCAGTTTTAATTTAATTACCCTTACCTGCATACAGGGGGTGATTGCAGGCGGACACCTTCTTCCCCTTTACTCGTGGGTCCCATAATGTCAAAAAAATTGTCTAATAATTCAATTCAAAAAGTGAAGAGTGTGGACCGACCAGATGCTTCGCAACGCACGGAAAGCAGTCCTTATCGGAGGGTACTCCAATAGAATGCACCCCGACATCGTCTGCACCCACAGGTGCACGCCTGAGCGTGAGTACACTGATGGGACCACTTAAATCCGGGACAAACCTTCACCAGTCAGGACTAACGGTGGCCGTATCAGCTAATGTAGAGCCTGCAACTCTCTTAGCAACCCTCTTAGTGGTAACGTAGTAAAATTCATCCTTCTCAACGACGACGATCGGGGCAGTCCCGCAGTTGAGTGAGAGTCAACCTAAGGAAGACAGTGGTAAGACAGCAACAATTCGAAAGAGACAAGCCTCTGTTACTCTCTGGAGCAGAATTCATCGCTAAGTACTATGCCAGGCGGTAGTAGCCCAGCAGACAATGGGAATTCCACTGTATTTAGCTTCGGGTCAGTAGTTAGTACTGGAAGAGTGGATCGGGATAATAATATACCGTCCTAAAAAAACGATTCTGCTTTATGCCTTTTTTCTTCTTTTTTTTGTGGTTTTTGTTTTTGGTCTATTTGTCAATGTAAGTTCCTTAGTTTTGGCGCCTTCATTTACGAGTTATATATATACCCATATTTTTGCCGCTTCTGTCGGAGTATTTATTTATAGGCCAGCAGTCCCACAGTATTCTCAAGTATGATATTGAAGAGAGCATCACTTAAGTGCCGAAAACTCAAGACTTATTCCAAGACTGTCACTTATAACAAATTTGCAGCCAAAGAGAGAGTGCCTTTATTCTATGTTTCAGTCACCAGTTTTTGATCCTTCTTTGGCCTTGCCCTCAGCCTTAGTCCAGTCCATACGCTTATAGTTTGAATGAAAGTCCGAACGAAATTGGCCTCCTTTGAGTGAGTCTTACATCTTACAGTATTTGCATTTGTTTTAGTCACATTTTCAGTCAATTTAAATTATTTCCAATAATACTCTTCACCTAATCTCTTTAACATTACCTACTTCAACCGACGACGGCGAAAATCCATTAATTAAAAATTCCAACACACCGGTAGGTATCTCTGTCTCACCCCTCAGCTGAATATTATATTTAACCAGACCGTGGCAGTTTCAAAATTTATCAAAATCTTATCCAAGGTCGTTCATAAGTCGAAAAGCAAAATTCATTACCTCTGCAGGAGGTTCTATCATCAATTTGAAAGTTCCCCTTTGTAGCTATACAATAAGTGTTTGTCTTCAAAAACAGTGATTAACCATCGCACAAAAGGACCTGACTTATTTACATATTGTTGGTCCCCGTCTTGAAGCTAAATACCTTCAAATCACATCAGTCGCTGACATTTCAATTTGTGGACTGCTGTCGTTTCCTCCCTTCAGATCAATAAGACCACCAGGAGTCGCCAGAAAGTCTATACACCATAATTCTGGTTACATCTGTCACCAGCTTCCTTTGTCCTGTTATACAAAGAGTGGTGGGCTGAAAATGCTCACATTTTTCAACCGATGTCGCGTTGCCAGGTGAGCGCGCCCTTGGTCTACTCGTATATTTGATAAATCTCTCATCATTTAACAATAGCACCATTAATCATGTCGCTGAGTAAATTACTAAATATTCCAGTTGAAAGTTCAAGCTAACATACTTTTCGTCGAGGATACACTTTTATTTTGGAGCGCGGGTCACGGGCGTTTTATAGCCTTGTGGTTTTCCCTAGGAAAATCAATCTCTAGGTACAATAGGGAACACTCATGTGTTGCCCAAGCTTGGACTAACGAAGTGGCATCGATAAATTTCCAAAAAAAAAAAAAAAAAGGACGAAGTAACGCAAAACATGATTGATGGTTCGGCGAGCCCTACTGCATGTGCTATTACAAATTGATGTAGACGACGTGTATATCGTAAATGGTCACCCCATGTCGTTTCCGGTCGCTTTATTGCTGGCAATGGATTAATGGAGCTCACGGAAATTATTTTTCGAAGAAAACTTATTTTACTCTCAACGTAGCTGGTGGTAAGGTAGGTATGTACTTGAAGTACGAGTAAAGTTTGTATAATAAGGCGAATAAAAATCACTGAAACAACTTTTATTGCTTTTTGTTTCGATTTGCCGAGTGACCTTAATTGCCAGCGTTGTAAGAGAAGAAAAGTCGCTTTTGCAATTGATGGTGAGGTTAACTTTTACCAGTATACCAACTGTTTTACTGGCGGTTGTTTTGTATTCTAATATCGAATGTGGATATTTTCCAACTATGTAATGTCTATCTATCTATGTAGTTTTTATTTCATTTTATTTATTATTTTGTAATGCCTATACCCTTTAAAATATAATATATCTATATCTACTGATAATAAAACTGTAGGAATTTTCTTTGTCTCATAAAAGCGCGAAAACTACTGGACAGATTTCAATGAAACTTGTTTTAAAATGTTTCCTAAGACTGTGAGAATGCTATAGGCTATGTCGTTTATAGGCCACGTCCTTTGGAACAGTTTTTAGTCAAAATTTATTTTTTGCAATGGAATGGATATACATATATGTAGGTACATATACCTTGGTACAAATTGATGTTTATACTTTCTGCGACTATCAAACGACATGTTAAAAAGACGCGTTGGGAAGTGCGACACCCTGTCGTACCATATTAGTCCAAAAACATATCGAACGGTGTTGTTGTAAGCGGCCTGAAGTTTTTCTTAGCTGACGAAACTGCAAGAACTTCGCACTCGTACAACAATTTTGATATAACCAGCTTTTTGGAAAACATGATACGAATTTTTAAGTGTGTGAAAGCTTTAGTTTCCCATAATGTTCGAAGAACTTCATAGGTTTTACCGGTCGCAACATTAATGTGGTTATCCCAGGTTAGTTTCCGGTTAAAGACCATACGAAGATTTTTGTCCGTCTCAACATATTCAATAGAAGAATTGCCTAAAATCACAGAAGGAAAGTATGACAGGTCCAAAGAATTTCTTGAGATTCCAAGAAACTTTGATTTTGCAGGGTTTAACAAAGACCATTCGTTTCAGACCAGCCCGCACTATTTTCAAAATCCTCATTAACACAGGCAGCACCATATTCAATAAGACCGAGATCGGAATTCAAGTACAACTGCACGTCATAGCAGTGGGCCCAAAATGAATCCTTGTGGGACACCATTTGGGATCGAAATGATATCCGATCGAACGTCACCTGCTTCAACAATTTGCCTTCTACCTGAAGCAACTAATTTGACTGCATCGTATGAGAAGTTAAAGAGCTGAAGCAGCTTATCACACAAGTTTCTATGAACCACAGTATCAAACGCCTTCGAAAAATCTATAACAACACTAAAAAGGTCGCCTTTTCTTCATCCATCTTTTGCCGTAAATGTTCGATGACGTTGACTAAGGAGGTTACACAACTACGGCCCTTCCAAAAATCCGATTGTACTGTTGTCATCAAATTGTTGGTGGCAACGTCAAGGAATAGGTTCATTGGCTTCTGTTAAATTCTTTCAGACGATTTCGATAGAAAAGGTATTATTGAAATGAGCCCAAAGTCATTAACCTTTGAATTTTTGGTATAGGTACTACTTTCCATTGTGACGGGTATTCAATTGAATTGAAAATATAGGTAATGTACGGGATAAGAATTGGCAATTTTATAAGCTTTAAGAATCGAGGATTTATATCATCGAGCCTAGTTGCAGAAGATTTAATAGAGAGCAGACTTTCAACGACCTTAGCACTATTGACATTTTTAAAACAGGAAAAAAGGTATTTTAGGCCCTTATTGTGATTGTCGATCAGCGATCGTCACGACAATTGTCGATTGCGTCGATTGATTTTAGCTATTCGTACGCACAAAATTTGTTCACTTCCAAGAGAAAGCATCGACCAGATATTTGTAATCGACTACAAGCGACTGTCAAATCGACAAATATCAATCGCAATCGACAATCACAGTTGTCTATCGATCGACAGTTGTCGATCAACGATCAACTATCGACACTCACAATAGGGGCCATAGTTTCTGCTTGATTTAATAAAAACTTGTGCGAGTCTCTTGCTGAGTTCAACAGATTAGAGGTAAAAGGATGCAAATTGTCAATTAAGAGCATTGCAATCGACATTTTCAAAGCAGCTCGACTTTGGCTTAGCGATGCCAATGCTACGAAGATTACTCCACACTTTATGGCAGCCAAGAGAAGAAGGATTGAGTTGGTGCAATTTCACAAAGAGCTTTGTTGTTATGCCTCTATACTAACTTCAAAAACAATATAACTCTGATTATAAATTATACAGTAACTATGTATAATTTAAGAAAGAAAGATAAGAAAGATTCATAGAACAAAATTCTGCTGTCAGCCACATGGGCAATGGGCATAGATCTTCGGCTAAAAAACCGGACAGTTTAAATTCATTTGTATTGTATCCTTCGAAAATAAAATCTATATATATAAAAATTGAGCCCTAAAATGTTTGTCGCCGATTCACGCCTTAACGCATTTACCGTTTTTAACCAAACTTTCACACATCTTTGGTATTAGTCCATATACGGTTTCTGTGAAGTTTGGTCAAAATTGGACAAAGGAGCGTGGCCACGCCCAGCCCATACAAAAAGAAAATTTAAAATCGTATATCTAGAAAACTACCAAATCGATTGAGCTCAAACTTACAGATGATCTTAAGTATTGGCCCAGGAGTGTTTATGTGAAGATTGGTCAAAATTGTACAAAGACGCGTGGCACCGCCCATACAAAAAACATCATCTATGAGCTGAAACTCGATGACGTTATAACTCGATAGCTAGTAAATAAATAAAAATTCTGCTGTATTTTTTCAATGTTTTAAATTTGTGATAGGCAAAGCAACCCTCGCTAGCACTCGACAAATATCCGAGAGTATAATAATTGTCTTTAATTTTGCATAAAATTGTAGGTACCTATAACTTATATTCGTTACCAAAAAAACTCTCCTAAAAACAAATGTTTGTGAGCAACTATTTATTATGATGGACTTGCCAGGACAACTAGCTATTTTATTTATTTTCATGCCATGAGAAAAATCGTGATTTCCCTCCAAATTACCAGATTAGCCTTAAGCCAGGAGAGTACCTATTTAATTACCATCACTTGTGCTTAAAAAAATGTTACCGTTTGTATATTCAGGCAGGTTGAATGATATGAACATATTAAGCATTTTGAAAAAAAAAAAAAAAAAAAACACATCCACCGACCATTTAAACCATCGGATTGGAAATAGAAAGAGTTCTCTGTTGAATTTGTACCCTTATCTATCAAATTAGTTACCATAATAATTATACAGTCCACTGGCAGAAACTAGGAATTGAATATACTCCTTCCTGATGACATCATTTACCCACTCTCCTGTAGAGGGTAGTTCCGATTGGGTGGGTATATAATATGTATTTTATGGACACAATAGCTTAAAAATACGTCTACCGATTTCAACTATTTCGGAATAAATATTTGTTAATTTGGGCAATGGGACTAACTCATTAAAATTTTGGGTTTATGGCTCAAAAATTAGTTTTAAAAATCACGTTATTGTCGAAAACGACTTATAATCGTCATTTTGGGGAGGGTTTCCATTATGCGCACTGAGGAAATATTTTTTAAAAATTTTGTTTCTGGCTTAAAAAATGGCCTAAAAACATAAAAATAATATTTTTTTCTTGAGGAAATGAAAAAAAAAAATTTTTTTCTTAATTTTTTTATTCAATTTTAATAATTAATAATTTTTTCATAAACCATGTTTATGTGACCCACTCCAGGGTCAGGGCCTGTAAGAAAGTCTGGGGTATTTAAAGTATGGGGTGGGCGTGGGTGGCTCGCTTAGACCGAAAGACTTTCCGTTCTCGGTAAACTTTATGTGTCCATGAAATATCTATGTTTCCTTAAACGTTGCAAGAAATATTTTACCCATTCTGCGATCTGGCTACAATATAGTGGCCACAAACAAAAATAACTAAAGTCGAGTTTAGACGAAATTGAGATTTTGATACCATTAGATTCAGTATGTCCAAATCTGTAAACTCTTTTTTGTTTAGCTTTTTATTTTCAAATTTCAAGGTACAATGTCCCGAAAACAAAATAACTAAAGTAAGATTTTTAAGGCAAAACAACTTAACTACAAAAAAAAAACAAGTTTCCATTTTTTTTCCTTAAAGTGGCCATAGTTAGGCCATAGCAGCTTAAGTGTTTATTTGAAATAAAGAATGAAACAAGAATGATCAATAGATTATGAAACGTTAGACCGAAAGAGACTTAAATTTACACATAACTTTATTTACATATCCTTCAGGAAAATGAGACTTTCCGCGGATTAACCATCAGAGCCATTAGTAAATTCAATTTTTTCGTCGAATCTTAAAAGTGATTTCCTGAAAAATTATCAAAATCGAGTTTAGCGGGTTTTCCTTGTTGCCACAGATATAAGGCTTTCATTCGCCCAAAACTTGAGTAGGTATACAATTCTCATGTCTTGTACTGGAGGATCAAGAATCGTGCGTTAAAGCTTATCGCAAATTCTATTAATTTGCTTGAACATCGCAGAAATGTTACGTGTCTCTTGCTTTTTTTTTTACCAACAATGGTCAAACGAAATTGCCAGCTGAATTCGAACCCTTCAGCAATTCAACCGAAATACTATTCATGCGAGGAATGCTCATCAGTTTACCATTCAGCCTATTTTCGGTCATACTATGAAATCGAGAGATTCATTCATGAGACGGACAACACGAATGTGGAACTTGACCTAATTCTGTTCTTCCTCCTTGTTACAATTTACAGACATTTAAGACGAATGTGCATTTGGGCATTCCCTTAACTCCCGCGGTGTGTAGTTCACCCAATATTAAAAGAATAGTCATAACCTCTTTAGCGCGGTTTAAATAGTTTATAGAGACAATTTTTCCTGGGAGTTTATTAAAAATAACCTATACTTATACAGTAAACAAAAATATCTACTAGTAGTTGTACCGCGCATTATACCTTGTCCAAATTTCATTAGGAAATAAGGCCCCAAAAAAGGAAATAACATCCCAAATTTTATTAAAAATCGCTGTTGTTGTTGTTTCCTGTATAATTTTTTGGCGCCTTTTTTCATTTTTATTTTGGGGCCTTATTTCGCGGAGCCAGGATTTTTTTATACAAACTTTGAAACCCCTTTTCCCCCATTTCGAGTTCGATTTTCCAAAATCGCTTCTTAATACTCACTTTGGCCATAAAAGAAATTTTGATTCAAAAATATCAGCTTACTGTGTGGGCTGGGCGTTGATCAGCAAACGCCAAAAAGTCAGGACAAAGTGTTATAAGATAACTGATATAAAGGTGAATTTGGTTTTCATTTCGGCCATCAGGTTTTCAATCACAAACCCAATTAATGACTGCTTTTGAAATTGCTCATAACTACATCTAAAAAAATCTTATAATAAAACAAAAAAGGCAGGCGCCCACGAGAAAGACTAAAGTAAGAGGATTTTCGCCCAATCCCAAATTGAAACATCTTATCGATTATCAACCTATTTATCTATTTGCACACGAATATACCAATACATGTTTAGCTAGCATTATGAAAGAACATATTATATTTGTCAGCAGAAGGAAATAAAACTCACATCTTTATCTCCCAGTCGTTCCACTCGACAGTATATGAAACCCGTTTGTCCCACTGTTACGGTAATATTGCGCGGCACATCAAAGTCAAAATATGGCAGGATACTTGCTGGCGACAATGTTGTTGTTGTTGATGTCGTCATCGTCATCGTTGTTGAGTACGAACTTAACGATTCTGCAAATAGAAACAAACAGAAGAAGAAAAAATAAATAAATTGAAATCACAATCATTAAACAAGGACTCGTAGCAAACATTATTTATATAACGCTGTCAACAAACGAACGAAATAATTTATCCTATCGAATAGAACGAAACTCAATAAAAATCTATTTTCACCATAAAAGTAGCGAAATGAGAAGCTAACCAAGGAACTCAATTTCCTGTTTCATAGCAATGATGAAAGTATAGAAAAGTTTTGCTTTTTTTTCTCCTCCTAGACGAAAAACTTTTATCAAGGAAACGATTGAAAGACACAGAGAGGCTTTTGTATCCTTTTTTTTCAGCGCATCGAAATATTTTAAATATTTTTTTCCTCTAGATTTACCTGCATCTTGTTGCTCTTAGTTTGAAACATAAATAAAATTCGATTCCACAAAAACCACAGACAAAAATATACAATGCGAAATGTAAATCTCAATTCTAGCATGGAGGTGTAGTTTGAATTTGTGATGTGTAAATGTTTGCATGATTTTCTGTCGTTGTGTGTGCTTTTTACCGGCATCTTTTCGTGTATTGTCTTGAGGTTTTACAAGGAACTGTTGTGTATTTTGGAAATGGTACTGGCAAATAGAAGAACTTCAATATAAATAGCACAACTTATTCAAACTTCCAATGATATCATTTATCAAGAGATTGTAATAAAACTAAAAGAAAGTCGAAAGACAGATGTAAAGCTGCAAAGTTCGTCTTTACCATCAGTTTAAAATTCAGCCTATCTTCAACCGTTTTGTGAACTAAAGAGATTCCTTTCTAAGTCGTAGAACGCGAATGAGGAATACAATGTCTAAATCTATTTTATCTCCTCAGTACCTGAAATTTACAGACATTTAAAATCAATCTGCATAATGAGTCTAATCTAATCCAAATTTCCTTAATATCCCCAAATGCATCCAAATTTGTAGATGTTCTAAGGACATCCATACTACTTATAAAATGCAACGTCTGTCTGTTCGTTTCTCCACAACTCGCGAACCATTCGTCCGATTTTTTTTCTGATTCATAGATGTGTGGCCACCTTAGGCCGTAGGTTAGGCGAGAATTGCTCAGGAGTAAAGGGGTCGCGGGGAATAAGAGGGGTCTCACGAACCCTTAGCCATATGAATTTGAAAGTTTGTTTATTGATAGATAAGTGAAAATTATTACATTCCTCATTCATCGTTTTCGAAAAAAGGGCTATCTTCGGAACTACACGGACATTGCCGGAGTTGACTTCCGAGTTCCGACAGTCTTGTTTTCATGTGAGCTGCTGCAGTCGTAATTTGTTCATACTTGCGCCCACTATAATAATAACGTGTATAGTTTACAAAAAGGAATTGCGATAAAATAGTTTGTAACCTTAAAAAAGAGGAAAAAATATAAACAAACGTATACATCATGACTCAAATAAAATTTAATTTTATTTAAGAGAAAAGAAACCGGCGGGCGGAGCCGCGGGCATGGTACATAGATATAAATAGATAGATATAAGTAGATAGATAAGACATAAATAGAAAATATTTCTGGAATTTTTTTTTTTGTTTCAGAAAGCCCAAGATTTAAACAAGATTCGCAAATGCGTTTAACTGACCTCTTTTCCAGTTCATCACTATTAAAAATGTTATTCGCGGGTAGCTGCAGTTTTGCCTTAATAAATATTCAACAATCAGCATTTTCAGTATCCCTCCTCGTCATGACAATGCTCACGGGAATAGTCTCCTCAAGTGGGACCTATATCACTATCGATCTTCCGAAACCATACCTTAATAATCTTCACACGGGTAAAATAAGAAAGATATACTTGATCGACCCATCTCAAACTACTATCGGATGCCTTCGACTGTCTTAAAATGTAAGATTTGGACTTGTTTTTAGACGTGACCAAACCGTGTACCTAAGTATGAACCGCTCAATTTGAAAAAGTAAATGAATGACAGTGATTGCCCCACATTATCTGGAATTGGTCAAAGGATCTCTCCAAGCCAGCCCAGCAATAAAACGATGGAATCTCATTGCCACTGCTTGTATCCGCAATCTTATTTTTTTGGACAGTACTTATATCTCATGACCATAGGTAAGAGTTGGAACAAACGCCGAACTGAAGACCGCTAACTTAGCTTTGACGCCAAGTTCGGTCATTTCAATAACAGGTTGACTTTGATGTGTCAAAATTGATTCAACTTGACCAATCGGCAATGAAAATTTGGCATCGCTTGTTCCATCGCTGTATGTATGAGAGAGAGGGATACTCCCAAGCCTTACAAAGTACCATTCTGTGAAAACCTTTATAAAATCCTTGTCCATTCAGTTTTCAGCTAGGTGCTAGGTCATCCTCTTATCTTAGTTTCTTTAGCTTCGAGAGTTTGAAATTTCGCAGTTCTTTTCTCACCACTAGTAGCAACATAGAGCCGCTTCATTTCACGAACATCTTTTGCAGATGCATTTGGTTTGGGTCCTATGCAAAAAACGAGCACGATTTAAAGCTACGTACCTAAAGATGAGGAATAATTTGCTGGCGAAAGATCGACTATGCAAAGAGGAACTCGAACTCAGCTTCATATCCAATAAGATTAGACCGGTCTCAACGTTCTTCCATCTGAATCGATGAATTTGAGATCGGCCTTAAAGCTCTGCTAAATAACGCGAAACAAAACAAGTAGCTATTAAGGGAATATTAGCTTGCCATATTTGAAGTTTATATCTCAAGACCTGGATATTCACTTTTTTTATTCGTCAAAGCATCACCGCGTGTTTTCAGAGTCGGCCCCGAAAATTCCTTAGTTAAGAATTTAATGGCTTCTTCACTAAATCGTTACAGTCGACGAAATCTCTACCACCTCACAATTTTATATATTGAATTTGTAACTAAATTTAACTGATATTTGGCCATCTTGCCGCTGAAGACATTGACATAATTGACATAATCGTTAGAACGCAGCGTAATATCACTGACGCGATCGTGAGTAAGACGGAGACGGCAAAGGGTGTAGAAGGAAATAAGGTCGAATCATGTTTATTTCCATTTTGATTGGAAATCATGTCGAATTGCTCCTTTTTTCGTGGTCGATTTTATTTCGACTTTATTTCACGGCACCGCGGCAAAGATGGGCTTGTTGGTCAATGAGAGCAAGACAAAAGTATGTATGTTGTCGACAAGAATGGACAACCAACAGCGACGTATCGGGCAAAACGTCTCCATAGACAGATATAACTTTAAGGTTATTAGGGACTTTGTCTAAATAGGTTCCGCTATGAACTCAGACAATGACAACTACGCTGAGATTAAACGAAGAATATCCCTTGCCAATTGCTGACTCTTTGGGCTCAGAAGGCAACTGAGTAGGAAGGCTCTCTTTCGAGCAACTAAAGTGACTCTTTGTAAGACCCTAATCCTCCCATTCCTTCTCTATGGCGCAGAAGCAAAGCATGTGGTCTCCATCAAAAGCAGAAGGAGTCTTTTAGCGTGAGAAAATAGAGATAGCTGGCTAAAGACCATGCTGTCTGGAGACGCTTGTTGGTCGAGCCCCGCAGTCCACCCCAGACTGTAGCGTCATCTTAAGTGAGTAAGTGGCCATCTTGCCGGTTATATTTCTAAACTGTAAGAGGGAAATGTTTAACTACGTATGAGTTGGATCTCGCATGGAAACCAATCGGTTTCTCATCTTTTTACATATCAAAGCCAGCTCTGGCTCTCATCGAGCTTTCAATTCACAACATGAGGGCTAATTCGGCAAGTGCATTTTTTTTAATACCAATCTCATGGAAGCTTGAACTCATCTATTTGCATACGACCGAGGCAGCCGTTTAAAAAAAATGCCATTCTTCCTCTGCCTTCAATGGAACAGTGGGAATTTCGTTACCTCTGCCGTGCGAATACCTCCAACTTAACAATCCTTTGGCAACATAGCAATTTGATCGTTGAAATATAATATACTCAACACCTGGTGGCTAGTTCAATTCTTACCAACACACTCCCATCACAAACTATCCTATGAATAACAATACTATACCACAAAGAAATCTATCAGCGGCTTTTGTTGAAGACTGCGAAAAATCCTTTTTGCTAAAGTCACTGACACTCTAAAAAAAAAAACAAATTTCTCCGAACCACATTCCTTTCTTATTATCTCAAAAAAAAGGCAATTACCACTAACTCAGAAGGCACTAAAAAATAAAAATCATCAACAATCAATGAGAAAAAAAAATCCACGCTTCATTGAGATTTGCCAATAATCCTAAATGTACCTATCCACTTTTGAAACTCGATTGTCCTGCTTCATCGGTTTCGATCAATTATTCTGATATCGGAATTTCTGTGATTTCTTAGAAAAAGAAAAATTCAATTGATTTTGTTATCCCTGATTATAGCTTACAAAATACCCTTTAACTTTGATCCCTTACGAACAAGAAAGTGTTTAAATATTCAAGCAACGTAACTGTATTATTCGCTTGAAATAATTTTAAGTGGATATAAATTAGCAATCGAATTGAATTTATTTACTCTCTCCTTTTTTTTTTTTTTTTTTTTGTTTATCCATCTTTGGATCAGAAATAAGACAAATAACAATGTGGTTGTATCTACTCCAGTGGCACTTGTTCCATGCGACCGACAAAGGGGAAGCAACAAAAAAAAAAAAACAAAATAAAAAAGGGTGCTACCGCTACAACAAATCCTGTCACACAATAGCGCACGTTTCAGTGCACATGAATGCCTTGTCAATGAGCTTAATTATGTGACAGTGATTTTTAAATGGTCTTACAGGGAAGAAAGGAACTGTGAATAAAAGAGAGACTTTTAATGATATTCCTGGGGACTTAATTTAGCGGGGTTTCTGAACCCAGAGGTTCTATGAAAATTAAGCCAATTGTGTAATGAATTTGTGGCTTGCTTGATGATGGACATTTCCTTGACTTTTTTTCTAGCTGAGGACGGATATGGACTATGGAGTTAATTGTTATTCATACTGATACCTTTGCGTATAATAAGGCTTTAGATCGATCGAGAAGAAGGATATTGGCCTGGGTATATTTCTAGACATATTTGGGGCTTTCGACAATATGTTGAATTTATCTGTCGAAAAGGTCGTCAATACATGAGGAATGTAACTCGCTCTACGCTAGTGTGGTATAAAAACACAATTCAAACCCCAACTCAAAAAGCAATTCAAATACTAAAAAGACTGCCGTACGTTGCTGTCATAGGTGCCATGAACTGCTGTCTAAATTTTGTCTTAGAGGAACTCCTCAAACTTCATCCAGTACATCTACATGAAAGTCCGCATGGTTCAAATACGCCAACTAGTGTTTGTTCAGGGCCACACTGTAAATCGCAGTTCCCCTTGCACACTTAGCATCGACCCTCCACGCTGAAGGCTATGCAATTGGACTCTGCGATAGAGAATACCTAAAACGAAATCTCAAAAAGTGGACACATCAGCATATTATCAAACAGCCAAGCAACGCTATAAGCTCTTGATTCATACCAATTCAACTCCATACTCGTCTAAAACTGTCTGAATACTATCAAGCAGCTATAGCTGCCCTCAATCAAGTCACTTCCTTCTGCGTTTCAAGTCAAGAGGGATTCGAAAGCAACGAAGAGCTGAAAAGCTTTGTCGCAAAGTCTTAACCTTAGGATAGCAACACACTTTTTGCATACGAGAATAGCAACAGGGGTGACCTGTCACCCCAATGTATTTAACTAAAATAAATAATAATAAATTAACTCAAAATTTAAGTTTTATTTCTGAAAAGATTTTATTGAATTCATAAGAAAAATTAATTTAATTAGGATTTTTGGAAAATCTGACAGTAAACCCAAGCAGGGGGGTTGCAGGGGAGCAGCATGCCCCTACATTTTCGTTTTTCTTTTAGGGTCTTATTTCATTTCTTCTTTTGGGGTCTTATTTCATACTAGCTGTACCCGCCCAGCTTTGCCCGTGGACAGGAATTGTATTGCTTAGGTATTAGATAATAATTTTCTTTAGTAAAATGCGAAAAATGAGAATAAATCTATTTTCTGGAATTTTCTTTCTGCCTAAACTTAAAATATACAGAAATACGAAAAAAACAAAAAAAGAATCATGAAAATCATAGAAGAAAATACATTTTGGCTAAAAACTGTTCCTACGGACGTGGCTATAAACGACATAGCCTATAGCAGTCTTTCAGTCTTAAGGAACATTTTAAAAAAAGTTTCATCGAAATCTGTCCAGTAGTTTTCGAGTTTTTAGCTGACAAAGAAAAGTCCTACAGTTTTATTATATGTATAGATAATGAAATTTTACCCCAAACTGAAAAATGAAAAAAAATGCCCCAAAATATGAATTGTCACCCCAATTCGCAGCATTTTACGCAATTTTCTGTTGTTGTTGCTTTTCATGTACATTTTTGGGGTGATTTTTCAGTTTGGGGCGATTTTTCATTGGGACCAAATTTCATGTAGCCCCTTTTAGCGGCCTGCCAACCAACAACATCAAGGCAGCACTAGACTCTTGAGATTTTCAAATGAGACAATAGAATTGAATCTCCGGCGTTGTTATCGAAAAGCTTCCCTGCTGTGCCAATAAAATGTATGCAGACGCGTACGTATCCTTCAATTGTTCTCCACTAGCAAATGTGTTGTAAAAATGTTAACTGGTTTCATTACCGGTCACTCCTCTCTCAAATACTATCACTTTCACAAAAGGTGCTTGACTAGAAGAGCAAGATATAGCTGAAAAGTCTCATTACAGTCCCTCTAGACTTGAAAGAACGTCAATCGTCGCATGAATAAATCACTAGTCAAAAAGGTTCCGAGAGAAATCAAAAACGTAGGACCAATTTGAAAAAAAAATTTTTTGTCCAATTTGGTACACCACAAACGTAACCGCCTCTCTTTATGTTCCTTTCTGTCTGCTTGTCGAGTTTTCGACGCATTTTGCCCCAATTGCTTCGTGCGTTACCCCATCCTGTTTCCTGTCACTGTCACTATTTCGTTTCATTGGAATTTGTAACTGTGATAGAACATTGCTGAGTTATAGTTGAGTAGAAGACAACGCTTCTCGCTTAAATTGCGGAGCAGAAAGGATGACAAAACGAGCTATACAAAGAGTTATCCATATTTACGGACAATATTTTTGGGTAATCTTAGATACTTTGGTATGCAACTGGTGTAGCGGTTTTCAAACATTAGATGCCAATACTTATCAAAGTACCTACGAAACTTTTTCGGATATACATAATTCGAAAACGATATAGCTCTGTACTTTACAGTCCTCCTTGTTCTATGTTCGCTTGACGAAACTTTATTTTTTGACTTAGATTAGTATACCTACTCGATTTGTTAAAGGTTCCATTCCCATAGAGACAAAACGGGACGGGAATGTCTATCAAATCAAAGAACAACCGCCACACTAACGTTTTCAAGACACCAACTCTGGCCAAGTACGGAACTTTCGGTGCACGAGTGATACTCGCACTTGGCCAGTTTTTTTTATATCAACGGCTTCAAAAACTCACATTTCACATAGATTGCACTCGTCGATTTTAGCCAATGTAGACAGCAAATGTGGGCGCAGTTGCTCAGTGGATAGCGTTGTGGACTGGGTCCCAGGTTCGATCCCCGGGAAAACGTCTCGCGAACGTCTAAACGTCTAAAGCTTCTCGATTCAGCCATCCGGACTCGGCATAAAATTGTAGTTACTTCCTCTCGTCTCAAAAATAAAAACACACACAAACGAATAGTTGTGAGAAGCTAGGACTACGGTGCCCATATTTATTTTTTTTTTTTGTATTTATTTTTTTAGTCAACAAATATGGGGGTATTCACGATTCGGTGTATCGGGTGTTGTATCATTGTGAAAGTGTAAAAGTGTGAAGTTTTCTTACACTATAACAACAAAATATACTTCCTACACTTTTACACTTTTACAATACCCCAGACCTATAGTAGGTACCAAAAAAATGTGCACGACTGGGTCGCACGAAACTTTCTCGTTTATTGCGAATCTCGCAGAATCTCAGAGTTATTTCAGCAAATTTTACGTTCAAAATCATACCCACTTAAGATGTACTCAGGTTTAGTAACTCAACCCTTGTTAATTAAAATATAAAAAGTAATACATACTACCTACATAAACATACGTATTAACTACAACACTTTATTACTTACTTTCAAATTTCACCCCGAACAACTGACACTTAAAGGAGGCAAGTAGGCGATGAATTTCGTATTCCCATTTTTGATTATTTAAAAAAGTGCTCTCAATTGTCGGAATTTGGGTAGTCATTTTTGAGAAATATTCATAAAACGGCTATATTCGAGTTTTCTGAGAAAAACTAAGTACGTGATCATGTTTAGAATGCTTATGTTGTCCTAAATAATGTATTTTGATCAAAATCGTTAGAGCGGTTTTTTGTAAAATTATGCTGACAAATGTTACAAATTTGGATTCGAAAAGCACTGTTATTAAACTGTTTAGCGCAAAACTGAGTACGACGTATTATTCAGGATATAAACATTACCTAGCAGTTACATTTTCATTCAAATTGAAAATGGCGTTTTCGAGATATGAGCAGTTTTTAAAGTACCATTTTTAGCGATTGGGGTGGAAATCGAAGGACGCATTCATGGTTCAAAAAACACTGTTTTGCAACTGTTTAGCTCAAAACTGAGCAAATTATATTACTATGGATTTAAGCATTACCTGAAAGTAACATTTTTATCATAATCGAAAATGGCGTTTTTGAGATATGAGCAGTTTTTAAAGTACTATTATTAGGGATTTGGGTGGATATCAAAGGACGCAGTCTTTTTAGGGAAAAACTGAGTTTGCTATCAAGTTAAGAATGACAATAGTACCTTAAAAATAAGTTTTTTTTTTTAAATCGTTTTTTACCGTTTTCGAGAAAAAGACAATTTTCAAAACTGCCGTTGCTGGACTTTTTAGCGAAAAACTGGGTATGCAGTTATGTTAAGCATGCTTACATTAACTCAACTATCAATTTTGGTTCAAATCGTTAGAGCCGTTTTCGAAAAAATCTAAATTTAGACATATTTCGTAATATTTCGTAAAATTTTTATATGGGAGGTACCGTTAATATTAGGGCTAGCATAAAAAAAAACGTCCCTACGGGAAACCCACAAACTCTAAATACGAAGTTTGAAGCAAATCCGTCCAAGCGTTTAGATTCCCCAGGGGTGGGACAGACAGACATACGGACGGACAGAATTTCGAGACCCACTTTTTTGAGTTCCCATAGTATCGTAATATTAGAATTGATCAAAATCTCGAGTTCGAAATTTTGTACGAAAACAATATCTTTCTCTTACTACGTATACGAGAAAGTTAAAAATACAACAGTGTAAAATTTATTAGTTCGCAAATGTCAGTTCGATTTCCAATGTTTTTTTGTTATTTTCTAGTGTTGCTACAGAGATTAGAAAAAGTGTGCTCACGATGTGATAAAAAAAATACAAATTCACAATTTTACTAGACCTAGATACACCGAATCGTGAATACCCATAATGTAGCATTGATTGATAGTATTGAAATGAACAAAAATGTTCATGAATGATAATATTTCTATTAAGGTAGGAGTGATGTGTCGCAACCCGTCAGCAACATCCCTTGCATTTTAATACCGTAAGTTGACTACACCTGACCGTAATGGAATTCCTGATGGTAATAGCAAAAAAAAAAAGCATTCATGTATAATTTGTATGTCATATAGATATATGTATAAAACTTTACCAGACAATCTTTCTCGGACATTAATGAATAAAATGGTCCACAACCTACATGTTGCGCATCAACTTATGTCTAGATTCATTTCCATATTTTAATTTACTTTCTGTCCATTCTTTATGGATACATCATACATGTGCTCAAAAGTACCCTTCGATCAATCTCCATATTGTATTGAACGCCATTCGTGGTCGTTGTGTTCTTGTTCATCATCGACATCCACAACCATCCACATACCATATCCTCGACGTAGAAATAGAAGGGTGAGTATTTTTATTTTTTTTCCTCAGAAAATCATTAGTAAACTTTCCGTCCATCGTCGTATCTCTTTCCGGCTTTGTCTTCATCCTGGCGCGTAATTTTCTCGTCGATTATTCAAATATTTGCTCAAATAAATCACTATATCCTCCTCGGATCCGGATGGAGATATAGCTCGTCCTCGTAAAAGGAAGGAGGAAAAAAAAACACTCTTTCGCTATGATAGACTAGAAAATAAAACTTCTTTTAGTGTTGCGTATCTATTGTGTAACACAGACGCCTGTTCGTAATCTTGAGACAAAAAGCTCACAAGAAAGAGAGTGTATATGTGTGTTATGATCAGACGGACCAGGCGTCCTGTACTGTCACCTAGTCATCACTGTCATATAGAATTTAGATGACAGCAACAGCACACAAGAGGACACCGAGTTGTCGTTTGTATCTTTCTCATTGAATAAAATTGTATTTTAAAACATATTTTCATTTTCCCATCCTCGACATACATATATATAGATCACTCTGGTGTTGTGTGTCCTGTCTCCTGTATGCTGCGTCATCATTTTCATTCTCCTGTTCCTCGGTCTGACGCTGTTGTTTCGCTTATGGAATAAATTAAATGACGCATTCATTTGAATCTACTTTTCTCGTTAACACCCCGAATCCAAAGGATTCCCAAGTAGGATCTGTATCTACTTGTATCTGTCATTTGTGCTTCTGTCTGTCATCCCTAGATGAAGAGTGAGGCAGCACGAAATGTATTGAAATTGAGCGAGAACGTGTGCTGTAATGGTTATGAAACATTTATTCTGATTAGTGGTGTATCTAGGTGATTTATGACCGTCAAAATTGAATTCTACCCACTTGAAGCGACGAACATCTAAGAGCGGAGATTATATCTACGCTCATTGGGATTTGTTGTGGTATAGCGCACAAGTGCGGAACCAAGTAGTTTGCCAGCAATGAACGTCAGAGGACCCAACTCTTAGAATTAAGGACGCCTTCTGTTATTTTCATTTCAACCAATAATTCAGATAGACTTATGTAGAAGAAGTGTGCAGGGTAGAGGCGTTGTGCGCTTACTTTATAGCAACCGCTTACAGTTAACATTAACAGTCAAATAATTGAGTAATTTTTAATTTAGAACTAGCAATTAAAACTTTTACTAAGCGCAGTTTGAGGGAATTACACAAACGAGCCTCTGTTAATCTATGCAAATAGAGCTATTGATTTAGCCAGCTTAAAGGATACTGCGTTCAATTAAAACTTATATTAAGACATAAGACTCTTTGACATCAACTTGGGAAAAATGTAATTTAATGAAAGTCTTAGATGTCTGATGAGAAAGTATTTTGGTCGTTATTTTTGGTGTCGATGTGGAAGAGATCGAGATCAAATTTCTTTAATTTCTGTGCACCTACGCACACTTTTCACCTAGTGTCGGTTGAGGGAGAAGAACTTGTCCGCCTTTGACTTAATTAGTACTCTAGCGAAATGTAATTTATTTCAGAGAAATATAGGGCAAGCCCTCAAAAATAACATCATCATCATTTTTCATTAACCTGCCAAGTGTAAGGGTGATTGGTTTTGAACTTTGATGAAGGACAGAAATTTCGTATATCTGAAAAATTTATTCACGGGGCTCTAAGGCATCAGGAATCAATGTTTTATAGCTGTAATGGAAAGAAGTAATATTACAGGTATAATGATTTTTATTTTTTTTTTTAAATACTTCTCTCGGGAAAGGCGAACCTATAACGCTTCAACAGCGCCCCGAGATGCTTGCAGATGTATGTTAGTTCTGCACTTAAATTGCTGCAAATTGTTGTTTTGTTGTTGTTGGGCGCCCCCAAAAGTTGCATTTCGAGGGATAATGTCTTTGAGTTCCTCGGAACATCTACCATGGAAGTACCTATAGAACAAGCATAGGTCAGCGACTTGTCTTCTGTGCACCAACGGTTGTAAATTGGATGTGAGTGTAGAGTCTCCAATAAGTCGAACTGCTCGTCTCTGTATGCTATCAAATAGGTTAAGTGAATGTTTTGGGGCCGAGCTCTATATATGACGGGATCAATATTTCAGGCCTAGCTTTGTACAGAAGGAGAAGTTGCTTGAGGCTAAAGTACCTCTTTGCTCTAAATAGGTAGCTCAACTTAGCGGACGACGATCTTGCGATATACGATATGTGGTCCTGCCATGTGATTCCTGAATTGACTGTGACTCCTAGAAGTTGCATTGAGTTCTTGGTATGGGTTGGATGGTCATCCATTTGGATCAGAGGAATTGTTGATGCATTTTTCCTAGAAAATGTTGTGAGCTGTGTCTTTTTTGCATTAAATACAACCAAGTTGTCTTTTCCCTACTTCAAGATTTTGTCCAGAACATCATTTAGAGAACTAATTTGTTCACATCTCTGACTGCGTGATGTAGCCGCATTCACAGGCCCACTATTCGAGATGGAGGATATAATGGTGCTGTCATCAGCAAAGCTGTAGATATTATTATTTGTCGATCCAAGTTGATGTGGAGAAGAAATAGAGTTGGAGATAGAATAGATCCTTGGGGCACTCCTGCATTTATAGCAAACGAATTAGATGATACACCATCTAAAACAACTTGGATCGATCTTCCCAGAAGAAAATTTTGCGTCCATCCGCAGAGTTGTTGTGGTAATCCATAAGATGCTAACTTGCCTAATAGGGCTCTATGCCAAACTCGGTCAAATGCCTTTGATATGTCCAAGGCTACGGATCTTGATTCGCCGTGTTTTTCAATTGCTTGCGTCCATAAGTACGTTACGTAGCTTAACAGGTCTCCAGTGGAACGACGGCTCCGAAATCCGTATTGCCTGTCGCTTATTAACCGGTGGCCTTCTAGATATTTGAATATTTCTACATTTATTGCCCTTTCCATTACTTTTGAGATCATTGAAAGTAACGCTATTGGACGATAGTTTTGTGGCAGACATTTCCTCCCTTTCTTCGGAATAGGTTGAATGCGAGCGGTCTTCCAGCAAGAAGGAAACGTCTTCTGGGAGTACGACATGCTAAACAGCTTACAAAGTACAGGTGCAAGTTCTGGTGCACAGCTCTTGAGTACTATAGCCGGGATTCCGTCGGGTTCCGTTGCCTTATTGCAATCTAGTTCTTTAAGGATGCATTGAATTATTCGAGACCGAAATTTCACTTCTGCCATCGATGATTGCACCCTCGGGATATTTGGTGGCTCTAGTTGTGCAGAATCTAGGGTGGAATTCTCTGAAAACATGCTAGCGAAAAGATCTGCCTTTTCTTTAGGTGTTGTTGCTAGCGTGCCGTCTTCTTTTAGTAGAGGTGGAAAGGATGAGCTACTAAAGTTATTACTGATTGCCTTTGCCACGGACCAGAATGCGTGTGAGCCGCTAGGACATCCAATCACTTTCTTAGTGACTCTTTCGCTGTAAGTTGTCTTCGGCGATTCAATAATTTGGTTGCATCTATTTCGAAGAATTATAAATTCAGATCTTTTTTGCTCCGAAGGGTTTGACCGCCATTCACGGAAAGCCTTGTTTTTCGCTGCGGTAACTCGATTGCATTCATTATTAAACCCGGGTTTATTTGAAGCTAATTTTTTTATGCAATGTGGAATATGAAGTTCCATACCGAGTAAAATCATTTCGGTTACGGCTTCTGCGCACATATTGACATCGGTATCTCTAAAACACATATCAGCCCATGGCAACGAAGCGAAGAAATTACGCAGCTCGTCCCAGTTAGATTTACTATTAATAATTCCAAATTGAACGATAACGATCCTGGTTCGATCCTATTTGTATCCTATAGGGAGGATAGCAGATATTAGAGCATGATCCGAATTCCCTAAGGGAGCAGACACTTTTATTTCATAATTATCTGGCTCTGTTGTGAGAAACAGATCGAGAGTGTTTCCGTAATTTGTTGGATTGTCTGGAATTCTTGTTGACTGGAAGGTATAATAAGCTATATATTGTAAGAAGGGTTAATGCAGGATTGCGCAAACCAATAGGGATAATTTAGTTCTAGTTAGACAGCGGAGTCTGTTTGACTTGGATTTAAGCCACCTACTACAACTAGGAGCACTACTCCTTATAGTTTTTGATTCCGTCGCTGTTTGAACTCAATTTAATTGGATTTTCTTTACATCCATTAAGATATACAAAATCATCTAAGAAAGATCTACTGACTAAGGTAGATAGTTTTCGACATACAAAACAAAAAATATTATATAGGTATCTTTAAAAATCCACTCGTATGTTTGCTGAGATAATTTTTATCCTATGTCCTTTACCTATACAAAACTCAACTGACCTTCGGTTAATGACGAAGAACTAACAACAGCTACGCTGCTCACTATTAATTTATCTCATTTTGGTTTTCAAACTTCTTTCAATTTGTACAAATTTCACGTGAACTAATAATACGCATAATGAATGTCCTTACTTATAATGTCTCTTAATTATGTGTCAACTGGATTCATGTCGCCAACATGTCGTCTATACTTATAAACTCAATCTCTAAATATTTACCCACTAATTACCCATAATCAAATGAGATTAAATGTTTTCTTTTCGCCTCTAAGAAAAAGGAAAATATAAGAATTTTCCTTTAACTATTCACATTACATTAAATGAAATTAACACGGTCTTGACGTGACATCTGTTTGACGAAACTCACACAAGTGAAACACTTAATCAGATCCAAGGCAGAAATATGCCATCAAAGAAAACTTATTAAGCATTCAACAAGTCAAGAGTGCTACTCTAACTCAAGGAGGCAATTAATGTGGCACACAGTTAGGACAATTGCCACAATTTTGATTGAGGAAAATAAATTGAGCAACAAAATGTCAATCAACATTGTACAAATGTACACTCTATAGTAACAACTTTATGGCTGTCAAAGGCTTTTTCTAATAAATGATGTCATGACTGTAACACATGGTATAAGGACGGAGACAAAGAATCGCAATTAATTTTATTAAAGTCTTAATGTGAATGAACATAAAAGGAATACTTATGTGCCTCTAATCTCTGATAAGTACGGTTGTACGTTTGTACGGTAGGTATGGTTTTTGTAACCACGGGATTTTATTCCCACCTGTGGGTTTATTTATCAAATACTTTCCTGTTTGGAGATTAAATTGAATAAAGTTGTACTTAAACCCCTAACAATTCCTTGACAACATTCTAAGATTGATTCGCTGGAAAGTATTAGCTGCTAGGAAGTTGGCAATTTTCTACATATGCAAATGTGTATTGACAAATGCGAAAATATGTCAAAAAATTTCACTTTCTCATTAGCAGATGAAAATAGCACAAAACGGCTAATCAAGCTGTACCTTTATCACAGATCACGTATAAGGGGATAGGAAATTAAGAAAGACAACAAAATAAGAGATTTCGACAAAAGTTGCTTCTAAAGGGTCCGCCAAATAACTTTTTTTTTTTTTTGAAAATGCTATAAAAAAAAACTACTGAATATTTTCTCAAATTTCTTTTTTTAAAGTACAATCCTTCCGGTTAATAATGGAAAATAATTTCATTCAAATGGCTGCCTCGACTGGCCATGCAGTAGCCTACACTATCGGTCCAATTTTTAAGCACATTATCGATTGTGTGCAGCTGTATTTCACCAATGGCTTCACGAATATTGTCCTTTAAAGCGTCAATTGTCTCTGGCATGTCGGCGTAACACTTATCTTTTACGGCACCCCACAAATAATAGTCCAACGGTGTCAAATCGCAGCTCCGCGGTGGCCAAACGACATCAGCTCTGCGGCTGGTAATGCGATCTTCAAAAACAGGGCGCAAAACATCGAGTGTAGCTTCGGCTGTGTGGCACGTAGCGCGCGCCGTCCTGTTGAAACCAAATGTTGCCAATATCCTCCTCTTCAATTTTTGTGAACAAAAATTCGTTCAACATGGCCCGATAACGATCGCCATTGACTGTAACGGCCACTCCTTGCTCATTTTCGAAGAAAAACCGTTGAGAACGACGGTGAATTGATGTTGATGGCGCTTTACGCACACTTTCTGCCACAGCAGCAATTTTCTCGGGTGTACGCACTGTTTTTGGCTTTTCACGCTTTGGTTTATCGATGAGGATGCCAGTTTCTTTCACTTTTTTCACAAGATAACGAACATACGGAGCTGACGGTGCTTCTCTTCTTCCAAAATCCGTACGCAATTTTCGCACACATTCTGCAACATTACCATGATTTTCAAAGTAATGTCGCAATATTTCCCATTCCCAGCGTTGTTCAAGCGTATACACAACCATATTCGTTCAGCGGAAGGATAAAACTAATTATCTGTCAAATCAGACATGAGCTAAGTGTTACCATTCGCGAAATAAGCACTAGGTAGTTGAGAAAAAAACGTTAGATGGCGGACCCTTTGTTCGCTTTATAGGTTGTAGATATGAAAGTCTACACTGTAGTGTACAAGGCACCCCAGTGGGCAACTAATTTAGATCAGCGATTTGGGGGCATTGTGACAATTTGAAAACCGGTTTAACATGGTTTCGAAAAATAAGTTTATAAAATCGCGTGCTACGATTTTTGGCAGTGTTCCAGAAATTATTGCTGACTGCAGATGCTTTTTCGCTCGACTAGTTGACATGAGCCTTTAAGTTTAGCCTATCGTCGAGCAATACGGTTTGAAGGTTCGGGTCTATAACCAAGTAACTGTTCATTTATTCACTTTTTTTTTTAGAAAATTCATGAGTGTCATCTCATGTTTTAAGTTGTGTACCAATTTCATGTGTACAAACTTTTCTGTACAGAAATTAATTTCGGTTTATGAAGACTAGGTAAATGTTTTTTGTAGACTGGCCTGCTTCCCGCACCGTTCCGTTTTACTTTTCAAAGTCCCACTGACCAACTGATCTCAATCTATACACCCATGAACCAAGCGTTATCCTAGCTACTCAGGTATCCACTACTAGTTGATTATACCCCCTTCGCTGGGTGTTCAAAAAAATATTTGAGAAACAAATTGATTTTATTAAAGAATCGCTTTGAAAACTATATTGCGTGTTAATAGTTTTTGGTTGTTTAATAATATTCCTTGCTCTGGATTCGATTCAATATACAACTTCAATTGACTTGATCATGATAAAGCCACATACAAATTAATGCCAACATGATCAAATGACTGACCATGAACATGAACCTTGTTTATTGTTATAGCGTACGCAGGAATTATCGAAAATTGGCGGCGTTTTACAATGAAAGATAATGTTGAGTCGGTCGGAGCTAGATCAATTCCGGGAATTAGAACTAAATCATTGTAATTGAATGTTGAAACAATTTTTGCTCTTATCAATTTTCGTCCAGGCTCTTCCACAATTGATCGAGTTCCATTGCAAAAATGCTCTTTAAGGGTTCAAGTTTTTCAGGAACATGATGATGATGATGATGCCTTTCTACAGCAACAACACATGAGGTGGCATGTAGGATGGAGTTTGTTCATTGAGGAATTCAATAGGGAAATTTAGTGCATCATTTGGATCTTTACTGACAACAGAATCGGCGGTAAAAAAGATTTAGGAGCTGCATAAAATCATTCCATATCCATAGTGGACTCGATTTAATGCAATGATGTCTGTACATTTTTTAAAGCTAAAATTAAAAGTTGTTTCAAAAACTGAGCTGTCATTTCTAAAGTTTAATTTAAAAGCATTTCCAAATCTGAAATGGTTTGGTCACTAAACTGATCGATGTGTACTCACAAATTCAATTGTCAGTAAGGTATGTATTTAGCCCTTGAAACCTGTAACAACGTTATAATTCGCGTTTCAGTTGCCAATGCTGTTTCTCATCGACCTCGAATGAAAGCTCCCTTTCTTATTTGCCTCATGTCAGTTTCATTGAGTTTGCACCATGAAGAAAATTTAAATATAATGAAAAGTAGGCCCACCCACACCGCCTTGAATAGGGTGTAAAAACTCGAATTATGAAAATTTTAAAAATTTGAGTTTTCTCATTATTTAAAAACCCACCAGCCACCACCTACTTTTATTCGCTGCCAAGCAAATTTTGGCTGTTTCCACAACGGCCGTGTCAGTCATAAGTGAATGACGGAACATTGGCAAGATAAGGCCGTGTCATTCAATAACGCACGACACTATGAACAAACTGAATAGGGATTAAAGAGCCTGGCCTCTGGTGATCATAACTGTGTACTTAGTTAAAGAAAATCTGGAAAAATATTTCAGATAAAAACAAGTATCAGATACATACAGTATCTACAAACTCCCACATACTCCAAAATCCAACAGAAACCCCAAGCAGGGGTATAGCAGTTTCAATTACTATTTTGGGCTTTACTACTTGTCAAAAAAACGAACCCTTGAAAGGAAATAACACCCAAATTGACGAAGAATTTTGCAACAACAAATTGTACGAGTTTTTGTAGGGCGTTATTTCCAAATTGATTTGGGCGTTATTGACTAACGCCTGAGAACTCGAATGTGAACATTTTCGAAATTTAGTATAGTGTAGAAGATGAAGACCATTCTAGAATATCGAACACACACCACCACTCAAGCCGTTGATAATTGCTCGCTTTCGTTAAAGAATATGTACATACTTTTTTGTCCAAATGTCTATTCTGGGAAATAAAATATTTATCCACCGACAGCTCTTAAGCAAGGCGCGCACTACAGCAGTGAGCAAGTGGCGTGGCAGTGGGCTGGTGACCAAGTGTAAGGCGGTATAGGAGTGATGAAAATTTGGCATGCAGATGATGGAATGGCGACCAACGTTACCGATGGCCAAAATGATAAAGTCGCCAAAAGTTTAAAAAGGGGCCTTATACAAATAAAACTTAATACTCGATGTATTTTCAACAAAACCAGTTTTTCTTTACTTTTGTAGTAAGAATGGAAGACTGTCAAAATTACAGTTATGGGGATGAATTCTTTCTCAGAGAGACGAATGCTTTTGTAGTAGTCTATGAAAAATATGAAAGTTGCATTTTGTTTTTTCATAAATTGCAGCGTAAAAAAAGGCTGATAAAGGCGAATAATTTGTTAATTTGTTAGAAATATTTATCTACCGGCGAATAGTAATTGCAGTCATATGCCAAATATGACGACAAATTTTAAATCATCTGTCAATTGTCAATTGTGAGTGGCTGACAGCTTTTTCAATTCTTACTACCAGAAATTTATTGCGTAAAAACTAGTAAGATTATCAGTGGATGGTTAATATCTTTCTCACTCGCAGCCTTTTACTAATTTTTCGAGTTAAAGAACGCCATTAAGTAAAAATTCGTAAAATTTAAAAGTAAAAGAAGAGAAATATTATGTATTCATCCATAACAAACAATTAGTAAAAAAAATAGTAACAACATGAAATGTATATAAATAAATAAACAAAAAAATAACACATACCTACCTGAAGTAATATTTATATATTTCCAATGCTTTCTTTATTTAAAGCCTTTCAATAGTCAATCAGGTACCCTACCCTGTTTTCAATTTTATTTTTATTCAGAATAATTAAGTGCCAACAGACTTATAATAAATACATTTAATATATATTTAAGAAAAGCTATATTTAAACAAAACTCTACAAATTTATATATAATACTTCACTACAAATTTATATAAATTTATAAATAGCACTTCCCCCAAGCACTTTTGCATTTGGCCAATCAATCAAATTAAACCAATTTTTTTAACATTTGGTACCTCAAAATAGTTTAAAAAGCGTTCATCATTTGAAACTTCATTCAGCAATTTTTATTCAATTAACTCTGTGCATAATCAAAAATGCAATAATGAGGGACAAGAAGTAAATCGAACCATACTTAACTTGACAGTGGAATCATATTGGAAAATGTTAATTATGGATACAGAGAATACTTCTTTGAGTTGTTCAACAGTATTTAGGATGTCATTTATGGAAATAGTCGCCTGAAAGTCGCCAATGTTGCAAAAAGTGGCCAAAACAGAGAATTTTTGAATAGTCGTCGCCAGGGACCCAGAGATCAAAAAATCGCCCATCGGTAACGTTGATGGCGGCGACGTGGTATGAAAGTGATTTATTGCGCACTGAAGTGGAAAAGCAACGTATGATGGCAGCGATTCATTAGTAGTTTTTAAGATATATCATGTTGAATTCATGTTCGTCTCGGCTGTTTAAGTTTCCGGGTAAACAAAAATGCGTATAGTTGCAATGCCAAAATCTACGTCGTCACCTGCTTGACACCTCCTTGCCACATTCGAGATATATCTTGAATTTTCGAGATAAGTGGCATCAGACTGTCATCACCTGGAAAATGCCACGTCGCCTTCACACCGCTTTGATGAGTGCGTCTACATTTTGTTTACATAGGATTCAGCGATTTCACCTGATATTTAGTCACCACGCCACTGCCACACCACTTCAGTATGAGCCTTGCTTTACATTTTGTTAAACCTTACAGAGTGTGCAATATCTATTGTCTACAATATCTAGACCTTCCACCTACACTCAATGCAATTCCCTTTACTATGACTTATATGTACCTACCTACTTCTTTTTCAAGGTCAACATACTCCAACTGGCAAAAGTCAAGGACACTGACTGACGCTTTATCGTACAATAAAAAAAAATATATCGCCGTGGAAAAGAATTTGTTCCTTAATTTATTCAAGCGGCGAAAAATTTGCCATCATCCCATTGTTGGTGTCATTCTCATCCCAATGCCGCACTTCAATGTATCATTCAAACGCTAGCGTCAAATTTTATGTTTATGAAAAAACGTGCTGTCATGTAAATTTGAATTCCATCTAAGTGCCTGTCGATACCTCGCTATAGCGCAGCAACATGGAAGGAAGTCAAAAGTGGGAAGGCGTAGAAACGTGAACAAGTATCTAACTACATCCGCATTGCGCGTATCTGCGAACTTGTTTACGAGTCTTCCGTCTCCATTTTTATGTATTTTTTTTTAGTTGACTACGTGGCGCGGCAAGTAAGAGAATTATCCATAGGAACATGGATACCAAGTTAATTTTAGAACTTATATTAGACAGAGGTTTCCTGTTTTTTTTTTTTTTTTTTTGTGGTTTACAACTTCTTGTTTGAGCACGTGATTTATTGAACTTAAATGCAATTTCGAAAAGTTTTATATGTGGAAACAAATTTTTGGGGCGTGCCGCTAACAACAAATTGCGAAATTACTTCAAGCGTACATGTTTCTTATAGGGAGCGGGGTACCTATCTTTGTCGCACGTTTTATTGTGGCGCGATTATGACAGATGCAATCGTATGGACTTTTTATTGTTGGTTTTTCCTATATGGGTGGGGGTGGAAAAGCTTTTTAAAATAAATATCTTTTCTTTTTTAATGAGACCGAATGTCGTTGCGTTGCGATTGTTTACGGCTTGTTATGTGTGCCCTGTGGACTGATGCAGGATGCCACCACCAGGACTTATTGTTTTGCAATCGATTCGCGTCTGCTCTGACAGAGAAAAACAAGAACTAGGTTAGCAGTCGGGTAAAATTGGCGTTCTTCTGTTGAACATAATGTCAATATCGCGGGCGATTGGTCGTACGCATTCATGTCACGTTTATCGTTCAATTATAAATCTGTTCAATTGCGAGACAACAAATTGGCAAAAGTAATGGCTGGCGAAACAGTCGACAAATGAATGTGGAACGATTGGACGATTAAAAACGCGTCGCAACGTTTTTCTTGACTATGAGGAAGAGTGAGGGCTATATTCATTGCTGGCGGGACGCTGAACTTTATTTTGCAGATTAAACAGTCAAAGTACCACACAGCTTTATGTGATAACCAATCACCCAAGTCACATATCGTTTTGGGTTTCATTTAGTCTCCGGCTACGAATTGGATGAATGTAGCTGAATATGGAGGTGCACGGACATTTTCTGTCTGTGGAGTAGTTTAACTTTGGAATAAAAATTGCCAAAGAGGATTAAAAGTGGAGCAAGAGTTGAGGTTCGCAGGGAAACTTCGAGTCATAACAGCTTTGAACAATATATAAATCGAAAAACGACTACAATGAGTTCCATGATCGCACAAGACGACTTCGTTCGGGGACCGGAATCGTCAAGGCCCTCGAGTAATGACTCAATTGGGATCCCTACGTTATTTCCTTTTCCAATATCCCTTATTGGACATAATCTCTCATTTTTTTATCTCTTTTCCCAATATATCCCGGGAAGAAATCCCCTATGCCAAAATCTCCCATCTACATACATACTTATTAAATCCCTCGTTAAAATCCCCTGTTCGCACAATTTAGAATTTATCCGTTTTTTAAACGCGTAGTTTTGGCAGTAAAATTAAGCAAACAAAGAAACAAACAAACTGCAAATCTGACAGTAAACCCAAGCATGCAGGCAGCATGCCCCGCCCCTTACCTGTGACCATGCAACTGCGAAAAAAATCATTAGCTGTGGTTATAATCCTTTCAGCGTGTCTTTCTAGTGCCCAGTGACCTGTTAAAACTCCGATAAGAGTTTCGATATGTGCTCTTTGTCCTGAGCCGACTTATCCGGTGGCCATGTCTGTTTTATATGATTACAGCTTTACGGGTACCTAGCACGTCAGGCGGATAAGCTATAACATTCCCACGACGATGCTTATCCATCACTCTGATTTATTTAACCATGTCCTGATGGTTCTTGTAATATTTTTCAAATTAATAAAAAACAACATTTTTTTTAAGATTTAAATATCCTCACGAACGTATATATAAAAGGAACCTTAAGACAGATAATCGGCACTAAAATACTAGCATCAAACAAAGGAGGAGTAACGATTCAGTTGATAGTAGTCCAATTCCGGAAATATTCACTAAACTTCATCTCTTCCCTTTGCAGTGAATGTAAGTAAAGAAAATGTTACGTATACGCCACAGTAGCCTCGTTTGTCTTTTATAGTTTGAAAATGATAACCGCAAAAGAAATTCAATTTATTTCCGTCGACTAGCTAAATATCGAATATCCCAGCTATACAAAAATGATTTGAAAAAAATAATAAAATTAAACGAAATCCAATTTAACCCCATCAATCAATGTCACCGTCATAAGGTAAATCCAGGAAAATACAGCAAAAATGCTTCCAGTCCCGTAAGGCACACTGCACACATTTATGTAGTCAATAAGATATTTCATAATTTATTGGCTTATCATGCAAAAAGAACAAAACCTAGTCACAAGGATAATTAGGATAACCAGACATAAATAAACAAAAATTTCTCCCTTCGAATTAGCCGTCCGTGGCAGAACTATGCCGCTGGTCGTACACGTAATCAGCTTTAAAATGCTAACACGTGTTCCGTTCAATTTAGTCTGGAAATTAGGCCGAAAAAGCATACTGCCGAAAAACAAAATACCACCACCATTGTACCTTATGTCAATTACACGGAAGATTAACCTCATAGCCTTCGTCTAATCACTTTCATTACCACACCTTTTGTCCATAATGGGGTGATGAAATGAAAATGAATTGAGGGCCTCTTCTGGGACCTCACATCCGACCACCGACCCATAATCTCGCATAGATCTCTATCCTTTTATTATCCTTCCAGTGTCAGTGTACTTTCTCTCAGTTTGACTCCAAGCGAGCACATTGTATCCCAGGTGATGTAGAAGCCATTTGGCTTTTGATCCAAAATCGATTTCATCATTAACACCATACCGCACCATCTGGCCTGTGTGTCGATGCTCTGTTGTATATTCACCGAGTCACCGTTATAATCCTTTGTCCAAATGAGCACCACAAATTCCCCCAGCAGTGCACTAAAGAAAGAGGCCAGAAGAGTCATTGTGGAGCATAGCACTCATCCTTGGAATAATATTTCTTTGTTTAGTGGTAATTTCACCCCAGGGTGGTAATTGTTTGATGCGAAAAAGCTCAAGAAGATTCCATCCATCCATGATGTGACCCGCAAATGACCATGGACTAGGCAGTCAAGCCGAGTGTTAGGTTTATGTTATGTATGAGCGCAATGAAATGAACTGGTAATGGTCTCTTTATGAGACGTTTGTGTCTAGATGGGGACACCTCTCGTTTTTTTTTTTTTGACCACCTGTGATGATCTGCTTATGCGAATTATTTTTCGGATTATATAGGGAATTGTTGTATAGGTCAGTATGAGAAATAGCCATCATCATAAACAGACGAAATTTTATTCAATAATAGCTAAATGTTGGGGAGACTCTTTGTCATGAATGTATGTGGTAGATAATAATATTTGAACGACTGAAGGATAAGCCCGTCGGGGACTCTTTCTTTTTATGTGATGATATGACTGTCTGTGAAATAATTTTTATTTTGCTTTGTCCTGAACTTGAAGGAGGAATCTGTTTTCGAGATTAAGGTTATGAAAATATATGCAATAAGTATAGTAGGTGTTTCTAATTTTAGCTCCACCATTTACCCGCACAGATGGTGAATTGGACTCAGAAACAAATCACGTCACAAGTTGACCTTGTATATAGATTAGTTTATTGTTAACTGAAAATCTGTTGAAGCTGGAATGTCTGAGTGGAAGATTCCTAGCATTTTGAATATGAATAATAAATTGCTTTTCCACTTAAAGCATTCTCTTATTGTTAAAATATAGATTACTCACCAGCGCATTTTTATTGAAGATAGATTTAAATTTGAAGAGGGCAAGTTATTACTAGATACTAAACGGTGGATGGGTGGGTTCCCATTATATACACACGTTGACCGCAGAATTTTGTTCATTTTTCCCCATTAGATGACTATAGTAGTGAACGAGTGCATTATATAATATCCCAGTTAAACGGGATATTGGTGCAATGGCGGAGTCGCGGAAATCAAATCGTACGAGTAGAATTTACGAATATAATTGAAATTCAGGCGAAAAGTTAGAACAAACGGAAAAAAGTGGATTAAAGTCTAGCAAGTCCAGAAAAGTGTCTTAAAATGGTGTCGATGGTTAAAAGATCCGCGCATATAATCGACAACATGCCCGGTGGGAAACTTATAAGTCAAAGTATTCAGTATAGTGTTCAGATACCAATGATTGCAACTCTAAGGATCGTAAGAAGGTTTGGAATAGAAAGAATGGTTTTCAAATGAAGCCTTAACCCTGTTAAAGACGATTCTATTATCGGACGGCCTTACTAATAACGAATTTTAGTTTCAAATTTAAATTTAAGGAGTTCATTATGGCTATTTTTTCATTCAAATTTCGCTAATTTTGAGCTCCAATAAATTTAAAGTCGAGACTAAAATTCGTTATTAAAAAGGCACTGAATGTTTAAAAAGTACCTTTACTAAAGACAATCGTCCCTTGTAGTTTCAGTCAAGCAGAAAACAAAAAACGGACTGATTCAATCACTCATTTCTGCCACACTGATGTATATGAATACTTTTTGGCCTTACTGTGGGATTACGGTCTTGATGGAGTGCCAGAAACTAAAGGCAGGGTGAAGGCTACTACGATCACCATCTGTCCTTACCCGAAGGCAAACCGCCATCCACCGGGAGGTGCAAACTTCGTAAATTTTTAACCAATTCAGTTGTCTGCTTCAGTCGCTATCAGGACCTCTTAGCGAAGTAAAATATACACAGAGAAATCCCTTTCAAAAGAAATTCGCAATAGAGTGCCCAAATGTAACGTCCGGCTCATAGTTTTTCTGGCCATTTTACCTTCCTGTCTCCCACTTGTAGTATCACAATGGAGTTGCAAATACTGTCTAAGTATTACCTTTTTTAGGACAGCCATCTAACCTAACCTAACAAGTACTTTTAGGCGGTCAAGTTTCAAAACAATACAAAATACCGCGTTTTAAGGAATAAGCTATTGCGTAAGCTAGAGGCTTTGGAAGAAAGGTGCAGAGGATAGATCTTTGTATTCTTATAGACAAATACTCTGAGCCTGGAGGCAATTTTTTCAAGCCCTGAAAACGCTGACGACTTATCATACTGCCAAAATGAATATGGAATAAAAACGAAGCTTCCTTTTGATGCAATGTAGAGGGAAAAAAACGTTGCTCATAATTATTAATATTTGAAAAAGCTATAAATACAGTTGAAGAATTTGTAAACAATTTGTCGTTCACTCAATAAACAGGTATATCAAATGAAAACTCTGCAGAAATTCTCAGCGTCCTCAGGGCCGTTGCTTACTTTCACCCATTCCAAAAATGAGTTCAAACCTGATATTAAACAGTTCGGCGGACTGATTGTTGATCAACGCCCAGTCTAAGTGATAAGAAGTAGGAAGCTGATATTTTGAAACAAATTTCCATTTACGGCCAAAGTGAGCACTTAGGTCGCTTGCACACCGAATTGAACAAAGCCTTAAACAAGCAAAACTTTAAAGCGATTTGTGAAAATTCGAATTCTAAAACGGGACGCCCGGAAATGAGGATTTAGGTTGTATGTATAAGAACATTTATTTTTTCATCCTATCGACCGCGCGTAGTAAAAGACACTAGGTAATTCTGTAACTGGAGAGAAATGCCGGCTAAGTGCTAGTACTTGCATATACAGTACGCGTCAAAAGTCAGTGAACACCTATGCTCTTTGGAGTTTTCTTTAGAGCCTGGAAACAGATATAAAAAATCAACAATCTGTAAAGAGTTTGATAACGAAAAAACAAGAAACAATTATTTCATTCCGACAGAAAATTTACAGATAGGTATTTAAAAAAAAAATGTTTTCAAACTCCAAGAAAACCGCCTTAATGTTCACTTACTTTCGATGCTCACTGTAGATAAAAACTTTGTTTAAATAACATCCGCGCAGAGATCGTCAAAGAATCCTTCACTCCAATCGCGATCTCTTCGGACTAAGAAAACAAATTTCACATAGCTCTCTCTTTCTCTTTCACTTTCTCTCTCCCACTCTCTCTCTCTCTCACTATCTCTCTCTCAATGGAGATTGGTCTGCGATTTTCATAATTTTTTTTCTTATTTATAGATGTGTGACGAATTTATGCCGTAGGGTGTTTATTGAGGAGTAAAGGGGTTTCAGGGAGTAAAGGGGTTTCAGGGAGTAAGGGGGGTCTCACGAACCATTAGCTGTATGAATTTGAAAGTTTGTATGTTGATAGATATCTCAAAATTATTACATACCTCATTCATCGTTTTCCAAAATTCGCCGCATATAGGTTGAAAAAAAGGGGTGATAAAAGGCACTGCCCGAACAACGTTTCCAAATAATTGAATTTAATTACCAAAAATCGTGCTCAGAAGAAAATGTGCTTAGAGCACTTCGTCCATTTTATGGGTATCGTAATCAGTAGGACAAGCACGCTATTGAAGATCAAAATTGCCGTATATGGTCTGCTGAGCAACCAGAAGTATTGCAAGAACTGCCAATGCATCCACAAAAATGTACCGTTTGGTGTGGTTTATGGGCCGTATTTCTTCAAAGATGATGATGGCAACGATTGATGATTTCGGACTTTTTTTTAGCCCAAAATAGAAAAGCTGGGTCGACATGTGGTTTCAACAGGACGGTGGAGAATTAACACATCACTCGAATTCATGGACAATGTCCATTGGACATATTGGGCGGATAATTTGGTGAGCAATTCATCTCACGTTTTGGACCTGTGAACTGGCCGCCTAGATCGTGCGATTTGACACCGCTTGACTATTTTTTATGAGGATATGTGAAGTCTCTCGTCTATACGGATAAGTCAGCAACTATTGCCGCCTTGGAAGACAACATAATTCGTCTTAACCACTTGAGGCGTAGTCGCGGTCAACATTTACACGAAATAATATTGAAAAATTAAATGGCAAGAATTAATTTATCAACCCTTAATAAAAATTTCACTTAATTTTGCAAAATTTCATTCCTAACGCTTACAAAATCCGCCTTTATGTGAAAACTCCAATAAATTTTAATTTTATTTAAAAGAAAAGAAACTGGCGACCGGAGCCGCAGGCATTTGTCTAGTCTAAAATAAAATAATGTAGCAGACTCAAATAATGAGGAGAATAATGTTTGCTGACTTTCTTATTGACAGCCCTGACATTCAACCCAAATATAAAAAAAAAAGTATTTAGATGCTATATCTACCATTATCTACTCTTTTTTCCAGAAATCATCGACAATTTATTTTACATGTCCAACTTTCCTTTCTTTTTAAGGGGTTTTTAAATGACGGACCAATCAGACTTGAAAATCGGTCTAACAGAAACTTATTGTCCGTATCTTTGTACCAAAAGTAGGCTTAAATTTACGCCAAGATGACTGGTAAAGAAGAGGTCTTGATGTGTTAATTCTTTAACTCCTTTTTTATTCGTAAAAAAATAAAAAATCTCAATATAATATCTACGGAACAATCATCTACTGATAGTAGAAATCAAGGTCACAGATTCATTGAAATGCAAATACAACCAGGCGGTTTAGAAAAAAAAACTTCCCATCATTAAACATATTTTGCTGCCTCAAATTTACATAATTCTGACTGCAATCTTTACCTTAACTCATATTATCCTTAATTTGTCTGGGAAAAGAAAGTTTACTTTTAATTCAACCCATCGCCTGAGTCCCGCTAAATGTCAATTTGCATATTTTTTTTTTTTTGCCATCGTCCAAGTTTCCTAATAAATTCATACCGACATAAACTCTTAGTGAATAATTAGTCGAATCCGGTCCCTGACATTATTATTCTAAACAGGTCCTTAAGTTGAAAATCAATCCGGGGTTCCGTATGGCATCTCTTGCCTTTAGGTTCTGTACACGTTTTTTTATTATTTCTTTTTTCTTTTGTTTCTAATAAGGGTTAATTTAAAAAGGGACATAACAATATATTACCGAACAAAAAAAGGGGTTATAAAAACGGTCCAGAACCCCGAAAAGGAATAAAATTTACCTCACAACTTTCTTGTTTTAATTGTTCACGATTTCACACCAAAGCACAAAGTAACCAAACAAAGTCCTTTTTGTTAATTTCAGCACGTTCGAACGGTTCGGGCGAATGTAGCGCGCTTCATGTACCAAAAAGGACACAATGTATTGCTGTTTAATGTTGTCACCATTTCCGTTGCTAAAGTTCACGACCTTTTTGTTTTTCTCCTCTCTGTTGTTGTTGTTATTTTTGCTGTTGGCGTGGCTCGTAGGTCCTGTTGCCCTTCCTATAGTATTCTCTTTATTTACGATTGCTTTGGTGTGTTATTTTTTCTTTTGTTTAAATGTAAAATTTCAAAATTTATTGCTGTGCGATTGTAGGGCCGCATGGCCCTAGCGACCATAAAAATCTGACGACACTACTCTAGAGGGGGTGGGTGGAAATTCATTGTCGCACGCTTATCGCGCGACTGTTGGCGTTTATTTCACCCCTCGGCTCAAAGCAATGGATACTTTGTATTTCCGTGCAACGGTTTATTCGGGGAAACCAGCAGCTTAATTAATCGCCTCGGACCGGTTAAAATGTGTAACCCATTTACTGTTGCAATTAAAATAACAGCGCGAATTGTAATTCACTCGCAGCCTCCCGTGCGTTGTTGTCACCGGCAGTCAGGGTGGCGTTAACGTATCTTTTACGATTTATTTGCTGCATTCCGTTTTAATTTGTAGATTTATTGAAACTGTGTCGAGATAATCGATGTGTTGACCGGTGTACCGGATCGGAAATGATTGAAACAATCAGCTGTGTATGTTCCATACATGGTCCTTGGGGATGTGCTGCAATTTGGCCATTTGGACAGAGAGGCTATTGTGTCATTAACATTTGGTGTTGTATCAAGATTTCCTTGTGGACGTTAATGTGCTATTTTAAATACAGCACTCATGCACTCACGTAAGCACTCACATTATGTGATTTGACTTCTGGGATTTGATCCACTGTCGTGATTGGAGCGAATGATAGCTAATTGCGATTGGACAGAACATATCGATGTGTATGCGAATGTAAGGAATGTCAAATTACACATTTCCGTTTAAGGTGCATGTGTGCTTTTGTGTGCATAAGATCGGAAACCAATTGGCTTAATAATTAGGTTTTAAGTATTTTTTTAGAAATATATCCAATTTATGTATCTATAGCTTAATCTGCAATACGTACGCTGAAACAACAATCAAAATTGGAATGCCTATATTCGGGGACACACGCGCGCATTTTGCTGAAAAGCTCGAAAGAAGTACTAACTAGTTTCTAAAGCGATCCATCTAGCCTTTGCCTACTTCTTGGCTTTTCTCCCTACTTCGCGCTTGAGTGAGCAAAGCCGGATATTCGCAGAAGGATCAGCTTGTTCTGAAATTGCTGTCGAAAAGTCTTGCGAATTCGTCCGTTTTTTTTTTCCTGTAGTGCCTATATGTGCCGTCACTCAGCAGAGCGATACCTTGTGCTGTGCTGTACTAAGAACTCTTACTTCCTCATGATAGCAGCATCTCGCAAGTTTAGATTTTATTTCTGGTGCAGTTATTCATTTTATAACTTTCTATAGCAATGCCTGGCTGTCGATAAAGAAGGAAAAACCTTACCATACGGTAAGGAGTATAACCCCACCCTGAGGACTTCTTCTGGAGGTGTAAGCTTCTAGTTTGGAGCCTCCAAGTTCAGCTACAATGTGTCTTTTTATAAGATTGCTGAATTCCAGTTGACAAGGATAAAAATATTACATCCATTGCTTTGAGAAGGACGGAGAAAAGGTCCTACGTTATAGCCGTTACCACGACTCGTGTGTCCTACTTTGTGATGATTGTTAGGAATGTGATCCGGTCGGTACCTATAACAAGGCTGTGGAGTTGAGAAAGCGGATAAGATCCTGTATCGCTTTGACCGAGATGTCGATAAGGTCGTCAAAGATTGGTTGTTTCAGTGCGCGCGGTCTGGCTATTGGCGTTGCTAGTGCTCGACATTTGCAGTAGAAATGAGAGAAATTTTCCCGCAACTGCGGCAATGTGGGTTATATGGATATAGTTTGCTCGCATGGTCTCCAATTGGCCAATGCCCCGTGATTATTGCCGTAATTCTGGCGATATCAGCGCGGGCTCTGTTTAGTAGGTTCTTTGTTCTATTTTGATCGTAGGTAGTCCATATCTTCCTTGATATGACACAGTTTGTCAATCCCGTCCATTGGAGATTGGCTTTCTGAACAAAATATAAGTTTATTTGCCCCTTAACCGATCCTTGCGGAATGTGGACTCTCGTCGCGAGTGAGGTAGCCGAGTCGATGGTTTTGATGGCGGCTTGGCTGTCTATTATATTTTTATTTTAATAAGTTTCTGACTTGCCGGACCATTAAGATGCACGTCGACCTAAAAAATCCATTGTGCTTGACGTCAGATATCTCTGTAGGTTAGTAGCGCTTCTACTTTTCCTAATGTAGCTGATAATGCATTCAGCAGAGGATTTCCTTAGTTCTTCGGTACTTATTATTTCCCTGAAGAATGATTTCCTTTTTATACCGCAAAGGGCCGGGCATTCACATATGATGTGTTCGGCTGTTTCGTCTTCTTCTAGACATAGCCTAGCCTTAGACCCCAATTTTCATTAGGAAATAAGGCCTCAAAAAAGGAAATAACACCCCAAATTGTATTAAAAATCGTTGTTGTTGTTTCCTGTATAATTGTTTGGGGCCATAATTCATTTTTTTTTTTTTGCCTTATTTCCTGGGGTCTTATTTCGCGGAACCGACTAAATGCATTTTATTTAGGTAATATCGCAGACCGTGGTGATCCGTTAGGTAGCCTACTAAGTTTTTGATATCGTGCCTACGAAGATTTAGTATCTTATTGGTATCTGCTTTGAAGGGCTTTTGGCATGTCTTAGGCCTGGGATGTTCCCCCAATATGAATTACAATTGTTTTGTTCCCAGCTTTTTATAGCCAGATTTATAGGTGATTTGGGGATTGCACAGAAGGGTTCGTTCAGGTCCAATGAAAGGGGTTTCCGAGCCTTTTCTGGCTAGCTCATCAGCTTTTTCGTTGCCTTCAATCCCCTTATGTCCGGGTACCCACCATAATCTGGTTTTGTTCCTGGAACTAAGTGTTTGGAGGGAAATGAAACAGTGCAGTACTGATTTTGATATCTATTATAAGCATTGCATTGCAATGCTTTTTTTATGCGTTATATCACGCCCTAATTGCGTGCAACCTGCAGGCCTCTCAAATGTAATTCCGCCTGGAAAACGCTGGCAAAATCCGGTAAGCGAAATGAAATTGATATTTTCGGTGATTCAGAGTAGACACTGGGCACCACACCACAGCTTATATCAGATCCATTGGTGTATATGACCGAGTCGAAGCCCTTCGCTACTTCGCCCCTCTTCCACTGAGTTCTTGTGGAGAAACGTAAAAGTCTTTCGCTTAAGTTTTATACTTTGCAGTCCAGCACCCAGACTCCTTGAAACATATAGCACTGCATAATGCCGTAGCTTACATTATAGGAAATCAAGACAGAAATTGTCAAGTCCCTTCTCAAAAAGGGAGTGTTGAAGTTATCTGGGCATTCGAAGCACCTGTGGATGGTAAAGCTATGGTGATTCTGCAATGTTTCGAAAAATTTTACTGATAGTTATATTACTTCAATTATAAAGGCTTTTAAGTCTTCCCGGGAAAGCTTATGACAAGAAAAGTGTTACAGAGATATTGTCGAGTCAAGATTGGAGGATGACCAGTGCAAGTTTTTATCTGTCTAGAAGCACATTTGACTATTATAGTTAAGAATAGGTTTAGGACTACTCCATAAGTAACTATCCGTATTTTTTATAGATTTAGAGATACCCATCCTCCCAGACTGAAGTTCAGTGTGCACTTGAGAGGTTTAAAGAAGTCAGTACTGAAAATTTTATGGAGGTTAAAGGGAACGCCTTGTTGAGTGTCCTCTTAATATAAGTGTAAATAGATGGAGGAGTTTAAATACCTCTCGTCTTATTCATGAGCGATGAAAAGAGAAAAGTTGAATTTTTCTATAACGCGATGTAAGTGGAGTCAATTTGGAGACAATACGGCTAAGTTATCGTGACTGAAAGATCACAAATTAAAGTGACTCGCAAGAGGTCATATAGTGAGTAGTGCTTAGTGTTTATCTGCTTATTCTTCTGAATAGCTATCTACTTAAGTCATTTTAGACGCATATAGCTATCCCGATGGTTTCCAAGGCATGCCATTGAATCAGGCAGACCTCTGTGTATTTGGTTGCGCGATAGTTGGATCAAGTTTTACAGCCTGCGAGCCTGTATTTTTTAACACATAAAAGGTAATCATTCGACAAATCGACGAAGTAATTTTTGGTTCCAATTTTTACGAAAAGTGTGCACAAATGCCTCGAATCTAACACTAAAAGTTACGTAAAAGGTAATCTTCGTCATTTTGATTAACATTCGACGAAGATTACTTGTTAATAATAATTAATTTGAGCACTACACAATTGAAGTTAATTCCCATTTTCAAAGTACCACTTTTAAGTCATAAAACATATAACTTTATAGTTTCGAGTGCACTTCAGAACTTGATATACTTTTTCCTGTAACTAAAATCAAATATCAATCAAATATTGTTTTTCCGCATTGAATGGCTCTTCAGTGTGAAGGATATGATATTTATTTCATCCCATTGACTTCTTCTCAAAGATATTTATTTTAAGTGTCATCCACTTGATAGTCATTTTATTACCTGCTTTTAAGAATTTATCGATATCAATTGCTCACCTAAAATATATTCATATATCCTTCTCGTTTTTCAGGGTGATATAATTTTTACACACTGTCTCGAGGCTTCGCCATCGTAGTATCGTACTGTACTTTAAATGATGGAAACTTAAAATATGCACGAAATGGCAGACATGATATTCCTATATTAAAATGTCCCCATAAATTCGTTTAATTGAATGACTGCTACCTAAGGCGAGTGTCCTATTAAATTGTAAATTACTCCCGTTTATCATATTTTCTCTCATCATTTTAACTGAATTAATATCCGTTTGATTATCTTGATTGTTTTTCTCCAACAGTTTTGTAACTTTGTTTTTTTTTTTAAATATTTAAATGGCCGCCTTAGGATGCTCATTAAATTTCCTCCTCATACCCAAATGGTATCTCATGTGCGATTTTTCTCTTGCTCAAAACGTAGTTGTCGAAAGTTTAAGTTGTTCGTCCCAGTTTGTCTTTGACTGTGAAATCCAAGTACGGGAGAATAACAGTTTTGGAGGCTCTATTCCTTCTCCCACCGCGCTACTATATATTAAATCCTCCCACTAATTTTATTTTTTTTTTATATATAAAATAAAGAAGCAAAAAACCAAAGGACGAGTGACACAAAAAAGTAGTTCTTTGCGATTTAATGCTACTCCGTAACTTTTCCTCTCTGACAATCACAACAAAAAAAAAACAAGAAGAAGAAGACAGATACTCTCGTTTCTCGTATATTTAGTTCATAGTTCATTTCGTGTGTGCTACAACTTGCTATATGAACGACATCAACCAAAATTGAAAATCAAGCATCAAGAAAGACCATGGTAGGTTGGAGGAACCAGAAGCAGGCAAGCTCAACGACCTAGGTACTTTAACTGTATTTTCGTCCTTATGGCGACCCATTTCTTGTGCGCATTTTTTTTTCTCCCTATATCACTCTAGACTCTACCCGCTATTCAAAAAAGGATGTTAACAAAGTTTTCTCATTCCCTTACAGCTAAGAGTAAAACTGAAAATAAAATCCAAAGAGAAGAAAGGTCCAAAGGAAAGACAAGAAAACATTGATATTATTTTGTCCCTCGTTTTGTCTATATCCAGACATTGTGTCACCAATTTTATTGTCCTTTCCCTTTCCTGATGCTGCTATATAGTGTAAAGTGTATCATTCGTATATGTGTGTTTGTGGAGCGAGCTATGTCTGGGATATAGTTTGAAGTTTGTGAATCCTTTTTAGGCTCCATTTTGATTGGTTTTTTTTTTTCTTGTCACGCAAGTGATAGATGAATTTTTATTCACAAGACTCTGTCAAATGTCCCTTAAATTGGACAATTTTCCTGAGAATGTTATAATATGTTAAACAATCATAGTCCAATTGATTGGCGGCGAAAGGAATATGTTGATCACAAAAAATCAAAATCATTGATGAAGCTATTATTGACAATGTCCTCCATGAGGAGGACAACTTGGTGGATACTCTACTCGTTGAACGTCTTTCCCACCATCCCTTGGTTGTTAGAATAATCTTGGCAATAATAATAAATAGTTTTCTTCTTACTTCCAATAAATAATAATAATTTCGCAATTCACTTCTTTCTCCCCCTCTTGGACCACGATAGTGCTCGTCCTATTTGATTTGTTTTATTTATACAACGTCCCATGGTAGACAAAATTTTATATTTCTAGGTTATGGGGCTGTATCGGATCAATATTCTGTACAAGTAGCAAGTTCTGTGAATGTTTGCTAACAGGATGAATTTTTAAGCAAATATTTGATTTAGGGCTTGTACGTGGTATACTCTTACTAGTGCGTTGGAAAAATTTGCTAATAGGTATATAGGGATAGTAGCGATTATACGTTCAAGTAGTTCAAGGAGACATTTTTTGTTACAGTCAATTTTGACAGTCCCATTAAAGCCTTAAAGAAGAAAAATATTGTGTCATTGTTGTTTGTATTCGAGATGAATTTTGGAGCAAGAATTCTTTGATATTTATGGCCTTTCATGATTTCAAATTTAGAAAGTCTGTACTGACTTACGATGTTCCTTGTGGTTCAAGGGAGAACTATTTTCTAGCTTTTATTACTTGTAATTTTCATGTGTTTTTCATGTAACATTGAAATGGTCGTTGTTCACTTCAATTATAATGAGTAACACAACGAGATACGCAAGAGTTTAAATGTTACTTTGTTTTAAAACTATATTTAAAATTATTTGTTGCATACTTTTGGGATACGTTAATATTAAAAAAATCAAAAAAGGAGAAGAGCAAAATCACTCAATTATTATAGCGAGTGTTTTTGAACTATGTAATTTAGTTCGAACAAACCTTCATTATTTTTTAAATATTTTTCAACAATGAAAATGCGTTGTTCTTTCGTATATCGCTCCACTAACCCGGAGCTGTCAGTTGTCAAATTGTTATCTTTTTTCCTGTTGGCATCACTGTAATATTAAATGGCCCAAAATTCGAATTTTGTGTGAATTATGGGTCACCTTTTATATGACAAACAAAATATATACATATACACCCATGGCATACAGTTCGTCTGACTAATGCCTTGTATTGTTAAAGTCCAAAGCGGTGGCTAGCCTTTGTAAATTTTTTGTAACGAAATAAATTCTATCTATCTATCTATCTAAGTCCAATAAAAGGAACCTTCGGAACTTATAAGCGAAATTGGTGCATATAATGCGCTTTTCGACTTGTAGACGGGCATACTTATTCGAACAACATGCACTAGGCTTATTGTAGCCTCAAGGATCCAAAATCTATTCACAATATGTAAAAATGAGCAAAGAGCATTACAAAAGTTCTGCAAACCCTTCATCCAAGTCACTTAAAATATTTCATAAAAGCCTTAAAATGTCTTTGCCCATTTTACCATACGTTGTTGCAAATGGGTTGTTAGATCCAATGATTGAGATGGATCTATTTTTAATCGGAAACACTTCGCAATCACTATAAAGCCTGAAAAGGTCACTGCTTGTGGGGTCTGTCAAACACAGTGCGACAACATGCGACAACCAATGTGTCATTAGTTATTTACCGCAAAGGACCATTGCCACTCGGTGCTATTGATTGGCACCCGCCTATAGGCGAATTCATCTTAATAACTGATGACAGCAAATAGGTCTGGGTTGCCATTCTACGCATCACATTACCAGCGAAAATCAGTACGAATTCCACCAGCCAAAGGCTCACTAATCCAATCCCACATTAGTGAAAGAGTCCAACACACATCCTCCAATTATTTTCTCCACTTTTTCAGAATCATATATAAAATATTGAAATTGTTTTCCATTTCAGATACACTCTGACATTTTGAATTATTCAAATTGAAACCGAAAAAGCATTTACCTATCCTTCAGATTAATTCATCCACTCCTCAAATAAAACGTAGTCATGTGGGGCTAGAGATATCGCCATCCATTGCTGATAATGATGTTGCTTATGATGGTTGATAAGGATACTTCTGTTCCATTGATGCTGTCAGGGCATTAAATCCAACACAATCCATTTGAACCAAATCAGTCATGATTTGGGTAGCTATAGTTGGTTGCTTAGGTGATAATTTTCCATTCGAATAGACATTCTACATCATCAATTCTCGAGTACATGCCATTTTGTTTATCTGTACTAAAATATTGATTGCCAATTCGACAGGCGAATCTCTAGCCTCCCAGCCGCCACCGATGGCTGATCAAACAAATAAATAAAAAAAGGACCATGTCGTGTACGAGCAAATTACAATAGCTGACAGCGGATGGAGAAATGGATTTGACAACAAAATAATATGATGGTCACTCGTATCTCGGTATGTTGATCCCAGTTCAACCAGATTCGATGGCAGTCGCTGCTCCTAATTCGGGACAAACAAAAATATTGAATAAATTAAATTATCGGCATGGGTAATGATGGACGAGAGTGCTTCAATGGATATGCAGTTGGCAGTTGTAGTTGTCATACACATACACCGACCACCCACGTAGTTTTTGTGATGTGATTTGGAACGGATCAATAACAATATTGTGCTTTTAAAACAATGTTTCTGCTCGTTAGAATTTTATGCTAAAAAGCAAAAACACAAACGTATATGGACATGGACACTTTTTTTTAATAATAAATTGCCTTCCTGTAGAACAGTGTTTTTTTTATTATTATTTTTGCTGGATAATCATGAGAATTGTTAGGGGTCAGTGATGCGGTGATTTCAGTGTTCAAATGAGGTCAGTAATTTTTTTTATTGAAATGTTTGCTTTGAAGGATGGGAATTTGTATACAATGTTGTGTATAGAAAAATGTTCATAATAGTCAGCTTTTATCATAATACTAGCTGTAAATCCCTGGCTTTGCCCATGCCCGTGTTCTTGTCTATAAGGACAATGCATATCAATGTTGCAAAATTTTACAACTTTAATTCCCATAATCCCATGTGCTGGGCCACACATGACTTCCCTTTAAAGTCGTGTCGGGCGGCATCTATACATATAATAAAACTGTAGGAATTTTCTTTGTCAGTTAAAAACTCAAAAACTACTGTACGGATTTCGATTTTTTTAAATGTTCCTTAAGACTATGAGACTGCTATAGGCTATGTCGTTTGTAGCCACGTCCTTAGGAACAGTTTTTAGCCAAAATGTATTTTTTGAAGTGAAAATATGTATATAAATACACATATACCTTGCTACAAATAATGGATGTTTATACTTTTGCGATCGTGCGAGTGCGACACGACAAACAAAAACAAAACCACACTACCATACGTATACCTCGCATTCGAAAAGGGTTGATTTGTTTTCGCAGTGAGTGCTACCGCCAGTTGTATATGTAGGTATGTATATTATGATCGTATGCCCGATGTTAGATGGGGATGGGGTGCGTGCTGCAGTATGGCTTGAGATATGTATATTAATAATCTTCATAAAAGAAGAGACGTATAATACAAAACCGGTTTCATTTCAGAATTTCATTCTGATATGTGGTATGGTTAACAGTGTAGAGTTGGGGTAGGTAGTTGTTTGGATTCCATAGGAAGAGGGAAACAAGGGAAAGGAAATGTAGGGTTATAAAAAAGTAGCAAGATCACGGAGAGGGAGGACGATGCGAGGGTGCACATTAAATCGATATCTATACTTATAATAAAACTGTAGCTGCCTTATTTATAAAAATTATACACTCTCTATTATAGCTCTAAACGCAAAAATCTCATATATATTTTAGTGTATTAAAGCTATAATAGAGAGTGTATAAAATTTATAAATAAGGAAGTAGGTGTTTTCTTTTTCTCCTAAAAGCGCGAAAATTACTGGACAGATTTCAATGAAACACTCAAAGTGTAAACTTAAATATATAAGTTTGTTTGTTTGCTAAATGCGAGCGGCGCAAGGTGTGCACGGGTCAGCTAGTTTCAAATATTTTACTAAATTCTTTTAACAAATGACGATTTACCGAAATTCAATGGTAAAGCTGTTGTAAATATAACTCTGAAAGAACTTCTAAAATCGGCCTAATCCCACTTTTGCTTGCCAACGAAAAAAATAATTTAGAAAACATCAATCGAATAGTTCCGCAGATAGCTTCTCGAATCTCGAAATTAAGATTTTTAGAGTTTCAACAATATTTGTTAAAATGTTAGCCTTAAATTTACAATGTACATAATTCCAAAAGAAAAATTCGAAGAAAAATTATTGTCATTTTTCATAATATGTATTTTCGAATTTTCTAATCCTTCTGATTTTTTTTCATAGCTCAGTTTTCAAATTCAATAATTTTATTTGAGTAATCTTGGTGCTCAAAATTGGAAGTATATGCAAACGGGTAACAATGTGACAGCTGATAGTTCGGGGTTAGTAAAAATGGAGCCCTATACGAAAGAAGAAAGTATTTTCATTGTTGAGCAATATTTTAAAAATAATGTTTTTTCAATGTTTGTCAGCTACAGTCCGCAATTTTCGAACAAAATCATCTTCAGTGCTGAAGCTCATTTTCATCTTGTTGGCTTCGTTAATCGTCAAAATTGTAGCAATTGGGGTTCAAAAAACCCACTAGTAATTGTTGAGATATAAATGCATCCACAACGCGTGACTGTTTGGTGAGGATTTTGAGGCTGGAGTCATTATCGGACCATTCTTCGAAAATGCGGCTGGTCAGGCAGTAACAATTAATGGCGTTCGTTATCGTGACATGATAATCAAGTTTTTAGTGCCTAAATTACAAGATATGGATGTGACCAACATGTGGTTTCAATATGACAGTGCCACATGCCATACAGCCAGAGACCATAATGACCATAGTTACAATTAAAATTGTAAATTTTACGCAGAAAATTGTAAATATTAAAATTTTTTTCTGTGAGTGCAATTGGTGGGAAAGGGGGAAGAGATAAAGAAAATTAATTTCTGGGATTTTGGAAATTTTGCTTGGGACTCGAGTTATTGGCGACAAATTATAGGTATTTCATATTTTACTAACGAAAATAATATTGTGTTATAAATTATGTGAATTTTGACATTTACGTATTTTCAAATTATTGCAAAAAGTTTTTCTCATTGAAAGATACCCTGCCGCATTAAGCAATTATTCAAAACAAAAAAAAATTATATTTATGGTGGATTTTTGACGTCTTCGAAATACTACTTTAGCTTTTAAGACAAAAGCAAAATGCCGTTCCACTGCCGGCTGAAGAGAAAAATATCTCCTTTTTGAATGGTAAAAAAGTACCTGGTATTGTGTATTCATTGTCGAGTAATTCAGCAAAACATTTCATATTTTTAAAGTGATTACATCGACTTCAGAGGTAAGATCGAATTAGATATTTAGTACTGTGGGAGCATACAATTTTCATTCTGTGTTTTCGAACCTTTCTTTTGTCGAATTGTCGAAGTTGGTATTACAACAATAATATTTAGTAGAATTCAGAAGCAACTAGTTACGATTCAAAATCACTAAAGCGGGAATAAAATTGAAAATTTTAAGCTCTTTTAGTTTCGAATTTCATTTTCTCTTGACGATGAAAAAATTAAAAAACACGGACAATTTAGAAAAACTATCCCGGACGTTCCCCGCAAAGTCGAAAAAGAGTACATGTCCGGAAAAACCCGGATGGATGGCAACGCTACTCCAGCTAATGTACAAAATTTAAAATAATTTATTTGAAAATGTTTGATCTAAACTTGTATGAAAAAGTTGGATACTTTTATTTGGGCGTAGTTTTCTTAAATCCAAGTTCGACACTCTTTCACGCATTTTTCTCAGCATCAGTATTATTCGTAAGGAAGGTTATTTAACGAAGCCCAATCCATCAGTATATTTAAAGCCTTCATTGCCTCTGACAGCTGAACACTGTTCGCACTGGTTCGTCTTCTGGAAAATTATGTTAAATGAATCATCATCATCATCATCGGTATCTTCTGTAATAGGAATGGAATCCTCTGCTAACTCTTGCCAAACTTACATTTTCATCAGGAGCAGTAGCCCTTATCATCGCTAAGCTAATATCATCAGCTAGTTCGGGTTGAACTGGTTGAAAGTATCGAGATAAGTCAAAGGTGAAACTTTTGTTGTTATGCGATTCCGGAAACCATTTTAGGTGTCAAGTATTTAAAGAGATTTTGCAGACTACCCCTTTTGTAATGCCATAATATCTAATCTCTCCCTTTTGGTAGAAACATTTAAACATTTTTCGATGATTCCGAGCGCAAATCGACATTATCAAGTTATGTAGAATTCTTTAACACAAAAACAAAGAACCTAAGAGTATTTTGCGTCTTCGATAAAAAAAATACGAACTAACTTGCAACTCCAAATAGAAAAAAAACTTGAAAAAATTCTGTCTATACAAAACAACTCTTTTTACTGTCAATGGAAATTCACTTATTATGACCGCGCAGTAAATTTACTAGAGTATCAGTTTATATTTAACTGAATTCCAGTATAAAAATTTCATTATTTCAAAAATGAAGGTAGGGAAGAAAGCAGCAGTGTTTCTTAATGATTTTGCAATTTTGCACACCGATTCAATGTTGCTTTGGAGCACGGGCTCTAGTTTCCGAGTTGTTGAAATAATGAATTCGCACTTTGCAGATTTAGTCCGTACAATTTCGAAGTCTCAAACTAGCTTCCAAAAGCGATTTTTCTGAAATCTACACAGAGATATTATGTATACATATTCCCAGTATGCATGTATAATAGGGCCCTTTTCATATCATCAGTGTCAAAGGAAACAGGATACTTTCGTATCAGACTGCGCCTCAATTTTTCGAAATTATGACGATGACGTCCTTTCCTTATAGATCAGGTAGCCTGAAAAAGGCGAAGTCGTTTTTTTACACTAAGGAGTGTTCGATAAACGATAAACTGACTTGAAACGAGATCCATAATGTACCTACATAGTTGTTTTTTTTTTTTTCATAAAATATAGTTTATTTTTTTAACGTGTAGACTCCATTTAAACTTCTCCCAATGATATTTCAACTTTTTTAACCCTTCCAAAAAATATGATCTCTCAAACTCAGCAAAATAGGCATTTTTTGGTCTCATCATTTGATGAAAATCCTTCGCCGCCGAACCATGTTTTCAAATTAGGAAACAAGGAATAATCACACGGAGCCAAATCTAGAGAATAGGGTGAATGAGGAAGCAGTTTATCTCATAATTCAGCTAATTTTACTGTTTCTACTGAGGACTTATGAAACAGCACTTTCTTTTTCTTCAAATGGACCGATTTCCCATCAGTTCTGAATTAAATTGATCTAATAAATTGGCGTGGTAATGTTTCGATCGTTTTTCCTTTTTCCAAATAGTCAGTGGAAATCGCAGAAGACTGTTGCCATGCAGTGCTGCCAGATTGTGGGAAATTTCCCTTTTTGAGGGAATAGATATTTGTACTCGAAATGAGCTAAAAGGAAAAAAGGGATACTTTCTGTTTTCCAGAACAAACAAAAGGGAATTTTTGTTCTTTGAAACTTTACTTTAATTTTCGTGTTCAACTTCAGGAAGACAATTTATTTTATATACCTGACTGCGTCAATGAACAAGTGCTTGTATTGACACAAAAAGAAAAAAGTCCTGGGGCCAAATAACGTAAAATGAAAACGACCAAACGATATCGTCTCTGTCTATTACCACAGATATGATAGAGCCATGTTTACTGTTTAGTGAAAACGTAAGTGGTTTTCGTTTCGTATTTTACAGAATCCCACCCCTGTTTTTTTGCAATAACTATAATGAAGATTGACTACCATATCCTAGCCGATAAAAGCGGCACGTAGACCTGATTAAGATCTCCATAATGTATCATACATTAGAAAGAGGGTTTAGGCTAGAAGGTTCTTCACTTTAAAGTTTATGATAGTGCTGCAGATGATTTTTTCATCTCTTCCGGCTCCAGTTGGTCCCTGGAGAAGATCTTCCTTCCAATTCGTCTTCTCTCGTACATAGGCTGCTCTCCGCTGAGTTGGCTAGATAGCTAAATAAGCTTAGGTAGTATTGTAACCCATGATGTCCTATAAGGAATCCTATACAAGGTTTCTGATATAATTTGGGGGTATATCAAAAAGATTCCGGTCCCGATGGTTTTGGAGCATATTCGGGCCAATTCGTCTGCTTTTCGTTTCCTTCGAAGAATTCATAGCCAGGAACCCACCATAAATTTGGTTCTGTTCCCGAGGCTAAGGTCAGTTTCAAGACTAGCTGATAAAGTCTCGATTAGCCTATCAGGAACTTATCTGCCAGATCGGATAGTGATATTTAACAGATAAAGTCTAGGATAGCCTATCAGGCGGTTCAAGTGGCTGTTAAAGCCTTTAGGCAAATATTTATTATAAGTGGTTGGAAAAAAAATATAGTTTCAGACCATTTTTTCGTTGACGAGCGTAGATTGCAGCCACAACATGGATTTATTTGAATTTTTAGAAAACAAATTTCTACATCAGTCTCTATGCGAAAAGAAGTTGGAACAATTTTATCATGAACCCTAATAAATATTCATAATACATAAACACTATGACAAACAAGTTGTAAATAAATAATTGACAGACAAGAATCATAGAAACTACTATCACAGGGATTTTATTGCCACACTGATACTCCTTTATCTGTCGGATAGCGTTCTGTGTCACATAATATTATCCGAAACTTTTTCCGGAACCTTTGAAGCTGGCCCTAAGCCTTTGAAGGGTGTTGAAATAGGCATAGTGTAATACTGATTTGGATCCAATGATAGGTGACCGAAGGGCCTAGCTACTTGACTGTCCTGGAATATGAACGTTGATGCTAATTTTTTGCCTGGAATACACAAAGGTTTTTCCCCATAGTTATTGAGGGAGTTTTTTGTTTCGTAATTCTTTTGTTTTCCTTTGTAAAATATGTGTGGGAAAAGTCTGAGGTACTTTTTGAGCCAGCCGAGGGAATAAAAAGGAATTTTTTTGGCACTTGCATGTGAATTCTTATGACAAAACACTGGCAGCACTGGCCATGTCTTTTTCGTCCGAAGGAACCGTTTATACCTTCATTTGGAGCACTTTCGACTGCAGAAGCCAACTGTTTTGATTGTTCTTTTATTTCTGGCATGTAGTGGTGTATCCAGGATTCATCAAATGTTACGAACCGCCGTAAAAATTCACTGAATTGTGCTTGAAGAGTTTCAAATTCTCTTTTGTAATCTTCACCCGAATCTGTTTTTGTACACCGTCAGAAAACAAAGGTACCCATCCTTCCGATAATTTTTGCATGCCCAAATGGTCATGCAGAATTCGAATAACTGTAGATAGTTGATATAATTTTAGCCATCTCACGAACCTTTACACGACGGTCATCCAATACAATATCATGGATTTTTTGGCTATTTTTTCAGTGCGGTGAGGTCTTTTGGACGTCCTGGGCACTAAGTGTCTTTTGTGCTCGTGCGTCTGCAAAGAAATTCAGTGAATCACTTCCGCTTGTGTAATATTCCAAGCGAGGGAGCAGAGTCTCCATAATATTTTATTTTATATTGTATTTATAAAGATAAGCAGAAAGTAGTAGGTACTATTTAAAACACGAAACCCACTTTTTCCATTTTGGTAAATTCTAACAAACAAAAGTTCTTTTGGATTACTGTAAAAAGCAAAGTGTTTGATTTTTTTGTCTATGCCGAGATAGGAACAAAAATCGTCTAATCAATCTGACCTGAGCGCCATCTTGATGCAAGGTGACTAACTTATCGAATGGCCTAGGTAGGTATCTTAATCAGTATATAGCTTGATATTGAATGTTCATAAAGAGGTAGCAATAAAAAATTACGCTCAAATATAAATTAAAAAAAACTACATTTAAAATGTTGCAGAAGCTGTGGACAACTCTTTGCAACAACAACTTTTACTAAGCCAGCAAGTTTCGTGTCAATTTTTTCTAGTTCAATGAAGTTTTCAGTACACTCAACAAATTTAAATTTGAACATGACAATTCTATTGGAATTCCAGTCAATTTTCAACTAAACTCTCATTTTATCCGCTACAAAACAGATAGATATATTGCCATTGTAAGTGCACATACTGTCGTATGACATTTCATGTGCATTCGGTGTGTATCATCACAACAATAAAAATGTGAACAAAAAAAAATATCACAAAAATATATCACAATAAAATAACTTCCACCCGGAATGGCATTTAATCTCGAAACAGCTCCTCTCTGCTCGTCCTCTCGCTCTCCGGCGATATTAACGATTTTCCACCATTTTAGCCACCCATTCGTTCACACCAAAGTTCAGCTCTCGAAAGAATATACACAACTATTGTGTCCGATCAAATGCAAATATATATTACATACACTGGACATTGGACAATAATGGGAACTTACCCGTCCCCCACTAGAACCCACTGCCAACTGCCATCTGCCAGCGAGCACCATGTAGGTCTGTAGGAGTACATTGCTTTAAGCCGATGACTAACAGGATACGAACGAGCGTTAACTACCACACGCTTCAGCGCTTATCGTCGTTCTGCAGCATATGGTGTAGATATAGTACTGTCTAGTGTATTCCATTTTCGCCTGGTAACGCATCATTGAGTATCATCCGTTTCGGAGTAGCTGTAGCACCAGATTCCTATATATATATAGTGAGCTGGTCTTGGTCTACTTTTTTTTATGATGTCCTATCCCTAGCCCATGGCAATGGCACACAGTCATGCATCACAGTGTGTGGACGGATGAAGTTTGGTATTTGCTCAGATGACGAGAATGCTGTTGGTGACGGTTGTTGGTCACCGCTACTGCCACCAATGATGCCACCGTCGTCGTCATGGTAAGCATCATCTTTTATCAAGCCCTTGTGGTAAGGAAATATGGTGGCGTTTATGGACTCAATTCCAGTCCGATTTGTCTATGTTAGTAGCGATGTCAGATTTGATGTCGCATCATTGCACCGTAATCGATAAAGGGTTCAAAGTAGTCCTTCTCGGCCAACCAAAAGGGCTCCCTGCACTCGTCAATCGCTTTGGCAATTGGATATCGACGGAAAATTGGCATTCAATATTGGCACAAGGATTGTCCTGTAGTACACGTCATGGATACAGTGGTTGATGCATGGAAACATGGGTACATGTCTGGACCACACGAACAGAGAGATACACCTTGTACTGTAATTTTGAAATCAAACACACTCTACTTAAAGAATTTTGTACTCTCATGTTTGGATTGTAGTGGAAGTAGATATGAGGTATGGTATGACCATCAAATTTCTGATACGAAAGTCAGTTAGTTGAGTTTAGAAAAATAAAACTCAAATTGACATCCTGTGAATGAATTTCCCAAAACGGAGGATCTCGAAATAAGAGAATATAACGACGAATATAAGAATTTGCTTTTTCACATGAGACTACATAATACCAAAATCATTTACCAAATACATTTACCAAAATCGTATTTTCTTTCAAAAATATTGGGGGGTCAAAGTGTACCTATCAGCCCACCATTCATCATTTCATCAACCTAGTAGTTAAAATATTAAAGAAAAATAATAAAAATACTGAGAAAAATAAGTCAGAGTATTTTTTTGTTAAATGATTTGTTGACAATGGGACTTCAGCAGAATCCCACAAGTATCTACACTCGTAAATGGTTCGAATTATCTATGAAAATTTGAATTTTGCGCCATTTAATAGTACAGTGATGCCAACGGAAAATAAAATAACATTGTGACAGCTGTCAGTTCGGGGTTAGTAAAAATGAAGCGCTATACGAAAGAACAACACATTTTCATTGTTGAGCAATATTTTAAAAATAATGAAGGTTTGTCAGCTACAGTACGCAATTTTCGATCTTCAGTGATGAAGCGCATTTTCATCTTGATGGCATCGTTAATCGTCAAAATTGTAGCAATTGGGGTTCAGAAAACACAAGAGTAATTGTTGAGAAACAAATGAAACAACGCGTGACTGTTTGGTGGGGATTTTGAGGCTGGAGGCATTATCGGACCATTCTTCTTCGAAAATGCGACTAATCAGGCAGTAACAATTAATGGTGTTCGTTATCGTGACATGATAAGCCAGTTTTTAGTGCCTAAATTACAAGATATGGATGTGACCAACATGTGATTTAAACAAGACGGTTCTACATGCTATACAGTCAGAGAAATAATTAAATTTCCTAATCGTATAATCTGTCATTTTAGGGACTAGAATTGGCCATCCAGATCTTGCGATTTAACGCCATTGGACATTTTTCTTTGGGTTTTTTTTTAAGTCAAAGGTCTGTGCAAACAAGCCCACGACCACTAAAGCCTTGAAAGAGGAAATTGGGAGGTGTATTCATGAAATTCAGCCATATTTAAGCTTTCTAATTAAATATCTGTATTTGCTATCAAAATTGCATTTTGCGTGAATTATGGGACACCCTTTAGAAACGATTTTTATATGCTTAGCTTTCGAAATAATACGACGAATAATTGTGAGACTTGCTTTGATACCATATTTTTCCCGATTTTTGGAATATAGTCGTGAGAATTTGACGGGACTTTTTTTAATAATTGAAAGTCTCCTTCCGCATTAGTAAGCACACAGTGTAAGTGTCCTTTCATGTTATTTTCCATAGTTAGACTCATTACTTAAAAATATGGATATATCGTGTCGGCTCCTCTCGATTTTCTTATCTAATACTATAGTCGAGCGTCCTTAAAGCATTGGTTTGTTTTTTCGATCAAAGACAAATATGAGTCACGGTGCCAAAGATAACGGTCAAACTAAATGCATGTTCTATTCAAGTGGCGCAAAATTGTTGCCTAAGTTTCATATAACGGCTCTTTTCCAGAACTTGCAATTTGTCACAGAAAGAAGAGTTACCCAAAAATAACGTTCAAAAATACCATTATTTTATCATTAGGTACGCTTTGATATGCGCTTTCATATGAATATACATAATTGTAAAGAGAGTGTACACTATACAAGGGTGTTCTCTATTCAAGTGGCGAGGAGTGTACCTCTAACATTTTACTCCTTAAAAAAGGGGTAGGGGGGGTCATTTTGAAAAGAGCTTAAAACACCAATCTAATTATTTTTACTTCTCTATACCAATGCCCAAATTTTCAAAACAACTAACGGTTCGCTGGTTTTCGTGTTTTTGATAATCAGCAACAGAAAGGTGACTTTCTGTCTTCCATTTTTTTAAATTATGTATTTGCTTATCCAATTCATCGGGTGGGATTCTGTACAATACGAAACGAAAAACGCTTTCGTTTTCACTAAAGCTGTCTCTATCATATCTGGTGGCAATAGACAGAAGCTGCTATTGTCGAAACGATATCGTTCGATCGTTTTCATTTTACGTGATCTGGTCCATGGTTTCTTCAGCTATTTAACCGTAAACGTTAAACAAAAATCTAGTGTTCACATTAATACATTTCGTGAAACTGTTTTATGAAAGATGGACAACGATGACTTTGTGATTGCTATTAGTTACTGTTGCGTTGCAAAAATAAAAGAAAATAGCTATAGCAAATTTCGAGGGCATCCAATTGTATCATCAGTGTACAAATCTTGGTCAGCGACTCCCCGAGCTAACCCATTCCCTGAACATATAAGATAAACTTACAAAAAATTTAACTTCGCTCCCGGTTTTCAGTGTCAAGAAACGACAGCCTATGTGTGAACTTAAAACCCAAGACTAGAATTTGTTAATAATAAGACGCGTCATATATATTTTAAACCAAAAAATAATAAATTTCTTGTTCAAAAAATAAATAAATAGGCAGCGCAACAGGCGGGTAGACAGAGACACCCTAGGCCTAGCTTCTCGCAACCATTCGTTTTGTGAGTTTCTATTTTTAGGACGAATGGAAGGGACCTCTTTTAAGCCGATTCCGAACGGCTGAATTGAGAAGCTTTTTCAGGACAGTCATGCTCTCCGATGTTTGTCAGACGTTCGCGAGAGGTGGCGCATTAGAAAAAACCCTTAAGATGTTATTTGTGTTTTTCCGGTGATCGAACCTGGGATCCCTCGCATAGTAGTCCAGCACACAAACCACTGCGCTACTGCCCCCACGTTAAAAAAAAAGGTTATTTTTGAGTTACTCTATTCCTATTGTTGGCAATTATATAGCCCAACTGGGTGCCTATTGTTTTGTTTTTTTTACTTCGCATTTTGTTGTTTCGCTTTTCTTACAATTATTTCTGTTTACTTCGTAATATCATAGTTTGTTTTTGTTTTACTTTGTTTTTCAATCACTTCGCCCTACAATAATTTCGCATTTCTTTCTTTCGCTTTTTACTCGTTTTGCATTTTCGTTAAAAGTGCAATGAGTTATTTAGGTCAATGTTATCTCACTAATGGTTTATTTCGCATTTTATTTTTATTAGAATCTATTGTTTTGGCGTGTGGATTTCTTTTCGAAATTCGTTTTCGTAGTTTTTGGCGGTAAAATTAGCAAACAACATAATATAAACTTTGCATATACCCAACCTTGCACCTACTCCAAATCCTACAGTGACCACAAGCAGGGGGGTTGCAGGGGGGCAGCATGCCCCCCCCCATACGCATCTTACTGTTTACGCGCGAATTTGAATGCCCTTAGGCTCTTTACATCCAAAAAAAAACGAAACAAATGATGGCGAAATAATTGAAATCGAAATAAACAAGAACCGAAATAATCGAAACTAAACAATAAAAGGCGAAATGAGCTTAAAACGAACTAAGTAAAAAACTGAATTATTTTTTTTCGAAACAAATATAAACCAGATAATTGAAAAACATATTAATAAAAATGCTGAAGCAACAAAATGCGAAACGACTAAAACGAAACAACTAAAAAACGAGATAAAAATGACGAAACAAACCATACCCAGCCCAACTGACAGTATAAATTTATTTTTCGATGCGTCGCAAGGTAAAAATTGAAGTTGGATCAACTTGAACCCGCGCGTCGTAAGCGTTGTCTTGATAGACAACCAGCATCCGTTCACCCACCATTTTTTTTCCTACAAAAATCCTCTCGTGCTAGATCTCAATTTTCCTGTGAATAGGAATGTGAAAAAAAATACTGAAATTTGAACAAAATTGAGCTCTCTCTCAAACTCAAATGTTCAATTCTAATTCTATACATTATTGAAATATATTATGGCTGCAGGGATGCTCCAGGATCAAATTCTGCAAAGATATTTTGAACTTTCTTATTTTAAGACCTGATTATGGAATTTGCGTAGAATAGAAATGATTATTTTTTACAAAAAGATCATAGTCAATGAGACTATGAAACAGACAAAGAAACTACCTACCTATTTCTACAATTATAATTAGTCTCTGCAGCTAGTGCTCTTTAATTAATATTAGCTTAATAATTTCTGTAATTATTTTGTTAATAATAAATAATAATAATAATAATATAATTAAACAGAATATTAATTTCCAAAGGGAAGCAAAAGATCATAATTGTTATGTAGGTACATATACCTAGCAAAAACAGAGATGCTGTTTGCATATTACATAATTTTTAAAATAAAACAAAATAGTTTCCGGCTTCAAATTATTTCTAGGAAATTGTCGATTTTATGTGCAGAATTGTTATCAGATTATGAGAAAAACATATACTTTTGGTGAACCAATAAGGCTTAGCACCCATTTTAAGCTGCATTTAATAGATTGCAAAAGTTGGAAATTCACCTTGTGTAGCCATCAATTAAATTCGTATTTCAGGTAGAATTTTTCGATTCAACTGCGCGGATTTCGGCTGGATTGAAAATTTAATTAAACTTTTTCAGCCCGAGTGATAAAATCATTCCAATAGGTTTTGTGTTTCTCCTCTTCAGTGCCATGCATCGTCGTCGTTATTCGCTTTTTTTTTTTTTTGTATTGTCTGCCATTCACCATCGACCTATTGTTCCGGTGGTTTTTATACAGAAATTCCGTTCAAGTTTGAGAATTAATTCCAACGAGATGTATTATTTTCTTTGGTCGATTTCTGGTGTTGTCTCTCAGACGATGCGCAAGAGTGTGGAAACGAAGACATCCGATTCAGAAATTGGTGTGTATGTAATTTTGTATCTGTGGCCTGGCTGAATATTTGAAAAGAAAAAATTAAGAATACGTTTGCAAACATGAAAAACATCCTCTTATCTCGTCGAGCACAGCACAGAGAATTCAAGGACATTATCTGAATTAATTATAAAATTTATGAATAACAAATGCGACTGGGAAACAGGCAGAAAAATTGATTTTCATATTTATGAACTGCTAAGTACTCTTGAGCGAAACAAAAGATTCCATTTTTGTGGCACGGATGAAAGACGCATATACGACCCACAAGCCACAATAAAATGCGAATAAGGATATCTAATAATTTGGTTTTTATTAGTCAGGACTGACGGAAGGTTGATGCTGTTGGAAATTCATAATCGCTTGATTTTGACGTTATCTGGCTGGAACCTGGGTCGGTTACGGTTTTGCAATGGAATTATTATTATTGATTCTAAATGGTTTTTCATCTGATTGGCATTCATGTGGATTAAATTTCTATATGGTTGAATTATCTAATTTCATTTGAGGGAGGATTTAGGATATTTTGTTTTATAATTGACCTTTTTCGGACATTTGCTGGTTTCTGGTTTCCACCAACTCATATATTATTTAATGGGTGGGATTTATGGATTTTTGGCCTTTTTTGAATTTGAAATTCATATTTTTCTATTCGGGGTAACATTTTTTTTTCTTTTGTCAGAAAAGTTTGGTAAAGGTATAATTTTCCATCAGACAATTATTTATAAGATTAATGTAGATGGACATGCTTTTAAAAGTTTCATAGATATGCTATCACGTAGTAGGTAACTTATTATTTAAAAAATAAATAATAGGTCGGAGTTCCTTTGAGTTTATGTCAGGCGTGGGGAGCCTATTACTGCCATCGAAAGCTGAAAAGGCAAAACTACTAATTTAAAAGTTGACCTATTCCACTGGGGTGTAAAAGGCTTCCGTAGGTAGGTATCCTTGTATGAAATTTCCTGGAAGAATAGAAAGATTTTATTGCTTTAAAAATTCTGAGCCACCTTGATCATATTTCCAGCTAAGTGTACCTACTGTGCTGCTAGATAAGCATAAAAAAGTAATCCTAATAAATTACATTTTCAAATTCCGACCCGTTTAAAAAAAAGGTATAAGAAAATATAAAATGGTTAATTTTGTTAAAAGTAAATGGAAAACTAAATTTTGCCCACGGCTCCACACGAGAATCATAAAGGAATGTTCTTAGCAAAAGGTCTGAAATGCAAACTTTCTAAAAAAAACATCAGCAAAAATCCAAAATCATATAGAAAACTACCTGTACCATGCCCAAAGGTTGTATTGTTTCTTATCTATCAAGACCAGGACAATTCATATCAAAACAATGTTCCTAATTTTACAGCTTTATTTCCCAATGAGCGTCAAGAAATAGCGTTCGCAGTGCTATTTTGAACGCAAAATGTCAAGCCCCTTTTTCCGATCCCGCCCCAAATTTTATTAAATGCTTTCAACAGGCAATAAAAGTTTCTTTACCAAATTGGAATGCTAAAGCTGCTACAAATAAATTCCGAGCAAAGTTTTTTTTTTTGTAAGAAAGGGGTCATGTCTCTTTGTCACCTTTAGGCTTTACCCGCCCTAACATAAATAACCTATAGTAACACCATTAATTTCACCCTCCCGAAGATTAACCGACAACTGGAGAAGCTGACTACATCAATCAACCTTATCTCGACAATATCGAGGACCTCGTCAAAGGCAATAGACGGGGGTTAGATTGTTTCGGTCACCCCTCGCCTATTCACCGAAGACAAATCGCGACCTCTTATTTCGGTACGAAGCAGTAGGACGGAGTGCTTAAATCAAGCTTCTCTGCTCAGCAGACAATCCATCCACCGACTTTTGGTCAAGCAGCAAAACGGAGTGGTTCAATCACCCACTTCTGCCACGCACCAGTATCCCTCCTTAGTGTTGGTCCGTCAGAGGCAATAGGCAGAGGGCAGACTGCCAACCTCAGTCAAAACCTCTTAACGAGGTAAGACACCTAAACTAGCAAGTAGCAATTGAGTTCCCACCGTCTCCACCCAGCGCCACCATTCTTCAAAGACCCAAATTTTTAAAGGCTCTATTCATTTAAATATTATATGGTGTGAGAATATATAATAAATTTCTGAACCCAGCCCCACCTAGGGGGGCTCTAACATAAAAAAAAATCCGGAGCAACACACAAAAATAATATATAGTGTGAATATAAGTTGGATAGCTTCAGTGGTTCAGCCGTCATTATCGGACTTACAGACCTTTTTATAAAGGGTCTTTTTTATAAGAGGTTTGGTTTTTAAACTGGCAACACTTTCTCTGCAGTTGAATATTTATTTGTGGTTAGTACGTTTTACCAATTTACGATGAATTGATTAACGCCAAAATAAAGCGTGCAAATTCTGCAAACTTGTTTTGAAAACCATGGTTCGTTTTCGATCGACATAATCATCCATAGAAGAGCACTGTAGAAACATGATTTCTGATTTGTTCGTTCCTCAGTTAAATGGTATTGACGTGACAGAGCTTTGGTTTCAAATTCAACAAGATGGCGCAACATGCCACACGGTGCGCGACACCGACACTATATCGATTTATTGCGGGAAACATTATTTGCTGAGCGCATAATTCCGCGTATTGGACGTATAAACTGGACTCCACAGTCTTGTGATCTCACACTTTTAGATTACTTTGATTGGGGGTATGTGAAGTCACTAGTCTATTCCGATAAACCAGAGATTTTGTACGATTCGGAAGTCAACATTCGCCGTGTTGCTGATAGTATAGTGTTTTATTTAGCTTATACTAGCTTTTGCCCGCGACTTTGCTCGCGTAGCCCTCAGGCTTTTGGTACACAGATATTTCTTAGGGTTTAGGCTGGGCGTTGATGATCAGTGAGTCGGAAACTTCATTTTTATATAATAGATTGAATTTATAAACCTAAAAATAACACCCTTCCATATTAAGAAGATATCTTTATAGTTCCAAAAACATTCTATTAAATGGAAGGTGTTGAATGTCTGTCGCTGATTTGAGCCCTTGCAATTTCTATGTGAATTTCATAATCAAATTCCTCTAATGAATCACTAGCATCAGCGAAATCGCTCCTGTTACAGAAATAGAAAAATTACCAATTAGTTTTCCAAAAACCGAGCGGTCTTGGCTAGTTGCAAATCGTCTCCGTCCAGTTGCGCATACCTCCTTTAAGTTGTAGGTCATCATTGCACTCAAAACTACTTTAGGTTAGGTTCTCTAATGCGCTGAATATCCGATTTATAATCTAGTATTCGGACCGCTTCCTGTAGATGCTCAAGGCTAGGCATCGCAAACAGCTAATGCTAAATTGTTGGACTAGCTCGTATCCCATTATTCCCATTCCCATAGGTATATACATTAAGAACAAAAAATGTTCCCCATACAAACTGAATCCCCTTTTTTTTTGTGCCTCCCCCCCCCCCCCCCATTATTTTTCGCTATTTGGAGTTTGAATTTTACAAAACCGTTTTAAGTGTTCGCTTTGGACAAAAAATGAAATTTGACTTAAAATCAGGGGCGTAGCGAGGGTTCAGGAACTTGTCGACTGTTAATCATGAAAATCGCCTCAGCGGTCATTGAATTTCATCATATAAGATATTTTTTGTTTGGGAGGTCCCACGCGCCTTTATACAATTTTGACCAATTTTCACAGGAAATATCCCGGGACAATACCTAAGTTCACCTGTAAATTTGAGCTCAATCGATTCGGTGGTCTTCGGAATATACCTAAGATCTTGATTGTTTTTGTTTGTATGGGAGGCGCCACTATCTACGAACGAACGACATTTCGCAAGTTTTGACAGTCCGTTCACATGAACACTTTTCTAGGTCGCGGCAGTTCGCGAATATCAGCCATAAGCTGTATTACGAAAACAAGTTTAAAAACAGTTTAAATAACGAAATTTCGTTTTCCAAACGTTTTGCCGCGAACGAAAACACCCTTGCCGCGAATTGTCAAAGTTCGCAATCCAATTCCATAAACCGAGTTCCACAAACTGGCGAATAACATATTCCTTCGAATTTAACCTCAAATTAGAAATGCCACCCGTACTTTTTAAAATCGAATCGAAACTTGTAGGTATACATGAACAGCCTAATGAAAATCCGAACTCACTTCTTCTATTTTAAAATTTTGTTTAGATCTTAATTTTGAAAATTGCCCGTTGATTTGCCGACTCTTGAAAAGCGTGTTGGGGTGCGACACCCCCCTCTCGCTACGCCCCTGCTTAAAATGTCAACTTCCCAGCTCTTACCTTTTGGACTGGGTGTTGATCACCATTTGCCAATCAGTTAGGGCAAACTGTTTTATTTTTAAAATTTTGTAGGTACACTAATGCGCAGTTTCACAATTTTAACTTAAGTAAAATCGATTCTTATTCAAATTTAACTCAAGAGTCGATTTCTTGTTTCACATTGCCATATACTTTACAGATAAAACTTAAGTGCCTAATACTGGACACTTAAACGCTACATGCTCGTATCTTTAACAGGTGACAAGCTACTCAGCTGTCAAATTGTTGACACGTTGACAAGTTTATTTGAATTTATTTTACGATTTACGAGTTCAATTAAATGAAAATTATTTCTTTTTCGCTAAACTTACGGGTCCTTTGTTGCTCACAACCCATTTTGGAAATCAAATATGTAAATGATCATTAAATATTGCAAAACATGTGTCTTTATAAGTGCTGCCAAGTTTTGTTTGTACCGTTTTGGGTGACTATTGTGAATCGACTGAGTGAATCTCAAAATATATGATTGTGTAAACGAGTGACGCTTATGTGTTTGTTTCTTTACACATAGTTCTGCACTGTGAAACCGGGCATAAATCAATTTCCATTAATATTTCGTAAAAAGTCTTCTAAATAGCTGCTGCGGAAAAGGTCCATACATAATACATAGTCACTTTTAAAGTTAAATTTCGACAAATGTCATTAATATGTATTAAACCAACAAAATTGTACAAAAAAAATCCTGTTCAATGTTTCATAAAGTCGATGTTTCATATTATAGTCCTATCAAGCAAGAACAAACTACTTATCATTCCCATTCAGTTTTTTTTTTTGTATCCATAAGTATCTAAGATTTGTTTTTCTTAAATAACGAAAAATTACAGGCAATCCGTAATAGGTTGTAAATTAGTTTAAAAAAAAAAGAAAACTTCAATAAATCTTTGTTAGTCACAATCGAAACTTTTGCAGATACTTGAACCGTAAATCCCGTCATTTCCATAAAACAATAATAAGAAATCCCATAATTGGATCTCGAAACTTACAATTTTCAACTACTATTTTATACCTATTCTTTTTTTTACTGTTGTCATGTTTTTATGTAAATAGGCTAAAAGAATGGATACGCAGAGTCTATCACTACTGTTTATTTGCGAATTGTTTTTTTTTTTTCTCTTGTTAGAATCCTTCGCAATGACAGTTTGAAAATGATGATAAAAGTTTCTCAAAACAATGCCAACACGTGTCGAATGAATTGGCTTCTTTTGGAGGAAATTCTTTGAACCCTTAGGAAACAACTAAACAACGACGCATTCCTGTGCAAATGAATATATGTAAACGAAAACATTCGTGATGACTATTTTATATATCTATCTTAGAATAATTTTGTAAAATCTGACATTTGTTCTACATATTTACCAAGTACGGCGAGCATTAATTACAACAGAGTGCCTAAAGTTGAAAAAAGGTGCGGCAAACTTTTGCCAAAATATTTAATTAAATTGAATGTAGGTACTCGGTGTTGGTTGTATGTGGTACAAACAAATATTCCCTCTCATTTTTACCAGTTCATGTGTACGGTAGTATCTAGATATATATGTTTTTGATTCTGATCTGCAATTGTTTATGAAAGCAAGGAGAAGAATATTAACATAATAAAAATCTGATATAAGCCCAGAGCCCCTCAAACAACAAATTTTAATGAGGTTGCGTTCCCTCGTGAAGGAAGAGACAAATAATGGTGGTCTGTATTGTCTGTTTGTTTTTTTTTTTGTTTTGATTTTTTTATAGGCAAAGTCGGAAGCCGAGGAAATTCAAAAATGCAAATCTGTGTTAAAGCATTGTATATAAACAATGCAATAAACAAATAAACAATGGTTAAAGCAACAAAATTTGCATTATACATACAGTCAAAATCGCTTACAACGACATCGGTTATAACGACGAATCAGTTAAAACGACCAATTTCTTAGGTCCTGACTGAGCTCCATTATAATCCCATTGAATAACAAATCGTTTACAGCGACATCGCTTACAACGACCGATTTTTTCCTTTTTTTGAAATAAAATATTGGTTACAACGACTAAAATCGACGCAGCTGTTGGCGCGACTGCATTTTTTTTTTTCTAAAACTGTAAACTGATTATGCATCTTTAGCTGCAATGTATCTGTTACCGTTTTTTTTTTTTTTTTTTTTTTTTTTTTTTTTTTTCAATACTAGTCAGGGTGTTGAAATAGAGATGGTGGCGGAAGAGCCCTTAATGGGTCAACGGCAGCACTCAAATCCCCGAAGCGGGTTACTGACTCCGGAATATCCGGCCCCTTTCGTCCAAGGGGTCACAGAAAGGGCCTGGCCCTCCAGGTTGGGGGTTGTGCGTGGGGTTAACTACCCAACCACGGAAAAACAATATGGTTACGAAGCAACCAAGAGCCTCGGATAAGGACGGATTCACTGTTGACGACCCTGCAAAACGAAATATGGACAATGACGTTCGGATCTGCACGTGGAATGTTCGAACCCTGAACAGACCGCGTGCAGCCGAACAACTAGCGGAGGCCCTAAGCTGCTACAAAGCAGATATCACCGCCATCCAGGAGGTGCGGTGGGATGGGCCGGGCAAAAGAAGGATAAAAAACTGTGACATCTACTACGGTGATTGCTACAGAGAACAGAAGCAGCGTCTATTTGGATGCGGATTCGTTGTAAGCGGCAGACTTAGGCAAGAAGTCTTGAGCTTTCGACACGTTAGTGAACGCCTTACAACTATCCGCATCAAGGCTAAATTCGCCAACATCAGCCTGATATGCGCTCACGCCCCTACCGAAGATAAAGACGATGCTACCAAAGAATGTTTCTACGAGCTCCTCGACAAAACATATGAGCAATGTCCTAAGTATGACGTTAAAATCATCTTGGGTGATTTTAACGCCAAAATAGGAAAGGAGGACATCTTTGGTAGTACAATCGGGAAGTACAGCCTACACGACAACACGTCTGGAAACGGACTTAGGCTAATAGACTTTGCTGCGGGACGTAATGTTACTATAGCTAGCACACGGTTTCCTCACCTCAATATTCACAAAGGAACATGGCGGTCACCAGACCATCAAACGGTCAATCAAATTGACCATGTTGCGATCGACGCAAGGCACTCCTCCAGTATTCTAGATGTTCGAACCTTCCGAGCGGCCAACATAGACTCGGATCACTACCTTGTTGTAGCCAAGGTACGTATGCGGATATCCCAGACACCACAACAACGAGGAAATACTGTGAGGAGATTCAACGTTGAACGGCTACAAACGCAACAAACCGCCAGAACTTTTGCCGATCGCGTCTCCCTCAACCTCTCGAGAAGTCCTTTGCAGCCTTCATCAAGTGCTGAAGACCAGTGGCATCGATGCCAAGAAGCCGTCAGAAAAGCCGCAACTGATGTGCTCGGTTTCACCCGACCACCACCACGAAACCCTTGGTTTGATGAAGAGTGCCGGCAAGCACATGCAGCGAAGCAACTGGCCTACAAAGCGGCGCTGCAGAGAAGGACGAGAGCAGCTCGTGAGCTCTACGAGCAAAAAAGGAGGGAAGAACACCGGCTTCTCCGGAGGAAAAAGAAAGAGCATGAGAAGCGCGCGATCGAGGAAATAGAGAGGTGTTACTCCAGGAACAATGTTCGGAAGTTTTACCAAAAGGTAAAAAGAACGTGTCACGGGAACAAGACCCGAACAGAGACCTGTAGAGACGAACAAGGAAACCTTGTAGTGGAGTCACAGTCGGTGCTGAGGACATGGAAAAACCATTTCTGCAGACTGTTAAACGGCGAAGACGACACATATTCCGCTGTCAGGCAGAATGAACCATTCAACCTGGGCGATGAAAGCCAAGACTTCCGTCCACCTGACCAAAATGAGGTAAGGATAGCAATATCTAAGCTGAAGTCCAACAAAGCTGCAGGACCGGACGGTTTACCGGCCGAGCTTTTTAAGGCAGCGGGAGATGACTTGGTAGAGAGCATACACCAACTTGTTTCTAAAATTTGGTCAGAGGAAAGTATGCCTGATGATTGGAACCTCAGCATCGTTTGCCCGATCTACAAGAAAGGAGACCCTCTAAACTGCGCCAATTATAGAGGCATCAGTCTCCTCAACATCGCCTATAAGATCATATCTGCTGTACTGTGTGAGCGCCTGAAACCATTTGTCAACGAGATGATTGGTCCCTATCAGTGTGGTTTTAGGCCCGGTAAGTCCACAACCGACCAAATATTCACACTACGGCAGATCCTGGAGAAAACCCAAGAAGTCCAAATCGATACTCACCATCTATTTATCGATTTTAAAGCCGCATATGACAGCATTTATAGAGACGAGCTATACAGAGCCATGTCTAGTTTTGGCATCCCTGCCAAACTTGTCAGATTGTGCAGAATGACGATGGAGAACGCTCGCTGCTCCGTAAAGGTCGGAAATAATCTCACCGAGACCTTTGATGTCAAAAAAGGATTTAGACAAGGTGATGCGCTGTCATGTGACTTTTTCAACATCATACTTGAGAAAATTGTGCGAAACTCGCAAGCCAACACCAGGGGCACAATTTTCCAAAAGTCTGTGCAACTACTTGCATACGCTGACGACATTGACATAATTGGCAGAACGCAGCGAGCTGTTACTGGTGCGTTTGCAAGTATTAGCACAGAAGCGGCAAAAATGGGTTTAGTGGTGAATGAGGGCAAAACAAAGTACATGCTGTCAACAAGAAGGGACACACAACATCGGCGAATCGGACAGAACGTCACGATAGACAGCTATAACTTTGAGGTGGTTAGGGACTTTATCTACCTCGGCTCCGCTATAAACTCTGATAATGACACCACAGCAGAAATCAAACGAAGAGTTACACTTGCCAACCGCTGTTTCTTTGGCCTAAGAAGGCAACTGACTAGTAAGGCCTTGTCAAGAAACACTAAGGAGACTCTATCATCCCAGTCCTACTCTATGGCGCAGAAGCATGGACGTTAACAAAGGCGGATGAAGATCTTCTTGGTCGTTTCGAACGCAAAATTCTTCGAGTGATTTTCGGTCCCGTTTGCGTTGACGGGCTTTGGAGGAGAAGATTTAACAGCGAACTCTACGAGCTGTACAGCGACATAGACCTGGTCAGAAAAGTGCGTATCAGTCGACTAAGATGGCTAGGACATGTAGAGCGAATGGACACCAACGCTCCGGCCCGAAGAGTCTTCGATTCCAACCCGGAGGGACAACGCAGTAGAGGAAGACCTCGCCTTAGGTGGCGCGCACAAGTGGAAGGGGACCTCAACCAACTTGGAGTGCGCAACTGGAGGCGGTTAGCCAAAGATCGGGCTAACTGGAGAGGCATGTTGGTTGAGGCCCAGGTCCACCCCGGACTGTAGCGCCATCTAAGTAAGTAAGTAAGTAAGTATCTGTTACCGTTTGTTGACATGTTATTCTTTTATTTTTGTGTTTATTAGTCGTTTTGAGTTTGTTCAACAGTAGGTTGGAAAATTACTTAGTGAACATTTTTCAGTGTGACGTGACGAGTGGTTGTAGAAATTTAATTTTAATCGGTTCGCATATATACTCGCATGTATGTATGTCAAGAACAAATAAGAATTATGAAAAAAAGGACCTCTGCTTGAAAACAGATTAATTTACATGTGTATACCTTGATATCGGTTACAGCGACCTATCGCTTATAACGACCAAATTCGCTAGTCCCTTGAAGGTCGTTATAACCGATTTTGACTGTATTATTAATTGAAAATCAAATATGAATTTACAAAATTTTTTGAAAAATCGTATTGCCGATTTATGCAAGTACTAATACATATCTCTAAGTATTTGAGAGAAAAGTTGCATTATATAGGTAGATAAGAACCGATGAAAGACTTACTTACTTACTTAGATAGCCGAAACATATTTCCCAGGCTCTATAATTACAGAATCCTAAGAAAACCCTCCCCAGAGAAGAATAAACAGACCACTCAGAGAGGACTGGAATAGATCAAAGGAAATTTTTCATGAAGGCAAAATAGTTTGGGCAATCAACTCATTTCAGCCCTTCAAAGCCCCTGCAATATTTCCGGCTCTACTACAAAGGGGCATCGCTCTGCGAAAATTTCAAACGAATTTGCTTGTAGGTATATAAGACTTATGTCATGCGTAATTTGAAAATTGGTATCGCGGTCTCTGGGTTTCAAGTGGAATCCCTAAATCTGCTCATAGATTCTATTATTCCTGGGTTTTCACAAGAAACTGAAATGGAATCCGGATCCGATGGCAACATCCGAAATTGTCTTCATAGCTATTAAGCGCATGCTGTGGTTCATTATATGGTCAACATCAGCGTGTGTACAACTGCTTGTTTTCATGCCCAAAGCAGAAATAAAATACTCCCCAAGAAATTTTAGACTAATTAGTATGGCAACCTTTCTCTTTCAAATTCTAGAGAGGATCGATCATCGAATTCAATATTTTATTGGTTAATATGTTTTTCAGCTATATGACATATGATGCTGATAAAAATTCAAGATACTGCTCTTAAAACGTAATTGCAATAATTGCAAGTCCTATATAAAAATGCACTCTCGACCAAGATACCGACATCACGATATTGAGACGAGAAGGATCATCCCGACCTTGCAAGGGCTCATCATTCAAATCAATGTTACCACCTTCCACACAGAAGCTTTGTCAACATCCACAGAGGATTCCTACATCCACAAACGAATGGAAAAGGAACATGCTGCTGAGTGCTTGAACATCCAAGTGTGCTGCACTTTTTCGAAAATAATTTCTAAACAATTTGAAACCAAAAAGCACCAAAGTAGGCACTTGGGAATTTCATGGTATTTATTGAGCAGGAGTCATATTCTCGTCAGAAATGATAGTGTCCCTTTAGGTATTGGCAGCACACAATGTTCTTTCGTGTCACTGCTTTGTTTTTCGATGACCCCATTTACAACCGAAATCCCGAGAATAGCTCCATCCATCAATCGAAAATAATCCCCAATCCAAAGCGCTATGACACAATGAATCGACTCAAGACCCCATCAATTAATAATCACAATAATCTTGACGCCCAAAAGCAATTCATTTATACAACGCAGCTCATAAATCTGATACCGCAAAGCATGAAATTAAATACCGGCACCACATCGCGTTTTATTCCCGCAAAACCAATGGCAATTTCCATACCCTTAATCAAATTGAATTTCGCAGATTTAGTATCGCAAAAACCTCGAAATCTGCCCTTGACCCCCGCACTCTCCGCACTCTACATGCCAACGCATGTCAACTGCAAAATTTGATTCATAAGCTCAATTTGTTTACGAGGTATAATAATTTGATATAGACAAAGCCTTGAATACCACCGATCAGTTAAATCACTGCCTCAGTTCTGGGACGAAAAAAAAAATTAAAATTATTTGTGTATATTATATTAGGACAACGTTCCGCCAAATTATTATTACAGCACAATGGCTTAATGGTTCACCATCAATAATATCTTTCTATACACATATACGGTTTATAAATTCACAGAAGCTGGTAGAATTAAATTTTTGCAAATTCATCATTCCTTTAACACGAGTCTCCGCTCCGACCGCAAGAAGAAAAACTGACCAATTCCGGGAAGGAAGGACCAAAAGGAAATACCTCGTAAAATCATAATCGACGGATGCCGCTCAAACAAAAAGAACGAACGAAAAAAAAAATTAAATAAACCATCATCCTAGATCCGTCGTCGCGCCCTCGCCACAATCTCTACAGCCCCCTGGCTAAAGGATAAAATAAAAATAATTGAAAAGGACGAACGCACAGGCAACAGAACAATATGTAATAAACAATGGCGCCGAGAAACGGTTATCGAAGTGCGTAAAATTGATTATGGAAATTTAATCGAATTGATGACGTTATTTGTGAAAAGGAAGAACGTGAGATCTAAAGGATAAAGCTAGAGATGAATTCCTCTTATTCTGTCAGAAGAATGTGTACGGGGGAAGGGCCCTCCAGTAATGGCAGTTTATGACCATGTCCGACCGTAGCGAAAAAATTGCAAATTCCTTTCGAAGATTGAATTTGTTTTGCGTGGTACCTATCCCTCACCCCATCGTCTACTTTTTTTTTTTAGCCCGCTGAGCTAAAAGTCCAAAAGAGCGAAATCATCACTGCAATTAAAATTGATTGAATGCCAAACGATGGAAGGATATTCATACCTGGATAGCACAAATAATGGAGCCAGGCCAGAGCCTCAAGAACGAGTGGGTGCGGGTATAGGTATACCTACAGGAAACCAGGCGAAATGAGAAAAAGGCCAGAAATTACTTCAAAGCAATTTGGTATCCTTGAATTGGAGAAAATAGGCCTTATCATCCCGGCTACCAATTTTCCCTGGCATTTAAGAAGCAAAATTACTCTAAGGAAATTTAGAAAATCCCTTTAGTAGCAATCGAAATCCTTGGGGAGTTTTCTTATCCGTTTCTTATTTTTTTATTTTCGGAGCTAAATCGAACTCTCCTCGAATGCGGAAGAGGAATGAGCCAAACAATGTATAAAGAAAACTAACCCAGGGTAGAGAATAATTTGTCTGAAAAAAAGGAAGAAATAAAAAAAAAATCGTATTCATACTACCCCCCCAACCAGCACTGATTAATAATGAAGGCTATGCTCCTTGACTGGGGTTGTTGAATAGATGGGCGAGAAGCAAAATTACCGTAAAGGGAAGGAAAGAAACTTTTGAAAAACAGAGTAACTATTAAGGAAGCCTTCATTCTGGACTTTGGGCAGCATCGAATATCCGTTTCGAATAGTTTCTTCTTTTTTTTTTTTTTGTTAAATAAAATCGAGTGGACTTCCATAAAGTTATTTGCTTTGCATGCATTATCCTGACTGATAAATAAAATACAAATAAAAGGGATACAAAATACAATCGGATGCTTTGCGTTTGGAGTTGACTATTTGCCGAGAAAAGTTTGGCAATTGGTATCGTATAGGTATACTTTGTTTTATTTCTTTTTGATGAGCGGCGAGTAGATGGGTGAATCATATCAAACGCGTGCCGATATTGCTACATATCTCTCTTCATTTTATTTGAACAAAATGTAAAGTGAATGGATATCAGTCAGTGGATTTATTGCGTGGAAATGTGCCTAAAAATAAAAAAAAATCTTCAGCATTGAAAAAAATTAGCACTTCATTCTAGAATGTCCTTAAATGTTTGCCGAAATAAAAAATTGATATTCATAAAACGAAAATAGAAAATAGAAAAACATCAATCATGTACGAATATAGCCGGAAATGACAACTCAAGAACATGTCAATCGATTTAAAACAATTTATCTGCAATAGGATAATTTGAGCAATATGATGAGCAGATTTGCCATCCCAAAACTTGGATTAGCGTTAATCAAAAAATAAAGGAAATTTGGGTGTTTACTGTAAGCCAAGAGTCTGTTCTTTCATATTATTTTTAAAGCAAGTTATTTTTATTAACAGTTTTTGAAAAAAATACTTTCAAACTTGAAATTTAAGGAAAAAAAAATAGTTGTACACTCACAGAAAAAAATTGTTAAAGGCTTTACTATCCGAGTTGTAAAACCATCTATTTACAATTTAAATAGCAAATTTGATTAATTTACTATTTTAATTGCAATTTTTTTAGTTTTACTATTTTATTATTATTTTTTTTTTTGAAAATTTGTGTTTTTATGTTTTTTATCGTGCTGGCACTCACAGAAAAAAATTGTACCTAATATTTACAATTTTCTGCGTAAAATTTACCATTTTTAATTGTAACTATATTCATTACAATTTAATAGTAAATTTAGCTCATTTTTTTCCTATTTTCAATTGTATATTATTTGTTTTCTTCGATAAAAAAAACATAAAAACATAAATTTTCAAAAAAAAAAAAAAAAAAAAAACTAAAATAGTAAAACAAAAAAAACATTGCAATTAAAATAGTAAATTAACCAAATTTGCTATTTAAATTAAAAATATGTAGATGGTTTTACAATTCGGATAGTAAAGCCTTTACAATTTTTTTCTGTGTGTGTGGGAACCGTTTTTCCTGCATTGTGACATCAGAATCGAAGCTTTCCAGACAAAAGAATTCGGGATACAATTTAAAATATTGAAGTTCTTCGCAAAATGGATACAACCAAGTTGGCGTTGAGGGACCTATCCATAAAATTTAAAATTTTACAAATGAAAATAGTAAAAAAAATAAGCGAAATTTACTATTAAATTGTAATGACTTGACTACCTATAGTTACAATTTGCAATTTTTTTCTGTGAGTGTAGGTATGCTGATTTTTTTCAATATTGAGAATATAGATACTTAATTTGTTTATAGTTTTTACTGCCTAAATAAATTCTTAATCGAACACTGAAAATCAGATTGATTTATGTCTTCTAATATTTGAAGAAATGGAAAATTACTTTTATAATATGTCGCTACGCTTCGAGTACAAATTGTTACCCTTGCACCTTGAAATGGGTATGGGGGGCCATGCTGCCCCTGCAACCCCCCTGCTTGGGGTCACTGTTGGATTTTGGGACGGGTGCAAGGCCGAGTATATGCAAACTTTCTTTAAATTGTATTATATTACCCAATGTCAACAACATTCTTCAGTAACAGTCTCTGGCCTAAAAGTCCACATCATAGACAAAAATTTGCTGATTTGCACTATAGACAATTTATAACAGATTTCTAGCTATGAAAAATGCTATAGTACTTTGTTGATAATGTTGCCATTGATTTTTAATATTTTATTTTTATTTGTTTAAGTTTCATTTTTTTAATTACCCCTCCTTCCTAAACGCAGCGAGATAAACCCCCCTTTTAAAGTTATATTTGCATTTGAATGGTTGCGGAAGAAATTACCCATTTCACTAGCTATACCCAAGCAATTGCGAATTGCAGGAGTTGACATGCTATTAGATATTAGACAGAGCCAGGTTCAAGTGACGGCTTGCACAGCGTGCATACCTAGCGTTTGGATGCTGTATATACCTAACTGGATAGTCTCCTTATTTTTATAGATTTTAATTTATATTAGAAAGTTTTAGTTTTTGTTTTTCGTTGATGTTTTTTGGGGGGGATGGAGGGTTTAAGCCCCTCAAGCTCCCCTCCCCCTGGCTACGTGCCTGATATCGATCTGAAGTACTATGGTTTTGAACTTCAGAAAGGACATTGGATCTGAAATATGTATACAGCCTGGAAATGGTTCAGGTCGTAGGAGTGCATCCTATCGTGTTGCAATAATTGTAAACTATTAAATAAATTATTTCGTTAAAAATGTTAGGTCATTCAAATTTAGCCAACTTTGATTGTGTGGGCGCAATAGCGCAGTGGTTAGTGTGCTGGACTACTGTGCGAGGGATCCCAATTCCCAAGTACGATAACCTCCCCGGAAAAACACAAATTAAACCTTAAGGTTTTTTCTACTGCGCCACCTCTCGGGAACCTCTGACCATCCGAGAGTGTGACTGTCCTGAAAAAGCTTCTCAATTCAGCCGTTAGGACTCGGCATAAAATTGTAAGTCCCTTCTTCCATTCGTCCCAAAAATAGAAACTCACACAAACGAATGGTTGTGATAAGCTAGGCTTAGGGTTTCTATCTGCCTGTTGCGCCACCTATTTATTTATTTTTTTTTTATTTTGATTGTCAACGCAATTCGGCGACATTTTCTGATCGCTTTTTGGCCAAACTGTAATTAAACTTAGTATAGTTATAGTGTGAATCTTTTAGTCAGTTCCTCTTCCAACCGTATTATAAAATATTTTGATAACGAATATTTTCATTCAGGCGAAATAATACTAATTTGAATTCTCAAAACGAGTCTATTGAATAGTTCCATTTCAGTTGCATTACATTATTCGTCATTAAAATCTTCTTTCCTTGTGAACACAAAATACTCTAAAAATGTAACTTTTCATTGAGAGGTACCTAGATTTTAGATGGTATCTATCTACTACTAATGACGTCAAAGTAAAGAGGAGAACGAGACAGCAATTAACAAGGCTGGATCTGGATGTAGAAATATTCTCTACGGTCTCAAATTTAAAAGTACCTATACCTAACCTACTCCTGTATAAGACAGGTGGTGTTGTGTATCATTTCTTGTTGGTATAGTATAATATTCTGTTTGTCCTTATTTGCTTATGAAACGACACTAGCATCCGCTTTGCAGAAATTATTTCTTCAGAATTTGGACAGATTCCCTTGGAATTGGAATTGAATTTCAACTGATTCCCTTGAATTTCCTTCTCGTTGTCATAATATATCAAAGGATTCTCTATCTCTAGGCCATTCGAACAGCTGCTGTTGCCAAATTGAAGTCAATCTAACAAAATTATATACATATGTTTAGAGACAAAAACAAATAATAATAAAATAAAATGGGTAAAAAGCCATTCGACTTAATAAAATAAAATAAAATAAAAACAAACTACGAAATTATTGTGTTAAATGATAATAGAACTGCGTTCAACAATGAAACGCTATTGTGTCCTATTTGCAGGCATAGAATTGTTATTGGATTGTCCCCATGAGCTGGTGCTGTCCAAAAATGGTGATGACGAAATAAAACAAAAAAAAGCGATGAGGGTCGTTTTCAATTGTCTTTAACTTTCAGAAACATACGAAATTTCGATTTCCCCATTGTTATAGAAGGTTGGATTTTGCTTTTATATTTTCTGTTGATTCCTCGTCTCACCCTTAGATAAGCAATATCTGTTAGCATATAGTATGTTCGTAGCGCCTGCTCTTATGTGACCCAGACCTTACTACCCGTAAATAAAATCTCGATAAGAATACCAAATTGAGGCGATTATCATAGAAACATATCCACTGTTTTTTTTTTTCTTATTTTCACAATAACGCTCTGAGGGATTTTTTTTTTTTAGAATTTTTGTGAGCGATGAGGAGATATTATGTAGGCATATACAACATACCTACAGCTTTCGGTTTGGGGAAATTTAATTTTGTTCCCAGTTATGATGTAACAACATCATTGTGGAAATTTGTCGGAATAATATGGAAACCAACTAGGTGGGAGAATGTCCTTGATCTTTATGGTGGAAAATGATTGCGAGTACATTTAAAAACGGCTCAGACACTGTGTTTGACAGCTTTTAAGGAAAACAAGAATTTTCTTATTTATTAAAAAGAAATGGGATCGGTATATAAGCGGCAAGTGAATATACAGAACTGGATGGACTTGTCAATGTTTGGAAAACATAAAATGTTACCTAAACAAAGTGTTGTCTAAAATGCATAGGCAAGGTCTATAGAACTAAGACTTTGTCTATGAAAAGTCAGATCAAAACTTCTGCCAATAGGACTGTTGGGTCTTGAACAGTTATGTACCTACCTCCACCTTTGAATTAAGACATAATTCGATAGATCTCTCAATCGCTCCACTAAAACGTCCAATTAGTGATACGCAACTCTATGTAACTTTTATCTGTGGCCAAATTCCAAATTTGTACAAAAATTACACGAATTTTGCCACAAAATTTATATAAAAATAACAATTTTAGTTTCAGCATTAATGTGGTAAAATCGAGTGTAAAACTTCCACTTCTCAAAATTTTTTCTACGAAATACTTCTAAGTACTAATTTGCCACTGATCTGACAGCGATACTTCCAGTCGAAATTTTCAGTTTTTGATCGACAATAACCTCCTAAAAAATACTCTTTTTCGCATCGCGTCCGTTATGGCACCCTCATGGCCACAACCATATATTTGTGTGAGATTTTCTTTAGTTTTAAGACGAATCAGACGGACCTACAATTTTATGGTGAATCCATACGTCTGAATTGAAAAGATATATCATACCAGCACGGTTATACTCTCGGATGTTTGTCAGACGTTCGGGACAGGTGAAAAGAACCTTCAGATGTACATTGTACATATCTACTATAATTTGAGTTTTTGGGCTGTTGAACTCATACACTAACCCAGGCACGTAGCCAGGAGGGTGGCTTGAGGGGCTGAAACCAGGTTTTGCTGCAGTTGAAGGAGTGAACGAATAGTAAAAGCTAACATGTTACTTTGATAATGCAATTCATTGTCAGCTGTGAAAGCTGAGTACATCCTTTGGTGCGAAAAAATATCATCGAGTGATCTTTCTACCGAAGTTTTGAAATTGGTTAATTATGTGACAAGACTTACATTAGAGCTATAAACTTCTTGCTTACAGTTTTGGCCACGTTTTCAGTGACTATAACTAGTGTTGAAAAAAACCTTTTCAACTACGAAAAGGATTAAAACAGTATTCCTGTCAATCAATTTTTATTTAAGTACATACAATTCAAAAACTGAAAAAAATCTGTGAATTGAAATACCAATATATAGTTTTTTTTTTTAAATTCCTCGTAATACATATTTGGATTTCTCAGGTAATTTGGAATTTTTCAAAGCGCCATATGTAGATATTTTTTTCAGATGTTAAAATCTATGAATATTTTTATTGTCCACAATAAAAACTGTGTCTGTGCAAACGCTCACCGGGCTCACACAAAGAACTATGAACTGCGCAGGGTGAATTCCAGTTGGTCCATCCTGAAATCCCAGATATCTTACGGGAAAGTTTTTAAAAGTTTTACCAGTTCCCAATTTGGTGGAAATAGCTTAATCTTTGGAAAGTACAGCAGAAGCAAATGGCCTTTTCACTAATGGTATTTTATTGAGTGTCACTCATTTACATTTTGGTGTTACACAGTCGATCCACAATACTCACCCCCAAATGCTACAAAAAAAAAAACTTGGCAGCAATTATAAAAAGGTTTGTTTTGCAGTATTTAATTAACTTTTTTTTAAAATGGGTTGTAAGCACTATTAATGATACCTAACTTAAAAGAAAAGGAAATATTTTGTTTAATTGAGCTCATAAAACGAAAAAACAAAATAAATTAACTTGTCAAATCGTTGAGAGCTGCCACATAGTAGTTTGCCAATGCCATACCTGTCAAAGATACGAGTAGGTAATACTTAAGTATCAAAAATATTGAATAAATAAGTTTTAAAATCAAATATCCCACTATGAAACATAAATCGACCGAGTGGAATTTGAGGGGGAGAATCGATGCTTAAGTGGTCACTCTGAAACCAGACATATTGTTTTTTTTTATTCACTGAAATGAGATACACTTCTGCCCCTACCACCAGACTAGTTCCGTGTTACTGAAAATTAACACTGGAAGCAAATAATCCGCCTTGGATCTAGCTCAACCGCTCGAGTATGTATTGCTGGACAACCAAGTGAATAGATGGCAATAACTTGGCTTGGCTTAATGAACTCGAACCTCGAGTGGCATCGCAATGCAGCAGTTATTTTTAAAATGTTATTAGAAAAGTGTTCACAAATTGTTTCGTATCTCTAACAAGTTGGACCGGTACCAATGACAGCGTTTAACGACAGAAGTGGCAGTAGTTTCGTCGTGGAATTCGAAAAGCTGACCACACATGATGAAACCACAAATAGAAAGCAGATCAAATCTACATTGACGCAGATCATGCGAGATTTGCAGGAAATCGTTTTAGCCCAAGGGTATTCCTGTGACGTTTGGTAAAAATCGGAAAAAGAGGAGTGGCACCTCTCCTACAAAAAAAAAAACAAGTAAAAGTGTTATCATCGGCCTGGCCGATGCTTTGATACCATCCACTGTATGTACTGTACAACAGGTACACGCCTGTGTCTAATATTGGCTTTGTATGGAAAGTAACAGAACTACTTTACCGACATTGACCATTTTTATTACAAACCGTACCAGAACTACTTGACCGACATAGCCCATTTTCAATACCAACCTGACGACACGGTAAAAAGAAGTACTCCCACAAAATGCCATTCACCTAGGTCAATTCGTTTGGACGCTAGATATCGTGTTTTCAACAGACAGACAGACAGACGGACATGGCTAAATCGATTCAGAATGAGATCCTGATTCAGAATATATATACTTTATAGGGTCTCCGGTGAATTCTTCTTGGCGTTACAAATGTAATGACAAAGTGAATATAATATACCTTCCTGTGGAGGGTATAAAAAAACATTGCCAATGCCTTTTCTCGACACTTCGAAAAGTAGTCAGTCTTAAATTATATCATTATATCTTCTGTGAGGTGAAAAGTGCACGTTGATCAAGTTTTTCGATAGATGGCGCTGAACACTTACTTAAATCTTAAAATTACACTAGGTATATCTTGACATTTAAAGCAGGTTTAGCCTTGGAATTTGGTAAATTGTACATAGAAAGCAATAAACAAATTATAAAAAAACTGAAAATTGTTTAAACTCTCGTGGGAGTTAACATTTCAAATTTGAAACATTAATCTGACTTGTCCTAATATTAAAGAACATTATATTTAAGCAATACAATTAGTGGGCACCAGCAAAGCCTGGCGGGTAGGTACAGTTATTATTACTCGTATTATTCCCCACACAATTTTATATTAACTTTTTAATTTTCATGGCTTACGGACTACTGAATTTTTATTCTTTCAACAATTTCTCTTCATCTGATATTCCAGAAATTATTATTCAAAATCCCACAATTCAATTCAGAAGTCTATTATTTTTGATTATGTTTGACCTTTTTTGACCGCCCGCACATATTTTATTAAAACCACCAGATGAAAATGGATGGTGACGTAACCTCATCATAAACAATAAGAACTTAATATACTAAGTTAAGTTAATTTAATTTACGATCGAGCCAAGAGGGAAAAGTTCCCTTCGCATTAAAACCGAAACTTTCAAAACACTAGAGACAAACATTAAAAAGTTGTTTTATTTATTGCTTCCGAATCCAAGGGATTAATTCGATTTATTATTTACTTGTGTCAAAAGGCAACGAACTCATTATTAAGTCAATAACTTGGGATATAAAAACAAAAGTCACATTATAAAACAATAAGTAGGTACCTAGCTATACAGGGACGGAAAGTAGCTGACTCAACAGTCAACACCTTTGCCAGAGGTGGTTTTTTTTTTTTTTGAACGATTCTCGAGTAGGTAAACCCACGACCGACGCGACGCGTAGTTGAATAAATGTATAATATTTGCTATTGAATTTTCATATTATCGACTTTCTGAAATGCCTTCAATAATTCGATAGAAATGAATATAGCTAAATCAGGATGCCAGACACGTGCTATTCATCATCGTATCGTAATGCAAATACACTTCAGTGGAATTGAAAAACCCCAAAAAGGAGTGGAATCATATTTTTAAAAAATAATAAAAACACACATCTTCTCCACGTCTCGCTTATTCAACCAGCACCTGAATAAAATAAAATATTCCGTAGGTTGGTATTGGTAGTAGGTACCTAAGAAAAAAAAAAAAAAACACCCGCAATCTTTCGAGACGAATTTCGTGACTCCCACAAGTAGTCTATAGCATTTTAACCTTTAAAATACATTTGTCTTGGTCAGGTTGTGAACTTGCAGAAAGCAAACGTCTCAAGCGTAATAAATTCGATTTCAAGCCTATACGACCGACGTCCCTCCCCCTATCCATATGACACAAACGGATACGACTTTAGCTCACTCAGTGTGTGAAATGGAATAGTTTCAAGGATCAGCTTTAAGCAATAAAGTTTTCTTATATTTTTTTTTCCATTAACGAAAACATACTAGGTATAAACTTGAAGGACATGGAAGAAAAATATAAATGCCAACGCCATTTTGTGTACCGTACCGACATTCACCTAATTTTTGCATGGAATCTCTTAGGAGTGAAACGAACACATTTTTTGTACTATAATAAACAATAGTATCTACGACCAGCCAGCCATGTGAAAATTATTATAAAAATAGGCATTGTTAATGAATATGAATGTCGTTGCCACTTGCAAGGATTCCCTCGGCGGTGAATAATAAATAAATAGACAGAGGAAGAGCAAGAGGGAGTGGAGCCGACTCTAAAATGCCCGTATGTCTATCGTCCGAGGTGAATGGGGTTATGGAAGTGCTGACTGGAAGAATTTCACAAGGATGAACATGATTATTATGGCATTGAGGTTGTGTATAAAATACTTTCGTATATCTCTGGTTTTAATCTTGTTAATTGCTTTGTTAAGAGCTGAGTAATTACTTGTCGGTCTTTGAAAGTCTTACCGAGGACGGCTTGAATAAAATATGAAATGATTCGAAATGGTCTTGGTGGTTATTATCGCGCCGCGACAACATAGTCTAAGATTAAGGACACTGGAGTGAAAATTGTAAATTATATACTCATCGGGGAATTATGCGGGAGGAATGGAAAAAGTCGAAGAAAATGGTGAAAGTTTTGCCAAATGAGGGTGCATACACTTTGGTGGAGTCTTATCTTAAGATTTGTTATCTAATGATTAACGATGCTAGTTTTGAAGGTTAACATGAATTTTAATTGGTCCAGACTAAATGTATATTGTATAGTTCCCATTTTCAGAAGCGATTTTGTCTTGGTCTACATGTCCTTGATTATACGCACTCTTGTCTGCCAGTAGTAATTAATCTAATTGTTGGATGGGGCAACGCAGAAAACGTTTCTGTCCTTGCGAGAAGTAGGTACTAATTTATGTTTTATTTAATTTTAAATGACAGAGTTATAGAATTTCAACTATTTGCTGTGACATTATTGACATTTAGAGTTTTATTTGGCATGTTAATGGTATTTAGATAGAACTCACTTTAACACACCTAAAAGCACTTAGCGAACTCCACCAAGTGCCCTGCCATTCAAGTCAGATTTGGAATGACCATTGGCATTAACTCACTGGTCGAGCTGCATGTGCAGCATACACTAACAGTTAACAGTAGCTAATTGGGACCAGGAGGGATTAACGCAGATGTTTTTTTTTTTGAACATATGTATGACCGTAGGACATGAAAGTTGCTCATTCATTGGGAGGACACTTGAATGACAAAACCATTATAACCTGACAGTAATGCGTTGTCAGTTTACTTTAGTCTTGTGTTTAGTTGAGCACCGCGGGTACCACGAAATAAAGTCCAAAACCAAAATGATTTTGGACTTCATTTCACTACTAGAAGTGAAACAAAACCTGTGAACTTTGAACTGTGAACATTAACATGGAAGTTACATCCGCAGAACCAAGTCAGATTGTGTTGGGTACCCGCGGACACTGTGATATTGAGGGTAATGAAAGGGCTAAAGTTCTGGCCAAAAACGGAGCAGAGCTTCCACAAAATGAAACTATTGAGGGCATAAGACCACCAATAGCTGTGACCAAGAGAATTATTCTCGAGAAAATTAAAAATAAGGCAGATCAAAGATGGTCGGATATAGTAGGACACGGGGTCTCAAAGTATCTGTGGCCTAAGCTAGATCGGAAAAAATCTGTAGAATTATTAAATCTCGAGCAGATCAAAGCTATACGAATGGCAATAGGGATACTCTTCGGGCACAGTCTTCTAAAGAAGCACGTTATGAGATTAGGCTTAACAGATACGGATATTGCTCATCTCCTTTGTGAATATCAAGCTATTGCTCGGTATAGGAGGAAACACCTTAGAAGGTACTTCTGCGACAATTTGGAGGAAGTTGGCCTCACAAACAAAATTGATACAATTTTTAGATTTTGTAGGGAAATCAATTGCTTGAGCGAATTGGTTTAGGTTTTCGACCGTTAAGATTACCCAGGGATGGCGATGGGCCCAATATGGTGCCTAGTCCAATGTGATGAACTCACACCCTATTCAACTTAACCTAACATAACCTACATCCGCTTTTCGTGATACCTGCACAAAAAAACAGGAAATCGGCTAATAGCCACACTAAGTACAACCATGAAATTAAACGATGCAATAAAAAATCATCAGAAAATGTCAGTTAAAAACCACAAAGGGTCAATTATGTTTTCCTAGGACATTAACTTAATTTATAAATGAAAAGTCCTGATAGAACATAGCTATATAATGCAGAACTTATTACAGAAAAAACATCAATTAGCCGAAATTAATTTTCGAGAATATCCACTCAAGAGACTATTGTTAAATAAATAAATAAATAGTTGGCGCAACAGGCGTGCAGGCACCATAGACCTAATTTTTATTTTTCAGACGAATGGAAGGGACCTACAATTTTATGGCGAGTCCGAACGGCTGTATTGAAAAGCTTTTTCAGGACAAGACTCTCGGATGTTTGTCAGACGTTCGCGAGAGGTGGAAAAAAACCCTTAAGATGTAATTTGTGTTTTTCTGGGTAACGAACCTGGGACCCGTTGAACAGTAGTCCAACAGCAACACACTAACCACTGAGCCACTGAGGCTATTGCTACTAAACTGTATAAGTGTTCCGAAAATAGCATCAGAAGAAAGGGGCTAATGAATATACGTACCAACTACTACCAATTTGAATGGTACACGTAGGTATATTGAACCCTTACATTTTCCAGTTTTTGGATAAAAGTGTAGTAAGGGTTGTTGATCTTTTAGAGCATGCTTTCATATTGAGGAGGATAGGTTGATGTTGTTGCGATTAGGTGATTATGGTTGAAAAAGGGTTCGAATTATGCAGACCTTTTTACTGATACATTATAATGATTTTTAGTAATAAACAAACTTAAATTCGATTTTTTCGTAAACTCGAATTTAACACGAAATCGATAGTAATGAATGACGACCCACTTCTAATGGTCAATACTAACGTGCAACGTTTTAAAATTAGTTTTCAATGAATCTTACATGATGTAGATAGCTAGATAGATAGATTTTTATTTCGTCATAAAATTACAATGGAGAGCCATCACACAATCTAAAATACAGAGATATGATATATAGGGTATGTATATCTTTCTACTGAAATAATCTTAAATATTTTAAATACTACTTTATAAATTCAGAATTTTTGAAGGGAAACAACGAGAAAACCCAACATTAAAAAAAAAAAAAAAAAAATGGAATAATAATAATAAGTAAATATATAAATAAATAATAATAATTTTATGATTTGATATCAAATACTAGAAAGTAAGTAAATAAATTAAAATTTAAGTAAATTAACAAATAAATAAATAAATTAACAAAAATTTAACAAATATATATGTATATAAATAAACAAATAAATTAATGAACATAGGTATTTAAATGAGAACTATATTAACAAATATGTTTATAAATTAACAAATAAATAAATAAATAAATAATTAATTAAATAAATAAATAAATAAATAATTTAACGAATAAGTAACATTAACGAATAGATAACGAAAAGTATAAATTAACAAAGATACACAAATAAATAATTTAGCTATTTGAAAAAAACATGCGTAAATCATTCTTATTATTGGTAAGTGTTAATCAAATCATTTATTAGAGGATCATCAGAGAAGTTGCATCTGATCAAGAACGTTCCGATAAGTTTTCGAATTCTATCGGAGATCAATTCAACATCAGCTTTGTTATGTAGAGCAGAGGTAGTAGTGCCAAGGGAGGTTCAACATCATTTTTAATAACTTATTTTGCTGTATCTGCAATTTTTTGATATGGCAATCAGCACATTTTCCCCAAACTTGACAGCCATATAACAAAATTGCCTGGAATATAACTTTGTGTATCAAAATTTTATTCTCGTTTGACAATAACGAATTCCTATTAACAAAAGGATACAACATCTTAATTGCAATACCTATTTTATTTAATGTCCTTGCAGTATGTTCCTTAAAGGTTAGTTTACTATCAAGATAAACGCCTAAATATCTGACAACCGGCACCCAGTTTATCTGATTGCCATTTATTAATAAATGGTTCGACGGTAAGAAACAAGACTTTCTTTTTCTTGTAAAAAAGATTGCTTGGATCTTTTCCGCGTTTACCTTTTATTTTCCATTTACTATAATATCTCAATGGTGAGACCAAATTCATGATGTTGGTAGGAAAATAAAAGAGCAGGGAAAAAATATAAAATACGATTCAATACGGAGTAAGTAAAAAAAACCAGCCAGCATGGTCATCCGCAAAGTAGTCAATGCATTTGCTGGAAAATTCGCAGAATTTATTAATTTCCTAGAAACAACAGAGGATATCAGTACGCTGTACATCAATCCTTTATTTAAAAGGACACTCCTTTCTTATTTTACCTCTGTCCTGTATTTTAAATTAACTTATATTTTACGAAACTCATGTCAACAATACATTTGCCAATATAATTCTACATTTTTTGGAAGTAGAAGTTCTTGAGAGGGTCTTATTTTGTGAAACTCCGGATTGGACAAGTATTGAGAAAAGTCTACCATTTATGTCTCAGAAAAAAACCGACTTATTTTTAAATGGCGTAGAACTTTTCGATGAAATATTATAGGTATATGTATTTTTCCTGATTTATTGGTGATCAACGGCAAGCCCAAACGGTAAGAGCCTTCCTTGTATGGCCAATGTCATTCAAACTCCAAAAGGGGGAAAAGAGGGGTCAAGATGTGTAGGTATAGGTACATTCTCATTTTTCATCCGATTGACCTCAAACTATGTTTTTGTACTCTATCAGCCGTATTACGCACTAACTTTACGCACCCCTTAAAATGTCCTAAGGCAGGAACAGCTTATTTATAAACACTTTTCTAATTTAAGCAACGTAGTTTTAAGGCCGCGTAACTTAAACACAAAAATTTGCGTTAAGAAGCTGTGTAGAGTTTCCGTAAATTTGTTTTTCTCTGTAAATGTCATTTTCATGGTGGAAGTGGAATCGTGAATAGACTGATTACAAAAATTTGCAAATAAAGGTATGTGCATTTTATTTTGAGTATTATTTTATATCGACATGCAGTCGTCGGCATAATTATTTAGATAAAAGTAAAGTTAATTCTACTCATAAATTTGAACTTACTTCATGTGAATTTTGGTAGTAATGGAAAGGTCATTTAAATTCCGTTTGAATGATACAAAACGGTCCTTAACCCATTAAGTACCCATTGAAAATTTAGAACTTAAATTAATTAAATTGAATTTGTAAAAGTCAGCTTTTTTTACTTTTTTCCTCGGTCCAAAAAATAAAAATGTTTTGATGCAAAAAGTTTCTTCAAACAATTCCAATAGTGACTGCAAACAAATTTTTTTCAAAAATCTCTTCGCTAATATTATTTATGATTTTTTTAAAATTGCTAAAAATGTCTAATTTGGCAACTTTTTCCTCCTTTTCATACAAAATTTTTCTGAGATCATCCCATTAAAAAAATCATAAAAAATATTAGCGAAGAGATTTTTGAAAAAATTTGTTTGCAGTCAGTATTAGAATTGTTTGAAGAAACTTTTTGCATCAAAACATTTTTCTTTCATTTTAACATTTAATTTCAGCTCTAATTTATTGGTTTCCTTGTCTGTGATTCAAAATTGTATGAAATAATGTGTGTATCATGAGAAAATTGTTCACAAAATATCAAATAAATTGTCATCCGGTATAATGATACCTATATTTGTTTTTTTTTTTTTTTTTTGTATTTCCATAAGGCCAGGATCAGCAACATAGAGCTCGGTTTGTGGAGAATCCAACTACCTATGTCTTGAAAAAAAACTTCGTTACAGAGGATTTTTCGCTATAGATGAGTTCGCTGTAGAGGAGTAGGAGTATAGGAGTATAGGTATGTATATTATACATATTACCATAAATTCAAACTTTATCGAATTCAAAAATGGCGTTTACTATCAGTTATGCAATTTTTTTGAGAATATTCATTTTATTGTAAGTAGATTATATAGTTTGGTCTTGGCGGTGGTCATAGTATCTAACTATAGGGTAATTAAAAATTTGTAACTCGAGTGGCATCTCTATATTCAAGCCCCGACGGACGGTGGGGGACATCAATATTCTACCCCTGAGCATTACCATAATTTCTATGTGTTTTAATCCTTTTTAAGGTTCCGTACCCAAAGGGAAAAAACGGAACCTTATTACTTTCGCTACGATGCGTATCCATCTGTCTGTTCGAACTCACTGAGACCAATTTTGTTCCTAGGTCTATCTCAAAAACTAATTGACGTAGAAGACTGAAATTTACACACAACATCTGGTATGACCTCTAGTTAAACAACAAATACCAATAGTGGCGATACATCGATTGGTTTTGGAGTAATTAATAATTTGGTGAAAAAAATATTTTCATTCGCACAAAAAACTGTTTATTTCTTGATTTATAAAAATAATACAAGTGTTCCTTTCTTGTAGACCATGTTCGTAGCTTATATGTGCTGAAGACTGTTTTGGTAAAAAGTTAATATTTTAGAAGATATGTATTTACAAAAAAAATCTCCCTATAAAATACGTCCCAATTGGAACTTCCATTCCAAACACAATGGAAGGGGCCGGGGAAACCTTCCACCTCACATGATAGAAAAAAAAGTTTACGTTCCATTTCACAACACGTAAACTATCCCACACAACTTCATCTTGTTTATGTAATTTGCAATTCAAAAGCAATGTTCTCTATACTTCAAAAGGACTTTCTTGTCGACCTGTCACTGCTGTCATCGCATATACTCCATGTTTGGGTAATGTCAACAGGAAAGAATTTTCCTATACCTAAGCCCCCTTGGCAGACAAAAATAAAATTCATCTCAAACGCCAAAATAATCCGTTCAGAATTGTTTGCAGCAGAAAACCCAGATTACGACTTCATTCGGATTGACATATCCTGGACAGGTACACCCCCATTTTCGAATTGTTTTCCTATTCTTATTTCGCAATCCTCCATGGGAAAAACGAAAAACAAAAAAATAACAAAAAACTATGCATGAGTGAATGAGATTCAAATTGAAATGGAGCAAAGCAAGCAAACACAATGAACGGCGAAAAAAGCCAACCATCACTACATATTTGAATCATCGTCACTTAATTCCCCTCCATAGCATAGGATACCCACATTCTTTGCCGCGTTGACAAGGACAACGAGAAATGAACAAAAAAATAAAACCAATTTTTTTTCCCATAGATTTTTTTTTTATTTTAATATGCCGCAGGCACGAGGATAAAGCTTGTGCCATTTTTTTTTTGTTTGTACTGAAGGCTACCGCTACCGCATTCCACCGCTCTGAAGTGTCGTTTAAAATGTGGTAGGTACGGTAATGTTGTTTGTAATACAAACTGAATGATAACAACAAGCATATGTTCGCTCATATCAGGAATCACAAAGAACAGTTGGAGTGAAATCAAATACATACTCGTAAAGTGCTATAAAGGGCGGAAAGGATATTCCCCAAACACCGATGTTTTGTATTTAACTCGAATTCACTTTATTAAATTTCATTCCATCCTTTTCGTCAACTTAGTAATGGATCGTCACGAAAGGAATATCCTGCGTAACTGTAGTTTATATAGTGCGACATGTGGTAGCGGCGTTTAAAGAGAGATTTTCCTATAGATATACATTTTACCTACCTAGTGAACCGCAAAAACCCAAAATAACTTTATTTCGTTTCTCATTTTTTCTCCCTTGTCTCCTGTATAAAGTTGTCGAACAATATATCTCGAAACTGCCCCTTTTATGTACACTTATTCAATCCACATTGGACACGTTTCATACTGTTGCGTCCCAAATCGCAACAAATTAGCACGCGGTGGAAAAGGATGGAAATGTGGGTTTGCACAAAACTAGGCACTCGAATGCATTAAAAAACAAGCGCACAAAGTTCGCTGAGCATTGCGAGTTGCTAGTTTAATGCACACGACACAAAAAATACCCGAAATTAAGTAAAAACACCAATTAAATAAACGAATACTTCACGGCACACCGAACGCGACAGAATAATGAGGACAACTGTCAAAGGTGGGCATCATCCAGCATCATGCTGATCAATGATCAGCGAGGTTGATCTCGCTTCAACACAGGCCAAGGGCATAAGAGGAATACAGCTACAACTTCCAACCACCAGGCGACAAGAATCCACGATGGCCGAATTGGTTAAGAACGAGACGAATACACCAACAGACTGCAGTCCTACACACACTCCGAAGATGTGGGGCATTGTTGAGCGAGTGAGCGAAAGGATAGATGTAATAAAAAGCTGGATGTAGTAGTAAACAAAAATTGCTTTAATACAAAGAAAAGAGTGAATATCGTATTGTATCTTATGTAGTCATTAACCCTTGGGGACACAGCTGATTTGTACATAAGGAAGCAACAGCTTCAAGAGAACATAATTCAAAATTGTATGTTACTCGTCAACTAGCTAACAAAGAATAAAGTTGAGTTTAATTTAGAAGTCGTAGCGTTTTATTTCAACTGCAAACAGTTCAACTAACTGCTGCATATTATCCCGCTTGAGAATCAACCATTCCAAGCCAATTTTGATTTCCCACTCGCCCCAGTGCGGAACATGGTCCTTCGAGTCCTTTTTTGAATAAAAGAACAAATAGAAAGTGTACTGCCTTTCTAGGAAAGTGATTTAGTGCGCGCCAAAGTTTTAAATCAGTTTTTTTTTAAATAAAAGTGTGTTGTGGGCTAAGTATAGCTGGATTACATATATCCAGTGCAAATTACGTCTCCGATATCTGACGATAGTCTATCGGCCACAGCACCCAACGAGTGCTTCTTAAGAAAGTGTACTGTGGACTAAGTATAGCTGGATTATCTATCCGGTGCAAATATACGTTTCCGATCTCCGACGGACAGTCTATCGGCCACAGTACCCAACGATTGTTTCATAAAAGTGTGTTGTGGGCTAAGTATAGCTGGATTACATATATCCAGTGCAAATTACGTCTCCGATATCTGACGAAAGTCTATCGGCCACAGCACCCAACGAGTGTTTTCTAAGAAAGTGTACTGTGGATTAAGTATAGCTGGATACTCTATCCAGTGCAAATATACGTTTCCGATCTCCGACGGACAGTCTATCGGCCACAGTACCCAACGAATCGGCAAAAGCGAAACCAACGGTGAAGACCATCCAACGAATAGCGAAACCAACGGTGAAGACCATCCAACGGATCTAACAGTGACCAGTGGAAGAACCGGTGAGAGCGGACAAGAAGCGGTCACAAAGGAAAAGTGAGCTGAGAAACAACCGGTGACTAGCGGTTGCGCAAAAAACGCCGAACAAAGGTAGGAATTTTTCCTTATTTTCTTACGTTCATACGAAAACAATTTTAAAATAAATTAATAAAATTATATCAGCATAAAGTGATTAAAAACCCAATATATTTCAAAAATTACCAAGTGTTGTGATAGACTTAAAAATGTCGAAACTATCGAAATCAATCGAATGCCAAGAAGACATTTTAAGCGAAATCAGCCGAGATTTCCAAGAATTTAAGAAAGATGAGGCGTCGCGAAAGTCAAGGGGGTATTTAATCGCGTGTTTAGAAGATATAGATGCAATGTTTAAACGGGCGAAAAAAGAACATTGCGCTATAATCGGTAGCTCTGCAGATCCAATCAAGGAACAATATTTGAAGGATGAAATTTTCTCTAAAATCAAGAGAATCTATTTTTCCTTCAGTGGACTTCTGCACGATGAGACCGATCGTCTTTTTAATGACCACAATTCTAGTGCAGCGGGTGACACCTCTCGTCTGAATGTCACAAGATCTGCATCTTCTGCGTGTGACATACGCCTTCAAAGAATTCACATAAATCCCTTTTCGGGCAAATTTGAAGATTGGTCCGAATTTTTCAATTTATTTGATAGTTTAATCCATAAAAACGTTGAATTAACGGATATACAAAAACTTCAATATTTGAAAACGTCTGTCTGTGGGGAAGCTGCTAGATTAATCCAGCACCTTCCAATCGATTCGAAGAGTTTCACCTCAGCTTGGACAATTCTCACGGATAGATATCAGAACAAGCGTAAGCTTGTAAACACACAGCTAAGGAGGTTAGTAGAGCAGAGCAAACTCATCAGTGAATCTGCTGCTGGCTTGAAATCGCTGCATGATACTAGCATCGAATGTGTTCATGCCCTCTCCAACCTCGATGTAGCTGTTGAAACATGGGACACCATTCTCATTTATCTAATTTTCAATAAACTGCCACCGCAAACACAACGAGATTGGGAAGAAAAGCTAGGCACCTCCAAGCATGTTCCTGATTGGAAAACTTTCACTTCTTTCATCGAGGGTCGTTTTAGTTCGCTGGAAAACATTTCCGAATTTAATGGGCAGCCGAAACAAACGATGCAATCCAATTCGTTTCGAAAAACTACATCCGCGACCTGCCATTTAAAGTCCCAGCAACCAGCGAAACAATTTCGATGTCGACTTTGCAAGGCTTCTCATGGATTGAGACATTGCAAAAAATTCTTAAACATGGACGTCAAAACTAAAGCTGACGTCATAAAGAAAAATGGGGTTTGTGGTAATTGCTTAGGATACGACCACCATGCTTCGGTTTGCAACAGCAGCAATAGGTGCCAAAAATGCGGTTACAAGCATCATACATTGCTACACATCGATACCCAAGTCAGTCAAAATGTAACAACTGTTCAAAACCACCAACAATATCCGCAATTCCACAATCAGAACACAACCCAATACAATCCTCAATCTCATTTTATACAAAATCCCATAAGTCAACCCGAACCCTACAATGCTGCGCTTGATCAGCCAAGCACATCGCAACAATTTAGAAATCATTTTAATCAAATGCAGTCCAAAACACTATTAGCGACTGCACTCGTTAAGGTTTATGCGTCGAATGGGACACAGTGTACTCTAAGGGCGTTTATAGATACCGGCTCAGAGGCCACTTTCATCACTGAGAATGCTACTCAGTTTCTCAACCTCAAGAGGCAAAACGTAAATGCTAAGATCACAGGTCTTGGAAAAAATCCAACTGGTAGCTGCAAACACCAAGTGAACTTTAGCCTTCATTCCTTTAATAATGCAGCATTCTCCCACAATGTTACAGCATTTGTCCTACCCGTGCTAACAACAACACTACCAACTTATCCGCTGCCCGGAGATTGGAGTCATTTGTCCAATCTACCCCTAGCGGATCCGACCTACAATGTTCCAGGCAAGATTGATTTGCTGCTAGGTGCGGATGTATATTCTGCTATTATTGTGGACGGGCTAGTTAAGGGACAGAACGGTTCTCCTGTAGCGCAACGGACAGAACTCGGATGGATTCTTACAGGAAAAACGAACATTTCACCAAATATTACATGTCTCACTGTTCAAAATCACTTCAACTCCCTAGATGAACAACTCAGGCAATTCTGGGAAATTGAAGAAGATCTGGATGACAGGAAACTATCACCAGAAGAGCAAAAATGTGAAAGTCATTTTGCCGAGACAGTACAGCGGAAGGAAGATGGGAGATACGAAGTACGACTCCCATTTAAGGATGGAATCCGCCCAACATTGGGGAATTCCAAAAAGGCAGCTATGGCTAGATTCTTTCAGATAGAAAGAAAACTTTTGTCAAACCACAGGCTTTACGAATCATACACTAAGTGCATACATGAGTACGCAACCTTAGGGCACATGACGGAAGTCACCACTTCAATAGAAATGGGCAAACACTACTACTTGCCACACCATGCGGTGTTCAAGGAGTCAAGCAGCACCACAAAACTGCGTGTGGTGTTCGATGCGTCATGCAAAACTTCCAATGGAGTTTCGCTAAATGATTGTTTGATGGTTGGACCACGATTGCAACCCGACATCATAGATCTCATCACAAAGTGGAGGAAGTTCAAAGTAGCATTTGTCGCTGATATAAGCATGATGTATCGGCAGATATGGATGTCAAAAGAAGATACTTCATATCAATTAATTCTGTGGAGGTACACCCAAGACGAGCCAATAAAAACATTTGCCCTAAACACGGTCACATTCGGAACTGCGTCAGCGCCATATCTAGCAGTGCGCACGTTACAGAAGCTAGCGGCAGATGTAGAAGGCGAATATCCGTACGTGGCCAAGGCACTTACTGAGGGATTTTACGTCGACGATCTAATCTACGGGGCGAACGACGAAAACGAAGCCATTAAGTTACAAGGGGACACACTGAACGTCCTTAAAGCGGCCGGGTTTCCTCTGCGAAAGTGGGCCAGTAATTCCTCAAGGGTATTAGAACAGGTTTCTGAAAATGAAAGGGAAATAAATCTGCCACTGAATTTTGAGTCACCAGATGCCATCAAAACACTTGGGATTCAATGGCATCCCGCGAAGGATGCATTTTCATTTAAAATTAATTTACCTGAGGTTCAACAATTTACAAAAAGATCCGTACTAGCAGATATAGCTCGCCTGTTTGATCCGCTAGGATGGATATCCCCATGCATCATCAGGGCCAAATTGATTCTCCAGCAACTGTGGCTAAGGGAATATTCTTGGGACTCACCAATTTCTCAAGAAATTGAAAATCAATGGGTGGAACTGCGTAGGGGACTAAAAACTCTTCATGGCCTCGAAATTCCTCGTTGGATGGGATACAAAAGTGAATCAAGGGTACAAATTCACGGCTTCAGCGATGCCTCAGAAAAAGCTTATGCCGCTGTGGTATATGCTCGCGTTATAGATGGAGGCAACGAGCATATTTATCTCTTAGCGTCAAAAACAAGAGTTGCTCCTAAAGCAGGAAAGTGTGTATCACTACCACGGCTAGAGCTATGCGCAGCCTTGTTGTTAGCCAAACTCCTATTTCGAGTGAAGAGGGCCATGCAATTCGAAAACGCGGAAACATTTGCATATTCGGACTCCATGATAACACTTGCGTGGATCAGAGGGAACCCCTCAATTCGCACAACGTTTGTGGCCAATCGAGTCAGCGAAATCCAAGCGCTGACAAACACCAATATTTGGCGACACGTTGGAACCAAAGAGAATCCAGCGGATATAGGCTCAAGAGGATTGTTACCACAGGAACTCATCCATAGTCATATGTGGTGGCATGGGCCAAACTTTCTTAAAGGATTCACATTAAATGAATCTACAGAACCAACCATATCCGAGACCGATTTGGAAACTAAAAAGGAAAGGAAAAATATGGAAATTAACTCATCGTTTTATAGCGACAAACTAACAAGATTACAGGTAAACTTCGCACAAGTAATTGCTCACTATGTAATCATCAGCAAGGAGTACGTTCAACGCTTTTCAAACTTATCAAAGCTGGTCCGGAGCGTAGCGATTTGGCGAAGATACTTTGACTATCTAAAGAATGTCAGAAACAAAGGTCTAGTGGAAAATCACCCAATCACACCAGATGAACTAGAAGCATCTCAGAATCAGCTCATCAGACTGGTGCAAGGTGAACTGTTTCCACGGGAAATACAAGCACTAAGAGAGAAAAGGAATATTGGAAAGGAAAGTCATATTCTCCGTTTAAATCCATTTCTGGACTCTCAAGATATTTTGCGCGTAGGCGGGCGATTAACGAACGCCACACTCCCGTTCAGCCAAAAACACCCAATCATTTTAAAAGAGTCTCATCATTTTGCACGGTTGATGGTCAGCGATGTGCATCAACGCACACTTCACGGAGGACAGCAGATGATGATTGCAGAGATTAGAAGCCAATACTGGATTACTAATCTAAGGCGACTAGTTAAGACAACTATCCACAACTGCGTTAGATGCCACCGATACAATGCTAAAATGCAACAGCAACTGATGGGCAGCCTGCCAACAGATCGAGTTAAGGTTGCAAGGCCATTTACCAACACGGGGGTGGATTACGCGGGCCCAATAGAAGTAAAGATGTGGAAGGGCAGATGCAATCGGATAATCAAGGGTTATATAGCTGTCTTCATATGTTTATCAACAAAGGCGATCCATATTGAAGTAGTCAGTGACCTTACTGCAGCAACGTTTATAGCAGCGTTCAGGAGATTTGTGGCTCGGAGAGGAATTTGCTCTAATATATACAGCGATTGCGGCACAAATTTCAAAGGAGCAGCCACCGAATTAAGCAAGGACAGCAAACACATATCCAACGAATGGTCAGCTGAAGTTGCGGCTAGTCTGGCTACACAAAACACCCAATGGCATTTCAACCCACCCGCGTCACCACACTTTGGAGGTCTTTGGGAGGCGGGTGTCAAATCTATTAAACACCACCTCAAAAGAACAATCGGCTCCTCCAGACTTACATTTGAGGAATATGCGACACTGCTCGCACAAATCGAGGCATGCCTTAACTCAAGGCCACTATGCCCGATGACGTCCGATCCCAATGATCTGACGGTTCTAACTCCAGGTCATTTTCTAATCGGAGCATCACTAATTACATTGCCCGAAAGAAATGTGATGGGAAAAAACATAAACAATCTGGATCGGTGGAGATACATCCAACGACTAACACAAGAGTTCTGGAAGCAATGGAGTTCAACTTACCTTCATTTGCTCCAGCAACGACCCAAATGGCTGCAGCAACAGCCGAACATCAAAATCGGAGACATAGTCCTCGTGAAGGAAAATAATCTTCCGCCTTCGTCGTGGCTACTCGGGCGGGTAATCGAACTGCACCCGGGTGCGGATGGTCTAACGCGCGTGGTGACCATAAGGACGGAAAAAGGAATCAGCAAACGTCCAATCGCGAAACTATCCCCCTTGCCGGTTACTAATCCGTCGAACGAATCGAGTGCATAGACTTTATAAACAAACAAACCAAAATGTATACATATATGTACAAATATGAATTAATAAAATATAAAAAAAAAAAAACAAAAAAAAATAGACTATAAGTGAATTTAACAATAAGACCACACTTCGCAAGATCAACTGACTTGCCACTAAATTGAATTTGGATACCAATTGTAGCAGCTAAATATTTTCATATTCATTTATCATGTATTTAAACCAAAACTAATACACAATTTTATCTTTCTCGGCTAACAAACACATGCACACGTTGCAACCGCAACCCCGATGGAAGAAACACTGACATCCACATAACGATAAGAGGACACAAGGCAATGAAGAAGGGGATGAAACAACAAAAGCAGAATTAATCCACATTCACAACATTAGAGGCTGAAATCCGGAATCTATGTCCTGATTAACACAAGACACCACATCACGATCGGTCAGAGACCTTGAACTTCACTGCCGGGCCGGGAGCATGTTGCGTCCCAAATCGCAACAAATTAGCACGCGGTGGAAAAGGATGGAAATGTGGGTTTGCACAAAACTAGGCACTCGAATGCATTAAAAAACAAGCGCACAAAGTTCGCTGAGCATTGCGAGTTGCTAGTTTAATGCACACGACACAAAAAATACCCGAAATTAAGTAAAAACACCAATTAAATAAACGAATACTTCACGGCACACCGAACGCGACAGAATAATGAGGACAACTGTCAAAGGTGGGCATCATCCAGCATCATGCTGATCAATGATCAGCGAGGTTGATCTCGCTTCAACACAGGCCAAGGGCATAAGAGGAATACAGCTACAACTTCCAACCACCAGGCGACAAGAATCCACGATGGCCGAATTGGTTAAGAACGAGACGAATACACCAACAGACTGCAGTCCTACACACACTCCGAAGATGTGGGGCATTGTTGAGCGAGTGAGCGAAAGGATAGATGTAATAAAAAGCTGGATGTAGTAGTAAACAAAAATTGCTTTAATACAAAGAAAAGAGTGAATATCGTATTGTATCTTATGTAGTCATTAACCCTTGGGGACACAGCTGATTTGTACATAAGGAAGCAACAGCTTCAAGAGAACATAATTCAAAATTGTATGTTACTCGTCAACTAGCTAACAAAGAATAAAGTTGAGTTTAATTTAGAAGTCGTAGCGTTTTATTTCAACTGCAAACAGTTCAACTAACTGCTGCATATTATCCCGCTTGAGAATCAACCATTCCAAGCCAATTTTGATTTCCCACTCGCCCCAGTGCGGAACACATACAATATTTCGGGGGTCAAAAAGGTACGCCTTGAATTTGTTTTTGTGCGTATGGCGAACAGCAACAATGGCTATACTCTTGGAAAATGTCTTCATCTGGCACTTGAGTCCTTTATGAATATTTTAAGGGTGTAATAAGGAATTTTTGTCATTTCTGTACCGTTCTCAAAGAGTAGAGGAATTGAGTTGGCAGAAAAAAAAAAATCTGAGGAAAACTTTTAGGAATGTTTATGGGGGCGTTCCATACAAAGTCTTTAGCTTTTTCTGAAGGGTCCGCCTATTGTCGGTAGTTGGGTGTCATAATATTGAGCGAACTCTGGTGGTATTTGTATCGAAGTGGCGTAATTACTTTTGATGGTTGTCAAAAACTTTGGGAAATAATTCAAGAGGGCTTGACAGCCCTAAATAGTTTCAGGTGACCTATCAAAGTTTATCTTGGGGATTGATCGATTTTTTCTCTTGCCTTAGGAAAAGTAACTGCGTGATAAGCCTAGCACTTGAATTATGAATGGTTATTTAGGACTTATGTTGAACCGACTGCATATTAATTAAGACGGATATAGAGCTGTGAAAACCAAATTCTTTGAGGCAAAATTAATTCTGGTAATCACAAAGTGTTGGTCGGAATGTATTGTCTGCATGAGGCTCATAACTCTAATATGATGGGTCTTTTAGAGGGTTTGCAACGGATTTTCTGAGATTTTCCAACCTTAGAAGATCCTATTTTGACGAAAAGCTTCGGCAAGCATAGCAGCAAAATAACTAGCCAAGAAGTGACAATGCACATCAGAGCGACTCGTGAGCGTGACCTCTGAAAATACAAGAAGAGGAAAGAACATCGACTTTTCGGGGGTGAAAGAAAAACTCTGTGAAAGCAAGCAATTGGTATTGGAAGTGTTTTCAAATTGTTAAAAGAACGGGGCAAGGCAACAAGACTTAAGCATCAGGGGTCTACAGAAATGACAAGGTTTGTAGTATCTAAACTCTAGTAAAGCAAATGTTGTTGTGTACCCTATCGCCTTCCTATTATACTCGTAGTTTACGCAAAAAAATGTATGGATAGAAACACCAACTTGTTTCCAAGTTAATGGGTCGAAAGCAGTCCTATCCTAACTTCAGTTCCATTCACGCGATCCACTATAAACGACAGGCTCTTAGCTATGTCATATATTATCAAACTAAGTTGGGTGTCCATCAAGTTATTGCGCCAACTATACTCCTAGAAATGTTCCATTCTGTCTGCCGTATCAGCTTTTACAGAATGACTATGGATAACGATGGGTAAATCTTATCCTGATATATAAAACGTATCTACACAAATTGATGCTTTGGCATGTCATTTTTTTTATGTTATGTAAGGCTACGAAACATACTCTACTGGATCAATGAGACGCAACTGGTCTACGGCCCTACCGAAAAGCAAATCCAGTATTACTTAATTTGATGGAATTTCTTCGACTTTCGGAAAAAGCCGAGAATGCACTGAGTCTTGGTTAGCAATCTCATCGGATATCTCCGCAATCCCAGTGTGACCTGGGACCCAGACAAGAGTCTGTCAGCCTTGTGGCGAAGTTCAAAGAGTTCTTGCATTCCAGAACTCTTTTGGATAGGGTAACAAGGCTGAGCAAGACGCAGATTCTTCCTCGCCGCCACATATTCCTAATAAAAATATATTCGGCAGCCATTAGGGTAGCATAGACCACGGCTTGAAAAACAGAGGCGTGCTTGCGTAACGAGTAGTAAAGTCTAGTGTTTTCGATTTATAAGAAGATAACCGCACCGGATCCTTGACTAGTTATGGAGGCATCCGTGAAAATTCGACTACATCCCAAACCAGACTCTGACTGAAGCCACAGTCAAGAAAAGTTGACCTTAAATTTGCACAACAGCCAAAGCTTCGGCGTCATTGCATTATAGAGAGCATATCCATGGAACTCTACGGTCGTAGAATAAAACTATACTATACTATAGATGGTGTTGGTAGTAGAACCCATGATAGAGTTTTATGCAAAAGGCTGTCATATACTTTTGCGAAACCCCTCTCCACCCAACAACCGATGCGACGCATAGGCTAGAAATGACCTTATCATAGCCGTATAGATCCAATGGACCTTTTTAGTAGATAAGCCCCACGTCTTACCGAAAGCACCCTTATACAGCCAGAAAACACTGAGAACGCACTCCATGTCTTCGACTTGAGATGCTTTGCCCAAAGAAGTTTCGTATCCAGGATCACTTGCACTTCCGCTTCATAGGGATCCGGATACTGATGCCTTTAAGCACTGGTTGAATCAGACCGGTTAAAAAGCTCCGTCTCGTAAAGAGATCAACGTCGGTTTTCAAAGGATTGACCGAAAGCCCATTCGTAATGCACCATTTTTCGACCATATCTAGAGCCATCTGCGCGTTAGTACAGACAGTATCTGTAAAAATTGATCCGACAGAAAATATGGCAACATCACCCGCGTATGCTTGAGCATAGACGTTTCAACCATTTAGGGTATACAACAATCAACTACCATAAGTTTGGCATGTCAGAGTCGAATCTAGAAAAAAATTATACGAATCCCGCTCACCCATCAGGAGTACAATTTTAAAAAGGTCTGTATGCAACTTCGACTTGAATAGGTACCATGACATCCGTATCTATGGAGCAGTTAAAAAAAAAATCCCGTCAATATAAATATAGGTTCATGAAATTGGCTATTCTAAGGTAATCCACCCAAACATTGCGTTTCCTCGTTACTTTGTTCTTCCCAACTCTATTATATCCTTTGCATTAGTCTGGAGCACTATACGAAACTTTACAATTCTATTTCAGCTAGACTGTGCTTGTTTCCTCAATTCCGTACTCAAATGTCGTCCCATAGCGCCCCATGATGATGGTGTTCCATTCTGTGTACCATTTATCCCCTTAATAGCGTACCATCTATCTATACGGGCACATGGGGAATTATTTATAGAAAATGAGTTTTTAATAGCTAACCATGCAATGAAGAGATGATTATCCTGCTCCGCTCTGCGTGTTGCTTGTGAAAAGGCTGTAGAAATAGGAATACGACTACAACGGGACAGACAAAAAAAAAACAAGTAAAACACACCCAAGTGGAACATTTTTATACTCTAAATGTTTGTACAACACAAATGAGAAGACTAACTTCTAAGGACTCTCCGTTGAATATGTATAGTATGCCCCATACAGTGATCCGAGCTTGAGTTCTTTTCTATGGAAATCAAACACCATAGGACACACCTAAGCGCATTTACTTCAGGCACTGTTTGAACTTAGATGTATCTGCGGATATGTAGAGTTTAGGAACTTTTTTTTATAGCGAGATGCCTCTAGTGAGATGTTGATATGTGATTTCAGATTGCAGAGCGTGCGATTTTTTTTTTTTACTAGTTTTTCTATGCTTCTATATCCTGTCGAGGAAATGGAACCGTCATTAGGTGTAACACAAGTAGTGTTGAACGAAAAGGAAACATGCTACGTATTAACCGCAGATGGTAATTTTGTACTCACTTGATTGAATGATGATACCGGAAATTGAAATGAGAAGGAGGGCTCTGCACATGAGCTCTTTGATTCCGTTTAAGTACATACATCATCAAAAATGGAAAGCTATAGTTCATTTTTGTTTCCGAATGAATGTGGCAACACTGTCATTTTTAGTCTTTTATGTCACTCTGTATATGCGGACATTATAGGGAAAGTAGGTTGTAGCTAATTTAAAATAGGAAAATATACTATATATAGATACGGAAATATTGCACGTGCTCTACCACTCCTAAATCGATTATAGGTAAAATAACGAATTGCTTCGGAAATTAGAAAACTTGGCAGTTAAAGGAATAATTTCTGAGGAATTGTGTATGGGAAAACATAATCAGAGGCGGAGGATCAAATCGAAACTAACTATGGTTACTGTTACTTTAATAATCAAATAAATCTGTACTGTAGATGAGATTTGTATTCAAGTATTATAGGAGTGTGTGGAAAGCGGTCCTGTTCTGATGGATACAAATAATCCTTTTCAGGACTTACCTGTCCTGGTTGATGAATTTTTGAATTGAGATTAACTTGACTGCTGATCTTACCTAGAAGAAAGAGGGATGAAAGAAAGGCATTAATAAGTATTTACTCTTGGTTGATTTAGGGTATTAATTATTATACCTAGCAAAAGGGCGAGGCAAGAAGTTAGCGATTGAATAAGTAACGAACTACCTACTTACCTACCAATTAATGTAATAACAATAAGTAATAAATAAGATAACATAATTTTTGTTAGAATATTTTTTACTATCTACTAAATTCGCTAAATAATTAAATTAACTTAAACTAATTTAAACTTATGCTAACATCAGTTTTGAGAAATAGCGTGAAATGTACGTAAATTTATGAAATATCAATGCTGAGGCTGTTATAATTGTATGGGAGATGCCACGCCCCGTTTTCCACAAAAGTAGTTCCAAGTTTTCCCGAATATTGCGGGCAGTTTTTTACCCTCCAAAGGAAGGCATATTCACTTTGCCCATACATTTATAACGCCAAGAAGGAGGCACCGGAGACCCCATAAAGTAACGGGTGTCCCATAATAATAATTCACGCAAAATATAATTTTGATAGAAAATACAGATTTTTTATTAGTAAGCTTGAATTTTTTATTGATTCATAGAGTATACAGATTGGGGCTATGTATGGAATAGAACATCAGATAAATGGCCGTCACGGTTTTGCTGTTTTGCAAGTACGTAACTACTCTTTTATTGATATTTTCTATGACCGTTTCCCATAAATCTGGCTGAATTTCATTAATACACCTCCCAATTTTCTCTTTGGTCATGGGCTTGTTTGCGTAGACTTTTGACTTAAAAAAACCCCAAAGAAAAAAAGTCCAATTGCGTTAAATCGCAATTACACGATTAGGAAATGACTCATGCAGTAATTGAATAAATTGTTTATCTTGTAATTTAGGTACATAATAAAAACTGGGTTATCATGTCACGATAACGAACACCATTTATTGTTACTACCTGACCAGCCGCATTTTCGAAGAAGAATGGTCCGATAATGTATCCAGCCCAAAATCCGCACCAAATAGACACGCGTTGTTAATGCATTTATTTCTCAACAATTACTCGTGTGTTTTCTGAACCCCAAATGTGTCAACTTTAACGAAGTCATCAAGATGAAAATCAGCTTCATCACTGAGGATGATTTTGTTCGAAAAATCAGCATCCACTTGTTGTTCTTCTAAAAGTACATTCAACGAACTCTCTTTGAGCTGCATGGTCACTAGTCTTCAGTTCTTGAGTCGATTGAGCTTTGAAAGCATGAAGTTTCCAGTCTTTCGTGAGAATTCACTGTAGAGAGCTTCTCGAAAGGCCCAATTCTTGACTATGGTCCCGAATTGATGTTCCTGGACTGTCAGCAATACTCTCGCGAACTGCTTCGATGTTTTCTGTTGAACGAGTTGTGACTTGTGAGTTGTTACAGGACACCCAGAGTGTTTAAGATTACTAATTGATCCAGTCTCCGTGAATTTTTCACTTATTCTCTTTACAGTTCATTGTTTTAAATCACTATGACGGCCATTTTTTGATCGAAAATTACAGTTTGTGGCTGAAAATATTGCTCAACAATGAAAATGCGTTGTTCTTTCGTATAGCGCTCCATTTTTACTAACCCCGAACTGTCAGCTGTCATATTGTTCTTTTTTCTGTTGGTATCACTGTATACCTACTCTTAAATGGCGCAAAATTAAAAATTTTCGTGAATTATGGGACACCCTTTATATATGTATATTCTGCATCAGGATCACGTCTGTCTATTGAAAACAAAATAGTCCACACGAATCGACCTAGGCAAATGAAATTTCTAGAGAAGGCCTCTATAGGCTCATTAGACCACTGTCCCATATCAGCTAGTTTCTCATAATCCGAATTTAGATCACAAAGTTAAAGAAAATCTCCGAAAAAAAACCGTATGAAAATACAAGAAAGCCAACTGGGGCAGACTTATCAGTGTTTTAGGAGTCTTAACTGGTCGTTATGCCTCCTCGATGGAGACGCGAATGCCGCCGAGAATAAGGTGTCAAATATAATCACCACATCGGGGCGAAATGCATTACTGGAGTCGAGGCCAACTCAAATTTTAAAATTTGTGAATCACCTTGGGTATGAAATCATTTACCCTTAATAGGATAAAGAGCACCAAACCAAAAGAAAACGCATCGTATGACTCGAGCTGCAAAAGGAGGATATTAGATTAAGGGGGTTAAGTTTTTATCCTTACAAAGCCAACCCATACAGCAACGTTAAGGGCAAGCGTAAAATCAATAATTGTAAAACAAAATTTACCGTTACCTTTAGAGAATTTATTCCATATGAAAAAGTCGATTTACGTGCTTGAAAAAACTCGATTACAGAGATGAATCCGCTAGAGAGAACTCTAAATATACCTATATAAAAAAAAACGGAAAACTTCGTTATAGGGAAGTTCGTTATAGAGGAGTCTGACTGTATCTGATTTACAAATGGTGACATGAATTTGATGTGCTCACAATTCAATTTATTTCTTATTTCTCCCAGTTTAGTAGTGAGTTCATCATCTGTCCCTTGCGTGGTTTGTTATTAGACAATTTGAAGATCTTTGAGTTTTCAAAGGTTTCTTATTAGGCTTGTGTAGTTCACGAACGAAGTTGTTCAATGAACTAGTTCAGTGAACTAAGTTCACACACTTAGTTCCCTAGTTTATTTAGTTCACGGTTATTATTTTCAATTGGACTTACCAATAATCATTTTTAACCTTCAAATTACTATATTAAATTATATTTTTACGGTCACAATAGGTAATTTTATATGGAAATTTTCTTGACTTCGTAAAATTTAGGTATCTTGGACACTAAAAATGATTATTAGTACCACGCAATGCTTTTCATACAAACGGAATAAGCTAAAGCTAAGCACACACGATTGTCAGATCTGTCAATCCTCTGACAATGACTGACAATAAGCTTACAATAGCCAACTATCTTACAATACAAAATTGTCCGTTCACATTCTGATAACGTTGTCAGGTTAAAAACTGTGTGTTCAGACGGTTGTCAGATATTTGAATATGAAAAATTGGTCTATCCGTTGTCAGACATTGTCAGACAAATTAAAATGTATGGTCCTTGGTTTTTGCAGTACAGATAATGGAACAAAATATTGCACTTGCGACTATTTTAACGCTACGTGTTACAAGACTGCGAGGATGATGAATTGACATAAAAACAACGTAGTGTTTGGACGAAGGAGTGCGGGTGGCCCGTTGTCAGCAGGAAGGATTCTACTCTAAATTCAAAGCTGAGGAGACGGAACTTTATCACAATTTTTTGCGAATGGACTCAACACAATTCGATGGAATTCTAGCTTTGGTGACTCCACACATCAAGATGCCAGTATACGCGAGCATCCAGGGTACTCATTCCATAAAATTTAAGACGACAGTCGTCCAAGCGATAGTAGTGCACGAGATCGTCTTTTATTTGCTTCACGTAACTCTACCACCATCGTTTATTTTGCACAAAGTTTGAGAACTTTCGGTACCTTTCAGGAGCTCACAAACAGTCGTTGAAAAAAGAACTAGACGTCATCGTTATTGTCATAAATGACACTTGACAAATAACAAAGAGGTATTATGTAATTTAAATCGTAAAAAAATCTGAATTCAATTGCCCGCTTTAAAATTCCTGTAAAAAGCTTAAAATTGTCAGCAAAATAAACAAATCAATGCATGACGATACCTAATTTAATTAGCTATCGTGCAAAAGCTATCGTCTGGACGATAGTGCTCTGTCGATTATTGAGCTACAAGAAGCAAATGTTGGATCGTAGAAACGATGTCGTGGAGACGATAGCAATTTTCAGTGTTACGTGATGCAAGGCTATCGTCGAAACGGTATCGTCATGCGATTATTGACTTACGGAATTAGTGCCCAAGAAATCGATACGGTTTCATTGGCAGCTTGACCCAACTTTGTTTCTGTATTTGTCGAGGTGGCTTTTGAATGTGAATCGCGTCGGCAACCTCTTACCACAGGGCTTCTTTGGGTACTTTATACTCTGCATCCAACAACCCCATGAACTAAATTGAACTAAAATGAGCGAACTACTTCAGTAGCGTGATTTGAACTAAATTGATCGATCACTCAAATGAACTAAATTGCCCAACACTATTTCTTATACGTGCGTAATAATTTGTCTAAATTTAATTGTCGCTACTTGAGTAAACAAAGTAGCTACCACTCTAACTGACGTAGTACGTACTCTTGTAATGAGAATAAATGCGCAATTAACCAAATCAAACACAAACCCATCCTTAAAAAAATACGAACTTTGCGAATTTCTTCAAAATTCAAAGAAAATTATAATCAAATCAAGATCCACACCACTTGACACCATCGTCATAAATACTGCATACATCTTAAAATAATGTTTCACATTTCCAGCCTAAAACAAATATCCGCCACTTCCACTTGATCCCTAAATCCTTTCACATCTCTAATCTACATTATATTTCAAAACCAAATTCCATATAAAAGAACAGAATATGCGTATAAGAAAACGAATTTAATTATTAATAACTTTTGTAACAATACAACCGCACTCAGACATTTTTGCGGCGTTGCCGCATGAAATTAAAGTTTAGGTGACAAGTGGTATAAATATTTTGGGCACAAACAAATTATAAATCACTTTATAATGACAGGAGTAATCTTTCAACCGCATTGTCTTTACACCCACAAGTCCCTAGTTAACCATTTTACATAATATTTTGAGAACGAATTTTAATTAGATAGATAGACACATGAATGTTGTAGGTATCCTTGCGAGGCGTCAAGCACCGACTTTGTTAAAGGACGCATTTCTCTGTACGTTGGCATTGAAATTATGTAGTTTGGCCCCACAATTAATTAGCATGAACAATGAATATTAATTTTGTAGCAAACAGAGGTAGGTACCTCTTGTAAGACACCTTTGAAATTTTGTTTAAAGAATGAATCCTTGCAGTGTGTATAGACTTAATGAAGACCATAACTTGTTTTTGCACATACAAGACAGATAACAATTTTTTTTTTAGATTCTATCTTGGGTTAGAAGATGATGTACCTACATACTTATTGCCTCGCCCATTTTCGCACGTTCAGGGTGATTTGTTTTGGCACGAATGAAAGCTGTATTTGGATGAGGTCCTCTACATGGGACTACCTAATGTTATCTAATCACATTGTAGTACTTAAAAATGTGGTAAAGTACTATAATAAATTTATTGAATTTAAATATACTTAAAGTAAGTAAGATTTTGAGAGGTTTCTTAGATCAAGCTGAAGTCCCAATTTTGCGGAATTTCAGACATCTGCAAGACGATTTATCAGTCAGAGGAATCGCAAAAAAGGTTGCGTCCTACCGCCCATTCTCTGAAACTTCATGGTTTATAAACTGCTTATGCTTGCTAATATTGACGTTATCGAGGAGAAAGATTCTTCGGGTGATTTTCGATTCACTTTAAATCGATGGAGTGATTTTCGAGGAGAATATTCAAAGATGATCTTTAAGGGCTATGCAGAGATGTTGATCTAGTCAAAAAGCTTTTACATGAACTGTTGAGTTGGGCAGATTGTGTGGAGCGTATGGACCAAAACAACAGTCCATCTAGTCTTTGAGCCCACCCCTGAAGGAAAATAAAGCAGATTAAGACCCCACTTTAAAGGTTAGGTGGCGCGCACCAATGGAAAACGACCTCAACAAGCTATAGGTGTGCGTAACTGGAGGTAGTTAGCTCGTCGGTTAACAGCATCCACAAAACTGTCTCCAAACGATGATATTTGAATTTTCAGACACCAAACGCTTTCAATTTTTTTTGCTTTCAATTTATCAGCCCCTGATAGAAAAATTAGTTTTATACCTAAAAAAGATTATACTCCAAAAGTCGGCGTCAATTTGTTTATGTATTTAGGCACCCTCTAAGCGTTACGGTTAGACAATTCAAATTGTAAATTATAGCAAGGCAATAACAATAATTGATGTCGGAAAAGGTCTTAGACAAGCTGACGCGCTGTCATGTGATTTCTTTAACATTATACTTGAAAGAATTGTACGAAACTCACAAGCCAACCCCGGAGGTACAATCTTTCAAAAGTTTGTGCAATTACTCGCATACGCCGATGACATTGACATAATCGGTAGAGCTCGGCGAGCTGTCAGTGGTGCATTTGTGAGTATTGAGCCAGAAGCGGCAAAAATGGGACTAGCGGTGAATGAAAGCACATTCCAGAGGGACAACGAGGTAGAGGACGACCTTACCTAAGGTGGCGTGCGCAGTTGGAAGGGGACCTCAACCAACATGGCATGCGCAACTGGAGGCAGCTAGCGTCGGATTGAGTTGGTTGGAGAGACATGTTGGTTGAGGCCCAGGTCCGCCCGGACTGTAGCGCCATCAAAAGTAAGTAACTAAGTAAGCAAGGCAATAACTATAGGTAAGATTAGGTTAGGTTAGAGGGGCAGTTTGCAATATATGTAATTTTCACCCAGAAGTCATTGAGGCCCATTGTGATTACCCTTAATAGTATCTACAAGATAGGACATGTAAATAAAAAAGCCATATGCAGATCTGTTTATGAAACTTCTTAAACCTAGTGGAGGAATTGTTGTTAGATCTTCCAAGCTGTCAAAGAACAACGCTCCCACTCAAGTGTACCGGCGATCTTGGAGGGATGTTCGACAGATTTTATTTCCTCCTCATCCCTGCAACTTTTGCAAAAGTCATTTTTAAAGATACTCAGTCTTTTGGCAGTGTTTCCAATGATTCAGTGTTCAGTTATTACCCCTACGAGCAATCGGATTTGTTTTCTAACGAAAAATTATAGGATCTTTGACCTTTTAGTGTCAATCACGTGCTACAAGTCGCGAGTTATGGTACTACAAGAAATATTATTCCATCGTTCCTTACCCAAGTTTAATGTGACATTGTCAATGGCGCTCTTATAGCTGCGATGAAAGTTGATAGTACTTGTCTGTCAGCAAAGTAAATCCATTTCAGAGCCGCATCTGGCCTATTTAACTGATACCTCGTATGCCTTTCAACACCAACATGTCTTGGAATAGGAACCCAGCACAGCAGTACCTACTGTATGATGGAATATACATGTTGCTTTCAGTACTGACAAGCTCTGCTTACCGATTTGGAGTTTTACCAGCTGGTAGTTCCCTCGCTAAGGCAGTTTGAGCGCTGTCTTAACCACGTAGATCTCTGCCTGAAAAACGCTACACTGATTTGCCAGTCGGTATGAATGGCTTATACTTAGTTCTGCTCAGAAGACTCCTGCTTCCATTCCAAGCTCCCTCTTTGAGCCATCTGTGAAGATGGGTATACTTTTTATGACAGTGCTCGGGGAGATCCAGTCCTGTGTGTCCGGCTTTAAATTTGTTGTCAAAGTCATACAATAACTGATAACTATCAAATACTATGGATGAAAATATTTTCTTTTCTGTATATCCTCTAAAATTCATAATCGCAGTGCACCTGTGCCTGTGCCATTCTTGTTAAGTGAACGCATCCGAGCTTTTCAACTACTATATCAATAGAATTTGTAAAATTGTTTACACATGTATAATGTACATAATATATAGCTTGTTATTAACAAAGCTAATCCACCCCCAAACCATGCTTCACTTAAATTCCATTCCAGTTGCTACCAATGCCAAATATTTCATGTCATTCATTATTCATATTCATCCTATCAAATGCGTTCACTAATTACAGAAATCCAAAGTGGGTAACACAAATTGAACGATGGATTATTCACAGCCCATAGACATTACATAAGTACCTTTTCATACATACCTACAATCACACATGTGAGGCGACAAAAAGTAATTTTCTACCGTTGTGCACCCATCTGGGATTAGCAGAGGAGGTTTGCGTTTGGGTCTCTAATCAAATCAAATGGCTGAATGTAATTAATTATTTTTCAGCATAATCCTAGTGTACAGGGTGTAAATGGAGCTTACTTAAATAAAAAATATAAAGCACACCACACCCATTCATTAGTAAAGCAGGACCAAGGGCGCATAGTATATGTACGAGGTGAATAATGTCAAGTGAAATCTTAGTTCTGTTTGAAATATCTATCTACAAATGGATAAAATGTGCGTTTGACGTTTATATGACAACCAAATTTTAATTCCATATAAAACTCGGATCCTGGATGACAAGAAGTATCCCATACATGCGAACATTTTTAATCATATTAACCTGAAATCCACCCCAGAGGTTGACCTTTTTTTGCAGAGTCGAGTTGGTACGGTGTATACGGCAAGTGATTAAGGTGAAAACCACAACCTAGGTCGGAGTATCATCTCCGAATATGATGTGTCACACGATGTGTGTATGTCACACAAGCTCAACGTAATACATCATGGAAAAGAAAAAAAAAGTGGAAGTAAAAGTGCACCGGGGTTTAATTTAACTTTTTTATACCACATGAACGTGAGACGCGGGTACATCCTTTTAGGGATTGCTTCGTAAAAAAAATTGTAGGGACGACAGGGAAAAAATTAATTAGACTAAAAAAAAATATTTTTTCTACAATAATCTCTTATAGTAAATGTTATTTATTTTTTATTTATTTTTATAGGCTTACACATTAAGATAATAATTATCTTTTAAATGTTAACCATAAAGAACTAGCCTTACTTGATCGGCTTTGCCCGTGGTATTGTAAATATTACTTCTTGTCTATCAAAACAATGAATATCCATGTTCCAAATTTTACAACTTCCATTGAGTGTCGAGAAACAACGATTGGAGTTTTTTTTTTTTAAGGGAAAAGCCAAGCCACTTTGTCCTATTCCCCCCATATTTTATAAAATGCTTTTAACAAGCAATAAACGTCTACATATTTATTTCTAAATATTTCTATACAAAAATTTCAACGCTAAAGCTGCTATAAATGTCAAGATTTTGAGATTTTGGTATTTCGCGCCATCTATATGGAAACTTGATAAATTTTCTCCTGTACGTGTTTGTAACCGAAGTCCTCCTAAACGGTTAGACCAATTTTAATGAAATTTTGTGTGTGTGTTTGAATAAGTCTAAGGATGGCTTTGATTCACGATTGGACCCTGTAGGTGGCGCTGTGATCCAATTCAATTCAAATAATAAACTCTCAACAATAAAAAAAATTAAAAAGCAAGAATAAGCTCATGAATAAAATTTCAGATAATATACACTCAACAAAAAAAAATTGTAAATAAAATTTCAAATAATAAAACGGCCGCAGAATAATTGACGGACAATGAAAATGTACGAGCTGCATACTTGAATAATCCTAGACCCATGGCATATCATGGAATAATCATTGCCGTCATTGACTTTGACATTTCACACGTATTCACAGACAGGGGAATTAATTCTGGGGAGAATCGGGTATAGGTGCACGGAAGTTGACCATCTACTTCTATATGTATTTTGTGGTCTAGGTACGTTTCAGCTCAATCGACGTACTACTTTTTGAATCGTTGAGAAAAACGGTTTGCAATGTTCTTGTATGAGATGAGAGGTGCCAGGCCCCTTTGTTGAATTCTGACCAAATGACACTGGGCCATTAGCTAAGATAAGGCTATGAATATATTTTGCATGAGAGATGCCACGCCCCATTGTAACATTGTTTTGTTGTAAAGTCCGTTGCTGTTGGTGAAACTCTAAAGTTCCAAACCTCGTTGACAAGCTCATATACTAACCGTTTCGGTTCTGTGCAATCCCATCCTAGAAAATCGTATTGAAATAACCTTTGGAACTGTCATTCTTTCCCACATTCGGGAGGCGAACGCGTATACGTGTAATGATGACGAATTTAGGCTTGATATAGGTACATGAATCCTTCAACCCCCGGTCAGGCCTAGGGCGGCAACAAATTCCTTCAATCCTTCTCGATCTGCGGCTAGATACTTCAGATGTAGCTAGGTTTTGGAATGGAATCTGTTACTGCTATGGCCAATACTGTTGATTTCCATTTAGTTCTTGGTCTATACCAACTCGCCGTGTACCTTGAGGATTTCATTCGAAGGGCTGCTTCGCCATGTTGTCATTTGGTCTCCTCAATATGTGACTAATTCAGCGCAACTTCCGCTGCTTAATTTCGGCATTCAAAGGTTTTTTATCCGATATATGTTACTATTCTTAGATTGATATAATTTGCGGCCATCAGATCTTCAGAATGTATCGCAGGCAGCGGTTTACGTATGCCTGCGTTCTTCTCGAGATGGATGTATGGACTTTCCAGATTTCACAGTCATACAGCAGTTCGGATCGGACATTGGATTCGAATTTCCTTAACTTAGTGTGTAGGGAAATTTGACTGTAATTCCATACTGAGGACAACATTCTGCGGACTTTCCTTATTCTGCTATTCACAATCAGGTCCGTTCCTCTATCGGACGATACGAAACTGCTTAGTTAAATTGTGCTGGGCGGCCAGAGGTCATTATTTTGGTGTTCGTGACCAATTCGTGATTGACACATCTCGTTCATCCCTCTGGTGGTACTTGCCAGGAAACAGATATCCAGGTGACTTAGCCTCTCAAACGGTCTCCATTATGGATATCATGTCTCACAGATGTACCTACGGTAGTCGGTACATCATCTATCGGCAGTAAAACGAGGATTGGCCCCTTTGAATGTCCCCTTTATCTCACTCCCTGTCGCACTTCGAAAGAGTCGAGGTTAGTGTTCTGGACCACTGTGCGAGGGGTCCCAGGTTCGATCCCCGGAAAACACACAAATTACATCTTAAGCTTTTTTCTACTGCGCCACCTCTCGCGAATGTCTGACAAATATCCGAGAGTATAACTGTCGTGAAAAAGCTTCTCAATTCAGCCGTTCGGACTCGGCATAAAATTGTAGGTCCCTTCCATTCGTCCAAGAAATAAAAATCACACAAAACGATTGGTTGTGAGAAGCTAGGCCTAGGGTGTCTACACACCTGTTGCGCCAACTATTTATTTTTATATATTTATTTATATTCGAAGTTTTGATTTATGCAGCTGTAGAGGGTCCGGTGTCAATACCGCCTTAAGGTCGAAGCATTTCTTCCTTGTTTGGGAGCACGTCTAATCACTCATCTCTGTCCTCATTTTAGCAGGGCGCAAAAATGATCCCTCCATCTCCCCAATTTATCCTCGATTGTTACCAATAGAATGCCATCCACATCCCAAAAAGAATGGTTGGTGTTGGTTTTCCCTTGGCGATTTTATACACCTCTCCCATATCTCCCCTTCATGCCTTCCACATTTTCCGCAAGTTCATCCATTCTTCTTCTCCTGTCGCGCCTCATATAGCGTTGTACTGTCTTATGAGCTACTCAGTACGTAGAACCACTTTACGTGAACGTCGATTTTGATGTTTGCTTTGATTCTCAACGATCTACGATACTCGATTTGGTCCCGGGTTTTTTTGGGATATCCACGGGTCTCTAGCTCTCGACATGTTGGGCATAGTTTCGGAGCCGGCCTGGATAAACGCGCATTTTGCTTTGCCCCACGTGGCGTATATAGATAGTTCGCCTAATTTAATGGAAATCGAAGCTCTGCCTTTGAGTATGGTGATATGGTGATGTTATACTAGTTGTTCCCTCTATACCTAACTCTATACTTTCTATCTGCTACCATTAGGCGTATTTTTTTGGGAATCTATAGCTAGCTCACTTTTACTTTTACATGCAAAAATGGTGTACTCACTTTTGGTTTTGTTATACTCACTTTTGGTTTTACATGCAAAATTGTTATAACCACTTTTGGTTTTGTTATACTCACTTCCCAAAAAAATACGCCTATTGTCTATATTCCGTTTTCATGATTCGTCAACTGTCAAAGTTGACAAACAACAGTTTGTTATGTGCTTTTTGTCAAATGACTCGTCAAATCCATCCTTGGAACAGTGTTCATCGGTTATTTTTAATGTTGCTTAAAGCTGTTATAACTAACAAGATTGCCGCTATATCAACTTAAACTAACCTTAAAATATTCGGGTACCTATTTATGGTCAGCGTCTATGAACGTGAGCAGATTAGATACTCTCCAAGGCGTACTTGCGCATTAATGACCGATATGGAGCAGCTGGGCATCGTATAGTAGTTATCCATTCAGAGCAGATTCGTGGTCAAGTGATGACGAGTAATTGGCCCTGGCAAGAAATAGTAGTGTGAGGTTTCGTAACAAGCTGTTTTTCTGGCATTCCCGGCTGCGTCCATGAACGCATTTATGTAGGTTTTCTGTCGATTCTGCTTCTGAATTTGACCTACGTCGATTTTCAGCCCCACATGCGTTTTTTGTAAAATTCAGTATAAGTTCGTCGTAAAAAAAAACCAGCCGTTGGCCCAAAAGATGGATTTTGAACCCTAATCCTACAGCTTCTTAAAACCATTCATTTTTATACCCTCCACAGGATGGTATATATATATTCACTTTGTCATTACATTTGTAACGCCAAGAAGGATTCTCCGGAGACCCTATAAAGTATATATATTCGGAATCAGGATCACATTCTGAATCGATTTAGCCATGTCCGTCTGTCTGTCTGTCCGTCTGTCTGTTGAAAACACGATAGCGTCCAAACGAATCAACCTAGGTGAATGAAATTTTGTGAGAGGACTTCTTTTTACCGTCGGCGTCGTCAGGTTGGTATTGAAAATGGGCAATGTCGGTCAAGTAGTTCTGGTACCTCCTATACCAAACCAATAGGGCGTGGCAAACATTTTGCATGACTTTTATGCAGTGGAGGGTATCAAAGCATCGGCCAGGCCGATGATAACACTTTTACTTGTTTTTTTTTTTTTTTTTGTTTTTGTCAAATGGAAGGGACCTCCAATTTTATTCCGTATCCGACAATCGGAATTGATAAGTTCTTTTCGGACGGTCATACTGTCGGATTATTTTCAGAGGATTTCGATAGTGGCTAATAAGTCCGGATTTTGAAAGTGTGCCCTCGAGACCGACTAATATGCCGGAGTGGATTCTTTGTAAGGCCTCACTGACTGGCAATCTAACGCTAATCAAAAGGTCGTCATCCGGTCATCGTCACCAAGTCAGCATTTCATTATGCGAGTATCTGAAAATACCCCTCACATACTTCAATTGTTTTTACTCGCATTTATCCCATTTATGCTCCTCTCAAAAGTCCTTATGGAAAAATGTCTCTTAAATTGAACAAAGCTTAACACAAAGAGACCTTCCAACAAAATGATATACCAATCCCTCCGGCTACGTTTACAGACTCTACCTAACACTATCACTACTTTGCTCTTTATGAAATATCAAATTGGCGAATATTCATGCATTTACGTGGCGTTGCCTTCGCAATATGATACGTCCTGAGGGTGAATTTGAAGTACAGGACCGACTGCGATGCGCGACGGGAAAAGGAATACAAATCTCATAAAGATAAATCACGTTTTTAAACTGCTGCTGTCTGACTGTGACTGTCATCCTCAACGCTATTCCAATGATGTGGAAACGTTCCACGATTATCATCAAGTGAAACTTTAGAGCCCCAAGGTAAGCAGTAGTCAGTCTCTCCACCAGAGCTCCAGAGTGTCGTCGGGCTTCTATGAAATACAATTTTTCAGTGTTTTTCTGTCTGTTATTCGCGTTTTTTTCCCTTGACACCTACATTCGTTTTTTTTTTCCTCACTTGCTGCGTCTCAAAAATGTTTCTAACACCTTTACCATTCGCTCGTGTGTCACCGGAGCTTGCTCCTTTTCTCTTTTCCACTAAGACCGACCGGAAAGGCAGACAAAACCAGAAAAAAAAGGAATATTTGCAAAAAAAAAATAAAGAGGATAGAGCTATGTATATTGCAGTGTCAGGATTATATACGTGAGAAGAACAGTAAAATAATTATCACCGGATATGTTCGTACTGTGTCGTTTGAAAAATATGGACGGCTAAAGAAAGTGGTGAGCTGTGTGAGGCTCAAAGCCTCCCAGCGGGATGACAGTCATCCCGAAAGCAGAGAGAGTGACGACATTCCCAAAGAATAATGTTTCTTTGTAAACAATGAAATTCGTGTGCGAAAATATAATTGAATGTGTGGCAGCGGTGGTGAGCGGTGGAACGTGGAAGTTGGAAGACCCCACCAAGGGAATAAAATTACTGTTTGAGTTGAGATGAATAAGAAAAATAATCCTTCTCCGTTGAAGGATTGTCTTTTTTTCTTTTTATGTGGTTCAACAGAAGTTGCATGTGTCACATCGATGATAGGGTGCGGTGAGCGCTGGTTGTTGATGATGAGCTTGCGGTGGGGCATCATGCGGAATTCCCCAGAAGTATTTTCATTTGACATCTTCTGTTGTGACATTATGTCGCCGGTGAATTTCATTTCGTTTGAGATTACACTTTGGATGTGTTTGTGTGTTTGTGGTTCTGTGCGATTTAATTTATGAAAAGCGATGACGGATGGCATTCGAAATGATATGTCATCTGTTGTATCTGTGACATTTGTGCCATCGAAATTGAAATTCAAATTACGATAAAAAAAAGATGTTTGTGTATTAAATAGAATTTCATTTAAAATGCCATCATTTGAATGGAAATCATGTCATGTTTGGAAATTTGATCAAAACGGGTGCACTCAAAGTCGTGTATTCTGATTTGACGACTTAATATAAGAAGTGTTGCATCCAATTGATGTAACGCTTTAGAATGGTTGAATATGTTGAGCGACTCTACTACATAGCTAATGTCCGGAAGTTCTACGAGAGGGTAAAATGGTATTGTCAAGGGTACAAGTCCCGAACAGAACACTGCAGAGATGAGCTGAGCATGGAGCTGGAGCATGCTGAGGATTTGGAAAAAAAAAACTTCTGCAGACTATTAAAAGGCGAAAACACCCAAGAAACCGGTGTAAGACTGTATGATCGGTTCAATCTGGACAATGAGACAACATTTCCGGTGCAGGGAAATAAGACCCCGGCAACTAAGTCCACTGAGGGAATTAGTTCCCACCTAGTGGGAAATAAAACCACTTTCGTGAAGTGGACTTAATTCACATGTAAGGTGGGAACTAAGTCCACTTTATTATGGGAATTTAGTATACCAACATTCAACAGTTTATAACGTAACGTGCAACCTCCCTGCTTGGAATTACTGTCATATTTTCAGTATATGTGCGAAATTGGGTACATTGAAAGGTAAATAAAACCACTCAAACTTTTTGGAATTTATTTCCCACCTAACATATGGGAACTAAGTCCACTTCACGAAAGTGGTTTTATTTCCCACTAGGTGGGAACTAATTCCCTCAGTGGACTAAGTTACCGGGGACTTATTTCGCTGCACCAAAATTTCCATCCACCCGACCAAAACTAGTAGAGGATAGCGATATTCAAACTTAAGTCCAACAAGGTTTTGGAGCGGATGTCATATCGGCCGAGCTGTTTTAAGCACCTCGAGATGACTTGGTAAGGAACATGCACCAAATTATTTGCAAAATTTGGTTAGAAAAAAAGTGAATGGAACCTCAGCATCGTGTGCCCTCCTCCAAAAGAAGGGAGATATTCTGAACAGAGGAAGAAGCCTCTGATTGTCGCGTATAAGATTCTGTCGGCTTTACTGTGTGAAGTTCTAAAATCTTATATCGCTTATAACATGCTCTCCCCCATATCAGTGAGGTTTCAGTACAGAAAAGTCAACTAAATCTTAAAAATCTTACATCAGACCTAGCTATCTTGTTTATCGACTTCAAAGTTGTTTAATGATATCATATGTAGCGATGAATAATACAAAGTCATGTCAAGATTCGGCATACCTGCTAAACTCGTCCATCTCTGCAGGTTAGAGCTCCCATAAAACAACAAAATTAAAAAAATTAATCATGGCTTTCTGGGCCATGTATTGTAGAACTTGGGGCATCTCTCCAAAGATAACACACTGGATCTTCACGTTCATGATCAGGTCAATTATAACATACGCTTCGATAGGTGGAACAAAGCCACCCAAATACAATCGCCATCAATAAGCTCAATAGGGTACAACGGCTCGCGTGTCTGGGTTTAGGAAGAACCTGCGATTATAGCCTTAATAGGACTAACACCCCTCCACATTTATATCAGAAAAGTGGCAATACGCAGCTCAGCAAGTATGACACAAGCGAATAAAGAATAAAGAGTTAAAAACATTAGGGACTACTGAAACTACTGGGCGCAGTGGATCAGTGGTGGACTACTGTGAGAGGGGTCCCAGGTTCGATCCCCTGAAAAACTCAAATTACATCTTAAGGTTTTTTTTCCACTGCGCCGCACCTCTCGCGAACGTCTGACAAATATCCGAGAATATAACACTGTCCTAAAAAAGCTTCTCAATTCAGACGTTCGGACTCAGCAAAAAATTGTAGGTCCTTTCCGAAATAAAACTCACACAAACGAATGGTTGCGAGAAGAATGGTTGTGCCAACTATTTATTTATTTGATGGAACTACTTTCGAAACTCCTTGACATGATCTTTGCATGATCACAGACCACAGAGACCACAAACAAGTGGCTAGCAATAACCCACCTAACTGCCAAATCGGCCTAAAGTGGTATAGGGATAGGGATGGATCAAAAATGAACTCAGATGTGGCAGCTGGTATTCATGGACCGAATGTCTCAATACCTACATGGAGAAAACAACCCCCAGTGTATTTTAGGCAGAGCTCCATGCCATTAAAGAATGCGCAAACCTTGACCTTATTCACGGACAGTCAAGCCCTAAAACCCCTTATCTCACCCATTATTGACTCCAAATCACGATATCAAAAATTTAGTAGGCTACCTAACAGGTCACCACGGTTTGCGAGTGCCGACTATGACTTGAGAAAGACACCTGAGGATATCATCTGAATGTTGGAGCCTTTGTGGTATCAGAAGGAAATCATTTTTCAGGGAAGGAATAAGTACTAAGAATTAAGAAAATTTTCTGCTGAATGCATCATTAGCTAATATTAGGAAAGTAGCAGAAACATAAGTCTGACACTTCAAACAGATCCTTTTCCTTTAGGTCAGAAGTTAAAAAAAAAGAAAAAAAAGAAGGATTCGGTTCGGCCATAGGCTCATAGCCATTACCTCGCAAAATAACATCGGCGCAGAGATCAAGCGCCAAAGATCGTGCTGTCAGGAGACGCTTGTTAGTTGAGGCCCAGGTCCACCCCGGACTGTAGCGCCACCTTAAGTAAGTAAGTAAGAGATCAAGCGATTTGAATAGGTTCATAATACTTTCCGTAGATACAAGATTTAATAAAAAAAAACCCTAATTGTTGTTATGATGAGTGATAATATCCACAACAAGAGAACATTTCTAAAATAAATTCAAAATTTTACAAATCCCAATCTTTAGTGAATTTCTTAAATTTTGTCAAAATTCACTCTACCTTCACAATACTGTTTAAACTATTCGCTTAACTACAACATCTACTCCACTGAGGTGTATAAAATCGCTTAATCAACCGGATACTCATTTCGGTTCAATTATAGATACGCCACAGTAATGTTGCTCCTGGTAAATCGTCACGAACTTAATCGACCCTATATTTAAAATGGAGCCAAGAACAATTTCCCAAACTATCCAGCCCAATAGCCGCCTGATGTCAGAAAATGCGAACAAGAAAAAAAAAACTAGAACTGACTCAAAAATTCCCTCGTGGGTAATTCTAAATCGAGATAATAATACCAAAGGAGCAACGTACCAATCAACTACTATGGGCGACACGATGAAAAAGGATTTCTGCAATGCAGCGTTTTCACTTTCTCATCACTTACTGCAAAGAATCCTTTTGCTGCCATCAGGCTGCTGCAATAGATGTCCCTATAATTTTGCTCATTTCCTGATGAATGGAGAGGATATACTCGTATGTTCTTCAATTCCCATGATAGCCGGTGGTGCTACGTCGGTCTTGCTTGTAGGCGGGATTGTGTTGTTTAAAATGTTATTTCCTCTTATCCTTTGCCATTGTATGTATTATGCCGCAACCTGCCCTCCTTCAGCGGCACAACCTTTCGCCTTAACCCTTTCGAAAAGGCTAACCTATCCGCCCACCATTATCTAAGAAACACAAGCACATGCCACATTTGCGGCCTTCCTTCCTCTCCAGCTCTGAAGGACCTCTATACGAGCACATTCCCTGGGCCATTGTTGTATGTTGAATTAAATAGGAGTAGAGTAAAGCCAGAATGTAGAATGCCTCAAGTACTATGGTATACTTGACGGTGTACTGTGAAGGAACCGAAAAGTCTATTGAATCGTAACATAGCTCCGATGCTGCTGTACTACAAATAGTTGTGAGTTTTTGGACTTGCTGTGTAGTTGCATGAAAAGGATTCATTTTGGCATGATGGAATAATTGGAATTAGGGCATCACACAAATACAAAGGCATATAGTGCAACGTTGTTTTTGTTTGACATGCATATATGGATAGGAAAAAGGAAGTTCGGTTACCCAGCGTCAGCATAAAATAATTGCAGTTATCTACTATGGGCTTTTTGTTGGTCCAAAGGAGGTGGTGTATAGGCACGAACATTTGGTGTTGTATATTCATGAAGTGGCACCGAATGAAATGTTATGATGGGTCATCACTTAAGTTAAATAACTCCTAGCCATAGAGTGTGCGGTTTACTGGTGTGAATTGTGGGCGTGCGTGTACTGCACATGTTTAGGACTGCATAGTATGCTGATGCGATTCGAAGGGAAGCAGCACAGTGACTGCATCCTGATAGAAGATTTAATTTAAAATATAAAGTGAACTACACTTAAGGATGTATACGTACATCTCATGAGTGCATGTTTCGAAATTATTTGCGAACTGGGTTGAAAAGTTGAACAAAACTGTGTTATGAAATAGTATCCAACTGCGAGGATTAGAATTGCGAATGAATATTGAATTTGGTTGAATTGCAGAGTTAAGTGAGACGATGCATTTCTGGTGCATGATTTAATTAGTTCGGTAAAGTTACGAGTATGTACTTCTAAATTGTAACATTGCACTGCGTGTTTTGCGTGTTTTACAGAGTCCACGAAGCAGCTGGATCAGTTTTGTGGGATCGCTCCTGCAGATGAGCTCGCACAAATAATAGAAATCCGAAATTTTGTGTGTCTGTTTGTTACCTTTTCACAACTAACCCCTGTACCTACCAATCCAAGTGTAATTTGGCAAGCATATAGTCTGCTACCTGAAAAAGGACATAGGCGAGATGTCAAAGATATCCAATACAACAAAGTTATTTAAAACACTCTATCTTGCAATGTAAGGCAGCTATAACCTTGAAATTTGGTAAATTTTACAAAATCTGGGGGCGATTGAACAAAGGGGCGTGTCACTTCCTATACAAAAATCCCTGCAAACGCTATTTCTCAACACTCACGGGAGCTAAAATTGTAAATGTTGGAGCATTGATGTGCAATGTCCTGATAAAAATAAAAAAATAACTAAGTGGTTGGCGCAACAGGTTATAGGAACCCTGGGCCTAGCTTCTCACAACCACTCGTTTGTGTCGGTTTTGTGAGACCTACATTTGTATGCCGATTAATAAATAAATAAATAAATAGGTGGCGCAACAGGCGGTAGACACCCTAGGCCTAGCTTCTCGCAACCATTCGTTTTGTGTGAGTTTCTATTTTTGGGACGAATGGAAGGGACCTACAATTTTATGCCGAGTCCGAACGGCTGAATTGAGAAGCTTTTTCATGACAGTTATACTCTCGGATGTTTGTCAGACGTTCGCGAGAGGTGGCGCAGTAGAAAAAACCTTAAGATGTAATTTGTGTTTTTCCGGGAATCGAACCTGGGATCCCTCGCACAGTAGTCCAGCACACTAACCACTGCGCTACTGCACCCACATTACACCCGATTACGAACGGCTTAATTGAGATAATTTTTCAGGCAGGCATACTCTCGGATGTTTGTTAGACTTTCGCGAGAGGCGGCGTAGGGGAAAAAAACCTTAAGATGTAATTTCTGTTTTTCCGGGGATCGAACCTGGGACCGCTCGCACACTAACCACTGTGGCCGCAATGTCCTGATAGACAGGAATAAACTTACGTATTATAAGACTCGGTTTAAAAAAATACCTTCCGCCACTTAGAGGTAAAATCGGGAATACCTACCGCAAGGCTCATTTCTTGGACCATTACTCTTTGTAATGATCTCCCACAAGCAGTCCAACACTCGTTAATACAATTTATATAGGGGTACCCGGGGCGAATGAGGTCCGGGGAAGAATGGGATCTTGTCAATAACTTCTCTTGCTGTCATTCAAACTTGACAAAAAGTTGATTTATATCTCAGTAGTGTGTGATCAAAAGGTGTCTGACCCGTCGCTTTTGTGAGTGTTTTAGGTGTATAATAAACGGGTTTCTTATCAGTCACTATGCAAATTTTAGAAATTTTGTATTTCAAGATAAGTGGAGTGTTTTTTCTATTTTTTGCTGTAGACTAATTTTTTTAATAATTAGTTAGGTACTAATCTTATTTTTATTTCACCTTAGAAAAAACTAGTATTCTTTGATTTTGATACTAGTAAACAAAAAATTCTTAAACACATGGCTCGGGGTCGGAGCAGAACGGGTTGCGGTTGGGGCGGATTGGTATGTCAAACCCAACAAAATAAAAAATAAAATATTTGAACCGTCAAAAATTGCAAATCCTCTAATAGAAAAGAAGCCAAGGAAAAAATTGGAAAATGGGAAAAAAGGTTCAGCATTCATATCAGCATTGTCGCCAATCAATGATATTGCTCTCTGACTTGGCCCAGCAACGGCGACATGCTTATTGGGCGAAATGGCCCTAAAGCTCCAAACAGACCAAGAGGTAAGCGATGAGTCTGATTTAAGAAACGAAGAGTGGCGTTCGTTTTTGTGATATATACCTACGGATACGTAACACCTCCAAAAATTTGAAACGGGAAACATTAATTGAAGTGATTAGTGCCAGGAAGACTCGCCTAGTCTAAGTGATTACAAAGCTGTACGCTCGAGCTGCAAGGAAAGTCCCACTGTTAAAAGAAAAAAGCATCTACACAAACGCTTGGCCTTCGTTAAATTTTACCACATGCCACACGATCCCCTCCAGGCAACAAAGCAGTGGACAAATGTATTATGGAGCGACGTGACGTCAGGAGATCTATTATGGCCCTGGCCGAATTCGGAATCCCGGCAAAACTGATTCAGCTGTTCCGCATGACCTTGGAAAACACGCGTGCAGTTTGGAAGTACATAGTTCCATCGAGCTATTTCAAACATGCACCGGATTTCGGCAAGGAGACGCGCTATCATGCGACTTCTTCAATCTCTTACTGGAGCAGATAATGCCCAGGGCAGGTGTCTACATGGAAGGCACTATATTCAACAGGTCCGTTCATCTGCTGGGGTATGCGGACGATATTGATATCATCCGTCGTTCCCAGTGTGCCGTTATAGAAGCGTTCACGGGGATTGAAGAACAGGTGAAATCCGTTGGCCTTGAAGTAAATGAGGACAAGACTAAGTACATCCTATCAACAAATAAGCACCTGTCCACCGCCTTGGACAAAACGTCACCATTGATAACAACAATTTCGAGGTAGTTAAGGAGTTCACCTACCTCGGAGTAAACATAAACTCAACGAATGACACCCTAGTGGAGATCCGGCGGAGATTTACCCTAGCAAACCGTCGCTACTTCGGTTTGGCAAAACAATTTGGTTCATATCTCCTAACTCGAAGGACGAAAGGTCTGCTCTACAAAACCCTTATTCTGCCAATTCTGCTCTATGGCGCCGAGTGCTGGACGATAAGTAAGAAGGGTGAACTAGTACTGGGCGAGGAGGGCGAATGGAAGAAACGATACAACCGCGAACCCTATGATCTGTACCAAGATGTGGATGTAGTCCAAAAAGCCAAAACACGTCGACTACATTGACTCGGCCACATCGAGCGAATGGACAATAATGCTCCAGCTAAGTAGATCTTCGAATCCCAACCCCCAGGATCGAGAAAACAAGACTGAACCTCCGTTTCAAAAACAAAGCCATCGCGGATGGAAGCAGGGTGCCCGGGATCGTAGAGGATGGAAGGCTGCAGTGTCTCAGGAAGAGACTTTTCACGGGTCGGGAGCCCGATACAAAAAAAAAGTACCAATATTTAAAACAAACGTTATCCCAATCGTATGTATATCCTATCAATCGTTTTTTTAAGTGACAATAATAACAAATAGGTATTGCCTGGTATCCTCTGAACCGATTCTTCATTAGAAGTACTTTTCGAGGACGAATTTTTGCAACCTCCTACGAAACTGTCACCACCAACTCACTGAAATATCTCGTTTTGTCGATACCTAGTGTGTTATCGAGGGAGCAGCTTTACACCGCTGGACACAGGGGGTCAAACATTTAACGATTTTTGGACACACGAAATAGGTAGGTATATGCATCAAGATGTCAGTCACCGTGTTGCTGTTTTACTTCTCTTTTTTTGGGAATTTTTTATATTTTTTTTTTATTTTGTCTAAGCGTGTTTTCGATGTGGAGTCGAGTACACCGGCAACATTCACCTAGTTACCCAAATTTGTTTTTCACCTTCCCTATACTCCCACGAGTATGAAATATGGGATCCTTAATCATCGTCATGCCATTTGGTGCACATAATAGCTGGGATGTCATGTTCGGAGGCACCTACACTTGTACCAGTCTATACACCAACACTTTGTGTGTGTGTGTGTGTGCTGGCTCACAAGCACTTGGTTGGATTGCAGCAGTAACATTTTACTAGTTTGCCTTTTTTTTTACTCCATCCACTGTAGCAGCTGCTGGCAGTTTTCCAATTTTCTAATTAACCAAAGAAGTGCGGTGGAAATATATATACGAGGTGGGTTGCATAACATGTCCTTCCGAGTGAGTTTGTTCAACAAGCATACCTACACCATGTTTTCGCTTGGTTGTTGACTTAATTTTTTTACACCTTTCGAAAAAGAAATCTTTAACTAAATTATTATCGAAAAATAGGCAAAAAAAAATATATTAAATTAACCCCAAAGATACGAAAGGATCTGGCCAAATTAATTTGAATACATCACGAATAATATGTTTTGAATGAACATTTGCCGTTTGGTAATTTATTCGAGGGTGTGATATTAACAGCTGTACAACCGCAGATACTTTGAATTCATTAAGCCACTTGCTCTCTGTTCTGCTGGTGGTTGGCTGCTATCCGTCGGGCAGAGGAGTTTGATGTGGCGAAGCCTATCCCCCAAGGACTCATTTATTGTGGTCGAGCAAGGCTTTCATATTACATAATTACTGCCTAATGCCCCGGCGAACGGGTGCAAATCGCGGGATGAGTTGTGCGTTGAGTGCTGCGCGTATTGAATTAAATTTGTTTTGAGTAGAAAAGCGGTGTCGGTGTGGCGGGCGCTGCTCTTTGTTGAGGTTTCTAATGGCTCGAGAACTGGTGAGGAAAAATGTTTCCTTAATTACTAAATTGCCGGAGGGCAATGGGGGGGAGGGAGGGCGACATTGTAAAATTCAAATAAAATTTATACTCCTGGTGCTGGTCGTATCTTTTGCAAGCTATGTTGGGATTGGGATTGGTTTGGTCGGTATGGCGGCTTCGTGAAGCCGACTGGTGTTATAAGAAAGGACGGGACGCAGATATACGTAACATTAAGAAGAGGAAATGCTTTGTTTTATTGTAACGATTATACGCGGTTGTGATTTGGGAAATGAGCATGCCGGAAGACTGGCAGTGGTGGAGTAATGCAATGAACAGCCTAATGGCATTGTTGTAGAATATTATACTTGGAGCTTGGAGTTAGTGCAGCAATCTAAGCCAGATAGGTATAATGATACTCATTTTGTTACTAATTGAGTAATATATTCTGTTGGTTATGAGGGGCCTTAACGTCTTCTATTAACCCTTTGTTGATCCAGATGCGGGCGTGGAGGAAATTAGATTTAGATGTGGGTTTCACGTTTCGGTTGTAATTTAATATAAATAATTAAGAAATGAGGTTATAGCTGAGGCTATACAAATTACGTGATGCCATAGTCTTTTTTTGCCCGCTTTCTGAATTTTCTATGATGAAAAATTTCGTTTCTTGAATTGAGAAAATCGAAAAATTTGCTGGGAAAAAATATGTAGATGCACTTCAAAATTATGTTTTCTGTTAAATAAGAGCATCTTTCTTAATTTCAGAAATGCAGGTCTTATGGTAACATTGTAATCCCCAGAAAACTGAATTGGTACTCTTTACAAATAAAAGGAAAATATGTACCACAGTTTGCTACACCTTCTGTTGGCAGCACACCCCTCAGACTCTCTGATAGCGCAAAGTACTTGGGACTTATACTAGACAAGAAATTAAATTGGAAATTGAACACCAATGAAAGAATCAAAAAAGACACAATAGCCTTTTATTCCTGCAGCAGAATCTTTGGGAAAACCTGGGGCCCATCCCCCAAAATTAAGCTCTGGATGTACACGGCTATAGTAAGACCTATACTGACCTATGGCAGTCTCGTATGGTGGCCGGCAACCAATAAAGCCACTTACCTAAAAGCGTTAACGAAGGTTCAAAGACTAGCGTGCATTGGCACCACCAGTGCCATGAGGACAACTCCAACCGCAGGACTTGAGGCTATCCTCAATCTGCGTCCGCTAGACATTCATGTACAACTATCGGCCGCAATTAGTGCAATGAGAATCAGCCAATCGGTAAAATGGAATTTGAATGAAACGGGTCATTCTATGATCCTACAGAAATATTTTGGCCGTGTACCTGTCACGGACTACATCACGCCTTACCTAGAGTTTACAAGACCCTTCTCTACCGCCTATCCCAGTAGAGAAGACTGGAGAGACGGACTCGTACCTAGCACACCAACCATAGCCGTATTTACAGACGGATCAAAAATGGACACTGGGGTAGGGTCAGGTGTCTTCTCTGAATCGCTGGGTATATCAAAATTGATACGCCTCCCCGACCATAGTAGCGTTTTCCAAGCAGAGGTCCTGGCAGTGACAACAGCAGCCCGTGAGTCTGTGGTAAGGGCAATACCACCTGAAGGTATTACCTTCTTTATCGACAGCCAGGCAGCAATAAAAGCCATAACTGCGCCAGAAATAAAATCGAAGCTTGTGAAGTCCTGTCGCGAAGAACTCAAGGTTCTTGGTACACAGCACAAGGTATCGCTCTGCTGGGTTCCGGGACATGAAGGCATTCCAGGCAATGAGAAAGCAGACGAATTAGCAAGACAAGGTTCGACAGCTGTTTCAGAACAAGCTGATCCCTCTGTGAACATCCCGCCTTGCACACTCAAGCTTAAAGCAGGGAGAAAAGCCACAAGAGAGGCGAACGCAAGATGGGCCACCTTAAACACTTGTAACACTACAAGAATGCTATGGCCGTCCTTCAATGAATCAAGAACCGAAAAGATAATGCGGAAGGATAGGAAATCCCTGTCCACCCTCGTAGGTATCATAACGGGTCACAACACTCTGCGGTACCATATGAAGAAAATGGGCTTAACGGAAGAAGAGCTTTGCAGAGGCTGCGGTGATGAGGGAGCTCTTGAGGACACAACCCACTTCCTATGTCACTGCCCAGGTCTCCAACACACCAGGTATAAATTCCTAGGGAGTCACTTCTTCACCGACCTAGACGAGCCTTCCAGCACATCAATAGACCAGATAATGAACTTCGTCAAATCTACAAGATGGTTTGTATGTAGCAGCACAGTAAGTAATTTGAATATAAGGTTATAATGGGTAAGGGACGACCTCTTTCCCCCACGGGCATCACAATGGGTCAGTATTGACCTGAGTGTGGCACGGAGAAATCCTCGCCAGCCCACAAACCTAACCTAACCTAACCTATGGTAACATTAAATGATGATGATCTAGATGTCTAGAACTATAGGTTAAGTTAGTGATTTGACAAGACATTAAAAACCTTCCGTGTCACACTCAGAGATCCATTGTGATGTAAGGGATTTTTTTATTACTCCCACACTATAGAATCCTATGAAGAGCTTACGGGTTGGTAAACCATCTCGAAGTATTTACAAATTTATGTAGGTCACTTAGGGACCTGTCGGATGGTTTTTCGAAGTCCCCGTAAAAGTAATTGCGCAAGGATTCTATTTCATATGTGATATCACAGCGCTGGTATTTTGTTCCCAATCATCTGTCTGAGATTGCAGGGGCGGGAATCATTACTTTCGTTTCGGCCTGGCAGTAGAATATTGAATATAACCAGTATTTATTTGTACCGCTTAATGTGTTTGCTTTATTTTAAGCAAAGGGTGGGCCAAATAGAAGTTTCTTTTTAAAAATGCAATAAAATGAACAAAATTAAATTTTTTCCATATATTATGGTTTTATTAGTAAGTGCAAAGATTCCCATTAATTATGGAATACGATGCCGTTCTAGTGGCTGCCTCGGCTGGCTTCGCAGTAGCGCATTCTGTCACTCCAATTTTTCAAGACATTGTTGATGGTTTCGGGCTGTAGCTCACGGATTGCTTCGATGATATGGCCCTTAAGTGCTTAAATCGTTGCCGGATTGTTGGCATAACACATTATCCTTTGCGGTTCCCCAAAAACAAAAATTCCATAGGGGTCAAATCGCAGCAATTAACATCACCAAGACGGCTGATAACACGATTTGGGAATTTAGTGCCAACAGATCGATTGTAACATGGGCTGTGTGGGATGGCGCGCCATCCTGTATGAACCACCGGTCGTCCAAATCAATGTCTTCAATTTCAGTAAAACAACATTTAACATGGCTCTGTGAGGCCCACCGTTGACCGAAACGTTGTTCCCATCCTCATTTTCGAAGAAAAATGGTCCAATGATGCCAACTCCACAATCCGCACAAAACTATATCTCTCTGTGTTGGATGCAGTGGCTTCTCGACTAACGTGCGGGTTTTCCGAGCCCCAGATGCGGCAATTTTGTTTGTTAGCGCAGCCGCCGAGATAAAAATGCACCTAGTCAGAAAAGATGATTTTTCGCCAAAACTTTTTTTCAAAAAACGCACTCTTTAGGCTACACAACACTCACTTTGAAAATAATTTTTCAATATTTCCCAACTCCGCGGAGGTATGATTCTGACTTTCTGTCAAGGATGTTATCAAGTTAAATGTCAATATTTTGGGAAATGAGTATTGGGTAGATATAATTTAAGAAAAAAATGTCTACTCTGCCTAATATGTGGACGTCATTTAAACAAAATTTAAGAAAAGATTTAGGTACTTTAATGTACCTCGACCCATGCTATATAAATATATCCGCTAATACTTGGGTAGATGGGTATGTAGGTCAAGCGGTTTGAAACCCCCAAGTAGAACTATGTGCCGATTTGTTACCACAACTCATTTGACCTGATTTTAAAGTTTGTCCAAGAGGAGAGTTTAAATCCAGCCTATATAAAATTCAAAAAGGTTTTCAGTTTTTTAATGCTACTCTTTGAGACTAAAGTACACATAAGGCACACAGTTCGTTTATTATGATGCTATCCGCAGTTTAATTGCTTTGCTTTAACTGCTGAGTGTAAACCGACTCCGCAAGTGAAGAGTGCGGGTTTGAACCTTACATGGACATCATGTTCGTTTCTATAAACGTTGCTATAACCCAAATCAGGGTAACCTTAAACTGATCAAGCGAGGTAACCCTAGTCGACATTTTAATACAAATTTTCAGGTCCGATTATCTGACCAAATTAATTATTTCTCTGCCTAAACTTAAGAGTATACGATACCTATACATATTTTGTCCTTTACAATGACCGACAGCAGTGGTGGAATAATACATCCTTGGACTCTGACTCTGACTGACGAATTTGGTTGTTTTTCTATTTTCCTAGTGTTGTCTGAATGATTCTGTTCTGGTACTAAACATCGAAACACTAAGATGGATTTCTATTCCTATTTCCGTAAAGGAATAGCTTCAGTTTGTAAGTCTAAAGGTTGCTATGGTATTTTTTTTATAGTGTATTGATTTTTCGATTGTTCGCACTATTTTGCCATCTCTATCGATCTTCCTTTGAGGTATGCGTGGCTGTGACTTGTAGAATGATATTTCTATTCTATCACGTAGATAGATGGTTTACTGGGAGTTGCTCGAGCGTCTTCAATACAAAGGAGGTCAGGCTGATTGGTCTGATATCTTTCGAGATTTCGTGACCACGTCCGCCTGCCTTCGGAATGAAAATCACTCTCCTTCGTCTCCCTGATAAGCCGGGTACGTGGTTGTTAAGTATACAGCTCCTAAAAATCGGTGTGAGCCTTGGAAGTGAACGGCGTTTAAGGCCCGTTGATATGTATGGAGAGCAAGCGTTTATGGCCCAGGAATGTAAGATAATACTTTTATTACAACAATTTTTTAGAAAGAAAGTTGTTTTTGTTTTAAAGTTTTTTTTTTATTGAGCTCGATTTCAAGCAATCGATGCTATTGTCCAAAAAGTGCGTTTTTGTGAGGTTTGGTCAAAACTGGACGAAGGAGCGTGGCAAAAAAAAAACATTCAAAACCGTATACATATTTCGAAAAGCTTAGGTTCTATAAGTCCAGTTTTCATAGTCTGCCTTTATCCATATCATTGTCTGGCTTTAGATTGCTTTTAATGTTACTGACCGTGAATTAATCAAAGCCGCATACATTACAAATGCTCTCGGAAATTGTGAGTCTTTAGCCAATTATCTCTCATGCATCATGCTAGGTGCTTGATATACCTACCTAAAACTTTGACTCAATGGTGTGCTCCGGAACCTTTTTAGTAAGGCATTTGAATTGCGGTTTACTACTGCTTCCCGTCGTAAGTGGCCTGACTTGCACCGCATATAACAGAGAATACATTAAATTCTTGAGGCACAAAAATCGCTAAACATGAGTTCTTTAAAGTATGCTAATGCACAGGCCTAATACAAGCTTTTTAGTAGGTAGTTAAAATGATCAAAAATTCATCCCTCGGCTAACAAATTCACCCCTTTGAGTTTATATTACAACGAAAAACGGAACACAAACAGCATTCAAGGTCTATCGGAATATATAGACCATTATCCACTGTTACACATATATTAGCCTCCATATCCTTTTCCAGCGATTAAGTAGCACTAACTTAATTTATGAACTTGGTTTCAATGACATTTAATGGGCCCCATTCGACTGCAGCGCTTGCGGCATAATGAGCCAGATGCCATGTTTATCGCCTTTTATTGCTCATCAAATTCAATTCGGCCAAACATTAAATATATGGTCACCTCCCATCGTTTAGTATTTTCATTACCCGGGATAAGGTTTCGCCTCAACTTATTCATCATCTAATCATTCGCACGTAAACAATTGAACAAACGACCCAGCATCATAACTTAGTGCAACTTACACGTTTATGGGAAGCTTTATCTTTATACTATTCCACATGAATATTTCACCGAGTCACGTCCTTTGCCGTAAAGTCTGTGGCTTGGTTTTGGCCCTCAATAATTCTTCACATCTCCCCCTTTGAAACGGTTCGCACTCGCAGTGTGTACACGGGTACTCTGGATCTGGATGCTTGTGGTTGAATGCGTCAGTCACTTTCGGCCCCTATTGCTTGACCGATATTTAGATAGGTTCATTACCCCGTTTTGCGGTATAGTAGACGGGCATATGGTTGTATCCACACTTTACGCTAACCATGATTGCCATTCGCAGAAGCGCAGAAAGGACTACACTTTTGGTTGCCAAACATGAATGCCACCTCGTTTGGGTAGGCGGCCAGCGTGTACGTGTGTGATTCGGAAATAGCCTAAAACACGCTGCCAGCTGGAGGATGGTGGTGCGGATGATGGTATAGCTACTGGTGGATCATGTCAATGTTACGGTTCATGTTTGGCCATCGCGTATATACGTAAACAGTGGCAGCTTGTACCACCATATGGTGCTATGTTCCCTGTGGGTTATGTGCTGTGTTGCGTTAACGTTATGAATATCCTTCCCCAATAAAAAAACATAAAAAAAAATCTCATATCAAATCTCGTCTGCACGCGTAGCGGTGCTCTTTAACTCGCTACGGGCTTAATTACTCCACAGGGGACTACAGAAATAATATTGGCACTCCGGTGGCTGCTGTTACATCAGTGTGCGAGTGTTTTCCTGGCAATGACAGGCATTTACAAAGACGGTACACCAACGGAGGTAATGACTTTCCGCTCAGTTTTGTACGGAAGCCAGTCACTTTGTGGGTGGTGGTTGGCCCTTCGACAGAATGAAGGATGGGTGCCCGTAGCCCGTCACGCCGTAAGGGTTCAAAGTGTGAAACATGTGAGAAAATTGTTATTTTGCGGCGAAATGACTGCTGCCATTAGCAGTGGTTAAATGCCACATATTACACACATGGAGAAGTCTTCCTCTCCGCCAATGTTGCTGTAAAACACAAATAGAGTCGAGGTAGAAGCTGGTTAGACCACGCGATTAATGCCGTAGCTCTTTATAGGTAGGTGAATACCTACTACATGGTAGCATATGAGGGAAAGATACTATGTACACAGATATAGATACTAACGCTTTGACATTGGATTGATGGGCGGAAAATACCACCTTGTGATATTTCGCATGGCATATAATAGCTTGTAGATGATGACTGAGGATGGGCGCTGCAGACCTCACGCTGTTTAATGGCTTCGCTTTTGCCAACTTCGCATGCTAAATTAGGTAAGCCCATTTGATGCGAGATGTGCGTACTAAGCGCTAAAAATTTCTGCTCAGAGTTTCTAAATTGGGTAGAAGGGGTGGAGATAGTTAAAAAAAAAACAAGAAGCTTGAAGCTATTCATCAAGAATGTTAGAGGTTGTGTCTATGTAATATAACCTTGGCTGCTAGCACAATGCGGGCCGAGTTTACCTACATGGGTGTAAAGATATGGAAGCTTCTAGCTCAAAGATTATGTCCTTTTGTTTTATGTCATTTATCTGACTCTGTATGGTGTAGAGTGATTACCGGCGCCTGGGTTAACAAACTCTATATATGAGGATTAACACATTTTGGAGGCGCAATTTCTTGATTTATGTTAAGATTCAACTCAGTTATTAGGATTATTTAGGGGTACAGGTGTGTGTATAATGTATAAAGTAAAAGCATAATCATCAAGTGTGGTTTTAAGGGAGTATTGTAAATGTGTCTGGAAATTCGATTCTATACATCTCGATTAGCATATTTTTCAATTGCAATCTATACATATAATATATAAAATGCTGGTGAAATCATTTGGTACAATCGCTATATTCCAGAGACGGTGAGGGTCATAAAGGCACAGCTAAAATAGGCAATTAAGAGGAAGACGCCGTATGTTCACAAAATTTTCTAGGAAAAATGCATCAACAGTTCCTCAGATCCAAATGGATGTCCAACCAATCCATCCCAAGAACTCAATGCACCTTCTAGGAGTCACAGTCAATTCAGGAATCACATGGCAGGACCACATATCCTATATCACAAGATCGGCGTCCGCTAAGTTGAGCTACCTATTTAGAACAAAGAGGTACTTTAGCGCCAAGCAACTTCTCCTTCTTTACAAAGCTCAGGTTAGACCAGGCCTGGAATATTTGTTCCCATATATGGAGCTCGCCCCGAAACATACTTCCATGGTAGATGTTCCGAGGAACTCAAGGACATTATCCCTCGAAATGCAACTTTTGGGCGTCCCACAAGACAGGCTGATGCTAATGCTCATGACCATACAGTACACTTGACAACCGTGAGGACATCAACTTTCCAAAACTCCTTTTGTTACAGGACAAGCAAACTTTGGAACTCACTTCCTGGGGATATATTTCCTGAAGTATACAATTTGCATCAATTTAAGTGCAGAACTAACATACATCTGCAAGCATCTCGGGGCGCTGATAAAGCGTTATAGGTTCGCCTTTCCCGAGAGAAATATTTAAAAAAAAATTATCGAAACCTAAATTGAATAGCATAAACCAGGTCATCAATGACAAACGACCACAAGAGAGGTGAGAGTGGTCTTCTTTGTGGGCAGCCTTTTATGGCTGATACTGATACTGAAATTCGCCCTGAGCAAGCAGTTATTTTACGACCTTCCAGTTCCAGCATAGTTCTGATCCAATTTATTGTGTGAAGGTCTATATTTATGTGGTGCAGAGGATATGGACTTGTGCATATTCAGTGCTGTCAAAAGCACCCTCTATGTACAGAAAGGCGCACAGTCCAATCTCTTTATTGCGATTGGCTTAGTTTTATTGAAACCGCAGAAGCATCAACGAGCTTATCAATCGGGATCTAAGTGGTCATCTTGAATAATGTTCGCAAACTGCAAAGCTTTAGGTGTGTACAAGATTTAATAGATTGCTATAGCTTTCATTCAATTAAATGCTTCACGATGTAAACATTTTCAGTGTATAGCACTTTAGTCAAAGACATCACTTTAAAATAGTGACCAATCGCAAAAATGGTCATTATCGGGCTAAAACATTTTCTAAAAAATACAGATTCTAACACTCTACCCTGAGACTGCCACTACATTTAATAAATCCGATATTTTTATATTAGCAGATTCCTTGTGTGCCTATGCCCTACCTCCAAAATCATTCTTCTATTAATGTCTGCCCTTCTCCAGTTCTTACTCAAGTTTGCATTATTTCAAAAGAAAATATGTTAACCCTTCAAATATATATAGGAGACACAAACATATGCCTTTCATAAAAATATCCCAAAGATGAAGGACATTCGAAATAAGGCTTATTACACAAAAGGGCAGACACCAGATGAATCATTTCTCCTTTTTTTGGAAAACAATTTAGTATCGCTATCAGTTTCCTTTCTCATTTTTCTAGCTTCCAATACTATTTTCGGTTTGTTTATAATAAACTCAAGAAGCCATAAGTCTATTTTCCTGCCCACACTAACCTTGGCGTAACAAATTGAAATTCCTACACGCATATTACGGAGAAAGCGTCTCCATCAATCTTTTGAAATGGAATAGCCGTTCCTTTAAAACAAATATTATACCTAACAAAGGAGGATATTACCAGAAATATTGTTCCAGAAGCAATTTTTGATATCCTTCAATCTGCAAATGGCCCTGAAGCATAACAGATTTATCACCGTCACCGAGACCCAAACCAACGTTGCCTATATACAAAAAAAAGCACACATAACTATAGCTTGTCAAACAATGAATATGTTGACAAGCACCATGACAACCCATCAGTTTGGACATCCCAGACGCACAAGCACATCTCGAACGCACTATTCTCTTGCGTGTGTGTATATAGTATTTTTTGATATCCTTTAACGCCACCTCTCTATTTCAGCATTTCTCATAAAAAGGAATGAAGGAACACAACAACAGAAGAGTTATAATCTATTTGGGATGTCTCCTACTCCTATGATGGGAAGGGAGTTTTGGGTGATTCCTGACTTGTTCTCTTTATAGGATGCGGGTATACAAGTTTCAAATCCTTCGGGGTATCCGCATGTTTCGTTCTTCATTACTGTTCGATGTCACAAACACTATGCGTAAAATACCCTATGGCAAGACTTTTGTAAGTCTGCTCGAAAATGTGACGGTAAAAATTAAAACAAACAGGCAACAAAATCAAGGATACGATTTTTTTCTAAACGTATTAATGCTTCCGCTCCAGCTCCAAGTATGGTCTCCCTCCCCACTGTGCAAGAGATTGGAAAATCGAAAAGGACCTGTGTACACAAACACACACACAGTGCTTCCAGTTCGGTTCATTTCCTTCGAGTGAGAGACATCTCCAATCCACAACTCTAACTTTCAAAATCAACACAATCGTATAGGTACCTATAAGGAGTCATGTGTGCGGTGTGCCTGACAACCTTTTTAGACCATATCCTACTTTCTTACTGTCTGTATCTGTGAATAAATTTTTTTCTAAGGAGATCATGTGGGGCTCAGTATGAATGAATGGGTTTTTATTTCAAATCCTAAGCAAGCATTCCTGTCGCCAGTTTGATTTCCAAATGGGGCGGAGGGACTTAGACACAAAGGGTATGACGGCTCGGTAGAGTGTCAATGAAAACACAATTCACGTGTAGTGGGATTGTTATTTGGGATTTGTTGCGTTTGCTGTTGGCAATGAAATCATGCTGGGTTGAGGGCAGAGGGAGGACTTTTAAACCACTTTGGTTCGGGCGGGGTGGGGGAGTGCTACTGAAATTGAAGATGAAAGACAGATGTCGTTTTCTCGCAGAGGGAAATATTCTCAATTTTCGGCTTTCTTCAGCCATTAGTAAAACATGACAGTCAAATCCGGAGAGATGGGTTAGCGACAGTATATTGCTATAATAAAATGTTACTCTTTAATTATTTAATACATCCCTGGTCTAATCCTGTTAAGTTGAGAATTCCACAATCTGTTGTGTTGTTTCTTTTCTGAAAATTATAAAAGTGACTACCCAACCTATACCTACCTATGTCAATGTCCAGGTTAGGTATCTGCCAGCAGTTCTTGAGTTTTGGTTAAAACCGAACATTTTCCTTTATTTCGGGGTAGCAACCGATATATATTTTTTTGTTATCAATTATCATAGTCATTTAAGTGACAAATGGAAGAGGATGGATGGACATGTGTATAACTGTGGTCAACCAAAGAGAACGGTCTATTCGACTTTAGTATAGAAGAATATTTTTATTAGTCCAGAAAAACGATCCTTCTTTGAGGTTGTTCGATGTTTTATTATGTGCAGTATAAGTTGGGAAAGTAGTAGTAGACCTATAGTATAGCTATTTTTGGATGTGAGAGGTACATGAAAAATAGATCTGCCTGGGATATTAAGTGACAGAAATAAATAAGCGTAAGTCAAGTCAATTTACTAGAACTGGAATGATATTTGCATTTATTTAGTGAATATGATTTGTACCGAAATCTACAGTGGCCGGCACAAGTATTTTGACAAAACTAAAGTTAATTCTGCTCATAATTTGAAACTTACTTCATGTAAATTTTGGCACCAATGGAAAGGTAATTTAAATTCCGTTTGAAAGATACAAAACTTTCCTTAACTCATTAAGTACCCATTTAAAAATTTTAGAATTTAGAATTTTTGTGAATGTGTACTTTTTTGACTTTTTTCCTCGGTATCAAAAAAAAATGTTTTGATGCAAAAAGTTTCTTCAAACTTATTAAATTAATTATAATTAATTAAAATAATTCAAACTTATTAAATTAATTATTAGTGATTTCATAATATTGAATTATTTCTAAAATGCGAGTACGTGCGGTAAAATGTATGCAATGTTTTTCCAAGCCATATATAATTTTCTGAATAACATTTCGAAAATTTCAATTTCAAATGCAAAATGAGAAAAATTACGCTTGTCAATATGCAATACTAAATTGAACTTTCTGTTTCGACAGCTTTCATTAACTTCGAAGTTCGAAACATTTTTTTAAATGCACGCCAAAATGGCCAAAGTGGCGCACCTTGAAATTTTGCGATAATTTCAAATACCTACCTACATAAGTTCGAAAAAAAAAATCGTTTTTTTTTTTTAATTTTGTTTATTGACATAAAAATAAGTAGGGTAAAAGAAAATAAAAAAAGGAAGAACTTACAAATGCAACATAAATTAACGAGAATGGGCAAAAGCTTCAGAACTTAACATTTAAGATTATTATTTTTAATTTTTTTTTTTTAAGAATCCTCGTTCCTTTAGTAATAGGTATTTGCTCCCCGAACATCCAATAAAGTTTTAATATGCACCGGGATACCTTGGATATGGTTCCTTACGATATGTCGTCCATATTCTCACATTCGAATTTCAGCCCATTGAATGTCTCTGGAATGGCGGCTCGCTTCCTAATCAATCGTCCCAGCAGGTCTCAAACGTGTTCGATGGGATTCATATTCGGGCTCATTGCATAACAAGCCATCACGTCGATTTCTACTTCTTGTAAAATTCGGTTACGCACCTGGCAACGTGTGGTCTAGCATTGTCATGCATCAAAAGGAAGTTTTCTCCAATAAATGGTGCGAATAGAACAACAGATTCCTCCAGAATATTGGTAACATAATACATACCTAGAGTTCACCGACCTTACCACGATGCACAGCTCGGTTTTTCCGTGCATGAAAATTCCAGCCTACACCATGACGGAACCTCCCCAGAAATGTTCCCTCTGGGCAACTGTGGCTCTCACTTGAACGACTCCACACTCTGTTACGCCCAACTGGTGAGCGCAGACAAAACTTGGACTCATCGGTGAAAAAAACTCTACTCCAATCGGCCCCAATCCAAACTTTTTCTCAACACTGATTATATGAACATTTTCTTTTTTTATTTGGTTTTGTCTTTGGGCTCGGAAATTTTTTCTTTTAAAAGTAAATATTGGTTTGAATACAAAAACTGACAGAGAGACAGATAACAGTACAAAGCAAAAACTTACAGGAAAACAATCTTGTTTTGTATTGACTGTTTTCTTTTATTGAATTTTGACTTATTAAGGGGAACAGCGGTTTGTGTAGGGGGTCAAACCACATTTTACTATGAAAAAATCCGTCCTAAAGGCGGATGTATGGTAACCATAGAGACAGCTCAACCGCTGTTTGGTGACGATCTCGAAGACTTTGAATCACCAAATATCGATCACCTAGACGTCGGGTGTAGGAGTTGGTTTGACTGTACCTTTTAATGGCTCTTCTTGACGTCGTCTCCGGTCTCCTGATAATAACAGCAGCATACCGCACACTTCGTCCATCCTCAACAAAAGTCATTTATTTGTATATTTTTTTAACAAAAATGACTAAAAAAACTAATAAATAAAGAAATTAAAATAAACCTATAACTTAATAAAACATTTACGGGATTATGGAAGTCAAAATGTGTATATCTTGTGTCTAGTATGAAAAAATGATTACGATACCGTTTTCCTCAATATAATGTATCACAAGGAAAATGGAAACAAATTATGCAAACAGACACATAAATATACCGCAAAAAAAAATGAAGTTCTGCAAAACATAGCGACATATTATTAAAATGATAACAAACATCAAACAGTGTGACTGCACCACTTTTTTTGTAACTCAAGTATTTTGATTCGGAAACCATCGACCAGTAAACATTTCTATGATAAGCGGTTTAGAAGTTACAGACCATAGGAAGAGTAAACATTTTTGACAAATAAGGGATGCCCCCTACATCGGCTATTGTGGGCAATAATGAAAATTTCCTTAAACAAGAGTGTCCAATAATTATTTTCTATTCTCTATCAGCTGGTAAAATTTTGTATCGCTTTGGCGAGGCCTTAGGAAGTTATAGCTGTAAGAAAAAGTATATTCTTTTTAAATTCCTCGAAAACGGGGTTGGTTATTTTCAAAAATGGCGAACATATAACCTAAATTTCAGGGGGATCAACGCAACGGTTAGTGAGTTATTGTGTTTTACGAAAAAGCCCAGAGTTGACATTTATATGTACATTCAAAAATTCCTTCTTACTACGACAACCTCAAAGTTTCTAATGACTCTGCGATTAGCAGTTTAGGCTATGCGTTGATGAGTCCGTCAATCAGTCAAGGCAGGAAAAGACAAACCCTAAATGTAGGTATAGATTGAAATCGGCACCAAAACAGACATACTTCTTTGCGGCTTTGCATTCATAAAACATTTTCTTTTCAAAAACCACACAATGTCGTTATGTATAGGGTTACTATAACAATTTATATTGTCGTCAGATAAAAATCCAATTTCATTTCACCAAGATAAACACATTTGAAAAGCACTTTCAACATGAAATTTTAGTTTAAATATTTTAAACGATATGCCATGCCTGACAGCAGAGTCTGTGAGAATATTTCTTGTTTTGCTCATCTCATGTATATGGAACACATCCTCCCAGATGGCTGCAATTTATCAACATTCAAAAGCGATTTTCACAATTCAAGTGCATACACAATACCCCCGAGTGCCACTAAGTGGTGGACGGAAACAAATTCGTGTTGAAATTTTCTAAATTCATATCCAACAGCCACTTCCATTATGGTAGAGCCAAAAACATCAACTCTTATATACTACTGCACTCGAGTATAACACCCATAAATTCTAAAATAATATCAAGTTCACAATGTGTCTGTGTGAGCAGCAAAACCTTCCCTGAGGTCCTCGTATGGGTTATGCATTTAGTATTTTTTTGTTCTGTGTTTTTTTTTTTTTTTTGGGACAACAGATATCCTCCGGACACAATATGGCAGACATTTTTGTTGAGTCAAGCCGTTCCCGATGAGAGAGTCGCATCCGTTTGGATAAAAACCGCACCACACATACTTTTAACAATTGCTGCAGCAACGAATTGCATTGCAATAGTTGAGGATAACTATAACTACCATCACAGCAACAGAAGTGGCTTGTCTCACAGATATGTGAGAGATAAGTGGGAGTAACTCGCATATCCTACTGCTTGTCAAGAATCGTTAAGAAACTAGCACAATGTTTCATAAGCCAACTATGCTATGTACTGTACATGTCCTTCTATGCGGATGTTGTTGGCGCACATTCGATAAGAATAATCTAGATATGAGGCTCTGGTGTGCCAAAGAAGGATGCAGTCGGAAGTCGACACTGAAGGACACGATGTACGACAACTATAAATATAGTCCGTTTCAGATTTCGAATTAAAAATTCATCGAAACAAGAGAGGCACTTTGGTGGAGATAATTTACCTGCCAGACAAATGTATATATTGTTTACTTAGGAGCGACGAAGACATGGCCAACGGTGAAGTAGATACACCTGAGCGGATTAATGTTAATGACACTTTTATCTAAGTTTAGCAATCACTGTCTGGCGTCAGATGAAGACAATTATTGTTCAAGTGGGATACTGCTTTGATTTGGGGGTTGAACAGAAACAGAAGAAAATGCCAAGGCGAAACTTTGGTCCAGGGATCAAGGGAATTTGCCTTTGTTTGGGGGGTTTCATTTGAAGAATTGTTTCTTATTTAGAGGAATTTTATTTTTAGATGCTGGCTGGAGGCAAATGCTGCCCAAACTTGAATGTTGTGGGTGCTTTGTGTTTGGTCATTTTGTTGCTGAAATCTTGAAAATTATATTTGAAATTATATTTCTCTTTGCTAAATGAGTCGCTTATGCGTTAAGGATAAGATGCGCTTCCTAAAAATAGGTATTTGGCGAAGCATGTGGATTGTGGGTCCATATCGTAGGTGAATCTTAAGGCTAGCCGCGCATTGGACGCGTTTTCGTACGAAATGGAGTCGTGTCAATACGTACGAACACGCACGAAGTTATTTTCCCTAATCCGTGGAAACTGCAATGGGGAATATCCTTGAGCGTATAATATGCAATAGATTGTTCACTGTTGCAGAGGAAAAAGGAGCATTGTCAGACTACCAGTTTGGATTTAGGAAATCGCGATCTACCGCATACGCCATAAAATCGGTAGTCGATATAATGATAGAAGTTGAAAGATGACGATTTGGAACCAATGAATATTGTGCAGTAGTAACGCTGGATATAAAAAAATGCCTTTAATTCGGCCAATTGGAATAGATACACCATACTACCTGAAAAAAATAGTTACAAACTATTTCACCAACAGGAAGCTTAGGTACGAAACTGAGGAGGGAGTGAAGTACTACAATGTCTCTGCGGGGGGTTCCACAAGAACCAATGAATATTGTGCAGTAGTAACGCTGGATATAAAAAAACGCCTTTAATTCGGCTAATTGGAATAGATACACCATACTACCTGAAAAAAATTGTTACAAACTATTTCATCAACAGGAAGCTTAGGTACGAAACTGAGGAGGGAGTGAAGTGCTACAATGTCTCTGCGGGGGTTCCACAAGAATCATCTCTGGGTCCCCTCCTATGGAACATAATGTACGACGGAGTCTTTCGACTATCACTACCTCAAGGAGTCCAACCCATCGGATTCGCTGACGACATCGCTCTTGTTACCGTAGCAAAATAAATACGGCAAATCAGCTACCAACGAAGCCATCGTACGAATCAAATAGTGGCTAGTATCAGCAGGTCTGGAATTAGCCGAAAACGTTGACTATGTGAGCAGAAAAGCGTCATTATTGCAGGCAGCATACTCTCGAATATTTCGGAACATCGGAGGTCCGGGATATGCACGAAGAATTCTCGTATCCTGGGTGTTCAGTTCAGTATTGTTATATGCCGCACCAGTTTGGGTAGGCACTCTAGCAATAAAGGAGACAAGGAGGCAACTAACATCATCATATAGACTTTGTGTATTAAGAAAGATTAGCGGCTTTCGAACTATTTCGGACGAAGCAGCTTTTGTTATAGCCGGAATGAATCCTATCGACATCGTCTCAGAAGAGTATGAAGTCAGCAAGAGGTTGGTTACATAAAAATAATCAAGAAAGAAGAAAGGTCAGCTTTAACAGCTATGTGGCAAGCTAGATGGGACAATACTACAAAAGGCAGATGGACCTATAAGTTGATTCCTATCATCGAAGTGTGGACAAACCGAGCGCAAGGCAGCTACAGCTACCACCTTACAAGTATCGGAAATAATTGCGCACTCCTGGCATCGATTATTCGGGTTTGCGAATCGTGCATGTTGGTAGCACGGGCTACCGCATCTTTAGAAGATTACAAGAAACAAGGCCTTTTCGAATATCCGCTAGACATTTGCGATGGGTACTGTAAGTATATTTGAGTACTAAACGAGGAGTTTCTGGTCTATATAATTAAAAAAAAAATGCCCAATAATTATAATAGTTGTCGATTAAAACTACGAGTCTAACTCATTAAAAATATCATTTAAAGTTCTCTGGTCGAACAAAATGGTCAAATTTTTTTTCATTCCAATGTCCCAGTTGATGGAATTTATTTTTAAAAAGTTTTCTCCTAATTGTAAAGTACCATTGAGAGAACAAAAGTACATTTTCATAGCTCGCTAGGGGAGAAGTAAGTGCAGATTCAAAACTATAGCATAACAAAGTTCTCTGACAAATTTCGAACACAAAAACTTCTACAATAACTATAGTTAGGTTGTTCCGTATATATATAGAGTAACTATTAATTCGCTTCCATAGGAATTGTAAAAAAAAAAAATGTTTTTAAAAATTATTTTTAAACTGCGAGAGGAATTGTTGATTTTTGCCAACCATATTTCATGAGGGTAATGCCTGCAAGCGGATATCGTGTGCTTTGTGACAAAAAAAATAATAGAACTTAAATTTATGGAGCTTATCGGACCGTGACCATCGCATATTGTCATTCTCGGGCTAACAGACGATAAAGGAAAAGCAATTGAAAATTAAGCACACATGGGGTTACTTGAATGCGATCCGATGACAGTGGCCAGCTAAAGTTTATTGAACTATCTATATAAATGAGAAATTGATATTTCAGATATTGGTTTATTTGAAAATGTCGAAACAGTTTGGAAAATTCATATATTTAAACAAAAATGCATATTTTGCATTAATATCCGAACGTGGTTAAGAGTTGTACGAAAAGAGCGGACGCAGTTTGACATCAATTATGCTTACTCATGGTAGCCACCGTTTACGAGTTTAGCCTACCAAGAAGGAGGGCATATGGCGAATGAATTTCAGCAACGTGGGCTGTCAATATGAGAGATTTTATATAAACTCAGCGGCACGGAATCTTGGCCAAGCTGTTATAATCCAATGGCTAATGTTTTTTGTGTTATTAACACATATCGCATCTAAAGGTAGGTCAGGAAAGTGTTTATCTCTTTTCTTTAATTCTGTTATTCATTACGTGTATGGAGAAGAAGAGGAGAACGGTTTCTACCCATCACCACCACAGAAACTGTGGCTTTTCATGGAGGCTCAATTATGGTATATGGGAAGGAATAAGTTTCGAAGGACGTACAGAATTGATTACCGTTGATAAACGATTAAATGTAACGTGATACGTTGAGGAGATCCTTCAGGAACACGTATTGCCCTATATGGGGTTCATAGGATACCACCAGTTCCTGTTAATGCAAGATAGTGCAAGACTCCATGTAGCAAGTATCGTAGATGAATTCGTTCAAGTCACCGGTATTCAAAAACTGCAATGGCCTGCTCGTAGTCCGGACTTAAATCCCATAGAGCATAGCTGGGATATGCTCAAAAGAAGGATAAAGTGCTCATTCCACCCCCACAAACAATAGACGAGGTCGGGAACGCTACACTGACGCTTGGGAGAGCTTATCCCAAGTTGATATCAAAAACATCATCCAGAGTGTGCCAGATCGACTGCGCAAGCTGTAACCAGGACGAGAGGAGGGAACACACGATACTGACACGTTTCAAAAAATAAAGAATATACGTGATTTTTCATTTTATGCTGTTTTTAATTTAAGCTTTTTTTCTAAGAAAATACAACATTTTAAGTTAACGTTGTTAAAACCACAGTAAACCTTTGAATTCCCTAAAAATTCATTTAATTTCAATCAATTAAAATATGCATTTTTCACCTAACTACAATCAAATCATTTGAAAAGAAAAATATTTTAGGGCGAGTTACAGCAAAAATTAAGAGTGGCCAAGATTCCGTGCCGCTGAGTGTATTTGGACTAGCAATTACCTATGTGGCTTCGCTCACGTTAAAAGGGTACAAGTCATTTTTAAAAACTCCCAAGAACCTCTAAAATATTTTTTATTTTTCTATATATTCTACCGATGTGTAAAGTTTAAAATCAACCAAGTCTTAGAATTATGAAAAAGCCTGCTTAAAATGGTACAAAGAAAAATGCTGAGATACGTAGTTTGTCATTAATATACGTATTGTGCTATGGACGGCGATTGCTATTGCTATACAAAAAAGCCATGCTCAACGACTTTCTCCATCATCAATTGGATGAATTGGAATTAAAGAATATTTATGGTTCCAAAAGGATAGAGCAAAGGCGCATATTGCACGCGCCACAACCTAAATTTAGAGGACTGCATTTCCGGGTCGCCTAATCTCTCGTTTTGGCGATTTTGGCCGGCAATATCGCCTGATTTAACTGAGTCTATGTCAATAAGCATGTAGACTCTTGAAGCCTCGAAAGAGAATATCCGTCAAGAATGCGAGGACCTATCGTGGGAAGTTCTGGCAATAGTGATATTATAAATGATACCTATATATATATCGGGAAGAAATGTGCGTTATCATCACCATTTTCTCGACTTACTGGAAAAGATCATAAGACATCAAATAAACATAATCCAAAAACGAAACCAAAGTTTTTCATTCATGAGGATCTCTTTAGAATTGATTGTAGATGAGCCTCTGGATGGAGCTGAAAGAAGAATAAAGGCTCACAATACTCAGGGAAGTATTGCCTAAAAACAATTTTAAGCTTTTTTTATGTTAATTTAGTTTAATGAATATCCCTAATGGCAACTTGAATGATGTCATTTTTAGAATATAATGGCAAGCTGAAGGAAGTAAGGACAAAATAGGATACACTTTTATAGAGTGTCTTGCGTATTCAAAGAAAGTTTATGCCAAAATTGAAGCTTAGGTGTAGTGTTTCATCCTAAGTTCATTAGATAAGTAGAGTTTATTAGATTGGTTTCGATTGTTGTTCATACAAATTCAAAAAAAAAAAAACAAAATTTTTCACCCCATTTCCCCTGCTTTTATGCAAGGTGTGGAAATATAAACCATGGCGGAACAGTCTTAAATATGTCAAAGGCGGTGATTTTATATCTCAAATTACCAAAGTCATATTCTGCCTCCGGAATATTCGTAATTTTCGTCAAAGGGTCATAAAAAGACGCTACGACTCCATGATAAAGCTTATGCGTAATCCTATAGTTGTGGATGGGGATAACTACAAAATCATATATAGCTACATCGGTTAGAAGCTCCCAAAATCCTTGGATAAATATAGAGTCAAAGTTAATGAGCCAGCGAATCGGAAAATATACTACAAGTGAAAGGCTCGTTGTTGTTCACTCAAAAGCCCGATTGTACTCGAACAATTAACAATGACCCTTCACAGCTATAAAGCAGATACTTATCATCTGCATCCATTATGAGTGGTGGGATGGATAGTATTGTGGATAGTATACTACTATAGAAGCGGCCCATCCCCCGAACTTATAGACGTCTATTTGGGTGAGTATTTGCAATAACTGGCCCACGTGAGTGAATGCACTACAACAATTTGCATCAAGGCTAAATTCGTTGAAATCAGCCTGATATAATCTTACGCATCATAGAAGAAAAAAAAAATAGGTGCTACCAATGACAGTCTCTTCTCGCTTATCGACAAAAGAAAAGGGCAATGTGAGGTAATTTTAGGGCTATAATAACATAAGTGAAAATGGTCTTCAATTAAGTTACTCAATGCATTTCCCTTATCCTAAGCCCTAAAGGACATTAGTTGCGTTGACTAATTGTAATCAGTGGGGGTATAGATGGGACTAAGAATGTGTCCTCAGATTGCCAATAATAGAATCTGTGGATATACAAATTTTAGCATTTCATTATGAACTGGCAATATTTTTAGTCTTTATCTACTCAAGCTATGGAGTTTTCAAAATACTAAGCAATGGGATTAGTTTTATAAAATTTGTCAAAGCCCATTTTCTCCAATGGATAGGTAGGTATGGTATGATAGGTATGGATAGGTTAGGTAGGTACAGCTTGATATGTAGTCGAAATACAATTTTTTTTTACACTTACATTACCTTGATATGTTAGAAGCCCCTAAATCATAGGACGAGATCAGTAATGAAAGAACTTTATCAAATCTAGTCTCAGTTTTAGCAATCGAGATCATTGTGAGCACACAGCACACCAACTGAGTGTATTGGATACAATCCATAAATTTCGACACGTTCGTGACTGTGCTACGTTTAATTATGTGGAAATGCCCAACGGATGTATTTAAGTTCGGCTTTAGAATATCAAGGCTCCTTGACTTCGTTGCATTAAACGATTAGTTTGTATGAGCTCAATGTTCAGTGATCGCTCGATCTTCGTTTACCACTTCAACAGCTCAACTGATCATGTCCTACGGACCACACAAAAAGTTGACAACATTTTACAAGTAGGTATACAGCTTTTTGAAGTTCGGACCCGAGATCGGAATCATATAAACTCCGAAATGTACTCCAAGTAAATGTAACATTTTCTTCACATTGCTGGTAGGTACCAGGTAAAAATTCTAGAGCCTGACAGCCAAAAAAATCAAAAACTTTGCAACAACGTCATAAGAGAAGAGAAGAGTAGATTATGTCGAATGCTTTTGAGAAATCATTGGCTTCCAGGCCCATGAGTTTCATTTCATAGAAGGAGTTATACAATTCTATGCCAAATCCTAATGATTGAATTGAGGAACTTTCTCAGGACAGTTATACTGCTGGGATGTTTTTCAGACAACGGGCCACAGTTAGAGAAAGAGTATTAAGGTGTACTCCTCGATCAGTAGTCTTAGCACACTATCAACTAAGTCGAAACGACATTTTTTAAACAAGAAAACCACCAAAATTGGACACATCCATATTGTAGATAGGTAAACGGCTGCCATTAATATGGGTCCTTTTGCGGTAGGTACTTATAGCAAGGGTACTAATGCTTACCATCCCCTTTTTCTTTTTAGAAAAAACTAAGATTTCGGTATAGCGCAGTGGTTAGTGTGCTGGACTGGATCCCCGGAAAAACACAAATTACATCTTAAGGTTTTTTTTCTACTGCGCCACCTCTCGCGAACGTCTGACAAACATCCGAGAGTATGACTTTCCTGAAAAAGCTTCTCAATTCAGCCGTTCGGACTCGGCATAAAATTGTAGGTCCCTTCCATTCGGTCCAAAAATAGAAACTCACACAAAACGAGTGGTTGCGAGTGTTGCGCCGCCTATATTTTTTTTTAAGATTTCGGTATGAATTCTATAGGAGTTTTCCAATTCAACTCTGTCGTCTGTCCAATCCATATCTTTTAATTCATCGAGTAAATATCTACCAAAGGATTTCGACCTGCAGTTCTTAAAGGCTGCGCAATGGCATAGTAGGTGATGGAAAGCTTCTGATCTTGGAACGTTCCAACACGTGTAGTGCTAGAGAAACTGTGATATTATTCATTTTCCATTATGGTCGGTACTGCTCCTCTCTGAGGCTCGATTCTACGCCGGCCGCGCGGGGCAGAAGATATCACTGTAACCATTGCAATATGGCCACGTAAAAATCTTGGCGGTTTAATCAGGTCAAATAATTTTATTTTTATTGATCACACATAGTTCTGCCGTATACCTGCACTGCATGTATCGAGATTGGCCCGATGTTGGTTTGTTCTACCAACGGGGTCACTGTCAATCTTCAATCTTTCAGTTGAGTTCTTGGAGATAAAAGGGTCAGATATGCATGCACTTTTGATAACTTACTTCACTTACTTCCTCATATCCCTCATTATCCGTATGACTGGCACCCAGCAAAGTTTCACCTTATCTGTAAGGTATATATTAAATCAGGGAAATGGTGAGCCATTGCTGTTTGACAAACACTTCAGCCTTCATTGATTCTATATGATTCGCTTGCGCCTCTCCCAATATCCCTTTTTTATTTGGTATCTGTACCAAACTTTCAGGCACTACCTACTGCATTATCGTAATCTTTATAAAGTTTCATCGTGTTGTTTATTTAATAAACTTCCTCAATCAATCAGGACAATGCCTAGAATGGCCTTACAACCTTGGCTTTCAAATTTGAATTATGATAATATAGAAGCAGAAGAATTTCTTTCTGATATATCGTGTCGCCTCGGTCGCATAGAAAGTTAAACATATCTTAATTTTGTGTGACTTTTTTTGACCCATTCACTCACGACTGTCAGCAAATCTCGTAGATCCCCTTTTAAGCTATTAAAACTATTTAATTTGTGAACATTCTACGAAAAGGTTCAAAAATCTATTCCCTTGTATAACCAACTCTATCTACCATTAACCTCCTTAAAACTTTTTAAAAACCCTAAATTTGGATATGAATTTTCTTTATATCGATAGTCAATCATACGACTCATAAATAAAACACCGCACTCCCATCGAATCTATATGCGAGTAGCCTATATCCGACATACAAATAACCTCTATAAATCGATGAGAGAAAGTTATACCCATTATGAGCTGAGAAACGAACTTTGCAATTATTTTTTTCAATTAATTTCCCAGCAGCGCACGTTAATTGAGGAACAACACAAAGGGATCCTTTTCACCCAAAGGTAGAAAGAGGAAAAAAAAATATTGAACTACATAGCTATGGCTCACCTTTGATTCTGGTGAAAAATATCAGCAGGCATAATCCAATCAGTCCCGTTCGTATCCTGAGTTGTTGCATGTTGAACATTTTTAAAATCATATATAAATATATATTTTTTTTTAATTTTTAAAAATCGTTAAATAACCGAACAAATTAAACCACAAACACACACAGAGCTATTACACTAGAAATTTATTTTATTTTTTTACCAACGCGAGTATCTACTATTATATTTATCTCACTACACGACGATAGTACCTAGAGCACTAGGAAAAGATACAAACAAGTCGGCACACATTATTAGCACGCGTCGTTACTTATTCACAACATTGCACTTTCATAGAAACAATATTTATTTATTTTGTACTTCCTTTTTGAATGACAAGAATCACAAATACACGAACACCCAACTGATAAGTGATTTCGCTAGGATCCTCAATTAAATGAGAAACTCCTTCCTATACTGCAAAAGTGTGTCATCCACTTTAAACCGACCCAATATTCATTGCATCCTGTTGTGGGTCGATTCAGCTATGGAGAAGTATGAGTAGGTATTTTGTTTTTCACTTCACTTGATAATCACTCGAATGACTTTCTTCCTTCTTGACATCCTGAGTTTTGTTCAAACGACTAGAAAACAATAGGAATTCCTTCCTGAAAATTATGTAAAATCAGCTTTCTGCAGAACGCAGAGGGAAAATAATTTTCCTTTTTATAGATATATTTCTTTGGCTTAAAAATCACTTGCCCGCCTACCCGAATTGTACTAACGAATGTATCTAATATTTATGCAGATGCAGGTGCATCCACCGATTACGCCAAGTTAATATTTTATTATGCGCGGCGACGAGCACGATGACAACGGAACGAGAGTGAAGAAATCCAAATCCGAATCCACTACTTACCACCACTGAATGATGATGGAGTAATTGATGATAAATCTGTACCGCGGAAGAAAATATAAATCAAACGCGTGCTACACATCTGAGATACAGGAGAAAACTACCCGTTCGAAGGGATTCGGTCTGAGTGTACCGAATTCGGGTAGATATGGTTGCGCGATGTTTGTTTCTTTTTTTCTGCTATACTGAGATACTTTCCGACAACGTTCGAGAATTTCCCTCAGCAGCTGATGAGGTTTTCCAACCCGGCGATGGATAAATATCCAAAAGAGAGAGTTGATTTTCTTTTTGGAGACTGACGAAGCATTTCTCTTTTTGGGGGAGGTGGGTTCTGGGTTGTGGATGAGAAAAGTTGTCGGAGGGAAATTTTAACAGAGATTTAACAGATATTTAACAGGCTAAGCTAATTTTGATTTTGGGTTAGGAAAGCGGTTTTGGGATTCTATATCTTAATTGAATGTGGAAAAGCAAGGAAGAACAATGTCGCTTATAAGGGAGGAATTATAGTTGAATTTTAATTAATTATTTGTTTAGCCCTGGGCAGGGCAGTACTTGAGAATTCTAGAAAAAGTTTATTCACTCATAGAAGTTGATAAAAGGAAAACCTCATAGTGTTATAAAAAAAAAGGTATAATGCTGCGCAAGCAGAGGGAAAGGGGACCCTATGATGACAGAAAAAAACTACAAAAAAAATGTGTGCGGGACGCGGGAAATTATGGTTGTTTTTAGTCCTTTGAGTTTGGGTAACTAACCTAAATTCGATCAATGGTCAAGGACAAGGATTCTAGGCAATCCATATACGGACTTCATTATGGAAAACCGCCACTATCAAGAAGTATATAGAGGATTTGTTGACCATCAGGGCACAAAGAATAGGCAGAATTTCCATCACTGGTGTCAAACGAAGTACACCAACTAACTGCTGCACTTGAGGCTTTTGTTTCTGAACATACAAATAAAATTGGGGTTTTTAAAAGCAGCTCTGTACCTCTATTCTCCAACATCCCTGACAGAGCAGAAGAAGATCTTTGTGTATACTCTCGAATTCGACTTATCATACGATATACAAAGTGTGCTCTATTTTGGATTGAGCAACCCTCCCGTAGAAGGAAGCTTCACTTAGGAGCCTGTCATTACAACGACTTGGGCGACCTTACAAACAGTCATCAGAAGCCTCTTATGCTTTATATAGAGCTCAAAATGGTTCAGCTAGTAGGGAGATCTTATATGATCCTATTTTCGTGGTATCACAATGGACTAAGTGTGTTGGCACCATATTGGATTTGACTCCTAAAATAATATTCCACTTCCTTACTTTAAAATGGCGGAAAGTTAAAGCTAAATCGATTTAGAATGTGATTCCGATTCAGATTTTTAGGGTCTCCGGTGACTCCTTCTTGGCGAGAATATACCTTCCTATGAAGGAAATAAAAAAACCCTTTAATTGTGTTAGTCATGAAAAAAAAATTAATAAAAAACAACTAAAATCTTATTTTTTTAGATTTTTGTCAGCAAATTCTCTGATAAGACTGTAAAAATCTAGGCTTTTTGCAAATTTGATTTTCAATGGACAGTGAGGCCAAACAAACTAGTTAATTTTTTTTGGGACATTGTAGACCATAAGTTAGTACGTTTTTATCAACTTTGGTTTAAAAAAAACTGCGTTCGCCACTTGCAACTGTCACTGGCATTGTTAACAGAATACGTATCGATATACAGCTGTTCCGGATCATATAACTGTTGAAGATTGTGCTTTTTGATTTCATCGCACAACAAATCTCCAACAATATCAGATTTAAAGTTGATCGTTAACTTTTCTTGCAGCTCAGAGCAATGTCGCATGAGTTATTTTTTATTTTGATTTTTTATGTTAAACAAGAAATTCCACGCGTCAGGAAAATCATGCATCTGTTGAAATCTTTCCTTCATAAGTACGGTGTCCAAAAGAGCATTACAAAATCGACTTCAAAATCTTTTTTTATTTTTTTTATCAGTTATTGGTTCATGGTTCATCAGTAGCCTCTTCACCAGGTCTACGTTATTACTTTACACTTCTACAGGTACTTCTCTGATCACAAAACTTTTTAAACTAGACTAATTTGGTTCTATGGTCGCTCAGTCGGCCTCTCTTTCGCCCCACATAAGTTAGAAAGGAATACGACAAGACAAGCAACACAATGACAGGTCGCGGTAGATAAATGCTGAGTACTTAGCTCATACTCACTCCTAGAATATAAGTTCATAGAATGTAATACGCTGAATTTAGTTTAGTTTTTCTTTATATCGATAGAGATAGGTATTCAAATTCAGTGATGTTAAGCTTACGCGCGTACACTTCAGCGCCCTTCAGGTGCCGGCGCCCCCGGGCGACCGCCTCGGTCGCCCACCCCTAAAGCCGGCACTGACTGGAACGACTGTATCGATAAAACAAATATTTTGTGTGAAAATTACCTCAATTGGTCATGTCGTTCAGAAGTTACACAATGGCTAACAAACCGCATGCAATCTTCGGTTACGTCTGCCAGTATGTTAGACCCAAGATTTTTGTCTGGGAGTTGTAAATAATTATTCAGGGAGATCCCAATTAATGATTAGACCCCTATTTTTATGCAGGCCTGTCTGGCACCCTTTCGGACCCGAAAGGGTGCCAGACTCGAAAAAAGTCAAATAACCATATCCAAAAATTCTGCTTTGCTAAAATGACGTGAAAAAGTTGCCTTTTTTCACTTTTAGAGCCCCGCCAACCCCATACGCACCATCAACTGTCAGATGTTGATTTTTAAGTTTAACAAAAACCAGTAAGACAAATCTTCGACTATGCCGAAGCTCAAATACCTGGTACTATATTATTGTAAAAAATATTTTAGTATTAAAAACTTATATATTTGTATGGGAGGTATGGGTGGTTTTTATTCGACCAAGCTCATTTTTTGTCAAAAATTTTTAAATATTATTAAAACAATATGTGCCAAGTTTAAACTTGCTGTCTTTACTGTAGCTATTTAAATTTAATTCTTACCATCAAATAGCTATATATTTTGTATGGGAGGTAGTAGTAGTTTTCATCCGATCTTGCTCATCTTCGAACTTAGCCTCAGTTTGGTGGATAAAAGCTTACGTACCAATTTTCAAGTCGATAGCTCTTAAATTACGGCCGTATTCGTGCGGACGGACAGACAGACAGACAGACGGACATAGCTAGATCGACTAAGAAAGTGATGCTGATCAATAATATAGTATATAGTTTATCATACCTACAACGCCTCCTTATGTGCTTTACAAATGGAATGTCAAAGTGAATATACCCTCACCACAGAGTGGTACCGGGTATAAAAATTATAAATTAACTTTGCTAAAATTACTTTGCACAAACGTGCACCAGCTCTTGGACTATTATTAATATTATTTGAATTTGCGTCATTTTTCGGTAAGTGTTGACAACCAAAAAACAGTTTGACATCTGACAGGACAGCTTAGGGTTAGTAAAAGTTTAGCACTACACAAACTGGAACTTCCATTCTCAAAATTAAAGAAAATAAATCCGAGTTATAGAAACTTCGAGTTATGGAGCCCAAATTTGAAAAAGTTGAAAACGCAGAGTTCTCAATAAAACTTCGAGTAATAGAGAAATTCGACTTAAATAAGTTCGAGTTATGGAAGTTTGACTGTATTTCAAAAATAATGAAAGTTTGTCTGTTACATTTAGCAAATTTCGTAAAAAATAATTATGGTAGGAATGTTGATTTTACTTGTGAAGAGATAAGAGAGTAATTGAAAAATTCATTACATCAACTAAATTCAGCGACATTTATACAAAATGTGGTCTTATGTGGAAAATTTTTTTATCATAGAATTTTCGCAATATTTAAAAAAAAAATTAAAATTCTGCTAAATTTGATTAAAACGCCATCTGCCAACTACTTCACTATTTACAACTTCTGAGTTAATTTCCACTAAAGGATTATTATTTTTCTTAGGGGCAATAAGGAAGCCCGTGCCATGTATATCTATTCGAGTCACATGTTCAAAGAATATGATACAAAAAGCTATTTTTTCATTGGAAAAGCAGAGAACTCTCTTTTGTAGACTTGAAATGAAGGAAGTTAATATGATACACATTTATATACCTTATTCTATTTCATACATCCATTAAATACACACGAAAAAATTAAAAATGTTTTCAAAATATTGACAAGAAAGCATTATATACAAAAATAGTCCTTAGATTGGGAATTTTTAACAATCTGATTTTTCCAATAGATACTCTCGCTACATTAGATCAGATTAATTTTCCATTTCCTTTGAAGATATTGAGTTGCTCTAATCATATGAGAGTATGTGTCGCTCCATTATACATATATGGTTTAGTGCTTCCATAGTGACATAGTCACTATGAAGCGCCAGTTTCCTATTTTTTGGTGTCCATGATTGTAAGAAATTATTTGAATATTAAACATGCACCTCAGAAGAAAAATATCTACCATATCAGGAGGTCTAATTGTTTAAATTATTAGGTACTAAAACAATACTCTACTCAATCGGGAACTGAAAAAGTTAAACGAAGGTTCAAGTATCGTACGACCAAAGCCGCCAAGCGTTATTTGAAAACTGAATAGCAAGAAGCCCTCGAGATAACCCTGTCAGCGTTTTGAAGACAATCAATGTAGATCTTAAAAAGTTACAAGGAATCGACTTATACAAGCTTATCAGTAAGTGTATATACTTTCAAACGACGAAACAAATATCCTCAATGGTCGGTTATGATATGAACTGTCTGACATAAAAATTTACGTTTTCAGCTCTTTCTTAAAACCAAAAATTAAAGAATGAACTTCAAGATGCATATGCATCTTCGGTGTACCATGACCAACATAAACTTTTTAAATACCCAACATTTCGATAAAATACCAGCTATATTATAATTTTTAAGCGTCTAACATTGAAAATGAAATTATTTTGAATGAACAAAATTATCCCATCATAATGGTGTAGTGTTTTCGACCCGACCCACCCCAACTATTCTTGTCACTTGAGTTATTCCGGGATAAACACAACAACTCCCGCACAACAGCTGATGAACTAGATAACTTCTCCAATAAAATCCCTTTGAGTAAATTTCCCATTTAAGAGAATACTAACGGTGTGTACAGAATTTTCGAAGATTCGAGGAAATTTCGGTCAGACATGCGCAGATATAAGTTCAAAAATTCAACACATGGTATAATGCATTCCAAGGATGTGGGATATTTTTATGTTCATTCATAAATTGATGGGAAAAATGTGTTGTCCTTGCATCCGTCCGCTTGTCCCTGTGTATTCGTTTGTTTTACATGGGGATGCGAAAATAGATGAAGTAATTAAAGAGATATGCTCTGCCATATGAAAATAGCAAAAGAAATTCTTGACGTGCTTGTCAAAGAAAAAAAAAATTGATTGATGTTTATTCTAAAAGATGGTGATGATAACGTAGGAACATTCAAATCTATGACCAGAATTATGGAACAATGAATAATGATAGCTATAAACTTTTTATTTTTTTGCGAAACAAATTAATTTGTAATATTTAGAACGTTTTTATTATGATGTACCTTTCATATGCGAATGCCTAATATAGGTACGTGTTTGTTGGTCACATCATCAAATATCAACAACAATATTATTTGACTGATATAATTATGTGTTATGAAAGTAATGCGACTACAGGATATGAATTCCTTTTGATTTAATTCGAAGCAAGCTGTCATATCGTTGCAATCATGAGATGCACATACGACACAGTAGACTATTTGGATCGACGAGCTTTTCATCGCCTAGATATTTAATAAATGAGTGGTTTGTTTAAGTTTTTATCTATTTTAATAGCTATTTATTTTTAAATTTGTTTTTTTTTTAATTTTAAGTATGTGTACCTATTTTTTTTATTTGATTTGAAGGAGTAATTTAAAAAATTAAATTTTGGTGAGGGAAAATAAAGCCCCTATTTATTTGGCTTACTACAAGCTAAAACTAACATCTGATAAATAACTTAAAAACTAAAATTTAAAGCTAATACATAAGAAGGCTATACCTAAAGCTTAAGGATAAGGGGAATGGTGAAGGAGATCGACTTTAAGGCGGGCAGAGCTGCGGTTGAAATCGAAAACGGAACTGTTTGAGTTAACCTTCCGCAGCATACGGGAGATTGGTTCGTTGGAGCCATATGAGGTTCGGCGGGTTGGAAGGTAAAAGAGACGAGAGCAGCGTAGATTACGGGGGTTTGTGTTAAAGCAAATTGAGTTGTTAAGAGGTGCGCAATCGACGGAACCTGAGAGAAGACGATGAATGAAAAGAATTTCTGCGGCGGCGTCCCTGCGTTCGTTAAGGGAGTTCATGTTAATGAGATTTAGGCGATCTGAGTATGGAGGCAACATAAAAGGATAATTCAAAGGCAGACCTCGAAGAGCAAATCGAAGGATACGACGTTGGATGTTCTCGATTCTGACCACATGAATCCGATGAAAGGGAGACCACGCTTGACTGGCGTACTCAAGGAGGGGGCGAACAAAAGTGGTGTAGAGTGATTTAGTCACGTAGGGGTTGCAGAATTCTTTAACATTCTTTTAACAAAGCCGAGGATGAGTTGGCTTTAATAAATATTTCATCAATATGTAAACGAAAATTTAACTCACTGTCGTACAAGATGCCAAGGTCACGGAGGGATTGAACGGGAAAGATTGGTTGACCGTGGAGAAGATAGAGCCGGGAAGGGGATTTGTTGCACATGCGCGAAAGGGTAATAGTTTGGCATTTGGGAATGTTAAGCTCTAAGCAATTTTTTTCTCTGTAAAACATGGACATAGCATCATTTAATGAAAGATTGGCGAAATCGAAAGAGCACTTACTGAGATAGGCATTAATTTTTCGGAAGTTAGCTTTGTGTAAATCGTAAGAGGAGAGAACTGCGGAAGAGGTGGGCTGAAGTGGAGAGTCGTGGAAAAACGAAAGAAGAAAAGGAGGGTGATAGTCATCAATAGTATAGAGAACGATAAGGGACAAGACGAGACTGAGGAGTTTAATAGGATCAGTTGTGAAAATTAGGTCTAATTGCCTACCCATATAGTTTGAGACTCTACTAACTTGGCATAAGCTAGAGTCTGTCAGCCTATCTAAGAAGAGATATTCCTTAGCTGAGCTGGCAGCTGAGGAGGACTAAAGTCGTCGAAGATGAGGATGTCATCTAGGGATTCAGATGAGTCAATTATTTGGTCAATCGCATCAATGGCAAGTTGGTAGGATTCAATAGGTTGGGCAGGTACATAAAATAAAAAAATAATTCAAAAGTAATGCCAACACTTACAATAAAGAAATATAGCATTAAAGCCAGGAATCTGTTCTTTCATATTATTTTTAAATCAACTTATTTCTGTTAATACATTTTAAGAAAAATACGTTTAAACTTGTGAAATTTGTTGATAAAAAATGGTGTTGCCATTAGGTAAACTAATTTAATTTAAAGAAAGTTTAATCTTGCCCAAATTTCTCGAACTGCCTTGTTTGGACTATTCACATACACGTTTCAAATTTTACACTAAACAAAATGAGAATGCGATGTTAGCAAAAAGAACAGTTGTGCGAATAAGTGGCTTCTTCTATGATCAGCTATTTATGTCTGAGTAGCTGATATTTTTGGATAAAATTAGAACTAATCACTTAAATTAATGAAAAATCATTAAAATTATGACTAAACAAAAAAGTGGTAAAAAATAAATATGCAAATAAATATTTGGCGCAACAGGCGTGTAGACACCCTATGCCTAGCTTCTCACAACCATTCGTTTGTGTAAGTTTTTATTTTTGGGACGAATGGAAGGGACCTGCAATTTTTTGCCGAGTCCTAACAGCTGAATAGAGAAGCTTTTTCAGGACAGTTATAATACTCTCGGATGTTTGTCAGACGTTCGCGAGAGGTGGCGCAGTAAAAAAAACTTAATAATAGTATGTAATTTGTGTTTTCCATGGATCGAACCTGGGTAGCCATCGCACTGTAGTCAAGCACGATAAGACAGAATGTGCTCTCTGCAAAATTTCGGAATGATATCACAAAAAAATGGTTCATAAATCTAAGCAAACTACACCCACTTCTCTTTCTTTCCACAAAGCGTTTTGTAGTTATGTACCCTACGCAAACACAATCCACATCACATTTTATTTTTATCTATATTGTAGAATATCATGCTTTCGATGGACCCATCACCATCACATCTATAGGATAGCAGAGCTACAATCGAAAACAATTACTTTTAAATTTTCTGTCATGTAATCTAATAAGATAAATGATTTAAATTGTAGCTCAGCTTCTGGACAAAACAGAAAGATTAATGAAATGAAATAGTACTCAGAGAAGCATTGCCTAAAAACGATTTCAAGATTTTTAGTAAAAATTAAAATTTATGAACCAAATGCAAGTTGAATAAAATTAAGTAGAAATAAAAAAATAATTTCATTGGAAAAATATTTTTTAGTGAAGTTTTTATTTGAAATCCGTTTAGTAGTTTCCAAATTTACTCTGAATCTGAACATACATACCTTCATATGTGTAGTGACGTCTTTACATATTTGGCGAGATAATAAATAGATTTTGTGTTTCAATTACTATCGATTTATTTAAAAGCTTCAACACGTCAAACTAAAAACTAAATCAAAAATTCTGAATCATTTCCAAAATATACACTCAAGTTGTCAAGTTCGTTTAGTAGATAGGTATAGATTTGAAGTTATTGCGGTAGATACAATTGTAGTGGAAATAGACCCCGATTTAATGATGTACACATTTAGTGATACCTGAACTCAACTACCTATACGAGTCCCAACTCAATGACCACATTTAATGTTGCTTTAAAAACATTTTCGTATTTTCCCATTTGGTATACCTACTTGTAAATACAAAATACTAGTTACCACTTTGCGACTCACCGAGTCTATTCAAAATGCAATATTCATCTGTTACTACATGAAATATTCGTAATCACTTAACTGCTCTAAGTACCATCATATACATAGATACAGTATGTTCGAATATCCATTTCATTGAATTTTTAATGGCACCAAATCGGATTTCTGCAGGCAAAAGTTACCATTACCATCAGAAGTAGCATCAGGCACGATGACTGGCAACAACATTAATGCAATTGAATCTATAGCAAGTGTAGAAAACTTTGTGTAGTCCTTTCGAGCGGATGCAGACCGCACAACAAGAAGTAACTAAACTAAAGTAAAGTTTTTCTTGTTGTGTTCTTCCACAGCACAAGGACGAACAATCTTTTATGAACGGACACTTTGAAATTTGTCATGATTTCTTACAAAAATAGAAAAGCACAAAAGGGTGATGACTACCTATATGTGTATGTGTGGGGTACGTTATCTAATTTTGTAGATTCCATTAAACATAAAAAAAAACTTTTTATTCGATTTCAAAAGTAAAAGTACCATTACCTAGGTGATAATAGCATTTCTCTTCGCTTGTGTGACCGTCTTTGCTACATGGTTTGGTTGTGCTTTGGATTCATATTCAATAATAGGCGTATTTTTTTGAGACTCTTTACTATATCTACTCATACTTTTCGAGTCTCAAAAAAGCATCCCTAACTCACTTTTAGCACACTTTATATTTATTTGGAAGTTGTTACGCGTATTTTCAGCTTGATATATTAGTTGAAAAAGGGTATGTTCAAAAAATGCATACTCATTGGAGAAATTGAAAATCGTTCTTAAATTGTATCGACTGCCAAGGTTCGTTAACTAAAACTGAATGAACTGTATTTCGAAATTCCAGCCGTATTCATACTGCTGGCAGAGTTCAGGAAAACGTGCAAATGCATGTTGATCGTAGGTATTGTCTTTCGTTGAGTTTTACCCCATATTTCGCCAGTAACGAGAATCCTTAATTAGTTTACGACCCCTAATGGTGATGGTGCAGATGTTTTATTGCTGGGTGCTACTGCCACTATCTGCGCTGCCAAAATATAAATTCCGGTTCTAGACAAATGTTTATAATTTTTAAAACAATAAAATTCATCATCTTATAAAATTAGATTAAAGGTTAACTTTTTAAAAAAATATTTAGTTTGAAGGTGGAATAAAACAAAAATTGCTTGAAAAATGTTTTTGCTCTATTTTGTTGATCCAATATGAGCATCAAAATTTAATACGCCTTGTTTACCAAACATGCATTTTTGATGACCTAAGTCGCATTGACTTCTGTTTTCTAATTTCAAGTTTCTTAATTCAAACAAATCAAGTCAGCCATTGTAAAAAAACTAAATATTAAGCGAACTGATCATACACAAAATTTGAAATCCGCACAAACTCAATTTCGGTCGGAATTCAGCACAGGGCGGTGATTATCTTTAAAATATTCAAAAAGGAATCGCGTCTATTACATTTCTATTGAATGTTCAGGTGCACGTTTCATTTTGTTACCTTGAATAAAACAAATTGTAGTATCTAAGTACATAGGTATTAACATCCATTTTTCAACAAAGTTTATGTAGCATTTTCAATCGTATTTAAAATAATATTATTTAAGAATATGAAGTTAATATTAAAAAGTATAAATGCATTTCAACCAATCGGAGAATTGCATAATATTTACCAATTCAGACAACGAACACAACCCATATTAGTGACAAATAGGCGCTCTCAACGTTCAAGGAAGAAAAATAATTCCTCCTTATTTACATACAACACCGCCATTTTATCTATGAATGAATGAATGAGGATCACCCTTGTCAGTTATTCAGTAGGGTGGAGCGAAATTTTTTTTTTCAAAAATTTTTCTTTTCCTGTGTTATAAATTGTTGACTCACGGTCTTAAATGTATAAATTCCAAATTTCAGTCTTCTACGTCAACATCTTCAGGTGGCGCACTAGACTTGAACTTTGAAGTATAAGCGAAAAAAGGTATCTATCACAAAACGGTCGAAATAAAATGCATTAAAATAAATTTTTTTTTGGTTTTTATTAAATGTATATTATATAAATAGATACAAGAGTCAGTAAATAGAATTTAAAATAAGTTTAATTGTTTCCATCAGAAGTTGTTGGACCTTCGGTACGGTTGAAATATTGCGATTTTGTTTCAAAAAAAGGTAATTCTTGTCTGGATTTGATCTTTGCTCTAATGTAGCCATCTCTTGCCTCTTGTCCACAAACAGATAAGGAAGCCTCGGTAACAAGCTTGACGCATCGTTCTACTGCTTGAGTGTGGCAGGGGAACATCTGCAAAAACATTAAATTGTCCTTTGAAGAAATCATGTTCGCTATTTCTGTATCGCTGTATTTCACTGTCATCGGTGGTTCGGTTACTTTTTCCTTCGACCAGTCTATTAAGTCGTAGTAGTTGAATGCATCTATTTGTAGCTTAGGTAGTTGAAACTCTCGAACTTGACTGTTTTTTTTTTTTTTCAGTTGTCTTGCCTTTATTATTCTTCGGAGAGCTAGCTCTCTTATGTGCGATTGGTCATCTTGTAACATAGCTAGCAACAAATTTTCTGGGTGTACAAAGAATGAATTTCTTTGGATAGTTCTTATAACGATGTTCTTAAGGTCATCCCGCAAGTACAATGATCTTTTAAGCATGTTGAAAATGTGAATCGGACCATATTTACATGATGGCTTGGTTTTTATGTCAAACCAGGTTGGTGCGTAGACTTTCACAATAAATATGACAAGTTCTTTGAGGTTTTCCGAAGGATATTCTGTGCCAACATATAACCGAAGAATCCTGTTTGCACATGTTAGCCATCGCGAATGGGCCAGCTTTCCTGGATCCTTGCTAGCCAAAGCGGGCAAAATTGAACCTCTAGAAATAGCTAAGCACATTTGATGCAAATATTTTTGATCTGTGCTTAAAGAGTTAGCATCCACATCCGGAAGTTCTGCATATACTGCTTCAAAATTCACCACTTTGAAGTTCAGGCACTTTTCAAGCATTTTCCCAATGCTTCCGGAAAAACTGTTGGGGCCGGTTGTGGTTCCATCGAGACTTGCAAACAGATGACGAAGCGGTAGCTCATTTGCATGTAATAAGCACACAAACCATTGTAAAGGACGACCGAAATGTTTTTCTAGCAATACAATGACGCCGTTCTTATGTCCTGTGTTTACAGCAGTGCCATCACACCCAATTGCTACCAAAGACGTACGAAATTCAAAATTTGTTTCCAGAAAGTCAACTATACTTCTTTCGATAGTAAGTGCTTTTCCCGAATCAAGTGAAAGATGCCCGATGTACTCTGAATCTGGCTCCGATATAAGTGATATATATTTTTCAGTAACAGTCTTTCGATTTGATATGTTGTCAGTCTTAGCGATGAATAATGTTCTGTCTTTACGGCCGTCAAAATAAAGTGAGGATATAGGTTTTCTAAAACCTGCAGCTTCACATTGTAAACCTAGACGGACTTTTTGACGCTCTCGTCGTAATTTACTGCGATCGATTACTTTCGATGAATTTTCACTAGTTATGACGTTTAAATCCAGCATAGCAGCGTTTACTATGATAGCTGCCGATCTATCAGAAACCCCGGTTCTATCACAAGCCGTAGCCAAATTCTGTAGTTTGTTTCTCATTTGAATAGTTTCTTTCTTTTTTTTAGATGGTTTTAAGGGGCAAAATTCATTGACTTCAGTATCAGTAGAAGCACTGTCAGACAAAGATTCCACAGCTGCAGCAGCAGTAGAAGTGCTTGGAGTATCAGCCGTAGTTCTCAAAAATTGTTGGTATTTTCGTTTCCTAAGATCCTTACGATGCAAAGACTTGGTCGCCACCTGATCAACAGATCCAATATACATTTTACGAAAATTTCGTTGGTCTTTTAAAAAGGGTTCTTCTGCCCATTACTTTGGTCTCACATTTACACAATTCTCTTGAAATACATTTACAAGTTGCAATATCAAAAAGCTTTTGCAGGGAATCTTGATAAAACTCCTGCTTTTTTGTTTCATTGCGTAGTTTCTTCGTACTCTTATACTTATTATAATACGAAGTCAACCTTGCAACAACTTATTGATGACTGATAGTAGGAAGTGAAGCTTTATTCCACATATTTTCGACGTCATTAGATACTATTTCACTTACCTCCTTGATTGAGGGGTCTTTTCCATTATTCAATGCAATTAAATCGTTTCTTATCCACAAATAATGTCTAATTATATCAAAAGGTTATAAGTCATAGGTTCCTGATTTTTTGCATAAATGATGTCCTAATATAGGGTCACCAATTATCTAATGACACAGGAACAAAAAATTTTGAAAAAAATTTTTTTTTGCCATTTTCACTCCAGCCTATTATTCAGTTCTCAATAGCCTTTAATGATAGCAGCAAAATTATAAACAATCACAAGCAATTCTCTGCAAAAATTGCAAATTACTTCATGTTTGCCGCAAACGTTCATGTCAAAATGTAGATCTAAGATTTAATAACATAGTCATTGAATCTGTACCTAATTTAAGCATACTAGGTTTGTTATTTAATTGTAGATATAAGTGGAAAAATCACTGCATAGAAATTAAGAAATCGCTAGTTGCAAGGTGTAATATTATTAACTATCTCTCTAGTAACAAGAGCAGTCCTCATATAAACTCTCTTTGCAATGTAACTAGATCACTTGTGCTAAGTATTGACTATACTTTATATATATACGGGTCCTGCCCAAAGTCTACATTACAAGTCATCATGCCTCCATATCACCAAGCCCCAGAAGAAGCATCAACGCTTACCGTACCTCCCCGATAAGAAACATTTTAGCTGAAGCTGGGTTGCCATCAGTCGAAGAGCGCTACTGGGAAATCTATACTAACTAAATTGTCCTTCGCAACCGGTTCTATCATTGACAAAGATATACTTAACATATCCAAACTTAAGCGAACAAAAAGAGTACCATCCGCAATTGAACTCTCGTTGTCCCTAGGCAAACAGTTGGAAATACCATTTACAATATTCACCCAATTCCACTCTTCACAACCACCATGGACGATCAGCAACAAATGTGTCAATTTAATCCTTAGCAAATACCCTAAAGGAAGCTCTGACAGTCGGTTATACCGATCATTATTTCTTGACATAATATCTTCTGATCTGACCTCAGAAGGATGGACTTTAATCTACACAGATGGTTCTAAGACCGAATACAACACTGCCTTTGCAGTCACCTTAGTGGACGGAACTTTACTCAAACAAGGAAACAGCATCTATTTTCACAACAGAAGCTCTAGCCATATTAGAAGCGCTAAAACTTACAAGCCATTTAAATGGCAAATTTGTTATCTGCTCCGACAGTCTTTCCGTATTGCTTGGAATCTTAAACCCTAGAAACAATAGCCCAATCGTCTCCAGAATCCGTGATCTGCTTCTTAAATCTACAGCAAAAGCGAAGTTAATGTGGGTTCCAGGACATGTTGGCATTCCTGGAAACGAGGCAGCCGACAATGCTGCAAACTCAGCCTGTATTGCCCCCACCTTTTTACTCAACATATACATTAAGGTGGTCCTTATTTTTTAAATTTCGAATTTTTTTTTAGTACCCTTTTTTTGTTCCTTTACACCTAAAAACATTACCCTAATTTTTCTTTTTTTTTTACGACCACGATAACACGTGCCTCACTGAGCTTAAAGTTAACACAGCGTCAGTGCACAGCACTTGCACACGTAGATTACTTCTTTTGCACATATTAATTTTTTTAGTTGACACTTTTGCTTGTATTTTTTTTATTACATCACAGCAAGCGTAGGTGTCAAATTAGTTAAGGTCGCGTATGGCATTCTGTCCATAAGAAATTGAAAGCCCCCCCCCCCCTAAGCTTACTTATAACAAAATGCCACGGGAAAAATTATTGTTGGTTGGTTCCATGACAAATCAAATTCGCGGTTCTAAATATTTTACTAGTGGAACCCAGGATGTGCCCAGGACCGTCAGGCGCAAAAAGAGCAAGAGTAGATATTTTTACTCCCAGGCTTTCGGCAGTACTCGACATATGCAAGATAAGTGACAGAGATGCCGTTCATCTCTTACTTGACAGCCTGTATCGAAGCCACTTCCATAGATCCGTCAAAATTCGTTATTAACTGTACATCAATTAGACGCTCTCGCCGATTTTTTCGTAAACAGACAGCTGCTGCCAACAAACAACAAATTCTCGACTTTTAGTTTAGATTTCACTGTCATACATTGGGACTCTAAACTTCTCCCTGACATTACTGGTCAAAACAAAGTTGACAGACTTGACTTCCAATTATTGCAACTGCTCCAAACATACAACAGCTTCTTGGAGTACCAGAACTTTCAGCTGAAACTGGATGGTTCTTCAAGGTGTATTTAACGGAGCAAACTTCGACCAATCTTCTGAGGGTCCTGATATTCCTCTGTTTAAAAGATTTAAATCACAGTGGAAAAACATTGATAAACAGAAGTTCACTGTGTGGTCAATTGACAACAAGGCTGTAAAAATTGTAGCCGATGTAAGGCAAGAAATTCTTCTGTTTGCCATGAAAAAGCTTGAATATAATTTTTCTCGAGGTGATTACAAGGAGTTCCTTGGGTTAATTGTAATTGTTTTGGGGGGAACTCCCCCCACAAGGAGCCTATCATCCGGCTCGATGGATGGCAAAAGCGATATAATGCCTAAAAATAATATTGTTCCACCAACAAATTAAATTGAGCGCCAAGGACAAAAGATCTTTGTCGACGATATGCTGCTTTATTGTCAACCGCGCTACACCGAGTCTTGGTTTTCTGTACCAGATGCCTTGCAAGCACCGTTAAATAACATACATTTAAAAAAAAAAAAACTTAATTCATATAAAAAACATTAATTCAAAAAAACAAACAAGACTATTATAGCTCATATTGCACTTAATAAATTTTTGAACCATTTATGGTACATACTTAAATGAAGAATGTGCTGCTTTTTCCTTTTTTGACAATTATAGAGGGGATGTTGAACAAAAACGTAAAATGGCTTCAAAAGTATTGGAAGATGACGAAAAAAAGGAAGAAGAAGTCAAAAAGAAATTGCATCTAAGACCAGCTGAAGTCTCATATTTTATTGAAAAAAACTTTCCATCAGAGCTCTTGTCACTAGGCTTGCCACCTTTTAGAAAATCTCGTGGAGGACTTAAAAAAAAAGATACGATTTTGATGAAACTTTTTTATTAATTAACTCCACATTTGTTTAATATAAAATAATTTTGGAAAAATTTGACGGTATTATAGCGCTAAATTTTTTTTGCAGATTTCAGCTCACCGCATAAAATTCAATCGGATTAAAAATAAACTAGGTACATAGCTATATTTTTTTTTTTTGAATGAACAGTAAAGTAAAATCTAGCCCAATCTACTACAATTCCCCACTTTTCGGCATCATATTGCAATAGCAGAGTACTGCAAAACGGAAAGTAGAGCGACAGTTTTCGTTCATGATTTCCTCGTATGTCATTTTTGTTATGATACATATTTCGTTCCGCAGCAGCTTTAACGTTCAATGCAGATGCTGAATTCAATAGTACCTGAAGTCCCTGCAATTTATATCAAAACTTGACTCTAAAGTATCTGTTGCCACATTTTTAAAATAAAATACTACATACTTTTTGAGAAGTGAAAGGATTTTTTTTTATTTTGCTATAGATAGTAATTATTTTTGTGGAGGATATTTTTCTTTTTGTGGAGGACGGAGGACATCATCTTATAAAGGAGGACTGTCCTCTTCAAAGGAGGACGGGTGGCAAGCCTAGTTGTCACCTAAATCAATGAAATTGTTTGAAAGATTTGGCTTATCAACAAGCTTTTTACATTTGGATCCAATTCATTTGGAAGGACAATCAGACTATAGGCAAGGAAAGGAAAATTTGACATTATTTGCTAATTAAATATCATTTTTTCAGACAGTGCGAAATTATCGCCAAAAATATCATGGATGTAGTCGAGAAAGTCTCAAAATGCGTTCCGATGACTAAGTTTACCTATTAATTTTTGTTATGTTCTTATAAAAAAAATATACGTTATTTATTACAATTATACTGATTTTCTATTACTATTTAAAAAAAACCACTTTGAAAATAAATATCAAACATTGATATGGTTTTTATCTTATTCGTTCATCAGAGGATGATTTCTTTGGATTCAAATGTCATTGCGGCACGTGTTAATATAATGTTCCGATTTAAATGAAACTTTTTTTGTATGCATTTTTAAAAAAAAATTTACTTTTTTTTTTCTTCATACAAATAAGGACCACCCTAATATACATCCAAGTAGATCTTAAACGCTCGATTGAAAAGACAATACGGTTCCATCAGCTGAATAACTGGAAACTCTACACCCACCACTACACAAAGATCAACCCTAATAAGTCGACTCCCAAGTATCCAGCCTCCGCCTCCAAAGGATTGATCAAAAACGTTGTCCGATTACGTATAGGACACGGCGCTATTACCAATATCTACTGAAAAAATAACCACCACCAATCTGCAGCAAATGTAACAACCGTCTAAACATTGAACACATAATTGGAGAATGTTACCTATCATCAGATCAAGCAAAACGCCATCTAAAAACTAACATCGTCAACACACTAAGCAACCCATCTATTGGAAATCTGAATATAGTCAACAAATCACTAGAAATGTACAATATCACTTTGTAATCCATGTAAAGGGTCCGCCATCTAACTTTTTTTTTAACTAGTGCTTATTTCGCGAATGGTAACACTTAGCTGATGTCTGATTTGACAGATAATTAGTTTTATCCTTCCGCTGAACGAATATGGTTGTGTATACGCTTGAACAACGCTGGGAAATATTGCGATATTACTTTGAAAATCAGCTCCGTATGTTCGTTATCTTGTGAAAAAAGTGAAAGAAATTGGCATCCTCATCGATAAACCAAAGCGTGAAATGCCAAAAACAGTGCGTACACCCGAGAAAATTGCTGCTGTGGCAGAAAGTGTGCGTGAAGCGCCATCAACATCAATTCACCGTCGTTCTCAACAATTGAACATTTCGGAGACATCATTGAGACGAATTTTGCATAAAGACCTTGGTATGACGCCATACAAAGTCCAATTGGTTCAGGAGTTGAAGCCAACTGACCATCCAATGCGTTTTCGCTTCACTAAGTGGGCCTGCGATTGACTTAGAGAAGATGCCGATTTTGCCAAAAAAAATCATCTTTTCAGATGAAGCTCATTTTGATCTTGGCGGGTATGTAAACAAGCAAAATTGTCGCATTTGGGGCACAGAAAACCCGCACGCATACATTGAAAAGCCGATACACCCAAAACGAGTCACTTAGTGACTATTTTGGTCCAGAGGCATAATTGGGCCATTTTTCTTCGAAAATGAGCAAGGAGTGGCCGTTACAGTCAATGGCGATCGTTATCGGGCCATGTTGAACGAATTTTTGTTCACAAAAATTGAAGAGGAGGATATTGGCAACATTTGGTTTCAACAGGACGGCCGGCGCTACGTGCCACACAGCCGAAGCTACACTCGATGTTTTGCGCCCTGTTTTTGAAGATCGCATTATCAGCCGCAGAGGTGATGTCGTTTGGCCACCGCGGAGCTGCGATTTGACACCGTTGGACTATTATTTGTGGGGTGCCGTAAAAGATAAGTGTTACGCCGACATGCCAGAGACAATTGACGCTTTAAAGGACAATATTCGTGAAGCCATTGGTGAAATACAGCTGCACACAATCGATAATGTGCTTAAAAATTGGACCGATCGTGTAGGCTACTGCATGGCCAGCCGAGGCAGCCATTTGAATGATATTATTTTCCATTATTAACCGGAAGGATTGTACTTTCAAATAAAAAAAGAAATTTGAGAAAATATTCAGTAGTTTTTCTTTATAGCATTTTCAAAAAAAAAAAAGTTATTTGGCGGACCCTTTATATAACTTTTATTCTTTCTTTTCTTAATATTGAGCCGAAAGCCTCTGCAGCTAGCGCTCGTTAAATTTAAGTTTTTAACAGTGCATTTTTTATTATGTACATTGTTAAAAAAAATAATAATATGTAATAATAATAACATCTATGAATGAAATTTTTCAACTTTCCTATCTCCACTTTGTTACTTCGTTAATTATAGCCACTTTTATACCCACTTTTGGTTTTACATGTAAAAGTAAAACTGAGCTAGCTATAGATTCCCAAAAAATACTCCTAATGTATTTCGTAGATCCTATTTTAGGCAGCTCCTAACCATTTTCAAACAAATTTCTCAACTAATTTCTAAGCCAACGTCTATCCTGTTCATCCATTTCCATTCAGTGTTATTATAAAGGCATGTCTGAGTGCAATCTCTATAAAGTAAGTCAAATCAGTTTTTAATTCCAAAGCGCTGCAATTCATTTTCCAGCCTCCGAACATGACAAGAATAGAGGCAAACTTCAGGTCCCGCCAGCCGCCAACAAAAGCGACAACTTGCAGACAAAGCCAACCAAAAAACCAAATAAACTCCTTTTGGTAATAAATTTCGCCTTAAGGGGGCGAAGCAGACAGCCATCGGATTTTTTTTTTTTTTTCTTCTTCTTTTTTTTCTCGCTTTTACGATCAATTATAGCGTTTGTTCTCCCTTCTATATTATACACACACAATGGAAGGCTTCCTCATTTAAATTTTGTCGCTTCATATAAAAAAAAAGAAAAGAAAAGTAAACTTAGAGATTTTATTTTTTTTTCTGCATAAATCGAAAAATTGAAAATCGTAAAAAGTTTATCAAAATCCATTTCCAAGAACATGAAAGTTGAGGAGCTACACATTAAACATGATAAAGAGTGCTACTGCAGCAGTTGCATAAAGATAATAATTTTCCTTCATTGCCATCTCGGCTAATCGTCCGTTAAATCTTTTGATTATTTTCGGAAATTGAATTATCCCTAAGGACGGGAAGGGTGGCTGGCGTTCAATAAACTGATTGCGTAAGGAACGCGGTCCATCAAAATGAGCATTGAGTTCGTTAAACATGATGTTACCATTTAAGTAGACATCCTTTTTCCGTTTTTTTTTTTTTTATTGGCACGACCCATAATGGGGCTAGTGTCCTTATTGGATGGTTTTTTTTTTACAGAATGCATTCTCAGACACATGAATAGTAACATAAATCCAGCAGGTTACGATATCAACCACGGTTGTAATAAGATGTGCGTGGAATTACAGTTTATGCTTTTGTAAAACGTAAAAGTAGAGTGTTAACGCTAACGTGCGCAAGAAAATTCTGTTTATGCATCCATATAGGAGTTATGGTAAGTATACAAATCTCTTATGCTCGTAATGTGACGTTTGATATTAAATTTGTTTGGATAACGATTATGCAGGGCTATTATGGGTTTAGCGGTACGCGAGGGCAAATCCTAGTATACGGTGTCGGAGAGAGTGGAACCCAGTATCGACGAATCGGACAGAACGTCACAATAGTGTACATTTGAGCAGGCAATTTTAGAGTGGCTCTCTCCTAAATAACTAGACCGGGTCCTTAATAATTGCAGTAGTTGCTGATAAGCGTATGCTATAAGGAAGTGTCATCGATTCTAAACCCATATTACAAACGTCTCTGATGTTTGATAGCATTGCTTTCATTTTTGCAATGGTGCGCAGTGAGGAAGTGGCCTTTTTTAACCCATTATAAAGGGTGTCCCATAATTTACGCAAAATTTGCATTTTCATTGTTGAGCAATATTTTAAAGGCTACAATTTTTTCGTCTAGATACAAGTACATACATAAATTATAAATAGTATTTGTCAGAAAACAAATTGGAAACGTCGGTAAAAATTGAAATTTAATATATGTACATCGTCTGAAAATAAATAAATATCATCAGAAAGTCAGATATTGGAAACGTCTGAAACAATTTTTAAAACGTCTGAAAACAAATAGTAATCGTCTGAAAAAGGTGTTCCTTACTTCCAACAATGAAGTAGAAGGAAAGAATAAGTCCATAAATCAAAAAAAAAAAAACATAGATGAATTTTGAGAATCGGCGTTGTGGTATTTAATTCTTTAAAATAAGTGGAGTCGATTTTTATATTTTTCAGACGATTACTAGTATTTGTAATTCAGACGAAAATGTTTTAACAATATTTTAAAAACTAGCTGTACCCGCCCGCCTTTGCCCGTGCACAGAAATTATATTGCTTATATAGATTTTAGATAATAATGTTCTTTCGTAAAATGCAAAAAATGAGAATAATGAGAAATAAAGTTGAAGTTTGGACGCATTAAAAAGTTTCAAATCGAAACGACGAACGGTTCGTGAGTTAAGAAAAGGCCTACTTAAAAGGGGTCAGTGCCAATAACTCGGGCCCCAAGCAAAATTTCCAAAATCGAAAAAAATAATATCTTTATTTCTTATAATAGAATAGAGTATACAAACCGAGTTTGAAGTCAATCGGATGAAAAATAAAAAGTTACCCATACAAACTTTGACCCCCCGTTTTTTTTTTAAGGGTTGAATTTCCAAAATCGGAGAAATTATTTTTCTTTATATCTCACAGAGAGTACACAAACCGAGTTTGAAGTCAATCGGATGAAAACTAAAAATTTTCTATACAAACTTTGACCTCCCCTTTTACCCCTTTAGGGGTTGAATTTCAAAATATCCTTTCTTATTCCTTGTATAAGTATACATCGTAAAGGGAACCTCTGTCCAAAATTTCAGCTTTCTAGAGCAAAGGGTTTAAGCTGGGCGTTGATGATCAGTGAGTGGTAAACTTATAGACCAATAGGTATATCAAAAAATGTGATTTTTAAGGTAATGATGAGGAAGTGTTGCTTTCAAAAGTATTTTTATTTGCCGTTTCCATACCGAAGATATGGACATAAATCAAAAATCAACCATATAAGAAGTTTCGAAGTTGTCCGCATTTTCCAATAAGAACTTAATACGAAACACGCTAAGCCAACACGAAATATTAAACTATTTTTACCTCAAATGTCCTATTATTTCAGAGTTATACAGAGACAATCCAAAATGACAATAAAAACCAAGTTTATTTTATTATTTTAACCCTAGATTACTAAACTTAATTTACTACGAATTATAAATAAATAAATAAAATATATAAATAATAAATAAAATAAATAGGCGGCGCAACAGGCGGTAGACACCAAAGGCCTAGCTTCTCGCAACCATTCGTTTTGTGTGAGTTTCTATTTTTGGAACGAATGGAAGGGACCTACAATTTTATGCCGAGTCCGAACGGCTGAATTGAGAAGCTTTTTCAGGACATCATCTTCATCATACTCTCGGATGTTTGTCAGACGTTCCCGAGAGGTGGCGCAGTAGAAAAAACCTTAAGATGTAATTTGTGTTTTTCCGGGGATCGAACCTGGGATCCCTCGCACAGTAGTCCAGCACACTAACCACTGCGTTACTGCGCCCACATATAAGCAACATTTTCTCTAAATTAAAGTACAAAATTTGGTAAACATTGGGTCTTACCAATAATCATTTTTAACCTTCAACTTAAATATTTTGACGGTCACAATAGATAATTTTATACGGAAATTTTCGCCATTGTGACTTCGTAAAAGTAAGCCTGGACACTAAAAATGATTATTAGTACCGCGGATTTACTACAAATTTGTATTGTGTTGCAGTACCGATATTGGGTCTTTGTCATCGTGTGTACTTGGCTGATCTAAAAGAGCAAATTTAGGGATTTATCGACCGCTACTTACGACGTACTCTGGTTTAATAATTATAATAAATGATGAAATATAAAAAAATAATAAGAAAAATAGTAAATATTAATAATATATGAGTTCTTTCAACCCTTTAAAAATAGTAAAAGTAACGTAAATACCACACATTCGACTAATTGACTACGGTCACACAAAATTTACCAACCGCACTACCATAAACACCACCTACAAGTCATTAACGTGACTAATAAGGAAGGTACTGTGGTCCAGAACAAGCTGTTGAAACCCAGTCGCATCGAACAAGCGAATGTCCATGTGGTGCGTAGTCTGTAAGATGAATGTTTAGTTATCCAGGGTTAAAATAAAAAAACCTATACAAATAAGAGACATTACGAAATATGTCTCTTCAAATTTCATTCATTCTAATGCAAGACAGACATAAAACAAAATATTTTCATTTAGTTTAGTGCAATAAAGAGTCAAACCGAAATATATCTCACAGTCAATTATTTCCGTGCAAAAAAGCGATAAGTGGAAATATATTTTGAATTACTCGAAACTGACTAAAAAAAAACTACTTTATTTATAGGCAGCGATGCCATATTTCACGATTTTCAGGCCACATGACGATTTGCCGATTTTGGCCTGCCATTTGACGATTTTCAGGTCTCAAGCAAATACCCAACGCCGGCCGGCCGATTTGACGATTTTTCACTAACTCATGTTAGACTCACAATTTTCCTCCTAATGGCAACTCCCATCAAATGAAATGAAATCCTATTTCCATCTTCCATGACACATTTTAAGAACACTTCCTAGTTCCTACAGTCACATGAAAGCTTCATCAATATCTTCAAGCTTCAGAATATCTTCATCAATTTCAAAACATTGATTTTCAAGATCCCCAAATTATAGTAAATGAAAACGCGCTTTATTTAGGAGTTGAAGTTCAATCATGTTATCGATTTGTGTGACGATGAGAAAAAAAATATTTAAATAAAATTGTATTTCATTTTACACTGAATTGAGCAACCAAATTTTTAAACGCTTCAATTTTGATGACAATGTTTTAAAATATTTTTTTTAATAGATCCAATAAGCAATAGATGCTTTTAGAATCGTTAAAAAATAAGATACTTCATTGTTCAAATTTATTATTGGAACAATTTTTTAGCTTAGCGGATCAAAACGATTTTCAAAAACTTGATTCCGAATTTAGAGAAGTCCGAAATTTAAACTTCAAGGATTTATTTAAAGATTCTTTGGAATTAATAGAAATTGAGCACTTTTGGAAAGTTATAGCTGATATGTGGTAATAAATCTGAAGCGTTTCCCCTCTTAATAAAATTTATTTTTTAGGTTCTAAGTTTCCCAAACTCATCGGCTTATGATGAAAGAATTTTTTTCCCAAATTAATTTTAATAGATTGACAATCAGTTTTCCGTACACTAAAATGTATTATTTTTTCCAAAGATTATTTAGAATTTCACAAATGCGAATGTCATAATCTCAAAGTAAACGACACACTTCTAAAGAAGTTCAATTCCAATATGTATTTGTGATTATTTATTATATTTATTTTTTCTATAAGCACCATGAAATTAATTTTACATTTGAAACATCACAAGACTGAAAAATGTGTTACTTTTTTTGTACTCAGCAGAAGGCTCTGTGTTTTTATAAGTTAGTTTTTTGTTCGAAAATAAAGAAAGCTTGAAAAAATCGTGTTTTTATGATAATTCTAATTATTATTATAATTTACTGCTTTTATGGTATTGACGATTTTTTAAGCAGAAAATGCAGATTTTGTAAAATTTTATCTGGCACCACTGTTTATAGGGTATAAATTAAAATAAAACTTGATTGTTTTGTTTTTCTGATGTAGTTTCAGCATTATGAATTATAATTTTGTAGGGTAGGTAAGGTACGGCTCCATGAAATTAGGCCCCAATGAAAAAAGGCCCCAAATAAAAAAAGCCCCAAAAAATTATATAGTAAGACACAACAACGATTTTTAGTAGGATTGGGGTGATTTTAAATTTTTTTGTGGCCTTCTTTCATTAATAACTTGGGTCAAAATTTCATTATTTTTTGTGTAATTATACCCCAATTTAAAATCAATTCTATATATTAAGGCCTTTTTAAGAAATATCATCCCAAAAAAAATTAAAAAATTTCTCCAAAACAATGAAAAATGGCCCCAAACTCAATGAAAAATGCGAAAAATATGTTAAAATCGATTCTAATTATTGGGATCTTCTTAAGAAATATCAGCCCAAAAGAATGATTATGTCATCACAAACATAATGATAACCACAAATTACAACAAATATTCAAGAAAAAGTAAAAATGTGTTTGTAAAGCCTAAATTTTAGCTTTAGAAAATTTGAGAAAATAAAAGTTAAAATTTCGCGCGAATTTATTTATGAAAATACAAGTTAAGAATTTGCATGCACTTTCGTCAATAAACTGATCGATGTGTACTCACAAATTCAATCGTCAGTAAGTTATTTACCCCTTGAAACCTGTAACGTCCTGCCTTTGTTACAATGGTATAAGTCGCGTTTTTTCTAGTAGATTTTTGTTTTGATACCAAAATAAGAAAATGAAAAACGTCCCAAAATGTCTTCAAACAATTTCCATTAAATAAAAAATCACCCCAATAAAATGCAAAAAGGCCCCAAAACCATCGGCCTTAAAACAATGAAAATTTCATAATAATTTTTGTTGTTGTTTGCCAATTATTATTTTGGGGCGATTTTTCATAAATGGAATGGGGCCATTTTTCATTATGAAATTTCATTATGAAAAATTGGGGCCTTTTTTCATTGGGGCCTAATTTCATGGAGCCGTAAGCTACAAACAAAAGTTTTATCCTCAACTTTTAAAAAACCGCGCACATTTGCACTTACGCAAATAAATTGTTCACATTTCCTGATCTGAAAACTGTTCTTCACTTTATCCCAACTCATAATACCACGTGGGGTTGTGACATTTCCCAAAATACCAACAATCAATTCAAAATTCGCTACCCTTTCAACAAATCCAATTCTCAATGCTCAATCACAATAACAGAAATCAATTGCTCTGCGTTACGTAGGGCACTTTACTTTCAATTTACTGCCACATTACATCGCACTGAGCACTGAGATGTATATGTCTCCATTAACGTGATGTTGTGCGACTTTCGCACGGCACCCGTGCATTAACCTCATTTCTCTTCCATCAAACACACAATATTAATATTTCCATCAGCGCCACGCCCCCATTTTCCATCACCACCATACCGACCGACCGACAGTGGACGGGGGGGAAACGGAAAAAAAAAATTAACATTTCAATTGTTTACCCAAGCAATTGTAACATACACAGTGCAGCAGCGGTAAACGTTGAATCCCATGAAAGGATATTATATCCTTTCAGCACCGCTGCCATCGCCATCCCACCCCTTCTTGGGTATGGATGGAATGTTATTGCTGCAATAACAATTGCAAACGATTTGAATTCATTTAGCATGCACGCAAAACGCTTTTTAGCATGCAAACTTGGCCGGGTAAGCTGGGTGTAGAACAGCGGAATAATCAAAATGTTCACCGAACACGACTCGGAAACGAAATGTCACGGTAGTATGTGGGTGTGGGTGCAGGGGTGCCTTAACTACTCGTAAGATGGAGCTTCCATTTTTAAGTTGTTCTTGTTGCACCATCAACTTCTCCATTGAAATATTTACGTATACCTACAGTTGTTGTTGTGTTACCTACTACACTACATCCACTGTCATTAATAGTGATGAGAAGACGGAGAAGGATACTTTCACTTCTTATCTAACGCCTTTGAGTTCGCTGTTTGCTGTTTGCATTCTCGCGCTCGGGCTCTGGAATCTCATTAAAAGAGATTTTATTTTCCTGAAGATCACGAAGTCGAGATAACTCAAACTCAAACTAAAGTTGTTGAGGCTGAGGTACCTTTGTTGCTTCTCACACCTGCTATTCAACCATGCAGATCTGCTGCACACAATCCTCGTTACTTGTTTTTATGCTGATGCATAATTTACTCTCTTGTTGCATTTAAACCCCAAACCAACCCTCGTCCAAGGGTAGGTAAATTCATTTTTCTGATTATGGATTCGCGAACCGAAAACGACCTAGGTGCCTTTGAATATTATCTTCAAGTCCTTGTTTAATGAACGACGAGTCATATAAAATCAATTTTCTCTGTCCGAAATGCATACAAGGATATTATGCGAACATCCTTTTCATGGGTACTTATGGGGGATTTATGAAGTTTTTCGTGAAAGTAAGCAGGATTTATGAATTTAAGGTGCTCATTGATAAGCTTCGTCATAAAAAAGCGTAAAATGTTCCCTTTTTAAGCTGATACCGGTACGCAAAAAGGAAGAGCGTCTTCATTATAATGAAGCCCTTGTTAGTAAAAGGGTATATTTTCGTAGGTGATATATAAAATATGAAGAAAATGTAATCGACTACTTTGTTTATGGGTTTTCCAATGCGAAATATTGTGTGCTGCTCTGCTGGGGGCTGGGCATAAAAGGGTTCAAAAGTTTATTGATTGACAACAAAGGGTAATGCAAATGGGATATCATTTCGCACTTAGATTATTTACGAAGTGGACAGTTAAAAGGTTATACGATGCGAATATATGAGAATACAAGAGTTCTAAATTTTGCCACTTTTGGTCCTCTCTATCGATACCTGCTCGCAGCTCAGTGAGGGTGACTTATCGGCGTGGGTGTTGCTTTACTAACAGCATGCCAGAGGGGGAAATGTATTTTTTTTATAAAGGAATTACACATTTTTCCAGCCAAGAGTGGACCAAGTTTCCATCAGGCCGAGATATTTAATGATAGCCATATGAGGTGTATTGTGTATATTGACATCTATCAATACTGGAGCCAGGTTGGAGTTAGTGGCGAATGGGTTTATATCCCAGCAGACAACTACAGTTTGAAGCATCCACATCTACAACCGTTGCTGCACAGAAGACAAGTCACTCACCTATGCTTGTTCTATAGGTACTTCCATGGTATATATGTTCTAAGGAACTCAAAGGTATTATCCCTCGAAATGCAACTTTTGGGCGCCCCACAAGACAGGCATCTAATGCTCATGACCATACAGTATACCTGACAACCGCGAGGACATCAATTTTCCAAAACTCCTTCTGTTACAGGTCAATCAAACTCTGGAACTCGCTTCCTGGGGATATATTTCCTGAAGACTACAATTTGCAGCAATTTAAGTGCAGAACTAACATACATCTGCAAGCATCTCGGGGCGCTGATGAAGCGTTATAGGTTCGCCTTTCCCTAGAAAAGTATTAAAAACAAAAAAAAAACAAAAATTTATGATTTCTGGCAAAGAACAAATTTGGGTATGCGAACTTGTTGTAAGCGATAAATTTAAGCAAGAAGTCTTGAGTTTTTAACATATGAGTAAGCAACTTGTCACTATCCGCATTAAGGCTATTCAAGCTCCTCAACAAAGCATAACGTCTTGAAAAAACTTCCTAACGTAGAACTGTTCAAAACCGAACAGAAGATGACCTCCATACTCATCAGGGAACCTTTCTCCAATATCCTTGGTAAAGCGGATGAAAGTCTCGGTGCAAGGCTTTCCACAAAACCATCAACAAACGTGGCCAAGGGGAAAAAAAAGGGCAGACCTAAGATGGTCACATATGAAAGGGCAAAGTGCCTCAAAGGCCTTATGGGCTGAGCTAGATCGGAAAAAATCAGTTGAATTGTTAAAACTCAGCAGATCAAGGCAATAGGGGTAACTGCATTCTTAGAAAGTATGATGGGAGATAAGGTTTAATAAATACGGACGGCTCCCTGAAATTACGCCAAAAAAATTAAAGTGGAAAAAGAGCCCAAAAACCTCTATACAAATTTGTGGCATTTTCTTAGGAACAATCGCCCAAATATTATTTTGACACAAATGCCGCTAATTTTGCCATTTTTCCAAAACTCTTTCGGGCATTTTTTCCATTTAAGAAAATTGAGAAAACGAACAAAAAAGTGTTTTGGAAAAAACACAAAAAAACGTGAAATAAGACCTCAAACGTAAAACGAAACCGTATGGGGGGCATGCTGCCCCGCTGCTTGGGCTTACTGTCAGATTTCGGGCCTTATTTCATTTCCTTTTTTTGCGTAATTTCCATTTAACTTTTTTTTTTTTTTTTTTCAAAAATATGGCGTAATTTCCTGGCATTCTGGTGAATTTTCTTTTTTATTTTTTGGCGTTTTTGCAAAAAATATGACGCCGCAATTATTTTGGTCCTTTTTCCAAAACACTTTTTGGCGTAATTTCTTTTGGCGTAATTTCAGGGAGCCATACGGACAGGGACACGTGCAAGTATTGCGAGGAACCACATATCGCAGAGGATTATATTACCTTCTCTGTGAATGTCAAGCTATTGTTCGGAACAGAAGGAAGCCCCTTACATTTTTGGGTTTGACTGTGAGAGTTTCCCAGGAATGGAATTTTAGCTAGCTAACTCTTTGTCCGGATATAAGTTTATCATTTTTATCTTATAACTGATTATACTCGTAGTTTGAAATACATCATATAGCAGCCAGTTTGTCTGTCATTGACTCGGATAGCAGTACTTACAGTCCGGTATACATTTGACCTTTTTAAAGGCTGAACTTGGCGCAAGTTTTAACGACATGAACCTTAACCTGGAATGTACTGGCAATGTAAGGTAATGTAACAATTCATTATATTATTATCAAGAACTACTTATACTTGACTAAATAGAAACAATATCGAATCGTACGCTTTCACTCAAATTTACGAGTTAATTAAAAGCAACAAAAAAATACATTTTCACCCAACTTCTCACAAACAGACGCCATTTCTGTAATCGATTGCTTTTTCATTACAATAACCACCCCTAGCGAGAAGTAATTCTCAAACTGCCATTAAAAGCTATCCATTAGTAAATGCGATTTCATGAGAAAAACAATGTCAAAGAAAATAAATCAAATGCATTCCCTACATCCCTGCCGGTAATGAAAAACCGCACGATCTCAGTTACAGATTCTGTAGGTTGATTGCATTTAATCCCTGAATATCATGGTTTGACCTTTCAGTGCATACCACCGGAAACCGGAAAACAAAGAAGTCTAACTGATTTTATTGAAATAAAAGGAAACGAAATAAAAGCCAACACCAATGCCACTGCCATCAGATAATAATCATTTTTGTTCATAATTTGTGCATAATGGTGCTTAGTACAAAAATAAGATACCCGCACTTACCACCCTTAGCACCGCAGCACACCGACGCGACGCCCTTCTCTGGTAGGGTGGTAGCTGTAGTCTTTATAAATAGTATTATATTAATCCACCCCAGCACTTCAGTGGCACACGTAAATAGTCAGTCGTACACCCCATCATATACCGTATAAAGAGGAAACCAAAACAAGAATACACCCTTGTGCCCAATTCGATTTATCTCTTCATCCTGGCGAGCACACAACAGAGCGATAAATGTCCGCAATCACTGTCGCAACACCTTCTTGACTTTCAGCCACCCCTTCTCTATTAATTTAGTGTTTATGTTTAGTCCTTATTGGGTACGGGGTGGGCAGGGCATTAGTTCGAGTTTCAGAAAAGTCATGCATCTCAAATTCCCTGCTACAAGTAGAAAATAATTATCAATTTCAGTCCTCCATCGTCCTTTCAGCGTTATAATCCTCACAAAAGATGGACACGGTTGGATTGAATTGTTGCCATACGGCACGTAGCTCCATGGGTGGGGACGGGGTACACGCTCAGTCATACTACTCCATCCATAAATAAAAAAAAGAAAACAAAATAATATACCCCCAGGGTCTAGGCACTGAAAATAATACGCATAACACATGTATCCGTTTATGTTTGCTTGGAAAAGGGTCCGTCATTAAGGAGATCTGGCAGATTTTGATGGCGATGTTTGTTCTGTCTGAAAGCCGAACGTCGTCCTATTAGAGGACATATTCATACAGTGATTTCTTTCTCATTATTGCTGTCGGCAGTGTGGGTGTTGTGGGACACTATGAAGGGTTTATGCAGTGATTTTACATTGTGTGTGACAAGTAGATAATACAGACCATTTTTGACACGAGACTGTTTTTTTTTTTTAAATTAGTTTTTTTTTTTAAACTCCAGATATTGGTCGATTAAAAAAGGAATAACGTTCTAAGAATATCTTTCCAAAAGAATTATAAATAAAAATGTGTCAAAACATGCTAACTCTTACTCTGACTTTTACATAATAATGTGGTGCTAAGGTGAGGTAGCCTTAACCAATAAACTTTTGCAGTTGGGGCGGTCATTGGATAACTGCCAGTGATTTGAGGTCGCCTTTCGCAATAATTCCAGTTGGAATCAAAGACCATTCGATTGTACGCATACTACTGTTGTCCATTTGCTCAACGTGTCTTAGCCATCTTAAGCGACTGATGCTAACTTATTTGTCCATGTTGATGTACAACTAGTTGATTTAAATATTTCATCCCCTCAAAATCCCATTAATGCAAAGGTGACGAAAAACAATTTAAGTTCTAAAAAACCAAGGGCATCTTCAGCCGTCTTCCATTCTTCTGCGTCAAAAAAGCAGTAGGCCCGTCAGTTTCAGGATCCTTGTTGAACTCAAGTTAAAATACTGCAAATACTCGCATTTGCCTGACAACAGAATTTTGGTTGTCTTTGCCTTCCTCTAATGGCAGCTCGGTTTTCTTTATAGCAGACTAATCTGCCTCTAATTATTAGTCTATATACGCGGTCCATCGCCAACTCAGTGTCCGAACAAACTTTCTCCATGCAGGTCCGAACGTCTTTGCATGTTTTTCCGTTTTGCAGATTCGTCATCATCGAAATATGGTTTGATAGCAAATCTTACTCACATTCGTCAACCTGATGTAGGACCATCACAGACTGCCTGGAACCCTTTGGACGAAAGTGCCTAAACATTTAAGAGTCAGTAACCCACTTCGAGGTATGCCGTTGACCCATTAGAGGCTATTGCGTAACCATTCCTGTTTGAACACCCTGACATTTCCTTGATGGCTTACGATCCAAAAACTTTGAAGTATATATCTAGTATGAGTTATCTAATACAACTTATGAGTCCTAATTCAATAATTGTTTGAATTCATCTACCTTTTCTTCACCTCTGGGGCCCCAGCTTAGACTTTTTAAATTCTAACATTCAGTCATTTCTCGCTAAAGGAGGGCGCCAGCGCCATACAAAAATAGTGGCGTTACCGACATAAGAACTTTGCTCGTCAGGCAATTTATGAATTTCATCTTTTCAATGCTCTAAGGTACCTTGAGTCGTTTTGCAACTGATCTGGCTGACAATATTTGGGCTTTATTGTACGGCTCCCTATAACATGCATCCAAAAAGCAACTTCTATATCATGCATTTTTATCTTCTTCTTCTATTTATATAAAAATGAGTTTGATATGTTTGTCCTTTTATATCTCGAGTTTGGCAACATCGAATTTAAAGATTCTTTTTTCCTTGAAAGGTCTTCTTTTGTAGCAGGTTTTTATGTATATACGGTCTTTGTATGTTCATTGGTACATGAGTTATAGGGGCGTTGTATCGCCCATACAAAAAAAAAACATTTAAAATCTTATATCTCGAAAACCACAAAATCGATTAAGTTTAAATTTACAGACAATCTTAGATATTGACCCGTGGGTGTTCCTGTGTAAATCGAAAAAATAGGACAAAGGGGCGTGGCACGTCAATCCAAAAAAAAAAACACATTGAAAACGCTATTCTTCTTAATGTGGAACAGTTTGTACAGATATCGTAGGTATATCTTGTTGAATCTATTTTCTGTTGAACTTATGCTTTCACTTTGTCTGTTAAATCATGCGCAAAGCCAATTTTTGTCAGTTCGTCGGTTAATTCTTTTCCCCCAACACCTTTAAGCGCTGGCACCAATCAGAGCTTTATTTTGTTCATTGTTTTAGGTTTTGCAGGTTATTGAATCAGTGCAGGACGAACCTGAAGTCGAGCAGGTAGAAGCTTTATCTCTAAGTGATGAATGATTGTTAGTATAGTCGCCTCTCATTCTAGGTTCTAGAATGATCCTTGCACATGCACAATTGCACATCCTTAAATGGGATTGAATATAAAGCTTGGAAAAGACAGAATCTTTTCCTTGGTGTCTTTTTGAACATTTTAGGGCAAGTCCAAAGGATCTGACTCTATCCGCAAATAACTACATAGCATAGGTATCAGCTAAGGTATCATATCCGAGAGTAGGACTTACCAAATACGCAGTTTTAATTCAGTAAAATTGTCGTCTGAGCCTCAAGTCTGATCTTCTTACAACAGGTTGAAAAACGTATATAAACTCTGATAAATGACACCATAGAAGAAATCAATCGAAGAATTACACTTGCCAACCGCTGTTTCATGGGGTTGGGAACGAAAACTCCAAAATTAAAATCCCCAAGTCAAAAATCCCCAAGTCAAAAATCCCCAAGTCAAAAATCCCCGAAATCCAAAATACCCAAATAGATTTCGAGTGAATTCACAATGCATTAACAATAAAATAGGTATGGGGGCGCATGCTGTCCCCCTGCAACCACCCTGCAACCACCCTGCTTGGGGTCACTGTTGGATTTGGAGTAGGCGTAAGGTTAGGTAGATATACATTTCTTTAAATACTTTGAATTAACATTTCGGGGATTTTGGATTTGGTGGATTTTGAATTTGAAGATTTTGTGTTTTGGGATAATCAATTTGAGGATTTTTCAAAAAGTGGGGATTTTGGGGATTGGGCATTTTGCACTTGTGTATTATGTAGGTAAGGTATCCCGTTTCTGTGGCCTAAGAAGGCAACCGACTAGTATGGCGCAGAAGCATGGACGTTAACAAAGCCGAATGAAGATCTTCTTGGCCGCCTTCGTTTCGAACGTTTGCGTTGACGGACTTTGGAGGAGGAGACATCTACTTGGTCAGAAAAGTACGTATCAGTCGATTAGGAAGATGGCTATAAGACTTGTAGAGCGAATGGTAATGGACACCAACGCTCCGGCCCGAAGAGTCTTCGATTATAACCCGGAGGGACAACGCAGTAGAGAAAGACTTCGCCTCGCTCAAGTGTAAGGGGACCTCAATGAACTTGAAGTGTGCAACTGGTGGCGGTTAGAAAAAAATCGGCCTAACTGGAGAGGCGTGTTGGTTGAGGGCCAGGTCCACCCTGAACTGTAGCGCCATCTAAGAAGAAGAAGACGTTACAAGAAATTAATAATAATCGTTTCAAAAACTTTTTGTCCAACACACTGTAGTTACCATGGTCCCTTTTTTTATTAAAAGAAAAAGAAAAAAGTGGAGTGTTAATGTACAACGAGCCATATAGCTGTACATTATATAAGAATTGACTAAATAAATTTGAGTTTCTTTTTTATTGTTTGCCGAAAATATATGCCGCCGGCTATGGTGACGGCAGGCGGCAAAGAACCACGTAACGCCAACTCAGCCCACACCTTATCACCCCCCTGTTTTTATTACGCTATATTTGCAGTAGTCTCGTCGACGAGATTGTCAATGGGTCGGTTCTCGGTTAACGATACTCTCCTGGGCCCAGGATGTCCTCCATCTACGTGCAACCTGCCATTGCTATATTGGTATTACAGCTTGTAGGTAGTCTTGTTCTTCTTGTTTGTTCCTGTTTTTCCTGCGCCTTTAATGATGTAGCATCAGTAAGGAAAGTGGTTAGTTTGCTTGTTATTTTGATTGCCTTGTTTACTTCGACTCAAGGGGTGGCTGAAAGAGAAGTTCAAAAGCTGCAAAAAAAAAAATCAGAGAACGGAAAGTGATATACGAAGCAAAATACAAAAAAAAAGGAGAATAGATACTTATTAGGAAATTGACATTCTCGAGGTCATGTCCGCGAGTTCCCTGCTCATTATGTTATTACTTTAGCCAGGCACCAAAGTTCTGCGCTCATTATATTATTATTATTTCAATTTTATTCTATATCTTCCACCTCGACCTCATCCTTGAGGTTGGGGACGTGGGTTTTTTTTGTATTATTATTTTTTGTTCTACCATCATATTTAACACCATTCGTATCTCATGGTGGAATATCATCTTTTGGCCAGACCCGGTCACGTCCAGTTTTTAATTGAAACATTTCGCGGAATTTTCATAATTATGCGACTGCTCGAGGCCATGCGATAGGTGCTAGAGGTTGTTGCTACCCACAATGTCAATTCGCTGTACAAACAGCCCGGAACAATTTGCTTAACACTAAGATCCTGTGCAATGGCATTGGTCCAACCATTAGGCCTTTTAAGATTTCATTAAGATTTTTAAACATTTTTTTTTTTCTCTGCAGGGGAAGTACTCAACTTATCAGTGTTCGTCTGTATTGAAAGAGGGACGGAGAGTGCGACTTGGAAATTCATACGGCCGACGCGACGCGGCAGTGGATGAAATGTTTTAATTTTTAAAATTACCGAAGCAGAAAGAAACCCCGAGACGAGATACAGAGTACAGACCGGATTTTGGGTAAGGACAGAATAAATTTAAAGGATATTGACACAATTAGAGCGTATTAAAGTGTCCTTAATGGAAATTAATTAACTTTATTTTTGTTTCTCCTTGGCAAATCGTTTCTCCGTGTAATTACTGAAATGGACACCTTGTGGGACAGAGAGAGTACGATATAATGTGTTTTCTTGGGGATTCATTTAATTAAATCATTTCGTATATACGATAAACACGTGTATCCTTTTGGTCGGTTATTATTTCAAATAACATATTCTATCTTTAGAATATGAACATAAGACCTGTCAAAAGGTTACCGTTTTTTTTATAGTTTAGTCAGTGAGTTGAAGTTGCATCAAGTGTTGGATTTATCAGGTGTAGAGGATGAAATTTTTAATTATTTAGACACGACTTATCTGCATCATTATAAAGGGGCTGTTCTGGCTTAAATTTAAATACTCAACTCAAAATTGGAAACGTCCCTGGAGTGAAGACTTGTTGAACGCAACCCGAATACCTAAATGACAATGTCAAATGAAGAAAGCGAACAAGCCCTCACTCCACACTCCACACGTCGTAGAAAGATGAAGAAGGAGCGCCTGATTTGACTGACAACCACTTCTTCTTTAATCTAGAATTACTGATAAGCTCCATATATACATTTTGTAATTCCATCGCTTACAGAAAACGCATGCTTCGAAGCAAACTTTATCAATATCTATCTCTGTTACCTCAAAGAGTGAAAACTACTGAACAGATTTCAATGACACTTTTTTTAAATTCTTCTTAAGAATGCGAGATGGTTTTAGGCTATTTGGTTTATTGCCATGTCCTTTGGAACCGTGAAGAAACACTCGATTTACAATGAGTTATAATTACTTTTGCCATATTTAAAGAAAACTTTGTGCTAATCACTCACTCTTGACTCGAAAACCACAGCTACACTTGGACTGGAGGCAATTCTCAATCTGACTTCTCTAGACCTACACATGGAGGAATCTGCTACCAAAAGTGCCTTAAGGATTCGCCAGAGTAATACTTGGAACCCGTGCAATTTTGGTCACGCACAGATTCTAGGGACCATTCTCCTGCTCGTTTCCGAATAGATGAATGTAACACAAATGAACCCACGAAAAGGAAATATCGATCAGTAGGTCATTACTTCCATGACCTAAAAGAACGTTTTGATGTATCACTTTCTTATCTTTACAGGTTTCTGAGGATATTAGGATGTCTGGACGGCGAGCGTCGAGTAATCACTAGAAGAAGGGACACGATGCTAACCATTACTAACATAAAAGGTTAGCCCCCATTTAAAAGAGCATTATGCAATGGGTCCACAAGGACCTAAGTGTGGTACAGCAATTTGTAAACCTAACCTAACCTACTCACTCAATCACACAATATTGAAACTAAAAGGTGTTTCATAATTCACGCAAAATTTGAATTTTGCGCCATTTAATAGTAGGTACAGTGCTGCCAAAGCAAAAAAAAATAACAATATCACAGCTGACAGTTCGGAGTTATTAAAAATGAAGCGCTATATGAAAAAATAACGCATTTTCATTGTTAGGCTTTATTTTAAAAATAATGAAGGTTTGTTCGACCAAAATCATCTTCAGTGATGAAATTCATTTTCATCTTGATGGCTTCGTTAATCGTCAAAATTGTCGCATTTGGGGGTCAGAAAACCTACGAGTAATATAGTTGAGAAACAAATGCATCCACAACGCATGACTGTTTGGTGCAGATTTTTGGGCTGGAGGCATTATCGGACAATTCTTCTTCGAAAATGCGGCTGGTCAGGCAGTAACAATTAACGGTGTTCGTTATCGTGACATGATAACCCTGTTTTTAGTGCCTAAATTACAAGATATGGTTACGTCCAACATGCGGTTTCAACAAGACGGTGCCACATGCCATACAGCCGGAGACAAAATTCAATTGCTGCATGAGTCATTTCCTAATCGTGTAATCGGCCGTTTTTGCGATCAGAATTGGCCATCCAGATCTTGCGATTGAACGCCATTGGATTTTTTTTTCTTGGGGGTTTTTGAATTCAAAGGTCTATGCAATCAGGAACACGACCTCCAACGCCTTGAAAGAGGAAATTGGGAGGTGTATTTTCAATAATACATTAATTCAGCCACATTTATGCGTAACGGTCATAGAAAATTTCAATAAAAGAGTACGTACTTGCTAGAAAAGTCGTGGCAACCATTTATCCTTTGTGCTATTCCATACATAACCCCAATCTGTATACTCTATGAATCAATAAAAAATGTAAGCTTTCTAATTAAAAATCTGTATTTCCTCTCAAAATTACATTTTGCGTGAGTTATGAGACACCCTTTATAATCGTTATCTCCATTTTGGTGTTTTCCCTTTGCTGCTGTCTCTTAGAAAAACACCGGAAGTTGTAGCAAAAAGCGGCAATTTTTGTTTGAGGAACAGCACAAATGACTGAAACTTGCCTGATATTATGTTCGGTTTAGTTACTATGATTAGGTAGATAAACTTAGCATAACCTAAATTTCATATCGCGAAAGAAGTTGCGAGCACAGCTAGTTATCTATACAAGTTTCTTTAATTTGAATATGGTCCTTCGAGCCGGATGTGGTGTGAACAAGCGAGCCACATATATGAGCGCGTAATTGCTAACTGCACTAAGTCGAAACTTATGGGGGAATGCCTGCAAAACGTAATAAATATCTTCACTGTACCTCTGCCATATTTTAACAACGATGGTAGGGTAAGCGGTTTACATCGAGGGATCTCTTTTTTATTCAAGAAATTTTTTTATAAACAAAACAAAAATTCCACAATAAGTCCGAACGCTCACTCGTTTGCACTATTGCCAGTGTACAAATGAGCACAATTCTGCTATGCTTTTGCGAATCTCATTGTAGACGAATAACAATGATTGAACTAATTCCAGGAAATAATGCAGAAAAAAAAAACAGCAACCAGAAAAATCCCATACAAGAAGAACGAAAGGAAATGCAGGGTGGGCTCATGGCTCAACTCTGTGGAAACTGCATTGCACACTATGCGAAGCAACATGAACCTGTGCGCACTGGTACAAAGGAAATGTGTCATTTTCCACTTCAGTTCGCAGTTCGCTGACGGAAATAAGGAGCGGAAAGCTCCGAGAGCACTCTCACCGAGGCATCCTTCAATTGTTTCTCAAGTAGGATTTGAACCATTTTGTAGATTTGTAAAGAAAACACCTTGTTAACGATGCACAGTCTACTGTAGAAGAGCCTTAATATTGATGCAGAGCAGAGCAGAAGGTAGTTGTTGTTGCTGAAATAAAATGTGTATGCAGGTATACACCTAAAGACAGGCACTGGGATGCTGGGTGGGTGGATGGACCAAATAGTTTTGCACCCCGAATTAGCGGGACTAATTAGTGTGTGTTCATTGTACATAGGTCGCAGCTTAGCAATTTGAATACCGATGTTTCACTAAGGAGCGCAGACAGCCCTTTAAAAGGATTTTAATTATTGGCTTAGACATCTCTGACACTGGAAGTTGAATTCCTTATAGCAATAAGTAGCAAATAAGCTTCTTAGTGGTGTTTGCAGTCGGTTCAAGTAGCGGGAGGCGGCATTAGTTAATTACGAACTCTATAAATAAATTAAATCTAGTCTTTGTGAATGAAATGATATTATATTTGGGATGACTATTTGTATGCTTCAATTAAAAATAAACGCGCATCAGGGAAGATTTATCTAAAAATAAATAGGCGGCGCAACAGGCGGTAGACACCCAAGGCCTAGCTTCTCGCAACCATTCGTTTTGTGTGAGTTTCAATTTTTTTGGAACGAATGGAAGGGACCTACAATTTTATGCCGAGTCCGAACGGCTGAATTGAGAAGCTTTTTCAGGACAGTCATACTCTCGGATGTTTGTCAGACGTTCGCGAGAGGTGGCGCAGTAGAAAAAACCTTAAGATGTAATTTGTGTTTTTCCGGGGATCGAACCTGGGATCCCTCGCACAGTAGTCCAGCACACTAACCACTGCGCTACTGCGCCCACGAAGATTTATCTAGCTCTGTGAATAAAACACCAAAAGTGTCATCAGCGACTATTGGGTTAATCTGATGGAAGGTTCAAGGTTCGGTTTTGCGATTTAACAAAGATCCACTTATCTGGTTGCACATCATCATCAAGGCAAACGCACTTAGTTCAATGGCTATATTTCTGCCTGGCATTCACTAAGCCGTAGGTATACAAATCCGCCACTCCTCCTGATGTATTCTAATGGACCACTGAAGGACTCACTGGTTAGTATAATAGACTATACACATCAACATTTCTGTCACTTCGCCTGTTCTTAGTTTTCTGAATCTTCTTAGCTTGTTCTGCATGTTCGGCATTTAGAGACAAATCTCCAATCCGATGATTTCAGAAAATGGATCAGTTTATGGATCCATTTGCCTATTGCCGTATTATCCACCTCTCTTGCCTTGCCATAATGTTGCAGATGTTGCGCCTTACACCTCTGGTAACGATGATATCTTTATTAGTTTGTAGTTCGCCGAAGGTAAAAACTTTACATCCGTAGATAATGCAGTCTGCTTTGTTCAAATTTCATCGGAAAAACGTTTGGATCAAATAGCCGACTAGAGTTGGGTTAATCTTTCCATCGCTTTAAGTGCCCTATCGTGGATGGATTATAGAATGACCATGACCATACTAATAATTGACATCCTACGGTAAAAGCTGCTTGCATCTATGACGCCTTTCTCCAAGCATACTGGAAGAGCGCTTAGAAGCCTAGCCTATGATGCTAAGTATTATGAACCAGCGTTTTATCATAAGGCTTCATAAAACAAAGCTTTGTCATAGGGCTTCTCATAACCACCTGGCCACTTTTCGACACCTAAGGTGGTACCTTATCGTTGTGTCATTTGCTGACACCCAATTGAATAGTCATGCTTTGTCGCAGGGCCTTATGGAACCACGCCTCACTTTGATCTGCTTTTTGACACCCAAGAATCACTTTTTTCCGCAGGGATTTACGGAACCACGCTTGTCTTTTAACCGCCTTCTGTCACGTAGTAATTATACGATTACTGAGTGGGGAAGCGAGGTATAAAATGATTCACGTTGGTTTGATTTGACCCTGTCAATTTCTTTTGTGAAATTTTGTCGAATTTCAGTCTATGAATTATTGTTTGCGAGAATAACACTACACCACTAATTCGTCATGACTCCTTTTAAGTGATTGTTGTTGAATAGTTTTGAGCTCTCATAGTTACGATTAGTTGTAAGGCCTTATAGAATCACACTTATCCTTACGCCGTTTTCTGAATCAAGACTTAGGCACCAAGCTTCTTCGTAGTGCCTCACGAAACCACACTTGTCTTTGGATCGATCGCTATAGTACCGAGGAATCACTGTTTATAGTACGAACTCATGAAACCACGCTTTTTCTGACAGAATGCTTTGTCATATACACTCTAAAAAATGCGTGTAAAATTACTATGAAAATGTATGTAATTTTTAATGTAAAAATAGGCAAGTTGCGTGTTTATACACACGACAATAGGTAAAAAAAAATTTAAACACATAATGTTAGATATTACAAACATTTGTTGCAAATGTATACTCCTTTTGTGTACTTTTCAACAACTTTTGTTTAATAATATTCTATTATTGTTTAAACTTTACTCTCAAAATGTTTATAAATAAACAACTTTTGTTTAAATATAAACACCTTATGAAATTTACACATACAGTGTTTAAAGACCAACACCCATTTACACCAATCTGATGAAAGTTACACATTTTATGTGTAATTTTGCAATTCGATTGTGAGTGACGGTGCATTTGCGAGCTCATACGTGATCAGACCATTGAATGAAGCGGTTGAAGCTTTTGCGCTCCCAAGTTCCATGGCATCTTTTAGTGAAAGAAGTGTTTTTTACTTTCTTTACGGAAGTATTTTTTTTTGTTAAATCGAATAATTTTTAGTAAATATCTTAAGCATTTTTGGATTGTTTTATTTCGTTTAGACAGGTTCACTGCAGTGGAGGATATCAAGGCCGATGATAACACTTTTACTTGTTTTTGAATTGTTTTGAATATACTTTCTGACGATGTACAATTTTATTTAATTGTACACATTAAATATTGAATTTAAGCAAAATTACATAAAAAAGTCAAATTTTAAGCTTCTTCATACACAATTTTGTTGGATTTTACACATTGTATGTCGAATTTTGCTACAAATTTGAACATAAAAGGTTTCAATTTACACATTTTATGTTGATTTATAAACATTTCTTTCTGAAATTCTGTTGGATTTTAAACATTAATTATGTAAATGTACATTTAAATTGAACATCTTAAGTGTAGAAATACGCATTTATATTTAAAATCTATGTGTGAATTTACACAACAAAGGTTTAAGATTTACGCATTAAATATTTAAAATTGATACGTGCGTAAAATTACTGCAATTATGGTAGGCAAGTAGATTCCTCGCTTAATGATAGTAAAATTACACGATTTTTTCTTAGAGTGTAGCCTCACCAAACCGCAATTAACATTGGTCCGATTCGAACGGCCTAAAAAACATAATATACATAATATTTTTTTCTTGAAGAAAAACATTTTTTTTTTTGTCTAAATTTTAATATTTTTTTTTAATCAAACCATGTTTTCAATCCAGTTACATAGCTGAATAAGTCTATACCTACCAAAAAACTGTCAGATAGGCGCCTGTAAGAAAGTCTGGGGTGGGTAACAGGATTTTAACCCTTTTTCTCGCAGGATTCAGCCACTCACGCGAGGATATATCTCTATCCTAGGTTAATATTCTAGACCCCGGAATCGGCAAGTTAGACCTTAGATAAAAAGGAAATTCAAACCATCTCAAAGTCTTTGTGCGAAAAATGATACTTTGACTAGAGGGGGGTTTAAATTCTTGGCAAGATCCCCTTAACTCTGCAATCTAAATGAAATAAGTGTTAATATCCGCTACAAATACTCTAAAAAAGCAAGGCGCGCTTCCCTTCGGTGATGTGGCAGTGGCGTGGTGACCAAGAGCCCTGTGGAATAGCGGAAGCCTATGTATGTATGTATAAGCAAATGTGGACGCACACATCCAAGCGGACTGGGGGCGACGGTATTTTGCAGGTGGCGTGACACCAGTCTGGCGCCACTTATCTCATACAGTACAAGTTTAGTTTTCGAGTGGCGAGCGGATGATGACGAAGTGTATTTGTATAGGGGCACAGGCACAGTCCTTGTAGAAGAATATCCTACTGTAGAGCCTGGTGACGCGAAGTGGATTTTAGTATTGCAGAAGAATTTAAGTCCAAGAATTTAACATAGGATGACATTTTAAAAACTACTGATAGATGAATCGGTAGCACCATACGTTCTTTGCCACTTCAGTGCGCGTTAAATCACTTTCATACCACTTCGCCGCCATTCCATCGCCACTCTTATGACGCCTGTCAATTGGTCACCACGTCACTGGCACGCTACTTGCTCACCACTTAACTGCGCGCCTTGCTTAAGATTTGGCTGTCACTGCAGTCCGCGGAGAAACCTTGCCTCAAAATTTGGTTGAAGTCATCTTTAACTTTTGTTTTTCTTCAAGCCATATTAACACCAACATTTATTATTTTTTATGAAAATCTATATCCAATATTTACACCAAATTGTGAACCATAAAAGATATCGGTTTTCAGATAGTAATACAATATTTTGAGTCTTTTTCAATTAAAAAATGTAATATGCATTACAATAACAATTATCTCTACTACCTATGTATATATGAATTAAAATAACATTTCAATGAAAATTGCAGATTTTGTGGAAATAATTTACCAAAAGAGGTGTCGCCCACTTATCCATCGGCACTTGGCATATATTAACAAAGAATAAGCCAAGTTCGACTGTATAAACTAGTACTTTCGCTGTCGACCATTTGCCTTGCAGAGGCTTAACTCTGTATAATACAAGAGGAGAATATAATTGTTCTTTTTCGTGGGAAAATGCAAATTTAAGTGCTATTTACTCAGTCCACACCATCACGTCGTCTGTCGGTCGTGCAGTGTCCCACTGAGAGAGGCAAACGCAAACCATAGCCAGTGCATGGTATTGTTCCTTATCCGGGGTTTTTCACAAGTGTCCGCTGTTTCTTTTTTTTGTATTACGATTTATTCAAAAATAATCACCATCCGTCCTCCATTCATCATGGCACGGTCTGCAGTCGTCAACCATTTAAGCGAAATAGTTTCGGTCGTCTTTTTTTTTTTTTTTTTTTTTGAGAAATAAATTTACACTCTTGGTACCATCTGAGGGTAGAAATGGAAACGGGCCAACTATGTAGTTTTAGTGATTGCTTTTCTACCATAGAGCTGGACGCCGCCGGTCGAGGTGATGATGGTGATGTTGAGGATGTAGGTACGCTGTTAAAATTAAATTCATTGCAATTCAATGTTATTTGAGCTTGTTTTTGTACATTCTTTTACTCTAAGCGCATTTAAGTCCCAGTAAAACATTTTATAATTTTCGAATTACACACTCCGACCGACGTCCGACGAATTAAGGGATTCTATCGTCCCTGAGCTTAGGTAAGAGTAGTTGTTTAGCTTTTTAGATTTTTGAAAATTATATAATAGGATAATCCTTGGGAGTCAAACAAACTTAATTGCTTAGATTTGGTGATTACAGTAAGTACTTTTTAATTTTGGTCCTATATTTTGGTCGTCTTTGTTTAATCAGAGGGAATTATTGTCGTGTGCAACCTTTTTATCGACATTTATTAATCAATCATTATAATAGTGATTTGTAACATAAAAGTGATATACTTTTAAACCACGCTCCCACCCTGCGGATTTCATTTTGTCAATGTCATATCATTAAATCCTTCCAACGCTTTTCTTTCAATATTCTCTCTCATAACTTTTTTTAACTTTTTGGACAGTTTGTATTTACATTTTAAACTGTATTCTTTGATCGACTTACAAGAATGGCAAAACTCCTTATAATAATAAATCAGTAAATCTGTCTTTCATCCTCTGTCGGACTTAAAATAACGCTGACTTTGTAGAGCCAAGAGAGCCGCGACAAAGTCATTAGAAAATTGAGAAATAAAATGTAATATTTTGGAGTCTTAAGCCAAGGGTTCTTACGGAGGATTAAAATTTCCATTTACATCAAATCTATCTTGATCTTGTTAGCTTGATTTGTTCAAGGTTACCCGGATCTGGGTTCCAGGTAATAGCCACGTTTACGGAAACGAACATGCTGTAGAGCTGGCCAGGTTCAGCTTACCACTGCGGAATCTTTCCACATTTCGCTGGAGGAGGCGTTGAACTATATCATTGTGGCCACAAGCGAAAACCGCTTAAGTCTGAAAATGTAATTATCGGGAAACGAATTTTGAAACTTTATTTTAAGTATGGATAAAACTGACATAATTAAGAAACAAAAACTTTACAGATTCTGATAGAAGTCTTCAACAGCAATAGTTTAAATAATTTTTGTTTTTTAAAATACGTTTATTTGCAATTTTAGCCAAAAAAACGTTATTAAAGTTGTTTTTCCAAAACTAATTCCTCCCCTTCTTGCTTACCTATGTCACTTAAGTTGTTATTTAAAACTGAAAATTTTCTTTCGTGTCTTCTTAAATAAGATAAGCCGTTTTTCATTATCATTTTTTTTAGTTTTATTAATTTAAGCGATATTTTTTATTGAAACATAAAATTAAATAATAGTTTAATGGAAAATTCACGATAACAAAAAAGTAACAAAACCAGATAATTTCATTGATAGATAGTTAGGTACATTAAAAAATAAAAAAAAAACACTTAAATCTCATCAATTTCGTCTCCATCTATTAGGTCAGGATGTATATCAGCTACAGATTGCATTTCCGTATCTAAGTTGTTATAAAATTCATGAAACGCAGGATCAATAAACGAAAATAAGCTTTTAAGATCATCTTTTTTTTTTTGAACTTATTAAATTTTTGGCTGGTGCCTTGGGAATTTCATTCAATTTAAGTGAATTAACACCACGTTTTGTAATATTTAGTGTTAAAAATGGCTGATTTTTATCCAGGGTTGTTTTGTATTCAATTTTGCCGAACATAGTTTTGTTGTACCTCAACCATCTCACCCTATTCCATACAAATTTGTTACAATCTTCGTCCCGGGTTCTCCACAAAAGTTTTGTTTTTGAAACAGAACCAAAGTCGAAGAAGTCTTGGCTGTTCATTTCGATTACACTGAATGGGTTTTTTAAACCTACAGTTCGGACAAAATTAAACCAATCATGAGGATGATGAATCCGTACCTCTGTTCGTTTCTTTTTTTTTTCTATCAGTGCATGATCTACATCACACTCCATATGAGTGTGACCTGGCTCTAAGAATTTGTGATCTATAACTTCAATACTAGTGTTGGCTTGCAAAAATGTTGAAAACATTGTGCTCACAAATGAATTCTTATTTTGACCACCACACGAATCACTATAGAAAATCAAATGTTTTACTAGCTTGTCGGCGCTTACATTTTGCAAATGCTTCAGCAAACATGATGCAATTTCATTGCCACATCGCTTAGCCATTGCCTCGTGCCACATAAAACAATACGGGGTGTTTGAGTAGAAGTCATGTACGGTAAGATTATACGTCCATAACTGCCGCTTGTAAAAACTTACTGAATTTCGGAGGTATGGAGTCGGAAGGCACTGTTGAAGGTCAAATGCAAAAACCTTGATTCCATTATTTTCCTTGGCCAGAATTTTGTCTTCCCTTTTAGAGTCGTATGCCAAGTCCGTCATGATATGGTGTTGGTCTAATTCACTTTGAAAGCTTGCAAGTTCCTCAGCTCCATCACGTTTTGCTATTTCTATTTTTGTTTTCAAAGTGTCACACCTATTACATGTGTCGATGCTGGGCTTCTTAAATTTTATATTCATGCCTACCAAAGGAATACAAAATAAATAAAATGTTCACTATATGATTATAATTAAGTATACATATCTTTAAATATTTGTGAAAATTTGCTCAAGCTAACGGAGACTGTCGGATGTTTTTCACAGAACAGCTTGTACATTGTAGCCAATGTCAAATCCGCATGAAAATATTTAAAAGATGTGTCACGCCTTGTGTAGTGACTTTCGTATGCAGGAAAGCTGTTTATATGGGCCTTAACAATTTCAACCGTTTCTTCAGACATTTTATTAATTCCTCCAGCCGAACCACGATGATCTTTAAAAGGCATATTCGGTTGCTCCAATTTTTTTTTTACTACTGATTTCAGAAAACTTTCAGTTTCGTTGAAGCATTGCTTGAAGCACTTCTGACAGACACGAATCTTATCCTTTTCATAGTTAATGAAGTACTTTATATGATGCTGTCGGTTTCGGGGTCGAATCTCGCTTTTTTTCAACGTCTGTGATTTTTTGTCTTCTATCTCTATCAAAGCACCAATAAAAAGGATTCTTTGGTTGAAAGTCCCCAAAGCCCAATAGGATTTGAAGATTTCTTTCTGTTTTTGAAAAGCGATTTTCTCTTTGCAGTTTTGTCGACAACTATTAAGAGGCTTACATTTTCTGGCTTCAACCACTCCAGTTTTTCGAGTGTAGGATTCTCCCCTGTTTCTTTTTATAGCAATTACTTTACTCGAATCATATTCCGATTGGTTTCCCGTTGTAATCTGTAGAGGAGAATCAACCAAATTTGCTTCAAGTTGCTTTCCCATCTCCAATAGTTCATCGTCATGAGAATCTGAGGAAATGTCCCTTTCTGAAAGTTCAAAATTAGGATCACGTACAGAGTCATCTGAACTGAAATCGTTTTCGAATTCTGTATTTATATTGCCACCGAATTCTCCGAAAAGTAGATCCAGATTGTCATAATCAACTCCATCTGCAGATGACTTTGTTTCGTTGATTACGGGTTCAGAAAACAACTTGCCGTCAGATGCTAATTGGACACAAAGGACAAACTAATAACACACATTCATAAATAGACATTAATAAAAACAATTTACCTAAATCACTTGCTCTTTCACAGGGATCATTTGTTTTCTGCAGTTGTTCAATTTTTTTTTCATCACGTTTACCAAACACACCTTTTCTAGCCAAGTTTAAAATTTGCAAAGCTCGGGAACTCATATTGTTGCACTTTTTTTATTATTTTCACCTTAATTACCTTCACAACACTTTTAACCGAATTAAATTTTTTTAAGCACTTCACTTCCCAAAGATCTTAAGTCAACTGAAATTTCCTCCCTACATTTGAAATAACGCCTTAACTCAACTTAATTCTGCAGTTCCTAGAATTTTAATGTTTTAAAAACCGCTTATCCTACATAGTCTCCTTCGGAGTATCCAACGGAAATTTGCAATAACGACTTATGTCTATTTAGCTACAGCCAAAGAATTTTGTGAGGTTTGCAATAAACGCTTAAGTGGATTTAAGCCGTTTTCAGTAGAATATGCTCGATTGATTTTTGAATATGTTTTTAATTTGGAAAAGTATCTTAAATCGACATAAGTCGTTATTTGATACCGAGATATTATAGTTCCAAAATTCTTTTGTGAGTTAAGCGGTTATTGTAAATGCTCTAAGTAATAAGAACGAGTTAAGCGGTTTTTTATTTTTGGCTTATTTCAACGAAAATATTGAAATTAAAATGCCAGGATTTTTTCTATAACAGAACAGAGCATACAGATTATGATGGAGCAAAAAAAACATTTTTGTCTTAAGTCGACTTAAGCGGTTTTCGCTTGCGGCCACAGTATTATCCAGTATCCAGAAGGGTGTAGCCAAACTACAGTTAAAAAAAAATCGCAAAGAATAACTTCAAATATCAAAGGCGTGGGCACTGTCCTATAGAGGGGATCATGCATTAAGGTGGGTTTCCACATGTCGGTTGATTGACAAAGTTTGACAGCTCGCGTTTATGTCATTGAACTACACATTGATGCAATTAATTTTCATTGTCAATTATAGACAAAGTGGCATTTTGTTTGACAATTCAGCTATTTCCACTTGTCCAGTGGTTTCTTTGTCAGTTATTGACAAACGCTGTTAGTCAATTCATTGACAAGCAATTTTTCGCTATTTCCACTTGCCAATTTTTTAATTGGCATAAAAATACGTCAATTGTTAATTTCAAATAGACAAGTGGAAACCCAGCGATGGACGTCTTCTTCTCAGTTTTATTGCTAGTTTTTATACCCTCCATACAGGAAGGTATATTCCCTTTGTCATTACCTTTGTAACGCCAAGAAGGATTCACCTAAAACCAGCGGTGGCCATGGTGTAGTGGTTAGAGTCATTGCTTGTGACCCGAGCGGCATTGGTTCGAGCCCCGACGGCGGAGGACAGCAATACTCTGCCACCGTCCATAAAGAGAAACGAATAATATCAGAGTTTCTCCACCACTACAGCAAAAAAAGGGCTTTCTGCTTGGTAGTACAATGAACCGAGATTCACTTCATATGCATTTAGCATTTTACGTATTTTGTAAATTTCCGGATGTTATTTTTTTATGTATAGTTTTTACCAATAGGTAGATGTATTTATTCACGTGGCCACAATTCACAATTGACAAAGAGATGACAATTCCAAAATGGCAGCACAAGTGAAAATAGCTTTTAGTGAATTCGCAAACACATTTAACAAAATTTCAATGTCAATGAACTGACAAACGATTTTTTTCCAATAATTGACAAATTATTGAAATGGACTGACAGTGGTGTCCCGATTCTCCGCCATCGACACTAAATTATCAATGGCTATCCCCATCCCAATACAGGTGGGCGCAGTAGTGCAGTGGTTAGTGTGCTGGACTACTGCGCGAGGGATCCCAGGTTCCCAGGTTCGATCCCCGGAAAAACACAAATTACATCTTAAGGTTTTTTCTACTGCGCCACCTCTCGCGAACGTCTGACAAACATCCGAGAGTATGACTGTCCTGAAAAAGCTTCCCAATTCAGCCGTTCGGACTCGGCATACAATTGTAGGTCCCTTCCATTCGTTCTAAAAATAGAAACTCACACAAACGAATGGTAGCGAGAAGCTAGGCCTTGGGTGTCTACCGCCTGTTGCGCCACCTATTTATTTATTTTTTTTTATCCCCATACAGGTAGAGGATTGATTATAGACGCTAGTACACGGTATGTAGCACGCCACATATATATGTGGCTCTGACGTCACGAGAGAGTGCACAAAGAGAGCTTGTACACGGCATGTAGCCATTGGCTCCATACGCTGACGTCAAAATTACGTCAGAGCCACATATATATGTGGCGTGCTACATACCGTGTACTAGCACTTTAACCATCTCATACAGGCTCTAGGCTCTACCTAGAGGACGCCTGCCTGATGGTACGGATTCCATAGCACATTTTGGGATCCTGGTTGGGGGCATGCGTTTAACATGACCAAACCACCGACCGATCCGTCCGGACTAGTAGCTGAGTGGAGTTCCTCACGTATTCTGGTGTTTCTTATTCTACGGGCACACCAGCAATGTAACGGAGGAATCTAATTTCGACAGCTTGTATCTGTGATCTAGTTCTTTCGGTCGTTACCCAAAGCTCATGACTATAGGTACGTGTTGGAACAAATTCCGAACTAAAGACTGACAAAGTGACAACTTGATTTTTACACTAAGTTCAGAATTAAGTAATAATATTTTTCACGGAGGAAATTCAATTTTCCACTTCCACCATTGCTCTATAGGACGATAAAATGCTACATGCAGCGAGAGACGCGTTCAATCGCAATCAGGCAGATCCTTTGTCAAACAAATGTCTTTAGAAGCGGGGGTTCTTTCGGAACTGGCCGTTTGTTTGTCATTCGAAATGGCAAAGTGGAATCTAATTAGACATTTCAAATGCTTAAGTCCTATTTACAGCAGACCTCCATCTTGTAAGCTTTCCGAATCAAATTTTAGCTATTATCTCAGTAGGTATACAAATATATATTCCCTCCGATTAATTAACTCGAAAACGTTAATAGCTTGACAAACAACTTGATGATCAATTCATATACACAAAATTTTGAATTTCTCTGCTGACCTTCGTATCTCAGCACCGTATCCTGTTAGGGATGTTCATATTAGTTAATTTGAGAGAAAGCATTTAATTTAAGTCACAACTGACGGGTGCGTCAATTATAAGGACTTCACTTAAGCAAAAGCCGATAGAAATTGCTACATGGCCATACCCAAACGTCTCTCAATTTTTGTTCAGATGCGATATCCTAGATAAAATGCAAAATCTGGTCTAACCGCATTCAGCATACATTGTGTTTCATTTCATCAGAAAGGACTTCAAATAAAAATGTGTACGCAATCACGCAGAATGCGTGACTATTGTCACCCATATTGAAGTTCGCGATCAAAAATAAACGCAATAATGTCAAATTGTCAAATCGTTGCCAAAAACATGTCTACTGATAGACATCACACATTCAGGTTAAAGGTAGTCCTTATAATATGTTTGGTATGAAACTCTTGCATGGAAAAGCCATATTCATTTATGTATAACTCGGTCAGAAAATCGTGTTAGGTGCAAGTGGATTACACCGCATATGCATTAATCGTTTGCATTTAGAATGCAATTCGAAATAGAATTTCCATTTCCCCGTTATACGGATGAGGTGGAACAGGAATTAAATAAAAAAAAAACAACGCGTGCATGTGTTAAATATGCAAAACGATCAGAAAAACAAAGAAAAACAATTTTGAGGGCGCTACGAATATTTTAGTTTCAGGTCTCACTCGCGTGCTAGGATACGGAATTGGGATATGAAATTTATTCATGCTATTGTTGTTGTAGATATATGTACATATTTCCTTGATTTGGGTCGAAATAATTTCCATCGATGGCTTTGTCACATTGAGTGGGTGTTGTATTCAAAATCGAGATATATAACACTTTACAAGTTCCTTGAATGTTAAATTTATTCATAAATTCAACAGCTTTGTGACATTTTTTTTAATACAATTGGGGGCAAGGGGAAGCAAATAGCAATTCTGGGTAAATATTGTATTAAAACGTCAACGATAATAGGATACTTTTTTAGCTTCTTTAGTGGGAAGTTATTTTTAAAGATTGGTAGAGATAGTATACCTTACGAAGGATGTCGTTGTCGTTGTGTCTGGAACGTAAACTATGAATATTTTTATACACCAACACCCTTATCCGTATGTATTGGAATTCGATTAGGAATTGTCTTGTATTGGGATACCTTTAGAAAAAAACACAGGGATGGGTTATAATAGATTTTCCATGGTTTTGGTAGTTCAATGTTTTTGCTATGTTATTTAAAGGTATATACATAGGCACATACAAATTTCCATGACATTGCAGAGATGTTCGCTTATTAGCAGACACTTTGGAGATTTCGTAATTTTGCGACGTAGGTACCCACATGTGGGACAGTGCAGTCTAAAAATATAAAAATGCCGCCAGAAAAAATTAGCTGCGTAAGAAATGTATGATTCCGACACACATTTCGCTCCTATACATCCTATACATCCAAAAGTGCATCCATAAAGAAGTCCGAGATAAGACGGCGGAAGACCTACTTTTAAATTCTAAGAAGCGAAAGCTGCTTCTCATTTATGGCGACTTCAATGGGCCTTGTCTACGTCTTTGTCGACTCGGGAGCAAAGCATGACTGAACTTTTGCAGTCTTTACAGCCGGTGAAATGATAACATTACATGACTCCTCACAAATTCTCCTCCATTATTCTAACTAGTGAATTAAGACTTTCGAAGGGGCCATATCGGTGTGGCCATTTGTTCGCTTGTTGTGTGAATAGTATACCACTTTTTTTTAAATGTTTTAAAATGCTATAAAATCTCACAAGCTAAAGTATTTGCATACCAGTGCTCGAGGGTCATGGAATAATTTCGTAGGAATATCGATTTGGAGATTTGTTTTGATTATAAAATTTAACCAGAAAAAAAAAGAGATTTCAACGAAAAGTTTTACTTAGGCTTCAATTATAGCTATCAGTAAAATGCAACCGAAAAAAATATTTGTTTCCTTTTACGTACGAAAAACTTTTTCTGTTCAACTTCTCATTCAGTTTCACGAAGTATTCCACTGAATTCCTATAATATGCTATTGTTAAATGTGTCAGTTTTGTTCTGTTTCGTATTTTTACGGATGCATTTTACTGATAGCTATAATTGAAGCCTTATTTAAAGTAGTTTATTTATAAATAACGAAAAGTAACGAAATAAATTGTTTATTGCGTTTGAGGCCTAGGTTCTCTTCTTTAATTATTTATATTATTTAGTTTAGTAAAAAATATATTCAAAGTAGATACCATTTAATGAAAAATTTTGTATTTTTCTTTACAAAGGGAAGAATGAGATGGTTTGTAGGAATATACGCCCGGCTAAACCAAAATTAAAACGCTATATAATTTGTTTTATATATTATTTTGTATAATCAACTCAATCAAGGTATATTTTATATGTTTTAAACTTTTTTTGTGTATTAATATTATTATTATTGCTTTCAATATCTATACATCTATACATAATAATAAAATTGTAGATTTTTTTTTGTTCCACAATCACGTAAGAACTACTAACCCGATTGGTATTTTTGGAAAAGGTAGGCCTTAACAATGGGCAACATATAGGCCTTATTTGGTCAAAATTGAACAAAGGGGCGTGGCTCTGCACATACAAAAAAACATTAAAAATCTTATATCTCAAAAACCGCCGAATCGATTGATTTGAAACTTACAGACAATCCTAGGTATTGGCACAGGAGTGTTGCTGTGAAGATTGGACAAAGGGGCGTGGCTCTGCCCATACCAAAAAACATTAAAAATCTTATATCTCAAAAACCGCCGAACTGATTGAGCTCAAATTTACAGACAATCTTACGAAAGACCATTATTATCTAAGATCTCATCTCAGCAATAGAATTTCTATGCACGGGCAAAGTCGGGCGGGTACTTACATCTAGTTTGTAAATAAAACGAAACTTGATAAGGAAAAATATTGAGCAAATATAAATATATTATACCTACTAGCTGTCGAAACAGGGAATTTTCGGCTTTCCTTATGGGATATCTCTGAAAAATACTCTGAGACACACAGAATTAAACAGATGAGAAAATAAATAATTGTAAACCTATACTGTTACATTTTTGGGTATGTTCCCTTCAAGTCTCAATAAACATCGAGTAAACAGTGTGTTTAGAGTAGATAGGGTTCTTCGTATACTGATGAGACCACCCGATTTTCCGCTGATGGATTTTCGAAAAGCACACGATAGGTACAAGTCGACTGAAATAGAAGATAGGGCAAAGTTAATCAAAAACTAATACACGTCGATGGCTGGAACTCTTTTAACTTGGAGAGTTAAAAACACACCTCACACTCTCACAGTCGCTTAGAAGCAAGACTTGTATATAGTGAGTAATTTTGGGCCCTATGTCATAATCATTGACAGGGGACAATTCTACAAATTTATCGCCCTTGTCTGACAAATTTTCATTTCATAAAATATTGACAAGTGACATAATTGTCAGTTAAATACAACGACAAATTTGTTATGACTATTTTGTTATTGTCATATTTTGTCTAATGTGCCCTGGCCATTTTGTCATATTAAATATTAAATATACGAAATATTAAATATACGAAAATATACGATTGATTACTTTCTGCTGTATGCTCTAGATGCCCACTAATTTTTTTTTTTTTTTTTTAAATACATATACGGAATTATTGTTTGTACTCCACAATTAGATTTGAGATTCTTCACCACTTCTGCTTGAAGAAATAATAATATTTAGGATTTTAAATCATACTTTTCACTTCACTATTAATACTTGACCGAAACTCAAACGCCTGTGGGAATATCTAATTGTCACCTGTGGCTTATTTCACCAACTTACAAATTTGTATTTTCAAACATTTTTCAAAAAAAATTGTGAGTTTTTGAATTATTTTGTTTCACCAAACTCTGGGCTTTAAACAATTTTTCGTTGTTTTAACAAATTTAAATTTGTGAAAGCATTTTAGTTTTTATTTCACAATTACAATACTTTATTTGTATTTTACAGGCAACAAGTTTTGGAACTTTCACAGTTTTTGTGAAATGAAATTACAAAATTTGTACAAATTGTTGAATAATTTCACATGAGAAATATCACCTGTAGCTCCACTTACAAGTCGTTTTGCAATCACATTTCATTCGAAAATGTATTCGCGACAAAGACATAATAGCATTTTATTAATAGTGAAAACGAATAATTCATTTTGAGTTCCGGAAAAAAAGTCTACCGACAACGTCTAAATTACGTTTTTTTTTGGGAATTTTATGAACAATTTCAAAAATTCAACAATTTCACAAAATTTTATTGTTATTGGACAACATTCAACTCCAAGACAGGAATTTTTTACTGGCTTGCTTGTAATTGGCAATGGAGGATAACATCCCGTAAATACTTCCAATCATTGTTTCCGCAAACTCTTTAAGAATTGAGTTCACGCAAGATGTTGTACATTCCTTAATAATTTTGTTCCTGGGTGAGCGCATCGGAAAACCTACCGATACAATTTCTTTTTTATGTCTTATTATAGATGCTACAAACAATTTATTTGCTATGGTCATAATTAAACAATGAGTAGTTTGACAAACGCCACCCACAAATCTTGTTGAAAAAAGCTGTAAATCACAAGTCAACGGAATTTCTGGTGAAATGGTAATTTCTAGGACTTGTGATAAACATGTTGTTTTTTCACAATTTCTATAGCTTTGATCACAAATTTTTAAGACACTTATTGTATTTGCTGAAACGAAAATTGCCATTACAAATTTGTAGTTGCAATATACAATAACAAATTTGTGGTTTTAAATTTTAATTGATGAAATAGGCCACTGACATACTGACAAGATTGTAAATAGTAAAATTTTATATGTCCCATAAAAAAATTATCAGTACAAATTTTTTCGGAAAATTCATGAAAATTCTTCAAAAATTCCTGACAACAATTTTTTTATAAAACCAAAACTTGACAATTGTCGTCTATTTTCCGGCAATACTACAATTATTTATGAAACAGAAATTTAACAACTGTCCAATTGTGAGTTTACAAATTATCATCTATCACTATACAGTGCCACATGAAGTTATATCGGAGTCTGTTTATTAACAACCAAGAGTTGGGAAAAGTATTACAAACAATTTTTTTCCAAAAGTAAGTCGGGGATATGAATACTGGGCAGGTTGTTGTCTTAGCTAGCAAACTATACTCCATCTTCATCAAGTGCAACCCCCCAGAAACATTTTCTAAAGTGATTAGTGGCGAATGACTTAATGTAAAGCGAGGACAGTCGCAGTTTGTTGCTTGTAAAATCGAAGCATAAGGAAATAAATATGCAGCCCGTGAGGGACCAACTTAATGCCTAGCCTATATATTTTAAAAAAAGTCTGAAGAAGAGAATCCTGGTGCACTCAGACTCCAATTCCGATCTATAGTACTATACGCTACTAAGCAGAAACTTTTTTTGGTGTAAATTTTTGTGTGTGTTTAAGTTTGTCCAAGGACGGTTTAGATTCACATTTGGTAAACATTGAACGAAAGGGCGTGGCACCTCCCCAACAGAAAACCTAAAAAATCGTATATCTAGAAAACTACAGATTTGATTGAACTATCATTTGATTGAGCTCAAACTTTCAGGCAATCATAGGTATTAGACTGCGAGTGTTCCCGCATTAGTCAAAATTTAAAAAGGGGGCGTGGCACTTCCTGTATACAAAAAAATACATGTTAAATGCTATTTCTTGACACTGATTTTAGCTAAAGTTGTAAAATTGTATACATTGATGAGCATTGTGCATTGTCCAAACAAACAACCGCGCGAATTGTAGGTGGGATTGAAAAACGCGGCATGGCACCCTTACAACAAAGTTATTTAAAACACTATATCTGAATGCCTGATTGAAGCATCTTATAAAATCGGGCGCGATTGGACAAAGGGGCGCCATAGTTGGTAGAATTTGGAGCATTGAAATGCATTATCTTGATAGACAAAAATATATCTAGACAATAAAATTCCTGGGCACAAGCAAAGCCGGGTCCAGCTAGTATGGGATAAAATGTAACTAAAATATGTATGACATACAAATGCTGTGGAGTGGTTGCACCACCAACATACAGCACCCCATCTTCTAACAGCCATTCCTTTTTCTGTGTGCTCGTTTTAGTTTTTCGATGAATGCCAGATACCCAGTAATTTATGCCGTGTCTGAGCGAATTTAGTAGTTTTGTCAAAACAGCTATATTCATTGATGCTTGTCAGAGAGAGGTGGAGCAAAGTGGAACACCGAACACATCGATTAGTGTAGAACTCCTCATTCTCATTGTATTCATCATTATTTTTATTTTATTAAAACGGGTGCCTCGAAATCCTGCAGCACACCGACCCCACTACTAAACTATTGAACTACTAAGCAGGAACCACTTTTACATAGTGCCGTTCGCCGTGTATTGGTATTATTGCCTATTCTCTCTAAATGGGTCTGGGTTTTCGTGCTGGATCATGGAATAGGTTAGGTAGAGTTTTGCGCTCCACTGACAACCCTTTTGTAAACCGATTTTTTAAAACTTTTATGTTCTCATTAGCCTTGCTTCATATTAAATACCTGACTTCATCGAAACCCCATCAGCGAGCCACAGTAGATAGTAGGTACTAAAACACCCTCACTTAAAGCTGTGTCCTTAGAGATAATTTGTAATTGTTAGTTTACCAAAACAAATGCAAACAATTACACTCTTTTTGTAATTCAAAAAGAAAAAAAGAAAAAGAGGAAACGCAACGCAAATCATTTCTGGTCTAGTTAACAATCTATTTTCTAACAGAAAATACTATTATCTGAACTCATTTGCATTCCAACTGTGCCGCACAACGATGCACTGTGCACAGTGCTTACGATTATAAAATGTCACAAGCAAGTTGTCAAAAACTTGCCCTCCTTCAGCATTGCACCCTAAAACAAAAACTCTCCTTTGCGTCATGAAAATCTGACACTGATTCCACAAAACTATAAACTTTCCATCAAATTACCCGCACATTGCCGTAAATTAGCCAACAAAAAATACAAAGCCAATGCAGTCCATGGAGTCGAGAGATAGCAGGACTCACGATACAAGAAACAATCACAACTTACAAACCCCAAAAAGGAACTTACGACGAAATCATTTCCGTCAGTTGCAGTGGGAGAAAGGAAACCGACCGCAGTCGTCACGCCCTTCCTCTCTCCCTTATATGCATGCATATTGGATGACAATCTCCGAAAGCATTGTTTTGCCGACTTTCAGTCTCCGTTCAATTACCGCGTTCACTCGTTGTCTGACTTTACTACCGGGTGTGGATCCCTCTCATCGGATTGCAGTCGTCTCAAATCAACAACCGCACACCGTTGAATCCTGGACACCTCTCTACAACGGCAACGGCAACCAGCCGCTGACCAACCTCTCCAGCATGGGTTATGGGGGCAGAGTTATGCCACAACATTTGGGGTATCCGAGTAGCATCCTGTTTTGTGCCACCAGAAATTGTTGAAATATTCACAGACAGAAGTGAGTTGAGGTTTGCCATCTTTTTTTCGTTTTCCCAAATTCTACTATAATATTTCGAGTTGAGAACAGAATACAAAAAAAAACAATTGAAAATATAACGAGGAGTTTTTTACGAGTGTTGTGTACTGCAAAAGTGGTGGTGGCATCGGTTGAGGGGTTCTTTTAAATCATAAATATGCAATTAGCCCTCAGACAGTAATGTTAATATGATTTGTAATAAAATAGGTACTGCAGAGTCATGTTTAGCATCTCGAGTATATAATCCTTCATTGGCAAAAGTTTGAGTCCCCAATCGATTTCAACCATAACCAGGTTAGAGTGATCTGTATAAGATGAACAGAGCTGCATGGGACGCACTATTAGTATTTCCCAGAATTGAAATTCAAATACCCACCGGAAAATATCTCAGAATTCTGGGAAAATTTTTACAGTGGTTTAGCTCTAGATCTAATAACTGACGACAAGTTAAACAGAAATAACCTTTGAGGGACTCCACATTGAGCTTTGCTTGCTGACTGAATAAAAAATTAAAACTGAATTGGAGTCCTTTGAATATCTGATACCAATAGTACAGTATATTAATCGAAACAAATAGAGATCGTCCTGATGGAAGACGAGGTAAATAGATATACTCCTGCCTAGATAGAAGTACCGAGCGAAAGTAGTGTTCATTGAATGTTTTCACCCGTACAAGGTATAACAATCTGTTCAGGGGCGAACTCGGGTGGGGGTTTCGGGGGTTCAAACTAAAAAAGTAGGAGAGTTCATTTTATAAAAAAAAAAAAAAACAATACTGAGTCATAATCTACTTCCTACCGACCAAATTGTTCAATATTGTGATTCCGGAAGACTGGATCAATTAGTGATCTTAAACACTCTGGGCAGCGTTACCGATGGACAATTTGAAAATGTCTCCAAAAAATGTCGCCCGAGCCAAAAAATGCGTCCCACCCAATTTAACGAAAAAAACCTTCTTTCAGGTTTAAATTATACAGTTTATTAAAAAAAGAGATTTTATTTTCTAAATGAAATAAATTTTAAGTAAAAAAAAAAACAAATAAAAAAAATAACATTTCATGTAGAGAGTTTTTCTATGAGCGTGTGCGTTATGCCCAAAACACATGTGCAGAAATTCTGAATGCTTCACTGCATGCAGTACTGCAGATGAAATACATGTGCAGAATTCAATTTGCAGCGGTTGCCGTCATTGAGGGTAAAAATATGTGAGTGAAACAAAGACGACAAATAATTCCCGTCTCTCTTTTCCTCGTATGCATCAGTAGCTGAATTTAAAAATTCGATGCTGCCAAGTCTACTTAATTTAATTCACTGCGTTGCTATGCAGTGAATTTAGAAATAGAGACATGTTGCAGTGCTGCGGTGTCTGCAGAACTTACATTTGTTTCACCACATAAGAACATGTGTATTCTAATCCTGCTGCGCAGTGAATTCTGCACGTGTGTTTTGTGCATTAGTCTCGCAAAAACTCAAGAATGGCTAAATCGATTTGGATGATTCTTCTTTTGCTTTGTTGGTCTTTAATCAGGGGTGGCTTAGAAAATTCGGAAAGCCCCAAATGAAAAGCCGTTCACAAAACTCGAAAACCGCACCAAACCAATTGATCTCAATTTTAGGAGAATCTTTGTTACTGGCCCAAAGGTGTTTTTGTGAAGTTTGGTCAATATTGAACAAAGGGGCATGGCACTTCTCATACAAAAAATTCGTAAATATCTTATATCTCGGAAACCACAGAATATATTGAGGTCAAATTTTAAGAAAATCTTTCGACGTCATATATCTCAAAACCACCGAGTAGATTGAGCTCAAATATTGAGAAATTCTTTGTTATTGGCCTGAAGGTGTTTCTGTGAGATTTGGTAAAAATTGGGAGAGGGGCGTGGCACCTCCCATACAAAAAAACTGGATGTCAAAAGTTATAAGACTGTTAACATTGATGCGCATTGTCAAAATTGAAATTTGGTAAATTGACCTCAATTTTTATAGGTATGTAAATAAAAGACATTGAATGCATTTGAATACGAACGAGTTTCATTTAATCACCAAATAAAACTTAAACTGTAGAAAGTGCGGCCAATATTGCCGATCTCAATGAACTGGAGTTGGAAGGTTGATTGGGATTCATAATCGCAGAGATAAGTTTTAGGTGTTACGAAGTTCACCGGGTCATCTAGTAGATATGCAAACAGGCGAAGAGTTATTAAAGAAGAAAACACACGCACATGTGTATTTCTTTTCCAAAATGTTTGGGTGTTATTTGAGAAATAAATTGAAGTTTTGAAAATGCGTCCCAATGTCGCCTGAATTTGTGAAAGGCGTCCAAAAAACGCGTATTTCGAATTGTGGTCGCCACGCGTCCCGACAGAAGAAAAGACGCCATTTGGCGACTTATGTCGCCCATCGGTAACACTGACTCTGGGTGTCCTATCACAAGTCGTTCAACAGACAGTCCAGGAACATCAATTCGGCACCGTAGTGAAGAATTGGGCATTTCAAGAAGCTCTCTACAGCGAATTCTCATAAAAGACTTGAAACTTCATGCTTACAAAGTTTAATTGACTCAAGAACTGAAGACTACTCAAGTAGGGGATCCCTACGTTATTTCCATTTCAAAAATCCCTTATTGGACATAATCTCTCATTTGTTTGTTCTTCTCTTTATCTCCAAAATCTCCCGGGACCAAATCCCCTATGCCAAAATCTCCCACAAGCAAACAAAACTTTGCATATACCCAACCTTGCACCTACTCCAAATCCTACAGTGACCACAAGCAGGGGGGTACGTATCGTATACGTACGTACCTCACTTTTTAACGCCATTTTTAGGGGTCGCGGCGACAGAATTAATAACACCAAATCTAAAAATGGGGTATTTTGGTTCTGGAATTTTCCCTTAGGGTTTTGACACCACTGAGATTCACACAAGCTATTCATTTCCAGCAAGGGCAACTTCGGAGCATTCTTCAATACTGAACATTAGGGGAACACATTTTTGTGTAATTTGGATCTGTTCACAGAGTGTCTCCTTTTATGATACGTATCATTTTGTCGGCTGTGGTGGGTGTAAATGTATAAGAAATTGCATATTTTAAACAAATTCAAAAATATCAACTGAATAATACGGAAAGTAATAAAATACTAAATTTATTTAAGTTGTTTACAAAATACCTATATATTATACACTTAGACTTATAATAATTTAAAATTAGTGTGTTATCTTTGATATGTCATTATGGGATACATTTTTTTGTAATAGCACATCCTCCCATTTTGTATTCCCTTTTGATTTTTTAAGCATTATTTACATAGCTACTAGCTACTCTTTTTTTTTAAGTGAAAGTCATTCGATTTCAGGCAACTGACATTCCAACTTTTGATTTCGATGGCGATTCGTTTTTTGTTCATTTCTCCGCATATTCTCATTTTCGATTGCATTTAGTTAAATATTATGAGTTTTTTCGACTGAAAATTTGTGGTCTAAATCTTTATTTAAAAAATGTTTATAGTAACATTTACATAAAACATATAAAATTGGAAGCAAAATCGCATGTCACATGAACAACCCAAAAACGATTTGAAATGCTCATTTATTTAATTTTTATTGCATTTTTTCTGTTCAATTTGATAGTTTCTTCCTCCATGAATGTATATAAACCCATCCTTTCTCAAATTAAAGTCAAATCCAACGCAATCGACAGTGAAATATTTATACAGCTGATTTCGAAAATAAAATTCATAAAATGAAACCATTTTGGTAATGAACTTCTTTCCCTCAGAACTTAGATTGTGAGAAGTTCATTCGAGTGAAAGTTTTAAATTCGATGAAGACTCGATTCGATCGACTCTCAGAATTAGCACGAATAGGTACTCTTTCGGACTCACCTAACAAACACACCAGCGCAGGTTTTTGTTTTTTTATTTGGCAATTAATTTGTGATTTTATTTTGACCATACAAGATGCCAGGAAAAGAAAAAAAATAAGCAGAAGAAGTAAATATTCTGTATTGAAATTGATAATCATTATATGCGTTAAAAGGATAATAATTACTCCTTTTTCCAGACGGATTTTTGATTTTGAAATTTAATTTTTTATTGATGGCCATTTTGACACCAATGCCAGCTGTTAACTTTTCAGGGGTAAAACCGACTGTTCAGAAAAGTGGTTGGGGACTGGTTGGGAACTGTTTTTTTTTTTCACATTTTCTTACTTCACTGAGATAGGTGTGGAAAAAAACAGACCTATTTATGCCAAACGGTCATAGAAAGTTTCAATAAAAGAGTACGTACTTGCCAGCAAAGCCGTGGCAGCCATTTATCCGATGTTCTATCCCATACATACCCCCAATCTGTATACTCTATGAATCAATGAAAAATGTAAATTTTCTAATTACAAATCTGTATTTTCTCTCAAAATTTGCACTCCACAAAGTCGTCTATAGATGACTTATAGTTCGGCCCCCCAGGCTATTCCAGCAGCCTTGTTGGCCTTGAGTTTAAATATCGCTGTCCTTACTTCAGTTTGGTCGTGTGGACGGATGTTTGTCTTTTAAAAAAATATGCCAGAAATTTTAGAAATTATGTCAGACAGATGTGAAAAATCCATCCTCCGCCACTACGTCGCCGGTTTGTATAGGAGAGTTGCTTTGCTGCCGGCAGTTGTTGCATGAGTTGCTTCTGCGTTCGTCACTGAATCTGTTTATCGTCGACAATCCTGATCAACAAAATCGTGTAAGCAATTCCATCAAAGTGCGCGAGATACGGCATAAGAGTCACCATCAACTGCATAATTTTTGTGAAAATCAGCAAATTTCCCTTTTATTTTTATTTTACTATAACAAACCTTAATTAACCCTTGTTCTCCACATCCTAAAGGCAGTGTTGGTGTATATGCAATACAGGGTCACTGGTCACTGCCAATTTTATTATATCGTCTACATCGACTGCCAACGATAAAAAAATGTGCTACATATGCGCCTATATAGAAATAAAAATTAATTAAGTTATGGAACGCAACATGTAGGTGGCGTCCGAATAAGGATGCTCAATGTATTCCTGTAATGTTATATGAAAAAAATACACACTCCTACTGATTTCATTTTACACAGCGAAACAGAAAACAGCATGCATAAAGAGCATCACTATTCAGATAGTTATACGCTGAATACCGTTGTCATTTGTTGTGGCATATTGTGTGGAAAGTTTTTGGATTTTTCGGGCAAAGTTCTTTCACCAGGCTTATCTGCTCAACAAGTTAAACCGGCTGACTGCCCCAATGTCAGTAGGATGAAGTTGGCAAACTTTATTACTCTATTGGGGGGAGTGTTTGCGTATTATTTATTCAATACTTTTTGACTCTGACTGTCCAATGGCCAGTGTCCAGCTTACTAATGACAGGCGGACAGATAAATTGATATTGTATAATATGTTGGTATTAGAGAAAATAAGTAGTTGCAGTGTCACTTGGAGTGGTGATGAGATTTGCGAGTTTATTCAGGTCTGGAGTTTTGTTTATACAGTTCTGATTTGTAAAGTTAAAGTTAATGAATAACTTTACATCTACACAGATTTAGACATTAAGTGGTTACATAACTTATTTAATTAGATTTGAAATGTTGTTGACTGAAAAAAAAAAAAAACTATTATTTTGGATAGGTATGGATATGGAAGTATGCTAATGCGTGAACTAAGCAACATTGATAGCCAGGAAGGAATTAAAAGAGTATAGTTGAGGAATTCACAATCAGCGTTCCCTCCCGTGCTACTATTGTACTCATTTGCTCATTTTGAGTACATTTTTATGAACTGAGTACGGATACTACTTTGAAGCCGTCGCGTACTACTATTTCATAACATATAAACATAATTCATTTTTATTTTTCCGAAATACATACATAATAATTTTTGTTTCCTAAACCTGACACTTAAGGAGTACTTAATAATCTACTTATAAGGACGTTTTTACTTTCCCATACAATTTCAGTATGAACTGTCAATTTCATAGATTAAAAAGTGCCCAATTAAAACACAAAATCACAAAAATTTGTAAGAGAACAAAAATTGACTTCATATATGAGAGATATGTTTTCTTTAAAAATTATACGAATAATAATAATGGACATTATGGTGCAATTAAAACTGTAAGCTACGTAATTCTAATGTTATATGTACCCACTTATTTTTTAAAGAAGATGTGTAACTTACTCAATAAATATTATTTACTCATGGAGCTACCTAGAATGGTCAAGCAATGACGTACTGAGTAGACCGTAGAGTAAACTCCGTTACATAAAATTTTCAGGAATAGTGAGGATTTCTTTGATTTTCAACTATTTATTTGAAACGAAGTTGACTCTGTATACACTGGAACTAAGTCAAAGCTTCAGCAAAGTCCAAGAATTGACTGGTGAATCTGCCCACTGCCTTTTTGATGTATTTTCATACTATTGGGGAGGTAACTTCTATGTTTGCGCAATTTTTGCAATGCTTTTCGTATTTTGAACTTTTCCAACAATTTTTAAAGAAAACTGTAATGGTTTTGTTTTCATACAAATTTATTTGATGTTTAACAGATCAGATATAATTAGCTATGCGAAACAACATATGAAATAAAGGAAAACTAAATTCGTCTTTATTTATTTGTGAATTTGTAAAAGTAAGAAAACAATTTATATTGGGAAATTAAAGTCGAATTTTCTAGAAATGAATGCTAAGAAAATATGTACATTGGTCGGAATTATAGCTTTTTGAACAACGTCCCTAATACACTATTAGTCTTAAAAGTTATTGTTTGACTATACGAATTCTAACAGTTTGGAAAACACAGCTCAGTTTATTTATGATATTTTTTAACTAAAGAATGTAGTCTCAGAAATAATAAAACTACAACTAAGCAATTTATAGAAAAACAAATCATAGCATAAAAAAATAAATATATCTACATCGCCACATCACATTTAGGCACTATTTTTATCAAATTTGTCTATCAAAATCAGCATTGACAGCACTGACTTCGGAAATTGATAGAAATTCTAATTTTGACCACTTTTATACTTATAACTGGAAAGTACACTTTAGTTTAGGTGCATTGTGAGACGTACTATCTTGGAAGCCATTTGAGTACTATTTTCCACCGAGATGAGAACTCTGCCCAACCAAAAGGGAGGGAAGGCTGTTCACAATGAACTGTCAAGTGTCAAAATAATGATATGGTAAATGTTATCCGTGCGTTTTTGTAGTGATTGATAGCAATATAATCGGGTTGAATTTAAGACATGCTTGGTTTTGCTAATTAAAGAATGTAAATACCTATACCTAAAAGGATATCCAAAATCTAGACGAGATGCCCAATCTTGGATGCATAAACTTCAAATTTGGCACGGAATTAAGGGAAGGATATGATGAGTCTCCCAATAAAATGATATAGCGTTAGAAAAGAGCTCATTACTATGGGGGAGGGTCAGACTTGTCATATCCAATATTCGAATATTTGAAGGACTCCACTTTCATACACTTAAGCTTCAGCAATAACTAATAACAAACCTGCTCTTCGCAGGTACAGATAAGCTACTACTATTACATCTACACATATATCGTCTTCGTCTTCTATAAGCTTGCTTGCCTTACTCTCGATTGTTTCTCCGATCCCTATATGAGAGTCATCAATGCACCCACAACTTGCGTATACTCTGACCGTGAAAATTGCTGAATTTTTGATTGCCTCATTGGCACTAGAAAATTAAAAACATTCCAAAAATAAAAACTATAATAAACAAAAAAATATTCTTCTACTTTACCGTACCCCAAAGATGACGAATTGGAGCCCAGTTCAGAGACGGTATGACACCGGAGGAAGCTTTTAGAACAATGCGGAAAGAAATCATGCTTGAAAGAGCACACTTAGCCGCTTTATAATTCAAAAGCAACATTTTAAGACCAAGATTGAGTTCAACGATTAAGTTTAAGTGCTCGAAATGAAAATCCGGACGAACCTTCGACCAACCACACAACAGCAGTGCGTGTCATCAACATTTGAAAATGTTCCAGATTCTAATTTTGTAAGTCTGACAGTGACAGCTCTCTCACTTGATGTATCTGAGTTCTTATTGGCCTAACGGGTAGGCGACAAATCTAGTCAAGAATTTGTCGACTTCAGTACTAAGTTGCATTTTCTCAGAGAGCACAAGTTTTGCTACTTTTTCAAAATGTTGTAAAATTTTTCTGTCAAATCCAAACAATTTGTATTTAAATTTATTAGAAATATTTTTAAATATTAGGTCTGTTCCTTTACTTTTGTAGTAAAAATGGAAAAGACTGTCAAAATGGCTATGGTGGGGATAAATTTTCTTTCAAAGAGAAAAACTTACGACAAAGTTAGTGAACGCTTTTGTAGTAATCATGAAAAATGACAGTTGCATTTGTTTTCCCATAAATTGCATGTGAGTATGAATCCAAGTATGTGGAAGAGTTTGAAGTGATTGAACTAAAATCATTCGAGAAGAGATAAAAGCTACATAATTTTCCCACCTTCTGATACCATTTTTACACCAATTTGTTTCTCATATCGCAGGAAATCAAAAGACAATAATGCAAATAGTCGTTACACGCATTTCAAATTAAATTTCGGGAACGACATTGAGTAAAAATGCGTAAAAATTCGTAAGAATTAGTAAAAATTCGTAAGATTTAAAAGTAAAGGAACAGACCTATTTAAATTTTAGGAGCAAAAAAATTCAATTGTCAAGAAGTGAGATACCGACCAATCTACTGAGTTTTCGCGTTCAGACTCAATCTAGATTGATTCAAGTCGACGTAAGGCCAGCCGCACATTAGATCCGAATTTGTATCGTACGAAATAACGTATGAACTGTGAATACTGGTCGTACGAATTTAGTACGCACACTGATATATACAGTGATATCGTTTTTCTGACCTTGGCAGAGCACATTTATGTCAAAATTTAATTTTGAATAGCCCTGAATTTTGTGCTAATTTTGTGCTAAGTTTTTGATTTTTGTAAAACAAGCCACAAATGACGAAAGCGTGCGTATGAAGCGCAGCTAAGTGGACATTGGATTTTTCAATGCGGCCATTGTTTACTATTATAAGAAAAATGAACTGAAAAGGAATGCCTAACTCTCCGTTTACCCCTCCCGAAATTCATCAAATTAGTACTAAAATGTTTAATATTTATTTTGGTTTAGTCTGAAAAATAAAACTGGTCTCAGAATTCAGGCAATTCAAAACAGTTGTAGTGAACATTTCACAAGACATCAATGGTATAAATCAGGGGTTCCCAATCTTTTCCATACTGCGACTCCCTATAAAGGTTATACAAATTTTTCCACGCCCTTCTAAATGCACACAACCGGAACAAAGCACAAACATGTGAATAGAAGCTGAGGTTACTGAAGATTCACTAAAGCGTTTGTCAATGAGGACTGGTCGACGTTGAAATGGAATAAAACAAGATAAGTGTGGGCGAGGTATTAACGAATCACCATGTATTTGTATGGCCTTATTGTATGGAATATAACACCATGTCCAAATGTCCGCCGCAGCTTCTCACGTTGTCACGTATCCTAGTGGTCCAATCTGCGGCATAGATTCGGCTGAATTTGAGCGATGGCATTGGTTATGTTGGGTTTAAGGACTACATCGTTCGATTGCGGTTTATTCACATTGAGCTGCGTCTAGGCAATCCCACAAGAAAAATCTAGCGAGGTTAAATCGCACGATCTTGGTAGCCAATTCACGTCACCTCTGCTTTAGGCTAAGCGCACAGTGGTGCAAGAAAGCGATGCGATGCGAGAAGCGATTGGGTGCGAGAAAACTGTTTAGATGTATGTGTGCTTAGCCGAGATAACCATACCCTCAAATCGTTCACTCAGAATGACCGTCGTACCATCTACTGAGTGACACGTAGTTGCTGCCACATGCCATCGGTTAGCATTGTTCTGTAGCGCTCGCCGTTGATAGTAATGGCCTTACCAACGTCATTTTCAAGAAAAATTACGGAACAATGACGCCGCCGCGCGCCGGTCTAAAATCCGCACCAAACAGCTTTAGGCCCAACGGGTATAGGCCCAAGTTCCTACGCAAAATACCGACTTCTTCTGCAAAACACAATGGCCAATATCGACCCGACCAGAATTTTTTTTTTTTTTTTTTTTTTTTTTTTTTTTTTTTTCAAATCGAGGTCAATGGCGACCCGTGCGTACCGTCTTGCGACGCTCCTAGGATAGCCCCACGACCCCCTGGTATAACTAATTGATCAATATTTTTGTATTTATAAACACTTTTATTCACTGGTGCTGCTCACGTTTCTTTGTTTAAATTACACTTCTTTCACAGTAAGCAGATACATATTATTATCTATTGTAATAACCTAAATTTTGTCTGACGACTATAAATAAATAATTAAAGTACCTATATATTAAGATGCCTATTATCTATCTACTTATTTTTCTTGATGACGATACAATTTACAGTCGGTTCATCTTCCATAGTCGTAGTGATTGAACCCTCTTTGGTAAAAGAGCCAGCTCCTGATCCTGTATTTGTATTTGAGTTTATGTCCGATGTCGACGGCTGTGTTAGCCCACTCGTGCTGATTGAACCCTCAACGTCATCAACAGAACCAACTTCTGATCCTGTATTTATATTTGTGTCCGATGTCGGCTCTGCTGATTCTGAACTTGATGAGCTTGGAGATGTAGATATGTCTGTATCCTCCTCATCTGGTACATCTAACTCCTGTCGAGCATTACCACTTGCAACGATATTCGCCCTTGCACTTCTACTCGTAAAGCAGAGTTCATTCGTTGTGTCATTATAACTGGCTGAAGGCTTTCCCGATGCATGAGCACCAGTGCTGTTTCCACTGCCTGGGGTATGGGTTAGGGCAGCAATTCCATCTGCGATAGCTACACCGACAACACCTTTTTTGAAGCCCAAAGTGAAACCCTTGATAGCAGCTATTCCATGTGATATAACTCTGCCTTCGGGTATTGCATCTTCTCGGTTAGCGCTCTTTAGAATCCGTCGAACTTCTGCCGCTGAAATTGGTCGCATCAAAAGGCGTTTGCCTAAGAAAAATAAATTCAAATAAATCCTCGTGAATGTGTTTTATTATCTCTATCAACAAACCTTCGATTGCAACCATGACAGAGGCACAAAAGATGGCTATAAACAAAACACTCTTCCCGATCATTATGCGGTTTTATCAGATCGACGAAATAAGTTTGTACTGACGCATAAGCGTCCCGGTTTTGGCTTTATATTCAGTAGCATTGACACAAAAATGTAAGACACCAATGACCTATGGTGACACAGTTGAAGGGTTATTCGACGCGCAACTTTCTTTTGCATAGAATCGCTAATAAGCGACATAATTATGCTAAAGATGTCAACATAATTAATGACGCAAAAATTAGTAGAACCAACTTTGGCTGTCTTTTTGCCGATGTATATGTATAATCAAATACTTTGACTGAACTCAACAGCGAATGCCATCAATGAAGCTGGTTTCTGATGTTATCTATCATAATATACTAAAGACATTACCATTTTTAAGAACTAATTTATTCAGACACGCATATTCAGAACTTTCTAACTTTTGACCCGAGGGCTTCGAACAGAACTTGTTTTCATTTTTCAAATCCCATCCAATGTGGGTATCTACCATATAGGGTGCCACTAGGGTCACATATTTTCATCGAACTATAAGTGATGAGTGATGACTGATGAATTACGATTTCACCAAGTGATTTATATGCCTTATGGGTCTAGGCCAGAGTCTTGCCTCAATGCTAACCGAGTATATAATATGGTTATGCTTTCAAAAGATGATGGTGGTTCGCTAGATTCAATATCTATATATATAAAAATGGTGGCAAAAATGTATACATAGTAATTCATCAATTAAGAACGGCTGGACCGATTTGGCTCAAATTTCTTTTCAGTTGTTCGTAATTGCCATCAGGAGAAGGTTCTTCTAAAAGAAAATTTTGGGAATCCCCTCCGGAAAAGTCGGGAAAACGGAAAAATCTAAATTTGAGAACAACTGGGCCGATTTGGCTCAACTTTTTTTTTCAGTTGTTCGTAATTGCCAGGAGACGGTTTTTACGAAAGAAAATTTTGGGAAAACCTCCGGAAAAGTCGGCAAATTGGAAAAATCGAAAATTGATTTTTTGTATGGAATTTTGTGTGCAATTGTTCCGGAATGGAATGGAATAGAAAAATAGTTGTGGAAAATTCCGGAAAAATTTTTTTTTACGAAATGTTGCATTTTCTTTGATTCTGGCAACAATTCGGATAAGATCTTAAATTGCGTTGGCGGTTGCATACTCTGGCATTGCTGCCACATTGTTGGAATGCAGTCGAACTGCACATTCCGCTTTGAAGCTGCCGATGAATCTTCTCACGGTCGACAAGCCTATGCGTGCAGAAAGACCAAGATTTCGGCAACAGCGAGAATGCAAAATCATCATTTGGGATGAATGCACGAAGGCGATTAAACGAGCATTGGAGGCAGTTGACCGAACGATGAAGGATTTACGAGGTGATTCGAGACGATTTGGTGGGGCTATGACTATATGATATTACTCTCCGGAGAGAACTACCGATGAACTCAATGCATGCCGGAAATCGTCGTCTTTGTGACGACATGTGAAGAAGTTGAAAATGACCACGAACATGAGAGTCGCATTGCAGAACGACCCATCTGCTGCTGAATTCTCGAGACAGCTGATGCTGCCGCTTGGCAATGGCCAAATTCCCGTTGATGTTTCGACTGGATTGATATCGTTCCCGGCAAATTTTTGCGAGTTCTCATCGTCGAAGGAGGACCTCATCACCAAAGTGTTCCATGACATTGCACAAAATTATAAAAACCTCGATTGGATTAGTGAAAGGGCAATACTATTTCATTTCATTATTCAAAGTCAAATCGCTGGAGAACTGCATTCGTAGAAATCCGTTGACAGCGTGACCGACGAGGATGAAGCGACCAACTATCCGACGGAATTGTTGAACAAGCTTCCTGGCACAAACTCCGCAGCATAATTTACAGCTGAATGTGGGATCGATCATAATCATGTTTATCCGAAATTGTGCAACGGTACGCGGTTGTCCGTCAAGAAACTGATAAACAATGTGATTCAAGCGGATAATCAAGTGCGAATTCAAAGGGGAGGAAGTCCTTATCCCACGAATTCCGATTATTCCAACTGATCTTCCATTCCAATTCAAGGGGATTCAGTTCCCCGTTCGATTGGCTTTTGCGATGACAATCAAATAATCGTTGGAGTATGTGGGATTAATCTCGAATTTACCTGTTTTTCGCACTGTCAGCTGTACGTTGCCTGTTCGCGTGTTGGCAAACCGTCTTCGTTTTTTCTTTTTGCGCCGGATAACAAATCAAAAAACATAGTTGATCACATTGCTATCTACTAATTTCGATTGAAATTCAAATAAATCACATTGAAATTTAAACTGTCTGTGTTTTATTATCACTCTCTGGAGTTTATCTGAAGGCGTTAAATTGGGGCGAGACAAAGTTCGCCGGGTCCGCTAGTGTGATATAATTACCTGCCCGATATAAATGCTATAAGTAACTTGTCTTTACAAAGACAAAGATTCTGTCTGAGAAGATTCATCGTGGCTACTAAATTGTCAAAAATATGGTCGTAAGCACTGCAACACTGACTCAAAATCTGTGCTAAAGTTCCAATCTTTTAAATTATTGCAAGTTAAGCTGTGCACAAAAGTTTTTTGAAATTTATATATTTATACCCTCCACAGGAAGGTATATTCACTTTTCCATAAAGCATAATTATATATATTCTGAATCAGGATCAAATTCTGAATCAATTTAGCCATGCCCCTCTGTTTGTCTGTCTGTTGAAAACACGATAGCATCCAAACGAATGAAATTTTTGTGAGGGGTCTTCTTTTTGTCATCGTTAAGTTGATATTGAAAGTGGGCTATGTCGGTACCTCCCCTACAAAACCAATATTAGACCCATGCGTGTACCTGTACAATTGTACATACTAACTCAAGTGGCAAACATTTCAGCGCGAGCATGACTTATATGCAGTGGAGGGTATAAAGCATCGGCCAGGGCGATGATAATACTTCTACTTATTTTCGTACAAATTTTAAAATCCAGAGATCGTTTGGTCCTCGGCGTTTTCGGAAAAAATAGGGCCCGATGACGCCTCCAATCAGCACACCATGCAATAACTTTGAGTGCGTGTAAGGGCTCGTCGTGGGTTATACGCCGATTTTAGGTGTCCCCGAAGTGATTGATAAAGTTTGCTTATTCATACATCCATAGAGATGGAAATGGGCCTCGTCGTCGTCTTCCATATAATTATTTTCGATGAAAAGTTGTCTCCCTCGTGATCGAGATTCAGAATGGGATGGGTCCACGCGCTTGGCGGTCAACAGCTAAATCTGATGCACTGTCTGCACTTTATAAAGGAGTATGGAGTATAATTTATGTTGTATGTAGTATGTTACAGTCTTTCACCAAAATTCACTGTAAAGACCGACGATTAATGCCCAATTGCGTGCGTCGTCTGTCCGATATTCCGGAGTCCATCATCATCTTCAGGCACAGCTATGAGATTCTCAGCAGACCAACTACTGCTACGGATTCGGCCAGACCTGGCAGTATCTCGTGTTGTCTCATTATACTCTTCTAGAGGAGTGACTAAACGTCGTATAGTGTTTGCCCAGGTGGTGCCGAACGACCGGGAAATCTGCTCTGAAATTCTCGCTGCGTCATACCTTTCTTGAGGACCGGGAAATTAGTTCGTCATCGCCGTTAAACTGTCTGCAGAAGTAGTTCTTCCATACCCTCAGCATCGACTGCGATTCTATTATGACCAAACTTTTTTTTGTACCTAACTATGTACATATTATAATTTAAGAAGTCAACTGATGCATGTTAGATAGTGAAATACTTTTTTTGTTCATCTTAAAAATTAAATTTTCATTAAATCATGCATCATTGAGATAGCGATTCTGCATATGGCAGCACATTTCGATACAAACATTCCAACCGATTCCCAACTGCAATATTATTATGAAGAGACTCAGTCTCAGACTCACCTTCAAAAAAAAAATTGCATACCTTTCGCTGCTCAGGATTGGATAATCCTCGTGGGTGACAATAAGTCTACCACTGTGACAACCATAAAGTAGTCATCCGGCAAACAAAAAAAAAAATCCAAAAATAATCGCATTTCACACTAACCCCTGACGTGTTGACAATCGCGTGCCCCTGGCTACGAATGATATCATCCAGCCGGGACCGGGATGGAAATATTTCTCTCTGATACTGTGAAACAGCTGCGTTCTCTGGTTCATTACAAATTCGTGCGGTGTATTGAAGTTCGGAATGGGAGATGGAGATGTGATTGTGATGTGACGCTTCCATGACAACGAAAATGCTGCATAACCGACATGCGGGTCGTGTCGTGGATATGCGTCGACTCCTTCTGTGAAACGGTCTGTTGCACTCCAAATATTTAATATTTATTACAGTGATGACTTGCTCTGAGGCAAATAGGATATATGCGATGGTTAGATGAATGCAAATGGCATTAATCTTAAGCACGGTCGACTGTGGCAGTATCCGATGTTATTTTTGTTTTGCTCACACAATATTGAAAAACAACATTAATTTCTGGCTATCCGAGATGCGGAGATGATGACATACAAATTGCCTATAACCTATAGCAGTGTTTACCTTTGCTGTCTCGTCAGTTCGATATGTACTGTGTGTGCATCTACAAATATTTTAAGACGCAAATTTCAAATTTCTTCACTGCATCGATGAGTCTGCTCTTAAGTTAAGATCCTATCTGCTGTACTGTGTGAAAGTCTTAAACCATTCGTCCACGAACTGATTATGCTCCCTACCAGGGTGGTCTTAGGCCCGTCAAGTCCACAACCGACCAAATATTCACACTAGAGTTCCAAATTGATACCTACTCACGACAGGTATATTTATTCCAAAATTAAGTTCACAATACCATCTATAGAGACGAGCTATAGAGAACCACGTCTAGTTTTGACATCCTTGCCAAACTAGGCTTAACTGCCGAACTTTTCAAGACAACGGGAGATGGCTTGGTTAGAGAGCATACACCAACTCGTCTCCAAGATTTGTTCGGAGGAAGGTATGCTCGATGAATGAAGCCTCAGCATTGTTTGCCCGATCCACAAGAAAGGAGACGCTCTAAATTGCGCCAACTATAGAGACATCAGTCTCCTTAACATCGCTTACAACATCCTGTTTGCATGTGTAAACGCCTAAAACCATTTTGTGAACGAACTGATTGGACCGTATAGTACGGTTTTAGGCTAGTCTAGTTTCGGCATCCCTGCGTCTAAAAATTGTGGTAAATAGCGATAGAGAACGCTCGCTGCCCCATAAAGGTCGGAAGGAGGAGATTTAACAGGAGGAGAGATTTAACAGCGGGCTCTACGAGCTGAACAGCGACATTGATCTGGTCAGAAAAGTCAGAAAAATCAGTCTACTAAGATGGCTAGAACAGTCTTTGATTCCAACCCGGAGGTACAACGCAGTAGATGAAGATCTCGCCTTAGGTGCACAAGTCGAAGTGGACCTCAGCCAACTTGGAGTGTACAACTAGAGGCGGTAGTTAGCCAAAGATCGTGCTAACTGGAGAGGCGTGTTGGTTGAAGCCCAGGTCCATCATGGATTGTAGCGCCACCTAAGTAAGAAAATAGGTAGGTTCCTATTGAATACTTCCTCGTTTCCAGAATTTTCGAGAACCCTGTGAGTGCAATTTATTTTGGCCAACAAGAGTCCTGTTTAGCGTGGTCCCATTTTCCCCTTAAAAGAGCATCGGGCGCATATTCAGATTGCAGCTTTGCCTGTCTGTAATCTTCGCTTGTTCCATGTATCGATTGAGCGGGACAAAAGGCAGGCTTGACCAACTTAAAGTGTGGACATGCAGGTACAATGGCTCCCTGAAATTACGCCAAAAAATTAAAGTGGAAAAAGAGCCCAAAAACCTCCATACAAATTTGTGGCATTTTTTCCTAGGAACAATCGCCCAAATATTTTGACACAAACCCTGCTTGGGTTTACTGTCAGATTTCGGGCCTTATTTAATTTTTTTTTTGCGTAATTTCCATTTAACTTTTTGGCTTTTTTTCCAAAAATATGGCGTAATTTCCTGGCATTCTGGTGAATTTTCTTTTTTATTTTTTGGCGTTTTTGCCAAAAATATTACGCCGCAATTATTTTGGTCTTTTTTCCCAAAACGCTTTTTGGCGTAATTTCAGGGAGCCGGTACAACTTGTTTATATATTTTTTGACAATACTTACAATAGGAAACCATTTTTTCTTTCTTAAGGTTCGGCTTAACTCTTTTCTTACATTGAAACTTCTTTATTCTTAACCAATTTATGAAAAATAACCCCAATGAAGTGTCCTGCTTAAAAAAAACCCAAATTTATGTACTTAGGTATGGATATGGAGTTAAATTTTACCGTACAAATTACAAACTACAAACACGATAATATTATTTTTTCTATTCCAATGAAATGATAAGTGACCATACCAAGTGGTTAACAAATTGGTTGCACACAACCGGCTCCCCTCCGCATCCATACGCACATTGCTATAACTCAGTAGTCCTAAACAAAAGGGGCCATGATGTTATCCGATACCGCAGAGAACCCAGCAAGTGACAACTATGCAACGAAGCGGAAATTACACCCACTTCCCATCTGGCTTCAATAAATTGGGTGGCTATTTTTACGAGCCTTATTTTGGATAGAAACAAGTTGACCAGAGTCCCGGTTTCGCTTTTGTTACCAAAAGGCCCAAAACGAACAAACAAACAAAAAGAAAATCTCCCTCACAACCGCAAGCAAAATTATTCGCAGCACTAGCAGCCAACAACGGCACAGCGAATCCTTCGAATGGTCTACGACCGGAAGCAGATAATCCAAAATTGCGTGTCCGATTTTGTTTGTTGACAATGCGACCCATTAGCTGTGGATATTTGTTAGGTATATCCATAAACCAGTGCGTGGTTTTTGTCGGTGTCCAAAACAAGGATGTAATTTCGTCTCGAGAGGGTTTAATCGCCGACGCCTGCTATTTTGTGAGAACAAATTACAGCCATTAGTAACGGTGACACAGGAATTTCGTTTCAGCCAACCAAACGTTGGGGCGTTTAAAAAAGGGCTAAGTGCGTGTACAATTTGTGGAAATTGGCTTATCATTGCCAACTGGCGATTTACCTAACTCTTGCTATATTTGGTAATATATGAATTGACCCACACATTGTGTCCTGCGAGTCAATGTAAATGGAAGACAGCATTGTATCAATTTTTACCAAGATTACAGAAGAATTTTGCTGATGGGAAGATGGGAAGTTGCAGGGGTTTGATAGTGAACAGAACTAGGTCCGTCTTAAGAGGAAACATGTTTAATGATCACTTGAATCGGCCACCACTCGCAATGTGGCAGAGGGGATTTCCAATGCAGAGAAACAAAAGAGGGGCATTCATTCATTCATTCATTTTCGATAGCCCGCACAAGTGGACCCTCCATAGCTATCGATTCTCCCCCATCGACTCTAAACCATCAAATTCAAACCCCATATGGTACAGAGGAGAGATTATGAACTTGATCTAACTATCTCATCCTGGGTCTACCTAGACGACGCCTGCCTGATGGTACGCGTTCAACATAACCAAACCACCGAGGCATTACCGATATAAATGAACGAGGCGTAGATTTTGAGCAAGCCTCGAGCCTTATAATTTGCGGTCGTTTGCCACAGACACACTTATCGAATAAAATCTCGGGGTCTTACCTACTATTTTTAAGTTTCAACTTTTCACCTTAAATATTTTGTAAGTCACAATGGATAATAATTTTATATGGAAAATGTCACTTAGCCTGGACACCAAAGATTATTTATTAGTACCGCGCTCTGATTTTATTTTTGTTTTGGGTAAAGACTGGTCGATGTCTGATGAGTATTCCATCTCGGATCGAATATTTTTAAGGACTACAGGACAAAAAATGTACCTCTATAGGTCAATCGCACTCTAGAGCATTATATGGCTTTCTGTTTCTTGAACCGAAGGCTTGAAAACATCGAAAAAACAAAACCTTAACAAAACTCTTAACAAATCAATGTCGGTGCGTGGTAATCCCTATCCTGACCGTTAAACTTGCGGTGGAGAGAAACCTCAACTCTCTCAACAAAGCCCATGTTTTCTAGCCAATTTGAAAAAAGAAGACATTGAGAAAAAGGAACGACCGTCTTGGGGATCCATTTATGAAGGTATATATATTTTTTTTTTGTAAATACTTCTCCCGGGAAATTGCTGCAAATTGTATTCTTCTGGAAATATATCCCCAGGAAGGGAGTTCCAAAGTTTGCTTGTCCTGTAACAGAAGGAGTTTAGGAAAGTTGATCTCTTCGCGGTTATCAAGTGTATACTGTATGGTCAGGAGCATTAGCATCCTGTCAAAAGTTGCATTTCGAGGGATAATGTCTTTGAGTTCCTCGGAACATCTACCATGGAAGTACCTATAGGACAAGCATAGATCAGCGACTTGTCTTCTGTGCACCAACGGTTGTAGATTCGATGTGGGTATAGAGTCTCCAATAAGTCGAACTGCTCGTATCTGTATGCTGTCAAGTGTTAAGTAGGTTAAGTGAATGTTTTGGGATCAATATTCCAGGCCTAGTCCAGGCCTGAGCTTTGTAGAGAAGGAGAAGTTGCTTGGGGCTAAAGTACCTCTTTGTTCTAAATAGGTAGCTCAACTTAGAGGACGCCGATCTTGCGATATAGGATATGTGGTCCTGTCCTCCATAAAGTATATAATGCACAACCATCTTAGATTCTCAGAACCTCTTATTGAACCACTTATTTGTGTGAAGGCTTCTTCTTATGCATTGTCCCTTCCGGTTTGGAATCAAAGAATCTTCGGACCGAGCGTTCTCAATGGTTATTCTGTACAACTTGACCAATTTTGCAAGAATGACATGTCACATGTCTCTGTTAAGCTTGTCCCTATAAATGCTGTCGAAGGCAGCCGTAAAATCATAAACTGAAAGGTATAAAATAGAATCCTTACATTCATGCAGGATCTGTGATGTATAGATCTTCGTGAGGTTATGAACTTACCCGACATAAGACCGCCTTGTTCGGCCAATCAGTTCGTTGTAAAATGTTTTCATGCTCTCCCATATTAAAGCGGACAGAATCTTATATGCAAAGTTAAACAGACTGATCCCTCTTTAGTTATCTCTATGCTAAACTTATAAGGCATACGTTCCTCCAAATAAATGTTGAAAATTAATTGGGGAATGCTATCAACCAAACCATATCCCGATGACTAAAATTGTAGGCAGATTCGCTATCTAGCACAGCAGACTTATTGGACGGGATCATGACGTAATCTCGAATGACAAAAATCTCGAGGGCTAAAAATTTCGAAAAGTTTTTTTTTTTAATCTCGAAAGCAAAAATCTCGAATGTACAAAAATTTCGAAAGACTATATCTCGAAAATAAAAAGTAAATTCGAGATTTTTTTTGCACCCATCCCATAGGCAGACAGTAAACCCAAGCAGGGGGGTTGCAGGGGGGCAGCATGCCCCCCCGATACGCATCTCACTTTTTAACACCATTTTTAATATTAATTCGAGATTTTTGTTATTCGAGATATCGTAGTAAACCCTTATTCGACTTGGGTTTATATTTATTTTGGTCAGATGGACGTAAGTCTTTCCTCGGCAAGATTGAATGGTCCGTTCGGCTTAACATTCACCATTTAACAGTCTGCAGATACCTACTGTGACTCTATTACATGGCTTACTCGCTCATCTCTATAGATCTTTATTCAGGTTTTATTGCCGTGACACGCACCTCTCTAGGTCTTCAATTGCTCGTTTCTCGTGCTCTGTTTTTTAATCTTCTTTTCCTCATAGACACTCTCGTCTTGTGTGCAGCGCTCAATAGGCGATTTGGTTTACTGATTACTCGAACTTTTAATCAAACTAAGGGCTTCGCAAAGGTTGCCGCTTTAAATCCAGCACATCAGATGCTGATGGTTACATATAGCTTCTCGATAATTTGAGGAATACGCGATTGTTAAAGATCTGGCGGTCTATTGATATTTCAGCAGTCAAATTTATTGCAATTTTTCCCCATTCTTGTGGCATCTAAGGTAAGGTAGGTATTCCGAGCTCCTATAGAAGCATTCTTTGCGTACCTTTTTTTCGTGAGTGCATATCAACTGATTTTAGCGGATTTAGCTGCGTGATGCAAATTGCCATCAGGCACTCACTCACGTTTCGAAAATTCAAAACTTCTTGCTTAAGTATGCCGCTTTAACAAGTCCATACCCAGAAGTTGCTGGGAGCTTATTCCCAAATGCGCGGCGAATCGCTTTTCATGGCGGATTGGTATTTTGTTTATTTCCAAAAACGATTCCATCCATTCAAAAGCGATAGCTATTTAGGTGACGGATTGCTGGCGGATTTATTGCGGACAAAAAATAAACTAAATTCTTGTGACGGGAAAAAGCTGTCAAACTTTTGGGAAAATAAAATGATAATTGGAAGTCTAATTGGAAAAAATTGGAAAGCACAGTTCGAATTTGAGAATAACCAAAAGCGAAGGTCGAAATGGATGTATCGCTTTCAATACGATCCGCCGCGCATTTGGGAATAACACCCCTGAGTCATTTCTTTGGAGCAGATACTCTAGTAGAAGTCATCGATTTTCATACTTCTTTTGGTCAGCACATTACACCGCACTTCCTGGATGACGGTGTGCTGATATTTATATAATCTACCAGTTCAACCACGGTCTAATTTTGGGTTTCGCGAGTCTTATTAATTGTCCGAACATTCCACCTATATAATATGAAAGACGTTGTAATTTTTTCATTTGGCAGAGTCGTCAACAGTTAGTCCCCAATAGAGCTTCAATCCGTAGGGAAAAGATTGCCCAAGAAAAACATTACTACGAGGTATATCATAGCGGTCTAATAATATACCTACAGGCTACAGCTCAAAAAATGAACTCATTTTATTTCATTAAATTTTTGAGTCTAAACGTGCCCCCTCACACACCACACAAGTCTATATAGACTCAAATATTTAGTATGCAGACCCCCTGTCTTAAAAAATGTTTGCTCAGGTTCATATTCTGTAAATTTTTCAGCACTATCCCCCCCCCCCCCCCCCCCCCCGCAACAAAAAGGGAGACCCAAATACATATAGAGCTATTAAAATAAAGACTGAAATGGAGAGTGAAAAAAAAAGAAAACACCATAAGCAATTTGAATATATTTTGTAAGCACTTCCTTAGAGAAGATAAAAAGCTCACTGACAGTGTGGTGTAGCACATAGAATAGTATAGGTAGGTATAGAGCTCATCCGACAGAACTTGGAATTAACATAAAAATAACGATTCCAGGTGAAGGTATACCTTACGATATAGGTATAGGTTCCTATCTGAAACCCCCCCCCAACAACGGCTTGTTTCACTTTTATAAAGCATTCCACCAACATCGACATTATAGTGGTTAAAGTTTCCTCGAACTGTGTGATTATCTTTTATTGGACCTAATAAGGACGCCCAAATTGTAAATTGTATAAATTACCCGCCTCTCACTACATATATTTTCACTTATTACAACTGTACTGCTTACAGCAATATTTGTTGATGTAATAACAAATTATTATTGAGGATAAGGAGGGCGATATTCTTCAAGCAAATGGAAATAGTAATGGGCTTGGGGTTTCTTTTTAAGGATAATGATATTTTTTTCCATAGTCCTTTTACCCGAAGAAAATTTGGATGCTAAATTAAGTCAAATTGTGTTTGGAAAATTGGAAATTGAGTATCTGCATATGTTAGGTGTTGGATTGGTGTATGGGGGGGCTTTATAGCTTGGGACTAGACGTTAATAATGAGAGTATCTTTTTTCGCATTCTATAATTGGGTGAATGGAATAGTTGAAATGAAAAGGCGAAACCAACGGTTCAAGGCAACAAGATCTGAATAGAAACCTGTAAAGATGAGCAAGGAAACCTTCTATGTAGTAGAGTCACAGTCTGTGTTGAGGGTAAAAACCACTTCTGCAGAAGTTCGATTCGACCCGCACCATCTTTTTATCGATTTTAAGGCCACATTAGACATCCATACTGCTATACATATAAAATGCAACGTCTGTCTGTTGGTCGATCCATAACTCGAGAACCGATTTTCAATACTTTTTTTCTAATTTATAGATTTTTTTGCTCATTTAATGTTTAGAGTGGCGGTAGGGTTACAGGCAGGGGAGGTATATGGGGTATCTCTGGAACACTATTCGACCGACTTTATATATTCTTTTACCGTTGTCGTTGTGGCACCCTCCAGATCAGTAAATGGGATTAGTGGCTATGTCTAGATCTTTTTGGCCGAATTTAAAAATTATTTTAGGAGGAGAGGTAAAGAAGGAGTAGGGCGATTTTATAAGTTATTTCAGCATTTTGGTCTGATAGTGACACTATGGGTTACTTAAGGTAGGAAAAGAGCTGAAATTACTCTGCCGATTTTGTTATATTCTTTCAGCATTGCAATGGTGACATTTAGCGGATCAGTATAAGTTACTTATGGGTCTTATTACACTCGTGTGGAGCCACGAACATTGTCCATCATATACTACTTACTATAAGTCTAAAAAAAAAATTCAACTTCAGTATGTTTCTTAATAATTCCAGAACCATTTATCCGATTTTGGTGATTTTATCAGATTTACTAGAGTTCGAAAAGGTGAACACCACTTTTCACCGACAAAAAAAAATTTGGAATCGACAAAATGTCGAAAAAAAATATCGAGATTTTTTGAAGATCGGCGAAAAAAATTTAATCGAAAAAAAAATTTCGGAAGCAACAAATTTCGAAAATTCTAAAAAAAATTCTTTCGAAAAATTTTGAGATTTTGCAAAAACATTTCATTTTGGTGAAATCGATTTATAATACCCTTAAATATTATTTTGTCGCCCTTAAAAGGACGGTAATTCACTTAGTTTAACTTAGGCTCCATGGAACCTATGGACGGTTAAGTGTAACTCAGGAGAATCGATTAGATTTTATTAAGTCCACCGTTCTTAGGGAATCGATTTAGGTAAGCCCAAACCACACTTCTAACGCGTATTGTGTAGAAACATTTTTTGTTTCGTGTATTATTGTGTCCTAAGCCCTTATGGTCCGATTGCGCCATATGGAAAACTGGAGCACATTCGTTAACAAAAGTTTAAAGCATCATATATACGAAATTATTAAACTTTTTTAAAAGCAATCTTTAAACATTTTCGTAGAACTTCAAGGCACTTTGTATTTATAAAACAAGTAAAAGTGTTATCATCGGCCTGGCCGATGCTTTGATACCCTCCACTGTATAAAAGTCATGCAAAATGTTCGCCATGCCATATTGGCTTGGTATAGGAGGTACCAGAACTACTTGACCGACATAGACAATTTTCAATACCAACCTGACGACGGTAAAAAGAAGTCCTCTCACAAGATTTCATTCGCCTAGATCGATTCGTTTGGACGCTATCGTGATTTCAACAGACAGAGAGACACATGGGTCTAATAGTGGTTTTGTATGGCAGGTACCAGAACTACTTGACCGACATAGCCCATTTTCAAAACCAACCTGACGACCATAAAAAGAAGTCCTCTCACAAAATTTCATTCGCTTAGATCGATTCGTTTGGACGCTATCGTGTTTTCAAGAGAGAGAGACACATGGGCCAAAGATTGTTTTTGTATGGGAGGTACCAGAACTACTTGACCGACATAGACCATTTTCAATACCAACCTGAGAACGGTAAAAATAAGTCCTCTCACAAAATTTCATTCCCCTAGGTCAATTCGTTTGGACGCTATCGTGATTTCAACAGACAGAGAGACACATGGGTCTAATAGTGATTTTGTATGGGGGGTACCAGAACTACTTAACCGACATAGCCCATTTTCAATACCAACCTGACGACGGTAAAAATAAGTCCTCTCACAAAATTTCATTCCCCTAGGTCAATTCGTTTGGACGCTATCGTGCTTTCAACAGACGGACAGACAGACAGACAGACAGACGGACATGGCTAAATCGATTTAGAATGTGATCCTGATTCAGAATATATATACTTTATAGGGTCTCCGGTGAATCCTTCTTGGCGTTACAAATGTAATGACAAAGTGAATATACCTTCCTGTGGAGGGTATAAAAAAGTCATTTCGCCGAATGTGCCCCAATTCGGGGCACTTTCGTCACCGAAGCTTTTATAAAAAGAAAACTTTAATTGGTTTATATCATTTTGTGTATTTAATAAATATAAAATACTATTTTATAAATAATAATTCAAAAATTACTATTTTTAACAAAATAATTCAAAAGACTTAATAAAAAATAATTCAAAAGACTTCGAGATGTTGATGCACGATTAGTTGGATGACAAAAAAAACAAAAACAAACAAACAAAATAATTCCAAATAGTTAATAAATAAAAACAGAAAAATTAGGGACAAAATACTTCAAAAGACAGCTGCTGAATCTGCCCCAGGCATGGACGACGAATGTGCCCCAAATTTCTTTTTTACTACTCTTTTTTTACAAAAAAAAAAAAAAAATTAAAACTGAGTAACTTAAAGACTAATGCTTATAAACACTCTTTACATAATATCTCTCTGTTTTGCACAAAATAAATATTAAAAAGACCCAAAAAACACATATTCACTTTTTTTTTGCGACTAGCTAGAACTCTCAAACTACAACACATGGTGTGGGTTTACAAAAGAGTACAGTTAAATTGAAATGACGAATGTGCCTCAGTTTACAATACTACTGTATGGCAACACACGACATGTTACAAGTCTGGTCCTGGCTTTAGGTAATTAAATCTGTGAGAATCAAGAAAATGTTCCTTCTCCGTGATTCTCATGAATTCGCGAACCTTATATATGAAAGAAATATTTTTTTTGGAATATTTTTCTCTTAAAACACACAAAATTTTGGAAAGTACCGAAAGAAAAAATCTCGAAAAAACTTGGAAATGATTGGTGTTCAAAATCGCGGATTTTGTCTTTCGAGATTTTTTTCGACATTTTGTGTTTTCGAGATTTTTTTTTTTTTGAGATTTTGGATTCGATATTTTGAGATACGTTTAAAAGAGGACAACCCTTCGAAAAGTAAGGCACCATATGTTCTTACACCAAAACTTCTTCATAACAAACAGTAGAAGAAGAAAAGAGACTTCCGTAAGACTTTACGCCAAAACTTTTTCATAACAAACAACAAAGAAGGAAAGAGACTTTGGAAATTCCATTCTATATTTGTTGTTTTCTTGAAATCCGTAGGTACCATTTTCCCATTGCCCAAAAAAGAAGCAATAAGTGAGTGAGAGAAATAATACTTCCATACATAGACCGAAGGGGGTAACGTTTGAAAATAAATAGAATACACTACCAAACCTGGATTGGAAAATCATTTATCATTTATCTTTTCCATCTAAACTAACAACTATGGTAAAGTAGTGTACAAAATTGTTTGGTCCTGTGTGCGAGGAAGAGAAGGCACAACCGCGAACTCTATAAGCTATACCAAGATGTGGGAAGACCGAACACCCGTTTCAAAGATCAAGCAATTGCGGATGCCAGAGCGCTTGGTCAGGACAACTGGAAGCAGCATGCCGGGGATCGTAGAGGATGGAAGGCTGCAGTGTCTCAGGCAGAGACTCTTCACGGGTTGGGAACCCGATAAGTAAGTAAGTAAGTGACAAAATAGAAAATAATTTCTTCGAGCTTTTTGATGTCAAAAATGTCAAATATTTCGCCAACTATACTCCCTTATATATTTTACTGATACGCTAAATTGGTTCGCCAATGTTAAGCCTTTCTAAGTTATTAAAGGCACTCGCTGTATGAAATAAAACCATCAACCATCCCTCAATTGGATGGGACCTTTCAATCGAAACCACATCACTACATGATGAACAGCAGTTTCAAATTTTCCCAACAGAAAATGTCAGGGTCAATCCCAACTAGCGAGAATCGTTGTTACTCTTCGCTTCCCCACTTAGTTTCAGTATTTGTCATGTACCTTTTAAAGAGCGTCCAAAAACCACAGGCTCAGTGAAGAACCAGCACATTACTACAAATTCCATGTACATATTTTGTGTAGGCCGCAAAGATCGACCTTGAAACCTTTTCACGTCTTTCAAAGCATATGCCTTAAGTCCCTAACAAATACAACAATGTACCCACATTTTTTGTCCATCAAACAATTTTTTCTGCTCACAATGCCAATAGGTACATTTTAAATTAATTAAAGTCAATCTATACATACACAATACATAGCTGGTCGAATCCCAACGGCCAACCCATAGAGCCCATAAAGAAAAGGATTCAATGTGGATTCGCTTTGTAACACGACCGGCAAACACCCTTGCAAATTGTTTCCTTTTCTCCGTATTCACTTATTCTGTGAGCTAGCTATATACAAATCCCCGGTCAATTCTTTGGTTCCGAAATGAATTTCCATTGTTTGTTTCTTATTTCTGTGCTCGCTACCCCAAGCTGTGTGGATCCCAAAAATTTAAACAAATGATATCCCTTCAATAATTGGCCATTATTGTAAGGCTTCCTTCCTGCGCCTTAGGACAATGCTAGAAAATCTGTAAATCTTTTATTGTATTCATAGGAATTACAAATAGTTTAACTATTCACACACCCTCGGCCATGCTGGATATCACTTCCTAAAGGGAAGTGTACAAAAAAAAAGTGGATCCCATTGAATCCAGAGGCCATATGCCTTTTATTTCGTCCTTAAAATGTTAAGTAATGGCTTTAAGCTAATCTCCTAAATTGGAATTTCAATAATTTTCAATTAACATTATGGATCCTTGTTGGCAAATGAATACATGTGCAACACACACACACAGACACACGAGGGTAGATCTTTGCATGTGCCTTTGTTCGAAACGTTTGGATTGTTATTTACTATCGAAAACCTATTGTTCGCCTTAGACTGGGTTCAGTAGCGATTTTGGTCAATGTAAATACTTTCCCCGAGGACTGAGGCGAGGTTAAATTGAACGTGTGTGCGTGACATCTCTCTCCAGCAGTCGGTGCTGGCGCTGGGTCTACTTCAGCTATAGCTTCGAAGGTGTTAATCCTCAGGAATAGGATTGAAATTGGTATTTGTGCCGGCTTGCTTAGGCTCCATGCCAAAGATTTATGACAGTCCATCGTCCTCAACGTGGTGCTATTATAGTCGCCAGTATATGTTGTTGTTTTTGGATAGCACGCTATGGCTCTGCCGCAAAACTAAAACAATTTGAGGACGGGGTTGGACTATACAGACGTGAATTCAGTTCGTGGAGATGGTGAATTGGTTAGGGCGGTAGCTCGGTGTCTCCTATTGTCCTGTGAAACTGATTTATGTTTATGAAATTCGCTTTTTGTTTCACAGCGACAGAAATTGGAAAAGGATATGCTGCGAGGATTGCGTTCAAAGTTGTGTGTGTGGTTTTTTTTTTTTTCTTTTTCTTTTCTGAACGAGGATTATTTGTTTCTATTTTCACATACTACGCCTTAAGGTCAGAGTATGTCATATTTGACAAACAGTTTGGAACTTCCAGGATTACCGATATGTAAGCGGATATTGGGTCTATATGAAAGGAGCTCATATACATATAGCGAACATTTGTATAGACCGTTCTGTTATCTTAAAGAAAGTGTCATTGGAATAAATTGCATTGGCAATAAATAATGTCCTTTTTTTATTTTGAAGTAGACGCTTTTGAAGCAAGCTGCCGTGTTGGTAGGACCTTGAAGTGAATAATGTGTACCGACATATAAAATGTGACGTGGTAACTGATCACATTTTATTTTTACTAAAAATATTGTATTTCTACCTACTGAATTGTAAACTCAATTTTCGTATACGTAACTAGCGACAAGAGATCTTTGATAAATATGAGTAGAGAGTGTCGGAGAGAAAACCGAGCCTTGGGGCACACCAGCATTTATATGGTAAATTGCAGACTTGAAATCGTCGAACTTAACTTGAATTGAACGGCCAGAAAGGTAGTTTCTAATCCATTGAAGAAGGGACGCATCCATCTCATAGGCACGCATTTTCGACAAAAGTGCTTTGTGCCAGACTCTAAATGCTTTCGAACTACCAAGCGAAGCAATCTTCGTTTCACAAGAGTGGTGCAGAGATTGGTTCCACTTTCGGTGAGATAAGTCATCAAATTGAGGTAATTGAGAAGTATCGTTTTTTTCATAAACTGACGATTTATCAGCGCGTCCATGACCTTGAGGAAAGAATCGACGTAAACTCGATGGGTCTGTACTTGTTGGCGGAAGAAGAATCGCCTTTTTTAGGAACGGACTATGGATAAATCCAGTTTTGCTACACCTTTTCAGAATTATGGGGGCCGTACCCTGTGAATTCCCACACCTCAACATTGGCGGTCTCCAGATCAACAAACCGTCAACCAAATTGATCATGTTGCGATCGACGGCAGACATGCCTCCAGTATCTTGGATATCCGAACGTTCCGAGCGTCCAACATAGACTCGGATCATTACTTGGATGTAGCCAAAATACGGATGCGGATATCCAATACTCCGCAACACCGAGAGGATACTGTAAGAAGATTTGACGTTGAAAGGCTACTATCGGAAGAGACCGCCAAAACCTTTGCCGACCGCGTCTCCCTAAACCTCTGAGCAAGCCCACCCTGAGTTTCGGCAGCATCAAGTACAGAGCACCAGTGGCAACACTGCCAGCGTGCCATCAGGAGTGCCGCTACAGAAGTGCTGGGTTTCACTAGGCGACCACAACGAAACCCCTGGTTCGATGAGGAATGCCGCCAGGCACATGCAGCTAAGAACGAGGCCTATCAGTTAATGCTGCAGACAAGAACCAGAGAGGCTGAGAGAGCTGCCCGCGAGCTTTACGCGGGCAGAAAAGAACCGACTTCTCAAAAGGAAAAAGAGATAGCACGAGAAGCGAGCGGTCGAATCAATTGAGGGACACTACTGCAGAGGCAATGTTCGAAAGTTCTACCAAAGGGTAAAACGATCCACCCAAGGATACAAGGCCCGAACAGAAGCCTGCAGAGATGAGCATGGGAATACAGTAGTAGATTCACAGTCGGTGCTGAGTATTTGGAAAGAACACTTCTGCAGACTGTTAAACGGCGGAGACAGCGAACAACCCGCTGTCAGGCAGTATTATCTGTTCAGCTTGGACGATGATAGGCAAAATTTCCATCCACCCGACCTACACGAAGTAAGGACTTAAGACGCCGCTTCTGATGTGCTTGGTTTCAGTCGACCATCACAACGAAACCCCTGGTTCGACGACGAGTGCCGGCAAGCACATGCAGCGAAACAAAAGGCATACAACGCGGCGCTGCAAAGAAGGACCCGAGCTGCCCGTGAGCTCTACGCGCAGAAAAGAAGAGACGAACACCGGCTTCTCAGGAGGAAAAAGAAAGAGCACGAGAAGCGCGCGATCGAGGAAATAGAGAGATGTTACAGCAGGAATGAGGTTCGAAGGTTTTACCAAAGGGTAAAAAGAAGCAGCCAGGGCTACAGAGCCCGAACCGAAGCTTGCAAGGACGAACAAGGGAACATCATAGTAGAATCGCAGTCGATGCTGAGGATATGGAAGAACTACTTCTGCAGACTGTTTAACGGCGATGACGAACTAAATACCGCTGTCAGGTAGAATGAACCATTCAACCTGGACGATGAAGACCAACAATTCCGTCCACCCGACCTGGACGAAGTGAAGATAGCCATATCTAAGCTTAAGTCCAACAAAGCCGCTGGAGCAGATGGCCTAACCGCCGAGCTATTCAAAGCGGCAGGCGATGACTTGGTAAGGAGCATGCACCAACTCATCTGTAAAATCTGGTCGGATGAAAGCATGCCCGACAAATGGAACCTCAGCATCGTGTGCCCCATCCACAAGAAAGGAGACACTCTGAACTGCGCCAACTACAGAGGAATAAGTCTGCTGAATGTCGCGTATAAGATCTTGTCGCAAAGTCAACCATCGACCAAATTTTCATACTCCAACTGATCTTGGAAAAAATTTCAGATCGATACACACCATCTATTTATCGACTTTAAAGTCGCCTATGATAGCGTATATAGGGACGAACTATACAAAGCCATGTCAAGTTTTGGCATCCCCGCCAAACTCGTCCGTCTGTGCAGGATGACGATGAAGAAATCTTGCTACTCCGTCAAAGTCGGCAAGAACACCACCGAGCCATTTGATGTCGAAAAAGGTTTGAGACAAGACGACGCGCTATCATGTACTTTCTTTAACATCGTTCTTGAAGCAATTGTACGAAACTCACAAGCCAACACCAGAGGTACAGTTTTTCAAAAGTCCGTCCAACTACTTGCCTATGCTGATGACATTGAGATTATTGGGAGAACGCTGTGAGCTGTCAGTGGCGCATTTGCAAGCATTGAAACGGAGGCGGCGAAGATGGCTCTGGCTGTCAATAAGGACAAAACGAAGTATATGCTGTCAACGAGAAAGGACTCTCAACATCGGCGATTCGGACAAAACATCATGATGGACAGATACAACTTCGAAGTAGTTAAAGACTTTGTATACCTGTAGTATAAACAAAAAGGATCGAATTTACGGTGCAGAAGTTGTATCGTATTCAGAATCCACGTTAACGACAAGAAATTGACTTGACCTATAAGCAGGTACTAACAGGAGAAGATTAAAATCTTCAACATAAATGGAATGGAAAATTGACGGTGTTCGTCCGTGGAGAGAAGATATTCAAAAAAAGATATGATGAATATTCTTCAATAAATGTTCCCAGTCAAAATAATCTTTTTTTTTTGCTTTGTGGTTTGCTGGAAGGAAAAATCATCAAAAGACATTGCAGAGCTATTGCGCGAGGGCAATGCTTCTGCAATAGTGAGGAACTTAAAACCGATCTAAAAACAAAACTCCCTTCGGAACTTACTTTCATCAGTTGTTCGACTAATCGGCTATCCGAAATTTATTTTTGACTCATTTTAAAAAATGCATGTCTAGATATTTGGCTGTATTTGAGTATTCCTCTTCCTCAACAATTTTGTTTATGTATGTTGGATAATAAAACGAGGTGATGTAAAAATATACAAATTCAAGTTTTATTTAAGAATAATGTTTACAGTGGAAAGTGACGACTGCGACTGATTCTCTTCCGCCAATCGCCAAAAATTATGAAATGAATTAACTGCATTAACATTTACATAGCTTTAGCGTAAAAAAAACTTTGGATAGCCGCAAGCTACGGTTGGTATGTACATTGCACATACGATGATGAAAAGGGATTAACTGGACGTCGGTGATCTTTATTTGACTTCAGGGTAAAAGAACATTTCTTCTCGGTGCGGTGATCTTCATTGGAATTCATGGGGATATAATCTCTAGTCGTCGTCCAACATCTGGCCATCCTTCATTTCAAACGTCTCGGTTGAATGGAAAACTCCATGGTTTCATAAACTCAGCTACAGATGTGGTGTTCTTCTTCTTCTCCATCGCCGATACGCTGATGAGTAGCGATCTCTTCCATCAGAGCTGGTTACCTTGTACGGACCTAGAAATAAAGCCTTTAATTTTTTACCGGGCCCAAACTGGGTCCGCTTTATAGCAACAATATCATTTACAGAAAATAAATTTTCCTTTCTTCGTCGTAAGTTATAGGTTTTTTTCATCTCGTTTTGAATTTTGTGAAATTGAGCTTTTGCGTCTGCTCTAATCTCATTTCTGCTTTTGTCGAAATCTGAATCTGAATCTGAATTTCCATCTGAAGTATTTCCATCAGTTTTACGTCTTCCTTTTGTCTCATTTTCACCCCCATAAGAACTTCAAAGGGTAAAGTGTTAATCGCTCGATGGAATGTTGAATTTAAAACACGCTGTACTTTGTTAACAAACTTATACCAATGATCCGGATTTTCCTCGGAGAGCTTATTCAGCATAGGCACAACTATTTGGTGAACCCTTTCAATCTGGCCGTTTGAACGCGGTACGCCTGTGGTAATAAGATGGTGTTGTATATTTTCGGAATCGCAAAACTCCTTGAATGCGTCAGAAGTGAACGCCGTTCCTCGGTCTGAGACAATTTTCTCTGGATTTCCAAAAACTGACTGCTGAATTTTTAATTTGCTCAGAACCTCTGCTGCATTCGTGGTTTTTGTTGGATATAAGATATAACCAAACGAATTTCGAAAATCCATCAATTACAGAGAATATGTATTTGTACTGCTTGCTTGTGGCTGTCATGGGACCCAAGTGGTCGACGTGATAAACACAGAGGGGAACATCTCCTGTCTCAATAGAATTTAAGAAGCCTTCTTTTTTCCCACGCTTTCTTTCCGCTAAGATGCATGCAACACAAGAACTGATTATGCGCAATACTTTTTCGTGCAGATTTTTAATAAAGAATTCTCGAGCGATAATCTCTTCCATCTTTTTGGAGCCAATGTGTACATTTTCGTGAATCTTGCGTATCACCTCCGCTTGCATTATGTCTGGTACGACCACCAAACATTCTCCTCTGACCTGTTTATATAAAATATTATTTAACTCAACGTACCCATCAAAATCCTTCTGAGACTTCAATGCAGCCTTAATAGCATTGATGGAGTCATCTGCAGCTTGGCGATCCTTGATGAGTTTTGTTAAAACTGATTCAGCCAACATGACGGGATTTCTAGACAATGCATCCACATGCTTCATCCTTGTCCCGCTTCGATGTTCCACTGTGTATTCATATTCCTCCAACAGCATTGCCCACCTATAGCAATTTTTGAGGACAGGTTCCTTTTTGTTCGGGTTTTTGTAAAGGCATCGCAACTTCGTTCCAAGCAGATATACCTGAACTTCGTGACTGCATTTATGACTGCAAGGAATTCCAGCTCGAAACTGCAATAATTTCGTTCCGCCGGCAATGTATTCTTGCTCATAAAGTGGACAGGATGTAGATCTCTCTCATATGTCTTACGCTGCAACAGGACTGCACCAAAGCCATCAATGCTTGCATCCGTATGCAACTCGGTAATTGGAATATATGGTACGTTTTTAAACGTATATGGTCATTTTAGGTCATTTAATCTTTATTTATATTTGGAGGTTTTTTATTGGCATTTCAACAGTTGCCTCAACACCACGTACAGTAGTGCCATCTGCAAATGTTGCTACAGTGGTTTGTCCAATTTCAGGCAGATCGCTAGTAAAGTAAGACTTACCACACTGCCTTGTAGCCTGTTTCCTGTTTAATTCTGAAGAACCGATTTGATATAATATATGCATCCAGAATTGTCAAATATTGCTTCGGCATTTGCTTTTGTAATTCGTGGATCAATTCTTTGTGCCTGACTTTATCAAAATCTTGTGATACATCAAAAAATATTGTAGAGCACAAATTGCACTCTTCAAATGCTTTTTCGAATTTATCTGTGATTCTATGCACCACATCAATTTTAAAATCATTTGATAATTTTAACAAAATTTAAACTGCACTTAACAGCTCCAGACTTCCTCATATAGCAAAGCCCAAAAGCAAAAGGATATGAGAATAATCACCATAGTCTCTTGTAGACTTTAAAATTAATATTTTGTCCCATATTATTGAGCTTGACCAGACAAAAAACTTGAATAATTCATTCCACAGAAAAACACCTCACTTGTTTATCAATACTTATGCAGACACACTTTGTTTCCTTAATAAAAAATAAGACTCCACCTCCATTTCTTTAAGAATTTAATCATAACTTTTCCGATTTTCCCCAAAAACAAAAAAATATATGTATATAGTAAACGAAAATCAAATGATAAATTCCCATCAATTGACGTGTCCTTTCAGTGTTTGCTATGTAGCAAAATGTATTGTTCTGTATTTTGCAGAAGATAAAGTCAATTTTCATTAAGCACTATGGCATGACACGATGAGAGCACCAGCCAAACGTTCTGTAAATATATCTACCATCGAAAGAAAGATAGATTGGATAGGGGTGTATAACTTACCAGGACGAAAAGTTGATTAATATTTCAAAAATCGAATTTTCTCATTGTTTTGACGGTGACGATGAAACTTTCCATCTCCCTAAATTATTTATTACAATAATCATGATAAATTCGAGTACCAGATGACAAGTTTTCAAATTCAGTAGAAATAATATTGTTGAAATTTTGTTCTGTCTTTTGTTGGGATATATCTATTCTCGTTTCCATTTCTAGATTAGTAATGAGTTTGTTCGTGGAGCAATTATGTAAATATATATCTGAAAGGATGAAGGATCTGAGAATTACATTGTTCAAAAAGTCAGATGATGCATATACAGCAGGCGATCTCTGACTCTGACTGAATAAATCCAGAATTAGGTTAAGTGATGGATGTTTAGTTATAGATTATTTATATCATCCAACATAGTCCTGGAAATTTGATTCCTCTGAGTTACTGTGTGATCGAGGAAATAGAGAATTGCCGATATAATAGGTACGGAAGTTTAACATAAAATGCAAAAAGTTAAGAAAACGTGCCAGGCCAATAAAATACTGAAGCGTGTAGAGGTAGTGAAGCACAGCATTATACAGTAAGGGTCAAAAGTAAGTAAACCCCAATGCTCGTTTAAGTTTTCTTTAGGGTATTGAAATAGATACTTCTGACGCTCACTGTAGATATAATAGGAAATTGTGGGAAATTTCCCTTTTTGAGGGAATCTTTGTACTCTAATAGCCGGTTTTACTGTGTGAGTTTAAACTCAGGTTTAGTTAAACTCACAAGCAAGTTTAAACCAAGTACTTATACCGTGAGTGTATTACAGTGGAATTTGAACAAACGTTTAGTTAAACTTCGGTTTGACTTTTCTCGTCTGTTTTGTACGCCACTGTAAACGTGGAACTCATGTGTTTGTGTTTGGCATTTTAAAAACGTGACATAGTCAGTTAAGACAACATAAAAATCGTTCACCATATTACGTGTTCTGGCTGTTACCATTTAGTTGCCAGATGTGTTACCCTGCGTCGACCCTGACTACAGTCAAGAGAACCTGCCGCCAAGCACCAGCAAAGAACAGCCATCAGTGGTGGGTTCCAACTAGGCTTGCCACCCGTCCTCCTTTGAGGAGAACAGTCCTCCTTTGTAAGGTGATGTCCTCCGTCCTCCACAAAATGGAAAATGTCGTCCACAAACATTGAAAATTGAAATTCCTTTTAATCAAACTACTTTCAATCATAAACATATTTATGAATTGAATAACGTTGGAGTGTACGATTGTCATCACAATTTGTGTTGGCCTCGACTCCAGTAATGCGTTTCGCCCCGATGTGGTGGGTGGGCTCATCAGTAGACGACCACCACATCTGTTCTAGACGCACTGTTTGCTCGATTTTCACCGAGACTATACTGATTTTTCAATTCCTTTCACTTCTCAAAGCGTACGATTTTATTTTACAAATGTGGCAACAGATACATTAGAGTCAAGTTTTAATATAAACGTGTATTTTCTGGCGGTAAAATTAGTCAAGTAACATAAGATAAACATTGCATATAGGCACCCAACCTTGCACCCAGTGCCGGCTTTAGGGGTGGGCGACCGGGGCGGTCGCCCGGGGGCGCCGGCACATGGAGGGCGCCGAAGTGTACGTGCGCTAGCTTAACTTCACTGAATTTGAATACCTATCTCTATCGATATTAAGAAAAACTAAACTAAACTAAATTCAGCGAATTACATTTTATGAACTTATATTGTAGGAGTGAGTGAGTATGAGTTGAGTACTTAGCATTTATCTACCACGACCTGTCATTGTGTTGCTTGTCTTGTCGTATTCCTTTCTAACTTATTTGGGACGAAAGAGAGACCCACTGAGCGACGATAGAACCCATTTAGTCTAGTTTAAAAGAAATTGTGATCAGAGAAGTACCTGTAGAAGTGTAGAGTGAATGAGCTCAGAATAACGGGCAACACTTCCGGAGCGCTTGAGATGTTTATTTGAGTGGAAGTCCCCATAATTATTTTTATTAGGTGAGCATTTTTCAAACCAGTAGCTCGATTAAGACTCATTAATAACGTAGACCTGGTGAAGAGGCTGTTGATGAACCAATAACTAATAAAAAATAATTTTTGAAGTCGATTTTGTAATGCTCTTTTGGACACCGTACTTATACCTATGAAGGAAGATTTCAACAGATGCATGATTTTCCTGAATTTCTTATTTTCTTGTTTAAATTAAAAAATCAAAATAAAAAAGAACTCATGCGACATTGTTCTGAGCTGCAAGAAAAGTTAACGATCAACTTTAAATCTGATATTGTTGGAGATTTGTTGTGCGATGAAATCAAAAAGCACAATCTTCAAGAGTTGTATGATCCGGAACAGCTGTATATCGATACATATTCTGTTAACAATACCAGTGACAGTTGCAAGTGGCGAACGCTGTTTTTTTTTAAACCAAAGTTGATAAAAACGTTATAACTTATGGTATACAATGTCCCCTAAAAGATTAACTAGTTTGTTTGGCCTCACTGTCCATTGAAAATCAAATTGCAGAAAGCCTAGATTTTGACGATGAAAATGAATATCAGAGAATTTGCTGACAAAAATCTAAAAAATAAGATTTTAGTTGTTTTTTAATTAATTTTTTTTTTCGTTTCATGACTAACACAATTGAAAATAAGTTTTTCTTATACCCTTCGTAGAAAGGTATATTCTCGCCAAGAAGGAGTCACCGGAGACCCCAAAAAAATCTGAATCAGCATCACATTCTAAATCGATTTAGCCATGTCTGTCTGGCTGTTGAAAACACGATAACGTCCAAACCAATCGACTAAGGCCAATGAAATTTAGTGAGAGGACTTCTTTTACCGTCACTCGTCAGGTTGGTATTGAAAATTTGATATGTCGGTCAAGTAGTTCTGGTACCTCCCATACAGAACCAAAATTAGATCCATGCGAGTGCATTATACTAACCCACACGGAACACATTTTGCATGGCTTATATGTAGTGGAGGATATCTAATGATGACACTTTTCTTGGTTTACATTTTAATAAAATATAAAAGGGCGCTAAGTGCATGACTCGCCCGGGGCGCCTAGATTGTTAAGGCCGGCCCTGCTTGCACCTACTCCAAATCGTACAGTGACCACAAGCAGGGAGGTTGCAGGGCGTGCAGCATGCCCCTATATATATATCTTACAGTTTCTGCGATTTTTGTACAAAAAAAAAAGAAGTCAGTAAAAAAATGTTTAAATCCAAAATATTAGCCCGTGCCCTTGAACGTAAGGGAAATGTCAGTACAAAAAAGCAAAAATTCAGGGTTAAAATGTAGCTTTTTTTAATCGACTCATATCTTCGGTCTTAATATTTTAAAAAAAGTTTTATTTTTTAAGTCCTCCGCGAGATTTTCTGGAAGGTGGCAAGCCTAGTTGCTACACCAGTGATTAAACAATAAAGAGTGTAATGTAAACAATTTTCAGCTTGAACCGGTGGAGAAGAAGAATCGCCTCAAAAGGAAATGGTCGAGGGTCAAATAGGCAAACTAGTTCGCTACAAGACTGGCAAACTAAAACTAGTCCTCGGCGAGTCGCAATTCGATGTCACCCTGGGTATAGAGATTCTATAGGACCTCATGTCGATAAGCACAAATCGGGAAGAGCGAAGTGGTAACATGATCAATCTAGGACCAATTCAAGTCAAACTAACTGCCACGCCTGAATAGAAGGGATGCCAAAAAGGCCGTTCAACTTAGCCGGGAAATAACTCGTCACCTATCAATGTTATATTTGTTGAACTGTTGATTTAAGTATTTTGACAAAACTAAAGTTAATTCTGCTCATAATTTTAAACTTACTTCATGTAAATTTTGGCACCAATGGAAAGGTCATTTAAATTCCGTTTGAATGATACAAAACTTTCCTTAACCCATTAAGTACCCATTTAAAAATTTTAGAATTTAGAATTTTTGTCAATGTTATGAATTTTGCGGAAAATAGTTTTTCTCGTAAACATAAACTCTACAATTGTCGTTTGGTGGCTTACACTTTACACACAAAGGGTTGGATTAGGCCGTGGTAGACTACATCAGAGAATTGACCTTTTCTTGAAAATGGATTCATCTATTTGAATGTTTTTTGATACACATAAATTAATCTAATATAAAAGAAAGTGTCCGAAGCGATGTAATCCCATAACGCGAGATTGGCCGAACCGATTTTGATGATTTATACTTTGTTGGAAAGGTATTTTCTCAGTACGGGTTTTAAAAAAAAGAAATATTGGACAAAGGGGCGTGGCACATCCCATACAAAAAAAACATTTAAAATATTATATCTCGAAAACTGCCAAATCGATTGAGCTCAAATTTACTGACAATCTTAGGTATTGGCCCAGGAGTGCTTCTCTGAAGATTGGTCAACATTAGATAAAGGGGCGTGGCACCTCCCATATTAAAAAGATCTTCTATCGATGAAAATCGATGACGTTGTAACTCGATAACCGCTGGGGCGATTCTCATCATCCTTTTTTTTTTTGTTTTGTTCGTATTGCTGTATTTCAGGTTTACGCAGAAATAAAGTTCCAGAAAATCGATTTATTCTCATTTTTTGCATTTTACGATAGAACATTATTATCTATCTAAGACCTAAGCAATACAACTTATGTGCACGGGCAAAGCAGGACGGGTACAGTTATATTACATTACCTATATTAAAACGTTGGTGCGTATGTAAGTCCGATAATGGCCGCTGAACCACTGAAGCTATCCGCCTTCATTCCTATTAAAAGAAATAATTGAACAAAAATATCAAAATAAATCTTGAAATATTTAAAATAACTATTTTAGGCAGAACAACGTTTGCCGGGTCAGCTAGTTGCTTATATACTGTGATCCAACTTTGATGTACCTTAAGTTGTATTATGTTGACAGTATTTCTCAAAAAATGTTTTTTTTTTATATGCACGCATGGGAGTAATATCTAACAAGTGTAAGGATACCTAATCCTAATTTTTTGCTGTAATATATTATATTCCTGAGATCAAGGACCCACATTATTTTGTCGGTACTTCTCCATGTGCTTCGACTGATATTTCCTCCGGAGTGTCCCCCCAAATTGTATTGCCTAGATATATCTTTCCCATGACTGTCGAAGAATAGCGTTAGAAATGTATTTTTTTTTCACAAATTTTTCAATCTGATTTGGCCTCGACTTAATATTTTTTTATTAAGAGAGGTTTCACGCCCTTTTGTCCGATCCTGCTAGGTTTTGTAAAATGCTTCAATCAGGCAATGTTCAGATATAGTGCGATTTAAATAACTTTGTTGTAAGGATGGTGCAATGGCCCGTTTTTCAATCCCACTCACACTTCGCGCGATTGTTTGTTTGGACAATGCACATCAATGTCTACAATTTTACAACTGTAGTAACTTCCATGGGTGTCGAGAAATAACATTTAAAATGTATATTTTTTTATACGGGAGATACCACGCCCCTTTGTTCAATTTTGGTCAAACTTCCACAGAAACACCTTTGGGCCAATAACAAATATTTTCCTAAAATTTGAGTTTAATCAGTTCAGTACACTCACAGAAAAAAATTGTAAAGGCTTTCCTATCCGAATTGTAAAATCATCGATTTACAATTTAAATAGCAAATTTGGTTAATTTACTATTTTAATTGCAATTTTTTTAGTTTTACTATTTTATTTTTTGTTGAAAATTTGTGCTTTTATGTTTTTTTATCGTGCTGGCACTCACGGAAAAAAATTGTAATATTCAATTTTCTGCGTAAAATTTACCATTTGTAATTGTAACTATAGCCATTACAATTTAATAGGAAAAAAATATGCGAAATTTACTTATTTTTCTTCGATAAAAGAACTTAAAAACACAAATTTTCAAAAAAAAAAAAACTAAAATAGTAAAACAAAAAAAAAATTCCAATTAAAATAGCAAATTAACCAAATTTGCTATTTAAATTGTAAATGGATTTACAATTCGGATAGTAAAGCCTTTACAATTTTTTTCTGTGAGTGGGGGAACCGCTTTTCCAGCATTGTAACATCAGAATCGAAGCTTTCCAGACAAAAGAATTCGGGATACAGTTTAAAATATTGAAATTCTTCACAAAATGGATACAACCAAGTTGGCGTTGAGGGACCTATCCATAAAATTTATGATTTTTCAATTGAAAATAGTAAAAAAAACAAAATGTACTATTAAATTGTAATGACTATAGTTGCAATTAAAATTTGTAAATTTTACGCAGAAAATAGTTTTCTAGATATAGATTTTTTTTGGTTTTTTTCGTATTGGGGGTGCCACGCCTTTTTATCCAATTTTCACCAAATGTGAATCTAAACCACCCTTGGGCCCACTCAAACATACTCACAAAATTTCATCAAAATCGGTCCAGCCGTTTAGGAGGAGTTCGATTACAAAACACGTACAAAAGAATTATATTATACAATAAAATGTTTTGATGTCCCTTTTCTTGCAGCTCATACAGTATCAACCAAAATACGTCATATAAGATACCTACTCTTGTAAAATGTTTACATCAGTGCGTTGACATGCAACTATTGCAAATTTCGTTAAATAAAAAACTTACTCTTTTAACAATTTTAAAATTAAAAATAATTCATCGCAATCTTTACTTCAAAAGAATGCCAAAAGTAAACAAAAAATGCGCAGCTATAAGCGCTCCGAAGTTTTGGCAAAAACTTTTGTCGTTTGCTCGCAATCAAGATTTTCTGCACCCTTGTTAAATGAGAAAATTACCTGTATACCTCCTGAAACGCTTAAACTTAAACTTATGTGTGCAATACAGAAAACAGAACCCGTACAAAAACACATACAAGTATAGGTAGAGGTACTCTCAACAAGAGTGAAAATTCCTCTTATTGGATGTGAGACCGTGTATTCGTTTTGTTCTTCGAAACGCTCACAAAGGATGCCATACATGTTATGTGAAGGTCCTTATGTTTGTGTCACAATGAACCACATTTTCCCCCCTATGCCAGAGTTCCAATTATGGACTTTCAAATGAAATTCGCGGCACGCTACAGGAGGTAAGTAATTTAAAGCTTAGCTCTGCGTTTTGCTTTTTTTTCGGCTCATGGAACAGCGCTATTAAGGATATTCGATGTACGGTGATGGGAAGACATTTGTAGATACCAACGGTAATGGTTCATTTTGTCCCATATGCTCATGCTGCTTCTGATAATGATAATGATAATGGCTGGCGTTGGTTGTTTGTCAGGAAGAATTCAAAAATTGGACATGTCACGAACGCGTTTAATTAAACTTACCACACAATTATATCCTTTACACAGTATGATATCAGGGGGGGTTGCTGATGACGACATATACCTACTATTTATTTATGAACATGATACGAGTAAACGATGCATTTATGTTCCGGGGAATAGTTCGAGGGGAACAAGGATTAACATGCTACTAGCGCGAATGCGCTTAATCGTGTCGAGAGCATTTTTAATGATTTAAGCGGACCAATTGTTGGATTATTTCGGTTCAATGGACTTTTGATTATGAGCAAATTCCTGGAATGGCGATTTATTGACATTTTCATCCACTTACCATGTTTGGTGGAATAATTTCGCGGACGGATCATGTGAGTGAGCATCAATATTGGCTTGATGTAATTGGGGAATTAAATGTTACTAATTTTTGGTTGGATTTTAAAAGCTACAGTCATTAATTTTAGAATTAATTAAAGTGGACCTGGCATGTGGCCAGAGTTGGAAAGAGTGCTCTTGTTGGTAAACCTGCGGATGGCAAGAGAAATCAACTTGGAAATTCATACAAGATGTTTTATTCAATTTTAACATCTACCCGCCCCTATTTGGAATGTCCTTTAGCACATAATAACACCCGGTATGACAGTATTGAGTATACTACTAATCTTCGACTTGTATGTTGAGATGAACTTCTACTTTATGAACTCTAAAACAACCCTTACTTATATTTTAAGGCCGTTTTATTAAATATTTCATTGCAAAAAGGAAGATAAAAATATACCCCCATACACATCCCACTTAAACGGCATCCATCTGACATATGTGTCAAATGCGTACAAATATTTATTTTATCACAACATCCGTTAGCCAACGGATCATCAATTCAAAGTGATTTTCTATTTCTATTCAACACAATGCGTTGAATAGAATGCGCGTTTTTTTTTTTATTTTTATTTTTTATTTTTTTGCGCTGAAACATAACCTCTATTCTGCGGTTGGCACAATATAAAATATTTAGGCTCAGGCACGAATTGCTTCCTCCACGTATGGAACGCGGTGTGGCACAATATGCCACAAATAAATAATATTTAGGAAAAAAAAAAACAACATACCTAAACATCATTCTGATTCATTGGCAAATCTGGTCACGTTATGGTCAATTTTTGGAAAGGGTGATTCCGAAGGAGTTTTTTTGTTTTCCCTTTGGCAGGGATTTTTTGATTTTTGCACTTTTAAAGTGAATAATTTTTATTTAATAAGACAACAGTTGTTGGTGACAAAAATGGCCGCAAAAAGGTAATTACGGAGTGTGAGTACTGAGTTAAAAAAAAAAAAAACAAAATAAATTGTATGGGTTGAAGTGCTACTGTTCGTGACATGGATGGCAGACGTTTGGTTAAAGAAGATGTCCGGTTTTAAAAGGCAGAGTACGTGTACTCGTACATGTTCGCAGTGCAAAGGTACCATTCTGCATGATTTTGACATGACATTCAGGGAGTTTTTGGTCCTTCTTAAATACAACAAAGACTTAAGCTGATGGATAATTATCGGTGTTAACAGCTTCGCGGGGATAGAGAAAAGTGTAGAAAACACAAATTTTTGTAGGTTATCGATAACTTCCATGGAAATGTCATAAATTATTATTATTTGACAAGTTGACAAATTTGTATTTTAAAAAATAATAAAATCAGATTGATGCGTTGCCAATATTCTTTATTTTTTGTCGATGTTTGTTCTTTTTCGGAAATCCTTGATAGAGACGATGACGGGGACGAAAGAAAAGCTGCTTATATTCATTCCGATACACCGACCAGTGTTTCTTTAAAGATCCAGATTAAACTTTAAACTTAAAGTTTTGTAAGTTTGTTAACTTGAAAACCTTATTTTTTTAATGTAATCTTTATTCAAATGATACATTTAGGGCCAGTTTCAAAGTTTTCGGATAAAGTTTCGTATAGTTAGCCGACGCTATCCACCAAATAAAAGTTGCTGATATTTATTTTTTTGTTTCAAAGTCTCTGATAAACAAAATGATAGGAAAAAATTATCAGGCACTAATTGTTTGAACGAATGGCAATGAGGTTCTTTATTACATTACATCCTAACCTTTTCAATGTTGTTACCCCTTTTGGCCTAATAACGAAACATATTTTACCCCTCCCCCCCTCTCCTAATTTGAATTATCATCTAAGAAAACAATATCAACACACTCGTATCTATAAGTGGTGGCAAACGATATTAAATTTTGTAGAGGTCTTTTAGCTATAGGTAGTAGGATATTCGGTACCGACTTTTCGCCAAAATGTACCAAGGTCATAATTTTGTAACTACTTTAAAGTGTTATCCTCCCCTAGTTCTAGAAATTCTGTTTTGGTTGGACAGACACACTTTCGTCTTTAAAAATTGCATCATTCATTACTACCAAACGGTCTTAATATTCAAGAGTTGGACTGCGATTATCCATGTCCGGGAAATAGCTTCAGTGCCTTAGACGACCCAAGGATGATCAAGTCATCAGCGAAGAGCTTAAAATTTTCCATCTGAATGAGCTAAAACTCACACAATATATTTGTTATGAAATCAAAAGCTTTTTCAATTTTCCGATAGATGGTGCTTAACAATTAAATCAAAAATTACCACTGAATTCCGACCGAATTTGAATTCATGCGAATTTTGAATTTTTGGTGTTCTGAATTAAAAATCCGTCAAAATTGAACACAGGGGCTCAATTATTATTATTATTTTATTATGTACATCCCTCTTGAAAGCATTAATAAAATGTGGACGAGATCGTTGCATTTCGCATTAAAAAAAAATACTGCAAAATGCTGTTTTTCGACACTCATGGGAACATTGTCCTGATAAATAAGTACATTAAGCAATACAATTCCTGAATAGAAGGATTCTCTGGATGATATCCAATTCAGTTTGCATTGATGATGTGTCGAGGGAGAGTTTGAACAACGAAGTTTATAGGCTATGCAGTAACGGTGATCTAGTCAAAAACCTTAAAATACCACGACTGAGGTGGCTAGGTCAAAGGAATCGTATGTGAAAAGTGGGTCCACACGCAGTAGAGGAGGACCCTACCACAGGTGGCGCATGAATTGAAGAGCGGCCTTAACCAGAGTGGGTAAGAGCAATAGATAGCTTACGCGTTTAAAGAAAAATAAAGAAAATTCCACTCGCATATGGAAAAGCCATGTCTGCAGCTTATAAAACTATGAGCACACGATATGCAAAACCCAACATACGTATACCACTTTGACATCCATCTATATTCTATACTAGCGGACCCGGCAAACGATGTTTTGGCTGCTCGTAAAATTGTGCGTCAATATTGTTTTGCGGCCGTTTTATTTAAAGGATGTATCCGGACTGATTCTGTAGCCCGTGTGTTTGGACCGATATTTCCTCAGACGTGTGCCCACGAATTGTATTGTCTGTATATATTTTTTCCCATATGACTATCGAAGAATAGCGTTTGAAATGTATTTTTTGTTATGAGAGGTTACTCGCCCTTTTGTCCAATCCCGCCAGGTTTTGTAAAATGATTTAATCCGGCAGTGTTCAGATATAGTGATTTAAATGACTTTGTTATTTGTTGTAAGGGTGGTACCATGGCCCGTTTTCCAATCCCACCCACACTTCGCGTGGTTGTTTGTTTAACATTTAAATTTTATTGTTTTTTTTATACGATAGTTATCACGCCGCTTTGTTTAATTTTGATCAAATTTCAAAGAAAAGAAAGAAAAATTTTAGTTCAATCAGTTCGGTAGTTTTCTAGATATAAGATTTTTTTGGTTTTTTTCGTATGGGAGATGCCACGCCCTTTTGTCCAATTTTCAATTTGAATCGAAACCATCCTTGGGCTCATTCAAACACACACACTAAATTTCATAAAAATCGGTCTAGACGTTTAGGAGGAGTTCGATTACAACACACATACTTACAGAAAAATTATATAACATAAATTATAAAAATCAGTGTCGCAAAAACTCGAGATCGAGACTATCGAGACAGTGACTATTTCCACAAACAAACAAACACGAATAATTAATTTGACGGATCAAGTTAGCAATGTAAATGATACCTTACTTTTTACTGATTAAAATTCATTTAAACCATCTGACGGCATTGGCTTAAATTTTAACCCATAACCTACACATTACCACCGTTCCACGACCAACTAAATTTAGTTCAAAGTTGGATTTCAATTAGGTAGGTACTTGTGCTGTTGTTCACATTTCACTGCATAGTAAACTCTGAAGTTTTGTTTTTTTTTATAAATCCTCCTTACAAAGTAGGTCATACTCATAAATAAATTCTCCTCTAATTTCTGTCATAAAACATTACAATCCATCATATGCTCGATATTATGCCGCGATGTTGATGTTTTGTTTGCTTTTAAGTTTATATGTATACCTACAAATTCAGTGAAAAAAATTTTTTAATCTGAAAATCCTCTTTTGATTTGGAAATTTCAGGTCGACATGCAATTTCCGTAAATTTACCATAATCCCAGGTATAATCCTAGTTTCTGTTCATTTGGAGCACGAACAATGCGTGACATGAAACTTTTCCATCAACTTTGTTTACCTACATAAAAATTATGACATTTTCGTCATACATATTTCTTGTCTACCCAAAATAGTCCAATGCACATTTTATTTCGCTACAATAAATCCCACATTCATGCTTCTGCATTGTTTGTGAAGTAATGCATTGGCTGTCATTTTTAATCCATGTAATTAAGAGAGACAATTTGCTAGACAATTAAGTTCACTTCACTACACGTAGAAGTGTAGGTACTTCTTGCTCTCTCTGGTTGTCATTACGTAAATAACTCGCACAATTGTCATGAGTTTTTGAAGTTGCATTCCGCGTCAATAGCGCTAAAAATTACCAAACTTGATAATTTGAAGTAGCAATTTAATTATTTATTTTTATTACAAGTGCTTACCTATTTAATTAGTAACTTAAAAATAGTTACCGCGAGTTTTATTGATTGTGGAAACAATTATACGGCATAATTGCTGTACGTGACAAATTAATAAAAAAATAAAATACACACTTCGATTTATTTTTAAATTTTGAATAATGTTTATTTTAAGGATTCGCTTCCTGAAATTATGAAAATTACGTCGGTATGTTGACAGGTTTTTATACCCGGTACCACACTGTGGTGAGGGTATATTCACTTTGTCATTCCATTTGTAACGCCCATAAGGAGGCGTTGTAGGTATGACAAACTATATATATTATTGATCAGCATCACTTTCTTAGTCGATCTAGCGATGTCCGTCTGTCTGTCCGTCTGTCCGTCTGTCTGTCTGTCCGCACGATTACGGCCGTAATTTAAGAGCTATCGACTTGAAATTTGGTACGTAAGCTTTTATCCACCAGACTGAGGCTAAGTTCGAAGATGAGCAAGATCGGATGAAAACTACTACTACCTCCCATACAAAAGTATCAGATTTATATAGCTTTTTATGTTAAAAATTAAATTTAAATAGCTACAGTAAAGATAGCAAGTTTAAACTTTGCTCGTATTGTTTTAATAATATTTAAAATTTGTTGACAAAAAAGGAGCTTGATCGAATAAAAACTACCCATACCTCCCATACAAATATATAATTTTTTAATACTAAAATATTTTTTTATTTTACAATAATAGGTGTATTTTTTGGAAATCTATAGCTAGTTCACTTTTACTTTTACATGCAAAACTGGTATACTCACTTTTGGTTTTGTTATACCCACTTTTGGTTTTACATGCAAAACGGTTATACTCACTTTTGATTTTGTTATACTCACTTCCCAAAAAATACGCCTAATATAGTACCGGGTATTTGAGTTTCGGCATAGTCGAAGATAATTGTCTTACTGGTTTTTGTCTCCATTCAATTGAAAGCTGTTGCTTTTCGACTGTTGTTCGGGGCACAACTTTAGTGTAACTACCTTCACCTTTGTTTTGACAGTTCGTTACTTTTTTCAATCTAGTAGTTCATTTTGCGCTAGATTAAAAAATTGCCCAGAAAAGGATATTTCACAATATGTACTAGAGCTCTAGCGCAAATGCTGAAATATCAGTTTTTTTTATATTGAGTTTGGCATGCCGCTAGTCATCTAGCGGTCAATGGAATGCGACCAATGTCAACGTTTTTATTGCGTCAAGTTGGGAGGCTCCCGTCACTAGCGCCAAAGGCTTAAACTCTAGTATATCATTCTCCGACATTATTCTGCAAAGGAGGACTCAACTTTTATCTTTATTAGACATTTTTCTTTTTTTAGTTCAGAGCAGAGCCTGAACTGTCAAAAAAAAGTGCTAAGAATTTGTGTTTCTTTTTCGTTCAGAGAATGATCAGAGCGCGCTCTATGAGCTCGAAATAAATTGACTGAACAGGCTGAGTAAAAAGCTAATATTTTGCACTTACAGTCACATTTGACAGATAAAAAAATACAGGATAAACAAACAAGTTGAAACATCAGACGATCGTTGTTCTTCTGGCACAGAAGGTAAACCAAATGACAGCTATGTGCTCAAGTGTGTTTCATAAACAAATCAGACCGATCTGAGTACGCTCAAAATGCTAGAGCCCTATTCAGAGCTCAGCTCTGAACTTAAAAAGAATAACGCCTATTGACGAATGTACAATTTGGCCTGCGATATCGGTGGCAAGGAAAAGAAACCTCTGAGTTACACCGGAATCTGTCATCGGTACGTGCATTTTTGTACAGGTAATTTATTTATTTTATAAATAAAAAACTATTTCAATTGATGTAAACGCCTTGTCGGTTTAAAATTCAGTATTTTTTATGAAAAATAAAATAGTTCCGGTCCATAAAATATTTTGTTCGTTTGAAAGTGGAATGAAAAACTTGTGTTGGTTTTTGTTTTTTGGATTAGACACCTTTTTAACTGTTTAAAGTTCTTTTAATTATTGTTAATATTCTATTTAGTGTGCAGCATTATCCCAAATACCAATGGCGGACCCAACTTACCGAGATTTATCTCAGACTTTGACGATAACCACCTGTGATACTGAAGAATATTTTAGCGGCATAAAAGGATCCATCCGCGAAGGGGAAGAGCTCATTAAGGCTGATTGGGTCTATGCTATAGGTGTGACACAGTGATGTAACTGGTCTGGTCATAAATCCATTCTCGATGACTTCAAAACCCTTCGAAATCAAACTAAGAATTTTGTACATGGTTATATCATTTTGTCTATTTTGTTTTTTTAAATGCTTCTCCCGGGAAGCCGATCGTATAACGCTTCAACAGCGCCTCAAGAAGCTTGCAGATGTAAGTTAGTTCTGCACTTAAATTGCTGCAAATTGTAGTCTACATACCCAGGAAGCGAGTTCCAAAGTTTGCTTGTCCTATAACAGAAGGAGTATTGGAAAATTGATGTCCTCGTGGTTGTCAAGTATACTGTATGGTCATGAGCAATAGCTGCCTGTATTGTGGGGCGCCCAAAAGTTGCATTTCGAGGGATAATGTCTTTGAGTTCCTCAGAACATCTACCGTGGAAGTATTTATAGAACAAGCATAGGTCAGCGACTTGTCTTCTGTGCACCAACGGTTGTAGATTTGAAGTGAGTGTAGAGTCTCCAATAAGTCGAACTGCTCGTCTCTGTATGCTGTCAAGTAGGTTAAGTGAATGTTTCGGGCCCGAGCTCCATATATGGGAACAGTATTGCAGGCCTAGTCTAACCTGTGCTTTGTAGAGAAGGAGAAGTTGCTTGGGGCTAAAGTACCTCTTTGCTCTAAATAGGTAGCTCAACTTTTCCTGAATTGACTGTGTCTCCTAGAAGGTGCATTGAGTCCTTGGGATGGATTGGATGATCGTCCATTTGGATCTGAGCTGAACTGTTGATGCATTTTTCCTAGAAAATGTTGTGAGATGTGTCTTGTTTGCATTAAATACAACCAAGTTGTCTTTTCCCCACTTCAAGAGAACTAATTTGTTTGCATCTCTGACTGTGTGATGTAGCTGCATTCACAGGCCAACTGTTCGAGATGGAGGATATAAGAGTGCTGTCATCTGCAAAGTTGTAGATATTATTATTTGTCGATCCAAGCAAATCGTTGATGTGGATAAGAAATAGAGTTGTAGAAAGAATAGATCCTTGGGGCACTCCTGCATTTATAGCAAACGAATTAGATGATATACCATCTACAACAACTTGGATCGATCTTCCCAGAAGAAAATTTTGCATCCATCCGCAGAGTTGTTGTGGTACCTAATCCATAAGACGCTACCTTGCCTAATAGGGCTCTATGCCAGACTCGGTCAAATGCCTTTGATATGTCCAAGGCTACGGCTCTGGATTCGCCGTGTTGTTCAATTGCTTGCATCCATAAGTGCGTCCACGCAGCTTAACAGGTCGCCAGTGGAACGACGGCTCCGAATTGCCTGTCGCTTATTAATCGGTGGCCTTCTAGATATTTGATTGGGGTACACCACAATGAGCCACTCGATGCAACACTTTTTCTTTATTTTCCATTATTATAAACTAGTTAGGAATTTATTTTAATGTTTTTACTTAACAAATAGATTTATTTTTCACAATATTTAATTATTTAATGTCGCTTATCTTCTTTTCCGTATATTTTTACGCTGATCTGTCAAATTTGTGAACCTAGAATAAGGGTTCAAATTATCGCCGCTGGGGTACACGGTACACCCTCCATTTCTCAATAAACAGTTTTTAATAAAAATATCATTACGTTACGTTGATTATGTAGCTAGCCGTATCTGGAACCAGTGTTGCCAGCACGGGCTATTTATCGCCAATTAGGCTACTCGGATTTTTCACTCGCTCCATGAAATTTCGATTTGGGATTTATCCAAATTTGGGCTATTTCATTTTAAAATTCGGCTATTTTTAGGCTCCTTAGGAATTTATTGAAAAAAGTCATGCATCATAAAAAAAATATAATGATTTTTTCATTGCGAACTCGTAGAACTGAAACTTTTGAAAAATGTAATTGTGAATGAGTCAACTCCAGTTTCGATATTGTTTTAACCACACACTCTCACTTCTGAGTAGTAAAATTAGCTCACAAGACTTATGCATGAATATGAAAACTCATTATTTGCCCAAGTTATGTCCCCTTCCAGCAAAATGTTTTTTTTGTATAACATGTACAACATTGTAGATTTATTTAATGTTAACATTTATGCAAATTTGACTTCAGAAACAACCGAAGAATCAGCCTCCACAATGGAAGAAATTTTGGAGGAAACTTGCGATTTTTAATTGAGTTTTTTGCGTTTATTAACTGATTACTTTCACCAAATGTTAATCTTATATATTTTTAAATTATTTTTCTTTTAATATCTTTTCTTTTGAATACCTACAGTTTTATTATTTATTATTTTTAGTCTGTTCTACTCTTTTATTTAAAACGTTAGGTTGTTGTTGTTTCTATGTTTCTAATCAAACATTAATGCGCAATTTTCACGCAATTTTTCACATATTTTAATTGTTTTTTGGTATTTTTATTGCAATTATTTTATGTTTTGTTAACATAACACATTTTTTTGTTTTTATTACTTTAATTTCCAATTACGAGTTCGTATATAAATGGAATGAAGAAGCTAATAGTTATTTTTTGTTAATTTTGAATTCAATCAATTTAATCAAAATAAATGTGCGTAAACAATTAAACAAATAGGTGCGCATTTTTATTCCTCATATTCGTGTTGGGCTATTTTTGGCTACAAGATTTTTAAAGTTGGGCTCCATACCCCTTAGAAAAGCTGGCAACACTGTCTGGAACATCGGTAAACGTCAGTCAGTACAAAATCAACGGCCAAGAACAGATTGTTTTTTTTTTTTTTAATTCTCTCTAATTATTGACCCTCATGCACATCCCTGTTTCATTGGAAATTTTAATCCTCAGATAAACGCACTCTGTGCAATTTATTCGCTTACCACTTGTCAATAAAAATGCAACTTTTACAATGCATAATCTTAATCTTGTATAGAGCAATAGAATGATTACAAAATGTAAATTGAAGCACGAAACGTATATAATGAAAATGGAAACAGAAAGGACCGGACACCGCCAACACTTCCGAGAGCTTAAGAAAATTTCTTTAAATTGTTACTTCGAGACAGAGATGGAGAGACAACAGATACCACAAAAACAGATTCAAGCTTATCTTCCATGGGAAATGCTTTCAAGATAATTGAAGGACAATCTGCGAACGAATCCCGGTTGCATTCTATATCAATTTTTTTTTTTTTATTCTTGTTAGTCTCTTCTAATTCCACTTGTTCTAGTTGTTCTCTAAGGGAGAAAAAAGCAATAGAAAATAACACTCGCTGTATGTTTGTTGCAATCAGCGGTGCCAGATTCCACGATTTATCGTATTTTTACGATTTTAGGGCTTAAAACTTATTCCAAGATTTTTGAGCTAAAAAAGCATAAAATTCCAAGATTTTTTTCAAATTTATTTAAAACAAAAATTCATTTGCAATTTTCCAAATATCTTCTGAAAATATGAAGGTGAACGAGCAGCCACAAATACATAAAATGTATTATGAAGTGAAGCAATTAGTTTTTACAATTTTAGATTTTTTTCTTAAACCCGATATTTTAAAGGTGGTAAACATAAAATACCTTAATGATGAATTTAAATTGCCTTCGAATATTGTTTCAAATTGTATCTCCGTGTAGAAGTTCAAGACCAATTGGATTCTTTAAATCTAAACAGGAACGATGTTGAAGCATTCAAACAGGCTTGCTTGGGTTTCTATATAGAGCTTGTCCATCAAATCTTAAAAAAGATTTGACTTCAAAAACCAATTGCTTCAAAGTTTAACCCTTCTAAGTCCACTAAACATAATTGAAAAAAAAGTAGATTATTTTTATCCATTATTCAAAAGTTTTCCAAATTTAATTCTAAATAAAGATATTCAACACGCCGACGCCGAATTTCGTGAGATAAGAAACCTCAATTTTGAATATCTTTTTTCTGCACCTCGATCTTCAATAGATATAACATTTTTTTGGAAAAACGTTTTACAAACAAACAAAGCATGGTAATGAAAGTTTACCATTTCCGTTAATGAAAAATTTCATTTTTGAAGTTTTTTCACTTCCGAAGTCATCTGCTACTGTTGAACGTATATTTTCTATATATATTTTTATTTTTTTTATTTCCAACAAAATCGTATTTCCACGATTTTGAAAGCTAGTAATTACGATTTCTGGGGAAAAACATCTGGCAGCACTGGTTGCAATGCTAATGGGATGAATTTTCTTCTTTTCCTGAGAGGATACCTACGTAATATGAAATATTTTGTGAATTGTAGGTAGAAGCTCTATTCGTGCCGCAGGTGTTGGCATGACGTTATATAGGACTTTTGATTATGGATAAAGGCACATGTGAGGAGGTACAATGAATACGGAAAGATTTCAATGAAATTAGAATTTTTGCTATTGTTCTAATTTGAAAAGCATTATGTGTAATTTTTCATTTGCCGGAAAAGTACGGATGGTTTGTGTGCGATTTTGAGTATATTTTTGTAAATAGGAAGACTATAGGGTTAAGCTGTTAAAGAAGTCAAAGAAGGTACGTTCTATCTTAATTCAAAACGGCTATTTTTCGAGTCGAGTTATGAAACACACCACTGGAGCACTCAGACAAACGCAAGTGTTCCTTTGTACTACCAGGAAGCAAATCCAGTTTTAATCATTTTACTGGAATTCCTTCGACTTTCGGAGAAAGCCGAGAAAGCACTACAACAGAGAAGAAGAGCTCACCACATCAACGCCAAATATCTGCCAAATCCGAACAAAGGCAGGACATTACCAAAGGAAATGATCAGAACTTCTGATTCAGAAGTATTGACGCCCTCTCCACAAGCGTCGCAGAGAGTGGTCTCACTTAAGCCTACCACCCTAAGATGCTTAACAAAAGCAAAGTGTCCCATAAGAAGAACGCCAATAAGTTGTATACAGTATTTTCGACTGAGAGAAAGCAGGAATGCCACAGACTTCTTACCCACTTTCGGGAGCATTTGTTTAGTCTGACCACATCCCTGCGTTGCCATACACAATAATTGTGGTTGTTAGATACCCAGTCGTTAATGGAAGCCGAAGCCCTGACCGAGGACGAAGGAAGACCCAGCGCAGGTTCTAGTCCCAAGACAGATTATCCTCTGATCTCAATCTGATATCTCATTTCCCTCAAACCCAGTGTGACCTGGGACCCAGACAGTAGTCAAAAGAGCGATCGAGTTGAAAGAGTTCTTGCATTCCCGAACTATTTTGGAACGGGTAACAGGGTTGAGCAAGGCTTTGAGTGCAGCTTGTCTGTCGCTATAGAAGCAGATACCCCGCCACCTATTCCTAACAATATATTCGGCAGCCAATAGGATAGCATAGATCTCCGCTTGAAAAACAGAGGCATGCCTGCCTAACGATTAGTAAAGTCTAATGTTGTCGATTTCCGTGAAGACACCAGCACCGGACCCTAATAGAACCCATCATAAAGGTGTCAAGTGGAGGTAAATCAAGCAGAGCCTCTAGAGCATAGCCCAGTGCCCGTGCAGCCAAGACAGTCCGTTCTTTGTAGTTTTGTGCAGAAGGCAGTCACTTACTTTCGCGAAAGCGTTCTCTCCAAATAACCGATGGACGCATAGACTAGAAAAGGCCTTATCATAGCCGAATAGATCCAAAGGACCTTTTTAGGAGATAATCGCCACGTCTTACCGAAAGCACCCATACACTATCAGAAAACTGAGAGCACCTTGGATGTCTTCGACTTGACATGATTTGCCCAAAAAAGTTTCTTATTCAGGATCACTCCCCAGATTTCCGGATATCTGTATAGTGACGCCTTTTGGCACTGACTGATTCAGAAGAGAACATCCTAAGTTTTTAAAGGATTGACCGAAGCCGATTCCTATAGAGCACCATTCTTCGACCAAATCTAAGGCCACCTGCACGTTAGTACAGATGTCTGTAAACATGAATCGATAGACAGCCTTACTTTTATTAACAGTTAAATAGGACGGATGGCTGTAGGACATGAGGCCCCAAATTTGGGGTGTTATTTCATAATGAAATAATACCCCAATTTCAAATATGAAATAAGGTCCCACTGCGATGAAATAAGGCCCCAAACAAAAATGAAATAAAGCCGCAAATTTTGACAGTAAACCGTAGCAGGGGGGTTGCGGGGGGCAGCATTCCCCCCATAGGTTCTCGTTTTTCGTTTGGCGTCTTATTTCATTTCTTCTTTTGGGGCCTTATTTAATAATGAAATAAGACCCCAATTTTCATTAGGAAATAAGGCCCCAAAAAAGGAAATAACACCCCAAATTTTATTAAAAGTCGTTGTTGTTGTTTCGTGTATAATTTTTTGAGGCCTTATTGCATATTTTTTATTTTTTGCCTTATTTCGCAAAGCCAAGATGTCAAAGATCTCATCGTATGCACCCAATTTACAGAAAAAAATTATTAGGGACTGGCATGCGGCATGCCTCATTAGAAGCCTGTTGGACAATCTCTATCGATCTTGAAATAGGTATCACTATTTCTGAAAAATGTAGGTAACCAATATCTACAGACTATAGGACACAGATGCCGAGTAGATGACAATAAAAGAAGGTATGAAAGAAATTGGGTATCGCAACTTGGTAACAATGAATCGTTGAATGGAATATGGAATGGATACATCGTCTCATACCAATGATCGATGCATGGATTAAACGAACTCAGGCGAACGAACTTTCTATCTGACATAGTTCTTGACGGGTTATGATGGCTGTTACAGAGAATATCTCTTTAAACGCGGACCTGAAACCATCCCAAACTCTCCGTTTACGAGACCGTTTCTGAACGTTCTGAAAATGTTCTTCCATTGCTCACGGTACGAAATTAAGAGGATTGCTTTCGGGATCAATTTGGGGAATGGTCACTCCCACGATAACATCGTAAATTACATGTTGCATAAAGACGAAAATTTAACTATTGTAAGTAAAGTAACGGCGGTGGGAAGGTGCAGGGAAATAAGTCCCCGGGAACTAAGTCCACTGAGGGAATTAGTTCCCACCTAGTGAGAAATAAAACCACTTTCGTGAAGTGGACCTAGTTCCCATGTAAGGTGGGAACTATTATATAGGCGACGATTTATATCAAATCGATCTAATGTCATTAATGATGGACACCATACTCTAAAAATCAACTTGAAGATAAATACTTCAATTAGCAGATGCAAACGATTCAAGGCAATCTTTTTAACTGGTCAACAACATCTTTTGGATTGTTTAGGTTAGGTTAGGTTAAAAAGGGGTATGAGAGAGAGGTTTCAGTCACCATCAGGGCCCATTGCGATACCTACGGGGAACGAGGAAAAATTGCAATGACCTTCAATGGAAAAACAAATAAACACTTGCCTATGAGAAACCACCAATTTCGCTGCAAAAACCAAGTATTCCTTTATAATTGGTATTGTCTATCTCCTCTAAATGTTGGAAGAAGTACCTGTCCAGAAATTCCTTCTACTGCGACATATTACCATTCACACAGTATATGGGTTTATACCCTCTTCGGCCTGCAGGTCATTGCAGAATCTGCAAGTGTCCGAGTCTGCCAGCCTGAACCTTTTGGCATGTTTTCTAAGAAGACAGAAAATAATATACCGATCAATGTCCTGAGCTGTTCCCTGCCTAGTTTGAGGAACTCGGATTTTTTAAAAAAGGAAAAGAAGAATTGAGGCACTCAATATTTTGTCACTAGATGTCAATGGACCCAAATTGCCGTTAGCCGTGACGACCACTCATCTACCAACAAACCTATACCATCTAACGTATAAGAGCAAAGTCAATTATGCCGATGCTGTTAGCTATCACTAGCACCCACGTTTATTTATATGTATTTGGAATCGAGCATTTAATTAAATAGCCTAATGTCATAAGCAAATTCAAGTCGATAGTAAAACACATTAGTTTACCATAGTCGCCCTCACAAACATTATTACCATGTCCACCAATCTAAAACAAACAACACAACGAGCTATATAGAAGGTACCCAAGTTCAGCATCAAATTAAATGATTTAATTGTTTCTCTGGATGTTTGAGTAGCATATCCATTAGTGGCACACAATCCTGCCAACAAGTTGAATCAGTTTAATTACAATATAGCAATTACTTAATCCTAAACGGCGTGCTGTTGTCTGACCAAGTGTCAACCTAACATTAAACCACTCTACATGGCAATGCCATTAATCAGAAAAAAAACTTCAACATAAATGAATCTTTCGAAGAAGAAGCTTCTGACATTTCCCAGACCCCAAAAACATACACAAAACTTGAGATTAATTAGAATCCGAGAGAGCAGCAGCACGCAGTCATTGACCCTTCCCCAAATGGCTCACTAAGGGACCATTTTTTATTCGATATTGATATTGATTTTCTGCAACGGGCGGATTGATATCTCTAATTGATATCCCTTTCAGAGTAGGTATATTAATGACCCTTAAACCCCCCCACTGCGCCCATTGATTGAGGGTTGGTGTACAGCGCTTTTCGTTTGGGTAGCCAAATAAATTTCTTTTGGTTAATTGCTATGTCAAAGCCAGGCCCCTCGAATACCCAGAGCATCTCAAAATAATCCTCTGAAAAGTCAAAGAAATAAAAACATCAATTCCTTAATTGTTGGGATTATTAATGATTTTTTTTTTCTCCGAGAGTGTTTATTTAGAGAGATTTCAAAGACATCTGTCAAAGCAACGCTTTTCTTGAATCAACTGAGTTTGTATTGTACTTATTACAAACACGGTTATTATGGAGATATTTTCGTGGAATATAGCCGCACTCTGCCTGCCTGTGGGCGTAGTTCAAGTGACGTCTGTCATTTTTAAATATTATCATATTTCTTCTTCTGATTTGGAAATTGTCTTATTTTAAGGTTTTCCAATGAGGTACCAAACCATACTTAATTGTGTCCAATATGGAAATTGGATTAGTTTTCCGCAATTGCGATTTAGTGCCGATTAAATCGACTTTAAGTACTTATTAAATAACTAGCTAGCTCGCAAGTCACTAAAATATACGCCGCTGTTTTTTTTTTATAAATATACACCTCTAGCCTTGGACCTTGCTCAAAAAACCAAGCTTGGCATAAGCTGCTGTAATCAGGAAGTCTGATTCAACTGGACAGTCCAAGATGTTCGGAGTAGAAACTCGCGCCAACGCCTGTACCGATTTCCACCTTTGATCCATCCGTGTATAGGTATGGGTATGGGTATGGTTCATCCGATGGATGTCGGTTGATCATCGTACCATTCGTCCCTGCTAGGAAAACACGTGGTAAATGGTCTTGTGAAATCTAGCCGAGGAGTAGTGTATAGTCCGTGCATACACTATTGCCCGAGTGTATTTGTCAGGCTCTGTTTCCAGCTTTTGGTCTGGCTTAACGGAAGGGTGCTATTTGCAACAGATTCCTGGTCTAGGGTTTTAAGATTGAGCATAGCATCCATCCCTGCTCTAAGACTGTTTTTCATTGCCCCCCTTGGTTCCAATACAGGTCATTCTTTGAATTTTTGTCATGATTGTAAGGTTAGTGGCCTTTGACAGGGATTTCCACCAAAATAAACTACTATATGTTAGTATCGGTTTTACAAACGCTGTGTAAAACCATTTGACTATTTTGGGATTAGGACCCCATGTCCGAATATTCTAGTACAGGCGTAAAACTATCACTGATAGTGGATAGGAATTTTTCTGTCGCGAGCAGTGCTAAGTCATCAGCATATGCAACTGTTTTAACTCGACTAAAGTCTAGTTTAATCAGAATCTCGTTCACCACGAGAACCCAGAAAGGACCCCACCTTGAGGAGTGCCTCAGATGCAGATACCCTAGTTTCTACACCTCCTAGTTCTGAGATGATTAGTCTATTTTTGAGCATACACTATACACATTATCCACTTGATGATAGTGATATTCACTTTAAGGTTTATAAGAACTCTTTGAACTGCGCCTGTTTCGACTGTTAAATGCTCCTTCAATTTCCAGAAAAGCTGCCAGAGTGTATTATTTAACTTTTAGTGTTTTCTCCATCGTGCTGATGACACTATGAAATGAAGTGCTGTTTCAACACTTTTGCCTTTTGTATAGGCGTGTTGAGCCGGAGATATAGCATACGGGTTTAGTTTAGTACGGATTTGCATGTCTATGATCCTTTCAAAAGTTTTTAGAAAAAATGAGGTTAGGCTTATGGATCAAAGTCTTTGGCAGTAGGGTGGCTGAGCCAGCTTTGGGTATAAAGACCACTTTAACTTCTCGCCATGATTTTGGAACGTATCCTAGCTTGAAGCTGCTTAGGAATACGTTTTTCAGATGTGAAACCTCTAAGATGCTTTACTTTTGATGAATTGAATTTTTGTTATACAAGGTGGGCCATAAGAAGTCATCCGATGTTGTTTGGCTCTCATTTTTTTTTCTAGATGAAAAACTTCGATTATGTTTATTTGAACCTTTAGAAATTTATTGGTCAAGTCGAGAAGATGATATCGGCCAAATGGGCGCCGTCACAATTGATTGCCATACGGGCTCGTTTTATGACATTTTTCATCACTTCGGCGAGAACTTCAACGCACAGTGTGCCGTCCAATTGCTGAAGAAAAAACTCGGTTCACATGACCCTATAGAGCGCACCGTCCACTGCTGTTGTTGCTCAACATCCTCGACAACAGCGGTGATATTCTCGGCACAACGGGAGCTCCGGGGCCGGCCACTCTTGGCAACGTCTCGTGTGGTCCCATACTCTTCAAGGTTGGTGGCCAAATGGCGCAGTGTTTGCGCAGTCGGTGTCGGACGGCCGGGGAAAGAAATCTCTGCTGAAAAGGTAAACTATCTTAAGTCGATTTAAGTGAATTTTGAACAGTTTAGTGCAAAAGATTCCCTTATTCAATACGCGTATCCCGAGTTATAGAAAATCAAAATCATCTTAAGTCGATAAAAATGCGTATTAACATTTAATAAATTAATAAATTAAATTAAATTAAATTAAGATGATATACTAATTGTAAAAAAACCTCTTATTTCATTTAAGATGTTTTGGTCAAAATATAATTGGCATTTCCTGAAAAGCTAAAACATCTTATGTCGATATAAGATTGTTTGCTCCGTGTAAGTTACTAAAAATGGTGTACCTAACTCGACATAAGATAAAATGCATGTGAAATATAATCAAATGTGTGAAAAAGTAAACTATCTTAAGTCTACTTAAGATGATATTTAATTTAAAAAAAAAGATATTTCTCAGATTTATGTCGACATAAGATATTTTGCCAGGTGCTACCAGATGTACCGTTACCAAAAATAACAGTCAACTTAAGATGTTATTTCAGTGCATTGCAGATAGCAGTCAGAGTGGTTTATAGTGGTCCATAGAAGTGTCTATAAAAAGTAATTGTAATAACAGAGCATCGAATTTAGCAAGTATTTATAATGGTAATTTTTGTTAGTAAATTATCATAAATAATACAAAATAAAAGTAATTTTTATACATAGTTCCGAAAAGAGTGTTTGTGGTACTAGAGTGTCAAATAATAAGCATTTAAGGGTCATAATCTACATACGTATTCATTAGAAAAGTGTATTGTAATGAATTGGATACCATTTATTTATTTTCTTTCGTAAACGAAACGAAACATTTTATTTTATGACCTAAAGTTTACAACATCTTATGTTGTGTTTATATTTCATTAAACAATGCACTGTAATGCGCACTTCATCTTAAGTCGATTTAATAACTGAAATCGATGCTCTAAAAAATTAGCTAAAGTATCTTATCTCAACTTAAGATTTCTTATGCCCAGTTGCACAGTCAGAGTTTAAACTCTCGTTTTGGTTTAAACCGTCGTTCAACAAATTTTCGGTTTCACAGTGTTCGTTTAACCCTCAATCCGTGTTTGTTGAAAATCTTGTTTATCGTGTTCAGGGGCACTTTGTGCCCCCTTCCTATTTTCATAGAAAATTATAGAAGGTTTACAAAAAATAATTGTATCTATATATATAAAAGAGAATATCTCGAAAACCAGAAAACCGAATGTGCTCAAATTTTAAGAAAATCTGTGTTTGCAGCACGAAGGCTATTCTGTGAAGTTTGGTGGAAATTAGACAAAGGGGCGTGGCACCGCCCATACAAAAGAAAACCTTCAAAATCGTATGTCTCGAAAACCACCAAATCGATTGAGCTCAAACTTACAGATAATCTTAGTTATTGGCCCTGGAGTGTTCCTTTGAAGATTGGTCAAAATTAGACAAAGGGGCGTGGCACCGCCCATACAAAAGAAAACCTTCAAAATCGTATGTCTCGAAAACCACCAAATCGATTGAGCTCAAACTTACAGATAATCTTAGTTATTGGCCCTGGAGTGTTCCTTTGAAGATTGGTCAAAATTAGACAAAGGGGCGTGGCACCGCCCGTACAAAAAAACATTCAAAATCGTATATCTCGAAAACCACAAAATCGATTGAGCTCAAACTTACAGATAGTCTTAGTTATTGGCCCTGGAGTCCTCCTGTGAAGATTGGTCAAAATTGGAGCCTCCAATATTTTCACGATTTTGTTAGTATGTATATGTATTTACAGCTTTTTTTCTTCTTGTCTTTATCCTGAAAATTACCTACTTTATCCTATACAAAATTACTGGGGAATAAAAATAATTAGTTTGTTTCTGCCCATCTGTATAACCTGTGAACCGTCTACTATATTCTAAATTCAAAAGCACCTACTACACACAAAAATGTAGGTATAGGCTCAATGCCTATAATTCAAAAATGAATAAAAAAATGAATAATTCAAAATACACATAGATACTAATTCATGGCAGAAAATATAAAATTATAATAACAGCGATTTCCATACAAAAAGCACTATGGGGCACTGGGTGCACCATAACACGAAATCTTATTTTTTTTTTTTTAAATAATAACCGCACGGTAAAGCACACAAGTGCAAGTTTCATTCTTTTATTTGTATGCATACAAGGCACGAACCTTTCAGAAAATTCAGATGTAGATGGCAGCTGCGTAGTAAAAATACGTTAAACTTGGATTTGAAAATTGCTTGGGGCACTCAGTGCACCAAACACGGATTTAGGGTTAAACCCAAAGTGGAGTTCAACTCTCGGTTTAAGTTAAACGCCTGCATTCTGCCGTTTAAACTTTCCTTTCGCATTTTGAGGTTTATTTTGACAGCTGCTATTTCATACAGAGATATGAGAGAGAGAGAATAAAATAGATAAATTGTCTGGGTGCTACACTTCTTGAATTTATATGAGTGAAAACCAGAGTTATGATTAGTTTCAGCATTACTCCGGTAACTGCTAAAAAATGTCATCAGAATATTTTAATAGATTCCCAACCAATCACCCCTATCGTGGAATCCGCCGGGGGGAATTATTCACGGAAAAGAATATTTTGGTATCGTCAAAATCGCAAAGTGAACAGTTCCCCGTGTGGGTAATGTGTAGGAGTTTCACTGTATCGTTAAAAACGTTCAAATTGAATTTTTCCCGAACGGGAAACTGTTCATTTTGCGATTTTGACGATACCAAAATATTCTTTTCCGTGAATAGTTCCCCCCGGCGGATTCCACGATAGGGGTGAATATACTTTTCAAGGAAAAACCCTTTTTTCAAGTGAACAACAGGTAGATTTTTGCCCAAACAATGCAGACAAGCGTAAATTGTATTGAGGATTATTTTTTTTTTGTAATGCTACCAGTGATTTCTTTAGATTCTTGGCGAACAAACCTACTCTATGCTTTATACAATCCAATTTTGTTGTCCGATTTTGAACACACTTCTCTGGACAATGCCTCTAAATTTGATCTTGTTCAGTTAAAAGGTTTCGTAGTTCATACCATTTTTGTATACAGATCTAGATTACTTTTTTGTTAAAAAAAAAAGTATAACCGGACCAAGATAGTGCAGATTTTCGCAGAAACACCAGCAAAAAACTTTGCGCGTACCTATTACCAGACAATGACCCTAATTAGAGGCTCATAAAATCCTTTCAAAATTCATTATAATTACTGATCGGATGTGGTAAAAACCCATCGAGTGAAAAGAAGCAGTACCTGTGATCGCATCCGTCCGAATGCCCACTACATATTATCATTATTGAAAGAAAAATTGATTATGTGAAAGCAGATGACAGTTCAAACATATGTCAACATATGTCAAAAATTAATACCAAAATACACAATGTAATAATATTGCACATATTTTCTTTCATTTACAAATGGTAAAATAGATAAAGTAGAGAAAAGCAATAACCATTTATTTGATAAAAAGTGCGCTGGTAGAAAAATATTCCCTTAAGGGAAATTGTTCTGCGCTTCCAGAACTGCGTTTAGTTAACTGGCAGATTATTTTGAACTGTGAAACTGAACGAGTTAAACCAAAAGTTTAAACTCTCGGTCAGGTTTAGTTAAACTTCAGTTTAAACTCTGACTGTGCAACTGGGCATTAATGAGCAAACACGCGAAAGGTATATCATCTTAAATTGCATTTTATCTTATATCTCGCTGATTTTTAAAAAAATATTGTTTTAAAACGTGGCTAGGAAAAAAGAGGATAAAATTTCCCTTCTAAAAAGCCCTTGCATTAGAGTTAAAAGTAGGCGGATTTTTTCAAATTACGTTTTTTGATGTTTTTTTGCTCTCCTGAAAAACTATGAAAATTGACTTAAGATAGTTTACCTTTTCAGCAGAGAATACTTGCCAAAGTCCAGGAATTAAAATGTCAAAAAAATCAAATATGGTAGAAGGCCACTGATTGACAAGCGACCGGCAGTCGCATCAGTTTTAGACAAATGCAATCGAACAACATGGCAAATTCAGACATCTCACACACTTGGACATCTCAAAGGCTTTAGATTGGCATAGGGCCCTTCTAGGGAAGTTTTAGTCTCGTATGGATTATCACAAGAACTCTGCGGATTGTTGCAACATTTTCCCGTAGGCAGATCGATTACATTTTGCAAAACCCATTTGACTACAGGACAAGCAAACTATCGCGCTAAAAGCTAACTCCAGAGACTATACAGCTTACGCATTTAAGGACAGAACTAATCTGCGGCGGTAATCTGTATAGAGATTCAATGACAAAATATAAACGCTGACGATATGGAAGATGAATCTTAAAAATTGTTGCCCCCGCCAAACTAACTCATCGGATGAGAACAAAATATTCGCTTAATTTAAGATATCAGGTATCCAACGACGCGATACCAACGATGACAGTAGCGCAAAACAGCAATGTTCGGTGTCCTGGAAAATGAGTACCTGTACCAGGTATGCACACAACCGCTGACATCTCTGTTACCAAGGCGTTTACTTGGGAGTAAAGGTGTAATTTCGCGGTCTTTGCACACTCATGTCAATGTTTGCCTATCTGATGCTGGTATATCACTAGTGGATGCATTAGACTCCCGCGTAATTGTATTTAAACGAGGATATGTTGAAATTTATTGCCACCGCACAAAGCGAGAGAGAGAACGATGTCAAGGAGTTAGTAAGTCAGAGTCTGACAATGGCGAAGTGGGGGATGATTTCATATGTTCAGTTTAGATCCCACCTGTGACTAGGACGAGCCGATGTGGAAGATAGTAACCTGCAAAATGCGAACACATATTTTACATGCATTAGTTGTCTGATATATAGGACATATGTACGTGTGCCTTTGCCTTCATGTGTATTTAATAATGCGGAACGGGAATAATATCTGGAGCAGAAAGTCTGGATATCATTTGCCGGTTAGAATAAAAAAAAAACTAGTTTTGCTTTGATTCCTTTTAATGGGATGTTCATGATGAAAACTGTTCACATAAAGTTCTGATGCCACATTTTTATTTGATGCATTCAAGTCGACCGCGATTTATTGAGATGTAAGGACGGAAAAATAAAAATGCACGACTGGTTAGCACGAAACTTTATCGTTAATTGCAAGTACAGTAGAACTTAGTAGATACGGCATATTGTTGTTAACGGTGGAATTACCATCCATATCATAATTGAAGACGAATTGTGTTCTCAAAAATGCAGGCAAAATAAAAAGGATCTTGCCTTATGGAATCTAGAAATCACCTACAAAAACTATTAAGTCCTCCGAATGGAAATGATATTAGCGCAGTACACTACACACCCTTCGCCAACCTAAATAACCCAACCCAAAAGGATGTACCTACATGTTGAACTCCAAATAATCAGTTTTTACTCAAAGGGTTTAGCTTCTTAACTACGCTAATACACAGACATTTGCATAAGTACCAACTATAGAGAGTAACTCTACTAACTGATATGTAAGAAAACATTTGTCTCTGCGTGTCAAGGATCAAGGTAAAAAGTTTATTAATATCTCTTTAATATAAGTTACATCCTTTGGCCTAATTACAATATATAGTGACTCCACGAGAATTTTTTTACTTTTCAAACAAAAGGAAATATCTCTATTGTCCTTACAATACAATGGAAAATATAATATCAATCAACACAATAGAATAAAAAAGATTCCTTCGCACTTTAAACAATTACAAAGTGCATTTGATATTCTTCCCATCGTTCGTATTTGTTTCGTATATGAGTTTGCATTTCTTTTTTTCAAGCAAACACGATCAAAGGAATGCAAGGTGGATGCAAGTTCATTAAAAATGTCATATGTTACGTACTCGAAGCGAACGAGTTAATCACACAAACGATTCATATGTGAATGCTTTTGCTTTCATGCATTAGTCATGTTAAAACATAACGAACTCGTACTCGCCCAAGGACAATCAATCGTCCTGAAGGGAGTTAAGTTTGTACGTATAGTACTGGTAACATGCAAGTGTTTACGAGGTGAATTGAGTAGAACTGTGTGTGGGTATAGGTAGGTGTAGGTTAGTTCAAACGCTTTTTATATTCTTTTTTTTAACAAACCTTGATTATGAACGAGTGCATACATTTTGAAATTAAATGGTACACTTAACATTTTTTTTTTCTTATTATTAACTACTATAGTCTATAGATGACCCGGTGTCCGGTGAACTTCGCATAGTTCGTACTACCTAAAATTGATTTGTACATATATATTTTCACTTCAGAAAATACATTTTGGTTAAAAACTGTTCTTAAGGACGTGGCTATAAACGACATAGCCTATAGCAGTCTCACAGTCTTAAGGAACATTTAAAAAAAAATTCATCGAAATCTGTCCAGTAGTTTTCGAGTTTTTAGCTGACAAAGAAAATTACTACAGTTTTATTATATGTATATATGCTGTTTTAAATAAATTTGTTGTATGGGTCGTGCCATGCCCCGTTTTCTCGAGGTTAGTTGTTTGGTGGGCGCAGTAGCGCAGTATGGTTAGTGTGCTGGACTACTGTGCGAGGGATCCCAGGTTCGATCCCCGGAAAAACACAAATTACAACTTAAGGTTTTTTCTACTGCGCCACCTCTCGCGAACGTCTGACAAACATTTGAGAGTATGACTGTCCTGAAAAAGCTTCTCAATTCAACCGTTCGGACTCGGCATACAATTGTAGGTCCCTTCCGTTCGTTCCAAAAATAGAAACTCACACAAAACGAATGGTTGCGAGAAGCTAGGCCTTGGGTGTCTACCGCCTGTTGCGCCGCCTATTTATTTTTTATACCGTCCACAGGAAGGTATATTCACTTTGCCATTACATTTGTAACGCCAAGAAGGAGTCACCGGAGACCCCATAGAGTACATATATTCTGAATCAGGATCACATTCTGAATTGATTTCGCCATGTCCGTCTGTCTGTCCGTCTGTCCGTCTGTTGAAAACACGATAGCGTCCAAACGAACCGACTTAGGCGAATGAAATTTTGTTAGAGGACTTCTTTTTACCGTCGTTAGGTTGGTATTGAAAATGGGCTATGTCGGTCAAGTAGTTCTGGTACCTCCCATACAAAACCACTATTAGACCCATATGTCTCTCTGTCTGTTGAAAACACGATAGTGTCCAAAGGAATCGACATAGGTGAATACAATTTTGTGAGAGGACTTCTTTTTATCGTCGTCAGGTTCGTATTGAAAATTGTCTATGTCGGTCAAGTAGTTCTGGTACCTCCCATACAAAACCCACATTAGACACATGCATGTACAATACATACTAACTCGCATGGCAAACATTTTGCTTGCCTTTTATGCAGTGGAGGGTATCAAAGCATCGGCCAGGCCGATGATAACACTTTTACTTGTTTTTATTTTTTTTAGTTGTTTAGCTCCCATGAATGTCGGGAAATAGCATTTGAAATTTATTTATTTTTTATATGGGAGTGCCAAGCCCCTTTGAATAATTTCCCGGAGCAATATCTAAGAATGCATGAATATTTGAGTTCAACAATTGTTTTGGTTGTTTCCGAGATACATATTAGATTTTTATTTTTTTTGTTAGTTTTTGTGTGGGGTGTCACGCCTTTTCGTCCAATTTTGACCAATCTTCACAGACATTTTCTCAAAATTTGAACTCAATCGGTTTGGTCGTTTTCGGATTTTGTCGATCATTGGTGGTGTAGTATAGCCATAGAAAATGGAAATTTAGTTTTTTTTTTTTTTTTTTTTTTGATTTTCCGGCTTTTCATTTCGGGGTTTCCGAATTTTCTTTTTTGTTAAACTACCCGTGAATCAATACAATCAAAACAAAAGAAGAATCATCCAAATTGGTCTAGCAATCGCACTGCAATCGATATTTTTTGTGCAAAGTCTGTCATGGCTTAATTTGCCATACATTTTTAACTTACTCGTATACGTTGTAAAAGAAAGATATTGTTTTCGTACAAAATTTCGAACTCGAGATTTTGATCAATTCTTATATTACGATGAATAGGGGAATTCAAAAAAGTGTGTGTCGCAATTCTGTCCGTCTGTATGTCTGTCTGTCCCATAGCTGGGAAATCTAAAGGCTTGGACGGATTTGTTTCAAACTTCGTATTTAGAGTTTGTGGGCTTCCCCCTAGGTGGCGTTTTTTTTAATGCTAGCCCCAATATTAACGGTACTTCCCATATAAAATATTTATAGTTGAGTTAATGTAGGCATGCTTAACATGACTGCATTGCATACCCAGTTTTTCGCTAAAAAGTCCAGCAACCGCAATGGGTACAAACGATTTTAATAAAAACGTATTTTTAAGATACTATCGTCATTCTTAACTTGATAGAAAATTCAGTTTTTCTCTAAAAGGACTGCGTCCTTTGATATCCACCCACATCAATCCCTAATAATAGTACTTTAAAAAACTACTCATATATCAAAAACGCTATTTTCGATTATGATAAAAATAAAAGTGGGAGGGAATGCTTAAATCCATAGTAATAAATTTTGCTCAGTTTTGTCCTAAACAGTTGCAAAACAGTGTTTTTTGAACCATGAATGCGTCCTTGGATTTCGACCCCATTCGCTAAAAATGGTACTATAAAAACTTCTTATTTATGTCAAAAACCTGATTTTTAATCTGATTGAAAATGTAACTGGTAGATAATCCTTAAATCCTGAACGATACCTTGTACTCAGTTTTTAGCTAAACAGTTAAAGAACAGTGCATTTTCGAACCCAAAATTGTAATAAATGTATTTGTTTGCTTATTTTTACAAAAAACATATTTAAGACAACAAAAGCATTCTGAACAATATCACGTAGGTTAGGTACTCATAGTTTTTCTCAAAAAATTCAAATAAGACCGCTTTATAAATATATCTCAAAAATGAGTACCCAAATCCCCATCTGCGTACTCACACACGGTGTATTTTTGTGATGCTCAAAACTTCATTGACAATACAAACCTCCAAGTTGGAGATAGCCTAGTGCCTTGACTGGAGATTGGGTTGCCAAGTCCCAACCCCTTTGGAAGTTGGTTGGAAGCAGCGGACGGGAGAGGGGGAAGGAGTGCTCCTTTACGAAATCACTTCCCCTTGTTCGCGGACGCGGCAGCGGACGAACTTCCTAGATGGAACCAACGGTGGCGCCTATAGTTCCAGTCAGACAGAGCTATCTATTGAGATCCCTAGCGCTACTTCTACCAATTCGGATCCCAGGTCTATAGACATCTCCAATACTACACCAGGGTATTGAAAAAGAATTGGTGGCGGTGGCGCATGGACCCTTAATGGGCCAATAGCAGCGCTCACATCCCGAAATGGGGTTACTAGAGTCCCTCGTCCTAGGGGTATAATATGGAACTGGCCCTCCAGGTTGGGGGCTGTGCGTCAGAGTAACTTCCTTACCAGACAAAAAAAAAACTAAACACAACCCAACCAAAACGTCTCTCCAGTTAGCCCGATCTTTGGCTAACTGCCTCCATTAGTTACGCACTCCAAGTTGTTTGAGGTCGTCATCCACTTATGCGCGCCACCTATGGCGAAGTCTTTCTCTACTGCGTTGTCCCTACGGGTTGGAATCCAAGACTCTTCCACTTCGGAGCGTTGGTGTCCATTCGCTCTACATGCCCCAGCCATCTTAGACGACTGATGCTTACTTTTCTTACCAGGTCGATGTCGCTGTACAGCTCGTAGAGTACGCCTCCTCCAAAGCCCGTCAACCCAAATGGGACCGAAAATCACTCGAAGAATTTTGCGTTCGAAGCGACCAAGGAGATCTTCTTTCACCTTTTGCTAACGTTCATGCTCCTGCGCCATTAGAGCGGGACTAGGATGATGAATGTCTTATATAGTCTCCTTGGTGTTTCTCGACAAGGCCTTACTAATCAATTGCCTTCTTAGGCCAAAGAAACAGCGGTTGGCTAGTGTAACTTTTCGTTTGATTTCTGCTATGGTGACATTGCCAGAGTTTAAAGTGGAGCCGAGGTAGACCAAGAGCCAAGTCCCTAGCCACCTTAAAGTTGTAGCTGTCTATAGTGCCATTTTTGTCTGTCGTTGATGTTGTGTGTTCGTTCTTGATGACAGGATGTATTTTGTTTTGGCCTCATTCACCACTTAACCCATTTTGCCACCTTTCTGCTAATAGTACTTGCAAACCTACCAGTGACAGCTCGCTGGGTTCTGCCAATGATGTCAATGTCGTGAGCATATGCAATTAGTTGGAGTTGCACAGACTTTTGGAAAATTGTGCCCTTGGTATTGGCCTGCGAGTTTCACTCAATTTTCTCAAGTATGATGTTGAAAAAGTCACATTGCAGGGCATCACCTTCTCTAGATCCTTTTTTGACTTCAAATGTCTTACTGAGACTGAGATTCGATTGTTTGTACTTTTATATACACGTCATCAGAATAGATTAAAAAGTCGGGAGAACAGTCATCGGCCCTCGCACTGCGGCCTCTCTAAAGGAGCCTATTGTGCCCTTCCCTGGTGAGGTCCTAGAGCCATCTTTTGACTCCGAAAACAGTCAGGAGGAAAAGTATCTTTTCTGGGGGTAGGTCAGCGAGTTTTGCTGTGGTAACGATTTCTTCACCAAGGACATTCTTTCTAAGACGAAATAGGGCTGGACATTCCATGAGAATGTGAGATAGGATTCGTCACTCTCCAGGCAAAGTCTACATGTGGGGTCCGGTGAAACTCCAATTCGGTGAAGATGTTTCTTCATAAGGCCATGTCCAGTAAATATACCCGTCATGATTCTTAGGTTATTTTTGTCCAGATTAGTAAAAAAATAGGATTTTTTGGGAGAGCATTTTGGCGAGAAGAACTGTTTGGTGCAGTTCTGCCCAGTTGTTTTAAGCCATAGTTCATTAGATTTGGTTTGAGCTAAGTTCCTAATGTACGTCTTGAAGCATCCCTTACTGACACCACAGAAGGGTTCATGTCCGACAAGTGGCATTGTCGTCATTACACGCCATTAAAAATACAGCTTAAAAAACAAAGCACCCGCTTTCTGTGGCAATATTTTGTGCATTGACTTTAGCAACAATATTTCTGGTTTCACAATTTCTCCAATTCGTATACACATTGCTATAGTGTGATAGTCTTTTATTCACATTGATAATTTAATATTCCTGAAATAATTATTATGAGCGACATTAATATAATCACCTTTTTTTTCATATGAACTTAACTTGTAATAATAAGTATTTTTTTTTTTGTTGGCTACAGCAGCCGGCCATTGTAGTGAAATATTAATGCAATCGCTATAAAACAATTGTCCATTGTGCATTTAATTATTTAATTAGTTTAATGAAATAAAATACAATTTCCAATTTGCTTCAATAATTCTCTTATTACCCCTGTTGGAATTTTTGCTTTACGCCTTCGCCCCTATACAATTTGCATATAAATCATGTTTTTATATAAATGTACCCATGTATGTAGTATATACGTTAGTCGTCGTTCTGCTTTAGTCGACCGACCGCGACGGCGGTGCCATGTGCAAAGTAAAATCAAATAAAATTCGATTATTATGTACAAAAGTGTATGCGGTTTTCATGGACCACATTACACTCCCGATGAAAGAAGCACCACCAAATTATTGATTATTATTACAATGGCGTATACTGTAATAAATGCACTTCGAGGGTAGCATGAAGCATCCACCCCATTTAGATTATTTATGTTTTTTGTCCTTTCGATTTTTTTTTGTGGATGTCGAACTGTATATAATTTGTTGTATCGCATCGAACCGATTGAACTGATTGTTTGTTTGGTATAATTCATCTGTTTTGTGTTGGTTTTCAATACTGAAAATCCAAAAACGTATGTTTTCAAGTCGTACATGCGATTTTATTGCATAATCGTTAATATTTTATGTTAACAATACTTAAAATCAAAACAAATAAAAGAACATTTTTATTATGATTCTCATTAATAATTTTACCCAGCGGTATCTGTTGGTGATACATATAGATATAGATATTTTTTTTTTTGCAAATGTAACAAAGCCGGATATATAGAAGAGCCGAAAAAAACATCCTTAATTACCAGTGAAGCATATGCACATATGAATATTAATTGGTTGGATTGCAAGGATTATTTTGTTCCACATGATTAGTTTCGTAATCGTATTATTAGGTTGGTGGCCAAAGGTGGTGATGCAAATGTATGAGAACATAAGTGTTCTTCATTTAAGCTCTCGCTATTAGCTACTATCGTAGGTACTCTCATCTTCACTTTGGTGGAACCTCGTCTATTCAATAACTTGCACACGCCGACAATCATCATCAGTGTCCCGCCTACCCTTCTACTCTTTAAGCGTTGTAGAATATGTATGCCGACACGACACTAACATAATTGGTAGAATAAATCGATCTGTTTTACGATTATAGGAACAGAACTTGGTAGCAACTTTTTAAAATGGATTACGATTTTTTTTAAGTAGGTAACCACATAATACAGGTTGTAGGCATTAGATGGCTGTACCCCAACCTCCTTTTTAAACGAATGCTGATGTACATGGCTTAGTCTTCTCCCCGGCCCTTTTTCTAGTATTTATCAATGACCTCTTTTCTACGACTCGAAATCCGATCCGTTTCTTTGCAGATGACAACACTCTCGTCTTTTCATACGAATTTCAACAAAACTCAACTCGAATATTGATACTATCATCGATTGGGGAACGGGATAGGTAGGTACTAACGTGGTGAACTTAAAATGAATGACACTGATATTGAGGTTTCAGAAGGCTTGATAATGCTTGGTATGTCTGCAAGCTCAGATCTTCATTAGAACCAGAAAAGTACCTATTGAAGCTGCTAAAAGTGGTTCCAGATGCCTTGGATTCGTCGAAAAGTGCAAAAAATTCTTTAGTCGTACTGATTTGGCAACAATCTGTAAAGCCTATATTCGTCCAAGACTCGAGTTCAACTCGCATGTATGGGCTGCTCCGCCTGCACCTCACCGTCCAGCTTGAGTTTATTCGATCGTGATCAACGGCAATTGTTGAAATTGATTGAAAATCAATCTATCTACAGTCAAATCTCTTCAACGTAGCGCCGGTATGTTGGATGTTTAACCCTTCTATACCGAGATACTTCCACCACAATTGCTCGGATGAACTATGTATAGTTGTGTCCCGCTTGTCTGTCTGTTTACTCGAAGCACACGTGCTTCTTCTTCTTCTGCACGTCGTTTTACCCTGAAACGTGCTTTCGGACACTAACACAGTTAAATACAGAAGGTAATTTTCTACATATTCTACATGACGCGAATATGGAATAATTTGACTTCCTCAATATTTCCAGAGGCTTATGATACACAAAGATTAAAAAGAAGGCGCATAGACTAGACACCTCACGTCTACTCTTCGAACGCTGTTTTCGAAGTAGAGGTTAACGTAGAAAATAAACATTGAAAAATATTTTTACAAACGCCGCAAGAACCCTCAAAAAATTCCCTAAAACCGTAATGAAAAATAACCCAAAAAGAGCCTTGAAGAATAGCCAGAAAAATTCCAAAAGAAGCCCAAAGTCTCATAAAAGTTACTCATAAAAACAACAACGAAAAAACAAAATGCGCTAAAAGACGGCATCTATAAATCGCCCAGAAAAAGTATTCACCAAACACGTAACAAAAAAATTCCTCTAAAAACTATCCGAAAAACCACACAAGAAAACTCCCCGAAAATCGGTCCCAAAACTTTACCAAAAATGCCCCAAAACGTCAAAAAAAATGCTCCGTCTTAATAGAAAATTCCTCGAAAGTTGCTTGAGAAAACAACAGGAAAGAAATCAAAACACCCCATAAAATCTCGAAAAATACTCCTAAAAAGCTCCTCAAAACTGTTCTAAAAGAAAGATCCACAAAATGCCCCAAAAACCTCAAACTAATTCTTTATCTTAAGAAAAATTCCCGAAAACTACCCGATAAAAAACGTCTCAAAAACCCTGAAAAACACTCCAGAAAACGGCAAGAATCAAACGGCTCAAAAGACGTACCAAAATATTCCCTAAAAAAACGCACCAAAAACGCGCCAAAAAATCGTAATAAAAAATTCCCAAGAACGATTCAAAACGTCTCAAAACTACTTCGAAAAATGCCCTAAAAATCTTTGAAAACACACCCCATAAAATGCGCTGAAAATTAATTGGAAAACGCATTGAAAATATCCCAGAAATTTATTTTTTGGAGAACATTTTACACCTCAGAAATATGAAATTTGGCTATGAGTTCGTCAAAGGGAGAAACTTCATTTTGGGCATTTTGAAAAGACAATTAAGTAGCGCATAAAAGTCTAAAGCACTTCGGTTACATCTGGGCAGCTACAAAAAAGATATGGCTCCTTAAACTCAAAATTTTGAAAATTAGTTCTTACATTTTTTTACTTAAAATGCCTTTTTCTCAAAATTTTGACTTAATAAATTTTCATTTTTTTTATGAAAATTTTATCCTTGAGAAACTTCCTAAAAATTATGTTAAGCAACTTTTTTACGTATCTACAATCAACAGAAGTAATAGTAAAAGCCATTTTTTGTTAGACAAAAATGGTCAAAAAAGACTAGATCTGAAAAACGATGGAATTTTTCTTCTGGGGTACTTGCTATCAAAGAAAAAGTTTATTTTAGAGAAAAATCGACCATTTTTGTCTGACAAAAAATGGCTTTTACTATTACTTCTGATGGTACGTAAAAAAGTTGCTTGCTTGTTTTTTGTATGGGAGGTCGCACGCCCCTTTGTCCAATTTTTATCATTTTTCACAGGAAATATCCCCGGCCAATACCTAAATTCACCTGTAAATTTGATCTCAATCGATTCGGTGGTCTTCGGAATATAAGATTTTGATTGTTTTTGTTTGTATGGGAGGCGCAATACAGGAATACCCCAGGGCCCTGTGCCAATACCTAAAGGACCTTTCACATGAGAGCGACCAACTATCTACGAACGAACGAACATTCGCAAGTTTTGACAGACCGTTCACATGAAAAATTTTCTAGGTCGCGGCAGTTCGCGAATTTCAGCCATCAGAAAACAAGTTTATAAACGGTTTAAATAACGAAATTTCTTTTTCCAAAAATGTTGCCGCGAACGAAAACACCCTTTGCCGCGAATTGTCAAAGTTCGCAATCCACATCAATAAGCCGAGTTCCACAAACTAGCGAATAACATATTCCTTCGAATTTAACCTCAAATTAGAAATACGACCCGTTATTTTTAAAATCAAATCGAAACTTGCTTAATTTTAAGGATTTCAGTCGGCAAATTCGGCATATTCACCGATGCCGACCGTAATTGAATCAAAACTTACTAAATTTTAAGTTCATATGGGACCTTTGAAAATGCCAACTGTAGGTGTACATTTACAAGTTTAAAACTTATACCTAATGAAAATCCAAACCTAAGACCTAATTTTTGAAAATCGGCTGGTTGATTTGCCGATTCTTGAACAGCCTAATGAAAATCCAAACTCACTTCTTCTATTTTAACATTTTGTTCAGACCTAATTTTTGAAAATTTCTCGTTGATTTGCCAACTCTTGAAAAGCGTGGGGGTGCGACACCCCGGCAGTTATTACGCTGATATGAATTCTTTTAGCTTCAGGACTACGCAAAGGGATAATTTTAATGATTTTAAACCTATGAGATCAATTCCAGTGACCGATAAAGCAATTTAATACGCAGGATACTTTTTCGAGATATTCAGATCATAATTGTGAAAATCTAAATCTAAATCTGTTCATTTTGGGGCATCGCATACCATATTCGCTTTTAAATTTACAATAATTCACCTGCATCCTGACTGTGCAACTTTTAATTTTAATTGTTAAGTACATATTTAATTTACATATTTCAGTGGGAATCCTGCACCATAATTTGTTGAAAAATTCTGCATGGAATCACTATATACTAACTTATTAACAGAAATTTACAAGTCTGGTAATCAAAAAGCGTGGTTATGCCAACCACTTCAACTGTGAACATTTAGCAATGCTATAGTAATTCAAAAATAATTGATGTGTGCGTTGAAGTAGGTAAGTTAATTTAAATGGATATTATAGCCGCGGCCTTGCCACTGAGTGCTGGGCGCTTCAATTCGAGCCGTAAATACCAACTCACGTGCTGTGTCTCTCTGCGGTGGATTTCAGTAATCATTCATTAAAAGATTCATTCAGACCGATAATATTTCATAAATGTCTGTGCAAATCTCTATGGGGTAAATATGATTATTTTCCAAAATAATAATTAATCCGACGCAAGAGTGAAATATCATGATGGGGTATGTCGTATGTGTATTCTATCTATGCCAAAGGGGAGTAGGTGGATATTTATGCATTCCACTCGTTTATTTATTGTTTTACGCCACACATAGCTTAAGCAAAGCTATTCAACTGTTTCCATTTTCCCCAATGTAGTGGCAGCCACATACCACTCTCGCATTTCATCAAGGATTAGCTTGACGTACGCAAATTTACTCTCGAACTTGAATAAGTCATAATCTGTATATTTTGCGATGCATTAAAGAATCTGTCATATATGGTATGCCAGTCCCAGTGCGCTTACCTATCGTGCAAACGGGAAGGCATCTAATTAGGCATTCAAAGGTTATAATTAATTCTCTTGCATTATAAATAATAGTGCCAGTCAAGCCGCTTTCTCCATTAAATTGAATTGTAGCGACATATTAACGTTTAGCGCCTCTGAAGTGTCAATGCGCATGATTACTTTGAAAACTTGATTACGTTGGAAGGCTATAATGACATAATGTATTTACTAACTAGCGCGTTGCTTGCAGCTCAAATTGGATTGGTCTATAACATTTTGATGTCTAAAACTTTTTATGTATTTTATACAAATAGAAATATGTATACTAGCGGGCCTGGCAAATGTTGTTTTGCCTGCTCGTACATTTTCATTGTCCGTCATCTACGGACGTTTTATTATTTGAAATTTTGTGGAGTCAGATCGCAGCGCTATCAACCAAGTCCAATTGTGAATCTAAACCATCCTTAGACCTATTCAAAAACACACACAAAATTTCATTAAAATCGGTCCAGCCGTTTAGGAGGACTTCGGTTACAAACTCATACAGAAGAATTATATATATAAAGATTTGACGCAACAATCCTCTCTACATGAATGTGATAGGTCTAGTTTCCCACAACCATTCGTTTGTATGAGGCTTATTGTTGGGACAATTGAAAGGGACCAACAATTTTGTGCTGCTTGCGAGGTAAATTAGGAATCTTAGTTATACGATTACACGATTAGGAAATATCTCATGCAGTAATTGAATTGTTCCTCTGGCTGTATGGCATGTGACACACCGTCTTGTTGAAACCACAATATATCTTGTAATTTAGGCACTAAAAACTGGGTTAATCATGTCACGATAACGTACACCATTAATTGTTACTGCCTGACCTGTCGTATTTTCGAAGAAGAATGGTCCGATAATGCCTCCAGCCTCAGAATCATCACCAAACAGTCACGCATTGTGGATGCATTTGTTTCTCAACAATTATTCGCGGGTTTTCTGAACCCCAAATGTGACAACTTTAACGAAGCCATCAAGATTAAAATGAGCTTCATCAGTTAAGATGATTTTGTTCGAAAATTGCGGAGTGTAGCTGACAAACCTTCATTACTTTTAAAATATTGCTCAACAATAAAAATACGTTGTTCTTTCCTATAGCACTTCATTTTTACTAACCCCGAACTGTCAGCTGTCACATTAGGTGTGTTTTTATGAAACCTCGCCAGCCAGACGTTCAGGTTTCAATTTGGAATTAAATGGATTAGAAAAAATGCCTCTCAAAACCTACAATAGTTGGTACCCCTGTACAGTAGTTGGCACCCTACGAAACTACAGTTGTTTGCACCCAAAAAGTATGATAAAATAATATCTACCGATTTATTTAAATGCACTTAGTGCTCCTTTATTTGAAATTAACAAAAATTAAATTAACAAAAAATGCAGTACCTTGATAAATTATTATTAAGAAAATTAAAAAATATATAAATGCATGTCTCCATCTATTCCGACCGGGTTTCTTAAAAATAGCACCAAGTCGATATTAAATAGCTGATATTGGTATGCTGCAAACTTCCGAAGCTCCGATTTTTGCCTGATTTGCTCTGATTATTGCCGAAAGAGCTAGTTGATACCGATCCGCATCATAAGTTTTCTTCTCTTTGCATTTTCAAAAATCTGAAACAAATAACCAACGTATACTACAGTTGTTGGCACCATTAAAAATACAGTTGGCAGTGTCAACTATTGTAGTCCCATATAAACCAGTTATTGGCACCCCTTGCCAATAATTGAAACATCGCTTTTTTTTTTTTTTTATACAGTTATTGGCACCCCTCTTATTTAATATATTAGCAAATAATGTGAATATTTAAACTTAAATTAATAATATTCAACATATTGCCATTTAAATTAGCTAACGTTTTGGTACTTATTTTAAGGATTTAAGAAAAAATCTGTACTTACCAAATTGGAAGTTCTTATAAAAATTCGCAAGATTTCACCCAAAAAAAAATTACACTTACCTATAGGCTTTTAAACTTTTATTTTTAAATATCGACTGAAGAGAGCCTTTAATATAAGAACTGCTGGAAAATATTACAAATTTCTTATATTATTGGAAAAAACAAAATCTTTATCGAAAGAAGTAACTGGAACAGCGAAAATCGCTATTGAACAGGGAGGTTCCATGCGAACTACTGTATAAAAAAAAAGTGGTGTCAACTCTACTGTACCCGTTATGCTAATTGTATGGACATTGGCTGGCGAGGTTTCATAAAAACACAACTATTGTTATCTTTTTTTCCGTTGGCATCACTGTAGATACTATTAAATGGCGCAAAATTCGAATTTTGCGTGAATTATGGGGCACCCTTTATAAGCCGTTCATTCGCCCCAATCTTGAGTACAATTCTCATAACTGGTCTGGGTCGCCGAAAACTATATTGCACCTAGTGGATAAGTGATCCAAAATCGTTCGTTAAAAATAATTGTTGACATGTATATCGCGAATTCTATTAGTTCGCTTGAAAATTGCAGAAATGTAAAGTGTCTCTCATTGTTCTATCGCTTTTTTTTAACAAAAAGTGCTTAAATGAAATTATAAGCCGTACAACACGAATGCGGAATGATTCACCAAAACCCAAATTCTGCTTCACCAAACTCTTAAAACCAATATGTATCAGTATCTCCTGCCTTTTTTATCTCTATTTTCTTAACGGCTATAATTATACTTCACCCTACATTAAAAAAGTAGTTATAATCTCTTTAGCGCGTATCTATTATAAAATGCTGAAAACCTTTGAATCGTAGGCAAAACTACTTTCATTCTGAGCTGAGCCGACGCACGTCTCACATTGCAGAAGGGGAATGGTTTCCTTCCCCCTACCATTTGCACCAATTCCTGTTAATTAGATGCACATCATCTCTTACATCTTTCTCCCTTACACTCACATACTCGAAAATACCAAATGCAAACGATGCCTAGTTATATTGTGAGCGTATATCCTTTCAAGTAAAGCGAGATCCCTACCACAAACGTGTATCATCTACTAGACATAACAAACAAACCAACCAATTAGTATTTTCCTTGAATGGAACTACGCAAAAAGCAACTATGTCCTTACTTTCAAAAATATTGAAAAATAAAAATAAATAGTTTCTCAGAAAATTGTCCCAGCTAATTAGTTATTCGTGAGAATTTTCCAACACTCCTTTGAAACAGAGCACACACTATAATGAGCTATTAATAAATTAATGATATGGTAGCAGTTTCAGAATATGTAAACTGTTTGTATCTACATTTTTAGTATCTTACCATATAGAACCTGAGAACGATAAGTTAAAACCAAATATTAAGAATATCCTTGAAATAAAGGTGCTCGCTCGTAATTCTGTTTACCAATTATGAATCGAAACTTGAGAGGAGAGGAAATTTACGCACCTACCGCATTTGCAGTTTTATGACATCTCCAAGGAAATCAAGGATTTTTGTGAAAGGCTTAACTTTTCGGAAGATTGATTTGGGAAAACAGAAACAGGCTTTTGTTTTAACTCCTTGCTCTAATGAATTTCTTACAAGGTCATTATGGCTATAATTTATAAGCATTGCTGTAATGAGTGTATTCATGACGTGTCCTTGTTTTACCTATATAAAAGAGGTTGACGCTTGTTGTAGTATCCAATATTAGAATGGAATAGCTGGCTTAAATATTTCAAAAAAAAAATACCACTCTAACTGCATTTCCCCAATTCCCTTTGACGCAATCAATAGTCTCCGTTACATCCACTTAAGACGGATCAAATCGTTGAACATTCATTTGTAAACTACAACAAATCAAAGAATAATACTAATACCCAAAGGGGTATTTTCATTTTATGCATAATTTATGTTAATGCCCCTTTGTCGTGTCGTGATTTTATTAGTTCTTCAAACATTTATATATGTATGTCCTTCCTGGAAAACAAAACAAAATAAAAAGTCGAATATCAAATTAAATTCAATGAGGTCTACCTTAACAGCAACTAAACCGAATCAAGAAGCGTAGGAAATGACAGTTCATACCGCAACAAGCGATTTTAAAATGCATCTTTCGAAGTATAAGGTAAATATAGTCAGCCGCTAGCAACAAAAAATAAAACTTTTCCCAACGAAATGCATCTTGCGGTTGAAATAATGGAAAAAAAAACTTTATTCAACTTTTTCGCTCGTCTTTTTCTTTCCGCTCAATCATGCCTTATTGTTATTTTTAGCGAAAGATAAACTTTCGAATTGAGTTGAACAAATAATTTATTTTCCCAGTCGTTGATGTGGATGTCGAATGATTTATTGAAAAGATGAGTAGTTCCTTATGAATCAGGATATAGTAGTTGCTCCAAATCCAAAAATTTGGCATCGTCAAAATTAGAAAATTAAATTTTGTGACAATACGAATAGGTCTGATGGTTATAGATACTGAGTAATTATCATTACTTAATTTGGAGATTGCTACTTTTAAGCCCATCTGTCTTCAGCCTAATAGAACGAAATTAGATTTCATCTAAAGGCTTCTCCACACCAAACAAACAGCTAGGAACATTTTTCAGAAACTTTTTGCAAATATTTTAGAAACGTTTCAGACACATTGAAGTAAAATGAAAATGTTTCTGAAACGTTTCCAATCGATTGTAAAATACTTTTCATGTCATGTTTTCATAAAACAAGCTGAAAAAATGAGATTCACCCTTAAAGACATTTTCTAAGCACAACAAAATTTCGGAACAAATTAAAAACATTCAAATGCCTCAACAAATTGAGAAAACGTTTTCGAAACATTTTGAAAACATTTAGGAATTTTTTTTTATATGTAAAATATTTTCAAAATAATGTTTTCTGAATGTTTCAGTATTTGTTTGGTGTGGACAGCCCTTTACGATAATTAAATTCTTCGTAGCATAGAGCACGGATTCGCAATTGTATGCGTAGGTACATTATATAAAGGGTGTCCCATAATTCACGCAAAATTTGAATTTTGCGCCATTTAATAGTACAGTGATGCCAATGGAAAAAGATAACAATGTGACAGCTGACAGTTCGGGGTTAGTAAAAATGCAGCGCTATGTCATTGTTGAGCAATATTTAAAAAATAATGAAGGTTTGTTCGAACAAAATCATCTTCAGTGATGAAGCTCATTTTCATCTTGATGGCTTCATTAAAGTTGACACATTTGGGGTTCAGAAAACCCACGAGAAATTGTTGAGAAACAAATGCATTCACAACGCGTGACTATTTGGCGCGGAAGCATTATCGGACAATTCTTCTTCGAAAATGCGTCTGATCAGGCAGTAACAATTAATGGTGTACGTTATCGTGACATGATAACCCAGTTTTTAGTGACTAAATTACAAGATGTGGATGTGACCAACATATTGTGGTTTCAACAAGACGGTGCCAAATCCCATACAGCCAGAGAAACAATTCAATTACTGCATGAGTCATTTCCTAATCGTGTAATCGGCCGTTTTTGCGATCAGAATTGGCCATCCAGATCTTGCCATTTAACGCCATTGGACTTTTTTCTTATTCCATTTCCATACGTATAACATAACACATTTCTAACTAAAAATCTGCATTTTCTATCAAAATAACATTTTGTGTGAATTATGGGACACCCTTAGTTGGTATAAGGCATTAAACAATTCCGCTATTCCCATGACTTGGGAGCTTAAAAAAGTGGATATCGCTTAGCAACTTCACACAATAATTTCGAACTTTATATACCAACATCTGCTTATGCCCAGTTGCACAGTCAGAGTTTAAACTGAAGTTTAACTAAACCTGACCGAGAGTTTAAACTTTTGGTTTAACTCGTTCAGTTTCACAGTTCAAAATAATCTGCCAGTTTACTAAACGCAGTTCTGGAAGCGCAGAAGAATTTCCCTTAAGGGAATATTTTTCTACCAGCGCACTTTTGATCAAATAAATGGTTATTGCTTTTCTCTACTTTATCTATTTTACCATTTGTAAATGAAAGAAAATATGTGCAATATTATTACATTGTGTATTTTGGTATTAATTTTTGACATATGTTGACATATGTTTGAACTGTCATCTGCTTTCACATAATCAATTTTTCTTTCAATAATGATAATATGTAGTGGGCATTCGGACGGATGCGATCACAGGTACTGCTTCTTTTCACTCGATGGGTTTTTACCACATCAGTAATTATAATGAATTTTGAAAGGATTTTATGAGCCTCTAATTAGGGTCATTGTCTGGTAATAGGTACGCGCAAAGTTTTTTGCTGGTGTTTCTGCGAAAATCTGCACTATCTTGGTCCGGTTATACTTTTTTTAACAAAAAAGTAATCTAGATCTGTATACAAAAATGGTATGAACTACGAAACCTTTTAACTGAACAAGATCAAATTTAGAGGCATTGTGCAGAGAAGTGTGTTCAAAATCGGACAACAAAATTGGATTGTATAAAGCATAGAGTAGGTTTGTTCGCCAAGAATCTAAAGAAATCACTGGTAGCATTACAAAAAAAAATAATCCTCAATACAATTTACGCTTGTCTGCATTGTTTGGGCAAAAATCTACCTGTTGTTCACTTGAAAAAAGGGTTTTTCCTTGAAAAGTATATTCACCCCTATCGTGGAATCCGCCGGGGGGAACTATTCACGGAAAAGAATATTTTGGTATCGTCAAAATCGCAAAATGAACAGTTTCCCGTTCGGGAAAAATTCAATTTGAACGTTTTTAACGATACAGTGAAACTCCTATGTAGGTACACATTACCCACACGGGGAACTGTTCACTTTTGCGATTTTGACGATACCAAAATATTATTTTCCGTGAATAATTCCCCCCGGCGGATTCCACGATAGGGGTGATTGGTTGGGAATCTATTAAAATATTCTGATGACATTTTTTAGCAGTTACCGGAGTAATGCTGAAACTAATCATAACTCTGGTTTTCACTCATATAAATTCAAGAAGTGTAGCACCCAGACAATTTATCTATTTTATTCTCTCTCTCTCTCATATCTCTGTATGAAATAGCAGCTGTCAAAATAAACCTCAAAATGCTAAACGAAAGTTTAAACGGCAGAATGCAGGCGTTTAACTTAAACCGAGAGTTGAACTCCACTTTGGGTTTAAACGAACACTGTGAAACCGAAAATTTGTTGACGACGGTTTAAACCAAAACGAGAGTTTAAACTCTGACTGTGCAACTGGGCATAAATGTTATTAGGTGCCAGTGTATGCGTGACCAATTCGCCCTCCATTTACTTTAGCATGGCACATATACTTAACCACCTAATAACTTTTTGAAACGGGCTCTATGGATCTCTCATTTTTGAGCGGAGCTGGTGGTCTATTCTCTCTGGGTTGTGAATACACTCCTTTTTATGTTCGGTATGGCAGAGTATCGCTGTCCCCTACCATGGCTCGAACCTATACGCCGCTTGGATCACAATCAATGACTCTACCTGATAATGATATCATATCCTAGACCTATTATAGACACATTAGAGCCGATGAGGCCTCAGCCTCACTGGTTACCTTATCTCAGAATGAGAACAGTGGCGAGCTGGTCCCAAGACAATGTAGATGGTGTTGTGTTTTTTTTTTACAATCCGCTTGGACAGACTGTTTCATGGTCTTTCAACTTACTCTATGATTTCTAGATTACTTATGGCGAGGTCTTCCTCTACTGCGATGTCCCTCCGGGTTGGAATCGAAGACTCTTCGGGCCGGAGCTTTGGTGTTCATTCACTTTACATGTACTAGTCATATTTTTTGTCAACTGATACGTACTTTTCTGTTGCAAACGGGACCGAAAATAAAGAAGATTTTGTTCCGCCTTTGCTAGCGTCTTGCTAGCGTTGCCTTCTTAGGCAACTGACCTAAAGCTGTCACTAGAAACTTCAGTTTGAAGTGTGCCACACGAGTGTTGTCGTGTTGCAACGTAACAGAAAGGTCATCCAATAAGTTTGCTAGCTACTCAGTGTTTCAAATAAGTCGCTTTTGGCAATATAAAAAGTGTCTTTTCTGGTCAAATCTCTCCGTCCACTAACCTAGATAATCTCAATTGTCTTGATATCTCTTGTTGTTGCCCATGATCACAACTGGCTTAGGTAGATTTTCGTGAACATTTTTATTTCTTGCATAAATTATTTTATTTTTAAAATTAGCCGTCCCAATTAAAGGATAAATTAGCCTCCTGCACTTCCATTTGAAGACGTGTTTTTCAGGCACCTACCTAATACAAAATTCCATTCACACAAAACCGTCTACAGCTTCATATCTGCTAACCAAATTAGGGTGCACTTTCCGTGAGAATAAAAGCAAAATACAGCAATTAAGTCGAAACTCATCACCAACTGCAATGATAACTTTAAAATTAACACTTCTTCATAATTCATTACGCTAATTGGCGAGGCAATCAAAACTCACGGTACTGATGATGGTGAAACTTGTTCTTCCATGGGAAATGTTTCAGGTGGCATGCTTCATCGGCCATTATAATCATCACCATCGTCCAATAGGGTTACACAGCGTCATGACGGCAAGGTAAGCCTTTGTTCAATACATTTCGCAATAACTATACATCGTTGTGAGCCATTAGCAATATACTAAGCTCTGGCGAGGACCACAGCAGAGCCATTGAGTTCATCGTTGAGAGGTATGCTGTGGAATACAAAGATTCTGATTATAATTTTCGTCGTCCGTGCCTTTGCCATGGATGTCGTACATTTTGTCATAGCATCCAACAACCTGAAGTTGAAAGTCGTCACCCTAGCGATTGCATTTGCACACTTTACAAGCCCATAGAAAAAGAAGAAGAAGCTGTGGACAAGGACGGACCAAGACCAACCACCCACACTAGAGAGCACCGATAGTAGTGGTTGTGTGAGAAGCAATTAAACCTTTGCCATTGGAATACTCTTCGTGCTCGTTATGCTCTTTCTCTGCTTTGGTTTTGGTTTGTATCCTTTTCACCTTGGTGGTGTTTTTTTTTTTTTTGTGTTCGTGTCGTGTGCAAATCGTTAAAGAGTTTGCATGGTTATAATGAAAAAAAAAATCAAAAAAATACATTTCAAGCCGTTTAATTGAGGAAAAAGGAACCTCTTTAAAGTGCCTCTTCAAATAGTGTTTTGAAGATTGTTTGAATGAAGATGTATTTTTTTTGGACTAAAATTACGACACCTCAGTGACTGAGAAAAAGAAATAAGGTCAAAATTTGCTGTCTTTTGGTCTTATTTTGTGCTTGAATAATGAATCACTTTTGCGAGGAGGTAGGTACATATACAAACTTGTTTGCTTTGGTCAGTGGTAGGGACAGAAAGAAGAAAGTGATAAAGTCACAAGCGCATCTTCTGAGGTGCTCATAAGGTTCCTTAAGTCCTTTAAAATACTTTCTTTCGAAAGCAAAATAAACGGACTGTGCAACAAATAGGTATACCCCAAAAGAGTGAATTCAGCGCAATGATTTGTGGAGCAGCATCCAACTTCAAAAATGATGAATATTGCTTTATTAAGAAACAAATAACTTTCTTCCAATTAATATATTTATTTCTATTAGTTTTTTTTTTTGTATATATTTTTATTTGGTGTTTTTAATAGTAGATATTTTTTAATTATTTTCAAAATGACATCCGCGTTTGATAACGCATGTGCGACAACGTATTGAAAAAATTGAGGGATTTGCCTAAATCAGGTTCAATAAATAAATTTGGAAATTTTCACTGCAATTCGGTCATCTGTCCAAAACCACACAGAGTCACAGAGTTGAAAGGTAGTCGCTTTTGGCGTAGTTCTGCGGGAAGTAAAACTTCTCCAGTAGGCACGGGGGCGAGATTTTGACAGTTCATGGCCACCATATTTATACCCGGTACCACACTGTGGTGAGGGTATATTCACTTTGTCATTCCATTTGTAACGCCCATAAGGAGGCATTGTAGGTATGACAAACTATATATATTATTGATCAGCATCACTTTCTTAGTCGATCTAGCGATGTCCGTCTGTCTGTCCGTCTGTCCGCACGATTACGGCCGTAATTTAAGAGCTATCGACTTGAAATTTGGTACGTAAGCTTTTATCCACCAAACTGAGGCTAAGTTCGAAGATGAGCAAGATCGGATGAAAACTACTACTACCTCCCATACAAAAATATCGGATTTATATAGCTTTTTGATGTTAAAAATTAAATTTAAATAGCTACAGTAAAGATAGCAAGTTTAAACTTTGCACATATTAATTAAAATTTTTTGACAAGAATTGAGCTTGGTCGAATAAAAACTACCCATACCTCCCATACAAATATATAATTTTTTAATACTAAAATATTTTTTACAATAATATAAAAAATAAAAAAAAAATAAATAGGCGGCGCAACAGGCGGTAGACACCCAAGGCCTAGCTTCTCGCAACCATTCGTTTTGTGTGAGTTTCTATTTTTGGAACGAATGGAAGGGACCTACAATTTTATGCCGAGTCCGAACGGCTGAATTGAGAAGCTTTTTCAGGACAGTTATACTCTCGGATGTTTGTCAGACGTTCGCGAGAGGTGGCGCAGTAGAAAAAACCTTAAGATGTAATTTGTGTTTTTCCGGGGATCGAACCTGGGATCCCTCGCACAGTAGTCCAGCACACTAACCACTGCGCTACTTGTTTACAATAATATAGTACCGGGTATTTGAGCTTCGGCACAGTCGAAGATAATTGTCTTACTGGTTTTTATCTGTTGTTAGGTCTTCTGTTTTTTATTTTTTTTATCTTCCAAACATTACAGACTTTGGTTACCAAATTCGAGTCAACATTCAGCCATTCACAATCAGCCCAAGCAAGTCAACGAAACGCTAGATCTGGCGTTATCCGTGAGAGTGTGCAGGATAACCCGATGAAGTCAAATCCGCACCGCGCCTAGGAACTCCTGGCTTTCGCAGACATCATCAATCATAACCAAATTACTTTCGCCCAAATTGTATGATATGGATGTGAACGACATGAGGTTCCAATATTTCGCCGCTACGTGCCACACAGCTAATATGCCACGCATGGTTATCTAACGCAGAGTTGACGTAACTGACAACTAAGATTGTGCGATTTGACCGCGTTAAACTTTTTCTTCCTTAGAAAGTGGGTCTGTCTCAATAAGCTGCAAATCAGGCACCGTTCCCCTCAAAGTCAACGTAACCAGAGTCATAGAAAATTGGACCTCTTGCCTGGCAGATGCTTTAATACCCTCCACTGTATGTACTGTATACTGTACAGGTACACGCTTGTGTCTAATATTTATTTTGTATGGAAGATAACAGAACTACTTGACCGACATAGCCCATTTTCAATACCAACCTGACGACGCCGACGGTAAAAAGAAGTCCTCTCACAAAATTTCATTCGCCTATAGGTCAATTCGTTTGGACACTATCGTGCTTTCAACATACGGACGGGGCTAAATCGATTCAGAATGTGATCCTGATTCAGAATACACATATATACTTTATAGGGCCTCCGGTGAATCCTTCTTGGCGTTACAAATGTAATGACAAAGTGAATATACCTTCCTGTTTCTCATTCCACATGTCATTTGATTGTCAAAGTTTGACAGGTGTCGTTTATGTCATTGAACGACACCACATTCACGCGAAAAGGAGTGGAACCTGTAAAAAGATTGGCCTACCTTGTATTCAAAATGTGTCTATTCATTGAAAAACAATTGAGCACGATGCCAATTCATTTTCACTGTCAATTAAAGACAAAGTGACATTTTGTTTGACAATTCAACAAAATATTTCCATTATGTCAGTTATTGACAAACACTGTTAATCAATTCAATATATTCATTCGACGTGGTTAGCACTCAGTGAGCACTCAGAAGTGTAAGTGAATTTTCATATGGCTGCCAAAAAATCCCAGAAATTTATGTCGTTTTCCATTGGGACCATCAGATTTTTATTTCAGATCTCAGATTTTTCGTGGCGAATGGAACATGAAAGCAGATTGATCTGCTTTTGTAAATGTATTAGTGCGTTATTTGACAGTACATCAGCTGTGCAAATTGTTTTCGTTTGTCGATGGAAACATACGAACTTCATATGAATAACCATATCGACGAAGAATCGAAATCCACAGATGACGAGGAAGAAGAAGATGACGAAGTTGATAGTAATTGCTCCAAAATTAAGTCCATGTCCATTATTTACGTTTTTTTTCTGAATAATAGCTTTTCACGAGGCTTTTCGTAACATTGTTTTGAAATCAAATTCTGAATGACGTAAAACAGCTGTGCAAGGTATATTGGTATTAGTGAGAGTATGTGTAAATCTCGAAAATTATCGAGATCTGCAAAAAGTGATCCGAATCAAAAAAAAGATTGATTTTTTGTCCCAATGGAAAACCACATTAGTTTCATGTCGAACACGAAATGTAACCCTGAGACCTGTCACTGAAAAAATGTAGTAATAACTATACAGATTTTTTAATGCTCAAAAACACGTTTCTTTTAACATTTACTAGTGCAGCACAAGACAATAATTCAGAAAAATATGATTTCACCCAAATGACAGCTACGATTGACAACAAAATCCAGCACTGAACTCTTGCCCAGACTGAATACCTAGGGTCAGCCTATGTCGTTTTCGGTTGGTCGTCCAGAACCGTACGGAAAAACTCTCCGCAATTCTGAATTCAAATCCATAAGCAAATTTCTCTTCTTTTCAGGAGAAGAACTGTCAGTTGAGTGCCAATCGAACGATTTCAGAAGCGTTTGGATTACTTCCGAACGGTTCTGGACGACCAATCGAAAACGACATTAGTGCTCAATTGGGGGGCCCCAGCGCTCGGACGAACCCAGTGAGCCATAGGGACCACGCCAAACAAACCTTATATGTCAGAGTTATTGATAAGCGCTGTTAGTCAATTCAATCGCTTAATGTCTAGCACATAATATCCCTGATGGAGGAACAAAGTGTCTAGCAAAGTGTCATCAGATCCAGTTTAAATTTTTATTAGTTAATTTTGCGCTAGATTCAAAAAAATTCATAGAATAAGGATAAAGGATGTCACATTAGTGCTAGAGTTCTAGTATAAATGCTGAAATATCAATTTTTTATATGGAGTTTGGCATGCCGCTAGTCATCTATCGGTCAATGGAACGCGACCAATGACAAACAGTTTTTTCGTTATTTCCACTTGCCAATTTTCTAATTGACATAAAAATACGTCAATTTTAATTTTCAAAACGACTTTCCTTTGACTTTTAGGTTTGCTGTTGGTATTTTTTTAGCAAGATTGAAGACTAGGAGTATATGCAGAGGTCTACAAGTTCGAAGTTGCAGGCACAGCTAGTAGCTCATATAGCAAAGTACGTAAATCCATAAAAATTGCTTTCTGCTTCATCTGCTCCAATGTTTGTCACATTCAGTTCGGTCGGTTGACCTTCATCAAATGAGGAAATACTTTCCGTATCAATAACATATTTATTTAATGTCACTGGTAAATGACGATTCCTTTCGCTGCGTCGCAATTCATGAGGCTGTGTACTTTGGGGTTCTTGATGCCTTAGGTTATTTGTCACAGCTGGGTTGATAGTCATATTATTGTTGTTGGTTTCATTTATAGGGCCCATACACGACACAGACATGTCGCTGCAGACCAATATATTTTGTTGTTGTGCACATGTCTGCGCAGATCGTCTGTGTCGTGTGTATTCATGTCGACTGTTTGCAGCGACCGTCTGCGTGAATTCAAAATTTTTTGAATTTTTCTTGGTCTGCAACGACATGTCTGTGTTGTGTATGGTGAATTTTGCACAGACGAGCGAGAAAATTCACGGCGTAAACATAATTGAAAGTCTCTAGCTTGGAGAAATCGGTTCCCTCATTAAAGTTTTATGTTTAGTTATAAATGGACTTATTTTTTGTAACAGCTTCATTAAATTTCCTTCATCCATTCGGCAAAATTTAAAGAAGTCGGCAAGCAGAATTCGCCATTTTTCCGACCCGAGGACCACGACGAAACGATACAAACTAATGTCTGTGCAGATTGTCTGCACCGTGTGTGGCGAAGGCATGTTTGCACAGACTTAAGATCTGCAGCGACGTGTCTGTGTCGTGTATGGGCCCTATTAGTTTGGTTGTCATTCGATTTGTCTACATCAGGGTATGGAAAACCATCAAAATTGTTAATATCCATGATGATTTGTTTATGTTTTGAGCGTATCGCTTTCAAGGCTGGTTCTAAAGGAGATTCAGCAGCACTGTTGTTCTCGTTTATGAAGGACACATTTCGGCCTTTAAAAATTATATTCTTTTTTGGATCATAGAGGCGATAGCCCTTTGTGTGTTCATCAAAACCCGTCATAACACATTCGTGCGCTTTAGGATCCAACTTTTGGCGATTTGTTTTTGGTATGTGTGCCATAGCTAATTTACTTTTATATGCGACAAGTCCGGTTTTCTACCAATCCAGGCCTCTTCAGGAGTTATGCCCGTGCCTTTTGATGGAGATCGATTTAGCAAATAAACTGAGTATGCTACTGCTTCAGCCCAAAATACCTTTGGCAAGTTGGCATCGGCAAGCATGCATCTCGCCTTCTCAACTATGGAACGTTTGTTTCGTTCGGCAACTCCATTTTGTTCCGGCGTATAGACATTTGTGGTTTGGTGGTTGATGCCATTTCGTTTGATGATCTCTTTTAATGTTTTGTTTAAATATTCTTTCCCATTGTCAGTGCGAAGGGTTTTCAATTTTTGCCCGGATTGCTTTTTTGCAAAACTGTGAAATTCTTTAAACGTTTCAGAAACTTCCCATTCACTTTTTGTTTTTAAAAAATATACGAAAACTTTACGTGATTTGTCGTCTATAAACGTTATAAAATATCGCCTTCCACCGAGAGATTCATCTTCCATCGGTCCGCAAATGTCGGAATGCACTAACTCTAAAATTTCTGAAGCTCGATTGCCACATTTATTAAATGGAAGTCTTATTTGCTTTCCCATTGGGCAAATTTTACAATCTTCGCTGTTTTCATCAGTGAACTGTATGCCAGTTGCCAAACCATTTTTGAGTTTTATTAAACTTTTGTGGTTAAGATGACCTATTCTCCTGTGCCATAAATTATTACTAGCTGCCATGCCACATGCAAGCACTTTGTTCGGTAGTTCCAAATCTAATTTGAACAAGCCATTTATGTGAGATCCGGTCGAAATGATCTTTTGATCAGGGTTTAACACTTTTACCCCACTGTTTTCGAAGACAACAGTATGACCTCTTCTTACGATTTGACTTACGGACAAAAGATTTGTCGACAGTTCGGGAATGTATTGAACATCGTTGATTTCAATATGAGCATCGTTACAAACTGGTTTTAACATGGTTTTCCCGGATGCTTCAATGTACATTGTTCCCTTGTTGGCAGCTGTAACAACACCAGTAATTTCTTGCACATTACTGAGCATGCTGCAATTTAACGTCATATGCGACGTGGCACCAGAGTCAAAGTACCAATCAGTGTTATTAGTGACACCTATCGTAGACAAGGCAGCAAAATATGCGTCAAACTTCTTTTCAGTGCCATTGAAATTTTTGGATTGCGCTTTTGAGCGACAGTTTTTGGCAATATGGCCGAAGTTGTGACACTTTCTACATTTCGGTCCTTTTCTTTCAGACTTGAATGGGGTTCGACGTGCGCCAGCGTAAAAGGCAGAGCTTTCAGCTCCTGGTGGCACTTCTTGCAAGAGCTTCGTTTTTATATGGTCACCAGTAATACGTGTGCCAGAATTTTCTAGCGCCATAATCATTGGACGGTAATTCTCAGGTAATCCTGCTAGTAACAGCGTACCGATCCATTCGTCGTTGATAGGAAATCCAATTCCATTTAACGATTGGGCTGTGGTAATTATTCCCTTCACATAAAATCCATTGACCCGCAATTTCCGAGCGACGTTGTGATCAGCTTACGCAAAAGCGCTACTCTACGCGTAAGACCGCTGTCTTCGTATGCGTTCGCTAACTGTTGCCACAACTCCTTGGCCGTTTTTGCGTCCTGTATGTGAACATAGCACAATGGATCTATTATTAGGGTTAACTTACTTCTTGTCCTCCGATCTTTGTCAGGATCTATAGTATTCTTTGGATTCCCTTCAGCATCCACTTCGTAGTCAATTGTAGTTGTCCATAGATTTTCCAGATCCAAAAAAGCCTGCGCCGCTATCTTCCAAGTGGGGTAGTTTTCCCTACCCTGGAGTCTGTCGATCGACATCCCACTTAAGCCACTTTCCGGCTTGGACATATTTGGAACAAAAAACTATGTTTCAATAATTTTAAAATGAATAGAATTATACAATTCGACTGGGATCTGGGCCCATAACCTATAGCAAAGTACGTTTAGGAGAATAAAAAGGCGCCTGACTATACTGTTTAAAGGTTAAGAACGAAGTGTATTTGACATATGTAATTAAAACTATAAATGAAATAAACGAATGCATTCAGTGTGCATATGGAATACAAGTTATAGATTAATGGAACAGGGTGTCTCCAATAGCTCATAATATAGCTTCTTGGATTAGCCAAAGTTTCGACAACGACATTTTTCATACGATCATTGTGCCAGAATGGTTTGATTGATGCCTAGAACTGTTAAAAAATGGCGGCCATTTAAAAGATATTGTTTGTATGCATAGATTTTTAAAACTCATTAAAGTATAACGCCTTAAATTAAAATTACAAATGTTACACTCATGTATTGTTGACTATAAACATCAGTTTTGTCTACAAAGGCACGAATACCAGTATCCAAAAATCGCATCAGCAAAGCGATACCTTTCATTCTCTTAAATACAATTTTATAACCAAGGCATGTCCACAACTTCACAAAACATCTGTCATAATAAGATGGAGTCTCGTCGCCGCCATCTTGACACACTATAAATACACTCATAGTGTACTTATACAAAAGTCGATTATTTGATTTCTGCTAACTTCATCCTTCCGAAAGTAAGATCGACAAGCGTATGATTTCTACCGCCATGATTGTATCCTTCAATACAACTTACAACCCGACTGAAATATAAAATTGCAATTGCAACCATCGGATATTCATCGACACTTATACAAAGATAAATTCAATCTTCAAAATTAAGTGGAAAGACTTTGATTGAGATTGTCATGAAGTTTAACTCTGTTTAATTGGAAAATAAATTACAAGCTCACAGCATGTGCCAGGTAAGGATGAGGATGCGAAATTGCAGGTGCACAGCCGCCACCTATATCCACCTCAATCTGTTTTAAGAATCGGTGGAAAAGTTTGCATGCTCAGAGTCAGTTCCAAGTACCTAGTGCTACCCGAAACGCGAACTGTATATCGTGCATTGCCGTGTAACTAAAGAACGCCCTAATGGCCTGTAAATTTAAATAAGGGATTTAGAAAGTTGTCCCTTATGTGAGTGAGTCATGCAGTGTGTACCGAAATCTCGTCCTCGTTCCTTTCTCTCCAACGAAAATCTTGTTGGAAAACGAACATTTGCACAAAGTATGATGGAATGCGTTAACTTATCAAGAGAAAGTAAGTATCGCACGAGTGCATCCAGCAGCAGGCACGGAGGATATGTAGGTATAAACGCTGGAGGAAATGAGTTGGTTGTTCTAATGAAATATCACTGTTAACGTGGAAACACTATTACGACTACGGTGGAGGGATAGGAACGTAATTAGATCTTATTTACGTTGTGCACTGTCGTCATACGAATTTATGGAAATCTTTTAGAAATTAATTTTTATTGCTACCGCTCGTTTTAAGTGAGGCATGCGGAAGGTGGGTTAATGAGCGAAGTTAATGGCAATTTGCGTTTCACTGATGGCTTTTTTGTGACCTTAAATTTTTGTGAACGAACTTGAATTGTGAAAGATGCAAGTACATATGTTAAGAAGTTTTCTAACGATTACACAAAAAAAAATGTTACGTATACGCCCTACGCCATAGGTATGCTTTAATTAGTATACTTAATTTACTTTTCGCGCTGCCGACCCATGAAGAGTCTCTGCCTGAGACACTGCGGACTTCCATCCTCTGGTACCCACGATGGGTTGGTCTTTGCGGAGGTTCGGTCTTCCTTGTCTTCTCGAATCTGGTGGCTGGGACTCGAAGATCCTCTTAATTGAAGCATTATTGTCCATTCGATCGAAGTGACCGAGCCATTGTAGTCGACGTGTTTTGGCTTTTTGAACTACATCTACATCTTGGTACAGCTAATAGAGCTCGTGGTTGGTGGTGTTTTCTAACGTCACGCGACACAGCTGAATCAGTTTTTCCGGGATTCCGAACTCGGTCATCGCCATATAGAGCTCCTCACGATGTATGCTATCATAAAAGGCTCTGAAGTCGATGAATAGGTGGTGAGGTTCGACTGGAAATTCGTTGGTCTTTTCCAGGATTTGCCTCAGTGTAAAAATTTGGTCTATAGTCGATATGGTCTATAGTGGTACGTGCCGATTACTGCGTTGCAGAACGGTTTAAGACGTTCACAGAGTTCTTTTAATACGATCTTGTATGCGACAATATGCAGGATCGCCTTTTTTGTAGATGCGGCTGAAGATCTTCTTGGTCTTTTCAAACGCAGAATTTTTCGACTGATTTGCTGTCCCGTTTGCGTTGGCTTTGGAGGAGGAGATTTAAGAGCGAACTCTACGAGCTGTGGAGCGACATATAGACCTGTTCAGAAAAGTATCAATCGACTGGCTGTAGAGCGAATGGACACCAATGCTCCGACCCCAAGAGTCTTCGATTCCAACCCGGAGCGATAGCGCAGTAGAGGAAGACCTCACCTTAGGTGGCACGCACAAGTGGAAGAGGACCTCAACCAACTTGTAGTGCAAACCTGAAGGCGGTTAGCGGTTAGATCTGGATAACTGTAGAGGCGTGTTGGTCCAGGTCTACCCCAAACTGTAGAGGCACCTAAGTAGGTAAGTTAAATATATAGGAGGGTCGTAAAATTCCATCATCACCCCATAGAAAATGTTTTTTGTATGGGAGATGCCACGCCCCTTTGTCCAATTTTGACCAATCTTAACAGGAACACTCCTGTTATCCTACTCATCGAATAATAAAATGTGCAATTTTGTGTTTATAAATACATAAAAATTGTTCGCATTTCATCAGTTCATTCGTTCGCTCTCATTTGAATAGTCCTTTAAAGTCCTTTTAATTAATTATCACATTAAAATTCAAAATGTATTAAGAAAACAAGTTTATAAACAGTTTCAATAACGAAATTTCGTTTTCCATTTCGTTTTTTCCGCGAAGGAAACGAAAGTTTATTCGCAATTCACATCATTAAGCCGCGTTCGGCACTCTCCCGAAAAAGGAAACTCCTCGGGAGCCTGCTACTACAATGATCTAAACGATCTAACAATCCTAGACATTCGTAGTCCCCTTTGCTTCATCAGAAGCTCAAACTGGTTCAACGAGTAGGACGAAATTTTTAATAGATTCATGTGGTATCACAAGGGACCTAATTGGTCTAAGTGTGTCGGCCTTTTGCCGTCAGCCACTTCAACCTAATCTAAGCCGCGTTCCACAAACGCATTCGTTTAAATTTAACCCCAAATTGAAATCGAATCGAAACTCGCTAAATTTTAAGAATTTCAGTCGGCAAATTCACCGATGCCGACCGTCCTTTTTAAAATTGAAACTTTGAATTGTTAAAAGCAATTTAACCGAAACGCAAAAATTCATAAGAAAATGTGTCAGGAGGGAATGACACAGACAAACTCAAATTGGTTCTGGATTATTGTTTAAGAATGATCCCTGGTTTCATTTACAACTTCCTATTCATTTCTAATACCCAAAAGACACGAATGATGCGAGAATCTATCTAGAGTGAATGGTTTATATTCGTATATACGGAATGATATAGTGAGTGGTTTGAATCTATGACAAAAGATTTCAAACACTTATCCTTATGATCCCTATACAACAATTGACATCCATTATAATCGATATACTCATTTGGTGAGTATCAGTTCCTGAAACAATGGGTCTTTGTGGCAATAGTCCTTTGAAATCTCAAGTAACAATAGTTTTTGTCGTTGGTGTTATTAGTTTCTTGGTGCTATCTACAGAGGTTGACATTATTGCCAAAGGAGTACAAATCTAGAATACTTCGAATCAGGACAATCTCTCTTCGATTGCATTCGATGAAATTGCATTCCATTCTGGTTAGTTCTTCTTGTTGCATTTTCATTCCCATTTCAATGGGTTAACAACATTTTGTTTGAATTCAAGATGGTATCGTTGAAAATATTTAGATCTTATATGGAAGTATGTACTTGTGTTTGTTCTTTTGAGAATTGCAAACGATTTGGGAGTTACAGAATAATGTCTCATAATCAAATTTCCATTAAGCGATTTTCATACCCTTATCCTTAGACACAAATAATGAGAAAAACATTTCCTCGATATTGGACGATGGGCCATGTTAGAAGGCTACGACTACCAATAAAGACACATTGCATTTTGATTATGTAAAAAGAAACGATAATATAAAATTAATTGACCAAGTTGGTTGACCAAGTAAAAATTCCGGGGGCAGATTCCCAGTAACAGTCTGAGCTGGTAAAAAGCAACAATCCGCTTTCAGGCAGTATGAGCCATTCAACATTGAGAAATTATAGATAAGAATTGCATCAACTTGGCCAAATTGAGTTGAGGTTATGTATATCTAAACTTAAATCCAAGCTAAGGGCTTCGCCGCTGAGCTTTTACAAGCTAAAGGAGATCATTTGGTATGGAGATTGCACTCATCCAACTCATCTATAAAAATTGTTCGAAAGTACGCGAGATGACTGATGGAATTTTAGTATGTCATTTGAGTGGGCCTGAAGAAAAATCCTTTGATCTACGGCAACTACAAATGCATAAGCAAACAAGACTATATTTGCAATGAGATGTGATCGCCTAAATCCGATGGTCAGAGTAACCTGATAGATATCTATTTATCAGTGAGAATTTCAAATGGAAAGCCATCACCTATTTATCGATATTAATGTTGCCTTCGATATCATTATTAGAAAAGACGAGCATGTCTCGTTTTCGTATCGGGCAAGTAGTTTATTTTAAAACCCTAAGTGGATAGGACACTCTTGTTCCTCTCTTCTCGTGGGACTGTCATTAGGTATTAGTTTGCGGGGCCGATTAACAACTTATAGTCTTTATTTTGGATGTTTTCTTAGTCTTTCGACTCTTCTCAGCTTGTTTTTCACGCTCGTCGCAAAAGGACAGGTCTCCAACCAGTTGCCCTCTGACCTCAAGACTTATTTGAAGCTGCGGACATGACAGATTCGCCCTTCCCTCTGCGAAACGGGCTTTTTTAGGGCAAGCTATGGTGGCCAAAGTTGTGGAGATATTTTCAATTCGGGCGTACTAGTCATGAAGCTAAGCCTACTGTCGAGCAGTACTAATAGACCTTCTTTTGACATAATGACTTGATTCCCTGTACCGCTTTCGGCATGTTATTGTGACAGCCTCTTTCTCGTGAATGTGTTTGGCCATAGTAACCACGCCAATGTCGTCAGCAAAGCCAAACAGTTTTACTAATTGCGGCAGCGTAAGTTGTAGAACTGTGGCATGGTCCACAGGAGAGGTCCAAGTTATTATCATTGTGGCACTTTCACTGTCCCAGATGGAATGTACCTTATCGTAGGTTAGGTTAGGTTGAAGTGATTGCGGACAAAAGGCCGACATACTTAGACCATTATAAGGTCTCTTGTGATACCACATAAATCTAGGAGGTTTCGTCCTACTCATTGAACCAGTTTGAGCTTATAATGAAGCATAGGAGACTATACGAATGTCTAGGTTTGTTAGATGATCGTTTAGATCATAATAGATCTAATTTCGGGATCCCGTTTTCGGGAGAGAGCCGGACAAGTGCAGAGGAAGTGATGAATGGTCCTCTCCTCCTCTTCGTCCAAACAGCTTCTACAAAAATCGTTTGAGAATACGCCAAGCCTTGTTGCATGCCTGCCTATAAGGCAGTGTCCAGTAATGACACCTTCTATCAAGAGACATCAAAATCTTAGAACGTTTAAGATCTAGCTTTGGCCAGATCTGTTTTGTCGCTAGAAATGGTCGTGCCACTTGTGCACCTAAGGTTTGTTCTTTCGATAGCATCCAGCTTTATTATATGTTTACATGTAGCAATCGGGAAACCTAAGGTACATTTGCTTGGTACGATAGGTAGTGCAGTTCCGAGTTTTGCAAGTTCATCAGCCTTACAATTACCTCATGTCCCGGCACCCAGCAGAGGCGAATGTTGAACTCCCCCATCTCTCTGAGAGACGTGCGACAGTCTAGGACTTAATTGCAGCCTGACTATCCCGTTTTCTTTTAACCAAGATAAGATTTCCTTTATTGCCATTATTTCCGCCTGAAATACGCTACAGTGAGCTGGGAGACGGAAGGAGAGGCTGAGATTTAGTCTATCAGAGAAAACACCACCACACACACCATCCGCCGATTTCGATCCATCTGTGAAGAATTGGACCGCCTGATCATGCAAAAATGACCCCTCCTCCCAGAATGACCTGGTATAACTGTAGTTGTGGTGAAATAGTTCGTGACTATAATATTCAGTCGGTAGAATGGAACATCCAGTCTGGTCAAGAATCGCCTAATACGTGATCAATTCGCCGAGTGAGTTTGTTGTGCTGGCATAGCCGTTCTATATCCCTGGCAATTCACCAGATCAACATCAACAATAGTGATGTTCACTCTAATGTGCAAGTTGCTAGCCCCATCCCTAACCTATGGAAATAGTAAAATCAAAAACTCATTAATGAAATCACTTGGGGCACATCAAATACATTTTAAGCATTATACCTATATGTATATTGTTTTCCTATCAAATCGGTAAAGATTAATAACAAAAATGATACCATACAATGTTGCAACTAAGTCCACTTCAATTGATTCTCCCTACCACCGGCATCGCCTCGTGGTATATGTACGTATAACCCATATAAGTAATCTCGTCAACAAAAAAAAATCGATCAATTACCGTCCTATCTTCAGGTAGGTAGTATTCTTCCTAATGCCTCATTGAATTTTCGATAACAACTAACTACAACCGATAATGATAAAAGGCTTCAGAATTTTATTTATACCGATAAATGCGTCGTCACTTGTCGTTGTCCTCCTCTCTATTGCAAGATGGTGATCGCATTCACGTGTGTAGCCATCTTGTAGGTAAACAAATTGCACACGACAATTTATTTCGCGATAGACCTTCTGTCATCGATGACTCAAGAACGCCATCATGGTAAATATGGTAAATAAAATAATACAATTCAATTAGAAGATAATAAAAATATTACGTTTACTTTATTCAATACAAATAAACGTATAATCAATCTGTTTGTCTATATATAGATATCAACTCATTATTATGAAGCCACTATCATGGAGCACCGCTCGACGCTATAACCTTAGGAAACTATTTACATTAAAAACACACATTTCAAGATATAATCGAATAGGAACCCAACTTGGAGCTACTCCTCTTCTTTTATACAGTTTTCCACCAGTTCTCGAAGATTGGGATTCTCCATTGCTGCAGCTATTCGCTCCTTGTCGTTGATTTGTTTGTTAACTGCAAGGAGAAATATATTATTAAAGATTTCGAGATTTTCTTATAATAAAAAGGTATGTGAAAATGCCTGAATGCCACCAATACTGAGGCTGAGCGGTAAAAGAGTGAACGGCTTTGATTTTTCTTTTATAATTCGTTCATCTCGAGTTACCACAACCCCCTTAAGATCAGAAAATGCAGATAAGCCCTAATCAAGTCGTTTTCGGTCCTTAAAAATAAATTTTGTCCTACAGACTACAGAGTGGACAGCTATATACTTAATGGGACAAAACTTAAATTAGAATCGGAGGCAGGGCGGTCCTCAAGAACACCCTCACCACCGAAGGCTTTTGGGAAGTTCATCTTCCGTTAGTTGCAATTTTTGAATGTGGTGCTGGAGAGCATTGTGCTTGTAATAACTGCTACGAAGTTGGAAAGGATGATTCTATAATTTCGTATGTCTTGACTTTGTAACACATTTGTCGAAATGTTCTTGCTAATTCGTTTCATTGCCCAGAATGCCTGCATGTCCAGGGACCCAGCAGAGCAATACATTGCAAGAACTGCGGGTTCTCATAAGCTTGAATGTAATTTTTACCGCAGTTATTTCTTTTATAGGTATCGACAAATAAGATAATACCTTTTGTAGTTATACTACTACCGAAGGTTCATGAGCTGGTATTGTCACTGGCAAGACCTCCGCTAGAAGGGAAGTGCTATGGTCCGGGAGGCGTACAGATTTTGATATGCCGAACGGTTTGGAGAAGATGCTTGACCATAAGTGGGTATCCATTTTTGAGTCGTGTATGGCAATGAGTTGTGTATTAGGCAAATGACCAGTTCAAGTCTAAACATGATGTGATATAAATCGTTTATTCTTAAACAGAGTGCGGTCCAAAATGAAATCCGGAAGCGAATGGCAATGGAACATATTTCTGAGTGTTGATCTCTATGGAATGTACTCGGAGTGCCCAAAGGAAAACGATAATAGTCTGTGATAGGACAATTGATTGGCTGATTCTCATGGCATTGACTGCAGGCCACCATTTGCCGAATATTCTCCTTATGGGCTGCGATTGTCTGAGTCTTGTTGGCATAATCCCGCGATGGTTAAATCGGGCGATCTTACTGGCCATACCAAATCCCCAAAACGGGAGAGCTTGTAGCGTTCGCCAGTAACAGTGACCGTATTGCCGATGGCGTCCTCAAAAAATACGGCCCAATCACTCCTCCCGCGTAAAAGCATGCCGCACCACACAGTGGCTTTGAGTGGATGTAATGGTTCTTCGTTACACGCGGATTTTCCGATGGATGGCTTGAGAGTAATTCACATCAGCAGGCATTAAATGATATACTGTAAGCACTTTGTATGGGAACATGTGTATGTAAGTATTTCACTAAAATTCGCAGTAGGGTCCGTCTGGTGATGCCCAATTGCATAGCCCGTCGTCTTGTTGATATTTCTTCGTTCTCAGCGACAGTGTCAACCACAGCCGCGATATTCTCGGCCGAACGACCAGTCCGATGGCGGCCACACCATGCATGGTCTCCTGTGGTTCCAGTCTGTTCGAGTCAACTAGCTAAGCTCCGGAATGTTTGACAAGTTGTTGCGATACGATTAGGAAATTGACGTCGAAATTCACGCTGCGCTAACACCACCGACCGATTTGGTCAAAAAAATCGACACTATTATTCCACGTTCATGCGGGGTATAGCGCTCCATTGCTTGTCTGTTTGTAATTTTGTAGAAGCATCCATCAATAGGCAAAGTATTCCTCATTCACATCAGGCATATACTTTTCTCTGTCTAAATCTTGGAAATAAGTTGATGTATGCTCTCCACCAAGTCGCTAATAGCTAAAATATCTTTGATCAGCCTAGCGTACCAGTGTAAGAACTCTCGAACGTACAAATCACTTGGAATTCCACCCGAATCTCTAGAAAATGTACCTACCTACCTAAAAGAATTAACGAATAGATAATCGAATTTACTTAAAGTGACTCTCGGTGAAGGAATCACTTACGCCGGTTATCAGCCCATTCTGTATTGGTATCGAATTTACTTGGTCAGACAACTTATCACGGCAGATGGAACGCATTCCCCGTCCCCACTGTCACAATTATGCCGATCCGTTATTTATTTTCATTCCGACACCATGATATGATAATATATATTCAGTTCTTCGCCTATCATTCACTGCCTTCAAATATTTAATCACCTTCGCATAGATAAGAAATCAGCTACGAGACAAATTTGCTACTCTTTCCACTCTACGCGACAAAAAAAAATCCAGCTATCTGCTTGTTTCAATAATAATACATCAAAACTTTACTTACTTTCATCTTCCGTTGAATGAGCACCTTTCTTTATATAAATATCCAATTTAACATTATGCGGCAGACTTCTTTCCACCTTCACACGAATACAGAGACCAATTAATGTGGCCAATGAACAATGAGGCACTGTTGGATTAAATTCCACACGAACCTTCAAACAAATTTCACATTATAAAAACTAATGGTCGACACAAAAGAATACTTCCACATACCACGTAAACATTCGATTTAGTTGGTGGCAGGACAAATATTCCCTCCTCATAAATAACATTCAAGTCTTCTAATGTGCATGGTTTTTCTGGGTCACGAATAGAGCGTAGAACATCTTAGAATTGAGGACTTGTATGTAAAAAAAATTATGCAACCATATGGGAAATTCAAACACAACTTACCAAACAATGTCTCCTGCAACTCCTGAGCATCCTTGTATCCTAATTCTTTTAATAATGCATCTTCGCCCATAGAAATCTCATCATTAGGTGAAAGTGGCTCGGCACCACTTCTATTTGCTGCTTGCATGTTGTCCGTTGACTTCTTTCTGAAGAATGATAACATCGTGGTGTTGGTTTGTATTTATTTAATTATATTATGTAAGGTTTTTTTGTTTTGATTTTCGGTTTATCTCTTGGATTAGATGGAAAAAAAAATAAAAAAAAATTGTTTTTGCTTTGATTTTCCCCTTATCAGAAATGTGTCAAATAATCCTATCAGCTGATTTTGGTTTCGACTATAGGTGGCGGTAGTGGCAGTAAGTAGATACATAGTACAGCGGATACTGCAGTTTTTAATTTAGAATATAAATTTACAGGTCCGCTGCTATAAATTGTATTCCTGTGAGTTTTTCATGGGAAAAGGCGCATGCTGCGTACAAAATTGCTTTCAAAATAAAGCTTTATTAAATTCATAAACGCACGTAGCAATTGTACTCAATTATCCACTTCAATTGTTTATTAGGAAAAATAATTGTCATTGCTCCTAAATGTGCTAGTACGCGTACAAGATCTCTTTGTGCACTCTATGTAGACGCCAGAGCTACATACGTATGTGACTTGCTACATGCCGTGTACTAGCACATTAACTTTCATTCGGAGAGTAGTACCTATGACCTTAAGGCCCATTCACATGGGTGCGAACGAACGAATTGATGAAATGCGAACAAATTACTTTTTATGCATTTATAAACAGTAAATTGCACATTTTATTATTCCAAGAGGAGGATAATTAATTATCCCATCAAAATGTCGTATTAAGAAAACATGTTTATAAACAGTTTAAATAACGAAATTTCTAATTCCAAACTTTTTGCCGCGAATGAAAATACCCGAATTGTCGAAGTTTATTTGCAATCCACATCATTTATTGTGCGTTCCACAAATTAGCGAATAAAACATTCGTTTGAACTTAACCTGAAACTAGACATTGCGGCCTTGCGGGTACTGATGGCTGAAATTCGCTAGGTAACTGCCGAGACCTAGAAAAATATTCATGCGAACGGACTGTCAAAAAGTGCGAATATTCGTTCGTTCGTAGGCTGTTGGTCGCTCTTATTGTGCACAGCAGCACATTAACCACTGAGTCATTATTAACGTAGGACGACAGTTAATAAATTGTGAAAAGAAGAATGCACTCTCCTTTGTTCTAAAGAAAATTCTAAACGCATTGACGATTGAAAGGAGAACTGTTATCAAACGAAAAACGCTATGCGAGGCAGTCATCCAACATCCTCGACGTCCACACACATTGCGAGCGGCAAACGTTGCGAGAAAAAAAAGGAAAAATTAGACGTTGCAGAGAGCTGCCCATGCCCACCGCACCTTCAATGTCAACAATCAGTGCTGCAAATATCGCGACATCATAAGGAGGTAGGTATCAGAAAACTGCCTGTGGTATGATGACGAATGCTCATACCGAAAAAGGTGACAGAGGATGAGCTACAGTGTAAGCCTAGGCCAGCAAGGTAAGAATGTATCGAGCCTGGAGAAGAGAACAAAGAAGTGGACATACGCAGCCTCCCAGCTCGAGAAGATGGAATGTCTCATGAACGAAACAAAATCCGAAAGGTTTTACAAGAAGGCCAATAGCAACTGGCTGCGCCTTCAAGACCGGGACATGCAGACTCTTCGAAACTGCGAAGGAAATCTATAGTCACCGCTCCGACATTAAATATTTACAGGGTGAGTACTAATGAGTACTAAGTGACGGAATAGGTTTCGAGTGTAAAATTCATTAAGGGTATTCATGCAACGTTGTAAGTTTACCATTTGCGTTAAATGGTAAGTTTACGACAAACGTTTCATGAACGCCCCAATTTGCTGTTTGTGGTAAATGGTGGTAAACCAATCAGCTGTTACACATGAGAAGGAACGAACGAATTGATAAAATGTGAACAAACCACTGATGGACTAACTAATTATCCTACGCTTGGAATAGTAAAATGTTCAATTTTCTCTTTATAATTATATCAAAAGTGGTTTGTTCGCATTTTATCAATTCGTTCGTTACCTCTCATGTAAAACAGCTGATTGGTTTACCACCATTTACCACAAATAGCAAATTGGGGCGTTCATGAAACGTTTGTCGTAAACTTACCATTTTACGCAAATGGTAAACTTACGACGTTGCATGAATACCCCTAATTTCATAAAGTACCTATTGGTCGCTCACGATGGCGATATTTCGAAGTAAAATCCCTATCTACTTTCATCTCCTCATTACCATTCCTGTCAGTGCATACACAGAAATTACAGTACAGCGGCTTTCTTGCAAAACAGCTGATAACATTCTTATCAGCACCAGTTGCCGTCTGTGCAAATTTTCATTTGCAGTGTGTGAATTTTCTTTTTATCAACTTTTTCTTATTGAAATACAGAAAAAAAACAGCATTTAAAAATATACAAAAGTAAACACAGCTTTGCCCAACAGCGGTAGCCACGTAAGTACAGAAGCCCACAATACCACAATCAAATTATGATTATCGCATCTCATATACTATTCAATTGGCCATCTGTGGACCGTCGTCGTCTACAGTAGTCCACTTCACTTGTGTTGTGACTCATATGTTATATTTATTATATTTTCTGTATTTCAAAAGAAGAAACAAAATTATTTTTGTGTAAAAAACTACTTTGGTCGTATGCCACCCCCTTGCACCTGTTCCAAAAGCAACCTACTTTGATTCGTTTTCCTTTTCTATTTCTTTTTGGAATTCAAAGGGAAAAATAAAATCCCATAAAACGGAAAAAAAAATAACGGCGCATCTCGTGAGGAGGAAATTTTCGGAAAATTTTTCTTTGGGGAAGCTCATTTAAAAAGTTGAGGTCAAACTGCGAGGACTGAACAAAAACTGAGACTTGTGGCTGCACTTGCTGTTGCTATACACGTGCGCACATTTACTTTTGCGAGAATTGCACTTTTTCACTTGGAAAATCAGACAGCAAAGCTGGAAAATTAAATTTTGTATTTTCTTTTTGAAGATCTTTTTTTGATTTTTTGTCGAAATCTTTTTTTTTTTTTTTTGCTCAAAAAGGTAAAATAGAATATTCCATAAAGTTCTAAACATTGTTGGTTATTTATGTTGAAAATAATTTTATATATAAGTTTTTCTTTTGTTTCTTTTGTGTTTCAATAGATTTGTATTATGGTAGCAATTTTTTGATGGCGTGGTAAAATTTAACAGCACTTTCTTTATTACCGTTTCAGTGTAATCAAATTTGAACAATATGGGTTCCTTGAACGAAGCTAAAACCGTTAAGACCTTGCCCAAGGGAAAATATACGCTTGTAGGTGTTGATATCGATACCACCGGTAAGAGGCTTATTGACGAAGTAAGTTGAATTTTGTTCTTATTATCTCTGGAACTGTGTATTAAATGTTTTTACATTCTATATAGATTGTCCAGTTGGCGGCTTATTCACCAAATGCACATTTTGAACAGTATATCATGCCGTACATGAATTTAAACCCCGCGGCTAGAAACCGGCATCAGGTGCGGGTCATCACAATTGGATTCTATCGGATGCTTAAGTCTTTACAGACCTATAAGGTGAGTTTTTTTTTTAAGATTGCATATCAAGATCAAAATGGAGATCTAACCGTTAGTGGTTTTGTTTGAATACCTACTCCATGTGTGTTTCGTCGATCTAAAATCATTTTGTTAGGTTGTAAAGAATTTATTTGTGTTACTGGTATTGGCGGACAGCTAGGTTTTCATCGGCTTAAAGGCTAACTATAAATAGTGTTTAGTTTGTAAAATTCATTCGGTTCGGTTAGCTGGACGACTTAGATTAGATTCCTCCGCCTATAATGCACGTGGAATTCGTTTTTTTGTAGAAATGTCTCCCCCCTTTTGACCTCAAACTTGTATAAACGATTTCAATGCTATCCAAAGTCTTGTTCGCATCAATGGATGAATATAATATGCTTTGGAGTTCTGAAGTTCTAGCACTCAAAAGTTCATAACCTTATTGACTCGTACCAATCATTTCCGATCTGCGAAACTTCTAGCCCACTATCATGAGTGACTCCTTGAAGATAACTTTTTTTCGTTGTCTTCCCAATGCCACGGCAGTAATTTTACATTTCAAAATTCAATCGACGTCGTAAAGTATCCTGTCGAAAAGTGGAAGAAGTTAAATATATTTTGTGTAATTTTGCACGTTGTTGTTTTCTGATTTGAACTGTGCTTATTTATATTCATTGAATTAATCCCATAAAGAAGTTTCTCTACCGCTTTCTCCGTTCCTCTTGTTTATCCTCCTGTAGGAAGTCAATCAATTATGAATCTTCTTAGTGATACCCGATTTGCCGTGCGAAAAATGGTTGCATTTCGTTTGATTTCAGCAGCCTCTCCCTTACCAGCCACAAAATTCGCTTTCATTGGCAACTCCATCTGGCCATTTGTGCATCTGGTGCAAGTACATGTACGAAGATATTCATTTTTTAATAATGTTAGTTTGGCTAAACCATTAATCACTTTTGGCAGCAGATTCCAGGTGTAGCAAATTAAGAATCGCGGCCAATCTAACGATTTCATTCTCATTGTATTAGTTGTCCCTATGTATGATATTTGTATTTCTATTTTTGACAATCCGCGCGTTCGCTTCGGAGATGTTCCCGCTTGGTTCTATGTTAGCATTTTGAGTTTTGACTAAATTTTCCTGCCTTGTGAATGAAGACAACTTTTATCTCTCGCCAGCTGGTGAAAATGTTCCTTAAACATAATATTTATATAGGCCCTTATTTTGATTGTCGATCAGCGATTGTCACGACAATTGTCGATTGCGTCGGTTCATTTTAGCTATTCGTACGCACAAATTTTGTTCACTTCCAAGAGAAAGCATCGACGACATTTGTAATCGACTACAAGCGACTGACAAATCGACAAATATAAATCGCAATGGACAATCACAGTTTAATGATTTTGAACAGATCATGCACCAACTCATATCCACAATTTTTCTTAGCATAGACTAGACATGGAACCTTTTCTGAAATTATTTTCATAGAACTGTGCTGTCTATTACTCTCCAGGCTAACTTTCGCTCGTTACTTCATTCCTTTTACATTATAAATCACTATAAATATTTATTCCTCTAAAAGTACCGCATAACAAATTTTTCTTATTAATTTTTCAGGTTATCAAATCCAAATCGGAAGTGGCCGCACTAAAAGACTTCCTCAATTGGTTGGAAATGTTGAAGAAACTTGAACCCGCCTCGGATGGCATTATATTGGTCTATCACGAAGAAAGAAAATTCATTCCCTATATGATTTTGGAATCACTTAAAAAGTACGATCTATTGGACAGGTTCCAGTTGACGGTAAAATCATTCGCCAATGGTTTCCATTTGGCAAAGAATTATGCAACCACAATCGAAGGTGGTGTACCACAGTATTTGTCTTTGCGTAAGCTTTCGAAAGTTTTGTCTGACGATAAAGTTCCAACAAGTGATAAGAACAATAACAGTGATGAAAAAGTCAGCTCGACCACATCGCCGACAAAAGATACACCACCAAAAGTGGAGAATGTCGATGCTTCCACGTCAAATGCAGATGTTGCCAATAACAGCGGCCAAAAACCTCCAAAACCACAGAGAAACCGCAGACGCTCAAACAGCGAATCGGATATATTCGATGGCAGTGCTAGCATTCGTGCTAAAATGACATATGGCGTTGCATTACGTTTGGCAACTCAAAGCCAAACTACAGACTCCAAAGAAACTGATGGCGAAAAGCTGCTCGAAGCGATCAAGCAATACGCCCAACCGCTGTCCTGTGATTTAGACGAATTGGAAAGTCAGAATTTAATGCTGGAAAGGCAAAACTCCTTTCGTCCAGTATTTTTGAATTATTTCAAGGCGACGCTACAGCACCGACTGCGTGCAGTAAAATATCGCATCATCCTATCAGAAAATGGTCACGATTTGAATAGTTTGAATGTGATTTGGACAGAAAAACAAAAAGAAGGTCTGGCCGAGGTGATTCAGGCTATCGATGACCTAAAACAGGAGGACAAGACCGAGCTTATTGAATTGTTTGATAGTTATTATGATCCGGCCAAGACGACCATAAAACCGGTAGTGAAATCTAGCCGAAGGACACCCAGGCGATCAGGTGAGTTTTGTAAAAATTTTTTTTTTTTTTTTGAATCGATGAATCTTTAAATTTGTTAGTTTGATAGCCTATTAAGAAACAAGGCTATTCGAGTAAGTTAAGTCTATATAATGGACTTCGATTTGTTTTACCAAGGTCAGCGATAGCGAGACGTAAACTTTCCTTCACCTTCTCAGCAAGTTTCTGTTACTTGGCCTGCCTATCTACAACCAGGGAGATTGTGTCGTCATGCCTACCTCTTTTGGAGACTCCAGGAACGTTCTCAGATTTGGACGTATCCTTATCTGGGACAGTTCCAGGTAGCTTGTGATCGTTCACAGTCGAGATGAAAGGCAAAATGCATTTCGCCCTCGCTGCTTCCAATATCATGCCGGCTCCCCCAGAGGAACGCACCCTAGGCTGTTTCAACTCTTGCTTCTTAGCTGGCAGAACCCTCCTGGAGCAACACATAGTGTCCTCAGGCCTCAGCCTTGGACGAATATTTAGCTGAGCTGACGCCTGTTTTTTCAGGTTTTGACCTACTCAAGGCGGAAGGCAAAAGGCATTCCTCCCTTGGTCCAACCAACTACTCTTTTTCTTTCGGGTTCTGCTCGTTTCCTGTTGGCTGCTGCGCCACACACCGACGGTAGCCTTCATCGTCTCTCGAAGTAGTATTAACAAAGCTCCTCATTCATTAATCTATTGCATTTCTCGGTTAGATTTCCTATTTTTCAACTCTCACAACTACCACATATTAAATTCGAAACTAGTTTACATTTTATAGCAATTATTTGCGCCAGCATTCATCACTTACACGAATTTCCACATTTTACAGTTCGCAACAAGGAAAACGATGGAGCTGGCGATGCCAACCATGGAACTGACAGCAAACAAATGCAACCCGATTCTACTACAAACAAGTCAAATCGGAGGACACAGCGATCCCGAAGAGGTGCAGGTCTACGCTCCCGGAACAATTCGCTCGCCAATGCCAATGCTGTGAATGCCACAGTTGTTTCAACAACCACCGCCACGGCAACAGCCCTTGACAATACCAAGGTGCCTTTGACTTCTACTTTGTAATACCTGCCAGCTTAAACTAGCAGTCTTCACAACCACGTATGTGCCTTAAACACACAGGGACTCGTAAGATACAATCCCATGATCACACATTTATTTTTTTATACTCACAAACAGAATGTTGCATTTATCGTCAACATTTCGACAACTGTTACACATTTTACTAGCCTATATAGTAATTTTTACTATAATCATGAAGTTATTCTAAACAAACAAAAAAAAAAAACAAGAGAGAGTACATCGAAAAGAAGAACCATTTGAAGTGGAAAATGAAAATGATGACACACAGCAAGTCGTCATTGAAATAATCTTCTCGTTAGCGTTGTCTTCGTAGTTTTTTTTTTTGAAATTTTTATTATATTATTAACTCTCGGATCAAACAATTCAGCATACCCAAATTACTCTATGTGGAAGAAGAGAAAATTCAACAAATTTCAGAGCGAAGGAAAAAAAAAAACTAAACGAACACGTACTTTACTGAATTGAAGATGAATTATGCACCATTTGTTGGTTTCCACTAAATGGCAGTTTCTATAAGTTTTTCTTTCTTTTTTGTTGTTGTTTCTATTATTGATTTTGAATTGAATTGTTCAACAGAATTTATATGAATTTAAATAAGAAATGTTTGTTATGTTAATGAATACATAGAAGATCGTGTAGAAGCAAACTCGCACAACAAACATTCGAAAACAAAACAGAAGAAAACCAAAAACTTACCAAACAAATAGCAATTATTATTGACTGTACGAGTATAACAAACAATAATGTTATCGCGCACACATCATGTGAATTTCAGTGCAATTTATGCAATAAACCATGTGCATTATTTTTTCTATTGTTACTATATATATATTATATACTTTAAACTTTTTTTTGTGAAATAATAAAATTGTTGTTGAATTAAATGGAATGCTTTGATTGTTTTTTTTTTATGTATGAAACCTGTGAGATGGATGATTCATTTTTAAGATAATTTATTTAGAAGCAGCTAAAGAAGATCCAGGCGACCGAAGAACCGAAACTTTAGCATAATGCATGCATTTTCCGTCTGCTTGACACACTTGGGCTGGTGTTTATGGTGGAAAATGATGCCTGGAAAAGATATGCGAATATGAGGGTAAGGGGTCTCTGCCTCATTTGAATTTTGCCATGATTGTCCTGTAGGTCATGCCCATGGGATTAACGTTTACTTGCTCGTATAGTAAACTCTCTTTTGCCGGCTCCCGTATGCGGGTAATACTAGACACTAGAGCCTACAAGCTGACTGAGGATCTGCTTGGTTTGAACGTTTTTTTGCCTAGTTAAAGTAAATGAGCACCCATTACTTGCACGTAGTAACTTTGACAATTTAAGGTTCGATTCATATAATCCGTCGGGTCCTTTTGTTTCCAAGAATTCGTCAACATTAACGCCACATTATGAGTGAACTAAAAGACATGTAAATCGCACATTAGCGTATAAATTGTGCCACAAAACGTCAAAATATTGTTAATTCGGAGGTTTGGGTGTTCAGTGCGATCAGCGAGACTTGAAAACTTTTGATCAACGTTCACTTTTCACATCATAACAGATATTTTGGTGTAAGTTTCGGTTTAATCGACCGACTACTTTTCGAAGTTTCGAGAAAAAGCGATTGCAATGTTTTTTTTTTTGTATGGGAGGTGCCGCGTCCCTTTGGTCTTTAAACAAACTTCACAGGAACAATTTTCTGCGAATACCTCAGATTGTCCAACAATTTGAACTCAACTGGTTTTCGAGATATGTACTAAGATTTTGAATATTTATTTTTTGTATAGGAGGTGGCATCGCCGAGAACATTTTCTTCCACTCTTCCAAATCTGATATTTTACGAGTTTTCCTGGCAACAATTAAGTTTTTATTTTTATTTTTAAAGTTTTAACGGACCACCTATAAATATTTCCCAACATCCGTTTCCTGTAACAAATGTACTAGATTAAAGAGAACTGCGCACTAGCGCCACATAGCACAGCTGACTGTGGAAAACCACACAACAAAACTGTCAAAGTGCAAGCAGAATTTTACCAGAATTTTCCTTTTCCCACCGCCAAAATGTCATTTGTCAGTTGGGTTTGTGAAGTTCGGTTTACCAGTTGAAAAGTGGAGAAAAAGCAACCGAATAGGATTTTCTCGTTTAGTTATTTCGGTAGTTCTGATCTGAGTGCATTTAGTTTGAAATAAGTTTTGCAATAAATACAGTGTTTGTTGTTCCCATTCGGAACATACAAATTTCAAACCAAAAACCATTGCTGCCCCGGCAATAGTGTGATAAGTGCGTTGTATAACTAGTTCATTGCTAAAAAGTTGTCAAAATTAAGAAAGTCATGATGGATGAAATGGCAGAGGAGTGCCAGTATCGGTTCCCCGAAGAGAAAATTCCACCAAGTATCTTCATGACCGTATACCATTGTGCTAAATCTGATCGAGTCAAATCGCTGGTTGCAGCCCTTAATGATATACCAAATCAAGAGCTGCACACATATCTTTTAAATGCTGTAAGTAGAGATGCATGTTGTCATTGTCAATAGTCTAGATTCTAGAAAATAGAAGTAAATAGTTATTAAACATATGCCCATTCTATAGCCTGTCTATACCAAGGCTGATGATAGTAATGCGTAGCTACTAGGGCTATTATTCTATAATATAAACATCGCAAAAATCACACGGGATTTCGTGAGATTTTTGCTCTTTTTTTCATGTCTTGTCACGAATTATTTATAGTGGCAGTGGAGAGCGCTATTTATAAAGCCCAATCTATCTATTAGCTTGTTTGTCTGCGCTCCTCTATTGGATGTGTGTACAAACGTGTGAATAATGATCGCGATCTTTGATCAAAACAAAAAAAAAAAAAAAAATTTTGATTGCGCACAGAGCAGATCTGTGTCGGACGAGGCCATCGGAACGCGACGGCAGCGATATGTTTTAGTTTTGCGATTCTCTGTTTTGTTTTTTTCTTTCTGTACTTGGCTACCCGATTGCTGTTTGTCAATTTAGACAAAAACAGAAATGTTCAGCTGATTCGACACGATCCGGCTGAGGCATTCGGTTTGGCAATGACCCTTAACACTGTGAGCCGATTAGTGGTTAATGTTTATATTGCCCGATTTGTAGTACAGGAGATAGATTCAAAGGAGAATGAGGTGTATGACCTAGATTTTGCAGGAGCAGATGATTCACATAAAAGCAAGCCTGCAAATCCCTAGCTTTGCAGTATACGAGGCGAGCTAAATATGTATTCTTAAAATGAAGCAATCTAAGACTACCAAACGTTGCTCGTCACACAGTTCTTAGGACAGTGTACCAAGAACATATTATCTCCATACTCTATCTGACTGTAAAGTAATATTACTCCTTTAGGAGAGATGAATTCAACATATTACATGCATGATTGTGGGCGCCAAGATCAATGCACCCAGCAGGAATATACCAAATTTATTATACGCTATAGAAACCTTGGTCTTTGAAGAATTAAATCGTTCCTGTTTCTTTGAAAATGTCTTAATGCTATTCTAAATGGCCACTCAACTATAACCGGACAATCACAAACACCTTTCTTGGATTCTACCGATTCATTTACATCATTTTTCAATCCTTTGCTGTTAGCCAGTTTAAATTCTGGTCAGTGAACGAATTCTGTTTCTTGTTTACTTACTTTACTTTACTTTACTTTTGGTGGCGCTTACAGTCCGGGGTGGACCACGGCCTCAACCAACAAGCCCCTCCAGCTAGCTCGGTCCCTCGCTAGCTGCCTCCAGTTGCGCACACCAAGTTGGTTGAGGTCGTTCTCCAATTGTGTGCGCCACCTAAGGTGGGGTCTTCCTCTGCTGCGTTGTCCCTCAGGGGTGGATTCGAAGACTCGTCGGGCTGGTGCGTTGTTGTCCATACGCTCCACGTGTCCCAGCCATCTCAGCCGTTGAATTTTTAGCTTTTTGACCAGGGCAGCGTCGCTGTATAGCCCGTATAGTTCGTCATTGAATCTTCTTCTCCACACTCCATCGTCACAAACTGGACCGAATATCACTCGAAGAAACTTTCTCTCAAAGCATCCGAGAAGGTTTTCATCCGCTTTTGACAGGGTCCATGCTTCTGCACCATACAGCAGGACCGGGATGATTAAGGTCTTATATAATATCTCCTTGATTCTATGAGAGAGGGCTTTACTTCTTAAGTGCCTTCCTAGCCCGAAGAAACAGCGATTGGCAAGAGTGATTCTTCGCTTGATCTCTGCGCCGATGTCATTTTGCGAATTGATAGTGGAGCCCAGGTATACAAAGTCTTTAACTACTTCGAAGTTGTATCTGTCCATCGTGACGTTTTGTCCAAGTCGCCGATGTTGAGAGTCCTTTCTCGTTGACAGCATATACTTCGTTTTGTCCTCATTGACAGCCAGACCCATCCTCGCCGCCTCCGTTTCGATGCTTGCAAATGCACCACTGACAGCTCGCCGCGTTCTCCCAATAATGTCAATGTCATCAGCATAGGCAAGTAGTTGGACGGACTTTTGAAAAATTGTACCTCTGGTGTTGGCTTGCGAGTTTCGTACAATTGCTTCAAGAACGATATTAAAGAGAGTACATGATAGCGCGTCGCCTTGTCTCAAACCTTTTTCGACATCAAATGGCTCGGTGGTGTTCTTGCCGACTTTGACGGAGCAGCGAGATTCCTCCATCGTCATCCTGCACAGACGGACGAGTTTGGCGGGGATGCCAAAACTTGACATGGCTTTGTATAATTCGTCCCTATATACGCTATCATAGGCGACTTTAAAGTCGATAAATAGATGGTGTGTATCGATCTGAAATTCCTGGGTTTTTTCCAAGATCTGTCGGAGTGTGAAAATTTGGTCGATGGTTGACTTTCCTGGTCTAAAACCACACTGATATGGGCCGATCAGGTTGTTGGCGAAAGGTTTTAGACGTTCACATAATACAGCCGACAAGATCTTATACGCGACATTCAGGAGACTTATTCCTCTGTAGTTGGCGCAGTTCAGAGTATCTCCTTTCTTGTGGATGGGGCACACGATGCTGAGGTTCCATTCGTCGGGCATGCTTTCATCCGACCAGATTTTACAGATGAGTTGGTGCATGCTCCTTACCAAGCCATCTCCCGCTGCTTTGAAAAGTTCGGCTGGGAGGCCGTCCGCTCCAGCAGCTTTGTTGGACTTAAGTTTGGATATCGCTAGCCTCACTTCGTGTAGGTCGGGTGGACGGAAATGTTGGCTATCATCGTCCAAGCTGAACAGATCATTCTGCCTGACAGCGGGTTGTTGGCTGTCTCCGCCGTTTAACAGTCTGCAGAAGTGTTCTTTCCAAATCCTCAGCACCGACTGTGAGTCTACTACTGTATTCCCATGTTCATCTCTGCAGGCTTCTGTTCGGGCCTTGTATCCTTGGGTGGATCGTTTTACCCTTTGGTAGAACTTTCGAACATTGCCTCTGCAGTATTGTCCCTCAATTGATTCGACCGCTCGCTTCTCGTGCTCTCTCTTTTTCCTTCTGAGAAGTCGGTGTTCCTCCCTTCTTTTCTGCCCGTAGAGCTCTCGAGCAGCTCTCTCAGCCGCTCTGGTTCTTGTCTGCGGCATTAACTGGTAGGCCTCGTTCTTGGCTGCATTTGCCTGACGGCATTCCTCATCGAACCAGGGGTTTCGTTGTGGTCGCCTAGTGAAACCCAGCACTTCGGTAGCGGCACTCCTGATGGCACGCTGGCAATGTTGCCACTGATCCTCTGTACTTGATGCTGGTGAAACTGAGGGTGGGCTTGCTGAGAGGTTTAGGGAGACGCGGTCGGCAAAGGTTTTGGCGGTCTCTTGCGATAGTAGCCTTGCAACGTCAAATCTTCTTACAGTATCCTCTCGGTGTTGTGGAGTGTTGGATATCCGCATCCGTACTTTGGCTACTACCAAGTAATGGTCCGAGTCTATGTTGGCCGCTCGGAACGTTCGGACATCCAAGATACTGGAGGCATGTCTGCCGTCGATCGCAACATGATCAATTTGGTTGACGGTTTGTTGATCTGGAGACCGCCAAGTCCCTTTGTGTATGTTGAGGTGTGGGAATCGTGTGCTGGCAATGATGACATTTCGCCCCGCCGCAAAGTCGATTAGCCTGAGTCCGTTTCCGGAGGTGTTGTCGTGCAGGCTGTGCTTTCCGACTGTAGAGCCAAAGATGCCCTCCTTTCCGATTTTGGCGTTAAAGTCGCCAAGAACTATCTTGACGTCGTACTTCGGGCACTTATCATACGTCTTCTCAAGAAGATCGTAGAATGCTTCTTTGGCTGTGTCGTCTTTCTCCTCTGTCGGGGCGTGAGCACATATCAGCGTGATATTTTTAAATTTGGCCCTGATGCGGATTGTGACTAGGCGGTCGCTAACATTGCGAAATCCCAAGACTTCTTGCCTAAGTCTTCCTCTAATCACAAATCCACATCCAAATAACCGCTGACTCTGCTCTCTGCGGCACTCGCCGTAGTAGATGTCACAGCTTTTCATCCTTCTTGTGCCTTCTCCATCCCATCGCACTTCCTGGATGGCCGTAATGTCGGCTTTGTACCTATCCAGGGTCTCCACAAGTTGTTCGGCTGCACGCGGTCTGTTTAGGGTCCGGACATTCCACGTGCAGATCCGAAGCTCATTGTCCTTATTTCGTTTGCTGGGGTCGTCAACATTTAGATCATCCATATCCGAGGCTTGTCGTTGTTTCGGAACTGCCTGGTTTTTCCGTGGTAGGGAAGTTACCCCGACGCACAACCCCCAACCTGGAGGGCCAGGTCCTTTGCTGGACCCCTTGGACAAAAGGGGCCGGATTTCCCGGAGTCAGTAACCCACTACGGGGATATGAGCGCTGCCGTTGGCCCATAAAGGGCTCATCCGCCACCATCTCTATTTCAACATCCTGACTAATGCTGAAAAACCCTAATGACCTTAGCTCCAAATAAGTCGAAGTAGCCCATTAAGGTATCTGCCAAGTTGACCGTTGACGCCACCGTTGATTTAATTATTTAAATTCATCCGCCGTACGTCCTCATTCTGAGGTGCTCATGTTAAGACTTCTGAGACTCGAGCAGACAGTCAATTCCGACAGAGCATTATAGTGTTGCTATTTCTTTCGTGTTCAACACTCGCGCTTATAAGTTTAGCAAGTCAAGCCCAGGTGGGCGAGACCAGTACCCGGTGGTTACCACGGGGAGGTAAAATAAGCACAATTGATGTGTATGAGAAAGTTAAAACACTGGACATTGCCAAGTTAATGCCAATCAATGCCTGCCCGATTCATACACACCCAACCACTGTTTCTTGTTTAGTGTCTGTAAATTGTCAGAAGTTTTGTATGTACCAACAAATTGTATAAAATGTCAGATTGAATTAAACAAAACCGAATTTTTACGAGACTACTGAACCAAACGGCTGTCTTTCATTCAGGATATAACATTTGGTGACGAGGACCAAAACCCGCAAAATATATCAAACATGAGTACCTAAGTAAAACGTAATGCAGCTTAATTATGATCGCAAGTTAGTTGATTTTCTCGACATCTCAAAAGATGGAGCACAAATCAATAAATTTCGAATAGGGGAAAGACGTTGTAAGCCCAAAAGATGGAGCATGAAAAGTCTGGTTCTATTGCTTTGAACAGGAAAAGAAGTAGTTCGCGCAAAACTTTGGGGCATTATTAAATTATACGAGTATATTGGACATTTTTTTTTTACAAATTTGCATTAAAAGGATTCATACGTATGAAATCTTTGCTAATTTGAGATGCACGAACTATTGCATATGCCAGTCGAAGTTTGACAGAACCAGAATTTAATTATGCACAGACCGAAAAAGAAGCGCTGATATGGGTACATTTTGAATTGCTGACGGTTTCCCGGTCTCGTTTGGTGACAGATAGTAATGAAAAATCCGATACGAACACAGAGCAATACATCGGATGGATTATGTCGTATGCCGAACCAAATATTCTTTCATTAATTGAAATTGAGAATATTTCATTAGGTTACGAGGAAAATATAAGCACTGAAGAAAGCACTCAATAATATTCGTGACATTTGTGAAGCAACGCATAGAGATTGGTGATGTGTTGCGCGATGAAACGCAGAAATGAAGTTAAGAGGAAAATAATATGCTGATTGTAAGCGTGAAAGTCAATAGTATCAAAGAAGGGGGTGAAGTGGTAGTAAAACGACAAATAATAACAAACAAATTAGCTACCAAATTTGAACCCACATGTAACGGAAAGGCACGGAGGTGACTGTGGAAAATGTAGGTACCAGGACCCCAATTCTCAAATTTCGCATAACGCAACTCGTATACGAGCAAATCCGCCTGAAATTTTCGCATACGAAAAAAATTGGTATTCTCAAAGTTTTTTCCACCTCTGCGATAATTGTATTCACCTCTCGTATGAGGTAGAATTTTACGTCGAAATGTACTTACTTTTTGTGCAAAGAATGGAATGAAAAAAAAAATTCAATTCAAATTGGCTAAGAAATATTGTGGATGTGGGTTTTGATTTGCGATTAACAAAAAAAAAAAAACATTTTACGATTGTGTGTGATTGGTTCTAATTTCAGTTAATAATTAATTGTTCAGTTGGCAATCCCAACCCCAAGACTACTTTGAACTTTCCGACACAAAATTTATGAAATTATTTCGGTGAAAAAAGCGCTTGGCACAGGAATTCATCGATTTCTTGGCTACTCATAATGATTGTCCAATTTAGATCAAACACTTTGACTGCTGAAGAACCTTCTTCTTTTGTTTTCCTTCCATTTTAATTATTTTTGCTTTTTCACAATAAATTATTTCACACAGAAATTTAAAAAATCAAATTGTCAAACTCACAATTCCGTATGCGAGAAGCAAATCCGCGTAGAAAAAGCAGACGAGTAACATTCGAAGAGAAATTCTCGTATGCGGATTTTGAGAATTGCAAATTTCAGTCTTTCGCATGAAATTGGATATTTTGACAGATAAACGTATGCGAGAATTTTTGGGAATTGACCCCCAGGAAGTCGTTATCGAAAAAACGTCATATATGTTTCAAAGATTCCACCGACCACATCAACTTAGGCAATAACAACAAATTCAGGAATCATAACATCATCAACACCACAAGTAAACACGACACCAAAAGAAAATCCTTCAGGCATACAAACATCAGCTATAACCGCTTGAAAGAGAAACATGCCATCACATCTCCATTGCTACGATTTGACAATGGAACATAAATAATTTAGTCCTAGCTTCACTTTGAATTTCACTTAATTTTAAAGCCAAATAAGGTTAATTTATTTCTGAAAAAGAAGATAGTAGTTTTAGTATCTTGACAACGTTTAACTAAAAGTATACACCACACCCATGCAGACGTTCTATAGTGCCAGCTAGATCATTGTCATCTAACTATCTGTGCATTGCGACAGATCTCTAGCAAATTCCTCACATTGATTAAGAAATAAAAGAAAAAGCGAGCAGACTAAGTAATTTTAATAATTTAAAATAAAATGAAATTGAGCAGGAACTCTTTCAATATTGTACAGCGATATTGACTTGACTAGAAATTGCGGATCAGTTTTCAAAAATTTCTATGACATTATATAGAGCGAATTAATATTGACGCTCTGGCCCGAAAAGTCGTCAACAAAAAAGGTATCTCAAGTTTTCGGTCGGCTCTCTATTGAAATTCACATTTTTCCATTGGTACCTAAATAAGTTAAAAAAGTTAAAATGCTATTACATGCCGCAGTAAAATCGCTTTCTTTTGACACTTCATTTGTTAAGATTGGTTGTGTGTGAGAACAGCAAAGGGATCTATACTACATTTTCTAAAAATATGTTACGAGATAATTATGTTAGCTATGTAAAATATTTTACACAATACAACCAAAAAATACAAAATAACTAGACGGTTTGCCCAAATTAATACCGAAACATCTCTAAATCTAGACATCAGGCAGACAGGGAACACGCCATTCATTTTTCAATCTAACCATTTACAGTTCAATGTAACATCGTACAACATTATTTGTTCTAAAATTAGCTTCAGATTAAAAAGCAGCCAAACACTTAGCGAAAATCAAAACACTTTGCCAAGAACGGATATGACCTAAAAATGCTCTTGCACTGAATGTTCGTATTATTTTAAAAAGAAAAAAATGCGAATTATTCTGGTAATTTTTCCCTTTTATATAAATGGGAAAAAATAATTATTTTATGATTGATTTATCAGCAACTTCAACTTGCATGTGTTCTGTATGAGTTTTGTTGTGAAAGTGGCAATTTACTTCGACAATGTAATCCACGAACAACGGTTTCCATGATCGCACTATACACATGATGTAAGTTGGAGAACAATTTTGGAATAGTGACATATCACTATCTGAAGTGACAGCTAGGCCCTTCTGTTATCAGTACGACCGAACTTGGGGTCAAAGCTAAGTTGTCACTAGTGTATAATTCGGTGTTTGTGCCAACTCTTACTTGTGGTCATTTTGTAACGAGCGAAAGATGGGGATACAACTATACAAGCTGCCGAAATGAATTTCCTGCGTTGTATTCCTGGGGTGGCTTGCAGAGGTCGTATAATGGTCACCAGAATGAGTATAAGAGTTATGAAAGAAACTCCGAATTAAAGACCCGCACCTTAGCTTTGAAACCAAGATCGGACCTCGCAATTAGTTTAAACATCTTGGAATTTTATTTACGAGTGGTGGTGGTTACTTAGGTCTGTTTCCGTACAAAATTTAAATTCTTCTAGAGCTTAAGCCTTTAGACTTTAGAGCATAGACCATTTCATGCGTCTCACAGTCGCTATAGGTATACATACACCGCTTCTTTTCCACAAACAATACATCAAACCTTGGTCACTGATGTTGTGTTTAACCGGTTCTTAGTCAAGTTTGGATTATTTTTTAACTCGTGGTGAGATCTTTAGCACAACTTTACAATTGAAGTCATTCCTGACCAAGTTGATGTCCGACCATATATTTTTGTCTAGGTCAATGACGAAGAGAGGCCGAACATTGAACGAAAAATTTCGTATATAGATGCTCTCCAATTTGAAATCGATTAAAAAATTGTACAAGTATCTATTTGGGTTTTAACGGATCCTGGCCTAAAACTGCACTGATAGGGCAAGCAAATTGCTTACGAAAACGTTTCAGGCAAGTCAAGAAAAGGATGCGGAGCAGTCATCCTCCCGTTGAGTTTTTCCCGTCTGCTTCGAATGGTGCGCTCAGCGGAGCAACCATTTTGGCCTTCAGATATTGCATTGCCTTTTGCGATTGCGCAGTTGATCGACGTCATACTTTCTCACAGTATTTCTGTGCTGACATGTCTGTGCATCCGCGTCACGAAAGTAAATATTTACTTCTTGATTTCGACTGAAACACCAGAAACAAAACTGCATAAGTCCAAGACATTTAACTTGTCGTCAAGTCCTTGTCAGACGCATCCAAAAAAAAATGCACGCTGAAAAAGTATTAATAAAAATGCATTTCATATTTGATTATATTTATGTGGTTTTCCATTGGGACATAAAATCAATCTTTTTTTTGATCCGGATCACTTTTCATGTTCCATTGGGACAAAAAATCAATCTTTTTTTTGATTCGGATCACTTTTTGCAGATCTCGATAATTTTCGAGATTTACACATACTCTCACTAATACCAATATACCTTGCACAGCTGTTTTACGTCATTCAGAATTTGTTTTCAAAACAATGTTACGAAAAGCCTCGTGAAAAGCTATTATTCAGAACAAAAACGTAAATAATGGACATGGACTTAATTTTGGAGCAATTACTATCATCTTCGTCATCTTCTTCTTCTTCCTCGTCATCTGTGGATTTCGATTCTTCGTCGATATGATTATTCATATGAAGTTCGTATGTTTCCATCGACAAACGAAAACAATTTGCACAGCTGATGTACTGTCAAATAACGCACTAATACATTTACAAAAGCAGATCAATCTTCTTTCATGTTCCATTCGCCACGAAAAATCTGAGATCTGAAATAAAAATCTGATGGTCCCAATGGAAAACGACATTAATCAAGGACTTGGCGACAGGTGAAATGTCTTGGACTTATGCAGTTTTGTTTCTGGTGTTTCAGTCTATGCTTAGGAGAGATTTTGTCTGGTTGCGTCATTTACTTAATGTTCAGTTGCGAGTTTTTGTATATAAATAGGGCATTTTTAGCGAATTTCCAACCTTTGGATGCGTCTGGCAAGGACTTGGCGACAAATGAAACGTCTTGGACTTATGCAGTTATGTTTCTGGTATTTCAGTCTATACTTAGGAGAGATTTTGTGTGGTTTCGACAATTATTTAACGTTCAGTTGTTAGTTTTTGGGTATATATAGGACATTTTTAGCGGATTTTTAACATTTGGATGCGTCTGGCAAGGACTTGGCGACATGTGAAACGTCTTGGACTTATATATTCGTTATCAAGGAGTTTTTCTCTAAATTCTAAAATAAAAATTAAGTGGTTGCATTAATTATTCAAAATTGGAATTTTTAATGCATTTCCACTGCGTCTGGCAGGGCTTTGGCGACACTTAAAACGTCTTGGATACATGTATTTGTACTGAGGGGACCATTCTCTATTATTTGGTAGTAGATTCAAGCGGTTGCACCAATTTATTCCTTTTGTGAATCATAGCGCATTTTTAATATGCAGTTGCATGCTTTAGCTGCCATTAAGCGCTGCCAGACGGACATATTTGAAATCTTGGGCATCAGAGCAACGTATTTATGTAAAATTCAATCGGTTGCCTTTCACGTCCAAAATTTACTGCGGGCTCTTAGACTATAGTACTTATTATGAACTTTCGAAATACGAACGAAAAAAGTTACCTGTCAATATAGGGCATCACAATGGGTCCACAAGGACCTAAGTGTGGCACTGTTATCAACTCATAAACCTAACCGAACCTAGCTGTCAATACCTACAATTAGGAAAAATTGGGAAAAATAAACAAAAGTCCGGGTGGACGTGGTGCTCATCGATAAAATTCGGATAAAAATTAATTAAATCATAATTATTAAATCATTTACACAGAATTTTTTGAAATTTCATAAGAAAATTCCAGAAACAAATAAATAAAAAAAATCAGAGCGACTAGGTTACCTATTTTTAAAACGCAAATTATAAAATCAACACTCAAATAATGAACCTACAACTTTTTTGTCAATGACCGTATTTTTCGTTTAATTACACGAAATGATGCATCGAGCCGAGTCTATACTCTCTACAGATCATCTTTATAAATATTCATTCATGTCACACATGTTTATACATATACATAGCTGCTGATATACCTAATTTTCCTTTCTTTGTCATCATTGGATAAATATTTTCCACAAAACTGTTATTCACACGATATTTAAGCAAAATCTTGCACAAAACAAAAAAGTAGGTATATACATATAAATTTAATCCCAAATGCCTTTGTTTACTCATAAAGCAATTTGAAATTAATTTTAAATTAAACCCGATCAAAGCGTTATTAGCCCCCCCTCTTCACCATCCTTGGTCCATGATTTTTTAGAAAATTGTGCACCTTTGGGTGATAGGGGGTAGGAAGATACAACCCCGCATCCGATATTCAAAATCAAGGTCTTCAACGAACAAACACAATTTTCCTCCAATTCTTTCTCAGCTGTTGGGTAGCGGGAAGCGGTACAATATTCGGGGAAATAATTTCTCTTTATCTACAGACGCGTCGTGTGAGAATAAACTATTTTTAGAGCAACCGACTCTTTGTTTCCTCGTTCCGTTCCACGATGCGAATTTTCTTTCTTTTCTTATTTTTGTTTGTCAGAAAACATGCCCACAATGTGTGTATAGCGTATATAGGTTATTCTTATTACTATAAATAAAATAAAAATCTTGGTGTAAACGTACCGCATGAACCACCCGGTCACTGGCAAGTTTCAACAGAATCCATTGACCTATGTCTATATAGCCGTCGGTTTTGGTTGGAAAATACATCTTGGGAAGACCCGATGCAAGATGCATCGCATTTCGTCAGCAGCTACTTTCGGAAAACGCGCATTCAGCCAATTCAGTACTGCGGAATTTTCTTTGTCCTTTTACGGTGGTACGCATTATCATTTTAATTCGATTAAAAATAATTTTACTACATATAAAGGAATTGGCTGCGATTTAAAAAAAAAAAACAACAAACCAAAGTGAGAACGCAAAAACCAAAAATGTTTTTTGTTGCCATCATATATTTTCTTGGTTAATGACAAATGAAATTGTGAAACTTTTTCGATGTACCTACACACGTGCTTGCATGAAATCAGGCTGTCGGATAAATTTTCGTTAGTAAACATCTCATAAATAATAAAGATTGAGGTTTAGAGGATGAAGAGACCTAAAAATAATACGCACGTGCCTCTATAAAAATTAGATGAAAGGCATTGTTAACATTTATGAAACTAAAATATAATCGTATATCGTAAGCTGCATAAGATGCGATATTAGCCAATTCAGTTAAGCCTTATAACTTTTTTTTCGACTGTAAGAGGTTTTCACAGTTGCAGGGTTAAAAAATCACGATAAAAAAAGATGGGATATGTTTTATTGCTATAAACTGTACAGAAGAGGAGATCTAAGCTAATACCGAAGCTTATATAGAGAGTATTATACACTTTAGCTCCTATAGTAGGTATACTAGGGGAACCCAACAGAGGATTTTGGGATTTTCTTAAGCAAATTATTTATTAAGAAAACAGCGGCCCTGACTGCACTTCGTCTGCATCGAGAAATGTCACAATAGGGGTACCATCTACGGACACAGGAGGATCCTGGAGCTTGTTAAAAACGAGATTAGAGAACTGAACATGACTATGGATGGTATAACAAAGGTGCGTATTATGCAAAAGGAATCACAAAACTCGTATTGAGAATGGATTACTTCGAGAAAAGAGGAATGGTGAAATCGTGATTTTCACAGATGGATCCATGATAGATGGAGGAGTGGTGGCCGGAATCTTTTCAGAAGATCTGGAACTAGCCCGTCACATTAGTCTCGGGAAACACACTTCACTTCAGTATACCAGGCTGAGATGATTGCTTTGCTGCATGCGTTGGATTACTTGCTTGAGAGTCAGGTGGAAGGAAGAAATATCCTAATAGCACTGGACAACCAGGTGGTGATTAGATGCATGGAGCGGACAACCATCACAACATCACTGACGCTGGAATGTGTATTCAAGCTCAATAAGTGTTCATCTACAAATCAGGTAGCACTGTCAATGGACAGATAGGATCGACGGCAACGAAAGTGCGAACTTCCTTGTAAAGCAGGGGTCAACTGAAAAGTTGCTGGGATCAGAACCATTCTCTTCAATTGGAAGAGAATGGTAGAACAGCTAATACACACCTGAGAAGGTGGTCAACCGTGGAACAATATAGACTAAAGTTAAAATGGCAATACAATGACCGACCTACTCCACTCAGAGAAAGGTTCTAAGCATGAGTCGAGGAACATTAAAATGGATGGTGGCGTTAACTACAGGTCATGGTAATCAATTAAAGAAGATGGGCCTTAAACAGGATAATACTTGTAAGCTATGCCTGGAGGAATCTCAGACAGCGGCACACAAACAATTCATACGACTATCTGTCAAAGTTTGACATTTGTGATTTGCGTAACTTTCCGCGGTTGATTTCCGAGCCTAAATCGTCGCTGAAAATGTATGAGGTCTGCGTAAGCTATTCTCCATACAAAATCTGACAGTTCATTTGCTGACAGTTCCCGGAGTAGGATAATATTTTGACAGCTGGAAATTCGTTTTGCACCACGATAGTGTCAGAAAATTATGCGAGGATAATTATTTAGCCCAATTGACACACACCCTCACCATGCAAAGCGGCAGATGAACGTACTTCCGTCATCAGATACACGTGAGACAAATACACTATCAATACCTAATGCGCTCGAGTATTTCCATGTGACTGTTTTGTTTTTACATTTTTGAAAACCGCTGAAAAAGAATTCATGATATGTATAACCTTTTATATTTCCTACCATCTAATCTTAAAAATCCAATAGGTTATCAAGACGCTCGAATAAATCGCCAATTAGCATTGTAGACTCCCCTACCACTAGCTTTGAAATGCCTTGGCCTTTTGATATAGAATATTTGTTATTAGTTTAATTATGTACACAATTTTTGAGCTTAATGAACATTTCGCGGAATGCGTTTCAGTAGTTCCCCATCCGTCGGGCGCGCCTCTTAGGCCTAGGCCACGCACTGAGCGGCAGAGCGGCAAAACTCTGAGCGGCAAAAAATATTTCAAACATATGAAATTGTATGGGTGTGGCCATGGCCATGGCCAGGCGGTCGCTGAGCGGCAAGCCCAAGCGACGTTTCTGAGCGGCAGAGCGGTGTCGCTCAGCTTTCAATTCTGTTCTATTATTTTAGTGTAGTGCTGAGCGGCAAGAAATCATCATGTATGTTTGAACGTTTATATCTCGAGTTTGGCAGCACCAAATTTTATCATTCTTTTTTTTGCTGGAAAGGTATTCTTTTGTAGCAGGTTTGTATGTAAAAAAAATTGGACAAATGGGCGTGGCACCTCCCATACAAAAACCATGGTATATCTCGAAAACCACCAATTCGATTGAGCTCAAAATTACAGATGACCTTAGGTATTGGTCCTGGAGTGCTCCTGTGAAGATTGGTCAAAATTGGACAAAAGGGCATGGCACCTCCCATACAAAAAAAAAAAACATTCTATGCTTATACCTCCTATACAAAAAATATCTTCTATGGGAATTGCCGCTTAATAAATGGCCACTTGCCGCTTATGATTGCCGCTTGCCGCTCAGTGCGTGGCCTAGGCCGGGGGCCATGATGACTGTAAAGGGGAGACATTGACTCAATTTAAATTTTGAAGGAGTTAGGAACCACTGGTTTATATAGTGCTTTTCAGGATACTTCTTCGGTTTTAAATTTGACAAGTGTCAAACTGGCGAGGAAAGGCAAGCACGGGTCTGCTACTAAATTTAATAAAATATGAGCGCAAGAGGTCTTAGACCATTATTTTTAGAGTCTAAATTATTTTAAGACGAATGGGAAAATTTCATTCGAAGGACTGAATAAAATGGGTTTACTTAAGATTTATGCAAGATGGCCAGCTACTCTCTCTTTCGTTTTGTAGTTATTGTTCGATAATTAAGTTCAATACACAATTAACATTGTTTAAATAGAAACTACAAGTGATAATTTTTATTATATTTTTTTTTTACAGAGATTTGAGGAAAATGATGGCCAAACCTTTACACCACTTGTATTGGCAGCAAGATATGGCAATTCAAACTTTATACGGACTATTCTGGATCGATATAATTTGGATTTAGAATGTGAAGGTAATGTGCTATTCGATGGACTTATTGTATACGGAGTAACAGCCCTTTGGACTGCAGCAATGATGGGTAATTACAATACTTTAGATAAAGCATTAAAAGTGTTTTTTAATTGTATTCAATTACCTTACACAGGCTACTTGAACATTGTAAAGTTCTTAGTTCATCGAGGAGCAAACATCAATCACAATACAAAAACAAATTCTTCGCCACTGAGGGCTGCTTGTTACATGGGTAATTTATACACACAAATATGAATCATGTTTGTAGATTTGAAATTATTTTAACGAACAATAGGTACTCTGTTAATTACATAATAACGATCGCACACTGTTTTGTTATGGTATAATAGGGCATACTCTACGTTCAACCTTTTAGAAACATGAATCTGCGAAGATATAGTCAAATGTAATGCTACCCGGTCGGCTAAGACAGTGTAGGCTAATTTCACGTATTATACTCTTTTTCCTTACTATCAGAATGGGAAAAATGAATGGGAAAATCATGTCTACAATAAAAACAGTGTAATGCTGAGTTCAACTAGCTACACTTATACACCAGTTACCTATCCCTACTCCCCTAAATCTTATTGAATAATAATGTCTTTAAAACTTAGTTGTATGCGCATGTTACTTATAAACGAGGAATGGAACTTCCTCGATCCGTATGCCCTGTTTATGGGCTGGTTTTAAGTTGGTATATCTGTGCGATAAATGGTCTTAGCCGTTGTATGCACAGAATATGAACCTTTCTCTAGACTCCATTAAGAATAACAAGTTCTCTGTATATTCACTGAACTTTAGCCCGAACCAAGATATTTTCTTAGTTGTGACCAAGTGCCCTGGTGGAATATATTTATTGTTTTCGGTTTAGAGCACGATATCCTTCGCATTTAACTCATGCTGCTTAGGTGGGCTGCCGTTCACACGCCTTCAACTTGAATTTTGACTGCTTGCCATTCGATTTTCACTACCATCTACCACTTTAGAGAGGTAATACCGCTTGGGTCCCAGACCCGCCGCCTCTCTATGATCAGAGCCCGAGTTTTCTCTAAGTACTTCATATTAATCTTGTTTTACAAATCATCAGTGGCATCAATGTCATGCATTCTGTGCCTAGTGACAAAAAATGGAATAATAAACGAAAAACTATTGTATGAAACGGGACTTTAGTTGCCTCAACAATTCGTTTGTATAAGTTAGCTTTTGCGGGAATGGAGGAAACCTACAATTTTATACTGGATCCGAATGGCTCACCTGTGAAGCTTTCTTAGGACAGTACTAGTATTAGATGTTTTTTTTTTCTTATGGGAGCATTTTCTTGTATGTATTTTGTTTAAAGCTTGAACTCCTCGCTGAGTAGCCCAACCAGCTAGCTGAGTCACTGCGCCCGCAAGTGAAATCAAAGCTTAAATAGAAGTCAACAACTGGAATTAGCGATGATATTATTTGTGGTAGACTGAACTTTGGTTTTAGCCGATAACTCTATAGTAGCACTTGTCTTCCGTAAATAAAGATACCTATTCAAGTTTATAGCTAATTTTTATTGTCTTTGCCAACCCTTCCCCGACCGAATGATGTACGCGTTCCACTAAGTAATGTAGAAACTGCGAGTAACTTCTTTTTAAACCTGTGTCGTCGTTGCTTCGGCAACTGTTTCTATGAATAAATGACAAAAATAAAATATTTCTTTTTCTATCTCCCTAGGACGATTGGATATAGTCAAATACTTGATTAATCATGGAGCTGATGTTAACTTGGCCAACATTTACAAGAACACGTGCATTATGATTGCCTCGTACAAAGGCCATACACCTGTGGTAAGTAAATATTTTATTTGTAGGAAAATAATACCACTAGCCCAACGTTTATTTTCACAAGGTTGAAGCTCTCTTAAAGGCCGGCGCTGATCCCAATGAGCAGGCTCTCTGTAGCGCAACTGCATTACATTATGCAGCCGAGGGTGACCATTTGGAAGTTTGCGAATTACTGCTCGATCATGGAGCTAAACTTCAGAAAAACGAACATGGTCTCACTCCAGTCCTCCAGGCTGCAGATCGTTCACATGCAAATATTGTAGAAATGTTCATTAATAGGCCAGGTATCATGACCACACATGATGTAAGTATAAGCCCCATCAACAATCTTGTTGCACTAATTGAACTCTTCTTGGTCTTGGTAGAAAATTGTAGCACTCGAACTGATGGGTGCATCCTTCGCGACTGACAAAAAAAACTACAACGTGGCTAGCGCTTATCAGTATTTAATGAATGCTATGGAAATACGTTACATGGATCCGGATAATATTATCCGAAAGCATACATTGCCGCCAATCCCTGCCTATGATAATTGGATCGAAACAGAAACTATTCAGGTTTGCAATAAGAACGAGTTACCACCGACTGTGTATACAATTCTATTTTGACTCTTCCTTTAGGACCTCCAAGCCATTAGACTGAATCATCACTCCATTCACATGGAAGCACTCACAGTTCGAGAACGTATCTTGGGTAAAAATCATCCAGACCTGCCACAGCCGATTGTCTATAGAGGAGCAATTTTCGCCGATCAGGAGCGATTCGAAATGAGCTGTACACTATGGAATTATGCAATTGATTTGCGCATGAATAATGATGTAAGTTAAAAGTTAAATAGTGTGAATGTGAGCAGTGTCATTCAATATGTGTTCTTTCTTTACAGCTATCTGTTGAAAGAGATCTACTCCGATTTGCGCAATTGTTCTCCCAAATGATACGATTAGAACGAAATCTCGATCTATCTTTAGCTGTGTCTGTACTTGTTAAATGTCAACAAGAAATCGAAAACAACCGGCGAAAGATTGACTCACCTGGACAAAAGGATGATGTTCATCGGATAGCTGTGAGTATTTTTTGTAGCTATAATTGTAGCGTCGTCATAGATAAATACGGAAACACATTTTTCTTCTCACTTAAGGATGAACTGGATAGTAATGTAGTCACTGCCTTGTATCTGACAAAAATCATCACAATACTGATTGGAAATAAGCCAATCGATGACTCACAAATACGTCTCGTGTATACAACACTTCAGAATCTAATTAGGACTGATACAAAACTGAGGGATGGCCAAACCCTGTTACATAGAGCATTGAATGGAGTCACACCGGTGGATAACTTTTATACGAGTGAGGTATGCCGGTAAGTAGAGAGATATGAATGTGTTGCCTTTAATTTATTGAAGTAATGCTGGGCCAAATTGCCACATTCATGAACGAGCATACGCTCAGGAGATTCAGTTAATTTTCAATACAAAACAGAAATAATTTCCGTCACGTGTTGCTCGTTCAGTTATAACGAAATTATGCCTTTATAAAGTGGTTATGTAAATTCTTCTCTACACGTACTTAAATAGGCTCTTCAACACATCGTTGTTATGTGTTTGATTAGCACTAAGAGCTTAGATCGAAAGGGAAGAGCTGTTTGTTTGGAGTCAAGTATGTCCACCTGTTCTTTAATTCTCTTCTTGCGCTTTCGTAACCTTGGCAGTGGTGTAGTTGTGCAGCATGCTCCGCTGTAGTATTATCTTTATACTATATATACGGACTTCCCTACTTCCAAGTAGGTGCAGCTGTTTTTGTTCGTCGTCTCACGATATTTTCATTGCGCCACGTGCTCTTTCTTCCCATCGATTGAACGACAATATTTTCAGCACCGGATGGAAAATATTTTGTACATCATACCAATGACTTTGGAGAGTCAGTGAGCTGCTGATTGTTGTTTTTGTTGCGTTGTTAGATCTTAGAGCAACATCAGTGCGCATTTGAATAATCGCTATCTCATCGCGCCATCGCTTTATCAGCTCCTCGCCTTTTCGGAACATTCCGTACGTCTATAATGCAACGGGATAATAGAGGAATAGAGAAGTACACTTCCAAACCATATGGAAAAATCCGCCTTGTTGTCTAGACCAATATTGCATTTTGTGTGGAAACAAGTGCATTCTTTATAATGCTGAGATGTGACCCTCTAGCCCCACCTAATTTGAATGGCATAAGGCAGTCAGTTCATTAACCCAATTCTGTTCAAGTCCATTGTTTTCGGATGTTCCAACTGAACGTGGTTTTCCAACTCGTGAAATATCCCATGGTTAACATTTTATTGGGTCCCATTTAGGCATTTGCATGAGATGGAAAAGTGAAAAAAATATTAAGGTCCCTTAGAGCTGCAAACTATTCTACCTACTGCATACATCTATTGCTCCGTTTACTTACTAATCTAGTAGTTTCCTTTCCTCTCTTAAATAGATTTCCTTGCTTTAAGACAGCATTGGTTTTAATTAGTGCACAGGCGCCCGTCACTGCTGAAGATTGTGAGAGGAATACCCCATTGCACGTGTTAATATCAAGTGTATGTATTCGACGTCACCTCCACTGGATTTTGTTCTTACTTGTAACTTCTTTCACAGATTCGTCGCGACAACCCTAGCCACATCGCTGAAGCTGAGAAATGTATTCGAATTCTTGCCAACGCTGGTGCTCACTTAGACGCCGTCAATGCACAAGGACTCACAGCCTTACAATTGGCTACAGTTGGTAAGCAAATTCATTACATTTATTTAAATCTGATAAAATTAATTAAAATTTCTACACAGCTTCTGTAAGCAACATGCTAGTAAAATACCAGAATCAATTTTCATCACTCAAGTGTATTGCAGCACGTAGTGTTGCATTCTATAAGCTGAAATATAAAGGTTTTATACCAACGATTTTGGAGAAGTTTGTGCATATGCATAGTACTGAAAAACTGGATGTTTGATTGAATGCTGCCGTTTAAAGTTATTTATTGGTTCAATGCAAAGCGCTGTGAATTTGTGTTATTTTTCTTTTTACAATTCGTGTCTTTGGAGGGATATTAAGAAATAGAGAACGAGATAGAGAGAAAAAAAAGATGAAACTTGTTTCTTTTGGAAAATGTTCGATTTTAAGGAAATTTAATTTATTTTTTATACGACTGGAGCGTTATTTATTTTTTTATACTGTATGTGAGTGAATTATTAATGTTTTTTTTATTATTATTCTAAGACATCGTTGGCATATTGTAGTACATTATACTAGATTATTTTTGTATTGTATTTATAATATGTGGAATACAAATCTCTTTGCCGGACATGGTGAAAATTAATGTGTTTTACTTTGTACCTATACAATAACTGAAATTAAAATTGTATGGAGAAACGTTTTGCATCAAAACATTTTTTGTTTGAGACCGAGAAAAAAAGACAAAAAAGTAGACTTTCACAAAATTTCTAAATTTTCAATGGGTAGGTACTTAATGGGTTAAGGAAAGTTTTGTATCATTCAAACAGAATTTAAATTACCTTTCCATTAATGCCAAAATGTACATGAGTAGAATCAACTTTAGTTTTGTCTAAATACTTATGCCCACCACTGTATAACGTCGTTCCAACGAAAGTAGTCATGAACCTTCATAAGTACCGAGAATGGAAAGTCTTTCGGCTTCGGTGATACAAGGCTGAAGGTTTGAATTTCGCTTTAGAGACAGCGGACAACAATTTGTTTTGGTATCATTAAATTCCCCTCTATTGGCCAAACCCCATTTTAGGATGCTGCCAATGTCGGAATCTACGGCCGAAGAGCAGGGACTGAGTACTGGAATGAATATAAGAAGCTGAGGGTGATGTCATCAGCGTTACACAAGTACCTAGCGTGGTACTTTTCTTAAACAAACTGAATCTTCCTTTTCCCGTCGCTAATAACTCGGGCCCCTAACAAAATTTCCAAAATCATAGAAATAGATTTTATTTATTTCTTATAGGTATAGAATAATAATAAGAATTTCCCCTTCTTTCACTTTGGCTATAAAAGGAAATTTTTCTCAAAATGTAGCTCGTACCGTTTGGACTGGGCGTTGATCAATACTTGAGCTCATTTCCCCCCTTTTAGAGTTTGAATTTCCCTACACTCCTTAGTGCTCACTTTGGCCAATAAAAGGAAATTTGTTTCAAAATGTAGATACATGTATTACCGATGGGCGTTGACAAACTGTTTTATATATCAGATAATTTAGAATATGTAGTTGATGACCGTCGATTAGCTAAATAGTCATGTTCTGTTTGCAACTCTTTCCATAATCATCAGAATTGTTTGAAATTTGTTTAGGAATAAAATAAAAACTTGGTTGCGCGGGGCGTATACGTAACCTTTTTTTCTTTTGTATTACGGTTGCTTTCAATTCTAATCGGAATCATGTTTGTAATCTTTAATAAATGTTCTATATGCCAAAAATGTAATTAAATTTCCTATTTCCCACATCTGCACATTACATCGTTCTACAATTCATCTATTCCACAGATAACACTTAGATTTAGTAAATTCTCCGGTTTCCGACAACTCTGTAACCAGCCGCCCCAGTGTTGAAACCCTTCCCTTGCATGTATTTTCTTTGCGCAGGCTACATCATCCGCGATGTTGTCATTTAGAAAGTCTATGAAAAATAACATGAAGAATTCAATATGAATAATTAATTAATATGCACATTTACACACCTTCACATTTAGCATTACAAATGCCACCTTTGTGCCCAAGTGTACACCAACCTTTGCTATTGATCTAAAAAAAAAAACAAACAGATTAGGTATAGCAATTTTTCAACGGTATGGTAATATACCTGGAATATTCCATAATTTGTACTGCCATTCGGTTTTCTGGTCACTTTTGAGGTATCTCTTCCACTTTCATGCTCAATCATACAGATCCCTAAAAACAAACACAAGATCTTGAACTCAGTAATACCACCTGAAAAATAAAGATCCATTCGTAGTCTGCGATTACTTTTAAGTACTGTGAAAGGAATTTTACTTTATTCCGAAATGCTAGCAATTTTATATGATTAGCTTTACGAATGGACCTTTGAGTGGCTGTCTGAGCTTACAATTGGATAAAAACGTTTTGTCAAAGTTATGCTTCTGAATTAGTTCTTTGCATAGCTCGCATCGCATAAATTGCTTGCCATGTGAGACATCCAGGCAATAGGCAAATATTAGAATGATGAAGCTGATGGTAATTGATTTCATGTTCTCTATCTAAAATTACAAAATAATTATTACCCCTATTCTAATGGCTGTTTGTCGTATTTCTTCGTATTAACGATATGTAATTGCAGTCTAAGCAACAAAGGAAAAAACAGAACTGTTTAAAGTTCAAACAGATTTTTTACAGGTTACATAAATTAGAAGCATATGCCCGCAGATAATCAGAGGTAAGTACTATAGACAGAGTACCTATATATACGTTAGTATTTGTTCTGAAGCCCAGGATTTTAAATATGCCCCCTTGGTTGTTGGTAACCATACCTACGTTATAATTTTAAAGCAGGAATAATACTCTAACACAGTTGTTCGGAATTGTAATATGTACAATCTGTGCAAAATGTGAAAAATGTGCAATTTTTAAACTACAAAGTAGGAAATAATAATGACCCTTATTCCGGCGTTTACGAAGATATAAAACACGCTAATTTGAATTTGGAATTACGAGTGACGTTTTTTCGTCGTTGAACGCCAGTTAGTTGTTGTTAAACGTCTTGTGGATCCCATTACTATACGCCGAACGTAATGTGAGACATTTCACTGTTGAATGCCGAAAAAAGACAATTTTTGTCGTTAACAAATCACTAATTTGTTAACGACAAAAATGAAAAAGAAAGAATTTTTAAAGAATTTTTTTAATGTCGGCTGTGGTAGTCCTTAATTAAAACGTTTTTTGGTAGCTACACTCAGCCAAGAATCGCACAGTCGCAGCAAGTTATATCTCCTACACTGACGGCGCGACCATAAGTACTTTCCACGAGCTTATCTTTTATTTCGTCCAATAAATATTTTCTTAGATATTCTAAAAAACATTTTAAATCCGAAAATACTTTCTTGAATTGAGTTTTTCAAATGAAAGTTAAGTTAAGTTCGAACGAATGTTTTATTCGCTAGTTTGTAGAACGCGAATTAAATGATATGGATTGCGAATAAACTTTGATAATTCGCGCCAAGGGTGTTTTCGTTCGCGGCAAAACGTTTGGAATTCGAAATTTTGTTATTTAAACTGTTTATAAACGTATTTTCTTAATACATTTTCATGGGATAATGAATTATTCTGCTCTTGGAATAATCAAATGTTTAATTTACTGTTTACAAATGCATAAAAAGTGGTTTGTTCGCATTTCATCTCTTCGTTCGTTGGCTCCCATGTGAATGGTTCTTTAGTCTTCTAAAAAGACGACAAACATCGTGGAAGTAAAGGGCACAACCCATAGAATCCGTCGCGATTGACGTATTCGATGTAACGAACGGAACAGTCCCATAGAATCCGTTGCCGCAGTCCGAACTTGGAAACTTTAAAACAATTATTTGCAATTTATTAAATTCGAAAATATCCACAAAATTATTTTGATTTAACTGTTATCTGCAGCATTTCACAGCTTCTCTAATTATCTAAGTATTTCCACCAATAAAAGTGCTTCATCTCACGCTGTCCCAACTGTCAACGGATGCGACGGACAGAAAAGTAGAAAGTAAACCTACTTTAGCCGTCGCATCCGGCACGTGCGTTGCTTATGGGTCACCTTCCATAAGCTGCAGTGTATTCTATCAACCTGTCAGTCGAATACGTTGCCCCAACCGACGCGACGAATTCTATGGGTTGGGCCCTTAAAACGCCGCTCGAAATAAGGGTGAATTGTTAAATGTAACGTTTCTTAAAGTAAGATTAGACTGGCACACCAAAAAGTCATATTTATGTCATTTTCGATTGGTAATCCAGAACCGTCCGGTAGCAATCCGAACGCTTCTGAAAGCGTTCGATTGGCACTCAACTGACAGTTCTTCTACTGAAAAGAAGAGAAAATTTGCAAATTGCTTCTGGATTTGAATTCAGAATCTCGAGTTCTTCCGGACGCTTCTGGATTACCAATCGAAAACGACAGTAAAATCAACAAATCTGACAGTTATCGCTTTCGAAGTAGGGTCACGTTCAACACAATGAACCAATCATTGCTTATTATTATTATTTATTTTGGGACGAGTGGAGGGAACCTACAACTGACAGTTATACTCTCAGGTCTTTTTCAAACATGCGCGAGAGGTGACGCAATGGAAATAACCAAAAGGTGTAATTTGTGTTTTTCCGGGGGTTGTACCTGAGCATCACACTTAGTTACTCACTATGTGGGTGAACGAACCCTTGTATCCACTATGACGGCTGCATCTAAGCGTTTAAAGCTTGGACATTTTGACAGATGTGTGTGTAGTATTTGCACAGCAGCTTTACATTTGGAATTTAGGTCTACGTCGAAAGTTACTGTGCTCATGTGTTTGTCTCCCTATCATACAGGTGAAGGTGAGAAATGTTGTAATTCGCGTATTTAGTCGCACTTTGTGCGGGGTCTCAGTATTTACAAGATATGAAACGACTGGTCCTCTTGCATGCGAGCTAATTGAATGAGTGTGGAATGATAACACATTTTTGGTTTCAAAACTCACAAACGCACGAGGTTTACTTAGATAATTAAGAGCCACTGACGCCCGCGCAAATATGTATACTCTTCTAGAAAATATGTAAATATTGTCTTAGCAAATTTTAAGTGCTATACTTGATACTTGAAGATTAGAATCGGAAGTGAATCATGATCACAACGAAACAAAATAGAGAACTTGTACGATGGTTTCCACATGAATCAACTTTAACTAGGTAGGTACATAGATACGAACTGTCAGTACTAACAAAATAAAAAAAATAAAACCTAATAAATGTAGGTATGTTATATTTACACTAACAAAACTTGTTGCTCTTATTACTCTTTGGCCACCTGATACGAGCAATTATAATAATTTTGTTTGTCCAATCTATTAGCACTAATTTAGGGATGCACTATGAACTCTGAAATTAAATTCGTGTAGTTTGTACAGTACATTGCCACAAGAATAGTTTGTCTGGTACACGTTAACGCCAACACGGCTTGAGCACGTTTTGCGAGATCAGCGCGCAGAAAACTGACTCGAACTGGGAAGTGCTTGAAGGTTTTATTTACTTAAACTGCGATCTTCGCTTAATCAGTCTTGTTATTATTTTTTTCTATTCTTTTTTGCAATAATTATTCCTGTGCTTAAATAGCCCGACTGAAGATTTATTAGCTGATGCGGTTGTCTACACTTGAACTTGGTCGCAAATGCTTCGATCTTATTGAAGATCATTCTCGTTTCAGGTTCAAACGATCTTTCTTTTTTTTCTGTGATAAGCAAGTAAAGTCTGTGTCGTAACTATGGTGTTATGGGAGATTCCTAATAATTCTATTTATAGGTTTTTTTTTTTACTTTGCCGACAACAATGGGGAGATGAATGAATAATTATAGAGATAGATAGCTTTTGGCAATGAAATTGAAATGGCGACTTACCTATTGAAGAATACCAAAACCAACATCACAGATATGCATAAAATACAACAACTATAGAAAGATATTTATTTCATTGTCTGCAGGACAATTTTACATTGGAATGTACAAAAAACACGCTTTCAATTGTCGTTTGTTTCTTAAACCGGACACAACTGGGAAATATCTAAGACTTACAGTTACAATAAGTTGTTAATAAAGAATTATTTTAATTCAGTATGTTTTTTTTTGTTTTAATATTTCTACAAATCACAGATATTTTAAGATTTAGTTCAATTTACAAAATGCAATTTGTATACTTCGAGACAAGTGTCAGTTGTGTAAATTTTGAATTATTTTAAGTGATATTATTAAATTTCGAGACAGTTTCATCTTTAAGGACATCAAGTGTTTTAAGGTTAATTTACAAATTTTATCACAGGGTATTAATAGTGATCGTTTTCCGTTTTATTCGCTAAACACTTTATGTGTTGTGCGATTGGGATTTATGGAATTCAGTAACTTTAGGGTAAATCTCAGGTTGTCTCATGACTTCTTCATATGTTGGCGGTGGGGCTGTAATAAAAAAATGTTATACATCATTATTAAAAAAATGTTTAGTACATAACATAATCGTTATACTTTTATGTAACAATTAACTTTAATTAAAATTTTATTGTTGAAATATACGTACGCATATATAAAGTACCGTTTCTGGCTTTTAAAACTGGTATCGTAAGTGTTGTATATTTTACATGTTTTTTTTAAAATTGCCCATCCCGCTTAAGCGGGGGAAGATAGACCCCCACCCCCATGGCCCCATTGTAAATAATGCTTGCATATTATTTAACACTATTTCCATATCACAAGATTCCATAAGACGCTTTTTTTAAGGGCTCAACCCATTGAATCCATCGCGTCTTTTAATATAATATTTTGCTAATTGCTCGCTTAAATTAAATAAACCGATTCAACTGTTTAATACAACATTTTGTATTTGCGGATTCGGAAAGAGATATTTTTTTCTACAATCTACACAGTAAATCTCAATCAATTGGACCCCAAAGACATGTCAGTCATAAAAGCATAAAGAATGAGTCTCATCAGACTGTCATTTTATTAACCCTGATGGGAATAGCAAAGGCTAACAGCGCGGGGTTAGACTGATTCGGTCACTCCCTCGCCCTCGCCTCTCGTCAGAGGCAATAGACGAGGGGTTAGACTGTTTCGGTCACCCTTCGCCTTTGCTCTCCCTGAAAGACAAACTCTAACCCTCTTTCGTTACATAGCAGTAGGATGGCTTGCTTCAATCAAGCTCTTCTGCTCAGCACAAGTTTTTGTCTCGTGAACGGGTTGTCAAAGGAAATAAACGGGTAGCAGACTGCTACAGTTACCCTCCATCCTTTTCCAGTAGACAATGATCCCTCCACTGATATTTTGGTCAAGCAGAAGAACGAATTGATTGAACCAACCATTTCTGCCATGCACCAGTGTCTCTCTTTAATGATGGACACACGATAGACAGGGGGTAAACTACTACGGTTACCCTCCGTCCTTCCCGAAGACAATCCAACACCAGGAGATGCTAAATTCAAACACTTTTAACAAATTGAGTTGAATTTTCAGTCATCATTGGTCTAAGTGTGTCCAGTTTTTATGACAGTCACCTAACCTTAACTAACCTAACCTACCCCTGCAAAAAAATACCTCTGAGCAGAGGTGAGTTCGCCTTGGAGACGTTTGGTGCAAGTGCAAGCCTGAATACACCATTGAAATTTGTATGCTTCAAAGTTTCTCGGTTACCTGTCCAAGTCAACCAACCTTACTATGAACTATGACAAGGATTGAAAGAATGGCCTATATTAGCACCACGCACGGGGGCGAACCAGCCCCACAGTGGGGATAGAGAGGCTATACTGTAAGAAATCAGCGGCAACACTTTGGTTTTGTATGTATTACTACTTATGTTACCTATGTACCTTTACATTTTCGAAGTACATATTATGTATTACGGAGCTTTTTGCACAGTAAGTCGCGTGATAGGGTCAGACCTTTTTAAGCAACGATCGAGATAAGTTCGATTATTTTTGTGAAATAAATGTTGAAAATTTAAATCGTGTTTGATTCTGTTTTTTTTTGTGTGTTTCTGGCTATCCTACAATACTTAATCTTTAACCCTTAAACATTTTCGTACTGGAATTTGTTGCAACCAACGCCCTTCGCTCAAGCCAGACCAAAAGCAAGAAAAACAGTCTGGCCGGGTTATGCACACATTCTGAATAAGTAAGTAGGTACACGGGCAATAACATATTCACAGACTACACTGCTCCCCGCCTAAATTTGTTTTCTAGTAGAGACGAATTGAAGGATCCATACCCATCATGCGTACGGATGGATCGAAGATTGAAGTCGGCATTAGCGCGGGATTTTACTTCGAACGTCTCAAACTATGGAGTTCAATTCCACTTTTTGACTACAGCAGTATATTCCAAGCTAAGATTCTGGCAGTGGCAACAGCTGCTAAACAGGTTGCAATGATGGCAATACCTCATGCTAATATTTGGGGGTATCGTGAATAAATTCCGATGGAAATGTTTCCCTTGTCAGCAATGTAAATCAAATTGCTGAATGGGAAATATTCCCGGGGAAATATTTTTCGCGATAGGGGTGATTACTTTTTCCATTGACAGTCAAGCGGCTATTAACGCGTCCTATGCCGTATAGAGTTCAAATCGAAGCTTGTTAGTCGCTGTCGAGAAGAACTAAGGGCTCGCGGACACAGAGATGTGCCTGGAAATGAAAAAGTTGATGAGCTGGAAAGAAAGGGGCCCTCCCAAGAACTAAATCAGGCCGACTCCACAGTAATGATTCCCGCCCATGTAATCTCAGATAGACGATTGCGAAGAAAATACCAATGGCGACAAATGAAGGATGCAGCAAGCTGCAATGACTGAGAAATCAGTCTCTTAGTCATAATCAATAAGTCGGAGAAAATCGGGTGCTAATTACTGAACAAAGAGGAGTCGAACAGAGTGCTTTTTAACGGGTTGGTGATGTTATCTCCTTTTCCAAAATCCCCTTTGCAAAATCCGCTGTTCCATAATCTCCTGGGCTAGAATCCCTTACTCCAAAAGACCCTGAGAGAAAATCCAAAATCTCCCATTTTTCGATTTGGTGTTATTAATTCTGTCACGTCACGCGACAGAAGTGAGATACCCCTCTGCTTGTGGTCACTGTAGGATTTGGAGACAGTGCAAGGATGGTTATATGCTTATTATGTTTTTTGTTTAATTTTACTACAAAAACTACGCATTTAAAAAAACGGATAAATTCTAAATTGTGCGAACAAGGGATTTTAACGAGGGATTATTATTTATTATTATTATTTATTAAATGGTAAAATAAATTACAATTTAACTTATTTTATACAGCACTAGCTACATAGGCCTTCGGCTAATTTTTTTTTTTTTTTTTTAACGAGGGATTTACTAAGTCTGTATGTAGATGGGAGATTTTGGTATACTGGATTTCGTCCCGGGAGATTTTGGAAAAAGAGATTTAAAAAATGAGAAATTATGTCCAATAAGGGATTTTGGAAAAAGAGATAACGTAGGGATCCCCTTTTTAATGAGTTAAAATAAATGTCTTCTCATAGCAACTATCCAGTGAGAGATTATATAACCCGACATTTTTGGGGTATGGTCAACTTAGTACCTCCTTATTGAGATATGACTGAAATTCGATCATCGCCCAAGAGGTATCTGAGACCACTGTGACCATAGGCTATCAGCAACCACAGAGAAAAAGCCTTTGGTATGGATATGAATGCATTTACTGCAAAAATATTGCAAAGGATGCACATGTGGAAAAGCTGCATTGCATACAAATAGGAAAGAAGGCAAGCGAGTACCGAGCCAAGCGAAACGAAATGGAAGAAAATTCTATGCAGAAAGATTAGGGAGTACGTAATCTCCCAGCTTACACATCTCAAGAAGTGCGCAAAGTTTTTCTTGGCCGAAAAAACGTCAGGAGGTTTTCTAACCAAGCCAAGCAAGTTGCTGCTGTCTTTAAGACCCCAACGCAGGCTCTTCGACATAGCGACTGAAGCATGTCACAACTCACAAGGAGTGTGTTTGTCAGCATTTCCAGCTGCTATGTGATAGGGCAAAAAATGAAGAAACCTACATCCTGTCAATGAAAAATCAGTTCACCTCCAAATGTACATTTTGGTAAAAAAGGTTTAAACAAAAATTCTAAAATTAATAGGACCGCATGCTCTGATGGGTTAATAGCTCTTTAAATACGGAGCAGATGTTTTAAAAGAACACACGCACCAATTCATCAAACGAAGAAAGCATGCCAGAGGACTCTATAACTCTACATATCCCAATCGCATATGCAAAATGAGGTGATTCTGTGATTTTGATTTTCTACCCGGCAGATTGAGCCTAGACTACATTCTTAAACTGATCCAAGTCCAGGAAATACCAAAGAATTTCAAGTCGATGACTGACCATCTTTATATCGACTTCAAAGTCTCATATGAAAGCAGTCATCATTAAGAACTTTATATGGCGATGACTGAATTCGGGATTCCGACAAAACTGATACAATACTGTGTCGCGTAACTCTGAAAAATACTCAATAGCTTTTCCAAACATGCACCGGATTTCGGTAGAAGATGCCCTTTTACATTATGTGACAATGTCAATCTAGCTATGAAACAGACAGCGATTAGCACAGGTGTCTAAGCACAGGCCCATTTAGCTTATAGGGAGGATGTATTATATTTAAGCCCACCGTAACGAGAGAACATGTCAAATTGGTTGGTCTTGAAGTAGACGATGGCACGACTAATTTATATTAACAAAAAAGAAAAATTGCAAAGAAGGGATTCAATTCGACCAGCCTGTATCTTAGCTAGCTGTCAAAATGCGGAAAACCAAAAGACCAATATAACGAAATATTGTATCGACAATGCGACAGAGGAACGGAGGCTTTGTTAGGAAGCCAAGCTGCTGGAAGTGATTTCTTCGGAAATTGTCGGATTGGATCCCATTCCACAAGCAAACCCAAAGCTCAGTCGTTGTCCGCACAGAACACGTAAAACAACTTCACCAAAGGAAATATTTAGTATTCAACGTTCTCGGCCATTACACATAAATGTCCAGGACTATGAGTATCGCTTGTGACAATCGTCCACTCCATGTTTAATGTAGTTTCTAACGTCATGGCATGCCAGCGTTGGGGCCTCGGTCCACCCCAGACTGTAGAGCCGTCTAAGTAAGTAAGTGCCGTCATCATATTAGACCGTCTAATGTCAAATAATAACCTTTTGGACCCCCACTATTAATACGCCTGCCAAAATAAATCAAAACATGACGACACTGCGTCATATTTCTCTCCAGGCCGTTGTATTAATTTAATAATATGTATAATTGGCTTATATGGAAATTTGCCACGCGATACGCCAACGCCACATCCACACGTCATGACATCTTCACAATATTGTAATATGTACAAGAGTATTATAATAACCACAATTTTACCATTTATAATGTATTCCTCTTCGTTCGTATAGGCAGGATTAATGACAGCGTCCGTTGGATATGTTTCAATAGTCCTCTCATCGATGACAGACCTCGAACGCTGTGAATTTATCCTAGATCGACTGACATGAGAATATGAGTCCATGTCGTCTCTAAAGTCATCCGATGGTAGCTCAATTACATGAATCGAGGGTTGCCGTTCTACAACATAAAGTAAATACAAAAAATTAGTCCACCTTCTATAATTATGTCCTAGATGCATTCCGCACAACACTCCGCTCACCAACAGTTTCTGTATAGTTATCGGTGAATGCCAAATGCGGCGCTATTGACTTTTTGCATCGCAAAAACAGTACAATCAAGATCCAGCCGAGAATTAACATCAAATAGATGAATCCCAACATCATCCGTGTGTTAATTGGAGTATCCTTTCGATTGATTTTAACATTAGATTTGAATTTAATTCACTTTCTTGTATGACTATTACACGCCGCAACGAATTAACCGTAAGACAAAACTTGGACTAACTGAAAAATAAGCACTACATTTGACCATAACAAATGGAAACCTTGGCAGCGGGACAAGGATTCACCTTAGCGAAACGTTAATCGTACAGTGTAATCGAATTTTCATTGGTCAAGACCTGCAAAAACAATGCTCGGTAAAATGCACTTAACGAAAACGATATTAAATTTTATCTAAATTTTATTTAAATCTTTTGAATTTCGTACTTTTCAAACAAAACGCACCGAGAACCGAAAAGCAAATGTTCCAATTTGCCATGCAATGCGATATACTATGCGTTCGCACACAACACAGCCAACCCGATGGACAAGGATTTTACGATTGTGGGAGTTTAGTTTTACAGTTGTAGCACGGTGTCCTTTTTTTTTTCCTTTTTATGATACCTTACCTCTGTAATGGAGGTGTATGTATTGGATTCGTGGAATCTTTTGAAAATTCCTTAGTTGTAACTTCACAGAATAATGGCAAGCGATATGCATATGATGTATACCAGAATATTGACCACGAATATCGAAAAGCAAGCTCTAATAATAATTCGAATTTTCGAAATCGAATATTTGGTTCTCTCTATTCGAAAGCGGATTAAAATCTCCAAATGTCAGCAATGATATAGGGAAAATCGAAAGTATTACGAAGTACGAATTCAAAAGCGAAACGAAAAGCAATTTCGAAAAGGATCGACTTTCGGATTTCGACTTTAGGGCCCCATCAGGTCTGTGCAGTGTGCGCTTCTAGGCAGGACCTATAAACATTGTCCTAAGTCAATAAAAACCTACTTAGTAATTTCAGTTTCTAAATATAAAAGCAGGGCGTTTTTCTTTATTTCACTATCCGTATTCTGATGACTGTCAAATCGGTGAGTGAATTTCATAATATAGGTCATTTTTATCCTCCGATCATATGAACAGACGAAGAACCGTCTCCCTGTCGCTGGACTAGTTCCCGTATTCTTGAAAATAAATTCAACTTGTGTTTGTCCTTTAAAATCCGTATTTCGGTAGCAATCGAATCGCTTAATCGCTTAAAAATGCGACAATACCCGTAAAAACCGACACGTGAGTATCAGAATACTATAATTTTCATACTGTAATCACAAAAAAACTGTCTGTTCAACTGAACCTGAACTTGAGTTTAAATTTGAAGTTGAACTCGTCCAATTTCACAATATAACCTGAACTTCAGTTTAATTGAGTCCAGTTTAACTAAATTTAATGAATAGAATTTGACAGTATTGTACAGTACTTCGCTTTTATACGACTTTTCCAAAATCGTTCCTTGTCTTTTCTTTCAAAGAACACGCAAAACAATAACCCCTATTGTCGTTGTCGTCTGTCGAAAACGACTGGCGACGTTTGTCGTGTCGAGTCGTTTGGAATTTGGTATTGCGTAACTGAAACGACTCGACTCTCTGAACTCTCACATCCCACATACATTCCACAAACTATGACACATGGGATTTGACATTTCAGTCGACGAATTTATATTTAGTCTGGTGTTTTGTTTGTGACTTGGTTAATTATTTAATAAAACAAATCAAAAATGAATAGTGTGACATGTTTTTTGAAAGCAGTGACGAAGAAGAAAACTAGAAAAAAGTGCTGGTAAAGTTAAGGAAGGAAATTCGAACCAAATTCAATCCATTGGATTTGCCCGACATTAAGTGGGTGGTAGAAACAATTTAAATTGCATACATTTTGTTAATAACAATTAGTTTCAGATTTTAAATGTATTTTAGAGTATCGAAGTCGAAGGTTGTCCAAGATAATTCAGAGATAAGGCTATGTCGTCCCCATTGCCGATTAACCTCACTTTTGTTAGGCCTTCGTGAATGATTTTGCCAAAGGAATATATTTCTGCATTTCGTTCACTAAATGTAGAAATTGCCTTTTATTTGTTATCTCCATTCTACAAAATAACTATATATGTATTGTCTTTTAGTTAACTAAAAATTAAGTACACATACTTTTTTTTAACACATTTTCACACAGTTGTCCGCAAAATAGTCGACGACAGAAATGTATCATTACCATACGCCAAACGTCGTCACAAAACGCCTCATGCAATACCGACGATCGTCATCGAAAAATACAATCCACATTTTTTGACATTTCAGACGCCATTTGTCGATCGTCGCCGAGACAAAAGTCGTTTATTTTTTTAGTCGCCAAAACCAAACAGTCGTGTCGTTTTTTTTAGAGTCGTTCCCGTTGGCGTTTTGTCGTAAGCGCCTAATATTTCATTTCGGTTTTAAGTCAGTGTTTGTAACTTTTTTGAGACCAACGAGTTGAAATTACAGTGAACACATAGAAAAAGAAGCAAAACCGTTAACAAAAGTTTGAAAAAAAAAAATCAGAAAATCCTTTACGAGTCGTATACGACAAACGCCAACTGGAATAAGGGTGATTATCTACATTTTGCTAAGCAACTATTTACGACCCATCTATACACTTAAAACATTTTCACTTCTATAATAGCCATTACTACAACTATATGGGTGTTGTGTTATCTGTTACAATGTGCATTGTATACAACAGTATACCGTCAAAATTGTCGTCCTATTGTACGAACATTTTGCTCTGAAAACTACATTCTACGTCAGACTTTATCAGTGTAAGGAAGGCTAGTGAAAAATATTTTCATTTGTAATTAACCCTCGGAATGTGGGGGGCGCTCAAGAATGGAACGAGGGTTTGGCTTGTGAATGATGTCACACTCAGTTACACAGCAAAAGAAGGGCATATAGCTCAACCAAAGTGAAAAGGTGTATTTTTAGGATTTTGTGTGAAAGAACGCATTTCGCGTAGGTTTATGTCCTTTTCGAAGGAGAATGTTGACAAAACTTTTAAAGTAAACGAAAGTGATAATCGATATGTGAGTCAGGTGTTTATTTTTCTTCTGTTTATTATGTAGATTGAAGGGGTTTTAAGGAAGTTCAAGGAACTGCAGCAGGTTATTGTTAACTTCTACACCCACGAAGTATTTTCTTGTCCAGACAAATTGTCTTGTGACAGGTGACATGTAGAATTATAGCCATGGTCATGTCTCGCGATTTTAGGCACGTGTTTATGTATATTTTATGACTTTGAGAACTATTGGTAATTGATTTTCGTATTACGGATGTAATTTTATAACAATTACCTGACAGTAGGTATATAGCGGTATTATTTGGAACCATTTGGTAAAAGCTAACAACTATGTGACAAAGATTCTTATAGCCTGCGGTGTTGATCAATCTTCATCTTGACCAATCTCAATGAATGAAACTACAGTGGAAATAGTGGAACTGTCATCTGTGCCGTGTGAGAGAATTGTGTAATACTTGTGAACTTTGAAATCGATATCCATCTACATTCTACAAGATGGACCAAAGATGGAGTGTGGAAGAAGTTCCGGTATATATTCTCGGAGGTATTAAATTTACACTTCTCAATCAGGCTCCCTGATAGCAGCAGGATTGGAAGACCAAGCAGAGGTTCTGGCAATCGCGAAAGCGGAATGTTGTCATTGTTGGTAATACCATGAAATGATATTACCAATTTCATTGACAGCCAGGCGGTCGTAAAAGCGGTATCTGTTACTGAAATAAAATCCAAGCTAGTTAACCGCTGTCGCGAAAAGCTTAAGTTTCTTTGCTCACAGCACACAATACAGTGACAAAGCCGGCAATGAGAGAGCTGACGAAGTGGCAAGAAAGGAGTCTGCAATGGATCAAGATACAGCACTACAGTCGATCAAGCCACCACATTTCTAATCTCAGAGAACGAGTGGAGAACAAGATTCGCGTGAAAACCAAAAACAGGTGGAAAGAACTAATAACCTGTGAAGTAACACGGAAACTTTGGCCAGAATATGATCGCTAACCTAATCCTTAATAGATTTTTTTGACAATCTGTTGTCACTTATAAAAAGTCGCTGTAACTTTATGTATATAAATTAAAATTGGTAATACTGAGAATAAGCGAAACAAATATACAGAGTGTCCTAAGTTCATTGGTAGAGCTTACCACAAATTTGTCCACAGTAAGATCATTCTTATGCAGGGTTTGTTGTTGTGTCGTAACACTTTTTTTAATGGCCCTGGGGGACTAAGCCCCTTCGGAGATTTCGAAGCAGCTGTTGGCCCATAAAGGGCTCTATATTTCAACACTACGTGCAGAATACTCCTCAATAATTTCAGATCCAAATATGTTGAAGTAGCTTACTTACTTACTTAGATGGCGCTACAGTCCGGGGTGGACCTGGGCCTCAACCAACACGCCTATCCAGTTAGCACTATCTTTGGCTAAACGCCTCCAGTTGCGCACTCCAAGTTGGTTGAGGTCCCCTTCCACTTGTGCGCGCCACCTAAGGCGAGGTCTTCCTCTACTGCGTTGTCCCTCCGGGTTGGAATCGAAGACTCTTCGGGCCGGAGCGTTGGTGTCCATTCGCTCTACATGTTGAAGTAGATTAAGTAAGGTATTATCCTGACTCTTTCTTAACCACTGCCTCGATTAAATCTAGTTAGTAATTTCATCTTCTGCAAGTCCTTTTCCTGGGTGCTCATGCTAGACATCTAAGACTTATGTCAATTCTGTCAGTGGTTCTTCGTGTTCTAGTGACTAAGTACTAGCAGTTTAAAGTTTCTATTAAGTTCCTATTTAAAACAAAAACACACAACTCATGATTTAATTCGATATATTTTTCAGATTATAACTTCTTGACTTTAATTTTAAAGTGAACGCTTAAATTAAAAAAAAAATAACATAATTTTATAGATTCTCTATATACACAAATAAAATAATTATCAAACAAAATTAAATTAAAAACGTTTGTTAATAAATTAATCCTAATGTTAATGACTTAAGTTTTTTTTTCTCCGCGAAAACATTAAACAATTATGTTTACGATTTTCGGTTAATAAAAAAAAAAGACAAAACGCATTTATGGCACCAGGCATACGCACTTACTCTAATAGTAAAACAATATTGGTAGTAATAAATAAAATATAATAATTATTAATAATAATAAAAAAGGTTAACAATGAATTTCTTTTCCATGTTTGTCTCTATTTGTTTGATTTGCGCAATAACATATAATTAAGTAAATAAATTTAGAACTCAACCCAACCTGATTAGAGACAAAAACTCTTATCTTCAGTTCCATAAAAAAAATTGAGAAATAGCAGCTATTAACAAAAAAAAAATAAATGAACTTTTTGCGCATACTGTTGCAGAACACGGCACATTGGTACAGTAATTATCACAAGAGTTCCAAATCCATTCTCAGGATCAACTCACAAAATTGCAAACAACGGCATTGGTTGGATTAAATGAATTCAACCCTCAAAGACTTGTTGTCGCCTGAAGTTTTAAATACCTAGCTCCATGTTCTGGATCTGCCAAATGAGCAATACGTTCTGAAGCAGCATAACATGTAGTTGCTGTTGGCGTACTTGGTCGACTGCTACTACTTCGTATTCTGGTCGCTCCCCAAATAAGAACAAATATACTAGTGACTAAAATGCCCAGTCCTAGTCCGGGTAGAAAACTCCTATTGAGACTATCGATAAAGTTGTAGGTTCGTGTGGGATCCTGACTCGGATATTCGGCAATGGAGAATTTACGTGGATTGTAATCATCGTTGTTGCTGATCTCATCGCTTCGCGTTGAAATGCGATCAAAGTTCGAAATATCGGAAGTGTAGATCGGTCGACGGTTAACTGAAGATGATCGCACATCGGCATTGGAATTTGGTGGGCTGAGTTGAAGTTTGGTGATGTTTGAACAACCGATAACTAAATCGGACTTGGGATTGTCTTCTTCGACCAGAACTAGGCAAAAGCGGTAGCTGAAATATCAAAAAACAAGGGGATTAAGTTTTTTTACCATTGAATATGAACGCGGTTTTGAATACCTTTCTCCGATTTCAAGAATAGAACTTTCAGGAACTATTACACTGACTGTGTTTTGGCCGTTTATTATTTTACTCTCACAGTGAATCTGTAAAGATAAAATATTGGAAATATTATGTGAACAATTTTACAAGATTTTGAGAATTAAGAAAATTAAGAAGTTGTTTGCTTGCTTGGAAGTGAACCACATCTCTGTCAATTGTCCAATAGCCTACCACTTGCGCCAATTAAGCGAACCATTTCAGGAACTTCACATATTTCTGACACCAGCTTCAGCCAACATAATTACATCATGGTTGACAAAGTGGTTACAGGGCTATAGTGAATAATGATATGTTTGGCAGGTGAAAGGACATAGGACGAAGCCATAAGTTTTAAAGTGAGTATATCAATAAAATGGGATCTACTGCATAGGATATAATTCGACTGTCAAATCAACACAATTTGGTACAATTTTGAGATGCTTAACAAAGGGCTGTTCTTAACTCTTCAACAACCGAAAGTGATTCAAATGACAAACGATTTTGCCACCTCATTGCCAGAAATGCTCTAAAAATCTAAGAAAACTATTTTATTTGATCGAATTGCACCGCTTTAAGTTTTGTATCATCTAGTGCTATAAAGGAGCTAGAAAGCTAGTGAAACGCACCCAGTATAAAGAAAATGGCCGCATTCAAAAATCTAGTCATCGTAAGTCGGCTTGAATTGTCTGGATTCAAATTTACCTAAACGCGAAAACTAACTTGAATTGTCGGTAGGTATGTCACTTATTGACAATATTGTATATTTTTTTCTCCTAGGTTCCAAGTTTCTGATTGGCTATCAGGGCTATTGAAATGTCAAACTGCGCTCTCCCAAGCTCTCCGAGATAACCCAATAGAACTGTCAAATACGAGTTCTCCAGACACATCTTGACACAAATAGGCGTCAACTTAATAGAAAGTCGAGCAATTCTTGACTTGATTTGTCGGTGTTACGGATATAAACGTCAACTGAGAAAACTGTGCATATGACCAGTTCGGCTCAATGAAAACTCAGCAACATGAAGTTAGAGAACTTTCAGACTTACTTAACAAGATTCTTGGACGTTCTCAATCACAATCAGACTCTCGGTCTCATTTCTGGCTCTTAATCACGCTTTTGAGTTGGCAATGGCATCGCTGGTCTGAGACCGCAGATGCCGATGCGGCAGGAGCTTATAACACACAACTAAGTTCGTGTTTTCCAATCTAGGAGATATTATTAAATCCAGTGTTACTTCCATGCCAGCGGAATCCATAAAAAGGAAGTCACAGGACATAGTCAATTATGACCGTTAAAGAACTGTTATAAAGTAGTACTCATTATGGCAAGGTCATATTTATCACATCCCCCATATATGTAATTTAATTGGGTTGTTGACAAATTACTCCTGACTGGGCTGGTATATTTATGATTTACAGAACACCCAGTCGCATTAGATATACTAATTTTTGGAATTAATCGTTGCAAATAAACTTTATTAGAATTTCTGTTTAACATTTCCCTTGACTGTTACAGCTTACCCAATTGTGGGAACATATTACACGATTTCGTGGTGGAAAGCAATAATTTTAGGCTTGTCGTGAGCTAAAAAGTTGGCACGCTAAGCATGGTGTCTTATAACTCAATATGGCAATGGCACACCCATTTTTATTCCCTTATATTATAAGGTGTAAGTGTAGTAGTTATGAAACGCATTCATATGTAGGGCATATTTATTAATGGTAACTTTTCTAGGTCATGTGGAATCGTCATATTGTAATAGCATTCTTAAAGCAACGTTATGATTTAAGATTTTTTTCTATTTCAGATATTCAGAGGGATTTATTAGACCGCTCCCGAAGAGCAAAAGTTGATGGTCACCCACTAGAGGATTTTTTTGCTGCATTGAACGCCGAAGTTACAGATATTAGCTCACTTTCTGTAAAAATGTTTTATATTTCAGGTGGTTCGTTTCATTTATATTATTCTTATTATCCAAGGTCCAAAATGATCCATTTTGTCACAGAAAATTATCATAAAAAATTCGTCTGGACTTTTGGCTTGATTCGTGGACTTAATGCTCACGCAGATGCGTCAAAAATCATATAAGGAGGGGTAATCGATAATTCTAGTTAACATTTTTTCGACGGGTACTCAACTCAGTTCATATTTCGATTGTGAACTAGCAAAAGTGATGTTGACGACCAATCTAGTTTTTTCTTTAAGGATACATCTAGCCCAGAAAAAACTTTGGAAGTCACAGGAGCTGTCAATAAGTAGAGTATATAATGGAATGCCAGAAGCAGCAACTTACATATGCCTCTTGCAAAGTTGAAAATAAAGAATGGGCCACCTGCTGGCTTTTATTGAATTTGCTAGAAGCCCCACTGAAAATTTTACTCTTTGATTCAAGACTGGTTTGGCCCATCCTTTAAAGTTTAAACTCAATTTTGCAGTATGTCAGCGGTCAATTGTTGTGAGCTTAATTTCTATGAATAGCTCGACCAATATTGTGCTTAAGTGCCTGAATTAGTGCCGGATTGTCTGCATAACATCGATTTTTAAAAGGTGTCCTACTAACAAACTCCAACAGCGTCAAATCACAGCTCCGCAGAGAGCAAGTGATGCCTCCCGGAAATTACGCCAGAATTGTTTTTTGGAAAAAACGCCAGAAAATTTTTATTTAGTCAAAATTGGAAAAAGCACCAGAACATTATTTGGAAAATACGCCAGGAAAATATGCCGCCCCCCTGCAACCCCCCTGCTTGGGGTCACTGTAGGATTTGGACTGTGTGCGAGGTTTTTTCTGTGTAAAGTTCAGAATTGCACCCATTTTCTTTTTTTCAGAAAATATTGTTTTTGGCATTTTTTCCAAACTTGTTCTCCATTTCTGCAAATGGAAAAAACGCCAGAAAACTTTTTGGAAAAAATACCTGAAATCTCTGAAAGATAGCCAGAAAATTCTGGCTTTTCTGCCTAGGAAAAAAGGCCAGACTTTGTATAGAAAATTTTCAGGCATTTTTTCCAAAAAAAAATCTCGCGTAATTTCCGGGAGCCCCAAGTGACATGACACCTAAAAGACTGATTATAAGATGGTAAGATTTTGCTGTGACATTTAATACTATTTCTGATTAAGATTTTGCACCGGAGCCGCAATGATATGTGTTTTCTGTCACTTTAGGTTATATTCTATCTGGCTGAGAGAAAAAGAGAAAGATTGATAATACATAGATTGGCAGCGTTCCTTTGACCGCTAGTCGTCTAGCACATAATATCCCTGATGGAGGAACGCTGACGCTAGGGATCTAGCGGCAGCGGCAAAGTGACATTGGAACCAACTTGAATTTGTATTATTTCATCTTCATGAGAGTCAAAAATGTATTTTGTGCCATCATGTCGCATATTTATAATTTATATAAACAAATACAATGTATTTAATTACATAGAAGATTGAATTCCCATTTTACACCAAATTAGAAATATTTGACTTCTGCACTTTCACTTTTATTTTGACAGTTCGTTTTTTCAATCTAGCAGTTCATTTTGCGCTAGATTGAAAAATTTCCCAGAAAAGGATATTTCACAAAATGTGCTAGAGATCTATCGCAAATACTAAAATGTCAGTTTTTTTTATATGGAGTTTGGCATGCCGCTAGTCATCTAGTCAATGGAACGCGGCCATTGTATTCTGAGGATATTTTTTTTCTACGGGTGGCGTTCTAATAATTAGTGGAGCATAATTGTAATTGGACGTTTAGAATTGGCTTATAGTTCACAAAAGTTCACAACAGTTTTTCCGTCAACGTTACTTATCGCTAAGGTTCCCGCTAAAGCTTTTCTTTATTTTCTTCTTAGGAATCACTGTGTGGTTCTGGCTCAGACTCGAACGCGTAACCTTCCATTCAACAAGCGATTACTTTACCACTGTTCCACGGGCACCCGCTGAAACTATAAAGAGTTATGGTAACACCAGAGTGCGCTAACCATCTTTAAGTAGTCAAGAACCATTGGAAATTTGCTCACTTGCAATAACAGCTATAAGGCTTTATACAAATAGTTGTTACTTCCAGATTTCCCGTCAGGCAGTTTCGTTATTTTAAGCCACCCCCACTGATATGTTGTCGAACTTACCGGTGACTTGTCAATCAGAATCTCATTGATGTTTTCTTCTTTGTACACGAAAATAGCATCGCACATGTAATCATCCTGGCTAAGATTCAAAATCCACTGCAAAATAAGCCCATAGTCGGCCGAATAATGCAGATCCAACAGGGAAATCTAAAATGAGCAATTTTTATTATAAGCTTAGTGTAACTATTTGTAGAAGGTTGACATTACTTTCTCACTAAGATCTCTGATGTTAGTTGAGTCATTCTGGCGGGAAAGTGCCTCAAGTTGTTCCAAAATGTTAGCATTGTCTTTCTCGACATTATCCATGTCGCAGTGCAGAGATTCAACTGGAACCTGTATCAGTGGAGCACCTTCCAGCCTCGGTGGCGTCACACAAGTCGGGCTTATCAGATCTTGTGATGGCAGCTTGGCAACCTGTAACCACTCCGCAAATGATCGGATTGTACAATCGCATGAGAGTGGGTTCTCCTGCAGCGAAAGACTCTTTAGCTCCTTGGCGCCATCTAAAGCGTTCTTGGCTATAATGGATATGTCATTTCCAGCCAAGCGAAGTTCGCTCAGCGACGGCAACGGGGCGATCAGGTCTGAGGTAAGGGCTCTTAGAAAGTTGTGTGTTATGTCGAGGATTTTCAAGCGAGACAAATGCTGCAGTGATGAACTGGAAATAGCCACTATTCCGTTGTAACTAAGGTCGAGCACTTCAAGTGCTCCGAGTCCGTAAAATGCGTGGTCCTGAAGAACATCGATTTGATTGTGACGAAGTGATAGACTAGTTAGTCGAGTAAAGTTCTGCAGAGCCTTATTTTGGATGCTCTTTATTAGGTTCTTATCGAAGTTGAGAGATTCGAGGTTTCGCAGCGCTGGTAATGTCGATGCTGATAGCGGGCCATTTATTGAGTTGGAACTGAGATCGAGTTGACTGTAAAGAGATAGTTTGTACACCAGTTGCGTCAAGAGAGGCTTAGTACTTACCGCAGGTTGTAGCACTGGCTAAGCGAGCGGAAGCTCGAGGGGTAGTCCCCTAAGCGATTTCCACCCAGTTTCAAAACTTCCAGTCGCTTTGAGTTAATGAAGGATCTCAGAGAGATGCTAGATATTTGGTTATTGCTGAGCTCTAGATATACAAGGTTCTGCAGGCCAGCGAAATCGGCCGTGCCGAGTGCCTTAATTTTATTGTTCGATAGGTCAAGACGTTCCAAGGAGGTCAAGGAGCTTATTGAGTTCCATGGGACGCTCAAGAGAGCATTGCTCGGTAAACCTAGTTTATATGCGAAGTTTATATTAAAATATAAATACAAAATTATGCTTTGGCTCACCTAGGGCTTGAAGTGGCGTTTTAAGTCCAAGAAAGGCCGATTTATGAACCCGTTTGATTTCCCCTGAAGATATGACCAATCCATGGAGGGATATATTTTCGAAAATTTTCGCATCGCTTAGGAAGGTCACATTTCGCAGTGAGCAGTCTAGGAGAGAGATCGGATATGGGGATGCTCTAAGGCTCTGTGCTAGGACCTGCAATTTTACTTTTATATAGTTACAGAAAATAGAGAAAAGATCTTATGACTTACCGAAAGGCCATGTACGTCACCATTACACCTCAAAGTGTGCGGCAAGTCACATCCGCACTCCAAGCTCCTGGAACTTGTAATGTTTGGACACTTCCATTCCACCGAATCCTGACCAATTGGCAATGAGACCGTTTCGACTTTTCGCTTCTTCGGTGAGCTTTTATTGAAAAATTTCACAGAACTCTTCTGTACAACCGGTATCGGGGTTGTTGTTGTTGGTGTTGTCATTGTCGTGTCACTTTCACTCACATCCGACGGATCAAAAACCGTCGTACTATTCTCAATGACATCTTCAGCTGCTCGTACGATCGCCAACGTTGCCACAACCATCCAACATATCGTAAGATATCTGTAACAAAGAAAACAAAGAATACCTCATAAAATATCCATCATTGAAACTTGAGTGGTATTTTTTTGGGTCAAGTAATGCACCGTGATAAGTACACATCCGATGCAATTATCCGCCCGACTAGCTACTATATGATGAATGCGTTACGCATTATTTGATTAGCACGGTGTACACAGTACGCGTCTCGTGAATGCAATTGTTAAATTGCCCAACAATTTGCCAGTTAGAGCATACGGTCTAATCAAGCAATAAGATTTATATCTTTCCCCGCCCGCGTGGTCCACTCGTGGTCGTGGGTCTGTGAATTGGCAAAGAAAAAGTGATGCGATGTGTGACACTGTCATGTCAGTGGGACGGCTATTAATTTGGCGCGATTTTATTTAGGTGATTGTCGGCATTTGACCTATTATTTGAGTGGGGATGATATAGTGTGGAAGCATAAATTGGATCGGAGACGGATAAATGGAATATGTAATTGATTTCTGTGGGAGAATATTGCATGTATACGTGACTGACATCATATCTATTTGTGGACATTTCTCGGCAAATTGCAACAGATATATTATTCAAATTGAAATGTAACGGATTAAAGAAAACTTCAGTCAAGATGATAAATCCCGAACAGAGACCTTTAGGGATATGAACTGGGAAACCTTGTAGTAGAGTCACAGTCGATTTTGAGGAAGACGACCCAAAGTGTCAAAATTCTACAACTTTAGCTCCCATGAGTGTCGGGAAAAAGCATTTGTAGTGGAAGTATCTACCACATCCCTTTGTCTTATATTTAGTTAAATGCTTCCAACAGCAATATACGTCCATTTGCCAAATTCCAAAGCTAAAACTTCAATTAATGTCAAGATATAATTTTTTAAATAACTTTTTTTGAATGAAAAGTTCCACGCCCCGTTTTTCAATCGTGCCTGCATTTCACAAATTGCTTTGTTCGAACAATGGAAATCTTACTTATCGGGCTCCCGACCCGTGAAGAGTCTCTGCCTGAGACACTGCAGCCTTCCATCTTCTACGATCCCGGGCACGCTGCTTCCAGTTGTCCAGACTAAGCGCTCTGGCATCCGCGATGGCTTGGTCTTTGAAACGGAGATTCGGTCTTCCTTGTCTTCTCGAACCTGAATCCCAGCCCCATTCAAAGATCCTCTTAGCTATAGCATTATTATCGATTCGCTCGATGTGGCCGAGCCAATGTAGTCGACGTGTTTTGGCTTTTTGGACTACATCCACATCTTGGTACAGCTCATAGAGTTTGCGGTTATATCTTCTTCTCCATTCCATTTGCCAAACCGAAGTAGCAACGGTTTCCTAGGGTAATTCTTCGCCGGATCTCCACTAGGGTGTCATTCGTGGAGTTCATGTTTACTCCGAGGTAGGTGAACTCCTTAACTACCTCGAAGTTGTTGCTATCAATAGTGACGTTTTGTCCTAGGCGGTGGACAGATGCTTGTTTGTTCGTTGATAGCATGTATTTAGTCTTGTCCTCATTTACTTCAAGGCCAACGGATTTCGCCTCTTCTTCAATCGCCGTAAACGCTTCTATCACGGCACGTGTTTTCCAGCGTCACGCGACACAGCTGAATCAGTTTTTCCGGGAATTCCGAATTCGGCCATCGCCACATAGAGCTCCTGACGATGTATGCTATCATACGCGGCTTTCAAGTCGATGAATAGGTGGTGAGTTTCGACTTGAAATTCGTTGGTCTTTTCCAGGATTTGCCTCAGTGTGAAAATTTGGTCTACAGTCGATCTGCCGGGCCGGAAGCCACACTGGTACGTGCCGATTAGTGTGTTGCAGAACGGTTTAAGACGTGCACACAGTACGTTGGATAGGATCTTGTATGCGACGTTAAGCAGGGATATGCCTCGATAGTTCTTGTAGGACATAGATGGGGCATATGGAGCTGATGTCCACTCATCGGGCATGTTTTCTCCACCCATACTCGGTTGATGATTCGGTGCATGCTCCCTACAAAAACATCACCACCGTATTTAAAGAGCTCCGCTGGTAAACCATCAGAGCCTTCGGACTTGTTGTTCTTGAGCTTTTTTATAGCTAGGCCAACTTCTTCTATACTAGGTGGTGGAACTAGTTCTTCATTGACTACTGGCACCACTGATTGTTGACGAGGAAAGTTTCATACTCAGGCGCTCACTGTAGACTCTGGCTACTCCAGGTGTGCTAAGGCGTCCAACGTCGAATTTCTTCTTCTGGGCGGTTCGCAGCTTCTTCTCGTTGGCAGTTGAGCTCTGAATTTAGCCGCGACAAGGAAATGGTCAGAGTCGACGTTTACTCCTCGGAATGTGTGTACGTCGAGGATGTTGGATGCGTGCCTCGCATCGATTAGCACATGCTCGATTTGGTTGGCGGTTCGACCGTCTGCCAATGCACATCAATGTTCCAAATTTTACGTCTTTAAGCTCTCATAATTGTCAAAAAATAGAAATTATAATTTTCTTTTGTAGAAACAAATATTTTTTACTTCATTGACAAAAATGTTTCCATTTCTCCATTGTCTGAAGGTCCATTCTAAATATTGGTGAAAGAATTTTTAAAATCCCATAGTTTCGTAGATTACCTCCTATAGATACAAACTTTCAAGCTGTGCGATTATATTGAAATTGAACGTCGTGTAGCGTCCAAAACAAAATTAGCGACTCATTCCAACCACTTGACTACACTTCGATCTTCGACCAAATTATTGTAACTGATTATCGTAAGGATATCACTGCCTTTGTAGATCTAAGAGAATATTCTGTTTTCAGGGTATAATGCGTGAACCTAATTGCAAACGTCTGATAATCACAGAGGAGTAATTTCCTCCATCCTTCAAATGTGTAATTGTTACATAGGTTAGGTTAGTGGGTTGGCAAGACAAATGAACCTGTACGTGCCGCACTTAAGATCAATGTAGATCCATTATGATGCCCTAGAGCAGGCATGTCAAACTCAATGGCTACCACGGGCCAAAACAGCAGGATCTAAATTTGTGTGGGCCTCAAAAAGAAGAAAAACTGGAATTTTTACAAAACATTTATTTCAAAAAACAAAAAAAAAGAACAAGAATAATGGTAGGTAACACTAATATTTTCTTCCTGATACTTGGCATTTCTTCTCTGCTACCATTTTTCCTACTTGTGGAGAAATCTTGTCGGCAGTGATTACTTTTAAAACAGACCCAAGGTGTATATCAGTTATTCTGGATCTAACTGGTGATTTATTCCCCTTCATGATTGAAAATAACTGCTCGCACCGATAGGTACTTCCAAACATGCAAATAGTTTCATATCCGAAATCCAAATTGTTTTTTAAAGACTCAAAATCTGCAAACCTTTTTTCAAATTCAGTTCTAAGGCTGAATATTTTTTCTGTGTATTTTTGATACGACGCAGTTTCATCTGAACTTGATTTATACATATTGCATGTGGGAAAGTGCGTCAAATTCTCGTTTCTCAACTGATTTTCCCAAAGAGCTAGCTTGCATTTAAATGCTTTAACTTGGTCACACATGTTCGTAATAATGTGATCTTTTCCTTGTAGTTTTAAATTCAAGTCAGATAAATGTTTTGTTATATCTATCATGAAAGTTAAATCCTGCAACCATTCTAGATCGCGGAACATGCTGGTGTCTTGGTTTTTAGTTATCAAAAACTGACATATTTCTTCTTTCAAGTCCCAGAATCGTTTGAGAACATTAGAGCAAGATAGCCAACGTACCTCGTTATAGTAGGTTAAACCAGAATATTCGCTTCCTAATTCACTTAACAAATCAGAGAACTGACGCTGATTTAAGCCACGAGATCTTATAAAATTTATAATTTTTTTTATAGGTTTCAACACATGTTCCATATTTATTACCTTTGCACATAAAACCTCTTGATGGATTATACAATGCGTGTGATGAATGTTTGATCCTTCGTAAGTTTCACTTATTTTCTTTTGAAGTAATGCTACAAATCCGTTCTTTTTACCGGTCATTGAAGGAGCTCCGTCTGTTGCAACAGAAATCAATTTGGACAGAGGTAGATTGTATGTTTGTAGAAGTTCATAAACACAATTAAAAATGTCTTGTCCTGTTGTAGTGCCACGCATCGGTACTAGTTCCAATAATTCCTCAAAGATATTAAAATTATTGTCGCAAGCACGAAGAAACACAGCTAACTGAGCTATACCACCAATGTCTGTACTTTCGTCACAGGCAATGGAATAAGCTTCAAAGCTTGATGACTTTTCTTTGATCTGATCACTCAAATTGCCAGCCAAATCAGTTACTCTTTCCGCAACAGTATTTCGAGACAGAGAGATTACTTGAAAAGCCTTCACACTTTCAGGACAAACAATTTCTGCAGCTTTAATCAAGCATTCCTTGATGAAATCACCTTCGGTAAAAGGTTTTGAATTTTTGGCTATCAACTCCGACAAAGCGTAACTTGCATGCACCGCCGCTTCACTTTCTTGAAAAACTTTAGTAAACATGAGTTGTTGTTTTTTTAGCTCTGACTTAAACTCTCTCAATTTTTGTTGTCTTATAATTCCTTCAAAGGTGTCATATTTAGATCTATGTATTTCATAGTGACGCTGAATGTTATATAACTTTGGAACACTAATTTGTTTATTGCATAATTAAACAACTTATTTTTTCTTTTATTTCACAACAAAAATATTCTAATTCCCACTTTTCTTGGAAATTTCGATGTTCATCACAAATTTTTCGCTTTTGCTTACTGCCACTTGGTTTTGAGAAAGACATACCGAACCGACTTTACTACAAAAGTATGAGATATATGATAAGAATGTCTATTACGCACAAAAAACGAGGCAGTCAAAGAAACTAAATTCGAAAAAACTATGTTAATAAGTTTACAGAAGTTTGGACGAGAACGGATAATAAAGATGAATGCGCAAACAGCCGCCCAACATAAACTACGCATTTATTTTGTTTGCATGTACAATCAAATGAGGCTAAAAGACGAAAAAGAGACACAATCACAACAGACAGTGAGACAGAGACAGCACATACAAAGCAAAGAGAGGAACATTTTAGCGCTCTCGAAATTTGTTTGTGTGCAGTGTGCACTGCACGGTGCATGGGGTTGGAATTGAGAAATGAAAACAATTACATATTGAATTTCCCAGTTTGTTTTATATTCACCACTGATATGGATGGTATTTTCTCATTAAAAATAATTAATGTGTGTGAAAACCTGAAAACTCAAAATGCAAATTATAGATAACGGAGGCTGGGCCGCAAAGTTATTCGAAGCGGGCCGCATGCGGCCCGCGGGCCGCGAGTTTGACATGCTTGCCCTAGAGGTTTATGACTCCTACACTACACGGAAACCTATGAAAAACCTACGGCTTGGTAAGTAGTAGGACCTGTCGAAAAGTTCTTCTTAGTCCTAGAAAAAGTAACGACCAAGGATTATATTTCTTATGTGGCAGAGCGCTGGGCGGAAAGTGTGAAAGGTCCTCATGCACCTCCTCTGATGCACAGGTCATCTGTGCTGATTCCCATTTTCTTCGTATGATAATTCCGCATATATTGTGTCCGGTGATAATACTGACAAGCAAGGACAATGTTTTCTTGTCTGTCTTTTCTTCATTTCTAAGGTTCTATTAAATTTCTGTTTGTTATAAAGTAAAAGTGGCCACATTTTCCAGCTTATGACACAGGAATCTACCTTGCTTCATCTTTCATTTCACATTACAAAATTGCCGAATTTGGAGTGGAGAAAACCCAGAAGCCTTTATTGAGACGCTCTTACGTCCATTAATACTCACTGTTTGGTGTGCTTTATGGCCTGATGGAATCATCGGAATAATTTCGCGTATAGTTGACTTGCGAACTGGCCTTCACAATCCTGTGATCTCACACCTTTAGATTACTTTCTTTGGGGGTATGTGAAGTCACTAGTCTATGCCGATAAACCAGAGACGATGGACGATTTGGAAGTCAATATTCGCCGTGTTATTGCTGATATACGGCACCAGTTCCTCGATAAAGTTGTCGAAAATTGAACTTCACGATTGCCCTTCATTTGAAAATAGCGCATATGCCCGAAATTCTTTTTATAATATTAAATAAAGTTAAAGTTAAAGTTAAATAAAGTTAATATTACCTATAGACATTTACACTAGCTTCAAGTGTCTTATTTCATACTGAATTTGTATCCCTCTAAAAAAAAACTCCCTGTAAGGAATTCAAGAATGCCTAAATGCTGGACCGATCTTTCACGTTTCAAATTCCAAATTTCAAAAAGTTTAGATGAATTATTACACAGCTCCTATATAAAATTCTATCAGCAAGTCTACAAAGACGCCTTTTTGCAAAAAAAAAAAACCGCTTTGCGACAGCCCCTCTCATTTGCATGCATGCATAATCAATCGTTTTAGGGGTTAAAATGTCTAATAAACCAAAAAAAAGCTTACTAATAGAGGTACTCTATCTATAACGATCGTTTTCGCTAAAACTAATAACTAAAAATAAAAAAAAAGCTCCGTCGCATCGAGGGGTGAAAACTGAAAAGTATTCGCCGCTTGCAAGTGGCCAATAATGCTGTCGGTGCCGCGCATAATTCCAATTCGCAAATGTAAACCACCATATAGCTTTAGACTTTGTGTCCAAGTAACGCATTGATCCGAGTCTTTAAAAGGCCCGCTTTGCTATTTTTTACAATTAGTCTGTTGCAAAGTATCTTGACGCAAAGAAGTCGCTTAGAGAACATAAATCTCAAGCGAATTGTTCGCGAGATAATCTTTTCTTGAGTCAGAGTGTAGTGTGTTCCTGTGAAGTGATAATCTTAGTAACACGCCGCCGTTTAGTGTAAAGTCAGTTTATCAGTCGAGGTATGGTATTATTTATAAATTAGTATTATTTATTTATTTGCTTCGTATTGGCATTTGAGATTATAAATGCATGGGTTTTTTTTTTTTTTAATTTTTTGTATGGCGATTTTAATAAATTTAAATCAAATCGTGATCAACAACAGCCGTGGAAATGTGCCAAGAATTATTGACGAAGAAACGACTACATATGTCGTACATGAGGAATTGAAATCGTTTTCTTGAAAATATTTTAAATAACGCAAAATGTCTTTTTATTTAAGGGAAATTTTTACTAAAAATTCGCATTTCCCAAATCACATATGTAGGTAGTTGTAGTGTCATTCTTATAAGAGACTAGCTGTACCCGCCCAGCTTTGCCCGTGCACAGGAATTGTATTGCTTATGTCTTAGATAATAATGTTCTTTAGTTAAATGCGAAAAATGAGAATAAATCTATTTTCTGGAATTTTCTTTCTGCCTAAACCTGAAATATACAGCAATACGAAAAAAAACAAAAAAAAGAATCATGAAAATCATAGAAGATGTTTTTTGTATGGGAGGCGTCACCCCCGTTTGTCCAATTTTGGCATGGCGATATCGATAATGGATGTAATGTATTGGATATATAAAGTGCACCCTCTGCATCGCCCTCCCTCACCATGATCTTGCTACTTGTTTATAATACTGCATTTCCTTGTTTTGTATTATACGTCTCTTCTCTTATGAAGATTATTAATATACCCCATGCCATAATGCAGCACGCACGACGCACTCCATCCCCATACTGCATGCATCGGACATACATACCTACATATATAACTGACCATAGCACTCACTGCGAAAACAAATCAACCCTTTTCGAATGTGTAGTATATGTATTGTTTTTGTTTGACGATCGCAAAAGTATAAACATCCATTTGTAGCAAGGTATATGTGTATGTATATATTTTCACTTCAGAAAATACATTTTGGCTAAAAACTGTTCCTAAGGACGTGGCTATAATCGACATAGCCTATAGCAGTCTTACAGTCTTAAGGAACATTTTAAAAAAAGTTTCATCGAAATCTGTCCAGCAGTTTTTGAGTTTTTAGCTGACATAGAAAAGTCCTACAGTTTTATTATATGTATAGAATACAGTTCTTGAATTGCGGGACATTTTGTAAATCAAATCATGTAGGAATAAAATTTGTAAACATATTGAACAAAAATATTTCAGGATAAATCTGTTTTTGGGGTTATTATTATCACTGACCTATTTTATAAATTTTGTCCCTCGCATAGGTGATTAGGCAAACGTTTCGGTAGGTAAGGGTAGCCTGAGCATTTTTTTTTGTTTTAACTGACACGCCAAAGCGATGTGATGCACGTTGACCTAAAAGATCTATTGTGCTTAAAAATTGTCAGGTTTATGTTTATGTTAGTAGCGCCTCTACTTTCCTAATGTAGCTGATGATGCATTCAGCAGAGGATTCTCTTAATTCTTCGGTACTTATTACTTCCCTGAAAAATGATTTCCTTCTAATACCATAGAGAGCCGGGCATTCACATATGAAATGCTCAGATGTTTCGTCTTCCTCGAGACATAGTCGGCACTCCGGTGAGTCGACCAAGTACATAGTGCATGCCTGAGCATACTCGAAGTTTGTCATGTGATGGGGTTTTTCACTCCTCTAGTGAATTACCAAGTCTAAAAAAAACATTTGAATTAACCAAGCGAACTACTGAGTGGAGTAACAACGATTCTCGCTTGTTGGGTTTGACCCTGACAATTTTTGTCGAACTTCAGTCTATATAATTGTTGTTTGATAAAATAACAATAACAACTCGTAGACACAGTCATTTTGGTAGGTATGATAGCTATTTCGAGCTACACTACTAGCACTACTAATTCATCATCAGACTACTTTTTAAGTGATTGTTTGATTGTTGTTGAATAGTTTGAATTCTGACAGTACCTATCTAAGTAAACTAAATTGGAAATTAAATAAAAAAGGAAAGGAAGTGGACGTTGGTTGGTTGGTTGGAAGTGACTGCCAGCTGGGAAACGCGAAAACACTGTGTTCAACTTGAAGTGAATAAAATGGCCCTTAGACCAGCATAGGTCCATTGTGATACCACGAAAAAAGGATCATATAAGATCTCCCTACTAGTTGAACCATTTTGAGCTCTTTATAAAGCGTAAGAGGCTTCTGATGTCTGTGTTTGTCAGTTCGCCCAATTCGTTGTAATGGAAGGCTCCTAAGTGAAGCTTCCTTCTATGGAAGAGAGCTGGGCAGGAACAAAGAAGGTGAGAAATAGTTTCCTCCTCTTCCTCATCCATACAGCTTCTGCAAAAGTCGTTTGCGAAAAGGCCGAGCCTTGCGGCATGTTTACCTATCAGGCAGTGTCCAGTAATGACACCTATTGTAGTGCCGATATGCAATCTGTTGAGAGATATCAATTTCTTAGAGCGTTTCAAATCCGGCTTAGGGCAAATTTGTTTTGTCGCTAGACAAGTTGGTGCCACTTGTCCACCTAAGATTAGTACTCTCGATAGCATTCAGCTTTAATTGTTGTTTGCAAGTAGCGATTGCTGTCCCTATGGTGCCTTTATACGGCAAATTGGGTTGAGTTGTTCCTATATTCTAGCGAGTTCATAGGCCTTACAATTTCCTGGAATGTCTATGTCCTGGCACCCAAATTAGGTGAATGTTGAACTGTTCGGCCATCTCCGTAAGAGACGATCGGCAGTCGAGGGCTACTAGAGAAGTTATAGAGATCGAATCCAAGGATTTGATGGCTGCTTGGCTGTCCGAAAATATGCAGATATCCTTGGCGGATATGACGTTTTTCTTGAGACAAGATAAGACTTTTTCTATCGCCATTATTTCCGCCAGAAACACGCTACAGTAATTTGGTAGACGGAAGGAGAGCTTAAGGTTAATACACCCCCACCAACTCCGTCTTTGGTTTTTGAGCCGTCGTCAGTGTAAAAGTGAACCGATTCATCTTCTGGGAAATTATCCTCATCCCAGGTTGCTCTGGACTGGGAATTGCCCAGAAAAGGGGGTTCCGACTCTCTTCTGGCTAGTTCATCAGCTATTTCGTTTCCTACATTTCCTCATGATCAGGGACCCACCATAAACTGGTTTTATTCCTGCTACAGTACTGATTTGGAGTCAATATTGGGTGAGCTAAGGGCTTTTATGGCTGATTGACTTTTCGTGAGTATATGGATGTTGGCGCCTTTAATACCTGAATTGTAAATAAGGTTTGGCATGGAATGATCCGTACCGATCACTTAGTCCTGCGTATAGTGCAGCGCAATCTTCGGTTCGATTTCTGAGTCCTCAACTTTTTGAATGGGGCACACGACAATAGTATACTGATCTAAATACTTATAATGGTGAGCGCAGTGGCTCAGTGGTTATTGTGCTGAAATACTGTGTGAGTGGTCTCAGGTCCGATCCCTAGAAAAACACAAATTACATCTTAAGGTATTTTCCACTGCGCCACCTCTGGCGAACGTCTAACAAATACCCGAGAGTATATAATCTGCTTCTCATTTTAGCCGTTCGGACTCGGCACAAAATTTGTAAGTCCCTACCACTCGTCCCAAAAATAAAAACTCACACAAACGAATGGTTGTAAGAAGCTAGGCCTAGGGTGCTTATGCGGACCTGTTGCGCCAACTATTTATTTATTTTTTTTATAAGCAATCAAGACAATATTATCGAACAATTTTCTCAACGGAATACCTCTAAAAAATTCCATAGCGCTGTCCATATTTCGTCGTCCATACTATAGAAGCCTAGACTCTAGAGCACAATGCCTATTGGGACCCTATTTACTTTTCGATATGCCATATATGACACTTGTCCAAATTTCAAAATGGCAGACTCTGAGTGGTAGGTACAAATAATTTTTACCTGATTACACTGTTTGTCAAATTAGAATCTATTTTTTTGGTGTCAATCGCTGCCAGATGCAAAGATGGCGGATGTTTGTCACAAAGATTTTTGGCGATTAAGTATACTGCTTAGGACTGTCGATAGATCCAAAAAGACACATATTTAACACTGAAGTGTGCCCAATACCTCTAATCGCAGAGTCATAAAACTTTGATTCTAAAATGTTAAACACGTATTTCAGTAGATATTAAATTTAGGCCAATATCCTGCCGTCAAAATCACCTAGTTAATACATCTTTCTTTTGCTTTTTGTAGATCCCACCACTTTTGTAAAAAAAAAATATGTCGTCAAAATACATCACAGCCATTTCAGTAATAGTCTGCCTGGCTTACCTTGGCAGTTGGCAAGTCGAAGGACGAATTTTTACTCGATGCCAATTGGCTAAGGAATTAGTGAGACACGATTTTCCACGAAGTTATCTATCTAACTGTAAGTACTTGAATTAGTTCCTACAATCAATTTGAATACAGTTAAAAACAATTATTTCTTTTAGGGGTGTGTTTGATTGAGCATGAAAGTGGCCGAAGTACTTCAAAAGTCATGCAGCAACCAAATACTAGCGTCAGCTATGGCCTCTTTCAGGTAATTTACATAATGAATCAATAATAATCTAATTAATTAAGCACAATACAAATTTTCATTTAAGGTTAACAGCAAGAACTGGTGCCGAAAGGGTCGTAAAGGCGGCATTTGCAATATGAAATGTGAAGGTAGGTGGCGTTACCCAATTATATTTCTAACAATACATGTACATGATATAGAATAATAATCGAAAAAGTGGGCGATCTATGTACCACATGCAGAGCTGGATTTTTATAATCAAAAAAATCTGTACGCATTCAACCCACGATCAATTACATTTCGTATACCTTTTTTGTAGATTTCCTCAACGACGACATTCTGGATGACTCTAGATGTGCTAAACAGATCTTCAATCGTCATGGCTTTCAGGCTTGGCCTGGTTGGGTGAGCAAATGTCGTGGGCGAAGTCTGCCCGACATCACAAGATGTTAAATAGGAACAATAAAGAAACAACAACAAAAAACTGATTTTTGATGTATGCAAAGAAAGACAAAATACAGAGTTCCATGAAATGATGGATGACAAAAGAAAACGCTATAGGAATTATTTATACACACAATAAGAAAAAAGAGATCTAAAACTTTATGCAACGAAATTCATGAGACTAAATTGGAGTTTACACACAATTGTTAGGTCGTGTGTCAGTTACATTAAATAATTGTCGTCTGCTAATTTTTTGACACTATCGTGGTAAGTTAACTGTCAAAAAATGATAGGAACAACTTAAATTTTTTTTCTTTTGGTTAGGAGAAAGTAAAACTTTGAATTGAATTTCATTTGATAAAAAGAGTCATATTAAAGAAAATTGCAACGTCAAAAAAATTATCTGAAGAGACTTATTTAAAGCAATTGACACAAGGCCTTAGTTTAAAAACGATATATAATTTTTTACATTTAAATGTTTATAGAGATTGTAATTTAAGTTAGCGAAATGCAATCGTGATAAGATAGTACCTATCAATTTAGGACTAGTGTTACTGTGTAATATAATATACTCGTGTTCTGCAAATGTCTTACATAAATTATTAAAACGATATTTATCCCGATTTAGATATAAGTTTTATTAACAAAATTGTTAAGCTAGATAATACACAATGATAAGCATTTATTAAATAAATAAAAATGAAATTAATTATAGCTATTTTTCATTATGTACAGTGAGCATCAAAAGTGAGTCAACACCAATGTTTTGTTTTTATTTGTCGTTGGAGTTTGCAAAAAGTTTTTTTTTAAATATCTAGCTCTAGAAAGTACTTTATGCTTTCGAAATAAAATATGTTGTTTCGTTACCAAATTTATTACAGATTATTGGTTTTTTAGACCTGTGTCAAGACATTAAAGAAAACTTAAAAGAGCATTGGCGTTTATTTACTTTTGACGCTCACTGTATACATATATTGAAATTGCAAAGTCGGTGGCTAATGTTGGAGCTAATATGTTTTAGTTTTATTGTGTAACACGATTTTTTCACATACTTTCAGTAATAAACTGCATATCTAGATTTTAGGGCGGGCAAATAATGGTCGGTCTTACAAATTGATAGGCGGCACTTTGTCTCAGTGATAAGTAAGCTAGACTATTGAGTAAGGGGTCTCTGAGAAACATTGTCTGGGAATCATCCGACTGTACCTATATAATTGTATGTACTAAGAAAAATGTTCAATTCAACCATTTGAATTCGGATTAAAATTGTATGTTTTTTCCATTAGTCCTAACAGATGAAAGGTTGTGCGAAGCTAGGACGGTCCCATGAACCAACTTAACCAACTTGATTGCGCAAAATGTTTCAATTGGCAACTATGTAATTTCGAAAAATTTGTTCTTCAGCATATCTTCCGAACGTAATTTTTTGTCATACCTATTGTCATATTTTCATATTTTTAATAGTTTTTATGTTATATCATTGGAATGGAAGTGCCAGTTTCAAAGTTTACGGACACATAAGGGTTGCTGATATTTTTGTTCTGTTTCATCGTCAAAGTCTCTGATAAACTAACTCGTGGAAAAATGTATCAGCCACTAATTGTTTGACCGAATAGCAATACTGTTCTTTGGCGTTTCGCTACAAAGTACACATGTCATTTGTTTGTCTTTACTTATCTTGTGTTTATTAGAAATTCAAATAAATCCATGCTGTGACTGCAACCTACGCTCGTTAACGAAAAAATGCTCTGAAACCTTAAACTTTTTTTCCTTATTTTCGTTTTCGGGCAAATTAATAAATTTTTTGTTCTACCAAAGAAAGGTAATTTTCAGCTGATTTTTTGCACATACAATTGTGTACTGTGACCTACTACAAAAATTTAACCCGAAGGCTAATGATTATTAGTAAGGCCCATTGTTTTTTTAGAGCCTAACCTCAATTACCGAAAAATCACTCAAAGAAATTTAGATGGAAATTGGCTTCTTTCATCGAATATGCGTTCTATAATATTTTCACGCCCAAATGTCTAGATGTATTCAAATCATGAGTAGACACTTACTTACATAGATGGCGCTATAGTTCGCTACAGAGGCAAAGTCAACAAGTGTCTTCACCTAGCTCGACCGCCATTAGTTGTACACAGAGATGTAAGAGTAGATTACGTGATGTAAAACTACACACCTGATTTGTTTCATTTGCTACCTACATTTGTTACATACGTAGACAGAAAACGTTGAATTTCAAATAGAATTTAAAGCAATTTAATAAACGGATGAGGATGACACTAATGTCGTTTTCGGTTGGTCGTCCAGAACCGTCCGGAAGAACTCTCTGCGATTCTGAATTCAAATCCAGAAGCAAATTGCTCTTCTTTTCAGGAGAAGAACTGTCAGTTGAGTGCCAATCGAACGCTTTCAGTTTTTCTCTAAAATGACTGCGTCCTTTGATATCTACCCAAATCGCTAATAATATTAGATACTTTAAAAAAACTGCTCATATCTCAAAAATGTAACTGGCAGGTAATGTTTAAATCCAGAGTATTGGATTGGCATGATAGTTTGAGCTAAACAGTTGCAAACACTGTTTTTTGAACCATGAATGTGTCGTTTGATTTCCACCCCAATCGCTAAAAATAGTACTTTAAAAACTGCTCATATCTCGAAAACGCCATTTTCTATTTAGATGAAAACGTGAAATTTGCTGAAATGACTCTGAGATTCTGCGAAATTCGCAATAAACGGGAAAGTTTCGTGCGAACCAGTCGTGTTTTTTTTTTTTGTGAGTGAAGCTTTTCTCTTAAATTATTATGTCGGTATTATAAACAAATTACTTCATTATGGCGAGTGTTTTTGAGGGATGATTGTTCGTACAGGGACTAGCTATATGTAGCTTTCTTCAGAGCAGTAGGTAGGTGCACAATTTAAAATTTAACATTCAAAATGAAACTGTTATTACCAGTAGTTTTGTTTTATTTTTAACTATCATGCCAATCCGGGCATGTCTATATCAGTTACATATAAGATTTCACTGATGAGCTAAATTATTTCATGAGTAAAACTGTTCATCAAAATAGTCTCAATCATTCGGGTAAGTTAACTCGTCACGGCATTCCCAAATAAAAATAAAAGTCATTATCTGACAATCCAATGAATTCAAATTAACTACGCGTCTATATTGTCTGCCTTTAAATTGAATGCAAATTTCAATATTATTACCCGAATTTGACCCTTTCTTATCAATTCCAGTTCAGAATTTCCGTTTTGCTGTAGGTACATATTTGTACAATATTCCATCTCAAAGACTATAATACACCTGTTTATAGCGATCTTTGCTTATCACTAAATTATTTTCTTTTAACTGTTTTTTTTTTTTGTGTAGATACTCACTATTTACTCATTATTCATTTTAACCCGTCCGCATCCGTCTGGTGAAGAAGACTGTTTTTTTTTATAAACAACTAGCTATAAAAACCACACCACCAACAGAATTAATGAACAAACATTGTTTTAATAAAATATAAGCTTAAAACAGTCCCCACTTAGATCTAGCATTTAGTACTCTGCGCGCCGCTGCCGGTGTCTAAGAGAGCGTGCATCAAGCGAGGCATTTTTATCCATGTTATCGTCGTAAGATCGCCGATCAGTAACACTAGTCGGTAGCCTAGCGTGGCGAATTTTTCAACTATTTAAACACTAGACTCATTGGTTTTTGATTCAACAAATTCGTTCATTCGAAACCAGTATAAAAAAATATAATAAAAAAAAATACTAAACGGCGTTTAGCACACCCATCAAAGTTGTCAGTAGTTGCAGATCTACAAAACCCGAAGTACCAGCGCGCGATCAACCGATTTGGTGAGTTTCATTTCATTGTTGCTTATTGGGAAGTCCCATCAATTATTTAATGTTTTTCTCACGTTTCTATGTTTATATACATTCTTTGGGTAAAATTTCAGTTTTTAACCATTTGTGGCCTTGAATAGTAAATTTTATTTTTGAATGTTTGCTTTGGCACATTTGGTTACCATGTTACATTCAAATTTTTAAAAGTTACATTGCAATTTGCTAAGTATTAGATAATTTTTTATTTAGACTTTTTTCGCAAATGAATCATTTTCAGAGTTTATCATCGAGAGCAGACGGTTGTTTTGATAACACTGTTGATGTTTTCAACAGCAAAATATTTAAATAAGATTTCTTAGTCATATTATTGTGACGTGAGCACACATTTATTTTTGAGTAGCTGAAACGTGCTATCCTTCGAAAGTAAAAACAAATTAATTATTTTTATTTACATTACAAAATAGCGGTTGCTCGATAAGAATGCACAGTCCATATTTCGAACTCTCTACACAATTATTAAACTGCCTACACGCTGGAGTCATTTAATCATAATGCCGTCATAAGTGACGTCAAGTGGGTCCACTAAAGCGCCAAGTTATCTTATGGAAACAATATACATAAATGTGGTGTTTTTACTGAATATGGGAATGCAAATTTATCAGAATACATTCTAATGACTTAGATAAAATTAGGAGTTTTGGAAACACTGCTATTTTTATAATAAACTAGTTGTACCCGCCCGGCTTTGGTCGTGCTCAGAAATTGTATTGCCTAGACCTAGCTAGATATATTTTTGTCTATCAGGACAATGCATGTCAATGTTTCAAGTTTTACAAACTTTGGCTGTAATGACTGTCAAGGAATAGGCATTTTTTTGAACAATACCGCCCAGTTTTGTAAAATGCTTCAAGCAGGCAATTATGTCCAGTTGGTGCCATGTCCCGTTTTCCAATTCCACACACACTTCGCAATTTCATTGAAATATGTCCAGTAGTTTTCACACAAAGAAAATTCCTACAGTTTTATAATACATACAATAATACAAATAGATAGATACTCGTATATAGAATATAGATATATGTAGATGTGGTTTATTATTTCAAATGTGATTAAAGCTGCGGTTACATTAGATGCTTATTCTGACGAACGAATATTTCGACGTATGCCAGGCGGGTGGTTCGTGGTTACTGTGAATGCATATTCTGGCGAACTTTTAATTTCAGATTCCATGCAGATTCAGTTTATCAAAACTTTAAGATGGACAGTGTGCGTAGACACATTGAACTACTAACGTCAGTTGTTGTTGGTAAACAGTGAATCGGACCAGCAAACGACTATTGGAATAGCGAGTGCGACTGAGCTTATGGTACGCACCTTATGCATTTATCTAAAATGTTTTTAGTACGTTCAAAATACTAATTTATTCAGTTTGACAGTTGGCTGACGTGGTGTATGGTGTATCTGACGTCGTTTTCGATTGGTCGTCCCGAACCGTCTGGAAGAACTCTCCGATTCGGGATGCCAATCGAACAAGCAAGCAGATCTTATTTGAGTTTGAAGTTTATTGAGAAATGGAGGGTGTACCCCAGTGGCGATAATTTGAACCCTTCTAGATACACAAATTTGACAGATCATCAAGTTCATATCCAAAACTTCCAAGACTTTGCAAGATATCTTAGTTTGATTTCGTGGTGTTTTGAAGTCATCGAGGATGCATTTATGACCACACCAATTACATCACTGCTTACTGAATCTGTTATCAGACCTATAGCCTAGACCAAACCAGCTTTGACATGCTCTTCCCCTTCGCAAATGGTTTTATGCCGCTAAAATATTCTGTAATATCACAGAGATGGTTATCGCGAAAGTCTGAGATAAGTCTCGGTTAGTTGGGACCGCCATTGGTATTTGGGATAATGTTGCACAATAAATGAGATATTAACAATATTTTAAAAAACTTTAAACCGTTTAAAAAGACTATAAAAAAATTGCTTAAAAAACCAACACCAGTTTTTCATTCATATTTAAACATATTTCATGGACTCGGTGTTATTTTATTTTTCATAAAAAATATATGAATTTTAGACCGACAAAGCGTTTACATCAATTAAAATAGTTTTTCATTTATAAAATAAATAAATTATCTGTACAAAAATACAAGTACCGCTTACCGATGACAGATTCCTGTGTATCTGAGAGGTTTCTTTTCCTCGCCACCAGGGGCCAGTAACACTACGTGACAAGTCGACAAGTATAAATTCACTTGTCCAACTATGCTTGTCCGACAAGTAAAATTTAATTCTGTAACAGAACTTAAACCGTTGCACTTGTCAAAAGAATTAAATTTCCTTGACTTGTCGGCATTCTTCGACAAGTGTTTGTGAAGAAAAACAAAAAAAATGCTATTTTAACTAAAATAAGAGAGGAAAAGATATCCTTTTTGGTGCTTTTTGAGATGTCCTAACAAAAGAAATGGAAGGAAATACACAGCCTTGCAAAAATCCTAAACGTAGTTCCGCAAAATAAGAATTGAACTTATATAAGAGACGTATTTTGGCAAAATGATAAGAAACGCGCAATTGTAAGTAGTAACTAAATAAGTTACATTAAAATTAATACGTTAATTACACAAAATAAATGTTAGGCATTAGGTATTACATTAAAAATGCACTTGTCAGCTCTTGACAATATCCAAATCACTTGGCCTCATTGAGCCACAGTTCTACAAGTTTTTCTTGGCACTTGTCGTGTTCTGTTACAGAAAGAGGGAAATTATATAATTTCTCACTTGTCATCTTCCATCACGACAATTGTCGAAGTGTTCACGGACTTGTCGTTTTGTGTTACACAATTTTTTACAAGTTGTCGGAATTCACTTGTCCTACAACTACTTGTCGCGTTGTGTTACAGGCCCCAGATATCGCAGGCCAACTTGTACAATCGTCAATTGTGTCGTTGAATTTGTGAACTGATAAAGTCAAGAATTTCGTGATTGATTACGCAGTTAAAATTGCAATTGTGTCAAATTTTTACTTTACAATTGGTCTCATTGACCATGGCCATACTAGCCTTCCCATGAACATTGTGTCCAGAGCGGCAGGTAAGTTTTGAGTGAGTAGAATGCTAGGCACCGAAAATTCACTTTGAGAAATAATTCTCGCTTCGGCATGAAGGTTCTTTTCCGCACCATTCCACTTTCGATACAAATTCTCATTTTCGAAGACGTCGAAAACGGGCGTCCGCTTCGGCTTTAGAATTTGTTTATGTTTTCGATTTGACTATTTCTCACCTGCCAAATTCTTTTTCATCGCACTGACGCCTTGATTATGTGTGTAGCCAAGTCGTCCATGGGAAGGCAAGTGTGGCCCAGCACATTAATAAATGCCCTTAATTTTAACAATTTTTTCTAAAATCTTTCTTAATTTCAGAAATGACAGCAATGAAAGCATTTACACTTACAATTATTGTATTAGCCACTAGTGCCACATTCACAAATGCCAAACAATATATGCGATGTGAAATGTCCAAGGAATTGGTCCAGAAATACAAATTTGATAAAACGTTCCTATCCAATTGTAAGTTGTCGTGAAACATTTTTTTGTACACCACTGTAATTTGGCTTTAATAAAAAAAAAATGGGGTATTCCATTTCAGGGGTTTGTATGATCGAACACGAAAGCGCTAGAGATACATCGAAAGTAACTAAAAAAACAAATGGCAGTGCACGTTATGGGCTATTTCAGGTAATTATTTAAATTATAGTCCTCCAAAATGTAACTGACTTATATCTTCTATTACAGATTAGTAGTAAGGAATGGTGCAAGGAAGGTCGTAAAGGTGGCATTTGTAATGTCAGATGTGAAAGTATGTTATTCTATTATTTGCTACAATAATCTGAATTTGTACAACAATAATCTGAATTTGTGTGTTTGTCAATATTATACAGGTTTCGTTGATGAAAACATATCAGACGATGTGGTATGTGCGAAAAAAGTTTTCGAGCGAGATGGTTTCAAACACTGGGCTGGATGGAATCAAACATGTCGTACACCGACAAATTTGCCGAATTTAAATGTTGCATGTGGAATTTAATTTAATGGCCAACGAAATTATTACACTAACGAATCTACAAAGAATAGTATTTTAAATGTCATTGATTGTCCTCTTTCAAAATAAAGTCAAAAGTTTTTAAATGCAGGCGATTTTTGAGAAATGGAAAATATATCAAAATCCGTAACTAATTTAAGAAAGGGCGTCATCAAGAAAATCACTTCTGAAACCTTTTTCATTGGAGCAAAAAAATACTCTTCTGTTGATTCTGAGAAGAGGATTTCAAATCTCGATTTCAAGTCAGAATCGACTCATGAAGTGCTTACACAAGTGCAGTTTATGTGTCTGTTCCTTTAGGTACATTAGTAGTAAAAATGGAAAAGACTGTCAAAATGGCTGTGGTTGAGATAAATTCTCTCTCAAAGAGAAAAACTTACGAAAACGTTAGGGAACGCTTTTGCTGTGATTTTGAAAAATGACAGATGCATTTTGTTTTTCTATAAATTGCATGCGAGTATAAATCCAAGTAAGTAAATACTTATGTGGAAGAGTTTGTGTTTGTCTGAACTTGAAGCATTCGAGAAGAGAAAAAAACTACATTATTTTGCCGCCTTCTGATACTATTTTTATACCAATTTGTTTGCAGGAAATCAAAAGACAAATGCAAATATGTTACACGCGTATGCCAAATATAGGACAACAGATTACAAATCATCTCAATTTTCAGGCGACTGACAGTTGTTTCAATACTTACTCAAAGAAATTTGTTGAGTAAAAACTAGTAAGATTATCAATGGAGGGGTAATATCTTGGTCTCTCGATCTCGAAGCCGCTTTTTTGTACGAATTTTTCAAATTAAGGAACGACATTGAGTAAAAATGAACAAAATTTCGTAAGATTTAAAAGTAAAGAAACAGACCTTAGGTTCGTTCGTGTACTTTAAGCATAGAAACATGAAAAATGTAAAGTTTCATTTGTCAAACTTTTGAGCTGTCACTTAGATGTCAGTTTTCATATTTCATTTTTTAGTAAGCCGAAATTCGGCGAGTAGAAAATTACGAAAAAATGAAAAGAGGGGAAATGGATTTCTCTCTCATTTTTTTCAATTTACACAGTACGTAGTCGCATTCGTATACAGTTTCTGAGCAAATTTTTAATAATTTTACGTTTGCAAAAAAGTAGATATATAATATATATTTGATACAAGCCAGCTGACAGCAGCCATAAACTAATATTGGCATTTCACCAAGTGAGTGAGTGAAGTCGACGAAGCAATTTTTTTGATCCATTGAATTTCAGAATGATTTTTGAGCCAATGACTCCGTACGCTCCCGGATGCTTCTTTTTACCCAAGGGAAAACAACGTAAGAAAGTTCCGATAATAGGGAATTTTCAAAACTCCATCTAACTTGATGAAAACGTGAACAATTCTTTGAGTTGATTTTTATTAAAGGATCGTCCACAGTAAACAACCATTAAGCAAAAACATTTCAGAAAAGTTTTGAAAATATTTTAGTCAGATTTCAGAAACATTTTAGCAAAATGAAAATGGTTCCAAAATATTTTCAAAACTTTATTTCCCGTTTCGTGAAACGTTTCTTAAATGTTTCACTTGAAGAAGGAGACAAATTTTGCTCTTTCTGTAGTTGGTGATGGTGACGAATAGCCGAATCAAAATGGAGAAACAAATCAGGTCGTGGTGCTAGGAAAAAATAAATTGTGCAATTAATAAAATTATTAGAAAACAAGCCCAACTTGTGTACACAAATAAAATTAATAAAATTGAATAAACATTTTTGTTTTGTAAAAATGTTCTTTACCAACTCTTTTTTTTTTTTCTTTTGTAAACTATTTTTCATAGCGATAAAACAAGCTGGAAAAATGAGATTCTCGTATTTTTTTACACTAAAACTTCGGAACATAAATGAAAAACATTTAAATCCTTCAAAAAATTGGGAAAACGTTTTTAAAACATTTAGGAAATGTTTTCAAAACAATGCGACTAATAAAATAATCATTTTTAGTGAAGTTTTACAATCTCGTAGGATTTTTTCATATAAAATTATCTATTGTCAGTCACTTACAACAAACTTAAGCTGAAGTTTAAAAATGATTCTTAGTAAGGCCCAATGAAAAATAATTTCGGAATATTTCCTAAATGTTTGTTTGGTGCACGAGCCTAAATTAAGATTTTTAAAACAAATTTTCGAGACTGTCTTTGAAAATCTATAATATATACATATGTATATTATTCCTGTTTCTTGATAAGCATTAGTTTCGATATAAATTGTCCTAATCTAAGTGACAGCTGCATAAAATCTTCTACCGACTTGTTTCCATTTCATATCAAATCAAACTGATAGAAAACTAGCTCCTTCACAATAAACACTGATCCAAATTTATGACAACACTAACGTGCGTTGTCGTCCGCCCAAGCACAAAAGAATTGCCCAACATCTGAGTTGGCTTACAATGAAAACCAACACGTGGGCGTAGATGCGTGGAGGCCAACAACTCTTTTCATGTTGAAAAAACAAAAAATTATTTCAACAGCTCTTGCTATCTTGCGCAGCATTGATAAATTCAATTTCCACCGACTGTTTGATTGTCGGAGAACTGAATGGCTAATGTGATTCCATTCATGCAGTGACCCTTTTGCTATAGTACACTTCAAATCAAGATCGACGGACCATGAACAGGTAGTGCGATAGATAGAAGCACGTTTAGCTTCCGCCCGCACTGGTGTCATTGACGTTACTCGCAAGTCAACCTGTCCGATTCGAATCGATTCTGATACTTTTCCCAATGAAAGTCCGGTTTTCTGTTGATTTTCGGGCATTCAAGGCATTTCTGCATTTTCCTTAACGGAAATCACTTTTATAGCGGTTCGATCAAAGTTGAGTAGTCGTCGCAGGTAAAATGTTAAACTAAATGCTTAAGTTAAACACGCGTCCTATACTCGTATTTGCTGAGTGCGAGAGAGTGTGGCAACTGCCTGCCAGCCGTTAGCACGATCTTAATTAGCATTATTTGTCGTCTTTACTAGCCATGTGTAGTGTGTTCCTAACTAGACATAGCGTTGCCCCTCCAGATGACTTCTATTTCAGCTAATGGGGTTTTCTTGGTGTTTGACAATCAAATCGTAGAATTATCTGGTTTTGAGATGCATTAATTGGAAGCAACAGCATGGCGCTGAATGGTTTTCTTTGATTGCTAGTAGATGTGAGCATATAGTGATCGTGCCGACAGACGACGCACGTGGAAGTAATTTGTATGACATTTGTATTTATAGCGTAGTTAATGGGCACGATTTTGCTTCAGGAAATGGCAGGACGCCAGCAAAGTTGACTTTGTAGGATTTGATAAACAATGTTTTATTAACTGCGTTCAATTTCGATAAAGATTTTGATTCTCGGAAAAAATAATTGAAGCACAAATAGAGCCCTAGGCCTAGCTTCTGATAAATATGGGTGCGTTTGGACAACGACTCCTTTATTTACTTAGGTATTTCTACAGTTCATTGTGAACCGAGGCCTTAACTGCCAAGCCTCTGTAGTTAGCCCGGTCCTTTTAGCTAACTGCGTCCAGTTCTGCACTCCAAGTCCAGTTATATGGTCGCCTTTCTTCATGTGCGCGCCACATAACGCGAGCTCTTTCTCTACTGCAATTCTACGGGACGCAGCATTTGTGTCATATCCAACTTAGACGACTGCGATGCGCACTTTTAACCAGGTCGATGTTATACTGTACAGCTTGTATAGTCCGACGTTTAATCGTCTACCCTCCAATGCAAACGGGACCGACAATTTTTTTTTCTCGAAGCAGAGGCGAGCAGACAAAATCCCTTAATACCTTAAGAGTTACTGCTGCGGTCGGTTGTCAGTTCTGCCCGGTTCGTCGATTTTGGGTGTCTGTTCTAGCAGACAGCATTTTTGGCTTTGCCCTCGTTTAACTCTAGTCTAACTTTTACCATTACCTTTTGACAGATCTCGGTGCGTGTGGCTGCAAAGGTCGTGAAATTCGAAACATGAAATTATATAGCTACCTGTGTGGCAGAGGACTAAACATCGCAAAGAATGCGCTTTCAGGCAATCACTTCCCGCTAAAATGGTAACTGGTAAATGGTTGAAGCCGCCAAGAAGCTATTCATTGTCGAAGATTGAAAGAATGACATTTATGTAAATTAAGTTAAGTTGCTTTTCAAGTTTTTCAACATGAACTATAAATTTCCCCTGTTCCTAACTCAGCTCAGGTTTTACTTTTAGGATAACCTAACTTGACATGGGAAATATTATACTCTTTATAAATAAAAAATTACAATAAATGACGCTCTCAATTTTTGGAATTGAAATATCAAATGCTAGAGTCTAGAGATATGTGCCTCCGAGTCTCGAAATGTGCCTCCGAGTCATCGAAAATTGGTTCCAACGCATACGTTCCCGTGGTGGACACATGAACGAATTCGAATTCCATTCATAAATGTTTTAATAGTAATTCAAGCCAATCAATTTTTTTTTAGATATCTCAAGTACATATGTAGTTTGCATTTTATTTAAATACGAAGGTGTCAAGTCCTTGATGAAAGTCCCTTTGCAAAGAGCTGTCTGAATTAGCATTTACTTTCAGCTAAAAACTTGGTCTTTTTTAGCTAATATCAGCCCAACTCTATCATACAGTTGGCAACATTGCCTATAGATCACTGCGTCGTACTGCAATAGTAGTTTCGTACTAACTCATCAGTCGTTTGTACTATTGTTTTGTTACATTTATTGTCTTGGAAGAATCGGAGTTCTAAAAGTGTTCATGATTATGGCATGGCTAGTTGTTTTGATGGTAAAATGTGAAGTTGCTTTGAGGCTGCCGTTTTGAGCCGTTAACAAAAGTTTCTTGTTAATCCTAAAGAGTACATGGATTTCAATCAGGGGTGATAAAGTTTTTAGGAGGAAAGACGAAAGACTACATGAGAGCATTTTTCTGCATTGGGTATAAAACCACTTCAACTTCTCTCCGTAGGTCATAAATTTCCTTAAATATGTGAATGTAAGTAAAGAATACTACCTTAATTCGTAAGGTACTACCATATGTTATTAAAAATTGAGTACCCAAAAAATAACGAAACGACAGCCCTGCTGTGAATGTCAGAAGTGGTAAATTGAGAGCATTTTTGTAATTTCGTACTGGAAGATTCTACTTTATTTTTCGTCACTGATAATAATGTCATTAAAAAAACAGTTCCAATTCCAACCTTATTTGAGGCATCAGTTTCAAATTTTGTAATCGCATTCTTTCTCAATAGGTGGTCTATACATAACAGTGGCGTGGCGTCCATATAACCCGATTCCTACCGGGTTACCTTTTAAAAGTTTCAGTTTCAGCTACACAACAATGTTTACTTAAAAACGAGCAACATAAAACCCACGGGATAAACTTAATAATATGTATCTATTCATCTGCGCAAGCTACATACCCCGACCCCACCAACTCAATTGAACTTTATACACACGGAACACACACCCTTCGGGCCTTCTTCGCCTTCATTATTATAGTACCTATTATAACTGCCCACACTCTCTGAGCATAACCCAAATCTAAAATAACCCGAAATATGACGGGTTATAAAATCTCTCACTGGATAGAACAAATTTGTCTCCTTTCTCTTTTGTACACTTGCGTTTATCTGAGTTTAGCCCTCTCTTTTCAACGCCCGCTTTCTTATGCAAAAAAATAACCCGCTTTTCTTCGGGTTATTTGGTGGGTTTTGTGTGTATCTTTTACCGCTGCGCTGTGGTGTAATTGAGTATAATATGTATCTGGAAAATAACACGCTTTTCTCCGACATATTTGGTGAATTTGAATTGTGTGTGTATCTCCTACCCAGCGTTGCCAACCACTTTTGACGAAAAAATGCCTAACTTTAAAGAAAAATATGCCTTTTTTAATAAAATAATGCCTAAAATAATTTTTGTATGTAAAGTTGAACAATAAATACATTTTTTTTTGACATTTTAGTTTCATAAGTAGGTTCAAAGTATTGACCACAAAACAAACATAGTTTTAGTCCTCATATCGCCTTGGTCCTTGATATTATACATTGATTTTTGATGTCCCTATTATGTAATTAAGACAACTCAACTTAGTTGAGTTAAGTTGTATTCAATTCAACTCAACTTTCACACAACCCAAACTAACTAACAATTTATAAACAATCGCTGCCATCTTTGTTGTGTTTTGACAGACAACTTTTCTATCAAGGTTGTGTATGCCAATACGGACAATACCGAAATTTGAATTGCATAAAACAAAGAGACAACTCAACTTTATTTGTAGTTGTCTTACATAATAGCGGTATGAAACAAGGATACGTGTGTTTATTTGAATTGCAGAATGCAGATCTTAGCAGTTTTTGTCTTTGTCGACTTCGTGTACAGAATTCCACTTAAAGCTCTTTAAGAATGTTTAAAAAAATAAAAAGTCAGTATGTTGAATCAAAAAAAATTTAAAAAAATATTGGAAATAAAAAAACATGCCTTTTTGAAGAAAAACAAGCTTAAAGCCTTAGCTAATGAAATAATGCCTAAAAGGCATGAAAAAGCCTTAGTTGGCATCGCTGCTCCTACCGCTGCGCTGTGAAGTGTGAACTGTGATGTAGTCATAGCTCATAGTCAGTTCACTTTTTTACCTAATAATTTTCTGATTTTTTCTGAGGGGAGTATCCTCTGTTCATAGGCCGCTTTCTTATGCAATAAAATAACACGCTTTTCTCCGAGTTATTTGGTGAATTTTGTAAGTATCTTTTAAAAAATAAACATACTGATGTGTTTATAAAGTTTATAAACAAGTCGCTAAGTGAGAAATCAAGTGTTTTGAGTCTTGGCTATGATCTTCGTACCTATGTAAATACGTTTGAAGAAATGTTTCAAAGAGTAAGTACATAGACGATTTTGCTGAAGCTCCACAAAAACCCCAAATGCTCGATTTAAACACTCATTTAAAGAACCTTTATGTAGAAATAAAGGACAATATTATAAGACATGATATAAATCATGTTTACACGAAATACATATGAAAGTTTTGCACTCAAGATGGAAAAATATCTTCATTAATTTAATTTCTTCCTGGAGTTTTCGATTGTATGGCTTTAAAAAATAACTGAAGGTTTTGTATACATAGATAGGTACTACCTACACCTTCCCTTCGACATTTTGATATTTTTCGACTTCGACTTACCATTTAAAATTATTCACGCCACGCCACTGATACATAATCAAGATAACGATGATATCCTTTTTCATAAAACTACTGTATTCATAGTAAGCGGTTTTTAAATCACTTACGAGTCCGCTAAATACCGTTTGATTGTCAAGCCTTTTCCTATAACGAAATGTTCAACATATTTATAAGCCCTAAATTAATAGCGCGTTATAAAAGCTTCTGCACAAAATAGAAGCAAATTTATCATTGTCTTTAAATAAATTAACCAAATTATAATCAATTAGGCGGAGAGGAATATTAGTTTGTTCTAAATTTATGCGTCCAGTTCTGGCACTTAATTTCAAATAATCCTATACCGACTGAAACCCATAAAACCTCATGCTCTCCTATGACCTACATGATTGTAATAAATTATGCATTCACTAGGATTAACACTAGCCATGCAAATTTTTTGAACCAAGAATCGTCATAATTAACATTTTAATAGCCCTAGTCGGCGCGGTCCGTCCGGAAGCTGTTTTATATAGCTCTCTGGCTCTGGAGCCATATGGACAAAAAAAATACCTCCAGCGAAGCGTAAACATAGTTGAACTATACAATGATTGTGTGTGTGAGCGAGGGGAACAGACAAAAAAAAATATGCGAAGGCGTGACGCTCGAAAAATCATCTCCATACTGATAATAATAGCGTTTCCGCAGGAGAGATGCACCAGTAAGCAGATACATACTTTTTTTTAGACCCACTTGAAATTATTTCAAAATGTCATTATAACACTGGGCCTTACCAATAATCATTTTTAATCTTCAACTTAAATATTTTGACGTTCACAATGGATATGGAAATGTTCGTCATTGTGACTTCGTAAAAATTAGCCTGGACACTAAAAATGATTATTAGTACCGCGGAATAGCACGAATTGTATGAGTTTTCACAAGTCTTTGATTAAAATCGGCAGTAACATAAAAATATTTATAACCATGTATGGATAGAAAATATTCTCGAGTGGTTGCAATTTGGTTGCTGGCCAGAAAACTCACCTGTGATAGAGAAACTTTCTTAGAAAAATACATAAATACTGTTTGAAACACCGGATGACATTAATACTATATTATTAACATAAACCTACACCGTAGTCAATTTATCGAACTGACCCACAGCCACATATATGGTAATGTTGTAATTCCAATCCAGCCAGTTTTTGTTCCATGGAATAACAAATGTAAGACCATTGTCCAAACGAATTGATGTCACGCTTTATTAATCGATTGCGTTTAATTTCCGGTCCAACCGACGCGACGCCTATATTGATTACGCATAAAGAAGGTCTGCATGCGGTACACTTCACTGGGACCCGCTCCATATATGAGTATACCGTCGACGCCGCATTGACCACTAAACAAAATGAAATTAAAATAGTTTTCGATGACAGAATAAGCCACCGTTATGAATCACTTACAAATGTCAAATCGATGACTCAATCAAAGATTAATCTACATTCTTGACGCTACCAACTGTTTGCTATTTCGTCGGTTTTTTTTTCACAGCTACATTGTAGGCACTTTGTTAAATCAGATTAAAGAAGCAACAAAAGAGTTGCTACTTGCTTACCACCCAATAACAAGATCTATCTTCTACGATATGCTTTATATGTGTACCGACCGACAATTAGCATGCAGATCATGAGGAGGAAGTCCGCACTGAAAAAAAATTGACTTTGGTTAAAAATGTGCGCAGGTAAACACAAAGCGATACTCAAAAAGATGAATTACCTCCGTGGTAGCAAGTGGTATTTAAATACTGGTTAGTTATCGTACTTTTAAAATAAATTTTCTCAGCTTAACCACAAGATGAGTTTCAACTGAATAAGGTGTTAATCTGGGGGGTAAATAGTGCTCCTGCTTGTATAGGTGTCGACGAAATGAGAGTAGGTACATAATTTAGGTATTATAGTGAAGGATAGGTCAGTTGGGCATTAAAGGTAACGCCTTCATTTCGAACCAGAATTGATTTGGAAATTTTTTGATTGCCTCTAATCAATTTCGGATAAGTAGGTAGATACTATATTTGAGTGTCTAGAGAAACTATTGACCGCTCAAAACTTGGTTTGGGTTAGTACAGCGTATAACAATCTAGTTGGCGATTAAGTACTTGATCTACTTCCGCGCTGTGGCCTGTTTTGTCAGACGTTCGAAAAAAGTTGGCACAGTGGACAAACATTTTTGTCTTTATGTTAAACAAAAAACTTCTCATCAGTTAGTAGTCCAGCGCACTAACCAACTGAGTCCCTATGCTCCATACAAAATTAAGCCTTTTGGAGTGCGGAGGGATTTCCGCTAAGCTTAATATACAGCTAAAGTTGTGTTAGAGTGTCGCCTTGGTTCTACCTCATCATCTCAAGTTAGCATTACTGGACTACAGGAAATGAGTAGAGACAGTAGAAAAATATGTGGGAAGTATTGTCTAGAATCTAGATAGATCGAAGGCGAAACGGAACTAAATGTAGTCAGCCGAATCGAAGGTTCCATCGAGGTCATAAAGTAAATGCTGTGAAATTATCAGCGTCAATCCCAACTAGCGAGAATCGTTGTTACTCTTCGCTTCCTCACTGAAGTATGGATATTGTTGATAAATGCAATGGTCGGCCCAATGCGAGTACCACTGAAGTATATACTGGAACTCAAGCATTCCAACAATCTTATATAACACTAAAGAAAAATCCATTACAAGCATGCCCTCATATTCGGCCTCCCTACAAACGATTTCTGCAGGAGCTGCATATGGGTGAAGAGGAGGAGGAGACTATTCTTCACCTCTTATGCACATGCCTAGCCCTCTCATAGTATTCTCGAAGAAAACTTCTTCGACAATCTCAGCGAACTCGCTAATATAACATCAGCCGCCTCCAATGTTTTATTTTTAGCTCCTGTTGGTTCAAAGGGTAGTTTTGAGATCATTATCACAGTTTTGAGATGCTGGTGGTATCACAATGGACTTACTCTGACCTAAGTGTGGCTTCCCGTATCTAACCTAACCACGAGAGAGATGGATACAATGCTGCCAAATATTATTCCAGTTATTTTCTCCTTTCATACAAGCTAAGAATGTCAGCTGTGCTTGTGTTTTCCAAAGCGTTGACATTGTTGGGGAAGCAATTTTTCAGGTAAACGCAGTACCCAGAGACTGGGTACATAATGGTTTCCTGTACCTATATTCATCTCTGTGTACAAGCTTTCACTATTAACGCTAGATCAGCCTAGTCTACCAAGACCGTCGGCTGCACCACTGAGATTGTACTTTACAGTTACATATATCGTTAAAAGATACGTACAGCATTTTTCCATTACTTTAGACTTGAGTTTGCTATAGATTTTGGGGATTTCCTATCAACTTTTTTCTCCATGTCTACACTAATAGCTATAGCCCGCTTGGATATTAGTACCTATATAATATACAACTTGACAAGTTATCAATTTCGACTGCATAGACACTACAATTTTTCGAGAAGCAGAAGGAGAACATCCTTTGCCAACTCCTTCGGAGTTTTTCGAGGCGTCCGCGAAGATTAATAGTGATCTATCCGCGATAGGACATTGAGGTCATACTTCCATCTTTTAAGGATTGACTTTTAGCACTTCTTACTTACTTACTTTAGATGGCGCTCACAGTCCGGAGTGTTTCACGGCTTGAACCAACAATCCCTCCAGCCAGCTCGGTCCCTAGCTAGCTGCCTCGAATTACGCACACCAAGTTGGTAGAGGTAGCTTTCCAATTGTGAGCGCCATCTGAGGTGGGGTCTTCCTCTGCTTCGTTGTCCCTGAGGGGTGGACTCAAAGACTCGTCGAACCGTGAGATCTCCCAATAGTTGAACGGACTTTATGAAAAATTTTACCTGTGATGTTGGCTTGCGAGTTCCGTACAATTGCTTCAAGAATGATGTAAAATAAGTTACATGATAGCGCGTCACATTGTCTTAAGCTTTTTTCGACATCAAAGGATTCGTTATTTCCCACTTTAACGGAGCAGCGAGATTTCTCCATCGTCATCCTGCACAGACGGACGAATTTTCCAGGGATAATATTTCAATATTAATATTATGTAGGTATGCTCTTCTATATACAGCCTAATGGTGGATTTATATCACCACACCACGCAATTTTGCATGACTTCAGAGAGAAATATCCGTTTTTCCACAGTCAAGGCTAATGATGTATAAGAGTGAGACCAAAAGTCTAACAGTTGAATTTAGGACGCCATAACTTTTTTATGGAGATTTGTGGTCTCACTCTTACAGATCATTAGCATTAACTGTAGGAAACGGATCTCTCTCTCTCTCTCTCTCTCTGAAGTCATGCAAAATTGCGTGGCGTGGTAATGTAAATCCAGCATAAGTAGAATAATAATTCGACCGTTTGTTTGTGTCTCCGCTTTTGGAATACCTAAACATAATGCCCCGTTCACAATGTGGGCGTGATAACTAGACGAGAGCGAGGCGAGAATCGCTCTCGCCTCGTTCTCGCTTTAACCTCGTCCGGCAATTCACAATGAAACGTGGTACGTCGGCGAGTTTTTCTGACAAAGAATACGAGGGACCACTGAAACTACAAACCATATTGCCACTTAGATTTTTTTTACAAAGAGAGCTGCTCTTTTATTGCTTTTTTATCACTATTGCATGCAGTTTGAATATTTTAAAAACAACCAATTCGCAGTTTTTAGGCGTCGGTCGCTTATATAACTATCAGTAAAATGCAACCGAAAAAAATTCTGTTGCTTTTTTTGAGCACTTCACCTTAGTGATTGAACTCAATCTTGGTCTTAAAATGTTGTTTATGAATTATAAAGTTAGTTAAAAAAAAAATTAAGCAATTGTTGTCTAAGGTTGAAAACTCACCGGATAAAGCAAAACGTGTTTTTTTTGTTTCGTGAAACAAGAGCACATTTTATGAGGCAACACACACCAAAGCAAATGAAACAAAACACATGTTTTTGCTTTTAAGTGTTTCGGTGGTGGTTGTCGAAAATACATGCCATTGTATACAAGCATAACACACACCGAATGCAACAAAACCGTTTCGAACCAGCGTCGTTGACGATAATTGCCAACTTTCTTAGAGCGCAACACACACCAAAGAAAACAAAACATAAAAACCAAAGCAAAACAGAAAAACATGTTTCGTTGCCGATAGTTAACCTCTTGTTTTTGCGAAACAAAATTTACATGTCATTGTTTTTAAAATGTAAATAAGATTTGCACAACTTCAAAAGCAAGTCGTAAATTCCACACCAAACGAAACAAGAAAGCAAAACGTTTTGTTTTGCTACATTCTGTTTCGCTTGGTGTGTGTTCAAATAAAAAAGATTTTTTTTTTTCGAATCAAAAACTTGTTGTTTAATCTAGTCTACATTTTCTTTTTTTGTTGAACTTCTTAGTTAATTCCAGAACAGGTTCCAATGAATTTCTATGAAAAGCTTACAGTCTTACATCCTAATAAAATTTGCTCAAGAAAATGACCCCCAATAACCAAGAAATCAAAAAGAAACACACTCAAAATATATATTTTATATATATATTTTCGGGGCAATGTTTGTTTAAAGAAATACGAAATTCCACTTTTCACCGTCATTCATTATTATGGGAAAATAAGTTCTAACATTATCGCTGACTTATTTAAAAATTTCTCAGAATAATCAAACCGTATCAAAATAATAACAAAAAAAAAACGATAAAAGTGCCGCCCTGTTTGCTTGAGAAAATACAAGTGGCAACTTTAAGTACATTTCTATGAAAATGGCGTCGCTTCCCACTCAGAGAGTAAATGTCATCGGTGTCTCGGGCGAGATTTTTCCAAATTTTCGAAATGGTCGCGAGCCGAGGCAACGAGTCTCGCGCCATTGTGTATTGCTGGTGCTGCATGCATTTCCTTTGATTGGAAATTATTTGACAACTCGCGCTAGACTCGATATCGCTCTCGTCTCGCTCTCTCGCTGTATTGTGAATTGGCCATAAGCCTCCCTCTCAAGTAGGTACATATGTAGTAGATGATAGATCACTATAGTTTCTGCGTACCTCTAAAGTATCATAATATAGATATTAATTCAGCTTTCTGACATTCGAGAAATAGTTAGTCTGCATCCCAATCCATTATATTATGTACATCTCAAAGTGAACCAAAAAAAATTGTTGCACAATTTCCTCCGACCTGTGCTTCTTAGTCCTTATTAAATTAATTTCTTGCAATCTACACCTAACTCATAAAAAATATAATGTTTTCAAATTTACAACCAACATTGTTCTTTTTTGCAACAATTTATCTTTTTCATGCACATTTTCCAAGGCACGTACATGCATGGAAAAAAAGTAGGTACATGTGCACAATCTAAGCCCACGCTCACATCTGCTCACGTTTGCATGTATGATTTGCTTATTGTTGTTGACAAAAAGACAGAATTTCACAAAAATTACATCCAAATGTCCGCCCAAGAGGTGAGAATGATATTTAATAAACGCACCGCACACGCAACCAGTAATGCACACCGCATCGAGGTTGAGAGAGATACTATACAGATACGAATGACACGTCGCGTCGTCGCGCGTTGATCGTGGGTTAAAATCGAGGGCGGAACGGAAATGCACTAATGGTAATGCATTTCGAAACTCCAACTCAGGTGGGTGTCTCGAATAGAGATCAGTTTTGATATAGATAATTATTTTCAATGCTAAAAGCTAAATAAAACTTTTTTATCACAATATCGCTAGAAAGTCTATAAAAATGAAAACTGTTATTAAACAAACCGGAAATCCCATTAATTTGTTGCTAAACATTCCATTTAAAATTGGAAGAAAACAATTTTGACAGCGACGACAAATAGCAGATGCCAATTAAGGACCCTCTTCTATACACTCCACATCCATACCAATCAAAGATAATCTCATTAGTGTTACATTTGAAATCTATGTCTTGGTCTGAAAACGAATAAATCTGCGCGTTTGTGTCACTTCGCCAGAAATGGAAGTCCGATGGCCAGAAAAAGAATAATGGACACCCTCGCAAGATATTCAAAAACATGTTATCGCTCTTGAGGTGGAAGCCCCTCACAGCTTCCCTGACCGTGTCGTCGGTGGTTTTATTGATGCACAATGGAACCGTTCGTTGTTGTCGCAGAATCGCTTTCTGCGGTTCTTGATTCGGAGCTGTTTATGTCAAATTAAAATTTATACCCAAAAGGTGCCAATAAATGTCATCGTCGTCGTCGCGTCGCGTCGGTTGGTGTGTGTATCTGTTTTTTATTCAGTTCCAATCCAACTTCAAGTGAACAAGTTTAAATGGCCCGATGGAAGTAGTTTGGGCACTTTTCACACAAATTCCCACTAAAATGGTCCTTCGCAGAAAAACAATAATACAAAAAAAAAACGAGGAAACTCCTGGTCTCGATTTAAATTGAATTCGAAACACTGCATGGTGGAAGATGTCGGTACGGTAGATGTGTGGGCAGAGAATGCGCATGGGTAGATATCGGAGCACATTGCGCGTGATCATCGTTAAGACGATGGGTAGCAAGAGTGCTCCAAGAATGCCTATGTGTGCCTGATGAAACTGCGGAAGAAAATCAAACTGCGACAGATGGGAGTCAAACATTAAAATTAGGGAATTATGTAATGTGTGGGGTGCACGGGATTGACTTAAAGAAGTGGTTCCTTATTATTGTTTTAAAATTTGACAGTTTTCTGACACAGGAATGTTTGGGACCTTGCTATGTATTTCTTAATTTGTAACGTATTTGCGCAGAGTGTGAGAAACTGCAAAGAACTTGTGGCGGAATTGTTGAAGCAAATGAACATCATATTGGACTTTGGACATGGCTGGTATATCCAAACAAGAATGTGAGAACAAACTAAAATGCCGTTATCCTATATTTCCTTCATTCGACAAAGGTCCGTGTGCCCTACGAGCAAAGGAGTAGGGAAGAGCACAGGCTTCTTCGAAGGAAAAGGAAAAAGTTATGAGAAGCAATGCAGAAACAATGTTCAGAAGTTTAATAGAAAGGTTGGAAAAGAACGTGTTAGCTATAGGGCTAAAAGACCCAATGTCCTTCTTCTAGTGACACCGCTTCGAATGAATCTTCCATGTGATTTCATGACTCTGTCATTCGATGACAGCCTCAAAAGGTGACAGATTTAAACTGTCGCAGATACCACAGTTAGGTTTAGGTTAGGTTTACGGGTTGGCAAAGCAGGGTAAATCCTACTGTACCCTCCACTTAGGTCCTTGATCTAGACCCATTGTGATGCCATTTTAGATGGGGGTTAACCGTTGATGTTAGGGATGGTTGGCCTCATGTTCCTTCTTCTAGTGATTACTCGACGCCGTCCAGCCATCCTGATTTCCTCAGAAACCTATAAAGAGCAGAAAGTTCTTATAGGTCATGGAAGTAATGACTTCCAAGTGTTCTTTTCCTCAAGTGACAGAGTCTCTGACAGAGGAAGTAAGGTGTGTCCTCATGGACTTCTTCGTCTCCGCAGTCTCTATATATACATCGTCATCGTCATCTTTGAGAATTAGTTTCATTGTATGGTTTCTTAGGAAGTTATGAACTTGGATTTTATTTCAATAGCAGAAACTCTGCTTGGTTTCTTGGTATTCCCAACAATGACACCTTACTCCTCCGCGATTGCCAGAACTTCTGCTTGGAAGACACTGCTGCTATCAGGTAACTTGATTGAGCAGTGTATGATTAATTCTTCCCCAGAGAATATAGCGGAACCGGTTCATCTTCGATCCTTCTGTGTAGATGGATATCGATTTCCATTTGGTTCCATTCATCTCTACTCGAAAACGAGCAGGAGAATGGTCTTTTAAAGTTTATAGATGGTGAATCATATAGTCAGAAGTGAAAACGTTCCCAATGTATTTCCCTAGAATTTGTGCGTGCCCAAAATTGCACGGGTTCCAAGTATTAGTTTAACTAATCCTTAAGGTACTTTTGGTAACAGATTCCTCCATGTCTAGGTCTAGAGGAGTCACATTGAGAATTGCCTTCAGTCCAGCCGTAGGTGTGGTTTTCATTGCACTGGTTGTAAAAATCACTTTTGTCGGCTTTAAAACATCAAAAACGATCCAAATTTTATTTGCTCGGGTTGCTGCTTTACAGGCCACGTATTTTCGAGGACATAAATATTCCCTAAAGGACCTTTGTTTAGTCATAGCGCTTCACTATTACTAATTGTTTTTGTCCACCTTATGTTAGGTTAGTCGCAGGGTTGTGAGGAAAACCGTTCCAAGACAAATAAAGAATTTGGAGCGCCTTGAAAGACAATCTTTTGCAGAGGAAAATTCCATATTATTCCGATTTTTTTCTCTTGAAATTATAATATTTCAAAACACCAACAGCTACAGCGCCCATTGCAACATTTTTGCCTCGAAATTAATCTTCATTTTCGCATTTCCGCCGGTGGGAAAAGTTAATCTCCCATTCAAAAATATTCAGTTACATTGTAACCAACAAACAAATACCATTTGACACCTACGTACATTATCTCTCTCTGCATCTATAAACTATGATGACAATGGTGGCATCATGCCTTGGTGCACAGTTCCTTCTCCATTTTTGTATTTATTAACAAATTCAGAAACTGCAGCGATTTCTCCAACGCACGCGTGCGCTCACGCCAGACCAGAATGAAATTGATGCGAGAGATCTTCTTCTATACTCGGCTGCATCTCTGGCATGTGGAGTGGAGTGGTGCATCCCGTCGAGCGTTGCATTGTGATATATGAAAGTTCATATTGTCTGCTCTATATGTCTTTGTGTTCTTCTTTTTAGAAAGTAGCTATAATTTTACTCAATCTTTTGAATAGTGTTTGAATGTGTTCAGGTGACTGGTTTGTTGTAGGGCAATAAACTGCCCACATTAATAGACACACGCTCTGTATGGTCCAGCATAATGTTGTAACGTTTTGTTTTGGATTTTCCTGTGATAAATTTCTGTAGGTGGCATCTCTAAGGTGAATAATAAATCGTAAGGAATGTATTTTTTATTACTTAAGGAAGCATTAACACACCTTTTATTAATTTTTCTAGTTCGTAGGTTTTCGGTTTTATTTGGACTGTCATGATTAAGACCCGCGTAGGTAATATAACCTATCGATTGAGAAGAATAATTTATTATAAACGTAATAAATAATCTTGATTATTCGTACAGTAGGGTAATTTTGACAGAAGCCGCCATCAGATTTGAAAATGACACACGTGACAGCATCCGCACCACGCAAAAATGGAACCGTGAGAAAATCATTTCAACACACTCCTGCGTTCATTAATATAATTCAGATGCATTGTTGTTCAAGCCAGTTTACACGATTAATGGAAAATGTTTAAGCCTTTGAATTCCTTTTATGGAGCCTAAATGCACTCGTTTAACACATCGACACCAATTTATGTGCATCCATCGAGACACTCATGAAAACTCATCATGCGGGTAATTAATCAGACATTACTCCATATCAATCATCAATCTCTTACGACAACAATCAAAGAAAAAACTCGAATCTATTAGATACTAAATTATCGGCTAATTTCCCACTGTTCGTACTGTCAAACCGGAGCACTACAATAACAGTTTAATTGAATTATGTTATTAAGCCGAAACCAAGTTTGCTGAACATAGCCATTTAGCCATCGCATCGGGTGGCTATCGGAATCGTAGTTAACAACTGTACTGTTGCATTTATGTAGCTGTGTAATTGCAATTGACCACACTGCCCCGAGCCCGATGGTTTATTGATCTCAAAAAATATATGCCGTGAAACGCCACCAGTTGCGGTGTCTCGTGAATCGTGGTTTGTCAAAATGCTAAGTAAAATGAGAGACCAAACTGATGCGTGTTGGTGTTCCTCGCAGATGGCTAATTGTGTTTTGGGTGGAGTGCACCTGTAGATGGATTCTTATAGTTCTGGATTTTTGCCAAATTATGTAGTTTTATGTACCGATTGGCTTTTTGAGTAATACGTTTAGGGTTACCAGGAAAATTTGAATCTCGTTGTAGAAATATAGGAAACTTTTTGCACGAAAGTAATGTGTTCACAAAGCTACTATTACACAAGTCAAAAATCGTGTCAACTGACGTCAGATCAAATCAAATTGCGAATCGGTAAATCTATCGGAGTGGATGTGATCCGATTAAGAATGCTCAAGCCCCTTGGTTAAGAGAAAGTTAAATGGCTCCCTCGTGACGATAAAGTGAACTTAGAATGCGACGAACATCTGACGAATGGCAAACTGGGATGATTGTGCTACTTTTCGTGAAAGGCAGTAGGTATATACCTAAAGGGTTTCTCCGAACTTTTAAGTTTCACTATTTGCTGAGGTACCTATAGTGGTGGAAGCGCTTTGCAGTCCTATGGTTGAGTAAAGCCTGGAGCAATGGAGTTTTCGTCAGGACGACCAGTTATTCACTCCAAACGGTACCTAAAAATGTATGCCAAACCTGGGGGGACATATTTTCTAGGCTTTGAGAAGGCATAGTACTGAGTCGTTAGGTTAGGTGTTGCTACAGTCCGGGGTCGACCTGGGCCTGAGTATCTCGAGGTAAACTCCGTACAGCAATAGAATGAAAACCTTTGAAAAACCTACGGGTTGTTGCACCATTCCGAGGTATTTTCAAATTTAAGTAAAATTCTAAAAATTATTCTAAGTCCTCGGTTAAATTACCGCCAAAGAATATATTTCCTAAGTGGCAGAGCGCTGGGCAGTGGCAAAGAAAGTATGGGGTGTCCTCACGCAGTCACGCACCTTCTCACCATCGCATTTAATGCACAGAAGGAGTACGTGTAACTATGGAATTGATTGTTATTTCCTGGAGAGCCATATTCGATCTCACAAACTTTTAAAGATGTGTTCGGATAAACGACGTTAAATCAATAGTTCTTATTGTTTCCTTCAGTTTCTATTTTTTGACATGCAATCATTGGGTCTTCCCAAACTCTTGCAAATTTTGTAGTATGTGTAATGTGCAAATATTATGAGTGGGCTATGCGAGTTTACAGAAAAAAAATGGGTATTCAAAACGTGCCCCACAAATGTATTCAGTGAGCGTCAAAAGTGTGTGAACACCGATGCTCTTTTGAATTTTCTTTAGGGTCTTGCAATAGGCCTAAAAAAATCAAAAATATGTTAAAAGTTTGATAACGAAATAATAATAGAAAAATCTATTTCATTTCGACATCATAAAGTACGAGTATCTTACAGATATTAAAAAAAATTGTTTCTAAAACTCCAAAGACAAATGAAAACCGCAGTGGTGTTCACTTATTTAAGCATTTTTAATGTTGGAATGGACTCTTGGTCAGTAATGTCTTCCAAATGATAAGATTCTAAAACCAAGCCCTGTAATGAAACTGTATGCAACCTTGTGGGACTGCAATATTTTGTGGCAATATGAGAACCTGCTCAGAATAATTAGATAGAATGTCCCTCATTTTGACGTTGCACCAGTTTTAAATACACAATCGATATAAGCTATATACATACATATCTACCAACTAGCTATACCCGCCCGGCTTTGCTCGTGCATAGAAATTGTATTGCTAGATCTTAGATAATAATGTTCTTTCGTAAAATGCGAAAAATTAGAATATGTAAATTGATTTTCTGGAATTTTCTTTCTGCCTAAACCTGAAATACAGCAATGCGAACAAAACAAAAAAAGGATCATGAAAATCGGCCCAGACAGCGGTTATCGAGTTTCACCCCATAGAAGATGTTTTTTGTATGGGCGGTGCCACGCCCCCTTTGTCCAATTTTGACCAATCTTCACAGAAACACTCCTGGGCCAATACCTAGGATTGTCTGTAAATTTCAACTCAATCGATTCGGCGGTTTTCGAGATATAAGATTTCGAATGTTTTTTTTTGTATGGGCGGTGCCACGCCCCTTTGTCCAATTTTGACCAAATAAAGCCTATACGTTGCCCATTCTTAAGGCCTACATTTTCCAAAAATACCATACCAATTACAAATTAATGTCAAAAGCTAACTCCGCTCTAGGATTTCTAAAAAGAAATTCGACGGATTTCAAGGATCCCTATACACTTAAGGCCATTTATATAAGCATGGTTCGCCCATGTCTGGAATATTGTAGTGTTGTCTGGAACCCGTTTTCTTTGAAAAACATCAAAAGAATAGAAAATGTTCAAAAAAACTTTTTGCGCTTTGCTCTGCGTCGTTCCTTTCTGAATGACAATGTACATCATTCTTACCGCTCTAAATGTTTGTTGTTGGGTCTTGATACTCTCGAAGTTCGCCGTAAAATGTATTGTATTATATTCGTCAGAGATTTACTCTGTTCTTCCATTGATTGTGCTAATTTACTTTCCTTAATTTGTATTTATGCCCCCCAAAGGGTTCTTAGGGCTAGACCACTGTTATTGGAAGTTCATCACTCCACTTTGTACGGGGCCAATGAGCCTGTTACGTTTTGCTGTAGACTATTTAATGTTGTATATGATCAACTAGATATTGTATTACCCAGAACTAGATTTAAGGAACTAGCATTGGTAGCATTAAGATAATTGTTGTACTTTATATATTTTGAATTTTTTCTTGATCTGTTGATGAAATTTATCGTAGATCTAAATAAATAAATCTAAATCTAAATCTAAAATCGGGTTAGTAGTTCTTACGTGATTGTGGAACAAAGAAAAAATCTACAATTTTATTATATGTATGTAGTATAGATGCTTTTTAATTTTTTTTTTTTGTATTATTTGAAATTTTATTCATGAGCTTATTCTTGTTTTTTAATTTTTTTTTTTATTGTTGAGTGTTTATTATTTGAAATCGGATTGCAGCACCATCTACTGGGTTCATTTGGGAATCTAAACCATCCTTAGACCCATTCAAACACACACACACAAAATTTCATTAAAATCGGTTCAGACGTTTAGGACGAGTTCGGTTACAAAAGCGTACAGAAGAATTAATATATAGATATGTATCTAGATAAATAAATGTATCTTTTAACCGTGTCATTAAAAAAAATATCTATCATGCATAAGATACAGATATAGCTCACATTTATGTATAGCTTTACACTGATGAACATTTATGAAGTAAATTTACTGTAGAAACCTTCCTTACTTAGTTTTAGGTGGAAAAAATATCACAACACTGCTGGCAACTCTACTTTCTCCTAATTGTGCACTTCTTTTGCCAGCTCCCACATAAGTTTGCGGATATCTCAACGAATTCTTCCATAAATTTGAATTAATTGCACACTTTGCACAGTATATGAAGCACCACCACCATCACCCTGATATGGCCTCGGTGTCTCTAAATGCTGAAGTGTTACGCTATAGCAATAGTAGACGGTCTTGGGAAATTCTATGATTTGGCGAACATGGTTGGCACCATGTTCTCAAGACTTGTCTATCTCAAATATTTATCCACTGCAGCGGAGTACGCAAAATGTGTGCGCACAGTTGCAACGAAGTGTTGTTCTTTCGCAACATGGGAGTTTAATTGCGCGCCAGCTCTAGAATCGTAAAATGTTTTGACAGTATTGCAGAATTTGACTAAGCACCTATAGCAAGCGAGCAAAGTATATACATATATGCCTAAGGTCATAAATAGATGCATTTTCACTTCCAAAATCGTGCTCAATTCAAAGATACGCCAGATTATAGGAGCATGTTCAATGGAATCTCGTTTGCCGGATGGCTGCTTGCAATTTCATTCATAAAACTTTGCTAATTAGAGAGTTCGTGAGAGTTTCAAGCGGTCGAAGATTAGACGTGGTATGGTAGCCTTTTGTATTCACAAGATCTGGTGAATAGACCTTAAGCGGATTTTTTTTTTAGCAACGTGAACGGAACAAAAACTCATCTGGGGCATTAATGCATCCCATCAACCTTTTCCTTGCATTGTTCCATGGCACATTATGTATGTACCTGGTAGACGTTATAACCATTCCAGACCTCCATCCATAGCCACCCGTATCCGTATGCATGTAAATGAAATTAAATGCGCGGCTGACGCGACTCAGATGAGTGGGTCGCTTTGTTTGAATGAATTTAGTATCCGCTGCGAGCTGACGTTTGTTCGCAGTCGTCTTTTGTCATTTGAAACTTGTTCCAACGGAAGTAAACAAAGCTGGGGCTGAGCTGAGGCTGACGCTTTTGCCAAACATCACCGATGTATGTACCCAGATCCAGCAATAAATAGAAATGGTCACGCGTGCGTAATCCAGGAAATTTAAACACCAAAGGTTTACACAGCTACAGATAGCAAATTAAAAATAAAGTACATACCTCGCTATGGTTTGGGAAGGTAGGTAATGAAAACCGAAAGAGGTAGCTAAGAGATGACCATTTCATTCATTGTTTCAAAATCGGATTTTGTGACTGCCATCAGAGAGGAGGTAATTGGATATTGTAAGCGGATGCATGACGGAAGATGGCATGTTGGCGCAGGTGAATAAATACGGTAATTGTATGTTGTTGTTGTTTTTTTTTTTTTTTTTTTTTTTTCAGATTAGACAAAAGAGAGGACATACGCTGACTGGGGCCTGTCATTGCCAGAACAATGGGAATAATTAGGCTTTATTTTTGGAAACAAGAGGTAGGTACTTATAACGATATTTTGATATGTTAATAATTGCTATTTATATTTGTCGAATTTAATTATCGCCTGTGGGGTCACAGCAAATAATTCCCTAAGGCTTGACGTTCAACATTAAAAATGGTAGGTAACCTCTTTCAGACAGCTGAGTTGAGGTTTTTAAATGATGACATTTTTTGCATGGACTTGTCTCCCGTTGACAGTCAGAAATGCACACACTAAACTTTCGCTGTGTTTACCGAAAATTAAACCAACAACGCCGACTGAATTGAGAATTCCTAGCCATCGCCATGTTCAGAAATTGTAAAATTACTACAACCCCGTTTGGCGTATTTTACACTTAGCCAATTAAACAACCTAAAGCCTGGTGACCAGTGAATACGCAGAACCTACGCCAGTTATTGACTGCTGGAAAACCAACGAATTAACTCAGATTTTTTAAGCAGAAAACAAGGCCCGAACCGTATCAGCCACCTTGAACTTCTTGCAGCGTTCTAACAAGAAACTACTCACACTGCATCAATATTCGGTGTAAGGGTAAATTGCTTCAATCACCCGTTTCCGTTTAACACCAGTGTTCTTTCCTGCAGATGCGGTGTCAGACGCTACAGCCGGAGGGTACCAAAGCTCCGTCCGGATTCTGGTGCTTCTTATGCGATCTGTATAAGTGTATAGGTCACACCAGCAATACAACGGAGGCATCACATTTTAGCAGCTTGTATCCGCGATCTTTTTCTTTCGGTCATTACCCAAACCTCATGACCATAAGTAAGAGTTGGAACAAACACCGAATTAAAGACTGACGACGTACATAGGTTTGACACCAAGTTCTGTCCTATAATAACAGAATGACCAAGCTGTCTCAAAATTAACCCAACCTGACCAATCCTTGAGGAAAACTCATCACTCGTGAATAAAACCCCGAGATATTTAAACTTCTTCACCTGTTTCAATTGGACTCCACCTCCACTAACATGTAGAGTGCATTAATCAGGCGTTCTGTAGATGACCATCACTTCAGATTTGTTCACGTTTTTCTCACCTCAGCTTCAACACAAACGGCTACAAACCGATCGAGTGCTCGTTGAATAGAAGTTCAGTCTGAGAGGACGCATGGATGACCAAATCATCAGCGAAGAGCTGATCTCGCAATTCGAAACGTACTTCGCCAAGTCTGCGCTGTAACGTCCAGTCAATATAAGTAATTAAAAAGGAGATGAGAAGAGACGCACCCATGGCGAAGTCCAACGCCCACGGTTTGAAAGGTATTAGTTTAACGCCGTTTACCCGAACACAGCTCTTACAATTTGTGTAAAGAGATTGAATGGCTCTCAAGAGAGAACCGTCAATTCTATACTCCTGTAATACACGCGAGGAACTCGGTCGTCTATGCTTTCTCCAAATTTACGAATCATGGTGTAAACAGGTGTAGCAATGTAGCATACTCCCAAACCTTCTCAAGTATCATTCTGAGAGTGAATAACTGGTCGGCTGTGCTTCTGCCCGGACGAAAACCGCACTGTTCATCTCCTAACCGTGACTCGTCCACAGCTCCGCAACGCGTTTCCAGCACCTTGGCAAATTATTTTCCGGCGAGACTTATGGACCCAATATCAATTAAAAACACGGCTGATCACCAAGTGGCAGATGGAATCGCTAAGGCCTAAATGTAGACTCGCGCCTCAAAATGGAGTGGGGCGACGTGCCATTTTGCCGGTGCCACTTAATCTCGAACAAGTTTTATTTTCGAGTAATTTTCGACGTGGTTTGTAGGGGCATATCTCTTGCCCATACTGACCTATATACCCCAAATGGTTCCAGCAAAATATTGTATTAAACAGAAAGCGAAATATAGAAAGTGCATTCGGAATGTATTCAAAAAAGAACAACAACAATATTTTTGGAAAATTATGAAATTCAAATTCTGTCAAAGCCAATAAAAGATAACATCCATTTAAAAATATGTTACATCCCACACATATACACAGGTATGGTTCGAAAAATTAACATAACAAAGTAAATTACAAAAATGCAATAAAAAACGAAACCAACACTCAAAACCTGAACCCGAAAAAGTCAAACGATGAATGAAACCAATGAAACCAGTAGCTGTAGCATCGCGTTGCCATACCTATATACTTTCCATTTATTTAAACTTTTATACCTAACATGCATCACCTGAGTTGCTCCAGCCATCATCATCTGATCAAATACGATCATTTTAGACTTGTTTTACGAATTTTATGAATGAAAATCCCCACCAAATATTAAGCAAGCAATTAACGCAAATTCAACATAAATGGAACAGCAATTCCAATGCCCAATAGTGGGCAGTTGTCGTCGTCACCATCGAACCATATAAATGCGTTCCATATGCTATGCACAGCACATAAGCAGCCTCTGGAGCCCGACAAGGCCCACACATTCATCTCTCATCCCATATTGCGGAGGCGTCCGTCCCGTGTTTCGAGACAATTCCGCCATACATTACAGTGTGCACCTTTATTCAAATTTGAACAAATTAAAGAGCGCGAACGCTATTAAATTACTAGTGACTTTCGAATCAACAATATTTAACATTAATATAACGAATCTTGGAGAGGTACACCAAGTCTACCATAGAACCGGCTCTATTAATCAAAACCTACACGAAATTTACAAAAACAAAAACAAAACTGATTTTGTTTGTTTTTCTTTTGTTTAGTTGGATGGCAGTTCTGCAGTTGTCAGAAGTGTGACACAGGCCAGCGAGGCAGGGACAGTTTAAGGCCGCGCGCGTTGTCGTCCGTCTGTCCGTATTATTTAGTTGAACCTTATTATCCATGCAGAATTATTCACAAATGATTTTCAAACATTGTTTTTTTTTTGTCCTCTTTGCTTTTATGCCAAATTTGGAATCTTGATGTTGGCATCAAGAAACAAAACGTCAAAATATGCAAATGCAAGTTGTCTGTGGTAGGAAAGAGTAAGAGACAACACAAAAAGCACAGAACAAAAATAATGGTATACGGAACAAGAAAATCTTATACTATGGAAAGTGGTCGGTAACACCTACGCATGGGCGCCTAAATGTATGGAGTCCATCCTGTATATGCCTGGTGCTTGCGATTCAACAACCTTTCGGAGACATCTCTTGTGGCAGTTGATTTGTGGTACTTTGGGTGGATTTTTTTTTCTTTGAAAGTAGTTTCTTTGAATATACCGGAACTGGAAAAATAATGTTCTCTTGGTTGGAGTTTATTTGAAGAGACGATGGGTTGATATAATTTGCATTATGTATGAGTTTCGATACATAAAATATACAGCAAAGCAAACAGAAATGTTGTTTTAAATAATTTTGAAGGCTTTTAACTCCCACATATTCCTGATTATGGATTTATATAGCCAATAAAGATCACTACTACCTATGTATTTGCTAGTTGGGAGCTTCCGATAGATACGGAATTTTAAATAGATAGGTTTGTCCATATGGAGACAAACACCGTTGTTTTGATATTTAACACAATTGGCAACGCTGCGGAAAACAACTATTCTGATGGCTTGCAGTCATTTCGCTAGAGGAACTTTAGCCATGGGAGAAGTAGAAAAAACCTTAAGATGTAATTTATGTTTTTCCGGGGATCGAACCTAGGATCCCTCGCACAGTAGTCCAGCACACTAGCCACTGCTCTACTGCGGCAGTGAAATTATTTACTGGGGAAATATTCTACTCGTTGGGAGTGCCAAAAACAGTGAATGCGATTTGACGTGTCTAGGTAACTAACTTTTGCACATTACTTTATTATTATGCAAATTGATATAAAAAATTAGATTATAGAACACGCAAACGCAACTCATCCAATTATACATTCATCGTAACCCTGAAACCCGTCATTTTAAAAATCTAGCAATAAAAAGATTAGCTAATCACGTTTAATGTTAAAAAACACATTTATGGATATATGTATTTAAGTGTTCAGTACAAATCAATAGTTCACAAAAATAAGAGTTCACCCAAATGTCGGGTACAAATGACAGCTAAATCTAGCACTGAACTCTTGCCTTGACTAAATGCCTAGGGTTAGATCAGTGCTCAACTAGGGCCCCCCAGCCCCAGGTGAGCTGTTCTCCAATACAACTTTTCATTTTCAGTGGTGGTCAGCAGCGTTGTGCTGAAGTACCCAATTGGGTAATTTGGCTCAAGTATTTCAACTTTGGCTCAATGCTCCGAGCCAAAGAGAAATGGCTCACATTTTTCTTAAATCTTAAACTTCGTTCTTAAAAAAAAATTCATATTCCTATCGGGAATAATGTATGGAAATGTTTCCCATTAGAGACGAACTATACAGAATCATGTCTCTGACCCGAAGAGTCTTTGATTCCAACCCGGAGGGATAGTTGCACCCCGGACTGTAGCGCCATCTAAGTATAAGTAACAAAAAGATCTCATCAGGCATATTTGTTTCGTTTGTCCTTCAGAGTGGTGTCATGGATTATGGCTGTACCTCCCCGTATTAGAGCCAGCATCTGTTTGAGGCTTGATTCTCTGGTAGACTAACCAGAGCCCAATAGTCTTACTCTTGTTGCGGAATATATGAAGCGATTTCCACGTCTTCAAGGTATGGCGTGCAAGCTTCATTCTCCAGGAATCTCATCGTCTTTAGATGATACTTGAAGTTACCTTATGTTAGAAGTACGCTCCTATCTATTTGTGTGTTCCCTGTTTCAAACTTCGCACTGCTTATTTGAAAGAGTACCTTAGCGGTTTACATTGCTGACGAGGAAAACATTTCCTCGGGCACAGAAGTAGACTTCTTAACCATGCTAACTTAGAAATAACAGAACTTTTAAATACTTACAATGTAATCAGGATATTAAGGTGGGTGTAAGACCTCTTGATCTATAAGATTTAGCTAAGACCAAGAAAGTAAGTAATATTTTCAATCAAAATTTATAGAAATTCGACAAACGGCGGATTTATCTTCTCAATTTTTTAAAATGACTCAAAAAAAAATAAATTGCCTAGATATTAGTCGAACGACTTCTGGAGTTTTTTTTTAGATCGGTATAAGGTCCCTCACTCTTCCAGAAGCATCCCGTAATCGCTTAATAGTTCTGCAATGTCTTTCGATGATTTTGCCTTCCAGCGAACTACCAAACAAAAAAAAAAATGTAAAGAAATCTCAACAAATAAAGCACCCCCCCCCCATCTTTCTCTTTAAATAAAGTGGCTCAAACATATGTGAAATGGCTCGGAGATTGGCTCAACTCCAAAATTTCTGCGGAACAACGCTGGTGGTCAGTGCTTTATCGAAATGAAACGCGAGAGTTAGCACAGTGCGCTCTACGGTCCAACTCAAACTAACATAATGGCCCTTATTGTGATTGTCGATCAGCGATCGTCACGACAATTGCGTCGATTGATTTTAGATATTCGTACGCACAAAATTTGTTCACTTTCAAGAGAAAGCATCAGCGTTCCCTCCCTTTTGGTTGGGCAGAGTTCTCATCTGGGTAGAAAATAGTACTCAAATGGCTGCCAAGGTAGTGCGTCTAACAATGCAGCTAAACTAAAGTATACTTTCCAGTTATAAGTATAAAAGTGGTCAAAATTAGAATTTCTTTCAATTTCCGCAATCAGTAATCTATTGACGTAATAACACCATGTGGCCATGCTGATTTTGACAAACAAATTTGATAAAAATAGTGCCTAAATGTGGTGTCGCTATGTATATATTTTTTTTTATGGTATGATCTGTTTTTCTATAAATTGCTTAGTTGTAGTTTTATTGTTTTTGAGACTACATTCTTTAGTTAAAAAATATTATAAATAAACTGAGCTATTTTTTCCTGTTAGAATTCATATAGCTATTCAAACAATAACTTTTAAGACTAATAATGTATTAAGGACGTAGTTCAAAAAGCTATAATTTCGACCAATGTGACTATATCGTATTTTCTTAACATTCATTTCTAGAAAATTCGACTTTAATTTCCCAATATAAATTGTTTTCTTACTTTTACAAATTCACAAATAAATAAAGACGAAGTTAGTTTTCCTTTATTTCATAACAATATGTATGTTGTTTCGCATAGCGAATTATATCTGATTTGTTAAACATCAAATAAATTTGTATGAACACAAAACCGTTTTTCACAGTTTTCCTTAAAAATTGTTGAAAAAGTGCAAAATACGAAAAGCATTGCAAAAATTGCACAAACATAGAAGTTACCTCTCCAATAGTATGAAAATACATCAAAAAGGCAGTGGGCAGATTCACCAGTCAATTCTTGGACTTTGCTGAAGCTTTGACTTAGTTCCAGTGTATACAGAGTCAACTTCGGTGCAAATAAATAGCTAGTTGAAAATCGAAGAACTCCTCATTATTCCTGAAAGTTTTATGTAACGGAGTTTGCTCTACTTAGTGCGTCAGTGCTTGGCCATTCTAGCTCCATTAGTAAATAATATTTATTGAGTAACTTACACATCTTCTTTAAAACAAAAGTAGGTAGGTACATATAACATTAGAATTACGTTGATTACAGTTTTAATTGCACCATAATGTCCATTGTTCAAATTCGTACTATTATTGTATTATGCACATTTCAACAATTTTTAAAGAAAACAAATCTCTCACTACATAAAGTCAATTTTTGTTCTCTTACAAAACGTTTTGTGATTTTATGTTAGAATTGGGCACTTTTTAATCTATGAAATTGACAGGTCATACTAAAATTGTATGGGAAAGTAAAAATTAAGTACTCCTCAAGTGTCAGGTTTAGGAAACAAAAATGTTATGTACATATTTCGAAAAAAATAAAAATGAATTATGTTTATATGTAATGAAATAGTAGTACGCGACGGCTTCAAAGTAGTATCCGTACTCAGTATATAAAAATGTACTCAAAATGAGCAAATGAGTACAATAGTAGCACGGGAGGGAACGCTGGAAAGCATCGACCAGACATATGTAATCGACTACACGCGACTGTCAAATTGACAAATATCAATCGCAATCGACAATCAAAGTTGTCTGTCGATCGACAGTTGTCGATCAACTATCGACACTCACAATAGGGGCCAACATTTAAGAATGTAGAGTTAAGTATGGAAGAATTAATATTGAATTGGTCTAAAAAGTGTGTTATTTAAATTGTTATTTATGTTTAATCTGCTGAATAAAAAAACAGAACATCTATACAAATCGGGATTACATTATTATCAAGGACAAATACCTGCTGACAAACGAACGCGTAGACAAGGGATATGAAAGACAAACACTTATTTTGTGTGCGGTTTTGTACCGATCCTGGAAATGATAGACGGCTGACAATAAAAACAGTTGATCAAACAATAAGTGCAGTACAAATCGGAAACTACTGTCAAGAATTGGCGAAGGACTCAAAACTGAGCCGTATAAATATTTATTTTTATTTCATCCGGCAACTTTTTGATTTTGACAATTTTATCAAAAATTCACTGAGCTGCTTCGAGCCAAGAGGAAGAACTGCAGCGTTATAGAAGCCCAATATGATAAAGTCGCCAAAAAAAAGTGATCAAGAGTTTAAAAAGGAACCTACTTATGTCGTTTTCCATTGGTTTCACTCGGGGATTCACTCATTCCGAAATCCAATGGAACAAGAAAACTGCTTCTGGCTGACTACACTCACGTATTGGTGAAACGTCAAAAATTACTGTATGGCTGCTGCCAGCTGGCTTGTATAAAATACATAAAATGCACTTGTGTAAGTGCTCCTCGAGTGGATTCTGACTTGAAATCGAGAAGCGAAATTCTCTCCTCAGAATCAACAGAAGAGTATTTTTTGCGCCAATGGAACGGTATCAGAAGTGATTTTCTTGATTCCGGAGTCCGGATGCTCCCGGATGCTTCTTTTTGGCCAATGGAAAACGACATTAGACTAACTACAAATAAAACTCAATACTCGATGTAATGTACCTATTTTCTACAAAACCTGCTCATTAGTTTAGTAAGAATGGAAAAGACTGTCAAAATGGCAGTTTGTTGTAGAGATTAATTCTTTCTCTGAGAGATAAACTTATGAAAAACTTAGTGATTGCTTTTGTAGTACCTAATGTATGAAAAATGACAGATGCATTTTGTTTTTCAATAAATTGCAGTGTGTGATGTGACTTTTTTGTTTGTTAATTCCATAAATTACAGTGGTAAAAAAGTCTTCAAAATGTCTGATAAAGGCGAAGAATTTACTAATTTATTAGCAATATTAGATGATTCATCTACCAGCATAATACGACAAATTTTAAATCATCTATCATATTGTCAATTGGCTGACAGCTTTTTCAATTCTACGTGAATATTATTTCATATTATATTTCTATGGAGTATGTGTATGATCAAAACAACACGAGTTCAAAATACAAGTTTTGAGATAAAGATAAAGTTTTAAAGTTCACCAATTTCTTCTAAATCGAGTTTTGTGTATTAAAGTAATTATTAGACGTACAATAATCAATTACTAAAATTTTAAAAATTATACAAAAAAGGTTTTTTAGTGGAGATATGTTATGAGCTACTTATATGTTGTTTTGACAACGTTATTATTTAAAAAATTTAAAATGTCTGTTTGGGCAAAACAGCACATGTGGAGTAATGCCATTTTGATCAAACACAATTATCTGAAAAATTTAGAACTACTACTGGGTCAAAACAATACATGTGGACTTGTGGAGTAATGTCATTTGACCAAACACAATTTTTAAAATACTTGTAATGTGTGGTTAGGACCACTCAATAACTCTGGATTCGGTTTGCTGAAACTTTTGCTGTTAAAACCAAACGAAGACAGATTTTTTTTCTGAATAGTTCAGCATACTCAACTTAATTTCACAAAAAATAGACTTAGGTAGGTAGGTATGTCTTTTTGATTTGTTAATTTGTAAAAAAAAGCTACATTTGAAAAAACTCTTGCCCGAAAGTCGGCAATGTTGTAAAAAGGCGCCAAAAAAGAGATTTTTTTAAAAATCGTCGCCGGGGGACCTGAGATCAAAAAAGGATCCAAATGGCGACTAAAGTCGCCCATCAGTAACGCTCGTCCAACTGCTCGTTTCGTTACTCGTTATTTTGCTGATTTTCTCTTTTCCTGTCATTTTTGATAAGAATTGAGAACGCGTATAGATTATTGCGATCAATTTATATCGATTGCGTTCGATATCGATTTAAACGGCGTATCCAAATAGACCCATTATGTATAGCCTTATGATACACTGCCCTGGCTGTTTGAAAAACTATTGACTACGAAGATTTAAAAAATTGTTACTGTAATCGGTAATCCACAGTAATTTTTTTTATTTCGAACTTATTTGAAATCTGAACTAAAATATTAAAAAAAAAATAAACAAACAGGAACTACAATGTATCTACCTTAAATAAACACAAACCGCACTCATATCCTATACTCATTACAGGAACACCTTCTAATGGTACTCCAAATACTCTTTTTTTTCTGTATAAATAGACAAATAAGTTTCAATTATGTTGGCTCATCATTTATCTTATCGAAAAACTCCAACTGTGATTCTTAGGAATATGCTTTCAATTATCTCTATACGCACAATATTTTAACATTAACCTACACCCCAACAACCATACCCTAAAGTGGCTCATATAATAAAACAAAGAGAAATATAGGTGTACACAATAATCTTGAATAACATAAGATTAATAACCTGTTAAGTACTAGCGGATCGATCGATTGCTGCGATAGGATCTTGAAATGGCATGCGCGCAATCTCAATCTGATTATAATCTCTTCTCTGTGGATTGCAATTAAAGTTCATGCGGCTTATAATTGAACTGTGAGTACAGCACAAATTGCGTTATTAAGCAACCAGCAACGGTCCATAAGTGCAGAGAAACTGATTGAAATTGCAATCTTGTTGATTATTCACAGAGCTCAGGCTAACTCGGACTAGAACTTTTTTTATACCAGCCTACTTCTTTTTGTCTGATCTTCGTACATACAATGGCAGATACAAAAATTAGTAAGTCTATCTAATGAAATGTATGTTAGGCGAGAGATAATCTTTATTTTTAACAAAAACTGGTTTCTTTTAGGAGCGGGGTAGGTATTTGTTTAAAAAATGTATTCGATTGGTATTCAAATTTTAGTGAGTGGGTGTTTTTTTTTTTTTTTTTTTTTTCAATTCAATTTGTTTATTTTAACTTGAAAATATATACGATCTTATTAATTAAAGCTGAGCGACAGATTGTCAACAGAATGAAGAAAAGTCAGTTGATTGAATTATATATTATTTTTATGTATAATTAATTCAATTTTCATATTTTCATTTAAAGTTTTTTGGATGATATTTAGATGAAGAGAAGAAAATTCTATATATGTAGGTATTTGTTTTTTATAATATAGCCATCTCGTGGATCATAAAAAAATTCGAATAGAGCTCACATTTCTTCACCTTGGTTTATCTTCACAGGATATTTTTAGATATTTTAAAATTCCTATTTTGTAATATTTACGTAGTTATACAAACTTATAAATAAAGGGAATTATGTAAATGAATAGGAATGGAATTTGTTTACATACCTACCACGGAAAACGGATCATTGAAAAAAATGTGTCTCTTCCTACTCGTTGAACCATTTTGAGCTTTTTATAGAGCGTAAGAGGCTTTTGACGTCTGTGTTTGTCAGATCACCTAAGTCGTTGTAATCGAAAGCTCCTAAGTCCTAAGTGAAGCTTCCTTCTCCTCTTCATTCATACAGCTTCTGCAAAAGACGTTTGCGAAAAGGCCTAGCCTTATATCGTGCTTTCCTATTAGGCAGGGCCCAAAATTGACACCTATTCTAGTGCCGACTGCCGGTTTGCAGATTTGCAGTCTGTTGAGAGAAATCAATTAAATCCAGCGTAAACCAAATTTTGGCATTCGAAAGAAACTGTAGTTTTCAGAGAAAACAGGAGCAGAAATCTTACTGCACAGCTCACCCCAAAAGCCTGTTGACACATTTATTATTTAACTTAATTTAAGTAAACCACTTTACTTGTGTCGGTCAAGTACGTAGGTACTATCTGACTATGGGAGTGTTTTTTTGAAACCTCACCACACCAACCAGCCGTTCATTTGGACAATTGCCAGCAAGATCAATCCAGCCGAACTTTTATATCGCCAAGTTGGTACACGTAATTTCCTTTGTACATGGACATACGATCCTAGGCATGACTTTCATTCCCATATGTGTTTGCAAAATAAAAAAAGTTAAATTTGAAGATTTTTGTGGCAAATTTTACTATTTTCCACATTCGATAACTAACAAATATATACGTAATAAAATAAGAGAAAATGCAGACAAATTGCTGCATTAAGAAATGTACAAACAACACAGCCAAAAATAATGACACATTTTCATTTATTTCCAAATGTCAAGAGGAACTTTGTTTAAGAAAAGATATAGAAAGCAAAAACATCAGGTACGAGTTTATTTTGTATTTTTGCACACAATCTTTACAAATTTTATTATGTAATTAAGTAAATCTAATTAACTTTTAACAAACACTTAATTTCAATTCTGCAATGTTTTCAATTTTTACCAATAAAATAGATAAAACCCATCCCCCGTCATATAAAATTTCGTTTCTTTTCCAAGCTGTTCATGGTAATGAAAGTCATGCCCAAGACCGTGTGTCCATGCACTTTATGCGTTGTTCTCCATTGTGTCAAGTGTCAGTGAAACTTCGCAGTGCCACCAACTTCTGGTTACTAAGCCACTTGTTGTTTTCAGAGCCACCTGTTTGTGAATTGTGAATTAAATTTAGCCAGTGGCTTTCCGGCTGGGGATAAAATCAAGAGTTGATGCCAGCGGTGGCCAGCACATTGTTGTTTTAATTAGCCTGGGAAATGTGTCTCAACTGGCAACCACTGGCTGGGGAGGTTTAAAAAAAACACACCTTATATACAGTTGTCAGAAAAAAGGAAAATGTGCGGTGACCCGCCCAAGCAGAACTCTCCTATACACGTAGTTTTAAAACCAAGCAACTCAGGACCTTGATCAATGAAAATCTGAGCGCTCTTTCGGAGGTCTGAATTCTGACTCTGACACATTGAACTACGGCGGGAAGGAAGTGCATCGGTCATCATCAAGGCTTTCAGTAAGCAGAAAGTTGCCATTATAGCTGTTTTTTGGACTAAGACTGGATATATGCTTAATGGACTCTATGTAAGACTTTCAACATTCTGAGTCCTGATTTAGGGCGCCAAACCATGAAAAGGTAGCAAAGGCGATTGGAGATTTTCAGCGACATCAGTCTGGTCAGGCAATTGCTAACCAGTCGTCTAAAATGGCTAAAAAAATAAATAAATAAATAAATAGGTGGCGCAACAGGCGGTAGACACTCTAGGCCTAGCATCTCGCAACCATTCGTTTTGTGTGAGTTTCTATTCTTGGGACGAATGGAAGGGACCTACAATTTTATGCCGAGTCCGAACAGCTGAATTGAGAAGCTTTTTTAGGACAGTCATACTCTCGGATGTTTGTCAGACCTTCGCGCGAGGTGGCGCAGTAGAAAAAAAACCTTAAAATGTAATTTATGTTTTTCCGGGGATCGAACCTGGGATCCCTCGCGCAGTAGTCCAGCACACTAACCACTGCGCTATTGCGCCTACGTCTAAAATGGCTAGGACGTGTAAAGCGAATGGACACTAAAGCTACCTACAAGTGTCAAAAATCGTGTCAATTTTTGTATAATAGCAGCTTTAATGAAAATCTGAGCGCTCTTTCGGAGGTCTGAATTCTGACTCTGACACATTGAACTATGGCGGGAAGGAAGTGCATCGGTCATCATCAAGGCTTTCAGTAAGCAGAAAGTTGCCATTATAGCTGTTTATTGGACTAAGACTGGATATATGCTTAATGGACTCTATGTAAGACTTTCAACATTCATGAGTCCTGATTTAGTGCGCCAAACCATGAAAAGGTAGCAAAGGCGATTGGAGATTTTCAGCGACATCAGTCTGGTCAGGCAATTGCTAACCAGTCGTCTAAAATGGCTAAAAAAATAAATAAATAAATAAATAGGTGGCGCAACAGGCGGTAGACACCCTAGGCCTAGCATCTCGCAACCATTCGTTTTGTGTGAGTTTCTATTCTTGGGACGAATGGAAGGGACCTACAATTTTATGCCGAGTCCGAACAGCTGAATTGAGAAGCTTTTTCAGGACAGTCATACTCTCGGATGTTTGTCAGACCTTCGCGCGAGGTGGCGCAGTAGAAAAAAACCTTAAAATGTAATTTATGTTTTTCCGGGGATCGAACCTGGGATCCCTCGCGCAGTAGTCCAGCACACTAACCACTGTGCTATTGCGCACACGTCTAAAATGACTAGGATGTGTAAAGCGAATGGACACTAAAGCTACCTACAAATGACAAAAATCGTGTTAATTTTTGTATAATAGTAGCTTTAAGCTCTCGGCCCGAAGTCTTCAGTCAACTCAGTAGAGGAAGACTTCGATTTAGGTAACGCGCACAAATGCGGGGACCTCTAAAGAATTTTCGACTGTGTAACTGGAAACAGTTCCCTAGAGAAAGTACCTACTACCTGGAGAGCTGTATCCCTGTCCACCCCGGGACTGTAAAGAGGATAGCAAAACCGGCCAGCTCTACCTATTCATGAAGGTTATGCAATAGGAATAGTAGTTGGAATTTGTAATACAAGGTTCAATGGATCATGATCTATCTATCCTGTATGTAATCTTCCTTAAATAACATTTTGGAATATTAAAACTCCACAGACAGATTTATTTATAAATTTTTCATTTTTGAATATTTTTAAAGCAACTTATACCATTAAATGACAGTAGGTAGTATATGGTCGTATATAGCTTCTCTGCCTCTGCTGATGTAGGTAGATAATTTTGTTCCTAACTTTCCTATATCATTTATCAAATCTTTTGGCTATACAGACGCTACTTTAAAATCGTCGCCAAATTCATATGTATCTAGCTGAGGAATCTTTAAATTTATATTCAGGGTCATGTTCTCGGTATATGCGTAGACGATACGACTAACGCCCAACATTCAAAAAATTAGAAAAGATTATCATTACTCAGATAAACTGTGAATGAAACTTTTCATTGTGGCAGTTAAACAGTGCACGCAATTTAAATTCAAACAGTTAAACTTAATTTATTTTTTTAACACCATCGGTCGTTATCCTTCCCACATAGATCACAGGCGAAGAGATCTGATCTTTGTCAGTTAAAATTTTAGCTTTAATAAAACTCTGCTTAAATTCACACCTATCTCAAACGAATTCTATTAATAAAACTAATATATACAATAAAAATACAATTCTATAGAAAATAATAAAATAGCGTCCAATTATTTATGCTAAACAAGTTCTGGCGTGTATCGGATTTAACGATATTCTATCTTTTTTTGCGAAATAAATTTTGCAAAAATGACACCACACCTCCCCCGTAAAGAGAAATAAGCAAAAAAAAAAATCTCGAATAGATAGATATTCGAAGTGATCTGGTCATCGGTTGAATTAATTCAAATCCAAACCAAAGTTAAGTAAATAAGAAGACTCAGAGAAGAGACTTACCTCATTTTTGCCAAATTCATTGATAAATCCATAATTTTGTTCGTGTTTGCCTTTATCTTTGTGTCTTTAGAATTCCATTCAAGTTTAGATTTGAACGCAAATCAGTCTTATTCGTCCTCGAAGAAGTGTTCCCACAATTATTGCACGAAGAATGACAGTCTATATGGATGTACTATCAGCGTGCGAAACACAAATAATACTAATTACACCTGTTCGAAACAGAAACACTCACACACACCCGTAGGGATAGAGGCAAAAGTATCTCACGGATACCTATACTTATTTCGAGGTCGCGCTCTTATCAAACTCGGAACCGATCCCTTGTTTTACAATATTTACCACACCGGATATAATAATTTTTAATATTCCTTGGAATTCCTATAGGATAGGTTGCAGTTGGATATCTCCTTTGTTTAGGGGATTATTAAGATATTTATGACAACTGGTTGTGCCTTACTCACTAATCAATATTCAACACAGTATCACACGTGAAATTTTGTTTCTTTTTTTTTATCGATATCGATTGAAGATACAAATAATATGACTTCATTAAGGCTCTTACACCGATCGATGGTATGGACTATGGAGACGGTGCACGATCAGACAGACAACAGCAACAACAACGCCATGAAAGCGAAATGTAAACATCAACAATATCCACTCGTAGTTGTAGAATGCACACAACAGACTGATATCTATTTGTTTATTTTAATTAAGACGGGCAACCGGCTCAGTTAAAGGAGAATACTGACGAGACAAGACAGCGGGTTATGATAATGATGATTCGAAAACGCGTAACCGGGATGAATCTCCAAATAGGAACACCGACAAAGACATCCACCGATGTGTAACAAAAAAGATCGAATTTTTTCGAAAGAAACGATTTGGAAGAGCACAGTCTCAATGATCTTCACCGTAAGCACACGAATTTGTATCTAAAACGATCGTAGCTGTTGGATTGTTGAACAACCGTGAGTCGTGACGTGATCCGTGGGATGATGGTTGGGTTGTTTGATACCCACACGGTTTCTTCTCTTTTTGTTTTTATATCTTCGTTGTTGTTGTTGTTGGGTTTTTTGTTTTTGTGAACCGCAACGAATATTGTGGACTGTGGTCTTACCTTTAGCGCTGCTATTCTGTGAAGGTGCTTGGATTTGGATGTGATAGTGGTTTCATTCAGGTGAACGCAGCGGCAGCACCAGCAACGCTTCAGCTCACACTTGTGGTGATGTGGGTTTATTTCTATGCCTAGTATAGTTAAGGGGGTCTAGTGGTAGATACGAAATAGGCAATTCTGGTCGGCGGCGGCGATCGCGTTGGAAGTGCGAGTATGTACATTTGTATATGTATGTATGGGGCTGCAGTTTATTGTATCGTATTCGTATCCATCGGATGCATATACGATGAGCGTAGCTTATGATTTTGAAAATACGAGCGGACTGAAAGGAAAGTAGGTTTTGATGTTTAGGGCCCGCGCAAAGTAAATATTCTTTTGGGTCCCTGTACTACCGAATTAAATGATACTGTCAGTTTTTTTAATCAAAAGAGTTGAACTACGAACTGAAGGAGTCAAGGTTTGGAATATGAAGATCTGCAATATCTTCATTTTGATGGTACCTAGCGGGACCAATTTTCACCTTTTATGTGGTGGGTGTAGAAGAGCACTTGCTTATTTTTTCTCTGGGTCTATGGTTTTTTTTTTTAGTTTATTAACTTATTTTTACCGAATATCCCCTGGAGTCGACAAAATCACCAGGCGGCATTGAAGTGTATTTAATTTAGTTACAGTCATTCCCGACCGACAGCAATGGAAAGAGAATACCCACGGTGGTAGACGAAAATACGTTAGAAGTATACACAGATGGGTCTAAGACGGAGGACGGAGTAGGAGCCGGGATTTTCTCAGTTCCATTCTCCCTAAACCACTCTTTTAGACTACCAAATAACTGTAGTGTCTTCCAAGCAGAAGTTATGGCTATTCGCGAAGCCGCTGAACTGCTGAAGGTGAGATCGATATCGAACTCAGACATCGTCATCTACATCGACAGTCAAGCAGCTATTAAAGCACTCGAATCACCAATATTAAGATCCAAATTGGTTAGGCACTGCCGCAAATCTTTAAATGAGATCTCGGACATGTGCACGTTAACGCTGGTGCTGGGTTCCTGGTCATAGGGATATACCAGGCCTGTAAAGCATCAGACGAACTAGCAAGGAACGGCACGAAAATGGAACTCTCTACTGGTAAAGGAGAGCCCCATGTGCCAATTGAAACGGTAAGATACAGCATCTCCACACTAGCACTGCAACAGGGTAATGAGAGATGGCGCGATCTTGACACCTGCAACCACGCAAAACAGACCTGGCCACGAATAAATCGGCGCAGGACAAAGGTCCTGTTAAACGTCAGTAGAACATGTATCGGAACTCTTGTCGATTTTGGTACAAAGTTGATTCCCTTACCTCAGCTACCATTGCTTTGAGGAAATTCGCCTTTACTCTCGTACGAAAGCTTACCATCCAGCGTTGCTGTAATCGGTGATAGCCAGAGGTACCTCCTCAGCACACTTAGGAATAGTCTTCGCTTTCTGAGATTTGTTTCCTGTTCCTCATCAGATGAACGGTTTCTTTTAAGGCCCGGTATTGCTTTTAAGCATTAAGAGTAGGGTCCCTAGGAATGTTGCCGGTCTTCATTGGGACGGGGTGCTTTACTGATTTATTTAGCGCCTCGATTACAACTGGTCGGTGACACAGTAGCATGGACTGCGACTCCTATGGGATATTCCATATTAGCAAGACTTTACTAGTCATATATTCTGCTTGTCCTTCTTTGCTTTTTTGGTCTCTCAATCCCTATCTCCGTCTAAAAGTGGCATATAGTCCGGGGTGGACCTAAGCGTCAATCAACACGCCTCAACTCCAAGTTAGTTGAGATCTCCTCCCACTTCTGCGCCCCTTCTAAGGCGAGGTCTTCCTCGAATCGAAAACTCTTCGGGACGGAGCATTGGTGTCGACTGATACCTAGGTACGTACTTTTCTGACCACGTTAATTTCGCTGTACAGCTCGTAGAGTTCGCTGTTAAATCTCCTCCTCTAAAGCCCGTCAATGCAAACAGGACCGAAAATCACTCGAACAATTTTACGATCGAAATGACCAAGAAGATCTTCATCCTGCTTTGCTAACGCCCATACTTCTTAGCCTATTACTCAGCCCTTAAATTCATAAAAAAGTGTTCCCAATTGGAAATTAAAAACTCCGGAAACTATTTATGTATATAGGTGAGAGGCTTGATTTGCTGATCCACTCTGAGCTGAAATAAACAAAATGGCCCATAAATGTCGCAGAGTATGCACACACACATAAAGTGATGAAACAATTGCGTAGGGCCCCATAATAAAACAGTTACGGCCCTGGATCACAAAATATCATACACTTACAAAAAGAAATACAATTTACTTCGAATCCATCATTTATTGTTGAACTACCAACACATCGAGTGTTAGTTAGACGATATGGTACAACGATATCAAATCATATATGGGTACTCCCAGATTTCTTATGGCGCACACTCTATAGTGCTAGTCCATCCAAATCCAAACATAGCTGTAGTATAGCTTCCCAAAACAATTTGTAGAAGTGGTAGTGGTTATGAGCGCCGATCGCGCACCAGTTTACCGATCTCATTCATATTTGCTCCGTTTGTTTACCTTTCCACTAAGGTGCGGAGCTGAAACGAAGTGCAGTCAGTGTCCGTCCGTACTATCGCACCGCTCACTGCGAAACGTATATAAGTATACACAACCTGGGTGGTTATGAAGAAGTATGGGGGTGTCTCCTTTTCCTATGGTTGTTTGAATGATTTTCATGCATTTTATGAATCAACGAACCAAAATTCCTTGTAGACCGTACATTTTGAGCAAACATGCCTTAGCAATTAGCAGCAATGAAATCTAGTCAGATCTTCTTTGTATTTTATACATACTTAGTTGTAAAAGGCCACTATTTGGAGTTACATATGTTTTATATAGAGATAAATGAAAATTAAATTAGGAATTGGGAAACTCATGTTATACCAAGTAGCCGCTCAATTCCCATGACAGGGACAGGAACTTCTGGGAAACCAAATTAAAGAGTTTATTTTTTATTTATTGATATTTGTCATTACACTTCGAGTGTACGTTTATGAATGGACCCTGGGGAATCATTTTTAGGACTTGGACATTGTTTGTATTATAGGAGCAAACATGTTATAAGCGGTGCCGCTTTCGACAACGTGATATGTTTTTTTGTCAAACGTCATCACGCGTAGTAGTACGGTCAATACCTACGTAAAAATATAACCGTCTACACACTGTCCAAATTCTCATCTCTTAGAGGGGGATTGTTGGTTGCCGAGTTTTTAACTTTACTTTATGAATTTATATAAATAAGCAATGTAATGTTATAGCCATCAGAGACAAGAAAAAGGCTTTCAAGGTGCGGATTCACTTGGGGGACTCAGCTTCTCGAAACAGGTACACTGAGGCGCGAAGAAATTGGAAATTGGCTGTTAAATCAGATAAAGAACAATCTTGGAAGGAGTTCGGGTAGAAATTAGACCGTGATCACAGATCTGCAAGCAAGCTGTTCTGGGGCCTGTACCACGAAACTACAAGTTTGTGGAATGGGATAATTTTAACATTTATGCTCCTATAAATTGCTACTGTTTAACAATACTTGTTGTTTCGTAGTAGGTACTGTCCCCTGGTAGACTATCCGCCGTCTTAGAGGAAGGAAGTGGAATATTATTGAAGGAGTCAAATCCAAAGATGGTACACTTCTTTCCAATGAGGAGGATATCTTGCGCAAACGGAGCGAGCACTTTTTTCTTAATTGCTCAATTCAATCCAGGGCATTGAGGATGACAGATCCATCGCCTTAAGCAGGGCGGAAAGTAGAGGAAGTCACTTTTGCGATCAAATCGCTAAAAGCTGCCAACTCTGCCGGAGTGGATGAAATCCGGCCAGAAATGCTTAAGGCCTTAGGTGAAGAGGGAGTTAAATGGCTCTCTCGTGTTATTAAAGTGGTCTGGGAATGCGGCGAAACTCCCAGCTATTGGCAGGGGTTATTGTGCCCCTTTTGAAGAAAGGGGATAAAATGGATTGCTCCAATTACAGGGGTATATCACTTTTAAGTCTCCCCGGAAAAGTACAATTTGCCAAGGTGCTGGAAACGCGTTGCAGAGCTGTAGTCGAAGCACGATTAGGAGATGAGCAGTGCAGTTTTCGTCCCGGCAGAAACACAACCGACCAGTTATTCACTCTCAGAATGGTACTTAAAAAGGCTTGGGAGTACGCATGATCTGTGGATTTGGAGAAAGCATACCACCGAGGAACGTTTCGAAGTGGGAGATCTCAGGATAAGTCATCTGCTCTTCACTGATGACTTGGTCATTCTTGGGTCCTCTCACACTGAACTTCAGCGCGCACTCGATCGGTTGTAGCCGTTTGTGTTGAAGCTGAGATGAAGATAAACGTGAACAAATCTGAAGTGATGGGCATCTCCAGAACGCCTGTTCAATCCACTCTGCACGTTAGTGGAGTCCTGGTGGAGAAGTTTAGGTATCTCGGGGTCTTATTCACGAGTGATGGAAGGAGCAATGCTGAGTTTTCCTGTAGGATTGGTCAGGCTGGGTCAATTTTGAGACAGCTTGGTCATTCTGTTATTAGGAGGACTGAACTTGGTGTCAAAGCTAAGCTGTCAGTCTTTAATTCGGTGTTTGTTTCAACTCTTACCTATGGTCATGAGGTTTGGGTAATGACCGAAAGAATAAGATCGCGGATACAAGCTGCCGAAATGATTCCTCCGTTGTATTGCTGGTGTGTCCCGTAGCGATCCCATTAGAAATACCAGAATACATGAGGAACTCAATGTCGAGCAGTTACTTCTTCGGACGGAGCGGTCCATGCTTCGGTTGTTTGGTCATGTTAAACGCATGAACCAGGATCCCACGACGTGCTTTGTAATCCGTATAACATCAGGCCTCTAGGTAGACCCAGGATGAGATGGTTAGACCAAGTTCATAATCTCATTGGGATTGCACTTGATGATTTAGTCAATGACGGAGAATCGATAGTTATGGAGGGTCCACTTGAGCAACCTACACCCTCGACCCAATTAATGGATAAGCGGGCCATTGAAAATGTATGTGTGTATGTATTAGATGTATTGAGTTTTCCCTTAACCCATAGAACAGCTTTAATTCCATACTTACAAAAAATGTCATGATTAGACGGTGTCATAGTCAAGAAAGCATATAAGCGTAAGAAATTTCTTTGATCATGAGGAACAATGTTGAGCACGGAAACCAGACTGCACTGGAGACAAAAATTGAAGTGATTTAGGTGACTAAATCTACTTGGCAATTATTTTTTCAAAAACCTTAGACAGGCATAATAGGATGCTAATTGGAAAATAGTCAGTGGTGCGGATGAGCCCTCCTGAATGTTATCATCAAAACAATAAACATTAAGGACGAGGCCCATTTTAACCAATAGGTACGCGGATACGTGAACAAACAAAATCTGTGGTTCTAAGGCACTGAAAATCCGAAGATGAAGAAATCTTGTCATCGTTTTTCCATTCTTAAGAAAAGGAGATTCTTGATCTGCGGAAACTACCTACAGAGGCATCACATGTCTTCTCAACATCGCAATTTTAAAAATCGCAATAGTTGCCTTAATTTTCCATAAGATATTATAGATCCCATACTAAGACCGTAAATAATTCCGCATGTTAAAAGCATCATCTAGTAGAGCATGCATGCAAAAAGAGTCATCAAAACTGTTCACTCTCAAGACTGATAAGTGGTAACAGTTTTATACTCTTGGGTGTGCTAAGTAATCACTATGAAATGTACTACTTATTAGAAAAAATTAAATAAATCAATTCCCTTAGCGTAATTGTAATTATGTATTTCTTAAGATTTATATTTTATTGAGTTAATTGTTATGCTCCACTCAAACTGACACCATCCGTGGAGTTCTCACCCTGTGAAGAGTTGTCCGTTGGAATCAGAATCGCCGGAATATTCAGAGTCTGCAAGTAGAAAGGAAACAAAATCTATCTTAGATCTAATTGCCTCAAAATTAAGTTCGTACCTTTCCAGGACAAGCTGCTTCATATTGATGCTTTAAGCTCTCCAATTCGTAGACACACGTCGACAAAGCAGTCCTTAGCTCACACAAAAGTACCATGTCTGACCGCATCTCATTGAAACTGTTACAAATGTCTTCGGTGGGTGGTGGTGCGGGATCTAAAAGAAACTCGTAAAGATGAAAAGTTCTTTGTAAGCGGAATGATGTACTACTTACCAACTTTGAACTCTTGAATGGCCTGCTCTAAGGCCTTTACCTTTCGCTGTCCAATATTCGCAGGGAGCTTCATCTTTTGCGATCGCAACGAAACACCAGAGCCACGTAGATCTGCGAATTTTATGCCACTGCTACCGATCTCAATTGCCTATAATGAAACTCTGTAATGGGTGACCTAATGAAAGTACCATACCATCATACATTTACGACTGAGTCAACCTTTGACGGTCTGGGCTGATGATGGATCTTCTTCTTGTACAGCTTCTTCTCATGTTTTTTTGTTGCCTGTGCACTTAGGGCTGCTTCGCCCTGCTAGAAAAGACATGAGACTTCAAGAAAAGTTATTATTTTCATATGGAAAAACGTTAACCTGATCTGCCTGTGAAATCAGCTTCTGCAGGTCCTGTGTCTTACGCTCGCGTTCCTTCTTTCTAGCTTCGATCTTTTTCAATTCATTGAGAAGCATTTGCTCTTCTTCCACCTGCTTCGTTGTGCGCTCAAATAGTTTCTTAAGTTGATCCTTCCGTTTCCGTTCGTGATCGGCATCGAATGCGTATGACTTCTTCTCGGTGTTGGTGCCTTTCGCTTTAGCTAGCAATCCGATAACCTCATAGTATCGCTCCTTTAAATCTTCCACAGTTTTCATTCCAAAACTGACATGGTCCCAACGATCCGCCATAATAATGAACCGCAAATCAAATCTAGAATTTTATCATTAAAGGCAGAAGCCCCACAATAACACCATAAGTAACCCACCTCTTGGCCAAATCAAACAAGTGATCTGTTTGTTCCTTTGTCCACTTGTTTGGCTGTGATCGCAAATGTGTGTTAAACTCAGTGACGGTGTACACAGGGATTTGCAGTTGTTTGTTAAACTTAGCAAATGGATACTCTCGTGCATCGTCCGAAATACGTTTCCAGTGGTGAAAAACAGCTCCGTCGGGCCTTGCCGGATTACTAAACGGTGCCCATTCCCATTTACGGACTTTTTTCATTCCCAATCGGGCTTTGGCTTGTTTATAACCAGATCCAATACCAAGGGCTGCAAAAATAATTTGCATTCAAGGTTTCACTGACAAAATCAATAACATTACCTGTATCCGTGGGTAACAGCGGTGGTGCATCTTTGTTATCATTGTAGAGTAATGCGAAAACCTCTCGATGCATTCCCTCTGGTCGTTTGCTGGTCTTAACTCTGAAAGAAAATGCATTGCCAATGAATTTTATTGGAAAATATTCCAAAATGACAAATTTTACTTTTCAAAGTTTCTTTTCTTGGTGGCGAGGAATGACTCTCGAGTTACTTCGGGAGTATTCGCTCGCTCGATGTCCAGAATGTCCCGAACATCGGAAGTCATTTTTTGATCTTTTTATCTCTACGTTAACCAAAATAGGTACTTATTTAATTTTTAATTATAACAAATACTTTTTTCTTTCTAGTAATAGCTCCACAAATCACAAACGCAGATTTTTTTAGGAGAAACAGACAGCTGTCAAAATTTTGGTTTGATTACAGCTAAAGGCTAGCCGCTCATCGGCAGTGATACCAATTCCCTTTATTTTGGAAATTTCTTTGTTTACACGTAAATAGGTGCCTACCTAGGTATTTGTTGTATTTGTGCTCGCTGAATAAGATAAATTTGCACATTTTACTATAATTCGTGCGGAATAATTAATTAATCTATCAAAATGAATTAAAAAAAAAAACAATTTTTAAAAGATTTACAATTCCAAGCTTTTTGACAGGGTGTTTTCTTTTGTGGCAAAAAGGTTGGAATTGGAAATTTTATTATTTAAACTTGTTTTTCTTAATATAATTTGATGGATTAATTAATTATCCTACACTTGGAATAGTAAAATGTGCAATTTTTTCTTTATAACTGCATCAAAAGTGGTTTGTTCGCATTTTATCAATTCGTTCGTTCACTCTCATGTGGTGCTCATGTGAATGTACCTATAGACGATAGACCAAATAAACGCCGGCCGTCGAATAAATCCAATCAACACTGGACGAAAAATTAATGACTGACGATACTGCAAAAGTGCAAACAATTGTAATTGTAATTGGCATCTTTAAAACACAGATTTTGTGCAAATAAAATAATACAAATCATATTATTAAATGCCCTAAACTAAACTTTTGACGTTTAACGAACAGCCATCATTTACGCAAGCAGCTACCTATTTGGCGCTTTCATGAAAAGTTTGTTCTAATGTCGTTTTCGGTTGGTCGTCCAGAACCGTCCGGAAACAATTCGAACGATTCTGAAAGCGTTCGATTGGCACTCAACTGACAGTTCTTCCACTGAAAAGAAGAGATATTTGCTTCTGGATTTGAATTCAGAATCGCGGAGAGTTCTTCCGGACGATTCTGGATGACCAACCGAAAACGACATAAATTTACCATTTTACGTAAATAATCTCGTAATGTCTTTCTGCGTAAACGATTCTCCATACAAAATCTGACAGTTCATTTACGAGGTGGTAAATTTCTGCAGTTTATGCAGTTTATGAGGCTTACGCGTTTAAGTGAATACCCTATGATTTTCCCCATACAAATTTTCACAATACATTTACAACGTTGCAAGCTCACGAAGTTTACCACGTTTACGACGGTCTTACGACGTATCATGAATTTGAATACCTCTATTATGCAGGTATGTAGTTTAGTTTAACTTTTTCTATTATTTCCCAGTTCAAAATACGTTTCCTGTCAAAAATTGTGGGTACTATTACCGTATTACCTACGCACGCTCCAACTCGAAAACATCGCTACATCTCCTAGCCCAAAATGTTTGTTGGGCATGCACCAACACATATTAGAAACTGTTTATTTTCCTTATTTGCTTTGTTCAGAATTTTAGAAAAAAAAAGTTCTGTTTTCAAACAAATAATTTAACCGGCGATTATTTATTTTCCTTATTTGCTTTGGTCTGAATTTTAGAAAAAAAAAGTTCTGTTTTCAAACAAATAAACCGGCGAATAGTTCAACAAAACGTAATGCGAAAAATAAGTTACCTGTCTCGTTCGCTCACGCACTGATAAATTTTGTTTGTTTACAAAACCACAATCAAAAACAGTTGTTTACTACGAATATTTTACGAAAAGAAATTCAAAACAACCTTCTGCGCAAGTACAAACAAATATCAGCTGTTTTTGCAAACCGAAGGAGAATAGACAGAAACATTGGAAAACGTCAAATATTTTTTGGAGCACGTGTATTTTACTGCGCATTTTACTTTGGATTCTGCAGTGGATTAGTTTGGTCGCCAAATCGTATCGATACAGTGTAATTCAATAAAATAAACGCATTTTGTTATCATTTTATTTGGTAATGCAATTAATTATACTTGGAAAATGGATATAAGTTTAAATAAATTCAAAAGATCCACAAATAATCTGCTGGGTCTAGTAAAAGTAGAAGATAAAGTGCTGACAGGGTTTTTGAGGTTATCGGTAAGTGGTGTCTACTATAATTTGCTTGAATGAACATGAATTTGTGATGACACGTGTTTGAATTTCGTGCTGTAATTTATATTTTCTAGAATCCTACTGCAGAAGACGTTCTTAAATTACTGAAATATTTAGGATCTCAGTTGTTGGATCCTCAGTACACGGAGCGTATTGCTGCAGCTTTTCATGAGTGCCTTTTGTTAATTGTCACGTCGACAATTAACAGCGATGATGATTCCGTGAACGATTTTGAAAAGTATCAAAAGAAATGCATTGCATTGTCCAAGTTAATTAATATTTCACCAGATATTTTACGGTAAGAAACCCAAATTCAACCATTAACCCACTTCACTACCTACTTAGTTAGTTTGTCGTCCCATTGTGCATACCACTGGGGACTTGGGGAGCTATTCCTTTCCCTACCTACGTTACTATAAATATAGTACCTATTGAAAAATGTAACTACTCTTTCTATGTAGCTATGCAACAAAATACTTTACCAATAAACCGGCACCATTTATTCATCCAAATGAAGACGCAACCATTCAAAAGAAAGCCAAGCTGGCCAATTCCACTTCTGTTGCCGATTTAGAAATAGTTAAATGCTGCTTCCGCCTGTTAGTCTGTGATCCTATATTCTTTAAAGACCTCTGGAATTGGTCTCAGTTTGTGTCATTGTATCTGAATCAAGGATGTGACTTGCAGAAGATTTACTTTAACCATGCAATTGCTTTGATCACACATATGACACCCCACCAGCTGAAGGAAATGAACGTAAACATCAGTGATGAAGTGATATTGTCATTTTACAAAGAACAGCGTACCAGTAGTACACCAATAGTTGGTGACAAGATTGACGAAGATGAGTCCAAAATTACATTACCTTTTACCAGTGAATCAGTAACGCATATCGAAGGTGTTCTGCTTCCCATATTCAACAATGAAAACAAACGATTCTACGAAGAGACTGATGGCAACTATGAGTCAATTGTTCGAGTGGATTCTACTAAAGTTAATCTAAGGAGTATAGCTTTGGGAATATCCTCCGGCAAAGCAGTCTGTCTATCCGGACCGGTGGGTTGTGGTAAAACTACTTTGGTAGAATATCTTGCACGGAAAACTGGAAGGATTTGTCCAAAGCAAATGGAAATGGAGAATTTGACAAAGCAAAAGGAGAATAAGCGTCCAAAAAGTAAAGTAAAGAATGGAAATGGTAAAAAGGACAAACTCAATGGCACTAAACGAAAAAGTGATGTTGAAGAATATAATTTGGATGATCTAGATGAGAAGTTTGATAATAGAAATGGATTTTTGCGAATACAGTTGGGAGATCAAACAGATAGTAAGATGTTACTTGGCCAGTATCGATGCACTGATGTTCCGGGGGAGTTTATTTGGTTGCCAGGAGTGTTAACTCAGGTATGGCTCTCAGCTAGTGCCAAGTTTCTGCCAAAATCAGTGGTTTTTATAATTAAAATTGTTTCTTGCAGGCTGTAATGAACGGATACTGGTTGCTTTTGGAGGACTTGGACTCTGCCACTCAAGATACATTCACAATACTAAACAATTTACTGGAGAATAATTTCTTAAGTGTACCGGGATTTAGGGATTGCGTCAAAATCGAGCCAGGATTCCAATTGTTCGTCACAATAAGGTGAGTCCATAAAAATCGTGTTTGTCCCTGAATATTCAGAACATTTTTTTTTCTTAACAGAACAAACAAAGGCTCAAACGCGTCCCAAAAAAGTCTGTACTCACTACTGGAAAAGTACCTCTACACGATAAACATTTTGCCGCTATCCCGCAATGAACTTTGCACTGTCGTCAGCACTAATTATCCAAAACTAAAAACAGTAGCTAATCGTATTGTGGACGTGTTTCTTACATTCTCCAGCGGTGACCATACTGTTGCCGATAATTTGCGTACTCACGAGACAGATGACAAAGCCGACACTGCGGAGAAATATGTTGCCTTGCCATTTGAAGCTGTTTCACTGGGAAGTATACCCAACTCGGGAAGGTTGGTATCAACGAGAGATTTGATAAAACTATGCGCCCGTTCGAATCCTGTCTTCTCCGTGACTAGCACAGAGTGTGCTTATTTTGTGTTTCAAAATGCTGTCGACGTGTTCTGCTCCTATTTGGCTGAGGGCAAGGAAAAGACGCGTCTTGTAACAAGTATTGGTGCGAAGTTGGGCATAATTCAATCGCGTTGTGAATTCTTTGCCGATGAGTACAAGCCTGATGTGCAAGTGGACTCAGAGTGGATTAAGGTTGGCAGAGCTGAGTTGGTATCGAAAGCGTGTGGTTACCTAAAACCTCAGTCCCAGGACGATGATGAGGACTTTCTGCGACCGGTTAAGAAGCAAAAGCTGGCTAAGAATGTCGAGAAAACCATCATGGTGCAGAAAAGAGAGAAAAGTGCTACATTCTCATTCACCCGAATGGCGTCTTGCCTATTGGAACGAATTGCAGTTTGCGTGGGACAAGATGAACCGGTGCTGCTGGTCGGTGAAACCGGTGTCGGAAAGACATCTTCTGTTCAGTATTTGGCGGAGAGAACTCTCCACAAGCTGGTCGTCGTGAATATGAACAATCAGTCGGATGTGTCTGATTTGGTAGGGGGCTTCAAGCCGGTGGATCTGAACTACGTTGTGGCACCTTTGAGATCGGAGTTTGAACATCTGTTTCGGAAGACGTTTAATGGCAGCAAGAACGAGACTTTTTTGAATAAATTCAGCATTTGCTATAATCAGGGGAATTTTGAAGTACTCATCAAGCTCATGATCACCGTGGTGGGATCTGTTTTTAAACGTACACAAGAGGGGGACTTTAAGTTCCAAGAAGATCTACCCAAATGGAAGCAATTGCAGGTGAAACTCAACAAACTGAATTCCCAGCTGACGAAGTCGATAAACATTTCGTTTGCCTTTATTCCCGGCTCGCTTGTGAACTGCATCAAAAATGGCGATTGGGTTTTGCTAGATGAAATTAACTTGGCATCTGCCGAGACTCTGGAGTGTCTCTCGACAATATTGGAACCCGATGGATCAGTGGTTCTTCTAGAGAAAGGTGACTTTACACCAGTTAAGCGTCACCCCGACTTTCGTATATTTGCCTGCATGAATCCCAACACAGATATCGGGAAGAAAGATCTCCCAGTTGGCATTCGGAATCGATTCACCGAATTCTTCGTCGATGAACTGACCACGGATGGGGACTTGTCGCTGCTTGTGAGTGACTACCTTAGTAGCACGGGAATCGAGAAGAAGAGGGTCACTAACATCGTCAAGCTTTACAAGAAATTGAAGATCCTCTCTAGGTTAGAGCTGAATGACGGTCTTGGCAATCGACCAGTTTTCTCTCTGCGTACGCTGTGTCGTTCGTTGCGCATCTGTGCCAAGAATCTATGCGGATCCATTGAAAGAAACCTCTACGAAAGTATTTGCATGAGTTTCTTGACTCAACTGGATCCTCAGTCACATAATATTGTCTTGGAACTTATCAAAGGATCAATGCTAAGCAATGCCAAGGCGGTGCTGTCACAGGAAATCCCACGCCCAGGAGAGAATTACTTGAATTTCGAGGGCTACTGGATCCAGATGGGGCCAAAAGAGCTACAGGAATGCAGCAACTACATTCTGACCAAGAGTGTCGGTGAGAATCTAAAGGATCTGGCGAGAATCATATCGATTGGGAAACTGCCAATATTGCTGCAGGGACCAACCAGTGCTGGCAAGACCAGTTTGATCGAATATGTCGCCAAAAGGAGCGGGAATCACTGCCTGAGGATCAACAATCACGAGCACACCGATCTACAGGAGTACATAGGTACATACACATCCGATGTCAATGGAAAGCTGTCCTTCAAGGAGGGCGTCCTCGTGCAGGCAATGCGAAATGGCTTCTGGATTATTCTCGACGAGTTGAATTTGGCGTCGACAGACATTTTGGAAGCGCTTAATAGAGTTTTGGACGACAACAGAGAGCTTTTCATTCCAGAAACCCAGACGGTGGTGAAGGCACACCCGAACTTCATGCTGTTTGCCACCCAGAACCCGCCGGGACTGTACGGAGGCAGGAAGACCCTCTCAAGAGCGTTCAAGAATCGGTTCATTGAACTTCATTTCTCGGAGATCCCCCGCAATGAATTGGAGGTTATTCTGGAGAAAAGATGCCTCATACCACAGTCCTACTCAAAGAAAATGGTTCAGTGCATGTGGGATCTGCAAAAGAACCGAAAAACAACCACGAAGAATGTATTTACACTCCGCGATTTGTTTCGCTGGGGAAATCGTTATACATTTGCTGACAAAAAGCTGCTGGAGGACACGAAATATGACTGGAATCAGCATCTGATCGAAGAGGGCTACCTCGTGCTGTCGGCAAAGGTGCGCACGGACATTGAAATCGCAATCATCGAAGAGACACTTTATAAGAACTTTAGAAAGCGGGTCAACCTTGACCAGTTGTTCGGATTGACAGCATCTCCGGTCACCAGGGACATCATAGAGGCGATTAAAAGCTATACTCAGCGAAACGACATTGTTTGGACAAGGAATATGACACGAATGGCGGTTTTGACCGCGAAGGCTCTGCAATTTGATGAGCCGGTGTTGTTGGTTGGTCCTACGGGCTGTGGAAAAACGACGGTGTGCCAGATATTGGCCAGTATTAGGAACGTTACGTTGAGGATTCTTAACTGTCACATGCATACGGAAGGAGCTGACTTTTTGGGTGGTCTCAGACCCTGCAGAACAAATTCGGAGGGGAACGACACCCAAAAGCTATTCGAATGGGCCGATGGTCCCTTGATCATGTCGATGGTAGAAGGCAGCTACTTCATGGCCGATGAAATCTCCTTGGCAGAGGACTCGGTGCTGGAGAGATTGAACTGTATTTTGGAGCCCGAAAGAACAGTTCTCTTGGCCGAAAAGGGAGGAGTTGGCAGTGATGTCGATGCAGACTCGATGTCTAAGGAGTTTGTAGTCAAAGCAGGCGTAGGCTTTCAGTTCCTGGCCACCATGAATCCTGGTGGAGATTTCGGCAAGAAAGAGTTGTCTCCTGCCTTACGTAATCGGTTCACCGAGATTTGGTGTATACCATCGGAATCGAAGGACGATTTAGTGAACATTGCCGCGAATTGCATGGGCCAAAGTATGGTTGGCATGGAGGCAGATCACATTCGGAAAATCGCAAGCTTCCTGGTGGACGTGGTGTTTTTCATTCGCGACAAAGTCGAGAAATTTAAGTTCTCAATTCGTGACATCTTGGCGTGGTCCAACTATCTGGTCGTCAATTCGAAGCTAAGTTTCCCCGAAGCAGCCGTTTTTGGTTTGGAGACAATTTTCTTGGACTCCCTAGAGATGCTGCCGCATGAATCGATAGAGAAAGTGGAACAACTGAAGTCGAACATCCTTCGTTACGCAATCGATCAAGCTAAGGTGACAGTCGGTATAGATGTAACAGAGCAACACATCCTGGAGAAGCGAGGAACTGTAATTGAAGCAAAGGAAGAATCATTTGGCATTAAACCCTTCTACATTGCCACAAATCCCCAGAGAAAAGTAACAGCAAATGCGAACTTCCTGTTCGATGCGCCGACAACAAAGAAAAATCTCTTCCGCCTGCTGTCCGCGTTGAGTTTGAACAAACCTGTGCTGTTGGAGGGGCCCCCTGGAGTTGGTAAAACATCCATTGTGGAAAGTCTAGCTCATGCCATTGGTTACAACGTAGTCCGCATAAATCTCTGCGAGCACACCGACTTAGCGGACCTCTTTGGAACAGATTTGCCGGCAGAGGACGACATCGATGACCCGGAAACAAACAACACCATCGGATCATTTGTTTGGCGCGATGGTCCGTTGTTAGCTGCATTAAAGTCGGAAAACACTTGGATATTGCTTGATGAATTGAATCTGGCTCCGCAGAGCGTGCTCGAAGGTTTGAATGCCATTCTTGATCACCGCGGAGAGGTGTACATTCCTGAGTTGAATAAAACCTTTATCCTCAACAAATTAACGCGCATTTTTGCCTGTCAAAATCCGCTGCGCCAAGGTGGCGGTCGTAAAGGTCTGCCGCAGTCCTTCTTGAATCGATTCAATAAGGTCTACCTGAGGAAACTCTCCACCGAAGATCTCCTCTTCGTGGTGAATGGGAAATACGCATCACACTTTGAAGATTTCGCGGCCTACTTCAAGGGATTCCTAGATCAAATCGACACCAAATCGCAGTCGTCGACGAACTTATTCGATTTGCTAAATCAAAAGGACACCCTAAGCCTCAGAGCGGAAGAACATTCGGCCAGCGTCGAATTTGATTTATCAACCCGTTTGGTGAGGTTTTCCGAAAAGTTGGACAAGGGAATAGCTGACATGGAATTCGGTTACAAGGGCGGTCCATTTGAGATCAATCTGCGCGACATCTTGCGATGGTGTGATTTGTTGATTGGTCCCAAAACAGGTTTTCTTCCAAAGAAAACACCATTCCAACGGCAAGAATCGATTAAGCAGCTTTTGAGTAGCTTTGAAAATTTCCTGGTTATACTCTACGAGCGCATGAAATTGGTGTACTATCAAAGGATGAGGTCGGAGCAGGATAAGCTCTTTATTCGCAATGCGTTCAGCGAGGTTTTCAATTGTGATGCCGACAAATTGAATGCAGTCTCAGAGGATGTTGCGTTGTATTGGACCGATACGAAGGTCTACCTAAATGATATCGTACTGGAGAGGGAGTCATCCACATCCTCCTCGGTCTTAAGGCCACTGAAGAGCAAATTGGCGACGCCTTTGCTGTTAACTTCTCAGAGGGAATATCTGAAGAATTTGATTGAATGTGTTTACATGGAGAAACCGGTGCTGTTGTGCGGCCCCACGGACTCGGGAAAAACAAAACTCATCGATGTATTGTGTACGCTGTCGAATGAAGTCTGCAATATGGATACCATCGATGATTCAGTCACTGGCAGCTTTCAGCAGGTGAGTTTTTGTTTGGTTTAATTTAGCCAATAATAAGTAGGGATAGATAGCTCACTTCCAGTTCAGTTTGATATCTATCATCTCATCACTTTTATACTTGGCGCTCTGACAAACTGCTATGAATCCCATTTTGTTGGTTGGTTCAAATGGTTTATAGATTCGGGATGCTGTCTTCTCCTTGCTGATATTGAGAAGGGTCCTACCGTTGTCTGGCTATTCGGTTAGTGGTTACTCTTCGCGCGATTACTAGAATGTAGTTTCTTTGTTTCTTTGCCCGTATTTCTATTTCGTGTCCACGGAAGATACCTCTCTAGAATACCAACGCATCTTAAATTGAATACCTTCTTACAATATTTTAACTAAACATTTCGTTGTATTTTCATAGATCGATCTAAACCGCCACTTGGAGGAAATCTCGCAAAATGTGGAGGCAATTTTCATCACTGAGGTGCAAAAGCTGATTCTTGAGCTCAACACAACTCCTGACGCCCAGGCAATCTATAAATTAAAGGATTTACTAAACGCTTGGAGTAAATACTCGGATCTTAATAAAATCAAAATCGGTAAGTGCCTTGCCATATCGGTTTATTCTCTTAACAGCAGTCAATGAACATTTGCTTACAGACCTGCACAATCCATCGGAAATGTCTGATGAACTAATTAATTTCCGTGATCGCATTCAACTGATAACCGTAGTTATCGAAAAACTTCGTTCGGTGAATTCTATTGCCGTCGAAGTGAAGTGCGAGCTTGAGCAATTGCTAAGAGTTCTTACATCTCTGAAGAATCTGGTGCGGAATTATGAATCACTTAACACTGGCGGCAGCTTTGAGTGGGTGGACTCGAAAATCGTTAAATCCCTAAAAATTGGTCAATACATCAGCTTGGAGCACGTAAATCTCTGCTCCTCTGCTGTATTGGATCGATTGAATCCCGTCTTTGAACCGAACGGGAAGCTTTTAATCTCCGAGAAGGGTGTTACCGCCAATGACGAAGCAGAGATTGTCGAGAAGCATGAGAATTTCCGCGCATTTCTTACAATCGATCCCAAGAATGGAGAACTATCACGTGCGATGAGGAATCGATGCGTCGAATTGTCGGTTAACAAGGACAACTATACGAGAGATGATCTTCGTGTGATTGTCCATGAGAATGGAGTTCGAAACAGCAACTCTATTGACACAATCTTGAGGATTCACGATCGGATTTGCGCCGCAACAGAGATTAATAATATCAATGTGTCCCATCTGATAAAGTTTGCGTTCTTGGTTGACTCTTACAAGCGGATTGGTTATGGCGAGGAGAAGGCAATTTATGTCAGTGGAATGGAGGTCTATGTTTATGCGTCTAACGTGGATCTCATGGGCTATGGCTTAGCCTATTATCAGAATCATCTGAGGGAGATTGTACTCGAAGAATCAAAGCGATTAGCTACACATGCCACGAATATTGAGCTGCAAAGCGTTGCACTGAATGGCGAGGAACTAAATACCGTAGCACTGCTAAAGATGCAGGTTGAGCCATTCAAAATGTTGCTGAAGGGCGAGGCAGATTCACTTTATAAATTATTTAGCGGCTTTGAAGACCTTGAGTACGAAGGCAGCTTGGAGTTGATAAAGACGTGCCTTTACATGCTGTACGAGACAAGCTCCCTAGAAGACAGTAAACTGCGTCACTTGTACTTGAAGGACGTTTTGGTCGGTACAAGCTCTCTAGAGCAATCCACACTGAAGGAATTGCAGAAACTTAGCGATCAGTTCTATGCCCAGATTCAACACTGCAAAGCAAATTTCGAGGACAATCTCGGCAGCATCCCATGGAACAGTAAATTATTCCCTCGCGTTAGGGACTATACACTGCAATCCAATCCGGAATATGAACAGCAAGCATTTGCATTGAGCGCATTGTTGCTTTCCAAGTTGTTTATCGAAGAGGTGGCTACTGAGCAAGTGACCAAATTGAGCAAAATCAATGCTCTAGCGTACTCGCAAGCGGTTCAAGCTAACACTATTAACGATAAGCTCAACAACGTGTTTCTAAACAATTTGGCACCATTTGTCAGCAGCATGGGACACATTTTGAATTCATCCCTTGATTACGCCGGATTCAACCTGACCACATATGTGCAGGTTATCACCGACTTTTTGTGGCTTAATCGCATTCTGAAAGTCTCCAAGGACAATCTGTTTATCGACAAGGCTTTGAATACGAACTTGATGGACAAACTTCTGCTGCACTTCAAGTGGCTGAACAAAAACCTCCTCAAGCTGCTGGAGAAGCTGCTTGCGAACTATAAGCAGCTAAATGCTGAGTTCGAGTCGAGTCTTCAGAGAATCACCAACTACGCTCTGAGTGTGAATCATCCCCTGAATCTGATTAGAAAAGTTTACAGCAAGCAAGTTTCACAGTTCCAGCCGTATTATAGTTCACAACAAGTCCAACGTTTGCTGATGAGAAACAAGCTCGACACTGGCATTGCCATAGTTCCAGTATATGGAACGTTTAGCAACGAGCTGATTGCCAGGAAATTGTTGGCTCAGAAATCTGACGCTGCCAGGAGGCTGAAAGCTGCTCTTTTGAAGGGAAAGACCTTTGATCTTGAATTGAGCAGACTGCCAGGAGGTGGGTCAACGACAGACAACATTCCGCAATCGATTGTGGACGCGATGAGACACTTTATTAACGATCAAGACGACACCCCGAAGGAAGAGGACACTGACTTGGACCTCGACGAGTGTGAAAAGTCTCTTGCCTCGATTGCAAACCTTCTCAACTTGGAAACAATACAGCTACCGAACCAGGTTGAGTTTGAAATGCTGCCACTTCGTGAGTACTTCCTTGCTAAGTTTGTTTCACAAATTTTGGGCAACAGCTCGAGAAGCACACAGTTGAACGAGATATTTGTCGACAGCTTACCCTCTCTGAGTGCAAGATCGCTTGAACTGCTGCAGTTGATTCAAAGCAAGAAGTTCAAGCAGTTCGAGAGCTTGTACGGTGAAATATTAAAACACATCGCGACCACTGAGACAGAAAACGAATTCGAGCATCTAATTCGCTATCTCTCCACAAATTTTAAAACCATGTCCACGTTTTCGCGCTTGGTGTCGAAAGATGCTCACTCATTTCTCCTGAATAACTTGGCATCCCGCAGCGATGCTTGCCTCAGTCTTGAAAAGAAAGATGAGGAAATTGGCTCAACATACACCTATACCGGTCCACCACTCAACGAAAGCATCCTGAAGATGCTATTCCAATATGATGGTCGATTTAAAGCAATCCCCCTCAACAACTTGAACATTTGGAAGAGTTCGCTATCCGATATACGTCAGCTTATTTGGAATAACGGCCTCCTAATGACCAGGAAATTTGATTTATCCCAATCCATGCTCAAAGACAGCCTAATCAAAGCGAAAAAGCTTTCCCTGGAAGTCAGTTATGTCCAAAAACTCTGTCAGAATCTCGAGAATGAGAACTATTCCGACTACAACGACAATTTCCAAAAACTCGTCTCCAAGCTGAAATCGCACTGCCTCAAGTCACAGACTGAAATAAACGCCCAACTCCATCCAATGCTGCGGATGCATAATAACTTCTATAACGCTTCCATAATCCACTCCCTGGTCGGTGCAATAGAACTGTGTCTTCTTACCTTCACTCCCCTCATCGACCCGGTGGAGAAAAATCGCCTGAAAAAGGAATACATTGTCGAGGACATCAATTGCTTGACCACTTTAACAACAGCCTATGACTTTATGAAAATCACAATGCACTACAAGGGTTTTGGAGCGGAAATTTGCGGCGAATTAAAAGCAAGGCTTGCCGCCTTAGATGAGAGAAAGGCAAAGTTCTCTCAGAAGGTGGCTCTGCGGCCAAGTGAATGTTTGTACAGCAGCCTAGTGCAGGATATAACTCACTTTTTGAAGACAAATTGTGAACCGCATTCGCTGAATAGTCTCCTCCAGTTGGTTGATGACAGCTGGCTTGACTGTGTTGACTTCAAGCCAACTCCAGATGAATCGAAATTGTCGCGACTCAGTGAGACCTACAAGAAGCTTGACTTGTGGATTTCGAATTCACAGAGATTCATTAATCACACACTTAAGCGGTATACCGGACATTATGAGGATTTCCTGCAACCAATCGAGTACTCAGTTGGCATGGTCAGATTTGGATTTGAGGGATTGAAAGTCTCACTGAAACAGTTGCAGAGTTCGATTGTGCCAAATGCCAGTGGGGTGTTGTGCAATGTAAATGAGAATGGAAAGCTTGCCGATTTGTTAACGAACATTGTGGAGTTTCCAAGTGCAAGCAGTCTGCAGGCGTTCAATGTGAACAGTTCAAGGGATATTCACGAGAATCGTTCGACTATATTCACTGTTTTGGACAAAGTGGACGGCAGCGAGTTTGATTACTTTAGGTAAGTCCATTAATTGGTTTTAAAGGACTGCAAACATTATATTTTCGTAGACTCCTTAAAGCCAAGATCTTGGAACTAAAGAATACCATCACAGTCTCATCGATCATCAATGAAGAAAACTTCAACGAGTTTGATTTCGCTCTCAACATATGCAATCAAATCTGGCAAAATGAAGAGGAACGTAAACGTCAGCAAAAGGCCGATGATGACAGTCTCTATGTTACAAAGTAAGTTTTGATAAATTATTCACAAAAATATATAAATTACAAGAGTTTGCATTCATTAAGAACCAAATGCGAAACCGAAGATGAGGAGCTACTGGAACTGCAAGAAATTGAAGAGAACTTCCCCACAAATGTCCATGAAGATTTTGGAGAATTCATCATTGAGGATTCGTTGGAGAAAGTAATGAAATTGACTGCCGATAAGAAAATCACCAAGAAGACAGATCTTGTCATTCGGGACGAGGACTACGCTTTCCTAGCACAAAACTTTATCACTGTTATTGAGCAGTTTGCAAAGTAATTGGCAATTTAACTCTTCCGACGGCGGTTATTAACATTTCCGTCATTTTTTGCAGAGTTTACTACTACAATCAAGACAGCGGCTCAAGTCAGCGACAATCTGTGGACTTTATCTCACCCTTCAAAGATCGTTTGAAAGTATTCGTCAGACTTTTCTCCAAGTACAAGCCAGCGCTGAACGAGTGGTTGGACGAAAGTATTTACAATACGTTTGCCTTTGCGATTGGACTTCAGCAAGAGATGTTAAACGAGGTTTCATTTGGTGGTAAGACAGAGCGATGCACTTGAAAATTGTACTTGTATTTCATGCACTGAGGGTTTTTTTTTAGGTAAAAATGCGAAGGCTTACAATTTTTACAAAGATTCCAACATTCCGGAGATAATCGCATGTACAGATGTCATGGGAAGAATAGAAGCGCGTGTTACCAGCCAATTGGAGTTGTATCCCGAGCATGCCAGTTTAATTGATGTAAGTAATAGTAAATTGATTTCAGGTTTGTAGTTTTAAGGCTTGGGCACTTCCTCATTTGTCGGTGCGGTATCAGTAGACGGTATTTATAGCTTTAGTGAGATGATACCGATCTTCTTTTTTGTCGGTATATTTTGTAAGTAGGAACTTGCAGACCTGAAGGTACCGAATCGAAAGAACGTTCCAAACATTATTTTGTACGCAAACAACACGCGGTAAATACCGATTCACTACTGATCGGGAGCTGCAAAGCGACTAAGAAGAAAGTCTTAAGCTATCGCCAGATTAGTGAACGTCTTATACAACCCCATATTAAGTCAAAATTCGCTAGCATCCGCCTGTAAAGCGCTCACTCCCACATACAGCTATTGTACGCTGTTCCTAGCAAATTCTTGTAGTATTGTCCTAGGCTTTACTAACTTAAAAAACCTGTGCCATTTGCACATCGAACACATCGTATGGAACCAGCCGAAAACCTCTTATTTAGACTTTCGCCAAACATTTCCTATAAGCTAACGTTTTCCTTGCTTTATAAATATATCCAACCACAATCTCCTTTCAGATCATTCGTGTTATCCAGAAGATTCGTTCCCTTCCCTCCACATCGCCGGTGGTGCGGTTCAACACCGGCTTCCAAATTCTACGACAGAAAGTAGCTCAGTGGAACGAAGTAGCACACAAAAACAATCACCTACGCGACTTGGAGATTGAAGTCGCCGAATTTGTTCAGAAATGGACAAAGCTGGAGTTGCAGTTCTGGAGGACTTGTCTTTGCCAAACCCATGAACGGTGAGTTTAGCCATACCACCCAAAAATGAAAATTCAATTAACCGTTCACTTTTAGGGTACAATCGAACGCTTACAAGTACTGGTTCTTCATCTATAATTTATTCCAAGAGTACATACAGGATCACGAAATTGATTCCTCTTACACCGACATGAAGTATACCGAGAAACGTTTCGCTGAGGGTGAAACCATGGACACCGAGCAGGAGAAAACTGCAAAGATCTCCCCCAACGACATAGTTCGAATTCTTCGTCAATTTGTCGAGTCTGCCAACTATGGCGACTTCCAAGTTCGCATGGATTTGTTGAAATCCTTTGAATTGTATTTGCATTATGTTCAAATTGGCGATGAAGACAAGAAGTCGAGCCTAATTGCTGGCCTGCATAATCTGCAGATCTATTTCAATCAGTTTGCGGTGGAGATTGAAGAGACTATCAAGTCAATTCGCGCGCCCATCGAGAAGAAGCTAAAGGAGTTTGTTAAGATCGAGTCGTACAACAAGGATTTGTCTTACTTTAGTATGCGCAGTAACGTGGCCAGGGTACACAGGAATTTGAACAAATTTCTGAAGGACTATCAGAACCAATTGACGCAAAAGATTACGCCGGTCTTCCAGCCGAAAGATGCCACAGTGAAGGACTACAACCTTGAGAATGAAAAAGGCAGGGAACTGCGCTACGATCCAAAGATCAAGTATTACATGGTGGACGCCAAAACCTTCTTGGCGCCACAAAAATTGAAGGAGAAATTTACCGAATCCGTTGAGTGTGATGAAGCCAGTCTCCTGCACAAGGTGGGGAAACTGTTTTTGACATCGAGAAATGTCGTCAAGGAAACCATTACCAATGCGACTTATCCCAATCTGATTAATGGACTCGATGAACTGCTGAGCACACAGATTGAGACTTGTGACTACCTAAGGAACTTGCAGGTGGATAGATCACAGGAGCGACCTAAGCAGGTGCTGGAGGCCAAGCACATTCTCCAACAAAAACGCAAAGCTCTGTCGGACTTCTTCAAAACTTTAGCTAATCTTGGGCTCAGCTATAAAACAGGCCTACTTGAGCTCGGTCTGCGATCTGAATTCGAAGATTACAGTCTTCCGCCGTTCTGCGTGAAGACCATGCTAGGTGGGTTCAAGGACAAAAAAATCCACCAGAACATCATTCATTTGAACGAAAATTTGGACAAATATTACGCAAAGTGTGTGTTTAAACTTAAACTCCTGCAGAATATCATGCTGGCGCCTCTCAGTGAGCTGGGTCCACCGAACATTGATCGTATCAAAGGATTTGCTGTGGAGACATTCCTTCTGGTGCAGAATCAGAGAACACTGCTAAGTCAGTCCACGCGACATGTGTACGATCTGAGGAGTGCCATCTGCAACTTTAAGTTATTGGCTGAGATAAACGCCTGCGAATCGACCTCATTGAAGTTCGTCAAGTGGAGAGATGAGTTTGTGGCCTTAAGGCAAAGTATTTGCCGAGTTCGCTTGGTTATGGAACAATTTGTGTTGCTTTTGAAGTGCGTTCCAGAAACGGATTCAGTGGAGAACACTCTGCTGGTTAATACAAATACAATGCTGACGCAAGGTCAAGAGAAATTCTCGGCCATCACTGAACGGAGCAATAAATTGTTGGCACACATTAAAAATATTCTTAGTGACATGGCAAAGAACGATGTAGAATTCTTGAGCTGGAGTAAAATCAACAGCTTCCACGGCGTGTATGGTGATGTTCGGGACCAGGTTGAGGCAATTCGAAAACTGTTCTCTGTGTCAAATGATGAGTACCTTCCTGCCGCGAAGAGTCTCTCTGACTTGCTCACTCACATGGAAGAGGTGAAACAGTCCCTTGAGCAGGAGCAGGTAGAGTCCGAGGAGATGGTCGACTCAGCAAACATTGACACCGAACTGGAGAACATTGTCCACTCGATTCTGATATCCATGCAAAAGCTGTTCAAAAAGTACCCAAAACCAATTGTGGTCACCGATGGATCAAAGGAGAACCGAGTATCTCCGAGCAAAAAGACGCTCGAGGAGGACCAAATCCAGGAGAATCATCTCAAGGGCAAGTTGTACCAAGAACTTTTGGCCGACTGGGAGATTTTAAATATCTCGCACGTCACTGGGAAAATGTCAAACATTCTGCTGTCAATTAAGCACTCCAAGGACAAGCAAGAGGACTACATTCGAAAGCTTACCTTGCTTCTGCCCATTCTGGAGCAATACAACTTGGTCGCGGACTACTATCTCTTCCAGCAGTTGGGAGCGCACAAGGTCTCGGCTAAGATGCTTTCCATCATGCTGACTGTGTTCGTCGAGCTCAGTACAAAGGGCTTCTGTGTTCCAGCAGATCTTATGCAGGACGAAGAGGGGGAATCCAAGAAAAACGAGAAACAGGGCGAAGGATTTGGTCTCGAGGACGGTACAGGCGACAAAGATGCCTCCGACAAGATAGAGTCTGAGGACCAGCTGGACGATGCAAAACGTCCTGAAGATCGAAAAGATGAAGAGAAGAAGGATGATGACTGCAAAGAGGAAAAGGGCATCGAGATGAGCGATGACTTTGAGGGCAAAATGCAGGACATTGAGAAGCCCGATGAAGAGGACGACAGTGGCGAGTCAGAAGACGAGGAAGACATGAACAAGGAGATGGGTGACACGGAGAAGGGGGCTGATAAGTTGGACGACCAAATCTGGGGATCTGATGAGGAGCAGGAACAATCCGAGGAAGAGAATGAAATGGAAGAAGAGGAAGAAGGAAAAGGCTCAAAGGATGAATCAGACTCTCACAACGATTTAGACAGCAAGAACGAGTCGAAGAAGGGCGAGGACGAACATGACAAGGATGGCTTAGATGCAACAGACGATCCAACTCAGGACAAAGAAAAAAAGCAACAGGAGAAGGACATTGACAACATGAAAGAGCCCGAGTTAGACGAGGAGCAGGTGAATCCATACCACAATCAGCTGGAGGAGCCACCAGAGGCTGAAGAAATGGATTTGGGAGACAATGTCAATATGGATGACGAGAAGGATGCAGACGATCAGCAACAGGACGACAATCCGTTTGACATTGACACGATGAAGGATCAAATGCAACCAGAGGAAGAGAAGGACGATGCTGATAAAGAAGGAGGCGAAGAAGAGCAAGACGGAGACGATAAAAACGACGCTGATTCATCAGATTCGGAAGAAGAGCCAGAAGCTGGAACTGAGTTAAAGAAGGACAAAGATGGCGGTGACGACGAAAACCCCGATGAGGAGGGCCAGAAAGAAGAGGAGGCGGACACCAAAACCCGTGGTGAGCTAGACGAAGACGAGCTGAAGGAAGAAGAGGAAACAAAAGATCCAGAGGAAAGCAAAGCTGAAGAGCAACAAAGCGACGAAGTTGATGAGTCCAAGGATAAAGCAAGCAAGGAGGAGAATGTTCAGTCCGTTCCAGAAAACGAGAACAAGGGGTCCACCGATCAGGTTCAGAATGAGGAATTGGAAAAGGATGTCAATCAAGATCAGACCCTCGACGAACAAGATACTGGAGAGGATAAAGACGGAGTTGGTCAAGCAGAGAATGAGACCTCTGATCAGGGCCATCAAGGAATCGCCGAAACGAAGGAAACTGAAGCAAAGGCCGAGCAGTCGAAGGAGAAACAGAAACCAGAAGAAAAGCGAAAGCAGGGCCGCACAAACGAAGAGAGGAGCCTTGGTGAAGCTGAACAGAATAAATTGAAGCAACTGAAGACAATCGACAAGCTGAAGGAGCAGAAGGAAAGCCCAGAAGACAGCAATGAACAGGAAAAAGAAGCAGAAAGCGAAGAGTTTCAGCATGTGAAGGAGCCCAAAAATAGCGACAAGACTACGTTGGACAATGCAACTGAAGAACAGTCGAAACAAATCAAGCACCTCGAGGATGAAGAAAAGAAGGCTGAAGAAGAGAACACGGGCGAAGAAAACACCGACGAACTAATGGACGTGGACGAAACACCAAATGCAGATCAAATGGATGAAGATCCTCCAGAAGTTAGTGCCGAGAAGCTAGATCAAAAGTCAGACAAGCCATCAAAATCAGAGAAGAAAAAGACAGATCAATCCGACGAAATGGAGAATGTCGATGTTGAGGGCGATGTAGTGGAAACAATGACTGTGCCCAGAGGTGATGACACCACTGCACATTGCATGTAAGCTTTATCTCCTCAAATTTGTGTACTTTACTGAGCGTATTCCATTTACAGAAAAGAAATCCTAATGGACACCAGTGTTGCACAAGAGCTAACGGCAGCTGAGACGTTAGAACTACGAAAGATATACCAAAACCAGCTGGTATCAGGCAGAGGGGTAAACGACCGCATAATGTTTATTCGTTTTTTCATTATCTTACAGAGTTTTCTCATTCACAGCCAATGCCCCGCCACGAGGACTACGAATCATGGCAGCTGATTTCCAACAAAATGCTTCCCAATGCCCGTGAACTGTGCGAACAGCTGCGCCTAATCCTGGAGCCAACCAAGTGTACTCGCCTGAAAGGCGACTATCGCACAGGACGTCGCATAAATATGAAGAAAATCATCCCGTACATTGCGTCGCAGTTCCGCAAAGACAAGATTTGGTTGCGAAGGACGAAGCCAGCACAGCGTGACTACAAAATTACTATTGCCATCGATGATTCGAAATCCATGGATCATAACAACTCAAAGGAGTTGACCTTGGAGGCGATTTCTCTTGTCTCACAGGCACTAACACTCCTCGAGAGTGGTCGCCTTAGTATTGTTTCTTTCGGCGAAGCACCAAAGATAATTCTCAATCATACAGAACAGTTTGACGGGCCGAAGTTGGTAAGTTCGCTGGATTTCTCACAGGAGAAGACGAACATTGCCGATTTGCTGGACTTCATTAGAACTGTGAACACGGAGGAAGGTGCCCTCGGCTCGGATAATGGAATTTTTGAGAATCTACTACTCGTTCTGAGCGATGGACGGAATATTTTCAGCGAGGGTAATGTGAAGGTGAGTTTTGCAGCAGTAGGTGTCCTCAATATAACTATATTTTCATTCTCCATTTCCCAGGTACGAAATGCAGTAAAACTCGCCAGACTGCAACGCATATTCCTTGTCTACATCATCATAGACAATCCAGAAAATAAAGTAAGTCAAGTGGCTTATCTCGCGCTGATTAAAAAAAACATTATTTAATTTCTAAATTTCAGAACTCGATTCTTGACATTCAATCAGTGGAGATGCTTCCCGATAACAAACTAAGTATTAAATCCTACCTGGATGACTTTCCCTTCCCGTACTATGTCATCGTACGAGATCTTGGTCAACTGCCTCTAGTTCTTAGTGAAGCAATGCGACAGTGGTTCGAGTTGGTCAACAGTGAACAGTAAATTTGTTCGAGAGAACAGTGATTTTAATTAAATTGTAAAATGAATATGTACATACACAACAACTATTAGCTTTAAGACAACTATGTAGAATAATGAAAATGAATTTAAACACACTTGTATTGGTTTTTAAATCAATGGAACTTTATTGTGTCCTAAGTCTTTGGGTGTACTGTAGTGTTAGTAAATGATGCCTTTACTAATTTCTCCTGATTACCGTATACACATACAAAAATATATAGTTTTTGTTATCATTCTAAAATTAAAAGTGTTCTCCAATCTTATTTTTATACAACATTCACCCAGGGCTGTTTTAATGCACACAATTAAACACCGTCTACGAGCATAGCTCAACATTCAAATCAAATGGAAATTCTTTGGAATTTAAACTCTGTCGGAATAGTTGGGTGTGTTGCCAAGCCACATCACCCTTTCCACCAGACATTACAGCCGTTATCACAAGATCGGTTGAACCGATTACCTCTTTGCTGCCTTCTGCAGTTCGAACTAGGACGTCAATAATACCATCACCAAATGTTTTCTTATCCAGATGTAAAGTGAAATCTTTGACTTTAAGGTTCGCTTTGGAGAAGTCAAACTTCCATACAACTTCAGCTGAGTCGCTCCCCTCTGGAAAGAAGAAACATTCAAATTAATTAAAAAACGATTGGTAAACAAATAGATAAAGCATTTACCTTGTCTAGCCAAGTAGACCATTTTCCAATCTCTTTCGACTTTTCTTAGAATGTTCTTCGAGGAGAATTGAGCACTTTGCCAGGTTTTGTACGTGTCGATTATCTTAATGTTTGTTCTATCTGAAATGTAATAGGTTGGGGGTTAAGATCTTACTAGAAACTGGCGAATTTGGAAAAAAACAAACCTTTGATGTATCTTTCGTAGGTATCTGTGACGCAGGAATATCGCAGATTGAGCTGTTTCTCTCGTACCTCTGTGTCATTTGCTTCAAATACAAATATCTGAAAAGAAATGATATCGTCTTAAAAAAAAAAACATAAAAACCCAATGCTTCGAAACGCGAGTGGTGTGTTCTTTGGGATGCTAACGGCTGCTGTCTAATATCCCAAATTGGTGGAGCCTTCTTTGAGGGGGGCGAACAATGCGTCATGCACTTTCAAGATTTTTAAATTTTCTTGATGTGTCAGACTCTTACTATATAAACTCCCTCTTCTCCCTTTGGTTTTCTTCAACAGCCCACCAGAACTACTATATTTGCATTACCTCGGGATTTTTTTTTCTTTCTACCTCATATTTCCCGTTCTTCTATGAGGGTGCGCTCTGGTTTTCTACTCCCTTCTTGATTTTGAATAGGATTTCGATGACGGAAGATACTCGATTCGAACCGTATTCACTCTTGGTCATCTTCTCAATGATATTTTCAGTGGAGATATAACCTATATCCGATTCCGGATGCTGTGATTCAGCAGTCCACCTGCTGAACGTGAAGAAAGTATGAAAAGCATAGTCTACCAGTGAGTCGCCGCATCCTGTGGAAATATCCATGTAAGGTTAAAAACTGCGTGGTGTAATAATTTATTTCTCTGTGTTTACACTGTGTCGATTGAGCAAAGTCTTTAATCAGCCTGGCGGTTCATCTACCTCTTGTTTTAGTGTTCCACCCTAGTTGCCATAGATTTTTGGTGAGCTGTTTTGCTTCAGCGGTTATGGCTTCAACTCCTAATTACGCACTCTACTCACACCAGAGCTTTCTCACTGCGGATAAAAGGTCGACGGGTGTCACTCCCGCAATGACGAGAGCTGCTGGTTCCGATACAGTGCGGTAAGAATTTGCGATCCGCAAGGCTCTGCGTCTCTGTACTGCTGTCATCGGTTTCCTGTACATCTTTTGTTTGAGGGCATCTGCCCATATTTCGCATTGATACAGAAGGATGGCGTTTGTAATTGTCATTAGCAGACTTCGTTTGCTTTCACTTCCAGTTGTAGACACGCGTCATAATTTGAAGATGTTCTTTGATGGATAGCCCGAGGCAGTGATTATTACTGTAATGTTTTCTGAGAATTCAGGTGGGCGGGAGGTGTTATTATATGGTTTTCCACCCGTCAATACTTCGAACCATTGAATGTATTTGAATACTTATAGTTGCTGCTTTCGTTCTCTCAACAATAATTTACAAACAGAAGCTATAAACGCTGCCCAATAAGTGAGCAACTTTTTTAATGCTACCAAATGAGCAGACTTATTGATTCGATGTGTACGACAAAGGATAAAATAAAAAAAAATCTCTACTTACATTGTTAAATGTAGTTTCTCCACGCGACTGCCTCCATGCCAAGCTTCCAGAGCTCCTTCCCTTCAGTTCATCATCTGTTGGAGTTCTAATAATAAAACATAAACACACTCTGTGTCAGCAACTAATTCGGATCCTATTCCAATGCAACTTACCGCTCAACAGTCATCTGAATCAATTCGAGCATATCTCTTTGACTGAGATATTTTCTACGTTCCTCAGAAATCTTAGCCTGACGCTTATACCTCAGAGTGACCAATGTATTGATAAGATCCTTCTCTGTGCAACGTTTGCGTTGTTTCATCACCTGTTGATGATTATTCGTGTAACGCCATGTTACGTCTTGAATATCATCTCGGGAATAAGCAATAACATAATCAATATCTCGTTTCCAACCGTGTTGATACATCAACGGAGAGTCGACAACATTTTCCGATGGATCCACATGCAGCCATCGTAGTTGACTCTCCGAATATACCTATAAATATTCAATTTAAATACACAACCAACATTAAACACAAATGAACTTACCTCTGTCCAAACATGATCAAAGAACGAATACACCAATCTTGCATCATAGTCCAAACAGCGGCATATAAATGTGAAACAAGTTGCGTATTCTCCACATCGGCCACGTCGTGTTGCCAATAGATGGGATATGTCGTTGTATCGGTAGAATTTCGTCTCCTGGCCACAGCATATACCAACCTCAACGCGAACACCGTCCTCGACTTGAGTGCGACGAAGTTTCATCTCTTCGCTGCCACATACTTTACATGGTAAATTGTTAACCCATTCGAAGAGTTCTGTATTGAACCAGTGGACAAGCTCGGCTAACAGGAGGTCACGAATGCATGGCTCTTTTTCGGAACATGCTCCCGATGAGAGTTCCTCTTGAATTGCTGTTAATTTCTCCGATGCTCGTTGGGTGAGCTCTTCAATGGGAATTATAGCACGTCCAGCTGCCAAGAGCTTTTCATCCTCAAATTGAATAACCGAATCGGAGCAGTTTTCCAGCAATTGAAGGAATTTGTTTTGTATATTCTGGAAGAAAACAAAAAATGGGCTTAATATGCTTCGGTCTATATTTAAGGAAAGCGCGTTTTTTTCGATTCTTATTAACATTTAAAAAAAAAAACAACGGAGACTTATTTGCGTTAGTTTTAAGCACATCATTATAGAAATATTCGTCCTCATCCACGGCAAAACCAAGGAACAGAAATATTTTTAAATGTTAGGTACTTCGTTCGTCTTGTTAAACCAAAACTGTTGTACGTGTACCCCTATAATCTCTCTCTCTCTATTTGCCTCAATGCTGCGTTGAAACTAATACTAGGCAAATGGCGGCAACTGATAAAATACCGATAAAATCATTCTAACTTTAGGCTAAGGATCGAAATACTGCTCAAAGTTGTGCAGCGCATTGTAAGGGTATTAAGAAACAGGCAGGGTCTCCCTGGTGGGCGCAGTGACGAAAAGACATTAATTAAAGAAACCCACCACAAAACTATTATGTTAATAATTTAAGGGCGCTCGACCCGTCCTTCACTGAGACAGTGCGGGATGCCGCCGTCAGCCCTCCTGACATCCGCGATGGAGTGGTCCTTGTAATCTGCGTTTTAAAGACCAATGCATTGTATGCATGCGTATTTTGCGTCTAAAGGTGCTCGTACACGGTATGTAGCACGCCACATACATATGTGGCTCTGACGTCACGAGAGAGTGCACAAAGAGAGCTTGTACACGGCATGTAGCCATTGGCTCCATACGCTGACGTCAAAATTACGTCAGAGCCACATATATATGTGGCGTGCTACATACCGTGTACTAGCACCTTAAGCACTGTTCACGAAACGCCATACAAGCTTCATTCATGGTTCCAGATATCGAGTGAAATCGAAATTGCAAATCGAGTGAATTCTTTTTCAATGTTCTGCATTTCGAGTGATTCGGAAACTCTGAAATTTTTTCGTAATCACAATTTCACTTTGTCTCAATTCCGAAAATTTTGAAAACGAAGTCGAATATAGTGAAATGTGGAACCTAGCAGATAGGTCATTTCATTTCATTCATCCGAAACACCATTAAAAAAAAAAAAACCAACGTCCATGGGTCTTGCAATACGCTTGAGTAATGACCAGCTGCAGCTCAGGCTGCATTAACTATCGCTTGCGACTACGCAAATGCGACTTTTCCGCTCCGTGCACAGATCTTCGTTTGTTAATAAGCAAGCAGCAAGCCGCAATCAAGCGTACATCAAGCTGCAAATGACGAAATCGTGCGTATGAAGGACTGCTACGTGGACAGGACAGTAGGCCTTACAGTCTTTCATTCTTTTACTGTAGTCTTTAGACGCTTTTGCGTGTCGTGCCGCATTTGGTATTGAAACGGAGGCGGCGAAGATGGGTGTGGCTGTAAATGAGGACAAAACGAAGTATATGGTCTCAACGAAAAAAGGAGTCTCAGCATCGACGACCCGGACAAAACGTCACGATGGACAGATACAACTTCGAAGTACATACATAGTTAAAGATTTTGTCTACCTGAGCTCCACTATCACCTCGCAAAATAACATCAGCGCAGAGATCAAACGAAGAATCAGCCTGCCAATCGCTGTTTCTTCGGACTAAGAAGGCTTCTAAGTAAAGCCCTCTCTCATAGAACAAAGGAGATATTATATAAGTCCTTAATCATCCCGGTTCTGCTGTATGGTGCAGAAGCTGGACTCTGCCGAAGTCCTCCTGGGATGTTTTGAGAGACGATATTCGGTCTAATTTCTATCGAAGGAGTGTGGAGGAGAATATTTAACGACGAGATTTATGGGCTATACAGCGACGTTGACAAGGTTAAAAAGCTGAAAATACAACGGCTGAGATGGCTGGGGCACGTGGAGCGTATCGACAGCAACGCACCAGCCCGACGAGTAGTCTTTAAGTCCACCCCTGACGGACAACGTAGCAGAAAAAGACCCAGCTGGCTGGAGGGTCTTGTTTGTTGAGGCCGTAGTCCACCCCGGACTGTAACCGCTCAAAAAAGTAAAGTAAGACTGTCTATCTTTACAGAGATGGCTTTCAAATCCTTGATGAAGTTGGATGCTATCGAAAGAACAATCCTTAGGTGATGAACGTTAACATGAAATAAGGCCAATAAAATTCTAAATCTATGAAATAATGGATTTCATCTTCAAAAGCAAAATAAGGCCAATATGACTTTATTTCGTTATGCGAATCGAACGATCTATAAATAAACCGACACATGAACCGACCAATACAAAGAAATCGCAACATACAGGGAGCGTCAAAAGTGAGTGAACACCGATGCTCATTATAGTCTTCTATAGCGTCTGGAAACAGGTTTTAAAAAAATAAACCTTTAAATCTGTAAATGTTAACAATAACAAGAAAATACTTTACAGATATTTAAAAAAAAAATGTTTTTAAAATCCAAGGACAAATGAAAACCGTATTGGCGTTCGCTTACTTTTGACGCTCAGTGTATGTTTGCAACTGACCATTATTTGTTGACTTCTTTCCTTATCGCTTATCCAGCACCGTCCATCGATCGTCATCAACACATGGGGACTTTAGCTAGATAAATTTATTTCTGGCATCGTTTTACGATAACCCATTGTTTCTGCAATTATGGCTAACGATTGATTCCTTTCATATAATAAAATCGATATCACTCTAAAGGTAATACTTTTTTATTTGTACTAGTTTTTAGTGCCAATGAATTCTGTGGCCACTTACCATAATTACTGCATGTGATTATTATACATATAAGTACTGTACAGTGTACATATGTCTGTTGTCTGTATATAGATAAAGAACTCAATCGTTTGTGCTATTCGAGGACAAACTCATCAATAGTAATGTTAATGTATGTATATATGTTAGGGCGTCCCTTATATGAGAATTTTTTTTTTTTTTTTGAAATTTGAAATGCATAGCCTCTAAATTTTTTATAAATGCTAAAACATACCCAAATATGAAATTTCATCTTTCTAGCATGATCGCAACCCGTGCCGACCGAGCTACAAAGTTTATTAAAAATCGTGTTTTGTCCTGATATTTCGGTCCCCTATAAAACTAATATAAACGCAACAAATTAAGTGAATAAGAGTTAAAATAAAATAAGATAAACATTATTCTTTATTTAAAAACATAAACAAGAACAATCAGCCAGGGTAATTTCTCTTGAGTGTAGTTTTTTTACAGTCTGGATACAAATTTCTATGTTCCTGGACACAGCGTAACAGGAATTGCTTTTGCTCTTCTTCAGCCGTGATAAGTCCGTTGAAATCTTGCACTAATTTGACAGCCCTCTCAGCAGTGTCATTTACAACTTTCAAACGACTTATTATTCTTTTAGCTTCCAGAAAAGCAGCGTTATCATCCCAAGAACATACATCTTCCTGAAGGAAACTGTCATCGATCTCCAGTCGAGATAGAAATTGTTTGCTCTTTTCCGATACAAAATCCTCCAACGTTTTATCTGAATGAAAAACCAAGTTCAATAACAAAAACAAAAACATTAAAAAATAATTTAGCTTACCAAACAACTTTTGGGTCAGTTCTTCCTTCGATGGGACATAACGTTTGCCAACATCTGAGCTTTTATCCCTGTTTAGGTTGGCAATCATTTTCCTCTTAGTTTGGTTATCAACTACATCATCAAAAAGTGATAGAATGACAGTCTCTTCACATAAATACCACAAGTGATGGCTAAACTTGCTGATAGAAGCTTTAGAAATTACTGCGTCAACTGTTTCGTACTCTTTTAACGCCTTCAAGAAGCACAAATCTTGGTTAGGTGCTTTAGTCGCCACTGTGCATTCGAGCCAAGGCTTAACATACAATGTGACGATAAATAAGCAAACATCTTGTAGTGCCCTTTTGTCCTTTGCAATCATTCTAAATTGTGTCTGAAGCAAACATATTTTTAAAGAATAGATCGCCTTTGCCATCCATCGTGCCTGATGCATAGCTCCGGGGGGTCTGAGTTTTAATTTCCTCTCTGTATCTCCTCCCAAAAACACTGCGCATAGTTGAACCAATTCGCGGTAATCGTCTCTTATAAAACCTTTGTCCAGTTCTGCCTTATAAAATATTAGCAAAGATGTAATGTTTGTCTCGGCAACATGTTCTTTTACGAGATCAAGAGATAGGTCAATTTTACTGGAATCGATGTTTTTCCAATTGTCTCTGAACTTTTTGAAGAGCGGAATATCTGGGCTACTAGTAATGTGCTTTATTTTGGTTTCGAAGACAGTTTTTAGGACCAATTCATAAACATGATGACGACAAGCGAAGAGCAATAATTCTCTTTCTAAAGTATGCTCCAAAACAGCACAAGCTCCATTAAAACGGCCAGTATTCGAAGCTGTTGTGTCGCAGCACATTATTTTCACTTTATTATGAAGGTTCCAGTCAAAGAGAGCAGTTGAGACGGCTTTAGCTTGATGTTTTCCAGAAGAACTCTGTAGTTTTGGCACTGCAAGAAGCTGTTCTCTACCATCAAATGAAGCAATAATTGGCAAACGCTCTTCTTTTGAACTTCGTACATCCAATCCGGGTAAAAGTTTTCCATCCCAATGGACTGTGACTACATCTGGTACATTGTTCTTAAAGTCAGTTTTTATTGCTTCTGCCCTGAATTTTCTGGTCTGAGTACGAATTCGCTGAATCGAGGATTTGTTAATAGGGAAGTCATCGCTGCTCAGGCCAAGCGCTTCTACGACCGCATGAAGAATGTAAACAGAATCTCTTATACTTAACTGGCATCGATCTAAAGCGGCGACAAGTTTAGGTGTAATGAGATTCTTTCTACCCCTTGTTGAACTTTTTTCAGGGCAGAGAATGTCTGGCAAGCTGAGTTGAGAATTTAATATCTGTTCTTCGTCCGAATCTTCTGGACATTCCAAGTTATTTGTAGTGAAATTAGATTCAACAGCCAATAACGCCTTTTGTCTTACATTCCGTTCCTCTTCTTCCAATCGTCTTTGCCTTGCTCTTTCTTCTTTCTCCGCCAATTTTTTGTCTACACCACTTAAGCATCCCGGTCGACCTGGCTCTCTCTGTTTTTTTAAAAATACTTTGTCTTCCTCTATTTTCATTGTCTCAAATGCATCGGCATGTGCAATATCAAATAAGTTATCAAGGTCAATTTTAAAATTATTTTCACGGTTCTTAAACGTGACCTGAGTTTTCTTACAATTTTTTTGCAGCTCTCTCCAAACATGATATAAATCAACAAGTTTCTTCACGCAATTTGGAAATGCCTTTGTGGGAATTCTTGCTTTTTCCCAAAATATAATGGATTCCCTAATCACAAGATTTGCACTTTCACTAACAGTCAGTTTGACTTCGCGAATATTGTAAAATAAGACCGCGAGAACTTGTCGATTAGATGGTAATTTTGCACCATTTATTTGATGGCTAGGCAGTCCGATAAGGAAAATATTTTGTTTATCACTCCGTAATTCTACCGACATCTTTATGCAATAAACAATAGCACACTAAAAATCTTAAAAATCACGAATGAAATGACAAATGAAACACGTAGTTACAGGTGGCAGCGCATTACCCGGCCTACTTGTATGGACAAATTTGAATCGCAAGTCGGCACGGGTTACCGTTTATTAAACGGGATAATACTTTTTTCTATACAATATTGGGTTATTACGAAAGTTTTAAGAGGGTATGCGTAAAAATATATCGAACTTGAAATTTAAGGGACACCCTAATATATGTTAATGTGCGATTTTTCTTTATGAACCTTCGATAGAAAATAAAAAGCATGTGCGCTCTTCATACCGCATTTACATGAAGTGAATGCTAATTAAAGACATTTCGCCTTCACCTGGAATGGAAAGGGCATATTCCTGTACAAAGGGCTGTCTAATTAATAATGGAAAGTCAGCTGTTTTTCTAATGTTTTTCTAGCATTTTCAATTTACTATTATAAGATTTAAATGATGGAAGGAGCAATGCTGAGTTTTCCTGTAGGATTGGTACATTTTGAGACAGCTTGGTCTTTCTGTTATTACCTCCTAATACTTGAACTGAACTTGGTGTCAAAGCTAAGTTGTCAGTCTTTAATTCAGTGTTTGTTCCAACTCTTACCTATGGTCATAAAGTTTGGGCAATGACCAAAAGAATAAGATCGCGAATACAAGCTGCCGAAATGAGGTTCATCCGTTGTATTGCTGGTGTGACCCGTGGAGATCGCATTAGAAATACCAGAATACGTGAGGAACTTAATGTCGAGTAGCTACTTCTCCGGACGGAGCGGTCCATGCTTCGGTGGTTTGGTCTTGTTAAACGCTAGACCCAGGATGAGATGGTTAGATCAAGTTCATAATCTCTCCCCTACCCATATGGAGATTTCCCTTGATGATTTAGAGTCGATGGCTGAGAATCGAGAGCTATGGAGGGTCCACTTGGGCAACCTACACCCGCGACCCACTTAATGGACAAGCGGACTATTGAAAATTAATGAATAAATGATGAATGAAGATTTAAATGTAAATTAAAAAAAAAATAACCGCCAAAAAAACCCATATTGTGTCCAAATTTTAGCATTATACGTCAATTAGTTTTTGAGATAGATCTAGGTACAAAATTCGCTTAGTGGGTTCGGACAGACGGACAATCATCGTAGTGAAAACAATAAGGTTCCGTTTTGTCCCTATGTGAACGGAACCTTAAAAATTGTTAAGACGATAACGTCTTTTCTATAAGGAACAATGCGGTTCAAAGTAATAAACGCGGGAATATGCATTTTGTGATTCGGTGCAGCGGCTGATACGATGGTGAGAAAAGAACCGCGTGGCTTAAAACGCCAGGAGTTTAGATAAATGAAGAAGGTTTGGATTTACTTGGGAGACTCGGCCTCTCGAAACCGATATACGAAGAATTTGAAAAGTCAGCTAAAAGGCAATCAATTTAAGACGGCGCGGCGCATGAGAGACCCATCGCTTTGAGCAGGATGAAAAATAGTCCCCAGGATAGAAATAAGCCACTTTTGCGATCAGATCGGTAAAAGTGGACAAAACTCTGCCGAAGTGGATGAAATCCGTCCAGAAACGCTCAAAACATTAGGTAAAGAGTAAATAGCTTCTTCGTGTCATTAAAGAAGGCTGGGATTGCGGCGAAACACCCGGCAATTGGCAGACTTATGTGGTGATTTTGTTTCATTTATCGAAAAAAAAGGTAAATAAGTAAGTAAAAGTGTTATCAGCCCATTGATGCCCTCCACTACATACAAGTCATACAAAACGTTTGTCGTGGGAGTTAGTATGTACACGCATGGGTCTAATATTGGTTTTGTATAGGAGGTACCAGAACTACTTAACCAACATAGACCATTTTCAATACCAACCACGATGATAAAAATAAGTCCCCTCACAAAATGTCATTCGTCTAGGTAGATTCGTTCGGACGCTATCGTGTTTTCAACAGACAAACCGGACGGAAAGAAAGACAGACAGGCGGACATCGCTAATTTGATTCAGAATCTGGGGTCCCGGTGACTCCTTCTTGGAGGTAGAATTGTATAATAGCAAAGAGAATATACCTTCCTGTGAAGGGGATTAAAAAGAGGTTTCTAGCCGTTTGTGTCGAAACTGGGTAAACGTGAACTGAAGGTAAACTTGAACAAATCTGAAGTGATGATCGTCTCTAGAACGCCTGTTCTAAGCAACTCGGGTCGTATTCACGAGCGACGTAAGAGGAATTCAGATTTTTCGTGTAGAATTGCACAGGCTGCATGTCGTACAGTCTTGCTATTTTAAAGTCTTTGCACTTCGTTAGCCCCAGTGGACCTTTTGGTCTACAGATAGTCTATTGCAAAATTATTTCACAGTATGTTTTACGACTTTCCAAGAGCTCCGATGGTTAGCCGCCAGAACCGATGTAAGGTTTTTTTTTAGCTAAGCCAACTTATTGTATATTGGGTGGAGTAACTAGTTGGGTGGATGTGGTGTGGGTTCTCTTCTTGTACTAGCTAGAAATTCTGAAATATGTAGTACAACAGTACATGTGTTTAAATACCTACTATTCGCTGTGCTTCGGTGACAAGACTGACAAGGTTTCCTCTGCTGTCTGAAATAGGAGGTATTGGAACTCTCCATTGATATGGTATTTATCATTATCGACGGAGTCGTGTGCACAACACATATAAGGTTTATGTTTCAACATGTATAGCTTTCATGCGGATCACTTACCAGCTTAAAGTTAAACAGTAAAAATGATTACAATTAACGAGCAATAACTTTTTTTCTAAGTCGACTTTTCTCGACTAATCCAAAAAGATCTATCTTGACAAAGTACTTTATAATGAAAGCGAAAGTTCCGTGGAAAAATCGTCAAACGAACACGATCACACTGATCGCCAGTCGCTTTTAGATATTTTTTCCCGTAGCACCAGCACGACATAAAGTAATGCTAATGATAAGCAGATTGTGCTCTGAATTAACAAGGTACATATATAGTAGTGTGTGAAGTTTCAAAGCATAAAATTCCTTTGGACTCTGTCTGGAAATCTCGCGTGCCTTAGCCTTTATGTAAATGTATAACTGAAAAATACCCCCATCAGTTGAAGTTATTAAATAAATTACAAACGCCAATGTATGTACATAAATTGATTTATATAAAAGCAAACACGATGAATTTCGTTTGCCAAATTCAAAAGTGTACACAGTCCTAGTTCAATAAACCTTCACATTTCATCAGCCTTCTAAGCTAAATCGCACAAACCGCTGCGATGCCTCCCGCACTGGTTTCTTTAATTTATTCGAATCGACAAATATGAAAGAAAAATTCAAAATTTTCTTTCTTTCATTTTGTTCTTGCCAAGCGATTGCACTTTACATTTGGCCGTATACTAATTTGATGAGCCAATGCCCGATCAGACCTTGCCTGCCATGCCAACACGCAAACATCCCATATGTGTGTTCAATGTTCATCACATACGGGAATATTATTTCTCATTTTTGTTTTTCCTCTAAAAATAGACAACATATTCAACTAACTACGAGAGGAATTGAAATGCGATGAGAATGCCGTCGCAATGCCATTACACGTAATAGTAAGGTGAGAAGATTGTCACCGAAGTCAAAACACCCCTTGGGGTCGCCACTTATGCGTAATCTGCTGCACCATGAATGACACAACTCACAATGCCACTGGAATTTATATCACAGCACTGGCTCTGGCACTCTGTGAATGAGTTAGAACTTTGTGTACATTAATTTCATTATTTTAAACGACAGCGCTGACTCAGACCAAATGGTTCATTGTTTTGCCATTTTGTTTTCTTAAAGTGTCTGTATCTGTACCCGAGTGGAAAACAAATTAAATTTAGAATTTGGCCTGAAAATTCCATTTTGCAACACCCACACCCTAGGTTAGTATATATGGTACATTTTTTACTGCACCGAATTTTAGTTGAGCAAAAACCGAAAACCAAACAAAATGCGCGACAACGCAACACACACAATAATTTACGGGGGCACATACCTCACCGCCCCCACTGTTGTAATCAGCAAAGTTGAACATTTTTCGTTGTTTTGATTCGATGTCTCATATTTTCACAACACTATTGTCTGTTGTCCGCGTCCCGCTGATAAAACTGATAATTTTCTTTATTTACGCCTTCACTTTGGAATTCGAGAGAGAGAGAGAGTTACGGTAAGAGATAACTTTCGGCAAACACCCGAAAAACCCTTTGTCTTGGGGCGCTTGGGGCACACGCTCGACTTTAACGACAGGTAGTTGACAATAAATCGATATATTGCCATCCAATCTAACAGTTGAAACAAATCTGATATCAACCACAAGCAGCTTCATTGACTTTTGGTCGAATTTCAAAAGAGCTACTGCCACTATAACATTGCTCCACCAGCAAATGCACACACAAGTGTAGAATTCCAGATGATGTGGGGTATTTCGCCCGGTGATAATGATAAGTGTAGTTATACACTCCCGCGCTCTCTCTCTCTCTCTCTGTGGTGCATGTTGTTTCGAATATTTCAAGGCCAAGGGTAGGACGAGAAGGTCAATCTCCGCCTCAATTACGAGAGTACAGTGAATCACACAAATTAACAAGCGAAATGGAATGGGGAGTCAAATGGAAATGTGGTTTGGTGACAAAGACAATATCATTTGGAGGCCGTAAATTAGTAAATGTACAGGAAGGGAAAAAGTCTTTGTGTTTCAAAATACATACATATACGAGATAAGCTCTCTGAATGTAAGTCCTCTTGGAGAAAGAAGCAACGATAACATAGGAATTATAATTTTGTGGTTTCCTGTCCTAAGACAATATGAGCCTCAAGAGCATAGGTATTGCCAGTGATTAGGAGTATGTGAATGCCTGAATACGATTGGTCAGGAAACTACTAATCACTTAAAACATGCATTGAGCCAGTAGCTCAACAACAACTAAAAAAAATATGTGGACACAATCCTGAAGTGGGGAAAAGAAAATTTGGCTGATTTTAATACAAAGAAGCCAAGTGAAGAAAATTACCTCATTAATATGTGAAACGGAATTAAGATCCCTGTCGCATAATATGCAAAAGTCACGAAGAGATTTGTGCACATTGATTTTGAACAATTGTTGCCTGTGGGTACTAATCATTGAAGCGGCATGGGACAATGCATTCCACAATCCACAGGCGTACCTATTGTTTGACTCCTAAAACTGATGCGTGACGAGTAAATTGCAAGAGAGTTTTCTTCCAAATCTTACGAGGAATTCTTTAAACAAAAAACTATATATATTCCAATTCATTGATTTTTATTAGTTTAAAAATCGTATGTACCTAAACGAACATAAACATAATTTTTTTTACATACATTTTTTCAAAGCAGAAGACGTCTTGATTTTTTTTTACCTGAGATCAATCACCTTATCTGGATCCACATTAATATTCGAATGAACAGATGAACAGCCCCTCAAGCCCCTCCCCCTTGGCTACGTGCCTGGTCCAACTATTTATTTATTGATACGAAATATCGTACTGAGAACATACGATGACATTTTTTCTGACGATTCTTCCTGGGAAATTCAACCTCTGGAGTCTTCTTCGGATTTTGTGTGCACTTACTTCGTTGACACTTTGTGCAACTTGTCTTTTTTGACGAGATAAAAGGATTGTATTTTCTTAAAAGCTAAACGCGCGTTTTAGTAATCGCTGAAGATTTTTTTTTGTGTTGTTCTTGTTCTATTTTTGCGCACTTTTGTTTTCTTAGGACATTTCTGAAGAAGGTTTGGGACCTTCCTAGGGCCTTCGTTATAATTTTATAAGTTTTAACCTCATCTCTTATAGCCGGTTTTACAGTGCAAGTTTAAACTCCGTTTAACCAGATATCAAGTTTAAACCGACGTTTAACACGAAAAGGTGTATTACAGTGCTAGTTTAAACTTAATCGAGAGTTTAAACCGAGTTTAATTTAACCGGCCATGGATGGGGGTTTAAACTGAGTTTATTTTCCGGAATTTCGTACTGTACGATCTCCCTCACGGTTTATGACAAAACGACATAGCACCATTGTTGTTTTTATGCATCCAATTAGTTCGCAAGTGCAATTCCTTATCTTTGATTGTACTACATTGTTTCTAGAAAATGCTTGTATACCGTCTAAAAACGAACAAAGCAGCTGAAGCCGATGGGCTACACGGCACTTTTTAAAAACGCTGGAGATGACATGGTCAGGAGCATACACCAACTCATCTGCAGTATGTGGTCGGAGGAAAGTATGCTCGAAGTATGGAATCTCGGTACCATCTGTCCGATCCATAAAAAAGGAGATCGCCTACGGTAACCGGTGCTTTCACTATATATGTAGAGTCAGCAGCAAGCAGAATGGGACTGATTAACAACGAGGACAAAATGAAGTATATGCTTTCATCAACAAAAGCCCAACCCCACTACCGATTTGGTCAGAGCGTGACAATTGATAGGGATAACTTCGAGGAAGTCAGTGAATTTTTCTATACCTGGGTACTGCTGTAAATGCGGAAAATAACATCAGCTCCAGCGCGTAAGGTCTTCGACGCCATACCAGAGGGAAGGAGACACCAAAGAAGACCTCATCTTAGATAGCGACCAGGTGAAAGGAGACCTCCGACTGCTTGGAGTGCCGGCTCAAGCCGGTTGGAAGTGCATAATAAGTAGTGCATAATACTAGCGCCATCAAAAGTAAAAGTAAAGTAAAGTAACTACTTCACTTTTTATACCCGGTACCACACTGTGGTGAGGGTATATTCACTTTGTCATTCCATTTGTAACGCCCATAAGGAGGCGTTGTAGGTATGACAAACTATATATATTATTGATCAGCATCACTTTCTTAGTCGATCTAGCGATGTCCGTCTGTCTGTCCGTCTGTCCGTCTGTCCGCACGATTACGGCCGTAATTTAAGAGCTATCGACTTGAAATTTGGTACGTAAGCTTTTATCCACCAAACTGAGGCTAAGTTCGAAGATGAGCAAGATCGGATGAAAACTACTACTACCTCCCATACAAAAATATCAGATTTATATAGCTTTTTATGTTAAAAATTAAATTTAAATAGCTACAGTAAAGATAGCAAGTTTAAACTTTGCACATATTGTTTTAATAATATTTAAAAATTTTTGACAAAAAATGAGCTTGGTCGAATAAAAAGTACCTGATGAAGATTATAAATTTAGCAAAATAATAACTAATCAATTAAACGTTATAAAGGATTGATTTTATTCATCAAGTCAAATTGAATTTTGCGATTACTGGTTCGATACTTTTCCGATGGTGTTTCGTGGTTGGTGGTTGCTGGCAAAGTGAACGAGATAATCAAGTGCAATCGTGCAAGAGATTAGCTCGAATACGTTCCACAACATAGAACGGTTTACGCTCTCAATTCCCTGGCAAGCGCGTAGGCAAAGACAGTAAAATGATGATGACACGATACACCGTACGGGATCAGTGAGAGGATTTAGTCCGCAATGTATCGACGAAAACAACCATAGGAAAACTGTCGAACATAGGGCAAATGTTGATTTTACAAATTATATGAACTTTTAACAATAATTAATTAAACAAAGCAAGAACGTTACAAATTATAGGAAAACAAAGTATAACAAAGTAACAAATCAACAAAATATTAGAAATAACAAAATATAAGAACAAATGGTTAACATAAAGTCAAATCAGTTCGTTTCCATTTCCGAACAGTACCCATACCTCCCATACATATATATAATTTTTTAATACTAAAATATTTTTTTTATTTTAGAATAATATAGTACCGGGTATTTGAGCTTCGGCATAGTCGAAGATAATTGTCTTACTGGTTTAAATTTCCAAACTGACACAATAAATAAAACTGATGGAAATTTCAAATACACATGAGTTCTACGTTTACAGTGGCGTACAAAACAGGCGAGAAAAGTTAAACCGAAGTTTAACTAAACGTTCGTTCGAATTTCACTGTAATACACTCACGGTTTAAGTACTTCGTTTAAACCTGCCTGCGAGTTTAACTAAACTTGAGTTTAAACTTGCACTGTAAAACCGGCTATTAGTCTTCTGCCGAACATAACAATGAGCTTTAGGTTCCATATTAAAATACTGGTATAAAAAAAATTAGGTAAAAAATAAAAGAATGTCGAAACGAAATGGTCGCGGATGTAGCTTACTCAAATGGATCCTCCATAACTTTCGAAAAACCGCCATCGACTGTAAATCATTGAATGCAATCCCATACGGGTGGAGGAGGCATTATAAACTTGCTCCAATTTCGTAGAAATTTCGATATTATCAAAAGTATCCTCCAAATTTGTAATCAACTTGGAGTCATTCTGGAAGACATCAGTTCTTTGCATAAAATAAAATGTATTATAATTTTTGATAGCAAAACTGTTATTTAAAAAAAGATACACAGACTAGCAACAAAGGGCATACGCATACTGCGTACACCTTTTTTTACCAGCTATGTATTTCTATCACCTATGAGTTTTATTAGTAGTCATTTTGGCAAAATAGGTGCAAAGCCGATTACCTACAGACAATTTGAAAATGGTTCATCGATGCACTCGGCCTAAGTTGGAGGTGGTTGATTATTTTTACTAGAAGCAGCAAGGTCGTCTTCCACCTTTTAAGGAGATTATATTGAATATCACATGAAACCTGATATAAATCTTCCTGAGCCTGAATAGGTCGATAGGGAGACTTTTCTGCTGGACGGAGACCTTGTTAATGCTTCTTTTTTTAATGGGAATGCATAACGGAGAAAATGCGATTTCCAGCAAGTGCTCAAAGTATTTTTCAGGTCGTTTGCATTTTCAACGCGCCACCGACCTACTAGTTAAACTTAGGGATTCGATATTTTCACAAAATGGCCTATAGGATACACTTTTCTACTTTCTAAATCGAAAATCAGGGGTTCACCAGGGAGTAGGTTTCCTATAAAGCGTTTTTTTTTATTGGACATGCCAGTTTAGAGCATTAAGTAAAACCCCTGTTCAGGTCTTGAAACCCTCTCCTCCGTCTTATTCTGAGCTTAATCTATCAATCTAATAATCTCTTCCCTAAAACTTGTCCCATTAGTGATCCCCATCAAAGGGGGCACTTTACATTCAATACGAAATTCTATATACCTACATACTTATCTGTGGTTAGGCAACGTCGCCTTTGCCGGACTATTAAGTGATCGAAAAAGACAGCAGGAGAGAATTTAAACAACGTCCTAGCTAATAATCTAAATAAATATGCATAAGGCCTGTTTTATTGCACATCTATCTCAGTGAAGTAAAGTAAAGTGGAATCTTTAACACGGAGTTACAACAACTACACACTGCTTGACACTTTCGAGACTCTATATAATTGTTGTAATTGCGTGCTGAAGATTCTACTTTCCTTTACTTCACTGATATAGATGTGCAATAGAATAATTCAACAACAAAAAAATCGAACTGAAATTGAATTGATATCATGTATGCAATGCACATGTAATTCACCACGTGGAGGTAAAATTGGAAGTAGATAAAGACTGCCTGCAGGTGAATGCCATTTTAAAGATTATAAATGTTTACATTTCGATTTTTGGTAAATACTGGTTTTAACCAGTGGGTTCCACTGAACGTTACCATAAACATTAATGCATTACAAATTACGATAATCACCCCTATCGTGGATTCCGCCGGGGGGAATTATTCACGGAAAAGAATATTTTGGTATCGTCAAAATCGCAAAGTGAACAGTTCCCCGTTCGGGAAAAATTCGATTTGAACGATTTTAACGATACATTGAAACTCATTCACATTACCCACACGGGAAACTGTTCACTTTGCGATTTTGACGATACCAAAATATTCTTTTCCGTGAATAATTCCCCCCGGCGGATTCCACGATAGGGGTGAATATGAACGATACGATACCTTTAACTTTATTCTAGTACATAATTTCGTAATTACGATTTTTCATTGCTCTACAGATTCTTGTATGAATCACTGTACATATTAGGTTTAGGTACTACGACATAACAACTGCGCATAAATGTACCACACATTGAAAGACTTACCACAACTCTTGGGAATGCTATCCTCTGTCGATATGGTACCGATGGAATTATAAATGACCTTTGATTCCTTACGGGCGAGCTACTCAAAAGCGCCGTCTTCTGTTCATCTATAATTTATGGGATAGGAATAAAATTAGAAATGACGTAGAGTGGGCCTTTGTTTTGTCTAATGTTTACTTACTTGCACGCGTCATTGCAGAACTAGTGGACGGCAGCGCCTCGATGAAATCCTGCACGCGCCGTTGTATCTTTTCGCGATACTGCTTGATATTATCGAGTACAGTATTTTCCGGTAAAACGTATTCACTTTGCGTTCTAATAAAACCGATTTCACGCAACAAATCCGTAACACCAGCCAGCGATAGAAGCTTCTCGCGAATTATGCGATTTTCAAGACGAATTGCACGATACTTGGGATTATTAGGCTCACGAATTACGTTGTCGAGCAAAATAAGCAGAATGCGAACGGCCTCCAAGTATGATTCCCGAGAATTTCGCTCGATTGCCATCAGTGAATTAGAGTTAATTGATTCCATTGTTCTAATGGTTTCACAAATGCCTTTGTGTGCGCTTATGTTTGTTACTTATGGTTTTGTGGCTTTTTTTTGTAAACAAAATAAATTTGAAATGATTCACTTTTATCGACGCGAGACGTAAAGGCCTTGTTGGACGATTTGGAACAGCTGCAAGTAAATTGGATTTTTTTGCGGAGGGAGTCGTCCAGTGACGAGAATTTTGACAGTCAGCTGTTTCTCTTACTTTCTATTGATTTTAGCGACATCTAGTGCGTATATTTAATGGAGGCAAAAAGAAAACATTTTAGCCTTAACATATGCAAGAACGAGGATTATGCATATTGAACAGTGCGGCTCTTCCATAATTGCATCAATGTGCGCTATTTTTTGCACTAGTTTTTTTTTATTCCATATGAAAAAAAACTCGTACAAACGAAGGAAGGCCTTCTTTGGCGTCAAACTTTTATTTTAAAATGCATTTCTTTTTCAGTTTATAATAGTAGGTCTGTTTTATTGAACACCTTTGATTTCAGCAAAGTAAAATTGAAGAAAGTTCTACAAAAAATCGTTTAAATCTTGAAATTTTTCGCATTTTTACTCAATGTCGTTCCTTAACTTTAAAAAATCGTAAAAGAGAGCGGCTTCGAGAGTGCAAGATTCCCTTCACTGAATCTTGCGGTTTACTCATGTCGTTTTCCATTGGTTTCACTCAGGGATTCACTCATTCCGAAATCCAATGGAACAAGAAAACTGCTTCTGGCTGACTACACTCACGTATTGGTGAAAAGTCACAAATTACTGTATGGCTGCTGCCAGCTGGCTTGTATAAAATACATAAAATGCACTTGTGTAAGTGCTCCTCGAGTGGATTCTGACTTGAAATCGAGAAGCGAAATTCTCTCCTCAGAATCAACAGAAGAGTATTTTTTGCGCCAATGGAACGGTTTCAGAAGTGATTTTCTTGATTCCGGACGCTCCCGGACGCCTCTTTTTGCCCAATGGAAAACGACATCAACAAATTTTTGTGAGTGAAAATTGAAACAACTGTCAGTCGCCTGGAAATTGACAAATGATTTGAAATTTTTTGTCCTATTTGGCATGAGCGTGTAAAGGGCCCAACCCATAGAATCCGTCGCGTCCTTTGCGGCAACGTATTCGACTGACATGTTGATTAAATACACAGCACCTTATGAAAGGTGACCTAATGTAAAGCACGTGCAGGATGCGACGGATAAAGTAGGTTTACTTTCTACTTTTCTGTCCGTCGCATCCATTGACAGTTGGCACAGCGTGAGAGGAACCACTTTCATTGGTGGAATTCATACTTAGATAATGGAGAAACTGTGAAATGCTGCAGATAACAGTTAAATCAAAATAATTTTGTGGATATTTTCGAATTTAATAAATTGCAAATTGTTTTAAAGTTTCCAAGTTCGGTCTGCGGCGACGGTTTCTATGGGACTTTTCGTTCCGTCAAATACGTCAACGCAACGGATTCTATGGGTTGGGCTCTATTACGACGACTATTTGCATTTGTCTTTTGATTTCCTGCGATATGAGAAACAAATTTGTATAAAAATGGTATCAGAAGGCGGGAAAATAATGTAGCTTTTTCTCTTCTCGAATGCTTGTAGTTCAGTCAGTAGGTACATACTCTTCGACACACTTGGATTCATACTCGCATGCAATTTATGGAAAAACAAAATGCATCTGTCGTTTATCATAGTTACTATAAAAGCGTTCCCTAACAATTTCGTAAGTTTTGCGAGAGAATTCATCCCCACCACTGCCATTTTGACAGTCTTTTCCATTTTTACTACAAAAGTAAAGGAACAGACCTACTATGAACTACGTAATGACACTGTCGTTACGTGTCCCCCAAGTGAACATTTTGGAACTCATAAATTAAGAAGTTATCATACAATTTTACACCCATTCAGTGTTCTGCTAGTATCCGTTTACTGAAAGTGAATGGCGCTTAATCGGGTCGCAATAGTCCTTTTAGTCATATTTTTCCCAAAGCGTTGGCAATATTTCAGGAGTCGTTAATGTCTTCCATCTGTCGGTTTCAATCGAGTCCCATTTCTCCAATCTTCTGAGATTTAGTCGACCAGTGCCTTTTCAAGACCGCCTTCAAGTTCTTCAGTCTATCTATCTTTGTGGATGGAGGGAAACATATATATTTGGACATCATTCGCCACGTATTTCTTGAAAATCTTCGCAAGATTTTATAGAAGTTGGAATAACGAATATTATAAACGAAAACTAACCATACATATTTCCAAAAATATACTCAAAACTTGTCCTTTATGTTTTCTTAACTTTTTTTTTATTTTGAATGAAAAATTATTTTCCAAAATGTTACATCATATAGGCAAAAAATATAATATATATATTAATGTTCCAAACAAATAATTCAAAAGTCACATTTTACACTTAATTTTCTTTTATTATTATTATTATTATTCTAACATACAGAGGCAAAATTTGAAACTTAACGATCGCTTTTAAGAATAATCCCAATTAGAATGTGTGTGTGTGCATAATCACGATATATCCATATAAATATTATATAACATGTATATATCGAAGGCATATTCAAAGTTGGACTGGATTTGATACTTATTTAATGATTCTCGTATTTATTTTTTATTTTTAGTACACAAAATATCAAGGGGCAAGTAATGATGCAAGAATGATCTCGTGTGAATGAATAGGTATACGTGTAAGAAATAATAAAAAAATTTGAATAATCTTGATTACAAGACTTAATCGCTAACACAGATTTCTAAGTTTCCCTTTTAATGTCACAGAATAGAATACAGAACGTTGTCTCGTCTCCTCTCATCGTTGCTGAATTTGATTTTTTGTCGACCGTGTTTTTCTTGTTTTTTTTTCCTTTTCCTTTATTTACATATTGTTCTCTTTTAAAGCGCTTTTTTTTTTAATAAAGTAGCAAATAGTTTCTTTTTTTTTTAATATTATTTAAGCTACACACATAATATTTTCAAGAACTAACATTTATTTTGTTTTAGATGGTATTACATTTAAATAGTTTTGGTAGGTTGTCCATTCCCATTTGTTTTCAATAAAAAAATGATTATATTCGCCAAATAAACTGATGGAAAATTTAATTAGATAAATAAACAATAAGAAATAATAAAAACTTATTACATTAATCGCCGCTTATCACTTGGAATATTTTTCATAATTGTTGCTGTTGTTGTTAAATGTATTAATGGTGGTTGTTTATTGATAGAGGGGGATAGTTGGTGTTTTTTTTTATTTGTTGTTGTTCTTGTTGTTATTTATATTTTTTTGTTGTAGGTTTATTGTTTTCCTTGTAAATCTGTAGTAGGTGAGTTCAATCCCGATGATGTGTTATTGTCGTGTACATCGTTGAAACTTGCAATTGAACCCGATCGCGACGTGGTTACTTTTGTCTAGAATAATGGGACGTGGATTTATTTATTTGTTTTTTGTTTTATAAACAAAGTGTACAAACATAATACATAATTTTTTATTATGGTAAAACATTTACAATAAACTAGAGAAAAAATTAAATTTTGATTGATGTCGCTGCCAGATTATTGAGTTTTTCAATTTTTATTTTTTTATCTTTTGTATTTAATAGACTTACTTTGACATTGCCATAGGCAGAGCCAACACGCTCCTCAATCGAACGCATCGATTCGGAATTCTTCATTTGGGATAGTTTTGAGGATATTCCACTGGTAATATCGCCAAAGATTGAGGTGGTCTTCTCGGCTGTTGATTTGAATACAGATTCGGTGCGTTGATAGCTGCAAATGTTATTTAAGAAAAGACAAATCGAAAATGTAAATAAATAGATGCATATTAATCAAAAGCACACTTCTAGGACACCATTGAGTTAGTAAATACATCCATGGACATCAGCGGTTGTGCTATAGAGACGACAATAGAATCACTCTCTAAGCTAAAAGCGACGAATATAAGAACAAATATAAGCAAAAAGCTGGGTGTACGCACAAATCTTGTATTCCAAGTATTAGACGGTTAGTGACAAGTTTTTTTGGTTTTTATTATTGCTTGTTAGGCCGTTGGCGAATGGTGAAAATAGTGCGTTATTAATAAAAGGAATGTAGGTATGTATAATGTACTAGCTGTACCCGCCCGGCTTTGCCCGTGCACAGAAATTGTATTGCTTATAGATCTTAGATAATAATAGCCGTTTTTTATTATCAGCGTGATCTGATCCGGATCAGATCATGAAAATAAAACAAACTGGATCATTGATTGAGTTGTGGCAACACACATATAAAATCCAATACCAATTATGACAAATTTCGTATTGCTACCAGCCATCTTGCAGCCACACGGTACAATGTGACGTCACAATGCGATGATTTTTCCATTGCACTTGCTCATATTTGAGTTTGACATTTCGCTTGTTGTGTCGGGGTGTTACCATATGGATACAAATCTGCATACATTTAGCATTGAATATTTTTTTTTGGGAAACTATGTTCAAATGTTATGTTCAAATATGCATCATAATTAACCGTATTGTACTGCTAATATTTCCATATATATTTCTGTGCTATATAGCGAAACAAAACATCTCGAAAGCTGTTTTTCTTTCGTAAAATGCGAAAAATGAGAATAAATCGATTTTCTGGAATTTTCCCTTTTGTCCAATTTTGACCAATCTTACAGCAAGACTGCTAAGCCAATACCTAAAATTGTCTGTAAGTTTCAACTCAATCGGTTCGGCTGTTTTCGAGATAGTAAAGATTTGTAATGTTTTTTTGTGTATGGGCGGTGCCACGCCCTTTGTCCAATTTTGAATACTCTTCACAGCAACACTCCTGGGCCAATACCTAAGATTGTCAGCAAATTTTAACTCAATCGATTCGGCGGTTTTCGAGATATAAGGTTTTGAATGTTTTTTTTTTGTATGGAAGGTGCCCCGCCCCTTTGTCCAATTTTGACCAAACTTCACAGAAATCGTATATGGACCAATACCAAAGATGTGTGAAAGTTTGGTTAAAAACGGTATATGCGTTAAGGCGTGAATCGACGACAAACATTTTAGGGCTCAATTTTTATATATACAGATTATACCATATCTATACAAATATTTTAAACAGTGTTTCAATGTTGAAAACTGGCTGTGTGAACATGGATAGTGTAGTTTTAAAAAATTTCGCAAATGGTGCGATTGTGCGAACAGTAAGAAACAATTTGGTGAAAAAGTGTGCGCTATAAAATGCACATTAATTGATGCTGCAACAATGTAAGAGTTTCTTTGTGCTTTAAAACATTATCTACGACTCCCCTCAATTAGTCATGATAAAATCTACATCACGACTTATGCGCACATAAGTAAAGCAGGTGTCGACAGATATTTCTTTCGCCCAGATCGATCCGTTGACGCTATTGTGTTTTCAACAGGCATACAGACAGACGGACATGTCTACATCGATTTAGAATTTGATCCTGATTCAAACGTAAACGTTTTAATCGACCTTCGAATGAATAGAAAGCTTTTAAAGCTTTTTTTAATGTGAAATCACCTGTTTTTCTTGAATTTTCGATAGCCCTGTTTGTTAACAATCAGCCTATTCAAAGCTCTTAATATCTGCGAATGAAATATGCAACAGAATCACCAAGAAATTAAATCCGGTAATAGCTCAAAGCATTATTTCATGGAAAGCCTATATCACCGCACATAATGCTGCGACAAAAATTGGCAGTAACAGTTCTGGCGCTTAAATAAGAATCTACACACAGGTGTGGTGCTAATCAACATAAAGACTGCTTCAGCGGATAAACATCAATAACAAGAGTATTAATAGTGCATTTAGTTACACGTTGCGGTTGTGTTTACTTGTCACTTGTGGTTGCATAGATCTGCCTCAAATTTGTCCATTTCTATATTGTTGCCGGAAAAATGTGTCTTGATTTTAACATGCCCATTAATTCGTATCGTTTTCATGGCAGCGCACTTAGATGGTCTCCTACTTCTTTCGGATTGAGTACCAGCTTAAATGATGGAAGGGAATCTGAATCTGAATAATAGCGAGTATACACCACCATTTTGTAAGGCTCAAGTAATTTGTTCTGGGAAAGTTTTGGGGATAATCATTTGTCAATAGACTTTACAATGGGATCTGAACGTATAAAAACTCAGCCAATTCGTGTGTATTTAACATACTGGCAGCTCAAGTTGCAGGTGCAGAGTACCTTGAGTTCTGGTAGTTGATCGGCATGCCTTTCACGTGTGATGTAGCCTCAAAGATGGATAGCTTTACCAAACAGCCTTGGATTACGGACGACATGCTCGGAATTCTATATATGTATGTAAATTTGATATGCGCAACATTTGCATCATAAAAATCCAGTAGTCCTTTTTATTCAGCACATGTTGGCTTATAATGAGCTTCTACTTTTTAATGAAACTTGGAAAAATTGCGATTTGAAACACCTAATCCACACAAGCACAAAGGTGTCCCCAGAAACGGCGTAAAATAGACACACACAGTGCAGTAAGATTAATTGCAGACAAATATTCTATAACCAACCCATTTACAATGTAAACCATCCGATGAACCTTCACCATAATAATATACCTAATTCATGTACATGAAGTATGTCCCGAATTAGATTGCCCGTAATTAAACCATTTGTGTATTTGAGTTAATTTTTTTTTAGTGGATAAGTGAATCTTTATTTGAAGTGTTAGTCACTTGTTAGTAAAGTGTTAAAAACCAGCGACACATTGTCTTGCGGGCATGTGTGAGCGTGTGTACGTGTTTGTGCTACAAAAACGACACCAATTCCACACAATACTCTTGGAGTTTACTAGAAAATTACTTACAGTGGGGCATCATGTACAGCTTTAGCAATATTTTCCACATTTTTCTCAACCGATTGGTAACTTAAAAACGTATAATAAATTAAAATTAAAATTAAAACGTACATCGATTGATATGTATGTATAGCTAACAAAATTGTATAAAAATTATAGTGCAGCTAACAGTTTATAACATTTAGTTAAATAATTAGTTGTATAAGTATATTGGTCCAACCACCATTGTGTAACAGCAATGTAATTGCTAACATTTAACTAATACTTACACAGTACTTTCCTTTACAGATTTGATGCCCTGATTCATGTCATCGGTTAGCTCTTTCCACACTGTGATGCCCAGTTTACGTTTAAGATCTGAAGCAAGTCTGGTCTTCGAAGCTAACACCGTGCGAAGGGTGTTAATTTCCTCTTCAACTTGCGCAAGTTCCTAGTGTTAAAAGTTAATACTAAGTATTTCGTATGAAAATTATAAGTAGACTCACTTGACTCCATTGAGCTCGTTGTTGTTCCTGTTCTTCAACTGTTAGAGCAGCAAATTCGGCGGCAATATCTGCTGATGCAACAGATGCTGGGGAAGCTGGCTCTGACATTTTTTGTGAGTTATCTTTAAATTATAAGAAACAGAAATTGAAATGTTTGATTAAAAAAACTGAGGTAGGGTTTTTTTTTTAATGAAAAACAAGGTCGCTTTGAACAAATCCAAGATTTATTTAAGTCTCATCTAAACGAACATTGGGCGATATTAAGATATTTTGAACGTTCAGACAAAGACATTTTATGTAAGGACTTTGCAGTTGGTGTTAAAAATCCAATTCAGATTACGAAATTTAATTCCTTGAAACTCCAGGGGCGTAGCAACGACGTAATTAGCCTTTGTACTTGTTGATCATTTTGTTGACCCTATAAACAGAACAAAAACAGACTTGAATAGCACACCCCGTAGATCTGTTTTCTATCACACACTGCTCTCTAACCAAGCATGCTAGAAACTTAATTTTTTTTAAATGAAAGTTCATTTAATTATGTAATTTGACCAGAAGGAAGATTTAAAACTAAAGCTTTAGGTATTAACCAAAAACCGGCAAAATGCGGGGTCCTAATTTTGGAAAAAACATTTTTGAGTATTCTGATTCTTTTTAACTCAAACATAACCTAAGTTTAAGGTAATTGGAGTACTTAAGTTTAAGATTAAAAAAAAAAATTGTTTGAATAGTATGTTGATCCACCTTTCTGATCCAAAACTTCACACATCCGGTTTGGAAGGGATGCATACAAATTGGCCGAACAATTTAGCTAAATCGAGCTCCAAGCTAATTCGATGGCTGGAGTAAGGTTAGATATACTCGAATATTGTTGTCCTGATCCACTTTCAATCCGTTGAGTAGAACGGCCACTGTAATAGCTCCACATTTTGGCTCTTTATATACGTTTAACAACCCGGGTTCTATGCATTGGCGCATTATCATGTTGATAAATTCACGGCAGTGGTTTTAAAGGGTTATGGAAGAATGGAGAGGCCTCTTTCAATATCTCATTGTAAGAGAACGCATTCATTGTGGTTGACAAAAAGTGTAATTTGCTGGTGCCATAATTCGGAACGGCCCCCACACCATGACACCCCCAACTCTTCTATGCAGCTGGTTCTATTTTTTTTTTGTCTGAGAAGACCACGCGATGCCACTTCGAAGTCCAGGTAACATGTGCGCGACAAAATCTGAGGCGTTGCATTTTTCGAACCGGCTTAAGGTGGGTGTCCATTTGAGAGTAAAAATGCTGCGAGCAGCTCTTAAGCAGCTCTCGAGAGCAAACTCGCAAGTGGACACAGAGTTGAGAGTAGTTCGTGGATAGCTACTTACTTGCTTACTCTCGACATTTGAACCTTTTGAAAGTCACTCGCAAGTGTACACAGGTTTTTATCACTATCGGAGATCGCTCTCAAAATTCCAACATGGTACGTATTTTGCGAGTAGCTGTAGAGTCGAGAGTCGACATGGCAAAACAATGAATATCGTAGGAAATAAATCAACTCATAGAGGTACCAATACACGCTCACGTACTGGTATGGCTTCCTTTAATTCGATATCCTTTCTACGAATAGTGGGCACAACAGATTGAATTTTAATATTCCATTTCACTTGTTGTCAAATGGCAAAAATCCCTGAATTCCTCCTGATGAGCATCTACAATTTGTAGCTCTTTTGTAATAGTAGACCCGTCACCGAGTAGACGATGACGATCGGATTTAATCCGACATTTCTTTTTACGCCTTTTCTTTTTTTAAAACAGTCTGGGTATTCACTTAATATGATAAATTTATGCAGATCGTAAATGTATGTCATTGCGTAAATCGACTGTAAATCTGGAAACAAACAAACAATTCATACGACTGTCTGTCAAAGTTTGACATTTGTGATTTGCGTAACTTTCCGCGGTTGATTTCCGAGCCTAAATCCTCGCGAAAAATTATGAGGACTGCGTAAACTATTCTATAATACAAATCCTGACCGTTGATTTACGAGGTGGGAAATTTCTGCAGTTTACGCAGTTTATGAGGGTTTTACTCGTTTAAGTGAATAGTGCCAATAATTAAGGCAGCTGCATCCTTTCGGATTTAGCTAAACCACGTTGATGGGAACATGGTATAGGAATGCATTTTAAATGATAACTAGCAGAAGAAATATCAAGTGGACACGGTTATGAGAGTACTTTCAAGTTTTAAACTCTCAAAGTTCTATCAAAGAACTCTCGATATTAAAATCTGGAAAATATTACTCTCCGGTCAGCCACTCTCGAGAGTTGACTAGCGAAAGTACTCTCAAATGGACAGGAACTTAAGTGGTGACTTCTTCTTGATTTATTGCCTTTTTATATGCTTAGCATTCGAAATAAAACCACGACGCATAGTTGTGAGACTTGCTGTGATGCCTGCTACATTTTTCTTAATTTTCGCCAAAGAATCGTGAGAATTTGACGATTTTTTTAAATGTAAGTCGCCTTTACGCATTAGTAAGCCAATGAGTGTGCTACCTTTCATGTTTTTCCAAAGTTTCCAACGAGATATGTTGTCTTCCAAGGCAACTGGGTGGCTTAATTATATAGAGGACAGGGGGTCTAGCACGTAACTTGATACAATCGAGTTCAGTCGATACAATCGAGCTCTGGCAGCACCTAATTTGTCTCAATCGATTATTCTCGATTGATTATCCTCGATTGAGACAAATTAGGTGCTGCCGGAGCTCGATTGTATCGACTGAACTCGATTGTATCAAGTTACGTGCTAGACCCCCAGACTTCACATATCCCCACAAAAAGTAGTCCAGCGGCGTCAAATCGCACGATCGAGGCGGCCAATTCATAGGTCCAAAACGTGAGATGAATTGTTCACTAAATTCGCATCGCAATATGTCCATGGATTCGCGAAAAATTTTTTACTGAGCACGATTTTTGGTAATAAAATTCAATAATTTGCAAACGCTGCTCGGGCGTAAGTCTATCCATGGTCAAATGGCAATGCTAACTGAGCATTTTTTACTTTGACACGTGTCACGAATCACGCGTGAACTGTGAAAACCAAACAGCAAAAAATTAACCTAAATCTAAATCCATGTTCTATTCAAGTGACGCAAAAATGTTGTCTAAATTCCAACGAATGATAAAAAAAACGCGGAAAAAACATATAACGGACATCCAGAACTTGCAAAATTCGTCCCAGAGAAAGAAGAATAGTTGCACCAAAACTATACCAATATTTTATTATTCCGCTTTCAAGATTTATGAGCTATTGTAAAGAGAGTGTGCAGGGTGTCCTATTCAAGTGGCGGCGAATGTAACAAATTAAAGCTGCGGCCGTTTTTCTAAAAACCTGTTTCATCCCATTTTTAACAATAGAAAAGAAAAACGTTATAATAACATCGCATTCTCATTACTTACATACTTCATGTGTTGGCAATCCGGCACAGAAAAAAAGAGAAGAAAAAGAAACAATTACGTTAATTACTTTGCGAAAATATAAACTAAAATAAGTTATGGAATCATGAAAGACATACTCATGCACAAACACAATTAAAAGACAAGGCAAACACCAGACACGATTGAGATTAAATCCTGCACGTGCTAGACACAGTCATAGCGGAGACTTTCACTTCAAATTTAAAATCAACTACCAACTACTTATAAGATGATTCAATCCGACCAAAACGAATCGATACGTACCGTACATGATGAAAGCAAAAAATCAAACCAAATAATTGAAGAACGCTTCTGAGTTTCTGACCAATGTGTTCACTTTGCGTTTGCAAAATATGCACATGAAAGCACTAGAAAGTCCCTACTCCTCCTCATTACTATCTGCACGTTGTATACAATTTTTCATCGATTGGAATGTGTAATCACGTAATTAATTATGCATTGAATGAAGTTCAATTCCGGACGCAAGGGGAAAGTAGTAGAGCGGAAAGTACTTTAATGGATGATCAAGTGTGGCGCCTTTGAGTAGGGTACATTACTCTCGCTGCAACAAATCTGGGTTGGCATGCAAAAGAATAATAAATCATTGAACTTTGCCAAATAGGCAGACGATTGAAGTGTTTTCTGCAGATTTTGGTACAAATGTAAATTGTACGTGCAAATGATGACGATTCATGACTTTTAAAAGAAACTTTAATTACAACGACAGCGATTCTGTTTTTATTTACTGGGAACATACGGCAGTTCGTGCTTTTGACAGTTCATACAATCTCTCGTAGCAAATTGATTCCAAGGGTAAATAACTTTATTTATTGTTATTTTTACTTTGCACGACAGTTTATTACAAATTAATTTAATAGAAACACATAGACATAAGCCACATGCGGAACAATAAAAACAATGATGAAATATTCTGCTAGTTCAATTTATTTCCATTTGATTGCGGTTTCCAGCATATATGATTGGGAAGTACTTTCCAACAAAATTATATGCGAATTTGTATTGAGTGTATATATTTTTCATTGTGAGATTTGTAAGCTGTCATGTGATGCGATGTACTTCCAAAAACGAAAAATTGTCCATTCCATCTACCATGTAAATTATTAAAGAACAACCACAGGGTGAATATAAAAGCACTTACATCCCTTATGGTCCGAAGGTAGAACCTATTTCTTGTCAAACCAGCAAGGCAAATCCAAGGGGACCGTAATTACACGTATATGCTGAAATGGGCAATAATACATCATTTGTTCATTTAAAAGTCAAGTTAGTCATCATCACATTTCACTCGTAATGAATGTATTCCCTTCTGCATAGATTCCCATATTTGCCCAATCCACAAATACTTCGTAAATGGTTCGTTTTCACATCATTGCGTGCTTTTGATGCAAATCTTTACTTGCGTTGGGAGAGTGTGGACGAAAATAAAACGGCCGTCCGCTTCGACTTTACAATAGAATTTATTTGTTTTCGATTTCACTATTCCCTTATCTATCTGCCGAAACGTCCTTCAAATTATTATGATATACCAGCTGTACCCGCCCGGCTTTGCCCGTGCACAGAAATTGTATTGCTTATAGATCTAAGATAATAATGTTCTTTCGTAAAATGCGAAAAAGGAGAATAAATCGATTTTCTGGAACTTTATATCTGCGTAAACCTGAAATACAGCAGTACAAACAAAACAAAAAAATCATGAAAATCGGCCCAGCGGTTATCGAGTTTCACCCCATAGAAGATGTTTTTACGAATCTTACAGCAACACTCCTAAGCCAATACCTAAGATTGTCTGTAAGTTTCAACTCAATTGATTCGGCGGTTTTCGAAATATTTTTTGTATGGGCTGTGCCACGCCCCTTTGTCCAATTTTGACCAATCTTCACAGCAACCCTCCTGGGCCAATACCTAAGATTGTCTGTAAATTTTAACTCAATCGATACGGCGGTTTTCGAGATATAAGATTTTGAATGTTTTTTTGTATTGGCGGTGCCACGCCCCTTTGTTCAATTTTGACCAAACTTCACAGGAATCATATATGGACCAATACCAAAGATGTGTGAAAGTTTGGTTAAATCGGTAAATGCGTTAAGGCGTGAATCGACGACAAACATTTTAAGGCTCAATTTTTATATATATAGATTTCATATTTCATGGTCTTTGAAAATGAATTGTCGCTGCAAGCTAGTATAGTCTCTTTTCTACAAGCTACTATGCATTACAAATGTCAGGCATACTATTAGGTGACAGACAAGTAAAAGTAATACCAGCATTCAACGCAGCTAAGAGCGCCATTGAAATGTTCACATTAAACTTGGCTAAAGGACGATGGAACAACACGTTCGGTTGTACCATATAACTCGCAGCTTGTGGCCCGCAATTGACACTAAAAGGTCAAAGATCCTAACACCTTTTGATAGAAACCAAATCCGTGTCCTCGTCGGGGTTATAACCGGACACTAGAAACATGACCAAAAGATTGCATGTCTTTACAAATGACTTTTGCGGGGATGAAGAGGAAATAGAATCTGTAGAACATCTAAATGGTGTCCCAAAATTCACCCAAAATGTAATTTTGATAGAAAATACAGATTTTTAATTAGAAAACTTAAATTTTTTATTGATTCATAGAGTAAACAGATTGGGGTTATGTATGCAATAGCACATCGGATAAATGGCCGCCACGACTTTGATGGCAAGTACGTAATTTTTTATTGAAATTTTCTATGACCGTTTCTAATAAATGTGGCTGAATTTCATTAATACACCTCCCAATTTATCCTTTCAAGGCGTTGGTGGTTATGGACTTGTTTGCATAGACCTTTGACTTAAAAAAAAAACCAAAGAAAAGAGTCCAATTGCGTTCAATCGATCTGGATGGCCAATTCTGATCGGAAAAACGGCCGATTACACGATTAGGAAATGACTCATGCGGTAATTGAATTGTTTCCCTGGCTGTATGGCATGTGGTACCGTCTTGTTGAAACCACATGTTGGTTACATCCATTATCTTGTAATTTAGGCACTAAAAACTGGGTTATCATATTACGATAACGAACACCATTAATTGTTACTGCCTGACCAGCCATTTTCGAAGAAGAATGATCCGATAACGCCTCCAGCTCAAAATCCGCGTCACGCGGTCAGGATGCATTTGTTTCTCAACAATTACTCGTGGGTTTTCTGAATCCCAAATGCGACAACTTTAACGAAGCCATCAAGATGAAAATGAGCTTCATCACAGAAAATGATTTTATTAAAAAAATCAGCATCCTCTTTTTGTTGTTCTAAAATACATTCAACGAACTCTGCATATGGTCAGTAGTCTTCAGTTCTTGAGTCAATTGAACTTTGTAAGTATGAAGTTTCAAGTCTTTCTGGAGAATTCGCTGTAGAGAACTTCTTGACTACAATGCCGAATTGATGTTCCTGGACCGTCAGCAATACTCTCGCGAAATGCTTCTTTGTTTTCTGTTGAACGACTTGTGACAGGACATCCAGAGTTTTTAAGATCACTAATTGATCCAGTCCCCCTGAATTTTTCAGTATTATTCTCTTCACAGTTGATGGTTTTAAATCACTATGACGGCCATATTTTATTCGAAAATTGCGGACTGTAGCTGACAAACCTTCATTATTTTTAAAATATTGCTCAACAATTAAAATGCGTTGTTCTCTCGTAAATTATGTAAATTATGTGTAAATTATCACATAATTTATGTGACACAAATTATGTGACACCCTTTATTGTCACTGTCTACCACTCAAAGAACGCCGCTACTCTTGTAGGGGAGCATGGTTCTTTGACGGCTTGGAACTTGGAAGATCTACCAATTATACCTCTACCAGATTTAAGAAGATTCATCGACAGAACCGATAGGTTTTGTTTTGGATTCTTCTTTCGGAGCTGTTTTCTCAGAAAAATGTGTATTGTTGTTCAATAGTATTAGAAGAAAAAGCATTTTCGACAAAAAAAATTGTCAGATACCTAGTTGATTTCGAAATTAAGATTTTTTGAGCTTACCCAGATACCAACCTTATTCCCTCAAATTGTGTAATAAAACGTAATAATTCGATGGAAACTCGTAATTAGTCTGATTAACTTAAGTTGGATTACTCGCATGTAATCCTACTGAGGTTCTTCCTTTCAGCGAACCATTCCACAAGTTTGTGAAAATTTGCTTGGCTTCCACTTTACACTAACAAGCAGTAGAACAAAAATACTACACACTACACATCCTGTCTTGGTGTTATAAAATAATAACATCCATCAGAAAGCGGAAAGAGCTGTCAAAACAAAGGCATGGATATGCAAAAACAAAAAAGTAGTTGCTGGCAATTTAGTGACGTGATACGTTTATGAAATTGTCCTCCAATGTTGAAGGTGTGTACCTTGGAAGTTGTGGTTGACTAGGATTCGTGTCGACAGATATTAAAAAAAAAAAAAAAACAGACATGAACAGAAATAACTTGCGAGTGATTCCTGCGGCAGTGCTTTAGGGAATTACGAAAAGACGAAAGGAGTAGATTTAGCATACGTAATTGCGTTTAAATTTAATTAAATAAGTAATTGGTAGATTTCATAACTAAATATAAATAATTATCTAAACTTTTTTTAACAGACAAGACAAATCAGTGAGAGATATCCTATGAACAATTATTTGACAAGAAATTGATTAAACTTTCCCGCGCTGAACTCGACGACTTCGTTACAAAATCGAATATCCAAACAAAATCGTTTCCATCACTACCATGGCCCATACCACGGTCCCCCTCTTCTACCACTCATATTAACAATCAAACAAACAATGGAAAGGAAAAGAAAATCTCTCTTCCTCAATTTATTACTCGAATTTAATTCAGCGGAAGCGTTCATTACCTGATGATTTTGTTGTTGTGACTGCTGAAGCCGCCGCCGCCGCGGCCGTTGGACTGCCGATGTTCAAAAACTTTTTATAATTTTCACTGCTCGAGATCTTGGCCAGATAGGGTTTGGAAAAATCTATAAAAGTCACTTTAACATCGCGCATCGAACGCTTCGTGAGGAACTTCAAGCGAAAACGCTTCGCAATAGATATTTGCGGTTGTTGGCTGCTTATGTTTTGCTGTTTATTGGTAACGAACTCAGCCTCAGCGGTCTGATATTCCAGACTATCAAAGTCACTGTGCGCATCATAGAAGATCTGGTCTAAGGTGAGATTTCTCAAATATAATTCGGTCTCGTCGGACCAATCACAGAGACCAGCGTTATTCGCATTGCTGTCGATATAGCGCTGATCGAATTCTGTTATTTCATCTAATGATGGTGTTAGGCAATTGTCCAGCTTTGGTATGTACGGGTCTTCGATGAACCCCAGACTCACGGGCTCGTTATCGTTGAGTTTCTCATCGTCTTCTTCGGTATTTGGGTAAATCACAGACATGGTTACGGAGATGCAGTGTATGAGAGGGGCTTGTCTTTATAGACAGGATATCACATTTTATTCGATGGAATATAATCACTCTTAAGGACGTCTCACTATACTATTTACACATTACACTGTGTGTATGGAGATATGCGTTAGTTCCGCGCCACGACACTAAAGATACACTCACTAACAGATTGAATATCCAGATACAGGCGAGTTTGGGTAGTCGAGTTATAGTTTAATGTTACGCCACCGTGCCGTGAAGAGCAACTAAACACTAACGAAAGTTCGTAAATCGTGTCAGTCAGGCAGGTAACTCCATTACACGTTGCTAACATTAACCAACGTAGCTAAGGTAAGGCAACTCTCATTCTGGTTTTTATTTCAGTTTGTGTCTTCTCATTTTCTTGGTGCTTTGTCGTGTTGCTATATTTATACTTGTACTTGACTATGTGGATGTAGAAGCGTAGCACTAGCACATTGTTTGTCGATTCTCTTTTCAGCCAGTTTTAGAAGGTTGGGTTTGGTGTGGTAGAATGGTGCTTTAGTGACTTACCTACCTACCAAACAGTGGTGAAGCATAAACAGTAAAGCCAACTGAAAACGAACATGTGTTGGTAATATGTACTATGTTTACCTTTGTTTACAATCCGAGCGTGTAATTTGAGCGGCATAAAGGTTTTATCAGTGCTTTTAGCTAGAGAGAGACCGTGAAATGTCATTGGAAGGGAGAACTGAGTTTGTATTTAGAGTAGAGGCTAACTTTGAAGTTCAGTTTCAGATCTAGTCAGCGATCATTGGCCTGGGGCTCGCTGCTGAGATTGTCCTGAGTTTTAAATGTGTATATAGGGTTTGATGGGCATAATCCGTTTAAATGTGTCGAAAGCTTCTAAGCTTGAGTATTGCTCGATTTGAATTATTTTTCAATTAAGAGTAACGATGAAAATGCTAAAGCTTTGTTGACATTCAAAGAGAAACGGAAGAGATTCTTACAATTCTAGAGATGGTATGTAACTTTATTGACCTTGATCCACCTGTATAAACGGGTATTAAGTTTGCACTTAACTGAGAGTGTGCAAGTGCCGTTTTTTTTAAGTTATTTTCCTGAACAGAACGAAGAAGCGATTTTTTTTGTTGGTGTGACATATATGTGTGCAACTACCTACTCATTCCCAGTTTCGTAACGAAAAAACTGGACCAGCTTTAAGGTGTATATCTTTACCAAGGCTAAGCTAGAGCCTAACATCAAATAAAATTCCCTAAAGAATAATAATGCGCGGGCTACAAAATCGTTCTCATCCGTGAACGATATTGGGAACTGTGCGAAAGATCAGCCTTGCGACCAAATGACTACTATGCACTTATGCAGGCGATACAAGTCCTTCTATAAAATTAATTTATGGCTTTTAAAACGCTTATTCCACCACACAACAGATGTTCTGTTCATATAGTGACAATTGGTGATATCAATATTCTTTATATCGCATGACCCTTTCGAAATGAGAGCTTTAGTCTGAGTTGAGTAAAACATGCCAGTTTGTATGTAAACCTATTCACAGTCCATATCCTTTTGCAAGTCACGCCTACAGCGATTTGCGTATTCGGGAAAAATGGTCGACAGGAAAGATACGTAAATACTAGGCGTAGATAGGAGAACTTTTGAAAACGAGCACTACTCCAACATAACTGACATGACATGACTCTGCGATGACGTCTAAGCAGAGGACGATTATGGGGATTCTTCCCCAAATCGGTACCAAAAATATTCTCAACCCACTACTACTTGTTGTTCATTTTGGTTATTCGACCGTTCGTGGGAGCTATTGGATTTTGAAGATTAGAAAGAAGAATTTTTAGGTAGAACGAAAAAAAGGTTGTAATCATGAATAACCTTTTCAGCGGTGGGGCGAACGTCTCAAACGTTACAAAAATATATAAAAATAAAAAAAACAGTCACATGGAAATACTCGAGCGCGTCAGATATTGATAATGTATATGCCTCACGTCTCACGTGTCTCCGATAATGGAGGTTTGTTAATCTGCCGGTTTGCATGGTGTGGGCGAAAAAATTTACTTGAGCGCGTCAGATATTCACAAGGGATGTTAAGTGAACCCGAACGAAGCTCTTATTCAAAAGACTGTCGATTCGGATGTGACGTAAGCTCGTCAGCGCCTTTTTGAAAATGCAAAAAAATTGCCATTTAAAAAAAAATCTCGAAGGCGTCAACATGTCGTTTGATTAACAAAGTTTGACAGTTCTCGTTTGAACGATTCCACTGTTAGTTCATTTCCTTATATGTATGACAATTATTGACAAAAAATAGTTTGTCAGTTCATTGATAATGAAATTTTGTCAAGTGTGTTTGTCAAAAGAGTACATGCCACAGACACATAGCATTTCAGCGATATTCAAGCGCATTAATAGAATTTGCGATATTCGTGTCTCCGATAAGCTTTAACGCACGATTCTGGATCCTACAACTTGGAATTGTAAGCAAGTTTTGGGCGAATGAACGCCTTACGTATTTTAGCCAGATCAGAAGGGGTAAAATATTTCATCGACCGTAAGTGCCATTCATGGATAATGGCTGTAGATCCGGGTTTCGCAACATTGTATTTCTGAAGCATTAAATTCCGCTCTATTGGGTGAACCCCATTTTAAAATGCTGTTTAAGGTCGGAATTTAATGAGCTTAACATATGTTGCCCTTCCAGTTCTACGGCAAAAGAACGGGGACGTGAGTCCTGGAAAGAATATGAGAAGCTAAGAGTCTGTCATCAGGGAAGGAGTGAATTGAATTAGAAGTTACAGACAAGAGATCATTTATGAAAATGAGAAAGAGAGTCGGATACAAAACAACAGCATTTATATGGTGAGTTTCAGACTTGAAACCAACAAAAACGACGTGAATTGAATGGCCAGAAAGGTAGTTTTTATAATCCATTGAATAAGAGAAGCATTAATCCCATAAGCACGCATTTTCGACAAAAGAGCTTGGTGCCAAGATAAGAAATAAGTCTTGGTGAGATAAGTCATCAAATCACCAGTGGATCTGTTGCCACGAAAACCGCGTACTGCCGGTCATTGAGGAGTTTACTTTCCGTGATTCAAGATGAGCTGACGATTTATCTGCGTTTCCACGACCTTAGACAGATTGGACGTAAGTTATATGTGTCGGTAATTGGCGGGCGAAGAAGATTCGCCTTTTTTAGGGACAGGCTGGAGAGTCCAGAAGAAAAAGCTTACACAGTGGTTTTGCAAGAGTAAAAGAACACCTCTTCAGAACGATGTGGGAAATACAGACTGGACCAGCGGATTTACTTTTGTTGAGATCATTACGTACTCTTGCAACTGTACGAGTGCGAAAATGGATTTGTTCCATGGTAAATTCGACGCTCTTGAGTACAGATGGGGACAAAGCGCAATATGGGAGCATCGAGCTGTCTGCGAAATGTACAGCGAGCAGATTAGCTTTGTCTAAAGAGCTGACAGCTGGACTGTCATTGTAAATGAGCGTTGGGATTTAGAATTGCCATCTCATTGTCGCGTGAATACATCTTAAGTATAGGTATTTAATGTACATAAAATAAAAAAAAAACATTTTCTTTTTTAAATCAAATTAACATTTTATAAAAAATAAAACAATTCTTTTTTTTGGTCGAATCTAGAGTTGAAAATTTGCAAAATACTCAAGCAATTTTTCGCTGTTTCCACTTGACAATTTTCTAACTACATGTGTAAACCTAGCATAAGGCGTCATCTAACCTAGACCTAGTATAGGATACAGTTGCGTTCATGTAAATAGTAGTGCTGCTCTACACAAAACTTGAACCAAATGAAACGGTATTTTTTTGTTGAAAAATATAAGGATGCAAACTTTTTGTTTAGAATGCGGAGAAGAGAATAAAAATTTCAAAATAACGTTACTTTCGGTGAAAATTTATTTACTTTTGACTATTTTAGAGAGATGCACTACTATTTCCTTGGCGGAAGATGAAGAATCATGTAGGCTGCACAATTGTTAGTCATTCATTTTTAATGGTTTCATGGTTTAAGTGCTCTTGGTCTTGAGCAGTTTCTCCAGAGGAGCCAATTTAAAACCTTTCCTTAATTTAGCTTTTGACTGCTGTATGCTGCATCTTTAACCAGCTTACAAATATCAACATTGTTTACACAAGTGCATCACTAACCCACTGTATCCAAAAGCAATGGCATCCAATTCCAAGCCATGTGGTACTGTTTTTAGTTCGTGTGAAGTAAATGTTGACGCTGCAACACTGATATGGTTCGTATACCGAAAAGTATACAATAATTTCTACCCATAGAAAGCCACGTATCGCTGTTTTGTTTGTGGGATAGAGATAAGTTGTATATCTGTCGTCACTCCGACTCTGCTAATGGACAAATCGATAGAAAAATAATTTAATATTTTCTTATCTTAAATATTTTATTGCTGCGCTATTGCAATAAAGAACTTCACCAGTGCTTTAGATACAAACGGATGCCTACTGACTGCAGTAAATTATGTGTTCACCTTGCAGGACTTTCGATACTTTATGGCCTGGACAAATCGAAAATTTTCATCTCACACTATTGTATTGGCTGGTAATAATCTCTGTCGCTTTGAAAGTCTGTAGTCTGATAAAGAAAGACACAAAATTGGTTTTATCTTGTTCGAGTTGACTGCGTGGCGGTATACGTCTATATGGATCTGTAACTGAATCATTCTTTTGTGTCTAAATATAAATGAGCCCAGTCGTACATAGAGTTTTATGGGTTCCATGCTATTAAATGTTCATATTTCGCGTGACTCATATATTGAATGCTATTCAGAGTGTGAACTGAACATACCCACCAGCGGGATGTCTTGTGTAAGTTTGGTAAATAAACGCGTACAGCTTAGGAAGGAGAGAACCTATTTGGAGTGTTAAGCTCTTAAGCGCAGCGATTATTGGATTAAATAATGTAAGATTCTTTGCTTGTATACTTGTATTTCGTTGACATTCTGGGTCAATATGAAACTCACTCCTTTCAAAACTGTTCAGTGGTGAATCGATTGTTTTTCTACCATCCATGGGAAGGTATATTCACTTTGTTATTACATTTGTAAAGCCAAGAAGGAGTCACCAGACATCCCATAAAGTATATATATTCTGAATCAAGAAATTTTGATTTAGCTATGCCTGTCTGTTTGTTGCAAACACGATAGCATCCAAACGAATCGACCTAGGCGAATTTAAATGAAGTGGGACGCACTAAAAATTTAATTTTTTTTTTGCCCTACAGAATCCCACTCTAGCTTTCCTGTTAGTTTAATGACAATAATAAACTCAGTAAAAAAACAAAGTTGTTAGTTTTTAGTGGCATATTTGCAAAGCTGACTGACATCGGAATGCCATGTACTCGTAATAGTTAATTTTTGATATAGAGTCTTTTCGAAGAACCCTTATTTCCATCGACTGGCCCTGTTAATTTTTTTCTATTCGAAATGTTCGGGCATCTTAAAAAAACGAATAAAGTTTGTATGGTGCAAGTAAGCCCCTGTAACACACCTAAGGATAATATACATTCTGATTTATAGCAGAAGGAGGTGGTAAATAAAGTCACTTGCCCTAGGAAAAATTAAAATTGAACATCAAATTAACGACATGAAACGGGGGTATGTACATTGTACATAGCTGAAAGACATGCAAAGCAACATTACTGTTAACAAAGTTGTAAATTCTTAAGAATTATGTGAATTTCACCCCCAACAGTTTTAAATTACGTCGGCAAATAAAGTATGTATTTAATAAATTTCCTTCGGATATCGAAATCTTGTGAAGAACTTTTATAACGAAGACGATATTAAATACGAGCATAAATGAATAGAACTTGTTATCTTTTAAGTTAGTTCATATTTCTTAAACAAAATATAAAGATACAGATACCATTTCATTGGAAATAAAATTTCTAACCCTTTTTTTTATGGGTTAGCTGAAAGTCATGTACCAAGTATTTAAGAATGTATAACGAGATAGTTATTGCTAGAAATGGAATACATTCCAACTTTTCGGTTTCATATACATTATAGAGAAGGTAGTTGTAGACTGTTCGGGATATAATTATATGGGATATGGGAATATGGGATACCGGTTGCACCTTTATTTTAAAGGTGATGATTACGAGCATCGGGGGATTTGACAGCTTTAAAAACGTTTTATTTCGTAAATACATAGTGGCTTAGACTGCGATGCCTGGGCCCCAGTTTCGAATCTATCTTAAGCTTTTTTTCTACACTACGGTGCAGAACTTGTTCTTCTACTTTTGCAACCAATGTACGCAGGCTATTCAACAGCATATTTATGCTATGGAAGTATTTTTGATAATTTGCTTTCGTTCATTCTCTCAAATTCCAAGAGAAGCTTGGGAGAGTCCAAGAACGGGAGAGCTATAATTTCGTAAAAGCGTGTTGGAAATTCTACTTTACCTCGCTTTATTGAGAAAAAAATTTCACTATCGTAAAATGTAGATTTTAGTGTCATGTCTGCTCAATTTTTGGGATTTCATTGTATCGCTTCTGACAGGATGAATGGCTCATTTGGGCTCTCATTTTTGCATGTATACTATAGACTCCGAAACCACAGCCGATCAGGCAGACAATCTGCGGTATTAAACACAGTCTGTGCCTGTAAAAATCGGGCAACGTGACGTGACACCACCCATACAAAAACAAACATAGCAAATGCAATTTCTCGACACTCATCATCATCACTCATGGAAGCTAAAGTTGTCAAATTTCGCACATTGTCCGAATAAAGCACTTCACGATAATAAAGCACTCTTTGCCATAATATGTCAATCTAATAAGGCGCCTTCTGTAGGACCCCTTTTACACGCAGAGTTTTTTCACTTTAGTGTCGAGAATGTGTTGGTAAAGGGGATGAAAAGTGCAGGGGCTAGCCGAACACTGATGGGCCGCGAATTCCCATCCGATTCTTGTATTCTCTTTCGCTCTCTTTCGTTATTTTCAGCGTTGCTTTATTCTCAAACCGTACTCAGTCGCGATAGACGTCTGCATTTGCTCTATTTTCGAACTGTATGCGGTCTGCGCCGCGAGCGACGAATGAGAAAAAAAGAAAACAAAGACAATTTGACAATCAAGGCACTAAAGTGAAAACACTGAACGTATAAATGCACCATAAGTGCCCAAAAGAGAATTAAGAAGAGTCATGAGTGAAAAAATTCTGCGTGTAAAAGGGGTCTAAACAAATTGACAGAGGTGCAGACATAGAGAGACATGCTGATGGGTGGGCATTCTCTGTTATTTCGAAAAGTTTTCTAGAAAAACCATGTAAAGCTAGGTTAGACTGTGTGCCAATTGCATCGGCTAATCGTTATGAATAGACTACCAACAAAGTATTTAGCCTGGGGTGGGATTCTGTAAAAAACGAAACGAAACCCGCTTTCGTTTTCACTAAACCTGTCTCTATCATATCTGTGGCAATAGACAGAAACTGCTATTGTCGAAACGAAAACGTTCGATAATTTTCGTCTTACATAATCTGGCCCCTGCTCTGGGAGGAGGATGATCGGCTAATGTTTGAAGTTTACTTTTTTTGGGGTATGATGTAGTTTACAAGAAATACATCCACTAGAACATTAGAATATGACCATGTATGGCATTACATACTATTTCGAATGTTAAGAAAGCATTTTTTAAAACTGTCACACCTTTAATTACTCGTAAAATTTTCATTTGTAGCTCAACCAGTTAGCAACTACTGATAATTGAGCTTGTAATCGCTAGATTTGCTAGGACCAGCAATTATGATTGACAAGTTGTTCTTTGAACTCAACTGATACAGGCATAGCGAGGACCCTCGTAGGTACTTTTAAAGATGGAAATTGGAAGTGAAAATGACTCTTGCAACTTGATTGAATGCGATTGCGAGACAAGCGATAAACTCCGTACTCCCTACGAACAAACTTCTGACATACTGTACAATGCACACGTCCATCAAACCGACATACATAAACGACGACCACAGAAGGGAGAAATAAAATAAAAAGGAGGAATATTTTAAGTGTAAAAACCGATGCATTCCCACGTCATATGTATACATAAACAACAAAAGAATTTCACAATGTTTCCCTGCCAATGCCACGTAGGATTCTATTTCTATTATAATTTCAGTAAAAGATGCCTGTTGGAATTTACAGAGGTATCTGCGTTAAAATTCCCAACTAGAATTCTCCATTTTCCCAACAAGAATATTTCCCTTCATCAATCAGAAGCCGAAGCACATGAATGTGTGAAACCATAATAATTAAAGCGAAACTATCGCTGGTGTAATCTAACACAATTGAGTCATGTTTTCCAAATTAGCGGCTTCAATGGGCGAAATGGAAAACAATTGTTCAATATACATTCATACTTTACTTTATATTTGGTTAATTCACAGGGGAGAGGTGCAGGTAAAGTAAAACATACAAGATAAATTGGCATGCCACTGGTACATATAAGAATTGAATCAACTTTTAATGCAATGAAAATGTACTCACGGTCTTCCATTGTTTATTGAAAATTTACAAAACACACACTGCGATTGTACGAAAAACTAATTTATCTGAATTTTATTCCTTTTGTTTAAGTAAAAACCTAATTTGTTGCTCGCGAACGTTAATCCACTTCACTTGACAAAAACTGTTCAACGACAGACAGAACAAATATTACTCGTCAGTTTTTTTTCTTATTCGATGTAATATGCTAGTTGATTTGTTTACCGAGTGATTGAAGACATGAAAGAAGAATGTCAAATTTTGAACAGGGTTGTACTATGTATGCTTTGACATTTTATTACATTTTTGTTCCTATATTCCGGTTCCGGTCTACATCGCTTTGGATTTTTGTGTAGGTGCATAATAATCCATTTGGTTTTCGCAACGAAGTTATATTTTATTTCAAAACAAAATAATCCACAAACATGTTAGTGTTTTTGCTATTTTAATTCTCTCTTGATCTTGATCTCTCTTGATCAATGTTATTTGGTTAACATATTATTTCGAATTATATTTTGCGTAAATATAGTGGCAAATTGAAGAATTTGTAAGTAAGAAAACGTGTGGGAAATATTTTCTTAAATTAACATATTTTCCGTGCTGAAACGTAGTTTCTAGACTTGAAACTGGTTTTTCATGCAAAAATGTGGCACTGACCAATATATAAATTTGCTATTGCTTATTTCATTTTGATTAGTGAAGAAAATTTCGGTCGCTAAGCGATTACACGCCAATTACACTAGAGATTCTGTCTCTCCAACTAAATGTCTGATATCTATCTCATACAATTTTCTTATTTCTGCGCTGGGTAAATCATGCCATGACATTTCATTTCGTATCGCAATCGCAACCACAGGAGAGATTGTAGGTGAAGTTTTGTGGTATGGAAAAACAATTACCTAACTATTCGGCTGTTTGCTTGTTGAAAAGTTTTAAGTGCGTAATATATTTTTTGAAAAAGTTATTATATATATTGTTTTTTTTTCGAGAAATATATTTACTCCCAATTTGTTAATTAATAAAAACCACAAAAATAATCACTACCTACGCCACAGACCATCACCGGCATAAGAAGACACTAAAATGAGACAAAAAATGACATTTCCAATCGAAAAACAATAAAAAAAACAAATTTCTGTCGAATAAATGTCAGGCGCATCCATGTCGAGGCATAATCGCAGAGAGAAATCGCTGACATCCAATCATACGATTAAATAGAGTGACTCCACAAGATATTTCATCTCATGATAAGTATTATGAGAGAAATTATCTCCTGTGGAGTCGGGGTGTTATGGACTGAATCCTTGAATTTCGATGAAAAAAAAACACTCAAAGAAATTACAACTCTTGGATGTCGCTGTATTTTGCTTACATCTTATGTTACTATGGAAACAAAACTTTTTCGATAAAATGTTACTTTTTTTTCTTTAGGTATATCATCATGGCAGCACTGTTAATGTGATGGACTACTGAGCGAGGGGTCGCAAGTTTTAATCCCCAAAAAACGAAAATTACGCACCTTAAATTTGTTCCACTGCATCACCTCTCGCGAATGTCAGACACATAATTCGACTGTACCTACTCGTACGGACAAAACTTAATGCAACTGTTCGGATTCAAGAACTTCTATTTACCCCAAAGCAAATGGTTGTGAGCAGTCAGGCTTATTCCTAAAACACTTTTTGCACAGAAATCACTGCGCATCAGCAGCTGTATGAAGTATGAAGTTAATAATTATTAAATTACGTGACTTGGCAGCATCGAATTTTGAAATTCAGCTGCAGCTGATGCATACCTACGAACAAAAGAAAGATGGGAATTATTGGTCATCTCTTTCTCACTCTCGTATTCCTTCAACTTTGACAGGAACCGATTTAAATTGAATTATACACATCTGAACTAGAAAGTACCTAATGCCCAAAACACACGTGCAGACATTCTGGACGTTTCACTACAAGCAGTATTGCAGATGAAACATGTGCAGAATTCAATTTGCATCGGAAAATACGAGAGACAGACGATAAATGCTTCCCGTCTCTCTTTTCCTCGTATATGCATAAGTAGATGAATTTAAAAGTTCCATGCTGCCAAGTCTATTTAATTTAGTTCAATGCGTTGATGTGCAGTGGATTTAGAAATAGAGCTTTTAGTGAAGCGTATTTTACGAATTTCTGCAAATAAATGTCTGAGCATTAAATTCCTTTATAGATCTGTTGCGTGTGACGCTAACGTATATTATTCTCATAAGAGCTCGTGTAATTAAATTTATATGTTCTTCAGAAAGATTACAAAGTCTGCCTTTCTGCTAGTATTCGCGTAAACTTCCTCAAGATGTTCCCATTTTTAACTTTTTCTTCCTCGTTATTATTGGAGAATCGCAGCTACTTCTTTCCCCGGCATTCGCAGCCGTTTATAAAAAAATAGATATATCGCCTGGGAATGGGAACTATTTTACAACATTTTTTTAAGCACTTGTACATTGGCCATACATGTTCGTGCTAAAACGAACAGTCAAACATCCTTATGATTTGATTATGTTAAACAAAATTATAGTAAAAATGTATATATAAAAATTTGCTGCGCCAACTATATTTTTTACTTACTCATGCGTTAAGGTTCACCCTTCTCCTGTTTTTTATTCTCAATCTAAAAACTAATGAGAAATAATAATACTTTTTTATATTTCATCTTAATTTATAATTCTAACTTAATGTTATAATTTATTGTGTATACAAAGAACACATTCGGATCAATAAATAACGTATAAATTCTAGAATGTCTATATAAGATAATATAATACAGTGTGTTTTCAATTAAAGTGTCAGTACTGGCATTATCTGAAAAAGTGTATGTGTCACAGGATTGGTTTGAAAATGGTTGTAGCGATTCCGACATATTAGCGGGCACATTCAAACTTCTAGTTATCTTGAGTCGACTAGATTTGTCTGGATTAGATTTATGCCCCTATTGTATAAGACAGCTACAACTACCTATAAAGTTGATTTGTTTCTTGGTTGTAATTCAAAATTCGGTATTGTCATACACAACCTTGATAGAAAAGTTGTCTGTCAAAAAACAACAAAGATGGCGGTGGTTGTCTATGAGTTGTTAGTTAGTTTGGTTGTGTGAAAGTTAAGTTGAATTGAAGACAACTAGGTTGAGTTGTGTTATACAATAGGGGCATTACATAACGTTAACGTAGAAAATAGATTGATCGGGAACGTCACTTTTTCTTACACCAGTCACACAGTCGAAATATCAATTAGTACTCAGTCGATAAATTCTTGACTTTTGTTTTGATTTGCCATAAACGTCAACTGAAAAAAACTGTTCACCTGACCAGTCTAGCGCTTGTCTCTATATGACTACTGTTGTTTTTTGTCTTATTCCAATGTAGATATAAAATTCATTGGTAAATCGCCGTTAAGGCTGGGACCCTCTCATTCCATTCCTACCTACGCTCTACACTTTTATTTAGATTCAGCTAATCCTACTCCAGAGAATTAACTCTGTAATACGCAACACCCTGTATAATATTTATTAACTATTTCCAAAGCTGCTAATTAATTTGTACCATTGTTTATACATACAAAAAAAAATAATAAATCAATTTTGAAAACTAATTTGTGGACGGTAAAAAGTTTAAATAAATAATTTTAAATAAAGCTTAACAATAAAATTAAACGTACGTCTATAATCTATTTATTTCAGGAATTCTTCGATGGTCTTTTTAGTCGTCGATTTTGAAGGGTTTCTTCTTCGCAATTTTCTATATGCTGCTTGAGTAGATATAATTCATTCGCAGCTCTAAAGTAAGGACATGATCTTCTTTCTAAAGATCTAAGCTTTTTGTTGCTTATCCTAATCTCGTAAGACAACTGTCAAATCGATGCATTTATCGTAGATACTAGATTTTCATGGTCCTTCCCAAAGTGATGGCTTTATCACCTCTTACATAGAAAACATGATTTGAGCAGACGTTTGAATGCTCTCATTTGTTGAATCACTTGTTCCTGCGAAGACATATTATATTTTAAATGAGAAATGAGAAATTGGTCCAGAAACGTTATAGGACATACCTGCATTAAGTTGAAGCACATAGCTATTAATGCCATACCTAGCAGCAAATACACAGCGCACAGTATAAAACTTATTTGTACCTTTTCATTATCAGTACTTATCTACAAAAAAAGAAAAGAAGTAAAATAAATTATTTACACCATCGGCATCGTAGCGTATGTCTTACCACTTTTTCTCCCGGTACTATGTCACCGAATCCAATACTGCTCAGTGATATAAGACAAAAATAGCTTCCATTTAATAAATCCCATTTCTCCCATTCACCAAAACAGAAGGCTCCAAACAAAATGTAACTGTAAGTGCAATAAACATTATTCAAGTGATATCTCAAAGAATGTCAAATCCTTACCCTATCATAATGAAAACACAAACTGTCAGTGGAACCGTCACTGTTGAGGTATTTGTCTGAATCTGAGCTTCTATGTCGGAATCATCTTCTTCGTAGAATTCAGCAGTTTCAGTTGAGGTCTGGTCGGTGGACCTGCTTGATCTGGAATCGCTACCTTGTTCCATGCTGTCTGCCTAAATATGTATGCATAATTAGAATTTGAAAACATTTAAGTAAAAGCGGTTATACTTACATCCATATCTAATGTCATTCGTCGCATTTTTCGTCGTTCTCGTATAATTCGTCTGCGAGCAACTCCGGGACAAATTCGACACAGACATACCTTTGCGTATATCCACTTGAATGACTTGGCCAATATGTCACCGATATTTGACAGGTAGAGGAGAAATAACGGCATTCCAATTATAGCATACAGAATGGTAACTAGTTTTCCCCAATCGGTTTTTGGAGATATATTGCCATATCCTGAAAGAAGGTGCATTTTTTTTTTTTTTAATTTTGAAATAACAATTTAATATCGAGATAATTGTATATTATACTATATCAACGTAGTAGGTATCTAATTGTAGTAGATCTCAAAAAAAATATTTGGGTGTGAAAATATAACAAACATATTGCTACATAAATAATGAAGCACTCTGTAGTATCTTGAAATACTGTATAAATGGTCAGAATTTTAGTGTAGATATGCTTACACTGTATAAAATGCCAGATTTAATAAAATAAAACTCACTTTATACGAGACTTCAGAACCAGACAGATGTCATTTGTTCAGGATACTACACACTCCAATATAATATGAAATCAAAAATGGATGTCTGGCAGCATTTTGTCACATCTGCTAAAAATAGTATTTTCCCAAATTAGGTATGGATTTTTCTTATTGTCGCTCTGTCTAAAAGAACAGAATGCCCTAATCACAAAAATATACAGTGAGTGTCAAAAGTAAGTGAACACCAATCTTCTTTTAAATTTTTTTTAGGGTCCTGTCCTGAAACAGATTTAATAAATCAACAATATGGAAAACGTTTGATAGCAAAATAACAATAAAAAAACACGTATTTAATTTCGACATTATAGAATCCTTTAAATTTATTTAAAAAAAATAGATTCAAACTCAATAGAAAAGACAAATGAAGACAGCTTACTTATTATCACTTATTTTTGACGCTAACTGTACATAAGTCCCAGATGTTTCACGCGTAGCCTTACCTACTACTATTCTGAGAATTTTGTGTATCTATTTCATTAATAACGATTATATGCGGCAGTGTTGGGACTTGAGGATAGGCAAAAGGTAGTATAATTGGGAAACCAAAAAGTGGTAGAAAGTGGTAGATTTTTAAAACGTACCATAAATGCTGCTATCATGCTATCATTACTCAAAATAGGATAGATAATTTCTTGCAAACATTCAGAACAAATTTTCTTGAGCTCTATAAACGTCACCTCACAAAGCATCTCCGACTTTTTTCCAAAGTTCCAGTACCAGTACCAATTTTCCAGTGCAAAAATATCTAAAATTATTCAACCACTCGGTTTCTATTGTGTGGATGATGGAAAATAAGTCTTATAGTGCGTAGGTATTTGTTATTATCCGTTATTGTTCCATTTTTTTCCCATCTGAAAAAGTGGTAGATTTGGATTTGCTGGTTGTAGAATTTTGGGTTGTGTAGAAATACCACTTAAGTGGTAGAAGTCCCATCACTGATATGCGGTATAAACAATAGATTGTCTAAATTGAAAAGCTTTCGCATGACGGTTATTCACGGTGGCATCAAGTCATTACCCTATCGGAAGATGCTATAATTTTTATGCAAATGGCGACAAATGTGAATTCTAACTTTTAAGAAGTAAATATATATACTAAATACACGTCAACAAGACATTAATCGCTATACATACTCGTAAAATAATTGTTTCGATTTTTTTGCGGAATATTTTGTCAGTTGTATTGGCGCAGCGTGAATTGTGGCCCAGATTTCCCGATCGTCCGACACCAACTGGGAAAACACTAAAGGCACCAAGTTAGTGACAAAGAACATAAACATACAGGAATATTTACTCTAAAGGTAACCATATGCATAGCCTACTCGGGTGGAATCGGCTAAGGTGATAGTTAATATTTGACAATCAAAATCATCGCTTTACATCCACGTACGGTGATTATCAAATTGGCAATTGCTTTTTTGCGATCGATTTCATGTGACAGCTATTTAGGTGTCGCTTTCATACATTTGTGTCATTTTTAAGGGTATGGACCTCGGCTTCCTCTCCAAATAAATTAAATACCTTAGTGAAAAAAGAATGTATTAAATAAAATAAAAAACTTAAAGTGAAGTGCAATGTTTACTTCATTCATCATACTTTTCTAAAGCTCAAACAGGTAGGAAAATATGAAGAAAATAATACAAACATGGCCAACTATTAAGTAGAAAAGCAAATATCTTGGACCTCTAAAATCGATGATTGTATTTTACACTTTGAATATCATTGTATTCCGCAAGGAAGTGACGTTGAAAACCCAGTGCTGCCAATAATCAATCATTTTTTAGTGCGAGTTTATAAACAAGAGTTTATAATCAAAAACGACAATCAAAAAAGCGACAATCAACTATCACCTTAGCCGATTCCACCCATGTTTCTTGGTCCGTTTACTGTTTGGACCGGCATTTAATAACTGTGGTGCATTCCGGTTCAAAGCTATTTTCATAAAAAAAAACCGACATCTTACAACACCTTTTCTGGCAGTCCATTTGACTTTGGGTAATACGGGCTATACTATATGATAGTTAAGAGTACGCGGTCACCAGCCTCCCAGTTACTTTTAAAAATGATGCTGATGCTGATTTTATAGTAACAGCCAGAATTATTTGACATCTGTGTTGCACTCTCGTATTTTTACCCGCATTGACAGCAACCGATGCAATATAAATTCTGCACATCTGCAGTACTGCTTGCAGTGAAGCATTCCGAATTTCTGCACATAATTCCCGTCTCTCTTTTCCTCGTATGCATCAGTAGCTGAATTTAAAAATCCGATGCTGCCAAGTCTATTTAATTTAATTCACTGCGTTGCTATGCAGTGGATTTAGAAATAGAGACATGCTGCAGTGCTGCGGTGGCTGCAGAATTTACATTTGTTTCACCACATAAGAACATGTGTATTCTAATCCTGCTGCGCAGTGAATTCTGCACGTGTATTTTGGGCATTAAGCTACGAATAGGAACACAATCAAGCCACCCATTTAAATCTACTAAGTTGAAGATACATAATATTATATAGCTACCTATGGTTGTAATGACAGTCAGTGAATAAAGGAATGCTCCAGAAAAACTCCATTGCTTCTCGACGTCCAAGCCAGCCAATTCTTTCTTGATAACAGACCGTTGAAAATTGTGCATTGTTTCATTTACCCTGAAATTCCAATGAAAAAAAAAACAAATTATCTACCAACACTTTGCATCTATTTATCGACTCTCACCTCTTTTTGAAATCAGTCTCATTAAAAACATTCGATTCACAGCATGTGATCCTCCATAGGAGTTCCGTTACCACTGATACATTCAGTTCGCCTAAACGCAATTTATTTCTCGCCTCAATATTCGCTTGGGAAATTTCGATCGCTTGGAACATAAAAGCGCCTCCTATTGTGTACATAATAACCAAAAGGATAATGCCCACATTGCTGAACATAAACGCTATGAATTTTCGAAAGTGATCCTTGAATCGTTCAAAAGGTGGTTTCTCTCTTCGTTTAAATGAACGTTTACGATTCATCGTCGTCAAGCGGTTGCGGTAACGCTATATTCAAATACACGTGTATGAGTCCTTTCAGGGCTTTCTCCTTGTGGGCCGTGGAAAATCTCTCTGCAGCCGTGTCTGAACGGTGTGTTGCTTTATGTGCATGCTTTTTTTGGCGGGTTTTTCTTTTCGACTTGATAATCAATTGTTGGTCGTCCTTCGATTTGTTTTGTTCTTCTTCATCTGTTAGGAAAACAAAAATTAAATTTTATTTTAAAAATAATAAAAACACATTTCTCGGAAATATAGAAGTCCATTGTGCCGTCGTCAATCATTTAAATTAACGCAACCATGCGTAAACCTGATGCTGAAACGAACATTGATTTATAATACTACTAGACCACGCAAATGTGGCATGCCCCATTGAAGAGGACTGATCTCTTAAGACATTTGAATTGTTTCTTTTAGTTTTTTGTGCGAGTATAGGGTAGGGGTGTAGTGGTTCTCAATTGGCTTGTTTGTTTTTGAAAAACATTTATTGAAATTGAAAAATTGCTATATAGTTTATTATTTTTAGTTTAATTTGTAAACTTTGTCGATTTCGAATAGTTTACACAAATTAGTATAAAATAAACAAAAACAATCGTCGGTAATCACTCGAAAGTGTTTTAGCGAGTCTATTGCCACCGGTTACGTGAAAAAGCATTTCTTATTAGCAACAGGACGTGTACATAATTTTAGATTTCCAAATTATATTCATCAATTTACCTTCAAAAATTGTAATTTCAACTCAGACGATTCGAGGGCGTATGTGGAATGTTTTTTTTTTTTTTTTTTTTTTTTGAATGAATCTTTGCATGTAATTTGCTGTCTAGCTTTCGAAAAGTGGGTACTCTCGGGTATAATTAATTGAGTTAATGAAAACTCAATGATTTTTGGTTTTTTATTTCGAATGAAATTTTAAATTAATTGCAGACAGCTTTTATTTGATGTTGACGGTAATTTGTGGCCAATTAATTGAGTTTGATTTGTTTACAATTTATATTACAATTTGGTTTGTATATAGACATTTCGAATAGAAAATGTTCGTGGGGAGCTTATGTTTGTATAAACTAAAATTTTTTGTATTTCCTGTACTGCTATAATACTTCTTTATAAGCAATTAACATGGGCTATGGGCGGTATTAATTGTTCGCATAGCTACTATTGGACGTTTATTTTGTGAGATAGGCTTATTTGCCTAACAATTTGACTCCAAGGTTATGATATTTCATTCATTCATTAATTTTTCGATGGCCCGCTTATCCATTAAGTGGGTCGCGGGTGTAGGTTGCTCAAAGTGGACCGTCCATAGCTCTCGATTCTCCGCCATCTGGTGGAGGAGAGATTATAAACTTGATGTAACCATCTCATCCTGGGTCTGTCTAGAGGACGCCCATCTGATAGAACGGATTCCATAGCACGTCATGAGATCCTGATCGGGGACATGCGTTTAACATGACCAAACCACCGAAGCATGGACCACTCTGTCCGGAGAATTAGCTGCTCGACATTGAGTTTCTCGAGCATTCTGGTATTTCTAATGGGATCTCTACGGGTCATACCAGCAATACAACGGAGAAATCTCATTTCTTCAGCTTGTATCCGCAATTTCTTGTCGCAAAATGTCTTCTAGACTAAATACATAATACTCCGATTCTAAATAGTTGAGGCATATGGACGACTAAATAATGGTCTTATGAAATCTTACATTCGGTACAACTTCTCAATTATAAAGAAGGCATCGAGAATTTCGCATTCCGTCTAGAGCTACAATGGTTTTGTATACCGTTTCAGCAAGAAGAAACTATGAGTAAACTATAGTAACACCAGTTACTTTAAATAGGGATGAGTATAGATAGGGCAACGAACATTTTGTAGGCTCGCAGCTGAGTCAATATTTAGCATGCTGTTCGAGCGAAAATTAAGCGAAGCTAAATATGATTTTCTCTCCCATTCAGGTCATTGCGAGATCGAAAATTCCTTCAAAAAGGGGAAATTCCAACTATGTATCTGGTACCACCCACTTATCCGGTAATTCAGCAATTACCAAAAAAAATAGTTAGCTCAGATGGTTCGTAGAGGACCCTAGGCCTTGCTTCTAAGAACCGTTCTTTTGTGTGAGTTTTTATTTTTATGGGGCAAATGATATAGGGACCTACAATTTTATGCCGAGTCTGAACGGCTGAATTAAGAGCTTTTTCATCACCGTTTTAAGAAGGTTACTCTCGGATGTTTGTTAGACGTTCGTAGAAGACGTCTAGTGGCGAAGTAGAAAAAAATAAAACTTAAGATGTAATTTGTATTCTCAGGGGGTAGAACCTGAGACTATAACGAGTTTCCATAATGCCGCAGCTTAAATTAAGTAAATTTATTTTTTAAGAAAAACTACATAGGTCTCAACACAATTCAAGATAAAGCCAACATTTTTTCGAAAATACTTTCGAAATCATGTTTCGATTTAAGATAAATAAATCCAATTCAAAAGATTAATGCATTTTAAAACATTTCGAGAATTTAGTAACTAAGAGAAATAAATTTCCTATTCTTTTCAAGTCATTATTATCCATCAGACCATCTAAATCTATACAGAAAGTAAATCACTAAAAACCGCAAAACTAAAAACAATTCACCTTGAAGTGTTAACAAGACAATAAATCGAAGGAAGCAATTCGCATGTAGCGTTCTCTGGTTAGCAAATATTTTTGCCAATCGAATATTTAAATTTCAAAAAACGCACACACCCATATAGTGAAAATATAGCTATACACTTTTAAGTGGAATTTGCAATTATTGTTAATTTTCTTATTTGATTTGTTTTGGCACAATTTCATCTGTACATCAGATAAATTCTCAACTTTAAATTGGCTCAATAACGACATGACTGGTTAAAATGCAATAAACGTCTAAATCAATTATTTGAAGGATTTGTGGAGGTCAATGAATTAGTGGCATGACTTTTCAAAATATGGATTTTTTTTTAATTTTCCTCGTAAATAAAAATAAAATTTACAATAAATTTAATGGACTCATGCTTAAATTGTGGCAGACTTTACCGCCCCTCGAGGAGTGCTTTCATATATACGCTTACCGTAGCGGAACCGAATGTCTGGTTGGTGGATTTACTTTCCGTTTTCGAAACTGTTTTTTATTTATTATTTCATAATTTCTTGACACAATACTCGAGCTTATTTATCCTTCACAGTATTTTTATTTATTTATTTTTTTTTTTTGCTCATTTTAACTGCTGTTGGTTGGCGCTGGCGCTGAGGAAATACGTGCTGAAAACTTACTGCCAGCGCCAGGCGAGTTTTCTCATTGACTACAAAAATGTTTCCATTCTATATAGGCAAATGAACTTTTCGGGAAAAGATTCCCACGCAGCGCAGTGGTTTCACACTTTTAGAGGGGTGCGCGGTTTTCAAAAATACATTTTTTGATTTATCGCATTTATATTCGCATGTTATGAAAATGTACAAATATTTGGATGTCGAATTGAAATTGTGTGTATTAGATCGAAACAGAATCCATAAATCTGCACCTGAACATGTTGTAATTATTTTACTTTGTGGTTAAAAAAAATCGAACCACTGTCTGGTAGCTGAAAATAGTGTAATATTTGAAGGAGCAGATGAACACTGAACTCAGTCGGCTCGAAAGTAAACATTTTAAAAATAAAAAGAAACATGAAATAGAAATATTAAAAAATAAAAACATTTTTAGATGAGCTACAAGATAATATTATGTTTTCTAGCTAGGTAGAAAAACATCACAAACTGCTATTCAGGCTATTGATGACTAGAAGTTTCAAATTGACGGCCAAATGGGGATACATATGTATATAGAATCAAAGTGATAAATGTGAAGTTGTTTCGGAAATTAAACTGCCCAATCGAAAAATACGCCCTAGAATCGTTCTTAGACACAGACGGAGCTTTCAAAAACGAACATACTGAAGCTATTGTTGAATCTCTGATCGAGCTGGGGATAGAGCAATTTATTAGTCAATGTATAGTCTCTATGCTCAGAACAAAGAACAGAACCAGAACTATTCAGGCAACACTAGGCAGCCGCAGCAGCCACTTAACTAAATTTGCCACAGGTCATTTCTCCCCTACTTTGACTAATGGTTATAAACAAAATTCTTGCAAACTAGACAGGGAAGAAGTCAAAGCTGTCGCGTATGCGAATGACGTTGAGTGAAGGCTACCACCTTACGAAACTGAAACGACTGCAAAGAACAGTCAATATATGAACCACGGGTGCACTGAGGGTCTTACTGTCCTATTGCATTTTTTACCTTTCGACCTATACACAATAGATTCTGCATTATGCAGTAAACTGTAATGCCGTATGGCCACAGCAACATACTGGACTCGTTACCAAATGGCATGGTCACGTTTCCAACCGACTATACATCGCACCTAAATTAAACTTCAAGAAAGGCTTCCACGTAGTTTTCCGTACCATCAGAGCTCAGTGTAGAGGGACGAAGTAGTGAAGGGCTTCGACACGGTCATATACACTGGGGGCCAGTGTTTACTCGGAATCACTGAAAATATTCAAAGCATACCGCTTGGCGAATTTTGGCAGCCCTTTCCAGGCCGAATTACTGCGGCTATCCGAGAGGCCTGCGCTCAACTACGGCGTGACACAAGGCTATCCTTAAAGATAGCCAAGCACAAAAGCCATCGACTTGGCTACCAGATTATCCAAACTGGTGCAGGAGTGCCGGTACGATATTGAATGTTTCAGGGTCACAATTCACTGGGTTCTCAGCTACAGTCCACAATTTTCGAACAAAATCATCTACATTGATGAAGCTTATTTTCTCCTTGATGACTTCTTTAATCGTCAAAATTGTCCCATTTGGGGTTCAGAAAAACCACGAGTAATTGTTGAAAAACAAATGCATCCACAACGTGTGACTGTTTGGTGTGGATTTTGGGCTGGAGGCATTATCGGACCATTCTTCTTCGAAAATGCGTCTGTTGAGGCAGTAACAATTAATGGTGTACGTTACCACAAACGCCTTGAAAGAGGAAATTGGGAGGTGTATTTATGAAATTCAGTCACATTTATGCGAAACGGACATTGAAAATTTCAATAAAGGAGTACGTACTTGCCAGCAAAGCCGCGGTTATTTATCCGATGTGCTATTCCATACATAGCGCCAATCTGTATACTCTATGAATCAATAAAAAATGTAAGCTTTCTAATTAAAAATCGGTATTTTCTATCAAAAAAAAAATGGGCGCAGTAGCGCAGTGGTTAGTGTGCTGGACTACTGTGCGAGGGATCCCAGGTTCGATCCCCGGAAAAACAAAAAATTACATCTTAAGGCGCCACCTCTCGCGAACGTCTGACACACATCCGAGAGTATAATTGTCCTGAAAAGGCTTCTCAATCCAGCCGTTCGGAATCGGCATAAAATTGTAGGTCCCTTCCATTCCATTCGTTCCAAAAATAGACACTCACACAAAACGAATGGTTGCGAGAAGCTAGGCCTTGGGTGTCTACCGCCTGTTGCGCCGCCTATTTATTTTTTTTTTTTATTTTCAATCAATATTACATTTTGCGTGAATTATGAGACACCCTTTAGCTACCTATACCTATCCCCTTTGCTTATTCCTTCAAATGAGTCTCTCCCTTCCTTGTTGTTAATAAAGTTGAACAGGAAGCATAAGGTTAGTATAGATCACATACATTTCCTCCTTCGAATCAGGAGTTTCGAATACAGCTGTTTTGTCAAACTCGCTAGATTTCTATACAATTGTATCATTCGTTGGGTTGATGTTTAGATGAACCCCTTAAATGCCTCGAAGTTGCTGCTTGTCGTTGTTTATTTCAGGACCAATCAATTTCGACTGTTTTTCTTTCGTTCGTTCAGTATTTGCCTCATTGTCAAGATTTGGGCCAGAGATATCACTAATTCTTCCAAGACATAGTATCCCCTTTTTAGTAGAGGCAACACGTTGCTGATAAAGCAAACATTGATCACTTCCGACACTTAAGACATAAGAAGCCGGGGACAATATTGTTTTACAAATTTTTCTTACAGCTGATCCAGCCTCTCCTATATTGGGTGGTGGTCTGGTGGAACTGATTCTTCAGTGACTGCAGGACATGATTTATCTTTTTAACGTAACAGTCTCTAACTCTCTATACTTGATGTAAATGGGCATCATTTCGATATGGTTCTCAATGACTAAAGGTGGGTTTCCACATGTCGGTTGATTGACAAAGTTTGACAGCTCTCGCGTTTATGTCATTGAACGAAACCACCGTCAGTTCATTTCCACTTATGTCAATTATTGGCAAAAAATCGTTTGTCAGTTGATTGACCAACTTATGAACTCGATGACAATTAATTTTCACTGACAAACTGACATTTTGTTTGACAATTCAGCTATTTCCACTTGTCCAGTGGTTTCTTTGTCAGTTATTGACAAACGCTGTTAGTCAATTCATTGGCAAGCAATTTTTCGCTATTTTCACTTGCCAATTTTTTAATTGGCATAAAAATACGTCAATTGTCAATTTCAAATCGACAAGTGGAAACCCAGCATAAGTCTTGTACCTTTTCCTAGCTCATTACTCCTCCTTGTTCGTGCTTTGTTGTGCGTTAAAAGTTTTTCGCATTTTTATCTGCACATTTTGTCGGTATACGAATACATCGTCCTACAATATACTTTTGGGATGAGTTGGAAACCTACGGTGTTTTCAGCTGTCTACAGGTTGGTGACATCTATCATGTCCATCCACCACAAACAAATGCACAGTGAAGAGAAGTTTCTTTCTCAATAGCCTCTGAAAACTCCGGCTAGGTTTTCTAAGGCGTCCAACGTAAATTTTTTTCTTATAATGGGCTTCTCGAAGGTCGAGCTCTGCATTCAACCCCAGCAAAATTATGGTGAGAGTCGACGTTTGGGCTCCGCGAAATAAGGCCCCAACAAATTATACAGGAAACAACAACAACGATTTTTAATAAAATTTGGGGTGTTATTTCCTTTTTTTTTCTCATTATGAAAGAAGAAGAAATGAAATAAGACCCCACCCAAACGAAAAACGAAAAGGTATGCTTGCAACCCCTCTTTGGGTTTACTGTCAGAATTGGGGCCTCATTTAATTTTTTTTTTTTTTTTTGGCTTATTTCATATTTGAAATTGGGCTATTATTTCATTATGAAATAACATTCCAAATTTGAGGCCTTATTTAATTTTTACTTTTGGGGCCTTATTTCCTGGGGCCTTATTTCGCGGAGCCCACTCATAATTTGACTCATAATGTCATATCTCAATGCTTTCAACGTTTCTAAATCTTCTGGGGAAATAATACACTCAAATGAAATTAGTATGTTAGAACTTTTTGGTTTAGTATATAATTATCCACCTTGCATTCTGAAATTCCAAATAAAATGAGATGAGAAATGATTTGGGTATGCACCTATACAGCACACATTTCTTATTTCATTGAATTTATAAACTTCAGTGAAATTGATTGGAAACATTAAATTCCAATGTATCACGTCTGACATGAGATAGCTTTTCTTAAGAAAATCCATTTTGCTTTTGCAACTCTTTCATCTACGTTCAATTAAATTCTTTGATCTTTACCTTTTTAAAGTAAAAAAGGAAAAATTGAATTTAACAAACAGGCGAAATATAAAATCCCAAAACACATGCTCCTATTGACCAATAATATTTTTTGGAACATATTTTTCTTTTCGTGTAAATGTTTGCTTAGTTCGGTTTTGCTTCATAAATCATCTTTTATTAGGTGTGCTCTGTCCACAACTACAACCGCAGGTGAATTCAGGACTGACTGGCCTTTAGTTTTGTTTATTTTTAGCAGGTGATCCGTGTAAGCGTTATTCTCAAAGCGCCAGCCATAATCATAATCAAAATTTGCAAGGATATTTAAATATATATGACCGATGTAATTGGTATTTAAGAAAAATCCTTGGAGAAGTTATTTTAGATTTTTATGGTTAGGGTAGGTCAAACGGATTTGTAAAATTATTAGGGGTATTCGGTATTCACCATTCAGTGTGAAATTGTATATTTTTTTATCAGATCATGAAAACACTTCTCTAATCTCTAACAACACTGAAGGAAATGACAAATCCAGTTTTACATTATTGTCCTGAAAGAACTTTCTGAAGCTGAAATGTTTTTAATTGGGAAATTGATGTTTGTTTTTAAAATTATGCCAAAAAAGCGGAAAGAAAAAATACTTGAATTTTTATTGGTTGATTATTATCAAAATCAAACACAAATTAAACTCAAAACAAATTTTATCACAAAATCATAAGGCTATACAAACGAATAACTCAGTAACACTAACATTCGCAAACTGTCAAAAAGGCAAGGGTAGACTTTATTGTGTTGTATTTTTCTGTAACCTACAGCATGTCCGAAATTGACACGATTTTTGACATGTGTAATAGTACTTATGACCCAACTTATAATGGAGAGTAAAGGTAGCTCAAAAATAATTTTCATGTACTTTACTGTTCCTAAAACATTTCAATGATAAAAAATATAGAATATAAAAAACTTTGAACGGATGTAATGACGCAACTAAACCGAGTCACTTTAGTTATCTTGAAGCATCTTGAGTTGAATTTGTCTTGTTTCTAAAAAGGAACTATACGAACATACAAATTTAAAACATTTCTTTTAGGAATTTTCGACATTTCGGATTTCCTGCCAAAAAATTGTTCAGTTGGTTGTGTATTGGCGCCACTTCAAATTAGCTTTAAAAATATTTGCAGCCATTTTAAATAAAACAGAAAGGTGTGTATTTTTGATTTGAATTAAGAGAACGGATGCGTTTTTCTTTCAAAAAAATCATTCTTTTCTTTTTGACATCCGTTGACATAACACAATGAAATGACTGCGGACATATTAAAACACGCTAAGGCTAAACACATTTTTATGATTGGTTGCTGAGAGTTTCACTTTTTGTTATGCTACTATCTCCCAATATGTCAACTTACTTTATCGCGACAAAAGAAGTTTCACTTTAAAATCGTTATAAAAATAAAACCATAATTACCATATTTAGTTGAATCTGAACCGAAATCGGAGTTGCACATTTCGATGGGCTAAATGGATTAAAAGTAGAGGTACAATATTTCAAAAGTCCACTCAACTACTTGCATAATGCATATGCAGATTATTTTGACATTATCGGGGGAACTCAGCGAGCTGTCAGTGGCGCGTTTTCAAGCATTGAAACGGAGGCGGCGAAGATGGGTCTGGCTGTTAATGGTCACAGAGGGCAGATATAACTTCCAAGTAGTTAAAGACTTTTATGAAGAAATAAGTCAACTCTAGTGTTACTCTAGTGTCACGTCTACTGGTATGACTTCCCTTAATTTGATATCCTTTTTAAAAATAGTGGGCCCAAAAGATTGAATTATATTTTCTATTTAACTTGTTGTCAAACTGCAAAAATCTCTGAACTATTAAGCATCTTCAATTTGAAGCTCTCATGTAAGAGTAAACCCTGCACAGAGTTGTCGATTACCCATGGTTCAATCCAGCATTTCATTTTTACTCTTTTTTTATTGAGAACAGTGTCAATAATTAGACTAAAGGGTCCGCCAAATAACTTTTTTTTTTTTGAAAATGCTATAAAAAAAAAAACTACTGAATATTTTCTCAAATTTCTTTTTTTATTTGAAAGTACATTCCTTCCGGTTAATAATGGAAAATAATTTCATTCAAATGGCTGCCTCGGCTGGCCATGCAGTAGCCTACACGATCGATCCAATTTTTAAGCACATTATCGATTGTGTGCAGTTGTATTTCACCAATGGCTTCACGAATATTGTCCTTTAAAGCATCAATTGCCTCTGGCATGTCGGCGTAACACTTATCTTTTACGGCACCCCACAAATAATAGTCCAATGGTGTCCAATCGCTCTGCGGCTGATTGCGATCTTCAAAAACAGGGCGCAAAACATCGAGTGTAGCTTCGGCTGTGTGGCACGTAGCGCCGTCCTGTTGAAACCAAATGTTGCCAATCCTCCTCTTCAATTTTTGTGAACAAAAATTCGTTCAACATGGCCCAAGAACGATCGCCATTGACTGTAACGGCCACTCCTTGCTAATTTTCGAAGAAAAATGGCCCAATTATGCCTCTGGACCAAAATCCGCACCAAACAGTGACTCGTTTTGGGTATACGCACTGTTTTTGGTTTTTCACGCTTTGGTTTATCGATGAGGATGCCAGTTTCTTTCACTTTTTTCACAAGATAACGAACATACGGAGCTGACGGTGCTTCTCTTCTTCCAAAATCCATACGCAATTTTCGCACACATTCTGCAACATTACCATGATTTTCAAAGTAATGTCGCAATATTTCCCAGCGTTGTTCAAGCGTATACACAACCATATTCGTTCAGCGGAAGGATAAAACTAATTATCTGTCAAATCAGATAATTGAAAAAAAAAGCGTTAAAGCGTTAGATGGCGGACCCTTTATCTTTCGCTTGTAATACCATGTTCCCACCAACGTGATTAAGCTGAAGTAATATATAAATCAGGAAAGCCGTTTCCACTGAACTTTACGTGTTTTATTTTGACATTTCTGTTAATTCCTGAATTTTTTCTTTCCAAAGTTCCAAAAGGAAGAACTAATCTTTTTCGGACCAAATTGCTTTTTTGTACTTGCTCCTGCTTTGGGAATATATCTGACGATATGTCAATAGGAATATTAAGAATACTTTTTAATTATGTGTAGAGTACATAATAAAAATATCACAGACCCTGAGAAACAAGTGGAAAATTAAAAAAAAAAAAAAAATTGAGACTTCATTTTTGACAGTAGTTTTTGTTTTGTTTTTTTGTTGCCGAATAAAGAGCTGCAGTTAGAAATGTTTCATTTTATTTTGGAAATATTCACGTTGGCAATACGTACATAATAAAAAATAAAACATTATCAATTAAACAATTAATCAATAATCAATCAATAATCAATTACGTATTCATGAAATTCTAGATATAATAAATCACGTCATTAATGAGATCATTTATCTAATTCAATTGGATTTAGCTAAATCACGTTGGTGGCGACATGGTTTAAGAATACATTTTAACTGATATATAGCGAAATAAATATCAAGTGGACACGGTTATGAGAGTGGGTACTTTAAGGGAATTAACTCTCAAAGTTCGTGATCTATACCTCGGACTGTGAGCGCTATCTAAAGTAAAGTAAAGTAAATAAAAATAGACCACCTGCCATACTTGAAGAATCTGCACTTAAGAGGTTATACCTCTTAACCGGGACACCCTCTATAATGCCAACTGAATGAACTCGTATATCGTTGATCTCCAACCTAACAAATTCTACCCAAAATGATCCAGGAATCATATGTGAAAATATAAAAAACCAATTATATATTTCGAGTACCTACCAACTTACTCATACGCTACATAGTATATGAGGCCATGACAAACGAGTTTAATGTCCGCAAAAGTTATTTTCGAAAACCAACAATCCACAGTAATTGACAGAAATCAGTGTCTAAATCCGTCAAATGGTCCATAAAACGCCTGCACAACAAGACAATTAGATGAACAGACAGTCCTCGTGCTGACAACGCAGGTGCTTTCAATCAAAACTGTCGTCTGCGTCTCGCCTTTGAACATGAGTAAGGTGTATACTAGTATACTCTATAGCTTTGTTGAATTTTTCATAATTTCTGATTTATGAATTCAATGTGGGGAATAAAGAAATATTGTTTATAAGATAGTTTGTGGATTAATTTGTTAAATTCTTTCCATCATAAATTTGATGTTTCCCATCGAATATTTATTTTTTTTTTGTTATACATACCTACATTTTTCAATTTGGCGAATGGGTATATAAACATTGTTTTCTTTTTTTTTTTTCAATAATATTGAATGAAGAATGTTTTGCGTATTCTTTTGAGAATGCGCCTAATGTAAGGGCATATAAATCAGACAGATAATATAGGTCACATTATATGAGATTTTTGTAAATAAATTTGTCAAATTTAGCTGAGAAAAAATTCCTGACCACAATTAATTGGTTCTATGTTAGAACTTATGTCTTCGAGATTAAATTTAACCAAAAAGATTAAAATAAAATATTTTACTTGAATAGAATGTGATGTCATGCGCCTGCGGATTGGTAATTTGAGGCGTAAGTGACAGGCAGACATAGACGCTTAGCTTATAGATTATGGTAAATACTGCCAAATTTATGTTTCGTAGTTCACGTGATTTGTAGATATTTGTGTTTGCGGTAATTGGTTATTAGATCTTCGATGTATAATAGATATTTATGGAGCCGTTTTTAAAAGTACGACGTTTGTCATATTGACAAATTGTGGGAACGTGTAAAAACGACTGTATATTGAATTTCCTGCTAGATTGGGAAAATAAAGCTGTGAAAGCAAATCTCAAATAAAATAATATAACTGATAAATGAAGATAAGTTTGGTAAACTTAAGTCAAACTCGGTTCCTATACAAACAAGTTTACCAGCCACAAAACGAAAACAGAATATTTTCATTCCATAAAAGTCAAAGAAAGCCCGCTTTCCATTGATAGATGAGGGCACGTCAAATTCCATATAAATAAAATTGACATCTGGCAGAAATAGTTGGAGCTCTGACGTAAATGGACAGTGGTCTGTTTTTTTATAATGTTTGACATTAATTTCACATATCACTCTAGTCATCGAGTGGCCAATGGAACGTAGGCTTTATTTTCTTTAGGCTAGTTTGTAACAACTGTCAGACGAACCAATTTATTTTGCAAGAAAATGAATGCTACAGAGAAAAGAAATAAATTATAATTTATTTAAGGAAAGCCAAAATATAAGAGATATAAATTTTGTATTTGTTTTTTCTGACATTTGCAATTTTCCACTAAAAAAAACTGAGAGAAAAGAAAAATGTATTTTACTGATGGAACCTGGCTCAACGGAGGGATACACTCGAGAAAAGGTTTGGATAGGCCCAACAATTATTACAACACGTTGATAAGCATTTAATAAAGGATTGTCAATAGGACTGCGATCATCATCTGGAAAAGGAAAGCGATTAATTATAACATTGGAAGTTCTACAGGTTTCGTCGGTGGAGGACTTTTATGCTTCATTTCGGGAAAATCCGGAGATTATCCGAGTACCTGAATGCTGACGTGTACGAGAAATGGTTTTAAGATATTTTAATGCGTCTGGAATCCAAATTCGTCATGGAAAACTCTTTTTATTATTCCAGAAAGCAAAATAAAGCACCATCTACTTCTACGAGAAAAGATGAAATTAGCTTTTATGGAGAGAAAATATTGTCGAACGCGCTAGGAAATATCTATAGGCTACTCCTGTAAAAGTGCTGTCGGCTCTAGATAAGCCTTTCAATCCAATAATAATGCAATGGTTTCATACTGCGGTTATAAGACCGATTATTCTTTATGGCATCGTTTTGTGGCGGCCGGCTTTGAAGAAAAGTTCCAATCTAAAGGTCTTACAGAAGACTGCTTGTGCAAGGCAAGCGCTTTGAGGACATCTTCAACCGCCGGCCGGCGCCGCTCTACAAACCATTCTAAACTTACTTCCACTTGAACTAGTCAGTAAAGAATACGCCGTAAACGTTGCAATCCGATTAAGGGAAGGGAAACACTGGAGTAGGCCCCCGACTGAACACGCCAGCATCCTTCTACAGACGATCCCAGTTATTACCCAGTACTTGCCTACGAAAATCCACTTCGAAAAAGTTGGGATTCACAAAATGTCCTACACGACAAATCACTGCCCATATTCACAGACAGACAGGTTCCAGGAAACTGGAGTGCATCCCAGGGAACTGTGTAGCGGACGAACTAGTAAGCCTAGGCTTCACTGGCTTCAATAGTATAAGTGTGCACGCTAATCGCTAATCGCTAATCAAATAATTCAAGCGGACGCAGCAAGCAAAGCAAGGTTCAGATGGAAATATCTAGGATACTGTAATACTGCTAGGCTCACCTGGTCAGCTGTGGATACAAAAAGATCCAATGACCTTCTGCAACTTAAAAGATCCAGCATCTAGAAGATGTAAATGTCATTTCCGGGCAGTGCATATAAAGGGTGTGCCATAATTCACACAAAACGTAATTTTGATGGAAAATACAGATTTTTAATTAGAAAGCTCAAATTTTGTATTGATTCATAGAGTATACAGATTGGGGTTATGTATGGAATAGCACATCGGATAAATGGCAGCCACGGCTTCGCTGGAAAATACGTAGTCTTTTATTTATATTTTCTATGACCGTTTCGCATAAATGTGTTTGAATTTCATTAATACACCGCTCAATTTCCTCTTTCAAGGTATTGGTGGACGTGGGCTTGTTTGACTTGCAAATAACCCAAAGAAAAAAATCCAATAGCGTTAAATCGCAAGATCTGGATGGCCAATTCTGATCGCAAAAACGGCCGATTACACGTTTAGGAAATGACTCATGCAATAATTGAATTGTTTCTCTGGCTGTATGACATGTGGCACGGGCACCGTCTTGTTGAAACCACATGTCGGTCGCATCCATATCTTGTATAGGATTATAATGTCACGATAACGAACACCATTAATTGTTACTGCCTGACCATCAGCCGCATTTTCGAAGAAGAATGGTCCGATAATGCCTCCAGCCCAAAATCCGCACCAAACAGTAACGTGTTGTGGATGCATTTGTTTCTCAATAATAACTCGTGGGTTTTCTGAACTCCAAACTCTCTTCGCGCTGCATGGTCAGTAGTCTTCAGTTCTTGTGTCAACTGAACTTTGTAAGCATGAAGTTTCAAGTCTTTCGTGAGAATTCGCTGTAGAGAGCTTCTTGACTATGGTGCCGAATTGATGTTCCTGGACTGTCAGCCATACTCTCGCGAACTGCTTCGATGGTTTCTGTTGAACGACTTGTAATAGGACATCCAGAGTCTTTAAGATCACTAATTGATCCAGTCTTCCTGCATTTTTCAATTATTCTCTTCAAAGTTTATTTTATGGTTTTGAATCACTATGACTATGGCCATATTTTGCTCGAACATTGTGGACTGCAGCTGACAAACCTTCATTATTTTTATTATTATTATTATTTTTAGCTGCAGGGACTATTGGCTCTCATTATTTTTAAAATATTGCTTAACAATGAAAATGTGTTGTTCTTTCGTATAGCGCTGCATTTTTACTAACCCCGAACTGGTCAGCTGTCACATTGTTTTCTTTTTTTCCGTTGGCATCATTGTACTATTTAATGGCGCAAAATTAAAATGTTACGTGAATTATGGAACACCCTTTCTAAAGTAATTAACACGACAGTTAAAAATTAACGGGAAAGTTAAAAATGAATAACAGTAAGGCCCACTAACTTTGATAGAAATAATAGCTACATATTTCGAATTACACCATTAATTCTTCATCACTAATATCTACCATTATTCAGTCATCAGAAATGCAGTAAAATGTAAATTGTTCATAAATAAATAAGCAAAAATGATCACTGACAATGTTTCACTTTAATTTTAACGATTCTGCGACTTTCTAAAATTGTTTCTCTGGCTGTATGACATGTGGCACGGGCACCGTCTTGTTGAAACCACATGTCGGTCGCATCCATATCTTGTATAGGATTATAATGTCACGATAACGAACACCATTAATTGTTACTGCCTGACCATCAGCCGCATTTTCGAAGAAGAATGGTCCGATAATGCCTCCAGCCCAAAATCCGCACCAAACAGTAACGTGTTGTGGATGCATTTGTTTCTCAATAATAACTCGTGGGTTTTCTGAACTCCAAACTCTCTTCGCGCTGCATGGTCAGTAGTCTTCAGTTCTTGTGTCAACTGAACTTTGTAAGCATGAAGTTTCAAGTCTTTCGTGAGAATTCGCTGTAGAGAGCTTCTTGACTATGGTGCCGAATTGATGTTCCTGGACTGTCAGCCATACTCTCGCGAACTGCTTCGATGGTTTCTGTTGAACGACTTGTAATAGGACATCCAGAGTCTTTAAGATCACTAATTGATCCAGTCTTCCTGCATTTTTCAATTATTCTCTTCAAAGTTTATTTTATGGTTTTGAATCACTATGACTATGGCCATATTTTGCTCGAACATTGTGGACTGCAGCTGACAAACCTTCATTATTTTTATTATTATTATTATTTTTAGCTGCAGGGACTATTGGCTCTCATTATTTTTAAAATATTGCTTAACAATGAAAATGTGTTGTTCTTTCGTATAGCGCTGCATTTTTACTAACCCCGAACTGGTCAGCTGTCACATTGTTTTCTTTTTTTCCGTTGGCATCATTGTACTATTTAATGGCGCAAAATTAAAATGTTACGTGAATTATGGAACACCCTTTCTAAAGTAATTAACACGACAGTTAAAAATTAACGGGAAAGTTAAAAATGAATAACAGTAAGGCCCACTAACTTTGATAGAAATAATAGCTACATATTTCGAATTACACCATTAATTCTTCATCACTAATATCTACCATTATTCAGTCATCAGAAATGCAGTAAAATGTAAATTGTTCATAAATAAATAAGCAAAAATGATCACTGACAATGTTTCACTTTAATTTTAACGATTCTGCGACTTTCTAAAAATCACTCGAATGCAATTTAACAAAAACATTTGAATTTAATTGCATGCATTTGGGCAACAAGCGGCTGCGAACAAATTGTTCATAAAAACTGAGATGGGAAAGTGTTCATGTTCATATGTACAAATATATGAATGTAGCGACTTTGCAACCAATTAACTTTAATACCTATTGACAGTTCATCACTCCGTGGAGACTTAAAATTGTATTAAAGGGCGCAAATAAACAACTATTTCTAATTAAAATAGATTTTTGGTACTGTACCAAGTCTTGAAAATGTCAAACATACGTATCTAATCATGTATGTATGTATGTATGTATTAGAGACATTAGCACAGGCCTCGGCCCTCATTGAAGCTAAGCTCTGGGCCTCCGGGTATCGTAGAATAGCGCCAATACAAATGGACAAACTAAACCCGTAAATAAGCTGATTGAATAATTACAGAGACGTAAATATTCAAGGTTCTTACATATTACCGTTTGAACTGAGTTTTGGAACTTTCTCCTGAGGGATCTTATCAAAGTAACGCTGGACCTTTGACGATGTTATTATACCTGGTGGCACCCAGGTGTAACCCAATTGTCGTGGATCTGATTTCCGTTGTGTTGGCGAAATACTCTTGAAGCCGAGGCGTTCGCGAACCGATGTGACGATGTTACACATCGGATGAGTTTCTAAACTTAAAATAAACATGTCTAACTAAATTACCTTTTCAGTAGCTTCGTACTACAGATATTTGATAAAAATGCACTCTTCTTGAATCTGTAATTTTATAATGGTTACATCTTGATCGTTCACCAACAGTTCGAACTTTGCACTGTTCTGCCAACTTGGCTCTTCTCTAATTCGTCCAATTTTATGACTATCTTCAGAATACTAAAGGGACTGGCAAATATTATAACTATTTAGTATTTATTAAATTGATTTGAATTGAAGATTTTTTTTTTTTTTTTTTTGATTTTATAAACTAATTTATTTTGCAAAGCCTACTACTCTCTCCAACAGCACTCAGAAAACTCACATACGTATCTAATCATAAGAAAAAACTGTCAGAGATCCTTATGTGTGAAAGTTGAACCATTCATAAACATATTCATCTCTTCCGCATTTCAAATGCTGACACTAACTGACATGTGACACTTATCTCACGATCATTACGATGATCCGCTCCTCCTGAATTGAGTTCATTTTGAGCTAAGCTAAAATAATATACTTTACAGTCATATGAACAAGAAATAATGACAACGGCAGTTCAACAAGGTGAGATATACGGCAGACGGCCGGCGACTGGCGCTGTCTGGATCTGGATCTTTTACGTTAAGTGTACGAAAATAAACACAATTACCTGCCCACAATCACCCAGTTTATGTCCTCCATTTACGAATTGCGTTGCTGCTTTTGATTTTTTCGACTCGTTACCATTACCTCAGTAGATATATATGCTCCTCAGATGTTGTTGGTAGAATATTTAACAAATTAGCCGTTTCTTTTTTTGTTTATTTAATTTCTTTTGTTTATTGGAATCAGATGAACAGAACAGCACAGAAAAATAATTTTTATGCAAATGAAGAAGCAACACATCACTATTTTCGCAAACTGACAAACATTCTCAACACTCTTCCGAAAGTGATATAAACTCAATCGTAATCACGCATCGTTTTTCTACATCTTTGAAATGTAATTAATTTAATGACGTCAAATGGGATTCGAAAACTCACGATCGGATAGGTTAGAAATGGTCGTCTTAAAAAAAATTTTCCAAGAGAGTGAAACTATTTCAATTTATTTTTTAAGTTCACGATTATTTTCTCGTACCGAACCGTTTGGGATGAGTGCGAAATACAGACTAAAGGCTAAGAACAATCTTCTCGTGGGAAGATCTACGTCTAGTCTCGTCGATGACGGATTACATTCGAACCAAATCGGTTTATTTTAAAACGCTCAGAGGTAAATTTTGCTCTCATACGTTTGTAATAAATTTGTGATCGTCATGAATTTCCAACGCCTGCCCAGAAGAGCAAATGAGCCCCAGAATTAAATGATAAAATACCGTAACATTTTCGTTGGAGGCACACTCTCGACATCGGAACGTGTATCTTTAGTTCTCTAACAGCGAAAGAAAATAAAATCATTCGAATGCAAACGTCATTATGAAAGTGTAAAGTAAAAAAAAAGTGTGTTTTTTTTTTTTTTAAATTACGAAATGTATTTTTAGTAAATAAACGAAGAAAAGAAAAGCGAAAAAGAACAAGAAAACTCAGACATATTCTAATGGATAGTGAAAAATACGAAATGAATAGAATGCGTGTATTGTTGGAGAATCAAAAACTCACTATGTAACTGTTGCTGCCGTCAACAATTGTCATAGTCATCGGTGACACTTAGTGGTGGCCATGTTTACCTCAAGTTTCGTCGAAAATTAATAAATTATACCGACAGGCGAGTCAATTATTATGGTACCTGAAAAGTTCAGAAACATTAGATTTGTATGAGCCTCTGATTTTTATAAGTCCCTTCGAAACTGTAGATATGTGTATATTATTCCAGAATGATTTTTGGACTTGATTACCAATATGGAATTATGTGTTCTCACTAATTTGCCAGCTGAGATTTATAAAAAGGTGTATTTGGCAGCTTTCGGATGGTAAAATTGTTCTACTTGTTCGAGTATGTACCTATATGTAGTGTTTTCACTGCAAAGTTCTTTATACCGCTTTATGGAGTAATGCTTTTTTTTCGCTCATTTAAAAACCGTGTAGTAGGATTATGTGTTCTTAAGCTAGTTTCATATGCGTTGACGAAAATCCATTTAAATTTTGTCCTGCGCTTGAAATTGAATAATAGTTCTATAGTGGACATGACATTCCATATCTGGCGTAACATGGATTACTGCCGTGCAATCCTACTATAGATAGTTATCACAAGGACAGGACTTTCAGTGTTTATTGGGAAGGTTTATTATGTCTCGAGATTTTAACCTTGGCAGTGGCCATGATGTAGTAATTAAACTATAAGTGTTTATAACTCGAGCGGTTCGAATCTTGGCGGGGATAGCGATACCTAATCCACCACTGACAATAAAAGAGGAAACGAATTTTATGAGAGTTTTTCCACGCATATACCAAGAAATTCGGAAAGGGACCCGATTTATAGTGGTCCGATGATTCGAATATCTAGATTTAGATATTAGATATAATGAAAAAAAAGGTTCAAAATTGGTACTACCATTTCTATTTGTATGCAGCTAGTATGTACCATCCAATTGAAAAATAAATGGGCGTATAAATATTATTGAAATGTTGTGTAAGTGGTCGAATTGCTTCATCCGTGAATTAGCAAAATATGTGTATTACATACGTTCGGCGGCAAAAATAATAACAGAATTTTTGTAGAGGAATGGGTCTATTTTCCCAGTTTAGGCTATAAATAATATATATATAAAAAATAAATAAATAAAAATAAAAAATAAATAAATACATACTTAAAAAGGAAATAAAAATATATATTAAGAAACTACGGCAACACTTACCATAAAGTACAATAGTTATTTCTATTAATACTTTTGCTTTCAAACACAAAATTAAAAAAAAAAAAACGAGAAAGTTAAAAATAATAAATGTAGAGCTACCTACTGATTTTTTTTTTTAATTCTGAAACAATGACTCTGAAACCGACAATTAATTCAAAAATTACGAATAAAATATAATCGCACAGATTTTTAACACGAGTACGAAAACTTTAGCGCCGCAAAATAATATCCAATTATGTATTGTAGAAGGACATAATACAAGCGCCTTTAGTATGGAAGGGAGGATCTATTTCTCCCCCAAGGTGGTAGGCGCAATTAAAAAAAATACTTAAAATAAAAAAACGAAATATTAAAAAAAAAAAACATCGGCAACAGTTACAATAAATACAGAAATCTGACAAACCCTCAAATTCTTACCATTGTGCCGTGTTATACGTATGGGGGCATACTGCATCCTTGTAACCCCCTGCTCAGGGTCTCTATTCGATTTGAAGTAGGTGCGAGGTTAAAAAGTTTGCCGAATTTTCATTTCAGTCTTGTTTTAATTATTTTTTGGAGTAAAATAAAGTTATAATACAAAATTTTATTAAACATTTATTTTTGAGTTTGAAAGCAATTTTTTTCTTCAAAAAACTATTAATAAATAAAACTGAAATAAATAAATTGATTTGAAAATAAAATAAAAGAACAGATTTCTTAACTTTCATAACTGCTATAGTAATTTATTGTAGGTGTTGAAGTTGTTTTTAAATTAGTATAGTATATATTTTTTCTTGAATTAGCCCTCCAGCCTAAACGGGGGTAGATAGTCCCTCTTCCATAGAAGAAATGCGCTTGCAGAATTACTGCCCAAAGCCATAAAAGATTTCACTTCAAAATCACCATACTTGCATCAAACACATACATATAAAATGTCCTAACTGACTGAACAACGCACAGCGCGTAAAAAACGATGCGTAAAATGTTAAAAGTAGATAATGCACTTTCTTAAAGGCTGTAATATCTCTAGAGGCCAAACCTTAGGTTATAGCGCATCCTTCAACTCAAATATTTATTTGCCTTTTTTGTTTTTTGTTGCTCCTACCATCCTTTAACTGTTTAATCATTAATGTGCCTAGCTACAGCTTAGATATTGGTTATATAACAATACCTACCGGATATATAGGTAGCGATGAACCGGACATAACACTATATTTACAAAGTCACGGCAAAACTTCGTTTAATTCAAAGTACATAATTTCCAATCGGTTACAACGCTGCAGAATATAACGATGTCATGGCCTGTTCGATTTCCATATCTGATAGCGCGTGGAGGTAGTTCTCAAGATGGTATCAAATTCAAATTCCATAACATTGGACAACTCTCTTAGAAACGGACTTAGAAAACTATTTTACACAACCAAATGTACAATACAATCACAAATTAGTGATTTATTTCCTCAACAATTTTCTTAAACTTAAAGCACTTTTTTAATAAAGTACATAATTGTTTTTAGTTTTTATTTATTGTACCGGATATAACGATGAACCGTTATAAACGATTTCTACTGTAGATACCTACATAATTTGGGCATAATCAGACGTGTTCCACAACTGAAGTGAGCTAATCTTTCGAAAATCGAATAATCCATTTCGAATAGTGATTCGTCTGGTGGCTTTTTCTCCTCATCCACTTATTTTTAAATTTTATTATTTAAAGTCAGTCTGAGAATTTAATTATTGATTGCACAAATGCACACGTTTGCATAATTTTGTTCGCTTATATCATGAACTTTCTTTTTATTCCAATAATATATTTAACTAGCGGATCCGGCGAACTTCGCAAAAGCCAATCGAACGGGGAATTGAATCCGCTTGAATTGGAATGGAAGATCTGTTTGAATAATCGGAATTCGAGGGATAAGGACTTCCTCTCCTTTGAACTTGCCCTTGATGATCGTCTCTTGAATTACATTATTCATCAGTTTCTTGACGGACAATCGCGTACCGTTGCACAATTTCGGGTGATTCAAATTCCGTCGGATAGTTGGTCGCTTCATCCGATTTGACTTTGAAAAAAAGCTATCGACGTCCTTATTCTTCGCTGCTAGTATTGCCCGTTCACTAATCCAATCGAGATTTTTATAATTTTGTGCAATGCCGGGGAACACTTTGGTGATGTGTTTCTCCTTCGACTGTGAACTCGCAAGAATTTGCCGGGAACGATATCAATCCAGTCGAAACATCATCGGGAATTTCGCCATTGCCAAGCGCCAGCAGTTGTCTCGAGAATTCAGCAGCAGATGCGACTCTCATGTTCGTGGTAAATTTCAACTTCTTGACATGCAGCCACAAAGACGACGATTTCAGGCATGCATTAATTTCATCGGTAGCAGTTTATTTCGGGGCGACGATGGTAAGCGTTTGACGAAAATCTCCGGAGAGCAATATCATAACCCCACCAAATCGTCTCGAATCACCTCGTAAATCCTTCATCGTTCAGTCAACTGCCTCCAAAGCTCATTTGTGCGCCATCGTGCATTCATCCCAAATGACGATTTTACATTCTCGCATCAATTTCGCTGTCGCCGAATTCTTGGGAATTGTGCACGTTGGCTTGTCAACCGTGAGGAGATTCATCGGCAGCTTCAAAGTGGAATGTGCAGTTCGACCGCCTTCCAACAATGTGGCAGCAGCCGAATCGGCACAGCCGTTCTCAATTTTCGATGTTTCCAATTTCCCGACTTTTCCGGAGGGGTTTCTCTGGAACCTTCTCCTGGCAATTACGAACAACTGAAAAAAAGTTGAGCCAAATCGGCCCAGTTGTTCTCAAATTTCGATTTTTCCGTTTTCCTGACTTTTCCGGAGGGGTTTCCCAAAATTTTCTTTCGAAAGAACCTTCTCCTGGCAATTACAAACAACTGAAAAGAAATTTGAGCCAAATTGGTCCAGCCGTTCTCAATTGATGAATTACTATACATTTTTGCCATCATTTTTATATATAATATAGATTAGGCTACGACATTAGCTATCAACTAATTTTGTTTAAATACATAATATATTATATTTTAAATTTTGTTATTATTTCTTTTTTTAGATTAATGTTTTACAGCGTGCGTCGGTCGTAACGGACTCAAATTGTTGATGAGCCTGTAGGACGTGTAGGTATGTTCTTTATTTGAAATTGGAAGTAATTTTTTTACGATCCCGACAGCTATAAGAAGATACAATCACTCATCGATTCAAATTATGTACTTATTTTCAGAACAACGAAAACAATAATCCAATTTTCAAATTTATGTATACGTATTAAGTATTATGCCAATGCCAATAAAATTATTTAATAATCGCAGGAACTGTTTGATACATATCTATACAATTAATCACTACTTTGCATTTGTAATATTGTTTGTTGTTAAAAAAAAGTTTTTATTCTGAAATAACAAATTAACAATTTCAATGTTAAATGATTTCAAATTGATTGAAGTCTAAGGCTTTTGATGTTCATTAATAAATGTTATAATAGCAATCGTATTAACGATGTTTTCAGTTATAAAAAGTATTGTTAAGTTGGCTGTCTGCTAGACGGAAATGGTCGGAGGAATCGTTTCATCTCCTCTCTATATAGTGTGATGATGATTATTATAATGAATTTATGATTAAGAATAACATGTTGGCTTTATCACATTAAGTTTGACGGAATACGCTACGAATATTCTTTAACAGTGGCGAAAGCATGGCAAGAAGTGTACTAATATTTTCTCCTCATCTTCTTCTTCTCCAAAAATTGTTGTAAGCCACAACTACCGCCTCGACATTACTACAACTCCCTTGAAAGAACTAATGCCATTCATATATCGTTATGCAACCAAGAATAAGTAAGCTGAAACCATTTCCAAAAAAAAATTAAAAAATAAAACAATTTCGTCATTTTTATGGCAATTTTCAAACTGCAATTAGTATTTAATTAAATATTCGGCTTATAACAATAAATAAGATTGTAAAACTTTGTAAATTTGTATAAAACAAAAAGGCAGAAGTTGTTTTAAATAAAAATGTAGGTACACATAATGATAAAAAATAATAATTTACAAACTAATCACTAAAATAACAACCACAACTTAAAACTTACATAAAATGACAAATACTGGTTGCTTAACTTAAATATCACATTTACTTAACTTTCGACTTGAAACCTTTCGACATAATAGAGGCCAACTCAGTCGAATCGCGCCCTCTAGTTTCTGGCACAAAGAAGACTGTGATAAAGAATATAAGAGTACACGAAACGGCAAATGGCATGAACACAAATGCACCGATGAGGTTGTTCAACGGTGGAAATAGCATGCCTACTGAAAGATTGCACACCCACGACGCAAGACTTCCCAATGACATGGCCACGGGTCGTGGTGATACTTCAACGAGTTCTAGAAAAATAAAATCCATTGGTTATTGAAACTGCCCAGACACACTTTTTTAGCTCATTACCTGATCCGATGAAGTATGGTATCGGGCCCAATCCAAACTGAAAGAAGAATATAAATATAAAGATGCATGCGACACAAACCATTGGTATCCAGGTTGCGTGATCCTGTAAGCAGGAAATAACATTATTGAGTTGAAGACTAACTTAGAATTAATTGCAAGAACTTACGATGAAATAGAGTGTCATAGAGATTGCAACAAGGAAGAAAGCACACATAGAGCTCGATATCATCATCAAAGGCCTTCGATTAAATTTCGCCATAAGAATTGGTCCCAAAAGTGAGACGGCTAAATTCATGCATCCGGCTCCAAGGTTAGCCCATTCGGCATCGGTGGACGAAAAGCCGGCTTTCATGAAAATCGGCACCGAATAGAAGAATAGCTATAAAGAGTATATTGTAGCTAAAATATCTCATCAACTTTCAGATGCAACTTACCGAGTTAATACCGGACAGCTGTTGTCCAGCCTGATAGCAGCATATAACAAACAGTGGTAGCGCCATAGCTGGATCAGTTACCACAGACCAGAAGGTGCTCTTTAGAACCTGCGCATTAGCTTCACCTTCAAGATCCAACATTTCAGAATTCACCTCAGACTCATTATGCCTCAGTCGAGTGAGATTAGCGCGGGCTCCCTTGGCATCGCCCTTAACGAGATAAAGCCATTTTGGACTTTCGGGAAAGTAATAAGATGGCAGGTAGCATATAATAACCAAAGCGCCAAAAGCACTTTGCGAGTAATGCCACAGAGCTTCATTTCCAAAGACAATATTCAAGCTGAAAACTTGTCCAACTACAATGCCTGCCGTAACACCAACTGCACAGAAGACTCCTAGGGTGCCGCGTAAATATGGCGGCGCTATTTCCAGCAGATACATAGGCAATGCAGTATAGACTATACCTGCAGCAATGCCTACAATAAAACGTCCGATAAGCAGCAGTTCTATAGATTTCGCATCACGACAGTAGTTGAACATAAATGCGGCGATTAAAAGAATTCCTCCAGCTATGAGAATGGCACCCTTTCTGAAAAGTGAGGCCGAAAAAGTTATAGAGATATGTAGTTGAAAGAGTAAAGGTAGAACTTTAATAAGATTAAGCTGACTTAAGTTGAAATAGACATCTTAAGTGAATTTTCTTGCATAACTTAAGCTCATGTAATCATGCTATTTTTTGACATTTATAGGTGCTTTGCATGAACTTACCTTCCAAACTTATCGGAAACCCAGGCACCGCACATTGATCCAAATATACCACCAACCAAAACTATGGATACGACCGATGCCCAGAGAATATCCATTCCATCTGTACTAAGATGCCAATCGTATCTTTCAATAAGCGTTGTATTGCACCAATCTTTTATAAACTGTAGATAAATATAAAATGTGTCTTAATTAAAAAAAAAAATACTGGAAGAATGCACATTACTTACAATGGCAGGACTATTAACACATCCCAAGACATATCCAACCGGAACTGATGACCCGATTGTTGTTGCATATGCCACCAGTATAAGAAGACCACCCCATTTTTGTGGTTTCTGAAAATAAGAAAACCACAAGATGCGTTATTTTCACGATGAATTTTCATAAATTGAATAGAAATATGACAAGAAAATACAATTATCTAATATTAGGCGTATTTTTTTGAGAATATATAGCTAGCTCACTTTTACTTTTACATGCAAAACTGGTATACCCACTTTTGGTTTTGTTATATTCACTTTTGGTTTTCCATGCAAAACGGTTATACTCACTTTTGGTTTTGTTATACTCACTTCCCAAAAAAATACGCCTATTAAGAACTAAGAATGGGACTCTATCAGTATAAATGCCTGTCAACTCAAAAAGAGTGCATTTTATTTATGACATAAAAAAAAGAATAATCTTATGATAGTAAAAATACTCCTGATTTGTCAAACATTTTTTCTATATTATTTAGTGCTAAAATTATGACGGCAAAAAAGTCAACGCGCCTAAGAAACTTGTGCTACAGCCTTTAGGAACCGGTTTAGGAACCGATGTAGCCTACCATTAAATTTTAAGCTTCTCACTAAATTTTAAGATGAGTTTTATTTTTTTGTAGATTTTATTTTTTCGAGCAGAATAGGCCTTTTGTAAAACAATTTGACTAGTTTCACTTACATTTTTATCAATTTGGCATGTGTTAACCATAATTCGAGCAAAAAATATTTTATGAAGATTTTTACAACATGCAGTGGATGAGGATTTATGCAGGAAGATAAACACTTTTTTTAAACGAAACGCGGTTCTTTTTTCAATTTCAATAACGAAATAGTTATATTCAGAAATATATGGACGAATATCCATTATTACCGACTAAAATAAATAAATGAAACAAAGCCGAATGTACCTGTACTTATAGGAATGTATTGAAGCGCATTTTTGTTATCTTAATCAAAAAATATGTTTATCATATTCTGTCTAGGGTTAAACCTATTTATTTCCCAAAAAAAAAAACAATTTATTGTTATTTTTAGGCGTAGACCCTATAATCAGTAACAACATGATTGTCATTTTTGCAATCCCATCGATAAATGATTCCTAAAAATATTTATCTACATAAATAAATTAAATTACTATTGTAACAAACTAATACATATAGTAATATGTCGGTATCTATAAATTAGGATGCATTAAGTGACGTGCAGTGACTATTATCGATAACGGACTATAATAATATTTTTAAATTTGATTAGATTATCTACGCTCGCTTGGGGGTTTCAAACTGCCACTAATTATAGAATTCATGCAATTGAGGCAGATATACCTAAAATAGCTCAACGGGCGGACATCGTCAGGCGCTAAATGAAGGTAATTTCTTACAAATGCAAAGCCGCTGTCAAAATAAGATCAAACAATGTAATGAATTTCTCTCACATGATCTAATGATCATGCTTATTTTAATAGAACGTCACCAAATTTAAAATTCAAGATTGAGGGAGAGCAGATCTTTTGGCCAATAATGATCTGATCTATTATGAATAATTCGCGTGCATTTTAATATTAGGCCTTACCAATAATCATTTTTAATCTTCAGCTTAAATATTTTGACGGTCACAGTGGATAATTTTATATGGAAATTTTCGGCATTGTTACTTCGTAAAAGTTAGAAATGATTTACTAGTACCTCGGATAATCGTTAAAAAATCGATCTCGTTATTTTCAAGTTATTTCAGGACCACCTAAGCATAAAAGGCCTCCAAAGTGGTCTTCGTATTATATCTATGAACTTTTTATGACTTTTGTTTCGACTGTCATCTTCATATTGGTATGGTAGTTGTTTTTTAAATACATACAGTGACGGCAAAAACATTCCGGATTTTTTCTTGATATATGTAATATTTTTCTTAACATCAAGGAGAAATCCTTTGACTTAATACAATTAATAATTTGAAGAATTCCATTAGAAACCTTTATAGTTACCTTTAAAATATAATACCTTTACAATATACATAATATAAGGAAAATATTATAGAAAAAATCCGGAATATTTTTGCCGTCACTGTAGATGCGGAATATAAAGCCATTAATTTCTTTAATTTCATCTAGCAAATAAAATTCAATGAAATAATGCAATAAATTGGGCGAAGTGGCTATTTGCCCGTTGTATTTGTACTGAACTGACGTTTAACTGACTTACGGGTCTTTCAAGACACGGCAGGGTAACGTATAATGATTTGTAAAAAAATATTTTTTTTAGGAATACATAAATTGTAATCCTACACCACAAACCACATAAAATCACATAGAACTAGACCGCCATCTTCAGTCACCTACCCGATTCTCCCCGGAATTAAGTCTCCTGTCTGTGAATACGTGTGAAATGTCAAAATCAATGGCGGCAATGATAATTCCATGATATACCATGGGCCTAGGATTATTCAAGTATGCGTACGTTAATGGTGCTCCTTTGATTTTGTACAGCACTAATCCATGAAAAATCCTGGGCCCGCAGACAGTTTGTATAAGCAAGTCCGTTATGTGGGAGGAGGAGACAGTCTATTGTATGTGGTTTGTGTCCTACAGTGTGATGTCCCGAATGATATACGAGCGAAGCGAGCAACATACCCCATTCCCGACATTTCGTTCCGTAGCCGAGTCTCGAACATGTGTGGCGAATTGCCACACACTTCCACAAATAAAAAATAAAATGGCTTCAGTGAAATTCTATTAAGTACCTACAAGATTTGTAAATTAAATCGACTATATACATATATACCATATTTTTCTATATTTAACTTCGTCTGACTTAATTTAAAGTGTATAATTTATACAACCTCAAAAAATATTATGACAATACAAACTTTTCTCAACTTTCGCGTTGACTTGAGGCGCTTTCCGACGACCGATGTTACGAATTATTCGGTTATACTTTTACGAATGTTGAATTTTGAAGTTGAAATGCAACGGACGTTTGAGAGGTTGCACCCACTCGCTTCGGCCGTGCTCAGAAATCGTATTACTTTGATATGCTCTTGTCTATCAGTACAATTCAAATCAACGTTCCAAATTTTGCAACTTTACCTGACATGAGTGACGAGAAATAACGTTTACAGTATTTTTTTTTTTTATTTGTTTTGAAGGTGTCAAGCTTCTATTCGCAATTTTCTCAACTTTCGCAACTTTTTTTATTAAATGCTTTTAATAGGCAATAGGCGTCTATTTACCAAATAGCCTAAATCTGCTATAAACGCCAAGATATATAGGTAGTGTAATTTTTGAGTATTCAGCACCGTCTCTGCTCTTTTCACTTCATAGCAAATTATATTCTGCAACTCTCAGTCTCAACTCAATCTACCGACCTACTTTTCGAAGTGTTGAGGAAAAGCGAATTTTGACTAAACTTAACTTAAAGGAAAACTCACGTGACAATATATAGGATTGTCTGAAAATTTGAGCTCAACATTTCATTTTTGTATAAGCTTGTGTCACATTTAGCCCTCCCCCGCCAACCTTAGGTAACAATTTTATGGAGCCTTTTTTTTACATTGGGGAACAATTCTAACTTGAACAGCATAATGCTCAGCTTTACGCAATTTTATCTTTTAGAGACGTTGTCGAAAAAGTAAAATTGTGGAGGCTTAGTTTTAGCGCGAAGAGCATACCAGGCTATAAGAGAAAAATTGGTTTTAAGATTGCTGATAACGATAAAGTGGGGTATATGTCACCTAACCAAAACGCTAATGAAGTTTTCCAATGCAATGAGATTGATATGCTTTTGTATATTTTGTACTTTTGTACTAGTTGACACATTTGTCAGACTGCGATGTGCTTAGCACACCTCTTGCTAACACATACTTCTCCGTCAAATGAAATATAGTAATCTTTCAATCTTAATTTGTAATTCCCGCACAAAAATTAGGACATCGTAAGGGATTACCTTTTTTGCGGATTACAAACAGCACGCAGAAAATAAAGAATTTCGCATTAGCACCTAAGTTTGGAGCTTAATGCTGTAAGGAGAAATACAAATTTCGGCACAACCACATAGCCCTCCAAAAAAATAAAAAGACTTTAATATAGTCACTGGTATAATTAAAAGTTGTTGTTAATGTTATTCTCTCAAACAATAATTCATAGACTGAAATTCGACAAAAAATTTACAGAAATTTTCAGGGTCAATCCCAACTAGCGAGAATCGTTGTTACTCCTCCTTTCCCCAGTCAGTAATTTTCGTCCCGCATGTATGTAAGTTCTTAGAGATTGAAGAGATATTAAAAATAAGTCGACAACATACCTATCCTTGTTTTTTGCTTCCAGACTTGTATACCCGGATAAAAAAGTAAACTATGCACTCTAATGCCATATCAAAGGCAGGTAAACAAATTGTGACACATGATAAAATACATTTTACGAGTTCCCTTCCAATTGATAATATCACGGTAAAGTTATAAATTCACGATAGGTATATTTGCTGTCATAATTTAAACACCATTCAATTAAAATAATGGCTAAATATAGCGTCCACTTTAGTGAAACGGGTTGCTACTAACCGTTACTGTTTCAATTTCAGTTTCCTCCGATGAAATAAATTCTATTTCTTCAAATCTTTCATCACTGTGCACTACAGGATTGTAGCCAAATAAATATCTATTCATAATGAAACAGTCAGAAGTAAACGAATGAAAAAACTTAAAAAACGAAACACAAAATGGAATCACTACAAGTAAAACTAAATACATTAATATGAGTACACAATCTTTTCAAACTACGATTTAACAACTGATTGTGATCATGATTTTCAAGACTATCCCATGTAAGTTGGAGTCATTGTAAATGTAAAATAAAGCCGTTGAATCTGTGCAATGCTTTGGTGATGAGAAACATTTGATAACGCTGTAAACATAACTAACAACAGTTGCCTCATTCTATTTGAGTAACCATCAAATTGCAGTTATACAATTTCGTCAAATTCTTATCTGTGTAAGGTGCGCGACTGGGTTGAACAAACTTGCTTTATAACAAATTTAATGCAATCGCTAGAAAATATAATTGGCATATTTTATATTCCAATGAAGCGGTTTTGGACTAATTTTCATTTTCGAGTGAACTCAGAAAATGAATTTCGAATTTCACTAGGTAGAATATAAATAATTTACTACCTATTTCTGACAAAATTTAATTGGAATACATAATAGATGTTAAGTTTAACAACCTATTACATATTAATAAAATGTGACAAGATTCCGGTGAATGGGTGGTTGTTGGCAATTTGGTAAAAAAATCTATTCCGACAATAATGAAAACAAGACCGAAATGAAAATTCTGTAACATCAACAAAAATACAAATTCTGTAACATTTTAGAAAATAAAAATGTTCACGTTTTCCAACAAAATAATTTGACACTTATGAAAAATAAAAAAACTAAGCCTGACATATTTTTTGACTTCTTCAAAGTGTCAAGAAAGTCCTTTTAGGGAAAACTCTTCCCTATAGATGTAGCATATAATGCGTGTGTTTTTTATTTTTCCTTTTTCTACTTTTCTAACTTTTTTACCATTTTCCTGAATGTGATTGTGACTTAAAACTGTTGCTGATGTTTTTTAATCTATTATAATATTAAAAGCCGACCCGATTTCTTGTGATAGTCATTTACCCTACTTAAAGAATACAAATTCCATTTTTCTTTTTACCAAATTGAAGCTTACCACTCATAGATGTGTTATGAAGAATAATTATTTGAAAAAAACATTTGTAAAATAGGTAAATTAATATTTTTAAATTGCATTGGTTACAACAACAACAAACAAAGACAATGAATATTTCCCCTTCGCTCAGTCGAAATTGTACTTTTTGCGATCGTGCGACAGGACAAACAAAAACAAAACCACATCGTCATACGTAGGGGTGTACCTCATTCGAAAAGGGTTGATTTGTTTTCTCAGTGAGTGCTATGATCAGCAGGAGCAGCTGTATGTACATAGTGATCGTATGTCCTATGCAGGATGGGGTGCGTGCTGCAGTATAGCATGGGGTAGGTATATTAATAATCTTCATAAAAGAAGAGACGTACAAACCAGGTAACAGGGTAAGGTTGGGTTGGGGTAGTTGTTTGGATTTCATATGAAGAGGGAAACAAAGGGAATTAGAAGCAGTATTGTATGAACAAGTACCATGGTCATGGAAAGGGAGGGCGGTGCAGAGGGTGCATATTATATTTGTTGTCTTTCATTCTCCATTGGCGTAGGTATATGGCGATCCGATACTTTTTAAGAAGTTTCACTTCTTTCACGCGTACCGACTTGCACGGTCCCTGGATGGTTTAACTTTTCCGCCACCTACCGGATTCACAATTGAACCCGGTAGGTGGCGCTGCAATCGGGTTCCAGGAATTTTATTTATTTCTTTTTAAACGCCTGGACGGATTTTGCTGAAATTTGGTGTGTGTGTTTGAGGGGATCCCTGGATGGTTAAGGACTCGGTAGGTGGCGCTGCAATCGAGTTCCAGGAATTTTATTTATTTCCTTCTAATCGCCTGGACCGATTTTGCTGAAATTTGGTGTGTGTGTTTGAGGGGATCCCTGGATGGTTAAGGACCCGGTAGATGGCGCAGCAATTTTATTTATTTCCTCTTCATATGGATGGTTTATAGTGGGTCAAAACAATACAAACCAAAACAAAGCAAAGCAAAGCAAAACAAAACATAGTTGTTGTGAAGTTTTACCTCAGTAGAGTGCTTATGTACATAATGAAGGTGAAGCACATACTAATTTTTTTTGTCGTTCTGCATGCATGTTGCATTGCTTTGTGTTTAAATGTATGGTGGTCGAATTTCGACCACTGGGTGAGCCTAGTATATACAGTGAAATCTCTCATTGGCGGACACCCTGTTTAGCGGACAACTCGCATTAACGGACAAAATAAATTTAAATGGCTGGATTCTACTATTTTCTATTGAAATAATTTTCTCAATAGCGGACAAATCTGTTTAGCGGACACGGACAGTACATTTCCTAATTTTCGGAAAAATTGTTGCCTTAAGCGGACAAAAAAAATGTTTGCAGTGCGACTTCGGAACAAACTACATTCGATGTTGCTCTTCTTCTCTCCTCTCTCGTTTTATTTAAAAGGAAAACCCAACAGTTTCTGCTACAACTGCGTCAGTGCATATAAAGTATACACACACATTTTTTGGGCGGCCAGACAAAACGGGACTTTTCCAACAATGAACAACACAATTCAGATGTTCGGCGAATGCCAGTTGTTGTCTTTGGCACAAACCAGTAAGAATAGACCCGCCGACTTCCCGTGCACCTACCCGATTCCCCTCGGAAAAAATTACCCTGTCTGTGAATACGTGTAAATGTCAAAATTAATGGCGGGAATGATTTTACATGCTATACCATGGGCCTAGGATTTTTCAAGTATGCGTGCGTTAATGGCGCTCCTTTGATTTTGTACAGCACCAATACATGAAAAATCCTGGGCCCGCCGGCAGCTTGTAGGCAAAGTCCGTTATGTGGGAGGAGTCGACGGTCTATTCTTACTGGTTTGTGGTCTTTGGCTTTTGAGTACGCGGTAGGCTCAATTTGTGTTTATTTTTTAAGTGAAATTAGAGTTGTTGTTTGTTATTTTTCATATTTTTTTATTGGGTACGTTTTGTTGGTATGACGGGGACATTTACGTTGTACTCATTAGTTTACTTTTTATCTAAAGGGAAAGAAAATATGGCTTCAATAAGGAAACGTCTGACTTTTAAGGAAAAAATAGAGATCATAAATTTTGCGTTGTGTGTTCTGGAGTCCATTTACAGCAGAGCCGAATTCAAGACTTTTTTCATTAAAAATAAAATAAAATACTCGTATCTATATCAAAACTTATTTCAGCGTAATTTTTTGTTTTAAATTCCCATAAAGCGGACACTCTCTTAAGCGGACGAAAAATGTCGGTCTCGCAGGTGTCCGCTTATGAGAGATTTCACTGTATTAAGTTCATACCCGACCATACATTCTGTTCAATTCAAGGAGCGATTCATTTATTTGGTAATATCTTAGTAGATGCAAGCAGTAGTCGCTTACTACCCTTTTGTACAAAAATGACTACCTAAGGATCATATCAGGGAGAATGGTCCACCCGATGTCTATTGATATTCTGTCGTTTGTCAATAATAAGAATTTGAATAAATCCGACCGCTTTGCATATTCCGCACCTTCTTTGTAATTATTGTCGCCTAATTCGATGTTCTTTTAAAAAAAAGAGAGATTTTGCATAATGAGCTCAATTATACAAACGAAATGCATTACAATATTGCATAGAACCATAAAGTGGTTTCTTATTAACTCCTAATGCATCTCTGTACTGTTGCAAAATAGATTTGGTATTGTATGATACTGAAATTGTTCTCAATAGAGAGAATATGATGAGTTGTACTTTATTGGAAAGATTATGCTCAATCCTAACATAAGTCGAACAGAAAATTGTGTTCACACTGTAATCAAAGCGTTCATTAATTTAATTTTCTGGATATAAAGTCACATGCACCAAAACTGTGAAAATACAACAATTGATCTTTGTATTTTTGTAAATTGAAATACAATTATAATAAATTATGTAACAAAACCAAGTTATGCTCTAACCTATGTTAAGAATAACAGAAAGGAGTCAATTGTACCTACTGGGTAGCAATAAGATGTGGTTAAGCTATGTACCTAAAGCTTTAATTTTAAAAACATTTGGAATGTTGAATTCCCCGTACTAAATTGTTAAAATTGGTTTTAAATGTTGCTAAAAAAAGGAATTGGGCTTCATGCTAGGATTCCGTAACGTAAGAATGAATGCATAGGTCAGTACGTAGCCGTAGCTCAATAGAAATCGGAATCTCTTCAATGTAGACCGTGGGTGCGCGGTGCGTGACTGACTGATGTTTCGTTAACTATCACTGGATGGAAGTGGTAATGAGTACTGGATGAAAGTACTATTGTTTTCTATCACTGGATGGAAGTGGTAAGGAGTGCTGGATGGAAGCACTAGATGACGTGTTAAGTACCAGTTGATACATTTCAGAAATATGTGTGACATTTGTTTCCCGACAGTTGTTTCAAAGGGAAGTTATGAAGAACTAAATTTGAGTTTAGATGTTTGTATAGGTACTAGTTAAATAATGAATGTAATCTTTGAAGATGTAATTAAAAAATAATTTGTTATTAATTCGTCAGTAATGGCCGAGTGAGATAAATTCCAAAAGTTTATTGTTTTGTTTTCTATTAACACAAGTCACATGAGGACATGTGACTTGTCAGGACGGCCGTGTCGAAGAATGGTTCAGTGTGTGGCCCGGATAGTACAGCATTCTACTGTACATTAGAACGTTAGGTTTACTGTATTATCAGTTACGTAAAGGAAATCAGAGCTGGCAATGTGATTGTTCGAGATTTATAAAGATTGAAAAAATAAAATAATAAAAAGTAATTTTGGAAATTCAGAAAAGAGACGTCGTTGCAGCTCTGAGATCATTACGAAATCCCGACCCGACATTGTACCATTTGTTAAGAAGAATGGATACGAATGACGATTCGATATATACATATATTTTTTTTCATTTCAAGTACATAGCCAATTATTGTTTATTTTAATTTCCCCTCTCCCCTAAAGAGGGACCCCTTCCCATTAATAAACAGTGCTTATATTATGTCCTTCTGCAAGTTTTTGTTACTATTTTGCGGTGCAAAGAAGTTCTATTGAATTTGTGGCAGCAGACAGGCATCCTATAGGTAGGCGACATCTGTTTCTCTACTCGTATGGGATTGTTTCTGTTGACTTACTCCCGTATTGTGATTGTCGATTGGTAATCGACTCGATAATTGCCGATTGTGGTTTTGGTTTGGTATCGACGAGTTGCCAGAATGTCGATTTCCATTGGGTAAGAAAAACACTTTTTTTCAGATTCAGAGCAGTTTTTCTGCTAGAAATCAGCTGTCTGTGTAATTCGTTGACAGAAAAAAAAACGCACTTATTTTCAGATTCAGATCACTTTTGCGAATCTCCAAGCGAGATTCAAACATTTTTTCACTAATACCAAAACAAGTGACATTTTTAAACGTAAATTGCATAAATGCAAAAAAAAGTGATCTCACTTCATGTTCCACTGGGCAGAAAAAATCGGAGATCTGAGAGCAAAACGGTAAAAGTCCACTGGAAATCGACATTAGAGTCGGTGGCGAAAGATCGAGAGTTATGAAGGGTCTACTTAAGCATCCTACACTCGTGATCGTGTTTCTTTTAATGGATAGACTTTTGATAGGGACTTTTGAAAATAATGATTATGATTATGGTGTTCGAATTATTTTAATTATTCCGTCGCTGGAAATCATTTTTTTAAAGTTATATCTTTTGTTGATTTCCTTACTCACAATTATATAAAATGCCTTTTCAAATGATGTAAGTTGGCCATTATAATAATGAAATGCAGTTTGGAAGCTACTATGACTAACACCCTAAAAATGTGCAACGAAATTGATAATTCTATAGATTTTATTAAAATAAGTGCATATTAATATGCGTGGCATTTGTACACTAATGGCGAAAATTTTACTTAAGTTGAAAAAAATTATAAAAATAATTTCAAGTCACGAAAAATTTTTGAAAGGACAAGCCTCGAATAATCTAAATTCGTCAACATCAAACGAATTAAGGATAACGAGCTCAAGATCTGCACGTAGAATGTCAGGACATTAAACTGACCAGATGCATCGGTTGAAAAGATCTGTCAAAGCCATACAAACTCGTAAATTCGTGCGTTCAATCGTTTGAATTTTTGATTAGTCGTCAATTCTGCTGCTTTTTCAAAAAATCCATATTGAGAAATACAAATTGTGCAAATTATCTGTTCAGCACTTTGCATTAAAAATATATGCTTCTGAATAATTTGTTTTGCAAGTCTTGCGTTTCCGAATTCGCCCTACAACAATGGATGCAATAGTCCACAAAACCAAGAACTTCGACTTAAGCACTTTCTAAGCGATATTAGTACTTTTGCATTGAACCGATACCATTATATATAAATGCACCGGAATCCTAATTAGTAAATTAGGCCGCACAATACGATTCGCTCGATATGTGGTTAACCTTCCCAATATTTTCTCCAGGTTAATCACTATACCAAATCACCTTTAAAATATTATATCAGTTATAAAACCCAAACACTTGACATTTTTTTAAATTCACAATAATTATACATATTCGAGTTACGGGACAATTCTTGATTTTACAACAATAAAAATGCAGTTTTTTTTTAAATATTCTTTATTGTAATTTTATTATAATTGATTTCTACTTATATAAACCCTATTATAACGATACAAAATGTAAATTATTCTAAGAAATTTGATTCATTCGTCTAACTAGTACGTTTTAAAATAGATCGATTATAATTATGCATTTTCAAAAACGGAAAATATAAAATAAATTAAACTATAACCGCAGATAGAGTACATTTTCTAAAATGTTAACTTAAGATTATTTTTATTGTTTCAATTTAAAGCGTATGGCAAACAAATCCGTAACGTTTGTTTCCATTTTGTAAGTTGATCATGCCAATTTATCAGTCATCGTCAAATAGTGGCCAATGACAGAATTGAGTGTAGGAAAATAGAGTATAGAGCATAGGATCACAAAACACAACCAAACAAAAGAAAGTATACTTGAGGATGAAAATTAGGTTTGAGCTTGGAAACTGTTCGTTTTCGTTGATGTGTGCATTTGGGTAGTACAACTAGATTGTTTCATCTAACTTTTGAGCGAAAGCCTTTCGCTACTAGTGGAGCCACTTCAGAGGGATCACGTCCTCGTGTCTCTGGCAAGTAGAATCTTGTAAGTAGGAACAATAGTGCACACGTAATGGAGAACGGGAAGAACACAAATGCTCCCCATGATTTTTGTAGTATAGGAAAAGCCATACCAATGATGAAGTTACATGACCATGACGAGAGACTTCCCATCGCCATGGCTACCGGTCGTGGTGCGACTTCAAATAGTTCTGAAAAAAATAAATAAATAAATAAAAAAAAACAGTAAGTTCGGCAAGTAGCCAAATATTATAACGATAACCCAACAGCAATGTGTCATTTTTGTGAGTAACTAACTAAAACTAGACAGGAACAAGTGGAAAGCTGGGTACCAATAGTGCCTATGGCGCTTTGACAGCCGACGCTGGACGCAATCTTGTATTTGTTGTATTTGTACTTGTGTTTGTTTGCATTTTACATTTTTTGTGGGTTTCTACTCTTAGATAGGGAGGGGTTCAATAGGAGGAAATCAACTTATGACACAGGTGCATCTGCCATGCGAATATGGGCATTTTACTGGCACCACGCAATAAATTAAAGTTCCAGGAGGAGAGAGGTTAGAAGAACCTGCGCTGGGGTGTCGACGGACTTTCTATTCTAAGTAGAGTTACGCCGTTTAATATCATCGCCAGTTTTTCATGTGAGCGCCTTTAACTATCGTTCGCGGCAGCGGTCCAACATAGACTTGTCTTTCTATATAGGATGACGATAGATAACTCATTCTGCTTACAGCAGCAAAAATCTTCATGATCCTTGCTATTTTCTAAGCAGTTTCAGTTAAGCATGTCTAACTACTCACATACGACGTATTGTAGTTCGCTTTCAATCGTCCCATAAATAAAAACTCACAAAAACCAATGGCTGTAGGAAGACAAGCCTATGGTTTTATATGGACTATGTATTTATTTTTTATACAGACAAGCCTTTCGGTGAACTAAATTTAAAGGAATTCTAATGTGTCACGCTCACATCGAGAATTGGCATCTCATTCGACTAACGACCCACTCAATTAGACACTGAAAGCGTGTGACTTTTAAACATATCTCGTCACGAGATACATTTCCAACAACGTCATGCCATCATATCGATAGCAATAACAGCCATTAGCTTCAAAACTGCGTCGGCCATAAACAAAGTAGCACCCATTGAAATGTCTACTCCAGCTAACATAGATTAGATTTAGCGTGCTTCAAATAGGGGACAATACGATAAAAATAAATTGTCTCCCCACAATAAAATACGATGCAGTCCTTTCTTGATTAAAAGATAAACATAAATGTACCGACCATATATCAATGAGCACGAGCAACAAGTGATAGTTATTAATTCGGTCATGACGCACGACTTTTGCTTTCTAATTCCCGCTCAATTCAATTGCCGGTAGAACAAAGTACAAACAAACCACATCCAATCAGAGACGGAAAGCACATGTACCTACTTGAGCAACTATACTATCGAAGTTGCTATTTATAGAAATCCGATTCAATTGAGTCTCAACAGAAGAAGTCATTCAACACAATTGAATTACACGTCTCAACTTGAAAATTGACTTGCGTGAAATACAATCTGGATGAGCGACACTCACAAAGATCACCAAAGGTCCAAAGACTAATTGAGTCAAATGGACAGACGATACACAGTGTGCGCGTTTTCAATTAAACTAAATTGATTGCGCGCGACTCTTGTCGTTACCAAAAGAACCATCACAGAGACACTCATGTGCGGTTTACTACTCACCCGAGCCAATGAAATAAGGAATCGGGCCAAGGCCGAATTGATAGAAGAAAATGTAACCAAAGATGCAGACAATGCATGCAATTGCAAACCAACTGGCAGTGTCCTGTAAAAAATAGATAAGCAAACAATTACAATCTGTGTCAGGTCCATTCGGTTCTGGTCCTTACAATGTAGCGCAAAATAAACGCAATTGCAAATAGGAAGAGCGAACAAACAAGGCTTGAGAACTGCATTAGAGGACGACGATTGACTTTAGCCATCAGTATTGGACCCAAGAACGAAGTCATCAGATTAAGGCAACCGGCGCCAAGATTCGCCCACTCGGCGTCGGTGGAATTTAGTCCTGCACTCTCGAAAATCGACACCGAGTAATAGAATATCTAGAACAAAATAAAAATCAAAACAGAAATTAATTTTCAAATCCAAACAGAGCAAAATATTTCATGATAATTACCGCATTGATGCCAGACAACTGCTGACCACCATGGAAGGCACAGACAATGATTAAAGGCAGAGTAAGGGTAGGATCACGTAGGACGGCACAGAAGGAACTAGTTTGCATTTTGGCGTTCGATTCCGTTTCCATTTCTTCTATTTCCTTCTGGATTTGTGCATTTTGCTCGGCACCTCGTAGGCGGCGTAGTTCTCGTCGAGCAGCTTCTCGATCTTCCTTAACTATGTGGAGCCATTTGGGGCTCTCGGGAAAATAGTACGACGGCAGGTAACAGACAATTATGAGGATAACATAAAAACTCAGCGCATAGTGCCATTTATCGGGGGTGCCAAAAATAACGCGTAAACTGAATACTTGGCCAACTACCACGCCACCGGTTACTCCAACGGCGCAGAAAACGCCAAGAGTACCGCGTAACGCGAGAGGCGCCAATTCAGACAGATACATGGGTAGCGAAGCGGTTGTAAGACCCGATGCTAGGCCGACAAGAAACCGACCAACCAGAAGCATTTCAATTGAACTTGCCATTCGGCAAAAGATGAAGAGTATCGCGCCAAGGACAAAGAGTAGACCGCTGATCAGGAAGCATCCTTTTCTGGAATATCGATTAAAAATAAATTCTTGTAACGAGATTATCGAATAGGAATGTAAATAGTTGATTATGAGATTAGAAGCAAATGAGTACGAATGAACATCAAGACCTAAGACGACACGTACGCCTATTGGACTGACTACGATTCCAATGACTTATCTGGGATCTCCAGATCGATTCGAAACTACTTTTCACAGCTTGCCCTTCGACCGGGTAGCCGGTACCGGTTAGCCGGTCGTTGAGATACATTTTTATGCACGGTTTCGGTTTGCAGGTGTGAACGCGCCCATACCAATATATTCCCAACGACCGGGTAGCCGGTACCGGTTAGCCGGCTGCCGGGTATGTGTGAAATGGGCCTCAGTGCTGAGGATTTGAAGGGAACACTTCCGCAAACTGTCAAACGGTGATGATGTCCAAGATCCTGTTGTTACCAGCAATCCGAGCCTTTCAATATTGAGCCCGTCAATCTGACCAACATGAAGTGAGGTTAGCCACGTCTAATCCTAAATCCAATAAAGCTGCGGCGGATGACGGCTTGGCTGCTGTGCCTTTTAAAGCTGAATGATAAAAGGATCCTCAGATCCTTCTAAATTGGGCCAACTTTTAGAGGGTACTTTAAGTCCCCTTAACACCGCATGTAATATTGGTCTTTATTCTGATTGTCGATTGCCAATTGACTCGAAAGTTATTGATTAATTTTCAGTTTGTTTTATTGAACATCTATCTCATCAAAGTAGAATCTTTAGTATGCACTTACAACAACTGCATAGAGTCTCGAAAGTGTCAAGCAGATTGGTTTTAAGGTACAGAACGATGGTTAGTTTTGGAAAAGTCGTTCGTTTGCGCTGGATGACGTTAGAGAACAAATACTGATATTTTTGATGTCTTAGACTGGGACTGGAGCGGTATCGTGTAATTTATTTAACATCATACTTAAAAGAATACGAAACTCACAAGCCAACTCCGGATGCACAAAAGTCTGTGCAATTATTCGATCGCATTTACATAATTAGAAAAATTCGCCGAGCTGTCCGTGGTGCATTTGTGAGTATTTTAGCAAAAGCGATTAACAAGGATAAGGCGGTGAATGAAAGTAAATAAAATTAGATTAGGCAGTACCTCACAATGAGGTAGTGAAATACTTTGTCTACCTTGTCTGCGCTGAGTTCCAGTGACATCTGGAGGAATTACGTGTTTATAATGCAATTCAGTAGCAAAGGACTCTTACGAGCAACTAAGTAGTATAAAGGGATACATCATCCTCCGTCCTGTTATATAACACAGATGAATGAATCTTATCAACTTAAGGCTAGCAATAGATCGAGCTGGCTGGAGAAGCACAGTAAAAATAATTGTAGTCGGATCCGAATAATGTATGTAGAAAGTTACCAAGATTTCTTCTAAAACTACTTTTGAATTTTGGCAAAAGAGGTAGCTGGAGCTTTTCAACTAGCACCTTATGTGCTAAGCGTCTAGCGGTCAATTGAACAGGGCCATTCTTTAGAAATTCATATAAAATATAAAAAGACTACCAGGGAATAAATAACAACTGCAACAAAATCCCTTATCCGAACAGCATCTCATAAATATTCACAATCTCGAAAACTTAACTGCTGACTCAGGCAGGCCCCTAATACTGAACTATATTAATCTACAAATTTACGTAAGTAAATTGTAAAACTATAAAAGCAAAAATGCAGTTACGTCGATTTACAACAACTGAAAATTTCCATGATCTTGGCTTGGATCTCGTTAAATACTGTAAACACAACAAACTACTTACTTCGCCGATGCGATAAGGGAGCGATTTGTGTTGATAATGAGGAAGCTGATGTGGATTAACATTAAGCAATTTGATAATATTTACCTTCCAAATCGGTCAGCAGCCCATGCACCTCCCAACGAACCCACAGCTCCACCAACCAAAAAAATCGACACAATTGTTGACCATAAAATATCCAGTCCGCCAGGACTTATATGTGCATCGTAACGTTCTGTCCATGTTTCGTTGCACCAGTCTCGCATGTACTGTAAAAAGAGTATTATTTGTGAATCGCATCAAAACCAATCTGAAAAATTCCTTACCGATGCAGGACTATTGATGACTCCAATGCAGTAACCCACAGGCACTGCCGAACCAAAAGTAGTGGCATAGCCAACCAGTGTCAGCAACATTCCCCATCGCTGCTTCTGAAAAACCAAATGATCTTTGTAATAAAATTCTCATTAACAAAGTTTAAAAGTGTCATTCCTAATAGGGTGGGTATCGGAGATAGGATTGACAACAAACGATTTTGGACTGTGTACTAACGAAATTGTCGATTTCAGAGTCAAAGGTTTCACATTCATTAAAATCATGTTAAACTGATAAGAATGTGTATGTCACAGCGCAGTCGGAAAGAACTGAATTATAGGGGTCACCGTAAAGATTATCAGTCTTTCCTTTAATTACGGCAATTACCACAGATATGTAGTTAAACAAAAGCCTAATTTCTCCTTCACTATGCCAAAACCTACCTTTGTCTGGGCAGCAAAACTATCCGATACGATATCGACTTTATTTGCATGGTAAAGAATCTGTGATTCACATCGATCCTCCATCACTGAACACCACACAACCACAAGTTAAATAATTAAAAATGCTATAATGCAATTATTTATAATTAAATGAGTTTACCCCTTTCAGAAAAAAAAACAACAAAGAAATAGAACTGTGTGAGGGGGACTGCAGACCAAAACACGGAAATCGTTGAAAGTAATCACTTTGGTTTTGTTTCACTTTGAATTTATATTATCGCGCGAGTTTATTTCTAATCTTTATTATAATATAACTAAAATAAAACAAAAAGAATATGGCGCTTTCGAGAGAATTATGTACAAACAACAAGTAGTAAAGTTTAAGTGGTAAAGTGGAGTACAAAAAGCTGCGAAGGGTACCCTCCGCTGCAAGTCGTATCGTATGAAGAAATTTGCGCTGAACCAGTTTTTTTGTTTGGCAGCTGTCAAGAATAACTGCAAATGTGTGTGTTTATGCCATGTGTTTCTAAGTGATGCCAAGCTAATTTAAATTATCTAATCGACAATTTCTTTAATTTAATTGCGTTAAAAATAGGTACCTACTTAATCGGAAGAACCGATCAAGTGAATTAAAATTATGCGCGTGTTCCCTTTAAGGAATACATAATATACGAAGGCGTGACATGTTCTGATGCTAATCAATACATATTAAAAACGGGAGCTAGGTATTTGTCGTAATCAGTTTTTATTGTATTGATTTAGGTAATAAGTGCGTTATTTTATGATTTGACATCCGAATCTGAATTGCTTTTACTTAATTTCGATTAAATCCTTTTCCATTAAGTGAAATTTTGTAAAAAAAGAGACATTTCCATAAAAATTTAACCAATTTTTGCCAAGAAATTTATATTGGTATCTTTTTGTATACTTTCAAAGTGACGTTTACGGTCAAGCTCATGATATTCGAGGCGATATACTCTGACAGGCAATATATTCTTAACGAAATAGGAAATTCCAATATAGCACGTCTGTGAAAAATGTATATAGCAAAAGAAAATGTGTATCTGATATATAATATTTAATTGAGACTAACACAAAGCATTATTCCTCGCTTATAATAAACACATTTTACTCTGATAGCGCTGTTAGCTGCAAAGGCATTTTGTGCTCAGCCAGTTGCCCATTGATAACCTCAACACAACGCGTGTATTACTAAATAAGGACATAACTATGTTTACGCATAAAATGAGTTATAACACAGATTCAAATAAAATGTTGCAATCAAACCTACATGCGCAACATACTGAAAAGTACACATCAACAATCAATATAGAACAAAAGTACACAACGATATTACATACATATATGTAATTAAATTGATCATCCATTAATATTAACAAAAAAAAAACAATATGTTACGCATGTATGTATACTAGGAATTAAAGTCCAAAATAATAAATTTGTTAGATAGAAATACTTACTGATATTGAGGACACACATTTTCAAAACTGCTGGATGAAGAAATGATTTTTTTATATTCATTTTGCAGGAGCAGGACACAACATCACTTTACTTTTACAGAAAATTTATTTTTACAACACAAAGCACGGCACAAAATTATTAGAAATGTATTTAAAATGCTGTTGAATGAGAAAGAAAAATAAAAAATGTAATTAGTACTTAGAACAGAGACATTTTAGTATACTTACACAAGATGGGCGTACAAGTCATTATTTTCCTTGTTCATAAACACAAAAAACTTGCAATGATTTGTTAAAACATACCTAGTAATATTATCCAAAACGAAAAACATATATGCAGCACCCTGTTCAGTTCGTGTAGAATACTTTCTATCAATTTGCCTGCCACCTAGCGAGAACAATTACACAACCCATTGGTTTTGTTTACGTTGGAGTTTTTTTCATGTTTAAACGTCAAACGTCAGCCGTCATTTTTTTATCTACGACGAGCTACGACGAAGAAACAACCGGGCAACGACGTTGGTAGCGAGTTTTATTTTTGTTTTTATTTTCTCTAAATTCCTAAGTTGAAATTCTCCATCAGTTCTCATAGAGTAAAAGATGTCTCGATAAGTTTCTATTGAAACTTCTTCAACACAGTAATTTTTAACGAATTTAATTGGAAAGACTGCGCGAACAATCAAAACCAAAAAAAATGGTTTCGTCATCGCTGGAATCAATTTTAGAGACCTCAGCTGTGATAACAACTGTTCTGCAGTTTTTATCTGGAGCGTAAGATTGTTCACTGTATACCTAGAGCGATTTTATTCGTGTACCGCTTGATATTTAGTCGCTAACATGGGTTTCTTTTTATTTTTAGAATTGTTTGCCGGAAGTACATTGCCAAGAAGAGCACTGGGGACTCATCTGGATTTCCGTTTATCTGTGGATTCTTATCGTAAGACAATAGCTTCTATGCGCACCTTGTATTCCTCTATTTCCTTGCAGATGTAGTCTATGGCTGCGGTATGGTAGTCTGACGAACGAACGGATTGTGGTCATGGTAAATTGTGTCGGTACTGTGTTAATGTTCTTGTACACAGCGATCTACTATGTGTTTACGGTGAACAAGAGGAACTATGTGAGACAATTCGCATTGGCGTTATTTACTCTGATCACAGTTGTTACGTATACAAAGTATGAAGTCGATCATGAGAAGGCCATACAGCTAATGGGTTAGTACCTTCCCAAAGATTTATCATTCCACCTATTGCATATTGTGTCGTCTTCCCTTTTGCAGGATATGTCTGCTGTGTGGTAACCGTGTTCTTCTTTGCTGCGCCTCTAATTATGCTGGTACATGTGATACGAGTAAAAAATTCAGAAAGCTTGCCATTCCCACTTATAGCAATGTCCTTCTTTGTCTCAGTACAGTGGTTGATCTACGGAGTGATCATTAACGATGCTTTTATACAGGTAAGACTCTTTTCGTTCGCTTGCGAGTAGTTCATAAACGTTTCTCTCTACTTAGATTCCCAATTTTCTTGGTTGCGTGCTGTCTCTTATGCAGCTGAGTCTGTTTGTGTGTTATCCACCGAAGAGCTACAGCGGACAAGGCTACAAGCTGGTGGATCAAGCAGTGATATTTTAGGATACGCTCGTGTGCATTATTGGCGTATAGTATTTTTTTTTTCGAAGAGGATACAGCCGAGGTTGTTTTCGATTGTGAGGCAGACACGACTAGCGACTGAAAGAGGGCTTATAGTTTTAGGAAAAACTATATTTTATTGTAAATTTAAGTGATGAAATAAACGAATAGCGATACAGGATTATGTACCACACGCAGTGCATTCAAATTATTAATTTTACGGCGTTGAAAAATCAAGCTTTGGTAGAAGCTATTTTACCTACATGAATTTTATAAGGCGATTTGGAGAAGAGAACAAAGTAAACATTCCCGGGGAAATATTATTGGCGATAGGGGTGAATGATATTATATAAAAAATATAAAAAAAGCGGGCTCAACCGGGATTTGAACCCGGGACCTCTCGCACCCAAAGCGAGAATCATACCCCTAGACCATTGAGCCTCATGGAGTTAATATGCATAAACATTAATGAGAGCCCAGAGGTACATTAACTGACTAGTGTATAACATGAAATACAATTTTCAGGCTTCCGACATTTTCCGTACATGCAATAAAATGTTTTGAAACAAGGAAAGGTTTCGAGGGTTCTGGAGCTCACAGACACATTGTTATAAATGTACTCGCAAGATGGTAAACCACAATACGCCGACTTTTTTTATGATCGCATTTGGCTTTTAAAACTAGCATATATCCTATTGATATCTACGAGCATTATTAATGTCGTTTTCCATTGGTTTCACTCGGGGATTCACTCATTCCGAAATCCAATGGAACAAGAAAACTGCTTCTGGCTGACTACACTCACGTATTGGTGAAACGTCACAAATTACTGTCAGAGCTGTCGAAGTACTGCAATTGCAGTATTTGTACTGCTTTCTCAAACTCCGCACTGCCGTACTGCCAACACGACCAAAGTACTGCTTTTTTTCTTGAACTACAAATTCTTCAAATAATTAATTTTCATTATTAGATACTATATTGCTCTCCAAACATTAGACTTTTCTAATTACATATCTATATCACATCACATCTACTATAATAAAGTGGTAATGTTTTTTTTTGTATATGGGGCAAGCTCTGGAACCACAGCGAACCGATTTCAAAATTTCTTTCACTAATAGAAAGCTATACGGGATAGAGTACATACTGCGATAGTCAACTTTAGGTTTTAATTGAACAACGGGGGGTGCCAACTCCCATAAAAAAAATCAAAATCGTATATCTATATCTCGAAAACCACCAAACCGATTGAGCTAACATTTTGAAACAATCGTATCTAAGTATTGTAAAAATATTGTAAACGCTTTTCAAAGTAGTCGATTGATTGAGCTGAAACTTAAGAAAGTGGACGTAGATAAGTCAAAGGTCTTAACGTTTTCCGATAGATAGCGCTTCTTATGACCGCATAGATCTCAAAATAACACTTTGTCTTGATATTTTGGCAGTTTTAGCCTTGAAATTTGGTAAATAGAAATTCAATACGTGGATCAGTTAAAAAAATGGGGGCATGATCGAACAAAGGCACTTCCCTTCCCATACAAAAAAAAAAAATACTGCGACACCTATGACAACTAAAGTTGCAAGATATGGAATTGCATTGTCCTGATAGACAAGAACATATTTCAGCTATACGATTTCTGGGCACGGGCGGATACAGCTAGTCTCATATATAAAACAATTTGTCCTGACTGATTGGTGATTAACGTCCAGCCCAAACGGTAAGATTGTGAAAAAAATTCTTTTATAGAAGCGATTTATGGAAATTCGAACTTAAAAGGAGGAAAAGGCGGGTCAAAGTATTAATGGGAAAATTCTTATTTTTCATCCGATCCATTTTCAACTCGGTTTGTGTACTCTATATAAGAAATATATAAAATCGTTTTTTCAGCTTTAGGAAATTTTCCTTGGGAAGGAATCATTTTTTATGGGGAAGATTTTTTTCATCCTATCGAGCGCAAAGCACACTAGGTACTTCTGTAACGAGTGCGAAGCCGCGTATAAATGATAGTATGCTATAAAACCAAGCATTTTTTTATAAGGTAGGTAAAGCATGACAACTACTGGACTGATTTCAATGATACTTTTTTGAAATGTTAAATGCTATGTCGTTTATTGCCATGTCCTTTGGAGCGGTTTTTGACCAAAATCTAATTTTTCTGACTTAACTCCCATTAACTTGCATACTATTCTGATATTCTTAATCATTCTAATATATTCTAAGCTATATCAACCAGCTTTCTGCTTTATTTAGAAATAAAGTGAATTATATAAAAATTTTATTTTATCGCTGTACTGCCGTGTACTGCTTTTTCATTGTTGAAGTACTGCTTTCTCAAAAAATGAAACGACAGCTCTGATTACTGTATGGCTGCTGCCAGCTGGCTTGTATAAAATACATAAAATGCACTTGTGTAAGTGCTCCTCGAGTGGATTCTGACTTGAAATCGAGAAGCGAAATTCTCTCCTCAGAATCAACAGAAGAGTATTTTTTGCGCCAATGGAACGGTTTCAGAAGTGATTTTCTTGATTCCGGACGCTCCCGGACGCTTCTTTTTGCCCAATGGAAAACGACATAAGGACCATTCACATGGGAGCGAAAATAATGTTTAAAAACAGTTTAAATAATGAAATTTAGAATTCCAAACTCCCTGGCGCGAATTGTCAGTCTATTCGCAATCCACATCATTTAAATCGCGTTCCACAAAGTAGCAAATAAAAAATTCGTTCAATTTCGTTATTTAAACTGTTTATAAACTTGTTTTCTTAATACATTTTGATGGGATAATTAATTGTCCTCCTGTTGGAATAATAAAATGTGCAATTTTCTGTTTATAAATGCATAAAAAGTGGTTTGTTCGCATTTCATCAATTCGTTCGATCGCTCCTTTGGCATTGTTTTGCGTGTTCTTTGAAAGAAAAGAGAAGGAGCGATTTTGTGAAAGTCTTATAAAAGCAACTTCCAATGTGAAACTGGGGGTGAGAATTTGTTTCGTAGTAAGCTTAATAAATCTGTCCAGGGTAAAGCCAGGCCAATAATAATAGGACATGTATATATAGTGTCCTCTAAGCCGGCCTGACTAAGGTATACTTGCCCTATTTATAACCTTCTTGTCAAATTACCTACATATAAAAGACGAATCTCCTTTTCGTTTTATTTTCTTTATTAAATTCAGCTTCGTCTTGACTCTTGACTTTCTTTTTCCAGAATGCCCTTCTATTTTCTATATTTTTATCATTTCCAATTTGTTCTACTTGATTATATCAAATTTCATTTCGTAAAGTACACTGGTCGGCATAAGTATTTTGACAAAACTAAAGTTAATTTTGCTCATAATTTGAAACTTACTTCATGTAAATGTTGGCACCAATGGAAAGGTCATTTAAATTCCGTTTGAATGACACAAAACTTTCCTTAATCCATTAAGTACCCATTTAAAAATTGTAGAATTTAGAACTTTTGTGAATGTCAATTTTTTTGACTTTTTTCCTCGGTTAATGTTAGCGAAGAGATTTTTGAAAATTTTTTTTTGCAGTCACTATTAGAATTGTTTGAAGAAACTTTTTGCATCAAAACATTTTTTTTTTTGGGACCGAGGAAAAAAGTCAAAAAAGTAGGCTTTTACAAAAGGTCTAAATTTTCAATGGGTACTTAATGGGTTAAGGAAAGTTTTGTATCATTCAAACGGAATTTAAATGACCTTTCCATTGATGCCAAAATTTACATGAAGTAAGTTCAAATTATGAGTAGAATTAACTTTAGTTTTGTCAAAATACTTATGCCGACCAGTGTAGTTTTCTCAAAGTGAATTGCTTACACATAATATAATTTTTCTGAAGTAGGTACAGATGCTTATACATAATTTCACAGAAAAATTAAAACAAATAACGATTATTGCATTGAACCCACCAAATGATATTATTTTCAATATCAAATAAATAAATATTATATTCACCTACCAGTTAAGGTATACCACATATCGGTTCAAGCCAGTATTTTATTACTACCGGATTTGTAAAAATAAACCAAACACGACGAAATTAAAAGTAAGTGTCGAGAGAGCAGCGCTTGAGGTGTTTGAATTCATCGCACAACAGAAGTGCTTGTAATTCTGATGCACGCTTTCAGTTCAATAACCGTTTTATTGTTTACTAAATTATACAATGCAAACATCTCTGTCCGATACGTATTCAGAGAGGTTATTCACTTATAATCATAATGACCTTAATTGTTTTATGTTTTCCCGATCTTTATGTCATCGATCGGTTCAAATCGCTTCAAGGTAAAACAAAAGCTAATTATTATTTATACGTATTGAATAAGTACATCCAACCTTGTAGAATAAATTAAAAAACAAAAAACAAATAAGCTCAGATTTTTGTTCTGCGAATCACAATAGGATCTAGTTAATTTAATTTGTTATTAGATTTCAATTACCTACTGCAATGCGAAATACTTTTAATTATTTAATCTTTATCCGCTATTGCATAAGAATAGTACTGTTCTCTATATGGAAGGAGATTTAATTTAAATCACATTAGAAAAATTCCCTTTCAAGTTGCTGTTAAAGAAAATTATCTTCTAATATAATCACACATACAGTGAAGTCTGAAATCTGCACGTTATTTTAATTCTCTAGAGAAAGGTAAGCAGAATTTAACAACAATTAAGTTGGAATTGCAAATGGGAGCTTGCGGATCGGTGCAAGGATTGATAACATTTTGTTGTAAAAAATCTAGGGTAAAACCATAATAGAATGGTGTGGACTTCAGCTTTTGTCAAATACGAACGAAATTTCTAAATAGACGTTAAGTCGGAATGGACTAATGGTTAAACACCTAAAAGGTAGCTGTTTCCGTTTCCGTATGTGATACACATTAGACGAAATCTTACCAAATTTTAATCAATCCTCTTCCATAGGTAAAAGAATTATCCTTAAAGAGAAACCAACCGAAACATGCACACTGTAAATGTAATTTTACCATGAAAATTTCTGTTGGCATAGGCTTTCGTAATCTGTCAAATGAATTGATGTGTTTCCTGACTGATTTTGAACATTTACATGTGAATAACTTCTTTATAAATTTCGCCTCTTTTCTTTGACAATTTTCCCACAATTTTTATAAAATTGATATTTTACAAATTTAGGTGAGAAAACTACGAACATAGGAATGAATTGTATAAAATTTTAATACGTGTATTTTTTGGTTGGCGTACAATGGGTACCTACCCATTTAAAACTTGAGTAATCTTAAGTCGACTTGATTTGTCTGGATTATATTTGCCCTGGACGTAGAAACTAGATTGGTCTGTAATGTCATTATATCAGTAATACAATCAAAATGTCAGTCAACTTATTACCGTTAAGAAATTCAGGACTATCTTTGTCGGCTATCTATCTAGGCCGATACAAATTCAAACATACGATAACTGTCAGCTGTCAAACTTACGAGATTTTCCATTGGGCACATTAGATTTTTATTTCAGATCTCAGATTTTTCGTGGCACATGGAACATGAAAGCAGATTGATATGCTTTTGTAAATGTATTAGTGCGTTATTTGACAGTACATCAGTTGTGCAAATTGATTTCGTTTTTTTCGATAGAAACATACGAAGTTCATATGGATAATCATATCGACGAAGAATCGAAATCCACAGATGACGAGGAAGAAGAATAATATGACGAAGATGATAGCAATTGCTCCAAAATGAAGTCCATGTCCCTTATTTACGTTTTTGTTCTGAATAATTTCTTTTGAAAACAAATTCTGAATGACGTAAAACATTATGTCGACGTAAAACGTAAAATCGAGATCTGCAAAAAGTGATCCGGATCAAAAAAATATTGGCCAATTTGGGCTTATTTTCATTTACAAATTTGGAATATGGTCTTATTTCGTTGGGCCTTATTTCACGTCATCCATTAAGTATTCACGTTGAGCGAGGAGCAAATTTCGATAGAATTTAAACAAATGAGATGATCGCCTAATAAAATATAGTGAACATAGTTGATCAACTCAAAGTGCAATAGTTGACCATTCGCCTACCTTACTTTGCTTTCATTTTCTGAGATAGATTTTCAACAAAAGACGCTAGAGCTTTAGCGCAAATGATAAAATGCCAGTTTCTTTTGTATGGAGTTTGAGCATTAACTGACAAATTCGGGTCTTCTGTCCCTTCATGGTATGTTTATACTATTTTTATTCAAAGCCAAAATAGAGAAGGAGTAGGTATTATGTTTTTGTGAAAGAGCTATACATTGTAACAGATTTTCAGTTCTTTTATAGCCGGAATTTTCTATTCGCAAGCGAAATAGAGTAAGTCCACATACACAAGCTTACCGTTAGTTGGCTTTTATTACATTTTGCTCTATAACGTAAGCTTGTGAATATACCCACGTACTAGTCTGTGGTTACTCATAAGTCATAACTGATAAGAATGATATGTACAAACATTTCCTATGCTAAATATTTACCATCGCTATTGGCGATATTTTTTTATGCGAATCTGCTATGTGATAATCATTTTTTTGAAAGTGTTAACAACTTAATTATGTGTATTACCAAATCAATCGAATTGAAAAACAACACAATCTTGTTGCCAACTAATGACATAGATCAGCAAAACCCACTTTAAAGTGGGTACGATTCTGTGAGCAAATTTTTGTGATGCTGTTGATAATTAATTTGAAATTCATGGTCTAATGAATGTGAAAACTTCGCAATTGATCACGATAGCATATATCCGAATTATAGGTATTTTTTAAGCACCTACACATTTGCACCTTTTTGTATTGTTTATAATTTACATTCCACACGTTTTGTATACGAGTTCCTATCCGAAAGTATTTGAAATAATTTTACGTTCGTGCGGTTTAATCACTTCCGTGAGTAAATTCATTTTGTTGTAATTTTAATTGTGATTAGTACTTGTCAAAATATAATTGCGATGACATGTTAATGGTATATTCGAGAATGTATTTGCTTGCGAAGTGATAGGGTAGGTATGGGAGTATCAATCAATGTATGGTATACCTTTTCAACCTGTCGCAATAAATGTTATTCAAAGTAATTAATTTAAATGTTTATGTTTTTACAGATGGTGTTATTACACAACCCAAATCGATCGGTATCCGCTTTTAACCGATTTTAACCAGTTCATTCAGCAAAAAGGTCGAACAGTAAATAATTTATGCGAATGATTGCATTAAGATTCAGTCTTACTTTCGATTTATTTGTTTTGCAAAGACATAAGTATAGGAGTATAGGATACCAGGAAGAGTAAAGCCGGCTTTGCTGCAAGTGGACTGGTTAAGTGCGGAAGAATCTAATTTGCATCATTGCTATAGAGATCATAATATTATTTATTTTGCTGCAAAGGTAGTTATAGTTAGCGGTTAATAATAAATGTGGTTGTAAAAGTTGCGAAAGGTGTTGGCCTTTATTAGCGGTACTTTTTTTTTGGATTGAATATTCGTGTTAATATTCTGATAGATTTTTATAATCAATTAAATGATGATGATAATAAAATTAGAACAACAGGCAAGTTAACCTTTCGAGGAAACAAATCGAATTGAAAACTTGGCACCACTTTTATTACCGAATATCAGATCATGATCGCAAATACCAGAAGCATTTTATGTACCTACTGCGAGAAGTAAGTACCTAATAGCGTGTTCCAGAGTGTAAAAGAATCGATCAATTATCTAAGCTGAAAAACATGCTCGATACACAGAAATTCGATTTAGAAAATTGCTTTTACGGAACACACAATACTTTTCTTTGTCTCATTTCAATTACAGATTTCTTCTTGTTACTATACCTACATATTGCTACAAGCAAGATGTTGTTTCTAATTTGTTAGATTATAAACAAACTACATATTTTGACAAATTTTTGAAACAACTAAACAAATATATTTGCCGACAACAATCAGAAACAATTTTGGTAACATTAAAACAATAATATTTAGAGCAACTAGAACTACATACTATCATTGGAGAAAGAGCCATTATGAGATTAGGATTATATTGAAATCGAAGGTCTCAACCATTTGGCACAGCTTCTTTTTGACATCTACACAAGAGAGATAAAATGGGACGGTATCATGTCACCTAAGGTCAAGTTTAAAAAAAATTATATTTCACTCTTCATAATCATAACAAATTTGTAGGTAAATATTTCAGAAAAAGCAGTCAATTGTCTATTTTACAAGGGACATATCCACAAACGTCAAAATAATGTCATTTTTAACAAATCTAAAGATCTGAACTAACGAGATTTACGCTACGTGGTGGTATTCTATTCAGTTGCCTGTCTATATGACAAAAATATTACTTCCCATTTATCAAAATAAAAAGTTGTTTTGTAAATTTTTATTCAGTTTTTTATTTATCTCGCAACGTGATCATTTTGCAATACTTTTCCCGCGTTTTTACATTCTGCTTATGATTGGCAGCACTTTGTTGTTTTGAAGGAATTTATTTTGCTAACTATTAATTTCCGTTTTGGTACATCGTCGATTATGTAATTGACAATGACATTTATTTATTCGTTTTGACTTAAACATAAAATTATAATAGGTTGATGTTGATATAATATATTTTATGGAAATATGATTTTTTGTTATTACTTTTTGATTAATAAACTTGAATTGAATTTTGAACGAAATAAAATTGGAGTATGTACTTGTTGTTTCCCAGTTTTTTAAAGCCAAAAAATATATTAGTCTATGAGATGTTGGGTAAACAACAATTTGAGACTTGGGCCCTATTTCATAAACATATTGACAGGTGGTGATAATTCTACAAAATTTTCGCACTTGTCTAACAAATGTTCATTGCATAAAATATTCACAGGTGACATAATTGTTAGTTAAATACAACGACAAATTTGTCATGACTATTTTGTTATTGTCATATTTTTGTGTTATAAATATTTTGACAAATTTGTCATAGGTCTTATCAAGAGAGTGGTTGCTTTTTGCGGTATGCTCTATTTTTTTAACAAAATACATTTCGGTGTTGTTTTCCGGACATGCAATTTTCTCTTAAATTTGAAATCATTTAATGCAATAAAATATTATTTAGTCTTTCTTTAAAGTGTCGAATACGTACTCCATGAGCGAGCGCTGTCAATTCTGAATTTTCTACTTCCGATTCCAATTCCCTTTTAGTAGTGGGGAGGTTCGGATACCTAGTTGATTAATGCATCAACTTGACTTGTCACTTTGAGTTTGAATTGTCAATTAGGGCCCCGTTTCAAGATGCTCATTGTTAACCGACGCGACACTGATAGGGTTAGCGAAAGGGATTGAGAAAATTCGTATGAATCCGTATAAATTCGTAACCAAAAGGAAACGAACTATAAATTGGTCATTCTTTGTAAGAAAATAGGCCTAGGGTCCTATGGGCTTGCTGCCCCAATTTTTTTAAATGCACTATATTTAGTCTTCGACAATTTTTTATAAGTCAATTTGTTGGTAAAGTTCAACATATCCATTTCAAACGCCTGAAATCAGACACTTTATCTGTCAGTTATCACTATCCCAGACCTCTGAAACCGAAAGTTGAAGTTTATCTGGCAGTGACGATATATCGACGTTAGGCAATAACGCCCAAAAAAATAACGAAATAAAGCCAAAAAATAATTTGCAGTTTAATACGTCCGACCCCCCCTGCTTGGGGTTACTGTCAGATTTGGAGTATGTGCGAAATTGTATATATTGAAGGTTTTTTTTGCAGTACAAACTCTCACCTACTTCAAAATCCAACAGGAAACCCAAGCAGGGGGTTGCAGGGGGCAGCATGCAGCATAGTTATTCCTCTATTTATGCATTTCCACTTACTATTTTGGACTTTACTGCTTGTCAAAAAAACTAACCCTGGAAAGGAAATAACACCCAACATGAGATTTTTTAGAGCGTTATTTCCAAATTGATTTGGGCGTTATTTCCTTGCGCGTTATTGCCTAACGCCGACTTTATCAGCTAGTCTTGAAACTGACCCTTATAATTTTTGTGTAATTATAACTTAAATGTCTAGTAGGTCAAAGAGAGGACTTAAACCGCCTAAAGATCTACGGGTAGGAACATTTGTCGAAATAGTCGCTTTCATATAAAAAAAATTTACCTATTTTTGAATTCATGGTTCGGAAGTTTGCCCCAAAGTCAAGAATCCAAGAACAGTTGATAATATTTTTCATTAAAATTCATCCCATTATGAAATTATTGAGATAACCTATTACTTTGCTGTAAATTATGGTAAAGTAGTCTTTACACAACCATGCCTTTCACATAATACTTGGCTTATTTTACTTTACTTCCTGGAGATATATTTCCAGAAGACTACAATTTAAAGCAATTTAAGTGCAGAACTAAAATACATCTGTAAGCATCTCGGGCGCTGATGAAGCGTTATAGGTTCGCCTTTCCCGGGAGAAGTATTAAACAAAAAATTCCAATTGCAAACAGTCAAATAAAAAATAAAAAAAAAATTAAATAAATAGTTGGCGCAACAGGCGAGTATACAGTTATACACTATACACCCTAGGCCTACCATTGGTTTGTGTGAATTTTATTTTTGGGACGAATGGAATAAGGCAAATACTTCTGTCAAAATTAGGCAACTTGTCTAGTTATATTGATGGTAGAACGGCTTAAAATTGATTGCCTTATTTTAAAATACATTTCGTTTATTTCTTATCACCGGATCGAAATTGTTCCCCAAAGATTTTTGAGTTTTGCTTAAATTATGAATTTCTTAATCCTAAGTACTTAAACGAACAACTTTGTACACACACACACATATTCAATAGTTTTATTATCATCTACATAAAATCCCCCAAGAATGCAAGGTCAACATAATTCTCAAATAATTGTTCTCTAACCTCTAAAGAACAAAACGATCTATTTGTCGTATTCCTCGAGAATACGTATGTATATGTCTAACCATGCTAATTAAAAATGAGCAAAGACAGAGATTTATTTGTCTCAATTAAATCTAAAAAAGCTGACAAAGTACATGCGTATGCTCATAACAAATATTGGATTCAAGTACAGGTACTTTATTTATCTGCAAAGATTTTTTAATTATTTTTTTTTAAATATCCTTGAGACTGTTGTAAAAAACTATTGCAAAAATTTATTATTACCAGCGAATACATTGTCCAATTCATATAATTTATGAATCCACTTATAACATAATCTAAATCGGTTAATCGTCGCTTTGGCTTAAGCCGTTTGGCTATATAGTTTTTAAAACTATAGATTTTGTCTAATTCGTATAATTTATGAACTCACTTATAACATAATCTAATCGGTTAATCGTCGCTTTGGCTTAAGCCGCTCGGCTATATCGTCACTATTTTAAATCTATAAATTTTATCACAAAATAAACACTATTGACCTATATATTACAAAAAAACAAATCTATAAAACTATTAATCGGGTGAAAGTCCTTGCACTTTTACAATTAACAACAATAATTAGTTTATAAACAAAAGATGCTCAACTCACCGCCTTTTCATCTTGAGATTCATTAGTATCTCTCATTTTGAAATTTTTGAATTATTGCTGTTATAACACTTAACAGTGAAAAGTCCTTTTCGCACAACACCAAACACTGAACTACAATAAATTGTGTGATCCTTTGAACCGACAAAAACTTAGAGCGACCGACAACGCGACGATATGAAATTATAAACTTAACTGGACCAAAACTCGACTCAAATCAACCATTGACCCAAAAGTTGAATCTTCCGATGAATACGTATAGGTACGATGGATGATCCACAACAATAAAATCAAAATAAAATCTCTTACAGTCGGTTCTATTTATATTGGCAGTCTCACAGCCAGTGGAGCGAATTTAAATTACAACGCGAGTGCGGATTAGGTATGATCGTCTCGAAAGAGCCGACAATTTTGTTCTGGTATTCTGTGTCAGGTTCTGGGTTCTGAATTGAACTACAATGACACTCGGAAGTAAGTAGACAACAAAAAAATTAAACTTTTTTGTTAGCCATATTACTCGGACTCGGATTGCATTGAATGGTGGGCACGTCGCGAGACGTCGTCGTCGTCGGTTGTCGTAAACAGCAAAACTTTAACACATACAAAAATAAAACGCAAGGTCTTACAACGCCGACTATGGAGTGGGAACAGGTGCTGTGCGAAAAAGCTTCCCACTATTTTATGCCAACTGATGTAGAAGTGGTGGTTCCCGGTGGGGGTGGAACGTGTTGTATCAACTTTTACAGAAGTTTTACTAACGAATAGGGGTTACTTACTGATATCGCTGAATGAATTGTACGGATGCCGAAACAATCGCGTATCTAATCGAATGTGATTCCATTGGACTTTATCAAATTTGTTTATTGGATTGGAACTATTTAATCAATCAACATGATCGGGATTGACTTTTTTTTTTTTTAATTGTGAAACAGGTAATATTCGCTTATCGGTTATTTTTTTTTTATTAGCATTGATTGATATTAAGAGCGAGGAAGGGCGAAGCTGTTCACTTGGTGGCTACTATACTGTAGTCGTGGAGAAGTATTTTGCGTCATGTACGCTTTTGTATTAGTTGTTTAATTTGAATTTGAAATTTGTACGTTTAATTTAAAAATTAATATCGTTCGTTGGCCAAAAATTAGCATTACCTGCTTGAAACTTGGTGTCTTCATTCAAGGGCGTACCAAATGCAAGTTTTGTTTATGAAACAAAAACAGAGAGAAAAAAAAGACAAAGCTTTTTTTATAATGAATATGAGTGTAAAAATAAAATGGAAAAATGGGCATTTCGTTAGTAATACTATCGCTTGTTTGTAGTTTGAGACAGGGTTTGCGGTGATTCTGTTCGCTCAACCGGCCAGGGGTATTTTTTTTACCCTCACGAGAAAATGTATATTTGATTGAAAAATATAATACAACTTAAAAATATAATAAAAATATTTATATGATTGTGTGTTCGATATAGGCTCCGATCCGATTGCGATGCAACTTTGGCTAGTTGTTGCCTACGTGACGGGGATGTTATTACAATAGGTGTTACGAGAGTTATTTTTTTTTTTGGCGTAGAAACGCGTATCCGGCTTAAGGTAGTGAGTAATAAAAATGTATGTTCCAAGCGATCTATATTTTCTCCACGAAAATGTGACTACGGTCAGTTGGAACATGCTAAGCTCACTAAAGTCTAAACAGTTTCCGCACTATATCATAGCTATGGGCCAATATGAATACTGAACTGATTGTTCCGTGTTTCAGCTTCAAGGTGTCATGCAACAGATCTAAACAGATCTAAGTATAATAAATATAAGAAAATTTTAATTCTCTCTAAAAGCAGAGCAACTTTGCTTGCTCTAGGATTGCCTTCCACTCCTATACTGATACTATGTCAACCAGGAAGGATTAACCAGGAAGGATTAACCAGAAAATGATCTGTAAATTATGACATAATTCGCCAAGAAAAATCTGTTCATAGGGATGATCTTCGGCAACGCATGCGTTCTGTTTCCGATGACTTGCGCTTGATGATCCGGGTAGGATGTAGAGGTTTATTGTGTTCGGTATTGAAATTTGAAAATTGAGTCTTCCGTGTTAATGTCATCTTGACTGATTCCGTGCCCTGTCTCCACGATTGGGACTTAGGAGGGTAGTCGAATAAAAATATGCGTACTACCAGGTTTTTACTCAGGGGAATGAAATGCCTAAATAGCTTAATAAGTTTGTTTTAAAAGTGTTTAGAGCTGTCTAAATCTATTGAAAATTATTTCCCTGTACCTTTCTTATAATAAAATTACACACTATGTATTAAAATTATTTTCGAGACATAATCCGCGAAGGAATGTATTTTCAGCTAGAAATCGACCCTGTACACTTGTTTTGTATATTGTTGATCATAACAACTACTTCGACCTTCTCCATCCAAGTAAATACTCAACTGACCTAACTCCGCATCGGACTTGTAAAAGAATGAAGTTTCGCATGAAAATTAAATTTCGATTTATACGGATGGTTCCAAAACTAAGGAGGGTACAGAGTCCTTCATCATCAAATTCAGGAGCTGCCACACAATGGACAGAGCATTATGAGCCCAGAACCATAAGTCAGATTATGTTGGGTACCCGCACATTGTAATATTGAGTGTAACGAAAGGGCTGACGTTCTGGCCAAAAAGGGAGTAGAGCTTCCACAAATTGAAACTATTAAGGTCATAAAGACCACCAATAGCCGTGGCCAAGAGAATTATTCTCGAGAAAATTAGAAATAGGGCAGATTCAGATATAGTAGGTCACAAGATCTCAAAGGCTCTGTGGCCTAAGCTAGATAGGAAAAAATCTATAGAATTATTAAAGCTCAGCAAAGCTACAAATGGCAATAGGGATACTCTCCGGGCACAGTCTTCTAAGGAAGCACGCTATGAGATTAGGATTAACAGATACGGGCACATGCAGATATTGCGAAGATTTACATGTCGCAGATCATATTACTCATCTCCTCTGTGAATGTCAAGTTATTGCTCGCGATACAGGAGGAAACGCCTTGAAAGTTACTTCATCGACAATTTGGAGGAGGTTGGCCTCACAAACAAAATTGAAAGAAAGAGAAAGGCCAAGAAGACACGGCGACATACCACTTTTTATAGGACAAATGCATAGATTGTTCCACAAATCATAACATATCCACCTGCCACCTCCATCATAAGAAATACATTTCGGTACCCAATATTTAATTCATTTTGAAATATTATGTAACCGCTAAAATCTACATCAGCAACTTGCACTGTAGAAATGTCAGAAAAGCAAGTGATCCGACTTTTTGAAGGATCATAGGAAAACGCATCTTTTTTTCGAATTTCAAAAGGGACTAACTTTATCTTATGCTATTTGTACCCTCCCGGATTTTCTTAAAATGTAAGCTCAACTGCTTCGGTGGTGATGGGATATGGTGATGTATTTTCGTACAAAATGGAAATTTAGATTTTTTCGATTTTCCTGCTTTAACTTTGGGGTTTTCTGAATTTTCATTTTTTAAGACAAACAAGAGAATAATCATCCAAAGGACTGATGGCTTCTTTAAGCTGATTGACGCTATGGAATTGTCTGCCATGTAAGTAAACCTTACCACACACATTTTCGATGGGTTTAAGGTCTGGACTTCAGGCCAGACACTTCATTTCCTCGATATTGTTTTGTGAAAACCATTTCTTACAGACCTTGCGTTGTGGACTGCCGCGTTATCCTGTTGGAATACGAAATTCTTCGGATATGCTCATTATCATTACATTACGATCTAGCACATCGATGTACAAAGAAGTGTTTAAGTTTCTTGGTAATGTTCCCGCCCAAATCATAACCTCAATTAGAAATGCACTGTATTTTCTATGACCTTCCGAACAAATTCCAATGAGCTCACTAACGAAGAATGAGAAAGCTCTTGTAAGGTATCGGTTTATTGCATGGAATCTCGACAGATGCTTTGAAAGTGCCTTGGAAAACTCGTGTTATAGTGTTAAAAGTGTTATAAATGCGACTCTGTCACGTCATTTTAGCAAAGCTGCATTTTTGAATACGGGTAATTGACTTTATTAAATATCATATTGAGAATGATATTTGAAAGGGCTTCCTAGGGTACAAAGTACAAATTACATTGAATTAACAAATCTCTTAAGATGAATGGAAGCAGAGATAAAAGAAAAACAAATAAACTTACCCCAATAAGTGCTGTTCCAGTTCCAGGAATCTTGAGGTGATCTGTACTGTATTAATCGAGTTTAATTATTCTATTTTGATTTGTCTTCGTGTTTTGTTTACATTTAAAATGTGATATTATGCTCAATGGTGCGAATCCGCCATGAGTTCACATTTAGCAAACGCTAAAAACCAAAAATATGTAAATAACTCAGATTGAACAATGACAAGTTAACAATAAAAACACTTCAAAGCACGTAATAAAATTCTGTTTGGCACTTATAGCGTCATTGCTATTAGCAATTCAGTGTAAGTATTTTTCCATTATATCTCTTAATCAATTCTTAAAGACGGTTCTATAAAACTAAGCCTTGTTTTTTTTTTGTTTTTTTTATTTGTTTGAGTTCGTGTAACACTATACAGTACACAGATTGGGTAGTGTCCAAATCCGTGATCGACAGCAAGTAGATGTGAACAGCTTAACATCTGAGAATCACGATTCAATGCAGAGCAAGTTCTTAGCAGATGTTACAGAACACTTGCGTGTTCTATCTCTGAGGATATATCACAACATATATGCTGGATACATGACATGTTAGATTGAAGTAAAACAAACATCAAGGATGTTCTGTTAATTTATTTAAAACAGCATCTAGAATGAGAATGAGTTCCGTTAATTTTTTTTGTTTTCTACAGTTTTGACAGATCCTTGTAGATTTTCGTGGACTTTTTTAAGGGGTGTTTTATTGAACAAATAATCCAATCAAATTCAAGTAAAGCAAAGTGAATACTCAATAAAACGGTTCCAAGTGGTATTTGTGATAAAGTGACAATATCTCAGAGATGGCAACACCTAGGTGGGCGTTTTATATAGCGTTGAAAAGAGGAGATATAGATATATTTTTATTATAAGTCTCGGCTTATAGTTTAATTCAAGTCTGACCGCTGAAAAGAATAACGCTGAAATAAGTTTGCCAGCAGTGTCATATAAGCCATCTACCCTGAATCAAAGTACAGACGATTTTCAGAACTTACAGGTCTGTCAGTCAGTCATTGTAAGATCTGTCAATTACTGACAATGAGCTGATAAATATAGCCAACTACCTTACAATGCAAAATTGAACGTTCACACAGTTTTAATGTTTCATTTCAAAGTATATGACAATCAGATGGAGGTCTGACAATGACTTTTCTCACAACGTTGTCAGGTTGAAATTTGTCACACGGCTGGCAGATATTGCCGTCTATTGTCAAACGCTATCATGAAATTATGTCCAATAAAAAACATTTTTTTTTACCTAGTAGTCGAATTTGGAACTCAAACTATTTAAAGCAGCCAGATGACAGTGACAGATGCAGAAAAATGCAAACACAAAAAACCTATCCGTCCCCCCCCCACCACGATAAATTTTGCATTTCTGTCGCTACCAGCAACAGAAAAAATAATTAATATAGACTTCTTTAAGGGATTGGGGACTCGTTTTCGAGATTCTTTATTTTGTTTTGAACGTAAAATAGACAAGTGTTTGTATTCGCCGCAATTCGCAATGTGCATTCAGTTGTGCTGATCTCATATAGTGTGATGTGTGATAGCAGACCGACTAGATTTTAGCCAGTGAATATCGTAATACAAAGTGAGTAGAAAAAGAAAACGTTACGGACTTGCAAGTAGTCCTGCATACTCCCCTAATTTTTGGTCGGTTTGTAACCTTTTGAAACAAAATCTGCCGCGGACACAGAACAACGTAGAGGCGTGGCTCCGCGCGCCGCCGCCGCCGGCTGAAAGTTCTCGCAGGGCATTCACACATTGGTGTATATTCACTGATTGCTCTTTTATGTGAAGAGTAAATCCGTGTGAAAACATGTTTGGCTAAAACAATTGCCGGTGAGATGCAACAACTAAGAAAACGTTACGTGACGAAGGAAAAAAAAATTACAAAATTTTACGCGGAACGTAACGAGCGTTCTGAAATAAGTTTTCTAACAGGAATTGCGTACAATATGAACTTGTATTAGATATTGTGGATTTTCGGGATTGTTTGTTTTCGGGATTTTGGATTTTCGGGATTTTGGGCTTTCGGGATTACCTTTTGCGGGATTCTGTCCGACTCCCTTGTTTAAGTTCTTTCGTCAAACAGCCATTTTTCTGTCACTAAATTCTGTTGCTGAAAAAAAATGTCTGGTCCTAATTCAGTTGCTGTTGCAAATGTATGGGATTCTGTTTCTGTTCATTGTCACTTTCTGCCTTTACCACAAAACTTTTTTGGGCAGTTTATACTCTGCGCAGCCAAAATTAAAAAAATAAATATTGCAAAACAAACATTTTTCTCAGTGCTACCAAGTTTTTTGTACCATTTGGTGTGAGTATTTTGAATCGATTGTGAAACGCAAACTATACATGAGTGACACTTATCTGGTCGTCTCCACTTAAACTTAAACTATACTTAAGTACACACTGTAAAACCCGGCATTAAAATTACACGGAAAATTACTTCTGCTTCTTGCCACATACCTACATGAAAGTAGGTACAGAGCAGGTAGTGAAGTGCTGCCAACACCGAACATGCAAAAATGGGTGACACGCAATTTGGTCGGCCATTTTTATTATGCGATTCGAAATTATGGGAACGACCAGCATGCTAATATTTTTATAAACAAAATGGCTTCATTGATTGATGGAAATGTGTATCGACGGAACTTGGGTTTGCTTCCATTTTATGTATCAATAATTATTATGGGTTGAGCGCTCACTCGAATTTTAGAATAGGCATGAATATCTATATCTCTTCTTATTGCCTATACCTACCTGCCTGCCTACGCAAAATATTAAAACCAAGAAATGTCTCAGTGCTGTCTCTTAAGGGTGGTTGCTCAATAACTTACCACTTTTGAATCTTAGAAATCAGCATTCATTTCAAAAACTTTATTAATTCAACTAAATACTGTACAACTTGCTGAATTTCTTTTTGTTACTACAACGCCATTATTGTGTGAGAAAATTATATATAAGAATAGCATTTATTATTTCAAAAGAAGCAAAAGTCAACCAATATAAAATTACTTCAATATAAAATTAACAAAAAAAAATTCTATAAACTACATAATAAATCTTTTTATAACTGCTCTAAACTGTTAAGAAGAAATTTAAACAAATTGAAAAATTTATCAGTGGTACTTTTTCTTCTCACTGTCCAATCCTCCTGTTGTTCTTCTTCCACTTTCTCACTTCCTAATGTTGATTTCTCTTTGCACCAAAGGCCATTGGCTCACAATTTTTCACATAATTTTGCGCCCTAGTACAAATATCACTAGTTGTCCATAATTCCGCTGGACAGTTGATAAACGAATACCGCATAGCACAAAATGTCGTCAAAACAGCAAATGGTGAACACTCTGTGGATCCCCGATTATTTGATGAACTTTTTTGTCTTTTCTCTTCGAAATCTTGAATTTTCTTAAAAATTTCTGGACCGCATTGTTGGAATCCCGCAAAGAAAATTTTAACCAGTTCAGGATCGTTAGGCATTATCTCACTGAGGAATGCATTCATTTTTGACATATTAAATCGGCCATTGCTGAAAGCACCTCCTTTAGTGTAAATACATTCAACAGCGCACTAAATTGAGATTACATTTATTTTTCTGAATACGTAAATATGAAATAAATTGCACTTACTGGATTCATGAAAACATGACTATCGCTAGGTGCCCCACCAAAGAGTCCCCTTTTTTCAGCGCATTGATCTTTGTATTTACCAAGTGATAGAGCTGGTCGCTTACAGCAGTTCTTCACATCCTAAAATAAGACTTTATAAAAAAAACTTCCTTTTGAAATACACAGTTGGAATGTCTTACCGGTGTAAATGGAGGCCTTTGGTGGCAATCGAAATTAGTTTGCTGCCCAATTACCTAGAATATGAAGAAAATCGGTCAAATGTTAACTTCAACAGGTAAACAAATGAAAATCTGTTTGATAAAAAGAAAATACTTACGCTAGCTGCAATTATCAGTATTCCAAAAAAACTAAGAGCAGCCATTGTGAATATATGAACTTAGTGAAACTGAGTGTAATAGATGTTACCTTTCCATTTATATTCCATTTGAAAACTAATTGTAATGAAATGATAGTATCAGTGATCACAACATTAATTTGTTAATTTAGGCACGAAATTAAAATCAAGGACCGGATGTTGTTTTTGTTCACTATTTTATTGTTTTGTATGTGCGTAAATTAAACTTACCGTGAAATTATTGAATTAGAACAATAGTATGGTGAAATATGCGTTTAGTGCAGCAAATTTCAGTGACTCACTTGGGCACGAGAAATGTCTAATAATTGATTAGCAAGGGCAAATAATGAAATTCTTGAAAATGGCAAATGATACCACATAAAAAATTAGATTATTATCATCAAAGTATTTTCCGCGGAGTGTTTTAAATATTATGACATGTTTGTTTGACAAACTTCGGACGTTTTATATTCTGGACCTGGATTCGAAAATCTGTTGTTATTTCTACAATAATGACACACAAAGCTCCCACAATGCCATCAGTCAATATCAAAAGTTATTCCGAAGTGAAATTCTTTCCGAATTATTGTCGATGGGTTCACGCTTCGCCACTGGTATGGACTATGCTTGTGATTCCGCTCGCGTGTAATAATACCATTAAGTAATCCGGTGAGTGTCATTCAATACTGAAAAAAAAAATTTAAATCGACCGAATAGTCTCACAAGTAGCCACCTTTAACCCTCTTCCGCCTCACCTTTAAGCTCCATGAAATTAGGCCCCAATGAAAAAAGGCAAAAAAAAAAAAATAAAAAAATTTGTAGTGGGATTGGTGTGATTTTTCATTTTTTGGGGCCTTCTTTCATTAATAATTTGGGGCAAAATTTCATTTTTTTTTGTGTAATTATGCAAAATCGATTCAAAATATTAAGGCCTTTTTAAGAAATATCACCCAAAAAAAAAATTAAAAATTGCCCCAAAAGAATCAAAAATGGCCCCAAACTCAATGAAAAACGAGAAAAATGTGTTAAAATCGATTCTAACTATTGGGATCTTCTTAAGAAATATCACCCAAAAAGAATGATAATATCACCCCAAAGATAATAAAAACTACTAGTTACAACAAATATTCAAGAAAAAGTAAAAAACTGTTTGTAAAGCTTAAATTTTAGCTTTAGAAAATTTGAGAAAATAAAAGTTGAAAACTCTCGCGAATATTAAATTATTAAAAGTTATTTTTAAAACTTAGGTGGCATCAGTCGTCTAAAATGGCTGGCACATGTAGATCGAATGGACACCAACGCTCCGGCATGAAGAGTCATCGATTCCAAACCGGAGGGACAATGCTGTAAAGGAAGACCTCGCCTTAGGTGCCGCGCACAAGTGGAAGGGGACCTCAACCAACTTGGAGTGCGCAACTGGAGGAGGTTAGCCAAAGATCGGGTTAACTGGAGGGGCGTGTTGGTTGAGGCCCAGTTCCACACCGGACTGTAGCGCCATCTAAGGAAGGAAAAGCTGACTTTAAGCTAAGAAATTTTGAGAAAATAAAAGTTCAAAATTCGCGCAAATTAAAAGATATTTCAAAAACAGAGCTGGCTTTAAGCTTTAGAAAATTTGAGGAAATAAAACTTCAAAATTCACTCGAATTTTTAACTTTTATTTTCTCAAATTTTCTAAAACTAAAATTAAGAGTTATTTCAAAAACTGAGCTGGCTTTAAACTTTGAGAAAATAAAAGTTAAAAATTCGCGCGAATATTAAAAGTTATTTCAAAAACCGAGCTGGCTTTATGATTTAAAAAAAAACTTCCATTCTCCTTGAAACCTGTAAAGTCCTGCCCTTGTAACAACGGTATAATTCGCGTTTCTTCTAGTAAATTTTTGTTTTGATACCAAACTAAGAAAATGAAAAATGTCCCAAATGATCTTTAAACTATTTCCATTAAATGAACAATAAAATGCAAAATGGCCCCAAAGCAATGAAAATTTCATAATAATTTTTGTTTTTGTTTGCCAATTATTATTTTGGGGCAATTTTTCATTTGTTTGGGGCAATTTTTCATAAATGGAAAGGGGCCATTTTTCATTATGAAATATTGGGCTGCATGAAATTTGGCCCCAATGAAAAATGGCCCCAAACTGAAAATGAAAAATCACCCCAAAAATGTACATAAAAGGCAACAACAACAGAAAATTGCGTAAAATTCATATTTTGGGGCCCTTTTTTCATTTTTCAGTTTGGGGTAAAATTTCATTATGAAATAAGGCCCCAAAAGAATAAATGAAACAAGACCATTGTGCCAATTTTTGGGACCTTTTTTTCATTTATTTTTGCTGCCTCTTTTCATTGGAGCCTTATTTCTTGGAGCCATTACAAAGCTGAAAATCAGCCTATTCTCAGTTTACCTCTCCGGATATAGTGATTCGGAAGGTGTCGCCATTACAACGCTGAAGAAAATTTTAAAATTAGCCACGCCGATAGCCCCTCCGCCCTTCTTTACCCCACTACCACTCTTCACTAACTCTAAAACCTAAATGGGCAACAAACCCATAAATTAGAGAAAAAACCATGAAATCTGATAAATAGGTTCCCTAGACCCCACTATTCCACACCAACATTTCAACATTTTTCAAGAATACAAATTTCATAAAAAAATTAAAATTTATAAAGTCAACATTTTGAGAAAAAGGCATTTTATATAAAAAATTGTAATAACAATTTTCAAAATTTTGAGTTTAAGGAGCCATTACTTTTTTGTAGCTGCTGCTTAGATGTAGCCGAAGTGCTTAAGACTTGTATGCGCTACTAAATTTTCTTTTCAAAATGTACAAAACTATTTTTGTAGCCATAATAGTTTAGAATTTATAGCGTTTTAAGTGGTAACACCTCCAAATTAGAGGTCACCTACTTTGATGGGCTATAACGGGAAATACGATGAAAATAGATCCCCCTGCCATACAATTTTTTGTTCGGCATAACTTCAGGAATCTTCCCTTAAAGGATTGTCCTTCTTAACTGGGACACCCTGTATTAACGATGCGCAAGGGAATCTTAAAAGCTACCCTAAATCTTTTTTCCCATTCGTTAACTACAATAAAAATTTCGACGGTTACCCGCTCTATCCCTTTCTTACGAAACTATATAGCTTCAAGTGATTCACACACCATGGATCATTTTTTTTTTGCCACCTTTTTTAAACAATCTTTTGCCGTCAACTCCTTTCTACCAGATCCTTTCTATTTCAATTATCTACTTAACTACTCCTTTGGCCCCTTCCTTTCACAAGCTTTTGAAGGTACTGTAATTGAAAATAAATTACAAAATGATGAATATTCACCAGGCCCAGACGGTATTCTCGCAGGGGCGTAGCGAGTGTTCCAACCCAGGGGGGGAGGTGACTTTCATTGAAATGCCGACTTATTTTAGAAACTTGCCGACTGTATAGAAATCACGAAAATCGGCCCAGCGGTTATCGAGTTATAACGTCATTGAGTTTGACCCCATAGAAGATGTTTTTCTACCATCACTTTGTCCAATTTTCGCAGGAACTATGGCCAATTTCTAAGATTGCCTGACGATGCCGACCTTTTGTCGCACTCGAGTTATGGATGAACCAACAGAGAGACAATGCATTTGTCAATGCGTTTCTCAGGGCAGTTATACTCTTGTATGTTCCAGAAAAGGTTTACAGAAGTTTTGGCAAAGCACGTTGTTATTTATAAGAAATAATTTAATAACCATAACATAGTACAAAAAAAGTACGTATACGCCCCAGTATCTGCAAAATAATCAAAACGTCAATTTGTAGTAAATACAAGTTGTCAGACGAGTACTTTTTATACGATTTCTGACTTGTATTATTTCTGATTCATTCTGTTGCGTGGCCATAACACCTGTAACCGGTTGTTTTGGAAATTCTGTGTCGGATAATACACGTTTGAAGCTCTGCTTAGTTGCTTTGGAGTTATGACTTTAATTGTTGTGTGATGTAATGAGAAGTAAGATCCGTGTTGATTTTTACAGCATTCATGAAAAAGAATCTCTTTGCTGTTTATGTCAACGTTTGCCAATTCAGATCAGCTGTTTTGGCACTTAGCGTCACACAGATCGGAATTCATTCAGTGGCATTATTTTACCGGTTGTTTATTTTTCAATACGTTCAACATTTTGAAAAAAGAAGACGTTTGGTATGATTAGTTATATTAAAACAAAATACAAGTTTATTTTAATTGTTATTCAAATTTAATAACCGATATGTCTGCATCGGACTGTTGTGAGAGACTGTAAATTAAAATTATGATGAATTTATTTATGATATGCATGCCTTTAGTAAGTTTTAATTGAATCAAAGTGAAATGTTTTCAGTTTTTAATAACTACATACATGCACCCACGATAATTATTATAAGTCGTTGTAGGGGGTTTTCACCTAATCACGTTTTCCAACTACCGGATATCTATTCATTGACTGGCTCTATAGAATAAAAAAAAAACGTGAATTCTACAAATTTAAATAACTAGTTTGGTTATTATTCACCAGTTACAGTTTTAGTTTACTTCAAAAAGTAAACAATGATTTAGCTACTCTATTAATGCACATACACATAAAGAAAGCTGTTCAGATAATCTGTTGGAAGTACTATATGATACAGCGTACCTACTTTCATTGCTGTCTTGACATTCAACTTGAGAAAGGTCATTCTGAATTGAATGCATGCAAATATTTGTCATTATTCCAACCAGTGCAGTAGTCTTGTATTATTATTATTATTAGACTTAAACCGTAAGCCGACAAGACCTTGAATGTGTATAAACTGTTTTGCTTTAATTGACGTATAATTGTTGCAAGTGCAGCAGAACATGTGTTCTATGCATGTTTTCTAATAATAAAAATGAAAGTGATACATTTCACTAAGGCGTTCTGAGGTAATTCCGAGAGGTAGACTGTCATATAATTATTGAAGTAATGATAGGGATATGGGAAGACATGGCTCTATTCAATAAATGCATTATTAGCTTCTGCAGATGCGCAGTATTAATGTAAAAGTCTAACAAATTACAGGAGGGGCAACCAGTCATTACTTTAATGTACCTACTTCCCTGCGGAATGCAGTTATAAATTCTACATTCGATGATAATGAGATTTAAAATATTATAAACATCTTACTCGGTGGCTAGCAAGGATAGGTTATATAAATACAAGCATAAATACAAGATGTCAATTAGCGCCCAACCTAATCATACAACATGCATATGGGAAAAATACTGTTAAACGATGAAGACGACCATAATTCCGCTGGTACAGGCCGGTCGAACCATTTAACCTGGACGATGGTTGTTTGCTTGGTTGGTTGAAATTGGCTGTCAGCTAAAAACGCCAACACACTTAGACCAGTATAGGTCCATTGTGATGCCACGAAGAAGGATCTGAGATCTCCCTACTAGTTGAACCATTTTGAACTCTTTATAAAGCGTAAGAGGCTTCTGATGTCTATGCTTGTCAGATCGCCCAAGTTGTTGTAATGGAAGGCTCCTAAGTGAAGCTTCCTTCTGCGGGAGAGAGCTGGGCAGGAACAAATAAGGTGAGGGATAGTTTCCTCCTCTTCCTCGTCCATGCAGCTTCTACAAAAGTCATTTACGAAATGACTTGCGGCATGTTTGCCTATCAGGCAGTGTCCAGTAATGACACCTATTATAGTGCCGATATGCAATCTGTTGAGAGAGATAAATTTCTTAGAGCGTTTCAAATCCAGCTTAGGCCAAATTTGTTTTGTCGCTAGACAAGTGGTTAACCTCGTCCACCTAAGATTTGTACTCTCGATAGCATTCAGCTTCAATTTTTGTTTGCGAGTAGCGATTGGTATCCCTAGGCTGCCTTTATCCGGCAGAATGGATTTGTTCCTATTCTAGCGAGGCCTTACAATTCCCTGGAATGTCGCTCTATGCCCCGGCACCCAAATTAGGTGAATGTTGAACTGTTCGGCCATCTCCGTAAGAGACGATCGGCAGTCGAGGGCTACTAGAGAATTTATAGATATCGAAACCAAGGATTTGATGGCGCTTGGCTGTCCGAAAATATGTAGATATCCTTAACGGATATGACGTTTTTCTTGAGCCAGGATAAGATTTCTTTAATCGCCTTAATTTCCGCCTGGAACACGCTACAGTAATTTGGTAGACGGAAGGAGAGCTTAAGATTAAAAAAGATTTCGGAGAAAACAACCCCACCAACTCCATCATTGGTTTTTGAGCCGTCAGTAAGAAGTGAACTGATTCATCTTCCGGAAAGATATCTTCATTCCAGGTTGCTCTGGATGTGATAGTGACGAGAAAATTCTTGTCAACATTTAAAGATGGGGTGGTGTAGTCAGTGTTTTCGGTTGAGATCTCGAATTTTTTCAGAATAGAGGCGTGGCCAAAGTCTTTGCTTGACCACTGTGAAATGGCTTTAAGGCGAGTGGCTATGCACTCGCTGCCATTTGCTTGCTAAATATGTCAAGGGGTAATAGATGAAACAATATGTCTAGTGCCGCCGAGGGTGTTTTGCGTAGTGCACCGCTTATGCACATACTGTGCGCTGGACCTTGCTTATATGGTCGCGGTTTGTGGCCTTCTCCAAGGCTGTCCACCAGACAATTATCCCATAGGTGAGTATCGGTCTTATAACTGAGATATAGAGCCAGTGGGTTATTCGAGGTTGTAGACCCCATTTATTCCCTATAGCTTTTTTACAAGAGAAGAGTGCTATTGTAGCCTTCTTGACTCTCTCTTGGATGTTAAGCTTCCAACTAAGCTTCCTATCCAGGATAAGCCCCAAATATTTTGCTTTGTCAGAGAAAGTAAGGTTGATACCATTGAGTGAGGGAGGGTCGACTGTCGGGATTTTATATTTCCTGGTGAAAAGCACCAGATCAGTTTTGTGGGGGTTCACACCTAAACCACAACGACTCGCCCAACTGGCGAGCTTATATAAAGCATCTTGTAGGAGTTCTTTTAGAGTATTTAAGTGCTTCCCTGAGACGGCTATGGCAACATCATCTGCATAAGCGATCGCCGTGCATTCTTCACCTTCCAGGATTATCAGTAGTTCATTGAGCACCAAATTCCAAAGATAGAACACCACCTTAAGGAGTGCCTCTATTGACAGATCTTCTTGCGGTCACCACTCCCAGCTTTGAGTTGATAATCCGACCATTGAGCAGTAGATTAATCAGGTCGCCAAGTTAGCTGTCGATGAAAGCCAAGATTTTCATCATCCCGAACAAAAATGTGATTATAGTAATAAATAGATTCAAGTTCAATAATGCTGTTGAGTCAGTCTGTCGGTTGGTAGAAATATTTAAGGCAGCGGAAGATGACTAGGTGCGGAGCTTACATCAACATATCTCCAAGATTTAGTAAGAAGAACGTATGCCAAATGAATGGAACCACAGTATGATCGGTCTACAAAAATTGGAGCCTCTAAGCTGCAGTAAGTAAAATAGCATCACTATCCTAAATATCACACACAAGAACCTATCTGCCATACTGTATAAATACCTGAAACAATTCATCAAAGAACTGATTGGCTAACCGGTTTTAATCTCCGTAAGTCCACACCCACCATCATCGACATCCATCGACATCCGGTAAGAAAGTGCGATATGAATCAGTCGTCAAATGGCTATTACATGCCTGTCCAATCGCTCTTATTCTTTGTTGAAATTATATTACAATTAATTATTATTATTATTTTTGACTATTTTGTTACTGACTTTTTTTTTGTTTAATTTCCGAAAGAGGCAGATTCCATTATGTCCCATTTGCACCCTTTTAATTTTAATTTATCAATCGAATGACAAACAACATTTTCACAAAAATTATCATAACAAGCTTCGATATTCCTCGGAGAAAAGAGAACAATTTACCAATGAAATCGTTGTAAATGTAAGCCATAACATTATAATTTTTATTTTTTTTTCCCTTTGTTCTATTTGAAGTTATTCAAACAACAAACATTACCTGGTCATTAATCTTACTATATTAAAAGTCTGCTTAAATATTATGGCCATATAGTCTACTAAAAAAAAAATGTTTGTTTGTAAACACTAGAATCGAAATCCAGTTTAATCCAAACAAAATAATCAAGCAGTCTTTCTTAGAATTAAATATGTCTGAGCTTAGAGTTCGGTTTGAACAGCATCGAACTTGTTTTTAACAATGAGACATATTAGCTGGACTTCAGGTTAAAATTTTAACCGTATTGGCCTATAGCTAGGTATTACTAAAAGAAATGTGGTTTTATGGATTTATGAGTAATTGCGGTCTGTTCGGTTCGATGGCAGGTAAGCTAAGAGAGTAAATACTTGTACTTCTACTTTTTTTTATTGGAGTTGCCAGCAAGGAAAATGATAAAAAGATATTGAATTGGGGTTGGTGCAGTGGGTTAAACTTCGTATTTAAAGTTTTTGGGCCCACAGAGTATAGGCCCTTATTATTTTTTGCTCCTTATAACTTGAATTTTAACGACTTAGGTACTTCTTATATTACGAGTTTAATTTTTTTTTTAAATAGATAGCAGAATAAACAAATTAAAGAAGAGACAACAATATGGAATTTCGGATATTTAGACGAATAGAATGCGCTTGGGCTCACATGACTTCATGCGTCTTATAAATGCAAAAAAGCATCAAATTCTCACTGTTCCGCCTCGCAGATTGGATCAAATTTGGCAATCATTGCTAGAGTTGACACGGTAAGATGAGTAATTCGGAGAGCTGGATATCTAAAAAGATTAAAATTAAAAAAAAAAAAACCCCTCTTACCATTACTCGTAAGGAGACTCGCATGGTTTTTTCTCGGAATTGCATAACATGGAATAGCTAGTTGCATCAAATAGTTTTTTCGGACGAAACCCGATTTAATTTAGATGGTCTTGATAGTTAAATTACTAAATTCATGACACACGCAAAGAAAAACACTACCTGTCTCGACACCATAGCTGTGAAAGAGGTGTAATGGTATGTTGTGCGTTCTCTTATTATGAGCAATGTTAATTGCAGTTTCTGTCATCAAGAATGAAAGCGAATAACTACAAAGGCGTATTGCAAAAGGCTTTTTCTTACTACGATAAGAAGAACTTTGGACCCTTGCAATTTACTTTCCAGCAGGATAACAACCCCATTTACGCGCACGCGTGGTAAAAGGGTGTATCCGCACCCAAAACGTGCCTATACTGGGGTGCCCACCTTATTCCCCTGATCTCAATCTAATGGAAACTGTTTAGGGAAGGTTGTCACGGAAAGTATACGAGTCCGGTAAAAAAATTTCAGATGTTAAATCATTAACAGCAGCCATCAATGCCGCATGGAGCGACATTTCCTAGAGCTACCTAGAATCTCTGTATAACTCACTTCCAAACGGTATTTATGAAGTTATTACCAATAAATGCGGCTGCACCCATTATTAACTAAGCTTAACAAGATAAAAAGAAATGAATTTGAACTGAATTTTGTAACGTTTTGTTATTGATCCTTGTTTCCAGTGACTGTCCCTATTCAAGTGCGGCAAGAGAAAAATTTTTTAAGACTACATTCAAAAATTATTTGTTTAAAAATAACGGAAATATTATTTTGGTGCTTAATTTTGTTTTCACTCTATACAAAATTGAAATCAAAACATTAAAAAATGTATGTCTATACAAATATTATGTTGTTTTATTGAAAAACCGAAAAAGAGAAACAAGAAATATTTTCCCTATTCAAGTGCTCCATATGGTTCTAAATTACAAAATACAAGTAGGTAAATCTAGTAAAGGACAAACATCTTCGGTTGGACATGATATTTGTAAATTGTACATAATTGTTCTCGTTATGAATTTAAGAGAGGAAATTTAAATTTTATCATAACGAATACTTCACATTTAATCCAATTCGCGGCCCAATAACCTTACGTACCCTTTGGGCAGAAATACTTTTAACGGACAACCAGTACTTTGAAGGAAGAATATTAATACGAAAAGTAAGGCATGTCCTACTTTAGACTACGAGTATAATAGGCAAGATCTATACAAAAGAATACATTTTCTGGGCGCAGGCAAAGCTGGGTGGGCACATATTTAGATAAAACCTACAGAGTATATTCACGTATGGCGTCGTCATCAAATGCAGCCACCCGTATGAAAGCAATCCGTCTGTGGACCAGTCGACAAACTAATCACTCAGCTATTATAAAAAAAATAGAATTTATCCTAAAAGATGCTGATTACACCCTCCCCCAGTTTCAATTCAGTAAGAATTTTTAATCCTGCCTGCATATCCTTCAGGACTGACTGGGAGAGTGATGTAGTAGTAGGGGAGGAGAGGATGTTTTCTCGCAGGATTTAAATTGTACGATCTCATTCCGTCTTCCCAATCACTGTAGCGTGAAATCATGGCGATCAAGGAGCCCTGTCGTGGATACGGTATAATGTAATATCCGTAAAGGATATTGTAAATTTTACCGATAGTCAAGCCGCGATTAAATCCTTGGATTCGGTCATCTTTAAGTCCAAGCCCGCCCTCAATTTCCGCTTATCTCTTAACGAGATGGCGGAACAATTCAAAATTTACCTTCTATGGGTGTCGGGCCACAGGGACATTCCAGGGAATTGCAAGGCCGACGAACTCGCTAGGCATAGAACAACTTTGTCGATTCTACAGGAAAAGGAGAATCTATTTATGTCTCTCGATAATTAAACAAAATGCAATAAGCGCCACTAATCAAAGGTGGTCAAACAATACCGAACGCCAACAATCTTGTAACACTAAAAAGATCCTCCCTTCCAACGATTTCCGTTGAAGCTGCATGGACGAGGGAGTCTATTCTTCACCTCCTATGCACGTGGCCAGCGCTCTCAGTATCTTGGAGATTACTTCTTCGACAATCTCGGCGAACTCGCTAATGCAAGCAAGAGTTGCCTCCAACGCTACATTCTCAGCTCTTGCTGGTTCAACGGGTAGTTGTGAGATCATTAGATCCTGTGTTGTGGCCTGCCACCTTAACCTAGCTTAATCTAAAGAGTAAAAATAAAAGCAATTAGTATTTTCAAATCATAAAAAGAAACGAATAAATTGAGTGGATATTAACTAATGTCCATTACATTAGGACGAAAAGTATTTTAGGAGTAGAAGTCAATAATTCTTTTCATATTTGCGGCCCACAGGATTCCAGGATCTGATCTCGTATTTCGACGCCCTCATCACAGAAATTTCAGAGACTTTCGTTTGATATACATATTTTCCTCAGGTGTTCCCTTAGTCCCTTAGTGGCCCGTTAAGAAGCCTATCAGAATTCGTGCTGACTGGTGAAGCTAGTTGGGATTGACCCTGACAATTTCTGTTGGGAAATTTTGTCGAATTTCAATCTATAAATTATTTTTTGAGAGAATTACATTAACAACTCGAAGAAACAATCACTTTGGTAGGAATGATAGCTAATTCGAGCTACACCACTAATTTATCCATCAGACTCCTTTTAAAAAAAAAATAAATAGGCGGCGCAACAGGCGGTAGACACCCAAGGCCTAGCTTCTCGCAACCATTCGTTTTGTGTGAGTTTCAATTTTTTGGACCGAATGGAAGGGACCTAAAATTTTATGCCGAGTCCGAACGGCTGAATTGAGAAGCTTTTTCAGGACAGTCATACTCTCGGATGTTTGTCAGACGTTCGCGAGAGGTGGCGCAGTAGAAAAAACCTTAAGATGTAATTTGTGTTTTTCCGGGGATCGAACCTGGGATCCCTCGCACAGTAGTCCAGCACACTAACCACTGCGCTACTGCGCCCACTCCCACTCAGACTCCTTTTAGGTGATTGTAAATGAAATGACATTCCCACAAAAGCTTAGGCGTGATGATATGATGCTCTTGACAAGAGAATGATCGGAACGCACCTATTTACAACGCATATTTCGGCTTCAAAGATGCTGGTACACATTTACCCATTTATTTGTATAGTGTCCAGTTCCTGGACCAAACACTCCTGCACTAGTTCATTCGTCCGTTCTCCTTCAATCTGTATATACCACTTTACATCAGTGTGGTTGCTCAATCCATTGAACGTGGATTCATTGCTCTAATTTTTTTTTATTGCTGAGCTTCGTTGTGAAATTGTTTTCAAATTTTAATTTTCTGGATACTAACATCAACATAACATCACTAACATGCATCGAATTCTTATAGGTTGTTTGTGATCATCTATAGGTATCACAGAAATATCTATAATACAGTCGGAAACTATGAACATTTATCTAATGATCTTTGATTTACTCATGTCATATAACAAACAAAGGAACTCGAAACTAATTCTACAATATTTAAAACTCTCAATTATAATAGTTTTTGATAAAAACAAATGATTCTTACCTAATTATCCATTAAATTGATAGATTCACATTAGAAAAGCGATATTGTTTTATTGTCCCAAATATTGATGTAGAAATAATTGATTATAACCTCAGATTGATGATTCAACTTTAAAAAAGGGGTTTTGTCATTGAAAGAAATATTCATAACTCAGAAGAACTAATTCAAACATGGACAGAATGCATTTTTTTCTTCCCTTGCTATTCTACTGTATTTTTGTTAGTAAACTTCAATTATTGCTAATATTTTATTTTCATTTTAATAATCAATAACCTATTTATTTCTAGAGTACCGCATCTGGCTGCCCGGAAAGTTTAAATTTCGAAATGGATACTTTTTTGGAAACGGAACAAATGGAAAATGATAAACAATGTGATGATCATGATGGTACAAATATTGTACTAGATGTAATATATTAACTAGATTTAAAATATAATAGTACTCAGCATATTTTTATTCAGAGATTACTCGAACAACAATTAGGCCAATTCATGCAAAATGGTGAACTAAATATGGAAACTTTAATGGTCAAAATGACTGAAATGTTGAAGAATTCTAATTTGCAGAGTCTTGTAGAAGGTAGCACTGCATTCTTTTATTTTCATAAATATTTAAAATTTAATTTTAAATTCGTTACAGAATTCCCTTCTTACAACGGTTGTACAAGTAATACATTGGAAAGCGAGGTTTGTGACGAAGACAAGGTAATACAAATGCCTAACAGCGATATCGCGGGTACTTGTGGAGCTTTGAATTAAAGGATCGCTTTTTATGTATAGAGTCGTTTTAATTATTGCTAATTGAAAAGTGCTAAGCAATCAACTTGTCACCAACGTTTTCATTGTGTCAAAAGTGACCTTAGTTTAAATTTTACAAACACAACTTTTACAGAGGGAAGTCGTCATCTGGATACGACCAGAGTAAGATGGTTGGATAAAGACCGACATTTATCCCCTTTTAATATGAGATTTAACCCTGATTTAGACTCGTTGGTTTAAGATTGAGTGTCAATGTAGGATTTAATTGATTTTGTTACAACAGCGTCAATAAGACTCCTAGCTTTTTTAATAGGAGGAATGATTTGCATTAATAGTCCCCCCAATCCAGTAGAATTGACAATGGATCGTTGACTTCTCATTTACGTCACAATTTTTGGCAGCAACTTCGAGGTACCTAGTTAAACAATGTATCTTCCTCAGGACGTGGTTAGCTATAGTGCGCAGTGGGATTTGTCAGTGCATTTTCGTGGAAAATACATAACTTTATGCTACGTTTCCACCGGAGATTAACTCCGAGATTAGGATTAATTTTCGTTAACCTCGTATAATAAATCTTGAGATTTATCATACAAAAATTAATCTCATAAAAAGGAGATTAAAAATTAATCTCCTAAGCTAGGTAGACATGTAGACTTCGGTCTCTGAACACACTCTCCACGGGTCGAGATGTCCAAAATTAAAAACAAACAGAGCTGCATTTGACATTTAAATCATTTTTGAGCAAAAGTAAAAAATAGGTTTTTTTTTCGGTACCTAACCTAACTTCTTGCCATGCCAGTGCAATCGTTAAAACGTTCATATATATTAGTTTTCAGGACAAAATGATGCGGTAATAATATTTTTAGATTACTGCCACTCATAATTTTGTTTATACTTTTAATTTCGAAAGTAGAAATTAGGTTCGTTCGTGTACTTTCAGCACAGAAAAATGACAAATCACAAAAATCAAGAGAGAAATCTCTCAATTTCCAGAGAAGTACCTGACCGGTTTTCTTACAAAAAGTTTAAGAAATGTCATTTCGACATTCGTAAAATAAACGTTAACGGTAGAATCTACAAAATAAGTTGGATTTGAATTTTTTATAAGCTAAAATACCTATTAAACCTACTATTTTTAATGCGCTGATATGTTCTAGGAGAACATTCAATTACAACTTCTTCCTCCGACATCGTTGAAGACGAAAATAAATAGAGTTTTATTTGTCAAACTTTTGAGCTGTCACTTGATGACAGTTTTCATTTTTCAGTAAGTCGAAATTCGGCGAGTAGAAAATTACGAAAAAATGAAAAGAGGGGAAATGGATTTCTCTCTCATTTTTTTTACGTGGTCGCATTCGAACAGTTTCTTAGCAATTTTTTAATAATTTTACGTTTGAAAAAAAGTACCCGAACAAACCTATTGTTTAATTTTGTATCATTTGATACACATCGATTTGTCAGCTAATGACATCATCTGGTGAAACGTCAAATTAATCTCTTTTTTGTTGGTGGAAACACTTGAGGATTAATTTTAAACCTCTTGCACTTAATCTTGGGATTAGCGTCCGGTGGAAACATAGCATTACCTTCATATCGAACATGAAAATATAACCCTCAGATCTGTCACTTTAAAAATGTAGCCATAAAGAGATTAATCACATTAATCACTTGCGTTCGATCGTTTTATGCCGCTAAAATATTCTGCAATGGTTATCGACAAAGTCTGAGATAAATCTCGGTTAGTTGAGTCCGCCATTGGTATTTGGGCTAATGCTGCACAACAAATGGATTATATTAACAATAATTTAAAGAACTTTAAACGGTTAAAAAAGAGTCGCAAAAAAACAAAATGACAACACTGTCATTCATGATCATGGGAAATGGAATAGAAGCCACATCCCACATCAGCGTAGGTTCTGGTACAGATCTTACAAATGTGTGGATATAGGCTAGCCAAATATGTCTACTACCTATGTATATGCATGACTCGACCAATATAAGACTCCTGCAAAAATAATTTTCGAATGAACCGGGTTTAAGATGACATGGAAAACCGAACCTCTTTTTATAGACCCAGCCAGTTTGGATGGTAGAGCACTTATTGGCATCCCATCGGACAAACACTATTCAACGATCGGAAGCCTGTAAATAAAAAATGATCATAGAACAATGTCCGTAACCCAAGTCCACCAATATTAGAATATTATTTCAGACTCTTTGACTCTCCAGGTATAAAAATGACACCGCGAATAATTATATATAAAGAATTATTGCCTTAATAGTTATTTCACAATTAGCTATTTCTTTATAAATTCTTAATCTAATTATAATAAATTCTTCTTAACCCCTTAAATATGAGCAAAACAAATCTTTAGTTTGGAGGCAATGGTACATGCGGCAGTGGATTACATTCCTTCACGAAATTCCTTGCTAGGTTACACTGAGGATCATTTTTCCACATTTTTGCCGGACAATTAATAAATGTATCTGTGTTCACACAGCCCCAAATCATACTCGAATATGGACTACAACCGTCGGGTAGTTTAACATACATATTGGCTTTGATGGAATTCAGGTGTCCTCGAACTGTAAGAAGGGAAAATAAAAATATTAGTAAACAAATACAAAATGCATAGTTAGTTTGTCCTTACTGTTTCTGATGCAGTTCTCAAACGATTTCGTGATAACTGGAATAATTTCTTGATCAGTTCCTCGAATACTATTCCGAAGGAAACTGCGAACACGATCCATTTGTATTTCTCCATTTTGTAGTGCTCCGGATTCACGGTAAATGCACTCGGGATAGCACTGTTGGTTAAAAAGTGAGTAAGAAAAAATGTACGAAGCTTTCAGGCTTTATCCTTACCACATGAGCAAATGAGGGGAAATCTGGATGTGATTTGATTGCATCAATTTCTTGCATGCATTTTTGTGGAGCTGATCCTAGATCGATTTGAGGAACTCGACAGCATGAATTGATGTCCTGAAATTAATATGAATAAGAAAAAAGTAAAAGAGTAAAAGTGGTTACTTACATAGTCCTTGAAGACGGGAGGATTTGTGCAGTTAACTTCTGCATGTGAAGCACCCTGAAAAATGAGCTTATATAAGTTAATGGAACTAGAATTTCGTATGTAAATATTATCCGTAAAAAAAACTTGAGGCGATGAATTATGTGTATATAGTAATAATTTTGCTTAACACTAAATGCAGACGCATTTCTCTAAGCATTTCCAGGGATCCACTCTGTGGAGTCAGTAAAAAACATTTCAGGAATCACATTTAGCAAAGTCTGGCTTAACACACCTGGGCCCGAACATCTGGGAAGACTAGTCTTCCCAAAATTCTCCTTCAGAAAATCGCATAAACTCATTAATCTGGACAAAAATAATCCGAGGATCAGGACAGGTATAATTAGCGACCAGGGCCTCATGAAAAAACATCTTCACGGAATTGGAGTCGCACCGAACCCTGCATGTAGACTATGTCTAGAAAGTGACGAATTCTTCACATGTCGGTCCCTCTTTCGCCTCAGAAAGAATATCCTTGGCGAGGAAATCGTCACTTCAGCAAACCTTGCTGACATACCTCCAGAGAAGATCATCGTTTTCCTGACTGTCTCCGGAGTGAAAAGATGGCTCTAGAAACTCACCAGGGAAGGCACAATAGGCTGCTTTTAAAAAGGCCCCACGAAGGCTCTCCCGACTTATAATATATCTATCTAAAGCGATCCATGGCGGTGGCTATGGTGTAGTGGTTAGTAATTGGTTGTGACTCGAGCGGCACAGGTTCAAGCCCCGGTGGGGCAAGAATACTCAGACCGTCCATAAAAGGGAAACGATCTATATTTTCCCACCACTGCAACGATAGTGGCGATAACGGGCCCTGAATCTGGTCTGTTGTAAATATCTCCTAATGCGATTCATATAAAAGCCCAGCCCAGCAAAGATAATGACAGCAATAAAGTAATTCGCTATAACTTGCGCTTAATATGCCCCAGAATGTACTTTCATTTTATTGCATTAGTCACCAGTGTTACCATATTATTTTTTCCGCTACATTAATTTTCTGTAATTAAATCTCTATGTATATATATAAAACAAAGTGGAAAAAACTGTATGTTTCCCTCTGTCGCCCGTAATTTTCAACCAATTTAGTTGATTTTTTTTATAAATGTCAGTAATTACGGTGGTCGGTCAATAGGCTAAACAAATTCAAAATTGGACAAAGGGGCGTGGCACCGCCCATACAAAAAAAAACCTTCAAAATCGTATATCTCGAAAACTACAAAATCGATTGAGCTCTAACTTACAGGTAATGTTACGTATTGTCCGTGGAGTGCTTCTGTGAAGATTGGTCAAAGCTGGACAAAGGGGCGTGGCACATCCCATACAAAAAAACATTAAAAATCGTATAACTCGAAAACCACCGAATGGATTGAGCTCAAACTTACAGATAATCTTAGGTATTGGCCCTGAAGTGCGCCTGTGAAGATTGGTCAAAATTGGACAAAGGGGCGTGGCATCTCCCATACAAACAAAAACATTCAAAATCGTATATATCGAAAACCACCGAATCATTTGAGCTCAAACTTACAGATAATCTTAGGTATTGGTTGTAGAGTGCTTCCGTGAAGATTGGTCAAAGTTGGACAAAGGGGCGTGGCACCTCCTATACCAAAAACACATTCAAAATCGTATATCTCGAAAACCACCGAATCGGTTGAGCTCAAACTTACAGATAATCTTAGGTATTGGTTCTAGAGTGCTTCCGTGAAGATTGGTCAAAGTTGGACAAAGGGGCGTGGCACCTCCTATACCAAAAACACATTCAAAATCGTATATCTCGAAAACAACCGAATCGATTGAGCTCAAACTTACAGATAATCTTAGGTATTGGCCGCAGAGTGCTCCTGTGAAGATTGGTCAAAGTTAGACAAAGGGGCGTGGCAGATCTTATACAAAAAACATTCAAAATCGTATATCTCGAAAACCACCGAATGGATTGGGCTCAAACTTACAGATAATCTTAGGTATTGGCCCTGAAGTGCTCTTAGGTATTGGTTCTAGAGTGCTTCTGTGAAGATTGGTCAAAATTGGACAAAGGGGCGTGGCACCTCCCATACAAAAAAAAACATTCAATATCGTATACCTCCTAAACAAAAAAAAATCTTCTATGGGGTGAAACTCGATGAAGTTATCTCTATAACCGCTGGGCCGATTTTCATGAGTCTTTTTTTGTTTTGTTCGCATTGCTGTATTTCAGGTTTAGGTAGAAAGAAAGTTCCAGTTTATTCTCATTTCTCGCATTTTACGAAAGAACATCTGTGCATGGGCCAAGTCGGCGGGTACAGCTATCTCTATAGCTATATATAAAACAAAGTGGAAAAAACTATATGTTTCCCTCTGTCGCCCGTAATTTTGAACCAATTGAGTTGATTTTTTTTAAATGTCGGTAATTACGATAGGCCAAAAAATTGAAAAATAAAAATTGTAAAAAGCAATAAAAGGCCTGGCGAAGCCGGCGGGGGTTCAGCTAGTTAATAATATATACCAAAAATATAAATGACGCAATAGGTCCACCTGCAATTGTCTGCCTAGCTTTTCTCAACCATTCTTGAACTTGAGTTTATAGGAATTTTATGCAAATTATGAAGCCATATATGTATAAATTTAAGAATTAAAGAAGAATGTGAGCCGACCGACAGCTTCATAGTTTTCTGCAGAATTTTCAATATTGCAACGGACATACTTCATTTACAATAAATGGTGTCTCTTGGTTTCGCACTCATTTCGACAATTTAAAGATAAATCGACCAAAAAGAAAGACATGGAAGTAAACGTCACTGGTTTTTTTACATTTCTACTTGAAGGACTATTTTTATAAGTGACATAATTTTAAAGGAGTTAAGCTAAGAACAAGCGATTGTCAGATCTTCCAGTGAAAAATATGTCCCAAATGTCTTACAACCGTCTGAACTCACAATTTCGACCTCCATCTGACGATTGGGCATGCTTTCCCATGAAAGTCGTGTCGGGCGGGACAAAATAAATAAATAAATAGTTGGCGCAACAGCCGTGTGTGACACTTTAGGCCTAGCTTCTCACAACCATTAGTTTTGTGTGAGTTTTTATTATTGGAACGAATGGGACCTACAATTTTATGCCTAGTCCGAAAGACTGAATTGAGAAGCTTTTTAATGACAGTTATACTTTCGGATGTTTGTAAAACGGTCGCGAGAGGTGGCTCAGTGGAAAACACCTTAAGATGCAATTTGTGTTTTTCCGAGGATCGAACCTGGGACCCCTCGACCAGTAGTCCAACACACTAACCACTGCGAGCCACTACGATAAGATTAGATTACACTGAAAATCCCTTCTCTTTTCTACTCACTTAAATTCTAACTGTTTCGGCCATCACGATTTTCATGGGAAGGCATGTGCGGCCTAGCACAATGAAATTTCCAGACTTTGGGACAAAATCTTACTATCGTACGGAAAATTTTGCGTTGTAAGGTAGTTGGTAAGAGCATTGATAGATCTGGGTAATGTTTTAAGATCTGACAAATTTGTCTGTACTTTATGATAATGACAATAATCCTATTTTATAATTTAAATTTTGTCATTTTGACATTCTCCTTCATTTACTTTTCTTTGTACATATTCCCATTTAAAGTAGTTAAACTTATGGTAATGGATGACAGGCAGTAGAACTCTCAAAAAACGATCATTCCGAGCTGATTTTTTTTACAAATTTATCAATCTGCAGTTAAAATTGTACACCTTATTAAAAAATAAAAACAGCCATTGAGCAAGGTATGCTGTTATGCAATTGAAATAAGTCAATTTCTTAGATTTAAAACCATAGTAGAATTGGATGGAAGTAATCCAGCTTAAGCCTGTGTGCAAATACATCAAAATTGAATGCCGTGGAGTTGGCCATAAAAAGATTAGTGGCCCTTTTCAAGCGCTTAACTTAATTTACAATCGCTTTAAATCGATCGGATTAGAATTGCACAGAGGGTCTATTGAACACGTTCCTATCAAAAATGATAGAAAAAAATGGACCTTAGCAAAATAACAAGTAACGAGTATTTACTCGATACTCTTGGTTCTAACGAGTAAAAGCAAAAATTATTTCAGAAAAGTTTTTTTTTTGCGAAAAGAAAAGAGGAAACCAAATTGTGAGAATGAGGATTGAGGAGCACTTTAAAAGCTGGAATGTTGTCGCAGAAAATTTCATAAAAATTGGTCATGTTAAACGCATGTCCCCGACCAGGATTCCATGACGTGCTATGGTATCCGTACCATCAGGCAGGCGTCCTCTAGGTACACCTAGGATGAGAAGGTTAGATCAAGTTCATTATTTCTCCTTTACCCGTATGGGGATGATTTGGAGTCGATGGCGGAGGATCGAGAGCTATGGAGGGTCCACTTGGGCAACCTACACCCGCGACCCACTTAATGGACAAGGGGACCATTTGAAAATGAACGAATGAATGAATGTGCAGTGTTCACTGCCGTTTGAAATAATTTAGTTTTAAATTTTCCATTCTCTGAGATTTTATTTATATCCAGTGCTGTGTCCTACTGGGAAATAGGCAAACATTAGGTCTGGTTCCTCTTAATTTAAGGGTTAAGTAGCTCTTGATAAATCGGTTTTTAGGTACATTCCACAAAGTCACTTTCACTATTCCTTATGTCAAAGTGAACATAATATTCGATCTATTAAATGACACGTTATATTTAAAAACTAATTTGAAAAATAACAGTTAATATGAATTTCACTTTTCCTTATTAAATGAAAACAGATTCAACTCACAAAACAGAAAATAGCAATCACCAGAACGTATGCCAACATGTTGCTAATATGTGAGAAAGCGTACTCTCGTCAACATAGAACAGAAAAATGAAAACTAACTTCAAGCCAGTGATTGATGGCACATTTATACAACTTCTAAAATTTTAAGCAAGTACCTACAGCAAAAATTACCTTGCCTCAATTTTGTGTGATGTGAGATTTTGAAGGTCATTGAAAGACCTTTCTGATATCGCACGCAATGGCTAATTTCAACAAAAGATCGACATGACCTACAATATTTTGGACATTAATAGAATTAATGGTAAAAGTTTAATTGGGTGAAACTATCTAGATTTGGGCATTTTCATTTCTCTCAATTTGTACAGTTGGTTAAGTACATACCTATATGTATTATGTTCTGGAATTTTTGAGTTTGGTTAATCCCCGTTTTTTTTAAATGGCTACACTATGAGTAACAGTCTAATTAGTCTTCTATAATGAAACCAGATTTCAACGTGATGAAGCTAAGAATTAAAATGTTTATTATTGTTTGTAAAAAAGCATATTCTTTGTTTTTTAAAGGCGTATGGGTACCTACTGAACTCAATCGGGAAGAGTGAAAAACATGCAGATTTCATGGCTACAAGCTATACTATCGCGCCAAATAATCTATCTAACTCTGTTTACTGCTTTTTTATTGTTTTCCTAAAATCAGTAGGTATTTATAAAAAAATTATGATTTCCGATGATATCAAAACAGCATACTCCCCTTACAATTAAATATTGATTGACTCTGCATCAGGCAATCCGACATTTAGGTACTTACGTTTCAAAATCCGAAGGTACGCATGCGATAAGGATTAACTATAACGATTGTGAGAAAAATGCTGAAAGGCTGTAAATGTAATAACCTGCTTTCGAGAACCCCTCCCCTATGCCTATAAAGCAGCTTTCAAGTCCTTCTCACAGGGGGAACGGATAACGCAGGAGACTACTGGCAGATTGCAAGCAGATGTGCTATTATATGACTTTTTCTTTTTCAATAGTGCGCAGGGAAGGTGTCAACATGGAAGGCACTATCTTCAACAGGTCCGTTGAGCTATTGGGGTATGCGTACGGCGTTAGGCAATAACGCCCAAGGAAATAGCGCCCAAATCGATTTGGAAATAACGCCCAAAAGAATGCATAGCGCCCAAAAATAAACAACAAGGTGGAAATAAAGCCCAAAAATAATTTTCAGTTTAATACGTATGGGGGGGGATGCTGCCCCCTACAACCCCCCTGCTTGGGGATACTGTCAGATTTGGAGTATGAGCGAAATTGGTTATATTGAAGGTTTTTTTAGCGGTACAAACTCCCACCTACTCCAAAATCCAACAGAAAACCCAAGCAAACCTATTTTGGGCTTTACTGCTTGTCAAAAAAACGAACCCTGGAAAGGAAATAACACCCAAAATGGCGAAAAATTTTGCACAAACAACAAATTGAACAAGAGTCTTTTCACGGCGATTAAAGAACAGGCGACATTTTTTGGCTTTTAAATGGCTCTGATATTTATGGAGAATCGCCTCAAGCGAACTATTAAGTCAGCCTTGGCAAAACTCGTCCATATTCCAAGCTGAAGTCCTTGCCATTAACCATTGCGCTAGAATAAAACTAAGTTCTAATACAAGTGGTAAAACTATATTTATCTTCTCAGACAGCCAAGCAGCTCTCAGAGCCCTTGATTTATATGTCATAAGATCGAAACTGGTTCTGGAAACATATATCCCAACATTTTCCAACAGAAAATCCCATTACCTCATTAATCTGGACAAAAATTATCTGAAGATCATGACAGATTTAATTAGCGGCTATGGCATCATTAAAAAACATCTTCCCCGCATTGGAGTCGAACCAGAACCTACATGTAGATGTGTCTAGAAAGTGTCGAATCCTCTCTTCACATACCTACTCCGGCCCTCTTTCGCCTCAGAAAGACTATCCTTGGCGAGGAAATCGTCACTCCAGCAAACCTTGCTATCTATCTTGTCTATCTTGAGTTCTAAAATTTATTCTAAAGGTTAAAAATTCTTAAGCCTTAATTTGACAATAGACTAAGTACCTACATGCTATCAACAAAGAAACCAGCATCAAGCCAACGCGAAACGGAAATAAACACATGGCTATAGGGGTACATCCCACCGTTTCCCGCGCAAAATTCGCTCCCGATTTCGCATATGCGCGTTGGTTTGAGCACACCTTAAAATTTGTGAACTCCGCAAATGACACCCTAGTGGAAATCCAACATTGACGTAATGTATGCTCTACAAAACCCTTATCCTGCCATTTCTGCTTTATGGCGCCGATTGGCGGACGATAAGCAAGAAGTGAGAGCTGATACTAGGTTCCGTCGAAAGAAAAATACTTCGGTGGATTTTCGTCCCGTGTACGAGGAGGAGCGAACTCTACGAGCCAACTCTACTAAAAAGTCAAAATACGTCGACTAGATTGGATTCGTTTGCCAGCCCACAGGTTCGCGGATGGCAGAGCGCTGTCTCGATAACTGGAAGCATCGCGCCAGGGATCGCAGAGGAATGAAGGCTGCATCAGTGTCTCCGGCAGAGACTCTCGATAGCCCGGTTAAGTAAATAAGTAAGGGCCAAAAGAGCCTCTAGTTCAAACGCGCGATCGATGAGATGGAAATGTTTCGCCTACATTAATGACTAGAAGAAGTCGGTCCGACGAAAGCATAAGTATCACATGCCCACAATTCGCATCTAAGGCCCCTATTGTGTGTGTCGATTGTTGATCGTTGATCGACAACTGTGATTGTCGATTGCGATTGATATTTGTCGATTTGACAGTCGCTTGTAGTCAAATGTCTGGTCGATGCTTTCTCTTGGAAGTGAAATGTTGTGCGTACGAATAGCTATAATCAATCGACGCAATCGACAATTGTCGTGACGATCGCTGATCGACAATCACAATAATGGCCCAAGTTCCGATATCCCCGTCTGAGAAATCCGCAGGCGTACCATGGTAACAACAAGGTAATGGTTCGAGTCTATGTTGGCAGCTCCGAATATTCTAACATTAAAAATACTGGAGAAGTAAGTGTCTTACGTCGATCCATAATCAAGTTGGATGACGGTTTTATGATCTGGTGCAAGCCATTTTTCTTTATGAATGAAAGGAAACCGTGTGTTAACTATTATTGTGACATTACGTCCCGCTGCAAAGTCTAGCCTAAGTCTATTTCCAAACGTGGTGTCGTGTGGGCTATGCTCTTCTATCATATTATCAAAGATGTCTCCTTTCCTATTTTGTCGTCAAAATCACAAAAGCTGATTTTAACTCAATACTGGTAGTAGTACTAGCTAACATATCAACTTTTATCGTAACATTTGGCGCATAGCATGCCAATGTTAGCTGATTTAGCCTTGATTCTAATTGTTATAAGGCGTCCGCTGACGTGTCGATAGCTCAAGACTTTATGCCTAATCGCGATCTGTTTAGCATCCGAACCAAATGTCTTTGTCATTTTTCCGTTTCAAAGAGTAGTCAACTGTAAATCCATAATTATCCGAGGCGCTTGCTTCCTTCGTAACCTATCATTTTGTCCATGGAGTTGTAGTCAATCCCAACCAATACACAACCTCCCAACTTAGAGGCCCAGGCTTGTTTGTTTGACTCTAGAATAACAGGCCAGATATTGGGACCCAGTATGATTTTTACAGTAGGTAGGTAGGTAGGTAATTGGGTGCTCTTGTGGCGGCTGCCACAGCTTCACTTAGACCAGCAGTTGGGTCCATTGTGTCCAGTCACGGGAACCTTCCATTTCATACCTGTTGGAGACAAATAATATACCGCTTTTGTTTGAGTCGCCTAGATTTAGTATTAATCACAGGCAATCGCAAGCTCTCGTGTCCGGATTTCCGGCTTGTCCTAGGAGTAACCGAAGGGTTTTGGAGTTTGTTGACCTACTGGAACCACCCCGATTTGAGTATGAATCTCAGGAGTTCTTTAAGATCAACATTCTCCAGATCTCCTAGCTCATCGAAGAACAAGCTGTTGATAATCCTCTGTCTACCGTTTTTAAGGGCTGGGCATTCGCAAAGCAGATGACGAACAGATTCTATTTCTTCAACGTCTCTGCAGCTTCTGCAAAAGTCATTATGCAGTATACCCAGCCTTTCCGCGTGTACCCCTATCGCACAGTGTCCAGTTATGACCCCTGTGAGTATGCGGATATCTTTGCGGCTAAGTCCGATCATGAATTTGGATCTCTTTTTGCTCACTTCTGGCCATAATTCTTTTGCATGCCTGCAGGTATTGAGATTGGTCCAGCGTAGATTTGTTCTACTCAAGGATTCAATGTCAATCTTCCTAGCAACCGTGCTTAGCGGAGTTTTTACAGATCTTAGGGCCATTGATGCATGCATCTTCGACCCGTTCCTTGCAGTCTCATCCGCCTCTTCATTACCCGGAATATCCATATGCCCCGGTACCCAGCATAGGGTCACCGTGTTGGCTTGCGATAGTTCGTCCAGGTATTTCTTGCAATGACTTACTGCCCTCGACTTCACCACGACTGACTCCATGGCTTTTATGGCCGCTTGGCTGTCAGAGTATATAGTGACTTGTTTATCGGCGATATGTCGTCTCATTAGGTCCTTTGCCGCTAGGGTTATAGCAGCAATTTCCGCTTGAAACACACTACAGTCATCGTTGATCCGGAATGATTCTCGCAGGTTTAGTGTTTCGCTGAAGATGCCCGCGCCCGTACCAACATCCATCTTAGAACCATCGTTATAGAGGGCTATCTCCCCTTCTTCTGTAACTGCATTATGCTCCCATTCACTTCTGTCCGGAATTCTGGTTGTGAATCTCCTTTCAAAAGCGAGTGTGGGTGGTAGATAGTCTGTAGTTATCTTCTCCTTCGCCGCGCTCCATTGTGCTTCGATGGACGCGTGCCCATAGGATTATTTTTACAGTAGCTTGGTACTACATCTGTTTTTTTTATACAACATAAATGTGACTACTTCATGGCTCTGACGACTGGCCGACTCAATGGAATCTCCAAAAGAAAGTGAAAGAAAAGGTTTTGTAGAAATGTTTGTTTTCGAAAATTATTCATGGAACGGATGTTCTTGCTAGAAAGTGAGCACACATCGCGATGCCTATTACCAATTTGTAATTAAATTAAAAAATTTTCTTGTTCTCTACTTTAAAAATTATCTTATTTCTTTTACTGTAAATTAGCTTGTACAAAACAAAACATTGGCGAAACGTTCACTGCTATCGTTGTCGTAAGCGACTTATGTGTCGTGCCGTTTTAAAGTCATCATCAGCAACATTTTAAAATTGCAGTGCACCAACAAAAAAAAAAAAGACAGTGCCATTAATAATTAATGTTAAACAAAATTTCGAGTATCCGGTAAAGACACGACACATGGGTCGTATTAATCGTATACGTCAAACGACAGCAGAAATAGAAAAGATTATCCGAATTCGCAATGCGAATTTTATTTCACTCAATGAATGACTGATAATGAAGAAGAAGGGACTCGCTTCTGCTACCGGTGTTGACGCATCTTTCGCTCCTGAAATGTGACAAATTTACTTCCAGCAGACTGCAACAACTGATTCAAATGCAGGGTCAGCGATGCTCCCAACGGCGATAGTTCGCGCATTGCTCGGTTCTGTAAGAACAAAAAGCATAAGCATTTTGAATCTCAGAATATCAGTAACCTACCTCAAATGGTGACAACTTGGCCATTTTAAAACGCTGCAACGCTTCGTGCATACGCACAGCTCTGGTCTCTAGTTCAGTTGTCGTTGGCGGGAATGAACTCCAGAAATGTTTCAGCAGTTCACTTAAAGATAAATACAAATTTCTGAGCTCCTTTTCCACGTCGGGTGGAACAAGTTCTAAAAGAAAAACAACAAATTGATCCACAAGATTCTTGAAAACATTTTCAAAATATACTTACGTGCCAGTGATTGTTCTTGGAAACCACGCATCAGCGCACCGCCTGGACTTAGTTCGCCCAAGGCATTGACAGCCGCTGTAGAACTCACAGGACACCGTTGCTGTGACCTGTGATTCCAGCTTTCGGCGACACGGATCAATTGATACTGGGTTTCATCAAGCTCTCTAGGATCGTCGTGAGTGTCTTGGTGCGAAATAGGAACTGGTCCGTGCATATAGCGCTCGCCCTTGGCTAAATCCAGTTTTTGTGACTTTTTAACAGCGCCCTGTGAGACTATGTCGGTTTCATATGCAACAGGCTCGCCAAGATCCTCGTAGGAAATTTTCTCAATGATTCGCATCCTTTTTGGCTGTTTTTCTGGACTGCAGACATCGCTGGCGGCATTACCATTCGGCTGTAGTTTGCCATGGTCTTTGTGTTTGTTCTTGTTGCTCATTCCATTCAAGACATTCTTGTTTGCGTCTGTTTTGGACGTAGATGCTTGTTGATTGGCCTCAGCTGCCCCTTTGGAACTGTTCGCATCTGTACATGTTTTCAAAACCATAATAGAGTGTTGATTGAAACGTTTGATCATGTTCTGGTGGATAATGTTGCCACTATTCACGAGATGCCTGTCGCCAGCGACACTTCCAAAACCCTCCTCCAGTGGCACATCTTCGAACTGTCGCAGATCAAGTAGTGGATCTCCTGACCCCTGCTGGACGGCGACACGCAATACCTGATCGTCGATTTTACCGCATTCGCTGAAAATATCTTTGGTCCCCGCAGTAATGCGATCTCGGTGGAAATAGTGCGATTGAAAGAACTTTGTCCAGAATTCCGACTCGGACAGCTTAGACGGAACGTTCTCGTGATGCTTACGTTTTACGGCTGGATATGTTTTGAATATGCAGTGTATAATGTCGGCGGTTAGATTGTATTTGAGACCATTGCAGCCGTCTGTCTGGGGCTTGATGTCGGCTAAAAAGGCACCCGACACACCTAAAGACGTAGGGAATGTCAAAAAACATACGATATTGCAAATAGCGGTCACCTACCAATTTCCTGCTTTGTAGCATTTTTCTTTGCTGTGTACTCCTTGGCGTGTGTTGCCCAAAATTCTTCACTTGTTAGCACCTGTGTTATCACCAAATCTTTATACAGCTGCAACAAATTCGGATTCTCGGATAGAATACGATTCTTCTCCTCGAGTTCTTTGTCGACCTTCCGTTTAAAGTTCGGCAACAACTGCTGCAGCAGTTCCTTCACCTTATCACGATCAAGCAGTTGTGCGGATAGTCCGTTTCGATTGACAAAATGGAATGTCGAGCTGTTACCATCGTGGAGAACAACTTGCAATTGAATCTTTGGTTTCCCCTCGGGTGAGATTTTTTGCACTGGAAATAAAAAGCACATTAAGTTGTGTGAATGAAATTAACATTAATTTGTCTGCCTTGTTCTACTTTGAGATAGATAATATGTCCATTAACTTAAATTTTAAGAAGGTCCATAGGTACTTAATCAATTTTCTATTTCCCAAGTATCCGTAGATACATACACCACTGTGTGGTTTCCTTGAACTAAACAACATTGTCCTAATTCTTCAGGAAAACTCTTTTGGTTAAGATAAAACTGGACCAAAAGTTAATTAGAGGAGAACCACTACAAAATGCACTCACTTTTTATTTCAGCAAATCGATGGGACACCGCTACTGTATCGCGATGCTCTGCCATCCAAGCGAGGCGTTCGTTCATTACGTAAAGGGTGCCATCGCCCTTTTTATACCTGACTTCGCCCATCTGAAGCAACACATCCTCGCTGCTGGTCGTCATCTTTGTCTTTTCCAAATCGTATATTTCACTGCTGATATCGAAAAATACTCTACCGATAGATATATTGCAAAAATCGGTCAAAGAAAATATACGATTTTATGACAAATTAAAAAAGACCCTGCAAAGAAAACAACACAAATTTTTATTTATTTATGCAATCAGTAGATCAAACAAAAAATTGTTGAACTTTTTTTTTCTTTTTTTTATCTATGAAAATCACAACCCACTTTTTCCAAGTCTCAGAAAGTACAAAATAAACGAAAATTTCAATTAAATTTCTATTTCCACGGAAGTGCTACAAAATTACTTGTATTTTCCACAACATTTAAAAGCAAAATACTAAGTAAATATTAGAAAATTTAATAAAAGTTTCACATCACTTGAAGACCAACCTCAGCTCGGAAGGCCGCCATTTGCAAAATGCATATTTAAATGTCAAATTCGCTGTCAAACGGTAGAGCAACGTTCCCATAGCGTCTCTTCTAAAGTAACTGAATTGCAGCAACAGAAAATGAAAAAGGCGATATTGAAAACTTTTATTCACACATCAAAATAATGTGGAAAGAAGACAAAAAAAAACCGCCAGAGCACGTTAGATTTTAGATAATGCGCCAGCGCCAGCGTTCTCTGAAGAAATTTAAGCCAAAACAGAATACAAAAACAAACTCCACTCTTCTCAGCTGTTTTATATCAAAAGTCAACGGAACGAATGGAACTAGAAACGCAGAGTTGATTCACTCGCTACAAGGCTACAAAAATAGCGATGTGCTATTTCGGTTTGGGTGTGTTGGTTAGGTGTGGTTTGAGTTAGTAGAAAGTGCCTATGTGCCTATAGCTTTTTGATAGGTAGGTAGGTACTCATCTCGTCACAAGTCACAATTTAAGACAGTGTGTCAAATATCCTCGGATAATTTTCTATCCTGCTCCGAGAGCAAGATAATAAGTTATCCTATCGGCTAATTATTTGAACGGTCTGTTGCTTCCTTTTTTCTTGAATACCTATTGAAGAATAAATAACAAGCTGAATTTCAAATATTTAACAACTCAAAATTCGATGAATCTCTGTTTTAAGATTGGAGTTTGGAGAATTCCTTTTTTTGAATACTTTCGTAAGTGCCAGAAAAATAGCCGAAGATAATGAATCATTTAACGCAATTGACATGGCGCGCCATGTCGTATTAAATATTCATAAATGAATTTGATTTTGTGAAGTTTTCAAATTCTGGCAGTATGCATGTACCTACTCACTACTTGCTAGGCTCCCAAAAAATATAGAAACTGTGATCTCCTACTGGCAGGGCTACATGCAATTACAAAAAGTCATTGTTTGTATTTTTGACTACCCTATTTCCCTATTGATAAGTATTTAATGACCCGAACACCCCATTTTAATCCAAGTTAATACAGTTCGCGCGGAGCTGAAAATTATATGATATAGCGAGTTTGCTAAAATTTGTTGGTGTAGAGTTGCAGACTGTGTAGAAAATAAATGACACATGATTTTAATAAGACTGCATACCATGTGGTCATATAATGGCCATTTTTACCAGTTATCGATGTCAAAATATTTCGTGTTCTGTAATGGGCATACCATACGCATAGCGCATACCATAAATTCTCAAATGACCCAAATGCCACATAAGAACGTGCTGGTTTTGACAGATAAGCATGACTAAATAGCAAATAGTGAGAATAAGAAAGAATTTAAAACAATTATTGTATTTAAATTTTTTATATTTTCTCTGCTATTGTTTTTTTTTTGTTATTCCCCATCAAAAAATCATTGTTTAATTATTAGCTTAATTTGCTAGTACATTCGTCTCTTGTCACTTGGACAATAGAATGTACATTACTATTTCATACTTATTTATAAATTAATTTCTTAAATTCAAAAATTGTGAACTCAAAACATTGTATGAAATAAAGTATTTAAAATAAAAAAAAAAAAAAAAAAAGTATGCCAAAATAATGCCCATAATGAATATATGCTGAATATTAAACTTTAGTGATGCCATTGTTATCATTGTTGATAAACAAATATTAAAGTGTTGTCGTATGTGATGCAGATTTTTTTTGTTTACGGAGACTGATGCCCAGTTGCACAGGGGCCACTTAAGTATCGATTCTCCCTAAAATTCAACTCAAGGGTCGATTTCTGTTTCATACTGCCATATTTAATTATAAAACTTAAGTGACCAACATTGGACACCTATGTTTTAACTTCTCGTAACTCTGACAGGTAGCAAGCTACTCAGCTGTCAGCGAGTTGACATATTTTATATATATAATTTTGTGGAGAAAAAATGTATATCTGTTTTTGTTGGCTTAATTCTGAAAATATATATTTGTAAAAATGGATTCAGATTATGATTTAGTTTTTGGAAGTGACTGCGAACAAAATGTTGGCGAACTGCTCAAAATGATAAAGTTAGGTCTTCAATGGCATAATGAGAGCGATAGATGGATGTGTTGTGTAGTGTAGTGTACTGACAGAACCAAATAAATTATATTCTATAATGCATTACTAATAAACGAAGTAGAAATAAGTTGCTACGTAGCAGATGAACAATAATTAAAAAATGAATTAGATAAATTACATAATATGAAGAAAATTCTCATCTCTGAGACTAAGGCATAAGCCCCGATGATTATCCGGGCTAAGACCATATAGGATTGTAAAAAAACACGCCTTGATGCCAGAAAATGGTGTAGAGGTAAACTAGATAGATTCATAGATTCACCCATCAGATATGACGGCGAAAGTTTCGTGGCTTTGAAAAATGCTATAGTACTTTATTGTAAGTGTTGCCATTCTTTTTTAAAATGTATTTTATTTTCATATCTGCTATCAGTTTTTTTTTTTTTTTTTCAATTTGACACACTATACTTTTTTGTTAATTAAATAAATTAAATATTAAAATTTGCCGCGAAAAAATCGATTTTTTCAAATTTTCGGTCTTTTCTTCCTTTGAAGTATACCTTTTCTTTACCATTTATCGAAAGTAAACATAACAACGAGTAAGTGAGCCAAAACAGTGTAGTTTTAAGAGTAATCGCAGTTAAAAAGTCGCTTTTTCTTGTTTAAAAATTAAATTTAACAACAACCTTGTTATTTATTGTTTGTTCAGGACTGAAACCTGTAATTCCGGATAATTAAAACAACGATTTTTTTGTTCGGGAAAAAGAGCATTGCTCAGAAAAAACCCGGTAGTTTATTTTGCTGGCCAAAAGCTGCTAGCTCGCTGGCGCTGTCTGAAAAGACTAAAAATATAAAGTACATGAAATGTCAAAGTGACAGTCGTACGCGCAGTAGCACGCTGTCATAATATATTGTAATAGACTATTGAGTTCTGTTTCCTTATACGCTTGCTGTAGTAGACTATCAAGTTCTGTTTCCTTTGACATTAGGTAAACTTGTATGCTGGCATACGATATATTGTTAATTATTTCCATCTGAAAAAAATACTGCCTTTTTACAACTCTAAAAGGTATTCTTTGCCCAAGTTTCAGCTTCATAAGAATTTTTTTCTAAAAGAAAAAAAATTAAAAACTAAAAAACCCGCTTTCCGACATTTTTTCGAAAAAAATTGAGGTTAAAGTGAAAATGTTTAATACAAACGTTGTAGATCTTTTTATTTCCTAAAAATTGTACTTATAACTTTTTTAGATAGGATGCACAGTTTAGCCAGAAATCGCGAAAAAAACATTTTCAACCCATAAAAATACACCCCATTGCACTACAGATAGCCGCTATGGAAGAAAGACTCCCGGTCTCCGTATCCAAGTAGCTATTCCACAAAAGCTTTAGAATTTCTGATATCGCACACCTTATTTCACAAGAATAAGAAATTGAAAATCTTTTTATTTGTTTGGCTTATTGTCTGACATATAAAAGCTACAGCTATTATACTTTTAAGAACAGTTTCTATCAAACACTCACTCGTGTCGCATATAGTCGGAAGTTTGTCTCTGTGAAATCAAAAATGATTTATTTGAATTTCCTTCTATAATTAAATTTGAAAAAAGCACAAGAATGGCTGCTGTGCAAATGACAACGGACCAACTGCAGCAGTTAATTGAAGCCGTTCGTTCTGCAGCTGCATCAACTGCATTAGTGAGTGCTACAGCTGTATCACCAGCAAAACAGTCGAAACACAGTTTCGCTGATTGTAATGCTCGCTTTGGAGGTGATCGCGACCACAATGTCGTTGATGAATTCATAACATCCATGGTAACCTACAAAGAAGTTGAGCACATTAACGATGATGACGCATTACGTGGAATATCTTTACTTTTCTATGGACTTGCGTCCACATGGTGGCAAGGAGTGAAAAGGGAGGCCAAAACATGGAGCGATGCTATCGAGCTGATCCGCAGTCATTTCTCACCAACGAAACCGGCTTATCATATTTATATGGACATATCGGAAGCAAAGCAGCCCGAGCGGACTTCCATCGATACATTTGTATGTCAGAAACGTGCTCTGTTCGCTCAACTGCCTGAGGGACGTCATGATGAAGAAACTGAAATCGACTTGATTTATGGACTGTTACATATCTCCTATAGAAAGAATATACCGCGTCACGATGTGAAGACATTTCGAGACTTGCTGGAAAAGGGACGCATTATCGAACGCAACTACACCGATTCGTATAGGGCTGCAGGTCCTTTAGAATAAAGTTGGATAATTGCGTAGCAGCTTGAAGTAATCCCGAATCGGTCAAAATGGAAGGCTATCAGCATCATGGTCAGCTTAAGCTTTAGCTTCTTATAAACGACAAGCATTTAGAAGGTCCGCGTTGGGCTGTTTAAAGATGTAGCCGATATGGAGTCGATACTAATCATCAGAGAAAGAAGTTTCAAAATGTTTAACTACAGCTAATAACAAAATCGAATTTGTCTTAAATATTATTAATTAAAATATTTATTTGCTATTTTTACTTGTTTGCTCTATGAATAAATAAACTAAATTTTAAACAATATGAATTACTATTTTGAATGAAAATAAATTCGTAGATAGGTGATCGTTTTATTTTAAAAGAAATGAAATCTTTTTTTTTTCATCAAAGTCTTCTCGTTGTCCGCGCTCGTAACCTTCCAGAACGACTCTCTAGCTGTCCGACAAAACGTCATCCAATTGGGTAGGTACATTCAAACAGATCGAGGGGATCCTTCTCAACTTGTCCAGTAGATGGCGTTGCAATTGGGTCATTATGGCTTTTGTTTTACTATAAGCAAAACAAATTAACAAATTTACAATTAATAAAATTAGCAAAAAGGTTCGTATAGGTCCTAGCGGTATAACTTCTAACGCTTCTCATAATCATATGTTTGTGCGAGATTTTCTTTTGGGACGAAAAAAAGGAAAAGGACCTACAATTTTGTGCTATAAGCCGATTGGCTAACTTGAGAAGCTTTATCAGGACAGGGAGTTGAACTTGAGACTTAAGCAGACTAAACAGTGAGCCACTATGTCCACTATAAATGAACAAAGGATCTTTTTAGAAGGTTGTAAATTATAGCAATGGGACATAATGGACAAATGGACGATAATCTCTCGTAACAATATTAAGGGCATTCACTAAATCTGATAAATTTATGCAGCTCGTAAATGTATAAATTTCTGCGGTGCTATAAGTGAACACCCCTCGGAAATGTAATTGCGTAAATCGCGTAAATCGCGTAAATCGACTGTAATATCTGAAATCAAACAAACAATTCATACGACTGTCTGTCAAAGTTTGACATTTGTGATTTGCGTAACTTTCCGCGGCTGATTTCCGAGCCCAAATCGTCTGCGTAAACTATTCTCCATACAAAATCTGACAGTTGATTTACGAGGTGGTAAATTTCTGCAGTTTACGCAGTTTATGAGGCTTTTACGCGTTTAACTGAATATCCTTATTATGTCCAAAATGGTACACGTGGGCTGTATGGCCTCAAAGATCATGTGATCTGATGCCGCTGAACTGAACCCTTTGTGGCCGTATGCGCAAAATCATTCGTCCCCATATTAATGTTATCAAATTATTTATCGAATGAAAATAAAAACGTTGACTAATTTGTTAAACTTGTGTTTGTTTTATTCCAATCCTTGTAGGTTCCTTTCCATTCGCTCCAGAAATAAAATCTCATATAGCTAAAACGATTGGTGTAGAGATCTGGGGTTGCATATAAGGAACGGACCTGATGCGACGATTAGAATAATTTCGGCAATTTCACATCTAAATAGAAGTAAAGACAAGCAATTTGTGCATTAGTGCCTCTGTGGAATAAATACCTAGATCTTTCAGGTAATATCTTTCGCAAATTTTTATCCTGAAGCTAAGTACCCTAAGTACGCTGCTGATACCCCTTCCTCAGAAATTACATACTTTCTCAATAGGTAATCACTTTTTTTCCCACAATTTAACACAGCAAACGAGTTTCGATTCGATTTTAAAAAGGACGGTCGGGTCGGCATCGGTGAATATGTCGACTGAAATCCTTAAAATCACAAACCAGAGAGAAATAGACCGCCAGCTTCGACCAAAAATGAGAGTTTCATAGAGCCAGTTTTGAAATAATTAGCTCCGCCTCTTTTTCTATCTGTGAATACGTGTGAATAAGAAAAAAAAATAAATTCTAAATGGCGGGAGGTGAAATAATTGAACTGTCATCAAGCTGTCATAATGCAGTGGTGATTTTTTTTTTCTTGTTGACAGTTCAACTGAAAAAAAATAGTTGGTGCAATTTCGAATTTTTATTTTATAAAAACAAACGTTATAGTAATGTTTTTAATAATGAACCACTCGCATAACAAAGAAAAACTGATGGATAAACATCTTAAGTATCATAAAAACCGATAAGTAATTTGGATGCACCCATCGCCCCCGGTTTTTACGCGTGTGCAACTGTTTGAAGGCATCGAATGCAAAAGTGTACTACTACGGAAAATCTCCGTCTCTGGGACTGAAAGCAATCGGCCGCTCGCCAACGATGAAGATAATCGAACTTATTTTATTATCTCAAAGATGTAGAATATTGTCCAAGTAGCTGTCGATCATTATGGCATTCATGCGCTTTAAGTTAATGACGATGGAATTGTGTACTTTGCCGGTAAGAGTTTGTTTCTCCTTACAGTTTGTGGTTATATATTTCGCTGGGTCTCGAACGTATGATGAAGCAAAATTGTTGATTTATTTATTTCAGGAACTGCATTGGACGGCGACTCCTCAAAGAATCGCCAGCAACCAAAAGCTTTTAAGCCGAAGCGTCTCACCCGCATAGACGGCCATGTTGTGATCCAAGCTGTATGCAAGAATGGGACATCGGCATTTGTCACCAAAACCGGTCGCCTCATAATGTTTGGCGCAAGATGCAGCTCATTGCGATGCGCACGGCTATGTGACGGACTTCTCCGATTAGCACATAACTAAAGTCGCACTGGGCAAGGCCCATTACGTCGTATTAACTCCAAAGGACAATTTTTCACATTCGGCTTGAACAACGAAGGTCAATGCGAACGCTCATTCAATTCCAAGTCAAAGGAATCCAATTACTCAATCGAAACAATTGGCAACGGTCAGATACCGCCAAAAACAAATTCTCAGTCATCGGACTAAATGATTTATTTCCCAAGCACATAACATTACAGTACAGATTAATATAAAAAATGTATCCTGTTTTTATAAAAATTTAAGTATGAATTATGCTTTTATATAATGTACATGTAAAACGCACATCTTTAGAACAATAAAGATATGCAAATGTTAAAATCAAATGTCGCAGATAATTGCTGGTGATTGATCGTTTCAGATTTTGTTGTAAGAACAAATCAACGACCCAAGAATCATGAAGAGTTACATTCACATTCAATGTTCGTATATTTACACAAAATTACTAGTTACCTGTTGTCCGCCAGTACCATTCATTTCGCTTCTTGAGTGGCATTTATATATATCAATCAACCGTACCAGTTAATACGTTTGTAAAATAACGCCAGTCGAACAACGTTGTGATCACACCTAATGGCCATCTGCTCAGTTAAAACGCGAAATAAAAGAAACAACTAATCAATTAAAGGTGCAGTGCAATACATGTACTTAGGCGTAGGTATTAATAAAATAATATTCATAATACAAATTGCATTGTACAATTGTACATAGTTGGATATATAAAAAAAAAACAGAGAAGAGAGAATACAAGATTTCTTTTAGGTTCAGTACCGCCGGCAAATTCAAACTCTTATCACAAATCAATCGCTAGCCTCTATGGAGATTTTTTCGGTCGCTTTATATTTCGATTTTCGAGTTCTAGTTGATTTTAACATGATTGTACACTTCCATGTCCATGACTTCCTCAATTAGCTCCCAATGCTTCTCCTTTGTAAGACTAGTCACGAATACCTGCAAGGCAATCATTAATAAAATTCTAATGAAAATTCTAATTTCAAACTTACATTATACCAAGCTGAATTCTCGTCCGACTCCTCAGGACGCACGGAAACGCAATGCAGATAATGTGCGAGTACCTACTCCACAATGTTACTGTTGGAAAAAATACAAATGCCATCAGATGGAAACAGATAAATCACAAACTTTAAACTTACCCTTCGAAAGGCAGTGTAGCAGCATAGCTTATGAAAATCGACGTCAAAACTCAGCAAAATTGTAGATATTGGAATTTAGATTTGTTTGGATCGTCTGTGACAGGGAATTATTTAGCACGCGGCTGGCACAAATGCGCACCTCACTGTTCCCATCCCTGGTCCAGCATTCGAGGATCGAAATGATCAAATTTAGTGTCGCTGGTGACGGATCATTTTCAATTTATTTCTCGATTTATTTACATTTCGCGTCGCGCACTCCGAAAAGACAAAAGAAATATGTATTTTTATATGAAATATAAAAATAAATTGAAATTCTATACCGCTGACAGCCTTGTCATTTTGACAGTACTTATAGTACATGGTGAATTTCGATATGAGAATGGGTGTGTTCCAAGAATTCGATTTCAATTTAGGATAACTTCTTTATTGCACCGAATTAATTTTTTTCCTGATCCGTGTCAATTTGATATTTTTTAACAAACTTTACACAACTTTCAGTAACACCAATGTTTATAACATACGTCTGGGGTTTGTGAAATAATTTAATGTACAATATCACAGTTGCAGGGGGTTATTAAATTTAATTAGTTGTAGTTTTATAAAGAATTTTTAATCAAATTTTCGCGAGATGTGTTCAAATTAATGTGAGAAAAGTAAATATTTTGGATAGGAAAAGGAAAAAAATCATTTTTGAAGGGTAACTCAATACAAACTAAAGTATATTAAATTCGGTTTTGTATGTTTGATTGAGCAGCAGATACCTGAAATTTCAGATCAAACGTTTTTTTTTCGTATTCTTTTGTTTTTCATGGTACAATAGATATAAATCAGGTCGATGTGCCGCTTTTGTAGCCTAGGCGATTCAGAAGTTGAAAAAATATAAAAAAAAAATATATTATATTAATCCTAAAATTCAATATAACGCAAATATAAATAAGATTTTTGCGTATTCCTGCTATTTAAATTCTCGTTAACGTTCACTTACTATGCACATTTATTCCGGACTTTTCAATGCTGCTCTTCAAATCATATTTGGAGCAAATTAATATGATTGAAAATTAACGAATTATGTAGATAATACGAAAACATACAGGATATTTAAACATTTTAATTGTATTTCAAAATATTTAATAATAGGTGTGTTTTTTGGCTATCCTAAACATATAGCTTTACAAAAAATCGATTGTCGGGGCTTAGCTCTTTCTTTATAAAAGCTTGGCAGCACTATCACAGAAATTCGTAAAATTTCACTCACAAAAAAAAAACACATCAGTAAAAGAAAAAATTCTGAAAAATCACAAAGATAAACAAATCTACAAACACTATATACACTCGAATCAAATAATTTATAAACATGCAAAATGCAGGGAAAAATAAAAATTCGGTAATTTATAGGCATATTTTTGACAAAATGCTTTAACTAATTTTTTTTAAATTAATTTTATGATGTCAGATGTCATTTATGACAGAATCGATATCATTTTTCGATAAAATTTGAAGCAATGATAGTTTGGTTGTGCACACCTCTTATCTTATTATTATTCGGGCTAAAGAAATCTATTCAGAATTGAATTTGTATGAAATTATTTGTCTAAGCCTATATAGAATAGCCAAAAAAACACGCCAAGTACAATATTTAGGAATACATAAATGTGTAAGTTAATAAATTCTTATTTACACCTAATGCAGATTCCTTGTGATATAAGCCAATATGGCAATGCGCACCTTACGATTTGGTCTTATGTGAGTCCAAAACGTATTTCATTTTTAGAACATAAGTTTGCTTAAATTCCGATGACCAATTTATTTGTTGTTCAAAATAAATTCATCACATTTTCTTTTATATGAAATAAAACAATAAACATTATTTATTAAGCCTGACAAAACAAAATTTTCTCTCTGCTTTTTTTAAATTTTTTATTTCAAAATCAGTAGGTATACACTTTAATAAAATAAACAATCGAAAATAAATACATTTTCGTTAAAATATTTATAGAGAAAGGTCTAAATGTATATCAGAAAAACTAATAACATTTTAGTTTTGCAGCTTAAACTAATATTTGTTTGTAATAATCAAAGGAATTCACATTATTACAGTAACTACCCATTTATATTTATAATGCTTTTTAATGAAATATAAGTTGGTAATAAATTCACCACACCGACCACACAATTTGCTTAACACGTCCCAATAACGGCCAATTATTTGAATTATTTCAAAGTTACCACCGAATAACGGTAAATGTTACTATGTGCCAGTGTATGCGTGACCAAATTCACCCTCCGTTTACTTTTACATTGCACCCATACTTAACCACGCAGTAACTTTTTGAAACTGGCTCTATGAAACTCTCATTTTTGGCCGAAGCTGGCGGTCTAGTTCTCACTGGTTTGTGCTTAAAATCTTGCGAGTAGATTCGACGGCCGGCATCGGTGAATTTACAGACTGAAATCCCTAAAATTTGGCAAGTTTCGATTCGATTTTAAAAAGACCGGGCGGCATATCAAATTTGAGGTTAAATTAGAATGAATATGTTTTTCGCTAGTTTGTGGAACTCGGCTTATTGATGTGGATTGCGAACTTTCATCATTTGCGGCAAAGGTATTTTCGTTCGCGGCAAAAAGTTTGGAAAACGAAATTTCGTTATTTAAACTGTTTATAAACTTCAGCTGATGGCTGAAATTCGCAAACTGCCGCGACCTAGAAAAGTGTTCATGTGAACGGACTGTCAAAACTTGTGAATATATTCGTTCGTTTGTAGATAGTTCGTCGCTATCATGTGAATGGTACTTTAGGTATTGGCCTCCCATACAAACAAAAACAATCAAAATCTTATATCCCGAAGACCACCGAATCGATTGAGCTCAAATTTACAGGTGATCGTAGGTATTTGCCCGGGATGTTTCCTGTGAAAATTGGTTAAAATTGGACAAAGAGGCGTGGGACCTCCCATACAAAAAACATATTCTATGGGGTGAAATTCGATGACTTTAGATATATCTCGATAACCGCTGGCTGGGCCGATTTTCATGATTTCTATACAGTCTGCAAGTTCCTGAAATAAGTCGGCATTTCAATGAAAAAATTATATGCGCCCTTTAGGTCTAAGCGAAAAAAGGATTATACAAGAATATAAGGTGGTGGACTTCGCCGGTCTAAAAACCGCACTGAAAAGGACCTATCAGTCCATCTAAAATTGCATTCACTTGTAACGTACCTAATCGCCATAAATTCTGTCCACTACTAGAGTACAAAATAAAGATAGGCATTACAAGTATATTGATAAGTGAGTTATAATTGTCATTACCGTTGCATCAATAAGATTGTGATTCAGCAAATGCAATTTCACAATGAACAGAAATTCCGGTTGTATAAAAGCAGCAATCGTCTTGCTGTCCGGCAGTCTCCACCGAGAACTCAATCGTATCGTATCGCATTCAATCGCAGGCATTCGCCAAAATTGTTGGCTTTGTTATAGTGAGCAATGGAACACAGTGATTTTTATAATTAAATTCAAATCGAGAATCTAAACATGTTGGGGAAAACATGACATCGGACCAACTACATAATTCGAACAAAGCTACCTGTTTCGCAATTGAAGCTGTTGCAACACCAACCACCCAGTCGAAGGGTAGTTTCACCAATTATCGTAATGCCTGCTTTCGAGGACAACGTCAGCAGGATGCCGAATTCATACCATCAACGGTTTCCTGCAATGAAGTCAAACACATCAACGAGGCAGATCCAATACGGGGAATATCTGGGCAATTTTATGGGCTTGCGTCCAAATGGTGGCAAAGTGTTGAATTACAACTAGAATCCCGGAACGAAGCTATCGAAATGATCCACTGTCATTTTTCAACAACAAAACCTGCCTATCAGCTAAACCAAAACAAACCAAGGGTACCGCCATAGGTACATTTTTGTGTCTATGGCGGTACAAGAAAACGCAAATCTTCAAGCTAGTATAAATCAGCGTCATTCGCTGATTTTTTGGATGGGGTGAACTTTTTAAATCGCTAGTATACCCTTATTCATAAATCTGGCAAAGTGACGCCAGTATTGCGCTACGCCTCGTCAAGGATGGAGCAATGATGCACAAAGTTTCTTCAGAACTTTTCAACTAAACGCAAGACAGACCGCTCGGAAATGGACTATAGAGGAAGTCACGTTATTTAATTGACATCTTTTTGGAATATTGTTCGATGGCTTGAAGTTATTGGTACCTGTACCGGTTACTCTGAAACATCCTCATATATGCCAAACAGCCTCTTCTTAATTGAGAATCCGTGATCCTTTGAACGTTTGTTTTGAACATTTCTTTGGTGGGCATTCGCCAGAGATGGCTTTGTCATTTTATAGACTTCTAAAGTCTTTAATTATATTTTGTTAATATACAATTTGTGGCTAATGACGCCAGTGATAAAATTAAAAATCACTTTTCATACGAATGCGACCTATTTAACGATACAAATTTCATTATAGCATACAAATGAAATAACATTTTCAAAACTATGTACTCAACATTAAATATTTACTGCATTTATTTAATTAATTGCCTTGAAAATAAATAATTAGTTAAAAGCAAGGATTGTAAATGTAGAATTTTTGGGAGCAGCATTTTGTAATTTTTAATTGAGAATTAAAATTGTTAAATTAATTTTTTTTTAACATTTGTACTGATAGTAATAAGCATTTTTGTTTTTGTATTATTTAAAGCATTTTTCGTTTTCCTGCAAATAAAGATTTTATTTAGGTACTAAGAATTCGATTTTTTTTTATTTTTAATTTTTTGGCGGATCACACAAAAATGTTCACTTGATTTGGTGATCAATTATGCTACTAATCTCGACCCACTGTTTGTCACATCCACCGCTCCTTTGGCATCATAAACAGTTGCAGCGTCTTTGAGGCTATTTGCGAATGATTTTTATAATAAGAAAAAAAATGCATTTTCAATGCAACCTTTTTTCCCGTTCTGCCCCGCTTTACGGGGTAGAAAGGGAAATGATTTAATCTTTGCAGAACTCGCAAACCACATCGCTTCATTGTCGCTCTCAATCTCAATGCCTGCGCAAGAGTTATGGGCCCATTTTTTGCAAACAATACAGGAACACCGTGCTTCGGTCGATTTGGAGTACAGGTCCTTGCAATAAAGACACTCTGCGTCTGAATCCTCGCCCTAGGAACTGGTTGCGTTTTTTTCCGCTAAAATGTTGTTCCTTTCCCTTCTTTTCTTGTATAACATTCGACGTTTTTGATTGTTTAAATATTTTTTTTTTTATTTTTCTTCAGTGGACATATCCCAATTCGCCCCACCCCGTTCTGCCCCGAGCCATGTGTTTAAGAATGTTTTTTTTTACTAATATCAGAAACAAAGAGTGCTAGTTTTTTCCAAGTGGAATTATAAAAAAGAGTAGTAACAAATTATTAATAAAATTAGTCTATACAGCAAAAAAAGAAAAAACACTCCACTTATGTATGTACCTTGAAATAAAAAATTGCTAAATTTGCAAAGTGACTGATAAGAAACCGGTTTATTTTATAGCGAAGAAACACAAATAGCTACGCGTCCGACACCTTTATCTTTCGGGAGAGCACACTCTACTGAGATATAAATCAACTTTTTGTCAAGTTTGAGTGACAGCAAGAGAAGTTATTGGCAAAATCCCATTCTGCCACGGACATCATTCCGCCCCGTGTTCCCCTACATATATCCCAATTCTCTAACTTCGGAACCAATTAAATTACATTTACCTAGCTCATTAAAAAGGTCCACCTCACTAAATTTCATCTCTATAGGATTAGTGGTTCTCAACATACAGGACTTCAAAAATCGCAAAAACCGTAACTGACTCACTCACTCACTTAGATGATGATCATCAATGAACCACTTCCGCCTATCCTAGAGTCGTGATTCGTGAAATTTGGCAGAATGCTAGATCCTGTGGTGCATACACTGGGAAAAGTCCAAAACTTGAGATTTTCCATTTTATTTATTTGGGCCACTTCCAGTTGCCGTAGAATATTGGAATTCAGTTGAGCGGAAGAACTTGCAGTGTGCAAAAAGAAAAAAATTTAAAATTTTATATTCTCCCTTCAGGAGGCGTGGTATTCGCCCACTTTTGAAAATCGGTAGTTATTTATTTGGGCCACTTCCAGTTGCCGTAGAATATAGAAATTCAGTTCGGCGGCGGTAGGACTTGCAGTGTACAAAAAGAAAACAATTAAACATTTTATATTCTCCCTTTAGGAGGCGTGGTATTCGCCCACTTTTGAAAATCGGTAGTTATTTATTTGGGCCACTACCGACTGCCGTAGAATGTTGAAATTTGGTATAGCGGTAGGAGCTGCATTGTACAGGAGAAATATCAAAAAATTAAAATTGTCCATTTAAGGGGCGTGGAATCTGCCCACTTAAAATATGAATAGAAGTTAATCTACCTGCTGAATATAATTTTAATGAATAGTTTATAAGAAAGAAAGCCAAACTGATGGTAGTCAGTGTCTATTGACATATTAAAAAGCGAAGACGTTTCAACGTTTGTGAAATCTGATAAAAAAAACTTCGCAAAAAGTAGTGAAATCACTCAAAAAACATAAATGTTAAAAAAAGAGCCAAGTTCTCTTATATATAAAACAACAAAAATTAGGTGCGTAATTAGACAGCCACGAAAAGTAATGAGATCGAAAAGTAGGTACGCCAAGTTCTTAGCTTAAGAAGGTTAAATGTTTAAAAAAATTGGTAGGATTACTTGGCAAGTTTTTTCGTTTATAACTTTTATTTATTAGAATTTGAAAACTTGACTAGTGAGCCTACCAATTTTTTTAAACATTTAACCTTCTTAAGATAAGAACTTGGCGTACCTACTTTTCGATCTCATTACTTTTATATCTATCAGAATGAAATTTTCTATCATTTACCGCACAAATGACGGAAAATTGAAATCTTGGGACAACGATTTTTAATAGTGTGTATCCACTTATAAACACGTAGGTAGGGAGTTACAGAAACGTTTCGAAAACATTTAGCAAATATTTTGGGATCAATGAAAAATGTTTTGGAACAAATGAAACACATTTTGGAATCAATGACAAATGTTTTCAAAACATTGTTTTCCAAATGTTAACTTCAAAAATGAAAACAAAAAAAAAATATTCTAAAAGTCCAAAATAAAGAAAAACAACTTGTTTTTATCAGCTGACTCACAAATAAATTAAAAAATCTTATCTGAACGGAATAAATGGAAATACCACAAAACACGTGTTTAACTGTATTTTCTAGTCTAGAGAAGACTCTATGTAGGTACATACGTACTTTAGCTATTCGTTTTTGTTATTGTTTTCTTTCATAGATACAATAGTACCGGCCGGCATATTATGATGTCATTTATTTTCTGCTTGTTTATTTTTATAATGGGGTGGGGTGGTGTGTTGATGTTTAATGAAAGCTCCTTCAGAATGGCTCTCATTTCTCTGCATACATACTTTCATCTATTTGTATTGGTTTTCATTGAGTTTGCGTTATACCGCAGTAGAAAACAAAACAAATTCGAAAATGAGTCATAAATGATGATATGATAACTTTTGGTGATTTTTTTTTTTGTATTGGGCAAAATTTCTTAAATTATAAATTAAAAATAATTTTATGACACAGTCGAGCATAGTATTGTCTTGTCACATAAACAATAGAACAACAAAATAATAACAGATCTACATTGCCCCCATATACATATGTATGTATAGTAATAGTAAGGTACCTATGTATTTTTAAAGGTGTCAATAAGTTCAGCTTACAAATTATTTGTCCATGCAAAAGATTTGCAAAACATATAGGGTGACAGCAACTTAACTTAATAGCAATGCTTGTTTTATTTTTTAATAAAACGATGAAGTCGCCGATCTCTAGAATCGTGTCCAGTCGGGTCCTGGTCCTGCAATCTTAAAATTTCCAAACAATGTTATGATTTCGAATTAGCAATAACTATACCTACATAGTTATGCCAATATCATCATATAGGCCTTGTTATACGTTATATTCGCTACCCCATATTAGCTTAAGACCTATCAAAAATAATTAACAAAACTAATTAACAATGTCATACCTACATATCCTGACCTATGGTATTCTCAATCAACCATTTTAATGGATGTACGAGAATAATGGGTTGACATTATATGACCTGTTAAAAATTACCTATTACTACGTTATAAGCCTCCAATTAATACCTAAGTGCATGTGTGGAGTGTGTAGTGTACTAATACTAATTACTTTGTTCTTATCGTTATAATGGAAATTAAAATTTAGATTGAGTCTGAAAAGACTGAAAAATTCATACGATAGCAACCAAATGCTGAGATTGAGAATACCACTAATGTAAATCAACATAATGAACATTTCACAATTAATACAAATTCAGAATACAATGCACTGACGCAGTAATGTGCAAAAAAACAAATGCAAGACAACAACATTTCCATTAGCCATACCTACCATTTCATCGAAAAAACAAGCATTTCGGTGGTATTGTAGATAAATGGCATATGGCCTGGCCATATGCGATTGAATGGGAAATACATAGTTCATTCGTTCTCACAAATGACGACACTACTAGAAGCTTTTGTACTACCACAGACCCACTATCTCATATCTCAATTCGATTTCACAATGGAACCAAATTCGATTTTTTCCGTTGAGTGTTCTTGATATAAAAGCCGGATTGATGGCATTCTCTGGCAGTCTCTACCGAGCGCTCACTTGTATCGCATTCAAAAAACAGACATTCGCCAGTCTTTTTGGCTTTGCTCTGAACAAAGTGATTTTCTATTTCTTTTAAAGTTTTTATAATTAAAAGTGCAAACATGTCGGTAGTTCAAATGACGTCAGACCAACTACAACAGTTGATTGAAGCTGTTCGCGCTGCTGCTGTTGCTGGCGCTCCAGAAGGTGCTGCTGCGGCAGCTGCCCTGTCCAAGGGTAGTTTCACCAATTGCAACGCCCGCTTTGGTGGACAACGCGATCACGATGCCGTTGAGGAATTTATCACATCCATGGTGACATACAAAGAAATCGAGCACATCAGCGACCAAGACGCATTGCGTGGAATATCTCTGCTGTTCTATGGACTTGCATCCACATGGTGGCAAGGTGTGAAGAGGGAGGCAAAGACCTGGAACGAAGCCATAGAGCTGATTCGCAGTCATTTCTCACCAACAAAACCATCCTACCAGATCTACATGGAAATATTCCAGTCAAAACAGAACGAGGGGGTCGCCATCGACACATTTGTGTGCCAGAAACGCGCATTGCTTGCTCAACTGCCAGAAGGCCGTCACGATGAAGATACCGAAATCGACTTGATTTATGGGCTGCTGAACATTAACTATCGTAAACACATTCCACGTCACGATGTCAAGACGTTCCGCGACTTGCTGGAGAAGGGTCGTATCATCGAGCACAACAACACCGAGGCTTATGAGGCTTCCAGCTCCAAGGTAGTTTCGGACAAAGGTGGTAAGCGATGCACCCACTGCAACTACAGAGGGCATACCTATGAGAACTGCCGCAAGAGGAAGACAGATGAGGAATAAAGGTGTTTTCAGTCTATAATATTAGGATCTAAGGTTGAGGTAAAATAACTACCGCGTTATATATAATTTTGCACATTTTAATTTAGGCTTTTCAAAGTTGCATGCTGGGAAACCAATTCGTTAGGTGTTTTGAAACTTTCTCTCTGTCATTCAGGTGGTATTGGGAAACTTTAAGGTACCTTATGATATGAGCGTTTTTCTGCACGTAATTTTGAAACCGCCACCATACCTACATATAATATTAAATCTGGCAAAGTGACGTCAGTATCCTGCTACGCCTCATAAAGGATAGCCACCATTAATCAGCCATTGATTGTAAAGTTTATTTAAACTTTAACTATTTGAACAAACTCGCCGCAAGGCACAAGTAAACCGAGTATGGAGTTGAATCTACTGATGTTGGGAGCCATCTTGTGGGCATTCTATGGAATACCAAGACGTGTGGAATGGACAAATCGGCTGGAGCCATAAAGTTGTCGATACTTGTATCAACTTCTTTAATTTCTCCTCTCCTTTTTGACTCTTCCTTATGAATTTTTATTCGAGAGTGTGCCTATAATTTTGACTTCTCACAGAATGCAGACATCAACAAAGTACTCACCCCCTTTTGCACACTTGATTTGAAGCTCACTGTCGTTCTTGGAAGGATTTTTGGCATTCGAAATGGAAGACCTTGGTTTTTCAGTTCAAATCCCGAATATTCATGCCTCACATGTGGCAGGAGCTTCGCTTAAGGTGTACAAAAGGGTTTTGGGGCTAGTCCCCACCCCATCACTGAAAAAAATACCCAATCGTGTTGAGGTTGGAAAGTGTGTGGGATTCTTTTAATCAAACGACGCAGAGACTTCAGAGAGTTCGGTTTCCTCAGGCCCAGTTTCGTATGGAGTTCGCTACTTATGGAACTGAGACTTTGGAAATCTCTCTATCTGAATGTTCTCTGTGGAGTCGGACTAAAGGGGCCCATATGCTTTGCACGTTCTCAAAATGCATTGAAGTATTTTTGAAGTGGTAAACCTTTTTTTCCTTCAGGAAAGAACAATTTATTACGCGAAAGCGTGATGAAACAAACAACTACTTTATCTCATTTCAATTTTTATTGAAATTTTGAAAATTGTATATCTACCTTTTGGTATTTGGACATTCGCCACAATTGGCTTTGTCTATATAATATGGGCTCACACAGCCTTTAACACACAAATGCTTATCATTTTAAGCAAATATATTTTTTAATATCCTGGCTAACGGCGCCAGCAGGCATAACAAAAATTACTTTGTATACGAATGCGATCGAAAAATACACTTGTATAAATCAAATATTCAAATGTAACTGAACATTAGTTTATAACTGCTAAAAACAAATTGATTGTTAAATATTTTTGCATTTCATATATTTTTGTAAAGATGAATTAAATTTGTTAGGTTAAGTTTTTTATTTACAAAAAAAAAATTTTTTCTCTATGAATAAATTGTTTGATTTATGAATACGGAATTTTCGTCTTTTACTTTTGAGACTTTTCAGCTATTGGTTGCAGTTTCAGCGGTGGGTTGCCGACTATTAATGTTATTTCGTTTTGCTGGTCTTATGTACTTTATACAGGTACCATCGAGTTTCAAGTCGAACGGTAATCATTGAGTACCTAAGTCTATACCTGAACAGACTAGTTTAGGTTAAACAGGATATTAAGGCTTACATACAACACTAGCCACCATTATAAGCCCATCGCTATATTTTAGAGAAAAACTGCAAATGCAGTTCTCGAGCTGTATAAAATTTGAGAAAAATCGTGCCGTTCTTGGAATCAGTTGGAAACATTTGCGTATAGTACGTTATTTTTGTCAATATCACAAAAAGCTTCTTATTTTAGAGTCAACTTTGCAATTGTCATTTATTGCAATATCCCATTTATGTTGTGTATGTTGTAAGTAGGTATAGGTAGGTATCAATACTATTCAAAATTAGGGGAATGGTATAGGTAAAACAAGGTTTTTTATTCTATCGTCATTATTTAACGTTATAATTCGATAACCGCTGTGGGCCGCTTTTCATGATACTTTTTTAAGTTTCACTACCCAACTGAACCATTTCAGTTATTTTGTATTGTAGGCAGGGGCGTAGCGAGGGGGGGGCAAGAGTCGGCAAATCAACGATCAATTTTCAAAAATTAGGTCTTAAATTTGGATTTCCATTAGGTATAGGTTTTTAAACTTGTAAATGGATACAAAAGTCGGCATTTTCAAAGGTTCCAGATGAACTCCTTAAAATCGGTGAATCGGTGAATTTGCGTACTGAAATCCTTAAAATTTTGTGAGTTTAGATTCGATTTTAAAAAGGGCGGGTCGGCATCGGTGAATTTGCCGACTGAAATCCTTAAAATTTAGCGAGTTTAGATTCGATTTTAAAAACTGTCGGCATCGGTGAGATTGCCGACTGAAATCCTTAAAATTTAGCGAGTTTAGATTCGATTTTAAGAAACGGTCGGCATCGTTGAGATTGCCGACTGAAATCCTTAAAATTTAGCGAGTTTAGAGATTCGATTTCAAAAAGGGCGGTCAGCATCGGTGAATTTGCCGACTGAAATCCTTAAATTTTATCGAGTTTCGATTCGATTTTAAAAAGGACGGTTGGCATTTCTAATTTGAGGTTAAATTCGAAGGAATGTGTTATTCGCTAGTTCGCGGCTTATTAATGTGGAATGCGAACTTTAACAATTCGCGGCAAACGTGTGTTTGGGCAAAGAGGAGGATAATTAATTATCCCATCAAAATGTATTAAGAAAATAAGTTTATAAACAGTTTAAATAACGAAATTTCGAATTCCAAACTTTTTGCCGCGAACGAAAACTCCCGCGGGAATTGTCAAAGTTTATTCGCAATCCACATCATTTAATACGCGTTCCACAAACTAGCAAATTAAACATTCGTTCGAACTTAACCTCAAACTAGACATTGTGGGTAGAAACTGAAGGCTGAAATTCGCGAACTGCCGCGTTCTATAAAAGTGTTCATGTGAACGGACTGTCAAAGCTTGCGAATAGTCGTTCGATCGCAGGTAGTTGGTCGCTCTTATGTGAATGGTGAATTGGACAAAGGGGCGTGGCGCCTCCCATACAAAAAACATCTTCTATGGAGTGAAACTCGTTGACGTTAGATATAACTCGATAACCGCTGCCGGGCCGATTTGCACGATTTCTATACAGTCGGCAGGTTCCTGAAATAAATCGGCATTTCAATGAAAGTCACCCCCCCACGGCTCAAACCCTCGCTACGCCCCTGATTGTAGGTATACATATTTAAAATTTTGGGTAGATATAATACAAATTTATAAACATTTAAAGTCAACCCCTCTTGCTCTGTTCATGGCATTCGAACGATGTTACTTGAGTGGAGTAAAAACACGTCCACAACGATACTTGATAAAATATCCTTTAAACAAAAATTTACCATTATGTATTCCCAAAGATATTTTAAACCACGGTCTAAATTATACTACTTTTTAAGCCGATATACGGCTTATGGAAAATGCAACACGCTGAACTGTAACCTCCATTTTTGCGCTGAAAGTGGATGTATTCAATTAATCGCCCAACAGACAAAACTTTCATGGAAAAAATTGTAGTAGTCAATCCTTTTACTTACTGAAGGAATTTTATATAAGCAAAATATGGATACGATATACGAAGTAGAACAGCTTCTCGCCATCGGTTGTTTAATGGTTAAGGCCGCTAGCTCATTATTTGTCGGTGCGGTATCGTTTCTCTCGGTATTCCTACTAAATGTGGCATGTCGTCATAGGTCAGCGATGACACTTTACTCCAATTGGAGTGGATCTACTTCACTTTTTCACAAATTTCAGAAATCTACTCCCTACTTCACTTATTTCTATTTTCCCATTATCTACTCCAATTTCAAATTTGTAATCCATTTCTTTATTTTTTTTAATAAAAAATATTTCACAATTTTCTAAAATGTTTTTTTTTTTTTTGCCATTAATAACAAGTAAGTAATATGTAGCCACTTGACGGATTAATTTATTGGGATTTATCTGGAAAACTGTTAGCCCACAGGTAAAACTAATGTATGGCGATCTATAGTATAGGTAGAAAACATAATGATCAGAATGATCAAATATAACTTGGAGCGTAGACGAAATTCGAAACATTGGTAGATCGGAACCTTACGAGGACTTGCAGTTTTCATCCTACAATAAATCAATCCTAACTAGGACTTCTAAAAGTATGTTTGAAATATTGATCTTTCTTGACAGAAGCGCCACACCCACAATAGATGTCATTACGGGACACTGCCTTATGGACAGGTATGCAACAAGGCTTGACGTAGGTATTCTCAAACGATTTTTGTAGAATTTCTACTTCACTTTTCAGGCAATTCTACTCCAGACATTTTTTCAGAGGTGGCACGTTTTTAGTAGATACCTATTTGCTGTGGCTATAGTGCGAAACGTAATCTTAATACCTACGAGCAAGTGCTTAGTCCAGCACCAACTTTTAAAATAGTATGGCAAAGAAAAGCTTTTTCTCGCCTCTTTTGGACATTAGACCTGAGAGAATTTGTTCTCTGAACAATAATCATCTGTGTTCTGTATAGGTATAATGAATTTGGCAAGTATGAAGTATAAACTGGAAACACCTACATAAAAAATTTATTTCTAACTTGTTATAATTATGACTTATGAGTTATGACTTATGAGTCATGTCATGGCATATAAATCGTACGAGTGTCGAGTATGTGCATGAGCATGACGCATGAAGCAAGAAAGTTGGGGGAATTTAATTGCATAACTTGTATTTTAACCTGTAACTACATATAGTATTTATAATGGAATGGTAGGTTCTTGTGAGTGTAACCTATAAAAACAATAATTAAAGACTTCCTGGCTGTAATCAATATCCATAGTACAGAGTTGTTTTTACAAGGTTACAGTTCGACGTGATGATATGTAACCCGGCATTCTTAGATATAAGATCGTCCGATTGTTTTAACCTGCAGATGCTCAACTGCAAATGTAGTACATACTTACCTATAGATTAGATATGTAATATTAAGATCGAAAACAAGAAATAACATTAATTGTCGGCAACCCACCGTTGAAACTGCAAGCAATAGCTGAAAAGTCTCAAAAGTAAAAGACGAAAATTCAGTATTCATAAATCAAACAATTTATTCATAAAGAAATTTTTTTTTTTGTAAATAAAAAACTTAACCTAACAAATTTAATTCATCTTTACAAAAATATATGAAATGCAAAAATATTTAACAATCAATTTGTTTTTAGCAGTTATAAACTAATGTTCAGTTACATTTGAATATTTGATTTATACAAGTGTATTTTTCGATCGCATTCGTATACAAAGTAATTTTTGTTATGCCTGCTGGCGCCGTTAGCCAGGATATTAAAAAATATATTTGCTTAAAATGATAAGCATTTGTGTGTTAAAGGCTGTGTGAGCCCATATTATATAGACAAAGCCAATTGTGGCGAATGTCCAAATACCAAAAGGTAGATATACAATTTTCAAAATTTCAATAAAAATTGAAATGAGATAAAGTAGTTGTTTGTTTCATCACGCTTTCGCGTAATAAATTGTTCTTTCCTGAAGGAAAAAAAGGTTTACCACTTCAAAAATACTTCAATGCATTTTGAGAACGTGCAAAGCATATGGGCCCCTTTAGTCCGACTCCACAGAGAACATTCAGATAGAGAGATTTCCAAAGTCTCAGTTCCATAAGTAGCGAACTCCATACGAAACTGGGCCTGAGGAAACCGAACTCTCTGAAGTCTCTGCGTCGTTTGATTAAAAGAATCCCACACACTTTCCAACCTCAACACGATTGGGTATTTTTTTCAGTGATGGGGTGGGGACTAGCCCCAAAACCCTTTTGTACACCTTAAGCGAAGCTCCTGCCACATGTGAGGCATGAATATTCGGGATTTGAACTGAAAAACCAAGGTCTTCCATTTCGAATGCCAAAAATCCTTCCAAGAACGACAGTGAGCTTCAAATCAAGTGTGCAAAAGGGGGTGAGTACTTTGTTGATGTCTGCATTCTGTGAGAAGTCAAAATTATAGGCACACTCTCGAATAAAAATTCATAAGGAAGAGTCAAAAAGGAGAGGAGAAATTAAAGAAGTTGATACAAGTATCGACAACTTTATGGCTCCAGCCGATTTTTCCATTCCACACGTCTTGGTATTCCATAGAATGCCCACAAGATGGCTCCCAACATCAGTAGATTCAACTCCATACTCGGTTTACTTGTGCCTTGCGGCGAGTTTGTTCAAATAGTTAAAGTTTAAATAAACTTTACAATCAATGGCTGATTAATGGTGGCTATCCTTTATGAGGCGTAGCAGGATACTGACGTCACTTTGCCAGATTTAATATTATATGTAGGTATGGTGGCGGTTTCAAAATTACGTGCAGAAAAACGCTCATATCATAAGGTACCTTAAAGTTTCCCAATACCACCTGAATGACAGAGAGAAAGTTTCAAAACACCTAACGAATTGGTTTCCCAGCATGCAACTTTGAACAGCCTAAATTAAAATGTGCAAAATTATATATAACGCGGTAGTTATTTTACCTCAACCTTATATCCTAATATTTTATAGACTGAAAACACCTTTATTCCTCATCTGTCTTCCTCTTGCGGCAGTTCTCATAGGTATGCCCTCTGTAGTTGCAGTGGGTGCATCGCTTTCCACCTTTGTCCGAAACTACCTTGGAGCTGGAAGCCTCATAAGCCTCGGTATTGTTGTGCTCGATGATACGACCCTTCTCCAGCAAGTCGCGGAACGTCTTGACATCGTGACGTGGAATGTGTTTACGATAGTTAATGTTCAGCAGCCCATAAATCAAGTCGATTTCGGTATCTTCATCGTGACGGCCTTCTGGCAGTTGAGCAAGCAATGCGCGTTTCTGGCACACAAATGTGTCGATGGCGACCCCCTCGTTCTGTTTTGACTGGAATATCTCCATGTAGATCTGGTAGGATGGTTTTGTTGGTGAGAAATGACTGCGAATCAGCTCTATGGCTTCGTTCCAGGTCTTTGCCTCCCTCTTCACACCTTGCCACCATGTGGATGCAAGTCCATAGAACAGCAGAGATATTCCACGCAATGCGTCTTGGTCGCTGATGTGCTCGATTTCTTTGTATGTCACCATGGATGTGATAAATTCCTCAACGGCATCGTGATCGCGTTGTCCACCAAAGCGGGCGTTGCAATTGGTGAAACTACCCTTGGACAGGGCAGCTGCCGCAGCAGCACCTTCTGGAGCGCCAGCAACAGCAGCAGCGCGAACAGCTTCAATCAACTGTTGTAGTTGGTCTGACGTCATTTGAACTACCGACATGTTTGCACTTTTAATTATAAAAACTTTAAAAGAAATAGAAAATCACTTTGTTCAGAGCAAAGCCAAAAAGACTGGCGAATGTCTGTTTTTTGAATGCGATACAAGTGAGCGCTCGGCAGAGACTGCCAGAGAATGCCATCAATCCGGCTTTTATATCAAGCACACTCAACGGAAAAAATCGAATTTGGTTCCATTGTGAAATCGAGTTGAGATAGTGGTTCTGTGGGATACCCCGTATACGTATAGTACGAAAAGCTTCAAGTGACGTCATTTGCTACATATTTGATAACAAATGAAAATGGCCCATGATGCATGCTCTCAAACCTTATCCATACAGCCAGCGAAGTGCTGTTGTTTATACGATTGGGAATGGAAATAATGTTGTTGTTATTTATTTTCCTGTGAATTATGTATTTTGTTTTCAACATCATGAAGCAGCTTGCGTTATATCGGGAATGATCCCCCTCGGCATTCTTGCCAGCGAGATGAAAAGGATCTACCTTAGGCAAACAGCCAACCGGCAAGAGGTCCCTAAAAGAAGGGTCAAAGTAGAAGAGAGGGAAACATCGATGGCAAGCCAGGTGGGATGAATGCCCAGACGATGAAGAAGATACGGAACACGCAAAGTTCCATTGTAATAAGCCATATGCAAAGGTCAGAAGATGACTGGCTGGAGGTATGCTCCATTATAACGAGTGTACACGAAGAATTAAGGAGACTTGAAAGACTCAGAAGAGCCGAAATGGCGGACCCAGAGGATTTACCATGAGTTGCTAACTAGCCCCGCGAAGTAATACCTAACGGCAGTCCCGCGGGGAGAGTGGTTGAAGGAAGAAATTGGCTGTGGACAACAATTACCTATGTATGTAGACATAGGTTCAGGCATGATGGAAGGTGGTCTCGTCGTCAAGAAGTAGTCCGTTCACTATACTAGTAATAAGTGCGTGTGAAAGGGTTCAGCGTAGTAAGTATGTAAGTGAAACGACAATAGAGTGTGTTGAATAACCTTTAAGTGGAGCAATTCGTTTGAAGTTGCCTATTATAATAAAAAGAGTTGAAGTTATTTTTATAATTTAATTTCTAATAATTTAGAATTAGAAATTAAACGTTGTTTTTGTTTTTGTATACAATTTTTTTTTTGTTAAGGCTCTTAATTCTAAAATAAATTCTAATTTTAAAATAAAATGTTTTTATTGGTCAAACGGTCTACCTTAGACTGCATTGCGCCAAAAAAATTCTCAACAATGTCTTGGTTAAGACGACTTGTTAAGATGTAATGCATCTCGCACTTTTCTGACAAATAGCCATACCTACAAACCATCAAGGGATGCATTATTGACTAATATGCCTTTTTGGAAGGGCAGCTTATGGGCTTTGCCAACTATCTCCGTGCGCATAATCTCACACATTTTAGCCAAAATGCCTCGTTGGATCTCGATTTGTTTGCCATAAGGCAGCGTCGATTCGATGGTATTTGTTGTTGACAATTTTGAGTTGAAGACGTCGAACCAATCATTAAGAATTTTAAAAAGATCAGCAGTTTCGCATGCGTTCTCTACGTAACCCAACGCATAGCATCGCCTTATGGAGCTGGCGGTTGTATTGGAGAACAGTTGCGTTGCCAATTTCACCTTTTGCTTAGCGAGCGAGCCAATATTAATATGGTTATCGGTAATCTTGAATAATATCGACACATCTGACTTAGCACAGTGGCTAATGTCTGTTGGATTGTCGTCTTCGTCAATCTGTTTCCGTTTATTACTAATCCGGAGTCGATATAGTGATTACGGACCAACTTTATTAGATGTGGTGTATCCGAAAAAAACCAATATTTTCAAATTCTCATCTGCTGGATGGTTAAACCAAGGCTTTGCTAAAAAAAAAATTAATTTATCTTTTGTATTAATTCCTATAAGAAACTTACTCTCGAATATGCCAAGCTCTCTCGGGATAACCTCTTTTGTGCAGTTTCTTTATTATAGAATGCAGAGTATCCGCGTCCATTCGAGTATAAAAATCGAAGAATACTGGCTGCTTCCAAAATTTTTTCAAACCACGAACTATGACCAGTTGAACATAGTTGCTTGGCTCATACACAGCATCCGCTGAGCTGTCATACTCGAAAGCAGTAGCAACCTTCATTTCATCGAAGGACAAAACGCTTAGCTTATCCACTTCGGTCATTTCATCATTTTCCATTAGGTCTATCACTACATCGAGGGTAACTGCATTAATTTGAACATCTGCCAACCATCTATATAACGTTGCTCGACTCGGCAAATCCATTTCTATATAAATGATTGTATGCCCGAGGTCCCGCGGCATGGAGGCAAATAGCAGCAGACATGTCTGTTGCATTAAATAAGGCTCTTTTTCCTCCACTCTTCAATATTTTTATTTGGGTATCAGTGAAAATTTTGCCTAGAGACTTTTCCCGTTCTTGATAGTCCTTAAGTTGCTGGCGCAAAGAATGCATTTCCTTCTCCATTAGACGAAGCTGTTTTCTCAGGCTCTCGTTCTCCATAAACATTGTACGATTTATCACTTTGTCCCTACATTAAAAATAAATTATTGTTTGCCTATATGTAGCTACTTATTTATTTTAACACAGTTAGTTAGCTTACTCTGTTTGCGTGCGTGAATCGGCGAAACCAAATTTTAAAATTTTTGTATCAGGCTCTGTCTCTCTTTGCGGAACAGCATCATCATTCAGTCGCCTTCTTTTAAAGGTCTGCCCTTTCTTTGGTGCCAACTTCCACTGCGAAGCATTAAAATGCGTATCGCAAATTTTGGAATTCGCACCAAGGCTGCAGCCCAGAGTTTGCTCCCACAATGTTTTCCTCACTAAACATTTCGGTGCATTCATAAACTTTACACCTTGCACGTGCTTGCGGCAAAAACTGCAAAATGTTATTTTTCTTTTGCACAAAGCCAAGGGTTAACGTTTTGGAAACAAATTCGTCCGCACACAACCTTTCACTTGAAAGCAGAGAGCCATTGTTTTTTAATATTTTCTTTTCATTTTTATTTAAATTACCCCTCCCGCCTAAACGAAGCCAGATAGACCCCCTCCTCCCATAGTAAAAAAATGCTTATATTTAACCCCTCTACAAAAAACCGTTATCAATTTTTGGCGCCTACGTTATCGTACTCGTGCCAATATCTGCGTCATCACTTTTATTTACAGTGTTTTGCGAAATGTTCGGCCGGCCGGCATGTGACGTAATATTTAATCCATATACCATACCTACCTAAAGCTAAATTATTCTTGATTGCGTTTGTGTGTGCGCTATAGGTATCTCTGTTGTCTGTTGCAGTGTTGCCTCTCGTAAACGTAAGTCAGCTTATAAAAGCTCTTAGAGAGCCAGTCTCTCCCTATTTTTCACTTGTTTATGTGTTGTATTTGAATAGAGTATATTTATTTGTAGCCCATACTAGTGATCCCAGATCGAGAAAATTTACCATTTTCAGAGGATTTTCTGTCCCGAATTAGCTAAAAGGGAAACTTTGTGTTATTTTGACAACTTTACTTAATAGGTACCTATTTATTGTTTTTTTTTTTTTAGAACATCGTTTGTAGGAAAAACGAGAAATTTTAGCTTTCAGTCTGGGAATTTCCAAATCAAAAATCTGGAACACTGCCATATTTGCGCAGTTGTGCTGAATTGTTTTATATTTATCGTCAGAGCTCCAAAACATCAACAACAAAATTGAAATGTGGTAACAATACACTTGTCATAGCCATCGGCGCGCAATGAAGCGATGACGTTTTGTCTACATTTTACTTTGCATAAGTTTGACGTTTCGGAACTCATTTTACACACTGCATGAAAAAAGTTGAATAGATCTCGTTTCAATGACAGCAAATGCAAAAAGTTTAAACGACTTATATCTTTCATTTCACGCGGTCAAAATAAAAATGGAAAACTTCGAATTTAAGTGAATTAAATGAATAATTTTATTCCATCTTTTTTCACTGAAAAATAAAAAGGTTAAACAACAAATATCTAATTCAAGAAAACAAAATATTTTGGTTACTTCTCTCGAGACGCCATATTTTATATTCACAGTAAATGTCAAAAGTCAAATGAATGCATTCAATAAATTATCGCTGCGTGGTTTGTTCAATTAGGGCTCCGTCAAACAGAGCGCGTTTTAACGCCGCGTTTCACCGCTGCGTTCCACCGCTGCGTTCCACCGCCGCGTTGTAATATACTGCAATATCTCCTGTCACACAGAGCGCGTTTTTAACGACGCGCTTTTGTGAAAAATTACAGATTATTTCTCTGACGCGGTGCGGTGAGAGTCATTTTTGTAGTATCAAATAGAAAAATTAATCGAATTTGTAAGAAATTACCCATGTATTTACGATATGGGTGATGAAATTGTGTACAAAAATTCGAAAGGAATTATTAACTGTATTCTCCGACTTATTCTCTCTTTTTATTTATGTCGTGTACCCAAATTGTTTTTCTTTTTCGAAAATTTCGTATCACGCAAATAAAATAAATAATTCGTCATCTGTTTGACGTCGTCTAACGCGGCGTTGAGAACATCGCGTCAAAATTATCTTACCGCTGCGTAAAATAATCTGACCGCGGCGTTAATAACGCGTTCTATTTGACGAAACTTTTAATAGGCAGCGATGATTTTTTGGAAGCGTTTAGAAACTTGCGACCTTGTCAACATTTTCGTGTTTGAATTTCGGATCTGATGACTTTGCAGTTAAGCCGCATCTGACGCATTTTGCAACTCAGCCATCATCAAAAATATGAGTGAGTCAGAGGTAAGCACTAAGCAGTTAACTAAAGATTTCGCATCAAACAGAACGCTTTATTAACGCCACTGTGAGATTATTTTACAGGGCGGTAAGATTATTTTGAAGCGACGTTCTTAACGCCAAGTTAGACGAGGTAAAACAGATATAGCTATCATCAAATTTATTTTACCATTTGACACTACAAAAATTACTCCCCTGCTCCGCGTCAGAACTGAATGATGAAAAAATCTATAATTTTTCACAAGAGCGAATTTCACTGCAGCGTTTGAACGCCGGCCGCGGTGAAAACGCGCTCTGTGTGACAGAGGATATTATGTACTGCAGTATATACATACCGGCGGTGAAACGCGGCGTTAAAACGCGCTCTGTTTGACGGAATCTTTAAAAAAAAGCACGAGAAGCGCGGGATCAAATTCTTGTCATCGATTTACAAAAACGTCATTAAATCCACGTTCAGTTTTCAATATGGTTGGTTGACATTCTGGCTGATGCATCACGGTCGATAACTACATAACCGTCAAATGGAACAAAAGGGGCTTTGACATCTTAGATTCTTTAAGATCATATTTGAAAAAAATGTTGCCAAGCCAACATGGTACAATGAAAGATATCACATAAAAGCACGTGTACCCTGTCTAACCCCTAATCACCGTTCGGTGGTGTTGTTACTCAACTCTTGGAGCCGAGATAGATATATGTCCAAAGCCAAAATTGAACATGGATATCATAAAATCGATGAATTTGCGGTGTAGATTTAGACTTCCTGTGATTTACTCAAGTTTGACTTTGAGTTCACGGCCTAAAACAGCAGTCTTAAAGAAAATGTTAGTCGTTCGTTTCCCCTGACAACCTGACGCAACCTACACAGACCTTAGCTGCTACATAGTTTAAGAAGAAGATTTTGATGGTAATTGACCGATAGGTTAAGTTAAGTTCAGTAGCCGTTTTTGGTATAGTCATTCATGACTCAAGACTAATTTAGATCAAAATTGTTCGTCCAACGTTATATCACATGAGAAGGGGTACAGCTAGAAGTCTATACCTCTATACTGCCTATGCCTACTCATTTTATGTCAGCCATATAAAGACGAATTATGAGCAACCTTGTGTTTTGAAGACCTCTTACAGACAGTGGTAAAAATGCACGGACCTAAATAAAACTTTGGAAAGTTTTTTTTTCTGTTTGCAATATTCTTCAGGAAATTAAGCCGTCTAAACATAGCGCGACCATAAGATTTATTTGAATGTCCTATCTGGATCCATAACTCCAGAAGTAATAGCAAGAGAAGATAACTTTTATTTCACCCGTATAGTAAACACTGAAGAACTAACTAACTACAATTTCTACTACTACAATTTCATAAGCAATGTGTAGATATACCAAATGTCATCTTCAGTGACAGCTACTGGCAATAAATTGTAAGCCTTCAGAGGTTCCTGTATATCTCATGAAACTACATCGTCTATGCAAATCAAGCTTTGATTTACTTTTCCCAAAAAAAAGAAGCACTTATTCCTTTTGTCCTGTTGCGGCAATATTTGAAAAGCTGAATTATATTGTCCTCACAGACACACGAGCTAGAGCACTGACAAAATCGTTTTGCAAACATATACATACACCCACCTCACTTTTCCCTAATGTCACCAAAAAGAGCACGAGTGGAACTAAATCCCTCACTCTAAAGGTCACACAATGAACAGCACCAGAAGCAAAAAAAAAATCGACATTAAGTTCAACTCTCAAGGATACTGGCAAATAAAATGAAAAGCCAAACAATTTCATTCGTCCTCATTTCCATATCCTCACCAAACAACAACGATGTCGACTCCGACGACGACTGACGATGTTTGAAACGAAGGATATACTCAACGCACCGAACCTCAGCACTGAAGCGAAGGTTTGTGATTTCCTTGGGGTTAAATAAAAATGGAGGCACTCCAACTACAAATCATCTGTGAGTGGTCGGTTGGAGCAAAACTACTTTTCTCCAAGGTAACTATTCTGCTGTTCTTCTATGTGAAGATTATAGTTCTCCTGGAAGGGTAATCTACCCCCAATTGAAATGCAAACTCTCTTTCACGACCTCCACCCGTTCCCGTACCTCCAACACCCACATTCCGCTCATAGCTGTAGGTACTTAACATGAGTAGTAGTGTACGGTGTACCCTCGACTTTGCTGGTTTTGTTGTTGGCCCTCTGATGGTTCAAGTGTAGTGAAGTTTTTCCAGGAAATGTTTGCGATTCTTGGTTAATATTGATGTAAATCCTACCCTACCACCACCCTCCAGTCACGCCTACTGTTCCTTAACTATGCATGAAGAGTCTTGATATAAATTATTTACTCCGATCCGAATGGAGATGGAAAATCAATTGTTCTGTTACTCCTCGTCTCAACAAGAAGCTCCGTCAGGAGGTGAGATGCGGGCAGCTAATAGCTAAGATTTAGTGTTGCTACCTCTGGGCGAAAGACAATCGTATACTTCACTCCACTGAAGACTGAACACTGGAAGACGAAGGCGAGCGAGAGAGCAATTGAATCGATTTGATTTCGGATGCACACAAACTCCATCGCTTGGCTCAATCAGAAACAGTCAATCACAAGGATCCTTTGGTTGGAATTGAATTATTGAGTTACGGTGAGTGACAGCGGGGTCAAAGGGTGCTTGTAGCAGCATGTCGTTTCAGATGAAGATGTATGCATAGCTATACATATACACATCTTTGCTTAAAGGCAGTTTATCAAAGACGTTATATGGATGGCAGGACATTTTGGACAAAGTACTTCTGGACAGGACAAGCATTCAAGTGTTTTTGAAACCAAAATGGCCTTTAAGCCTTTAATGTTTTTGACCTTAGGGCAAAACATGCACATATAGGCAGTGGGATTTAATTCATTTTGGAGAAAGCTGTCCTTAAGTGGTTAGATGTAAATTTTGAGTCAACACCTATACATATAAGAAGTGAAATATGATTTTCTATATCGTTCTCAAATCTGATCATAAGTACAGCCCTTTGCATTAAAAAAGCCACAAAATGGTCAAGTGGAAGGGTTTTTTTTTTGGTATTAATATTTAAGTATTTCTCATGCAATATTGAGATTGAGGCCTGAGCGTCATTCACCCACCTACCTCAGAAGCTAACAACCAGTGGTCCTATAGTAAAGCGATATCGCCAAGAAGGTAGTCAAAACCGCACTTCAAGGATACCATCCACCCTAGAGAAAGTGGCAGTAATACTGATGATGAAAGTGCTTACCGAAAAAATGCAACAAGAGGTCTACCGTCTACATGGACAAAACAAGGGAGGGAAGGCGAAGCCAGAGTATCATTCAGAAGTAAAGGCGGGACGAAGATGGTCTACACAAACACAGCCTCCCAGTTCATATATAAATAATTAATTGGCGCAACAGGTCGATATAAAACCAAAAGCATTGCTTCTCACGATCATAAAAAAGCAAACGTTTGATTAGAGCTACAGTCAGAGCGTCAAGCGGCCCAACGATTTTTTTTTTTTTTTTTTTTTTTTTTAATATGTACTTTCCCCTGGGAAGGCGAACCTAACGCTTCGACAGCGCCCCGACCAAGCGCGATTCTTAGGACAGGGTGGCAGAAAGCGGTACCAAAGATAAGCGTTGTTTGTAGAGAACTTTAGGATTAGGCTATATTGACGATATCTAATTAAGGCCAATCTCCGGGAAGACATTTTACCGCAAAAAAAGTACTGAGAATTGAGTAAAAAGTTCTTAGTCTTAGCCGATATATAATATTGGTAATTATAAAGGGTGTCCCATAACTCTCCAAAATGTAATTTTGATAGAAAATAAATAGTTTTAAGCTTAAATTTTTTATTGATTCTTAGTATACAGTATATATACAGATTGGGGTTGCGTATGGAATAGGACATCGGATAAATGGACGCCACGGCTTTGCTGGCAAGTATGTACTCTTTTATTGAAATTTTCTATGACCGTTTCGCAGAAATGTGGCTGAATTTAATTAATACACCTCCCAATTTTCTTTTTCAAGGCGTTGGTCGTCGTGGGCTTGTTTGCATAGGCCTTTGACTTAAAAAAAAAACCCAAAGAAAAAAGTCCAATGGCGTTAGATCGCAAGATCTGGATGGCCAATTTTGATCGCAAAAGCGGCCGATTACACGATTAAAGAAGCCATCAGGATGAAAATATATGAGCTTCCTCGCACTGAAGATGATTTGTTCGAAAAATCAGCATCCACTTGTTTTTGTTCCAAAATCAATTCAACGAACTCTCTTCTCGCTGCATGGTCAGCAGTCTTCAGTTCTTGAGTCAATTGAACTTTGTAAGAATGAAGTTCTGGACTGTCAGCAATAATCTCGCGAACTGCTTCGATGTTTTCTGTTGAACGTCACTATGACGGCCATATTTTTTTCGAAAATTGCTGACTGTAGCTGACAAATCTTCATTAGGTATATTTAAAATATTGGTCAACAATGAAAATGCGTTGTTCTTTCGTATAGTGCTCCATTTTTACTAACCCCGAACTGTCAGCTGTCACATTGTTATCTTTTTTTTCCATTGGCATCACTGTACTATTAAAAATAATAATAAAAATAGGTGGCGCAACAGGCAGGTAGACACCCTAAGCCTAGCTTCTCGCAACCATTCGTTTGTGTGAGTTTCTATTTTTGGAACGAATGGACGGACCTACAATTTAATGCCGATTCCGAACTCTATGGGACACTCTTTATATATAAATTGGTTACCTAAAAGCTCTAAAGAATGACGCTGGCATTTATCAAGTACTCTTGAAATGGGCTACAAAAAGTGAGTGCAAATTAACTTAAAACATACTTGGGTGTTTGTTTACTGTATGCAGTTGTGTGCATTGTGTTACCGAAGACAAGGTTGCAGAGGATATTACTCATCTTTTCAGTGAATGCCAATAGGAGAAAACACATTTTAAAGGTACCTACTTCTACGACAATTTGGAGGAGATTGGTCTCTCAAACAAAATTCAAACCAATTTTAGATTCTGTAGGGAATCGGCGAATTGGTTTAGGTTTTGGCAGTGAAGATTTTTCAGGGATGGCGATGGACCCAATATGGTGCCTAGTCTATTGTGATGAACCTAACTAACCTATCTGAAAGAAAAGACTAAAAAACTATGAAAAAACAAATCGCTATGGCAAAAACGTAACTATTGATAGACAGCAGCTTCGAGGTAGGTCAACCTTGTCCAGAGAGCATTTATGCGCATTTCTTAAAAAAAAAATTTAAAAAAAATTCTTCGACGAGTTTTTGACCCTTTGAAGAGGCAAATTGATTACAAAAATCAACTGTGATGTACCAATTCTGCATTTAGTATCTACACGTAACGAAACGAACGAGCGGAGTTTGGAATCGCAGTGAAGAGTCCCAACATCAATAAAATAGTACCTATCTATCATACTGATGCTTTACATTTCCGCTCACCACAATGAGCAGATGGAAAGAAGACCTAACTTCTTTTAAACCTTTCGCCTCCTATACTACCCACCCATATGACTCGAGGTTACAGGAGCTCTCAAGTCAGTCCGGTCAGCTGAATTAAAAGGGTGCCTTAGTTTAATGGTATATCCGGAATAAGTAACACGATCCGAATTTGGCGAGAGATGTGACTGGGTACGTGTTATTATTTAAACATAACTCTGGCTGAGCACTCCGAAACACTATAATTACCAAATCTTTAGTAAACGATTTTGTTCTCAAATCCCAAGTCCGTTTTAAACTGCACAAATCTTTAAAACTTTGCTTAAATATTTCCCACTTTGCAGCTTGACCATATCATTGGACTCCAAGTCGAAATACCCTCACAGCAAATACGAGTACCTATCATCCTATACTGTATTCACATCTAATTTCCACTATAATACCACTCAATTAAGTCCATCCATGTCCTTGCTAACAAAGTTATCACACAAATTTTCCCACAATCCTTTCTCAGTTCCACTTAATCCTTTTGTACATCTTTTTCCCGACCTCATCCTTGCCTCACTACTAAGAACTGCTCCTGAAGCAATCTCATTTATTTCTTTTAATTTGTGTACATTAGGACCTAATGCCCATCATGCTTAATCTCTTAATAAATCCTTCAGGACTTAAACTTCAACCCAATGAAAATCCGCAAAAGAAAAATATAGCTGACCAACTATATAATATATAGGCAAAGGCATGCAAATTGGATTATTAGGTTATGGATGGTGGTTAAATAATAAATTAAGATTCGAGACTTTACCCAGCCATCCATCTTGTGGAATTAAATTTAATTGGAAAAGCAAACAGATTTCGGTTCGGTCATACAGAAGTTCTCAATTATTGTAGGACTGTCCTCAAAAGTCCTCACTCCTCAGCGCAGTGTTTTTGTACCTTGTCACAAAGGAAAACAGAGAATTTCACTTATATCCCCTTTATTGTGTGTACGGAGCATGAATAGTTGTATACGATATGAAACTCCAACGCAAATAAGTGGGACAATGTCCTTTGATTCCCTTTAGAGAGAAGAGTTATAAAAAAAGGAAGAATGCATCACGTAATATGGATGGACGACGACGGAACATGTCTCCAAGACAACTATGTTCGCTTAGCTGGACTCGGTGCATTGAGGTCGTTGCATTTCACTCTGATAAACTGACATGAGGATTCCCCTTTGTTGTATACACTTCCAGTATACATGGTATGGGGACTTGGTTGTGCATTTATTACCCGGTCACCTACAATGTTCACATGAAATGTTACAAAAAGTTACGCGCTTCAAGTCTGTGTCATCCTTGCAAAAGGATTCCTTCGAAGTGCTTAAAACATCTCTACATTTTATGATTTAATGTTGTCATCCAAGTAGAGTGGATACTTTAAATGGCATTTAGGAAAGGGTGGGACGGTATCAAGTACAACAATGTAAGTTTGCAGATTTTGTAAGAGAAAGTTTGCAAGTTTTTTTTTTGATTCAATTGAGAGGTTAGCCAGTTGATTGTCAATTATCTGTCAAATCATTTAGGTAAATGACCGAGCGTCTTACAATGATTATTTTTCGACCACTTAAGAATAAAATTCGCGATTGATTCTAAAATAACTAAATAATATCATTCCACAAATCCGATGAACACTGACTAAAAAAAACCTCCGACTTCGAACCTGATGTAAGATGTAATCTTTACCTTTCAAATGTGACACAGTTCAACGCAACAGTCAATCTAGCCAAAAATATACTAGCCGACATTTGTCCTGTTAGATGACCCACCAGAAGATCATAGATAGTTTGGTGGAACAAACAAATTCTAAGGCCAAAAAACCTACCTACACCTAGGACAAAAACATAAGAATACAAACTGATAAAAACCGATGAAGAAACGAACATTGGAGTCTATAGGATCCGGAAATTTTTACCTAAAAAACCTTCTTCCATTGACTACCTCCGCAACGAACACAACATTTGGACAGCTATAGTAACCAAAATACATTGAAGCTGCTCCTTATCAGGATTAACTTTCCGGGCTGTGCTGACCTAGGAACTCAGCTGTCCAAAACTATAAATGCCACAATCAGAAAACCTTCCTTTCTTTTATATGGCGCTACAGTCTGTGGTGGACCTGTGCCTCAACCAATACGCATCTCCATTTAGCGCAATCTTTGGCTAACTGCTTCCAGTTGCGCACTCCAAGTTGGTTGAGGTCCCCTTCCACTTGCGGCGCCACCTAAGGCGAGATCTTCTTCTACTGCGTTGTACCTTCGGGTTGGAATCGAAGACTATACGGTCCATTCGCTCTTCATGTCCCAGCCATCTTAGACGACTGATGTGTATGCTTTTCTGACCCAGGTCGATGTCGCTGTACAGCTAGTAGAGTTCGCTGTTAAATCTCCTCCTCCAAAGCCCGTCAACGCAAACGGGACCGAAAATCACTCGAAGAATTTTGCGTTCGAAGCGACCAAAGAGATCTTCATCTGTCCATGATTCTGCGCCGTAAAGCAGGACTGGGATGATGAGGGTCTTATATAGAATCTCCTTGGTGTTTCTCGACAAGGCCTTACAAATCAATTGCCTTCTTAGGCCGAAGTAACAGCGGTTGGCAAGTGTAATTCTTCGCTTGATTTCTGATGTGATGTCATTTTCAGAGTTAATAGCGGAGCCAATGTAGACAAAGTCCCGAACTACCTCAAAGTTATAGCTGTTTATGGTGACGTTCTGTCCGATTCGTCGATGTTGTGTGTCCCTTCTTGTTGACAGCATATATTTTGTTTTGCCCTCATTCACCACTAAACCCATTTTTTCCGCTTCTGTGCTAATACTTGCAAACGCACCAGTGACAGCTCGCTGTGTTCTGCCAATGATGTCGATGTCGTCAGCGTATGCAAGTAGTTGCACAGACTTTTGGAAAATTGTGCCCCTGGTGTTGGCTTGTGAGTTTCGCACAATTTTCTCAAGAATTATGTTGAAAAAGTCACATGACAGCGCATCACCTTGTCTAAATCCTTTTTTAACATCAAAGTTCTCGGTGAGATTGTTTCCTTTATTGAGCAGCGAGCGTTCTCCACACAATCTGACGAGTTTGGCAGGGATGGCTAAGCTAGACATGGCTCTATATGACTCGTCTCTATAAATGCTGTCGTATGTGGCCTTAAAATCGATAAATAGATTATGAGTATCGATTTGCACCTCTTGGGTTTTCTCCAGAATCTGCTGTAGTGTGAATATTATAGAACGAGTCGTTGAAAGGAAGATGGACACATCGTTTCATACCATGCATGATCGATGCATGGATTGATCAAACTCATGGTGAAAGAAATTTCTATCTGCACCCAATTTTTGTCGGGTCATGGTTATTACAGAAAATTTCATCCCCAAATGTCTACATTGCGAGACCGTTTCCGAAAATGCGGAACACGTGTTCTTCCATTGCCCACGGTACGAAATCGAAAGGATTGCCTCACGGTCACGGGATCAATTTGGAGATTGGCCCAGTCCCGGTAAAATCGTAAAGCAACGTGTCCGTGCGAATCAGCTATCTGAGGCGTTTAGAGCACCAACGTAAAGTGGACAGCTGAAATAAGAGAGTGATCTAATATGGCTTTATACGGATCTACCGCATCTATGCCTGTTCTACATGAGGTAGGTACGAACCTACTACCATCTACCAAGACGGTTGTTCCAGAGGAACGAAATTATTACTTGAACTACGACACATAAGCGCCCTTAAAGACGCTATTATAGTACCTACACCTACAACTGCTAGGACATTACTTTTCCTTTAACTATATACAGAGGACAAGTACCTAAACTTTGAAACTAGCTTCTTGGGTAAAAAAAAGTGCACTATCGCTTATCTGCAAGCATGTCGGGGCACTGTTAAAGCGTTCGTTATACAGTCTCTCTCTCCTGAAAAAAAAAAAAATAGGTTCGGTACCCATACTTACTTATACAAAACACTAAAGATAGATAAAGTGGGCGAAACAATATTTATAGTTTCAGATTGAAGGCTATAGCGAAATCTCATGCCAGTGTCAATGATGACAAATCGAATGTCGTGGATTTTTTTACACGCACATTTTCCACCAACACGCATTGTGAATTTTCGCTTACAAAATATAAAACATAAAACTTAAGACAAAACGGAACAAGTGCAATGGTCGCAACAACGCAATCGCAATCTTATCTCTCGCTCGAGCAATGCAATGTATGTAATATGTGGAACTGGTTCCCTATACTCAATGATGACAGCCGAAAAAGATTTACGACACTCAAACACGACTAATTAAGACATTTTGACTTTGAGTTTTATTTTCATTCTCATCCCAAAAATGTGACACAAAACCCGAATCGTGTGGATGTGGATGTGCGTGCAAAAGTGGAGTGCAATGTGCAAATATAATGAAATGAAAAATAGCCAGTTTATTGCCTGCCGCACGCTGCCTACAAAAGTAAATCCTGATACAAGGCAACATGAACGTGAGAGTTAAGAAGGAGTGATTTATTAGCAATCCGTTGGAATGCAGAGCATATGGAGCATTAATTGGAAATTAGCCCACCATTCGGTTGCATTGACCTCATTTAAGCGAAAGAAATTAAAACAAATTGAATTGGCCAACAGTCAAATGACTGAAATAATTTTTTTTTCAAAAATGTAACAGAAAATGTATTTTATTTACCACGCTATGGTTAAAACTCTTCTTTGAGAATGTGTTTTCAACAATCCTCGATAGTATAGTGGTCAGTATCCCCGCCTGTCACGCGGGAGACCGGGGTTCAATTCCCCGTCGGGGAGATCGGGTATTTTTTATTTTTTTTTATTTTTATAAGGGTTTTTTTCAGATCTAATGCCCAAGCCACAATGGCGCTTTGCGGCGTGCGCGCGTTGACAGATAAAGTAGAACCAATGCTTTCATATGGTGCAAGCCAGAATGCGGCTTCAGGCTTCGGGTCGCGTTGTGATCGTAAATATCGTAAAGTCCAACGCGGCGCCCAAGTAGAGCAACTTTCTACTTTCAGTGGCGTTGGGCGGCTTTGACGTTTTCTTTCGGTTTGGTTTGTTCGATTTGATAATATTTAAAGTGTTAGAGCATATGCCGTTCATTGTTGGAGTTGCATGGATTCACTTAGGTATATACGTATCTACTCGTTTTTAGTAGCCTATGAGGTATTTTCAATACAAATTAATTATTTTACTGTGTGGAAATGACGAATATTATTTTTGTTGTAATGCTACTAGTGATTTCTTTAGATTGTTGATAAAAAAAATATGTGCTCAAATGTAATGTACACGCTTTTGATATTTCAATTTTGTCTGAAACTACTCTATTCTTCATACAATTTATTAACGAGATAAACATTTTTGTTTAGAATATTTATAGTTTCTTTTTCTAGTTGAGGGTAAATCTAATTTCCTGCGATGTGCAAATGATAGGTATTATTTTATTACTTGGTTTACCCGCCCAGGTTTGCTCGTGCCAATGAATTGCATTGCTTAGATATATTTTTTATTGTCCATCGGGACAATGCACATGAATATGCGCACCTTAGTCCGACTTTGACCCAACTTCACGGGAATTCTCTGGCCAATAGATATCGAAGATTCCCTGTAAATTTGAACTCAATCGGCTGGTAGGGTTTGAAGTCCGTACATAAGAACATAAAAAAATGTCTGGACAAGACAGCGAAGATCTTCGCGGAAATATAGCAAAAAAATTACCCTAATTAGGTCATAAAATCCTTTCAATATGCATTGTCCGATGGGTGACCGGATGTGGTAAAAACCCAAGCGAGCGACGAGAAGCAGTACCTGCGATCGCAATCGTCCGAATGACCAGCATACCACCAGATGTATACATATAATTGATATAAAATATAAATATAAATTGAAAAATCAAGTAAATCGTCGGTATCCATATTTGAGAATTTATTAATAGGGGTTTTTTTTAAATAGCCAAACCAAGTTTTTAACAAAATTGCACTTCTCTATTTAAGTGACTGAACTTCTTTCCACAGCTCAGATAAATGCTGTCCATTTGGTAATATTGCTCACTTAAATCGTTTTACAGGAGGTATTTCACAAAGTAATCAATTCACAATTTTAAGGGAAGGGATTTTCGATGTAATTTACCCATATTTTCTCAACTAAACTAAAAATCTACCTGTCTCGCCTGAAACGCCTTTCATGTGAAGGCATGCACCTGTGTACATTGAATGCACAGGCAATTCTTCCACAAAAATATTCCACGACAATAAAAGTGAAAATACATTTTATTGATATTTATTTATGAATTTTTTACTATTTTGAACAAATTTCCTCTTAATTCGTGCATTAAAATAAAAATTATAAGCAAAAAAGGAGTAGTTGCATTCTGCTCTGAATTCGTACATAACTTACGTACGCAACATAAACCAAACAGAACTTTCAATCTCTCCTACTCTAATCTCTCAACGCCCCAACGCTCTGAAGCGCCATTTAGTTTTGGAAAAGTGCGGCTTGCGCGCGTTGACATAAAGTACGGTAAAGTTTCTAAAACGCCTGTCAACGCACGCAAGCGGCAAAGCGCCGTTGTGAATTGGGTATAATACCCTATTCACACCGAGCCGAAAACCGAGTTTTCGTCAAAAAAGTTTAGAAAACTCGTGGATGCATTCACACCGAACACCAACTCGTTTTCGTTTGACGTTTCAATTAGCTGTGAAACTAGCTATGAAATGTTTGTGGCGACTAGACTTTTATTTTAGTTACTAAACTTCGCTCGTATTGACATAATATACAAACAAAATTATTGAAGCTACTTGATAATCATTAACTTATGGTTAAATGCATAAAATAATTCACATAAGCAACAATCAAAACATCTGAAAATACCATTTAGTTGTGGCAGGTAGTGCTGCCGTTCTAAAATTATAGAAAAAAACAGAATAATTTATTTGCTCTTTATGGTGCAAAGATAACGAGAGATTCCACATTTTTAAACAAAAAACTAGAAGAAACGACAGCACTGAGAGAGAGAGAGCTATCCTGTCAGCAGTTTTGTTGAGCTCGCTGAATGTTACAAAAGGTGTGGCTGCTTCAACAACCCAACGATTGTTCTCGTTTTCGTGGCGTTTTCATGGAAAACGACCTCAAACAGCTCGTTTTGAAAACTGCAATATGTATGGGAAAACTTCTGTTTTCGATGAAGTTTTCGTCTGTTTTCGGCTTGGTGTGAATAGGCTATACGCATTTGTTATCGTTTTGTTTTCTTAAAACAAGAAATGGTACACATAACACAAACCAAATTTACCTTTTTGCGTAGAACTGAAGATCTTCAAACCATCAGTACCGCATTTAGGGTTGGAAATCGCCCGGGCGGGCGCCTTAATGATCATGTCTTTTTAATTGATGTATAAGGACTACGGGTAACCAACAAATCTAGCCTATCATTTCTCGACTGTATATTAGTAGTATAGTAAGTTAACATTTCGATTGTACCTATGACGTAGTAAAATTGACGTTTGCGACAAATTAAGTTTTTGAGGTTAGTGACCATACGACGACAACATTTTTGAATTAATTTGTGTTTTTTTCTCGCAATACCTACCACCTCAAGGCATCAATCGGTCATTTTGAAATTAAGGCTAGTGTGGACCCCTATTCGTACAATTCTTGAAGCCGGGAACAGAACCTTTTGGAATTTGTCGATGATGGATTCGATCAAACTGTCCAACTGTCGACTCGAAAGTAAACATCAGAATTGATTTTTTTGATTACTTGGTAAGAGGTAACCTTTTTCTAATAAATATAAGCTTTCATAAGGCGTATTGTTTTGGGAATCTATAGCTAGCTCACTTTTACTTTTACATGCAAAACTGGTATACTCACTTTTGGTTTTGTTATACTCATTTCCCAAAAAATACGCCTATATTAGGTTCAATATCGCTTGTCGTAGCAATACATTCCTCAACAGCAGTTTTCAGTTGTTTCTTCAGGTTTAATAAGCTCATCGCATCGTAATAAGCACCCAAATATCGACTTTGTTTATCCCAGCTTCTTCAGGTTACTTTTTTCGACAACCAATACAATATTTAGGAGGATCATTCAAACTTTCTGCCTACATCTCATCGTCGCCCCAAAATTGGTTTGACGTAATCGCCATTTTGACGTTTTTAAGTTAGGTATGCAGTAATAGGTTTTTGAGAATGCTATCTCCATTTCTGAAAACAGTTTTGTCCTATCCCATCTGGCTACGAAGATATTGAGTATCGACTTTGCCGTAAACTACACAATTTGGAGCCTTGTAAGAATTGGTTTGTCTTATAAACCAATTCCCGGCGTTTTAGGAGAAAAGCTGTACATTTTTCTGTAAGAATTGGTTTGCCGTATGAACATTGCCATTATGTACTATTGACATTGTAGCTATTAATTAATTAATTCGTTTTTAAGAATAAAAATTGGTTTTATTTATTTTCTAAATTTGTTTTTATTAAAATATTCACTTTGGCCAATGAAAATCATCAGCTTATTCGAGATTAGCTAAAATCTATTTTCCTGACTTAAGCTTACATCTCAACTTATGTCACTAAAATATTCCATTGGTTAAAATTGGTTTGACGTATAAGCTACTCTTTTTGCCGTACTTGTAGAAGGAGACAAAATTGTAAGTCAGATGGCGTTTACGTCAATTCCATTCTGAACAAATTCCTAAATATTTCAAAAACTTTCTATAGGTCCAAGGCAAAACAACTACACAAATGAGTTGTCCATAAAGGAATCTTATCGGGCAGAATTTTAATAATTCGGTTTGAAAAATTTTAATAATTCGCTTTGAAACTTTAAACTCGAATTGCCAAAAAAAAGCTGACGACGATTTTCAACTTTTACTATAAAAAAATTATGTTGCACTATACAACGTAGTATCGTTTGACAGTAGCCATTCTCGGGAAGACATTTAATTCGAATTCTTTGAAATTGAGACTGTTTAATAAACGTTTTATGATGGATCTGTTGAGCTTAATTAGGTACATTAAATTATCAGATTCAAAAATAAATATTTGCAAATTAACTTCAAAATGACAGTAAGTTTAAGTTTTGCGAACACAAACTTTTGCGACTCCAAAACGTTTTCGGCGAAATGACGTAAAACAAACAAACCTCGAAAAACACAAATGACAGCTATAATCATTTTTTTAAAAAAATTGCGATTTTGTAGGTATTAATGGCTATACTGAAAAATTGTTAAAAATTTTATAATAAGATGCAAAATACCGAAAGAAACCATAGAAGAATTGAAATGTTATATTCAGCAAAAGTATTTGTGAAAGCTGAACATTTTAAGTTGGGGATTTTGCCTGTTAATAATAATTTTCGACAAAATACCTATCTACTGCTTTGGCCATAAAAAAATCCATTTGTGTTTCTACCTTTTTTGACATTAAAGTTTAGTACTCTGATCGAGTTAAATTTTAGCTATCATACAAAATTCTTAATAAATATATATGTCAAATGTAAATATATCTGTCAAAATTTAGCACGCCCATTATTGGTTCGGCACAATTTCTTACGCTAAATGTTGTTTTTTTTTTCTGTTGTTTCTCTGTTGCAAAAAAGGATGCGTTTTGTCAATGCATACCTTGATGTAGAATCCTTTGAAATTCAAAAATTTTAGATCAAAGAACAGCAGACATACAACAAAGAAAGCACAACATAAAACACTTTTTCACGTCGATGAATTTTTAAAAGAAATTATTTTCAATGAACAGCTGTTTTAAGTGACACTTATATCCACAACTCACTCCATGTCAAAATTTAGCTAGGGATTAAGTTAATGTTTGGAAAAAAAAATTGGAGAGCAGTTAAAATTTAGTTTCAATGCTACTTTGAGTTTTCTTCAGGGACTGGAAACAGGTCTAAAAAAACCAATAATCTGTAAAAAGTTTGATTACGAAATAACAATAATTAAACATAGTTCATGTCGACAGCAAAAAATACTTTATAAATATTTAAAAAAAATTATATCCAAACTCCAAAGTCAAATGAAAACCGCATTGGTGTTCACTCACTTCTGACGCTCACTGTATATACCTACCTTATTGTCATTGAAATATTTATAAATTCCTATGTTTTTTACTGCAGCTGCTTTTGGATTCAAAATGCCAAATCTCCGCTGCTTGCTCAAAAGATTTTATTATGTTTAAAAAAAAAATCCTGCAAATACTACCTACTCTAAATACCTACTCATTGGCGACAGTTGGAAACGTATTTGAACGAAATGTATTTTGTAATAGGTACCGCATTAGTTATCTTTTTGAACACATCCATAGCATCAATCGAACACAGTTAATCGAAATAACTGTCTGCTTGTCCTTGTCTAGACTACACAAAAACAACATACCGCTGACTGCCGCTGACTGTAAAGCCAGATGTGTCCAATTTGACAGTTCGCTCTTTACAAAACAAACCTGTTTCTGTTTCGTTTATACTTCTGCAAAACGGTTTTGCTCTCCTCTCCATAGACAACAGAAACACTTTGAAATCGAGACGGGTAAATCTAGTCCAGCAAAAAGCATATGCTTGGAAAATGCGAACTGAATTCCCGTTTCCCGCTCCCGTAAACGAACAAAACGGAAATGAAACTGATAGATGCACGAGGAAAACAAACACGAAAACGAAAACCAGACAAACCACGCCAAACCAAAATAAGATTTCTTCAGTCTGCAAGTTGTTAAGATGGCGGTTGGTTAGTGTAGCGGATACCACTTCGTTTCGTCGATTTTATCACAAAAAAATTACAAGTCCAATTGTGCAAAGTTTATTGCTCCTTCTGTGCGCACACACACACACTTTATTGCAATGCCAATGCTAGGGCATTTGCATATTAATAATTAAATTTCACGCGCAATTAGACCTCGTTCGTTTTTCATTCATAAAAATCATTGCGGTATTTAGTTTAAGATTTATTTTTTTTTTAACTTTTTTCCACTGTCAAGTAAACGGCCTTGTCTAGTGTTGAGAAGAAAAAAGAAGGCACAGCCACAACCAAGAATCGAATTACAAAAAAAAGGAAGAAATAACTTTTTGGTTTAGTGTGGGTGTGTTTACCTTTTCAGCGCTCTTTACGCGCTTCTCTCTTTCGTGTGCCGCGTGCTGCCCGACCAAATAAAATTGCATAATATAAATAAATACGAAAAATAGTAAGCAATAGTGTAATCAGTGATAAGATTAAATTAACAAAATATAGCGAGAATTGAAATAGAAACGAATGCGAGGCGATAACAAAACCTGCAAACAAGTTTGAAGTTTCCTTTCGAAACGGTTCAAGAGAGCAAGAGCGGGGAATACAAATAACAAAGCAATTATAGCAATAGTGTAAAATGTTGTGTTTGTGAAGAAGTGAATAATAAAAAAAAAAAATAACCACCACCGTCTGTTAAGAAAAATCCAAGAAAGGAGAGTAAAAAAAAAATTACAATGTTTCGGTAAAGGAATTTGTTATTAAAAAAAAATCACGCATTTTGCAAAGAAAATCGAGCAGTGAAGTGACAGTGAAGAAAATACATTTCTTGAATTTTTGACATCGTTAGGAGAGGAGGCAGGACAATGGACCGACCACTAGCTTTGGGATTATTTTTGGTGCTCTTGCTGCTGGTGGCATCATTACGGATTGCAAAGTGTCAAGGAAGTCAAGGTAGGATTGTTAAACATTAGAACCTAACAAACACAAGCACAAAGACGCTGACTCAAGAAGTAATTACATATAATTTGCGGTAATTGTAATTAATTGATGTTGTGCACACAACATAAGAACGAGTCTTGGCGTGGCATACTGTATCTATCACTGTATCAGTATCTCGCAGGAGAAAACTTTATGTGTGTCCGGTATTTTAATTTCTGTTAACTGGTTGTTTGTCTGTTTGAAAGTGTTCCAGCAATTAGATTTTGGTTCAAGTTGAATAGAGTGTAATTACGGACCGGACAATGGCTATTGTTAAGACACCTATTAATTGGATAGGATCAGCAGTTAACGAGTGATAAATGTTGACAAAGAGGTCTAGACTGTGGTTGGTACAGCATTTCTTCTTTTAATTGGCAAGAGCGAACGGATATAATGGTCGTCATAGCCAATATGTAGTTTCATTGTTGGTAAACGAACGCGATTTCAATTTTGTCAGTTTTGCCAGTTTCACATTGTCAGCAAATGCGTATAGCAAAAATGACAGCAGGAAGGTAGACCTAGGTTGGTTACTTTTGGGTTAAAACTAAAAACCCCTAGGCCGTTACTTGGAATCCACATTCAGCCCGGCCGGCGATTGTAGCTAGCCTTCAAATTTCAAGCTCTCTGCTTAAATGGTTTGGAAGACGAAAAATCGCAAAAGCAGTCATTTTTTAAGAATGACTGATTGTCAAAAACTACGGGGTACCTATTCATCTGAAAATCTAGACGTATACCATGTGTTCATTTTAATACTGGAATAAATACGAACCTTGAACTTTTTTATTCTTAATTGGCGTTTGTGTTTCTGTACGATCATTAGCGGTCATTGCCAAAAATAATCAATGTAGCAGATTTCCTACAAAAGTGTGATTTATGGTAGAAGCAAAGATTTGTATGCAAAACTTACATTTTTGTTCACTTTTAAAAATGGGCTTGACAATGGTTTACTAGTAATGAAGCTAACTTCACAGATACATTATTATGGTTTTTGCTAATTTTAGCTACAGTGATGGCAAAAACATTCCGGAATTTTTTTTATAGGTATATGTAATATTTTCCTTAACATCAAGGAGAAATCCTTTAACTTAATACAATTAATAATTTGAAAAATTCTATTAGAAAACTTTATAATTACCTTTAAAATATAATATTATAATATCTTTAAAATATAATACATATGTATAAGGAATATCTATATTATATCAAGAAAAAATCCGGAATGTTTTTGGCAGCACGGTATGAGCAGAACTCATACATAGGTACGTTTTTTTTTAAACTGTAAAATGTCGTTTAAAATGTCAACCATCTCAGCTTCTGCAAAATGTAATATTTGTTGCAAGTAAGGCCTTTGGCGAAATTCAGAAAGAAATTGACATCTTCCTAAGAAGTATAGGTATATTATCTACTTTTTCCCAAAGTTTGCAAAGTGAGTGTATTGGACAGCAATAATTGCGTGAATTGAGTCCAATGAGTCCGATTCTTACCTTAAACATTTACATAACCTTTTCTTAGTATTGAATCTTTAAAAATTGTAAAAGACTTCAGATCTACCCCTCGAAGAAGTTATTTGGAAGTCCTTGTGTTCCACACAAAGTCCTCAGAATCCTTTTCCTTTACTCTTTTAAGTTAAGAAGTAGGTACCTACCTACAGTAGTGTCTGCTTAAAGCGAACTCAAACGGACCGACTAAATTAGTTCGTTATAATGGGTGATTTTTTAAGCGCTTGGTTTTTAAAATTAAAAAAAAAAAACCACGAACATTTACAAAATAAAGTGAAATTTTCATTAGGGTCGATAAATCAATTCTTGCCATTTACTTTTTGAATATTATTTCGTGTAAATGTTGACCGCGACTACGCTTCAAGTGGTCCATCCGGAATGTCCAATTTTGGCATATATTTTCCAACATATCGACTGGTATCTCACCAATAACACGAATTATGTTGTCTTCCAAGGTGGCAAGGCAATAGTTGCTGACTTATCCGTATAGACGAGAGACTTCTCATATCCCCACAAAAAATAGTCCAGCGGCGTCAAATCGCACGATCTATACGGCCAATTCACAGGTCCAAAACGTGAGATGAATTGTTCACCAAATTCGCCTCGCAATAGGTATATGTCCATGGATTCGCGACACATTTTTTACTGAGCACGATTTTTGGTAATAAAATTCAATAATTTGCAAACGGTTTTCGGGAGTATGTCTATTCATGGTGAAATGGAAATACTAAGTGCTAACTGAACATTTTTTACTTTGACACGTGTCACGAATCAAGCGTGAACTGTCAAAAAATCAGACTGAATCAAACAGCAAAAAAATTCACCCTTTATTGTGTAATCGAAGTCCTTAAGGCAATCACTTTTGAACACATGAAAAACAGTATTTAAGTAGGTACACAAATTGGGCCAACAATTGACTTACTTAGACCCATTTCCATGCATACATACATCGCTTTGCTTTGTGTCTTGTTGTAAACGCTTTATTAAATTATGTTTGGCTTTTAATGAGAAACATAACCTCTTTCTATTTGATGTTATATCTACCTCACATTATATTTAATTAATTTTCGCGTATACAGTATCCTTTATCCTACCTCTATCCACTTCAGATTTCAACTCCTTTGTGCTGAATTTGAAATTGATCGTCTGATGCATGATGGAATAAGTATAAGGTGGTCTCGTCGGCAAAAAGTAGTCCCTTAACGACACGTTTTTCTCTTTATTCAGCGTAGTAAGTGTACGTTAACGAAGCGTTAAGGGACCAAAAAACGAACGAGTCGGCAGCCGACGAGACCACCTTATACTTATTCCACCATGGTCTGATGCAAACATTATGAAACACAGGGAAGCTCCAAATCACGTTATTTATAGGACAACATGTTGTTTGAGAATGTTCGTTTTCGGGGAAGCTCCCGCTTCGCGTAGGTTTTAGCAGATCTGAAGCGGGTCCATTTTAAGTGGTCGCTATTGTATGTTCATTATGTTTCTCCCATCTGAATCGCTTAGGGTTGTTTGCTGATACGCGAGTCATATAGATTTAAGCTCCACCTACATCTGACCCGGGATGGACCTGAGCCTCACCTAAGACACTTTTTCTGTTAGCGCGGCCTTCGGCTAACTGCCTTTAGTTGGTCATTCTAAGTTGGTTCAGGTCCCCTTCCACTTATGGCGAGATCTTCATCTACTGCGTTGTCCCTGCCGGTTAGACACGAATACTCTACAAGACGGATTATTTTCCATTCCGCTGAACATGTCCTAGCCATCTTATATACGACTGATGTGCAATTTTTCGACCAGGTCGATGTCGTTGTACAACGCGTATAGTTCGTCGTTAAATCTCGTCCTCCAAATCCCGTCAACGCAAACGGGTCCGAACATTTTACGAAAAATCTTTCCGTCGAAGCGGCTGAGGATATCAACATCCGCTTTAGATAGAGCCCAAGCTTCAGCGCCATAAGCAGGATCTTCTACATCTCGGGATAGAGCTTTACTAATCAATTGCCTTTTCAGCTCAAAGAAACAGCGTTTAGCAAGAGTTATTCTTCGGTTAATTTTTTACTGAGATGTTATCTAATGTCAGAATTAATAGCAGAACCGTGATAGACAAAGTGTCCCTTACCACCTCAAAGTTGTGACTGTCCATTATGACGTTTTATCCGATTCTTCGATGTTGGGTGTCCCTTCTTGTTGACAGCATTTACTAATCCCATTTTAACCGCTTCCGTATCTATACAAGCAAAAGTATCAGTGACAGCTCGGTGTGTTCTACCAATTAATATCATCGGCGTATGCAAGTAAATGGACGAACTTTTGAAAGATCGTGCCTTGTGTGTTGGTAGGTATATGGTGTTGAAGAAGTCGCATGAAACCGCGTCGCCTTGTCTAAATCCTTTTTTGACATTGAAGGTCTGGCTGAGTTCTTTACAGACCTTGATGGAGCAGCGTGCATTCTCCATCGATCGTCATCCTGCACAAACAAACGAGAGATGCCAAAACTAGACATTGCTCTCACTAGCTCGTCTCTATAGATGCTATTATACGCGGCTTTGAAATTGATGAAAAGATGGTGAGTCTGAGTATCGATTTGGACTTCTTGGGTTTTTTTCAGGATCTGCTTAAGTGTGAAAATTTGCTGGACGGTGGACTTTTCTAGCCTAAAACGACACTGATAGGGATCAATCAGGTTATTTATGAAGTCTTATCTGACCAAATTTTGGAAATGAGCTGCTCTAAAAAGCTCCGCAGGCAAACCGTCAGGCCCAGCAGCTTCGTTGGTCTTTAGTTTTTTCCCCATTAGACGATATTTTTATAAAAAGGTAAAATTTGCAATTGTCTGACTAGAATTTATCCGCGGCTTCGCTCCGGTTACAGCGTACCCAGTGTGCTTTCCTACGAGTTGGAAAAAAATGTTCCTTATACAAACTGAATCCTCCTTTTCCTGTCACTAATAACTTGGGCCCTAAGCAAAATTTCCAAAATCGGGGAAACTTATTTTATTTATTTCTTATAAAGAGTTCACAAACTGAGTTTGAAATTGATCGAATGACAAATAAGAATTTTCCCATACAAACTTTGACCATCCTTTTCCTCATTTTGTAATTCGAATTTTTCTGTAAAGGAAAAATTTGTTTCAAAACATCGATTTCCTCGCTCTTACCGCTTTGATCACCAATCAGTCAGTCAGGACAAACTGTTTTATATATGACATGAGCGCTCCTAAAACTTCACTAAAAATACTTAGGTTAACTAAGCTCTTACTTTAGGATTGGTCGGTGAATAACGTCCCAAATTATTTGTAATGACCACTTCAAATAAAACAACCTAGAGTAGCTGGCACACTTGTTGGTTGTTATCATAAGAACATTTACTAAGCATTCTATACTGCTCCCGAAATATGTATATAGGTTAGGTATAGCTATAGATACTTTCTATTTTCCTAGCTCCTAATACATTATGGAATATTTTTGTGTGACAAACAGAGCGTGTTAAATCAATACCCGGATGGGATGACAGATGATGCGCAGTGCACTCTATAATACGCCAGACGAGACGTCACAAATCAAAAATTCGCATAAACGTGATATTTCTAGGTAAAGAGTTAAATACCTACTTACAGTTTGTGGTGTAGGTATTTCTTGTACGCACGTAAATAATGTTTGTTCTACTAATACGGTTCTACGAGTTACGAGTTACGAGTACTCCGCAGAGACAAAGATGAAAAATAAATAGACTAGCAGAGAAACCCATACTTTATGTTTACTTGTGAATTTTCGCATCTTATTTCGTGGGATGTATCTAAAGATTTTGTTAACCGTCTCCGGCGAATGGAATGATTTAACTTGTCTACATTTCTTTACGTCACGAAAGTATTTCAAGGAAAAATTATTATGTTTGCGGTTGTTCTTGTTGGTACATATCTCTGCTGTGGATACCAACTTGAAGGAGTCTTTTTGAATTTTGACACCAGGTTTTTGCGCTGTTGAAAGCATTTGAAAGTTAAACATCGGTTTGACTATGGCAATGATATTTTTATACTATGGAAGGGGATAAAAAAGAGGCAATGATTTATTCAGTCTAATCAGAGTAATGCTAACGTTGGTATTATAAACGTACGTATCAGTTGTTAAGTGGATTGTGACCATTTTTGGAAGTAAAAATAAATCAACTCAAATATACGAACAAAAGTCATATTTTACCAATTATTTTGATGAACTTTGTTACCCGAGGAAAAGTTGGCTTCTTGGAGGTTTTTTTTTTATCCCAGCAATATTGTTATGACTGAGTTGAATAGCCCGAAGAAAAATGGATTTGTTGACAATAGGAACAAAAGTATTGAATGAAAAAGTTATGAATAGAAGGTAAATGTACCCTTAAACAGACCACCTCTACGAAAATATTACATTCAGATGTGGAAATAGCTACGAAAATGGGGAATACCCAACAATATAATAGATACACATACATATACGTTCTTTTGACGCACGTTAATGCGATTGATAATGTTGCGTTTTTGTGCTGTCATCTTTAAAGAAGGGCGATTTGTCGACGCAAATAAAAATCGATTTAGAAAAAAATTTATTAACATGCAAGGAGTTTTTGAGTTTGGAAAATATCTCAATATTGCTTTAAGTGGGTGATTAATTGTAGGCATTTTTTTTTTAAATTGTCCAAGAGTTTTAGAAGTCGAACATGAGCCGAATGGTTTCTGGTGACAGCCAACAGTCGGGTTGACAAATGACCTTCTATTTCTATAAGCTAATTTGAACTGATATCAGTGTAAAGGTTTTCAATATCTACTATTAAATGTGATCAAAAAGGGATGTTGCCAGACGAGCCCTTAATGGGTCCACAAAAGCGTGAAAAGCAACGAGGGCTATGGTTTTTTTTTGTGAGCGGTATACTTAGGCAAGGAGGATTGTGCTTTCGACATTCACTGAAATTTATACAATTGAATAGAACATGCATTTAGTTTGACAGTTATCTCTTTTCGAATTCGAATTTTTTTTAGTTTTGACTAGGTATGTATTGGGTTTTAAAGAAAATTGTAAAATGGCTTGAGCAAAAGCCTTAACCGAGGCGAAAAAAGGACAAATCAAAGCGTAAGAGGACGCTGGCCTATCTATTGTCAAAATCTCTAAGAAAATCGATCCATATTTTTAAGTAATGAGTCTAAATATGGAAAAAAACTCAGCACACACAATGTGCTTAGTAATGCAAAAAGGCGACTTAGACTTCGGAGGTCCCCGGCGTGGCGTGGTCTTCTCAGACGAAAAAAAAAAAATTATTTGGAATCCCCGATGGTTATAGCTACTATTTCCATGTCCTCCGCAAAAAAATACTTATCATTTGGACTATTTCATATTATGGCGGGAAATTACGATTTTTGTCATCCAGAATGAATGCGTTGTCAAAGAATGATATATTGAAAGTTGCCTTTCCATTCTTTCATAACCTTTTTGAATCTCTGTCTTGGATTTATCGAAATTATAATGCACCAATACAAACTACCCGGGTTGTTAAAACGTACATAGAGAGCCAAAATGTGGAGCTATTAAGCTAACCTCCCTAATCACCGGATTTGAATATCAACGAAAATTGTTTTAAATGGTTGACACGTCCAGTATATGGATCAGAACAAAAATATTCGAGCGCAGTGGTTAGTGTGTTGGACTGCGAGGGATCCCAGGTTCGATCCCCCGTCGTCGCGTCGGACAAACATCCGAGATTATGTCTGTCCTGAAAAAGCTTCTCAATTCAGCCGTTCGGACTCGGCATAACATTGTACTTCCCTTTCATTCGTCCCAAAAATAGAAACTCACACAAACGTTTGGTTGAGAGAAGCTAGGCCTAGGATGTCTACCTGCCGTTGCGCCACCTATTTATTTATTTATTTATTTTTTAACTAACACAACCCATCGAATTAGCTTGTAGTTCGATTTCGCTAAATTATTTGGCCAATTTGTATGCATCCTTTCCAAACACGGTGGTGAATATTGGTCCAGAAAGGTGGCTTAAAACACTATTCAACTTTTTCTTTTAAATCTAATATACTCCAATTGGCTTAGATTTAAGTAATGCTTGTGTTAAAAAAAAATCTGAATTATCTAAAATGTTCTTTTCGTTAAAGTGTTCTATTCAAATGGGGACATATTAGGACTCCACATTTTGCCGGTTTTGCTTACAACAATTTTGATTATAACAATTATTAATTAAGACTATCATGCTTGGTTTGATAGAAATCAGACCTACGGGGTTCCTAATTCAAGTGGCGAGGAGTGTAAATTATACATCATAATAAGCTAAAAATACTGTAAAGAAAATTAGTGTTGAACTCATGCAAATCGTAACCAACTGTATTAAACTTGTCGATCAATTATTTTTCAGCCTGCATTCAGTGCAGGAAAACTAGTGCCAACGATGTCAAGAGACCATAAGAAACGACTGGCATCACTCGCTAGCGGCTTTTTGATCCCACGGGCCAAACTATAAAGGGTCCGCCAAATAACTTTTTTTTTTTTTGAAAATGCTATAAAAAAAACTAGCTGAATATTTTCTCAAATTTCTTTTTTTATTTGAAAGTACAATCCTTCCGGTTAATAATGGAAAATAATTTCATTCAAATGGCTGCCTCGGCTGGCCATGCAGTAGCCTACACGATCGGTCCAATTTTTAAGCACATTATCGATTGTGTGCAGCTATATTTCACCAATGGCTTCACGAATATTGTCCTTTAAAGCGTCAATTGCCTCTGGCATGTCGGCGTAACACTTATCTTTTACGGCACCCCACAAATAATAGTCTAACGGTGTCAAATCGCAGCTCCGCGGTGGCCAAACGACATCAGCTCTGCGGCTGATAATGCGATCTTCAAAAACAGGGCGCAAAACATCGAGTGTAGCTTCGGCTGTGTGACACGTAGCGCCGTCCTGTTGAAACCAAATGTTGCCAATATCCTCCTCTTCAATTTTTGTGAACAAAAATTCGTTCAACATGGCCCGATAACGATCGCCATTGACTGTAACGGCCACTCCTTGCTCATTTTCGAAGAAAAATGGCCCAATTATGCCTCTGGACCAAAATCCGCACCAAACAGTGACTCGTTTTGGGTATATCGGCTTTTCAATGTAATTTCAGTGAGTGCCAGGTGGCATAAGAGTGGTGATCATTTGGTGTGCCGATGGAATGTCAGCTAAGTGCTATGAAAGTATGAACGTATGGTGCCACCGATTCATCAGTTCTTAAAATGTTGTCCTATGTTGAATTCTTGGTCGTTCCTCATGATTTTAGTTTCCGGGTAAATAAAAATACGCAGTTGCAATGCCAAAATCCACACCTAAACAATATGATATGCTTCTAAAAGGGATATGCCTCTACAAATCCACGTCGTCGCCACCCGCTTGCAACTCGAAAATTAGACTTGTTCGAGATAAGTTTCACCAGCCTGGCATCACATTACCTGAGAAATACCATAAGTCGCCCCCACTCCTCTTCCATGCGCTCGTCTTGACTTGTTTACATAGGCTTTAGCGATTCCACCTGACACTTGGTCACCATGCCAGTACCACGCCATTGCCATACAACATCAGGTGCGCGCCTTGCTTTAGACTACAGCGCGAAGCTCTCTATAGCAAATTCCTCTGTGTTTTTTTAAGCACGCAAATAGATTTTTTCATACAGAATATAACTTCTCTATAACGAATTTATTCAAATGCACATAAAAAGTAAGCTAGACAAGGTAAGAGTAATTTTTTTACAATTGCTTTTACCCTTGCCCTTTAAGTTGTGATAACCGCTGTTTTTTTTTAGCTCCCTGATAGCGACAACTCCTCTATAACCAAGCGTATTGCCGGTCCGATTATAGTCCGCCTGTATTTCACTTTGGCCACGAGAGCAAAACTAAAATTTAAAAATCCATCTACCGGATGATGACAATAGCTGAAAAGATCGCAACTCCCTGATCTCTCTTATTTACTTGTATCTTTCGGTGAACACTTTATTTAAGGTATGCTATCGAAATAGGCCTGACATTTAATGCCCATTTCCATTGCCGTCTGTATTTTTATCCCTCAGTTGATATTTTTTATTCCTATGATCGATTTTAGATTAAGCTGTTCATTGAAGTTTAAGTTAAAGTCCCCATTAGAGCTAAATTTCACAAAAGCAGTTCTTATGCGAATAGTGGAATAAAACTTTTGTCATTTCCTTCTACCCAAACTCATAAATTAATAGAAATTTTATTGAAACAGAACAGAACACAAAACTGTTTGCCAATAAGTTTTTATGCGAATTTTGTCAACTTCCTCCCAGTCAACATTTTATAGATTTCATATCCACCATGATAACTCAAACTTACCGTCTAGACATTTAATTGTCTATTCTGCGAAACTTTTTAAATTTTAAGGACACACACACACTTCTTTAGTGTCGTTCCGGCCCCACTTTAAGTAAAAGTTGCAAGTTTCGAAGAAGAACCTCTCCATTCCTATAGTTCTGCTCTCCAAACAACCACTTGAGATGTGAGTCCACTAAAGACTGAGCTCCAAAACTATTTTCCAACTTGAACACACTTTCCATTAAATTATTAGTTAGACATACATCTTTCACTCCCCTAATAAAATTCTGCTATACAAAAACTATATGTGTGCGTGTGTACTGACTCGATGTCGTTTGTGGTGTGAGAGGGTGAAGTTTCTTTTGTGAAATGCCTGTGCAAGTACAACGCCTTCAACTTATCTACTTGTTTTGACCTAGTTTCTCTATGCAATTATGGAATTTAGAGAATGGCCATAAGAACAAAAAGAAATAAATACATTTTTGCCCACCCTTATCTGCGGGCTTAGGTAGGGTGGGCCTTAGATGCCAGTCCTCGCCGCCGCCACCGCCGGCAGCAAGTAGTACACGCCATCATCAATGACATGGCAAAGAACAACAACAACAATAACAATAGAAAGAGTAGCTGGGCTAACTACATAATGTGTATTGTCCTCCTCTATATTATTCCACTAAGCGTAAAACAACCCTCGGTTCAACGGTTCAAAGCGTAGAAATTAAAACATAGTCATAATAATGATAATTCTCCACCCCCCGTTCGTCTGTGGCTGTGTGTTGGTATACCCATTACTTTCAATCAGAAAAATGATATCTCTTGGAACAAATTTCCTTTTCACAAACCCAAACACACACACACAAACAGTCTGAGGATAAATTTATATTCACCTACCACACAACAACCGGTCGGTCGTTGGGGGTTGTGTGAAATCTGAGCAACGCGCACCGGAATTATAGATAAAAATCAGTTCCGAGGGTTTCTCTGCAGCCAAGTTTATCGTAAAACGGTTCATATATACACCTGGAATTCGATGCCGAATCCAAAAGTGTGCGTGCTGTATCCTTGAGAGATCTTTGAAAATTTTAACGAATTTATTACGTTTTGTGGTATCTTTGCATCTTTCCTTTCCCCCTCCTGTAGATACAACACGATGGCTAAACACACACAGTTCGTACCTTTTTTCTGTGTACAAAGATGGGTGGATCTACACAAGGAATCCTTTTCAAATTTCTAAAGGAGCAGCATTTACAATGCACAAGCATAATTCTCAGGAGCGTTCTTCACAGGTAAATGTACACCATGTACCTATACATAAATGCGCATTGAACAGCTTTACATTTTCTTCGTCTCCTTATGGCTCGACGAGGTTTTTTGTTTGGCCCGGATGACTGTCAGGATTTCGAGAGAAATTTTTGTTTACCTTTTGCATTAGCAAGTTGTGTGGAAAATGGGATAATATGCTGATTTGCAGCCTTTCCTGAACTGCTGAGAGGGTGTCGTAAATAACTAATTTATTGCAGTGCGCTATCTGTTGGTGTGCTGTACTAAATTACGTAGTGGCATTCGAATTTGGGATACGGAAATGAGTTGAGGTGAGGTTGTGGCATGATTAAGAAGGTGTCCTTTGGCTAAAGGAAAATGCGCTATTGTAATGATTTTTTTTTCTTTGGATTTTATTGTGTTTTTATGCTAATCACACCAACACACACAATGGTGAAGATGGGCGAGGGTGGAACGAAATTAGCTGCTGTCTTTGTATTAAATTCAAGTTCGTGAAATTGACGATTCTTTTGTACATTAAGTCCTTGATCCTTTTGGGTGGAAGTGGAGGAGTGAAGGAGGGGATACGCTTAAAAGCACTGTGTATATGAAGTTTTATCTGACGATTAGGGTATACGAAGCAGATGACCAAAACAAGGTGATACGGACGTTCTTCATATAGACTCGGGTAACATCTGACGAAAATAGGTAAATAAGACGAAGATGTCTACAGATTCTACGAAGAAAAGGCCGAAAACCCAGATCCAGATAGGATTTCATGTTTTGTCCAAAGTACCAAATACGCCGAGATAAGGACCCGCTTCTTATTCTAAGATTCATTAAAAAAAAAACTGAACTGGATGACAGGCTTTATAAAGTGGATATTCTTTGCTCTGTTATTTGCCTTGCCTTGAATCTACAACCCATCGAACTATACACTAAGAACGTGGCAGTCAAAGGTGCTCTCAGACTAAGAGGGAACAAAATTTGGAACCAGATCAGAGCGGACGTATGCCACTTGCACGAACTAGCAGAAACCAAGGTAATGACTTTGACAAGATTTTTAAAGTCAGGACTGGCTCCCTCCGAGTACTGTGATAAAAGGTATACCCATCTTCACAGATGGCTCAAAGACAGAGAATGGAACGGGAGCAGGAATCTTCTCAGAAGAACTAAGTATCAACCATTCATACCGACTGGCAAATCAGTGCAGCCAGCGTTTTCCCTTCAGAGATCTACGCGCTTAAGAAACTGTTTTAGCGAGGGAACTACCAATAATGGAAATTACCTTCTGTGTGGACAACCAATCAGCACTTAAAGCGATTAACTTCAATTCTCCAAATCTGTAAGTCAGTGCCTATTGGCATTCAGAGCAATACTGCTCTGTTGGGTTCCTAGACACGTTGGAACGAGGCAGCATATAAAGTTGCCAAATTCGGCTCTGAAATGGATATATGTACTTATTATTAACTGACAGGATAAGTAGGTACTACCAGCTTTCAACACAGCTAAGAGCGTCATTTAGAATGTCACATTAAATTTGTCTAAAGAACGATAGAACAGCACTTTCGATTGTACCTACCATAACTCGTAGCTTTTGAGCCGCAATTGACACTTAAAAGTCAAAGATCGTTACATCTTTTAATAGAAACCAAATCCGATAGCTCATCGGGGTAATAACCGAACACTGTATCATCGGAAAAATGGCCAAAAGACTGGGTATCTTTACAAATGACTTCTGCAGAAGTTGCAGAAATGAAGATGAAATAAAATTTGTGGAACATCTCCTGTGTCATGCATGGAAGGACGTTTCTTTGACGTCTTGGAAGATCTATCAACGATACCTCTACCTCGATTTAAGAAGATTAATTAACAGATCCGAATGGTTTTGTTAGTTGTATGTCCTATCATGTACTATAAAAAGGATAGGTAAGCACAATGTTCCTCAATGGCTTCGGGGTGAAAATTGCATATAATGCAAAACTGCCCCTCTAACCTAACCCATGGTTGACCCTTTTCAACTTTCCAGTGGCTGGTTTTTTGGTGTAAGAACACAATTGAGTACAGAGTAAGGCCTTGTTTAGAAACGCTAAGAAGACTCTATATAACATTCTCATCATCCCAGTCATTCGTGGACATCAGCTAAGGCGAACGATCCTTAGTCATTTTGATCGCAAAATTCTTTGCTTTGATGGGATTTGGAGAACTAGATATAACTCTTATATGGCTATAGCCTATAGGACATGTCCACTATCGCTCCGACGTCTTCGGTTTAAACCCGAAGTGACAACGCAGTAGACAAAGACCTTCCTAAGTGCAGGCCAAAAGTGTAATGGATATGAGGTCCAAGTCCTTTGCACTTTCGTATTACTTTGCTTTACTTAGATCATTTCGCTGATAAATCTCAAAATGACAAAATATAAAGGCTCTCCATAAGCTTACATTTTTTATTGATTCATAGAGTATACAGATTGAGGTTATGTACGGAATAGCACATCGGATAAATGGCCGCCACGGCTTTGTTGACAAGAACGTATTCTTTTATTAAAATTTTCTATGACCGTTTCGCATAAATGTGGCTGAATTTCATTAATACACCTCCCAATTTCCTCTTTCAAGGTGTTGGTGGTCGTGGGCTTCTTTGCATAGGCCTTTGACTTAAAAAAAAAAAACCCAAAGAAAAAAGTTCAATGGCGTTAGATGGCAAGATCTGGATGGCCAATTCTGATCGCAAAAGCGGCCAGAATTGCATTGCAAATGCATCCACAAGTCACGCGTTGTGGATGCATTTGTTTCTCAACAATTACTCGTTGGTATTCTGAACCCCAAACGACGATCAACGAAGACATCAGGATGAAAATGAGCTTCCTCACTGACGATGATTTTGTTCAAAAAATCAGCTCAGCATCCACTTGTTGTTTCTCTCTTCACGCTGCATGGTCAGTAGTCTTCAACTTTTGAGTCAACTGAACTTTGTAAGCATGAAGTTTCAAGTGTTTCGTGAGAATTCGCTGTAGAGAGCTTCTCGAAATGTCCAATTTTTGACTACGGTGCCGAATTGATGTTCCTGGACTGTCAGCAATACTCTCGCGAACTGCTTCGATGTTGAACGACTTGTGACAGGACACCCAGAGTGTTTGAGATAACGCATTGATCCAGTCTTCCTTATTTTTATACCCGGTACCACACTGTGGTGAGGGTATATTCACTTTGTCATTCCATTTGTAACGCCCATAAGGAGGCGTTGTAGGTATGACAAACTATATATATTATTGATCAGCATCACTTTCTTAGTCGATCTAGCGATGTCCGTCTGTCTGTCTGTCCGCACGATTACGGCCGTAATTTAAGAGATATCGACTTGAAATTTGGTACGTAAGCTTTTATCCACCAAAGTGAGGCTAAGTGCGAAGATGAGCAAAATCGGATAAAAACTACTACTACCTCCCATACAAAAATATCAGATTTATATAGCTTTTTATGTTAAAAATTAAATTTAAATAGATACAGTAAAGCTAGCAAGTTTAAACTTTGCACATATTGTTTTAATAATATTTAAAAATTTTTGACAAAAAATGAGCTTGGTCGAATAAAAAGTACCCATACCTCCCATACAAATATATAATTTTTTAATACTAAAATATTTTTTTTATTTTACAATAATATTGTACCGGGTATTTGAGCTTCGGCATAGTCGAAGATAATTGTCTTACTGGTTTCAATTATTCTCTTCACAGTCGATGGGGTTTTAAATCACTATGACGGCCATATTTTGTTCGAAAATTGCGGACTGTAGCTAACAAACCTTCATTATTTTTAAAATATTGCTCAACAATGAAAATGCGTTGTTCTTTCGTATAGCCCTCCATTTTTACTAACCCCGAACAGTCACCTGTCACATTGTTATCTTTTTTTCCGTTGGCATCACTGTACTATTAAATGGCGCGAAATTCAAATTTTGCGTGAATTGTGGGACTCCCTTTAGAAACTACATATTATATTCAACTGCCATTCTAATACTCAACGTTACGTTACATTTCGTAGAACAAATAATAATTTCCTCTTCTTCAAATTGAAATATGTAAGTATTTACCAACAAATCAATATTGTACACTCAATTCAACGCTAGTCAATTATTCTACTCATCAGTCATCACTCAATTCGATGTGTCAATACCTCTATTGTTATTAGAACACAGTCAGCCAATTAAGGTCGACGATACGTATGTAATGTACGCACCTACGTATTTCTTTTTATAGCTCTGAAGGTTATTCAATTCGCCCATCGATGTCCTGAATTTCTCTTACCGCACTCATCCATCATTGTGTATTCCAACAGCCTGAGGCTGCAACATATGTATAAACCGAAACCCCCAAAGACACATAAACAAAACCGTAACGATTTTATTCATTGCGCACAGCTCAACTACATACTTACCTATACAGTATACATGCACGTAGGTATTGCCAATTTCGATAAATTAGCTGCTATAAAACAAGGTAGTTTCCGTCGTTCCTGTCGTCGAATATCAATAACCACTTCATAAAAGCACAGGCACGCTAATTAAATTCCATTACCACTGCGGTCGAATGAGTTTGTGACTAAAATCACGTTGTCACAATTTTGCGAACGCGAACGCACTCTTATCGTTTTATGTTCGATTTACCGCGCAATTTTGCGCCCCCCTTCCAAATGGGCGGCTGAAGTAATTATAATCTTCGTCATAGTATCTAGTATCTAAACATAAAAGTACCGCAGAGTGTGTTTCTCTTTTTTTGTCGGCACCAAAACAGACGGTTGATGTTACATTTAATTATGATTTTAATGTGTCCTTGCGTTTTTAGCGACATTTTTTATTGTTTTCTCTCACCACTCCACACCCAAATTCCGGCCAAATTGGTCTGCAAATTGGATTGGGACTGTTTACTTTGTAAGGCACCTCAATTCGCGCAAAGACAGGTGTCGGATGGAACGCAAAAAAAAAAATACCACCATCACTTTGAGTATCTAAATGCAAATTTACTCGTGCGATACTCATCAATATTATTGGTGTAGTAGACTGAAAGTCGCCATTATAGGTATAAGTATGTGATTGTATAACAAAAACAAACAGTGAACCTAGCCAGGCTGGCGGGTATAATTACATCTTGTGTTTTTTTTTCCTATTTAGTGTTTTTGATTACGATTTCTAACGAATCGAATCTTATCTTATTTATTCAACGAGGGCTTTTATAGCATTGTTAGAAAAAAATATTGATCGCAATTGGATGGAATTGGTGATAGATATGACATTCAAGTGTGTATGAGTTTTGTTTTTAGTTTTAATTAGGTTTTTTTTTTCTTAGACTTTAATGACTGTCACAGAAAGGGTTAGCTATAATATTTTCTAAATTATCTTCTATTTGACATTTCCGATAAATTCGAGATTAGACGAGTTGCCTAATCTCAATAATTGACGTTTAGACAGCGGCTAATGGTGAACCTTTTGTAAGTACATCTACATTATCTTCTAAAAATACATGTAAAGGAGATTGTTTGTAAATATGTACTCGAAAGCATTGTGAAAATTACATGATTTTTGTAGGATAACTATAGGGTGATTTTTTTAGAGGTATACAAATTCAATATGAAATAAAACACTTGACGCTAATGTTAATGTCCATTATTTAATAGATAATTTCATGCCATTACTGTTAACAAAATTATTTCGGTCATATGCGCGTCACGGCTAGTTCGAATGAAGCGCAATCGTGAAGTCCAATTTTCGAAAACTTTATCGAGCAACATCAATCAGTAATGATGACACGGCGAATGTTTACTTCCAAACCGTCCAACTTCTCTGGTTTATCGGCATAGACTAGGGACTTCACATACCCTCAAAGAAAGTAATCTAAAGGTGTGAGATCACAGAATCGTGGAGGCCAGTTCACAGGTCCATTAGACGAAATTATGCGCTCAGCAAATATTTCCAGGAATAAATTGTTGCGTCGTGTGGCATTATGCGCCATCTTGTTGAAACCAAAGCTCTGTCACGTCAATGCCATTCAACTGAGAAACGAAGAAGTCAGATATCATGTTTCTATAGAGCTCTCCATTGACGGTAACATTCTGGCCGGCATCGTCCTTAAAGAAATATGGGCCGATGATTCCATCATCCCATTACGCGCACCAAACAGTCTCGACAAAGGCTTCTGGGTTTTCTCCTCTTCAAATTCGGCAGTTTTGCTGGTTTACATATCCATTTAACCAAAAATAACTTGTGGGCGCAGTAGCGCAGTGGTTAGTGTGCTGGACTACTGTGCGAGGGATCCCAGGTTCGATCCCCGGAAAACACTAATTACCACCCCTATCGTGGAATCCGCCGGGGGGAATTATTCACGGAAAAGAATATTTTGGTACCGTCAAAATCGCAAAGTGAACAGTTTCCTGTTCGGGAAAAATTCGATTTGAACGTTTTTAACGATATATTGAAACTCTTTCACATTACCTACACGGGGAACTGTTCACTTTGCGATTTTGACGATACGAAAATATTCTTTTCCGTGAATAATTCCCCCCGGCGGATTCCACGATAGGGGTGTACATCTTAAGGTTTTTTCTACTACGCCACCTCTCGCGAACGTCTGGCAAACATCCGAGAGTATGACTGTCCTGAAAAAGCTTCTCAATTCAGCCGTTCGGACTAGGCATAAAATTGTAGGTCCCTTCCATTCGTCCCAAAAATAGAAACTCACACAAACCAATGGTTGCGAGAAGCTAGGCCTAGGGTGCCTACGTGCCTGTTGCGCCACCTATTTATTTATTTTTTATTTTAACTTGCTCGCAGATGGACGATTATGTCGACCGTAAAATGGACGTATCGCGCACGATAAGTTTGGCGAACCGAACCATGGCTTTCAAAATAAGTTTGCACAATTTGCACGCGTTGTTCTGGCGTTAATCTATTCATCATGAAACGCCAAAACGTACTAACCACAAATCAACTTTCAACAACTGTTTAAAAACCAAACCTCTAAAAAAACATCCTTTATGTTTCATTTGTTACATGAGCATGAGCCTATCTCGAGCCATGCGTATACCTGTCCTGCAGCTCTTAGAGAAGCCATAATAGGAGTAACATCCCTCCACATACATATTAACAAAGTGGCCATTCGCAGTTCGGCAAGCTTAATACAAGCGGAAGAGTTATGTCTTAGGACCACCTGGAACCAGCGACTATATTCTCTGAACTTCCAGAATTTTAAATAATCTGCTCGCTGCTCGGTCACAGATCGCATTCCAAAAACGGTTCTCTACGAAGATCCCAAGCAGAGAAGCATGGGCAAGCAAACTGCCAAAGTGTCCTAAAGTGGTATAAGGATGGTTCTAAAATGGAAACGGGGGTGCGAGCTGGTATTCATAGGTCAAACGGTTATGCCTCAATACCTTTGGAAAAACCCCACAGTATTTCAGGCAGAGCTTCTTGCCATTAAAGAATGCGCAAACATTATCTACAATTCAGGTATTAAAGGCGCTAACATCCATATATTTACGGACAGTCAATCAGCTACGGAAGCCCTTAGCTCATCCTCCAAACACTTACACTTAGGACAAAAAAATAACACACAGATTATGGTGGGTTCCCGGCTGATGAAAATGCTGATGAACTAGCCAGAAAGGCTCGGAAATCCCTTTTATAGGATCGGAACCTTTCTGTCCAAACCTCAAATAAAGAGCTGGGAACGGATCAAGTATATCTCACATTGAGAGAACACCTGGTCTTAAACAGGCGAAAAAAGATTATCAGCCTTTCAAAAATGATGCCAAAAAGATACTTAATCTACGCAGGCACGTTATCAAAAATTTAGTATAGGCTACCTATTAGGTCACCACGGTTTGCGGTTACCTAAAGATTCACCGGAGTGGCGACTATGTCTTCGAGGAAGACGAAACAACTGAGCATATCATTTGTGATTGCCCGATCCTTTGTGGAAAGACGCTACTAAGCTATGCAGAATTCTGACACTTCAAGCACTATAGATCTTAAAGGTCGACGTCCATTATCGCTATCGCTATGGCAAGTCAGAAGTTACCAAAAAATGTTTCATTTGTTGTATGTTCAGTTCAAGAGGATGATTTTGAAGCGACACGCAGGAACAAATGTCATCTAATAAAATTTTGGATATTTAAAAAAATTCGTTAGACTGACTCACATTGCATTGACATACATAATATATCCCCACATTGAACTTCAGTCCAAAGTTGACCAGACCGGCAGGTACCTACAACTAAAGCCGTCGTAAAATATTTCGAACTCGAAGTGCGCGAGTGACAGCTGCGATATAATACACCTACTTATGAGTAACAATCTCAAAATATGTGAAGTAACGTGTCAAATAAAAGAAGATAACCAACAAAATAAATACAATAAGATAGTTACGCGCGGGAAAATGATAAGATACCAATAACTATAGCACCCTAAAACTCGAGCATTGTAAGAATACATTTATGCCCATCAGTTTCGTCGTCTACATTGATAGGAAAACGTAAAAATTTTGTCTTTAAAAATGACGAATAAAAACAAATTAATCAAGTCATGTCATTGGATTAGTCTTCGTTTTGTTTAACCACCTGATGCGACATAATTGGCAGTGACACATAAGATACGAAGGCTAATCAGCAGCGAGCAGACATTTGTGAGAATACAATTTCGTCAGTAATTTGATGGAAAAGCAAATGTCACGATAAGTTTGACTTATAGGCTAATTTTGTATTCTAAGGGGTTCTGATTATAATACACTCAACTGTCACAGATGTGTGCAGAAAAAGTGCGTATTTATGTCTTTGATGGCAATAAATATTAATCAGACTTGGAGCATTTAAAAAGTGGTATCTTGGTACTCTCTATCGACATCGATACTGTCAATAACATTGTTGATAAAAATAAAACTTTTTTATCAGTTAGTTTCTAGTGATTTTTACAATCTATGTCAGTTGATTTTACACTTACTTTCAAGGGGCAGTTTAGTAAGAGTTACACTTCTGTATGTTCCATATCGTTCTCAAGAGGCCTGATTAGCAAAATGTTGACGAAATTGAAAAAACACTAGTGTGCGCTAAAAATAACATATAAATCAACTGTTCCTAAGTTACTAAAACCTTGCTCTCGATAAATAACGAAGAGTTTGATGGTAATTTATGTGGAAACGGCGAGAATTCCTTATCGCACACATGATGTGCGTTCAGGTCCAAGTTACAAAATAAAAAAAATACTTAGTAGAACAGATAGACAAAGGACACCAGTTCTAGCTTCTCACAGGAAAAAGTTTGTGTGATGTTGTTTTTTGGGATGAAGGGACCCACAATTTAAAACTGAATCAGAAAGAGTGAAGTGAGAAACTGTGTCAGTTATACATTCAGATGCTTGTCAGATGTTGGCTCAAGCTCGTAATCGCTTAGGAAGCTTAGATTCCATATGTTTTCTATCGAAAATGTCATGAATTGGTTATCGCACACCTGATGTGCGTTTCGCTCAGTTCGTGTGCGCTCCTTCTTATTGCTTAGGTAAGGTTAAATTCGAGCTAATGCCTATTTAATGAGAGGAGATGTTAATGTTTTTTGATACCACGCAGGGTTTGCCCTGTCATCTGAACTATTTGGAAAGGCGTCGATTTCAGACATCTAATCAGTGCGCTTCCTCTTCCGTGCAAGAGACCTTGACTGGTGCAATGAACCTGGAACTTTTTTATAGTATTGTTTCAAATGCATCGATTTCCCACATTGTATTATATTGTTTTGTATTAACGCACACGATTTTTTTAAGTCGAAAATAAGTTCCTCTCGTTTGCGCACATTAGTGTGCGTTTTCCTGTTCCTTCTAAAACAATGCTGCGATAATTTTTCTAAATTAAATTGTAAGGGTCACGTCTTCATTTCATCACTTTAACACTAGTTCATTGCTTCCATTCACTATATTTTACATTTCCTGCCAAAGAATCATGGTGAACCAAGTTAAGTGAAGCGTTTAGATGTATATCTATTTAAGTGACAACTTGTGCACTGAAGCACACCCGGTAGGTACCTACATCTACTCATCCATAAGATCATAAGTTCTCACGTCATAATTTAGCCATTCCGAAAGGGAGTTCCCAACGTTCACTGACCGTAACGCCCTTTGTGGCTAACTTAAGATGCGACATACCTACCAAGTCAAATAAATCAATAGGGATGTGCCTTTTCATTTGATTGTTAAGACTTCTTCAATATGTGATTCGCTTGACTAGTTTACGCTTGCACTTACAATTAAATCATAAAGTCAAGCTTCAATGGTTTTTCAAAGAGGGCGGCATTTCAGTCGTTTTTAACCTTATTAAATTCGTTAAACACTGCATTACATACAAGTAGGTACCTTATATAACGTCTGGCATAATTAGCGCTAGGCTACTTACTCAACCACCTTTCAAAGTTGCTCTCCTCTCGGAAAACAGAAGGAAAATACAAAAAAACAACAACCCACTGAGACAAAAAAGGAACCGACAGCAAACTTAATTTTCACGTTCCCTGTAGGTACATATTTTGAACGTCGACTTTCACGGGGAAATCTTCCCACCACTACCCACACTGTGCACGCGCCTGTCGTAGACTATAATTTCATTAACTTTTCATTTTCTTGTTGAAATAATTTTCACGGCGCTATGAATTAATTGCAGCACTTGACACAGCAAAACCTGATACACTCGTTGGCGCATATTACATCTGTGCGAGTGTATGCCAGCGATACGCTGTATATTATCCTTCGAGGAAACAACTGTGAAAAAAAAAACCGGCAAAATAATTCCTCTAATTGTTTGGATGGAGTACTTTCAACTTATGCAAGAGCATAATTGGATTAATTATAAGTCGTGAAGTTAAAGTTGCAGAAATGTTTTAGTAAGTACTCTATACGCAGTAGATCCTGATTCCCGACCCACCCACGCAAGAAAACATAACTGCGCCATGTTTAGTGCGTTAGTACGCAACGACAATTTGCCAGTTTAACTATCCATTAGTGCGGTTCGGAGAGTGATTTAGTTTTAGTGTCGAGCCGCATTAACATAGCTAATGTGGAGCTATCCAACCAAATGTGATTGGTGTCACCGTTACACACACACATAGATACAGCTAGAGTTAAGGATGTATGCCATGCGAGTTGACTTTTATGCGATGACATGGATTTACTACACACGTTTCGATTGAGCTAATCCTTCAACGTAACATAACATAGACACTGTTAGTGGTCATGTTGTGCGAATGTGGGTTAATCGGTTCTTGTTGAGATGACGGATCATCGATTGACAAATGGAGGTGGTAAGTGGTGGCGATTTTTTTCCCCCTCTTCTGCGATGTGTGGTGAGTCATGATGGGGTTAATGGACAAAGTCATCAAAGTTGTTACAGAGGTTAGTTTGTGGGGGTTTTTTTTCTGTCAGGTTGTGATGTAAGATACTATAGAGGATCATGAACCCAATGAATTTGCAATTACTAGCTGGAAAAAAGCTGTTAACATTCAGCTGTGTGGTGTTAAGGCGTTTATAGTTCGAATATGCCTCTGATCAGTCACTGGGCAATTAAAATTCCTGAAACGAGCGCACATCTGTTCTGCTGGTAATTTGCGAATGGGAACATGTTGTAACTCACAATAGTTGATGGACTACAAGACTGTCAAGCACTTGCAAATTTTATTATGCAATAAGAAACTAATTTGAAAATAAGTCCGAATAAGAGAACATAAGTCCGACGCATGATTATTGCGCGATTATGGAGTTTGCGTTGGCGAAATGCTTGGTGGCATCATTGTCAATCCGCATAAGATCTAAATTATTGGACATAAGATCTTCTATGGCCTACGCATGGTATAAAGAATTTAGTTGATGATCAACAAGGCAGAACACACCCAACAGATACTAAAATTGTACTGATAGGATTGACAGTATTTTACACCGACTTTAAATGAAGAGAAATTGGTTAAACTACCTGGGAGGGGTTTCAATGCTCGAAGTCTACCGTTTATGAAGCATAAATCATGATATAGGGAAGTGCAAAGAATGCTTGCGTCAATAAAATTAGAGCTGCTTATCTTCTTTATATATATATACACTATACAGTGGGCGTCAAAAGAGAGTAAGTAAAATTTTTTTCAGGGGTTTGAAAATGTTCTTAAAAACTAGCAATCTGTACAAAGTTTAATAAATTTTTCATTTCGACAGGATAAAAAATAAATAAATAAATAAATAAATAGGCGGCGCAACAGGCGGTAGACACCCAAGGCCTAGCTTCTCGCAAGCATTCGTTTTGTGTGAGTTTCTATTTTTGGAACGAATGGAAGGGACCTACAATTTTATGCCGAGTCCGAACGGCTGAATTGAGAAGCTTTTTCAGGACAGTCATACTCTCGGATGTTTGTCAGACGTTCGCGAGAGGTGGCGCAGTAGAAAAAACCTTAAGATGTAATTTGTGTTTTCCGGGGATCGAACATGGGATCCCTCGCACAGTAGTCCAGCACACTAACCACTGCGCTACTGCGCCTACATTTCGAGAGGATAGAATACTATAATTTCATCTCCAAAGAAAAATGCAAACATCATTGGTGTTTACTCAATTTTCACGCTCACTGTATAATTCCGTATGTTGTAATTGAACTCCTCCTAAACTGCTGGCCGATTTTCATAACATTTTTTGTGTGTTTGAATTCGCCCAAGGATGGTTTAGATTCATATTTGGTGAAGACAAGAGGGCGTGTCAACTCCCACACAAAAAAACCTAAAAAAAATGTTATCTAGAAAACTACCGAACTGATTGAACTAAAATTTAAAAAAAAATATTTTTTGTTGGCTCAAATGTGTTTCTATGAAGTTTGATCAAAAAAAAAAAAAAAAATAATAATACACTTTAAATGCTACCTATTTCTTGACACTCATGGGAGCTAAAGTTGTAAAGTTGTATACATTGATGTGCACTGTCAAAACAAATAACCGCGCGAAGTGTGATTCGTATTGGAAAAATGGGGATGGCACCACCCTTACAACAAAGTTATTTAAAACACTATATCTGAACATTGCCTGATTGAAGTATTTTACAAAATCTGGCGGGATTCGACAAAATGGCGTGGCGCCTACCATACAAAAAATACATATCAAACACTATTCTATGCATTATCCTGATTGACAAAAATATATCTAGACAATACAATTCCTGGGCACTTTTAAGTAGTATTGCATATTGCTTCTCATTGGCAGTAGAAAAAGGAAAAGTATGAAACGATATTGAATGGAATTTCCGAAGACTCTTTCCTTATTCTTTTGTTTGTTATGGAGAAGTTTTGCCGTAAGGGCTCTAGGTGTACATTTTTCAAACTCCGGTAAGAAGTGTACATAGAACAAAGAAGCAGACAGACGTTGCATTTAATATAGTAGAATACTTGCGTCTAATACTAAAATCAAGTAACCTATACTCAAAACGGATTCGGTGAGTGTAACCATAACAATGCTGAAAGAACTTTTAAAAAATCAGCCTATTACCTCTCTTCCTAAAATAACATAATATACTGATCTAGTTAGTGGAAAGAACCTATAACCTCTCCTCCTAAAATAACATAATATAGGTACTGATCTAGAGAGTGTCCCCATTACAACGCTAAAAGAATTTTTCAAATTGGCCAAGTAGATCCAAAGATAGCGCCTACCCACTTTACTCCTCCCCCACCTTTCCCTAAGTAACCTCCCCCTTAACATCATCACTTCTACCACCATTCTAAAACCTAAATGATCAACAAATCTATAAATTAGAGAAAAAAATCATGAAAATCAGATAGTTCCAGAGACCCCCCTTAACCCACTGCCCCTTAGGATCAATTTGTTTTATTCGAAAGCGACCGTTCTTCGCCACCGTTTTGTCACTTAGGAAACAATATAAAAAGAGAAAAAATCATGAAAATCAGATAGTTCCAGAGACCCCCCTTAACCCACTGCCCCTTATTATTTGATTTATTCGAAAGCGACCGTTCTTAGCCACCGTTTTGTCTCTTAGGTAACAGCATAAAAGGAGAAAAAATCATGAAAATCAGATAGTTATAGAGACCCCCTAACCCACTGCCCCTTGGTGTCAATTTGATTTATTCGAAAGCGACGTGTTTAGCATCCGTTTTGTCACCTCAGCAACATTATAAAAGCCGGTAGGGCGTCGCCGTCGTTGCTTGGATAGAACCTACCGCTTCTCAGCATCTCTTGACTTGATATTAACATCCACTGTTTTGGAACAGTCCGTAAACGTCAGTACAATGTCACATTTAATGACTTTAAATGAAAACCTTAATTTGATTCCGAATCCAACAGTAAAGTCGCAGTATTTTAAATCATGAAAAGTTCACTCAAGCCATCCTAGCTTTAGTAGGTACTTAGGTACGGCACCATTCATCTTAGACCGATATTTCAAAAACAAACAATTCTTAAAAAAACAATTTTACGAGCGTACCTATTCATTTTGTTAACTATCCACAAAAACAGTTGACACATTTTTTTTGTCGTCACCTTTCTGTTGAAAGTAGGACTTAGGGCAGTTAATTAGCAAAACCAAGTGTCTTACAATGTTGATGACATAATTTCGAGGGACATAAGAGTGAGGCAATTTTTTAGTTTCGTTTTAAGTGGTTTTCGCTTTCAGCTAACTAAATCCATAGGCAGACAGGTGGTTGTGGCTAGTACTGGCGCTTGTCATGCTCCATGTTAGATGGTGTTGTCGGGTGCATAAGTGACGTGAATGTGAGTTGTAAATGCCATCGCGCCTCGTCCACATGTCGTGAGTAGTCAATTTTTATTTTTTTTTATAAATTTTTCCTGTCGCTTTTTCCTTCTGGGTTTCTGTTGTCGTAAATTGTTTCATTGCGGTGGTGTGCGGCGCGCACAGGTGTCATATTGATTGAGTTTCGTGTTACAATATTTTTTACGAGCGCATACATGAAACAAATTCGAGCTATTCATGGTTTTACGAAGAAGTCATTAAAATTGTTCTCTAAAATGTGCATTTAAGATTTACGATAGTGGACGTAGGTATAGTAATTTTATGGCCCAAATAAGTTCTGGGGAAACATTTAATAAAAAAGCAGAGATGACCTTTTCACAATGGAGTTGTAAAAAAAAAAAATATTCACTTAATTGGATAGAGGGTGAAATATTGAAATACATAATCATAAATACACAAGTTACTGCCAGGTAAAATGATTTTGAAAATGTCAGTTAGTTAACACAAGTCATCCGTGATTTTTTAATTTACGAGAGAACAATGGCTGCCCAAGCTTAGGCATACTCGTACATCAAAAAAGGTAGCTTCGAGTGTTAAAATATTAATTCGTAATAATTGAGGTAACGTTCTTCTAGAAGTGTGAAATATCACATGGACGAGAAAATGTTCCTCTTATAACGGAGCGTAGATATATGAACATTCCGTTCAGTTGGCAGATTGACACGAAGCCTGCGGTGTTTCTTCAATTCCCTTATGAATAATATGCTTCCTGGAGTGCTGTAAATTGCTGTTTTTTTTTTATTTACTCCTGGGCATATGGCTCTTAAGCAAATTGGTAAAGTGGGTAACTAGTCGACTTATTCAAATGTCACCCAATAGGCGTCTGTTTAGGAAATATTTTCGTTATGGGGCACACACATTGTGGGTATCTGGTATCCATGTGTGAAATTGTTGCAGGCGCAGGTGATTTGAATGATTTGCATTGTGTTTAGTATTCCGTTGTGATTTTCTTATACGTTTTCGCAACCTACGCATCGGTATATAATATGAATAACTTGGAAGCATAGTACGGAAATGGAGTTTATGTCAGAAAAATATTTTTATAGGTAGAGAGACCGGGGGGTTCCCTGATTTACCCCTCTAGTTAGTTTGCGTTATATTCAGAAAGACGCATATTGTTTAGGAAATAGATAAATAGACCGATAAATTGTTATCTATGGAAAACTTTTAACAATGTTTTTTCGATTCTCTCGAGTCTCGAGATAAGCTACTAATATATGTACTTACTTACTAACTTACTCAAGGGATTAACAACCCGCGGAGAGTCGCCGCCTGGGGCACTGCGCACCCTTGCACTTTGCTAGAACAAGCGTTCTCCTAGACCAAACGCACTCTGGCATCCGATATGGCTTCTTTGAAACGGGAGTTTGGTTATCCTTGCCTTCCTAAGCTAATAATGTTAAAAGTTAACCCTAAAACGAATTTATTTACTTAACTTAGGAGTCTTCCAATAGACCCAATGGTACTCATATCCTCTTTGCTGATAAAGCAAAACATCTGGCCTATCAAACCTAAGGTGCATATAGCTAAGCTAAGTAGTTTTAGATAGAAATGTTGCCGACGGACCTTACCTCTCTGTATTCATTCCATTCAAAAAATATTTGTCACCTTTCAGGCCTCCACTGTACTAACTACCACAACCGTCTGTCGTCAACCTTAGCACACGTCGTCTAATGTCTAACATCAATTTCCGCTCATAAACGGTCTGGGTTAAAAAAAAATTCCTTTCTTTTTCCAACTAAAAAGCGAAACGAAAACTCATAAGAAAAGTTTTTCTTTTTTATTCTTCCTCTTTCTTCCTTCTTCTGATGTCCACCTAAAGTCTCAAAGTATAAAGACATTCTGAGTCTGACTTCTGCATCAGTAGCATGCTCACAGGAAAAAGAAAAAGGAAACCGAAAAATATAAAGAAAATCAAAAAAAAAAAAAAAAAGGAGACGAGAAAACAATTTATTTTTATTTTGTTTTAATATAACTCGCGATGTTTACACGTCATTCGACGATTCGATGGCATTCCGTGAGCAACGCTATATGAGCCATGGAATGGCATATCCTATCCACAGCGCAGGCATGCATCCAAGGCAACCAGAACGTCGGAATTTAAAGCGTCAACGTTGTCGTCTATTGCCATAATAAGAGTGTCAGTATGTGTGTGCGAGCGGCTGTAGGAAAACAATAATAATTGTCATAACACCGTACGTACAGGAGCCGGCTTAGGGACAGAGCAAAAGAGACTTATGCAAAGGAAAACTCTCCCAGGAGTCGTTAGCGTTAGGGAATATGGAAAAGTCGTCAACGGTAACCGTAACCGCACACATCAATGAACGCGCAAGTGAGTTTTGCACGCAAAACATTGAACAAGGGATTTCGTTTTCGACTCCAAAGAACTACCTAGGTGCTATGTGTATAACAGGATAAGCAGGAGCAACTTTATGCTGAGTGTATAGTAGGTATGTGCGGGGAGTTGGGTTCCATTGTATGAACAACACCATTCGACGAGTCGGTTGGGGAACAATAACCCAGTGTATAGTTATGTTGACAAGTGCACTATTTGGGAACAGCTTTAGAATTCCATATATATACGCGAGATGTATGTTTGTTTGTAGTGCCAGTAGTAGGTGTAGGTATGTATGATCGAGGAATGCTGATTCCTGGAAGGCATTTTTGTTTTTCGTTTTCGTGTTTGCTGTTTATTAAATTTTGAATTTTGGATGAGGTTATGCTTATGGCTATGGATCACGAATTTGGATATGCACTTGTTTATCGAATGGCCTTTTTTTTCTTGTGTTGAACTTGTTTGGGACAGTTTAAAGGCGACAGTGGTGCTGGGCGGGACTCAATTTTAGTCTACTGCAACACCCAGCTCATTGTTGAGCCCCTTTTTTTACAGGTGGTGGATAAATAATGACATCGGAATATAGAACTGTCAGCACTCCCTGCACGTAACCTTTTTCGATAGACCACAGTAAAAAAAGGAAAAACGAAAAAAAGTAAGAAGGGTAAACTCCTTCTTTTTTTGCATTTTTAGGGGGTTTCAAGTGGTACAAAACTTAGTACTTGGGTGACTATAAGCTATGGTAAACCTTTGCGATTTTCCCCATTCTTTTGAAATTGGCTTTTATGTTTTGTTTTACTCATCTTTCAGCTCTGGCGTGAAAAACATTCTAGATCTAGACAATAGGTGTCACATGGTCGCATATCATCCAACCCACCATCAAAACTACTCCAACGTAGGTACCGTCAACTTGCCTAACTTTGACCGGGTCGCCTAACATTGACCAGTTCTTTTCAGCGCCTCCAGTGCCCAAATGAACTTTTTCTCCACCCGTGCCATCTGTTGATTAATAGGGAAACAATTTTCTGAAGAGAAAAATAGGTTTGTTCGGTTCATTTGGGCACTGGAGGCGCTGAGGTATTAATGGTCCCGGTTAAGTAGGCACCGGCCTTGATTAAACTGCAGACCTTTTCCATCGTCATTACGAGCTTGGCTGGAATGCCAAAAGTAGGCTCATAGGTACCTACCACCTTGTCTCATTTTATGGTGAGGATGGTAACTTATCATTTTCTATAATTTTTTTATTTATGAAAATTTGTTCGACTGTGGACTTTTATCTTTGTCTACAGTCGCACTTACATATTATAAGGGTTATTGAGGAATCGTTTCATGTGTTTGTACAAAAGGGCTAAATAAGATCGTGCTCGCGGTTTTGAAAAGACTGGCGATGGTTTTGGCTATTGCATCTAATGCATTTCGCGTTCCGAAGTTTGAAGAAAAAATGCCTCATCTGTCGCAAGAAAAGCTTCAAATATCGATATACAATTCGCATTGGACTAGAAACCACAAAATTTCAAAGTCCCAGTTTTAAATGTGGACCAAAAATTCGTTCGAAAATTCTACGACGTCCAAAAACTGAGGCCCTTATTGATCAGCGATCGTCACGACAATTGTCGATTGCGTCGATTGATTTTAGATATTCGTACGCACAAAATTTTTTCACTTCCAAGAGAAAGCATCGACCAGACATTTGTAATCGACTACAAGCGACTGTCAAATCGACAAATATCAATCGCAATCGACAATCAAAGTTGTCTATCGATCGACAGTTGTCGATCAACGGTCAACCATCGACACTTACAATAGGGGCCTGAGACTCCAATTTTCACTTGAGTTCTATTCATTAGAATATATGTGTTCCATGTTAACCTCCCCTTCCATTCCACTTGTGCGCGCCACGAGGTCTTCCTCTAATGGTAGAATCGAAGACACTTCGGGCGTCTCCATTCGCTGTACGTCTCGTAGCCATCTTAGTCGACTGATGCGTACTTTTCTGACCAAGTCGATGTCGCTGTAAAGTTCGTAGAGTTGGTCGAGTTAAATCTCCTCCGCCTTTGTCAACGTCCATGCTTCTGCGCGCCATATGGCAGGACTGAGATGATGAGTCTCCTTGGTGTTTCTCGACAATGCCTTAGATACTAATCAATTGGCTTCTTAGACCAAAGAAACAGCGGCGGGCAAGTGTAACTTTGATTTCCGCTGTGGTGTCATTGTCAGAGTTTCTAGCTGAGCCGAGGTAGACAAAATCCCTAACCACCTCAAAGTTGTAGCTGTCTATCGTGACGTTCTGTCCGTTTCGTCGACGTTGTGTGTCCCTTCTTGTTGACAGCATGTATTTTGTTTTGCCCTCATTCATACCACTAAACCCATTTTTAACCCTTCTTTACTAATATTTGCGACCGCACCAGTGACAGCTCGCTGCGTTCTGGTAATTATGTCAATTTCGTCAGCGTATGCAAGTAGTTGCATAGAATTTTGGAAAATTGTGCCCCTGGTGTTGGCTTGCGAGTTTCACACAAGTATGTGATTTTGAAAAGTCAAAAGACACAGCTCATCAATTGTCTCAAGTTCAATAGGCGCTTGGTCAATTGACTTACAGGAGTGTGGATTTGGCTGCAGTTCGAAATAGCTATAATTCCAACCAATATGTTTTTAAAGATATTTTTATTGTCCTCTTCGACAACCTATCAAATACATAGCCAGTCTCTCTTTTTTTCGTCCTTTAGAATAATAGAATAAATTAACTAAAACCAAACCATATTAAATTGTATTAACTGCCAATTATTAAAAATCCGACAGCTCTTTCCAAGAACTTTTGTTAAATAAACATTTGATAACTAATCTTTGCTTGATTAAAATCAAACCATTTATCAAAACGTACCTACCTGGCACTACCCTAAAAGTAATCTAACATTTATTATGAAACTTTCGTCATATTTTCTTAATAATTGCCAATGTTTCGCATGAAATCCCGATATTAATCATTTCGAATAATAAAATATTTTAATTTATGTTGACATATCAGGTATTCATTTCAATTTTAGATTTCCTCAAGTAAGCCTAGATATATAAGATTAACAATTAGCTCTATAGGGATGGTTCCTATCTAATAAATAACCTATATCACCACTAATTCCCTAATCGCCCTTCCCAACTGTATATACACGAGCCGATGTAAGTAATTCAATGCTTTCACTCGCACCCCCATAACATACCGCCGCGTCGCGTCGCCGCTGCGGTTCCATTGAAGCGAAATTATCCTCCATCACACAGTGTGTCGTGCTCTATATATTCTTCACACATAAAACACATGAAAAAGTAATAATCCCTAGCTTTAGGAATACAATTATCTTATTAGAACATTATTTTAACCTAAAAATACTGAAGCATAAAAGTCGCACCCTGGAAAAATAATATACCAAAAACGGAAACACAAAAACAAAAGCATAACTCATTTGTACACCGACTGTGCGATGGTGATGGCGCATGTAACAGTTTTATCATCATCTTTTCCAGCAAATTTTCACCCTCCGCAGAAATATACCCCTATACTCCTGGGGGGATAGCGAAAAGGAGAAGGAAAAGTGAAAAGAAAAGAATAGCGAAACACGAAGAAAAATAAGAACACCCACCGGGCATATAAATCACATACACGCCTATTTTTCAACGTCAATATCCTAAAAGTACTACTATTTTTTTTTGTGTGTTCACCCCCTAATGTTAGCCAGTTTTAGAGGTAAGTAAAGTACTTTCGAAAAAGACACATTTTTATCGAAATATATACAGTGGAGGTCAGAAAAGTGTGTTTACCTACGAGGTTGTTTTAAAATTTTATATTTTTATAATACTTTGTATTAAATGTGTGTTAAATAAATACATAATCAGTTAATATGGGACGTTAGGTCTTGCCCTTCTCTTATAGAACCAAGGATATATTATATAAGACCCTAATAATTCCGGTCCTGCTGTATGGTGCAGAAGCATGGACTCTGTCGAAATCGGATGATAACCTCCTTGGATGTTTTGAGAGAAAGATTCTTCGGACGACATTTTTTCCAGTTTGTATCGAAGGAGTTTGGAGGAAAAGATTTAACGAGCTTTATGGGCTATACAGCGACGTTAATCTGGTCAAAAAGTTGAAGGTACAACGGCTGAGATGACTGGGGCACGTGGAGCGTATGGGCAGCAACGCACCAGCTCGACGAATCTTTGATTGCCCCCCTGAGGGACAACGTAGCAGAGGAAGACCCAACCTTAGGTGGCGCTCACAATTGGAGGGCAACCTCAACCAACTTGGTGTGCGTAACTGGAGGCAGCTAGCTAGGGTCGAGCTGGCTGGAGGGGCTTGTTGGTTGAGACAGTGGTCCACCTTGGACTGTAAGCGCCCGGCCCCCAAAAGCAACTAATCGTTTAAGCGAATTGTGTTTTTGGGACGAATGGAGGTCGGTAGTCCTAGAAAAACATCTTATTTGTTACTGGTAGCCTTAATTCATGGCTTGGAATTCTTGGGCGCCCTGGCTCAATGGTTAGGCCCATTTCACACATACCCGGCAGCCGGCTAACCGGTACCGGCTACCCGGTCGTTGGGAATACATTGGTATGGGCGCGTTCACACCTGCAAACCGAAACCGTGCATAAAAATGTATCTCAACGACCGGGTAGCCGGTACCGGTGTGTGCTGGACTACCGTGCGAGAGGTCCGATCCCCGCAAAAACAGAAATTACATCGATTTTTTCCACTGCGCCACCTCTCGCAAACTTCCGGGAGTATTGCTGTCCTGGAAAAGCTTCTCAATTCAGCCTTTCGGATTCGCTATAAAATTTTAGTTCCCTTCTTCATTCATTCATTCATTTTCAAAATGGTCCGCTTGTCCATTAAGTGGGTCGCGGGTGTAGGTTGTTCAAGTGGACCCTCTCTTCCCTTCTATTCGTTCCAAAATTAAAACAAGTAAAAGAGTTATTATCGGCCTTGGGGATGTTTTGATACCCTCCACTACATACAAGTCATGCAAAATGTTAGGCATGAGTTAGTACGTGCACATGGGTCTAATATTGGTTTTGTATGGGAAGTACCAGAACTACTTGACCGATATAGCCCATTTTGAATACCAACCTGACGACGACAAAATTTCATTCGCCTATGTCGATTCTTTTGGACGTTATGGCGGTTTCAACATACAGACGTACAGATAGACGGACATGGCTAAATCGATTCAGAATTTGATCCTGATTCAGAATATAATACTTTACAGGGTGACTCCTTCTTGGCGTTATAAATGTAATAACAAAGTACCCAAACCCAACCCAACTTTTACCTAAAAACTATGATGTCAATGGATGAGTTGTCCAGAAGTTGTTTTTCCCTTATCAGGAAATGAACTTATGTACTTGACCTCGCCAAGCGCCTACCATTTGCTTACAAGGTTCAGTTACTTACAAGGTTCCGTCGGTAACTCTGGTCTTCTTTTCATTTATTTATACAGTCCAGCCCATAAAAGTTACAGCGTTTTTCATAATTGAATCTAGAGTACACACACAGGTTATGAGGGTAACTTTTGTTGACTGTATTGTGTGCATGGACGAATAGCAATGTTGCCATGTGCCTAATATAACACTTATAAGTATTACTTCTAGTACCCGTGAATTTCTACATAAAACATCCAATGCTCTTGTAGACAACTCCAACAAGCACCTTTAAGACAAGTTTAGGCAAATTTGAGTGAAATCAACTGCAATTATCAGGGAAGTTTGTAAAAATTGAGAAATCTCAATGAAAATAAATACAATTCTCCGTGAAACCCTAAAAATTGGGAACTTTGAGTGAAAATATGGACAGTTCTGACAGAAGTCCTAAAAAAACTGAAAAAAATCTGAATACAAATACATTATTCGCATTGCATTTTTGGGGCACTACCTTAACTACTAATGAACAATTTTTGGTTCGGTATAAAATAAATTTTCGTCAAAAACACTCAGCTCGCTGATTCGTGTTTCATTTATAAAATATCGTCGAAAATTTGAAAACTCAATGTGTAGACATTTCTGAACATGACTGTAATATATGATTTCAGAAGAGAAATGTTCATTGGCACTTCTCACTTCGTTAACTCGCATCACAAAGGGAGGTAAACGCTGCTCATTTATAACGGCAGACATGAAATTCCGCTTGATAGCATTATAAATGCTCCATGATAGAGCAAATCTGTCAGTGACATTAATTTTTTTTTTTCAGATTGCTAATTTGTTGACATTTTCTTTTCGTACGCATGATTCTGAATCTGAATAACTCTTTGTAGTAAAGTTAAGTCGAGTTTACTGAGCTTGACAGGTTCTACAACTATAGGCGAAGACATTTAAGGATTATGTTTATGACTGATGATTCTACTTAAGTGCAGACTTATCACAAACAATCAAAAAAGTAACTTTTTTTTACAGAATATGCGTTAACTGGGCATCAGTTTTATATCCTTTTTTTAAAAGAACAAAACAAAAAAAAAATATTTGGCGCCACATGTCAATATACCTAGTAGTAGTCCTTATGACTAGATTTCCCCAACCATTCGTTTGTGTGTTTAATGTTACGGATGAGTGGAAGGGACCTACATTTTTATGCCGAATTGTATGCCGGCTAAATCGATAAGCTTTCTGAGGGCAGTTAAACTTTAGGATATTATTTTGTCATTCATTGCGCATGAATCCACCTACAGTAAAAAAAAAAACGTTACTATATAATTTCTGCGTTTTCCAGAGGGTGGAACCTGAGAAGCCTCTCTCAGTAGTCAAGTTAGCAACTAGCAACTAAGGCAGATCAAATCGATGGATGTTCTTGTTATTGAAAACCGCATTGGTTGGTAGCAATAATATGTACATCCACTGCAAATTTGGTTTAAATAAAGTTTGATTTTTTGAGTAAAGCAAAGTAAAGTAAACAAATGACCAGTAAAACTCGCCATACAATTATAGGTCCCTTCCATTCGCCCCAAAAATAGAAACTCACACAAACGTATGGTTGCGAGAAACTAGGCCTACGGTATCTACCTGTCTGTTGCCCCACCTATTTATTTATTTATGTAACTAGTGCACCTCCATCTCAAATTGCGAGCGCTGACAACATCTCGTCTCTGACAATGACATTACAGCAGAAATCAAACAAAGAGTTGCATTTGCCAACCGCTGTTTCTTTGGCCTAAGAAGGCAACTAACTAGGAAGGCCTTGTCAAGAAACACTAAGGTGACTCTATATAAGATCTTCATCATACCAGTCCTGTTTTATGGCACAGAATCATGGACGTTATCAAAAGCGGAGGAAGATCTCCTTGGTCGTTTTGAACGTAAAATGCTTCGAGCGATTTTTGGTCACATTTGCGTTGACAGGCTTTGGAGGAGGGGATTTAACAGCGAACTCTACGAGCTGTATAGCGGCATCAAGCTGGTCAGAAAAATACGTATGGACACCAACGATACCGTCCGAAGAGACTTCGATTCCAACCCGAATGGACAACGCAGTAGAGTAGGTTGCGCGCACAAGTGGAAGGGGACCACAACCAACTTGGAGTGCGCAACTGGAGGCAGTTAGCCAAAGATCTGACTAACTGGAGAGGCTTGTTAGTTGAGGCCCAGGTCCACCCTGGACTGTAGCGCCGCCTAAGTAAGTAAGACAACGTCTCCAACGTCCAACATCATGATCAGCTTCCATTTATGATATTTTTTATGATAAAAATGCTGCTGTGTAGCTAAGCGCACACTTATGTGCGCAGATAGAATTATGCTTTTTTTATGAGTCATAACTTTTTTTTTCTTCGTCTGCAATATTTTTAGTGATTAATTTTCAACATCTGCACTGTTTTAAATGATCAGTTTCCATTCTTAGTGAGGTGAGTTTTTTTTTTTTTTACTTAGAACGGAGTGTGCGCTTAGTATATTCGTTACCGTACCCTAACGAAGCTTAGTTTAAACATTTTGAAAACGTTTTTCTAACATTTATCCTTGTTTCGGGATATTATATGATATGATATGTATAATATTTCGGTAATAATGATCCCTTTTTCGACTCCTCCGCCCAACCAAACTTACCTACGGAGGTGTCAAAAGGAAGAGAATTTCTTAGACAGGATAGTTTGGGAATATTCAAAATTAAAAAAAAAAAAAAATAATCACAAGAATTCTCCACTTCGATAAACTTTAACAACCAGGTCAAATGAGTTGTGGTAACAAAACGGCACTTAGTGCTACTTGGGTTTTCTAATAAACCGCCACACCGACCTACCTACCTACATACCTTGCACGGGTATACGATATTTAAATAAGTAGTGGTAATTGTTGAGCAAAAGAAAAATGTTACAACTCGTTGCTCATAAGTTGCTTTTGCCTTACGGATTCCGATTCCGACACACGGTTTATAGCGCACATCTGGCCGAATTTTCTATTGAATTAATTGCATGTTTATATCAAAGAGAACTTCTGAGCCATTTTTTTGTGTGAAGTTAGTTTTTGCTTCACAAAACAAACAAATCCTTCTCCTGTCAGTGCGTACATAATTTAGTAAAATTAAAAAGAGCACTTTTTGTTTCCTTCCTCTTATTCTATGTATATCACAACAGTTGTTTGTACTTTCTGTTGGTATAGCGCACATTAGTGTGCGCTTCAACTTTGTGGGTACCAAAAACGATTTATGAATATGGATGCGAACATCGACATCTTTCACTCACTTAACAAGAACGTGTATGAATATTTTTTTAGCTATTGGTTGAATAGTTTCCCGAGTACCAAGTCAAAGCATAAGAACAAATCGTATGCGCATAATACAAAAAAGGTGCAGCTAAACATCATTTAAAAATGTGGAGCAACTACTGCCGACATCTGAATAAAAAATGAAAGCAATCCCACCGAAATTCAAACACAATCCCCCAAACCATCCCAAAATCAAAATTTAACCACAACAACTTTCCAATGCATCCAGAGAGAGACATGTTTATTGCAGTTGTAAAAAAGAAAATCATGTTCGACTTCCCACTCAGCCCACAGAACTCCTTGTCTTCTGGCCCACTGTTTGTTCGCCTACTAAACTTCACAACACATCTTGGCGCAAATCTCCTCTTGACTCTTAATTTTCCCGATCAACTTCAATCTATAATACCCGACCCATAATCCACAGCAAGAAGACGGTTTGAAGTACAAAAAAAAAAAATATATATATATAATAATAACAACAACCAGCAACCACAAAAATGCATTATGGATGAGGGGCACAGCAATGTAATACGATACACCATACCACCTCCCACCTCCTCTTTAATCCCATTGAAGAGCATAAACGATCTCGCGGTCTGCTGGCAAATATGCGGTAAATCCCTGCGTCACACAATAATCCATATACCATACAGCATCTCACGATGGTGCGTCGCGTCGACCAGTAGTATAGTTTAAAGTGGATGTGACGCAGTTTTGAAAACCAGCAGCTCAAAAACCAAGATTACCCTACCTACTAGTGTACTCCCGCTCAGTCTATAGGGGCTATCTATGTCCGTCGAACGTTCTTTACTTTGAACGAGGCTAGCTTTGGTGTGGTGCCTTTCGTATTGAGTTTCATATGCTGCAGATACACACTTTTATCCGGTGCGTGTATACGGCGCGCGTTGGTGCAGGAGGCGTCACTTGAAGGTTTAGTTCATGAGTTCCAATCCCGCCAGAGGTTCGCACTACGACCATGTACCACTTAATAGTCGAACCGTATAACATGAGATGCACACCTACTCTCACTCTGGCTCTTTGGTATCTTTTGCGGTGCGGTGCATGTTTATGTTTATTTTTTTTTTTTTTATCCAGGGCCGCATTGACCTCCTACATATAAACGCAGCAAAGTTTATATTTATGCGCTTAGTATGGTAGATAAGATGCGAGATACTTTCCCAAGATGCTGGTTGAGGTTGCTGCTGCTGTTGTGTTCTACTTTTCGACAACAAATAAAAACCTTCAACTCAGAGTCTGGGATGTGGTGGTGGTGATGGTGGCTTGGAACTTTATCTTTCTTCTCACCTTGTGTATCCATTACCTGATGCATCTTTTAGATCAACAAAATCATCAGCAAAATGAGAGATAATCTATTCTGAAATGATTTTAGGTTGTTTTTCCCTCTTCTATCTGTGTTTTTGCTTTTCTAAGGAACTTTCCGTAAAACCTATCTATACTTTAGGTATATTGTATATACGATATACCGCACTTGACCAAGTGAAGCGTACTTCGTTGTGTGTGTTGGGTGGAATGCATAATGTATCTGCTTTTCTTTTGCTATAGTATAATGAGACATAAAACAACAACACACAAAGAAAACTATGGGGAAAACCACTTTGTAACGATTTGCAAATTATCACGAGATGATGATGGATGTGTGCCGTGCGATGCTTAGGCACTATGGCAAGTTAACAATTTATCAGCTAATGGCCAGTAAACTTAAAGTTGGTATCGTGATTTAGTCTTTGGGAGTGTATACATATGTAGATGCATTTCTAAGTGCCAAACGGATGTGGGTATAGTGTGAATAGAAATTCCTATCCGTTGTTGTGATGTAGTATTCCCTTTCAAAGCACAAAATCGGATCGTAATTGGTCGGTATGTACAAGTTGGAATACTATTTCGTAGCATGAGTTGAGCTCAACTGAAAAGACAGGCTATATGAAATGGGATGGTAATGTGATTTCAGTTTTTATGTTTGTGGCTATGGCTTTTGCTATTAGACAAAGCACTCCTTGGGCATTCAATTCTATCGTTTCAAGAAATCATCGGTAGTCGATATTTTACTTTCACAGCATTTAACTGATGTGTTCGTAATAAAAGAGCCATATTACCATTTTATAACGATTTAAGGAACGAAATAGTGATTCATTACAACTACAAGCGTGCGATTGTAATCAATCGTATAGTGGGGCTTTTTTTTTATTGCCCATTAACGATATTTTCTTTCTTTCTTTACGAGAATCTCTTTCTTTTTGAGGTGTTAAAGATGGTCTTTGTTTTTTTTCTTACTTTGCTCTTGATTCGTCAACTGATTGATACTCTTCAGTTTTACTGCGAAAGTTGATGTTTTCTAATGGTTGTTATATGTGTAAACAGACAACCTATATTTAGGTTATGTGGCACGACTCCGTCCCATCATTTGATGGGGTTGAGTTTCAGCTACCTCCATCTCCTCTCCAGTAGCTTAAATCCTTCTCTACTGTCCTGGTCCGCATGTAGTCCTCGGTCGACAAGTTCTACTACAAGCTCATATCGCATAGTTAGCAATCAGTGGAACTTTCGCGAAGTATTCAATCCACACAGGTTCCTATTTTAAGTGACAGGATAAGGACTCCTTCGACAAATTCTCCCGATCGAATGATGTATAGAATTTGCATATAGCATCATGTATGGCCTTCGCAATATAGGTCGACGAGTCCTTAAAGTCTAAAAGTATAAGTGGAAAAACACATTTCTGGTTGGATTGAACTGCCTATAACGAGAGACTGTATACTGAGAACTCAAACCGACGAGTGTCTTTTTTTTCATTTCCAAGAAACTTACTAATAAGCGTCGGTCAATTCATGGAAACACTCATTCATGTTGGCAAGCCCGGCACAGCTCAAAAATCACCTAAACCATACCTAACTAACTTAAAAAAAACTGTGCGAGGGATTCTAGGTTCGATTCCCGGAAAAACACAAATTACATCTTCAGGTTTTTTTCTACTACGCCACCTCTCGCGAACGTCTGACAAACATCCGAGAGTATGACTGTCTTGAAAAAAGCTTCTCAATTCAGCCGTTCGGACTCGGCATAAAATTCTAGGTCCCTTCCATTCGATCCAAAAATAGAAACTCACACAAAACGAATGGTAGCGAGAAGCTAGGCCTACCGCCTGTTGCGCCGCCTATTTATTTTTCTAACTAACTTACTAACTTACAAACTCCTAAAACTGAGGAGGATGCTACCTATGTAACGGACTGGCCCTGAGAGAGGGTGTCAGCCCTCATCACTTCCCTAAAACTCGGTGAACCGTTTTCCGGTATCAACTGTGTTCCTATTCGCAATTGCGGATCGGGCAAGGAGCAAGGACAGAAGGAACTTCTGAGCATTGACGGCGTACCCGTCGTGGATGAGCCGCTTATCCCTCCCGCTGCTGTGGTTGTGGTATAATACCGGCAAAAACTTAATCGTTTTTAGCGCACTACTTTTATTTAGAGAACTAGCTGTACCCGCCCGGCTTTTCCCGTGCACAGAAATTGTATTGCTTACAGATTTTAGGTAAAGTTCTTTCGTAAAATGTGCAAAATGAGAATAAATCGATTTTCTGGAATTTTCTTTCTGCGTAAACCTGAAATGCAGCAATACGAACAAAATAAAAAAAGAATCATGAAAATCGGTCCAGTGGTTATCGATTTTTGACCAGTCTTCACAGCAACACTCCTCGGCCAATACCTAAGATTATTTGTAAATAAATTTTAACTTAATCTATTCAGCGCTTTTCGAGATATAAGATTTTGAATGTTTTTTTTTGTATGGACGGTGTCACTCCCCTTTGTCCAATTTTGACCAAATTAAGCCTATATGTTTCCCATTGTTAAGGCCTACCTTTTCCAAAAAGACCATACCAATCGGGTTAGTAGTTCTTACGTGATTGTGGAACAGAGAAAAAATCTACAATGTTATTATATGTATAGATTTGTTAAATTTAATCAACTTCTTTTAACCATTAGTTAAGGGCAATTCTCCTGCGTAGCCATCACCCTTGAAAAAAAAAGAGAGCGCAATAAAAAAAAAAAAAAAAAATAGATGGCTAAATTAGGTTAGGTTAAGGTGGGAGGTAGAAACAAGTGTAGCATCACTTAGGCCAGAGGAGGCCCATTGTGATACCACAGGTTCTAATGATCTTACGACTACCCTTTGAACTCAGCAGGAGCTGAGAATTAAGTGTTGGAGGCAACCTATGCTTGTATTAGCAAGCTCGCCGAGATTGTCGAAGAAGTATCCTCCGAGCTGAGCGGTCTGGGAACGTGCACAAGAGGTGAAGAATAGTTTCTTCCTCCTCCTCGTCCATGCCGCTTCTACAGAAATCGTTGGAAGGGAGACCCAGCCTGAGGGCATGTCTCCCAATAATACAGTGTCCCGCGATGACACCTACTAATGTGCTTATTTTTAGTATTATCTACAAGATTGTTGGAGTGCTTGAGTTCCAGCATGGGCCAGATCTGTTTCGTGATGGAGCACATGGTGCAGTTTGACCACCTTTTATTAGTGGCGCTTATCGCATTTTGTTTAATTAAAAGTTTACAAGTAGCGAGAGGCATATAAAGATTCTCTCTTTCTGGTAGAATCGAGAAAGTTGTGCCACGCCTAGCGAGTTCGTCGGCCTTGCAATTCCCTGGAATGTCCCTATATAGGCCCGGCACCCATCTAAGGTGCATTTTTAATTGTTCCGCCATCTCGTTAAGATATAAGCCGCAATTGAGGGCGGTTGGTTGTGAACTTAAAGATAACAGAGTCAAAGGACGAGCGGCTTGACTATCCGCAAAATTACGATATCCTTTGCAGATATTACATTATACCGTAGACACGACAGGGGCTCCTTGATCGCCATGATTTCCGCCTGGAACACGCTACAGTGATTGGGAAGACAGAATGAGATCGTACAATTTAAATCCTGGGAGAATCCGACGATTATGGCTTTTCCCACCACCTATAAATGACACGATATCACCTATTTGGTACGAGGTAGATCCTGAAAAACGTCTCTCAAACACACGAATCTTTTCCATATAGGAAGGGCGCTATATTCAGCGGCGAATATTATTCAAAAGTTTTTAGGGGTTTTTTTTTCTGGCACCTCCGTATATGTGTGTGCTTTTTTCCCCTGTCTTAAACAGAGCTCATGTCATATTCCCAGTTTTTGTAAATATTAAAACAGATATCTGAATGGTTAAAACATTTTCGTCTGAAAAGAAATTATTTTCGTCTTCTAATTTGTTCATATTCATCTGCTAGTTTTTGTCAGCTTGTTTTAAATATTCGTCTGTTAAAAAAATTGAAATTTCGTCTGAAAATCTGAATAAATCGTCAGCATGAATGGAACATTTACTCAAACTTATGATTTTTAAATTTTTCAGACGATTTTTATATTTTTCAGACAATTACTATTTGTTTTCAGACGTTTTAAAAATTATTTCAGACGTTTCCAATATCTGATTTTCTGATGACTTCTATTTATTTTCAAACGATATCTATTAAATTTCAGACGTTTTTTTCGATTTTTGCCGACGCACGTTTCCAATTTTTTTTTCTGAAAAATACTATTTATATGTAGACGAAAAAATTGTAGCCATATCTAAATAACTGCTGTCCTCTGTTAGCGCACACTATTGTGCGTTTCTATCGTTCTATCGTCGTTCATTGAGTTTTTGTCGAATTCCGAAAAATTTGTCTGTGCCTGTCACATGTTTGGTATTGATACCCTAAAAAAAGAGTTAGGTTTGTCTTCCATTTCCCTCCCCACCTCTGCAGCTCTTTAACTGTCACTCTTCCTCTTCCCCAAGGATAACATCTCAACAACCTACCTTGGTGTATCAAATACTTGAACCCATTTCAACAAAATAATGCCCTTACCCATTAGTAATACTAAAATAAAATATGTTAGCCTTTCCAAAAAACAAAAACAGTATCCATAGGATTTAACCCCTTTGTAACATTTCGAATATATGTATTATTCAAATTTCCCTCTATACAAATACTTCTGCATATTAATTTTCTCCACATTCCGCAACGAAATTACATCGAATATTTGATGTAAAAAGTTAAATTAAAGGATACTTCTACTATAACTTTTTAGCTTGTCAGAGGGGAACGGAAGTAACCCAAAATTCCAGGTCAGTATTGATTTTTGTGTTTTACGGAATTTTTCACCTTACCTCTTGGAGCCATAAAAGTGATAGGGTTGCAATATCAAAAAGAATTAAGGAAAAGGATACATTTTCCGATTTTTTTGTTGGGTCGCCTTCGCCCATCCTATCGAAATTCAGTTTCAAGGCTTTCAATCTGGGTAAATGGAGCTAGTTTGAGTATTCCTCTTAAATGGTAATAGCCTAGGGTGTTATCCGCAAGCCCTATCGACATTGATGACACACCTTTTGGGTTTATATAATATACTTATATTTTTTTTAATTGCATTCTTGACGTGGACATTTTTTTTTTCTTCCAACTAGACACTCGTTCGCATATGGAGAAGAATTATTACGCCCTAGTTATAAGTTGAAAGAATAATTATGACCATCATAAGTAACTGGTGGATTTATGTGTCATTAGGTTGGCCGGGTAATTAACAACTCTTGTAGCATGCAACGTGCCTGCATTTTGCTGTTGAGTACACGCATCGCGACGCGAAGTGCCATCATTATTGTGTCGCATAAAACACTATTCAGACGTGTAGTGGCACGGTACGAAAATGAATGGCTATCCGAATATACGAGTATGCATAATGAAAATCACACTGCTTGTTAGTTTTTGTGGTATAAGAAAAAGAAAGCGTTAAATAAATATAGTTTCAGATTTCTAGATAATTTTTTTGACCGATGGGCCTAATTCCGGAAGACCACCTGTTGGTGCTGTTGTGCGGGAAATTAATAGTGTGCATGATAAATGTCGAGAGATTGGGCATCATCGTTTAGATCTCAAAAAAGGTGAATGGTTTTTATAACAGCAATTTACATCCAGATATATGTGTGAAAAGTGTGGTTAGTCGAATACCCGCAAGCTTGCATATTATGCGATGTATCTTGTGGTATTGTTAACGCCTACGCGTCGTTTTAATATTGTATAACAGAGCATTGGATTGGTTTGGATTTGGAACGTATTCAGTCATCTGATATATTTTTGCTGCTTTCTATTCAAAATGTGAAATTTGGTTTTACCGCACAAAAGTTTCTAAAGCGTCGCAGTGAATTAATTTGGCTTTTAAGTTGGGTTAGGGCCGTTTGCTGATGCTCTCACAAGATTTAAGTTACACATGAACTCTTAGGTGACAGTTTATGCAAAAAGTAGCCCATAAACATTTAAGTAGAACATAACGTGTTATGAGTCGTATTAGTACTAGGTCCTTAGTCACTTGTGATTATTAAAAGTTAGTAGCGGGTTATGCAAACGCACATGAAATAGTTTTTTGGGTGATCTTCACTTTCACAGAGCACTTTCTAAGCCACAAATGTTATGTTTGCTAAAAATAATGCACTATAGTATGTTCCTCATGACGAATATATTTTTCGTAGGATAGCTACATGTTCTTAACGCACGTATGTGTGCGCTTTCCTTTTCGTGTAACGATTTCGCAATAGAATTTTTAGTTAACCAAGAAAATAAAAAACTATTAATGAAAAACCCAAAGTTAACATAAAATTCTTAAATTTATAGGCAGCAAGTCCAAAACTTGTGTCTTGTGGAGCAAAGATCTCGAAAAGCGCAGATTTAGAGTAAGGAAACTATTCAACAGAGGAAAACGCAATGGAGTTGGTGACTGGCAAGCCGACTGCAATGTTCTGACCAACTATTACAAAGAAATTAAAAATGCTAAAAAAGTATCATTTAGTTTTAGGCGGTTCTGTGAAGATATATCTGACATACTTTCCAGCTGCCGACTCCGTTAAGTTCTTGCCTCTGACAAAACCGTCTTATTAGGAACACTTACCTGTATATGACGTCAGACAGAAAATAAGAAAGATACACTGGAATTCTTACTTAAAACACACTTTCCTGGGTCAATTATTATTAATCCTCTCATAACAAACTTATCTCCTCGACTCAAGCGGATCTGTCTGTCGACGGGAGAAGACTATAAAATTACCAGACAAATTTGAAAACTTAGTGCCATAAAAATGGGCCTTATATATCCGGCATTACTACAGCAGGGAGCCGATACGCTAGCACCATCCTGGCCTATGGTCACATCCCGGAAGCCTGGCGAAATATCCAGAATATGACTTCCATAAAAACTTCTCTATCATCGTCCTTCCAACGGAGGATTGGGAAAAATACAAACTCAATCCATCATATCTAGTCTGGTACATAGATGATTCTGAGATGGAGTCAGGGTCTAGATCTAGCATTTATGGAGAACTATTCAGTCAGCCTCGGCAAAAATTCGTTCATATTTCAGGCTAAAGTCTTTGCCATTAACCATTTTTTCAATTTTTTCAATTTTCAATTTTTATTCAATATTATATGTATAGACTAGCTGACCCGGCAAACGTTGTTCTGCCTAAAATAGTTATTCAAGATCTAATTTAATATTTTTTTTTTTTTTTTCAAATATTTTTTTTTAATAGAAAATTAAGGCGGAAAGCTTCACTGGTTCAGCGGGCATTCTGAAAATGCCGGCTACTGTTCCATTGTCTCTTCTTGGCATCGTAACAAATATCGAACTGTAAATGATCATCACTTTGTATATATCGAACATAAATTTTTCACTATCAATAATTTACCTTTGAAATAGCCTGTGAAGAAAGTTAACGAACGAAAAAGATACAATTGAAATTTGAAAATCAATTTGAGAAACAAAACAAATCAATTACTTTTAGGTTTTTTTTCCTAAACCTTCGGGTAGCAATTACGAACAAACCCGTAGAAGAAAGTATCCAATTTGGTCGCGCCATGCCCCTTTGTCCAATTTTGGCCAATGACCACTCCCGGGCCAATACCTTTGATTGTCTGCAAATTCGAGCTGAATTGATTCGGTGGTTTTCGAGATATAAGGTTTTGAATGTTTTTTTTTTGTATGGGCGGTGCCGTGCCCTTTGTCCAATTTTGACCAATCTCCAAAGGAGCACTCCTGGGCCAATACCTAAGCTTATCTGTAAATTTGAGCTTAATGGATTTGGCAATTTTCGAGATATACGATTTTGAGTGTTTTTTTTTGTATGGGAGGTGCCACTCCTTCAGTGCACTCCTGGGCTAATACCTAAGATTATTTGTAAATATGGGCGCAATGGAGTCGGTGGGTTTCAAGTTATACGTATCCGAACACATTTTAGAACTCATTTTTATATACAATAATAGAAATATAGATATAGATATAGATTCTCAAGCTTACAATATACATATACATAATACCATTTTGTTTTAACATATTATTTGTAGATGAAAGAAGAGAATAGTTAGAGACATTTATATTTCATATGAAACAGAAATTATGTCACTTCAAAATAGACTAAAGTGTGGGGTGAACATTTTTTTTTGGGAGAAAACAGAAAAGGAAGTGAAAGAGATGGCAAGCAATTATAGTACATTTCAAACAGTAACAATTATAGCACATTTCAAATAACAACAATTCAAACTATATAATGTATTGTAGCAATACTTCGATTTCATTGTGGTGGGAGATAAACCCCCCCTCCCATAGTAAAAAATGCTTATATTTAACCCCTCTACAAAAAACCGTAATCAATTTTTGGCGCCTAAGTTATCATACTCTCCCCGACAATCCTGACAGGTATAGTTACAGGTCATGGATTAAGAATAAAAAAAAAAACGTTTCACCGAATTGAAGTCCCACTGGACCCTACACTCTGTCTTGAGAGGACGAATCCACTCTACTATAGATACTTATTTATTATTCATTTATTTATTTATTTATTTATTTATTTATTTATTTATTTATTTATTTATTATACATATTTTAAAACTGTAGAAATTTTCTTTTTGTTACCTTAAAGCGTGAAAACTACTAGACAGATTTTAATGAATTTTTTTAGAAATGTTTCTCCAGACTGCTAGATGGTTTTAAGCTATGTCGTGTCGTTCATTGCGACGTTCGGTCCTTTAGGACTGTTTTTGACTAAATTGTATATTTTTCTGACTTCACTGTCTTTAACTTGCATTTTCTTAAACCATGAGAACAATGACTACCATAGCTGATCTAAGCCGGATGGTTGCTCGATAACGAGAAAGTTCATATGCATTTCTCTTTCTGGTGCTAAAAGTCAGCTAGTAAGGTTTTTTTTTTTCAAGGCAATGTTATGTTAGGGACATTGGCACAATACTATTTCCTGAAAGTCAGACCAAAACTCTATAGTGCTCCAGCAATTATTGAGGAATTGTTTTTACACCTCGAGTTGTATAGACTTTTTTGACAGATAACATAATAAAACTATTATTTTTAGTTAATTTGCTCTTTACACTCCTTCCGTATAAACTGATGTATACCAATGACAAGAAGTGCATTATATAGGGAAACCTAAAAGGGTTTCCGTTACCACAGGTGTTCTAACGACATTATTCAAACATATGAATTTGAATGATGTGTTTTTCTTCAATTTGAAAATGGTAATCTATTCGTTCAGGGAAAAAAAATTACATATCCAGTCATGTTCGTGTCTACCTTCTAAATCCATGTCACACGCATAACTCCCATGTGCAAATCACCAGATCCTGGAATGAGGGTTAGACAGGATGGATGAATTTAAAAAAAAATAAAAAATAAAAAGACTCTAGCAACTTCCCTGTTAAACATGAAAGCACTGTTCCATCACTTGGTGGATATTTTTTTTTCTCTTATTCAAATTTCTTTCAATAAATTAAATATGAATCCCGACTTTAATTTAAAATTCCAAGTCATGTTTCCGTGTATACCGCGCCTGAAGCGTTTTACTCTCAAACAAAGAACAAATTAATTCAGGTGTGTTCTTTTTTTATTTGCATTTGTGACTGTTGTATGAAAATACAAACTGTAATTGATTATATTGAGCAATTTAATACTTTGTATAGGTATTACAATAATTATTCCATATTAATGTATTTTTCTCTTTTTGTCATTTCAGGTAAATTGGTTACTGTGTGTCTATGGCTCTTAAAATGTAAATATGGTAAAACAAATTAAAATGGGCTACTAAATATTGCTTTTGAATAATCCTTTCATTTTGATATTTTGGAGCTGATTTAATTTTTCTTTGTAATGCAAATAAAATTTCAAAAAATGAAATTATGAAATTTGCATTTGATGAAGTGTATACTGGCCATATGAAAAGAATTAGATCACACCAAAAACATAAAAAATGTAAAAAAAAGAGCCAAGTTCTCGTATATAGAACAGCAAAAATTAGGTGCGTAACTAGTCAGCCACGAAAAGTAATGAGATCTAAATGTTCGCCAAGTTATTAGTTTAAGAAGGGTTAAATGTTAAAAAAAATTGGTAGTGGCTGACTAGTTACGCACCTAATTTTTGCTGTTCTATATAAGAGAACTTGGCTCTTTTTTTACATTTTTTATGTTTTTGGTGTGATTTCACTACTTTTTGCAAAGTTTTTTTTATTCGATTTCACAAATAACGTTGAAACGTCTTCGCTTTTTAATATGTCAATAGACACTGACTTCCATCACTTTGGCTTTCTTTCTTATAAACTATTCATTAAAATTGTATTCAGCAGGTAGTTTGACTTCTATTCATATTTTAAGTGGGCAGATTCCACGCTCCTTAAATGGACAATTTTTAATTTTTGAAATTTCTCCTTTCGTACAATGCAGGTCCTACAGCTGTACCTAATTTCAACATTCTACGCCAACTGAAAGTGGCCCAAATAAATAATAACCGATTTTTAAAAGTGGACGGATACCACGCCCCCTGAAGGGAGAATATACAATTTTTGATTTTTTCTTTTTGTACACTGCAAGTCCTACCGCTCTACCAAATCTTAACATTCTACGGCATAAATAATATCCGATTTTCAAAAGTGAGCGTATACCACGCCCCCTGAATGGAAAATCTCAAGTTTTGGACTTTTCCCAGTGTATGTACCACAGAATCTAGCATTTTGCCAAATTTCACGATTCTAGGATGGCCGGAAGTGCTTCATAATTTTGATGATCATCTAAGTGAGTGAGTGAGTGAGTCAGTCAGTTTTTGCGATTTTTGAAGTCCTGTACAGAGCTGCCGTTTCAGATTTTCGTTGGGGAGTATAATTCGATTCCTTTGCGCAGTACCGGGCAGTACTCTTTAAGAATGAAAGAGTTTTTTCTAAATGCTTTTTTTTATTTAATTTTTTTTTATAATTTGTTATCAGTAGTTGTGACGGTTCCCATTTTTCGGAATCTTTACCGTCTATTAATTCTTTTGACATAAGAATTGAATTTACGGTAGCCGTCGTTAAAGCATTATTCTTTTCTTATCTTTTATTAGATTTTGTTCCAAAAACTTCCTTTCAGCAGTCGCGCTACTATGTGGAAATGATAGGACCGAACCAATAAAATCTTTTACAAATGGAAACATTTGTTCACCCAACTCGTTTTTTAGTTTGAAGACGTGGTTCTACAATTGCTGTAGCTTTAAGTCTTTTGAAATATTTTCTAAATGAAACAGTTTTTGCCATTCTTCATCTATAATGGTGAATTGGGCCATTTTAATGAGCTTGGTAAATGTTTCAAGTTTGAAGTTTTTGGCACAATTGGTTCCGAAGTTAGAGGGGGGTCGAAAACAGCCTGAGTTTGTTCCTGTAAAAAGGGTAAGTGCCTTTACTAGAGAACTTGGCTGGGGCACTACCGTGCCCTTTGATCGCGGATACAAATTGGCGAAATGAATATCAGTTGCAGAAGATCAAAAGTTATGGCGAGTCCTCTTTAGCATCGTACATTTTGGACCATTGCAAAAGATGGACCAAAATGTTCCACCTTTGCTGTAAGATTTTACTGTAATTTATTTCCCTGTATTTTTATTGCTTATTTGAAACTGACAAATCACACATTCGAGTATTTACTGTATTTAATCAACTAAGTCAATAAAACCCATTTTACACCTTACAGCATCGAAAGGACAATTCGATGCAAAATTGAAAAGGGGTAAAAAAAAATCCAGATTCAGGGTCCCACTGTGAATAATTATAATCTGCATGACTTTGCAAGTCCGCATGGATAAAAATGAACTTCAATATCCTTTCTGTCCATACATCAACAAACTCTCTATTAATTAATGTTACAATTTGTTTGCCAAAAAATATTGAACTAGACGTTGATTGCTTGTCAAAAGGAAACCGCACATAGAAATACAACCGCACAAAAGCAACCGGAACTCCAACTCTTTAGCATCAAACGCCAAATTAAAAGCCAAAAACCATCCCATCAACCCTCACATGAAGGCAACGCATTTTATTTGAACTGAATTTTCTCTGACGAGTGGCACTGACGAGGACGACCCCGGCGTGTTCACTCTTCTCCACTATACCATCAGTAGTGGTGGCACATCACACACCCATGTTGCTAATTGCATTTCCAAAGCGATTGCTCTCCGAGGACATGGGGTGCGTCCTTATCGAAACGACGACGCGACGCCTCCTTGCAAAGCGTATATCCCGCAGAGGCGAAATAAATGTGGAGACTACCCTACCACCCACAACAGAAAAGCACGCTATAGACTTTCATTTGAAAACAGCAGCAGCAGCCGCAGCTACCACGGCAACAGTTTAAATCAATAGACAGTTTGTCTGTCTGTCTGTCTGTCTGTCCGTCCAGCAAACAGACACAGGATAGACGCTGCATAAAAAATAAAAATAAAAACAACAAACCGACCAAACCATCAAAGGCCGAATGAAGTAGTCGTCGGTCGTCCCCCTGTGTGTGGTTGGCTTCTATTACGTTTACGCTACGCGGCGGCAACTGCTGCATGCTGATGCTGATGCTTATGCTCCCCCTTTATTTCGGTGTATCGCAGATTATTTTCTTTTTCTCTGTTTCGTTATTTGCCCCCTTCTTAGTGTATCTACTACAACCTGAAACGGAAATCGATTTTTGTTTATTTACTTTTAGCGTTTTCCAGTGTTGTGGATGCGTACGGTTGCATACACACCAAATGAACTCAACCCCCACCCCCTCCCCCTCATCGAGATGCTGCAATAAAAATGTAACAAGTCACAGGATGAATTTGTTGTCTTTTCTTTTTTATATGCACCGTCAATTTGAATTATGAACGTTGGCCATTCAACTGTTTCAGCCAGACGCCGATGAGCTGGCATTTTTCAAATGACTAAGACCGAGACCTGCGGTTGCAGTTTCCAAATGGAATTCTTCTTTTGACTGACCAAAAAGAGGGTGTGGACCAGTGGACAGTTTCCAGATTAAATTTGAAGGGCAAGCCTCGGTGAAGATTCGAATTCTTTGTTCTTTCCAAAGTGACGTCTTGACAGTGGGCGGTGGACAGCTGTTGATCTTCTTAGGCGCATGTATACCACTGTTTGTCTGCGCCCGTATATGTAAAGGCGGATTAAATTTGCCCTTTTCAATGGAACCTCTTATGGGTTGGGGGAATTAATTTCTTTTTCCTTTTAGTTCTCTTCTTCATTTCGGGAGCAAACCATTTATCTGCGTTTGAAGCAGGCAAACAAAACAAAAATGCAAAGGGATAACGTCTGTATGTAGATTACGGGTCCGGGAGGGCCACTATAACAATAAATAACAAAAAGATGTGAATTATGTGATGATTTAGTGTAACACGGAGTTGTATTTGCCGACTATTACCGAAGCGGAAGAGAGAAAAAAATTAATAAATCTATTTTCGGTGTCATAACTAAACCATTATCCGAACCACAGAATGGCTTTAAGTTGAATTAACGCAATGATTAGGGTAATAACAGAGATAAGCTGGAAATTTATTAACCAAGCATCGCGAATGGCGACTTGTGTGTGTAGAGACAAGGTTTTGGTGTATCTAATTTACAACATATCTGTATTGAAATCGCTTTACACAATCCCGTTCTGTAATTTAGACTTTAGTTTGCGTGACGATTATTCTTTTTGTGAGTTTGGGGCTGATGTTGATTTAGTTCTGGGGAGGGAAGAAAAGTTATTGCCGTGGGTAGTTTTGCTGGTGCGGTTTTTTAATTTCTTTACAGAGGCTATAAATCAGGACTCCACTGGCATTGCACGTTTATATACTGGAATTTGAGGGTAGACTAAGTTTTGGGGTTGGCCAAAAATGCTTAGTGGCAATAAAAGCTAAGCAAAAGGACGGTGTAGCTAGGAGAGGATTGAAGTGTGCACACATAACCGCAATCCACAAAGTGCGATGGAATGGGCCGGGTACAAAATGAGGAGAGGATGACTGTTAAAGAAACTTTTAAAAAAAATTCCGCCAATGTCGGAACAATGGTATAAATCGCCAGTAAAATTTCAACGACATATTTGGCACATACATAGCTAGGAGACGAGGACAGCTTTGATGGTACGACATTAGGTATAAGCAAAATCTATGTCGGCAGTACTTGTGCTAATTGATAGCTGGGGTGGCGAATTTTCCCCATAGCATATCATATATCATATCAATACTCTTAAATCTATGTCGGCAGTACTTGTGCTAATTGATAGCTGGGGTGGCGAATTTTCCCCATAGCATATCATATATCATATCAATACTCTTAAATAGACATGGCGACCGTCGGATCAACAAATTATCAACTAATTTTAACATATCGCGATCGACACAAGACATGTGGACAGTATTCGGATGTAGGAAACTCTCGAAAGACCAAAGATGACAGTTTGTTCCGTTTGACCCGTACCAGTATATCAACCAGAGGGTATGTTGGCAATTTCTGGCCTGATGATTCTGGCCGTTCAGATCTTTTAGGGTAATTGGATGGTTGACGTTAGGGTTCAGAGAGTTCCTGCACTTACAAAAATCAGATCAAATTTATAATTATGGGAATTATAAAAATTTCGAAAGCAGTTATATTTTCGAGATTTAGTCCTTCGAGATTTTTGTCCCATTCGAAATTATTACCAAATAAATTTTCGAGATTTTGTCCTTTCTAGATTTAAGTCGTTCTAGTTAACGTCAGGATCCATTTCATTTCATCACCAACCCATAGTTTATAGTATTTTCGGGATTTTGGGCATTCGGTATTTCATTACCCCCAAAAAACTATAAAATACCTTGGAAAGGGGTATTAAAATGTTTTATGAATGAATTATTGATTGACGCTCAAAGCGACCGTAGCCGGAGAAGTCCTAAAACTCTTGGACGAACACCCTTCCGCAGAACTGCCGTCCTTCATCGATGTTTAGTACTAATAGGTATACTCTTCACAAAGAAATGCAAAGTTGCTAATATAGCTTCACCTAAACTTAGAGACCAAGAGCTCAAATTCACAAAACCAAATATCTAGGTATAATTCTAGACAGTAAACTTAGCTTGAAACTAAACATCCGGGAACGTGCAAGAAAGGCCACAGTAGCCATGTCTCTTCATCTTCTTATCGGGCTCCCGACCCGTGCGAAGAATCTATGCTTGAGACACTGCAGCCTTCTACGATCCCGGGCATGCTGCTTCCAGTTTGGCAGACCAAGCGCTCTGACATCCGCGATGGCTTAGTCTTTGAAAGGAGGTTCGATCTTCCTTGTCTTCTCGAACCTGGGGGCTGGGATTCGAAGATCCTCTTAGCTGGAGCGTTATTGTCCATTCGCTCAATGTGGCTGAGCCATTGTAGTCGCTGTGTTTTGGCTTTTTGGACTACATCCACATCTTGGTATAGATCATATAGAGTTCGGGGTTGTATCTCCTCCATTCGCCCTCCTCACACACAGGACCAAAAATCCGCCGAAGTATTTTTTTCTTTCGAAGGAGCACAGTATCAGCTTTGCCTTCTTGCTTATCGTCCAGCACTCGACGCCATAAAGCAGAACTGGCAAGATAAGGGTTTTGTAGAGCAAACATATCGTCACTCGAGTTAGGAGTTTTGAACCCAATTGTTTTGCCAAACCGAAGTAGCAACGGTTTCCTAGGATAATTCTTCGCCGGATCTCCACTAGGGTGTCATTCGTGGAGTTCATGTTTACTCCGAGGTAGGTGAACAGAACGACCTAGCTGTTTCAAAATTAACCTAGCCTATACTGGAAAACTGAACATTGCTTCTTCCATGGCTCAATACCCCGAAATACGTGAACTTCTCTATACATTTTTGACTGAGGCTCCACTAACTTACAGAACAAGCTTAGAGACGATGCCACGAGATTGCGCTGCAAAGAGCAAATTTTATTTTATACATCAGGCGTCCATCTCGCATAGCGCACACATATTTGCGGTTGAAAAACGGTTTAGGTTAGGTTAGATTGAAAATGGCCGCCAGCTAGGAAACGCCCACAAATTCTTAGAAAATTTAAGTCCAAACTTAGATCAAATTTGTTTTTGTATATTGTATTGCCACTTTTCCACCTAAGATTTGCACTCTCGATAGTATCCAGCTTTAATTTTTTGTTTGCAAGCAGCGATTGGTATACCGTATACGTATACCTGTTACTTAAAGGGTCTTTTATCCCGTTTAATGGGTAGAGTTGTTCCTATTCTGCCGAGTTCATTGGCCTTACAATTGCCTGGAATGTCTTTTCACGGACAGCCAAAATAGCTGAATGTTGAACTGTTCGTCCATCTCCGTAAGAGACGATCTGCAGTCGAGGGCTACTAATGAAGTTATAGATATCGATTTGAAGGATTTGGCTGTCTGAATATATGCAGATATCTTTAACGGATATCACGTTTTTTTCTTGAGCCATGATAAGACTTCCTTTATCACCATAACTTCCGCCTGGAAAACCCTACAATAGTTTGGTAGACGGAAGGAGAGCTTAAGGTTAAGAATTTTGCTTTTAAACTTGATCAAGTTCAATGGGTACGAAACTTAGACACCTAAGCTAATAAGAAATGTTAATCTGATTCCTCTTGAATTTGTATGTCAGCGCACATCAGCGCACATAAGCGCACACCAGTGTGCGTTTAGCTGTTTTGACATTATTTCAATCAGAGAAAGGGATATTTTTAACTACTCCGCAGTCTGTTTTCTAAAAGACTGGCAATCTATCCTGTTTTTGTTGATCTACATAATATAGAGATCAACATATTAGAGTGCGGTACCAATCTGAGGTATCAGCTCCTATTTTCGCAAACTTTTTCTGCCAGTTCAAGTGTCGCTACAGCACGTGTCCCATTCCAAACATTAAACCATAATAGCTATATGTGCATTTATGCTTTGTGGGAAGGGATGAAGATCCTAGCATTGTCTAAGAACATAAAATGATTTCTACCCTTTTTAGCCAGAATAAATACAGTATATACATCAGGGCCACTTGAATATGACGACAAATGAAAACACACACTTGAGGAGAAAATTGATTTCAAAAAGGTTCAGACACGTAAAGGGTCTGTCAATAAATTTGCCAAGAAAAGAAACAAGGCAACGGTCAAAGAAAACTTGGAAACCGATTCATGAAATCGGAATTGGCCTATACCATTTCCAAAATGTATAGGGTATAGTCTCTGCACTTAACAAACTTGTTAACTCTTTCAGTCACACTCTGCATAAATCGTTGTTCGCTCCTAAATAAGTCATCTAGCAATGTCCACCTCTGATAGTGCGCGGCACAGCGTGCAACCATCATTTATCGGTATGGTGCCTTGTTTGACAAGGTGCAACGTATTAAAACTACAATCCACTACCTGCACGGTGCATTTCATAAGTACATGTGCAGTGCATGCAGCGACTAATAAATCAACGCATAGAGGAACCTCTTTCTTTTCCCATACAGACTGTGAACCATACTCCGTCCTGGGTATATGAACGTGACTTCCAAAAATTAACCAATCCTTGTGCATTCTTGGAGACACGTACTTGTTATAAATTAAAACTTTGTTCCCTCTGAATAGTTATATTCTTCTTCCGGAGGAGAACGCGCGAGTTACGAAACGTCATCATGCTGACACAGCACCACCGAAGCCACCACGGTTGACCGGAGGTAGCACATAACTTGTGTTTCAATTCTAAGAATTAGCATTTACATTAATTATGTCAATTAAACATTTTTATCTCAATTCCCAAAATTCCAAATTCCAATTTTGTCAATTAAACACTTTTATTTCAATAATTCCAATTTTGTTAATTTCACATTTTTACTCTAGTTCTAAGAAATCGTTGTCTTTATAAAATTACCTTATCGATTTGAATAGAAATGAAATGCCAGAATAAACTTGTCAGTTAAATAGAAAGGTTGTGTTTTTTTTTATCTCTACGAGGCCCCGTACTCGTATTTGGCGCAGTCGCGTAGTCCGGTGACTTTTCTTTAACACGATATTTTAAAAGTATTTAACCGACGGTTTATCGGAAATATACAAAAAAAAATAAAAGGTTAAAGTGACATTTTGGTGTTGTGACGAAAGTGCCGAAGGATTATCGATACTCTACGTCAATATCGAAGGAACATCGATAGATAGTGACCCAAAAATAAGTAGGATTTTTATCCTTTAATCACCGAAAAGAACTACAAAGTGGAAAAATAATAACTTAAACCAGTGCAGACAAGGACAAGCAACAATATTTACTCAATCACATAGACGAATAAGAACAATATACATCTTTAATACATCTTTAAGACATCCTTAATTCATCTTTAATACAACTTTAAAAATTCAACATCTTCAAGACATCTTTAACACATCTTTAACGCAGCTTTAAGAATTAAATCAGCACAGTATGATACCTAAACTATTGGGATACATGTAAGTTCAGTATATTGATATATTTTCCTTTCTCTCGCTTTTTATCCCACTCCACATGCATAGAAAGTTAAAATCATTTTTCCCTTACAAAAAACCCTTACGGACATTAAGTCTTAATTCTATCACAGAAAGATCAGAAGAGGAGGAATCTAGCGAAGGTTTAGTGTTCTCAAGAATATTAAGTACAAGTTCACCTTTGATTAACGCGGAATTTGATACAATGTCGAACCCAATTATATCAAATGTAAATGTAAACGCAAACGCGGGTGCAAACGCGAATGCAAATATAAATGCAGGTCCCAGTCCAATGAGAATACCCCTTAACGATATATTTAACTCGCTTCGAATTCCTGACGTAATAAAGGATTTGCCGAAATTCGACGGCAACCCTAGATTACTTCACGAATTTATTAATAACGTAGAAGAAATATTAGGTTTAGTTTCTAATGCAAACGGTACACCATATTCAGTCATTCTACTGCGTGCAATTCGCAACAAAATAGAAGGAAAGGCAAATGAAGTCTTGAATATGTACGGAACTCCATTAGTCTGGAACGACATAAAAAATAACCTTATATTACATTACTCTGACAAAAGAACAGAAACAACGCTAATTAGAGACTTACACAATTTAAGACAAAATAATAAAACCATAGAAGAATTTTACAGCAAAATAGTCGAAATACAAGCGACAATTTTGAATAATATTTTAATTCATGAGGAAAACCGAAACGTCATTTCAGCGAAACAAAATCTGTACGCCGAAATGTGCCTAAATGTCTTTTTAACAGGATTAAATGAACCCATCGGCTCAAGTATAAGAGCAATGAGACCAGACTGTCTCGCTACCGCATTGTCCTTTTGCATAAAAGAACAAAATATTTTCTATACTAAAGCAACAAGCAATAGATTTCAACAGTACAATCCAAGATACCAACAACCTAGGCAATATTTACAGACAATACCCCACTACCAAGCAAGACCACAAAACTATAATAATAATAGGTATCAAAACCAACAACCTCAACCAGTTCCACGACCCTACTATAATACTAACCCACAAAACAGACCTCAACAACCAAATACATACAGCCAAAGCCCAAATCCTTACACTCAAAACCCAAATAATTTTAGGAGTCAAAACCATAATCCTAATCAAAATAGGCAACCCCCAACACAACTCCCAAATAGGCCCCATACAACGGAACCTATGGATTGGAATTCCACTAATTCCCGTCTTACCATTAGAACAAATAGACCAAATCAACCGCACACATACGGACAACCCAATTATGCAGCTGAGGAAGTACACAACCTCAACACAAATGAACAAATCGGAACCTATCAACAAAACCTTGATCAATACTATAACGAAAATGGAGCAATCATCGAACCCTACCACGATTATGAGAACTTCGATGAACTAGACAGAAATCTACTCGACACATTTCAAGCACTAGATACGACAAATTTTCAAGTAGATGCCCCGACAAGGCAGTCGGATACTTAGACATCAATAAGCACGGGCTCACCCTTCCCTACATTCAAATTTCTTCTCCTTTTGGTAGAACACTCAAATTTTTAATAGATACGGGTGCTTCTTCATCTTTTATAGACCCACAATTTATACACCCCGACGACATTATAAAAATACAACCCATTACAATAGCTACCATTTTAAATAAACACAAGATAGATAAAAAGGTTATCCTTCCAAAATTCATAGAATTCAAACAACCAGGAACACTACAGTTTCTAGTATTCCGTTTTCATGGGTATTTTGACGGCCTCCTAGGTCTTGATGCCTTAACGGCGATTGGAGCAAAAATAGATCTGACAAAACAAATACTTGTAATAGGTAATGCCAGCATACCTATTTGTCTTAAACCAAACTTCACCTCAGGAAAACATATAATCCTTCCATATTCAAAATACATAGCAAAAGTCCCCACAGATATTCGTGACGGAGACATCTATATAAGAAAAACGATAATCGAACCAGACCTATATATTTCTGAAGGAATTTATAAATCAAAAAATTGGTTTAGCCTAATAGAAATCGTAAACGAAAGTATGTACATGAAAACTTTTCTTATGGAGCAACCCCTCAAAGTAGAACCATATAATTCCCCAGAATTTCTAGAAGTAAACAATTTTCACATCAAATACACAGATACAAATAACTCTCCTGAATTTGTTGAACTCAACAACATCAATACCGAGAACGATCAAACAAAAATAAACGACGATAATTTAGCAAACCTTATTCGTTCCTCGCACCTTAATCAGGAAGAAAAGAAAAGCCTAATTAAAATTTGCAGACAATTCGAAGATACATTCTTCAAAGAAGGTCAAAAATTAAGTTTCACTAGCCAAATCAAACATAAGATCCAAACCACAGACGACATACCCATTTATACGAGATCTTATCGTTACCCGTACTGTCATAAGGAAGAAATCCGACAGCAGATAAACAAAATGCTCGAACAAGGAATAATAAGACAAAGTTATTCACCTTGGAGCTCACCTGTCTGGATCGTTCCGAAAAAAATGGACGCCAGCGGCAAACAAAAGTGGCGCTTAGTAATAGATTACAGGAAACTCAACGAAAAATCCATATCAGACCGTTATCCCATACCCAACATAACAGAAATACTTGATAAACTTGGAAAGTGTATGTATTTTTCCACCCTTGACCTAGCCAGCGGATTCCACCAAATCGAAATGGATCCGAAGGACATACCAAAAACAGCTTTTTCTGTTGATGGCGGTCATTTTGAATACTTACGCATGCCATTCGGGCTCAAAAATGCCCCAAGTACATTTCAACGAGTGATGGACAACATCCTCAAAGACCTTATAGGAACATGTTGTCTAGTCTACCTGGATGACATCATAATTTACTCCACATCTTTACAAGAACATTTAGAAAATCTCAAAAAAGTTTTCACCAAATTGAGGGAATCTAACTTAAAAATTCAACTAGATAAATCCGATTTTCTCAGAAAAGAAATTGCCTTCTTAGGCCACATAGTCTCAACTGAGGGAGTAAAACCCAACCCCGATAAAATTCACGCAATAAAAAATTTTCCCCTCCCTAAAACTCAGAAAGATATACGAGCTTTTCTTGGATTACTCGGATATTATCGCAAATTCATTAAAGATTTCGCAAAACTCGTTAAACCCATGACCCAATGTTTAAAAAAAGGCGAATCTGTCAAACTTAGCGAACAATACATAAAAACCTTTCAAATATGTAAAAACCTTCTAACAAATGACCCTATATTGCAATATCCCGACTTCACAAAGCCATTTTTATTGACAACAGATGCCAGCAATTTTGCTATAGGTGCTGTATTGTCACAAGGTCATATTGGAAGCGACAAACCAATATGCTACGCTAGTAGAACACTGACAGACACAGAATTAAATTACTCCACAATTGAAAAAGAACTTTTGGCCATAGTATGGGCCACCAAATATTTTCGTCCATACCTCTATGGACACAAATTTCAAATTTTAACTGACCACCGACCCCTCACTTGGCTAATGAGCTTGAAAGAGCCCAATTCCAAGCTCGTTAGATGGCGACTTAGACTAGAAGAATATGATTACACTATAACCTACAAAAAAGGAAAATTAAACACCAACGCCGACGCACTTAGCCGTATAAAAGTCAATAACCCAACCATATCAAAACAAGAAGACATAAACATTAACGATACAACAACAACAGTGCAAGGAACATCTGGAACTACAATCCACTCCGCAGAAGAAAACCTTGACGATGGCATTCCGATATCAGAAAGGCCATTAAACGAATTCAACTTACAACTTATCATACGGAAATCCGAAACACAGCCTGGTATGACCCTAACAGTACCTTTCAAAAACAAACAACGACGACAAATACAAAATACGGAATTTAATGAACAAGCAATAATTGAAATTTTTAAGAAATTCATACCCCCTAACAAACTATCTGCAATCTTTTCAGACGACGAGACCTTTCGAATAATACAATCTGTTTATTCTAAATATTTCTCTAATAGCAAACTTTTTCGACTCGTAAGATGCACAGAAATACTAACAGACGTAATACCAAATGACGAACAGGACAGACTTATAAACGAGTACCACGAAAATAATAATCACAGAGGTGTTAACGAAACCCTACTGCACCTCAAAAGAACTCATTATTTCCCCTATATGAAAACAAAAATAACGCAGACAATCAACAATTGTAACACATGCCAAACACTTAAATATGATAGAAATCCCCCGAAATTAAAATTTGAAAAATCAGAAACTCCCACTAAACCACTCGATATAATTCATATAGACATATACTCCATTAACCATAAAAGCATATTAACGCTCATTGATAAATTCTCGAAATTCGCTTCAGCATATACACTTCCCTCACGTACAAGCATTTCGATGCTAAAATGCATAAAACACTATATAAGCCTACACGGCATTCCAACAAAACTAATTTGCGACCAAGGGCCAGAATTCACAAGCAATATATTCAAAGATTTTTGCAAACAATATGACATAGAGTTACATATCACTTCCTTCCAACAAACCTCTAGTAACTCACCAGTAGAACGTCTTCATTCAACCTTAACAGAAATCTATAGAATCATTATGTTAAAAAGAAAAGAAAATAACTTAGACTTAGAACACGAAGAAATCCTAAATGAAACCTTAATAACATACAACAATGCAATCCACTCCTCAACTAAACTAACACCCTACGAAGTCTTCTATGGCAGAACATATAAGTTTAACAATGAAATACAATTTAACAACGAACATGACTATTTAAAAAAACTTAATGAATATCAAACCATACTTTACCCAACTATTAAAGAAAGATTAGAATATATAAGAAATAATAATATAGATAAACTCAATAAAACAAGGGAAGAACCCGAAACATTAGACACTAATGATTTAGTTTATAGGAAAGAATCTCGAAGGAATAAATTAACACCCCGATTTTCAAAGCATAGAGTTAAAATAAACAAAAGAATAACAATTCAAACAGCTGACGATAAAAAAATACATAAATGTAGACTAAAACGAAAAAAAAAAAAAAAAAAATAAAACTACAAACAAAAACAATATTCCGTTTCAGATGCATCTTAATAAGTGCAACAGCGCAAAAAATGGAGACACAGGTACTGACCAACAGACAAATAATACTTCCCCTTAAACTAGGAAACGCAAGAACAATAAAATCTTTTAACAACCTGCTACATATCGTTGATCTAGACATCTACAAAGACAATGTTAACAAAATCTCTGACGCAATAACAACAACTGACAAATTTTATAATCTGAAAGACTCTATTGAAGTAACAAAACAAAAATTAAAAGAAGTTAAATTTAAACTCGACTCATTGACCCCGAAGATAAGAAATCAAAGAGGTTTAATTAACGGTTTAGGCACAGCAGTTAAATTTATCACTGGTAATATGGACGCGGACGATGCAAAATACTTAAATAATCAGATTGAAAAACTATACCTTAAAGAGTCGCAAGCCCAAAATAAATTAAAGAACGAAATTAGAATTAACGTAAAATTGACACAAAGACTCGAAAATATAACTAATCATATTAACGAACAACAGAGTAAAATCGAAAATTTCTTTCAAAAGTTCCAAGACCAAAATAGCAATAGACTTCATGTAAATGAAGAACTACTTCTTAGAACACAATACCTAAGCCAGATAAATTATAACATTGACCTCCTAAATAACCACATTACAAACATTGCCGAATCAATAGTAATGGCAAAGCTTAACATTATCCCGAAATTCATCCTTAGACAAGATGAACTTGACGAAATTCAAAATATATTTAACGAACAATCAATAAAGACCATCTCTAGCGAACATATTTATGAAATGCTAGAACTACAAGCATACTATAATGATACAAAAATAATATTTAATGTCCGTATACCCATGCTCTCCTCCGAAGAATACTCTTTATTCCATGTTATCCCACTACCCATTAACATTACCAAAGAAATTGATACCCCACCCTACATCCTATTTAACCTCCAAAATATACAATATCTAAATGAACCATGCCCCAAAGTAGAAGGTATATACTACTGTAAGGAATCGATTCATCAAGAACAAACCAATCAACCATCATGCCTAGGGAAATTGATCACTAACCCCCGTATTAATAAATACCGCATAGTGGCGAATTAGCTCTAAAACATCTTTTAAGTCGTAAATATTATTAATAAACATATCTTAGCTTTCACTGACATGTTTTAAGGAGCGGATAACTTAATTCAACGAATTCGGCGTATAGAGAGTGGTTAACTTGCACACACAGTTAATTTACTATACACATATTTCAAATACACGTATACCAACAAAAAGTTCGATTGGACGCGAGAAATTTAAAAGCTGGAAGAGAATTTCAGAGAGAATCTAAAATTCGCAAACGAAAATGCTCTGAGCATGATAGTGTCAGCTGATGGAATATGACAGATTTACAACCATGTTTAGTACAGTTTGGACGCAGTGCTGCCGTGCGTTTAGTGATAAAGAGTGGATAGCTAATATGGATATAAGATGTATTTATTAATAATAAAAGTTATCAAACGAATAAGTCCACTATCCGTATGGTAGCTAAAAGATGTTTTAAAGAGCGGATAGGGCTTTTTTATTAATTCCGCTGTATGAGAACTGCGACATTTTCATCAACGGATTAATCTACAAAAATAACCCGAACATATTTTGGGAAGAAATTCACCTTTTACCCACAATACACCATGAAGTCAGTTCCAATCAGACCAGAGAGAAGCTAAGCCTCCAGAAATTGAACGGATACAATTACATCAATAGAAACTCAATTGAAACCCTACGATATGAAACCAGACAAATAGATAGCTATACATTCGGCAGTATCATAATTATTGGAGTTTTACTAATATCATTTGTAATCTATACTTTCAGAAGATTATCATCCTATAGCATACAGTACGAGTTCGCTCCAGCCCAACCTACGTTGCCGTATCTTTGGCCATCGCTTCACACTAAGGGGGGAGGAGTTACGAAACGTCATCATGCTGACACAGCACCACCGAAGCCACCACGGTTGACCGGAGGTAGCACATAACTTGTGTTTCAATTCTAAGAATTAGCATTTACATTAATTATGTCAATTAAACATTTTTATCTCAATTCCCAAAATTCCAAATTCCAATTTTGTCAATTAAACACTTTTATTTCAATAATTCCAATTTTGTTAATTTCACATTTTTACTCTAGTTCTAAGAAATCGTTGTCTTTATAAAATTACCTTATCGATTTGAATAGAAATGAAATGCCAGAATAAACTTGTCAGTTAAATAGAAAGGTTGTGTTTTTTTTTATCTCTACGAGGCCCCGTACTCGTATTTCGCGCGCACCGCACCGAAAGGAATGCGAATAAGTTCTGTTTTTTTTTCGATTCTATGTATAATAACCACGCACAGAAATAAGCCCATTTAACAACCAAAGACGACGACGACGACGGTACTTGGAACCGAGCCAAAAGGAGTGGAGGAAAAACTTGCCAAGAACTTTCTTTTTCCTGTTCAATGTGGGGGTGTCGCCGAAGGCCTGTTTTTATCTCACTCCCAAACAGTCCTTGCATTCCACTTATTTCATTTTTGAATTTGAATACACACAAAGCGAATGAGAGATGCAATCCACCAGATAAGTGCTTACTGCCAGTTTCCACTTGACAAGACACTATTCAGGACTAACAGTTGTAAAGTGGCGACACGCTCACAAACGACACAAGACCAAGTCCATATCCTGTAGTATATGTATTCTGTGTGAAATGTAAATAGGCAGCAAGCGTATACCACCTGAAAGAAAGTATCTCCCTCGAAGGAAAGAACTTTTAGTAGTTTTAAAAAGTCGCCTGCAGAGTCAAGATATACAGAATTTCAAAAGATGCGTGTCCTGCGCCTCGTCTATATCTTTTTGTGAGAGGACGACAAACTGCTTATTCTGTCGTTTTGTGTTTGCATTTTGGTGTCTGCTCCAGAATTTCATATCGCCAGGAGTCAGAGAATAGAAGAGAAACAAAAATTGCACAAAAGACACAACGCAGCAGCAGCTCACGGCTCACCACAGGCGAGTGACAGCGGGGAGGGAAGAGCTTATACACAGAGAGATGACTTCATATATATAGAGATACAACTCTCGAGTCTCGACTCGTATTCGCGTCAAGTTGTAGTTCTAGTTGGGTGAGTGTTCGACTAGGGAAGATGATTATAACGATGATTAGATGAAAAGTGATGATAATGGAAAATGGTTGCTTGTTACACCAGTTTATTGGCGGATTTTTCCTTTTGCAACAGAAATGTACTTTTAATTGGTACACACGTTCGGTGACTGGCGTAAGGGAGATGTGGATGCATTTTACTGCCAGAAAAAAGACGGTTTGGCAGCTTATGTTCAAGATAAAACTGATTAGTATCAGAGCTGCGGATACAAGTTTGATACAATGTTAAGTTGATGTTTCTAAGAGATAGGGAGACGCCATATATGATGACTGGTGTGATGCTATCTTCTTTTTTTTTTGTGGGTCAGTGCGATGATTAGGGACATAAACCATTTGGATTTTCATAGAACACTTGAGTTGTAGTTATGAGGCCAGAGAATACCCATTATGGTGCATAGTGTTGTATGCAAGGCATCATAACCTGTGTAACCTATTTTATCCCAGTGAATACTTTAGAAGCATCTGATGGAGACATTTTGATTATCATCTCGGCTCTGTAGTAGGTTTTCAATCATGGAACAGGAGTATAAACCTTTCCAAAGGAACGTTCTACGATAAAACACTCAATTTGATGAACCTTATATTGTGGTTTTTGGGGATACTCGATTTACGTTTCTAGAACTGACTCCTTTAAAAAAAAACACCCCTTCTATTTAATGGCAATGATTTCCACATCAAACAGTTCACAAGTATATTTCTTTACCTGCCGCTCACACAAAACCCCAAATATTTGGGGCGACTGAGTGTTTGCCTTTGGTCTGTTATTATATTTCAGCACTTGGTTGGTTGCTTTTGTCACTAATTTTCTTTAAGTCCTCACTTACCAGTTCTTAAAATGAGCAAGGGAGTTAGTTCCTAGTCGAATAGTAGATTTTTTTTGTGTGATTTTTTCTTCGCACAAAACTCCATTAGTGTTGTGACTTCTCACCCCCATCGTGTGCTAATTACCTTCATTTGAGAACTCGACCTTTGACCTGATTTTTTAGTTGAAATGGTATGAAATAGCACACTCATTGCCCCCTACAAAAATGTGCGCTTTGACCTGTATATTTGAATTCGGTTTCAGTGTGTAATTCATATAGCAACCCACTTTTGTTTAACATGTGCGCAATGAGCTGTTAGTATTACAAATGTGCGTAATGACCTATAGTTTCGAATTCAATTTTCTCTGTATCTATAGAGCAACTATATTTAAGAAGACATTGTAGTTAGAAATCAACTTCTGTCGTGACATCTGATTTGATGTTTTTTTTTAATATGTGCGCAATGACTCGACTCGACTTTGAATTCGGCCTTAGGGTTTGCTTAGAGCAACTACAGGTAAGACATTTTTTATCCGCACACTTTTGACATTTATTGCGATCTATAAGCTGTTTTTTTTTCGCTTTAAGACGTACATTTAAATTCGATTTCAGTATGTGTGCGTACAATAACTTTATGTAAAACATTTCTTATCCGCACACATAGTAGAGATCAGCTTTAATCGAGCACGGATGAAAACTAGTTCAGTTATTTTGAGAAAAAAAAAACTCTAGGTGGTCTTCTCCACCAGTCTTTATCAAAAACAATCAATGACTACAGAGTTTGCGGAGCGATATAGATATAGTCAAGAAGGTGCGAAGTTATTAGGAAAAATGGCAAGGACATGTACATCAATGCTCCGAGCAGGAGACTTTCCAACTCCACTCCCAGAAGGGCAAGCACTGGGCAGTTTCGGACTAAACTCAAGTCCTTTTATTTGGAGTTTCCCGATCGTTTCTGATTTTAGTTCTTTTTTTTTCTTTTCTTTAATAGTTTTAATAAAATGAATGGAGATGTATGCTTGTATGTTTATATTATTACCCTTTTTCTGTTTAAGAATTCCTTAAGTAGGTAATGTAAAATTGTAAATTGTTGTTTTATTTTTTAAATATCTGAACATGTCTGAGTAGCTTGTATCTTAATTGAATTGAATATTAAGCTTTCACTATTTTATAAGATAATTTTATGTCTTAATGTGTAAGCATTCAAATGAAATAAATAAATGAAAATGAAATGAAGGGCAATACGATAAATCTAGCTGCCTCCAGTTATGCACACACCAAAGAAGATTATCGGTATATGCCATGGTGGTCGACTCTGGACAGAATTAGAAGGTCCTTTTTCGAAGGCCCTTGAAAAAACTGGTGGTATATTAATGCAGCACATGTGCAGTAAAAACCTCTTCAACTTCGGCTTTACAAACCATGCTCAGCCTTCTCCTATTAGACTTTTCCCAGTAAAGAAAATGCAAAAATTAGTCTCTCTATTAAGAAACACTGCAGACTCTAACTAACTGGTCACGGCAGCACTCACGTCCAGAAATGCTCATTTCCAAAAATCACTGATCTGCTATCTACTCAAACACCAACTTCGAAGCAGGCTTCAACTATGAACTTACCACAGAAAACAAAAGAAGAAACTGACTAATAGAGGAGGTAAAGTGTCCATCTGAAAAGCAGTAATTTCCGAAAAAAAATTTGTAGTAGCCTTAACATTTGACTGATAACTACACTCTCAATATTTTTACAGCAGGCTGCGGTAGTTGCTGCTCTCTCCTCAGAGTCTTTTTGCAGATATGGAAGTAAAGGGTTTTTTTTTATAGAGGTTTGGTCTCTACAGATTGTCAATTTGACAGTTGAAAGTTGATTCGTGGTTAGTAAGTCTTGCCATTCTACTACTAACGCCAGAACAACTCGTGCAAATTGTGCAAACTTATTTTGAAAACCATGGTTCGGTTCGTCAAACTTATCGTGCGCTACGTCCAATTTACGGTCGACATAATCGCCCATCTGAGCAAGTTATCTAGAACATCATAAACATTAACATTAGTTTCAGGTGTTTTATTTGATATTGAATTTGTATACCTCGAAAAAAAAAACACCTTTTATATTGTTTATTTTATAGAATCGATGTCACTAGTATTTTTAGCCTGCAAAGGCCAAACATCCTACCATAAAAACTAAATCGTTATACTAAACCATTGGAATCATGGCTAAAAGGCTATGTACCTACCTATAACTGATTTTTAGAATAGATGCAAATTATGGAGCACCTGAAAGCACGATAGATTAGACATCATCATCATCATTAACAAAATCTTCTGATATTCTTTTGACGTTCACTCCTTAAATTCGAATACAAAATTGCATCTAAAAAACTTCGAAACTTTACAAAGTGAGCAGGAAAAGTCGTTCATGCAACTGGCTCAAAAATGTCACTCAAAAGGTTCCAATGACTAACCATCGATTGAAGACAAGAGTAGTATGAAGGCTTGGGCTTAAATTCCGGTAGCGGATAAAGAAAGCAAACTAAACTATTAAACATATTACAGACAGCTTAGTAATAAGAAAAACTAGTGGTTTGGACAACGTAAAGAATATTTATTTAAAAAAATTACCCAAAATTGGTATTAAATTTTTAGCATATACATATTATCAATGCCTGTGTAAAAATGCAATATTTTCCAACTGTCTGGAATGAAGCTAAAATAGTTCCTATCCCAAAAGCAGGAAAACCTCTCAATAAACCGGAAAGCTACAGACCCATCAGCCTGCTAAGTAGCTTAAGTAAAATTTATGAAAGAGTAATTAAGGGAAAATTGTTAGAATTTATAGATGACCAAAACATTATTCCAAATGAACAGTTCCGTTTTAGACGCCACCATAGTACCTGCCATCAAATTCTGAGAATTTGCAACAGAATAAAAATCAATCGTGCTGTAGGGAAGTCGACAGGAATGATACTCCTAGATATAGAGAAGGCATTTGACACAGTTTGGCATAATGGCCTTTTATTTAAAATGCTGGAATTTAATTTCCCTATATTTCATTGTAAAATTGTGCAAAGTTTTTTGTCAAGTCGTTGTTTCAGAGTGTACGTTAATGGTAGTTCGTCCAACTTATTGCATATTACCGCAGGTGTTCCCCAGGGCTCAGTCCTTGGGCCAATATTATACAACTTATACACAGCAGATATCCCGAATTTACCGGAATGCGAAATTGCTGTGTACGCTGATTATACTGCTGTATTTTCCTCGCATGTATGCTTCGCAATGCGGCTGAAATTTTAAATAAATATTATAATAAATGGAAAATAAAAGTAAATACGGACAAGATTCAAGCTATCTTTTTTACAAGAAAAAGAAAGCCTTGTTTCTTACCGTCCAATCAGCTGATGATAAATGGCCATCAGATAAATTGGGAACCATTTGTTAAATATTTAGGAGTCTATATGGATCAAAAATTAAATTTCAAGGAACATACTGCAAGGACACTACATAAAACCGGTATTGCTATTAAGATGCTATATCCTTTTATAAATAGGAATTCCTTATTGTCTAATGATAATAAAATACTTATCCACAAAGTGATCTTCCAGTCAATTTTATTATATGGCTGTCAAGTGTGGGATAAATGTGCAGATTGTCATTTAAAAAAATTACAAATTCAGCAAAACAAACTCTTAAAAATGATGCTGAACCTCCCTTGGCACTACTCTACCCTAGATTTGCATAACAGAGCTAATGTTGAATTGATCTCCGAGAGAATTACGAAACTAAACCAAGTTTTTATAACTAGATGTAACTTCGCTGATAACCCCCTAATAAATGAGTTGAATATTACTCACCAAAGTTTAAACTGATTTCTTGTGTTTTTTTCTGTGATTACCAACCTTATTTGTTTGCATATTATATTTGCGTTAATTGTTGTTAATATCTTTGTATTTTTATATCATTATTATTTTTATTTTTTTGTTATTTATTTATTTACTTATTTACTTATTTATTTATTTATTTATTTATTTATTTATTTATTTATTTATTTATTTATTTATTTATTTATTTATTTATTTATTTATTTATTTATTTATATATTAATTTATTTATTTATTTGTTATATATTTGCTTTTTTATTTATTTATTTGTTATGTGTTATTTATTTATTTTATTCTACCTTTTAATTAATATATATTATGAATATCTATATACATATATAGAGAGAGAGATATATATTTATTTAATAATTTAATATTATTATTTTTTATTTATTTATTAATTTTTTTTTTATTTATTTTTTTTTTTTTTTTTTGTCAAATGAAGGTTTTTTCGTTGTTTTCCTTCAAAATAAATTATTTATTTAGTATTAAATCGATTAAAATGTTTCAGCTGAAAGATATAAATGTACTCCTATATCATATCTCTGTACTGTAAATGTGCGGTGGCTAGCCTTTGTAAATTTTTTGTAACGAAATAAATTCTATCTATAATAAACTAAACTAAGACCTCCCTAACAGTGTCAGCGTAAAAATATCGATAGAGTGCATTCCTTTTTTTTGTCAGCTTTTAGGTCATTCCCACTTTGGTTCTCATTTCCGTCTCATGAGAAGAATTCTCACAAGAATTCATGTCAAAGCATCTCCATGATTCACAATTGAGTTTATTAACCGCAAAAATGAAAGAACAAAAGAACAAATGCCAAGCCATCAATATAATATAGTCGACCATGAAATTGGTATTACAAAAAATTCGTCACCAAAAACACGCGAGTGAATGACCCCAATCCAACATATCGATATCGATATCCTGCATAACCGCACACAACCCAAAACCATAAGTAATGTGAATAAAAGCTCGTTCAAACAAATACAAATAATATTTTCCCATTGAATATAAATAAATCATTTCAAAGACCACAAATCGTTAAAAAATTAATTAAAATGGTTGCCGCTCAGCTTCACTCCAATTAAGCTCTCCGAGATTTTTATCGCACACAAAGTAGCCGTTTTTTTTTATTTTGTATACTGTGCAACAAACTACATCGTGTATATTTTTATAAGCCTGGCCGATTGTGGTATCGATTTATCGCGAATAAATATGAAAATAACATTTCACCACACTGAGGCTGGCAAATGGAGATGGCTCCTAAAGCGATGGCTCCTGTAACGAGGCTGCACAAAAATATATTGGTCCAATTATGAAACTGTCACGGCGGATTTTGTAATCTAAACAAAATATGTACAAAATTGGATAACAATAACGCGATCGTGCAAAAGTCGCGCATTTGTATATTCGGTGGACCATCTTAATTGGATATACAGAGAGGCTCCTTCGTATTTTTTTTTTGGAAGCCTTTCACTTTCAATCCCTGCGATGCATGCAAACCGATTACGAGTAGGTACCTTCAAAAGTCGGTCTTGGATTTATGAATTTTTGGAAGGCTGTTGTGCAATTATGATTTCTATGGAAATATTATGAGGAGCTCGCCTGATAAGGTGCTGCAGCAGACCGCAGCTTAGAGGAAGTGGCTGATTGACGTTTCCACTATGGCAGTATGTAACTAATGAATGTGCACCATTCTCGATAAATGCCGAACGGTTCCGTATTTGCTTGGTGTGTACTCGTAAATATGCGAATGTGCGAATATGTTGGCAGCAGCGGTGACGGCAACTATCTTGGAGGAAGGAAGGAAGTGTAGAGAGAGAGAGGGAGAGAGTGCACAAAAGTCATTACATGTGCCGTTGACAAGCATGCAAAAATTCTAACGACTGGTTGAATGCCGTAGAAGTTGTTGTTGTTGTTATTATTATTGGGTGGATAGGGTGCGATGAAGTGCCAAGTGCAGTTGCTGAAGCTGACAGATTGATTAATTGCTTTGTTAACATTGAAAAATGAAGACATTCGCCAAATGCGATAAGGGTGCCTTGCTACGCACATGCCTACTGAATTCTAATTTTGTAAGCAGCTTCATTAGGTGCTGGGTGCAAACGATAGGGAATCGCATTGGAGGTGTTGGAGCAGGTCTTATATAGAGTCGGCGACTTAAATGAACATGACGGATAAAGGTGCTTTGTAAAAGGAAATTGGAATGTATAGCAACGTTGGACAATAGCAATGATTAACGAGAGCCAACTTTAAGGCTGATGAGTTGCACACCGATATGGCATTAGTAGAGCGTCGTAAAGGAATGAGGCGCAGCAATGGTTGCGTTTACGGTTTTTGTTGCAGTGCATTCTTGGGCGAGTATGTCTTTTAATTTAAACCTTCCTGATGTTTCTAATTCATAGTATACGGAGACTTGTGTAACTCTTTGCGAGGCATGATAGTTCGTGCCTTGAGGGTACAATTCAAGGAAGGAATATTCATATATGAGCACACTAAAGGATGGGCCAGATACAAGTTTCTTTTTAAAAATGCAATAAAATGAACAAAACTAAATTTTTTTCATGTACATATTATGGCTTTGGAACACAACGTTGTTCAAGTGGCTGCCTTGACTGGCTTCGCAGTAGCGCATTCTGTTACTCCAATTTTCCAAGATCTTGTTAATGGTTTCGGGCTGTAGCTCACGGATTGCTTGGATGATATTTGCCTTAAGTGTCCTTCAGTCCTTCACGGTTCCCCACAAAAAAGTCCAAGAGGGTCAAATCGCAGCTCCGAGGCGGCCTATTGACATCGCCATCAAGACGGCTGATAACACGATTTGGGAATTTGGTGCATAAGAGATCGATTGTGGCATGACTCGCCATCCTGCATGAACCAGAGGTCGTCCAAATCCATGTCTTCAATTTCAGTAAAAAAAAAATCGGCTAACATGGCTCTGTAACGCCCACCATTACCGAAATGTTGTTCCCAGCATCATTTTCGAAGAAAAATGGTCCAATCATGCCACCACTCCACAATTCGCACCAAACTGTCACTCTCTGTGGATGCATTGGCTTCTCGACAATAACGTGCGGATTTTCCGAGCCCCAGATCCGGTAATTTTGTTTGTTAACGTAGCTGCCGAGATGAAAATGCGCCTCGTCAGAAAAGATGATTCATTTCGGCCAAAACTTGTTTTCAAAAAACGCACTGTTTGGGCTACACAGCACTCACTTTGGAAATAAGTTTTCAATATTTCACAACGTTGTTAAAGCCTAAAGCGACTCATTTCGTTCCGCGGAGGTATGACACTGACTTTCTGTCAAGATTTCCAGCAGGAAACAGCTGTCAGTGTTAAAATAACATATGATTGAAAAAGAAACCACTGGATGGCCCACCCTTATTAATCCGCACAATCACTTCATTCTCGTAGTTACCAAAAATGATCAATTTTAGATTATCTTCTCTTATCGCACACTTTTATGTATATTAATGGTTAGTGTCCTAGAGCGAAAGGTCTTAGGATTCAACCACCAGAATAACACTATAACTTTTCTGAGAAAATTTCTGAATTCAAACGCTCGGACTCAATCTAAATGGTAGATCTCTTTCGTTCGTCTCAAAAATAAAAATTTCCATATTCATTTATGTTATGAGAAACTAGGCCTAGCGTCCTATTTGGACCTGTAGCGCCAACTGTTTAATTTTTTGTTCTTATCGCACATATGGTTATACATACATAAATAAAAGTGTGCGCTAAGAAAAATAAATAAAATAGTAGGTACTATATAGGACCTTAGCGCACACTTTTATTTATGTATGCATAACCATATGTGCGCTACTGTTTTAGCGTATTTTATATGTATTTTGTCAAGATGGGTTCATAGAAGATTGTCAAATGAAATCAATCCGAGGCGCGTTTAAGATTTATGAATCATAGAATCATTATTGACTAGAATGTTGTAAAAATTCTGTAGCCATCAATGGCAACATTTTGTTTATATCACCCAAACATCGCATCGGAGCGATCGCTTACACTTTTATATGTTTAATGACTAAAAACGTCGCAAAAACTATAAATTTGTCACTTGGTTTTTGGTTTTATATATTTATTTCATAAAAAGAAATACTGTTATCTTTAAATGTCGAAGAAAACAACAATTTTTAACTCATTTAGATCTGTCCGCACATTTGTGCGCAATGAGAATTATGTAGTCATTTCACTAAAAATAGGTGGGATTGTTTCCCACATTCAAAAATGAGCTCACATGATAAAGACTGAGATCAGTATTTTTTAATTTGAGTGCGTAATAGATATTAGTATGTGAGTTGTGTATGTGCGCTATGTTGCGGAACACATTTTTTGTTTTATAATTGATCGGATTACATATACACTGATTACGCTTTTAAACTTTTATCGTATGCGGTCGTAGAAAAACATTGTACAAATCGTGTGCAAATTATTATTTTTCATTATATTATTTTATAAATGTCAGTACATATTTATTTCTCAACAGATTATGTGTAGGTACCAGTGGCGTGGCGTCCATATAACCCGATTCCTACCGGGTTACCTTTTAAAAGTTTCAGTTACAGCTACACAACAATGTTTACTTAAAAACGAGCAACATAAAACCCACGGGATATAATTATGTATATGTATCTATTCATTTGCGCAAGCTACACCTACACACCCCGACCCGACCCGACCACACAACAAGCAACTCAATTGAACTTTATTTTCAAGCACACACGGAAACACACACACTTCGCCTTCTTTATCATTAGTATTAGAACTGCCCACACTCTCTGAGCATAACCCAAAACCAAAGCTAAAATAACCCGAAATATGTCGGGTTCAATGTTGCCAGATTTTTTTTTTCAAAAAACTGTAAATTCCCAAAAAAAAAACTGTATTTTCAACCAAACAACTGTAACCTTCAAAAACCATTCAAAAAAAAATTTTTTTGAAATTACGTTTTTTTTTTTAGTTTTATTAAACAAAAATAACACAAAACAATTCATTTTAAATAAAATAACATGCTTAAATACGAAGCACTACGATTTAAAGCACATTTTAATTTATTCTTTCAAATCTGAACTTTAAAAAAAAAAAAACTGTAATTTGTACATACCTACTAGGAGGTCATTTTAAAAACTGTAAGCTTGTCTAAAAAACTGTAATTTACAGTTAAAACTGTGAATATGGCAACGTTGGTCGGGTTATAAAATCTCTCACTGGATAGAACAAATTTGTCTCCTTTCCCTTTTGTACACTTGCGATTATTTGAGTTTGGTCCTCTCTGTTCAACGCCCGCTTTCTTATGCAAAAAAAATAACCCGCTTTTCTTCGGGTTATTTGGGGGGTTTTGTGTGTATCTTTTACCGCTGCGCTGTGGTGTAATTGAGTATTTCTGGAAAATAATACGCTTTTCTCCGAGTTATTTGGTGAGTTTGAATCGTGTGTGTATCTCTTATACCTATCCTATCGCTGCGCTGTGATGTAGTAGGTCCGTCAGGCGTCAGTTCCCTTTTTACCTAGTTAATGATTTTCTGAGTTTTTCTGAGGTGAGTACCCTCTGTTCAAACTTAAAAGGCCGCTTTCTTATGCAATAAAATAACACGCTTTTTTCCGAGTTATTTGGTGAATTTTGTAAGTTTCTTTTAAAAAATAAACAAACTGATGTGTTTATAAAGTTTATAAACAAGTCGCTAAGTGAGAAATCAAGTGTTTTGAGTCTTGGCTATGATCTTCGTACCTAAATACGTTTGAAGAAATGTTTCAAAGAGTAAGTAGATGATTTTGCTGGACCTCCACAAAAACCCCGAATGCTCGATTTAAACACTCATTTAAAGAACCTTTATGTAGAAATAAAGGACACTATTATAAGACATGATATAAATCACGTTTACACGAAATATGAAAGTTTTGCACTCAAGATGGAAAAATATCTTCATTAATTTAATTTCTTCCTGGAGTTTTCGATTGTATGGCTTTAAAAAATTAACTGAAGGTTTTGTAGATATACATAGATAAGTAATACATCTTCCCTTCGACATTTTGATAGATTTCGACTTCGACTTACCATTTAAAATTATTCACGCCACGCCACTGGTAGGTACATATGTGAATTTTATAAAAAAAAAACTATGTTTTGTTAGAATCGCTTTGAAGTCCTAGTTTTAAGCAATATTCTAACAATGTTATTTTCAATTCGAATTTTCTAGATTTATTAAAAGATTCACAAGTTTCCGCACATTTGTGTGCGATACCAAATAAAATACTTTAATCAAGCTAAAGTGCCTTTCGTCATAACAAATTATCTCTCACTGATTAATTCCTAATAATTCTGGGCGCAGCGCACACTGGTTTTGTTAGGGATGTGCGCTAGTTTTTCGGACAATATTTTTGCAGTTTATCTTTGTTCTTTGTGCCAAGCAAAATTGAAGAAACCAACTGATCTGACATGTCACAAAAAGGGGATGGAAATACATAAATCCAATTGCTGAAGACGCGTAACTGGTATAGTAAGTTTTAAACGCACTATCGAGTGGTTATAATGAATCGTAATTGCTTAAACGATTCTTTTTGATAATATTCTCATCACTGTTAGAGTTGCATCGCGTGCGCTCCCTTCCAGTTAAAAAAGCATGAATTATTCAATTGACGCTTCATTACTAACCACCAACCACCAACTGAACCACTGTCCAATGTCCATTTAGTCAAACAGACCACTGCAACTGAATGTTCCCATTATTTGAAACTATTCCATCCCACTACGAATTCCACCACAAAGCCATCCGCATTGGCCCTCTTAATGCGCCACCTCCTTTATAAATTACCACCATGACCTCGACCATTATTTGCCTTCCTGTCGAAACTGCATTACTCAGTCGCTATCACCTTAAAACTACGTGCCCTACATTCACTGGCACACACTCACTCTCTAAATCAACACATTTCACCCGATAAAGGCCAACAAGAGTCCGCATGTGTCCGCTTCAAGCAAACAGTAGGCTCAATGTTGCCCCTTTCCCATTCCGCACCCACCCACACCTCGTTGAAACCAATTTTAGAACTCAATTACCCAAACTAAATTATTACAGCTGCAATCTAATAACTGTGAACCTAATCGTTACCCAAACACAAATCTATTCGCTGCTCCAACTGGTGTTGAATCAATGGATACAAATGTGGACCTCTGTGCGATGTGAGTATAGGTACTCGTATCTATGTACGTATCTCTGCAAACAACACTGTTCCACTAATGGAATAATCTCCCTAAAGACCCTGAAGTTGTGTTGCACGTTCTTAGGCGACACATTCAGTACCAAGTATCCCAGTCCCAGACCGCGAGACCATCATCCTCATCATCGACGTTGTCGTCGGCGGCGGCGGTGTGGTGACTTGGTGAGCTTATCTTCCCAAACGCATCATCATTAATTGAGAATGTCGCCTCATTCGTGCACGGTCCACCGAACCAGATAGATACTATCCTGCCCGAATGGGTAAATGTTAAATCGAAGAAAACAGCTCCAGCTACCACTGGCCCTTTCCTGGCCCATGCCTCAAGCGCATGGGTGTCGTCATCGGTAGAATTGTCTATGGACGTCGTCGGCCAGGCCATATCGTTGCCTGTCGTCTGTCGCCTCTCTGATGCAATGTACACTACACACGATCATGCATGCGAGTGTCTTATCCATGTTTCTCATTTTATAATCATCATCGTTTGTGCAACCTACAACATAAAGGCGAACCCGATTATAACCGCAAGCTTATTTGTTGCTTCTGCTTTGTTGTTGTTGTGTGTCTCCTATAGTCATCGTCGTGAGTCCCTATACTCCTCGTTGTCGTGGCGTGGCTCTCCCATTGGAACCGTCAAGTAATTTGTAATTTTACATGTCAGACTTGGGGATAATCCGACTTGAATGCGCGCGCGCGAGATCGCGCACACGCTTACTCAACTCAGTCTTTCTGATGGCAAAGCAATCGACTTTAAAGCCGATCTTATCGACTGTGTAACTTAAATAGGTACTAAGTGTACTTCGACACTGACCCGATCGGAGGATTTATCTTGCATTGTTTGGGCTATAAACATGCCCCCCGAATACGGTAGGATGATTGAGGTTTTAAACGGTGCGATAAACTGGTTACAGAGGTGCTGCTGCAGTCGTATAACGAATGATGTTTTGAAGGCTTGAAAACAGGTCTACTCCAAGTGGATACTTAATGCAACTGGCGATTGATTGATTCAATGTCGCCAATGTCTAAACACTGACACGATGCTAATCGCAATTATGTCGTTGTCGTCGTCGTCGGTTGTTGTCGTGCGCTGCGCAGAGAGATACCCAACCAAGGTAGGGTATCGTGCAGAAATTCAAGTCGTTGAAGTTCACACTTCTCACTAATACGCCATGGGAGACTTTTTGCGCGCCAAAGAGTGCAATTTTAACATCAAATTGACGTCAATCAATTGGAAAATGCATGTAAACTGTGTCTTGGGAATAACTGTTTATCGAGGAAGTTTAGATGAGGTCAAGATTGCGATTAGCTTTGTGAAATGTGTGTTGTGGGTGGCCTAGGATTGAGAATTAAACTAATATACTTATTTAAAGTTGATAATTTGGTCAGAAAAATGAAAGCGCACACGAAAGAACGATCATGTGTGCGATATTTAATTATTTATGTGCGCTTAACCAAAAAATTGGTCTTAGGCAGAATCACAAACCTTCTAAAGTTGTGAGCTAATAGAAGGAGACTCTTTTCTGCATGTGCGCTACATTTTGTGTGATAGAAAGTGAGTCTTTTAATGTGCGCATAACTTTTAAACATTAAAATAGGGGATTTAAGCGTTTAAAACCAACTCCAAATAGCTTTTGGGAGATGTGAACTCCGTAGCGTACATCCGTGCCGTAAGCTTTTGACGTGTTTTTTTGTGCGTGGAATTTCCTCAACATTTCAAATCTTAAGCTCTTGTTGCTTAAGTTGTCCGTGCCATCTTTGATGAGGTTTTTTTGAGTATTTATTTTGAATTTGCTTTTCATTTTAATTATCCATATCTACTCCTCTCTGTAACCAATTTGTTTTCTTGTTTCTTTTCAGGTATGTGATCTAATAATTATTTTCATTCTGGAAACAATTAGTAAGTCGTCATTTTAAGATCAGTTCATATTTGGGACCATCAAGTAATTGTATGTTTATAAGACATTTTTTGTCTAAAATCACTTGCATTACATCCTTTTGAATGATCTGCATAAATACTACTATCGCTAGTCAACCGTTCTTGGATCACTGCTCATCCCTGAAACGCTGGAATGTGCATTGAGCTTTGAGGCATCTTATCCTCCTCGTTCCACAAATAGCAAAGTTCACCCTTTTACTATCTGATCTTCTGGGCGTTGCTACATTCGGAACGATACTTTTGACCGTAAAACCTTAGCCCGTATTCACAAAAGTCCGTAAATGCAAACACAATAGTTGTCCGTAAAATAAAGGCCTGTAATTCAGAAGCCCGTACCTAAATGAACATTTTCAAAAATTTACAAATTTTTAAACAGTGAACAAATTAGAAATGTGCTATAACGGGTGAGCAATCTAGTGGTTTATTTTTAAATCATAGGTTATTTTGACACTGCCAGCTGTTTCCCGCTCGAAATCTTGGCAGAAAGTCAGTATCATACCTCCGCGGGACGAAATGAGTCACTTTAGGCTTGAACAACGTTGGGAAATATTGAAAACTTATTGTCAAAGTGAGTGCTGTGTAGCCCAAACAGTGTGTTTTTTGAAAGGAATTTTTGGCGCATCTGGGGCTCGGAAAATCCTATCGTTATTGTCGAGAAGCCAATGCATCCACAGAGAGTGACAGTTTGGTGCGAATTGTGGAGTGGTGGCATCATTGGACCATTTTTCTTTGAAAATAAGGCTGGGAACAACGTTTCGGTCAACGGTGGGCGTTACAGAGCCATGTTAACCGACTTTTTTTTTACTGATATTGAATACCTACATGGATTTGGACTACCTCTGGTTCATGCAGGATGGCGCGCAATGCCCACACAGCCCATGCCACAATCGATCTTTTGCGCACCAAATTGCCAAATCGTTTTATCAGCCGTCTTGGCGATGTTAATAGGCCACCTCGGAGCTGCGATTTGACTCCTTTGGACTTTTTTTTTGTGGTGAACCGTGAAGGACCGATGTTATGCCAACAATCCGGAAACGATTCAAGCACTTAAGGCCAATATCATCCAACCAATCCGTGAGCTGCAGTCCCAAACCATCAACAAGGTCTTGAATGTAATACGGGCTTTTAGATTTTGACAAACGTACCCAACCCATGCTACATTACACCCTCTCTGTGTTGTCGAGTACTGTTTGCGTCAGTTGGTGCGATTGGGTAGAGTCTCTGCTGGATGTTAAGTATTTCGAAGGATGTGACTTTTTTAATGTGCCTTTCAAAACTGGCCTAAAAATAAAAACTTCACAAATGGGTGCAAAAATCTAGTCAAATTGGTTATTCCTCGAAAGAGTGTTGCCAATTCCAAAAACAAACCTCTAAAATTAAACACCTTTTATATAGCGATCCGAATTTTATGCTCACTTCAAAACTTCAATCAAGAAAAATGTTAACAATGGAAAATGGATTCATCACAAATCTCGTCTCCAGACTTGTAACTGACAAGGCCATCAGTGGAAGCAACTTTACAAAAACAGACTTCTGAGTAAAACAATCAATGTACGTGCAAGATTTGACATACAGCACGTTTCGCTTCAACTCATGATGTCTGACAAAAATCTGTTGAAGTCACGCAACGCAATCTCTCTCTAGTTGTTTGACAAATGACATTTCTCTTCTCTTTCAATTCCATTCCGAGTACATTCAACGTGCGTCTTTCAAAGTGTATTCCACTAACGTCACTGGTATTTCTGTCATTTCATTCACATTACTTTGACGTTTGAAATATAGGACCATTTGCGTTTGTCTTATTTGTCACCACTGCGTCATACTCTTTGACAAATACCTTTGAAGGCAAACTCAACCACTCCAAAAAAACCGTAACAAAACTTTTTTTTTATGTGTAGGTATTCCAATTTCACATTGGAAAACGCTTTGTTTTCGTACGCTTCGTTTGTAGGTACTGTTGTTCCCCCCGTTTTTTTTTTTGTGTCATAATTTCATAATTCACCATTTCTAGAACGAATGGATTTAAGAAAAAATAATGAAAGATAAAAACCATGCAAGAAATGGAATCAATAGCGACAATACAAAAGTAAGCAATAGTTGCGTCGCCATCGTTGTTCTTAACAGAAAAAAAAAAAAACAAAATGCATTTCTGAAATATACAAACCAAAGGAATTGGGAACACAGCTCAAGAAAATGGTTTCGGACCGGAGGGAGATCTTTGTCGCCGCCGTTGCCGTCTTCCTCCTCATTCGTCTAGGGAGGTATGGTGTTCTATATATCACGCTTTTGTTGCTGTTATACTGCTGTTACACACACACGTTCTATGAAATGTATACGTGCCGTGGTATACATACTTTTGTTTTGATATTCGTCTTTGAGAAGGGAATTGTTTTCTCAACAAGTCAGATGAATGGCATATTGAAGAGTCGATCAATTTTACAGGAAAAAAAAACTAAGTGGTTAACAAAGAATAGAAATCGGATTAAGCTATACAAACATCCTGGTGAAAGTTGTGTTCCCATTTTTTAAGGACCTTTGTTGGCTGACGTTTATATTTAAATAAAATTTTAAAATTTCATAATCTCTTGACACAAATCTGAAGATGGAGCTTGAAAGGTCCTTCTCGTGAACGATACGCAGTTACAGATACTTGGCAAGATTTTGTGGATTTCCATGGGAAATTAATATACAGCAGTGTTCGAAGGACATGGAGTGTATCAGTGATCAGTTATCATATAACGTGGACATTTTTGTCTCCCAATTGAACTGAAACCTTCTGTCTTCATTTTGCACTTTTTTGTAAGGACTTTTTCACGAAATTTTTGTGAACTATCCTCACATATACCAACAAAAAAAAATCGAACATTCTGATTTAGAGCCAGGTTAGAAAACTTTAACCCGCAGATGGAAAAAATCATGTCGGAACTTCGACAATCTTCTATGACGATTGTCTTCCAAAATCGTCAGCAAATTGATACCCCTTAGATACGAAGTTTGTATACCTACCTGGAATACACAGCACTTTCCAAAAATATAGTCTTATAACCGAATATTGGGAGATCCTTACACCAGTTTTAAAGTGCTTAAGAGGTCAAGCAGCTTTGCATCTTGGACGCTACTACAAACTACAGTAGTCCCCGGATTGTTGCGCCGAGGAACGCACTTACGAGAATCCCGCTTAAGTGCGTTGTCGACGCAATAAGGAAATCAACGCAATAAAGCGTTTTTATTAACATGTTCAAATTAAAAACTGAAGAACACGAAAAATGATAGTTTGTGCACGCTTCAATCGAAAAGTTTTACTCCGATTCAGCTCAAACCTATGATATTGGACAGAGATGGTTATTGTGAAGTTTGGTAAAAATTAGACAAAGGGGCGTGGCACCGTCTGTTCAAAAAAAAAATATTCAAACTCTTATACCTATTTCGAAAACCACCGAATCGACAAGTTCAAGGGAGTATTCCTGTGAATATCGGAAAAATGAGGCAAAGGGGCTTGGCGAATCCCATACTAAAAAAAAAACATTGCAAACTCTATTTTTCGATAGTAATGGTTTTAAAAATTTGTAAAATTGATATTCATTATCCTGATAGGAGACAAGAATTTTATCAAGGCAATACGATTTTTTTATTTTGTGTGGATTGCTTCGAGTCATTTAACTTGGCTGGAAGTATGGCAGTGTGATACTTTTATGAAGTGTCTTCTTAAGAACAGTCAGCCATGATCGTCGATCATGTCTTCGCATAATACATGCACATGTCCGACTGGGGTTTACGATATCTCGAAAGCACAAATCTCGAATGTAAAAATCTCGAAAAAATATCTAGAATTTAAGAAATCTTGAAAAAAAAATCTAGAAAGCATAATCTCGAATAACAAAAATCTCGAAAAAAAAAATCTCGATGCGGCTATGGGATGGGTGCAAAGAAAAAATCTCGAATTTACTTTTTGTTTTCGAGATTTTTTTCGAGATAGAGTCTTTCGAGGTTTTTCTACTTTCTAGATTTTGACCCATTCGAGATTTATCAAATTCATTTTCGAGATTTTGACCATTCTAGATTTTAGTCGTTCTATTTAACGTCATGATCCCAAAAGTGAGATCCGTATGGGGGGGGCATGCTGCCCCCCTGCAACCCCCCTACTTGGGTTTACTGTTTGCCTATGGGATGGGTGCAAAAAAAAAATCTCGAATTTACTTTTTATTTTCGAGATTTTTTCAAGATATAGTCTTTCGAGATTTTTGTCATTCGAGATTACGTCATGATCCCGTCCGACTGTCCGTATTTGTTAAATTCAAATTTAAATTAAAAATTGTTAAATTGTCCGTGTTTGATGATGAAGGATTCTAGCGCATTTATCGCAGCCTGAATATCAATGTAAATAGCGATATTCTTGTTGGACATTGATCCCATATCAAGTAGATGCGCAGCTTTGAGCATGGCCAGAACCTTTGCCTGGAACACACTGCATGTGTCCGGAAATCTTAATGACACGTGTAGGTCTATATCACTAGAGTATATACCTGAACGTGTACCCTTCTTATAGTTTTGGAACCATCCGTATAGAGCGAAATTTAATTTTCATTCGAAACTTCATTCTTTTGCCAGTCCTCCCTATCTGGGTATAGTACTTCGTATACGGTGTGTCGAAGTCAAGTTCACCCAAACTTTCATCCGTTTTATCAGGGATGTTGGAGAAGGATTCCCTAAGTATGGAGCTATGTACTACCTACCCGGTTTTTGAAGGGCTGTCGGTGTAGTGCGTAAAGCACCAGCAATATAGGTATAGTGCAATATTTTTGAACTCAGCCTTCAAATGCTTCGATGAAAGTAGCATTTGGGAAGCTGAGGAAGATCTCATTACACAGATGTATATAGATAGGTGGGCTCAGTGATTATAGTGTTTTGGCCTCAACACCCCGAAAACACAAATAATTGTTCCTTGAACTGCGCCACCCCTCGCGAACGTTTTACAAATATCCGAAGGTATATTTTTTTATTTAATGGTCAAAAAACGTTTACAAGCATGTCAATCAAGAACTTCTCTGAAAGGATGTGGCTCAATTACATTTTTGGCTACAGCTTTTCCTTAGAGTACCTACGTTCCATCAAAGTGGCCTCCTTCTACCGGCAGAGTTGCGAACGGAACAGGCCACCGATATCGATTTGCTAACAGTTTTCAGAGAACAGCCAGTACTTATACGGTTACGATCATCCACTTCCAGGTTGTCGCCGTTGTCGGTATATGGCTATATTAGTAGAAAGTTTTCAGAAAAATGGTTCCTTGCAGGGATAGACGAACCTGGATATAGATCGTTTACGCCAAGAGTTCTTGGACTTAAACATCGTCTTTTCTGTATTTATTAAGGCAGAATAATAGGAAGGCGCCATTGAAGGTAATTCTGACGGAAGAATCTGGAGGTCGTACCTTCTAATTGATGTAGACATCAAATTTGTCGCACCTCCAGAGGAGGTTTTAGAGCTTATGGACTCGTCGTAAATACATAATAATAACGATCCATCTTATCTTTAGGGGGTATCTTCAAATTATGTATTTGTTAATAGATCAGCGTTGCTTATCCTGAGAAGATCAAACATTTTTGCTGGTTAACTAGATTTAAGGTCGATCGAAATTAATAATTTCTTCTAGAAACTTCAGCGTAGTTGGAGACTTTTTGTCGACAACGAATGAAAACCTCTTGGGACAGTTTAAGAGGAAGATTCTTCGGGTTATATTCGGTCAACTATACTAACTTTAAGGGCTTAACCCAGCGACATCAACCTGTCCAACAAACTTAAAATACAACAATGCCAATGATTTAAACCTCAATGTATGCCTTATACGTAAAATAAATTGGAGCTCCTAATGAAGCTAGCTATCCAACAAAATTTTCCTTGAGTACCTATAGCAACGTTTCATTGAATTGGAGAAAAATTCTTATTCAGAACTCAATACATAGCCGACTAAAAATTAAAACAACCTACAGTATCCTGATGATGATATCTTCATCTATATTCTGATGCACAAACCCGATCACACTTGTGGTAAGTCAAATTCTGCTTAAATGATTTTGAGGTTGCCTCTCATTTTAACAAGTTGTCTATTATGTAACGTTTGATACTTAACACTTACATACCGACATATTTGCTTTGTCTTGATCATCACACCTGAGTACCTTCCAACATGTAAAACATTCCACTACCATCGCATCGTCTGCAGGTAAAACCAAAGATACAGTATCCACAAAGCCAAATATCACAAAACCGACACCAAACACCATTCAAACAAGCAAGCATTTTATCTGGCCAGATATATGTACCTACCAATTCGATTTGGCCAAAAAGGTATAATTCCCAGTCGCATCAGATCTATTCGCAATTTAAGTCCTGCCCATAACCCTCCTTGGAATAATAGAACTCACAAACGAAATGTATATTTACCGAACATCTAACCTATGCAAAACATTTTACGACTATTGCTTTTGCAGAACACTTTTCGGTTGAAAAGTGTCCCTATTTCTCGTCCTCGAGAAATTGTCTCTCTAAATCAGCCCACAGGGGCTGAGATTGGAAATTTTCGGACAGGATGCTGCTGTTACCCCATTTCCCTGTGTGCATGTAGGATAGGTGTCATCGCACACATAGTACAACAGCTAAGAGAGACCGAGAACAGGATACGACACCCATCATATCCGATGTTTGTGTGGCTGAGTCCTTAAAATTCCTGGCTGCACAGGCAGATATTTGTTGTTATTTAAAATCTCACACCTGTCTTCGGTCCGGCCACCCCACACAAAAAAAAAAAAAACCCCACACATGAAAACATGAGCCTGCGTTTATATCCTGGTATAGTCGATTTTTGGATCCTCCCGCTCCTCTATATATGTGATGTGTTGTGTCTGTTGGTGGTTTTGTGTCTTTATCTGCGTTTGGTGCGGTCTATCCACACCACTCACTTCTCTGGTGACAATGAAATGTTTCATTTTTCTCCCCACCGCACATAGGCGAACGAAGAACATCCTGTGCATGGGTGAATGTAGTGTGTTTTATCCTGTTTTGCCGTTAATGTTCGGGCTATTAATCTCAGTCGGGAGTTTTTGGGGGGGACCATCCCACAGACACACAACAAAAATACATTTTCGGGCGGCAAAAGATAAAAATTCGTCCTGTGTGACATTGATATGGGAGTACCATGTATGTTCGGCTATAGGTCCTGCTGAAAGGACCTCGATATTAGCAAAGGGAGACTGAGTGAAATATTTTCACTCGTTATCGTCAATTGTTGGTGTGCGCTGCCATTGTTTTGGGTTTTAGCTTTTAATTTTCCCTCTTTCGGCATGTGTGGCGCGGGTGGCCGAATTGAGGGTGTATGAAAAATGAAAATGAAAATATTTTTGCTGTTCATGTTTTCGTTACTTTTTTTTTTTCGTTTTTTTGTTGTATTTTAACTTGACACTTGTTCGTGCGCTCGGAGGTGACATTTTTGGCACCAAGTGAGAAATTGCGATTTTAAGCGCTATAGCAATTTGCCCAACCCAACCCAACCCCCCGTTTACTCAGTTGTTTTAAATTGCTGCGATCTTGCGATAAGAGTGCCATTAAGGCAACTAACTAAAGTTGCTGTGATAAAAAATGGCAGACTGTGTTTTGTCTCTGATGGAACATAATGTAGCGGGGTGTGTTGGCAAATAGCTATATGGGCAATCATCAGCACAAAAAAAAATAGAAATCGGCATGTCTAATGAAGTGGTGTGATTTTCGGTCTTATGGGGGTTCTAAACGCTATAGGTTGTTGGCAAATTTACTCAAAGTAAACACGACCAACTCTTTTGGTATGAAAAATGTTTTGACTTTCGTTGTCTTTGTTCTTTTTTTTTAAGCCGCTTAATCTACAAATAAGAGATTTTGTTGGCACAACCATCAAGTTGAAATTTAAAAACAGCTTTTTAAGGGTCACCATAAAAACCTAATCAATGAACCTAAACCTTGTCAAAATAGAAGATAGTAGCTGGGCACGTGTTTTAGTTATTGTCTAGTTAACCCCCGCTACATTTATGGTCCATTTAAATTACATATTTTATTCTTACAGACTATAAAACCTGTCTACATACGAGGCAGGTCCATTAGGAACGATTTCTCACAAACCCGACGACACAGGAGCATATGCCTTAGATCTGCAATAAAATTTAAGCAATTTGCATAATTGAAGTTGTATGCGCACATTCTAATCCAAAAATGTAAATAAACGCACATAAGGTGTGCGGAACATGAAGCAATATGTTTATATGTTTGTTCACGAAATAAGTGTCAATGTTCATTAGATAGATACTTTAAATTGCTAAAGACTGATGGATGAGTTATCTTTCTTTTGGTCACCATTTTCACGTTTTGGTGATTACTTGTATTACTTTGAATGGCATTTACAGTCCGGGTGGACCACGGTATCAACCGACATACACTTTTTAGCCATTTTGGTCTCCAGCTAGCTGCCATCTGACCTACAATCTCTTTTCAATTATTTGTTTTACCTAAGGTATGATTTTCCTCTACTGTGTTGACTTTCAGAGGCTGACTTAAAGGCTGGTGCCCTGTTGCCGGTCCAATAATTTTTTAAAATACCTGTGGGGCGCCCAAAAGTTGCATTTCGAGGGATAATGTCTTTGAGTTCCTCGGAACATCTACCATGGAAGTACCTATACAACAAGCATTGGTCAGCGACTTGTCTTCTGTGCACCAACGGTTGTAGATTCGATGTGAGTGAAGGGTCTCCAATAAGTCGAACTGCTCTATGCCAGACTCGGTCAAATGCCTTTGATATGTCAAAGGCTACGGCTCTATATTCGCCGTGTTGTTCAATTGCTTGCGTCCATAAGTGCGTTACGTAGCTTAAAGGGATCCAGTGGAACGACGGCTCCGAAATCCGTTTATTAATCGGTGGCCTTTGGCCTACTATAGATGTTTGATTATTTCGACATTTATTGGCTTTTCAATTACTTTTGAGAGCATTGAAAGTAACGCTATTGGACGATAGTTTTGTGGCAGACATTTCTTCCCTTTCTCTGGAATAGGTTGAATGCGAGCGGTGTTCCAGCAAGAAGGAAACGTCTTCTGGGAGTACGACATGCTAAACAGCTTACATAGTACGTGTGCAAGTTCTGGTGCACTGCTCTTGAGTACTATAGCCGGGATTCCGTCGGGTCAAGTTGCCTTATTGCAATCTAGTTCTTTAAGGATGCGTTTAATTATTCGAGGCCGAAATTTCACTTTTGCCATCGATGATTGCACCCTCGGGATATTTAGTGGCTCTAGTTGTTCAGAATCTAGGGTGGAATTCTCTGAAAACATGCTAGCGAAAAGATGTGCCTTTTCTTTAGGTGTTGTTGCCAGCGTGGCGTCTTCTTTTACTAGAGGTGGAAAAGAAGAGCAACTAAAGTTATTACTGATTGCCTTTGCCATGGACCAGAATGCGCGTGAGCCGCTAGGACATCCAATCACTTTGTTAGTGACTTTTTCGCTGTATGTTGTCTTTGCCGATTCAATTATTTGGTTGCATCTATTTCGAAGAATTATAAATTCAGACCTTTTTTGCTCCGAAGGGTTTGACCGCCATACATCGAAAGCCTTGTTTTTCGCTGCGGTAATTCGCTTGCATTCTCTGTTAAACCAGGGTTTATTTGAAGCTAGTTTTTTGATACAATGTGGAATATAAAGTTCCATACAGATCGAGAGTGTTTCCGTAATTTGTTGGATTGTCTGGAATTTGCGAGGGCTCATCAACGAGCTGAGTGAGATTGCAGCAAAAGGCGAAGTCTTCAGCTTGTTTCCCTGCCCCGTCCGTTCGGTTAGAATATCGTAGCCAATCCATGTTATGGGCATTGAAGTCACCAAGTATAATAACCTCAGCAGTTGGGTGATGAATTTGTATCCAGTCTACCTTATCGGATAAATGACGAAATAATGATATACATATTAACAAGTTCAACGAGTTGATACTCAAAATAAATATAAATCTAAAGCGCACATGGGCTTGAATAAAAGCAGACCATAGTAAAAATATGAATGTTGCCATGCCTAATAAGTTCATATCTAAAATATAAATATGTAATACGTCAGCGCACTCGAGCTCAGAGGGAAGGCTACACTGAAAATAAAACCTTGGTATATTTGATAAAAATGAGGCTTAATTCAACAAATTTTCTGTCAATATACGTCCAACAAAATCTTTCTATCAGATTGACAAAATGTTGATAAGTTTTATCATGTTCCAAAATATTTGTTGTGATGACAAAGAAATTGTCATGGTAACAAAAATTGTTTGTTTGTACGTATAAAAATATTTTGTTAAACTAACCAAAATGCTCTTCATTTTACAAAGAAATTTATCATTTTGACCTTTATCTTTTTGTCAAATTAACAAAAAAATTGTTAATAATATCGAAGTCTTTTGTCAATTCAGCTATTGTATTTTGTGAAATCAACAGCAAATAGGTATTGTTGATTGTACAGAAATATTTTTTCAGTAGTACCGTTGTGTTTTGTTGAATCAATAACCAGATTGTTGGTTACATAGCAACATTTTGTCAGCTCCAGCATTTTAATTTGTTGATTCACCGACAGAATTGTTGTTTGAATAGAAATAATTTGTTAATTGTTCTGTCCTTTAACCTAATTTTGAAGTATTTATCTATAGATATAAAGAAATTATATTCAAAATATGTCTGTAAAATAAAGTAGGTCTTATAAATTATACGCAAAGCAAATAAGTTTATGTAGTAATTAGATTTATTTAAAAAAGTAATTAAACAAATTAAATGCAATTCATTTTTGTAGGAATCGCCAAACGAATCGCCCATCTATTTAGAAAAAGAAAAAAAAAAATGCGTTTGTTGTAATATATACCTACGAGAATATAAAAAAAGTTTGGTCGATGAATCAGTTAACAATTTTTAAACTATTTAATAAGGTATGATATCATACTTACCTTCCGATACAGATACAGATTTATTCATCTCCTTCAATGTCGCTAAGTTCTATGCGTCTTTTAGTTTGGACTGAAGGATTTTCATGATTCGATCGTATTTTGCAGCACATACGATTTCGAAATCTGCAGAATCAGGGAGCATAGTCTTGAAGTCAATGTTGATCTATTTAAATTATTATAAAAATAAACTTGCAAATTAAAAAATCTTATACATATTATCAAATTCCTTGCAATTCTTACCAATTTGTATCCAAGAGGTCGCTTATAAGCTCTCCATTTACCCATAATTTCGGCCGTTGAATTAAATTTTAACATTCCAGAAAGCCTGTATTTAGAGGTCGACCGACGTCCAAAGATTTTCGAGCTCAGCCCATGAACAATTTTCCGCTAAAATTGCATTCAAATGGTCTTGAACATCTTCCTTTTGCACTATATAAAGATTTTATTAGAACATTATACTGTTTTAATTTTTTAATTTTACCTAAAGCAACAGCAACTCTTATTTCACGACCACGAGATGTGCTGGACCTGGGTTCCTCAATTATGTAAATTTCTTGTAAACAGCCCACAGCTTTTAAGGACTCGAATTTTGTTAAAATATTTGGCATTTTACCCGAAGGCGATTTTTCAAGTTACCTTAAGAAGGATAGTTCCTAAAATAATTTCCATTTAACAGAGTTTTTTTAAGAACTAATAATAAAGCGTTTGCATCTAGATCTACCTCTAAGAAACTGTCATTTTGATATAATTTTTTATTAAATATTCTATACCTACACATTATCATACTCATTTCTTTCACTTACCTTTAAAATATTTTCATATGCGGCTTTCTTTTATGGAAGAAAGTTTTAGTTCACTGACTCATCTAATTACCTACTTGCAATGTTTTTTTTTTTTTTAACACTTTTCACTGATTATATTTGGCGCACAAACAAACTTGCTGCTTTACTTACTTGCTACTTCGCGTGTGAAAATGCGCCATTAATAGCATTGCATTCAAAGGATTACAATGTTTAAACTGTATTTTTATCGATTCAACACGTGTGTTATCAATTCGACAAACTTTTTGTCATATCTACAATCATTTTTATCATTCCAACAAAATGTTTGTATTATTGATAAATCTGTATTTTGTTTGGCTAACAAACATTTTGCATAAGTTTTGTAAATTTTACAGACATTTACTAAAGTGATTTTTGGTTCTGTTTTTATGGATATAACAAAAACTTTGTTAATTCAACAATAAATATGTTAAATTGATAAACTATCGATTTATTAGACTGAAAATTGTGTTTTGTTAATCTGACAAAGTAGGTTTTTAGTAAATGTTTTATCCGTTTGACAAAATATCGTTCAAATTGATAAAACTTATGTTGTATTGATAATTTTCATTTATCATTACAACAATTTTTTTTCAGTTCAACAAAACTGGTTTTGTTGAAATTTTACAATGGAATTTTGTCAATATTACCTGGTATTTTATTTTCAGTGTATTCTACGTAAACTCTACATTTAGTAGGTGCGCTAAGATTTAAAAGCGTGCGCTATAATCTAAGTATTCTATGTCCATGTGTGCATTACACTACCCTTTCTCAGGCACATTATTTTTTGAAGGACTGTTTAAAGCGCACACTATATTATGTGTCTTTATATCACAAAACAAGAATAGATTTTGAGCGCACACGCGCCAAGAGGAGAAAACCATGCCTGAAAACTTCCACAATGATCTCATTTATTTATATGCATGAGCGAGAACAGCTGTTGAACGACTATTCATAGCGCACAACGGTGCATGCTATTATAACTCACAAGCTAATTTTCATATTACTCACTTATGTTATTACATATCAGAGAAGGTGCATAGAAGTTATGCCCTTCGATGTCATAAATTGGGTCAGTTACTGGCAATATACCAGTTAGATGTGCGCACACATTGTTTATGGATGTGATTCATTTAACATCCGTCCAATTTCGATCTATGACTCCGCCATTTATCAGATTCATTCCTAAAAATAAATCAGTGGCAAACTAACTGCTGTCAATTTCTAAGCATGACTTTCATGTCTACAAACGTCTTGATGTACACATGTATGCAAAATAGACTCGATAACTTTATAAAGTGATTAGTTGTGGTATGCTCCATTTATTCTACTCCCTCCACTTCCTATCTCGAGAGTTTCATTTATCTCTGTCGATGAACTATTAGCATTCCCTGTCCATTAATAGTGACCGCAGTAGAATACAAAATTGAAAGTGTGCGTGAGTCACAGTAGGAAGATATTTGAGTTACATTTTTTAATAAATTGAAGGTCTCTAAACACTCCTTTCCTCGTCGATTTAATCCAATTTAGTGTCCATTTTCAAATCCTCGTATAATTAAGATGAATTAAAATAATATCAGAAATGATAACAAGTGAACCGACAAAACCCCGAAAGTAGATCACCACGTTGTAGTAGCCAACAAAAGATTACCATCATCACTCAGTCTCAGCCCTCCTCCGTCTCTATCTGGTATGGTGAACAAATCGCTTTCAATCCGATTTGTTAATTGCTTAATGTGTACGCATTGAAAACTATAGAGGACGAGGTATCTGGTTACGCACCACTTAGGAGGAACACGACTTCCACTCTGCATACGACTACATACTACTATCTAGTATCTACTACTATGATGACGATGGACGACCGACGACATTCGGTGTGGAATGTCTGTTTGCATTCTCAATGTGTTTGACCCACCACCACTACTGTATGGATATGGATAGTGTCTAGGAGGCAGTAGAACATTAAATTGATATACGATCTGCATGTAGTATTAAACCAGCCGCAATTAACATTGTTACCCGATCCGCTACCGAAGTTCGAGGCGCGGTGTAACTATACTCGTAGTACACAGCTTTACTATAGTCGGTTGAAATTCAATTTACATCTATCGTCTCTGTTCATTATGCGCTACATTACTCACCCAGATATACAGATGCAGATGCAGATACACGTTGTATACGATGCCCATTATGATCATAGCTGGCGGAATGGACGGAGATTTAGCAAATAGTTCCCATATTCGGGTCCGCGTATCTATTTGCAAAACCTACCTACGGCAACCGAAAACCGAAAACCCAAAACCTAAAACCGAATCCGAATCATTTTGGGAAATTAAATTTTGTTTTTGTCAAGTTATTTGTTTTGTATAGCTGATGGCGGTTTCAATGCAACCAGATTCTGACGAAAGTTGAGTATAGTTCGTGCCCATGTGCATGCGTCCTGGTGGTGGTGTTGCTGCTGATGCTGGAACAAAGCTGGTTACTGATGGTGGTGGGTTTGGTGGCGCGTGAAAATGTTGCTAAATGAGTGAAATTAGATGCGATTCCGTATGTTATCAGTCGCGCGGGAATGACTAGACTAGGCCGAAATGCAAATGAGAAGTGCATTTAATTGAAAATTAATTTAATACAAAGCCAAGCGGGTTGACATGTTGTACGTATGAGATAATATTTATAATGTACAACGCGATTGTACACCAAGTATGGTAATAAATAATAGATTAATGAAATCATATTTCCGATAAATAAATTTGCACATTTCAAAATGACGACCGATGGCGATGGTTAATTAATAACCATTCTAGAGTCGCGACTAACAATCTGCATGTGAATTACTACCTTCAAATATTAACTCTTATAATTGACACTGAGAAGTGGCAATCAACATGAAAATGCAATTAAACGCGGAGATTCCACCGAAGATAAAAGGAAATACGGTTGAAGTTTTGAGGTGCAAAATGTGGGTTAAGCGAACAGCAGGGGATTAAAATTACTGCTGCTGATGCTAATTGCAATCTTTATTTGTGCTGTATTACGCATTCTTTACTCGCGGATAAATGTAGCGACAGGGAGTACAGATTATAATACTCTACTCACTGAGTGTGTAATGGGGTATTACGAAGGCCATTCGAGACAGTCGAGTTACAGCTTAGAAATTTTCAGGTGACGAAAACGCACACGAATGTGCGCTATAAAAAAACGTTTGAATTGTGCCTGACTTTTAAGCTATAGACGCCTTTAGTGTCTGACAATTTCTTATTTTATTTATGATGGCAATGCGGACATTCCTGCGTGATTCACCTGCGATAAATATACGAATGCATAGAAGTGTGCGCTATGCACTACATTTTTGAACCGCATCTCCGTTGTTAGAATTAAATAAAAGGGAAATGAAGGTATACACAATCGAGGCTAAATTTGTTTTTAATGATACTGCAAGCCAGTTTTGTGGATTGTATCAATACGCACATTATAAGACACCTTTCAACAACCATGGTGGAATGTTTTGAAACAAATTAACAGTACCTACATGAGTGTGCGCTAACTACTTTTAGAACACGTCTCACTTGTGGGACACTTCAAGAAATGCTAAGATTTTGGCAACTCGGAATTTAAGGAGTATCGCACACAAGTGTTTTGTTTGGTTATGTTAAACGCATGTCTCCGACCAGGATCCCACGACGTGCTCTAGAATCCGTATCATCAGGCAGGCGTCCTCTACGTAGACCCAGGATGAGATGGTTAGATCAAGTTCATAATCTCTCTTCTACCCGTATGGGGATTGCCCTTGATGATTTATGTCGTTTTCGATTGGTAATCCAGAACCGTCCGGAAGCAATCCGAACGCTTTTAAAATGGCACTCAACTGACAGTTCTTCTACTGAAAAGAAGAGAAATTGGCTTCTGGATTTGAATTGAAAATCGCGGAGAGTTCTTTCGGACGGTTCTGGACGACCAACCGAAAACGACATTAGAGTCGATGGTGGAGAATCGAGAGCTATGGAGGGTCCACTTGAGCAACCAACACCCGCGACCCACTCAATGGATGAGGGGACCATCGACCATGACGAATTGTTTTTGGAAATACAAAAATATACAAATCCGCGAAGAGAAACGATCCGCGGCGATTTTGGCAATAAGCCCTCAGACGTTGTGTCGTATAAGCAGTGCTTGACAAAGACGCCTATTTTCTTGTATCTTGAAAGATCTGTGGGCGCAGTAGCGCAGTGGTTAGTATGCTGGACTACTGTGCGAGGGATCCCAGGTTCGATCCCCGGAAAAACACAAATTACATCTTAAGGTTTTTTCTACTGCGCCACCTCTCGCGAACGTCTGACAAACATCCGAGAGTATGACTGTCCTGAAAAAGCTTCTCAATTCAGCCGTTCGGACTCGGCATAAAATTGTAGGTCCCTTCCATTCGTCCCAAAAATAGAAACTCACACAAGCGAATGGTTGCGAGAAGCTAGGCCTAGGGTGTCTACCGCCTGTTGCGCCGCCTATTTATTTGTATACCCTCCACAGGAAGGTATATTCACTTTGTCATTACATTTGTAACGCCAAGAAGGATTCACCGGAGACCCAATAAAGTATATATATTCTGAATCAGGATCACATTCTGAATCGATTTAGCCATGTCCGTCTGTCTCTCTGTCCGTCCGTCTGTCTGTCCGTCTGTCTGTTGAAAACACGATAGCGTCCAAACGAACCAACGTAGGTGAATGCAATTTTGTGAGAGGACTTCTTTTTATCGTCGTCAGGTTGGTTTTGAAAATGGGCTATGTCGGTCAAGTAGTTCTGGTACCTCCCATACAAAAACACTATTAGACCTATGTGTCTCTCTCTCTGTTGAAATCACGATAGCGTCCAAACGAATCGATCTAGGCGAATGAAATTTTCTGAGAGGACTCCTTTTTACCGTCGTCAGGTTGGTATTGAAAATTGTCTATGTCGGTCAAGTAGTTCTGGTACCTCCTATACCAAACCAATATGGCATGGCAAACATTTTGCATGACTTTTATGCAGTGGAGGGTATCAAAGCATCGGCCAAGCCGATGATAACACTTTTACTTGTTTTTTTATTATCTTGAAAGATTTAACGGTCACATGTTAGAAACATTCTTTAGTAGCTCGTATATCTCCCTTTGAGTGCATGAACTTGATGTCAATGAAATTTAGCTCTGGTGCAGAGCAGATATGTGTCCACTAGCGTGCTGGAAGCTTAAAATTCCTTTTCTCCTGATTCTATCTGTCTCGACTCCGGCTTATTTTTGCCAAATAAATGAGTCCTCACTACATATGCCAAAAAACATTGACGGTCACCAAGTTCTACGGCAACCGTAACCGTCGCATATTTATCTGGTGACTCACAGCTATTGCATTTATGACCAGTTGCTGCAGCGCAGTCGGTGTACTTCCAGTTTTTTTATGTTTCCTGTATTTCTTTTGTTTCGTTAAGGACTTTGTTGTATGTACTACGAAATTAAATGTTCCCTCCAATTTAATTTGTGGTCTAACATTGGACGAAGCTACCACTTGATATTTTACTTTAAACATACATATAAAAAAACGAGCAATGTACCATGAGTTTAGGGTAAATGGGCTGCGAGTTTTCCTAAGATTTTTTTAAAAATAAAGGGCAATTTCCATTTTCTTATAAGGCATGACTTTTACAATTTTCTTTTACAGAAGCTACATATACATATGTTATTCCGTTTTCCTAGTATATAACTACATATAAAGTACACAATTCTACAATTGTTTTTGGTTTAATTTATAGCCCTCAAGGAAAGCCATAATCCATAAATCTGTGGTCATCTTCTCGGTTGTGTTCATTTAATAAAGCCGCAAGCAAACTATTTCAATGTTCTTGCTGACCATGCATTACCACATATGTATCTATTGTATATATAACATGATTTCGTTATCGTTTCAATTTCCGTATCATTTTTAATAAAATTGCCTCCGAGCAATATCCGTCGCAAATAAAAAAGGGACGCAAACCAGAAAACAAATTTTTGCCACTATACATGAGAAGTCCTTTTCCTTTAGTGGGGTTCATTTCCCCCCATATTCAAAGCAAGTATACGAGGCGGTTACATTCAGCTTAAAGAATTTGCATTACGGACTATTTAATTAAACAACAAAATTTCTGAATTTATGCAATAATTTTGGAGGATTTTAATGGAGGCACATTCTCGACAAAAATCGACCACCAACTGCGGTCTAAAGTGCAAAACACAGATTGCATTGGAACTCGCGCAGTCTTCCAGTCTGGATTCTTTTTTTTTTTTGTGTGCCATAAATTCCTTCATAAATACCAACGATCAATGCAGACACCACAAAGAGCCTATAATCGCATTGTAAGTGAAAATAATTAAACAGAAATCAATTATTCCAAGTATCCACTTTACGCCGGCAATATACCATTCACACACGGTAGGTGTACCGTACTATACACAATTCAACCCTCGTATGTATCCATAAATGCACTTAATTACAAATCCATTGAAACTGGCAACATATTAATGAGTTTGTAACCCCTGATCGGGGATAAATCAACAAAACAAACATACAACACACACATTTACTTCACTCAAGTGCAGTTAATTAAATCTATCTCTGATTGCGAATAAAAAAAAAAAAAAAAAACGGAAACATTCCGCAGATACGTGCGTATGGATGTTGGCATGGGGCAGGGGCTATCCCTATCATGGATATTGTGTTGACTTTTTCATAGTTTATCGGGGCAAACTCATCCAGGAATCAAACAACAAACAGCAATTTGTTAGGCTGACCAATCGCACCACCACCATCACGACACCGACACATGGCCGCAAATTCAGTTCACTTGCACACGACAACGACGAGGACGGCCATCAGTAAATATTAAATATCCACTCTCATATTTACAACAAACACAAGTAGTATATCTCATCAGTCCCGATAACGAGCAAATAGTGGAATATCCGCATCCATAGATAGATACATATAGACATCAAATATTGAAGACGCGATGCGTGGTGGTGCTGTGAGAAGAGCAATTCAGTAGACCTGTCAAAAAGGGACCAGAGTCAAAGCCCGATAGCATCTGAAACTGAGCCACTGAAAGGCAATCATTAGAAGCCGGGCGAATAGCTTGAGCAAAAAAAATAGGAGAGCAACAGCCAACGCACAGCGCACACATGGTGCCACTTTAAGGCAGGCCTATGGAATAAATTCTAGTAAATTACATTCAATCGAATTTCAAGAGTCGATAAAAATGCCTCTCGTATATAGGATCGTCTAAATATTTAAGTAACCACCATCATTCGAGGCGATAGCGTTATTATCATCCGCATGCCATCATCGAGAATCAACTGAAAGAAACGAGAATTGCTTAGAATCAATAAAATGTTGTGATGGATACTAATACAACCGGTGCACTCTATACAGTCTGTGAGACAGAAAAGGATACAGGGTTTTTGTGCGAGAAGAAAAAGACAATTTCTTTGCAGTTTTGAAAATCTGGAAAGCTCAAATTTGGCTTATAAGAATGGTGAAAGTATTTGTAATAATATTCGATTGCTGGGGGATTTTTTTAACGCTCATTCGTGTGCGCTATGGCATTCTTATAAAAACTCGTAGGAGGAGGTACTTACAGAGAAGTTTTCGGTACTAAAATGTGTGTATATGTCAGAATTTACTTTTTTTTGTCGATTTGCAAACGTTACAACTTTTTATGCGCATAATATTGTTTATGCTCGTGTGCGTTATGACCTGCCCGCAAAAAAATATGTGCGCATTAATAAGCTACTGTGCGTTATGACCTGTGCGTATTCATGACGCATTTAGATTTAGATCGTCTCAATGCTAAGTTGTGTTGCCTAAGAGTGAGCCTTTAGTCGTCCCAGCTTTTTGTGCGTTTACTATCTTTCCAAGATAGCGTTTTAGTCGAGGTTAGAGCTGCGGATCCTAACAATCAGACTCTCCAGTTAACTGGGAAAAATCAAAGTGGTGGGCTTCGAAGGGGTCGATAAGGTGCTGGAAGGCACTGAAATGAACCCGAAGAAGCTCGATGGGTCAATGGGCTCTGATGGGAAACAAAGAGAAATAGCTGACCAATTGTCAGTGGAGGTGTGTTGCAGAAATGCGCTAAGAGGTCAACCAAAACTTCAGAAGCCGAAGAGGAAGAGGAAGAAAGACTCGACTCTGAGCGGAAGTTGCAGAAGCAACTGAGGCAAAGGATGAAGAGTCAGAAAGAGATAGAGATTGGTCTTGGGCAAATCTATCTCTGCGGAAGGCATAAACCAGTCGGTCGATGAGTTAACTGACGTGCTTGCCAATATGACGTCGACCGAAACCTCTTAAGAAGAGGATGGATCTAGGAAACGGTTCAAATGTTACGGAAACATAAATCTACCCGAAACTGAAAAGAATGAGACGGATGGCAGAAAGGAGAACGGACAGTCTGTTCAGTATGGTGTCAGTTAACAGGTATCACACTACTGTGGTTATGTAGATGGACAACAGATTATCAATCACCCCGAAAAGCAGAAATCGTGCAAGGCCGACCAAACCTGGACCAAGCAAGGTAAAACGAAAGCTGAACCAAGCTATGGGAAGGAGGGCCAAGCAATGATGATGCAAAGCCATACGCGAGGAGTGAGAGAGCCAAAGTTGACAAGGGCGCAAAAACCTTTGCTCAAGCAGCGGCGAACGATCTCCAAATGAGTATGTTGCTGACATGAGTCGAGAGAGAGGGATAGATCCTTCGCAGTTGAGCATATTTAAAAATGCTCTGCTGGTGGCTCTAGATTTTTTTTTTTTTTTGGTCGGAGGTTGTTACTATCCGATGGACCACTCAGACACAACTACTGGTCCATTGTACTGCCAAACAGACATCTTACATTGCTGTACTTAGTTTTCCCGTCTTTCGAAAAAAAATTGAGAAGGAGCTTCAGTGATGAAGAGCTTAGATGTTCGGCACTCACCACTAGACTTACTTCCGACAAATGCAGGAGATATTGGCGTTAAGGAGGTATAAAATGATATAACCAAGAAACCAAGGGTTGTCTATGTGAGACTGTATAGCGAAGATGACCAACCTATGAGAGGGAATCAAACTTAAAATAGACAGGATTCACATACTCAAGAATGTGGAAAGGTTGATAATCTTCATTCCCGGACAATCGGTGAGCAAATATGTCTTCCTTGCCAAACTATGTCGTCTAAATTCCTGTGTGAAAAACACTCGGGCGGGAGGTGGGACAGTAACGGAAAGGCTTAAGGTGATTCAATTGAACTTTCATCACAGCAAAGCAGCATCAGCAATGATGACAAAATGTTTTGATGAGGATTCGTTTGACATACCCCTCATACAGGACCTTGTATTTTTAGAGGAAAGATTAGAGGACTCTCAAATAGCATAGCTGAATTCCATTATGTGCAAACCAGCAAACCAGTATCCTGGTGAGGCACGAAGTTGAAGCTGTGCCCCAGATTTAGCAGCAGTATGAGTAGGATCAGGTGCGGAAAGCTCTGTTATAGCACCAGCATATCTGCCGTATGATTCTCCAGAACCTCCTCCGACAAGAGAGTTAGAGTCTTTGGTGAATGCATGCAGGAACAGGAACGAAGATAGTAATTGGTTGTGATGCCAATGTACATAATACAGTGTGGGGCAGCACCAACGCTAATCACAGAGACGAAGCGCTGTGCGAATTTGTAATATGTAAGGATCTAGCTATCTTAAACAGACGAACAGGCTACAGTTGCTAGACATCTTAGACGACTGTTTAACACTGAAAGGACACAACCGCGCCATTATATAGTGTTTAATATTTACTGGTGATAACATCAGCATTGGAGTGTCCGCTTTATTTAAAACTAAAAATTACGCTCAAATAATTAAATTAAAATATGTACCTAGAACATTGCTTTCATAATAACAAAATGTTAAGCTGTCAGTTTTGAATATTTTTTTTATTTAAAACCAATCATTTTTATTTTTTTGACATTCAAATAAAGATACGAGTATGTACAGTGGGTATGTCTAGGTAAAATACGTGTACTTTCAGTTTATTTTTAATGAAAAAAGTCTTGAATTCGGATCTGGACTCCAGAACACACAACGCAAAATTGATGATCTCTATTTTTTCCTTAAAAGTCAGACGCTTCCTTATTGAAGCCATATTTTCTTTCCCTTTAGATAAAAAGTAAACTAATGAGTACAACGTAAATGTCCCTGTCATACCAACAAAACGTACCCAATAAAAAAAATATGAAAAATAACAAACAACAACTCTAATTTCACTTAAAAAATAAACACAAATTGAGCCTACCGCTTACTGAAAGCTAAAGACAACAACTGGCATTCGCCGAACATCTCAATTCTGTTGTTCATTGTTGGAAAAGTCCCGTTTTGTCTGGCCGCGAAAAAAATGTGTGTGTATAGCTACTTTATATGCACTGACTTTACACGCAGCTGTAGCTGTAGGCCTGTGGCAGAAACTGTTGGGTTTTCCTTTTAAATAAAACGAGAGAGGAGAGAAGAAGAGCAACATCGAATGTAGTTTGTTCCGAAGTGCGACTTCCACTATAACATTTTTTTTGTCCGCTTAAGGCAACATTTTTTTCGAAAATTAAGAAATGTACTGTCCGTGTCCGCTAAACAGATTTGTCCGCTATTGAGAAAATTATTTCAATAGAAAATAGTAGAATCCAGCCATTTAAATTTATTTTGTCCGCTAATGCGAGTTGTCCGCTAAACAAGGTGTCCGCCAATGAGAGATTTCACTGTATATCCTTTTCTGAGGGGACGACATTCGAGTCCGTTGACTTGCGACCACATTGATTTGAAGCCATTGAAGCCTAATGTGTTGCAAACACTTCTAGTACAATTAAATGTCAAAAAGAGTATGCCAATCAATGCTGGTCTTGTACCCCTGGTTAATAATCTCATCTGGAACTTCCCAGCCTCAATCCGACAGGCTGGAATCTTACCAGTGATCTTTAGAATGAGCTTATAACCTGGTAGGACAATTCCGCTTGAGATTGTCCATTCATGGATGTGTGTCGCCCACTACGTGAATTAGTTTACCATTTATTCTCTACTGAATGACCTTCCGCATGAATTTATCTTTAAGGTCTTTAACTTATCATTTAAAAAAAACAACCAAAAGCCACTTTTAATTTCCATATTGCTTTATATCCATTTCATGTGCGTGATGCCTGTAGCACACACTGTTACAGTAACCACGATTTGTTCGTTATCTCAAATGGCCCTTATTCCCACAATTTAGCTTATCAACAAAAATGTTATTATCTTTTCACTTTGGTCGGTTATCGAACCGATAAATATCTCTTTTGGCTCTAATTTTGGGTCAATTCGGCAGTCGCGCCAATTGCCGGCCCAATCGAACTTCCTCTTCGCAGACCTCCGTCTGTCAGTCGGCCCTACCCTATCGCCCAATAAACAACTCAATTGACTTTCATGCGATAGCAAACGGACGGCCAACGGCCGTCCATAGTCCTCGGCCTCTATGCATGTGTGTGTGTGTGGCACAACTTCAAATGATTGATTGAGAAGGGCGAAGTCGGACCGAAATGTACACGAGGAATTAAAATGTCAATCGTTTAAATAAATACATTCGCCGAACGAAGAGGAAGACGACGAAGGAAAAACAGCATTTTTTTTTTATCAGTTAAATATTTTGTATTTTTTTTCCCGCTCTCAGGAGTTCTTTTTTTCCTCTGTAATAAGGTCGGAGGTGGAGTGTTGCAAGCACAGGAACTGTAAAGAAGATACTTATCGGACATTTATGTTTGTGTCGTTAACCTTTTTTTTTTTTTTTTCTTATATGGACTTTGTAAATGACACTTTCGTTATCAGCACCAGATACATCAATGTTGGCAAGTGTTGCTGACCTAACGAAATTCAATTTGTTAAACAAGTTGTTATATATATATTTTTCTATTTTTCTCATAAACTGAAATCGAGATTCATTCCCACGAAGATGTCTTTTGCAACTTTACTCCAACTCCAACTAATATGTTAATAATGACTTATGAGTTCCGATGTCCATGTGTGGTGGCGGCAACGGCAAAATGGCGGCCACAATCTGATGATTTACGGGGTAAATCCAATCGAAGTAGTTATTTATTAATTACGCAAATCCGAACGTGAACAAGTTCACATTTAGAGAAAGGCAACACTATAGCGCAAGGGAATAATTCGAAAAAGATTCAACTAATACTCGTAACTTAAAGATTAACAAGGTGATGAGGATTAGAGGCAACAGGCATGGAGGAGAAGGTAGCACAATACATGGGAAAGAGTTTGGAATTCATAAATCAGTATTATACAATGGTGAGGATTTTTGGTATATGTAGGTGTATTTATGGAATGCGTATAGTCTGGGGGTGGTGAATATTGGGGAGTAGGAGGTATCTTTCATTGGTTTGGAAGGCTAAAAAAAGCCTGTTAACGGTTGATAATGCTACCAGCAAATAACTTTCTAATTTCATCTACAGCCAGGAGATCTGTTTTTGAGTTCCTCGAAAGGATTTTTAATTTCATGATTGCTTCCACTCTGTGATCTCTTGGTATCGTTTCCGAAGAGCTTAATGGTTTGTCTGGCTTGCCTTAGGCCTATGATATTCTGCGTATGATGCACTGCATGTGTTTCCCTCTTCTCAGTTAAGCCGTCCGGAGTAGGCATAAAATTGTAGTCCATTTATCCCAAAAATAAGAACGAAAAGTTGTGAGGAGAAAGGCCACATGCGGAGAGACATCACAATATACGAAGTACTAGTTACTATTACTAGTCACAACTTAAGTTTCCATACATTTCTGTCTCGGCAGGCCGTTAAACTGTTAAACAAAAACAAGGAATCGTGAGTCATATTCTTGTATTTCATTGATTGTTGGTCATAATTGAAAAATCTCTTGAAAAAAAATGTTTGCTCTACCGCATTCTTGGGCCTCATTGAAAGCCTTCAGTAAAAATTAAGAGAAGTTCTCAAAAAAAGAATATTTCCAGTTTAAAGTCAAGTATACCAAAAATAACCGTCTTGTAAATAAGCGAAGGTACCTACTATTGTGTAATGATAGCTACTGCTATTCCATCAGCAGCTTGTACTACGGCGGAAGAACATATTAGCGGGTCAATGATTTCAAAAAATTCTGACGGATCGTTCTTGTCGAAACCACGTAGATTTTTGATATAGGTACCTAAGCAAAAATAGAACTTCCCTAGGCCCTAATCTAATACAGACGATGATCTTTGACCTCAAAAACTAACAATTCAGTCTTAATGCTACGAAAAGACGCTTATTACGGTCGCTAAAATTGTTGAAAAGAAACGATTTCGTATAAAGCAATCTGACTACCGTATTTATAAACACGGTCGAAGTTTCGTTTGCAAATGAGTTCAAATACATCTCTCGAAATGACTCTCGATGTAAAGTGCTAATAGAAGTCGCGCCAACGGTTCTCAAGGCGTCTTGTAGAAGATGCCCAGTCCACCTGCCTGCCCCAAGAAAAAATCCTTCTAATACTAAGTAGGAGTAGGATTAACTTCTAGATAACCATTCGAGATCATCTGTCAGATACTTAGGGGGCTTATTCCCAAATGCGCGGCGGATCGCTTTTCATGGCGGATTTGTATTTTTGTATTTCCAAAAACGATTTGATCGAATCAAAAGCGATAGCTGTATAGGTGACGGATTTCTGGCGGATTGTTTGCGGATAAAAAATAAAAGCTGAAAAAGCTGTCAAAGTGTTGGAAAAATACATGGAAAATTGCAACTCAGAATGGAAAAACTGGAAAGCACTGGAAATATCATTTTCGCCCTCGTTCGCATTTGAGAATAACTAAAAGCGAAGACGGTCGAAATGGAGGTACCGCTCTCAATACGATCCGCCGCGCATTTGAGAATAACCACCCAGAAGTTGTAGTGTAGTACCACCTTCCCAGAGTCAGAGTTACATCAAGGTCTGACGGAGCTTATCCATAAATAGTATTGTTAAGGCAGTAAGAAGTTGTTATCAAAAAATCACATTACTAATACAAAAGCGCAAAAGATGACACCCGATGTTCTTTGGCTGTTGAATTTTTTATAAAAAACTTTGGTTCTGCTTTTGGATTATGTTTATTTGATGTATTACTTTTTTTTATTAAGCCGCGCGCCCCTAGAATTGATAACGATTGGGCATGCTGCCCATTTTCCATCACTTGTGCCAGAAGTTCCGGCGATATGTCCACGCTTTCTTGACGGATATTTCTCTTTGAGGGCTTCAAGAGTCTGAGGCTTCTTGACATAGACTCACGACTTTAAAAAATCCCCCACAAAAAGAAGTCTGGAACGGGTAAATTAGCCGATTATTCGATCTGGCCGGCCAATTCAAATCGCCAAAAGGTGAGATTAGACGATCCGGAAATGCAGCCCTCAGAATTTAGGTTGTGTCTCGTACAATACGCGCCGTTCCTCCATCCAGTTGGAACCACATCTTCTCCGTCTACAATGAAATAAAGCCGCAATGAAATAATACCCCCCAATATTATTTTTAATCCTAATTTCATTTTTATTTATAAAAACTTTTTGGGGACTAATTTAATTTTAATTTAATTTAAATTTAATTTACTTTTGAGCATCATAAATCAACACCAATTGAAGTCAGTTTGGACTAATTTCGGAATATCGTAGGACGACAAAATCCTATGCCATTTTACACATCGTGAAAGAAGTCCAATTTTCGTATTGTTTGTTTTCGTCACACAAAACACTCAAAACACAAAAAATATAGGCCTCGCGTTGAAAACCTACAGCGAATAACATAAAGCTGAAAGAATCGGGCTAACTGGAGAGGTGCGTTGGTTGATGCACAGGTCCACCCCGGACTGTAGCGCCATCTATGTATGTAAGTAAGTAAGAGCTGGATGTAAGCTGCATTCCCGCGATTTTTTATCTTTTATTTTGTCAAATTTTCAAAATCCGTTGTAGTGGGAATTTTTCCTACGAATTAAATTCGTAGCAAACATTTCCACTAAAACGGATTGAAAACGTCCACTACGACGGATTCTGTCATAGTTCTTTCGGGGTTCGTAGCAAAATTCCGAATACGACGGATTCTGTGATCAGCCAGATTGACATTTGCCGCCATTTGAAATAAATTATAGCATCTTCCTATATGGTGATGAGATGACTTTTGCGCCATCTTGTAGCCTATTGGTGAAACTAGCAACAATTTTGTATTTACAAGTTTTTTTCCACACATATTTTTTTAGAAAAATATACAAACTTGCTGTCAGCCTAAATTTGGTTAATCCGAATTTGGCGCTTTTTCTACAAAAATTCTGAAAAAAATATTTATTACAAATTTTTGAGTTGGTGAATTGGCCACAGTCCCATGTGTTCCTTAAAAAGTCGATGACCCTTCTTAATTTTATTACAAATACTTAAGTCATCTTTCTTTGATAACTAAGCCTCTGTGACTTCCAAAAATAGAATTTAATTACAACCCCCTTAAAAGCAGAAAAAACAAGCAATCAGTACATGCTCAACCACTTGAAAGCCATTCGACCAAAAGCCTAAGTATAGAAAATGTGTAAAAGTATTCAAAAAGGTGGAAATTCTTTTGCTAATAATATTAAAATAACAACTACCATAATATTTTCCCTTCTTTTTCCAGACCAAAGAAACAACCATCAAAACAACAGTTCTATTTAAACGTTCTGCCACTCCACCCACAACAGCGCAATTAAAAATTAAACATATTTTTAACCCTCATTTAGATACAATTTCCATTTGGATGGCTTTATGGTGGAAATGTAGCTAATTTGTTATTTGCTCTACAGCGTTCTAAAATAAATTAGAAGTACTTATTTTGTTGTCAGTGGCAATTGGGTTTGCGGTTAAATAAAATTAAAATTGTTCGACCATATTTTATTTATCATTCAGAATTTTTTTAATTAAATAAACTTTGTTGTATATAATTTTTTTTGTATTTAATTTTTGCAACTACTGCAAGGGATTAAAATAAACTGCAACTACTCTGGCCAACGTCAAAATAAATGTCGCTAAAGGCACGTTTCCAAACTAATAATCAGCCGAAGAATTATTGACTTAATTATGCATTCGCTCGGAGACAACCTGCTGCTGGTGGTGGTGCTGGCGCTTCTGCTGTTGCATCTATGGTTGTATCTCCCCCTGTGAGACGACGACAAGATGCAATTTGCCATCGGTATCTATCTAGAAACGTTTTCACATAACGACACAACCATTGAAGATGCATAAGCATAAATAATCGCTGCAGACACACAAGACGAAGAACGAACGGCCGTCTGTGTCTTTAGGATTTATGAGACTCGACGAGCTCGACGACTTGGGCGCATTTGCCATTAAAATTAAAACCAAATAAGAAATAACATCTGAGGCAGATTTAAAGGCGAAAAAAACTGTATATACAGCAGTAGAATATGTATACCACCGGCGGGGGGATGTAAGCTCAAAAAACACCCTTATCAAGAGCAGAGTTTTTCAATGTTGGAGCCTTGATATACAACGTAACAGGAGGGGAAGCAACATTTTTTTTACCATCATCATGCAACGTCATGCAATGAATATGCGAAAGATGGAGACAGTAAAAAAAAAAACAGATGAAAATGGATAGGGTCAGAGACACGAACAAGAAGGGAGGCATTTTCCATTTTCAAGTGCGATGATTCCAGGCGGAAGAAATCGAAAGCACTTCCTGCATAGAAATGTACAGTACATGCAAGGCGAAGCTATTCCCTCTGAAGCTGGGAATTGTGGTTAAAATTGCTTAGCGAATTCTTACTCTCTCTGTGTGTATAGTCATTTGGGTATACCTTACAGCATTATACGTTATGTTAAGGATTCTTTTATTTTTTGGTCAAAACAAAGCGCCAAAGTTATCCTCGGTGCAAAACCAAAAGTCTGTGATGTGCTTCATGGGTCGGAAAATGAAAGCAAATTGTTTAAAGCCGAAAGTGTAAAAGACTAGGGCCGGCGCGCGGGCCCTCCCACCAGGAGGATAGGGGTGTATAGGTATAGAGTGCAAATAATCCCGGAAACACCACAACTAATCGATTGACTGAATTATTTACACAAAGTCGCAGATGCGTTGGTTTTATGCTCGTTCGCTGTGATGTTTTGGATTTAAATTCGATTCACTGAATATGGATATCGAATCAAAAATATCGAACAACAAGTTCATTGGTTATGCTTTTATTGGTTTAATTCGATTACATTGATGTGCGGGGCGGGCTAGAGCGGCGCGCGGTATTGTTTATGGGCGCACCACACCAAACGCACAGACTAAACACCAGGAAAATCGTTTCAACAAAACACAGCGATTTGTGTTTTGAAATTGTTATGAAATTGTGCGCGATGAAAATGATTTGTGCGCGTGCTATCGATTGATATGCAGAGCATTTTGTTTGTTTCATGTACTGTTACTGTTTTCGGGATTATGATGTTCGGCGCCAGCTGGAATACAGTAGTAGGATTTTCTTTTTCTTTTTCCTATATAAATAATGTTGGACATATAGTGGGTGGGCTTGCAATATTTTTTTAAAAACTAAAAAGAGTTGGTGTATGAAAGGAGACATATTTGTCAGCAAACAGGATATAGCAAAAATATTGAAAGAGCCAAACTAGGTAATAAGGCACTTGCGCGTGTTAAACAGGTAGCAGGTTGCAGGCATATTGTTTGCTTTATCTGTAGGTGGTAATCTTGGCAATTAAATTAATATTATTAAGCTTTACACACTAGCGTGTTAATTCAAAGCGTCATCACAAATAAAACATGATGCCTGATAATGAGGCGCAGTGCAGATGTTATATTTGACGTTAATCAAGAAAGTAGTAGATTAAGTAAATATACAAACAAAAAGTACACATGATGACTTATGACACCATAAACACGTGTGATGAATATTACCTCTCTGAAGTATATAACGTCAATTAGGGTGCTTGAAAGTTGTAGGAATAGGGTAGGCACTGATTTGGATCTATACTATATCTGCACAGCCGGGTACTGGTCCTTTTTGTCTGGAGATGACGGATTAAACTAAAGCGCGTATGTCGAAATTGAAAATAGTAGCAACACTATAATGGTCTTTTAGAAATAACTGGCTGATTTAGTCTAACAGAATTCCCTCAGAAAGATGAGGTAGAGCCGGCGCGCGGTATCTTAAATTGCCAAATATCTTAAGTGAGCTATTCCCACATATTTGAAGACAAATCGATTCTGCAGTAGCCCCTACGAGGAGTTGGTGAACAAAAAACAGATTTCTGCATCGTTCCTCAAAGGTATTTAGGATAATGAGTTTGAGACGGTCTCGATAGGGAGGTAAGACTAGAGAATCGCTCCAAGAGAGACCACGAAGAGCAAAGCCACGTTGGGTACTCTCGATTCATGAACTGGCTAAAAGAGAGCGTACTCAAAGAGGTTGCCAACAAAAGTAATGTACACAGTTCTGATCGCATGGTGGGTGTGAGCAGGGCTGACTTTATGCGACTAAAGTTGCATTTTGTCCCTTTTTTTCTTTCTATCGCCAATGAGACCACTTTTCCAAAATTGTCCGTGTTTGCCCCTTTTTTGTATTTTGAAAAAATATTTCCCATTTTGTAAAAAACAACACTTTTTTTGTATGGAGTGAAACACGAAATGTTACATACTTTACGAAACTAGTTCACAAATAATTGGGATCTGAATGCGTCCTTTTTCTATCAGCTATTGTCCTATTGGTCATAAGTTTAGCCATATAGCCATACCTAACTTCCATGTTCAAGGCACAATAAGGTAGAACGAGATGAGAATATGGGTAAGCCATTTTAGCTTTAGTGAATTTAACTCGTTTTGCATTATTTTTTTGTGCCATTTGTGGGCAGATTAGTATTGCCCCTTTTTGTATCATAATCCCCTTTTTTTTGCGACTTTTTCAAAATCTTCGAAGTCAGCCCTGGGTGTGAGAATCTATTGGTCTATACTATTTTTTAAAGAAGCCAAGTCATGAGTTGGCCTCAAGAATTATCTCATCATTATATACAAACCAGTAAGACAATTATCTTCGACTATGCCGAAGCTCAACACATGTAACACAAATTACATCTTAAAGTTTTTACTACTGCGCCACCTCTCGCGAACGTCTGACAAACATCCGAGAGTATGACTGTCCTGAAAAAGCTTCTCAATTCAGCCGTTCGGACTCGGCATAAAATTGTAGGTCCCTTCCATTCGCTCCAAAAATAGAAATTCACACAAAACGAATGGTTGCGAGAAGCTAGGCCTTGGGTGTCTACCGCCTGTCGCCCCGCCTATTTTTTTTTTTTTTTTTTTATGCCGAAGCTCAAATACCCGGTACTATATTATTGTAAAATAAAAAAAATATTTTAGTATTAAAAAATTATATATTTGTATGGGAGGTATGGGTAGTTTTTATTCGACCAAGCTCATTTTTTGTAAAAAATTTTTAAATATTATTAAAACAATATGTGCAAAGTTAAAACTTGCTAACTTTACTGTAGCTATTTAAATTTAATTTTTAACATCAAATAGCTATATATTTTGTATGAGAGGTAGTAGTAGTTTTCATTCGATCTTGCTCATCTTCGAACTTAGCCTCAGTTTGGTGGATAAAAGCTTACGTACCAGATTTCAAGTCGATAGCTCTTAAATTACGGCCATAATCGTGCGGACAGACAGACGTACAGACAGACGGACATCGCTAGATCGACTAAGAAAGTGATGCTGATCAAAAATATATATAGTTTGTCATACCTACAACGCCTCCTTATATGCGTTACAAATGGAATGTCAAAGTGAATATACCCTCACCACAGTGTGGTACCGGGTATAACAATCTAGATCTTGTTGAAGGAGGCAGGCGACACGTATAGTAAAGAAATTGCCAGTGTTTATTGATCAAGATTATTAATAGTAAAAAAATAAAAAAAAGAGGGCCCTTGATGACTGCCTTCTGGCACACCGCCATGAGGTGGCCAAATGAGTGTCCAACCCGAAGCAAAAACCGCTAAAACTGATTTTTAAGCGAGAAATTATCTATTTTAGTAAAATGGGGCAAAGCGAAAGGCACTTAATTTGAAGGACTAATTTATCTAATATCTTAGATATGTGGTAGCTGAATTGTGTGCTCCAAGAAACACCAGCGTATACTGCGGACTACATTTGATGAGGAGGGTTGAGGCCGATTTCGTTCTCAGAACTTTGTTCAAGTCTACTTCGCCATTCAGAATGTGTTCATGTATTGGCAAGGGCTGTAAAAAAAACTCTGCATAGCTTTCCAATCTCTTCTCAATATCACACAACTCACGGCCAACTGACCGTGCCAAAACCTCGTCGCCAACGTCATTGCTGCCACCCAAAACTTGTGTAGATAACTTTTAAGGGAAAAAAGTGCTGGAAGTTACCACCTCCAACTTATCACATTTCAAACTTTTATTCTGTATAAGGTCGTATAACATATAACTCATCTCGCTTATTACAACCCTCACATATAGCTACTTAAAAATCTTTCACCCAAACCCATAAATAGTCCCAAGCGCCATATGCTGCACTTCAGACATCTAAATCCGCATCTTCCTTCCTAGGAAATCCCTTTTAATCTTAGATAACAAATTCATTTGTGAATATTTTTTACTAAATCCTTCCTTCCTTCTCTTTCTTTACAGGTGAGTGACCCGCTCTATTCATCATACACCGCAATTTAGCGCACGTCAGTCGTAAGTTTAAAAAAAAAAAATTAAGTTGTCCTCTGACAATCAAGATATCCACTCAACCGACAAAGTAATATTTTCCCTGGAAATGCAGTCTTTCGCATCCATAAACCTCATCTGTGCATCCATCGGCGCGCACACAGTAGCCAACTCGTATAATCTTCTCCGGCTGCAGCACCATCACCATCACCATACCCTATTGAATAGCCAATAAGTTTGTCAAATATTTGTCTTTGAATCAAGATCTTTGCCGTCATCCTTGCCGGTCGCGTTTGGCAGATGATTCTCCATTTGCGACATACCGACATTTGGACAATTAAAATCGTAGTCTGACTCTACGGTGGAACCGTCTTATACTTTATATATAATTGAACCCGTCGACGCGACATTAGTGGTGCTTCTTCGAGAAGGAGTAGCACAACTCTTTATGACTTTTCTTCATAACAATAAAATGGAATGGAATCACCGACAAAAAACAGAAAGAACAGCAAAAAAAACTTTTTGTCGATGACATAAAGCACAGCCATACCAATATACCAGCACGTCCATCAAGCTCGTTATGCGTGAGGTTTTCGTTTCCTACTTCCGAATGTGTCAGAAGGAGGAACGATATATATTTTTTTTTTGTATTTCATTCGTTCATCTTCCCTTTTTTTATTTGACTTCCAAGCTGCATGTTTGTTGTTTTCTGTGCAAATAAAGCAACGGACCGGGGGTATACTATAGTCTCCCCTAAAAGGAGGTTATTATCATTGAGGGAGGGTTATATTAGAACACAAACACACCATTAAGGTCGTTCGTGGAGAAGCATCTCACATGGTTCCATTTGCCCATTAAAGTTGAGATACATATTATGTAGGGTATCTCTATCTATATAATATGTATCTACAGCATGTCCTGCATTTTTTTTTATAGATACCAATAATATGTAAGAAAAGAGAAAAGAAAACCTCGACTTTTGCCGAAATTTGATGGAAAAAAATAATAATTTTTATTTGTATGTATCGAGGGATTTTTGTCTTTGTAAACAAATGTATAAATTGGGCGATCAACTGTGGTTAATATTTGTCAGTTGCTTTGAAATGGATCCCCCATCATCGTTCAAACGTGCTGTCGTATAATCACTGTGTATTTAATTTACCTGGGGACTGTTTGTTGGAGATGATGACGAAACGACGATGTTGTATCATCACGCATCATTGGATGCATAATGTATCTCTCCGAACGGAGCAAGGATTGCTATTTTATTGGTTATAAATTTTACAGTGTTTTGGAGATGGCATTCAGCGTGCCAAGAAGGAGTTCAATCAGACGATGAGAGGTTAAACCGATTCAAATTTATTAGATGGTGATGGTGCTAAGGGGTGGCTGTATCACTGAAAATTTACGTAGTCCATAATAACGTGAAATAAACTTCTTGACGAACTTTGATGTGGCCTTAAGTCCCTTTTAGAGTGTGTTTGTAAATTTCACATTTACATGGCTTTGTTAGAAAGCTCTTAGTTTGAAAAGTCTGCGAAAATTGAAGAATTTTAGGACCAAACTCTATGGTATATTATGGACAAAAGACAGTAAAAAAATAAAGTCGACAATTTTAAACTTTTAGTTGCCTTAAGCCCGTACGAAACTTGATTTTGTGTAAAAAGGTACAATTAAAACAAATCCGAAGGGTGATCATTTTCCAGAACGCTTGTCTAATGCGCTCTTCTCTGGAGTAGTTTAAGTATCTCAGAGCTTTATTCACGAACAGGAGCAACGCTGAGTTTATCTGTAGCTAGGTCTCTTTATCAGATTGATCGAACTTGGTGCTAAGACTAAGTTATTCCATTCTTCATCTTGCTGATGCTTTCCTAAGTATGTTCTCATTAGGGGTTGGTGATGAAATCTCCTTTTCCAAAATCCCATTTTCAAAATCTACTGTTCTGAAATCCCTTACTCCAAAAGACCCTAAGAGAAAATCCCCACGGGACAAAATGCCCCATTTTTAGATTTGGTGTTATTTATTCTGTCGCCGCAACACCTAAAATGGTGTTAAAAAGTGAGATATGGGGGGGGATATGCTGCCCCCCTGCAACTTTCCTGCTTGTGGTCACTGTAGGATTTGGAGTAGGTGCAACGTTGGGTATATACAAAGTTTAGCTTGCTTGTGGGAGATTTTGGCATAGGGGATTTCGATTTTGGAAAAAGAGATGAAAAAAAATAAGAGATTATGTCCAATAAGGGATTTTGTAAAAGGGGATAACGTTGGGTTCGCGGTTGCACCATACGTTGTTTGCCACTTCATACCATATAGCTGCCATTACATCGCCAGATCAAATGTTCACTACTCCTAATGCCACCTACCACTTGGTCACTATCGCTACGCCACTACGACGCCACTTGCTCATCACTTCCTTGACAAATCTCAGTGTCTTTAAAAAAAACTTCGTTACAGAGGAGTTTTCGTTCGCTATTGAGGAGTTCGTCATAGAACAGTCCGATTTTACGAGTCAAGTCCAAGAGTTTTATGCAACTAAGAGGTAGATAGGTTTTGGGGATGCTAGATGGCAATCACTTGGTCACCACGCCACTTATTTTCTTTTCTTATTAATTCAGCTCGATTTGTACTGCCCTATCTCGTCATCCAGACAACTTAAATGGCGCTAAGTTAGTAATATTAATGTTAGGGGTTAGTGTGTTGGACCATTGAGCGAGGTTGTCTCAGGTTTGGTCCCCACCTCTCGCGAACGTCTGAGAAACGGTTTCAGACCTGGGCACTTAAGCACTAAAATTAATTAAAGCAATACCATTTAAAATTTCAATGCTACTGAAAGTTCGTTTGCACTAGCACTGAAAATTTCAATGCTAATGAAAGTTGACTTGCACTAGTATTGAAAATTCTACTTCTAATGAAAATGAAATTGCATTAACATTGAAAATTTCAATGCTTTAATTTCGTTAACGTAAAAGGATCGGATGTAGCCCAAAAAGCCAAAATACGTAATCGTAGGTACACATCGAGCGAATTGACAATAAGCTAAGAGGATCTCTGAATCCCAGACCCCAGGTTCGAGAAGAGAAGGAAGGCCGAACCTCCGTTTTATGATAATATGAGCAAATTGTTACATACATTTTCTAAATTTTACAGTTTTATTTACAATGTACAAATCTGAAAGAAACTTTCTAATTAGGTAATGACATTGAAATTTAAGTAGCATTGAACTAATGCAAGTGAAATATCATTAGCATTAAAATGTTCACTGCTAACGCAAGTGAAACTTCAGTAGCATTGAAATTTGTACTGCTAATGAAAGTGAAATTTTAGTAGCATTGAAATTTCATTAACATTGAAAATGTTAGTGCTAGTGCAATCGAACTTTTATTAGCACTGGATTTGATTTTTCTAGTGCATTGAATAATGCACTATCAAATTAGTGCACTATTCTCAGGTATGACAGCTTATGACTTGTTTTACGCTTCAGTTTGCCAACGAGTCCTTAGGATATATCGCACCGTTAAATTCAAAGCCTGTAACTGTGTGGTGACGTTTGCCGGGACTTTCCAGGGTTCTGGCTATCTTCTTCGTCCAGTCACGTGTTACACAGCTAGATCCGTTATCCGACATTACTCGGCTAGCTTCTCGTTTTTGCATTCAAAACTCCTTCGTTGTTGTTAACAGCCGCTCTAGGTTAATTTTTTTATTTATTTGAGTATATTTTAGTCAAAAATCTCTCGTCTTTAAGGGTGTATGTATTCGTTTTCAAGAAAATCATTCATAGAGTTTATTTCAACTTGCTGGTTTGGTGTTGGTGTTTTTTATGTGCGCAATTGAGTGTGCGCTTTCTTGACCTTTATAAATCCCATAAAACAACACAGAATAAAGTACTCTGACGTGAGGATGTTTTCGCTTTTGGATACTTTGCAGTTAGTTCAAAATTGTTTCCTGTCTCCACCAAATGTGCGCTAAGTTCAGTTATTTTTATTTTGTTTACGAGAGTGTATTACGAGTAAGTCTTAACGATTACAGATTCGTCCATCTAATCTAATCTATTCAAAAAGCAAACTAAATCGCTCACTCTATTGCTGGGTAATGCTTAGCGCACACTTATGTGCGTTATTTTACTTAGAGCCTAGTCGACAAAACTTAAGTTTTCCGATTAAGACAGTCTAAAGTGAAACTTATATTGTTGTTAAGTGACTTCCGCACACCCGCCGCATTAGTGTGCGTTTACGAAAATCGTGATTTTATGCACATACGGACCTCAAAATTATACTCTTCCTATGAAATATCTTCAATAGATAAACGGAATCGAAAAGCCTCCTCACATAATGTACTTAAGTGTCACCCACGGCCACGTGCCTTGTTCTATCCTGTGGATTGCTTTGCACACATGTTGTCTCGGTTGAGGTTACTTCTTTGAAGTCTCATGTGTAATAGAAAACTTAAAATTGTCCAGCAGATTGCTCAAAATATTGACAATTTCTCAATAATTCGATTACTACTTGACGTGTAACCCTCATTCTCATATCAGTTGTATCCAAAATTGCATCCTTGAAAGCTGCCCCCGTTGTCCTAGCAAATTAAATCGGTCGTATTAGTGCTTCCCCCATCAATTTCAATTATACTCTCTCTTTTTCAGTCTTGTTTTCTGTACAGAGTGGAAGAATAACCCCAGTCATATATGTATCTAGCGTTACATAACTTCGTCTCATATGCAAAGATACATGCATACAGGGTATCTCGATCAATATTAATTGCTTTCCAATTGTTTCTATTTGAGAGTTTCCAATATATACGCCAGAGAAAGAGACAGAGACAAAGATGACTTTTAATTGAATTGCCTATAGAGCTGTATACAAAAGAGAGACGGCCGACTGTATAGGTAGGTGTACGGTATACCCATTTAAAAGTGGGTAAGTCTAATATACAAAGCAAAATTCTACTATGCGTTCTCTACCCAACAAAGGAAAGCATCTAATGACACAAAACTGGCACGACACAGCGCACTGCCGCCTCCAATTGCTGCCCCAATTGTGTGCCTGATGTGTCTCGAGAGTGTTTTATTGATTTTCTGTTTCCAAGAATCTCCAAAGCAAAAGTCTCTATGGCTATGCTCTGTCGGCCATGTACAAGATTTTGTTGTCATCGTTGTTATGTTTATTGGCCAGATACAGATACTCGTATCTATAGACAAAACAACGAGTTACATAGATACTCTCGTCAAGCAGATAATTCACCGTAAAGTGGTCATGTGTGTGGCAGTTTTATGATTTCTATGCCCGAAAGTAGTACTTGGGGCTATTTAACGCAAGAGAAAGTTATGTTCACGTTCACGTTGTATCTGGCGTGTCCACTTTTAGACAAAAAGAACGACCCTCCAAGGTATGCATAGCATATAGTACTTGACTTTGTTTTTTGTGTAATAAATCAACGGTTGCGTAATATATGGGTTTTTGGGGCCTCAACCTGTTACAATGGCTCAATGGCTGGTCGAGCCTTAATACAATTGTGTGCGGCGGGCCCCATCTGAAGAGGGCCCAATCAACATGGTACTTAAGTCCAATCACGGATGATTCTTTTGCCATAAACAAATTTCATTGAAACTGTGAAAGATTCCCCATAAATTTCCATATAAACAGCGACGTGCAGTTATTGAGAAGATGCTTGGTGGTGTTATACCCACGCGTGTCATAATCTCCTGGCCTGCGTAAAATTGTCAGATACAGCGACGCTCTCTCTCGCGTATGGGTGCACTTTGGTGGCTGTCGGAACGTTTATACACACACGAACGTTTGGCATTCAAATCAATTACGAGCGCGCGCGCACACGCTGGATATGTGAAAAATGCGTTGGCGTTGACGGGGCACTCAAGATGTGGTGTCGAGGATATGAATGCATCTGTTAGTAGTCGGTTGTGTTACCATTGTAAGACATCCTTCCATGTAAACGACGACGACGACGACGACTGCGATGTGAATGCCGAGCTGGGAGCTCTCGTGGGAACATCACATTTGAATGGATTGGCGGCGGCCGGCGTGTGGGTGGTTGTTGTTGCGGTCTCAGGTAGAGGTAGGAATCAAAAAAGCATTTCTTGTCGAATAAAAATCGTTTCTTTATCGCTGGCAGTTGAAGCCGTAAGTATCTGCAGATATGTATTAAAGTTAGAGGTTGGGTTGTTTTACGTGCGATTAACCACAGCATGGGGGAGCTGCTGCACTGCAGCTTGGTGTTTGTGGTTGAACGCTTTATTAGAATTCCATCGATGAGTGACTTGTGTGGATGTAATGTAATGTAATTGCTGAATAACAGAAGTAACCGCTATTGCAGTAAATTTTCGATTAACTCAGTTGGACAATGAATGTACTCGCAGTTTGTTGCAAGTTATGTAAAAGTCGAATAGTTTTAACTACTTTGTTGGAGTAAACGTGGCAGTAATTGACGTTAAATGGTTTTTTTAACACGTGTCGGTGATTGTATAAAGTCACTATCGATGAATTGCGAGATTAAGTGCACACTTCGCTGATATATTCGGACTGTTGAACTGCTGTGCTATACTACAAGCCAAGTTATGTATTGTATTGTCACGTAGTCCCTCGAATGATACCAGTAATAATTCAAACCAATCCTAAGTCTGGCTGATTATCTAACATCTCAGGGATTTAAGAGTTATTTAGGCTTAAACAAGTTCAGAATAGCATTTTGCTTTCGTCGTCTTTGTTTAATGGTCGCTCAATGGACTGAAGATCCAGGCCTTAGATTTAAGTATCCTTAAATTTAATCTATAGGGCAGAACCACTGCCCGGCTATCTCATCCTAAATGGCTCTCGATGAGAAAAACACTGAATCCAATGATTTTAATTTAATTTATATAATTAAACTAGCGGGCCTGGCAAACGTTGTTTTACCTGCTCGTACCTTTTCATTGTCCGTGAATTGTTCTGCGGACGTTTTATTATTTGAAACTTTATTTAGGTATGATTGTTTTTTTTTTAGTGTTTATTATTTGAAATTGTATACATAATTTTTTTTTTTGTTGAGTGTATATTATTTTTAATTTTATTCATGAGCTTATTCTTCCATTTTAAATTTTTTGTATTGTTGAGTGTTTTGTTATTTGAAATGTTGTGAAATCGTATCGCAGCGCCACCTACCGGGTCCAATTGTGAATATAAACCATCCTTAGATCCATTCAAACACACACACAAAATTTCATTAAAATCGGTCCAGCCGTTTAAGAGGAGTTCGGTTACAAACACGTACAGAAGAATTATAAAGATTAATAAAGTCTACTGCACGGAGAGGAACTTAAAAAACATTTTAGTGAACGTCTCATTCTCATCGACATCATTTTACTACAAGGTGGCCCAAATGTCACCCTATCGGAAGATGATATAATTTTTGCAAATGGCGGCAAATGTCAATTCTATTTCGACATTTGTGAAGTAATCAGATACAAAATACACGTCAACAAGACATCAATCGCTATACTCCTAAATAACGCGGAATAATTGTTTCTACTTTTTTTTGCGGAATATTTCGTTGTTGGCAAAATTTTAGCGCAGATTTCCCGGTCGTTCGACACCAACTGGGCAAACACTGTGACGTATAGCCGCTCGCCTGGAAGAATATGAGACAACACGAGATAGTGTTGGGTTGGCCGTCCCTGGAGCAGCCTTTCTGCTGAGAACATCGGAGCTGCGGCTGAAGATGTCGCAGATTACCCCGGAGTACCCATACGACACGACGTGCCATGCAATTGGGCATCAGTCAGGCAGTCTTAACAACAAATTTTTATTAAAAGACTGAAAGGTGTTCCCGTAAAACGTGCCTCAGCTTTACCGCCAAGCGAGTGCAACCTACGCTCAAGCCTAATCTCTCGTTTTGGAGATTTGCACTGGCTTGCAAGACCGCCTAATTAAACCATTCTAGACTTCTTTTTGTGGGGTTTTTTTGAAGTCGCCGAGTCCATGTCAACAAACCTCAGATTCTTAAAGCCCTCAAAGAAAATATATCTCAAGAATGCAAGGACCTATAGCCGGAAGTTCTGACAAGAGTGTTGGAAAATGTCATAAATTTAGCCCGAATGGTCATCAATTCTGGTGGCGGCCACATAGCTGATATCATTTTACTCAAATTTAATATTTAAGACATCAAATAAACATAATCTAAAAGCAGGACCAACTTTGTCTATTCATAAAAAAATTACAGCCAAAGAACATCCTGAAAGCCAGTCCCACACGTTTTCCATGATGTTCAGGTCGGGTGAATATGGCGGCCATGCAAGTAGGTTTAGATTTTGGTTCTGAATCCAGGCCAAAAAATCCAGTATCCATCAGGTCCGTCCAAATAATTTTTTTTTTATCAGAAAAGACGAAGGCATGCCACTCTCGATTCCACCTGATGTGACTTGTGGCAAAATCAAGCCGCTGGATTTTAAGTGCCGCATTCAATAGTGGATTCCTCTTAATTTTTTCACGGCTGATATGGCTGGCCTCTCTATCACGCGATGAACAATCTATCTGCTAGCTGTAACTCTAGTTTCTGTCTTAATTTTACTTAGGGATAGCCTATAATTTAAAGCAGAGGGGTTATTCCCAAATGCGCGGTGGATCGTATTGAAAGCGATACTTAGATTTCGACCGTCTTCGCTTTTTCTTATTCTCAAATGCGAACTGTGCTTTCCAGTTTTTTCCAATTAGACTTCCAATTTTCCATTTATTTTTCCAAAAGTTTGGCAGGTTTCCCGTCACAAGAATTTAGTTTATTTTTTACCCGCAATAAATCCGCCAGCAATCCGTCACCTAAATAGCTATCGCTTTTGAGTGGAACGAATCGCTTTTGGAAATACAAAAATACCAATCCGCTATAAAAAGCGATCCGCCGAGCATTTGGGAATAAGCCCCAGCTCTCAGTAACACCCGCCTTTCCTGGCATGTTGTTGCTTTGCAAACTCTTCCTTTGGCGTTTTTTCTATACTTCTCCGGGTCCTTAATAAAGCTGCGTACAACAGTGGCGCCTCTTGCTGGCTATGAAACGGATGGATTGTCCTTGTTCCCCGTAAGCTCAAATTTGGCCTATTTACTCCTGGTCTTTCCTAATGTCTTTCCTTATAGCCCATAGTTGTGGATTGTATGAAGTTATTTCTTGAACTAAGCTCCCTAATACTCCAAGTATCCTTTTATTTGATTTAAAACATGGTAACAGGTAGATTTAGCTACTGTTCGTAATCAAGTGAGACGGAGTGTGTATTTAAGTGGCTCGGGCGCCATATTGGTAGAAATTAATATCAATCAGGTAAAATTTTCAATTAAAGACAAAAAATCAATAAGTCATTCATAGTTCTTACCCTTTGCCTACCCATATATCGTTCAATTTCCTTATACATACATAGATTTCGCACATGACAGCTGTCAAGAAATGACAGTCTTTATGTTTAAAATGTTAAAAAAAAGGCGCGAAATTTAAAGTGAAAGCTCATAATGGAAGATCCGCAGATGTATCACTTTTCTTTACCTTTTATGAGGGTCACTCATTTTCGTGGGGATGTGTCACTAAACAATACCAAAAATGACAGCGGCACAAACAACAACAATTATTTTTCATCCGCTTCTTTATGGGATTCTCATAGGTAATTTGACTCCTTTGTTGCATAGCTCCATTCAAGTTACATTCTACGTTGACTTTGATTTCGCTACTCATGTCTCTCTATAGGCGGTTGTTTAGCACGCATTTAATTTCGAAAGCGCAGCTAAACAAATTTCCTTCTTATATTCTTGACACTTGACGTATCTATCTAATCAAAAAATGACTTTTGCACTTTGGCTTAAGTTTTCCATTTCCACTACCAGTTCGCTACTACCGTAAGTGTCATGGGGTCTTTGGTCGATGGAAATGTCAACAATGGACATAGAAAAAGACACTAAAAGTGAAAATGTTCATGTCTTTTGTATGCTCATCATCCTAAAAATTTGTAAGGCTACAAGGTATGGGTCATAAACTACAAACTACCTACAAGCAATAAAATAAGTTAACACGGAAAAATATTTTCCTACTCAACTAGTGATATTGTTAATTCAAAATGACTTACAACGATTTATCTTCCTTACAAAAAGAAACACATGTTTCTGTACACTCCATAGTCATCCCTGGCTAATAGTCCACACCACGATCATAATGTACCCCGGAGGACATTGCACTTTAAAACATAAATCTCATCATTAATTCAATCAGACGATTTACATTGATGAATTCGTTTCTTGTCTCCCTTCTGTGGAAAATAAATCGGCCACTTAGAAACCGCCCTTAGACGCCTCTTGAAAATCCCCAACCAGCATCAATCAATGCCTCCACTTTACTCGCATTTATTTCCTTCATTTCTATGCAAACCACATAGAACATCACTTCCAGGCGAAGATATTTGTGTGTATAGACTCGTATACTTATAGAAATTTAAATTAAATTGAAAGTTGTCTATTTAAAAACAAAAGGAACACAAATATATCCCTCTCACGTAAACACACACACATATATACCTTTACCATCATAATCATCGTCATAGACAGCGCACTACCGTCTGATGACATTGAAAAATGACATCGTTAAATGTCACTGACAGATTGTGGACACATTTGTGCGGTAGACCAACAGTCAGACACAAAATAGTATAGACAGACAAACAAACATGAAAATTTCAAAAATAAAAACTATCTACTACTACATAGTCGAGTATTCGCCAACCGACACGGACACATAACTGACAGCTGACAACTGCTGGTTAAACAATAATAAATCTAAATAAAATGGCAAAATATATGAATTAGAACAAAGGGCAGCTGATAGATACAGATACGGGAATTCACTCAGATTGAGAAAAATAAAAAATAAACCCAAAAACATCAGAGTACTAATTAAGAGGACGTCGTTCGTCGTTGGCAGAGACTATACTACAGGAATTCTATGTATCTTTTGATTGTGTGTGATGGCAGTGAGGCGGGCATCTTTCTGACGAAACAAATGAATTGAAATTCATTTCCCATTATGCCAGAACGAATCTTCTTCATCGAGAATGATGAGCGATAGCAATAATGGAGGTTGTCACGATATTCTGTCATCTTGTAGCGAATATGCCAATTGAATGGATAAATGAATAACGTGTGGTGCAGTATGTCATGCAGGAAGAGAACACTCATGATGAGGGATTGCTTGTTTATCTTCGTGCTGTTCGAATTGAAGAACGAAACTCGTTGGTCTTTTGGACATCTTTTCGGATAATTACTGCCAGCATGATTGTATTCTTTGTCTGAATATACTATCTTATCAGTTCACATTCCATGGGTTCGTCTTGTATAAATTTGTTTGTTGGCAGGTGATTGTCGTGCATTCTTCGTTTAATTAATGTGGGTTGTCAGCATCTGTCAAATGGGCATCTGCGCTGATTGTTAACCTTCAAAGGATATTATTTCTGAAATTGTGTTTAATTTAGTTTGTATAACTACATTGCCATGAAAAAAATGGATAACACTCTGTCGATTTGTTTTGACAGTGCGTATGGGACATAATGACATAACAAAGGCATTTCCTGATCCTAATATGTATGCTCATATATGGAGTTAATGATTTTGCATGTTGTAGGAGCATAGCCTTACTTGTGCGTTGCTTTTAGTATCTATGAAAAAACATAGTTGTATGCTTTAAAGAATTTCAAGACGCGTTACAAATCTGCTTTGACAACATCAACTGTATAATCGTTTACGATTCATCTTTCTTATTGCTTATCATCACGAGACCGAATTAGCAGCAAGTTAGTGATATCAATGACAGCAGTGGTGCCATGGCTCGTTTTCCAATCCCACCCGCATCAATGTCTACAATTTTACAATTTTAGCTTCCATTGGTGGCGAGAAATAGCATTTAAAATGTATTTTATTCTTATACGGGAGGTATCCTTTTGTCCAATTTTGATCAAATATTCACAGAAACACCTTTGGGCCAATAAAAAATATTTTCTTAAAATTTGAGTTCAATCAGTTCGGTAGTTTTCTAGATATAAGATTTTTTTTTTGTTTTTTTTTCGTATGGAAGGTGACACGCCCTTTTGTCCAATTTTCACCAAATGTGAATCTAAACCATCCTAAGACCCACTCAAACATACATACGTTTTATTATTTGAAATTTTATTTTTTATATGTATGAATATTATTACATATTATTTTTTTTTTTTAGTGTTAATATTATTTGCAATTTTATTCATGATGTTTTTTTGTTGAAATTTTATTCATGAAATTTTTGCTTTTTAATTTTTTTTTTATTGTTGAGTGGTTATTATTTGAAATTTTATGGACCGATCGCAGCGCCACCTACCGGGTCCAATTGTGAATATAAACCATCCCAAGACCCATTCAAACACACACACGAAATTTCATTAACATCGGACCAGCAGTTTAGGAGGATTTCGGTTACAAACGCGTACAGAAGAATTATATATAAAAAACTAGCGTACCCGGCAAACATTGTTTTGCCTGCTCGTACATTTTTTTTGTTGGGTGTATATTATGTATTTGATTTTATTCATGAGCTTATTCTTGCTTTTTACATTTTTTTATTGTTGAGTGGTTATTATTTGAAATTTTATGAAATCGGATCGCAGCGCCACCTACCGGGTCCAATCGTGAATATAAACCATCCCAAGACCCATTCAAACACACACACAAAATTTCATTAAAATCGGTCCAGCCGTTTAGGAGGAGTACGGTAACAACCACGGACAGAAGAATTATATATATAAAGATAGTCAATAAATTGCACCCATTATCTTGTCAAACTTCAGACGATTTTACTAATGTAAAACCCTAGACATCATCCTCCTACACAACTGTAATTTGAAAGGAATTCGTGTGCACTTACGTAAGCCTTTATTATTTTCTAAGCGCACACAAATTAAGTAACGATAGACTCTTTATTTAATTTGCGCACACAAAGTGACGTTTTGCTCATCCTTTACAATTGAAATTATAAGAAAAATCATGCGCATTTCTTTTTCACTCATTTCTAAACGCACACGTTTTTTTGTAGAAACAGAGCATCACATACCTACCACTCATTGTCGGCTAGAGGTTTCGTTAGCCCGTGCTACAAGCTATGCCGAACTACATGCTACACTCTTATTTTGTGCTACACGGAAGTTGAGTCAGCGGTCTTACTAGGTATTCTAACAAAGTTGAATACAATTTGTTCGTTGAGTGTTACTACCGCACAATACTACTTTCCGCCTTCGGGCCACTTTTTTTTTTTTCATTTCATCTTTGCGCACATAATGTGAACTTTGTTTAAATTATTGTTTAACTTGCGTGTGATCATAAACAAATGCGTAGACTAGACACAAATAGTACAAATAAAGTAATAAGTTTATTACGCACATAAAGTGTGCGGAAATAAATATCGAATACATAATAGTGTGCGCTTAATGAATTTTCTAGCTAGAATTGAGCTTTATGTATGTTTGAACAGTTAGTAAGTGTTTAATCGTCACAGTTGGTATTTGCCTCGTCAGCATTGAACGGTAAACAGTGACACCCAAACCTTCATCTGAAATGCAGTTCGCTTGCAATTAGCTACTATCCTAGGTTTCTATGAATTGATTACAACCGCCACGTGCTGCGGGTTGATCCCACACAAAAGAAGGATTGAAAACTAATTCGTCATTTTCTACAAAGAACAGCACTAACGTATATTTAAGGCAAGTACCTATAGCCCTCCTACATCCTTTTTGCATACTAATGTCTTTCTTGACTCAAATTAATGATCGCATCGCTAATTATCTGAGTTTTATCTGACTATAAAGTGGTAATTACTACGTGATGACTTTCTTTCATCATCATAACCTAACTATCGTCAGTCAACTTAAACTATATAAAAGAAAAAAAAACTAAAACTCATTATTTTAAAGAACTGACTATTCCAGCTCACTACGAGATTCATTCGCACAAGTCAAGCTGCAATTAATCTCAAACCAGTTGACAAAAACTAAAACGACTGCACTTCTGCCAGTGTCCTACTTCCTTTGCCCATCAGAATAACGAGGATTATCTCCTCAAATGAAAGCAGCCCGCAACCACTGTGTTAATCACCGTAAGTCGATCATTATTATTTCCTTCTACGGGACAACACTTAAAACCCAACGCGGTGCTTCTGATTCTGACTTTAATTACTTAGATACTCGCTGCGATATGGTAGATACTTTGTGCCATAGATACACCAACTAGAGCCACTGTGTCCTCTATGATCCTACCATCATCAGTGTTGTCAACAGTCCCGAGGGTGGATTATTCTTCTGCCTTTTATACTTTCATTTTTTTTAAATTCATTGCACAAGTCGTCCGCTCTCGCTTGCCATTGCCATTCGCTGTATACGTTAACAAATTCTATACAGAAACAGAAGTACTACACGCAGTGTTGCCATGGATCGGATGGGTATTGGGTATTCCCCTGAAAGAGAGGAGTCTTCATTAATCTTAGATGTGACTGTGATTTAAGCAACCATTAGGGGAAAGTCAGAGTAGTCGCAAGCGGGTTGAAGTTTAACCCTTGAACTTAGATATATATTTTTTTTTATTGCTTTTTTTTTTAATGAATTAAAAATTTAATCGTAACTCAACGTATAGAGGGCGAGATTTTGGTATAGAAAAATCTGTCTACGTGTGCTCGTATAGTCTGGTTATGTGGGGCGGCGGAAAGTATGTGTGAGATCTTGATTTATGGGATCAGTTATGGAAGGGATGAGCTAACTATTTCTTGTGCATACACACGAGTCATTTATTTGGTCGTTAATTTTTTATATACATTTTTTTTTTTTGAAACCAGAGGACTGTATTTTTATGCGCATGCATCAATGAAAATGATATGGGGAATCCGTCATTGGTTATGTTGTTTGCATATACGTACTCGTAACTATAGTTGGAAAATTTGTTGTTCATATTAAATTCTAGACATTTTTGGTTATAAATTGTGATATGCGAGATTTATAGGGAATTTGTTTTTTTTTTATTGTTGAAATAGCAAGGGGGATGTGAAAGATTTATTGCCTCAGGAGTCATATGTGAGTTTGTATAGTGGCGTCAGCAGGGTTTATCGGAAAAATGAAAACAATTTCATATTCCCAGCCAGAAAGGGTGGTTCATGTTCGATTGGGTTATGATAATAATTTTAAGTTTTAATTATACAGATTAGCTGCGATCTTAAACACAGCCAACAGCTGTGTCAATTCATGATTTTCAATTTAGGGATTTAAATTGCCCATTAATATACATTTTGATAACCAATGACGTTTAATGATTTATGTCGGATGATATGAAATGAGGATAAACTGAAGGCGCAGGTATATTTGTAAAAATATTGTACGGCCGTACAAAAAAGCATGCATGCCAAAATCACGTCAAAATAGTATATATGGAGTTCAATACGAATATTGATTTTTAGCTGATACTTTAAGGAGATTTTCAGTACAAAAATTCTTGGTAACTTACCTGCCTTCTGTCTTATACTACATTTTGATCTTCAAGTATTTATTTTCTTGGTTATGATGAAAATATTTCGCCCAATGGCCGGCTTCTAAATGTTGTTCGCTCTGAATCTAAGAGCACATTTTTCTGCCACGTTTTTTCGTATAGTGCTCCATTGGCAGAAGGTTCAGTAGTGTTTCCAGACCTATATGCCGAATGGATTTTTGTGAATTCCTGAACCTGACTCAGATACTTCAGGTAGGATTTGGTGAAGCCTGCCACCAAACAACTAAATAGTCGGTAATACGGTAATACGGGGTTTTCGATAGCGGTAGAGACAATCAATGCTCGATTATAAGTCCCACTTCTTTTAGAAAACAACATTAAGTCGTTTTGTCAATTTGTTCGCGGTATTCCCTTATTTTAGTCATCATTTTTATTACCCCTCCTATATATATTACAATGGGTCGGTTGGGACGTATAATTCTGGAACATCCGCCACCCGCTCTAAAGTGCAATCCATAACACGTCTTGAAATCCAAGTTGAGAATGTACGTACTTATTATGTAGCCAAACCACTTAATCATGAACATTTTGGTATTCTTACACGATCTCTTTCGTCGCACCAGCTCGAGATAGCGATTTTAGTTCAGCTACCAAATCGCATGACCTGCGGTTAAAGGACAAATGCCAAATTGAAGATCGATGGCTTAGTTTTGACACCAAGTTCGGTCTTCCTGTTAACAGAATGACTCATCTATGTCTAAAAATTGTCTCAATCATTGCCAGTCCTATAGGAAAACACAGCATTGATCTTTCCATCATGAGATATTTAAGCCTCTCTATCTCTATCTCCCAAGCAAGGGAACTGCAACTGCTTTATTTCCATCTTGTTGTTTATTTTTGGGCCCTATGCATTTTTTTAGGCGTTTGCCTAACGCCGAAAATTGTATAATGCCTAAAAATAAACAACAAGATAGAAATAAAGCCCAAGAGACATTTGCAGCTCAGCTTAATACGTTTGTGGGGCATGAACAAATCAGTAATCATGGCTCTATAGCGGTCATCATTGACTGTAACGTTCTGATAGACTGATTCGGGTCTTCCTCTACGCTATACGCTCTACAGCAGCAATGACTTCTTTTGTACGCACTGTACGACGTCTCTGTGGATGCGTGTTATCATTTAGAGTAAACGTGGTGCGAAAACGTTACAAATAATTCACTTGACAGCCGACTAACTGCCTCCAGTCCGTACTTCTAGTTGGTTGAGGGCTCCTTCCACTTGTGTGCTCCATCTAAGGCGAGATTTTTCTCTACCGTCTTGTTCCTCTTCGGGGTGTCGCGCTTACGTCAATTTGCTCTACGTGTCCTAGTCATTTTAGACGTCTGATTCGGACTTTTCTGACCACGTCGATCTCCTTCTCCAAATCCCATCATAGATTCCCATTAGTGTTTCTTGACAAAGCATTACTACTCAATTGCCTTCGGTCATAGAAACAGTGATGGACAATCGTAACTCTTCGCTTGATTTCTGATGTGATGTCATTTTCAGAATTTATAGAGGAGCCGAGGTAGCAAGTAGAAAAAGTCCCTAACTATCTATACCTTAAAGTACCTTCCGTCCGATTTTCTCCGGAAAGACGTATAGAAGTAATAGAAAACATAGAAAGGAGTTGGCGCAATAGATCCTTTGACCAAACTTCTCGCAACCATTCGCTCATGTGAGTTTTTTTTTGGGAGCTCTTTCCCAGCTTACGAATAGAATGAAATGGGAAGAACACCGCCTGTAATCTTGGGGTATCTCAAATAAGGTGGAAACGTTCATCATTTAGCTGGTAACTCAGAAATGTATAACACTTATAGTACTTGCACAAATTCAATGTACTACAAGTACTTCTAATTCTTATAATTTCGTGCTACAGGACCACGGAATGTATTAGTCGCCATACCTACATCTGGGTAACATTCCACAATTGCTATTGTCAATCAGAAATTTTGACATAAACAGTATATAACTCAAGCTGCTTCGATATTGGATGACAAATGAGATCGGTTTTGTATAGGCATCTCCTCTTTACATGAGGTGTCAATCTCTCTATCCTTCTCTATCGCAGTGCCTCCATTTTCTACTTCACACTGCATCCGATAAAAGTATCAATTGTAAAGTGTCAAATTTCATTCCGACTGTCACCTATAACGCTTATATAAATTGCCTCATTCATATTTCCCGAGTCCTACCCGACGACAATCCAATCGACTATATTGACAGCTGGTATCCCATCAATTAGAATCTGCGGGATGATCAATTGGTAATAATAAACAAAAACAAATTCCCAAAACAACATTCAGAGCTAAGGGTGCGAAGTGAAGAATGAGGCAGAACCAAACAAGAACACACAATAGAGGTGCTATAAACTAGCAATCTCTACTCCCAGAGGGAATCCTTTCCTAAATAGCCCACTCAACACAATAACCCAAACAAACAGGACACACTTTCAGAAACAACAACAGATGGCATCATCTCTCACGACCAAACGACGACTAAGTGGATAACATGAAAATGAATTATGAAACTGAAACAAGACGAAAGTTCGCAGGATACAGGAAACAAGCGAAGGAACTAATTTACCAAAAATTTATTTAAATGGTGATACTTCCACAAGATGCTGCACGAGATGCTGAACAGGAACCAGGAAAGCCCTTTGTCTGTGGAAAAAAAAAAATGTTTTCCTTCTTGAATGCAGACAGAAGGACATACTAACGAACCCACAAAAGAATGTTGGCTTTCAAATTGTTTGCTTTAAAGTTTTCTGCTCCTTGGCAAATCCAATTGGGCGATAGATACTTTGCGTTGCTTTGAGTATCTCACCAGATAAATCTTGCTTCAGAAGTCAAAATAATCGGTTATCCCTTCGCAACACAAACAAAAGGAGTCTCTATATACACTCGTAGCACAGCTGATAAGGATACAAAAGGAAGGAATAATTCTCCACAAGAAGGACAACAACGAAGAAATAACAACTTCCGCAAAAGTCCTGACAAACTAGCAGGACATGACTCCACAAGAAGATTATCAATCGTATCTACGACGAATCTGGCTAACTTTTGTGACTCCAACTTCAACTGTCATACTATCGTGTAAGTTGGTAACATGGTCGTTGGGAGTTATGGTACGGAATCTGTTTCTGTTGTTGACTCCGGCCATGAATTCTGTTACATTACTCTGTCTAGGACTAGGATGGATTTACATTTTTTTTTTCTGTGCATCCGTCGTCGTCGTCGTCCCGATTCTTTGTTCGATGAATCTCGTTTGCAAAATTTTAAAACTTTATTTTCACCCATTCACACACTTAATGGGAAGGATGAAGAGGACAAAGAGTGGGACAGGGGGAGGTAGAAACAGTTATGTACGTACATACATGCATCCCCCACATTGTCGTCACCATCACTGTTGAATGTGCGGGAGGACGCGTTTGCAAGCAGAGGCAGCTGTGCTTGGCAACATCTCTGCTCAGTGCTCAGCTCATGCCTCATATCTATGTCCTTTTATGAGTTGTTCTTCTTTTTACTCGTTTTTACTTACACTAGGTGTATTAGTTGCACATGTAGGAGCGAGGTCGGTTCAGTCCCATTCCTATATCGTCGTCGTCTGGTTTGGAGTGAATATCCTGGAACCTGAAATAACTAACCGAGAACTCGTGTTAGTGTCGTCGTCATCGTCATCGTCATCCCAGCTCGTCGCTACTCAGTCCACGAGTTTGGTTTTCATGTGCAGATGTTACCCTTTGCAAAAATTCGACGATAGTCGTAGTTGTCGTCCCTTATATGAGTGCTGTGAAACCAACTCCGGGGATGACGATGAAGTTCCCGTTTTTTTTTTCTGCGGTAGATGGTGATTTCTTTGGCACTATGGACAAAAAAGATACTCGCTCTCGTACAGATGTGTGTATGGTGGTGGCATAGACTCTATCCCATCTACGACATACTGGGACTGCGATATTAAATTGCAGTTTTTTTTTTTTCGTCCAGCATTAGGGGTTCAACGTTCAAGTCCACCCGACTCGCTGCGAAAGGCGAAGAGTTGATTAGTGCGACCATATGGATGCAATTTTGTACGAGACTTTCTTTTTTTGGGGTTGGGGTGGATTTGTGTTTGGATGATGCATGTGTGCATATTCGGCAATGTGCGGATGGCTCGATGACAGGCATATGCACAGGAGTCTGGCTTTGGTTTATGTTTATGAAAACAGTATGATGCTGGCTCGATTTGAAGCCTGGCGGATGATGATTGTAGGGAACAGTGCGTAATTGGATTAATTAAGTTTTACACTTGACGGAAAGAGAGAGAGAGAGAGATATGTTGCCTTTTAGCAGTTCCATTCCAATCCCACGATAGGGTTGGAAGTTTTTGAATATGAACGTTTAGAGTACCCCTTTTAAAGTGGAATGCAACGAGTATAAATTAATTATTGTGAATAGGCACAATTTAGGCTCTGAAAAGGAAGTCATTTAGGGCCTATTAGTCAATGAGACTTCTACATAACTAGATTTGTGAATTGAAATGTAATGAATGCATCTTCATGGTGATACATATAATGGGACTTGAGGCTATCTGTCTGCAAATGTAGGGATTTAAACGACAAAGGCATGTGTATGTGTAGACTCAATAAACACCATATTATGACATGAATCATCCGATGAAAGGAATTAGATAGGTTTAGGTCCGACTGAAGAGGAACTTTTTTTGATTCAGCAAATCCTTAATTGAATTCCAAAAATCCGCTTTCTTGGAATGTCTCGTTTATACCTATTTTTACAAAACTGGAAAACATTTCCAATACATTACAGTGTACAGAGTCAAATTCCCACATAAAAAGTTGGTCCGTATAGAACCCTAGGCCTAAGGTACCTTCTAAATAGTTGGAATTTTTCAAAATCTGCTAAATTTCGAATGGTTTCCAATCTGTTTAAAAACATCTCGATGGCTAGCGCGATAGAAGGAACCAGATCCATAAGCCCGAAACAAGCTGTTTCGTCATTGTCACTCAAAAAATGATTTTTCATGACATACCTACCTATAGCTCAAAAACAAGCTGCAAACGTTTAAAAAGCTTAGGTATTTACACTTAGTGATTAAAGTACTGTATGTCCTTGTTTCGTCTCGAAGAGCTAAGTGGCCTAGGTTTCGTAATGACATAAAGACGTCATTCCATGTTCAGGAGACTTCAAGCTTCAAGAATGCCAATAAATGCAATTGCGTGCTACGCAAATTTTAAGGTCACTTCATTGGCTGCTTAGTACTGCCTTAATATCGGACTATCCAGTTCAATCAGGGACTACAGCATCATTTTCTGTGAAGTTTGTAAATGACTTAAAAATAAATAGGTAGCGCAACAGCCAGGTAGACACCCTAGGCCTAACTTCTCGCAAACATTCGTTTTGTGTGAGTTTCTATTTTAGGGACGAATGGAAGGGACCTACAATTTTATGCCGAGTCCGAACGGCTGAATTGAGAAGCTTTTTCAGAACAGTCATACTCTCGGATGTTTGTCAGACGTTCGGGAGAGGTGGTGCAGTAGAAAAAACCTTAAGATGTAATTTGTGTTTTTCCAGGGATCGAACCTGGGATCCCTCGCACAGTAGTCCAGCACACTAACCACTGCGCTTCTGCGCCCACGCCTTGGTATGGCTAAATAATTCGTTGGTTTTCATAGGTTCCACTGTATTGAAGTCATTAACCCTAGGGCTTGGGTTTCAAACCTGGGGGAATTTACCCCCGCGACGGTAATAACACTGGCTAAAGATTATAAATTTTATAAACATTAATCAAATCAAGATTTTTCAGTGATCGAAATCGTTTCTTAGGAATTTTTTAAGCCCTTTCGATTGATGGAAGTATAGTTTTTCTTGGCTATTAAGAAGCTTCTTCCCGTTTTACTAAGCACTTTGAATTAGAAGTTAAAATTGTTAATCAATCAAAGCAATGCTTACTAAGTTCGCGAAATGGTCAAAATTCGCACACTTACATTAAAACGCAACGCAACTTGCAAAACGGCGAAAGAACATCCTACTCAGAGAACAGGATTCCATTCGACACCGGCATGTTCGACATTCGAATGTTTCCCACGTTTACAATACAATACGTATTAAGATAACGTCATGAGAGGCAGAGAAAGTCCGTCGAAAGGAACAAAGAGTTCGACTGAAGGATGTCGTGCTGAGCATAGTATTATAAGCAAGGTTGGTAATTAAAAAATAATATTTTGCCTATTTTGAAAATATTTGTTAAAACTATATTTCCTTTCGACACATCTAGAAATGATAAGCTTCAATTTGCCAACAAAAAACTAAGAATTGGTTTACATTAACTAGGGTAAATATGTACCACAAGAAATAGCGTCATAGATGTAGATTTTATTTTATTTTATATGATTTTTAGATAAAAATTGAAAGTCTCTTCACATGCAATTCTTGTCTACTTGTTGCATTGTTTTATAGGCCCTCGCATTAGTAGCTACCTCTTATATTATTCGGCCTTCGATTTGTAGGGCCTTTGAGGAGCCCATTAACGCAACGCGCCGACTAAGTTATTCTTACCTCAAAAGGAAAACACCTGCGATAGAAAATTTGTTCGACATTTAGACGGTTTCATGATTAAAGAACCTGCAGATTATACAGCTTTTGGTCTCTTATATCGTTTTCCTAGCTCCTCTCGGGCCATTAGAAGTTCGTCTGCCTGCATGCCTTTTTTCAAATTCATAATAAAATCAATTTCATTGTTATACCATCTACCTACTTATATTCAAAGAACACTCAGACATGAGACAACCGTCAACAAAGGTACGGTGAACGAAGAATATACCATGATAGTGTTTCAATTTGACTTAATCCGCTGGTAGTGTGAAAAGAGTCAATTTCATGCCTTTCAACCCTTAATAAGTTGCGGGTATTCTATAGTATTCTTATGCAAATTGAGATTAGCTGAATGGTTTCTTTTGCAACCCGATCATACGCAGCTTTAATGTCTTTCAAGGGATGGAGTTTTGCATAATTTGACATAGTTTATGGCCTTATACGCGGACGGTTGTATATTTTTTCCACCGAATTTGGAGTAGTTGTGAGCAACAGTACATACATTACATATACTCGTAAAATTAGTGTAATAGATATTTGTGTAGATTTTTCCTACATATTTTTGTGTTCTTGGTATTTTTATGAACCGTTTTGGGTGCTTAGTTGTAAACAGTTTTGTGACTTTTTATAAGTGCGTAAAGAATTAAGACAATGTTGCAAAGTGACACCGCACCAATCCTGTTTATAGTGCACCATTTGACTGCTTGCTTATTAACTAAGAGACCATGAACGTAGTTGCACTATAACCATGAGAGCTCAGCTATTGAACGGAGACCCCCTAAGCCGTGCGTATGCCGATGCTATTTGCAAGGTACCAAACAGCTGAATGAATGAGATTGTGTCAATAATTTTTATCTAGGAATCATTGGTAAAAAAGCCAAAATAATGTATATGGACATGGGGCATGGCTGCCTACTGCATCAACGCATTATTCTGAGAAATCTCATGTAATAAATACTTAAACGCACACTCATGTGCGCTATTAATCTAGGCATAGTGCACAGCCCGAAAGGTTTGCTCCGTTCGCCTATGGTCCTTAGCTAAATCACCGGGGATTCAAATTGAATTTTTGAAAATCCAAAGCTCCGCCCCTTTAATTCAAAAAAAAGCAGTTCACCAATCCATTAAACAGAAATAACATTCTTGTTAACACTGTTCAATACACTTACTTAAAATGAGTCTGATTATGAATTAGTGGTATCATTTTAAATAGCTTTAATTCTACCCAAGTGACTGTGTCTAAGAGTTGTTACTGTTGTCCTCTTATCAATTTTTAAGTCGTCCAGTGGCATGAACATTTTCTTGAAAATTTCGTTCTTTCAGTCTACTTGTCCATATTATGCTTCAACTATTTAAGCTGACCATTACAATTGCTTGTCAATAACATTGGTAGGATATGCAAAGCGGAAGGCTTAATCGGCTGAATTTACTGGATTAATATCCATAAGTTAATCGCTTTTATTTTTCTCTAACCGAAAACTTATTTAAATTATTTTATTCACAGTCAAAGCCTATAGACTTTCGAATCGATTATGCATGTGCGTTAAAAACCCCCAGATAAAGCTGCTAACAAGTGAATTTATCCAACAATGTCTTCAACGATTGGTATTCATTCACACCGTTGCAAAAATACACCTCTGGCGGAGGTTTTATCCGTTGCGCACACTTGATGTGCGATACAAAATAACTGACTCACAATAATGTCGTAACAATATTTTAATGTTTTATAATTATAAAGGAGTTGAAAGCAGTTAAAAACACACTTATTATAAGTGTGCGTTTTAGTATGAAAGAAGAAATCACAACCATTCATCTGTGGCAGCTTCAATTTTCGACACTCATTTATTTAATTCCTTGTCCGAGCGTCTGAATTAAGATGAATTCTTAGGATAGTTATACTCACTGATGTATCTCAGTCGTTTGGCAGAATAAGGACGGAGAAAAGGAACTTTTGTTATATGTAATTTTAATTTTACCGGTAGCTAAACAAAACCTAATCACTCATGCGTGTGGGCCTTGAGTATCTAATTTAATTCGATTACTTTGGTTAAGAAAATAGGGGCACATAACTCACTTCACTTCTCATCCATGAATTATTTATATTCAACTTTAATGAATTACCAAAATTAAATTTCATCCGATAATTGCATAGCTCCACACTTCGTACGATATTAAGGAAATAATCCGAATCTATGCAATCATTGAACCAAAATCCAATCAATAAAACCAATTTCCAATTGAATTCATGTTCGTTTCCGACCACCAAACAAGACCCTTGGTCTTGCCACCCACCACCGCCGGCCGCCCGCCTGCTCTCAATTTAAATATTATTTGCGTTTACTGCACGCAAACACAATCAAACTAAATTGCAATCCTCATTCGAATTCATTTTGCGAACATTGCACATCCTTTGTGTGTACACTATACACATCCGCTCTTCCTTCAACGATCACTTAGAATAAGGCGAGTAGGTATCCATCTCTTCTTACCACAAACAAGTTAGCAGAAAATTCAATTCAGCATGATTCCCTTTTCCCATTATATTCGACAAAAAGAAATAAGGACGAAATGAAGAATAATCATCTTGATTTGATGTGCATTCACATTTTTAAATTCTACATGGATATGTTTGTGTGTGTGTGTTTTACATCTTCCTTTAAAATTAATTTTAACAGGATAAAAAAAAAAATAGAAAAAAAACCTCTAAAGATCCTTCAAACCAAATTGCCTTTAAAAATTGATTCACAATTCACTTCAACAACATCATGAGGGATGACTTACATTATTTACGCCTCCAGCGATTACATCTACACATACAACGACACGTTGGTAAATGATTTAAAAGCAATTTGCAAAATATTTGCATAAATCAATTCATCTATTATCAACCACCGAATATCAACTACTGTTATCCCTGGTTGTCGCGTCGGTCGCGTCGCACGCCATACTCTCCTTACTCTATTTTGGTTTCAAATTTTATGATTAATGTGCTATTGAATTTGACTAGAATGAGATTAGGCTAATTAGGTTGCCAGTCGTTATGTCGTCGCTGTTTGCTTGCTGTCGACGCGGACGGTCTTAATAAACGTGCACCCGAATCAACTTTGAAATTGATTTAGATGTATAGTCGGTGTTAAAAGCCTTTTTTGCTATTGCCATGTCATAGACATATTGACTGAGTGATAAATCAATTTTAAATTTATTTTAGTTTGGATTATAGACTACGCGCTAACAAGCAGTGGTCCAGTTAGGAGTTTGGATTTAAAATTTTAATCAGATTGGGCAGTTTGCAGTTTGAGTAAGTAGTTTGTGAGAAGAAAATATGTGAAATCGGTTCATGGAGAAAGTGTGGGTGTAGTTCTATTATTGAAACTCAATGTGTGGAGATTGGTATAGTTATGGGTGGGTGTCTTGGCTTAAAGGCAAGTTAATTATATGCGACTGTCATCGGTAAGTATATAGAGGGCGCTAATTGGTGCTGATTAAGACTTGGTTTGTATTTTGATTGTTTCTTCTTCTTAAGGCTAAGCCAGCAGTTGCGACATATGTGTCATTATTCAACTGTAGGGGGAGATGGGGCACATTGATACATGGGGCACATAGATACAGTCGACATTATTTGAAAATTGACCGCAGCAGGCCGCTCAACCACGAACACAACGCAACTTGTCTATCAACGCATACACATGTCTGTCTGACATCTCTGTTCAGTCATCGTATTTCGCCCAACGAGAACAAATCTGTTTTCCCAGTCTGTAAGTAATATTTTTTACTTTCTTTCGAGTGAGTTTTTGTAACGAATATTTTGTGTTATCAATTTCATATTAAGTTAGATTTTGACAATATGTCACTAATAATGTGGTATTTACCTAAAAAGTCGTTTTTAAACGTTGTTTTAATTGCAATTAATATTTCTATTGTGTGAGGACAGTTGGGGCACATTGATACACCCCACCTCGGGGTAGTTTGATACGTATGTATGTAATGTAATGTAAGTAGATGTTTGTCAATAATAAAAAAAAGCATTAAAAATGCTAATCAATCAAAGTTATTTGAAGACTTATTGTAACAATCTGAAGACTGTTTATTTTATACATAAAATTCCTTATTTATATTTTATTTAAAGTCTAAGAAAGCATTTAATTTATTAAAACTTATTTTAACATGAATTACAAAACATTTAAATACTGGTTGTATTAATAAATGTTATAAAACTATTTAAAACTTGTTTTAGTAACTAAAAGTTTTCATAAATACTAATTTTTGGCTATGAATCAAAGTGCCCCTGATATGTATCAATGTACCCCGTGAGTGGGGCAGTTTGATACAAATTTCATTTTTTAGTAAATAGTTCTTAATTTTTTTTGTAGATGAATTTAAGAGTACATTCGTCTAAAAAAAGATAGTTAGAACGACATTGAACACAATTAATACTTTACTTTGTTATTATTGTCAATACGATGCCTTTTTTTTGAGTTCAAATGAAAATCGTATCAATGTGCCCCATCTCCCCCTAAAGAGTCGTAATTTATAAAAAAGAAAATGGTCTGAATCCTATATGAAACTTTCTCGCTAAGTACTGGGAATAGTATAGATTTGCCGCACAAGTAGAGCCAATCCATTTTTGTTTTGATGTCCATTAAAATTAAGGGGATTGTTACACATAAACACCATCAAGAACTCACTGCCAGGGCGCTGGCTGTGTCGTAAAACAAAATCTTAGTGGATACATATTCCACAAAAAAAAAAAACACAGTATGTCAACAAAAACCTAAGGAAGAGCCGAAAACATTAAGGAGATCTGGAACTATATACTACCATCATATTAGGATGCCGGATGGGCGCAGTGGCTCATCAGTGGTCAGTGTGCTGGACTACTGTGTGAGAGATCCCAGGTTCGATTTTCCACTGCGGCACCTCTCGCGAACGACTGACAAACATCCGAGACTCTAACTGTCCTGAAAAAGCATCTCAAATCCAGACTTTGGGACTCGGCATAAAATGTAGGTCCCTTTCATTCGTCCCAAAAAAAAAAAAAAAAAAAAAATACTCAAAAAACAAATGGTTGTGAGAAGCTAGTCCTAGGGTGCCTGTACGGACCTGTTGCGCCAAATATTTATTTATTTATAAGATGCCGAGTTTTAGTGGAATAGTGGAAAGGCTATTCCACTAAATATTGGTAATTTTTATAAGTTTTGGAATTTTTTAGAAGTTTTTGTCATTCGGTGGCCAACTGAAAAATGAGTTAAGAATGTTTTTGATTTTTTTTTTAAATATCTACTAAATTTAAGTATTTTATAAAATGCTAAAAGTTACATCACTTTACTTATTTTTTCAATTTAATAAAATTTAAAAAAATAGTTATTGCGTTTTCTATAACTATACGAAAAATGAGATACGGACAACGAAGTGCTCCGCGACCAAAAAATATTGGGAACCGCTTTCATCTTTCAGACCGATTTTTACAAGTTGATCAAAGAAAATCCGCACCAACGTTAGTTGGAGGTATATAATGAAATACTTACAATTTTTTTAAAAGAAACATTTTTGTTTGCGCTTCCTCTTCTTCCTCTTCGAACTTTTCAGTCATTTTAATTTCCTAAACTGTATTCCCTAATCATAAGGTCGGGGATAGAACAGAACAGTTCCATGTTTGGGTTTGAGTTAAGTATTTTCAGGTGTCCCACATGGTCAGCTAGTTTAAACTTATATTCTAGCTGCAGCTTAATAGCACATCTAACTGCCACCTTCCTAATAAAGATATGTAAAGGTGAAAACCCTATAATAGCTTCTAATGCTGTTGTAGGGCAGGTGCGCATCGCATTGCTGTAGCTTTTGTAGCCTATTAGCCGTTGTCCGTTCAAGTACTTACGGCAACCAGATAATTGCCGCGTACGTGATACTGGGCCTTACTTACCATCATGACAATCAGTGTATCATTCTGGGATCTAGACCCCAAGATCTGCCATACTAGTTTACTACTCTACTACTCTGCAGATGGATTCAAGGCTTTAATCAGGGCAAATCAATTTAAGTTGTAGGCGCCTACTGGCCCACATGGCGCTAGTGACACGTTGATTTGTAAGTTCCAGTTGAGTTTTTTTATAAAGGACAATTTCGAGATATTTAACTTCATTGGAGTAACTCAAGGTAGTGACATTTACGGTTATGGGTTCAAGGTTAAACAATCTCTTCCTTGTGAAAGGCACTAGAATGGTTTTACTAGGATTTATGGATAGTCCTTCCATATTACACAATTCTGAAACATGTGGCAGTGCGTTCTGCATATTACAAGTAATGGTAGCGCTTAGCTTTCCACCGATGATGGCCGCTAGGTCGTCGTCAGCGTAGCCGATGGTATTATAGCCTAGGCTATGTAGACTGACTAGTAGACTGTCGATGACTAGTGACCACAAGAGAGAAGAGAGTACTCCACCTTGAGGGCAGCCTTTCGCTGCTATCACAGACGCCAACACAGGAAAGGGCTAGGAGTGTCCCAAACATGATCGAGTTGAGGCTAAAAACCCTTTTCAATCTAGAAGTCGTCATAAATCGAGCGTGTCGGCGGCTTCTTCCGCCTGGTTAGGAAGAGGTTAATCAGGGCAAACCTAAAAATAAATAATAAGAATTCTGTCTGGCCACCTAAAGAAATGTCATACAGCTCAAAACATTGCTAGACAAATAATTGTTCTTGTTAAATATTCACACAAATTTGGGCGATGTGACATTGATTTTGGTCGTACTGGCAACAGTGACCCCAAGCAGCATACCTCCCTCATACGTAGTAAACTGTAAACGCTTTGCTCCCCTTAAACTCGTCTTTGACCTTTTCTTACAAAGTTTGGGGCTGGATATTTGAGGACATGTTAGGTTTGTGGGCTGGCGAGGAGTTCTCCGTGCCACTCACAGGTCAATACTGACCCATTGTGATGCCTGTATTAGGGGGAAAGAGGTTGTCCCTTACCCATTATAATCCTGCTATGTACATACAAACGATCCTGTGGATTTGACGAAGTCTATTGATGAGCTGGAAAGCTCGTCTATAGGTAGTTGAAGAAGTTCCTAGGAATTTATATCTGGTGTTTTGGAGACCTGGGCAGCGGCATAGGAAATGGATTGTGTCCTCAAGAGTTCCCTCATCACAGCAGCCACTACAAAGTTCTTCTTCCGGTAAGCCCATTTTCATCATGTGGTACCGCAGAGTATTGTGCCCCGTTATGATTCCAATGAGAGCGGACAGGGATTTTCCATCCTCTCGTATTATACTCTCGACTCTTCTTTCATTCAAGGACGGCCATAGCATTCTTGTGGTATTACAAGTATTTAAGGTGGTCCATCTAGCGTTCACCTCTGTTGTGGCTTGTGGCTTCAAGCTTGAGTGTGCAAGGCGGGATGTTCACAGAGGGATCAGCTTGTTCTGAAACAGCTGTCAAACTTTGTCTTGCTAATTCGCCTGCTTTCTCATTGCCTTGAATGCCTTCATGTCCCAACCCAGCAGAGCTATACTTCACAAGCTTCGATTTTATTTCTAGTGCAGCTATAGTTTTTATTGCTGCCTGGCTGTCAGTGTCAATAAAGAAGGTAATAACTCTAGGTGGTATTGCCCTTACTACAGACTCACGAGCTGCTGTTGTCACTGGCAGGCCCTCAGCTTGGAAGACGCTACTATGGTCGGAGAGGCGTATCGATTTTCATATACCCAACGATTCGGAGAAGACACCTGACCCTACCCCGTGTCCATTTTAGATCCGGTATATTATGTAACATGAAGTCTGGGCTGGTCACTCCTTTTACTAGTCGCCATACGTTTTTTTCAATTTAGTGGTTAAAATTTTAAGAAAGTCTGATGTTGTTAATTTGTCGCAGATTCAAAATTCTCCCGAGCCGTAAGGAAAATTGTCCCGCCTGTCATATTAGCTAAGGGCTTACAGTTACAGCCAAACTCAAGAAATCAGTAATCATTTACTTATAGCGGAGCTTGCTGTCTAGTCACACGTCATTTAAGCAACAACGTCAATATATTGAGCTGAATTTTCTAAAAGGATGCTTTAGATATTATGAATGGGCGGCCAAAAACTTAGGTTTAAAAACCGAGCAGTTCAAGAGTATATTCGGGGGTAACCCTCGGGGCTAATTCGAATGTTCGAACGCTGTCACCGAATTGCAATAAAATTAGCACTAACTAAAGGCTTAGATTTCGGACTTACGTCGCTCCGCCTTTAGTTTTGGTTACTTTTTACTATCATACCTATACAAAGCGTTTGTACAAATGTATACAAGAGGAATTGTTTGTGCACACCTATATGAGCAAACTTAGCTGGTGTTAAACCTCCATGCACTGAAATGAAGACATTTTGTAATTAAATTAAAACTCCGTAGTGACAAGGGACTGGTTGGCGCCAACACGTAACACTGCAAAACCATCAGCACATTGCATCTCAAATGAAGATTTATATCACACAAGGACATTTTAGGTCACACGCCTACCTTAACATAATATATAACCTCCCCAGAGACTCAACAACAACTATTGGCAGGCATTTGGGAAATTCTAAAGTTGTGCTCTGAATTGAAATCGAGGCACGCTCTATCGGCCCGCGCGCGTTCGCCTATTAAAACACGAACACGTTTTATGGTCCGTTTTTTTATTACATATTATTCACACTCCATAAATCTGTCCTTTTGTCCCCGATTGCAATTCACTTCCATTTATAGGCAATAAAGTTACATGAAGATTTTGTCTAAAATTGTATTCAGGGCGGTGTCTTTTAAAATTTGAAAATTCATCTCTTCCCGTGTATCAAAAACACGTTCGTATGGCTCGAAACGATTCATCAAATCAACATGCATATTCATTCCGGCTGTATGCATTCCCAGTTGGGAGAATTCGACAACCGAAATGGTGCTCTCACTTAACAACCCTATTCATCAGTGTCGCCGAACACTCACTACTCACCCCCTCGTGCAGACGCAATATTGTCCTCGTCTCATTCCGATAAAAGGGATGCAGATGCTACCGCTCAAATGCATTCGGGATAAAATAGATTTCGAATACATCGTCGTCGTCGTCGTCAGGAGCAATCGCAATTTAGTAGTTGCCAGAATGCCAAGTTTTTCGTCCCTGAATGCATCCGAAACTATCACAACTGTTTTGCTATTGTTTCGTTACCGTTGCCGGTAGTGGTGTACACAGCTCCCCTGTTCGGTTTATTGTGGATTGAAGTCGTTTCGTTGTAAATGATATCACTTGTGACGAGTGTGCACGGGATTGGGTGTGCGTGCATGCGGTGATAGCATGTGTGCGGCATTGTTGCGAGGATTATTCTTAGATTTGTTGTGTTTCACCCTCGGATTCAGTGAGTGAGCGGATTTATAATCGTCAAATGTGTCATGGGAGGATTTGACACTCTCTTTTATTGTTCGGGGGATAACTGACCTAGGTGGCAATATTTCAGCGAATGGCTGTGCAATTTTTCAGGAATTGATGGAAGTGCATTTGTGTGAATCACAATGGAGGGTGGGTGCACATTTTTCTGCACACGCTATAATCGATTTGTGATATATAAATTGATGGGATTCCCATTTGTGGGATGGGAAAATCATCACCTGCAATAGTTACATGTGGGATCTATTATATATATGGTTAAGGGTGGTTTTTCCAGAGAATCCGTCATTACTTACGTCACGCGAATAATTGGGTCAGTTGTGCGATGTATTCACATAATCTGGGAACATTTCATAGTTTATTAACTTCCCTGGCTTAATCAACTTTATACTCTTTCCAATTAGATAAGGACTTTGATGTTTTAGGGTTTCACGTTCAGGCAAATAATAATTACAATTTGTATTTTCTTTCTTTGTTCTTTCAGTTTTATGGCAATATACATTGAGACAAGAAAACTTAGGGTGGACTACACTCACAGATAGAATGATAGACCTTATCCATGTCGATGAGTACTTGCCCGAAATCGCTGTGTCAACAAAGTATTTACTCTATATCTGGAGGTACTCTTTTGTAGCGGGTGTATAGGACATCTTCCGGGTTTGGCGACATGCGTTGTCAACATTTAATAAAGGGGCTTTCATTAGCGACTTGACAACTTCAAACTTTCAGTGTGAACGCACCCTTAAACCGATTACCGAACTGTCAATGTGAAAATATTCAGTAAAATCAACATTTTCATCATGGTGAAGTACACGAAGGAACAACGTTTACAAATACAGTCAAACTTCCATCATAACTCGAACTTCTAGTCGCATTTCTCTATTACTCGAAGTTTTATTGAGGACTCTGCGTTTTCAACTTTTGGCCTCCATAACTCGAATTTATTTTCTTTCATTTTGAGAGTTCGACTTATGGAAGTTCCACTGTAATTAAAATTTACTACCGAAATTCCGAATCGGTGGTCGCAACTTTTAAGAGCGTTAAAGTCAATTTTCATGGCAAAATCATCTTCAGCGATAAGACGCATTTTTGGTTAAACGACTTCGTCAATAAGCAAAATTTGCATTACTGGACAGGACCCTTATGTGCTTCAGAAGCAGTACACTCCATCCGCAAAAAGCCACTGTTTGGTGCGGTTTTCATGCTGGTGGCGTCATTGGGCCGTTTTTTTTTTTCGTCGATGAAAATTATCGCCATGTTACGGTAATTGGTATTTGCTATATGTGATATGTGGTTCCAACAAGACGGTGCCACAAGCCACACAGCGGGTGCAACTATCGAGTTATTGAAGTCTCAGTTCGGTGGACGTGTTATCTCGGGAAACGGACCCGTCTATTGGCCGCCTAGACTTTTTCTGATGGAGCTACATTAAATCATTGGTCTATGCCAACAAGCAGGGGCGACGTTAGAGGAGCTCAGATCCAATATTGAACGAGAAATAGCTGCCATATGGGTCGAAATGAGCGGCCGAGTCATCGAAAATTGGGTTCAACGTATCGACCGCTGCATACGTTCCCGTGGTGGACATATGAACGAAGTCTAATTCCATTTATAAATGTTTTGATAGTAATTCAACCCAATAAAAATTTGTTTGAGATATCTCAAGTAGTTTGCATTTTATTTAAAAAATAAGTTGCCAAATCCTTAATGAAAGACTCTTTATATAGATTTGAACTTTTTACCTAACGTTGGCACCGACTTGGTAACCGATTCTTTCTGTTTTTCTGGTCCGCATTTTGAGCTAGAGTCGCTCAAAGACGTGTCGCGTAATTTCAACTCGTGCTTTTTTGTTCGTATTGATGAGCCTTCTAGCCATTTTGAGCTCCGATGGCGCTTCCTTTGTGTATGTGTGTGTGTCCTTCTTCTTCTGCTGACTTCTTGATGTTGTTCTTGTCGTCAGTGCAAGAATCCAACAGTAGACGGGTTTCCTACTTCTATTGTAACTACACAATCGGGACATCGATGAGTCCCATCTATGCTATGCTACATAAATTTCAGCGTTTCTTCGTCTTCCATTGCTTCTCAAACTATTCTTCTTCCCCGTTTGCAGTAGCTCTTCGTTGAGCCTGCTAACGATCCCGCTGATTTCGGCTGCAAACGCGTTATTCACAGGCTGTGTACTGGGACCGAATCGCCGCAGCCGTAAACTATAAAACGAACTATAAAACAAATTCTGTTACGGATAACACGATTCGGTCCCTGGTGATCGTGGTCCGCGTTCGTGTAATCTTTTTTTAAATACTTCTCTCGGGAAAGGCGAACCTATAACGCTTCAACAGCGCCCCGAGATGCTTGCAGATGTATGTTAGTTCTGCACTTAAATTTCTGCAAATTGTAGTCTTCAGGAAATATATCCCCAGAAAGCGAGTTCCAGAGTTTGCTTGTTCTGTAACAGAAAGAGTTTTGGAAAATTGATGTCCTCACGGTTGTCACGTGTACTGTATGGACATTAGCATTAGCTTCCTGTTTTGTGGGGCGCCCAAAAGTTGCATTTCGAGGGATAATGTCTTTGAGTTCCTCGGAACATCTAACAGGGAAGTACCTATAGAACAAGCATAGATCAGCGACTTGTCGGCGATAACTCATAATTTTTTAACCTTCTCGTAATATACGTAGTTGGAGAAAGATATGTTTTGTTTTCGTACAAAATTTCGAACTAGAGATTCTGCTATTACGATTATAGGGGAGCTCAAAAAAGTGTGTCTGTCTGTCCAATAGGCCTGCAGCCTAAACGCCTGAACGGATTTGTTTCAAGCTTCGTATTTAGAGTTTGTGGGCTTACCGCTAGGATATTATTTTTAATATTTTTACAAAATATTAAACAATTCAGATTTTTTGAAAACTGTTCTAACGATTTGAATCAAAGTCAACGATGCCAAACCTAGCCCATTGTGAAATTCTGGCACTGTTTCATTCGATCTAGCACTGTAAATTTCCCTTTTAGCACTGTGTTTAATTTATATTTACAAGCAATACGCATTTAATTATTGCTATAAAACTGTTTCTCTGTGAAAATTTAGTTAATTATTTAAAACTAAAATGTTGTTTCAGTAGGTATATTCTACGTCAAAAATGTGTAGATATATACTAAATTCGTTTGGTCTGGCCCTGAACTAGCCCTTCTAGCTCTAAATCACATTTTTGAGTTGGCATCGCTGATCAAAATTGTTAGTTGAGTTACTGTAGACATGTTCAACATGACTGCCTACCCAGTTTTTCGCTAAAAAGTCTAACTCCGGTACTTTTGAAAATTGGCCTATTTCTCGAAAACGGTAGATTATGTAGATATATACGATTTGACCAAAATCTCATTTTTAAGGTACAATCCTTATTCTTAACTTGATAGCAAATGTTTTTTTTTTTCCAAAATGACTGCTTCCTTCGATATCCACCCCAATCGCTAAAAATGGTACTCTAAAAACCGCTCATATCTCGTAAACGCCATTTTCGATGGAGTACCTAAAATGTATAACTGTTAGGTAATTCTTATATCCTGAGTAATACCTTATAATCAGTTTTCAGCTAAACAGTCAAAGATCAGTGCTTTTCGAACCATGACTCCGTCCATCGATTTTCACCCCAATCGCTAATAATAGCCGTTTTTTATTATCAGCGTGATCTGATCCGGATCAGATCATGAAAATAAAACAAACTGGATCATTGTTTGAGTTGTGGCAACAAACATATAAAATCCAATAACAATTATGACAAATTTCGTATTGCCACCAGCCATCTTGCAGCCACACGGTACAATGTGACGTCACAATGCGATGATTTTTCCATTGCACTTGCTCATATTTGAGTTTGACATTTCGCTTGTTGTGTCGGGGTGTTACCATATAGATACAAATCTGCATACATTTAGCATTGAATATTTTTTTTGGGGAAACTATGTTCAAATGTTAAGTTCAAATATGCATTATAATTTAATTAACCTATTGTACTGCTAATATTTCCATTTATATTTCTATGCTATATAGCGAAACAAAACATCTCGAAAGTCGGAGTAGTAACTTATTCGAATTTGAAAAAATGCTAATTGATTTTTTGTGTTGTTAATTGTGGTTCACATTTTGGTCTGGCAACATTACTGTGTGGCTATAATTTACAGGGACACCAACCTTTAGTGAATGAAATAAACAACGCCACGAAACAACAACGAGAAATAGTTGAATTAATTTTCAGATCATATTTCGTGATCTCGATGAAAAGCAGGATCACATGTTGTTGTAAGTGCATGTAAATCGATGATCTATATGGATCATAGCTGATAATAAAAAACGGCTAATGGTACATACCTTAAAAACTGCACAGCACATATCTCGAAAACGCCATTTTCGATTTGAACAAAAATGTAACTGTTAGGTAATGCTTAAATCCTGAATAATACTATGTACTCAGTTTTTGGCTAAACAGTCAAAGATCAATGCTTTTCGAACCATGGCAGCGTCCCTCGATTTCCACCCCAATCGCTAATAATGGCACTTTCGAACTGTAGTTCATATTTGTTTGCATAATTTTACAAAAAACCGCTCTAACGATTTTGATCGCAATACATATTTAAGATAACATAAGCATTCTAAACAATAAACAAGATCACGTAGGTACTTAGTTTTTCTAAAAAAAAAAAAAAAAAACAAATAAAGCCGTTTCAGAAATATTTTTCAAAAATTATTACCCAAATCTGCTTCTGTATTCACATATCACACGGTATATTTTTGTAAAGCCCAAATCTTCCAGTGGCAATACAAATCAAATAGCAACTACAAAAAATTTGAAATTACTCTGACATTCAGCGAGATTCGCAATAAAAAAGAAAATTTCGTGCGACCCAGTCGTGCACTTTATTTTCAATTCTTGAGCGATCTCTAGGTCTTCAGAAAATGGGTACCTTGCACAGATTCGCTATATTTGAGCCCACTCTCTTTCAGCTTTCATTTTCCAAGAGCCAATTCATTTATTACGACTTAATTTGAAATTTTTTTATAAAAACTATGTATATGTATTTATCTAAAATAATTTAAAAATCTATTTTTGTACATTTGCAGGTGAGCGTCTTTTTAAATGGCTTTGCAACCATTGCACTTCAATCGTGAGTTAGTAGATAAGTAGATAAGTAGATTTTCTAAATAGAATAATAGTATTTTTAATTTTTTATGAATGGTTATTCTGTAAGTACTTAAGTTGGCGCTATTAATGTCAACAAATGGACCACTCTCTAAGTAGCCTTCGACAAGGTTCATGTTTTTGCGCCTTGCTTGCACAAACAGGTCTCGCAATAGAACCTAATTTTCCTATAAATTCGAATTTGAATATCTACATATTTCGAAATACATGTTTTTGACCTTTGGTGCAAGTGGTAATTGATTCGTCAACGCGAAGAACGTCTCATATTTGACACTTTGTCTCTATGGAAAAAAGGGTATACTTTCAACTACATATTTAAATATTTATTTTAAACTATCGCAAATAAAAAACGCACATATCAAGCAAAAATAAATTTATTATTAATTCTCTTTAAACCGAATGACATTATTTTCATTTAAATAGTATTTTTTGTAACCCTGTACTCTCACTCTGGCGTATACGTAACAACACTAAACATCTGCCAAATCCAATCATAAACAAATACACCTGCTGATTACCAACTTCCGAAAACATTGTCACCCCATCTGACATCCTGGTAATTTAAAATTAATTTTCAGAACAACAAGTTTACCCAGCAGTCCGCTTACACTTCCGGCGAATTAAAATTACGATTGGGCTCCCCGGCGCGACCAACAATGACCCAAATACTTTGTTAAATTACAATTTTCGAAAACTTGTTTATCCTCTGTCTGTATATACACAGACTCAAATCAGAGAAACATATTTACCACAAAATCAAAATGATTTGCGCTTGCAATCCACCAAAACCGCTAGAAGTTTACAACAGTGCGGTTAACCCGACCCTTCCAGCTGCGGGGCTCGGAGGCGGAGGCGGAGGCGGAGAGGTTAGGGGTGGGGTGTCACTTTTATCACTTGTTTTGCACACGCTGGAGCTTTGTAACACCGTCATCCCTGAATTGTCAAAATGGATGACACCATTCAAAACTACTAGTACGTGACCGAAACAGAAACAAGATATAGCGAAACGGAGCCTTTGGAAGGATTCTTCTTCCCAGTATCGCCGTATCCACTTTCGAAATATTGTCGTCACACAAAGGTGGTGTGCCATGGAAAATTTCCACATGACTTCATTTGCTCTATTTTGGCGGGGGGTGGCGGTGAAGCGGATTGGGGGGCTTCGCGCGTTTTCCTTGCCTCGACCGGACTTGTGTGTAAATTTTCAAACTGCCACAATGTCCTGATGGTGGCTATGAACAACAACTGCTGCTGCCTCCATTCAGATAAGGCGTGTGCACAAATTAGGAGCATTAGAGAGGGAAGTGACTGGTTAGAACAACAAAAAAAAAATATCCTATTTGACAGGATGAGAAAATATTACACTTTCAGGATAAGAATGGATGCGGCGCGCGACGACGGTGGCAAGTAAATTTTATGGAATCTGAACAGCGCGTCGGCGGCAGCCAGAAGCAGTGCGATGAACACTCAAGAAAATTGGAAAGGAATGTAATTTATTTTAGCGACCGGAAATGGGATTTTAATGCGATCGCCCTGGCCGAGAGCAAAACTGCAAGAGATGGGCAAAAATAGCCATTAGTGAGAGCGTTTGGGGAGTATTTTGTGCGGCACAACCCGTCTGTGGTTTCGTGTGATAAATTCCTCTGACGACAAAGGGATTTTGAAGGAAGAATTTCGGTGTCGGTTTCGGTATAAGAATCTATGGCAATATAAGGATAATGCATTGTGGACTTTGAGCAATGACCGTCTGAAATGATTTCATCATCAGTTTAGACGAGTAATGAGCTAAATGACTTAATGGGATGTGAACAAAGATCTAGGGTTCAGACTATGAAAATATTTTTTATTACGTTTTATCAAAGATCTTTATAAATTGTTTGTTTTGTGTGGCAGAAACAATTGCTGGTGCTATAAATTGTATAAAGTGCACTTATTCGACGTCGTATAACAGGCAAGCAGCGATTTAATTCATTTTGCATGCAATTGTCAAAAGCCATCATTCTTCTTCTTTTATTAGTCTAGCGAAAGTAAGTGAGGTCTTATTCTTGCTTCTCCGTCTTGGCCGTAGGAATAGTAAGTCATAGTCGCAAACTTCTGCGATATCACCTTGTTTTGACGATTCTACTCCCTGTTTTGGCGCTCGTTTCCACAGTTGCCTGATGCCTGACTACTGCTGAATCGGTTGTTATATTCCGGCAGAAGTTACCGAAGTTTCCGAACTCTTAGCTTACTAAATTGCGTAATTATAATCAGTTAGCCTCAGTTTAATAGCCTGCCTATCGCGCACACCTATATGATGTGCGCTCAAGTTACACTGTCTGCTATTCACGTTCATTGATCATAATACGATTTAAAATGATTTTAAAAACTGAAACGCAGAAACTTACGTTTTGAGATTTAAGCGCGCCCATCTATATGCGTACGCTTAGGATACACTGAGAGCTGAGCTGACTGCTACTATCGCGATGTCCGCTCGAGTTTCTTTAAAATTGAAAACGCAGATAATTCAGTTGCTTATATTATCTTTCTTCCCTAGCTCCTACTATGTCGTCCATCATAGAATATGCCATGCGCACAACATTTTTGATTGCGCACATATAGTGTGCGTTTGGGAAACCTTACATAAATTTAGATAAAAATATGCAAAAGTAAGATCACAGCGCTGCTACATTGCTAAATAAAACGTTAAAAGGTTATTAGGTGATACTTCCTCACTTTGAGGTTGTTTTGTAACTGCTGGAACAGCAATAACTTTACCAAATTTGGCATTGACATTTCCAATGATTCGGCTATCCCGTGTGCTGAAATGAAATCTACTGACTCACTTAAATGCGCAGTGAGTAATTGATTGCGCACATAGTATGTTCGTTTAGGAAACCATATCTAAATTCTGCTAAAAGAAGGATTTATAATTATATGTAAACAAAGATGCGCAAAGGAAAAAAAACACGTTCCTAATACATGTTGGAAGGATAATAGATAGATATTCGTTACACGAAACTTTCCGGTACCTGCTCTCAAAATTGTTTGTAACTTCAGTCATTTATCAAATTTAGCTCGTCATTAATAGTGACTCTGGTTGACTGCCTATTATAGTTTAGTGACATTTTCAATACCACCTACGTCTCTCAAAAATTCAATTGCAGAGTTAACCAACCAGAAAAATTAGTAAAAGCTCACTAATGGCCACATCTAACTGAACTGCATCCAACATCCAACAAACCAATCCAATTGACAATGACATTCCGCACCTAAATTGCATCACACTTCCTTAAACACCCCCACATCACAGAGGCAAGGCAAATCGCTCAATCAAATTGTATTCGCCACTAAATATCTCAAAGCTGCAACGTTTAAGGTCCGCGAAATCACGTGCACGTTCACAATTCCATTTTGTATACAGTTTTTCCAGTTCGCTGTCTGGAATAGAGCCGAATTAATTTTTCAATCAGCTTCCGAGTGGCAGCACGTTCTTCAGTGTTCTCTACAATAATTACCGCCGCGAGGTACGTGCCCTCTTGTTCGGCTGCTGTTCTGCCCCGCTACGGTACTGTGAATTTAAATTCGCGACCCGGGACAAATGGAAAAAAAAAATGCCGAACGAACCGACATTTCTGCAAAAAGTCTGCATGAGTATGTGCATTGTGCCCAAGCTCAATCTCACCAGCTGATGCTACCGATGATGATGATGATGATGATTGGATCCAATGGAACTCTATTCGCAATTCAATTGTTGGAGCACGCTCTCACATTTCATAGACACCAGAGTGGGACACGAAGCGCAAGTAATTTATTCAAAAAGTATTGGATGCAGATAAGTAGATAAACGGATGCATGTGCATTGAGATCACGTGCTCGCGGACATTTGTTTGGGATATTTTTTTTTTCTGCACCATTTCATGCGAGAAACCGATTCGCGCAGTTTACATCTGCAGATTGGATGTTGGACATGTCATCTGATGATGGTGATGAGTGCTCTGAATACATATGATCAGTGTTCGGATTCTGCATCAGCTTCAGCACCCCAGTTACAAGTCGACTTGTGTCGCCTTGCATTACGTTTGGTGTGTTGTGTATGTGGTGCGCAGTGCACACCTTATCGGAGTTCTCTTGTCAGGATTGCTTACGCACGTTTAATGCGCAGTGTGCATTGGCCTCAATTGGTAGTTGGCACTGGTAGGTAAATTCAGAGCCTGTGGATTTGAACACTACACTGTATTGATGGAGTTTTTGTTTTTGCATTTTGTGAGAGTCGATGAAACGTTTATCTACGCATGTCGTTCGCTCGGGGATAACGAAGAAAAATCGTCCAGCAGAATTGTGTACTTGTTTACGAGTATACGTACAAAATTGATTAAAAGAAAAATCAAAAATTGGGTTAAATGATTTTTTTTGCTGCATGATTGATGAAAAAAGGTAGAGAAATTGGTTCAGTGGCGCTTCATCCTGTATATGTGTCTTTGAGCTCCTTGATATACGCGATCTCGTTCAAATGTGATCACTGTGCAGCGATCCACTTCTTTTGGTAAAGGAGATCTCAAAGCAAGATCTAGCTATGCGACGAATTATCCGTCGAAGAGCTTTGTCAGGAAGTAGGGTATTTGTTAGGTTAGGTTAGATAAAAAAAAACAGTGGGATGTGGCCAGAAAAATGGCGGTTTGTCTTAAGGTAGGAACGGATGGTAACCATAGCAATTTACCTCCTGTATATTGCCTCTGACAGGTAGAAATGGGTGGTTGAATCAATCCGTTCTTCTGCTTGACTAAAAGTCAGTGGAGGGATTGTCTACTGGAAGAAAAAGATGGAGGGTAACCGTAGCAGTCTGCCCTCCGTTTATTTCCTTTGACAACCCGTCCACGAAACAAAGACTGGTTCTGACCAAAAGAGCTTGATGATTGAAGCAAATCATCATACTGCTTGGTATCGACAAAAAGTGTTAGAGCTTATCCTTCAGGGAGAGCAAAGACGAAGGGTGACCGAAACAGTCCAACCCCGTCTATTGCCTCTGACGATATGTTTAGAGTGTCGAAATGAAGTTGACTGATGTAGTCAGCTCCTCCAGGTGGCGGTCAGTCATTCGCCGTCGCCGTTGGTCTAACTGCCCGCTGGTGGCCTCTGATAGTCCGCTTATAAGGAGTGTGTCTGTTACAGATTGACGTGTCATGGTGAGGTTGACCGATGTACTCAGGGGGGTTATTCCCAAATGCGCGGCGGATCGTATTGAAAGCGATACCTCCATTTCGACCGTCTTCGCTTTTGGTTATTCTCAAATGCGAACGAATGATATTTCCAGTGCTTTCCACTTTTTCCATTCTGAGTTGCAATTTTCCGGGTTTTTTTCCAACACTTTGACAGCTTTTTTCCGCCACAGGAAAAGTTATCGCTTTTGATTCGATCAAATCGCTTTTGGAAATACAAAATTACAAATCCGCCATGAAAAGCGATCCGCCGCGCATTTGGGAATTAGGCCCCAGCTCCTCCCGGTGGCGTTATGTCTTTGGGAAAGGAAAGGAAGGGTGACTCACCACCAGATATACTAACCACCATCCGTGACGGATACCCGCCATAGTCAGGGAGGTCTCTTTGTGGAGGAATATTCAGAGTGCTTAGAAATTGACTTCGGTCGGTAGAGTTGGATTTTTTTAGGGATTTTCCTAAGAAACACCAAAGTTGGTGTTTCTTAGGAAAATCCCTGAAACAAGCGTTAGATAAAAAGCTCACCGACGAACTATAGTGAAACAAATGCGTTTAGTTCATTTAGTTCACCTCCCTCATGTACTTACTTACTTTAGATGGCGCTCACAGTCCGGGTTGGACCACGGCCTCAACCAACCAGACCCTTAAGCCAGCTCGGTCTCTAGCTAGCTGTCTTCAGTTAAGCACACCAGGTTGGTTGAGGTCGCTCTCCAATTGTGCGCGCCACCAGAGGTTGGGTCTTCCTCTGCTTCGTTGTCCCTCAGTGGTCAACTCAAAGACTCGTCGGGCTGGCGCGTTGTTGTTCATACGCTCCACGTGACCCAGCCATCCCATCTTTTATAGTCCGTAAAATTCGACGTTGAAACTCCTCCTCCACACTCCGTCGATACAAACTGAACCGAAAATCACTCGAAGAATCTTTCTCTCAAAGCGTGCCAAGAGGTTTTCATCAGCTTTCCATACTTCTGCACCATACAGCAGGACCGGGGTGATTAGGGTCTTGTACAATATGTTCTTGGTTCTGCGAGAAAGGGCTTTACTTTATTAGATGCCTTTTTATCCCGAAGAATTAGCAAGAGTGATTCTTCGTTTGATTTCTACGCCGATGTCGTTTTGCGAGGTAATTGTAGAGCCTGTAGGTATAGACAAACCGCGGTACTAATAATCATGTTATGAAGTCACAATTGCGACAATTTCCATATAAAATTATCCATTGTGACCGTAGAACTATCTATATACTTCGTTTTGTCCTCATGTTCGCTGAGTTCTTCCATTAATGTCAATATTATCTGCATATGCAAGTATAGTTGAACGGATTTTGAAAAAATTGTACCTCTGATGTTGGGTTGCGAGTTCCGTACAATTGCTTCAAGAATGATGTTAAAGAACATGATAGCGCGTCGCCTTGCCTTAAACCTTTTTCGACATCAAAGGATTTCGTGGCGTTCTTTCACATAGTGAGTTTTCTCCATCGTCATCCTGCACAGTAGGACGAGTTTTACAGGGATGCCGAAATTTAACATGGTTTTGTATATTGCGTCCCTACATACGCTATCCGGGCCTAAAACCGCACTGATATGGGCCGATCAGGTTATTTGCGAAAGGTTTTAGGCGTTCACACAGTATATAGCCGACAGGATCTTATAGTCATTATTCAGGAGGCTTATTCCTCTGTAATTGGCGCAGTGTCTCTCTTCTTGTGGTTGGGGCTCTCTTCCGACTAAATTTTACAGATAAGTTGGTGCATTCACCTTTCCAAGTCATCTCCCGCCGCTTTAAACAGCTCGACCGGTAGTCTGCAGAAGTGGTCTTTCTTTTTTTCCAAGTCCTCTGTTCCTCGCATCCTTGGGCATATCCCTCTGGTAAAACATCCGAACATTGCTCCTGCAATAACTTCGATCAATAGACTCGACCGCTTGCTTCTCGTGCACTTGCTTATTCCTTCTGAAAAGTCGATGCTCCTTCCTTCTTTTTTATTGTCCGTAGAGCTCGCGGGCAGCTCTCGAAGCAGCTCTGGTTTTAATTTGCAGCATCTTTGCTGCATGTGTCATCCGGCAATCCTCATCAAACCAGGGGTTTCGTTATGGTCGCTTAATGAAACTCAGCACTTCGGTGGTGGCAAATCTGATGGCGTGTTGACAGCGTTGCCACTGGTCCTTATAACGAAAGCTCTTCCCACCTTATGAATGTGCGATGAACTGCAATCCCACCAATCACTAAGAACACAGGAATTCATAAAGAAATCGGTGGGTCATAAGGTGGGTTGTCCTGGCAGTAAGGTGCGAGCAGGCATGCTTGCATACGCGCGGCTATACTCGACGGAGGCGTGGATTCTTGCACCTACTGCCGGACGATCGTCAAATTTGTTCATGCCTTGAAATTTACAAAAAAATGTGTGGAACGAATATTGTATGGTAAGGTCGCCTTTCTTACTAAACCGCCTATAATTGTTAAAAAAAAGAAACACTAAAACCCGAAAATCCTTAGGGAAACCTGAGATGGTAAAGTGGTTTCCAAAACGTAACCCTCCCACAGTCAACTACCCTCGAAGGAGTGGTGACCATCCATGGTTACCGCGCCGTTTCGTTTTAGCGATAACCCCTATTCGGACAACGAATACTAATTTAATATTCGCTGGTATCACCGCCGATATACATTACACACCACATTTCACTCCCCAATAGCACTTAAAGATTTAATCAAAATTCATCCTAAAATGTATCTTCAAATAGCAACTAAAAATGCACCATACTTCTGAGCTTTCATTGTAGATATAAATTTTATTTAAAAGAGAAAGAAAAACATTAAAATAGGAAAAGATCTACTGCATAAGGGAAATTTTAAATAATGTTCGGATCATTGCCGATTGAATTTCAATATATCATTATATGATTCTTCTATGCGAATCAAACACAACGATTTCTTAATGACAGAATATATGTTTAATTATATAGGTAGGTAGCTAGTAATTTGTTAATTCATTAGTTCACTTCTTCAATATTTCAAATTATATATATATATAGGTATTCAATTAAGTAGGTAGCTCAATTTCTTTTATTCATTTTATCTAGATTTACTTTAGAGTTTAAGTTTAATTTAGAAAGTATATTAATTGGCTTTAGACATTTTTTTGTTGTTTTATTTTACGTTAGATAATATTTAAACTTTAAAATTGCACCCTAACCCCACATTCTTGATCAATTATCACTTTATGATTCGATCTTAGTTTACTTATTATCAAATTATTTTAATACCTATCACAGTTTTCACAAAATAGCTCGTTCAATGTAAAAAAAAAATAACAAAAAAAAACCGACTCACCAATGTTAATTTGTTTTGTTTGCAGACTCCTATGGATGATGTGCACAGCATTCATGGATTTTGTTGTTATTCAATTCACGGTTGACGCTAGATTTAGGGAAAAGAACATAAAATTCACTTTGAACGAACTTTACACAAATATTATTTAATTGGTAGGTACTTAGCTCTCTTTTGTGGGTTTTACTTAGCACAAATCAATTTCAAATGCAGTAGAGGGATAAGGGATGGGAAGTAGGAAAATCTGGGTACGTTGCACAGCTGCTGAAGTGACGATGGTGACTTGATAGCTGGTCGACAATGCGTTATCACACCACTAATGTGGGCCGCTGTCTGCCTGCTCCTCTTCTGTACTGATGGCCGTGGTGTGCTGCTTACGAATTGTGCGTGCACAGGTCTGTGGTATAATATATACGCGCATATATATAAATACATATAATATACGTGAGCAAAATTGCTTCGTCGTTATCTGCAGCGCGTTTATTTTGCAGGACTTTAGGTATGTAGCAATTATATGCTGCAGAGATTTGGCAAGAGTTTTCACTCCCGACTACCGCTTGCGCTGCTGGTCAAGCTTTTGCTTGTTATGGCGAGGGGGTTGAGCTACTGCTTCGATGACAAAATATGATGATGTGACGTAGCCAATGCAGGTACACAGCTGACAGAACACTGTCTGTCAGAAGGCAAAACTGTGTTATTGCTTTTGGAGTTCTCAAAATAACTTTTTGTTGGATGATTCCACTGCACGTGCTATCTGGGCGGTCGATATGATCTCGCACTATATGGACGATAGTGCCCAGTATCAATCTTGATTGCCCGAAATTTTGAGGCGATCGGCCCGCTGCGTTCGTCGCTGCTCTGTTCGTTGCAGCTAGTAACGAGACTTTCAGCGTGGTTTGCTTCGCACTATATCCTTGTGTGCAGGATTGTAGCACTATTAAAAAAAATATGATAATTTCTTATTTTGCAGAATTTATTAATTATACCTTTCAATTTTAGATGGGAAAATTTAACATAAGCTAAATTATCACGCTGATTAGCGTATAACTTCGATTGAAAGCTATTTCAATAACCACAACCCGATTCGGAAATGGTAAAACGTATAATATGATTTTAATTGCACGTGCAGAACTTCTTTCGACTCAGGTTTGGAAAAGAAAGAAAGATGCTCGGTAGTAGGAGAAAAAAGCAGTCTGCGACGGCAAATACACTTGGTTTCCGCCAAATTTCGGGCGAACAAATTACAGCTGATTGCTAGTAGAATTCCGTGTGTTGCTAGAATTGCTTGAGTACAGGGTGTACATTTTCTTTTATTTATTTTTTTTTTCTTGAGAGGTCCCCCACAAAACATTTCAACTTCTTGAGCACAAGTGAAAGAAAATGGAATGAAAAAGGACCTACAACTTTTTAAAAATCGACCCACGCCTGAGATTACTCGTATGCGCATGGGATTATGCCTGTCTTTTCAAACAATCCTACTGTCGGATGTCTTTTGCGTGAAAAGTTCCGAGGTTATTTCCTTTCATATCCACTAATTCATATAAGTTATGACTCGGTATACTTTTAACTTTTGCTTGAGTAAACTTTGTGCAAAACTTGGCATTTCTTTTCTTGCTTGCATCACTAAGTATGAAATTTCTTTTGTATACTGTTTGCCCTACTGCGTATTGTACATTTTTGCTTCGTGTGTTATATGACTTTTCATAATTCTTATGAGCTCTTTCTAAAGCATTCTGAAGATGGTTGTGAATCATATTCATCTTCGCAGCTTTCGGCAGAATGTCGAACTCCGCGTTATTTAAACTATTCAATTTTTTCAAGAGGATATAATCTTGACCATGCTCAATTTTAGACTGGCCGAAAAGCGCTTCATAGGGTGACATTCCTATGGCCGAATGAATCGTCGATCGAAGTGCTCCTGCGATCGAATGAATGTGTCTGTCCCAGTTACTCTGACATGTCTCCTTGCTGATATATGATCTTATTGCGGCTAAAATAGAGCGATTCACTCGCTCGCTAGCATTCGCTTGAGGCGAATACGAAGCAGTTCTAACATGTCTGATACCATATGCAGCAAGAAGTTTTTGAAAGTCTTTACAGGTAAACTGTTTTCCATTGTCAGAAAGCAATGACTCTGGCACACCAAAAACTGAAAAAACCTGCTCTTCTAGGAATTGCGTTGCTGCTTCGCTAGTGGCTTTTTTGACAGGCTTTATGAGAACGAATTTCGTTAACTGGTCGAGACATACAATCATAAAAGCGTTGCCTTTTTTCGACCTTGGATACGGGCCAAGATAATCGATGTAGACGTGCTGAAAAGGCCTCTCCACTAAAAACGCTTGCCCCATCGGCGGTCTCAGACTTGAATTTGGTGCTTTGGAGGATTTGCAGACGCTGCAGCCCGCTATGAAAGTTTTAACTTGCGCCGCCATATTAGGCCAGTAAAAACGTTCACGCAGACGGTACAGCGTCTTCGCAACTACACCATGCGACGCTTTTGGAGGCTCATGGGCCAAAAGTATTAGGTGGCTTGTAAGTGAGGATGGAATCCACAGTTTCCAGACTCGGTCATGATCCTGTGGATTTCCTGTGCTGTGCTTAACCTTCTTGTAGACAAAACTTTCTGACACTTGAAGGTCGGGCAGCTGGTGTTTATTCTTCTCCACTGTTTCAATCAATCTTGCATATTCATCCGATTTAAAGGACGGATCTGCAAGATTGACATGCAGAACATCAAAGGGGCTCGCGCCACTTATTGTGTCAGATAATATCTCATCAACTCCAAAGATTCGTGAGAGTGCATCCGGCACAACATTTTGCGATCCACTTCGGTGCTCTATCTCGAAGGAGAAACTTTGGAGTTTAAGGCTCCAACGGGCCAAACGACCACTCAAGTCCCTCTGGCCCATGAGCCACTTCAAGCTCGCATGGTCGGTCACTATTTTAAACTCCTGCATTTCAACATAGGACCTAAACTTTTCAACTCCTAAGACCGCCGCAAGACACTCCAACTCCGTAACGCTATAGTTACGCTGTGCGGAGTTGAGTTTATGCGAGTAATAGTAGATTGGCTTCTCAACGCCGTCATCATCTTTCTGGCACAAAACACAGCCAATTCCAGATGTGGATGCGTCACACAAGATTATGAACGGTCTTTTAAAATCTGGGTTAACTAACACTGGAGCCGAAGTTAGTGAAAGTTTAAGCCCTTCGAATGCTTCAATAGCCTCTGGTCCAAAAATAAATGATTTGCCTTTTTTTAAAGTATCTGTAATGGGACTAGCGCGAGAAGAATAATCCTTAATAAACCTCCGATACCAGCCCGATAAACCTAAAAACCGTCTAACTTGACGAGGGGTTTTCGGTATCGGAAAGTCCTTAATGGCTGAAACTTTATCTGGGTCGGTTTTAAGGCATCCTCCTCCCACTATGTATCCCAGATACTTGAGCTCTTTAAAGCAAAATTTCGACTTGCCAAGATTAATGGTAAGTCCTGCTGATTTCAGTTGAGATGCTATCAGCTTAAGAAGATCCAAGTGCTCTTCAAATGTTCCCGAAATTATCAGCAAATCGTCCAAATAAACAAACACGTTTTGTTTCAATTTATGTGGTACCACCTTGTCCATTAATCTGCACATGCGTTGAGCAGCATTGCAGAGACCAAAGGGCATTACCTTAAATTGATACAGGGGTCTGCCAGGCACTGTAAACGCCGTCTTTTCCCGTGAAGCTTTCTCCAGAGGAATCTGCCAGAAGGCGTCCTTCAGATCCACACTGGATATATAGTGTGTTTCCGAAAGACGACCCAGCAGTCCCTCTATATGAGGAAGTGGATAGGCGTCCTTTTTCGTCACTTGGTTCACTCTTCGGGAATCCAGGCATAGGCGGTTCTTTCCCGGTTTCCGCACCAAGACTACCGGAGAGTTCCAAGCACTATTGCTTTCTTCTATGACGCCCATTTCGAGCATCCTATCCAACTCCTCATACATAAGGTTTTGTACCGCTGGAGAAACAGGATAGTGTCGTTGTTTCACTGGCTCAGCATTACCTGTGTCTATGTAGTGTTCTTCGAGGTTTGTTCGTCCTAAGCCAGAATGAGCAAAGGACGAAAACAAACTGATCACATTTTGTAGTTCATTGGACTGCTTCACCGATAACTCGTGAGCATTTGAATCGCAAAAATTGCGCAGAGATCCGGACGAGATTTCTGAAAGCAGATGAGGAGCTATCTCAAACCGCTTCCAGAAATTTACCCCCAGATACAGCTGCTGTTCCAAAGAAGGGACTAAGAAGAGAGAAATCTCTTTTGTGTTACCTTTGTAGGTTATGTTAGTGGTTACTTCACCAACAATAGATTGCGAATGACCACTTGCAGTCTTCACGTTAGAAGAGAACGGTTTAAAGGAAATACCCGAACTTTCTAGCAACTCTAAACATCCATGACCGAGGCAACTGATGCTTGCGCCACTGTCTAGTAGGCCAAGTATTTGCTTTCCGAAAATAGATACATTTGCATAGGGTCTTGGATCATCTGTGTTGCAGAGATGTGTGGCGCAGATTGCTTTATGTATATCCCTCTTTCTCCTAAATCTTTCGCGAAGCTTAATAATTCGTTTTGAAGGTTCGGTATTGAAAATTCGAGATCTAACATTGTAATAGTTGAGCAACCTTTCGTGCAAAGATTTCGGTTCGCATTTTGCAGCTACTATCTCAGTTCTATTTTCGCTTCGTTTTTGAATGGATATCGTATCTGTAGTATTGGGTTTTGTTACTTCAGGGTAAATTTGTATGTCAGATGAGTTTTCTACTTCAGGTAAAGTTTGTAAAGGCAGGTTTGTATTTATTGTTCCGGGTTTTTCAGTTGAGGACAATTCTCCCCGGTCTGTGGATTGCCCTGTTGACGGTTTCCCGCACATCTTGGACAAAGCGGTGTAGTGGTATTCTCAAGACCGCATTTGTAGCAAAATAAATTTCTTTTGGGATTGTTACATTCGACGAAAGAGTGACCTTTTTGTTTGCAGTTCCAGCAGGTGTAGGAACAACCTCGTAAAAATCTTCTCCACATGGTTCTGCATCTATTTCGTTGACCTGTTTCCTCAAGTTCTGCTGAAGAAATGGTTTAGTACGTAATCCATCACTCTGGTTGACATGCTTTTCTATGGTTCTACATACATAAACCAATTCAGGCAGACTATTGGTGCTGAATGTAATCAGCAATTCACCTATACGTTGCTTGACATTCTGTTTAATAAGACCAATGAGTTCTCGAGGAGTCTTAGGACGATAACGGCGTGCATTTAGTTGCTGGATGGCATTATAAAAATCGTCAAAGCTTTCGTTCAGCCCTTGACGTCGATCAGTCATTCTTCGAGAGAGTTCAGAGTCCGTTTCAAGACCTCTGTATTGTTCGATTAAGGCCATTTGGAGAGTTGACCAATCTGCATTGGGATTGGTTTTCAGGTACATCCAATACCAGCTCTCCGTAGGACCTGTCACGAATAAATGGAAATGCAGGAAAATATCTTCCCAAGATGCATCGTAACAGTCCTTAAGCCTATTCAGACGAAAAATAAAATCATCGACTGTCATATGATTGTTATCAAATTTCAATCCCCATTTCTGAAACTCTATTGTTCGATTTGTATTACAGGATGGAACGCTGCGAGTATTTGGGCCATTGGGACCTAAAGTCAGTTCGTTCAACTGAGTCACGAAATTTTGTGCGTTCTCGCTAATAGCAGTAGGTTCATTATGGACTGGCTGGTTGGTTCTTTGAGCCTGAACTTCGACGTTGTTGGCCGAACTATTATTAGCATTTTCCTGATTGACTTGTACTCGGTTAACATTATATTCTTCTGAGTTATTCCTTACAGGAGTGACTGACTCAAGAGCTTCGCGGATTGTTGCAGCAACATCCTGTCGAATCATATTTCTCTCTACTTGAAATTCTTCGCGTCTTTCTCTTAAATCCGCGGACCTACTTAATCCTATTGTAGCGCTTACGACTTCCTGTATATATTGTGTAAGGCTTTGGTTTTGAATTACCGATTCATTGGGATTGATAGATTGATTATTAAAATCTAGATGCTGATTGTGTTCCTGGGTATTTGACGAATGACCTGGTGTTCGATTGGAACAGTGAGCTTGACCAGCAGACGATAGGCGATTATTTCGCAAGTTGTGTTGGGCTTTCTTTGGAGGCATAATTGTTTTTATGATTCTACAATACGTAAGTTTAAGTTTAAATGCTAAAGATGTAGGTATGATACGAAAATTTGTATCTGTTTTGTGATTGGTTACTTACAATGCATGAATTGTGCATGGGTATGTGAAATGCTAGTGTTAGTACATCGACGGTAAGGATAATTCAGATTTATAATTTCTTAAGGCGTATTTAATTAGTAATTTAGACAAGGATTTTAACCGAAACAACCAAAACAAAAGACTGAGCGCAAGCTATTGAGAAGTGTTTGAATACTTGTTATCATGGTCGCTCAATTTAAAATTTAATTTGTTGTATCTTTTACACAATACTTAAATTGTATACACCGTAAAGGTATGTTCTGTATCCTTCATCTCGATTACGAATAGTATAGATATTTGAGGCGAAAAAGTGATTAAAAGATTTCTTGTAAAAAAAAAACTAAGTTTCTCTGGTAACAGATATTAGCTGGCTAAAACAGAGAGCAGGCGCTGCTGACGGAGTGGTGATACCTTTGGTATCGGTAGCCCCCGGTCGTCTGACAGACTGCAATAGCTACTAGATTATCATCAACTACTACTAAACACATCCCAACGCTTCATCAATTTGTGGTTTCAAAATTAACCGAACATTCGCGGACGTTAATAGAAGTGCATAGTAGAGACGTTATAAAAGACACAAGAATCGATGCTACAGTAAGACGCAAGTTCTGCACTTGCCGGACAAACGATTCGCTAGTTTATTTAAAGAAATTAACACAAATCTAGTTATTTAAAACTTAGTTGGCTGGTGGTAGATATGCCGTAATCTAAATTGGTATAATGTCGCGCGATCTTGGACTACAACTAAATAACGAAGTTACTGATACCAAAACGCGGATAACCAAAAATAAAATCGAAACTTATTCGTGCCCCACGTTGGGCGCCACCTGTATAACGAAAGCTCTTCCCACCTTATGAATGTGCGATGAACTGCAATCCCACCAATCACTAAGAACACAGGAATTCATAAAGAAATCGGTGGGTCATAAGGTGGGTTGTCCTGGCAGTAAGGTGCGAGCAGGCATGCTTGCATACGCGCGGCTATACTCGACGGAGGCGTGGATTCTTGCACCTACTGCCGGACGATCGTCAAATTTGTTCATGCCTTGAAATTTACAAAAAAATGTGTGGAACGAATATTGTATGGTAAGGTCGCCTTTCTTACTAAACCGCCTATAATTGTTAAAAAAAAGAAACACTAAAACCCGAAAATCCTTAGGGAAACCTGAGATGGTAAAGTGGTTTCCAAAACGTAACCCTCCCACAGTCAACTACCCTCGAAGGAGTGGTGACCATCCATGGTTACCGCGCCGTTTCGTTTTAGCGATAACCCCTATTCGGACAACGAATACTAATTTAATATTCGCTGGTATCACCGCCGATATACATTACACACCACATTTCACTCCCCAATAGCACTTAAAGATTTAATCAAAATTCATCCTAAAATGTATCTTCAAATAGCAACTAAAAATGCACCATACTTCTGAGCTTTCATTGTAGATATAAATTTTATTTAAAAGAGAAAGAAAAGCATTAAAATAGGAAAAGATCTACTGCATAAGGGAAATTTTAAATAATGTTCGGATCATTGCCGATTGAATTTCAATATATCATTATATGATTCTTCTATGCGAATCAAACACAACGATTTCTTAATGACAGAATATATGTTTAATTATATAGGTAGGTAGCTAGTAATTTGTTAATTCATTAGTTCACTTCTTCAATATTTCAAATTATATATATATATAGGTATTCAATTAAGTAGGTAGCTCAATTTCTTTTATTCATTTTATCTAGATTTACTTTAGAGTTTAAGTTTAATTTAGAAAGTATATTAATTGGCTTTAGACATTTTTTTGTTGTTTTATTTTACGTTAGATAATATTTAAACTTTAAAATTGCACCCTAACCCCACATTCTTGATCAATTATCACTTTATGATTCGATCTTAGTTTACTTATTATCAAATTATTTTAATACCTATCACAGTTTTCACAAAATAGCTCGTTCAATGTAAAAAAAAAATAACAAAAAAAAACCGACTCACCAATGTTAATTTGTTTTGTTTGCAGACTCCTATGGATGATGTGCACAGCATTCATGGATTTTGTTGTTATTCAATTCACGGTTGACGCTAGATTTAGGGAAAAGAACATAAAATTCACTTTGAACGAACTTTACACAAATATTATTTAATTGGTAGGTACTTAGCTCTCTTTTGTGGGTTTTACTTAGCACAAATCAATTTCAAATGCAGTAGAGGGATAAGGGATGGGAAGTAGGAAAATCTGGGTACGTTGCACAGCTGCTGAAGTGACGATGGTGACTTGATAGCTGGTCGACAATGCGTTATCACACCACTAATGTGGGCCGCTGTCTGCCTGCTCCTCTTCTGTACTGATGGCCGTGGTGTGCTGCTTACGAATTGTGCGTGCACAGGTCTGTGGTATAATATATACGCGCATATATAGATATAAATACATATAATATACGTGAGCAAAATTGCTTCGTCGTTATCTGCAGCGCGTTTATTTTGCAGGACTTTAGGTATGTAGCAATTATATGCTGCAGAGATTTGGCAAGAGTTTTCACTCCCGACTACCGCTTGCGCTGCTGGTCAAGCTTTTGCTTGTTATGGCGAGGGGGTTGAGCTACTGCTTCGATGACAAAATATGATGATGTGACGTAGCCAATGCAGGTACACAGCTGACAGAACACTGTCTGTCAGAAGGCAAAACTGTGTTATTGCTTTTGGAGTTCTCAAAATAACTTTTTGTTGGATGATTCCACTGCACGTGCTATCTGGGCGGTCGATATGATCTCGCACTATATGGACGATAGTGCCCAGTATCAATCTTGATTGCCCGAAATTTTGAGGCGATCGGCCCGCTGCGTTCGTCGCTGCTCTGTTCGTTGCAGCTAGTAACGAGACTTTCAGCGTGGTTTGCTTCGCACTATATCCTTGTGTGCAGGATTGTAGCACTATTAAAAAAAATATGATAATTTCTTATTTTGCAGAATTTATTAATTATACCTTTCAATTTTAGATGGGAAAATTTAACATAAGCTAAATTATCACGCTGATTAGCGTATAACTTCGATTGAAAGCTATTTCAATAACCACAACCCGATTCGGAAATGGTAAAACGTATAATATGATTTTAATTGCACGTGCAGAACTTCTTTCGACTCAGGTTTGGAAAAGAAAGAAAGATGCTCGGTAGTAGGAGAAAAAAGCAGTCTGCGACGGCAAATACACTTGGTTTCCGCCAAATTTCGGGCGAACAAATTACAGCTGATTGCTAGTAGAATTCCGTGTGTTGCTAGAATTGCTTGAGTACAGGGTGTACATTTTCTTTTATTTATTTTTTTTTTCTTGAGAGGTCCCCCACATCCTCTTCACTTAATTCTGGAGGTGGGGTTGCATAGAGGTTAAGAGAGACGCGGTCGGCAAAGGCTCTAGCGGTCTCTTGCGACGTCAAATCTTTTAATAGCCTCCGTCGGGTGTTGTTGCACATGTACATACATATATGCATAATCGAACATTTTGAAGCATAAGAACGCAGTGCATGAACGACCTAATATGCCTCTATGTACACAGCTTGGATTGAACTAAATGAACTACATGAACGACTCAGTTCTGTAAAAAGATTGTAACTAAATTGTGTGCTCTCTTAAATTGTAAGTTCCAATGGCATGGACAGATTGATTTTCAAAACATTGTCCAGATGACAGTCAAAAATCCAACTTACAACCCGAAAACAAGTGAAATAAGTTCAACTGTCACGTCATCTGTCAAACGATAAAAATCTCATCCAATTGCCAAAATACACTTTCGTAGTACCTACGTTTATTCGGCTTTAATTATTTTAATTCATGCATCCACCTGATTTCAGTTTAACTTGTTGCAAACTTTTAGAATTAACAAAAAAAAATCCGAATTATCCTCTTGCCAAAATGAATTTGCATGTTGAAAAAAAAAAAAATAAAAGAAACACCGGACACGAATTTACCCTAAGGCAAAAAAAGGAATTTTAATCCAGATTACTTCATCTGCATTGTAAAGCATTGCCTGCCGCATTATTATGAACCGAGGACGGGCCCGCATTCGTGCAGAACTTTTATGTATGGACACCTCCCACATGCAACAATTACGAATACATTTTTTTTTCTCTTTTCATCAGGAGTTTCGTACAAGTGACAGGAATTTGTCACTTTAAACCACGATTGCATGATGTAAATCATTGTCCACTACGAGTATATACAAAGCTTATATACCGCGTGCATCACATTTTCTCATTAAAAGCAATAAATCTTCAAGAGAGAGCGCAATACGTTTCAATTAAATTTAAGTTCTCTCCACTCCCTTGGTTTGTTTCTTAAACAAATCGAAGGAAATTAAAAAAAAAAACACACCGCAGACATAATTACATTTGTGGTCCAATAAGGACTTTTTTTTTCTCTTTCGCAGACTATAGTTGTAAATGTATAAGGTCGCCGCGGCAGTCGCAGTTGCGGCATCTCGTGGATATGGAAATGAAAACAGACGGACATTTACTTAAAATGTCGCCGGACGGATGTGTTAATTAAGTGAAGTAATCCCACGCGAAGATTAATAAAAATTTGCATAGAATCCTCCTGTGTATAGTGTTTCTCTTTGTGGAGCTTCTCTGTTTCGTCTTGGAATGACTGTCTCTGTCTCGTCGTTTGTAGAAGTATAGTTTTGTTGGTGTTTTTTTGAATAATTTAAGCTTGCTCGCCGAGTACTGCTATTGTGTGATGTTTCCTCGTTTGTCTGCATATTTAATAAATCGACGTTTCTGTGAAACTATTAATTCGCCATTTCTCCTAATTGCAAACGGTAACTAAGTTTTATCGAAATGTAAATGATTTAAGGGGGCATAATAATAATTGCATTCATAGATCAAAGTAGTCAACATTAAGTCATAAATATCGATGAGGCATATTAGTTTTAGATTACTTTAAATGACCTTTTAAGTCTGCCAGGTTCCCTCGGGCCTCGATTCCTTGTTATCTGCGTCGAGTTACGCACATCAAGTTGGCTGAGGTCGCTTTTGAATTGTCCGAGCTACCTTAAGGGGAGTCTTATTCTGCTGCGTTGTAATGCCCCTCAGGAGTGGACTCAAAGATTCGTCGTACCAGGTGCTCTGGCCACCAGGTCGCCGTATAGCCCGTAATGTTCGTTTGTCGTTCAATCTTCTAAAATCTAAATGAATACTCCATTGATACAAACTGGTCCCTAATAACATTTCCCTCAAAACTTCCTAAGAGGTTTTCATTCCCCTTCAACAAAGTCCATACCATGTGCACTATGCAGTAGAAAGACTGATTAAATAAAGGATGTCCTATAATTCACGCAAAATTTAAATTTTGCGCCATTTAATAGTAGGTACAGTGATGCCAACCGAAAAAAAAGATAACAATGTGACAGCTGACAATTCGAGGTTAGTAAAAATGGAGCGCTATACGAAAGAACAACGCATTTTCATTTTTGAGCAATATTTTAAAAATAATGAAGGTTTGTCAGCTACAGTCCACAATTTTCAAACAAAATCGTCTTCAGTGATGAAGCTTATTTTCATCTTGATGGCTACGTTAATCGTCAAAATTGTCGCATTTATAGGGTTCAGAAAACCGTTGAGACACAAATCCGTCCACAACGCGTGACTGTTTGGTGCGGATTGTGGGCTGGAGGCATTATCGGACCATTTTTCTTCGAAAATGCGGCTGGTCAGGCAGTAACCCGGTTTTTAGTGCCTAAATTACTTGCGGTTTCAACAAGACGGTACCAATTCAATTACCGCATGAGTCATTTCCTAATCGTGTACTCGGCCGTTTTTGCGATCAGAATTGGCCATCCAGATCTTGCCATCTAACGTCATTGGACTTTTTTCTTTGGGTTTTTTTTTTTTGAAGTCAAAGGCCTATGCAAACAAGCCTACGACCACCAACGCCTTGAAAAAGAAAATTGGGAGCTGTATTAATTAAATTCAGCCACATTTATGCGAAACGGTCATAGAAAATTTCAATAAAAGAGTACGTAGGTACTTACCAGCAAAGCCGTGGCGGCCATTCATCCGATGTGCTATTTCATACATAACCCCAATCTGTATACTATATCTTATATTTATATATACTTATAATTCTTCTGTACGTGCGTTGTAATCAAACTCCTCCTAAACGGCTGGACCGATTTTGATGAAATTTTTTGCGTGTGTTTGAGTGGGTCCAAGGATGGTTTAGATTCAAAATTGGACAAAAGGGCGTGGCACCATACGAAAAAAAAAAACAAAAAATCTTATGTCTAGAAAACTACCGAACTCAAATTTTAAGAAAATTGATCAAAATTGGACAAAGGGGCGTGGTACCTCCCGTAAAAGAAAAATATATGTATTTTCTATCAGAATTTCATTTTGCCAGAATTATGGAACACCCTTTAGTTGACGCATCAGGTCCATATACAAGGTGGCTTAAAAATTCACACTCTAAGTTTTTTGGCTATGATTTTTTTTCTGAATGAAAAACTTTGGTTCTGCTTTTGGATTATGTTTATTGGGTTATGTTTATTACATTTTTTTTTATTAAGTCGAGAAAATGATATCGGCTAAGAGTGGCCACCGCGGCGCGCCGCCAGAATTGATAACCCTTCAGGCCCGATTTATGGCATTTTCTTTCACTCTTGCCAAAACTTCCGGCGATAGGTCCTTGCATTCTTGTTGGATATTAAAAAAAAAAAAACACAAAAAAAGGTCTGGAGCCGGCAAGCAAATCGTCAAAACGAGAGATTAATTTAGAGACGACTTGAGCGTAAGTTACACGCTCTTGTCGGTAACCAACTATAACAGCTAATGCAATGTGGCCACTTTGATGGAAGAGAACATCTTACAGTCTTTCACCTAAATTCTCTGTAAAGACAGATGATTAACGCCCTATTGGGTGGCAGGCACGTCGTCGTCGGGTCAATACTCCGGGATGGGGATCCTGTGCGACATCTTCAGCCACACCTGCGATATTCTCAGCAAAACGGCTGCTCCGGGGCCGGCCGGACCTGGCACCATCTCGTGTTTTTCCTTACTCATCTATCCGAGCGGCTAAACGTCGTAGTATTTGCCCAGTTGGTGTCGGACGACTAAGAAATCTTCGCCGAAATTAACGCTGCTACCGACGAATTATTCCAAAAACAATTTCTTTCGCGTTCTTTAGGATCGAATCGAGGAACCTAAAAATTATCTGCCAAATCCGAACAGCTAAATTGTGAAGCTTTTTCAGGACAGTTACTCTCTCGAATGTTTTTCAGATGTTCACGAGAAGTGGCGCAAAAGGAAAACCTTGTTGAAAGTTATGTTTTGGATGGTATTTAACCTGGTACCCTTCGTTCAGCAGTTCACCCTAACCACTGAGCCATTGCGCAGACTACAAGGTTTGGGTCTTGTACAATGTCTCATTGGTTCGAGGAGAGGTAAGTTTTCTTCTTAGAGTCCTTATGGCACTCGCATTATAGTAGATGCCACACTAGATTATTAATTATTGTGTTTTCCAAATCTTATCTTACTTCCAAGATGTCTGCAATGTCGGCCATGTATCTACATATTCTATAGGTCTCCATATCTCCAATATCTGTTCAGCTGCACGCTGCCTGTTTTAAGGTCCAAACATTTCACGTGCACGTGCAGGTCTGAAGCTTTATTGCTATGACGTTTATAACATTTGGATCATCCATCCATCCTTTGGTTTGTTCTTCCTATCTAGAAGGAGTTGGGTTTAATGAGTGGTTGCGATTGAAAAGGAAAGACAATTTCATAATGTTCTCTAAAATATTCAAAAATCAACAAGTGCAATTTTTAAAAATTCACAAGAGATGTCTCAGGATTTCTATAATATTGAACCGATTTAAAGCGAACCCGTTCATGGTAAAATAAAACCACTGACATCACACAAATACGGATATCGTTGAAATATCCTTTCGAAACGACAACTGATTCGCAGCTGACAGCAGCGGTTACACAAAACTTCATCCATGCCACAAACAGAAAGGAACCTTTCAAACTCAATCGCTACCAAAATATCAGCAGATTCATTTGATTGCCGTCGTTTCGGCCAAACTGTAGATTTCCACACCTGGTGTGCCAATCTGCCGACAAATCACACAACAATAGGTTCGCAAAAAAAAAAAAAAACTACTTGCATTGAAAACCAAATAGCAGCTGGTTGCAAGCGATGAGATAACCATCCATCCAAACATTCGCATAAACCTCGCTGGCGCTGCCACTGCCACTCCAAAGTGCACTCACTCTCTTTCTCTCACTCTCCAGTCGCCGCATTCATGATGGAAACAAAGGCATCTGTGCAAACAAGCCCAAAGGGCATTGAAAACAGTACTACGATCTACGAAGTGAAATTATTGCCGAAAGGCAACACGCGCCACGGCGCAAAACATTTTGTGACTACAATCTTAGATAACCCTCCCCCTCTGCCCTATGACAGTGGGTGGTAGATGAAATGGCCCAAATTCTTATTTAAAGCGAACCCCCTCAGGGATCAGCTGTGCTCCCATCCCCCGGAGCCAGACTGGATGTCAAGTCAACAATTGTATTGTTTCTCAAAATTAAAAGGCAAAAAAAAAAAGCGTCGAACTCGTTCGACAATCAAGCGGGCAAAATTAGGGCGCTTTGGCAGATTGGAGTCGCGCACTTCATAGCTTATTTCTCCAACTTTGAGTTGAGTTGGCTTGATTTGTGCGCCGGCCGTACACTAATTGGGTACTCGAAATTGCACGTGGGCCCTGAAACATTTGTTATTCCCTCCACCGACCAACCGGAATATCCTCGCTGAACCAGAACAAATCATAACAGCACCAAAAGGAGGAGGAGTGCAGTCGGCGAAAAGCGAACTTTTATCCCAAAAAAAAAAGCAAGTTCAACTCCAGCCAGCCTATTGTGCGCCAAACAATATTTCTGTTTTTGACAAATTTCCGTGGAAACAACCTGTGTGTATGTGTGTAAATTGCTTCCTCCTTTGCCATAGACCCATTGTGGGCACAAAAACCGGAGACTAAACAGCCCACAGGGGTTGCACTGAAATCGAGCTTGATGTTGATGGTGGTATCCAACAATCCAACACAAAAAATAAACGACAAAACATTATTTTCGCCTTGTAGATACACGTCCTTCGACCGATGGGAACACAAACGACAATATTGTTTGACTTTATGCCAACGAATGGCACACTATAGAGCGCGCGCCGCCGAGACGAGAGAGATGCAAATTAATTAAGTGACATAAATTTCACTTATTTAAAGAGTAAATTACTATCAGATACACCATCTACAACAGTATCCAGAGCATACCCATCTTCATTCACAGCCAGCTAGAGTATGGAGATGGAGTGCGTTTAGTCGGGGTGTAGGTAGGCAGGCACAGCCACTTGTGCTCGTATCTGATGCCAAGATTTTTAATGGGAACCCATTTTGTTGGAGCTCTCTCTAAAATGGAGTCACGTAGATGCGGGGATGGGGACAAAGGAAAAAAACGCGTGCGCGTAATTTAATAAATTCGCTCGGGTTTTGTTTTGATGTTTCGTCAGATGGGAAAATGAATTTCGCCTTTGAAGTGCCATTGAGATTTATTTTTGCATAGAAATGGATCTATTTACGTGCCAGGGTATTAGTAATGAAATGTCGGTGTATATAAAGTACCTCTGCTTGAAAGTCCTCCTTTTTGGTTAGTGAACTTAAGTGCGGGAGTTCAAACTTTTCAAAACTATTTACCATTTCTGATCAGTCAACTCCTTACAGCATCCACCGCACATGCTGTAAGGACTTGAATGATTTTCTTAGTCTTACGGGCTTACATTGATTCAATAATGGAAGTAGGTCTACTGAAAATGGAATTTCAATCCAATTACTATGAAAAGTGGAATGCTAGTCAAGTCGAGTGCTTTTATGAACTCTGACGCGTATATACCAACTAATCGAGTTGTTTTGAACTCTGAAAGATGGCAAGTAATCATATTTAATGCGTACGTTAAGTCTATCTAAGATTAAAGTAGGTATGGAGTTTTAAATGAACTTGTACCGCGCTTGGAATTCTCTTCTTTAGTTAGCTCACTGTACCTACAACTTTTAATGACTATATGCATTTTGAACGGCAAACACACCAATATTATAGTTGTCATCACTGGACAAAGCAAAGGATTCCTTTAGTTCAACCTCGGTCAAAATCGAAAACCGAACGTCTGACGAAAAGTCGCTATTGTACCTAAGAAAGCTTCTTAATTCAGACATTCAGATACGACATAAAATTGTAGGTCGCTTACATTCATCTAAAAAAAAAATAAATTGTTGTGAGTCTTGTTACTTTTTCCAGTTAAGTTAACTTCGTTGAAACTATTATTTTTTTGAAATCCATCCATTCATACTACTTATAAAATGCAATGTTCGTTTCTCCATTACTCGAGAACTATTCGTCCGATTTGCATGAGGCCGTAGGGTGGGTGAGAACTGCTCAGAAGTAAAAGGGTCGCGAGGAGTAAGGGGGGGTCTCACGAACCTTCAGACGTATGAACTTGAAAGTTTGTATGTTGATAGATAAGTCAAAATTATTACATGCCTCATTCATTGTTTTTCAAAATTCGTCCTATAAGGGTTAAAAAAAGGAGGTGCAAACTTTTCTTTTTCGACCTTTCTACGCTTAACTTGCCATTATATTGATAAATCTATGTATGCCAATTCAAGATATGCGTTTAATTGTTAGGCAATACTTCAACGAGTATTTTGAGCTAACATTCATCTCTCTAGTCTCATATATAAAACAGACCTGGACAAATTGCCGATTGGTGATCTACACCCAGCCCAAACGGTAAGAGCTAGGAAGCAGACATATTTAAAAAAGTCTAATTTTATGGCCAAACTGAGCAAACTAAAAGTGGTTTAGGGAAATTCTAACTCAACAGGCGGCAAAGAGGCAACAACATTTTTATCCATTTCATCCGATCGACTTTAAACTCGGATTGTGTTTTAAAAACTTTGGCTCCCATGACTGTCGAACAATGTCGTTTGCATTTTTTTTTTATGGGAGGCCACGCTCCTTTGTTCAATTTCGATCAATCTTCACAGCAATACTCCCAGATTACCTAAGATTGTCTTAAAATTTGAGCTCAATCGGTTTTGTGGTTTTCGGGATATAAGATGTTGGATGTTTTTTTTTAATAGAAGGTGCCACGCCCCTTTTTTACTCCATTTCAAGTTATTGTAGGTAATCTTTTTAATTGGTAAAAATGTAAAAATGTTCAAAGCTTTTGTAATTTTATGCCGCCACAAAAAAAAACTGAAAAATTATAAAAATTATTTGCTCCAATTAGTAAAAATTCTTTTTTTTTTTCAATGTTTTTAAGGTTCCGTTTCCATATCTCAAGACCAAATTTTATACCTAGGTCTATCAAATCAAAGAACGACCGACACACTAACGTTTTCAAGACACCAACTCTGGACATGTACGGAACCATCGGTGCGGGAGTGACACTCGCACTTGGCCGGTTTTTTTGTATTAAACTTTTATATTTAACAAGTTTTTTTTTAATGTATTTTAAAGAACTTTTTTACCTACGATTACCAGAAGTTGTATGGAAGGCTGCAGTGTCTCAGGCAGAATAGCCATTTTTTCAGACAAAAATGTTCCAAAGTCCTAATCCCTTTTGTCTGACAATATATGGCTTTTTCTCGAACTTCTGGTAATCGTAGTCGTGAAAAAGTTAGGTATTTAAAATAATTAAAAAAAAAAAACTTTTCAAAGTTTATTACGGACAAAAGTTTTTTGGTTAGTAAAATCGAAGTTGTCGTATACTTTGGTTCGCCGTGTTATAACTTCAAATATAAGGCATATTTTTTTGGCAATCTATAGCTAGCTCACTTTTACTTTTATATGCAAAACTGTTATACTCACTTTTGGTTATGTTATACATACTCACTTTTGGTTTTACATGCAAAATTGTTATACTCACTTTAGGTTTTGTTATACTCACTTCCCAAAAAAATTCACCTATAGTGAAAGCAAACCCTCCCTGCCATACAATTTTTTGGTCGCCGAAACTTCAGGACTCAGAAGCTTCGTCTCCACTGCAAGAATTATACCACTTAACTGTCATGTTTTTGTATACCTACCTAATAATATCTAATTTGAGCTGTTACTTTGCGACTTTTTTAAAATATCCATCAGTAACAGTCTCCGATGCCAAACTTAGCCCAACTGTGAAATTCTAGCACTGTTTCATTCAATCTAGCATTGTAAATTTCAAACGTCAAAACAGTGCAGATATATACTAAAGTCGTTTGGTCTAGCCCTCAACTAGCCCTGAAATCACATTTCTGGCTCTGAATCTCATTTTCGAGTTGGCATCGCTGGTAACAGTATTGGAATTTCGTTCAATTATCTCTTAAGCCATACAGCAGCAAGCCACCCCATAGGGTGTTGTGAATTTAAACCTTCCTTCCACACACGAAAAAATTTCATCAAAATCGGTCCAGCGGTTAAGGAGAAGTCCTCTAACCAGATCTCAGCTCCACCTACAACAATGCTCTTGAAATTAGTTAAAAGCATGTAATTATGTTCTTTTGCGAAAAAGCAACATACATAATATGGAATGAATCACAGAATGCAAATTTATGGTGCTTTTTTGGCGCTTTTCCTTATAAACATTTTTTTTTTATTTCTTTATTTTTTAAACGGAAAAAAAATCCCAAAAAAGTTTTGGAAAAAATGCCAAAATTCGTGGCATTTGTATCAAAATATTTGGGTGATTTTTCCTAGAAAAAAATGCCGCAACTTTGTTTGGAGGTTTTTGGGCCATAGATTTATTTTTTCTGCGTAATGTCAGGGAGCTGTAGATTCTAGAGCACTGCTTATGGGACATTTAATTTTTACTAGGAAAACTGACAAGCCAAAAATTGAAAGTTAATTATGTACAAATTTTTAAAGGTTTATGCAATTTTAAATGAATTGGACAAAAAATCTTCCTCTACTCTATTCGAATCCGTTCGTTGTTGTAATTGCGATTACATTTTTTCTAATTGATCTGAAATTATGTTATGTTGCTCGGTTATAGCTATCAGTAAAATGCTACGGAAAAAAATTGTTTTGCTTTTTTGGAGCACTTAAATTTAATCGTTGAACTCAATCTTGGTCTTAAAATGTTGTTTTTGAATTATAAAGTTAGATCATCAAAAAAATTAAGCAATTGTTATTTAAATTTGATAGAAAACGATTTTATTAATTTTGTTAGTACGTAAAACAGTTTTCTGTTCACCTTCTTCGTCAATTCCACAACATGTGGGGGTTAAATGTTTCACTTTTGTTCTGTTTCGTGTTTTTACAGATGAACTTTTCTGATGTTTATAAAACTGGCCCCTAAATTGCGATCACAATAGCCTATAAATATGCAATGTTTTTTTTTCATATATTTTATTCTATTCTGTACCTAGATGCATAGATATTATGGTAAATCAACAATTCTGTATTTTGTTAGTTGTAATTGTTTGTGACAAAAAAAAAAATACACGCGGAAAATCATCTTAGGAAGTTCATCTTTTATTTGGTCTACATTTTAAACAAAATCGGTTTTGAAATAGCGTCTGTCCGACAAAAAGACAGCCTATTAATATATTTCAATTTGTGATTCGCAGTTAGTTTGTCGAACAAACATCAGTGCGTCTAGAACATAATATGTTGCATGTCCGTATACTGACTCAGCCCACCCACCAGATTACGGCGAAACGCATTACGGAGCTATCTCATAGCCTCTCAACAATTTAATATTTAGACTCCACAAAATCGTCCTTAGCAGCGCACTGTAAAATGGCCATAAAAATATCAAGCATCTTTTTCTACTTAAAAAAAAAAACAATACTATAAAAGAATTTCAGCAGAATTTAAATTTTCATTTTTATTTAAAATCATGTTTACGTTCTAGTACCATTTCCCAAAAGACACAAACACACAAACCAGTAAAATAGAGGTCTGATAAAAATGTATACTTATCTTCCTATAACCTTCTGGTTTCATATATGAAAACTAGTCCTCGATACCAGAATCGTCCTTTTATATGCCGTAAGCAAATCCCATTCGTGCTAAGTTACGAGATATGATAGTTTTATTATTATGAATGACAATGATACGTGATTTCGATCCTTTTGCCAGGAGCATTGCTCGTTTGATACGAGCAAAATTCGCATACTCATTTTTGAACCCAAATATGTATGTCTATCCTCTAGAGTCTATAGATAGTTCTGAGTTATGGGAAACTGGAAGTAAATCGATTTCGATGCAATTATGCCTTAAGCCAGTAGTTATACGAGTTATCCTCGAGTGCCACTAATAATGTTATGAAATGCATCCTTTATGAGTTCTCATTCCAGTGGGAATATATTTTCGATGAGAAGCCATCGTCAGTGCGCAATCTGTAACTAGACTTTTTAAAATAATTTAAAAAATAAAAGATATATTTATATAGGTAGTGGAAAATTAAAATCGCAGCAAAGGATAACATTGACTTCGCGTTTTTTGTTTGTATATACAATTCAATGAAAACCGTTCATGGGTAAGCCCATTTCCATTTTCAACCAAAAAGTAAAATGGAAACATATACAGATGATATGGAATGTGAAATGGCCTCATATCCGTCCGTATTGTCTACCTAGGGCAGATGTTTAAAATAATTGAAAAGCTGTTTTAAACGATGTAGTCTATGGCTGGGATTCGGAAATACATATTTTATGATAGGTCTGCAGTACAAATTGACTAGATATACGATTTCGGAGAACAGCGGTTCGTTGTAATTTAATACACTATTGCCTCAAGCTTTAAACTTTTAAAGGAAGCCATTGTAGAATTGGGAAATGTTGATTTATAATTTACTGCTTTGGGTTAAATTACTTAATACTTAATATGCTGGGAATATTAACCCTCCCTCGTGGGGTAGGTAAACGGGGACTTGTGTTCGCACATGAAGTAGTTTCTGTCAATCCTTGATTTGATATTGAGAGCATATTTATAATATGGAATATGGTCCACGCGATTTTAGTTCCATTGGCAGGTGGACATATATTGTAATAGGCGCTAATAACCGATTTTTTCCCCGGGGAACCGCCGTAGTTCCATCGACAAGGACGATGTCAGATTTAAGATTTACGTCGTTTATTACTTTCTCTAGGGAGAAGAAAATGGGACTAACGTTCTGTGGATCTCGATTCCTATTATGTGCTCGACTAAGTTTAACAATTTTTGTTGTCGCAAATGTGCGTTTTCCTATATGAAGCAGCTTTATGTTAACAACTGAAGCAGTATGGACAACAACCCGCCAGCCCGACGAATCTTTAAGTCCATCCCTAAGGGACAGGAAATAGAGGAAAACCACACCTCAGAGAGCGACCTCAACTAATTTGATGTACGTAACTGGAGGCAGCTAGCTACGGACCGAGCTGATTCGAGAGTCTTGTTGGCTGAGGACGTGGTCCCTCCAGGACTATGAGCTTACTTACCCACTTAAAGAGTCCAGGATGGTCTTGGGCCTCAACCTACGAGTGTCTCCAGCCAGCTGTTTTAAGTTTTGCACGCTAATTTGTCTAAGGTCACTTCCATTTACGTGCGCCATCTACTGCGCCGTTCCTCGGGTGTGAATTCGAAGATCTTCTAGACGGGAGTATTCGCGTCTATTCAATAGTCGTTGGACCTTCACTCTTCGAGCTAGGTCGATGTTGCTATACAAGTTCGTCGTTGTATCTCCTCCTCCAATCCATAATTTGTCTTTCCCTCATTGACCGCCAAATCTATCTTCGCGACATCAAACTGCGTTCTGCCGATTGTAGATGTCGTTGGCATAGGCGAGTAAATGGACGGACTTTTGAAAGTTCATGCCTCGGCCCCTCTGGTATTGGCACTACTCTTTCAAAAACCATGTTGAAGAAGTCACGCGACAGCGCATCGTTTAAATTCTTTTTTGACATCGAATGTCTCGGTGAGTTCTTTACCGACCTTGATGGAGCAGCTTGCTTTCTCCATCGTCATCCTGTACAAACGGACGAGTTTGGAATGGTTACTAAAACTAGACATTGCTCTGTATAGCTCGTCTCTATAAATGCTGCCGTAGGCGGCCTTAAAATCGGTGAAAAGGTATAGTGGGCATCGATTTGAAGTTGCTGGGTTTTCTCCAAGATCTGCCGTACTGTGAATATTTGGTCCATGGTGGACTTTCCTGGCCTGAAGCCACACTCATAGGGACCAATCAGGTTGTTGACCTAAGGCTTCATGCGTTCACACAGCACGGCAGATAAGATCTGCAAGGCAATGTTAAAAAGACTAATACCTCTATAGTTGGCGCAGTTCAGAGAGTCTCCCTTCTTGAGCCTCAAGCAAGCAATGCTAAGGTTCCATTCATCTAGCATACTTTCCTCCAACCATATTTTAGAGATGAGTTTATGTATGCTCCTAACCAAGTCATCGCCTGCCGCTTTGAATAGTCCGGTGGTTAGGCCATCTGCTCCAGCGGCTTTGTTGGACCTAAGATTAGATATGGCTTCACTTCATCCAGGTCGGGTGGACGGAAATGTTAGTCTTCATCGTCCAGGTTGAATGGTTCTTTCTGCCTGACAGCTTTACTTAATTCGTCATCGCCGTTAAACAGTCTGCAGAAGTAGTTCTTCCATATCCTCAGCATCGACTGCGATTCTACTGAGATTTTGCCTTGTTCGTCCTTGCAGGCATCGGGGTTTGTAGCCCTGATTTCTTTTTATCCTTTGGTAAAACTTTTAAACCTCATTCCTGCAGTAACATATCCATTTCCTCGATCTCGCGCTTGTCATGCACTTTTTTTTCCTCTTGAGAAGTGGGGATTCGTCTCTTCTCTCCTGCGCGTAGAGCTAACAAGCAGGTCTGGTCCTTCTTTGCAGCGTCGCTTTGTATGCCTCTCTTTTCGCTGCATGTGTTGCCCCGGCACTCGTCGTCGAACCAGGGGCTTTGTTGCGGTCGGTGGTCGAGTAAAACCCAGCTCATCAGTGGCGGCGTCTCTGACAATTTTGCCACTGGTCTTCAATGCTTGACGCTGACCTCTTGAGAAATTAAGAGAGGCTCAATCGCAAAGGATCTGTGGATCTCTTTCATTTGTGGCCGTTCGATGTCAAACTTCCTCACAGTATTTACTTGACTTCGCAGTATTCCGAAGCCGTACGTTGGCTACAACAAGGACTTGGATTTAGATCTTTCTGAATACGATTTCTTGACTTTAGGGCACGTACAAGATCGCCGGGCTGCCAATTTTTACTTATTTCCTCTAGTGGCGCTACAGTCCAGAGTGCCTCAACCAACACGCCTCTCCAGTTAGCCCGATTTTTGTCTAACTGCCTCCAGTTGCGCAGTCCAAGTTGGTTGAGGTTGAATTATATTCCATTAAAAAAAATGATCACATTTTTACACTCTCAACTTGGCACTTATCCGCTGCTATTATATTTCATACAGAAATAAGACGTAAGACATAATTTTGGGCCAACGAACTACACACTTCAACACCATTTAATCGCGTATCTATCAAAATTTTAGCCTGTAGGCTTTACCTTTTTAAAGTGCAATAAACATCAGGTTTACAATCTCCCAATTATCCAATTACTTATCGCCCCTAAATTCAAAAATAACGTCCATTGACTTTTAAAACTTTATACATCTCTCCCTAAATGATTTCTTTATATTATCGTTAAAAGAAAACGAAGGAAACACCTTTTATCCTTGATAGCCGTCGTCGTCTTCTTTCGCAGTCTAGATAGAATAATTAAAGAAAAACCCATTTACTTGTCGAGTCCTTCGTCTTGTGCGTTTTTTTTTTTTTTTGTATTCGTTTGCCTTTCCTTATTTTTAACGTCTTATTTATGCATCGCAAATGAAATTTGCTTCCACCTTAAATGGCAAAAGAAAAAAAAAAGAAGAGAAAATGAAAAGAACATCGCTTTTGCTATACGCCATACATTTTGCTCCTTCATCGTGGCTCGTCCGCCTTGCTATTTAAGTCGTTTCATTCCTTCGACAGAAATTGTAATTTAACAAATGCCGATGAGTGTAAGTAAGTAAGCCTTGAGGATATTCACTTCTATGGCTTCCTTTGTGGCCGTATATAGTCCTAGTCCCTTCTTGTTCTTGTCGTTGGTTTTATTACACATTTTCTTGACAGACAGTCTGGCAACCATGACTTGTTTATATTATATTCGTATATATGCCCGACGACATACACACAAAAGCCATTTGAAGAAAAGGCGAGGATAAAAATTTATTAGCGCAAAAGAAAGTAATTCGTCCTTTCAATTGCATTGGGGATTATTGATATTACTCTTTGTATCTAGTAGTAGATGTACTATTCCGTAAATGGATGGTAAGCGGATATAGTGTGTTATTTTCCTTCTTTTCTTTTTCTAATTATGTTTGATGGTGGTTCTTTTATTCATACAGACGACAGACGCGCATTGTGTGAACTTCTAAATGTGGTCTTTTATGTAACCACCTGCAATTGTCTCGCTTTGTTGTATAATTTTATTTAAGGAGATATGCTATCTCTTTGAGTGTCGTTTCGTTTTGGCCAAATGTTAAAAGAAGTAATAACATGATTTTCTTTCTTTTCGTTTCAGGTATGTTCAATGGAAGGACTTGATGTTGTTTATGTAGATACTTGTACAAATTGACATTTGTGAGTAATAAAATATTAAGGAGCATGTAAGGAGCAAATACATTTCCCTTTATTACTTAACTGACAAATTGTAAACAAGAAATATAAAAAGATGTAAGTACTTGGGTTTGTTCTTGAGAAATGTGGCTCTTTCAATGGGAGTGTTTATGTCAAGTAAGTGAAGGTGGATTATTTTTTTTTTATTGAAGGCAACGCTCTTAAATGAAACATTTTTGTTTACATGTGAAAAAAAATCATGACTTCCAGGCATGTTAAGCACTTGTGAATATTTTATGAAACTGGCAGCAAAAAAAACAAAAATTTTTACCTCAGATGTCAAATAAAATTCAATGGGCTCTAATAGACACTTACTTCATACCTACCACATTTTGTTGTTTTTCTATCTCGACTGTAAACCACATTAGTTTGACTAACATGCGTTAGAATGAAATTTACATCAAAATCGTGATAGCCACTGTGTTAAGCTTGGTTATGTGCGCAACAGTCTTTAAGAATCTAAAAGGAACTGCTCGCCATAGGGTGTAGTGAAGATCTGAACATGTCTGACATCCATTTTTAGTAAGAAAGTATAGCACTTCTTAATAGTCGAGTCTTTAGATTTCTCTTTTCAATTTTAGGGGCTCAACCGGAGAATCCCTTCATACTACCTTTCGAGGATTTTATTTAATTTTTTTTTTTTTTTTTTGAGCATATTGAGTAAAAATAATTTATAAATAGTTGACGCAGCAGGTCTATAGCCCAAGCTACTTGGAACGATATTCCTTTGTTTGAGCTTATATTTTTGAAACCTATAGTTTTATGCTGTTTCCGAACGATTCTTTACAATTATAGGGGCTCAACCGGAGAACCCCTTCTTACTACCTTCTTCTAATGACTGAATTAAGGAACTATCTCAAAGCAGTTATACTCTCCGATGTTTGTCAGACGTTCACAAGAGGTGACGCTGTGAATAAACCCTTAAAATGTGTAAACAAATGAATTATGTAGTGGAATTGCGCAACTGGCTCAACCAACCACTTGAGAGATCATTGGGATTTTATTAACCGAGATTTCATTGACCGATGCAACCTCTCGCTTGGGCATTCCATATTGTTAGTTTTCGGTGTATTATAATTTTGTATTTATTTTTTTGTGGGTTACTAACCACTGAGCCACTGCGCTTTTTGAGCTTTTTGCCTTTAAGAACTTGGTGTGCCTCCGAAGATGTACCTATTCTAATGAATCTCAGAAATTGAAATGATATAGAAGAATTATTCGCTTTGTTAATTGCTTACATTTAAGAAAGACTCATTAGAGCAGTCATCAGATGAGTTTTTTTTTCGCACAACTGAAAAATTAGTTCGTACAAGTGATTCAAGTTTTCAAGTTGGTTGAGTTTCTGGCCATTAAAGTCTGAATTCCTATAGTGGTGTACATATACATACTAATGAACCCCCTAAATCCAACGTGACTTTCACTGATGAGGAAGGATTTTACTCAGTTTTTGTATGTGCGCAAAGGTATAGACTCTAGAAAAACTGCTCACGTGACATTCGGCTTAGTCATTTTAGATGGAACTAAACCTTTCGATGGTTTATGTTCAATCGTTTGTGGTCTAGGTTAGGTTAGGTTAGAGGGACAGTTTGCAATATATGCAATTTTCATAGAGGCCTATTGTGATTCCCCTTTTATAGTATATGAAGACATGAAACTAACAAAACCATTCGTATCTCTTGATGAATCTTCTAAAATCTGATAGAAGTGTCGTTGCTAGGTCTTGCAAGCCGTCGGATAACCGTGCTCCCATGCAAGAGTAGCGGCGTTCTTGGAGGGCTGGGCAGTGACACAGGAGATGTTTCACAGATTATATTTCCTCTTCATCTCTGTAACTTCTGCAGAAATCATTTGTAAAGATACCTAGTCTTTTGGGCGTGTTTCCAATGATGCAGTGTCTGGTTATTACCCCGACGAGCACTCGAATTTGGTTTCTATCAAATGATGTTAGGATCTTTGACCTTTTAGTGTCAATTGCGGGCTACAAGCTACGAGTTATAGTAGGTACATCCGGAAATGTTGTTACATCGTTCTTTAGCCAAGTTTAAATTGACATTGTCAATAACCCCCTTAGCTGCGCGTAAAGTTGGTCTCTGTTGTCTCTGTTCAGCTAATAGTACGTCCATTATATAGCCTCACATGTCCAGGACCCCAGGAAAAGTGGTGGTCTAATTTGACATAGTAATCGATTTTAGAATATAAAAATCATAGACCTACTGAATCCTTATAGGACTGCACATATAAATTTTCTGTCATAACGCGTCTTGTGGTTGTAAAGATGCCACTGAATATTGGAACCTATGGTGTGTATAAGTTTACCCGTAAATCCCCTCTAGACCACTTTAAAAGCCTTATTCAATTTGATATATAAACGGATACCTTTGGAAGTCGTATCATGTAATGGTGCTTATTGTCAATTTGTTTGAGGTAACTTTTTGTTCTAATTGAATCAAAGCATGAGGATGCGCGCCTAAAATACAAGTCTGTAAGTGTTATATGTACGCCCAAATAAATTCTATCGATTTATTTTGTTATCGCACAACAAATGTGCGCTATAATGTAATTATGTGCGTTTGCTTGCGCTTAAGTATTTTTGTAAGGGGAAACATTGATTTTATGTATATTAAGACCCGTTTCGTTTACGACGAACTTATTGATAGATTGTGTACAATTATTGCACATCGACCCATTTAAAGTGCATGACAAAAAAACCCAACTCAGCACCACCAAGGCACAATGTTGACCTACTCCCAGCGCATGACCCACGAAGCAATAATACAACATGTTACCATCAAGCGGACTCAGCAAAAGGGCAGCATACGACCAAAAGTTGACATTGCAATTATTGACCCGCAATGTATTAATGTTAGTAAGCAAAATTTATGTATAAATAGGAAGTAATTAAAGTAAAATAAATGAGTTGAACTTTAGCAATTAAAGTAAAGACTACTAAACAGCTATCCCCCCACCAGTGGTAAGGTGGCTGTTCATTGGTCCTTCGAGAAACAACGAACTACAAGGAGATTACGGAAGCTGCAAAGCCAGCAGATATTGAAGAAAATAGCAAAAGTCGAACGAGATCAACGCAAGTATGACAGAACTGGAAGAGCTCTTTGAGATACAGAAAGAGAGGGCGGAATGGATTAAGAAAATTGGTGAAAAATACACCAAAGAGCCAATACTACGAAGAACAAAAGAGTTCGTGAGGGAAAGACTAGCAGACCTGGAGTACCAATGGACGGAGTTCAAGGAGACGGACAACAAAATAAAGGCTCACCCGAACTGTACAAACAGGCAACCATATACGGAGTCGAACTTTTATGCAGCTGTGAAGTCTACTGTTGACAACCTAAGGCAGAAATTAGAAACCAAACTAGACGAAATCCTGGAAGAAGAGCAGAAGAGACTCAAGGAAGAAAAGAAGAGACAGATGACGACACAGGGCGCGAGTGACGAGCTAAACACAACAATTAGAAAGGAAAAAGACAACCAAAATCAAGAAGGCGAACTGTCTGGAGAACAAGACAAGAGAATTAGGAGACAAGAAGCCCAAATACAGGCATTTATCAGATCTGTTGGCAGGGTAGAACAAAACGGGCAGGGAACGAAAGCCTATTACCAACATAGCCAACAAGTTCTGCAAAATCAATGGGAAACAATAACAAAGACGCACAGCGATATAGTCGAGCTGACGGAAACAACTTCAAGTGAAAGATACGTTAAAATTTGCACAGAGTACGAACAACTGGAAGAAAAATACAATGAAATAATGGTGAACGTAAAAGAGAAAATAAATGAAATGATCTCTCAAAACAGCACACATCAAGAAGCGATTAGCGACACCACAACAAATCACGAGCTCAAACTACCTACTCTAAAGCTGATGACATTCAATGGAGACTACAGGCAATGGAAATCATTTAACGATCTGTTTGAGCAGGCAATACACAACAACGGAAAACTGGGAAATGCTCAGAAAATGCATTATCTCAAGACCAACATAACAGGAGAGGCGGCAAAAATAATCCAACATCTTCAAATATTGGACTGCAATTACGACAAGGCAAGGGAAATCTTGAGAAATCGGTACGAGAACACCCGACTACTAGTTAATGCACAAATACAAGCATTACTAAATCAAAAAGATAGTCAAATTGAATCCGCAACGCATCTTAGAAGACTACACGATACAACAACAGAGTGCATAAATGCACTGAAAGGCTTAAGCTTGGAGACTGGAAGCTGGGATCCAATTATCGTATTCATACTATCTCAAAAACTGGACAATGAGACAAGAAAAGCGTATGAGCAGTCATTAAAAGACCCAAAGGCGTTACAATCACTAAACGAATTCCTAACGTTTATAGAAAACAAGTTCCATGCTCTTGACAACCTAGAAGGACGGCGGAACAAAACAGAATACCAAAAAGACGAAAGACACATGCAGAAAGCAAATGGAGTAGTCACAAGGAAAAATGTATACAAAAATTATCATTCCACAAGTAACCCTTGTTGCAAGTTATGCAACGAGGAACACCGACTACAGACATGCAGGAGATTTATTCAAATGCCAATTCTGCAAAGGAAAGACGTGGTGCTAACAGAAAAACTGTGCCATAACTGCCTTGGAGGCAACCACGTCACAGCAAATTGTCAGTCACGCAAAGCCTGTCAAAAATGTCAACAACGCCACCACACTCTGCTGCACTCAAACGAGACAACTAATCAGAGGGAGCAGCAACAATCCCATTTCGCATCGGGTATGGAGTGTAACAAGATACTCTTGGCAACAGCAGTAATAAAAACTAACTGGAAAGGATGTGACCACTATTTGAGGGCACTAATAGATCAGGGGTCCCAATCGTCGTTCATTACGGAAGACGCAGTGCAAAGACTGCAGCTGCAAAAAATTCGAGCTGATGCCTCTATTACAGGACTAGGGACAGCAAAAGCAGCAACAGCAACAAGTAAAATTGAGCTAAACATCTCATCAATCTACCCGTCAGACTTCAAAATATGGGGAACATTGTTAGTACTGAACAAACTTACAAAGCCGTTGCCGGACGAATCATTCACGGTACGTGGATGGGATCACGTTAAGCACTTACCGCTAGCCGACCCATCCTTTAACAAAAAGACATCGGTGGACGTATTAATCGGAGCAGATATCTTCCAAGAAATTATTCTTGAAGGCGTCGTAAAGGGAGACGTCGGAACTCCAGTCGCCCAAAACACTCAATTAGGATGGATATTATCAGGAAGTTGTCAACACAAACGAAACGAAGCAACACTATGCCACGTATCCAACGTAGAGTTAAACAACCAACTGAAATCGTTTTGGGAAACGGAAGAGGTACAAGAAGAGAGAGCTACCACAGAAGACAACATGCGATGTGAAGAATACTACAAAACCACACACAAGAGGGATAAAACAGGAAGATACACGGTGCGCATTCCATTCAAAAACGATACAGGTAAATTGGGTAAATCAAAAGACAGAGCATTAGCCCGTCTTCTCCAATTAGAGAAAAAATTTACGCGGGACACTGAGTTACACAAGAACTACACGAAGTTCATGAAAGAATACCTGGAACTTGGACACATGGAGCCAGTAAAATCTACGTCAAACAACGAGATAGTTTACTACATGCCACATCAAGCAGTAATAAAGCCAGATAGCACGACCACCAAAACAAGAGTGGTGTTTGACGCATCATCAAGAACAAGCTCTGGGCTAAGCCTAAATGACACGATGCTTACAGGTCCAGTTTTGCAACAGGATTTATATAGCATTTTGTCGCGTTGGAGAAAACATAAATACGTCTACCGAGCAGTGACAGTGACATACGGAACATCTTCAGCACCGTACTTGGCTATAAAAACATTACAGCAACTGGCCGTAGACGAAGAAAACAACCTTAAGACTGCATCAAAGATAGCACAGCGAGATTTCTACGTAGACGATCTACTATCAGGAGAGGACACATTGGAGGAGGCAAGAAGAGCCCAACATCAAATCATACAGCTAATGCAAAAAGGAGGATTCAAACTCCGCAAATGGTCATCAAATAGAACAACATTACTAAGAGATATAAAACGAGAAGATCAGGAGCAAGGAATATACGAAGTAACAGCATGTGAGGCAATAAAGACATTGGGAATATACTGGAGACCCGACTCCGATACATTCGAGTTTAAAATAAACATGAACCCGTCCACTAAAAACCTTACCAAGAGAATTATTATCTCAGAAATGGCAAGACTTTTCGACCCGCTAGGATGGCTGGCACCTATAATCATTACAGCGAAATTGATTCAACAAGAGCTGTGGTTATCGGGAAAATCTTGGGACGAAAATTTACCAGATGACATATCAAAAAGATGGATGAACTTCAAAGAAAATCTCTACAATATCGAGAGTATTAGCATACCACGATGGAATCAATACGAGACGAAATACCGTATTGAGCTGCATGGTTTCTGCGATGCATCAGAAAAAGCGTATGCTGCCGCAGTCTACAGTAGGGTAATCACTAAAACTGGTGAAGTACTAACGACGTTACTATGCGCGAAAACCAAAGCGGCACCAATCAAACAAATAACACTTCCCAGACTAGAGCTTAATGGAGCAGTGCTTCTGGCCAAACTAATAAAAAAGGCGAAAAAAGCACTACAAATAGAAAACATAGAGACGCATGCTTGGTCGGACTCCACGATAAATCTCGCCTGGATAAAAGGAGGCCCAACTAAATGGAAGAATTTCGTGGCAAACAGGGTTACGGAAATAACAGCAATTCTGAGCGCAGAAAATTGGCACCACGTAAAGGGTACAGAAAACCCAGCAGACTGTGCGTCCAGAGGTATATGTCCCTCTAAACTCAAGGGACACGCATTATGGTGGAACGGGCCAAAATGGCTATCAAAACTAGAAATAACCTACACTGATACTGAACAACAATACACGGACTTAGAAGAACGTAAAGTCAAGACGCAAACATTAACAACATTAAACGAACAAGAACCAGATCGTATTAAAGGGATGTTAGCACAATACAGCACACTGAGGCGACTGACAAGAGTACTTGCCTATTGTAAACGGTTCATTCACAACGCACGAACATCTGAGGATGGTAAACGCCTAGGACCATTAACATGTGATGAAATATGGTCAGCAACAAAAAATATAATAAAAAAGGTACAAGATGAAGAGTTTAGCAAAGAAATCAGACACCTGAAAAGAGGCAAAGAAATCGAAAAGAAGAGCAAACTTCGGTGTCTTAACGCATTCATGGACAAAGACGATATGCTACGCGTAGGAGGACGGTTAACAGAAGCAGATATTCCACCGACGCAGAAACATCCATTCATCATTCCACATTCTGGTCCTCTCACCACTATGCTAATTGAAGATGCTCACAAAACAACACTGCACGGGGGAAACACACTGACACAAGCACACTTACGACAACGCTATTGGATCATCAACGGAGCAAGCGCAGTCAAACAAAGTATTCATAGATGTGCCATATGTTTTCGATTCAAGTCCAAAATTAGCAATCAACTAATGGGAAATCTCCCACAGCCAAGAGTAACTAATAACAGGCCGTTTCTGCATACAGGAGTAGATTACGCAGGACCCATAGATATACGAATGACGAAAGGAAGGGGCAATAAATCCTATAAAGGATATATAGCAATATTTGTATGCTTAGCGACCAAAGCAGTTCACATAGAAGCAGTGAGTGACCTGACCGCAAACGCATTTGTTTCCGCCTTCAAGAGAGTCTGCGCGAGAAGAGGTCATATTGGACACCTCTATAGTGATAATGGAACAAATTTCATAGCTGCTAACAAGATTCTACAGTTGAATGTAAAAGATGCCAAGAAGTGGAATGAAGAAATCTATGATACACTAGCGTCCAATCATACAGAATGGCACTTCATTCCACCAGGATCTCCCCACTTTGGCGGTTTGTGGGAAGCTGGGGTAAAATCGATCAAGCACCATCTCAAGCGAACTATCGGCGAGCACAAATTAACATACGAGGAATTATCAACACTACTAACTCAAATAGAGGCATGTTTGAATTCAAGGCCAATATGCCCACTTTCAAATGACCCAGAGGAGACTGAGGTGATAACACCAGGGCATTTTCTAATCGGCACGGCCCTATTGGCACCACCGGAAAGATGCATGCTAGACAGTGAAATGGGATTACTAACTCGATGGCATCTCTTAGAGCGGATGCAGCAACAATTTTGGAAAAAATGGAGCACTGAGTACTTAGCAACACTTCAACAACGATCCAAGTGGACGAAAACTGTTGGGAATTTAAAGGTTGGAAACATTGTCCTTATCAAGGATGAGCAGCTTCCCCCAACTAAGTGGAAATTGGCAAAGGTAGTAGAAACACACGCTGGGACTGATGGTCTAGTACGAGTGGTAACGGTAGAAACGCACAACAAAACCTATAAGAGACCCGTAACAAAAATTTGTTTGTTACCAATTACCGATAATGACGAGTTTACGAACCTTGACAGAAAAACGAAAGAAATCATGCAAACTCCAGCTACCAAGGTGAAGCCATCGACGAATAGAATTGAAACGTTGAAAAATATACCTAAAACAGTATCAAGTCACCACATCCAAGTAACGGTCGAGGAGTATAGAAGCACCAAGAGGAATAAAATTAGACCTACTAACATTCCGTCGAGACCACCTATCGAAGAGCTAATAGGACGTCATCAAGAGAGGAAGCGGCCACATGAATCCAATAAACAGCATGATAGCAGAATAAAACGAGTAGCCCTTCCATCACTGTTACTATCTATAGCGCTCGTGATAGTAGCCCTGCCACATCAAGGATCCACACAAATTACAACAACGCCCTTCAAACATCGGCCTGGTATATATTTTGAGAAGATTGGCAACGTCAATTTAGTAACAAATGAGTGGAAAATTCTAGTATATTATGACTTGGGAAATTATTGGCGCGAATACAGAGGATTTAAAGAACTCATCAACGGACTAAACGATTTCTGTAAGAGGAAAAACACGGACGGCTTTAAGAAATACACTCAGTGCATAAAAATAGCAAATCAATTCGATCACCAGCTAAGTATAATAAAGAACAACAATAATCTACTTCTAAAACAAGGTGTCGGAAAGGAGCCAGAGGCTAGGGCCAAACGATCCCCCTTTGATTTCGTAGGTATGGTAGCAAACAAACTATTCGGAGTTTTGGACGAAGACTTTGCTCAGCAATACGAAAACCAAATACAGTCATTTAAGGAAAATGAAAAACATCTACTTGGTATGGTCAAAAATCAGACATCAATCATAGAATCAACAAAAAACATTCTACAAAAAGACACTGAAGTAATAACCCAGCAGTTAGAAATATTTCATACTCATCTCGAAAACCTAGCAAACGATGTATTAGCAGCCAATGAAGATTGCAATGCCAAAGTAGAATTCTTATCACTATCAACATTCGCCACGCTAGCAATGCTCAACTACCAACAAGCCCAGAATGCTCTGATCGATGTCTTGATCGATATACACCATGGGAAAATGAATCCGCTCATACTAACGCCAGATCAGCTTCACTCACAACTAACCACTATAAGGAATCATCTGCCGCCACAATTAGCCATCGCAGGAGATGCGTCACAGCCGAACTTATTACAGTTTTTCAAGCTTCTTACTGTGAAGGGCAGAGTAATGCAACAAAACGTTGTATTTGAGATAACGATACCCTTGGCGAATATAGAGGATTATGAGATCTTTAAGGTGATACCTGTACCAACTGTTCATCAAAAGGAATACATATTCATCGAACCATCAGCTGACTACTTAGTAGTAAACCTGCTTCGAGAAGCGTACTACACAATAACAAAAGACGAATTAATAAGATGTATTCAGAATAATGACAAATACATATGCCACCAACAGCATCCAACATACAATAGAAGATCAAACATAAGCAGGTGCGAAATGGAACTATTGACACATGCAGACGAAATCTCACCATTTTGTACACTACGAAGTATGGAGCCACATCCTGTATGGATTCAGCTAAACAACGCAAATAAATGGATCTACGTGTTGGAAAAGGAGTACACTATCAATATAATTTGTGGACAGAAGATTTTCGAAACCACACTTAAAGACGACGGAATACTAACAATAGAACCTAATTGCATTGTCAAGCAAGACACCATGACAATCTTATCCAAGAATAAGATTTCCAGTCGTGTTAATACGTCATTCATCCCATCTGTTAATATTTCACACATATTATTAAATACTACAAGAAATAAAGCAAACATAATCCCAAGGATGAGTCTCAAAATTGACCATGATAATCTCAACGCAGTAAGTCAATGGATCGAAGACTTAAAAAAGCACGAGCAACTACCGGGGAATACAACACCACACGACATCCACCACAATATCACTTATGCCGTAATGTTAGTATTTGCCGTAAGCACTATTGGTTACATCGTCTGGCGACGCCGCCGCAAGATCAGCGCAGGGGAACAGCAAGAAACAGAAGCACAACCACAACCAGCTAGAAGACATCTCACGGTAGCCGATTTCAGTGTTTAATTGGCGCGGCAGAATGTACAATTATTGCACATCGACCCATTTAAAGTGCATGACAAAAAAACCCAACTCAGCACCACCAAGGCACAATGTTGACCTACTCCCAGCGCATGACCCACGAAGCAATAATACAACATGTTACCATCAAGCGGACTCAGCAAAAGGGCAGCATACGACCAAAAGTTGACATTGCAATTATTGACCCGCAATGTATTAATGTTAGTAAGCAAAATTTATGTATAAATAGGAAGTAATTAAAGTAAAATAAATGAGTTGAACTTTAGCAATTAAAGTAAAGACTACTAAACAGCTATCCCCCCACCAGTGGTAAGGTGGCTGTTCAGATTGGCATTAAATTTTGATGATTATTCGATGTCAAGTCAGAATTAATAAAGGTTTTTGGCAGTGCGGCTAGAAATTTTTTTTAGTGCAATTTTTTTCGTCATAGAATACTGCTTTAGAAGTTGATGGGCTATCGAACAAAGTTGACCTAATTTTATCTAAAGATCTTTTCCGTGCTAGTCATCATATTAAACACGCTTACGCTTTATACACTATACTAGCGTAGAAACAAATAAATAAATAGTTGGCGCAACAGGCGTGTAGACATAGACACCCTAGGGCTAGCTTCTCGCAACCATTCGTTTGTGTGAGTTTTTATTTTTGGGATGAATGGAAGGGACCTTCAATTCTTCAATTTTATGCCGAGTACAAACTGAACTGAATTAAGAAGCTTTTTCAGGTAAGTATTAGTAGGTACTCTCGGAAGTTTGCCAACTATCGCGAGAGGTGGCGCTGTGGAAAAAACCTTAAAATGTAATTTGTATTTTTTCCGGGGATCGGACCTGGCCCTGGGACTCCTCGCGTAGAAGTTCAGCAAACTATCCGCTGAGCCATGAAATACTGCTGCTTCTTGGTTCCTTAACTTACTTTCCTCATAAAAAAATTCGTTACTGGATTCTTTTTTTTAAATATACAGTTACACATCCTTGTGTTCAAGTATATTCTTTCTTAACACAAGTTTGTAGCAAACAAAATTATCATCTCAAAAAAGAAATGCCGAAAAGATGACAGTTAAAAAGTCACGACTTGAGTTTATGCGCACACTAGTGTGCGTTTATAAATTCTAATTATAATATGAGTGTCTCCATCCAAAAGAGTGCGCCTGTGTTAATTGCCAAACACCAGTCAATTGTTGTCAAAATTTTGCAATTTCTCTTGATTCGATTGGAAGCAGTACCTTGCTTGAAATTACCCCCTAAAATACGACTTGTATTGCACATATTCACATAAAAAAATTCCCAAACACGCACTATCTCTGTTACCGCATCATACGAGTATCATACCTATCCTAATCTCTTTCCATATACAAAATAATAAAAATCCAACCAGTTAAGATGTGTTGTCTGCTCAATCCCATAAAGTTTATGAATACAACAACTTCAGGGCTACACAATCAAGTTGCTGTCACCGATTCATCCCTAATGAACTTATCAGTTCATCTTAAAGTATTTGAGTGCTCAATCTGTCATTTAAATCCGAAGGAAAACCCTTTCACTATACAATGGCGATAGGATTTTCGAATCCAATTTCGTTTGACAGTATCGCGGCTTCTATTGACAAATCACGTGATTTATATGGCAATCGTTTTCCCCCAAATTTAACTGTCGTATGCGGATACCAGACACGGAATGTATTATTGATTTGACAACTTAACCCGCGCGCCCAAGAAATTAACAAACTTTTTCGAATCGAATTGAATAAATTGAAATATTGTGACATCGTGTTGGTGTATAGAATTGACAGTCTCAGACAACATTGACTGTAAAGCTTGCAATTTGTGGAAAAACTTTAAAGGACGAGAACCACATTGTATTATGGACAGCGGTGAAAACAACTTCGACTTGTTGTTGTTCATTTTGTGCATACAAGTTTCTTGGTATTGTGCCTGACAGTCCATGGACGGTGCACAGGAAGGAAATTTTATTCGGAGCGACATGACACAAGAGGAACTCCATTCCGATGTGAATCCCTTTGGGAGACCAATTCGCAGCTCGAGTGCAATGGCACGTTACACACTTCTTGTGAAATATGTATTCCCCCCAAAAAAAAAAGAAGTATAGTATTCTTTTGTCTTCTTCTTGTCCTTTTCACGTCTGTTGCTTTTTTTTTTTTTTTTTGTTAAGTCAATTCATTTGGAACGAATTTTTGACACAATACTCAAACTTTTGGAATTTTTCGTTGAAATGTTTCGGTGGGAGATTGTTTTTCTTGTATTTCGTTCGCCTTTTTTCATGGTGCGGATATTTCTTGGTAATTGTGGCAGAGTGTGAATTTGCATAATGATTGTCTGTGTGTGACTTGCATAAGAGCACACGCAACGAGGATAAGTGTTTTGAATGTCAATGTACAGAGACAGAGAGATGTTGGATAGGGAATTCTTTAGGATCAAGTTACACTTTTGTTTTGGGGATATGTATAAGATTATTGTCACGCGGAATTCGTATTTTATTTTACCTGCGTGAACAAAGGTTTATGACATTTGTATATGCGTGATCAAAGTGAAAATTGCCGCCAATGAGGACGGAATCTTTATTTAACACTTTTGTATAAGCTGAAGGAGTGTCAAAGGTTCATTGAAAGATAAATAAGGTTATCTTATGACCTACGAGAGGTTCCTGGAAGTTATGGAAGTCGTGCGCTTTTGACAAATTGTTGAACTCAATGCGAGATGAGTTTTCATCTTTATTGGGAATTGTGTTCGTGAATTGAATGTGTAAAATGTTGTCAAAAATATGGATGGATGAAGATGTGACAAATAAATTGTCAGTAAATTTTAAAATAATGAACTTATTTATCACCCTTCCGAGAAAAATAAAAACAAGTCGAAATCAGGCTTAGATAGTTTGGTATTTTATTTCGTTTCTGGGGCTGTACTGTCTTATTGATAACAAGGCTTTTACCAGGCCTGCGCGACATCATGTGGAGTTTCAGCTCCCTACAAGCCGAGCCACTGAAATTTCCGCCATTGGATCACTGGGGCTATAGGTTCCGCTTCTGAGTTCGTTCTTAGATAAAGTTGTTCGTTTTCGTTAAGAACACGATTCGGCCAATAAATTCTTAAAACGTGTCGGAGGAATTTAAAATGATTGACGATGACGGTTTGCTCTGGTGACCGCCATGTTCCTTTGTAACATTACGTCCCACAGCAAAGTGAATTAGCCTAAGTCCGTTTCCAGACGTGGTGTCGTGTTAGGCTGTGCTTTCTGATTGTGCTACCAAAGATGTCCTTCTTTCCTATTTTGGCGTTAAAATCACCTAAGACGATTTTAACGTCGTACTTAGGATATTGCTCATATGTTTTGTCGAGGAGCTCGTATAGAAGCATTCTTTGGTAGCATCGTCTTTATCTTTTGTGGGGGCGTGAGCGCATATTAGGCTGATGTTGGCGAATTTAGCCTTGATGCGGATTAGTTGTAAGGCGTTCCCTAACGTGTCGAAAGCTCAAGACTTCTTTCCTAAACGAATCCACATCCAAATAGTCGCTGCTTCTGTTCTCAGTAGCAATCACCGTAATACATGTCACAGTTTTTAATCCTTCTTTTGCCGGGCCCATAGCACCTCACTTTCTGGATCGCGGTGATGTCTGCATTGTAGAAGTCTAGGGCGGTGCAGGCAAATAAGTCCCCGGGAGCTAAGTGCACCGCCTAGGGCCTCCGCTAATTGTTTGGCTGCACGCGGTCTGTTCAGGGTTCGAACATTCCAAGTGCAGATCCGAAAGTCATTGTCCTTATTTCGTTTTGCAGGGTCGACATCAGTAAATCCACCATCCATATCCGAGGCTTTTCGTTGCTTCGTAACATGTGATTTTTCCGTAGTTAGGTAGTTAACCAGGCCCTAAGTTGACCCTAGGACAGCGGGTCGGATACTCCGTTGTCAGTAACCCACTTCGGGGATATGAGTGCTGCCGTTCATCCGCTTCAGCACTCTGACTAGTGCTGAAAAATTCTTACTGACCTTTGTTCCAAATATGTCAGAGTAGCTTATGCAAGGTATCTTCCCTCTCGACTGTTGACAACACCGTTGATTCAATCTTGTGGATTCATCCGCTGTATGTCCTCTTTCTCAGGGGCTCATGCAAGACCTCTAAAACTCGTTCAGTCAGTCATTCCGACAGAGCATTATAGTGTTGCTATTTTCTTCGTGTTCAACACTCGCGGTTATAAGTTTAGCAAGTCAAGCCCGGTAGTGCGAGATCAGTACACGATGGCTCGATGAACTGAATTTAGCTTGAGTCGTAAATGAAAATTCAATGAAAATTCCTTCGCTGAACTCATAAAATTCACTACTTTCATTGTGCACAATTTTTTTTTTTCCTTTACTCCCACTCCACTCACCAAAAGAGTGACTAATCCACGTTAAATCGCAAAATCATTGACTCTATAGCATACCCGGTATTGAAGTGCCAATTCACCCTAACATCTCAGATTAACTGGCATTAATTTAGGGTTTATTAAACAACTGGTTACCAATATTGACCACGCACCGCACTGAAACTTGAACAGCCAAAAGCCGCCTTATCTTGATACTTGTCCTCATTTTTGGTTGAGAACTTGTTGAAAGTTAAAAGAACCCCTTATGCGACGAAGAACCCCAGGGGACATTTTGCAACCATATGCTCATAAACTTTTATATAAAATCACCCCTAAAATAGATTCATAAGTTCCATTTGTACTCATCCTCCCCTGGTTTGGGCACATATGATGACATGTTACTTTAAATATTTAAAGTAAACTCGCCTGTGTATTGGGCAGAGAAATATGCTTTAAACTTTGTTCCGCCCAGGGATAAAACAAAAAGAGGGAGAACGAAAGACGAGAAATGTTGTGGTTTCCTTTTAAGACTCACCATAAGAGGAAGGTTTTCTTCTTTGTGCAGTTTGTCATAATAAAAATGTCCTTGATGTGGATTTTAGGTTAAGAAATAGCCTGTTCTAACCAAAAGAGCTCATGCCTAATATTTGCCTTCAATCACGAGAGGGAAAGAGGGTGGCAGCAATTCTCTTCCATCTCTCTTGGTCAGCAGCTAGATATTTCAACGATTTTCTTTTTGCAGGTGCTGCTGACTATCAATCTCCACTTTGTTCGAGATTTTCCAAATCTGGCAGTGCACTGAGGATTCCATTCGAAAGACGGCTTCGGAATGCTGTCATTTGGTTTCCTAAGTGTGACAAATTCAGCGTAATTAACTCTTGCCCCATATCGGTATCTAAAAGCTTCTAAGTCGTTTTACGCCACAATTGCTGGATGGGTATGATATGCGGCCAACGAACTTGAGAATATATCTCAGGTGCCAGTTAATCTGAGATGTTAGGATGAATTGGCACTTCAATACCGGGTATGCTATAGTCAATGATTTTGCGGTTAGCTGGGCTGGGCTTTCCGCAAAAGCCGGTACCTTTCTCGTGATGTTTTCAGAGACTTTCCAGGCTTCAGAGTCATACAATAGAAGGATTTCGAAGTCTCAACTGGGATTTGATTGGAATCCCACATTGCAGACAGGATATCATCAATGGCAGCTCGAGCTTCATTTATTCTCCTAGCATAGACCGGCCCATTCTTCATTCACTTGCAGTAGTACATGTATCCCCGCTTTTTAAACTGATTGTTAAGGGCTAGGAACGCTCATATTGGAGATGTTTTCAAAAAACTACAGCCTTATTTGTAGTATACGCCAACAACTTGGCCGCTAAAGTCTCATCCCTACATCACAGACCTAGAGGGATCACATTGGAAGCTACCTCTGAATGTATCTGTATATATCTACAGATCTCTCTAGGCCGTCTAAGAATCAGTTCAGAATATATCTGTCCTTAGAAAGGTCCTCAATTCAGTCATTCAGAAATGGCGTAAGATTGTAGGTCCCTTACATCCGTTCCGTTACAAAAATATAACTTTTACAAACGATTGACAGCGAGAAGCTAGAATCCCAGCCGCCTCGAACATGGGACATGACGACAAGTGAGACCGAATCTTAGACAGTCGGGATGCTGGTATGCGAGATCCTACGGACCCTCTTTATCAAGAGAGCTAGTACCACCCTCAACGGATTGCATTACCTCCGAGATTATACTTTTCAAAAAACACTTTGAGTTAGAATTCCCTTCAAGATTAGACTGGACGGACGGGTGAACAGGGACCTGAACTTAACAATCTACACGGACGGTTCACACATTTGCGCAGTCTCTGAGCATCTCAAAATCCTTAAGGCTCCCGGACTCACCCAGTGTGTTTCAGGCGGAAATACTTGCTATCCGTGAAGCCTGTCGCCTAATCAAACTACACACGGACATAGTTCCAAGGCAAAAGATAGACATATTCATTGACAGTCAAGCTGCGATCAAGGCTATCGTCTCAGTCAATATAACCTCAAAATTAGTAATTAGAATGTCGAGAGTAGCTGGCCCCGCTTCAGTTCAGTATTACCCTGATCTAGGTTCAAGCCCATAGCAACGTTTATAGAAACGAACAGGCTGACGAACTGGCCAGGCGAGGTTCGAGCCCCCACTGCTCACTTGCCGAATCGATCCACATTCCAATAGGATCAGTCAAAGCAAAAATTTCCGAAGAATCCCTATCGAAAGCCAATCTCAGTTGGAATAGGCTAACAAAATGCATCATATGCAGAAGGATGTGACCAAATTATAGCAGGGAAAAAACAACCCAGCTCCTGAGTAAAACACGTAAAGATATAAGCCAGGACAACCGCGATTACCAAAGGCCACTGGCCTGTAGACCATGCAGTCAGATTAGGCATCCCGCATCCCACATAATACATATCTACTGTCGCAGTTGTAACGACGCAAAAAGAAACCCTCATTCACTACCAATGCGTTTGTCCGGCACTAGCTAGGACTAGACAGCGAGCTCTGGGTAAACCCTTCTTCACATCCCTCGAGGAAGTTTCGAAGAATAGTATCAAAGAACTTATAACCTTTTTAAATTCCACAGGTTGGATCTAAACTCTCCACTTCGATAAACTTTACCAACCAGGTCAAATGAGTTGTGGTAACAAAACGGCACTTAGTGCTACTTGGGTTTTCCAATAAACCGCCACACCTACCTACCGAGACCGAATCTCCATTTCAAAGACTCAAAATGTCATTGTATAAACTAATTGAAGCAGCCTCCCTAACCACAAGGTCTCTTCAAAAATCGCGGCCTTTGGCTAACTGCCAAAAAAAAATCCTCCATTTTTTTGAACAGTGATCGATGTCATTGTACAGATTTCTCTGTTAAAGATTCTTTTCGGGACCGAAAACCACTCGAGGAACTTTGCAGTCAAAACGACCCAAGAATACCCTCATCCGCCTTCGCTATCGTCCATAATTCTGCCACTTAAAGCCGGACTGGGATGAAGCTCTTGTATAAAGAGTTTCCTCTTGCCTTTTTAGGGCAAACAAATTTTTAAGTTCATAAGTATCCATTTATTCCAATAATGACTGAAAAATACGCCAACTTCAATGTATAAATAACGCGACATTATTCCCACTTGCGGTATATCAAATTGCCAAAATCAATGACCTGATACATTATGTAAGGCCCCTCTTGACTTGGCCTAATGAGATATGAGCCAAAACAATGCAAATCAACCGCGTGTATGCACGCAACTAACTATGGTTTAACATTTAACTAAAAGCCACTTATCCGCCTCCCAGTTTGGTAAACCTGACCACAACAATTCTCCGTTTGTCAGCGTCATCCGCCCGTCCCGTCCGTCTTTGGTGCGAAAGACGACAACGATGTTGATGTGGTTGCCTGTTGCTCAGACATCTGCACCCTGATGTTTGTGATGCGGTTTTTTTTGCTGAAAATCGTCTGCGCGTTCATTGTCCTTGCACACAGAGGATATTCTTCTTCGTGGTCTTCTTTGTTGGTTGTGGTCAGTGCGTTCTTGTTATCGAAAAAAAAAGAAATACTTCAAACCAGAGTTGCATTTTCCAAGAACTCCAACTATCATCAATCGACCGGTTCTTCGTGCTGCAGAATTGCGTAAGTCTCCGATCCTTATTAGGCATTTCACTTTTAACCAAACCATTCCTGTTGCACTGATTGGATTCCATTCGATTGGACTAGACTGTTCGACATTGCTTCCCTTCTTGTTACCGTAAATTAATTTGCAAATATGAAATCGAAATCACGTACGGTCCGGCAAATCGCAATAATTCTTACCTTCGGGATTTGACTGGTTGACTGGTGACTATACGGTATGGTTACAGCGGTCCATTCAACAAGCCATCTCGCAGATAACCAGCATCGATCGGACGGACATAGATTTATCAATGTCGATGACAGCAGCAGTTGCACTGCTCTCTGGTTTTTGTTTGGTATGAATATCCTCCGGCTGGAAATGCAGTCCAACTTCAATGGCGAGCACAAGATTGGGCTTATATGTATAGACGCGGTGCGCCGGAACTCCTTCGGTCCGGTCGGTGGTGGTGTCTGTCGCGCCACAACACACACTCTATTGTCCAACTGGGGGCGCTATACTGTCAATCGAAATCGGTTTCGATTCGATTACACGGTGCAATGCACCGGACTTCAGTGTACGGCTTACGAGTAGTTCGTGGGAGATGATCATTAAACTTGTTGCGAAAATTTCTTCAGATTGGCGGTTGTTCTATTTTTTTTTTAATTAAATGAAAACGGAGGGAGGACAACCGTAGACAGTGGTAAACAAGAAATGAAGGAAAGAAAATTTGCTGACATTCTTTTCGTGTTTGCCGGCTAATTGATTGGGCAGACCTTATTATTTATGAGTCGCGAGCTGAATGGCATTGTTGGACTGACTGGCTATGTGGAGCCGGGTGGGTAGCGGTATAGGCCACCAAGGGACATGGAAGACTGAAGTGGAGATATCTAGGCAATTAAGGTAATTTTATGATTAAAAGTGGATTTCTTTCCTTCTCTTGGTATCAAACGACAACGACAAGTTTTTCTAGGCGGTTATGGTTATTTATAGGCATTAAAATCTGGACTGGTATTCTGGGAAATTAAACTTGTAATTGGATTGTGGAAAAATGCGGTGAATCAGTGTTTATTGGGGGGGACACTTGAACGCTTTTTTTTCTGCTCTTTTGTAGGTGTGGATTGGCTTCTGAATTGAGAGTGCTTAGGAGCAAGTGGCACTTGGTTGTGTCTTGTACCGGGTGGGAGCTGGGAGAGTTTATTTTGAACATCAAGTTAAACACTTCTAGTGACTTTATAGACTCTCAAGCGGGCATCTTTGTTTGACCTACTTTGGTTGAGAAAACAATTGTGTTGTCGTATGTTTTTGAATTGTGGATAATTGAAGGCAATTACAAGAATTGTCCCTTTTGCTGCTATTACACTATTCTTAGTGTTACCTCATAAAAAGTGCACCCTCTTTGATGTAACTGTTTTTAAAGCAGGAGAATTGTCCAGTCCAAATACTCAGATTTGGTCGACATTTTTTATTTTGTAAGGCAGACCTTAACATTTTTTTAGTGGCATATACGTTGATCAACAATGTGCTGCAACAGAAAACTCAGCCCGTCTAAATATTTGATGAAGGTGTTTGTTGTATTGCGACTAGTTTGTCTATGGTACCCCCTACTTATCTACACCTTGGAGAGGTATGTTCCCTCATAAGAGTTGCACTCGCTTAAAGATTCCTTTCGGACGATCGGGCGAGTTCTTTTTTTTTACGTATCGGCGGAAATCCGACCTATAGCTCTCTCTAATCCAGTTGCCTTTGCTGGCTTCAGTGAGGGTATTTCGTTATCTGATGTGTACAATGTACATTGATATTTGCCCAAATATTTCAGTTTTTTTGCGGGTCAAATGCCCATAGGATCCCAGCACATGTTCTGGAATTTCACTGGACACAGAGACATTCTTCAGAGATACCTAGTTTCCCGAGGTGGTACTTAAGTCTAAAATGTCCTATTAGAAAGTCCGTTAAGATACGAAGGTTATTCGTGCTATATGCTAGCAGCTTGGCTATTTATAAAATGCAACGTCGGTGTGTTCGTTTCTCCATAACTCGAGAACCATTCGCCTGATTTTTAATGATTTTTATTCTGATTTATAGATGAGTGGCCAAATTAGGCCGTAGGATGGGTAAGAATTGTTCAGGAGTAAAGAGGTCGCGGGGAGTAGGGGGGGTCTCACGAACCGTTAGCCATATGAACTTGAAAATTTGTATGTTGATAGATAAGCCAAAATTATTCCATGCCTCATTTATTGTTTTTCGAAATTTGTCCTATAAGGGTTTGAAAAAATGGGGTACAACTTTTCTATTTCGGCTTTACTTAATACACTTAACTTGCCAACTCTGGAACTATTTGCTTTAGACACATATCTATGGAATAGATATAAGTCGGAAAGGTGTTGGTAATTTTGCATATGACTTCAAAATATTTGGTTCTAGGTCCGAATACTCCTAGTCCACATCTCTCGTCAGTTCTTGACCCATTTGATTACCACTTTTTTATGTGATTGCTCTGTTTGTGGATTGTGAATTGATTGTCACAACTCTTGCTGTTGCTGAATTTGTTAACAAAGTAGTTTTGGAATATTAAATCTTTAGATACTATCGTCTTTGCTGCGCCGGGACTATAGTATTTTTTTAGTAGTGCATCGAATTCCTTCGATTCAGTCTTGCACATTCCTAAACCAAAGGAGTCAGTTCCAGTAGTTCCTCCATGGCTGGAGTTTTGCAAGTTCTCATAGTTTTTGCTCTATATAGAACGTCCTCCAACCTACAGTGCTTTCTGTGGGCAATTCAGGTATTCTTTAAAGTAGAGCCCGTTTCCGTTCAATTCCATAATTTACTCGCCGACTTATATAGACTGCTTCCTTCTTACTGTCTACCAATATTCTAAACCTGCTCTTTATTCCTCAGACACTTCGACTATCGTTTTTTGTACAGTTGACGTTACTCTGCAATAATATGTTTCCGCGGGTTGAACCTTGGACCAGTATTATTTTCCATAGAACTAGGCCTAGCACTGAACCTTACGTAACCACTCCCGTGTTTTTATACCCGGTACCACGTTGTGGTGAGGGTATATTCACTTTGACATTCCATTTGTAACGCACATAAGGAGGCGTTGTAGGTATGACAAACTGTATATATTATTGATCAGCCTCACTTTCTTAGTCGATCTAGCTGTCTGTTTGTCTGTCTGTCTGTCTGCGTGTCTGTCCGTCCGCACGATTACGACCGTAATTTAAGAGCTATCGACTTGAAATCTGGTACGTAAGCTTTTATCCACCAAACTGAGGCTAAGTTCGAAGATGAGCAAGATCGGATGAAAACTACTACTACCTCTCATACAAAATATATAGCTATTTGATGTTAAAAATTAAATTTAAATAGCTACAGTAAAGATAGCAAGTTTAAACTTTGAACATATTGTTTTAATAATATTTAAAATTTATTGACAAAAAATGAGCTTGGTCGAATAAAAACTACTCGTACCTCCCATATAAATATATAATTTTTTAATATGTACTAAAATATTTTTTTATTTTTACAATAATTTAGTACCGGGTATTTGAGCGTCGGCATAGTCGAAGATAATTATCTTACTGCTTTTATCTGGCATATGTGTTAAAAAAACTGTTTGGCGGGATGGAAGGGACCTACAGTTTTATGCCGAATCCGAACTACTGAATTAAACAGTTTTCTCTTCAGGTGGGACTCGTGCCTGAGACCTAACCACACTAATCAATGAGCCACTGTTGATGGTTTTGTGCCGTGCATGTTGCTCCTGTCGGATGCGGATCTGTTGAATGCATTTTTGATACAGTGTTATAACAGGACAGAACTTCCCTCTTAACCATCACTCCTTCAGGCTCAATGACTTCCACCGCTACCGCTCCTTGGTGGCTTGCTTCTCTCCAATGTCAATTCGTTCAAAGTTTCTTTTCACGTACGGCACTATTCCCAACTTATGTCAAACTAAAGTTGAGATAGCAGAAATATCTTTCTGAATTTCAAATGGGAAGCCAATTTTCAGGAGTCAATGAGACTGAAGCCTATGTTTGTCTGGCCTGTTCTTAAAAAACAAGTTCCGTCTTTCGATTCGGCCAATTATTGTTAACCAAATTTCACTTAATACACTTTCAACTGCGAAAATAGACACTACCTTAAAATAATCGATTCATCGCGTAACCCGTATCAGTAGTAATTGAAAAATTAATTTTATTCCAAAGAATCCACCGGGTAATGGGTTTTTTTTTCAATCCCCCAGATACATTTCAATCGGTTTTTTGTGTTTATTACCTACATCGCATTTATATGAGAAAACATTGATCCAGTTACAGTTCACTGACTCGCTCTTTCGCGCTTACTCTGGTAATTAACTCGGATCAAAAAAAAAATTTAAGAAAACGGAGCAAACATGAATGCATACCACCATCCTATACCAACCGCGGTACTTTTTTTTTTTTCTCTCTGGTATTTTATGCGAAAGATATTCTAATTTTAGTTGCTCCCGTGGGTAGGCTTTAAGTGGCATGAAAAGCCGGGAAAACAACTGTTATCGGAATTCGCCTGATTTTTTTCTCCTCTGCACTATGTGCACAAATTATTTGCAGTTACATAGATTCTCCCCTATCGATGTTTATCGATGCCATTTCAAGAGATCTGTGTAATATTTCATCGATGGTTGCACCAAGAGCAGCATCAGCAGCAGCAGGAGCAGCAGCCAGTGAAAAAAGGTGTCGACTTGTCGCCTAAGATGTTTGTCTGCGGTTTAATGATGTTGATCGAAGGTGACACGAAGAGAGCATGCCACAGTGATGAGAGGGCGTGTTGGGAGGTGGTGCTGGTGCGGCGCACATAAAATGTAAATCCACTCAAAGATAAACAAACAAAATGAATGCACCAAGTTTGCAGATAGAAATGTTCGAGTTGTTTAAGCCCTAAGAAAATACACATATCAATTGGTAGTGGCAATGGCAAGTGGCAAGCCAACTACCGTATCTATAGGTACACTCTCAATTGCCCCATGTTGGGGAATATAAGTGTGTAGTGTCTCAGCGCCAGGATCTGTGACGCCTTGTGTGTGACACCTGAGTAGGAAGCACAAATTCGTTGGCTTGGCTAGGCTAGAGTTGTGAATATTTGTGTGTAATTATTATCATTATTGTTTCTATGATTGGGATTGGGTAAATGAGTGGACCGTAGTTGCATCATGCGTGACTTGTTTCAGTAGTATCTTGGGGTGTATCTCACAAAATAATTTATGAGTATTCATTCGAGTTGGTGGTATCGAATTATATCTGCTGGTGCTGCTTAAGTTTGACAGCTCATTTGAATGGCAAATTTACCTAAAACCAAAGATATACATATCTGTATCGTACACGCTGTGGGAATGGTCATTATTCAACAGGAGTTATATGAAAGTGACAATGATGATGGATTGATAGGTGGGGAGTCTTGTTTTGTTTACAGTGCGGTTCACAACAGGTAATTTGAGGTGAATGCACACTTTGTTGTCCTGCGGTTAGTAACCAAGAATAATCACATCAAATTCACATACCTAGTACTCACATAGTCCCTGAGGCTTGAGGCTTGTGTTTGGGGTGAAAGGATTTGCTGCAATTTTTTACATAATGAAACATGAGATGCAGATGTGGGTTGAGTTACATCAACAGTAGTTGCATAAAAGAGTAGGTTGAATTCAAATGGGTTACAATGCGGCTGTTAGTGAGGTGAGAAGTAAGCGCACATTTTCTGGTGTCAGCTCAGAACAAAGAAGCATTTACCCAAATTCGTTCCTTCTAGGAAAATGCTAACCAGCTACCTTTAAAACAATGTGTTGATGGTGGTAGTTGGTTGAAGTGAATGCATCAAATAGCATCTTCAAGGGCGGACGTCAGTTGAAATTCGTGTTAGCTGGTAGATACATATATACATATTATTTTTGTAGTTTGCCCTCGAATTGAGAAGCACAATGTACATTTTTTGATCCATAAACCTATTGGGTGTTCTACATCAACTGTCCATAATTTTTCAAAGCAAGTCGGTTGATGTTCAGTTCCAACTGTGCGCACTAGCTACGTTTGTCTGCTCCGTGTTGGTCTTTTGACATGCAATCGACCTTTACAAATTTCCAGTTGGACACTATAGAAAATATTTGTTAGTATCGCTTAGATGCTACGAGTAGGTATACACAAGTGGAGGAGTTACTGGTAACGTTTGTTACCTTTGTTGATGAGAGAAAAACTATTCGTCTTGTACTCATATAAAGCCAAAGCCACTCTACGCGGCGGCCATTCTTTAGACCAATGTTGACATTCTTCCTCTGATATTCTTGTACAATTGTGATAGAAGTGCCTGTGGAATCAAGGAAAATTTCTATTATTTTTCTATTAAAATTCTGTAAAAAAACGAAACGAAAAAGAGAAAAACGCTTTCGCTTTTCAAAAAACGAAAGAAATCATACGAAAGCTAAAGTTTGCTTCATGCCCTTTCGTTTTTTTTTTTTCGTCATCGTAAACGTTTTAGAAGAAGCGTAGTTGAAATTGCATACTTTTAAGGTAATTTTCACAGTTCGAGAAATTTTCGTTTTTAACTGAAGCAACTAAAAAAATTATGATTGTTTTGATTAATTTGTGCAGTTTTTCCACACAAAATAGCTAAGAGCCATATTGAAGACACACAGATTTTATGCAGTGCAAACCATTACTTCAAATGTTTCTTTCTTTTTAACACCTAAATTGTTAGATATACCCGCAAATGGGACTTAACTGTTGAAATAATAAAAGAAATAAATAAACGTCAATGAAAAAGCTGTTGTTGTTTTCCTTTCGCACGAAACGAAAATGAGGGCGTCCAAGAATCTAGTTTAGTAAGTTTGACAGCTCTATGTCAAGTCAAGAATTTCTCGACTTAGTACTAAGTTGACGTCTATCAGTGTCAACATGTGTCTGAAGAACTTAGTTTTGACATTTCTATTGGGTTATCGGAGAGCATGGGAGAGCGAAGTTTGACATTTCGATTGCACTGACGTGTAGAGCTCCATCAAAAACTCGGAATCCAGGAGATTATAAAAAATATTAAATTGTCAATAAGTGACATACCGACAATTGAAGTTAGTTTTCCGTTCGTAAATTTAAATCCAGACAGTTCAAGTCGACTTACGATGACTAGATTCTTGAATGCGGCCAATGTATTTGGTTTTTGCAGTTACATAAAGTAAAAAAAAAAATAGAATGAAAACGTCAAGTAAATAGCTTTCGTTTTTTTTTCTTTCGCGCAAAAGAAAATTCCTTTGGTTTTCGAAGTTACATGAAACAAAATCTTCGCGGAAACGAATAACAGTTGTGGTCAGACATTTTTCAAGCACTATACCGGTTGTTGTCGGTCGTACTCCATTTTTTGTCTGACGTTTTTTCCAATACTTTAAGCATTTGCGGTCTGACGTTTTTTCAGCACTACACCAGTTGAGGTCTGAAGTTTGTCCAACATTACAACAGTTGTAGTCTGACAGTTGGCACTGCTTACGCAATTATTTTTAAGGAAGTAATAAGAAGTTGGTAGAAAATCCTGTTACGTGTATGAAATAAATGCGCCAACATTTGGTGCCTCTTTGTGCACAATCCTGCATTCAATCTTTGAGAAAAGCATATTATCGCACAACTTTTTAAAATATTTATCAAGAACTCAGAACTCAAAACAGATGTCAAGTTCACTTGACGTGTAAATTTTGTTTGACAATTTTCAATGCGCACATTACGAGTATATCGATAATATTTTTGCACTCGTGTTGTTCAGTTTAGCCAATACACCACAAATCGCCACCACACCATTGCCTTCATAAATTTCCACCGACAAATCACAATTCACAAGTCCTTTTAAAATGCTCATTGTGTACTTCGCGTGTGAACCGCACTTACCGCCTGTCATTCATTTTGCAAAATTTCTTTACCACGGTTCAAGTCCCATTAAAAAAGGGGGGACAGCAATATCATAAAAGCGCATTGTCCTTACAACCGATTGTAATGCAGAAGAGACGATGAAGAATATTGTCAACCACAATAGGCCATATGGTTTTTTTTTTCTTTTTCGTTTTGTTCTTCTAGTGTATAGAATCTTTTTTTTTAACTCCTCATATTTCCTTGTATTATTCTTTTTTTCCTGCGACACTTATTGAAATGTTTTTCTTTGGTTAAGTATAGATTTATAAGAATTTGTACAGTACAAAAAGGGTGTGAAACCGACGACGACGACGACGTTTTTACGATTGAATGGGTTCTCTTTTCTGTCGATTATCTGATTGGGTTTTCATTGTTTGAAGGTAAACTCGAGATGTCGGGAAGTGGATAGAAAAGTACTTAAATTGGAAAAAGAGGATTTCGATTAAATCTTGGATTAAGTTGTTTATTTTAATTTTTTTTTTGTTTTGTTTGTTTATTTTTGTTTTGTTTCACTCTTGAGAATACTAAACGGAAGAGGCATTATTTTTTTTAAAGGATTAAGTCGTTATAAGATGGTTTTGATAGCTTAACTATATCAACTGTAGCTATGCATCTTTCAGGCAGTTTTGTAAGGATGTTGTATATGAGCTTATAAAGGATTTTCAGTGTATTTTAGGACGAGGAGATTACCTCGGAATGATTAAAATAGAATGGAACGGTTCCGCACAATAGTGTGCGCTTAGATTTGTTTGAACCTGCACTCATGACAAAACATCAGCTTAGCTGACGAAGGTTACCAGAAACCTGTAAGTGATTACAATATGACAATAAACCATTTTCGTTTGCGCACAATAGTGTGCGCTTAAATTCGTTTGAAAATACACTCTTGACAAAGCATCGGCTTAGCTGATGAAGGTTACCAGTAACCTGTAAACGATTATAATATGATAAGAAACCATTTTTGTTTACGCACATTAGTGTGCGTTTTTAAATTTTTGACCTCGCGCATTTGACAAAAAAAAAGATGACATTGACCACAGTCTATACACGAATGAAAGCATTTTTCCATCAAAATATTCAAATATTCAAAAACATTTTGAGTTTGCTTTTTTACTCGCCAATCTCCCATCTTCAATGACCCAACCTAACATCAAAACAGCAACTTTCCCCCTTTAAATGTTTATTAATTTATTGTTACTGGCTATGTGATTCAATTTTATATTATTTCCAAAATATCCTACCATTTTCATCTCGACCATATTCCCAGTGTCATGGACCGGCTCACCCCATTAACCTTCAACGCAAAACCAGTAAACGCTGTCTAATAGGATATTTCCTGGCTTCCAGACAAAAAGTAATAACTACGGATGCCTTTCATTTTCATTCTAAAATGTAATTTAAAATTACTGAACCTTTCTCTACGTTCTTCCTGCCACACATCCTGTCAACCTTAATCCGCTTTATATAAACATTAATTCATGTTATACTCTCCTCGTTCACCCTGTGGGGATTTTTGTTCAACACATAACAAAATCGAAACGAATACGACGAAAGAAAACAATTTCACATTGGCAAGCCGCACACGCCAAAACCAAAGTGCGACAAGGATTCATATCGCTCCACCAAAAAAACACTCACACACACGCTCCACATCATGGGGGGTCAACTGAAAAACAGGATATTTATGAAACCCAAAGGGTTGTTAATTTAATTTAACGGCAAAATGAACTTTTCCGTACACAAACACACTCGTTTTGTGTATTATGAACTCTACTCTGAGTATTTATGTATGTCCTGCCCACCATGATCCATTCAATAGTACATCCAATGCTTATTGACAACCGAACGAGTTGTAATTTCCTTTCTGAAAAAAAAAAAAAATAAAACATTTAACTGTGCGCACTCTTGTCATAAATAGGAACGGGCAATAATATAAAGCCAACCATTATAAAAGAAAAGGATAGAGTGGCATGGCAGTCGCCCTAGCTTTTGTTTGGCTCCTTAATGAGAAAAAAAAAATTGAAATTGAAATTTTCTCTCGACGATTGTAGAATTTTAATGTGACTGTGGCGCCAACAGCAACAATATACCCTTAAAACCCCGCACCATTTACAGCGCGAACCCACCTCCCGCAGTGTGTTCTGAAAAGAATCAATCTTCCTCAGTAGTCCATCATCAGGGAGCGAGCTCGCACCCAGTGTCATCAGACACTTTTCTAGCAATAAATTTTCACTTAAAGGACAAGCACAAGAAAAATACAAATTAAATAGAGAATTCATTCTCAATTGGGCTTTATTTCATTTCGTTCTTGGCCAGAGAAGAGCAATAATAAGTCGACACGGACTGTGGCAAAAGATAGATGGAGTTAATGTTGAAGAGTGATGACCAGCCGTGGATTGTCGTTGATGGATGGGTAGAGTTTTTTTTTTGTTCCTTCATTAACATTTACTACTCATAATGAATAAATATTGGGACTTTCATTTCGTCGTGATTTAGTATTTAGACGGACTTTCGATTTTTGTCTATTGGTGTTGTCGACAATATTGCTATCGACAGGGGCAACACTTTCCCAGCAAAACTCATTAAACAGGAGAATCCTACAAATGTCCAAATATTCCAAACCAATTCACTGACAAATCGGTATTCATACAGTTTTATAGCAGTTTCTATTAGTATCTTTTGTCAAAGATACAAAATTATTGGCATAATTGTGGATCAACTTTAAAAAACAAAAATACAAATTTTCTCCCGACTAGTTGGGACACAACCCTCAATCTTATGTCCAAACTAAACTGGGTAAACTGCAGTTGGTTCTGGTACCCCTAGAAGCCGAAGCCAATGGAGTCTTGAACAAAATTGTTTGAGTTGTTGTTTGAGTATTCAACAAAAAAAATTGTCGTTCGAGTCGGCATATTCTGGACCCTGCCTGTATAGTCAGTAAGTGCCCGTCTCAGTCGTACTATGAATTCGGCTGCTGCCTGTCGACCGCCCAATGCGTGTAACCTACGCCCAAGCCATCCTCAATCTCGAGGACGAAGTGGACGATTTTTCCCCTGCCCGGGTCGCCTCATCTCTCGTTTTGGCGATTTGCCCTGGCCCGAAAGATCGCCCGATTTAACCGTTCCAGACTTTTTTTTGTGGGGTTTTTTTGAAGTCCCGTGTTTACGTGAACAAGCCCGAGACCCTAGACGCCCTCAAGGACAACATTCGACACGAGTGCGAGGATCTGTCGCCCGAAGTTCTCGCCGAAGTGATGAAAAATGTCATAAAACGAGCCCGCATTGCAATCAATTGTGACGGCGCCCATTTAGCCGATATCATCTTCTCGACTTGACCAATAATATTTTAAAGGTTCAAATAAACATAATCAAAAAACGGAATCGAAGTTTTTCATTCAGAAAAAAAATGAGAGCCAAACAACATCGGATGACTTCTTTTGGCCCACCTTGTAGTATCAGCACTCGGCGTTAGGCAATAACGCCCAAGGAAATAGCGCCCAAATCGATTTGGAAATAATGCCCAAAAAAATGCATAGCGCCCAAAAATAAACAACAAGATGGAAGTAAAGCCCAAAAATAATTTGCAGTTTAATACGTACGCAACCCCCCTGCTTGGGGTTACTATCAGATATGGAGTATGTGCAAAATTGGATACATTGAAGGTTTTTTTTACAGTACGAACTCCCACCTACTCCAAAGTCCAGCAGAAAACCCAGGCAGGGGGGTTGCATATTTATTTCACTGTTTATGCATTTCCACTTACTATTTTGGGCTTTACTGCTTGTCAAAAAAACGAACCCTGGAAAGGAAATAACACCCAAAATGACGAAATATTTTGCAACAACAAATTGTACGAGTTTTTTTTGGGCGTTATTTCCAAATCGATTTGGGCGCTATTTCCTTGGGCGTTATTGCCTAACGCCTCAGCACTCACCACATCAGCGGCAAACATCTGCCACCTGATCCGACCAATGGGAAGACAATAACAAAGGAAATAATCCGAAGTATCATCGTCCTCTCCACAAGCGTCGCAGACAAGAGTAGCACACTAAGATGCTTAGCAAAAGGTCCCGTACGAAGGCTAATAACTTGTCTACAGTACAGTCTTTTCGACTGAAAGGCAACAAGAATGCCGCAGACATCTTACTGACTTTCGGGGGCATGCAGTCTGCCCACATCCTGGAGAGCCTTGCCATACTTAATTGTGTTCGTTAAAAACTCAATCATCAATTGAGGCCTTGACCGGGGACGCAGGAAGACCAAACGCAGATTATAAAAAAAAAATTATCCTCTGAGCCCTGCTTGACAATCTCATCGTGTATCTCATTTCCCGCAATCCCAGTGTGACCTCGGACCCAGATAAGAGTCAAAGAGTTCAACCTTGCGACTGAGGTAACAGATTTCTTGCATTCCCGAACTATTTTGGAACGGGTAACAGGGTTGAGCAAGGCCTTTAGCGCAGCCTGACTATCAATGTAGATAGCGATATTTGTTGGATATTGATCCCATTTCAAGTAGATCCGCAGCTTTGAGCACGGCCACAACCTCTGCCTGGACCACACTGCATGTGTCCGGAAGTCTTAACAATACATGTAAGTCTATATCCCCCGAAGGCCCATTCCTAGTGCGCCATTTTCAAAGTAGCTTCACGCCCATTTTGCAAGTGATTCGAATCAAAGCTAAGTCTAACAGTAAACCATTTACGATCAACCCCGCCATCTGTTGCTCATTCGTATTAGCATAACTTTTTTGTTTGTTTCAAAGTTGGCGTAAATTTTTTTTTTTTGGAAAATTAAATTTAATGTAAATTGTTCGCTTCTTTCTAATTGAAGCTAACCAGAATGGAGAACTTTGCAAACACCCTGGCATTGCGGCAATTAATCCCTACCCACTTAAAACGATAAATGTTTGCAACCACAGGGTTTTCGCCGTCCAAGTAACGACTGTGAAGTCAATAACCCATAAACTTTATCAAGCCTGTAGCATATTGCAAAACTTTCAAAATTAAACCTCAAAAGTCAATAAAATTTAAAAAAAAAAATCCACCAAAGGAAAGCCATTCATTTCCATTAACCATGACAGTTTTTTTCCCACACAAATATAAATATGTTGTACAGAAAACATATCTTTCGATAGAGCATACTGCACAATTAAATCCACCGCAGTGATTGTAACGACTGCAATATCCTTTCACAACTATTCACCCGGCACGTTACACTGGGTTGGGTGGTGGCGCGTTGCAAAAGTTAACTAACGATGGCTTTTAACAAAGGCACGTGAAAAATACGAACTTTTTTTTTATCAAAAGGAAAATGCTCATTGCATTCAGAAAAAGGATTGAGTGGGCAGAGAGAAAATACCACAAAATGAAGTCCGGAATAACGTTCCAAAGGATAGAAAAAAAAAACTCCAACTTCCGCGTTAAAGTCATAAATTAGGCCCTACAGTTTACTCTTGTGTTCATCCATTCATGATGGGGATTTTGATTTTTTTTTTCTTTGCACATTTTCCTCTTTGTGCGTTTGTGTTCGTTGAAAGGACGAAGGTTATAACCACGAGCATTAGGATACCCTGCTTCTCTTATAACTGCTGTGGTTGTTATGTGTATCTATGGATCTGTACTCTGTCTAATATTTACCAAAGGTGAACTGTTGTAGAAGGCACAATGACAGGACGAACGACCGACCAACCAACCAACCGACCGACCGACATCTCTCCTCATTTTCACCCGCCGACACCATCGATAAGTCAACACAGACGAACGAACGATAGGAAATAATAGGGGATACCCAGACAAGAATAATTGTGTTTGTCGAACGAATATCGAAGGACTTAGTTAAAGGGGGTGTGGGGCCAGCCATATAGCCGGACAGGGGTATTGAATGATGGAGTTGACGTGCACGGATGGGGTGAAGTGAAAATCCAAGCGCTTAGAGAGTGATCCCAGCGGCGATTTCCGGTCTCTGTGATGCGAAAAGCCATGGCGCCCCAAATTGCACCCGCACCACCCATCACCAGGATGTGGTATCGATAGTGGGCGAGCTCTATGGCAGCGGGGAATTTTTCGTCAATATTCAGATGTGTAAATCGGTCCTGGCGGTCGGTTAGAGTTGGAAGTGAGAGAGAGCCTATAAGAGGATATTTGGCGAAAAGCTTTCGTAATATTTGTTCCTCTTCGCATTTTGTGTGTCTGTTTTTTTTTTATTTGCTTTCTCCTCTCTCTCTAAGGATAAAGGAATCAGTTGTGTTTGCATTACATCATTGGCTTGAGTGTATACCGTCAGCCGTTGTTCGTATTCTTCTTTTTTAAGTGTTCGTGTTTATTAAATTGAAAAGCAAATTCCATTTGACTTCCATTAAAAGTGAGAGCCTATAAGTGGGCTGAGGCATTACTTTTAGAATTTAATTTAGTCCTTGATGGTATTTGGTCGTAAATCGAGGACGAGTACTTTTTTATATTCAATTATGGGCGATGCAATTACACTCAGTGTCATGGTGAGCGAAATAATTTGTTTTGCCTTTTGAGATATGTAAAGGACATGGACGGTGCGGGTATATCCGTATTCATCAAAGTTACTTGAGAACTATGAGAGATAGGTCGGAGATTGTTGTTTAGAATGAACTTGTAGCATGTGCAGACAAAGGGGAATTGATGACCTTGTTAAGGAAATATATTGTCCATTCCCTTGTTGGAAGAGTTTTGATTAGCCTTGTGTTGTATAGGGAATAGTTAGAAGGGACGTTTTTTTTTTGGGAAATCAAATTATAATTAAATTGGATTTCGTATTTTAAAAAACACGACCAGACTCAAGGGAAAGTTTTGATCACACTTTCGTCTGTTGGATTGACTTGAAATTCAATAGGGGTATCCTTCAATGCTAATACCACCCGCTAAGCAGAAAAGTAAAGTATATGCCTTATATAAGGAGTTGCCAGAACAATATTTTCTTTTATCTGATTATGTACTTATTTAACAGCGAAATAGCTGCATATAAGATTTAAGGGTGGGCTCAAAATAAGCATATTGTATATTCGCAGTCTTTTTCGTGTTGTGAATAAAATTGAAATAACGCTTCAGAAGGACCCCGACTGTGAAATTTGTACATTGTCTTCTACCTATTGAGTTAATTAAGAAGAAAAATGGGGTAGTACGTGTAAAAAATAAAAAACAAAATATTCACAATAAATGAGAAGGCCAGGAGACGAAAAACTATAGAACTACGCAACAAAAATGCATTACGGCTGTCACCCTTATTTAAAAATGTTTGATCTAGTGCTTATCGCGCAAGTGGTAGAGGTCAATTGACGGCGAAGTAAGGTGCAAGGTTGGCAAAGAAGGACTTCCTGTAAATCTAGAAATACGACTATCGTCCCAAACAGAGGAAACTAAATCTCCACTATGTACGGTTAAATCAATGAATTCTCACGTTAAGCCAAGTACCTGGTAATCATCCTTGACAGCAAAGTATCATCGGACCCTAAAACAGAACGTACCGTATGCAGGGCCAAGAGATCTCTATGGATTTATCGTCGAGTCTGCGGTAACAATTTTGGTCTTAGGCCCCGGATGATATATTGGCTATACTGTGGCTGCCTTTGTTTGGTGGACAAAGACTAACGAAGTCACAACACTCAAAAAGCTAGAAGGGATCCAACGTATAGCTGGAAACTGTGTGACTGGCGGTCTACGCTCCACCCCGAGTACTGCACTATATTCCATCCTAGGTGTAACATTTATTCAAATAAACATTCAGATGGAGTAGTTAAAGTGCTTGACCAATTTGATGCTTGTGATATTGTTTGGAAGATTTTTCCGACGGCTTTTTTGGTCAGAAATAGAGAAATGAAACTAGATTATTTCATTTGATTACACGACGTTTCAGCAAGGGTTGCTGCCTTCTTCAGATGGAGGCAAGACTGAACATTCATCGTCTGTTCTATTAGAACAACATTGACCCATATTCCTACCATGGAGGTCATCTGTATTTACTTGATGTCATGCAGCCTGAGCTACCGTAATATGGCTTCCACAAAAACTTCTCTATATCATAATCCCTTCATGGAAAGACTGGGAAAAATACAAACTCAATCACGAGTTGACCTAGTCTAGTACACAGATGGTTCTGAGATGGAGTCAGGGACTAGATGTGACATTTATGGGCGCCTCTCCATCCACTTTCAAGCAAACTATTCAAACAGCCTTGGAAAAAATTAGTCCATATTCCAGGCTGAGGTCCTTGACAGTATAGCCAGCCAGAAACAGTTGACTCACTGGCTAAAGTCGACGCGACAATAGGCGTGTTTTTCTGATAACTCGCCAGCCACCTGTTCATTTGGACAATTGCCAGCAAACTGAACCCAGACGAACTTTTTATCGCCAAGTTGGTACACACGATCAGTGTTGTTATATCGTGGGATTTATCCCTTTTTGTGGGAATTTCGATGTCCGAAAAGCCTTCCGTGGGATAAAGGGAAAAAGCACCACAATCGTGGGAATTTCAGGACTCTGACAAAAAAAATTTTAAAACCAAATTTTTGTGAAATTTCACCAAAACTAATTCAAAAATTCACAACAATTATCAGCAGAAATAAAAAGAGCTCATGTAAATAGCCTCTTAACTAAAAAATTCTAGTACAAAAACAATCTGACGGCGCGGCGCAGCGACAGCGTATGTAACTAGAGCTCTAGCGCCAGCGGCAAAGTGACATTGGAATGGAACCAGTTTAAATTTTTATTACTTTATCTTCATGAGCAGCAAAAATGTATTTTGTGCAACTTCTACACTTCCACTTTTCCTTATTTTTTATTAAATTAATTTAGACTTGATAGATTTGTTTTGGCAGTTCGCTATTTTCCTCCAATTTACCAGTTAAGTTTGTGGGCGCATTGGCTCAGCGGTTAAGAGGTCCGAGGTTCGATCCCCGGAAAAGCACCACCTCTCGCGAACGTCTGACAAACATACGAGAATATAACTGTACTGAAAAAGCTTCTCAATTCAGCCATTCGGAGTCGGCATAAAATTGTAGGTTCCTTCCATTACCCCCAAAAATAACTCACACAAACTAGAGAAGCTAGACCTATAGGGTGCCTATACGGACTTGTTGCATGAACTATTTATTTATTTATTTAGTTAATTTTGCGCTAGATTGAAACATTTCCCAGAAAAGGATAACACAATGGACGCGTTCCATTGACCGCTAGTCATCTAGCACATAATATCCCTGATGGAGGAACGCTGGCGCTAGAGATCTGGCGGCAGCGGCAAAGTGACACTCGAACCAATTTGAATTCCTATTATTCCATCTTCACGAGAGTCAAAAATGTATTTTGTGCCATCATGCCGCATATTTATTAATACACTATAATTTAAATAAACAAATACAATGTATAATAATTACATAGAATTTTGAATTACCATTTTACACCAAACTGGAAATATTTGACTTCTGCACTTTCACTTTTATTTTGACAGTTCGTTATTTTTTTCAATCTAGCAGTTCATTTGGCGCTAGATTGAAAAATTTCCCAGAAAAGGATATTTCACAAAATGTGCTAGAGATCTAGCGCAAATGCTGAAATGTCAGTTTTTTTTTATATGGAGTTTGGCATGCCGCTAGTCATCTAGCGGTCAATGGAATGCGGCCAATATGTGCTACAGCTCTAGCGCAAATGCTGAAATGTCAGTTTTTTTATATGGTGTTTGGCATACCGCTAGATGACTAGATATAGCGGTCAATGCAACGCGGCAATTGTGATTTTCTTAAAATATAATAAAAATAATGAGTTAACATTTTTCTTTTTTTTTTTTTCTTTTTAAAAAATTTCGGGAATTTCGTGGGAATTTGAGTTCGGTGAAAAGGGAAAAAAGGGAAAAATGACCACGTTTCGTGTGAAAAATTAAGAGAGAGACCTAACAACACTGCACACAATTGCCTTGGTGCATGAACACACGATCATAGACATGACTTTCATTTCCATAAATGATTTGGCTATACACAAAAATAAGGCGTCATTCCAATGAAATAAAATTTGGCAGGTGCAGGAATACTGAACTTTGCAATGTGCACTTATGCCTCCCATCAACGTGATGTCCAGCGAGACAGGTAGATTTTGAGCAAGGTAGATGGCACAGATAATGCAACGAAAATCCACTTTGAGAAATAATTCTCGCATGGTCATGAAGGTTCTTTTCCGCACCATTGGGCTTTCGATACAAATCTTCATTTGCTAATTTTATGTTGATAGAGTGAGGACGTCAAAAACGGGCGTCCGCTTCGGCTTTACCATAGAATTTGTTTATGTTTTCAATTTCAATATTCCTTTACCTCCAAAATTGTATTTCATTGCAATGGAGTAGCTTGCATAAACGTCAAAAAAAAATGGCAGCTAAAATGACAGCATGACTTTCATTACTGGTGGCAGTAAAAAACATTTCAGGAACTACATCAAGAGCCTGTCTCAAACTGAATCCAATGAAGTCTTGGCTTAAAACACCTGGGCAGAACTGCACCAGACAATTCTTGCCAAAATCCCCCTCAGAAAATTCTAAACCTAAGACTCCTGACAGGTATAATTAGTGACCATGGATTCATGAAAAGACATCTTCACTGAATTGGCGCCTCACCGGACCCTATATTTGTGAGTAGACTCTATCTTGTGAGTGAAGAATCCTCTCTACACATACTCATGGAATGCCGGCTCTCTATCGTCTCTGAAAGGAAATCGTTACTTTAGCAAATCTTGCTGACATACTTCCAAAGAAGATCCTTGTCTTCCTGACTATCCCGGTTCACTCCGTGACAGGGGAAATGTACCTAATAACGTCTCTTCAAGAGACGTAATGTAAGAGGTGTAATGTAGCTATAATTCCAACCGAAGTTTGTTCGTACCGCAATTTTATAGCTGACTAGCTTTTGCCCGCTAGTCCTTCACAGTAAGTTAGTTCCCTCTTTTATATTTATATATCGCGCAGGAAATCTACCTAAGGAAGTACCTTACAAGCAGTTAATATGTATCTCTGAAAAATATGCCCTATTGGTGAAAAGAGTTCAAAAATTATATGATCAATTTGTTAGTGTCGGGGTGGTATCCCAACACGGTCATACTATAGCAGACTGAGCCACTATCTACGGGACAAAACATATTTCTGAACTGGCAAATACACCGATATGATGAGCACCATCTTTAGACTAAGTGGGAACTCTTACCCCTTAATTATATCCCACACCGCCCAGATCGTCCTACACTGTGCATAATGCAACCACTCTCTAGCAGTATGCCCCAGCCCCATTCTTACAGAATTCCGTTTGAATATCTTTTGAGTACGTTCCCTCGAGTTGGGTAAAGCGATAATCATATGCAACGGTGACAGAAGTTGGGACGCATTACAAAGTTTTAAATTGATGCGACGAACGGTTCGTGAGTTATGAAAAAGGCCCCCTTAAAAGGGATCATCGCCAATAACTCGGGTGCAAAGCAAAATGTCCAAAATCGGAGAAACAGATTTTCTTTATTTCTTAAATAGAGAACACAAACCGAGTTTGCAGTCAATCGGATGAAAAATAAAAATGGTCCCATACAAACTTTGACCCCCCTTTTACCCCTATAAAGTTTGAATTTCGAAATATCCCACCTTATTCCTTGTTTACATCATAAAGGGAGTCTCTTTGATAAATTTCAGCTTTCTAGAGTAAAGGGTTTGGCGTGGATGAGTCAGTGAATGAGTCGTAATTTCCATTTTTATATTATGAGAAGATTTATAATTCTTGCAAATATGCTCTCTCGCGAGTGGCTATCATACTGATGAGCATTGCTTGTGCAGTTTCACTCATGTCGAAAGACCGATACTTCTAAATTTGTAGGTTGAAACAAATCCGCACTCAAATTTACGCTTTTCTCTGCATAACATTACTCTAATTGGCATCCTAATTAGTTTCAAAAATATAACTGTACCTAACCACATTGCGAACTCATTAAAAATATGAATATCCTAGATGCAGATACGTATCATATACATTTTCCCGCTCATTCAACCACTACTTACAAACCGCACTCAATTACCCTGTATGCAGCTTAAAATGTAGTTCACATTATTTAAGTCGCATATCACGAAACCAATGCGTTTTTTTACACCCAAATTGATTCAGTACGGGGGGACCGGACCACCTATAACCAGACCAGATGTATTGGCCCTCAGAGAGTGTTTAAAACCATAGCGCGGCATAGCCTTTTAATAAAGCAATTACACTACTCTTCATGCATCGTGATTTCATTTCGGTTAATTGCGCTACCATCAGATCCATCCATTCAATCAACCACCATCACGGACAATTCACAACAGATTGCATGCGCGCAGTCAACCTCTATTTATATCGCCTGGAATTAATACCACGTAAAGGTCATCGGCGTCCTTCACATCACGGCCGGCTCATTGTCCCACCACGCAGACGAGTACCAAACATCGAACGCCGAACACCACCGAACCATCATTAAAGTTCTTAAATCATGCAAAATCAATTTATTTCATTGACGTGACAGAGTTGAATCGAACAAAAAAAAAACAAAATAATAATAAAAACAATGAAGAAAAATCTGAAACAAAAACAGCAATTTATCGGGAAAATCATAAAAACGACTGCACGAGGAAGTTTAGGATGGGTGGGGGTAACACACAACCGGAGAGAAGATGTGACGACCCAAAGAGGAGAAATCTGAAACCGAATTCGAATTCACCCTGCGGGGTGAAATCGGAAATAAATCAAGAAAAAAACAAAAAAAAAAACTGAAATAAATCCGCCTCTTATAGAGGACAAGATCACAAAAAAAAATAAAAAATCTGGAAACAGTGTCAGGAAATTACCTCCAACAGTCCCACGTAGGACGGGCGCGTCGTAATTGCGCATGTGCAGCAGCGGCAAGTCAGCCGCAGGAATAGATGCTTATTTAGATTTTGATAATCACGTCTCTGTGAGATAATGGTTCGCAGTTTATGTTTATACGATGATTTATGGGGATTCTCGCCCAAGATGGAGGAGTTGTATAGGTAAGACGGAGGCTATAGTTGTCTGCAACAAATGATAGTACTGGGGTTATCGTTTTCCAATTACTAGATCGTCCTAGTACCACTAGTATAGATAAGACATCTTTGGTGTAAGTTATGCATATGAAGGCAACTTTAACCTAACAATGATATTTAGGACCATTTAATGTTAATGCGAACTTTTCATGGATTCAGGGAACATTAAGCCTAAATAGGTGAAATAAAGATCACTGGAACTGGAAAATCCCTTAGTAATGTCGGAAAGGCTTAGTTAACTCTACCTCCGAGAATAGCACGAACGAAATAATGTCTTTCCTAAAGTTGATTTTTTTTAAGCTAATACCAGAGTTTCACATAGGGCTGCCGGTCTCTAAGTTGCTCTTTATTTTTTACCTAACAAAACAACTCGGCGTCCATAATGAGAATCCATATTTAAAGAGTGTTCATCCTCTCAATGTTCATTCAAGAAACCGACTTTAAAATTATCGTATTTGACTGTCCCATGACAGAAGCAGTCCTTCCTGAACTAAATTTCTATCTCTTTTATACCGGGACTTATGTAACTTATAAATAAATCTTCAATCTTCTATATACATAGAGGACTGACGGACTGACAGGGAACGCACAGTCCAATTCGCTAAACGTAGAGCCATGAAATTTGGAGCTGTGCTCTAAGAAGGGATTTTTAGATTTTAACCTTTTAGAGGGAAACATTTTTAAAATCTCGATAACTCGCAAACTTCTAGTTGGTTTTATTTTGAAACAGTGCAATTTCGGAGAGAATTGAAAATACTTCGACAGGGGTTTCGCTATTTTTCAAAATGACCCCTCTACCCACATTTTGGCTTTAAAATAAGATACTTTTCTTAAGGACTATAACCTTCTAACCGCTTATCAGAGCGGTGTCCAATTTTACATTATCATGGTTGGTTGGTTAAAAGTTGCTACCAGCTGAGAAACGCCAACATACTTAGACCAGCATAGGTCCATTGTGATACCACGAAAAGCGGATCATTGAAGAAAATTGGTCTAACGTTGAACTATTTTGAGCTTTTTATAGAGCCTAAAAGGATTTTGATGTCTGTTTTTGTCAGGTCAAGTCGTGGTTATGGAAGGCTCCTAAGTGAAGCATCCTTCTTCGGGAGAGAGCAAAAAGACCTAGCCTTATAGCGTGCTTTCCCTTTAGACAGTGCCCAGTACTATGACAGATATTTATGTGTAGTGCTGCAATTTGTTAAGAGAAATCCAATTGTTAGAGCGTTTTAAATCCATCTTACAACAGTTTTTCCTAATGTAGCTGATGATGCATTCAGCAGAGGTCATCTTTAATATTTCGACCTCTGCTTTAATAAAAATGAGTCCAGCTTGTTTACAAGTAGCGATTGGTGCCCATGCCCATCCACGGTGCCTTTATTCGGCAGGATGTGAACAGTTGTTCCTATTCTCGCGAGTTCATCGGCCTTACAATTCCTTGGAATGTCTTTATGTCCCGGCACCCAAAATAGGTGAATGTTGAACTGTTCGGCCATCTCCGTATAAGAGACGATCGGCAGTCGATGTCTACTAGAGAAGTTATAGAGATGGAATCCAAGGATTTGATAGCTGCTGTCTAAAAATATGTAGATACCTTGAGCCAAGATAAGACTTCTTTTATCGTCATAATTTACACCTGGGTTAAGCTGCAATATTTTGGTAGACGGAAGGAGAGCTTAAGATTAAGACTTTCGGAGAAAACACCCCCACCAACTCAGTCTTTGGTTTTTAAGCCGTCAGTGAAGGAGTGATTCATCTTTTGAAAAAGTATATCCTCATTCCAGATTGCTCTGGAGTGGATGGGGAATAGAAAGTTCTTGTCAAAATTTAGAGATGGAGTGGTGCAGTCAGTGTTTTCGTTTGAGATTTCGAAGTTTTTCAGAATAGAAGCGTGGCCAAAGTCTTTCCACTTTCCTTGACCACTGTGAGGTAGTTTTAAGGCGAATGATTGCACTCGCTGCCTTATCATAGAGGTAGAAAATTCAATACCCCTTTTTTTTAAGGGGAACTACTAAGGGAGCATGACACCCTTTCTGTTTTAGGGGGTACTTTTATAGTTTTGATCATAAATTCATTTAAAATAGTTCACGTTGGTAGAAAAATAAAAAAAAAAAAATATTTAAAAGGAGTTTTGACGTTTTTGGAAAATGACACAAAATGAAACACATTTTAGACGGTTACTCGTCATAATTATCTCCAGAAATATGACGTCAGCAACAAGGCAATTTTTTGACCAGGTCGATGTCGCTGTATAGTTAGTTCGTCCTTAAATATCTCGGACCCGAACCTTTTACAAAAAATCTTTCTCTTGAATCGACCCTGGATGTCTTCCTCCGTTTTGAATAGAGTACAAGTTGCAGGGATCATGACGTTAACTAGAACGACTAAAATCTAGAATGGTCAAAATCTCGAAAATGAATTTGATAAATCTCGAATGCAAAAATCTCGAATGGGTCAAAATCTAGAAAGTACAAAAATCTGGAAAGACTCTATCTCGAAAAAAATCTCGAAAACAAAAAGTAAATTCGAGATTTTTTCTTTGCACCCACCCCATAGCCAGACAGTAAACCCAAGCAGGGGGGTTGCAGGGGGGCAGCATTCCCCCCCATACGCATCGAGATTTTTGTCATTCGAGATTATGCTTTCTAGATTTTTTTTTTTTCGAGATTTTTGCTTTCGACATATCGGGGTAGACCCTGGTCGGGATCATGTCGTAATCTCGAATGACAAAAATCTCGAAAGCTAAAAATCTCGAAAAGTTTTGTTTCTCCATACGTATCGAGATTTTTTTTTTTTGGAGATTATGTTTTCTAGATTTTTTAAATTCTAGATTTTTTTTTTTTCGAAATTTTTACATTCGAGATTTTTTTTCGAGATTTTTTTTTTTTCGAGATATCGGGGTAGACCCGTGATGGTCAATAATGGTTGTCTCTTCTTGATTACCCGCGTTCGATTTAACGTTAAATGACTGGCTAAAATTAGTTTCAAACTCTATATAAAAAAAAAACGACTAACTATAGAGCTCTAACAATTTTTGGTAGATGCAGCGTCCTAGCTAGGAGCTGCCAGGGAGTTCCTAAATAAACAAAAAATACAATATCATACTCGAACATTAACATTGAGGGGCTACATTTTACCAGGGACGCACATGGCTCTAGATACAAAGCTGGGTAGGTGTACGTTTTTTTATAAGAATTTTGATTTAGCTGTATATTCAAGTAGCGGTCAATAAAGGCGGCCATATCCATCATCTGTCAGTTTTTATATTTTTCAAAAATTCAACGACACGACGCGAAAAATTGTTTTATTTTCGTTTCACTCTCGTATTACTAGATTTCAAATGTATCACTTTCAAAGGATTTCTCATCAACGTATTTTTTAAAACAACTTATCCTTATTTACTTTTCCGCAAAACAAAAACACAACAGAAAAACAAAACAACATGATCTGCAAAAATTTAGCTTGAAATAATGTGCCGAAGCCGAATTATTAATAGGCGCGATAAATTGTGACAGATACATGCAGTACAGTGTGAAATGAAAATTTGATTTTTTAGCTGAAGCAGCGTAAGGCTCGGCTAAATGGATTAGCTTAGATTTAGCTCAGCTAAATTTTGAAGAGAATTTTGTATGGGAGCTAAAATTGAGCCCAAGCAGCGTACTAAGCTTTTCCAAAACAAAACAAATTCCTAATTGACTATTTCGTTGAATACTTGAAAATCAATTCAAAGGCACAGAGTGACAAAGAACAGAAACAGGATCCCAATAATTATTTGCAATAGAAACAGAAGAGAAAATGCTTTCTCCAAAAGAATTAAGCGACAGAAAAATGGTTGTTTGACTATAAAACGTAAAAAAGTCTAAACGGATTGTTTCTGTTGCTGCCAGCGACAGGAAATGTCAATTTCTCGTGGGAGGGAGGTTTTATTTGTTTGCATTTTTCTGCTTCTGTCAATTGGCCACCTATATTCTGTAAAGGTGCTAATACACGGGATGTAGCAAGCCACATTCGTATAATCGTATGTAACTCTGACGACTACATAGAGTGCACAAAGAGAGCTTGTACACGGCATGTTGCATTGGGACCATATAAGCTGACGTAAAAATGACGTCAGTGCTACATACGTATGTAGCTTGCTACATGCCGTGTACTAGCACCTTAACAGTAATACGAATTTAGCGAGCATTTATCTGTGCTGTGGAGAAAAGTGCGGTCACTAAAATTAAGCGCGAGCAGGATACTTTAAACATTTGCGCTAGAGCTCTAACTATTTGGACTAGATGTCAATTTTGGGGATCCCTACGTTATCTCCTTTTCCAAAATCCCTTATTGGACTTAATCTCTCATTTTTTACACCCTCCATAGGAAGGTATATTCACTTTGTCATTACGTTTGTAACGCCAAAAAGGATTCACCGGAGACCCGATAAAGTATAAATATTCTGAATCAGGATCACATTCTGAATCGATTTAGCCATGTCTGTCTGTCTGTCTGTTGAAAGCACGATAGCGGCCAAGCGAATTGACCTAGGCAAATGAAATTTTGTGAGACGACTTCTTTTTACCGTCGTCGTCAGGTTGGTATTGAAATTGGACTATGTCGGTCAAGTAGTTCTGGTAGCTCCCATACAAAAGCACTATCAGACCCATGTGTCTCTCTGTCTGTTGAAATCATGATAGCGTCCAAACGAATCGACTTAGGCGACTGAAATTTTAAAGGTCTTATTTTGTTGGTCGCCAGGTTGGTACTAAAAATGGTCCATGTCGGTCAAGTAGTTCTGTTACCTCCCATACCAAACCAGTATTAGACACATGCGTGTACCTATACAGTACAGTACATACAGTGGAGGGTATCAAAGTATCGGCCAGGCCGATCTCCCGGGACGAAATCCCCTATGCCAAAATCTCCCACAAGCAAATTAAACTTTGCATAAACCCAACCTGGCACCTATACTCCAAATCCTACAGTGACCACAAGCGGGGGGAGGTTGCAGGGGGGCAGCATGCCCCTCCATACGTATCTCACTTTTAAACACGATTTTTAGTTGTCGCGGCGACAGAATTAATAACACCAAATCTAAAAATGGGGGATTTTGTTCCTGGGGATTTTCTCTTAGGGTCTTTTGGAGTAAGGGATTTCAGCACAGGGGATTTTCGAAAAGGAGATTTCAACCCTCAATTTTGTTATATGGATTTTGACATTATCGTTGACATTTTTATAGAATTTAAAAAATGTTCATAAAATGACCGTGAGAACGTATAATATGTTTTTTATTTCTTCAATCATACTTATACACGACGCGTTCAACCGTCTTTATTATCAACTATTTCTTGATGGTTCATTCCCTACAGTAGGTATTCTAAATACTCCTCCACATACTCGTAGTAACCATCATCAATTATTCTTAAACTATTTTCCCCACGCCTTCTCAAATGTCATACTTAATCCTGTATAATATTATGTATTCATATTATTAATTCCTATATGTCTTCGTGTTTTTCTTCTCATTGCAGGTACGTTAAATATTCCATCAAGTTGCCCTCATTTAAAATTCCTCTCGGCAATCTTCTGTATACCCTCTCTCTCCCGATGGGAGTGAGGAGTGAGTACGAGTGCCTAGGTATGTAACATTTCTACAACATTGTTGCGCGAGGAAAATTTACCCACCATTATAATGTAAGATATTATGCTCAAGGAATTGATTAAATCTCACATCAGGGACACGTGACATGGAATTCTTAACAGATCCTCGTATACGCACACATATGTTAAATCGTAAATCCTTTAACCCCAAAACTGCCTCAAGTACTCAGTGCATATTAAATAGAGAAACCATATACACACGGGACAAAAGGTCAAAGGTATATTAATTACCCGGTTGCGCACACCTAGGAAAAGTTCACAAATCATTTAAAAATCCATCACAATCATCCTTGAAGCGTAGTAAATCAACACCACGGCTGCATCGCATCGCACGGAAAGGAAACTCACACTCACAGTCACAACTCACAACTCGTCTCATGCTCCAGAAAACTAAAGCGGGAGTATATTTCGTGCCCTATAGCTCTAGGTTCTGCATTAGATACGCTGCATTGGTTCTCGTTCTATCGCCCTATAGAGAGATACCAGGCAAAGGCAGTACGACGACGTTGCTTGTGGAGTATATCGTATCAGATACACCACATTGGATCCATGGAGTGCAGTTAAAAGTTTTTCATGCATACGAAATGTTGCTCCTTCGTTTGACTTCATCATTCGATTTTATGTGTTTTGAGATCCACGACTTTGGCGCGGTTCGGTTCGGAGTTTATATGTTTTTGTCGTCGTTCCTTTGGTGGTTTTTTTTTTTTTCTATTTTACGAATTTTCGTTACACATTGACGATGGAATCGATTCACAGAGAGAGAGTGAGAGCTCTGGGATCCAATAGATACCACCTCAGTCTGGTGTACATCAATTCATAGGCAAGCTATCACGTACTGGCTAAAAAGAACAATCCTTTGGGTATATGTCTCCTACTACCGCATTCAAAATTCAAGACTGCACAGCCATCAGCCAGACAGACAGATGGACGATCGGACAAACGGACGCGGTCTTTTTTTGGTCTTTTTTTTACCTCGGGGATATTTGTAATCAGATTTTTTCCGGTTGCATTTTAATACATGTTGTTGGTTCCTTCTGTTCCTTGGCTTTGTCTTTTTTCCTCACCATCAGCTCACATTTGAATTTGAATAAATTTTTGCGTTCGGCCCTAAGAGATAGATAACTTTCCGTGTGCAGTTGCTTGCACTAGAAACCACTCGTAGAAACGAAGACGAAGAAGATACGCTCTGGAGAAATGCTGTACAAATGCACACACGAGTTCAATTGGTCAGACCTGGCAAATCATTCGTAGATGGAATTTATTGCTGAACACAACCACTCATATAGCCATACGACCGCGACGACCGACGCGACGAAGAGTCGTAGCTTCCTGGTCCTCCGGTTTGGCTGGAGTGGATTCTATGCTATGCGGTGCTGGTTATCCGCGCGCGATTGCGTTATGCTGTCGATTTGATAAACGGTAATGGGATTAGTCACTAATATGGCAGATGTGGTGTATGAATGTTGCTTCCATTTGTGGCACTGTGGATTGTTTATTACCATCTGGACGTCAGATGTGTATGTGTAAAGGCAGAGCATCGAAGGTTGGATACTCCTTATATGGGAATTTTTAGGGTTGCCATCACCGGCCAACTGGGTTCATAAAAAAAAATAAATAAATAGTGGGCGCAACAGGCGTGTAGACAACCTAGGCCTTGCTTCTCACAGACATTCGCTGGTGTGTTTTATTTTTGGGACGAATGAAAGGGACTTACAAATTTTATGCCGAGTCTTTGTACATTGTCCTCAGCAAAGAAAAACTCATGTAGGTACTTTGGGTTCCGTCACTTTTCCTTCAAGAACACACTCAAGTGTTGTAATAGAATTGGCTCTTCCATTCCTTCGTTGTGGTTTCTACAGAAGTTATTTCCCAAGTCCTTAATGGATCGTCCAATAATGCTAGCCACCGCAAAGTTCTGGTATGAATTCATTGGATGTTCTATAACTCTTCCAAACTAGAAACACTTCGAAAATGTCACAAATGGGATCTTTGAGACTTCGGCTTCAGTAGCATAGTATTAACCAACTGCGGACTTACTTGAGGAGATTTTTTCAGACGCTAAATAACCTGAACCTATATTCAAGCTGCCCAAAGAAAAACTAATATTCTATTTAATGCAACAGGAAAGACTAATAAAGTGAAGCAAATGTGTTTTCAACTAATACTGTTGCTGCAAAATGCTTTTGAAAAAGCGCCAAATGAACGTCTTTTGCTAAGCCCTTGAAATGGACGTTGCTTACTTACTTAGGAGGCCCTATAGTTCGGAGTAAACTGAGGTCTCAACTAACAAGCTTCTCGAGTTAGCCCGGTCCATATAGGTAACTGCCTCCAATTGTGAACTCCAAGTGGCTTGAGGTTGCCTTCTATACTTGCGCGTACCATACTTTTGGAGAGGTTATTTTTACGGGTTAGACTTGGAGACTCTACATGTCCCAACCATCTAAGATGAATGATGCGCAACTTTTTTACCAGGTTGATGTCGCTGTACAGCTCGTAAAGTTCGTCGTTGAATCTTCTCCTCCAAAGCCTGTCAACGCAAACGGGACCGAGCATTTTAAATTTTTATCATCTTTATATATATAGATTCTTCTGTACGTGTTTGTAACCGAACTCCTCCTAAACGGCTGGACCGATGTTAATGAAATTTTGTGTGTGTGTTTGAGTGGGTCTAAGGATGGTTTAGATTCACAATTGGACCCGGTGCCGCTGCGATTCGATTCCACAAAATTTCAAATAATAACCACTAAACAATAAAAGAAAATTAAAAAGCAAAAATTTCATGAATACATTTTCAAATAATAAACAATCAACAAAAAAAAATTAAAAAGCAAGAAGCTCATACATTTCTCGACACCCATGGTCAAGGTATATAGAACTACAAGGTATGATATTCCGCGATTAATTTTTCGTTTTTTCTGCGCATGTACGTCACTTGACGACAATGATCTTAACGTTTCTGTGAAAATACATATATTGAAATACGGGTAGCTTTCTGTGCCCAAGTTTCATTTTTAATAACAATAATGTTTTGTGTGCTGTTTTCAGTCTAATAGAATAGCAAACAAATTAAATAAATTATTATCTGTTGCCTATGTTTTATCGTCTGGTGACGTCACTTTGAAGAGAGAGATGCAAACAAACGTGCGCAATATCATACCATGTATTTCTATATACCTTGACCCATGGGTACACGTCTGAGGAAATAACGGTCGAAGCACACGGAGTACAGAATCAGTCCGTACACATCGGTTAAATAAAACGGCCGCAGAAAAATTGACGGACAATAATTTTATATCGAGTCCGAACGGCTGAGATGAATTCTCAGGACAGTTATACTTTCGAATATTTGTCAGAAAATTAAGCAAGGTGCTGTGATCTAGATCAAATCTGAGACCTAAATGTACGACACTAATCACCCACAAAGACAAATAATGTTGACTAAAAGTGTTTGTGGATATACGGTAACCCTACTCCCAGACGAACTCCTCTCTTTCCCGTCGTCATCATCAGCACATCTAATCGACGAACCAACACACAACCAATGCGTTTCTCTGGTCATCACCTTTTCCACTCGGACCGAAAATGGAAAAGTCGATTTCACTCTAATGTGGGATAAAAATATCTGAGATAGCTATGATGCGCGAGAATTGGCAATGTCGACCATCACACCACGGTAGCAGCAGCAGCATCAGCATCATAGCCTCATCCATATGCAATATGCGGGAGAAAAGTATCTCGAACCTAATAAACAACTTTAGCGACACCGACGAACTTTACCGCTGTTGCGCGCCACCACACAAAAGCCAGACACGGAATCTAACAAACGAATCTATCACATGCATACCGTTCCAGAGTACAGTGCAGCAAGTCCCCCTCTTGGACGTGTCGCCATAGCAACCCTCCCTCAGTAAAGCGAATTCGACTCTCCATCTCCGACAGCCGAGTCTATAAATATTTATGAAATTCGCATCACTTCTACGATAAGTGGCCGCCACAGAGTTGTTCCATTGGAGGTGTATAAGGTACTCGTCGGACTTGGTCGTCCCGTAGGTATAAGCCTTTGTCTTCACTATACCTCGCATACTCGTAAGTTTCAAAGTTGATTAATAGAATTCAATTATTTCTTCGAGTTTTGTTAATTAGACTTTTTGTATACTATATACTGCCCTGAAATGGGAAGGACTCTCGTAGGGTATACTTCATAGACCAAGTCTTGAGCACATTGCAGATGCAGTAACTGCGATTTTGAAATTCCTCGCTCACCTTTTAAGGAGGCAATTAAAAGAGCTCCAGACCAATGGTGATGCCACTAAATATGCCCGCTACGGCACCGATATCACTTCTCAATCACATCCAAACGAAAAATAATGAAATTCTTTCCATTTTTGGTGCGCTACGCGGAATCTTATTCAAAAAGCGATTCCATTTGAAGCTGTGCTGTATACAAATGCTGACGTTACAAAAAGGAAACGAACCTTTTATCATAATGGAAACAGAAGCACCACCCTGACGCGCGTGGTGCTTTTATTCGATTCGTGGAGTTTCCCTCCTGATGAACGGGAACGGGTAGCCATGGCAAATTTTTTAATTGGATTACTATGTTTATCAGTTCGGTTGCAGCCGGCAATCGGACTGAATGAATGACTGATGGCATGATGAGATGTTCTTAATTAGCATAGTAATGCGGTTTTATTGGAATCGCAGTGCTTGTGGCCGCCTGAGGGGATGAATTTGAGTGGGATCATCCACAACGAGGGTGGCGATGGACAACGAGCGTGTCTTCAGTTGATACAATCTCATAATTCATAAACTTGTATCTGCTGTTGGAGATAAGGAAAATTATATGACTTGCGATGTAATTAACTGCAATTTAGGGTTGAGCGGGCGGAAAAAAATTAGTGCTTATCAAAACTAGTATACTTGAAGTAGGGTTAGTTTCTGGACGAGTATGTCATGCTTTGTATATTTAATTTGTCATCAGAAGGATATGGGTTCTGAAAGTACAAGAATGCATACGAGAAGCAGCGGACAATATAAATTTGTAGGGGGACCCACCATACGGGAAGAAAAGAGATTATGGATTTGATCTAACCATCTCATCCTGAGTCTACCTAGAGGACGCCTGCCCGATGGTACGGATTCCATAGCACTTCGTGGGATCCTGGTCGGGGACATGCGTTTATTTTAACATGACCAATGGAGCACATTTTATTTTTATAAATAAAAATTCGTCTTCCAAATGGATCGGTCATTTACAATGACAAGTGTCAGCTCATCTGGTTGTCTACGAACCACCTAGACTATAGGTTGGTATACCAAATAGATCTATTGCCAAAATGTGGTAACGATTCTCAATACCTAAACCAGTCGGTCCTATTAAAAAAGTTATACGCAGGCAATTTGCGCTTGTAGCTGTCAATTCGTCAATTCCGCTTTGAGACTGTTACAAAAATTAGAAGTCTCATCCTCCTCCTTATTCCCACAACTCCAACATAAGTCATTGTAAGAAAGGCTTAAACTTCTGACATGTTGGCCTATGCACTGATGCCAACCCTACAGAATTGTCTGTATATCTACAGAATTTTTGCCTTGCCTACAGAAATACAGAAATCAAACGAAAATATACAGAAATTTCAGATTCCAATAGAAAAGTGTAGGTACATAAAACAATACTGAACAAGACAGCTTAACAGAACTATTATTTTCGCTCTAGAACCAATAATAATGCCGTTCAAATACAAATCCCAAGTTCGAAATTTTATTTTCACCATCTTCCTTGTGACATTTGGCGTGAGTTCGAGAGCACCAATCAGATAAATGTTTCCTTACAAACTATGCATGCAACCGTCCGTTTCATTGTACAATAATTTCAAAAGAATGATATGTATTACATTAAATGCTTTAAAATTTAAAAAAGAAAATTGGCGAGAAAAGTGTAAATAGAGTAGGTAATGCCTCGCTAATCCGAATCAATTATTGCAAGGGGATATTCGGATCATTAAGTAGATACAGGACGAGAAAGGGAAATAGTATGTTGATGACTTATGCGTCATTCATTCAAAAAATGATAGTAAAAGCCAATATGATTGTGAAAATCAATGCAATGTTGTATATTCTTTATTTATAATTCGGATTACAAAAATCGGAGAATGTTTATTGAATGTTAGGATAAGCGCTATATTCGGATTAATGGTGATTCGGATTATCGAAATATTACTGTAAATTATAACTAAAAATAAGATGAGTTTAGTGAAGATTGTACCGAACGAACCACTCACAAAAACAAGAAAAATTGGGAGACAGACAAAAATACTCCCTATCTTCCAATTTTGGGAAACTGAAGCCAAATATAAGGCACTACGATCGTAGCAAAGCGATACTAAGCGATTTTCAACAAGTCAAATCTACCTACATATTCAATTAAGAAAAAGCTGATCCAACTAGCTTGTTACCATTACGTAGTCTCGAAATTTGGCCACATAGCAGTGCAAATGTAGAGCGCCTGTTTTAGTGTTAACTTTGTAGGCCACTACTTTTTAAATACTCACTCAAAGTTGATACCAAGAAACACATATTCTGTTAGTCAGTTGTAAATTGTGGGCGCAGTAGCGCAGTGGTTAGTGTGCTGGACTGCTGTGCGAGGGATCCCAGGTTCGATCCCCGGAAAAACACAAATTACATCTTAAGGTTTTTTCTACTGCGCCACCTCTCGCGAACGTCTGACAAACATCCGAGAGTATAACTGTCCTGAAAAAGCTTCTCAATTCAGCCGTTCGGAATCGGCATAAAATTGTAGGTCCCTTCCATTCGTCCCAAAAATAGAAACTCACACAAACGAATGGTTGCGAGAAGCTAGGCCTAGGGTGTCTACCGCCTGTTGCACCACCTATTTATTTATTTTAGTTGTAAATTGTCGCTTTTCTAATCAATGCTATTAAACAATACGTTCATTGTTAGTCAAACAAAATAGCGCCTGTTTCCGACAATTTAAACTTAACGACATTGTTTTTTTTTTTGCTCGAGTATTATCGATTTTAGCGATTAATAAACGATGATCATCGTGCATTGTAAATACAAGTTTAATACAATTAAAAGTCGATGTTTAATGTTACCCAAAATTCACATTCTAAACACTTTTAATATGTTAAAAAAAGTCTGGATTTCTACGGAATTTCGTCAAGCATAAATACAGAATTCTACAGAATTTCTATCTTTCATCTACAGACTTTTGAAAATTATGGTTGGCATCACTGGGCCTATGGCTATGATTCATTTTGTAGTCATAACACCAATAACTATGTGCTGATGTGGGATCCAATAACCGAAATTATAGAATCCTCAATTTGTTTTTTATTTGGACAGATTTGTTCGGAGATACTGCTTGTACTGAGTTCTTCCCATAAACGGTTTGTTTTTCTAAGAAGTTTACTCAACATATTTGACAATTTTCCTGAGACACCAATCACAAGGTCATCCACATATGCAATAACTTTACAACCAGTTTGAAGGATTATTGAAAGGTATGTGTATACAATCCGCAAAAAGGAGGTGACTTTCGAAGAAGTCGGTTCTTCCCTAGCGCACAGCATACACTTCGTCCTTCAAATCTATGAAGTTCTCCAATTTCACTTATTCTTGAATCACCATGAAAGTTTTTATTACAGCTGATAATGCCCACTTATCCCAGTAGATGAACTTTCGTCTGAAGGTTTACTTCTCTGATTCGAAGTGCTTGAGTTACGGTCTTAGTTAAAGCCAGCAGCCAGTTGCTTGGATTTCTTACAATATCTCCAAAAGTGGTTTTAATCGGGAGAATCTTCGATCACCTCGAGCTGGGATACATGGCTATTCCTTCTGCGTAGGATCTCCTCTCCTGTAATTTCTGGGCGCGATATACCTTTCTGCCAAATTTGTTAACTATACTCATAAATATTGCGTAACTTCTCTGCCGTAGCTGCCTACCCAGTGGTCCGGGTTTAAGACATTGAGACCACTGCTTGCTGGGGGCTTGTGGATTGTGGTAGATGACTGCACAGGTTTAACTTAATAACTTAGGCTTCCTTGTATAATCTGTCTGTTCCTTCAGGCGTGCTAAGGAGTCCAACGTCGAAACCACCTTCTCTGTGGACTGTTAAGCTCTGAACTAAGCAGAAACAAGCAAAATTGCCCATATTGGGAGGTGCTACCTTCAAGGATATGGAATGCGTGCCTCGCATCGAAGAGGTCATTATAGTATTGCTACGGATTTTTTTTTTTTCTGGTTTGACACTCGTCCTTATAATAAGTTTACCAAGTCAAGTTCGTTCCGACGAGGCTAATCTCCGAAGGTTACCAGGGGGTGTAAATATCAGCCCTATTGTCGTGTAGTGTACCTATGATCTTATAGGAGATGTTGAGGAGACTGATGCCACTATATTTGGCGCAGTTTAGAGGGTCTCCTTTCTTGGCATACTTTCCCCAGGCATACTTTCCTCTGACCAAATCTTGGGGAGATGGGTTGGTGCATGCTACCAAATCATTTCCCGCTGCCTTAAAAAGCTCGGCTGATAAACTGTCCGGTCCAACAACATTGTTGGACTTCAGCTTGGATATTGCGATCCTCACCTCAGGTAGACGGAAGTCTTGGCTTTCATCGTCTAGGGTAAATGTTTCATTCTGCCTGAAAGCGGAAATTGTATCATCTTCGCCGTTTAACAGTCTGCAGAAATGGTTTTTCCATGTCCTCAGTACCGACTGTGACCCTACCACAAGATTTTCTTGTTCGTCTCTGACTCGGCTTGTTCCCGCGACACGTTCTTTTAACCTTTTGGTAAAACTTCCGAACATTGTTCCTGGAGTAGCACCTCTCTATATCTTTCCTCCTTTTTTGTTCGTAGAGCTAACGAGCTGCTCTCGTCCTTCTCTGCAGCGCCGATTTGTAGGCGAGCTAAAGCCGTTAGCAAAAAACGCAATAGCAGCCTTTTGACGAGATTTTTTGAACCTATTCCAAAACTTGAAAAGTCAAACTATCTCGTTGAATGAAAAATATCAAAAGACTGTCCAAAATAAACGCCCAGGGCTAATTGGATGCTTAACCGCAATTTCCATTTTTAACGTCCGCCCAACAAGCAACTTCACCCTTTGGTATAGATACCTCCATAACTTATCTCCGATTTTCATTGCCATAACTCTTAAGCTAATGTGTATGACCTATCGTGCAACAGGTTTGTAGACTTTTAAAGTTTTATTGATTCTAAGGTTCAATGCTCTAAATGCCAGGTCGGAGCTATTAACTGGTACCTACCTGCCTTCTTTTATATATATTTTCCACTAAAAAGCGACTTTCTACAGAAGCTGTTTAATCATTCTCCAACCGTAAAAGTATCATAAGAACCCTGAAAATTTATTTACCGAACTAAAATATTTTTCATGTTAAATTTTTCATCCCAACGGTGGTGCTGGTGACCGTCTGAAAGGCTTTCGCTTTATATATATCCCTCCCGTCTTCTATTCATGGGAGTATTTGTCGCCTTTTTGCCTTGGCATGATGGCAACCGTCTGCATTACACAGCTTCCAAGCCACCATACACTTAAGTTACAGAACAGTAACTACACCTTGGAGAGGATCTATATAGTACTGCTATCCTCTTCTCTCCCTTCCCTTCCACATGCTGAGATTCAATTTGTCCTTGCATACCGCGCATAGTTTCAGTGTTCCTTCCTTCCCTAAAATGGTTATACTCCCTTTCCCGAAATAAACGTATCATATCTTTGGAGAATGCTGCTACTGGAATCCCTGAAATTACATTGGCCTGCTACCCGTTTTATCCTTATTTCAAAATAGGGTAAAGGAACGAGGAATTCCTGGTGCGTTTTTCGCTATCTCTGCTGTGCTTCGGTGACGTATTATAAATGCCATCTCAACATAGCTGTCACTTTGAAAGTCCTTAAGGCAAATAAATTAATTTTACTCCTCAGAATAGGATATTCACTATACATCTATCTATGAGTGTAGGTGTTTGTCTAGCGGAATATAAGTATATATATAAATTTTTGCCGGCGCACGTCTGTATCCTGGTACGCTCTGTCATCGCATGAATTGGATACGAAATTTATTTTCGCTCATAAAAATTGCTCCATCCACTGTTATACCCAGCAAGAGGAGGGGGGAGTGAAATGTGTCACTGGTGACGCGTCCCGCCACCTCATCCCTATCGTTCTGTAATTAAGCGAATAGTCTCTAATGATTTGATGGCAAAAAGGCAACGAAGAGGAAGCACGTAATAAAGGAAGAGTCATCTAGGTAAATAAATTATTAGGCATCCTTTGGCTTTTCGGGACACATTCCACTTCCACCATTCCCGCTTTTACCCTTGTCGTTGTCGTTTGGACTATCGGAAGATATTTCCTGAGCGCACTGTTAAGGTATTTGTATACGTATACGTATACCCGTAACCGAATCGAAGGCGGACATTTAGACAGACAGTCAAGTAAGAAGTGCCTAATATCCTTTTGATTGATAATATTTTTATTTTTCGACTCGCTGCATATTGGCGAAACGGAAGGACGTACTTATTAAATGGACATTAAAGGGTTGTGTCTGTGTGATTGATTAGCTGTTTATTTTAATGACAGTTTTTTGTTTCATTGACTGCTGTATACCTACCGTGGCAAGGGGTTTTAAATTGTTTTGGAATTAAGGTCGAAAAGATTTTTTTTAAGATAATGATGGAGATTTGTTTTTCACTTTTGGGTTACATTTTAATGAGAACAAATGAAAGGATATGGCTAAAAAAAATTCTGGGGGTTGTTTATTTTGATGAAGTTGAGCGGTCTAAGACAAAAATATAATAAATTTTTCAAAATCACCATTTAGGTATTAGCAAAACTGTGTGGGTACCAAATATTTAAGTTCACGGCGAACTAAGGTTCGGTGTTGCGCTCATAACTTCTGGTGACAGGAAAACACTGAAAAGGTTGGGGAAATCGGAGTCATAATCTCGAAAAAATCTCGAATCGCACAAAATCTAGAAAGTACAAAAATCTCGAAAGACTATATCTCGAAAAAAATCTAGAAAATGAAACTGCTTTCGAGATTTTTATAATTCTGTAGCTTTTTTTTTATTGAAAACTAGCTTTTGCCCGCGGCTTTGCTCGTGTAGCCTTCAGGATCTGGTACACAGAGATTTCTTTGAGTCAGTTAGTTTCCTCTTTTATATTTATACTAGCTGACCCGTGCTCGCCTTGCGCCGCTCACTTTTAGCAAACAAACAAAATTATATTTGGTCCATATGTGTATGTTTATATTTTCACTTCAAAAAATACATTTTGGCAAAAAACTTTTCCTAAGGACGTGGCTATAAATGACACAGCCTATAGCAGTCTCACTGTCTTAATGAGCATTTTAAAAAAAGTTTCATCGAAATCTGTCCAGTAGTTTTCGAGTTTTTAACTGACTAAGAAAATTCCTACAGTTTTATTATATCTAGATCTCTGAAAAATATGCTTAGCACCATATTGGAGAAAACAGGTCAAAGATTATATGATTTATAAGTAAAGTGCTGGCATCTCAACACGGGACAAAACATATTTCTTAGCTAGCAAATCCTTAATTATAATCCACACCGCCCATATCTTCCTATACTGCCCAACATATGCAACCAGAAAGATCGTAAGGATGTGTACAAATTACCCCATTCTTACAGAATTGCTTTACTTACTTTGGAGTACGTACGCTGGAGTTAGAAGCGATAAGCATATTTAACGGCGACAGAGGTTGGGGAGCATTAAAAAGTTTCAAATTGATACGACGAACGGTTCGTGATTTAAGAAAAGGGGCCCCTTAAAAGGGTCATCGCCAATAACTCGGTCCCCAAGCAAAATTTTCAAAATCGGAAAGATAGATTATCTTAATTTCTTATAATATGTAGACTACACAAACCGAGTTTGAAGTCAATCGGATGAAAAATACAAATTTTCCCATACAAACTTTGACCCCCCCTTTTTACCCCTTTAAGGGTTGAATTTCCAAAATCGGAGAAATTATTTATTTCTCATAGAGACTACACAAACCGAGTTTGAAGACAATCGGATCAATATTAAAAATGTTCCCATACAAACTTTAGGTTAGGTTAGGTTGAATAGGGTGTGAGTTCATCACAGAAGACTACACTCAGAAAAAGAACGAGCTAAAATCAAGAATATTAGTGTCATTTCAAGCCTGTTCGTTGACTCGGAAAATCTTATTCAAAGTACAAAAATCTTATTTTGAGCTCGTTTTTTCAAGACCAAAAAATGTTCTTTTGAGATTTTTAGTAAGCTTAAAAATATTACTTCAATCCTGTGTCGGGATTATTGTAAGAATGTGATTCTTACAATTATGCCTGAAACAAATATATTTTGAGTATTCAAGGGGTCTACCGCGATATCTCGAAAAAAAAATCTCGAAAGCAAAAATTTCGAATGTAAAAATCTCGAAAAAAAAAATCTAGAAAGCATAATCTCGAATAACAAAAATCTCGATACGTATGGGGGTGGTGGGGGGGCATGTTGCCCCCCTGCAACCCTCCTGCTTGGGTTTACTATATGGGGTGGGTGCAAAAAAATACCTCTAATTTACTTTTTATTTTCGAGATTTTTTCGAGATACCTATAGTCTTTCGAGATTTTTGTACTGTGGCGTACAACAATTAATTCACCAACAGAAAACATTCTCAGTGGACACAGCCACAACAGTGAACAACTTCTCGACAGTCGACAACTTCTCCACTTCAACCATCTTGTTTGAGTTGTCACTTCGACCTACTGCTACTCTCTCTTTTTTCTTGACAGCGACAGCGAGCAGACGTCAGTAACCCACGTGCGGAAAAGATAAAATTGTATAACCAAATTAAATAAAACATTTTCTAATAGTTTTTCTAAATGAATAAAGTTATTTTCATTGCGTTACAGTACATTCGAAATTTTTGCATTCGTGATTAAAAACAAAACTTTTCGAGATTTTTAGCTTTCGAGATTTTTGTCATTCGAGATGACGTAATGATCCCGATCACAACTATTGGTCCAGGAGACTAGTTTACGTAAAGCTAGTTGCAGCTTGGAAGATGTGGGAAAGTGTTTGAGGATACTTTCCCGAAGCGAGTAAGGTCAAGTCGTCTGCGTATAGGCCACAACTTTGCACCCGGAGCTCTCCATCGAGATCACAAGTTTATTAAGAACTCACTCCACCTTGCGGGGTGCATCGGTGCACGAGTTTTTCGACAGCGCTGCTGCCAATGGTAGCCCTATCACCATCCTCTTTGTAAGAATGTGGGTGATTACGCGGCAGCTTGGTTCGCCGATATTAAGCTTGTCTAAGGCTTGAATAATCGATCGAGTCTCGAAATTATTAAAGTCCCCCTTTATATCAAGAAAGACAGCCATTGTGTATTCCTTGGGTATGAGAGAGACCTTTCGAACGTTCCAACAATCGAATGAAGATCAGTTTTGGTGGACTTGCCCTTTTGGTAGGCATTACTAACTAACAGTGATGAGTGGGTGAAGCTAAAGGCAAAGGCCCTCTTCCTATACATTTTTCAATCAAATTGCAGTCGCACAATAGAGACTTTCATAAGATTGAAATAGACTTTCTATATCAAGACGTTTTGTTAAAAATCCGATGCCAAAAGGCTTTCGGAACAGTACCCACGACACGTTGTAATGCCTTCAACCGAGTAAATCATTTTATTTAGACAACAAAATTAGCGTGGACCCTCTGTCGCCTTCCTACCGCTGATATTTTATAACCCCACTAGAGCCTTGAGGCAATCCAAAATTAGTCTCATCTAATGATGCGTGGGAAACACTAACAAGACTGCAAAGTGGTTCAATATACAATAACTCGCACAACAAAATGACTTTTCTGATCAGCAATCAGATATTTTGCCACAAATCGACATCATAAACACTTCGGTGTGAACAATCCCCCTCAGGGTGGTGGCAATTTGCATTCTCGGCTCGTTTGCACCGCATAACTCATGTGTGGCAAAGCACCACTTCACTTGTCCCATAATATCCACCACTCGACAGTCGACAGGCCATCTCATACAGTCGCCTCGTCATTCGGTTGCAATCATCCTTGGTCGTATATATGCATTTTTAAAATATCAATTTCTTGCTCCTGACCCCACTCGCACTATAACTGGCCCACAAACACTCAGACACACTCCAGTCTTATATGGGACCGTAAAATCTAAAAATATTATTAAACTGCGCACAGCATCGAGCTGTACAGTGCGGAAATATTTTAACACCGCATTAAATGGCGACGAGCGACAGTGGTGCATGTTTTGGCTGTTCTGACGGAAACTTTACGATGTCATCTCTGTGGGTATCACAGGAGGCGTACTTAAGCACCCGTTCATGGTGTCCATACCATCATCGTGTTGTCGTCGTCCACCACCTATTCGATGCAACACCAGATTTACTTGTGTCAATATAACCATTTTCCATTTGGACTCGTCGCGTCGTCGTCGTCGTGGATGTGCATTTGGCAAATTGTTAGCTTACACTATAACATCTGAAGATACAAAGATATCTCGTATAGCGACGATGGTTTTGAGACGTCTGTCGGCTGCCTACTTTCTCGCTAGACAACATAAAATATTATTGATCGCATCAAGTTCCGTTTATGGGCGCATTGAAACAGAATTAGTTCCACTATAGCATTCACGCCAAGCTAATGGATTCATAAGCATGCACTGACTGACGAGGACGAGTGTGAGGAGGATGTCGGATCCTCACTTAAGTGACGATTGGGGGTAATGAGATTTTTGCATATACAGTTGCGGAGGCACACACTGCAATTTCCACGCCATCCGATTGAAAGTACAAAGGCAGAAGAACAACGAAACAGTTTGTTTGCACTCGAGATTGGTATCTTCATTTTTAAGGAATATAAATAGATTATTAACGTGGCCAACGAGCATGAGGACGTGAATCGTGGGTCTGATCAAATGACGAGATATTGCGTATGTGCTCGTATATACGAGTGTGGGAGGGACATTTTGCTTGAGATACATTTCCTTTGGATTGTTACACATTTTATGTGTGGGGATTTTGTAAATGAATGCTTGGCTTAGATTGGCTGATAAGTTGGAGCTCTGAAATTGGAAAATTTGTCTTCATAAAATATTGTGAATCCTTTCGCACCAGGGTATGTTGTACGAGTATGAATGGGAAGGGGACATTCAATTTGTTTGGCTTTGCCATTATATACTCTGGCTATTGTTTTACTCGTAGTGTTAAAGGATTAGGGCGCATATTTATGTCCCTGGAGATTTTGGGCATACATATGGGAAATTGACCAAGGGCGCAAGTAGGTATAGGTATACTTATTGGTCAATGGTCGGTAGAGAGACCGAAATTGTAGGCTTAAAAAAATTTGCATAGTGAATTATTTTTGAGTGATTAACAATAATTGTTTTGGAAACAAACAGTTTGGTTGGAGTCATACTTTAGCTATAGCTTCTTTAATTTATACTGTTTTCACTTTCAAATTAATTCTCAGCTGTAAAGACATTTTTTTCCGTTGCCAGGAGGTGAATTATGCACCTCACATCATGATCAATGGGCCAGCTAAACGCCAGGCTACTATTTATTATTTTCAATAGCACAGAGAGGATGACAAACTCTTAATGCATTTTTGAAGTATTTTTGGCGTTTTCTTGGTTTTCTTTTAATTAGATATGGTCTCTCCGATATCTATATTTCTGATTAAACAAAATCTAACATTCCCTGCTATCGACTACTTGCCTACGAAAATCAACTTCGAAAAGGGCTTTACACATGAAATACCGGACGGAAACCAAGATCACTGCCAATATTCACAGACGGTTTCAAAACCCTGGCGGGAGTTCGGCGACTGGGTCTTTTCAGAAAACAAAACCTGGGCCTCTCCTTCTGTCTTCCAAGTCGAAATCACAGCTTTTCAAGAAGCTAAAGCGTAGCTGTCGATTACAAAGGGATATCGTCGTATACATTGATAGCCAAGCTGCAATCAAATCCCTAATATCCAGTGCAGCGTATCTCTTAACGAGATATCTGTACAGTACAACCCCCCACCCTCTGCTGGGTTCCTGGTCATTGTGACATCCCATGGAACTGTTCAGCAGACGAACTATAGCAAAACTATGTGCTCATCTGGCGTCGATATTATTATAAGTCTCCACAACGTGTATGCACGGGGATCCTTACGGTATCCCCTTTTTCATTTTAATCTCTCATTTTTTTCCTTCTTTTTTTCCAAAATCTCCCGGGACGAAATCCCCTATGCCAAAATCTCCCACAAGCAAACTAAATTTTGTATATACCCAACCTTGCACCTCCACATCCTACATCCTACAGTGACCACAAGCAGGGGGGTTGCATACGTATCTCACTTTTTAGCACCATTTGTAGGTGTCGCGGCGACAAAATTAATAACACCAAATCTAAAAATGGGGGATTTCGTCCCTTGGGATTTTCTCTTAGGGTCTTTTGGAGTAAATGATTTCAGCAGGAGATTTCATCACCAACCCGTATGCACCACAATCCTACGCTAAACAAATAATTCATGCTTCAATACTGCGATACTGCTAGGCTTGCCTGTCCAACTCTAGATACAAATAGATCCAAGGAGCTCCTGCGACTTAAAAGATCTAGCACATCGAAAGTCGTTAATGTCATCTGTGGGGTACTCCATATTAGGCAGACATACGCAAAGGCTTGGTCTGCTATTCAATTACTTCTGCAGAAGCTGCAGAGATGAAGAGGAGGATGAGTCCATTATTCACTTTCTTTCCACAGTTGCCCTGCCCTAAAGCCAATTTAAGAAAAGCCTACTTAGGATAATATTTTCTCAATGATCTCATTGAACCAGGTAACACCAAAGCCGCTAACATTCTTAGCGTTATAAACAGCAGCAAATGGTTTACATGAGTAGCCATCAGTAAAGGAATCATTCCCCAAATCTCACTTGTTTGCACAATGGGCCGACTAACGGCCTAAGTGGTTCTCTCACCGAGAACTATTTAAAACAAATGTTTCCTGCGCTTCAGTGACTAGACTATCTCTGGTCAGCGTTCCCTTTTTTATAAATCCTCCATAAGTTATGTCGTTGTCGATTATGAGACCCTTCCAGCTCCAAGAGCTGAGAGATTTCGTAGGCCTTTTCTTTCTACACAGGATTTTGTTCTATCACCTTTTCTGGGTATACCCAACATCATACGGGCTCTTTCTCTTTGATGGCTGGTAACCTAAGGTGGCTCCGGCTTCAACTTTAATTATATTGCTATCCCTATCTGTCTGTTAATCAACCTTCCAACTCCAGTTGATTGAGATTGGCAATATACTTCAAGTTTTGTTTGGTAATTAAATGAAACTCGTTCGTAATTAAAATAAATTCACGCCCCTTTGCTCAATTTTGAACAAACTTCAGAGGAAAAGTCCCGGGCAATACTTTAAAACTGACAGCAAATTTGAGCTCAATCGGTTCGGTGGTTTTCGAGACATAATTTATTTAAAGTTTTGTTTTAGGTATGGAATGTGCCACGCCCCTTTGTCCAATTTTGACCAATCTTAACAGGAACACCCCTGTGCTAATACCTAAAAGACCATTCACATAAGAGCGACCAACTACCTACGATCGAACGACTATTCGCAATCTTTGACAGTCCGTTCACATGAACACTTTTATAGGTCGCGGCAGTTTGCGAATTTCATCCATCAGTTTCTTCCCACAATGTCTAGTTTGAGGTTAAGTTCGAACGAATGTTTAATTCGCTAGTGTGTGGAACGCGTATTAAATGATGTGGATTGCGAATAAACTTTGACAATTCGCGCGGGTGTTTTCGTTCGCGGCAAAAAGTTTGGAATTCAAAATTTCGTTATTTAAACTGTTTATAAACTTACAATACATTTTGATGGGATAATTAATTATCCTTCTCATTGACCAAACACACGTTTGCCGCGAATTGTAAAAGTTCGCATTCCACATCAATAAGCCGCGAAATAGCGAATAACACATTCCTTCGAATTTAATCTGAAATTAGACATGCCAACCGTCCTTTTTAAAATCGAATGTAAACACGCAAAATTTTAAGAATTTCAGTCGGCAAATTCACCGATGCCGACCGTCTTTTTTAAAATCGAATGGAAACTCGCTAAATTTTAATTTTTAATTTTTTTTTTAAATAATTCAACGATTTTAAGGAGTTCATCTGGAACCTTTGAAAATGCTGACTTTTGTATACATTTACAAGTTTAAAAACCTATACCTAATGGAAATCCAAACTTAAGACCTAATTTTTGAAAATTTATCGTTGATTTGCCGACTCTTGCAAAGCCCCCTCGCTACGCCCCGGCTTAGAATTGTCAGATATTCATTCCGTCAGATAACAAAAAAAACGGTGTTAGACTGTTAGGTCATAACGTCCTAGAAAATAACGCCCAAGTCGATCTGGAAATAACGCTCAAAAAAATTGACAAGGCCCAAAAATAAACAACAGGATGGAAATCAAACACAAAAATCATTTGCAGTTGAATACGTATAAGGGGCATGCTGCCCCTGGCAACCCCCCTGCTGGGTGTCACTGTCGCATTACGCCCTAAATCAATGTCACATCGCCCAAATTTCTCTGAATAGAAACAGAACAATGTTTTGGGATTTATGACATATTTTTAATTTGGGCATTATGGTTTTGGGCGATAAGACCTAACGCCAAAAAAGCAGACTCAACCTTTAAGACAAAAATAGAAGGATTCAAGTTATCCCGATGTATTACATATGAAAGTAAGACAGAGTAAGCTATGATTTGTCTAAACAACACCGGCAAACATCAGGATGGATAACGTATAGGGTACACAATAATCCACACCACAACCATTGACAGCGCCCTTATGGCTTTTATTTTGTATATAGGTATAAAAAGAAACGGTAATTAATTAAAATTATGACAAATTATTGTGGCAAATGCAAATCATTGTGACTGACTGAGCATTTTGTATACACATGTCTGTGCCACACGTGCATTGTGGCACGATGCCAGTCAGGGGGCTGGTGCCGACTATTGTAAAATCCTATTGGTGACCACAACGACCGCCTGCCGAGACACAGATATATAAATATAACTATGACCACCGACGTCCACAGCATTGCTGGAATAATTTGATTTGAACATTCGATTTGGCATTGAATGAAAAATGATTTTCAGCTTGGGAGTTTGGCTGGGTATCTACGGCTCAAAGGAATTATGGTACATAAATCCCATTCAGGTGCAAACCGCTGTGTAAGTATTGGGAGCCGCTCATTGTGTGTGCGGCTCGATGGCTTTTATTGTGCCCATAAACTATCTGAATGTGATGTTGAGTACCTACTACATCTATATGGCGCTGGGGAATGCACAATTTGCATTTTGGAATTTACATTTTATGTGTAAATAAGAAGTCAATTTGCGTGTCTTGTTTATGAGAAACTATATTCTGCCGATGCAATAACCATAAATTCAATTTAAGACCATTTTCAAGGCGGAATTTTTTAGACCTACCAGAATGGGTGTGAAATTCAAATTTCATTCATTAATAACAAAAGACAACTTCGGAGCTATGAAGCAGAGCCAGAGTGTTGAATATGGTGTGCGTGTTGTCAGGTCTACTTGTTAAAAATGGGTTTACGATCAGCTTACTGTCATGAAGGTAAGAAAATTGAACGGTATCCATTGTGAGGTGCGAATGCCGATGTCATTAAAAAACAATATGTCGTGGTTTAGTTTATAGGTAGGTAGGTACTGGTACATACGTGTGTGTAGTTACTTACCGCAAAGCAGAATGCAGATACGTTCGTGCGCAGTTGCAAACGAGTTGAACTTCAAAGTTTGTATTTTAATAATATAAATTAGGTAGGTACTAAGGAAAAAGGTGATTTTTTGTTAAATACGATTGCCTTATTCATATTTACATTTTTTTGTTTAAATCGTCATGGATAGCTGAAACGCACAGTTATGTGCGCTTTTGTCAATTGTCCGTTCAACAAAGTGCAACATAATATTATTTTATTATACGTACCTACCTACCTACTAACACTTGGAACCCATGCAATTTTGGCCATGCACAGATTCTGGCGGAAATACATTGGGATCGTTGTCACTTCTGACTATACGTCTCCCCATTTGGATAGACCTTTCTCTTCCTCTTTTTCGAGTAGGAATAAATGGAACACAAATGAACCCACGAAGAGTAAATCGATATCCATCTACACATATGGATCAAAAATCGACTGTGGAACCGGTGCCGGAATATTCTCTTAGGAATTAAATATACACTGCTCGATCAGGCTTCCTGATCTCAACTGTGTATTCCAAGCAGAGGTTCTGATAATCTGGAAGCGGCCCGAAAGGTGTCAGTGTTGGCAAATACCACGAAACGATATTACAATTTTCATTGACAGACGTTTATAAAAGCAGTCTCTGCTATTGAAATAAAATCCAAGCCACGAAGAGCTCAAGGTTCTTTGCTCGTAGGACACCACGATACTCTCCTAGGTCCGTGGACAGAGTGACAAAGCCAGCAATGAGTAGGCTGACGAACTGGCGAAAAATGGGTCTGCAATGGATCATGATTGAGCACTACAGTCTATCAAGCCAACACAATATGTAACAAGTAGAGAAATAGATTTGTATGATAACCAACAACCAGGTGGAGAGAACTAACTACCTGTGAAGTATCACGGAAGCTCTGGCCAGAATATGACAGAAGCCAGACCATCAGACTGCTACAGTTTGACAGGTCATAGCTGTATATAAGCTGCGGTAGGGGCTCTAACTGGTCATAAAAGACCCTCTAAGAAACCATACATGAAACTAAATCTGAAAGATGACGATATATGTAGAGACTTTGGAGACGAAAGTTTCCATGAGGACACACCTCACTTCCTCTGTCACTTGAGGAACAGAACACTTGGAAGTCATTTCATGACATCATGATGGATGGGCGGCGCGTCGGGTTATCACAGGAAGGATAGTCATTAAGCCAATTCTAACACCAAAGGTTAAAAAATAAAAGGGCATCACAATGAGTCCACAAGGACCTAAGTGTGGTATAGTAGGGTGTACCATGCTCTACCAACTCCTAAACCTAACCTTCTTGTACTACTTCTATTTTAGCCCACTTGGCCACTTTTAACCGAATCTCAAAAAATTCAAAATATCGAATTCAAAATCTCGAAAACCAAATGTCGGAAAAAATCTCGAAAAAAATGTTTATCTTTCGGTACTTTCACGAATTTTGTGTTTTTTTACGAGAAAAATATTTCAAAAAAATATTTCTTTCATACAATATAAGGTTCGCGAATTCATGAGAATTACGGAGAAGGAACATTTTCTTGATTCTCACAGATTTAAGTACCTAAGTCCAGAACCAGACTTGTAACGTCCGGTGTGTTGCCATATACAGTATAGTATGGCACAATCCAGAAGCCAGAAGATCTTTGGACACAATACATGAGACTAAATATGTTTCTACACAAATGGAATGCAACACCTCACGTGATAGAAGTGTGGTTCCGGTTTAAGACGATTCCCTAAGAAAGAAGTGAACATTAAGAGATTGTAGTTGGGGAAGTGGACTTAATAAAATCTCATCGATTCTCCTGAGTTAGGTACACTTAACCGACCATAGGTTCCATGGACCCTATCACAAACAGTATTGGAAATCGATTTCATTAAAATTGAAATCTCGAAAATTTTCGACATATTTCAGATATTTTTTTTTTTTAATTTTTGGTTTTCGACATTTTTTGCTTTCGAGATTTTTTTTTCGATGAACATTTTTCGAGTAGATATCTTCCAAAAATGTCAATATTTTTTTTCGACATTTTGTCGATTCGTGATTTTTTTTTTTTTTTTTTTTGTCGGTGAAAAGTTCCGTTCTTTCTGATTATGTAGCCCGTTATTGCAACATCAAACGTAGAACAATCGAATTCGTGGTTATTTTGAATCTAATATCGATCAGCCTGGGTGTAGTTTATTTTCCGGTTGTATATGCAGACGACATAAAGGAGGTAATGATGCAGCCGGCCGTCGAAGACGTTCAGCTTGCGCTAGTCCTGCTCAAAATGTTAGGTGTACCTCATATTGGGATTCATAAAACTAATCTTTTTATACTAATGCTCTGCGCGGCTGATTAGAAACATCGTAAAGTGTCGGTAACGAGTATGTAAAAATCTTTGAAATAGACCGCCAACTTAGGGAAAGCAAATCAATTTTCTACTACCTAGCAGCAGAGTCGTAAACGTAATGTGTAAATATTTTCTCCTCCTTCATAATCATAAAAAAAAAAGTAGTTACACTCTTTCGAGTAAAATATTCCATAGTTTTAAAGCTATGATATTCTCATAACCGACATTATTGACCCCAGTAGACCCATATAACTTCCAAATCGTCCCTATAAAGCCCGCAACTACTGCCAAGGTAATAAATGTCACCTAAACTTTGCCTTTCCATCTCAATAACCATGCAAACGTGATTAACTAACCAAACGAACATCTAAAGGCCACCTACTTTTGACTTTTACTATATGCGATGCCCCATCCATTTGGTGCTTACCCTTTCTTTTGGCAAATCCATTTTCCCTATGAATATGTAATAACTTTGCATTTCTTCCCTTAACCCTTTCGACCGATGCATGGCCCAATTCAAGGTAACATCTGTTCCGGAAAGGATTGATTTAAACCGACCTTAAATCCTACTACTCCTCGTTATTACCAGTTCCATGTTTTTTTTTTTCTTGTTCTTATCATATCCGGATATAATTTATTCATGGAAATAGAAAGGGGTTTTAAGGATGCTACCGAATTTTAAACAGCACATATGAACGGACGGGGGTCTGTGATTGCCGAAAAAGAAAAAATGAAATTTGCAAACCACTTCTCAAAAATTATTCATTTCCAACCTCAAAACGCTTCAAAACCGAGCCCAAATTGATGATAAATTAATCATGTCAACAGGCGTTTCAAAACGCTTCACAGCACAACATCGAATGCCCTACTGATTCCCACAGCCCACAGTCGACTACGACTATTAATGGAACACCCACAAACGCCTCCTCCTCCATCCATCCACCAGGCCAGGCCATAACAATCGCGCTGGCCAACCTGTACACACAAATCTCACTTCGACTATGGGGGTGGTGGTGGAAGTGTTGTTTCCAGTTAGGCTGGGGTACAAACGGGAGGATGACAACATTATGCTGCACTGCTCCTGCATATTGATAAAAAATAATTGTTCACTTGAATAGCTTGTAATAAATCAAATATCGCCTACACCGGTTGGATGTGTCTGCCGCTGCCGCCGCTACCACCACCGCTGTTTAATATCCCTAACACCGTGCTCGCAGTGTGGTGCCGGCCGTGCGTCGGAGTGTGTATGACTGCGTCGTTAACCCAACTGCACATTTCCAATTTGCGGCATTAGATGACGTGCAGTTGTGCATAAGGTGTATAGCGTACCGACTACCGAGTGTCAGTGGCTCACTTGTATAAGTGCCGCGTGTCACTTCAATAGAACAAAACATTGACCATGCATACATATAGTATCATCAGATTTATAACGTTAAGTGATGTGTTAGATACTCTATCCGTTAGAGGAGATTAATTTCAAAGGCGCGTGTGTTAGATGGAGCAAAAAGCAGCAATCCCTGCTAGGGTTGTTAAAATGTGCACACACAAGTGAGCAGCATAAGGGGTTGTGAAAGAACAAAGAGATATTGATGGAATCAGTTATGAATTTAGATTGGTTTCATTAGCAAATTGTATAATTGATCGATAGATGGCAGCACCTATGTTGTTCAATTGTTCTTAGAAAAAGCTGCTTGTCTTTTAGCAGATATGCGTTTCAATTGTGCGATACTCATATAATTTTTAGTATCGAGGTTAATTTGTACGCACTCACAATGGTCATGGTTTTCTATTGTGGCCAAAAAAATATTTAAAGTGATGACCAAATTCGAGTCTTAAATCTAAGTACAAGAATAGGGCGGCGTTGGCAAATGTTGGACATTTTTTGACTGTAACCAACTTCTGGCAATGCCGGAAGTGTGGATGGGGGCGTTACCTTGTTGGAACATTCAAGGCAGAGGTCCATAAGGCTACGTCGGTTAATTTCATACACCGAGCTTCCAGACTCCGTCAGAGGGGATACATAGGGGGTTTGACTGTTTCGGTCACCCTTCGTCTTTTTCACATTTCGCAGTCAAAACAGCAAAGCATACTGCTCTAAATACTCTTCCTTGATCTGTACCAGCCACCCTTCTTACTAGCGGACTGTCAGAGGCTACCAGCAGGGAGGTTAGATTGCTTCGGTCACCCCTTCCCCTTCCCCGAAGTCTTAAGACACCAAGAGTGGCAAAGAACAGAAACAGAATTCTATACATTTGCTAAAGAAACAGAACTAGAAACAGAAAAGATTTTTTCAACAGAATTTAGCGACAGAAAAATGGCTGTTTGACGAGAGAACGTAAACAAGTCTATTATTGATTGTTTCTGTTGCCAATTTATGGTGAGAGGGAGGTTTTTTCGTTTGCATTTGTCTGCATCTGTCACCTGGCTGCCTGCTTTAGGTAGTTTGGGCTGCAAATTCGACTACTAAGCGAAAAAAATTTTAGTGGACATAATTTCATAAAAGCGTTTGACAGAATAGACGGCAGCCATATTTTTCTAGATCTGTTTCAGTTTTGGGTAACTGAGCGAGCATCGTAAAAAAAATCCAAATTTACTACAGAACGAAAAAGCTTTCTGTTCTGTTTCAGTTTCTGTTACTGTTTCTTTTCTTTGTCACTTTGTGCCTTAATCCCCACCTGGAGGAGCTGACTACTTTAATCAACCTCATCTCGACAATTCGAAGACCCCGTCAGAGGATTAGACTGTTTCGATCACCCCTCACCTTTTCGCCCCTTTGTTTGTTGAGTGAAATTTGACACAAGCCACAGAATTAAGCGCGTTTTTAAAAAAGTTGTTTCCCATAGTTTTGGGAATTCGGAAGATAGTTGTCCCAAAGACTCTTGTCTAAGAGTCCCAAAACCTTGAAAGCAAAACAATTCTCCATTTTCTGTCGCTGTCAACGTCTTTCTGGAACCCATTTGTGTTTTTAATTTAATGAAAAGAAGATGAAAGACTGGTTTTCAGTACTTTCTTAAATATTTTATACATTAAATTAGGTTAGGGTTGCAGACCTCAACAAGCGCAGCCTCACTTAGGAAAGAGAACGCTCATTGTGATACCACCAAGATCCAATGATCTAACAACTACGCGTTGAACCAACAGGAGCCAAGAAGGAAACCTTGGAGGCAGCTGAAGCTTATAAAGGGTGATTGTTTTGCTGTTTGGTTTTTCAGCCTAGTTTTTGTGACAGTTCACGCATGATTCGTGACACGTGTCAATGTTAAAAATGTTCAGTTAACATTGCCATTTCACTAAAGATAAACTTACACCCGAACAACTTTTGCAATTTATTGAATTTTATTACCAAAAATCGTGCTCAGTAAAAAATGTGTTTAGAGCACTTCGTCCATTTTATGGTCGTCGTAAGCGTCATTGGTGCTCGCTAACGTTCAATGATTTCGGACTTTTTTTTTTTTTGCCCAAAATGGAAGAACTGGATTTGGTCGACATGTGGCTTCAACAGGACGGCGGCGCGACATGTCCATAGACATATTGCGAAGCGAATTTGGTGAGCAATTCATCTCACGTTTTGGACCTGTGAATTGACTGACTAGATCGTACAATTTGACACCGATGGACTATTTTTTTTTTGGGATATGTGAAGTCTCTCGTCTATACGGATAAGCCAGCAACTGTTGCCGCCTTGGAAGACAACATATCTCGGGTGAGATACCAGTCGATATGTTGGAAAAAATATGCCAAAATTGGACATTCCGGATGGTAGTCGCGATGAACATTTACACGAAATTATATTCAAAACGTAAATGGCAAGAATTGATTTATCGACCCTAATACAAATGTTACTTAATTTTGGAAATTTTCGTTTTTTTTTTTAATTTCAAAATTCAAGCGGTTAAAAAATCAGCCATTATTAGCGAGTTCCTCGAAATTGTCGAAGAAGTATTTTCCGAGATATAGTTTTTTTCAAGGCTGGGCACATGCATAGGAGCTGAAGAATAGTCTCCTTCTCGTCCATACAGCTTCCACAGAACTCTTTGGAAGGGATGCCCAACCTTAGAGCATGTCTTCCAATAATACAGTGACCAGTAATGTAACCTACTTATGTGCTTACAATGCATCTTTTTAGTGATACAAGAGATGGTTGGAGCGCTTGAGAACCAGCAGGGGCCAGATTTTACATAAATGTAAATAAACAGCCAACTTCTTTTATAAATTAAACAAAAAAAAATTGTGTAACTAGTCAGCCACGAAAAGTAATGAGATCTAAATGTACGCCAAGTTCTTAGTTTAAGAAGGTTAAATATTTAAAAAAAAATTGGTAGGTTCACTGGTCAAGGTCTGGTCTAATCGCCATGGCTTCGGCCTATTTTAAACATTTGTTTGAAAAAGTCCTCGATGTGAACTCCTGCAATTCAATATTCGCAATGGCCTCTTCCAAGTGGAGCGCCTTTTTATACCCTTTTTCACTTACTTGATATTTCTTATTAAAGGGGAAGATACAAGAGTTTTGTACTATGGGAGGGGGTTCTTAAAAAATCTGCACGACTGGGTCGCACGAAACTTTCTCGTTTATTGCGAATCTCGCAGAATCTCAGATTCATTTCAGCAAATTTTACGTTTAAAATCATACCTATTCAAGATGTACTCAGGTTTAGTAACTGTACCCTTGTTATAATTCAAAACGTAATACATACTACATAAACATATTACGTATTAACTACAACACTTTATTACTTTCAAATTTCACCCCGAACTGACATTTCATTCAAGGCAAGTAGGCGATGAATTTCGAATTATATTGCTACTGAAGTTTTGGCCTTTGCAAAAATATACCGGTTGTGATCGGGATTTGGGTAGGTAGTCATTTTTGAGAAATATTCATAAAACGGCTATATTCGAGTTTTCTGAGAAAAACTACGTACGTGATTATGTTTAGAATACTTATGTTGTTTTAAATATGTATTTTGATCAAAATCGTTAGAGCGGTTTTTGTAAAATTCCGCTGACAAATGTTACAACTTTGGATTAAAAAAGCACTGTTATTAAACTGTTTAGCTGAAAACTGAGCACGACGTATTCTTCAGGATATAAACATTACCTAGCAGTTACATTTTCATCCAAATCGAAAATGTCGTTTTCGAGATATGAGCAATTTTTAAAGTACCATTTTTAGCGATTGGGGTGGAAATCGAAAGACGCATTCATGGTTCTAAAAACACTATTTTTTAACTGTTTAGCTCAAAAATGAGCAAAAGGTATTACTGTGGATTTAAACATTACCTGCCAGTTTCATTTTTATTATAATCGAAAATGGGTTTTTGAGATATGAGCAGTTTTTAAAGTCCTATTATTAGGGATTTTGGTGGATATCAAATGACGTATTCTTTTTAGAGAAAAACTGAGTTTGTTATCAAGTTAAATGACAATAGTACCTTAAAACTAAGTTTTTTTTAAATCGTTTTTACCTTTTTCGAGAAAAAAACAATTTTCAAAACTGCCGTTGCTGGACTTTTTAGCGAAAAACATGTCACTTAACTCAACTATCAATTTTGGTTTAAATCGTTTTTGAAAAAATCTAAACTGTATAAATTTTCGTAAAATTTTTATATGGGAAGTACCGTTAATATTAGGACAGCATGAAAAAAAAATCTTGTCCTAGCGGGAAGCCCACGAACTCTAAATACGAAGTTCGAAACAAATCCGTCCAAGCGTTTAGGTTCTCCAGGGGTGGGACAGACAGAATTACATGACCCACTTTTTTGAGTTCCCCTATCATCGTAATATCAGAATAGATCAAAATCTCGAGTTCAAAATTTTGTACGAAAACAATTCTTCTCTTACTACGTATACGAGAAAAAAAGTACCAAAAATGTAAAAAAAAATAAAAATTTAAAAAACAACGGCAGCACTTACACCACACGGACATTATCCGTTTATTTTTAATGCTTCAAACGCTAACCAATTGCCAACTATAACTTTGCACTAGAACTACAACAAGTTTCTTAAAAAAATCGACAGCGAATAAATTTAAAAAAAAGTTCATACATTTTTCTATGCACTTATTGGAAATTAATTTTTATGCCATCATAGAAGAACTTTTCTTCTACAGATACTTTTGGAATAAATTTCATCATATCACCCGCAGATACTTGATATTGCATTTAAATTTGCTCCTCAGCCTTTCATTGTTTTAAGGAGCATACATATATATATCTATATAGTAATTTTTTTAAATTCTTTCTATAGTGAATATTTTTTTTTTTTTTCTTAATTGGAAAACTTTCTTCCTTTTGTTGTTCCGGCTACTGAGTTATTCCTGGAAAAGAAATCTCATTAAAAAGTCCCTCTACCCTGCCTTTGTTGGAGACATCTTAATTAAAAAAAAAAAAACGAATCCCAAAGCTGAAATGAACAACAATGGGTTGTTAGATAAACTTCCCATTCCCATTCCCATTCAAGGTTAAATGGAAGAGTTTACAGAATTAATTCACCAACTACCATCACTCCCACACTCTAATGGGCAGACAAAGTGTCTGTCGTTTGTCAATTGTGTGTAAGAGATGCGACCCAGGGATGTGTGTGTTGTGTAATTACATCCTGCGGGGCGGCTCAGTCCATTGAGGCAGATTTCAATGGACTCTCCTGGATAATGAAAGTTTCCTTGCATGGAAATTACTAAAATGCACCCTAATACGACATAACCGCACATCCCTGTGTTGTGTAGTGTATACAGCTACTACTTACTTCCTCGCATAATCCTTAGGTAAACAAATTGCAAATGCTTAGGGTGGGCAGACCAGGGCTGCCGCCGCCACCCGGTTGGCTTTCCCAGTTTGTTTTATGGCTATTTGAACAATACTTTTAGTAGACTGACAGTGTTTATGCCGATCCGTGACTACACCAAACCCTGGGGGAGGGCGGAGGGTTTTCAAAGTGTGCTGGTGCAACTAATGTCTGTCAATATGAATAGAATCTATTTGTTTGTGATTTGGATTCAATATTTGCTCTCGGAGGTTAAGTAAATGTTTTACCGTCCGCATAACCTTAATCATGGCAAGTCAATGTGGGAAATTCAACTTTCATACTAGGTGTAGCCTATATTGCGGTTCGTTGAATTTCTGATATGCAATCTACAGATATATCTGTTTGTTTTAGATTACTGCATTTTGGTTGATTGATTTTTTACGTATTTTCCTCGTTTTTTTTATAGGCCCTCACTTCAAACAGAACAAATTTAGTCCTTCGAATGTTTTTCATTATTTTGCGGGAACTTCTTGTCGTATCTCTTTGAATCGGGGATGACACATGTTTGTCGTACAGTCAAATTAGATAGAAGGATACAAAAGTTCAAACAGATTTATATATACTTTGCAATTTGATATGCGTACACAGTTGGAAATGATAAATAAAAAAAATATAACTTCACCACCCCTATGGCAAAAAGTCCCTTTAGCCATTTTATCTGTATTTGGCGTCTGTATCTCTAAAACAGTTATGCTTACCATGTAATGTTATAAATAGGATGCTTTCGTAGCATGGAATGGTCTTATGAATTTTTCATGTTAAGCTAACCACTACAGGACTATTGAGGGACAATGTATATCTACAGTAAACAGAGATGGGGGGATGATTTCAGCTAAAAGCTAATAATGCGGCTATGTCAGATTTTATTCCGCAAATGACTTGGCAGAGGACTTAGGAAACTTTGAAAGTGTTTGAGCGAACAATTTACAATTTAATGTGATTCTAGAGGTTGTTTAAGGAAATCACGAAGGTCTTTCCAACGCGAGTGTCTAAGAGGTTTATTTTTTTGTGTGAACTAAATTATTTTCTCGTAATGATTCCTGCCAAAGTAATGGGGGCTGCGAGTATATTACCTTCGTGCGAAAGGCATGCGGACTGTGTTTTACATTTTCGCATGTGGCTGTTTTTTTTTTAAACAATACTCTTTAGGTAGGTCCCTATTTCAGCTACATAAAGTCGGGAATACGGCCAAGAAACTGAAAGGTTTTTATACCCCAATGTTAAGACTGTATAATGAGCATAACTTATAAATTAACTACCCTATTAAGTGTGCAAAAGATTGAGGCACTTTCTTAGTAGTATCCTCTATATTAGGCTTAGAATGTTCGTAAAAGCTCGTTAAACCTTTACTTTGCTGTAGAAGTTATAAGGTCACCTTAACAATGCAACCACAATGGAGGAAAGGAATGGTGTAGCGACTCATGAAACACCAGCATAGTAAAGCCGCCGCTCATTGTGGTGGGAAACCAACTAGGTTGTTTGATACGTCCGGAAGTCAAGAAGCCTTCAGAATCAGAAAAAAAAAACACTTTTGTATCCTTCTGTCTTGTTTGAATGAATACAAACATGTGTCATCCCATCCCTTATTTAAAGAGATACGAGCTTGTCAAGGCTCAGATGTCGATCTTGAATTCGATGTCTGTTTCAACTCGTATATATAGTCATATGAACTCATGAGATTTGGTTTAGTTTACTCTTTTCAATAATACTACAAATTTTGATAAATATTAAACAGGACTTATTTTAACAAGCCCGGGTGGTTATTCCCAAATTAGCAGCGGATCGTATTGAAAGCGATACCTCCATTTCGACAGTCTTCGCTTTTGGTTATTCTCAAATGCGAACGAGGGCGAAAATTATATTTCTACTTCTTTCCAGTTTTTTCCATTCTGAGTTGATTTTCCATTTATTTTTCCAACACTTTGACAGCTTTTTCCCGTTTATTTTTTATCCGCAAAAAATCCGCCAGCAATCCGTCACCTATACGGCTATCGCTTTTGATTGGATCAAATCGCTTTTGGAAATACAAAAATACAATTCCGTCATTAAAAGCGATTCGCCGCGCATTTGGGAATAAGCCCCCGGCCCACCGGCATATATTATAGAATCCCTACTTCAATACGTCCCTCATGCGGTACAACTAGTACTTTAAAAAACGCAAAGTTTTGGCGTTGAAGGGAAACAAACAAATATAAACTTTGCATGTACCCACCCCCGCACGTACTCCAAGTCCTACAGTGGCCAGAAGCAGGGGATTGCTTTAGCACTCTTTATGTGATTATTGTAAACTGAAAATTATAAAAAGTTAATTAAAAAAATGTTCTCGTTTTTAAGGTTCCGTTTTTTAAACTAAAATCTGGTCGAACTGCATGAGGGGACGTATTGAAGTGGGATTTCAATATACGCGGGCCGACGCACTCTTTAGCACCCAAGGCCTAGCTTCTTACAGTGATTCGTTAGCTCTATAATTAATTTCTAAGGCGAATAGAGGAGACCTACAATTGCGTATCAGAATAGCTGGATTAAAAAGTTTTGCCAAGACTATTAAACTCTGGAATGTTTGTCAGATTTTCACGAGATGTTACATGCGTTTTTTGGGGGGTCGAACCTTGGATTCATAAATTTTGTTGTCCAGCGCCCGAACTATTGATTAGTGGCTCATTGGTTAGTGTGTTAAAACTACTGAACGAAGGGTTTCACGATCGATTTTCCGAATAGCACTAATTACATCTCCCGCTAACGCCCGACAGTGGTTTTCTTACCGTGATGATTACGGTTTTGAACAGAGATAAGTTCTCTATAGATTTTCGAGTCCACGAGTTGCTTCGTTTTAGCTCTTTGAAATCAATTTTTAGCACTTTTGTGGGAGATTTCCTAAATTTTTATGGAATTAATTGTCCCTGAAGAAGATCTTTCTTCTAATTTCACAACGATTGGACATTCATATACGTATAACCTATGCATGTTCAACTGTTTCGTGTCCTTCAAAAGACTCTAAAGAAACTTCTTCAGCTGTAAACACTTCTCATTTTTCTTTTGTCCACGAAAATCGAAAGAACGACTTTTTCATCCTTTGGAGCGACGAGGCATGAATTCATGAATTTGCTACGTGAACATTTCCTACGAAAGCTTATCAGCCGCTTTGGGGCGTCCCGTGGCCACCAAGGTCACCAGACTTAACACCCATGGAGTTTTTTTTCTATATTTTTAGTTTTATTCCCTTTTGAAAACATAAATCTGCCACCGGAAACCCTCTACATCCCGTTTCTTATGGCTATAGTCGATTTAGCAGTTAAATGAATAAAATAAGGTTTCAGATTCTTTAAAAAGGAAGTTTCAGAACCTCTAACCTCTGGCCAACTAATCGTCTTTTTCATACGTGACATTACTCTTGCCTCGTTGCCCCTAATGTCTTAACTGCTAATGAGAGTACTCCTCTCAGCGGATAGCCGTTTATGGCTGATATTGTTAATGAAGTCAGCTCTGACTGGACAGTTTCGGTTTTAAAAATCGCATTGACTCATTTTATGGTGGCTTGGTCTGTGTATCTGTGAAACATGTAGCATTTCATATGAAAACATATCGATATTGAGTATTGTCAAAAGCATCCTCTAGTCTAGATTGAGAAAAGCGTACAGTTTGATCTCTTTCCGTTGGTTATTCCAGTTCTAACAAATCACCTTCTTTGTTGCACATTCAACTATAATTTGCCATTTTTATACCCTCCACAGGAAGGTATATTCACTTTGTCATTACATTTGTAACGCCAAGAAGGATTCACCGGAGACCCTATAAAGTATATATATTCTGAATCAGGATCACATTCTAAATCGATTTAGCCATGTCCGTCTGTCTGTCTGTCTGTCTGTCTGTCCGTCTGTTGAAAGCACGATAGCGTCCAAACGAATTGACCTAGGGGAATGAAATTTTGTGAGAGGACTTATTTTTACCGTCGTCAGGTTGGTATTGAAAATGGGCTATGTCGGTTAAGTAGTTCTGGTACCTCCCATACAAAACCACTATTAGACCCATGTGTATCTACGTCTGTTGAAATCACGATAGCGTCCAAACGAATCGACTTAGTCAACTGAAATTTTGTGAGAGATCTTATTTTTACGGTCCTCAGGTTGGTATTGAAAATGGGATATGTCGGTCAGGTAGTTCTGGTACCTCCCATACAAAACCACTATTAGACCCATGTGTATCTACGTCTGTTGAAATCACGATAGCGTCCAAACGAATCGACTTAGTCAACTGAAATTTTGTGAGAGATCTTATTTTTACGGTCCTCAGGTTGGTATTGAAAATGGGCTATGTCGGTCAGGTAGTTCTGGTACCTCCCATACAAAACCACTATTAGACCCATGTGTCTCTACGTCTGTTGAAATCACAATAGCGTCCAAACGAATCGACTTAGGCGACTGAAATTTTGTGAAAGATCTTATTTTTACGGTCCTCAGGTTGGTATTAAAAATGGGCTATGTCGGTCAGGTAGTTCTGGTACCTCATATACCAAACCTATATGGCATGGCAAACATTTTGCATGACTTTTATGCAGTGGAGGGTATCAAAGCATCGGCCAAGCCGATGATAACACTTTTACTTGTTTTATTTCGCGATTGAGCTTGTTGTTCTAAGCCCTAGTTAATTCAGCACATCTAGTTCAAGAACCCAAAAAAAAGTCTTACCATTTAATGGGACATGAAGTCATTGTGTGAACCACTTTGTACAAATGTTTGATCTTTATTATATAAGGACGCTTTCAATTTTTTTTTGTCGTACCGGTTATGGTGTTATTTCGGATCCGAATTTTATGAAATATGGACCAAATAAAACGTGAATTTCCGTAGATGATTTTAAAGCATTTCAAATCAGAAGTTACTTCTTATTCCCAAAACACACGTGCAGAAATTCTGAACGCTTCACTGCAAGCAGTACTGCAGATGAAACAGATGTGCAGAATTTAACTTGCATCGGTTGCTGTTAATACGGGTAAAAATAAGAGAGTGCAACATAGACTATAAATAATTCCCGTCTCTCTTTTCTTCGTATATATGCATCAGTAGCTGAATTTAAAAATTCAATGCTGCCAAGTCTATTATACTAAAAAATTCTTGGGATTTCCTGGGTTTTTGGCTTCCACGAAAATACACTCTAATATGCCTTAAAAACAACTAGACAGTATATATATATAAAATCAAAAATGTATCCGTAATCAACGAACAGTACAATACAGGAATCGAATGGGTCAACGACCCACAACAAAATCCTATTAGTTATACCACCCTCACAAAAGGCGTAGCTGTCTAGAATCTGAAATATCTTATTTGAAAATCGAACGCAATGGGGCGTGGGCGTCATAGTTCAAATTGGATAATTTCTCGCATACAATGCAGAAACACGGCATAATTTTCCTCGTATAAGCTGCGAAATAGGCGTTCCTTGCCGGAACTAACTCATCATTCATGACGTTTAGCGCACACAGGCGACTTTCCTCTTCCGTTTGCGTGTCGAACTGATTAACAACACAACACCGGACTTGTTTTTGAACTATGAATATGGAATTTAACACGCATCGGCATTTGAACATATTGTTGCATTTTGTTCGTGTGGCAATATTGTCATTTATAAATTTTTTTTTTCGACTCATGGAAGGACATAATTAATGGAGTTGAACACAAAGATAGTTATAGATATTGATTCAATCATCATTTAGCGTGACGCCCAAGCGAAATATACATAACTTTTCGATCGATCTCCAAATTGACGTCAATCGTGTTAAGATTAAGACCAATTTCTTTAATAGTTCTTTCATACCTGATACGTTCTTCTAACCGCCATCAGGCACGCACTAAACATCAAAATCACCATCCAATCAATTCGATCTTATATTACAACTATTAAGCCAAAGCGAATTAATTTAAAGCAATCCTTTGAATGGAACTATACAACATCCACTTTGAAAAGAAAAAAAAAATCAAAATGCCAACTTGGCACGCAAATTTCATCGACATCGACTCTTCCCGATAACCGTCTTCAGAAAGTCGAAAACAAAACAAATATTTGCCCTATAATCGGGTCCCAATCGAACCTCATCTCAATTGAGTTCCAACGAAAACAGCAAATAAAGGAGGAAACCCTCCTGTGCCACACCAACAAAAAAAATTATCGACATCTTCGCACATATCGGCAAAGTTCATCCCAACCACTTATGCGCCATCGAGCACCTTTTTCAGGAGTCCTCCTAGTGCACACCACCTACTTTACCCCTGAAGGTGTATTCGTGCGCCACCTTACTCTTCTATCAAGTGGGCTCAAGAGAAAAATTAAAGAAAAAAAAAAAATTCAAACAAACCCCAGATGAGACTGGAAACGTGTATAATGGTTTGCTACTTTGAAGAGGTTGCATGCTCCTGCTGCTGATGATGATCTGATGATGACAATGATGACGGTAATGGACCTCCTTTCCATCCGCCTCATATCACTTCGATCGATCAAAAATCATGCAGCAATAAAAATTTGCATAAAATTCTGATTAGCCTCGTCCTCCTTACTTTTATTTTCCAGAGTAAATAATATCCTCTAAGGAGGCAATTTGAATGCATAATGCAGCTACTAAGGCCGGGGATATCAGATCCCCGCCTTTATGCACAATTAATTGCAATTACTGTGTCATGTCGGGGTGTACAACATACAGTCCTATATACAGTTGGAACGCAATAGGAAGAAATTAAATGAGTTCCGTTTGTAATGTGGTCATTACAGATGAGAATACCGGATTATCCCTGAACGTAAACGGAGGCCTTTTATAAAGCAAATTGCCAATTGTTAATGCAAATCAGATAGATACATTTGAAATCTTAAATGTTTCAGATCGGAATTGCATTTCAGATAAAGAATGTGAAACCCTGTAGTAAATATTTTGACAAGGGAGCAAACAATGACAGGATTTCGAATTAACTTTGATTAAAAATATGTCTTCCACAGGAACAACATTTTCCTATATCTCTATCGCTCTATATGACGATGGAATCCCGGTAAAACTGATTCAGATATGTAGTGTGACGCTGGAAAACACGCGCTGCAACATGCAGTTTGGAAGTAGATTCTCCGAACTATTTCAAACATGCACCGGATTTCGGCAAGGAGACGCGCAGGTGTCAGTACGCAAGGCATCTTTAACACTAACAGGTCCGTTCAGCTGCTGGGGTATGCGGACGATATTGACATCATCGGTCGCTCCCAGCGTGCCATGATAGAAGCTTTCAAAGCGATTGAAGACCAGACGAAATCCGTTGACCTTGAAGTAAATGAGGACAAGACTGAGTACATGCTATCAACAAACAAACAAGGATCTGTCCACCACCTAGGACAAAACGTCACTATTGATAGCAACAATTTCGAGGTAGTTAAGAAGTTCACCTACCCCGGAGTAAACATGAACTCCACGAATGACGCACTAGTGGAGATCCTTCGAAGAATTACACTAAGAAACTTTGCTGCTTTTGTTTGGGAAAACAACTGGGTTCAAAACTCGAAGAACGAAATGTGTGCCGTACAAAACCCGTATCCTGCCAGTTCTTCTGCTTTATGACGCCGATTACTGGATGATAAGCAAGAAGGGAGAGCTGATACTGGGCTCCTTCGAAAGAAAAATACTTCGGCGCATTTTTGGTCCTGTGTGCGAAGAGGGCGAACTCTATGAGCTGTACCAAGATGTGGATGTAAGCCAAAACAAGTCGACATTGGCTCGGCCACATCGAGCGAATGGACAATAATGCTCCATCTAAGAGGATCTTCGAATCCCAGCCCCCAGGTTCGAGAAGACAAGGAAGACCGAAATTCCGTTTCAAAGACCAAGTCATCGCCGATGCCAGAGCGCTTGGTCTGGACAACTGGAAGCAGCGTGCCCGGGATCGTAGAGGGTACAAGGCTGCAGTGTCTCAGGCAGAGACTTCACCGGTCGGGAACCCTATAAGTAACTAAGTAAAGTGGCGCTACAGTCCGGGGTGTACCTGGGTCTCAACCAACAAGTGACTCCAACCAACACGATCGCCACATGAGTCGCGGTCTTCCTCTATTCCGCTGTCCCTCAGGTGTGGATTCGAAGATCTTCCCGGCGGGCGTCCAATTGCTCTACTGACCTAGCCATCTCAGTCATTGGACCTTAACTCTTCTGGCTAGGTCGATGTCGGTTGGTATACAGCCCGTACAGTTTGTCGTACTCCATTAACCGTCAATGCAGACGGGACCGAAAATTACTCGAAAAAATGTCCTCTCGAATCAACCAAGAGTAACCTCATTCGCTTTTGATAGAGTCCATGCATCTGTATCGTAGATAAGGACTGGGATGATTAGAGTTTTATAAAAAGTCACTTTAGTTGTTCGAGAGAGGGCTTTGCTACGCAGGTGCCTTCTTAGCCCAAATATAGACAGCGATTGGCAAGAGTTATTCTTCGTTCAATCTCTGCGCTGGTCTCATTGGCTGAGTTCATAGCGGAACCTAAGTTAGGTATAGAAAAAGTCCCTAGCTACCTCAAAGTTGTATCTGTCTATGTTGACGTTCTGTCTAAGACGTCGCACTATGGAGTAAATCAATGAAAAAAAAACGAGACAAAATTATTTTTTGCCTTCACCTGAGACGATATTTTATGACGCATTTAAAATGCATTTTGTCTTTGTTTTAAGTGTGCGTCGGTTCTGGATGTCCTTTTCTTGTTGACAGCATATACTTTGTTTTGCCCTCATTGAACGCTAAACGCATTTTCGGCTCCTCCCTCCGTCTCAATACTTACGAACACGTCAGTGATATCACTCTGCGTTCTAATGCCGATTATGTCGATGTTTTCGACGTTCGCGAGTAATTGGGCGGACTTTTGAAAGATCATGGTGTTGGCGTTTGAGTTTTACACGGTTCTTTTAAAAAGAAGAAAAGAACTCACTTGACAGCGCATCGCCTTGTCTAAATCTTTTTTTTTACATCGAAGATCACGGTGAGTTCTTTACTGAACTTGATGGAGCAGCGTGCATTCGCTCCATTGTCATCCTGCACAAACCGTCGAGATTGTCAGGGATTCAAACTAGACCCTGCTCTGTATAGCTCGTCCCTATAAATGCTGTCATATAGGCGGACTTAAAATCGATGAAAAGGTAGTGGGCATCGATTTGAAGTTCCTCTCCAAGATATCCCGCAGTGTGAATAATAGGCCGATGGTGGATTTTTTTGGCCTGAAGCCACACTGATAGGGACACATCAGGTTGTTGACGAAAGGCTTCAGGCGTTTACACAGTAAAAGTTCTTGTAGGCGATGTTAAGAAGAATCATGTCTTCACTGTATTCGATTTCGATTTCAAAATTTTCGGAATTGAGTCAAATTGAAATTTTGATTTCGAAAACAATTTGGAGTTTTCGAATCGCTCGAAATGCAGAACACTGAAAACGAATTCACTCGATTTGCAATTTCGATTTCACTCGATTTCTGGAACTTAGCTGATAGACACCTTTTGTTAATTACAGGAAATTATATTCCTATCTCCATTTCCCAAGTCATTTACCTACATCTTAAGTTTCTATTCATCGCACGTTCATCTGAATCTAGCTCATTAATAATTTCTTTCTCGAACTATTATAATTTCATCTCATCCTAAGAATTCAAAATTCTCCCAACTTTACAACACTGTTTACGCACATTTAAAATGTTCCTGCCGGCCATAGATGAGACAGGAAAACCATAAAAAAAAATTTCCCATAGAATGTCATTAACCGATAAAGAATCGACCACCCGCACGATTCGAATGTATCTCATTTCAATCTCAATCAATCGGACAGCTGAACGCATCAGCGTTCCGTATTAATTTGGGGATCATAAAAAATCGCACCATAAACTTACGGTTTCACGTATCCGAATTTAAATGTCGAAACCTGCGTGCATACGACCATGAATGATCTGTCTGATGGCAGAGCAGGCTCCACTCAGCCATAGCGAAATGTTTCACAATATAAATCTGCATCTACCGCACTAAGAGATGCGAGGGGATCCTTACACATTCCACCACAGTGGCAATGCGGATGAAAACTGTTGCATGGTGGGTTCTGCTCTTTGATAGATGCACCACACACTCGAAAAGGGAAGTTTTTTTTTTTAATGGCACGCGTGAGTGGCACCACAACGGAGCCACCGATTAAAAATGCGGTTAATAGCTGAATGGATTTTCAACCGTATATTGGAATATATATCGATAAATTGCAAAGCGGCGGGGGGACTGTGAAAAGTTCTTAAAGCCGGAAAATTATTTAGTCTTGTTTTTGGGTATAGTATACCGTATACAACATTCTTCAATTCGAAGTCGTAAAGTCTCAGAGAAATGAGTGCTTTTCATGGTTTTATGGGACGCACAAAGGGTTTCGTCTTACTTTGTGTCGGGGCATTTGTAATTATTGGTGTTTTATGGATGTCATTAAAATTGCAACAGAGTTTGTGGAATGTGGCCAAGATACTGATGGTGTATATAGGGACATTAGCCTATACGATTTCCATTTATACTGTATCTAGTTTAACAGTTGGATGGGGGATGTGTACAATATTCATCCATTCATCGACCATAAATAGAAAATAACCGAGGATTTAAATTTTCTTTCAACCATTCCAATTTTAAGATGCACATCGCATCCACCGTCAGCCTGAAACTTATTACTTTCGCACAGATCTACAGACATACACATCCTACAGGATATTTCGAAAAATAACAAATCACTCAACCATTAAAAATTACAACCAATTGAAGCAGAAGAATCACATTCAACCCATCTCCATGCATTCTCCTTCATCAAACATCAAAATACAAAGAACCCCTGTGCCAGGCTTTAAGCCTTCAACCGCCCTCAACCAGCTATCCCCGTAGCACACGTATCGGTTAAAGGATGTACACAACGCCGCAAGGTAGACGTATTCAATATGCAAATCCCCTCATTAAATCAACCTTCTCCAACGAGAGCATTGGAAGGCCGGGCTGTGACTGGGACTGGGCTGGGACTCCGAATAATATGCACCCTGTAATTACTTAACGCAGCAATTAAATGGGCATTTTCACGTCTGAGCAACTTCAGTTGAAAACAATGGCGGGGGTAGGTAGTAGTAGAATGATGGCACAAGTGGAAAGAGTATTTTCATGATTGGGGAGGGTAGAGGATGAAAGCACTTGCATCCCTGAATGCACTTCCTGCAACAAACACTGTGCACATGGCAGAACCAACCCATCACACTCACTCTTGATCTTTTGTTCTTTCCGGCACTTGAAGGTGCAAATAGCCGTGCAACAGCGAACCGGCTGTGAAGTTTATTAAGTGAAAAACTATTTTCCATTGATTAAAGAGTTAAAAGTTAACAGAAAAAGAAAAACAACAACAATACAGAAAACAATAATAGGGTAATGAACCTGAGGTAAGCCTTTTATTATACAAAAGCTCTTGTGGATGGTGGGTGTGCACTAAAGTGTAGTACGTGCTTGAAAAATCATAAAGTTTAGCTGCCTACACTGAGTTAAGTTTTTTTTTCATTGCTGCAATAATAGAAAATATGCTTCAATCGAAATTAAAAAAAAATTGGAAATTTCTGTAAATGCTAATTCAAGGTTCTCTTTTGAGGGGCGAATGCAAGGGGGCCTACAATTTTATATCGAATTCGAACGACTTGCACAGTCATAATTGTTCTTTGTTGTTATCTGTGAATGATTTGAAATAGACTTTAAAAAATTAAAAACTATTTTTCGAATTTATTTTTTTCCGAGGGGGTACTGACTCAAATTCACCTACGTTATTTTACTTCGCAACGACATTTTTTCAGTTGTGTACACCAAACAAATTGACAGTTGCGGCGAAACAAAAACTTGATTACGATAGAGCAAGTAACAAACGTTTTTACACACTCATCGACAAATAGCCACAACTCAATAATCCACTGGGCGAATGTGTTCTTTTAGAAGAAGGTATCACGAACGTTTTTTCAAACAGAAGAAGACATAAACTTCCCTTTGTATTTTGTTTACCTAACGTCTACCTCTTTAAGTTTTCAAAATAAGTGCGATACGCCAAATGGTGAATCGCCGACGTTCGCCTCGAATTACATCAACTATTTCACACATGCATCACCTGGGATTCTCAGACGAACTTACCGGCGAACAAAATCTTCTGCGGGGAACTCGAAGCGAACGGAGATTTTATGAAAATAGGCGGTCGGGAGTAGATAACATCTAACTCTTTAAGTTTTCAAAATAAGTGCGATACGCTATCCCAACCTCACTTGGAATAACGTGTGACGCTGACAGACAGAAAAATCGATACTTTGCCTATTGCAGAGAGAAGACGAATGAACATATTTTGGTGAATCCCAGACGTTCGCTCCGACACGTACGTTAACTATTCACACATCACCTGCGGGATTCTCAGACGAACTTACCGGCGAACAAAATGTTCTGCGGGGAACTCGAAGCGAACGGAATGGGAACAGTTTGGTGAAAATAGGCGGTCGAGAATAGACAACTGACTTTATAATCTTCTCGTATCTCAAGTATTTAGTTAAGTTCCGCTACAGTCCGTCTGAGGTGGACCTGGGACCGTCCATTGTGACATTATTTTCAACATGTCGATGTTGAATGTTCTTTCTTGTGGACGGCGTATGTTTTGCTTTGCTTTCATTTACCATCGCTAGCCTTTTGCCGCTCTGCCCCTATACCACTAACATATTTTCCAGGAAAATAAGCTAGTTAATGAGCAGGCAAGGAGAGGAGGGGAACTATAAGCTTGGGATCATCAATCCACCCCATTTGGCATTTTGATATTTACACAGAAAATAGCTGGTCAGAAGATTTTGAAATCAAAAGTGGATATCAGCAAGGCTGCACTCTTTCGCCAATGTTTTTTTTTGTGTGGGAATCTCCTTTCCACTGCGAGACGAAGGGATTCGATGGACTCTAGAAAAGGTAAAAGGTTTTTTTTGAAGATCTATCTCTAGCAAAACAAATGATAATTAAAATTATAGATACTGTCTTGTTTCGGATCAGCCTGAAAGTCTGCAAGGATTTGTGGTAAAGTGGTATAAACTGGCATACTTGGTCTCGACATTTGGCGTGTGCATTCATTCCCAACTATGTTATTGGGTCAATACGTATCAGAACAACTGCTTGCTAATTGTGAACAATGGAATTCGCAGTCTTAGCTGTGCCTTGAGGCCCATGTACATAAAAGTTTCTAATGTGAGGAATTCCCAACAAACTGCTGTGTAAAAATCCTAATGGATACATTATGTCACCAACATACCCTATTAAAGAGAAGTAACTCCATCAGAAAGAAAAGAAGAAAAAAAGCGCAAAAATAATCTCGAATCTACCGCCACCGCATTCACGTTTTCCAAAGTCCTTTTGCCGCACCCAAAGCCATTGCTGAATCAACTTTGTGGCACATTCGCGCCAAAAACGTCCCGCATATACACTACACAGCCGCTCTGTGATTCCAAACAGGATACAACATATAGTCTCCATTCGCCCTCAACTATACTCAAAGTCTATGTGTATCTGTTACGTGCACTTGTGCTTTGTAGTAGGAAGCGAATTACTCCCATTTTCCTCACACAAAAAAGGATCTACTACGATGCACTTAACGTAAACTCGGCAGAAAACAGAGAGATACATAGATAATAGCGCCGCCTGGCAGCCAACTGAGGGTCATTAATCTTTGCTCCTTTTATCCGCCTTTCGTTCAGTATTTGCGAAATGCCTTTAATACCTCCAGGTGGAGCAGGCAGGCAGGATAACCCAGCGACGAGGTGGAGGCTTTGTGTTGGCACGCCAAACCAAAACGATATGAAGTATGAGAAGTTATACGGAGACCTGATGACGCTACTTGTCTCCGAAGGCTAATTAAACCAGTAGATGGCGTTTATTAAGAGCATGTCTCCGTCTCGTTAAAATATCTGTAATACTTCGGGGTGATTTACAGCCAAGTATTCTGGGGATGGTCGTCCTATAGCATCCCCATATTTCCCCAACCCCTATATAGTACCTATTTGTGCTCCAACTCAAAAGCCGTTGTTTGCAAACTCCACAAGAAGGTTAAGGGGAATACAATGAATTTTTAATGGGCAATGGTGGTGGTGGTGACGGTGGTGGTGTTGGGTTTCAAGTTTTAGCGGCCGCAATGCTATTACCACAATCTAGTATGTGTGTGAATTTCATGTCAGAGTCAGAGTAAGAATGAAGGACAAATTATTTATTTATTGCAAAATGGCCTTCGGGATTGACAACTGACGAAACATAAAAAGGAAAACATGGTTTTCATCGCAACAGAACAAGCATGTAGAACATATTGAGACATATTTGTGTTGACATTAAAACGCTAGAGTTTCTCGAGCGACAAGTTACGCGCACATTCGTTTCAATTTAAAGCCTCATTAAGGTTTTCATTGGTTATTCATTTAAAATGAGATAATTATAGCTTGCGGCTATTTCATGTGGAAAACACTGTTTGCCATCAATAGACAGACGCACAGCACATGTGTGTACATAATGAAAAGACTGTCATGAATCCTTAATTGTGTTTGTCTTAGAAAATATGGGTAAGCACTTAATACGGAAAGTGCCAATCGGGTGACATGACTCCTCAGGCTGATGGAGGATCTTTGTTGAAATGAAGAGTTCCTGTCATATTTAGGAATTGCTCAGAGTTTTATATGACCGGAGGGGTGGATGCTCAGAACAGAACGCAAGAAGATTATTGAAGGATATTCAAATGTTAGAAGACCGTCCGGAATCACTTGACGCATGTAATTTGGTTTCAAGTGATTTAAAACGGACCAACTTTTTTGTGAAAGTTTAACAGGTTTTGGGTCAACTTTGTTTATACATCAGTAATTTAAAAGTTCCTTAACACAACCTTGACTTGTGTTTCCCTGACCATTGTAAAGGTTTGCAATCGAAAGTGATGGCTATATGAATACGCGAAGGCTATTGTCATTTTAATTATTATGGAGTTCACGCTAAGAAGCCTTTCCAATATTAATTAGCACAATCAAAACGTCAAAATCCGAACTGATTTGCTTCAGAAGACCTGTCACTGGAAGAACCAGAGACATGCTTGTTTGTTTCTTTAGTAGTTCTTTCATTTTAAAGCCTCTACGAACTTGAATAACATTTCCTTTTTCCCATTTCAGTTCTAGAATTCACATTGGAACCTCAGGATGTTGTTGTTCCCGAAGGAAATTCCGTTCTACTGCAATGCTCTGGGAAATCACAGTACGGTTCACATCAGAAAGCGGGCAAAACATCACCCAACATTCGGTGGCGAGGTCCTGATGGTCAGGATCTCGGAATTGTAGGTGATACCTTCAGGTAAGTCATACCAAAACTATCAGTCTCTAAAATGAAACTCACATTTAACTCTTTAGAACACAACTCAAGAACGGTTCGCTATACATAAGTTCGGTTGAGGAAAACCGAGGTTTAACGGGTTCATATCAGTGCCTCCTAGGTGTCGATGGTATTGGCACCATAGTAAGTCGATCGGCGATTGTGTCGATTGCTCGTCTGCCTGAAATTAATCAGGATTTCATGGAATCATATCTTTTACCGGGCCAAACTGCTTATTTCCGCTGTATGATTGGCCATATTCAGGCAGGCATTAAAAACCACGTGCAGTGGCTTAAAGATGAGGCGCCTTTGACAATAGACAGCCTGCGAATGGTTATTCTTCAAAATGGTGCTTTAGAAATCGATGAAGTTGGGAATTCCGATCGAGGAACATATCAGTGCAATGTCACGTCTGGAATTGTATCTAGACTGAGTAGTAAGACGAACTTGAACATCAAAAAGGTGACCGAAGGTGGCGAGAGTCAAGTTGCCCCCTCGTTTCTGGTTGGGCCATCACCAAAGACTGTAAAAGAGGGAGATACAGTCACACTAGACTGTGTAGCGAATGGTATGCCAAAACCACAGATTCGGTGGTTGCGAAATGGAGAAGAGCTGGACTTGAAGTAAGTATACAGGATACAAAGTCTCTCCCCAGTGATTATGTAATAATTCATTTTCTTTTTCAGCGACTTGGATTCCCGCTTCTCAATTGTCGGTACGGGATCGTTACAAATTTCCTCAGCTGAAGACATAGATTCGGGAAACTATCAATGCCGTGCCAGTAACACTGTCGACTCGTTAGATGCCCAAGCCACATTACAAATTCAAGTTCCACCGAAATTCATTCAAAGTCCCACTGATAAAGCCGCTTTCGAGAAGGAAGAACTTGAACTCGAATGCGCAATCAGGGGTAAACCAAAGCCAATGATTCAATGGCTGAAGAATGGCGATGTCATCACCCCCAATGACTATATGCAACTTGTTGCGGGACATAACTTACGGATTCTGGGTCTACTTCAATCCGATGCAGGAATGTTTCAATGTGTTGGAACAAATCCAGCTGGCAGTATCCAGGCATCGGCGAGGCTGAAAATTATTCTCCCAGGTAGGCGAGTCGTTGTGTTAATGTTTATTTTATTTTGTTTCCGCAGAACGTGGACACGAATTAATTTGTATAAACATTTAAAAATTAATTTATTGAATGTATGAGTAATGTACCTGTGTATCCATTGTTGTTGAGAATCCCACTGCTAAACGTAGAATGGCCGAAAAATATTTATCAGAACGATGTAATGGTCGCAAATCCCACAAATTATTCAAACATACATCCTTTTGTTGCTTTTAAGTTGGTCGTTTATAAATGTTTTGTTTGCTTTTTTTTTATTAATTTTATAATTTAGCTTGTAAATATTATTTGTTTTCTTGTTTAAACTATATACATTCAATGTCAACATTTGTGTGTTAACTATTGAAATAAATATATGTACCTGCCTATTCAATTTAAAGAAGTTAAAGGCTCAACCTCATCCCGTCCGTTGATGCAACTGAAAAATAGATAGAATACACTACACACTTTTGCATGGGCACAATGCCCGTTTCCACTGTCATTTCCTGAATGAAAATTATGTCAGATCACTTCGTAAATGGTGTGTAACGTTGGCAGGTCCTATTGCCAACGTACTCGATTTCTTCAGAGCAGAGTCCACTCCCCTGTGGCGATCCCTTCACGGATGTTAATATATAGAGGATTATTTGCTTATATCAAGTTTCTATTTCTATGAATTGCTTCGTTCCCCAGCAGCAACGTATACTAGGCCTTCCTTACTATAGAAGTATAGAATTGTCTGTGTTTTCTATTTCACTATTCGCCTTTCTCCATGGCTTTACTATTCAGCGACGACCTTCAGTAGAATGATAATCGAGTTCATGATCGTTTAGTCATAGCCACACAGCAAACTTATTCTACAGAACTATTTTAGACAACGTATTTTATGGAACGGTTCCTTCCATTGAATGCGTTGAAGTTGACTTTGACATCTCCGTCAAGTCAACGCAACAGACATGATAGATTCTAAGAGCTGAGCCTTAAGGCTTTATACGTTCAGTGATTTCACTTACGATTCTTTCCCAATTCTCTTTTGGACATGCATCTTTTTAATATTTATGTCATTTGTTAAATTGTTACTGCAAATTGTATAATAAAAATAAATTAGCAAAAGAAAAATATTGTTGTGTTCAAAAAAGTTTGTCCTTCTGAATGAAATCAAAGACAAGTTCGGGATGCAAACCGAAAAATGTCAGTTCTATTCCTTTTCTGTATAAGAGCTAAGACCACCACTCGTGTCACAATTCTTCTGGGATTTATGTATTAACTGGGCATTTCCAATAATCATTTTTAACCTTTACTTTAAGCATTTTGTAGGTCACAATAGATCATATTTTGTATGGGAAAATTCGATACTGCGAATTCATAAAATTTAACCTGGGGTCAGTACCACGAAACAACAAGTATTGCAATTTATCGGAGCAATATGTTAAAATGCTCCCATTGCACAATACTTGTTGTTTCGTGGTACAGGCCCCAGGGCACTAAAAATTGTTATTTTTATTAGTACTGCGGACTATCTATGCTCTGACTTTGCCTTGCGAAGAATATCTATTTTTAGGGCACTTCATCTAGTATTTTTTTATGAAACTGACAACCTACTGAGTAGTGCTTGTGGCTCTATGAGCTGTTAGTGCAGTCATAGAGCACGACGTTCTCCCACCCGTTCTTAATTTATAATTTGGTGCGAAATGGACCATCACTTTCAGCTGGCTAGGCTCCTAGTTACTCACACCAAATGGATTGTGCGCGCCACCTAATGTGGTATATTCCTTTTTTTTTTTGTATTATCCCTTAGGGGCGGACTCAAACTATCGGTGGTCTGGGTGTCAATACAAATCGAGTCCAGAGAATTACATTTTTGGTGTACACATCAACTATTGTCTAAGTTTCGGTGACTTGCTCCTATAGTAGTTTCGAAGAGCTTGCGTTCTGATCTTAAAGCCAGCAGTCATTTGTTTAGATTTCTTAGAAAACCTTAGGACTGTTGTTTCGATCGCGAGACTTCGATCTCCTTGAGCTTAGACACTGCGTTGGAGCTCTACTTTCGAAGCAATATCTTTTTTTCCCTATTCCCGACTTGATACTTTTCCGTCACTGGCCTTTCTTTTGCGCTGCAGTGTTTTCATAATGCGTGCATCCCTTTTCACGTCCTTCCTTTATACAGATGCATCATCTTAACACCGTATACTTATGTTATGGCCAGTTTATGATAAAAAGCTTGTCTTTTAACTCAACACTAACTTGTATCGGAGTAGAAAGGTAAACTGGGGCTTCGTTGGGCGCCATTTTCTTAAATACATCTTTACTCCCGTTTGCAATAGGTTGCATACCAATGCACCATATCTTTTCCACATGTGAGGTTATTGGCCGCATCTAGTTACTTTGTGAGGTAGTATTCCACCAGCTGACTGTAATGGGAATTTTAAACTTCTTGCTTATTGGCCGTATCTACTCACTTTCTCCCTTCTATGTAAATCTGGTTCAAATTGCACCAAATGTTCCTACTTCGAAACCTATGTATTTATGTAAATAGCATAAAATTTGTGACCAAACATTAAATATGTATCAACTCCCGCTGTAAATAAATCCGATACGCTGCGACCAATATCACCGCTGTACAAAAAAAAATATTACTTGATGTTGCTTTCGTTGTATGCATTATTTATTTTTCTATTTATTTCTATTATTATTTGAATTTTATTTTTATTGATTTTTTTTTTCTGTTCTTATTTTTTTATATCCTTTCCCCCCTCCCACAGAGCAAAAATATAAAACAAAAAAACCCCAATCCCAGACAATGAAATCCCTTCAAACTGTTAGCCCGAAACGTCGCAACAAAAACAACTCGGGTGAAGTTCAAGTGCGAACCAAATCCGCTGATAATACACGAATCCTGTCGAAAAGCGCTCTCGACAGCTTATTGTCGAAGGGCAAGGGCATAACCATCCCTAGTGGTGTTGACATCGCTCTTAACGACAACACCAACTACGACGACACTTACGATGATAATTCCGAAACACCCGATGACGACGACAAAGATTACGACGAAGAGGTGCCGGGCAACGAAGATATTATAAACGCGTTTAAACGTGGCGACGATCCCAATAAGATTCTCAACACTTGGAAGAACAAACAGGACAATGAACGACGACAGGAGGCGGCCGCCTCCTCATCGTCCACTCAGAAAATTCGAAGAAAAAATCCCTTATCCTCCTCTTCCCTTGATCTAGATGAAGACGGCCAATTGACTGCAACTGGCAACCATTTGCCGGGACCGCCCAGAGATTTGGTGGCGCAAATAGTTAAACCCAGATTTGTGGCAATCAGCTGGATGGAGCCGTTAAAGAATCCCGATGAGGTCATCTCGTATACGGTCTACTACAAGATGAACAACAGTGAGAGGTGAGTAAATATTATACACCATATTGTGACATGTGTTGGGTTTGTGTATATGCGGGGATGGTAGCTATAATGGAAATGAATAAATAAATAAAATGAATGCAGTATAGCAGTTGCTGGGAGGGGGATTGAAACGTGAGTTGGATCCTTTTAAAAGGATTATATATTCTTGGACGTGCAGTCTGTGTGAAAGGGTTAAGGAGAATCTGAAAAGCGAAAAACACATTTCTACATTTCCACAGAGATTTCCAGCGGCGATTTCAATGCAGAAGCACAGAAGCACCAGATTGTGTGGTAATTCAAAAGAAAGCTTTTATATCCTGAGTGCATTTTTAAGGCTTGTCCTTTTTTTTTTTTGGAGCTAGAGGAGGGCTGAGAAACAACTTCATTTGATTGCATGTTTATGTTTGCCATTATGGAACCAAAAACACTTAAGATGAAAGGTAGCAGATAGTGGTTTTGTTATTACGATTGCATTCAGGAAAGAGGATAAATGGACAAACTCCAAAGAATGTCTTATAATATAAATGTTCTTCCTTATAGATAAATGACTTGGCTCTGAATTTGAAACTCTTTTAAATTAGATTAATCTACTTGTGTTTGTTGCAATGGAGTTGAATTTTAAGCTATTTGGTTGGGACCTGACGCTTTCTTTGTCAGTATAATATGCAGTAGTTCCAGTTGAAAAAGATTTCTTTCGTTTCAATTCTATGAGTTGTAAAACATGACAAGTATTCAACATTCGTTTAGGGGGCAATTTCAATTTTTTTGACCTGAAACTGCAGTAGCAAACATTTTAGAGATCTATTTCGTTGGGCGCCAGTTACTGGTGGCGTTGCATAATTAAAAATTGGGCAACTTTAAAATAGAATCATTGGATGAAGTTGGTATAGATCACGCAGATAATGTCGAAATTCATTTGACATTTTGTATTTCTGAAATCAAGCACATATTTGGTCCCAGTTAAATTTTTAAGCGCTTTCCGCAGTAGCGCAGTGGTTAGTGTGCTGGAATAATGTGCAAGTGATCCCAGGTTCGATCCCCGGAAAAACACAAATTACATCTTAAGGTTTTTTCTACTGCGCCACCTCTCGTGAACGTCTGACAAACATCCGAGAGTATGACTGTCATGAAAATGCTTCTCAATTCAGCCGTTCGGACTCGGAATAAAATTATAGGTCCCTTCCATTCGTCCCAAAAATATAAACTCACACAAACGAATGGTTGCGATAAGCTAGGCCTAGAGTGTCTACCGCCTGTTGCGCCACCTATTTATTTTTGTTTTAAGCGCTTTCCGCAAAATGCTTCGCTTCTTAAGCGGCCCATAGACACTACACTTGTGTCTGCACCGGTGTCGGTGTACGGAAATGAGTGCTGTGTGTGGGCTGGTGCGCACACCGATTTTGGTGTCAGACACGGTGCGAGTAAAATCAAAAGTTTTTGATTTTTGGTGTAGGTGTCTCGATCGGTGTGATGTGTATGGCGGAATGCCAAACCGGTGTTAGCACACTGGTGCAGACACAAGTGTGGTGTCTATGGGCCGCTTTACTCTTTCCTGTTACGTTTCCATTTTTCTGATATAGCTTTAACTAGCACCTTTCCAAAATTATTTTCCTAGTTTCATTTAGCTGATTTGTGCATTCGTTTTGTGTTAGCTAACCGATAGTGGCAATGCGATAGTTCGTTGAATGTGAATGACAGTCACCATCAGCCATCATTTAATTCCTTGTCAGCTGTATGGGAAATCATTTGGTAAATTCGGAACACGAACACGAGTTTACTATACTTGTTTAGAGAGACCTCGTATATAGTATTGTATAGCAGTATTCTAACTTAAGATACTGTGTGATCAAATTATACGTTTTTCTTTTTTATTTCAGAGCAGAGCCTGAACTGTTAAAAAAAAAAGTTCGTGTTTCGTTTTTTCGTCCAAAAAAAGCGCTCTATGAGCTCAGAATAAATTGATTGAGCAGGCTGAGTAAATAACTGATACGCACTTACACTTTACAGTCACATTTGACAGAAAAAAAAAGTTAAAAACACTATAAACAAAATAGTTGAAATGGGCGGACGAACCTTCTTGTTTTGGCACAGAAGGTAAACCGAATTAAAACCAGAGCTCAGCTCTGAACTTAAAAAGAAAAAAGCCTATTGTGGTTGTGACTTTTATAGTTCACATATACGAATGGGTAACCGGCGAGTAATATGTCAAAACGAATGGTTTGTCACTTTCGGTAGGATAACAAATTTGCGGAAATTCAATTATGTTTTAGATTAAAAATTAGCTCCATTTGCGTATACTTCACAAAATGAACTCTTGTTTGCAGCTTGGCTTATCTTTGTTGTCTTTCATCTTGATCCTTCTATGCCTAGAAAGCAAATTTATATATTTTTGAAAGCAAAAGATAACAGCAAAATCTATGGCCTATAATTGCGTTATGGGTTATCGATGTTTAACAGTCTGAAAAGTGGTCCAATTTGTCATGACCAACTTCGGCTCTGCTACAATATTCTTTTGATTGCCTTTGAAGGCTTCGGTCTTATATGTTTTTTTGCCTTTTTGTAAGATTTGAGAACCTTAATTCGACGTTTAAACGTTCTCACAGCAAGGGTACCGTAGCTGCTACCATCAGGTAGTTGTTCGAGTCGCTGTCAGTGTACCGTGCGTAATGTCGTTTTCGGTTGGTCGCCCAGAACCGTCAGGAAGAACTCTCCGCTATTCTGAATTCAAATCCAGAAGCAAATTTCTCTTCTTTTCAGTAGAAGAACTGTCAGTTGAATGCCAATCGAATGCTTTCAGAAGTTCGGATTGCTTCCGGATGGTTCTGGATGACCAACCGAAAACGACATAAGTCTTTCGTGCTCTTTGACAGTAGACCTCCTCCGTTTCCGAATGTAATGTCGTTTAGACAATTTGTCTATGTTTACGGAAAATATTTCGAAAGATGGCTTTAGGTTCCAAGTACTATTTTATGGCCGAAAGTAGAGCTCTACTTATTAGATACCTACTCTCATAAAACTGTGTTAAGTGTACTCATATTAGGCTCTCATATTGGCGAATTTAGCATTGATGCCGATTTTTGTCACTTGGTGTTCGCTCACATATCCCAATCATGGCTCATTTTACCTATAAGTCTGTTTCCAATGAGAAATCCCCATCCAAATAGTTCCTCCTTCTACTCTCGGTAATTGTATAGGACGTCAAAGCTGTTCATACTCCTTATACCCGGTATTTATCGCTCACCGCACTCCCGCATTTGTTTTGTTTGCTATTACATGTGAGGAGCATTAAAGTCCCGTCCAACAACATATTTGTTGTAGTGTTGATTTGTTGAACGCGAACTGTGGGTTAAACAAATAAGCGATAGGTATGATTTTATGCATTTAGACCACAGATTTGTGCCGAATGATTAACACCTTATCGTGATGATTTATACCTTGGCTTTAAAAAATGCTAGGGTACATCGCCATTACATCACTTGTAATAGGTGTCAATTGTGACAAGAGCCGACTTATAACCGAGTCCGTTTACTCCATTTGATCATAAGCTATATAGTGGGAGTGCCATCAAGCCAAAGGCGTTTCGCTGTAGTAATCGAGTTAAATTGCAGAGGAGTTACCCCGTAATAGGCAGACTTGTAGTCCCTATTGTTCATTGCCATTTGTGGCTATGCTTTCATTTCTCCAAACAATAGAGTCCGAAAGCCTCTTCCTCTACCGAAATTCATTTACACAAATTGTTCGCAGTTCTTTTATAGCTTTTCTAATCGGACATTGCTCACATTCCGTATAGTGCTTCTGCCGCATTGTTGGTTTATCTATACCATATAGATCTGCATTAGTCTCCCCTCATACGGTGTTTCCTTTTTATTTCCCTTGCATTCTTAGTTGTCTTTCATTTCTATATCGTACGATTATTCACTTCTTCTGTTTCCACATTGCCGAAACAAAGGCCAAGTTCATTGAAATGCATTCCTTATAGACATTCATATATGTATATCGGAGCCAACTCAACTCCAACTTCATGTTATAGCTATTAAAAGTTTACTAGCTCGGTCTATATGGATAGACTTGCGTCTCCTCGAAAACATTTTGCCAAAAAGCCAATTGAAAGGGAAACTATTTATTCGAATATATCGAAAAATCTGCTGGCATCGTCATCCTGCCAACTATAACATTAACTGCTATTCCATTCAGACTTTCATTGAGATGAATTGCCAAAATCGTCCAACAAGTACATACTACTATACAAACGACACACAATACAATATTAGTGAAAGTTTCCTCCAGCTTCCAATGGTTTATGGAGCGAGCAGCGACAACGGTTCTTTTCCTTTATAAAGTGTTTCGGAAGTCAAAGCAGACGGCATCAGCAGCAGGAAATCATTGATTTCGAATTGAAATTCCTTTTTAGCCCGAAGGAAAATTAATTTCAAGACTGCATCCAGCCATGGACCATGACACTCTTGCACACCATCCCCTTCGATATAGTTTAGTCTGTTGAGATTGTATCACGTCGACTTTGCGCCCCAGACAGAGAGAAAATTATAATTTCCCCCGCAGCGCCGCCGCGCACATGTCTCGCACGTATATACCTTAAAGTTGGAAAGGATTACCAAGGATTGTACATGTTTTTTTTTTTTCGTTTCATTATGCACAGAGAGCAAAAAATCATCACAAAATCCCATGACGACCAACAAGTCAACATACAATCCCTAATGCCAGGGAAAACCTATCAGTTCCGGGTGATTGGGAACAGCAATTTTGGTCCTGGCGAGTCATCCGAGGTGAGTATATATAATAGTGTTGTGTGACACTTTAAAATTTAATTTGTGTTCATGTGTGTGCGGTTTTCTAACCCTTTTCTTCCGAATCATTTGGTTTTTAAATTAGATCTTGGAGGTGAGAACACAACCGGAAGAGAATATTGCCGGTCCACCGCGTACTGTTGAAGGATACGCACTAAACCACAAGGAGATCTATGTGAAATGGGATGCACCACTCATCACCAATGGGATTATCTCCAAGTATCGGATCTATTATGCTGAGGTAAGGTGGTGTTTAAAATTATATTATAGTGTTGCTAATGTGGTTGTATTTTGGGGCAGTGGGAATAGCTCGGTTTGGTAATTAAGTCATGAAAGACTTACAAAAGGGGGGATTTTGGAGAATAGTTTTGTTCAACCTGAACAGCATAGGGTTTTCCCGAAAGGTTAGCCAACAAAACTTTTGGGAAAATCTTTGAATCCCGACGGTTTTTTATGAAGACGTCAAATAAGTTTACCTTTTTAAATGAACGAAACGAGGTGCCAGATTATTAATAGTGAATTATACAAGTGCGACTTATGTATGTATATGTTTACTTTAAGCTACATCAGACTAAGTTGTGACTGGTAGTCGGTGACTTAGGAAACTTAGGAAATCTTTCGACATTCGCCTGCAGTTTCATGAAAAAAAATGTTGCGAGATCTCACATCCTTAAGAAATGACATTTTTCAGTCTTTTTAATAAGGATCTTAAAACTACCTGAGCTAAAATCTCAAGGCATTCTTAGTGCTGTTTGTTTAGTTCAGTGGCGAGCTTAGCGATCCCTTATAGGAATCACTATCACTAACAACTTCTGACTATGCCAACATTTTTAAAGTTCTTTTATTCCTAAAAAAAAATATAACAAAAATCTGTAACGCTCCCTCACCCTTTCTCTTCTAGGATGACAGCGGTGCAGAAATGTACACCGATAGCACATCGCACAATGCCATCTTGAATGAATTACGTCCATTTACCGAATACACTATCACCGTTGTGCCTTTCAATCAAAACGGAATGGGTGATCCATCCAATGAGATCAAAATCAAAACTTATTCATCAGCTCCATCGGAACCACCGAACAATGTAACACTGGAGGTTACCAGTTCAACGGTAAGTTTTCCTTGGAATCGCCAAATGCTGCCATTATACAGTATTCTCTTCCATTCAGTCAATCACAGTTCATTGGGAACCGCCAGCGGAAGAAGAACGTAATGGCCAAATCACTGGCTACAAAATCCGTTACCGCAAGCTGAAAGATGCACCTCAGGTGAAAAGCACACCCGCAAATATTCGTTACTTTGAGCTGAATGGATTAGATCGTCACTCAGAGTATCAGGTGAAGATCGCTGCTATGACAGTGAATGGTTCAGGACCGTTCACCGAATGGCATCGAGTTGTTACTCTCGAAAATGATCTCGATGAGACACAAGTACCTGGAAAGCCAGTCTGGATTGGAGTCCGCACTGGAGCAGAGAGTATAGCGTTGCACTGGGGTCCGCCAATGCAGCACGAGATCAAAATTCGTAGTTTTGTTCTCGGCTGGGGTAAAGGAATCCCCGATGAGAACATTTTAGAAGTAAGCGAAAGTGAGCGGAGCTACGTGCTAAAGAACCTAGAACCAAACAGTGAATATGTGGTGTCGCTGCGAGCTCGTAATATCAAAGGTGATGGACCCCCCATTTATGACAACATAAAGACGCGAGATGAAGAGCCAATGGAGGCGCCTATGCCCTTGGAGGTTCCTGTGGGTCTTCGCGCGATAACAATGTCATCTTCATCAATTGTGGTCTATTGGATTGACACTACGCTAAGCAAGAACCAACATGTCACCGATGCTCGTCACTATACCGTACGATATGGTGCTTCTGGATCCAGCCGATATAAGCTCCACAACACCACCGATTTAAATTGCATGCTTAACGAGCTGCGACCAAATACCCAATATGAGTTCGCCGTAAAAGTGGTGAAGGGACGACGAGAATCGGCTTGGTCAATGTCTGTACTGAATACAACTCTTCAAAATATTCCAATTTCCCCACCACGAGAGTTGACAGTACGTCCCGATGAAACCAACCCTCAGACTGTGATACTACAATGGCTTCCACCGAAACACAGTATGGGCCAAATTTCAGGCTACAGTGTATACTTCACCACCGATACGACGAAACGCGATCGAGACTGGTCTGTGGAAGGCTCTACACTAGATGACAATCTTATCATAATCAATAACCTCAAGCCGTATACAACGTACTACTTCAAGGTGCAAGCTCGCACAGGGAAGGGAAATGCGCCATTTTCGACACTTGTGTCACACACCACCGGAGCTGCTGTTCTCATGCAAGAACCAAACACAATCAGCAAAGGAATCACAAATGAGATGATCATTTATATGATCATCTTTGGAACAGCAGTTGTGTTGTTTATTGTTGTGGCTGTTATTGTAATTCTTTGTCGCAAGAAGCCACAAAGCTCACCAGAGCACACAAAGAAAAGGTAAGTGATGACTAGTGACTCGTATATAGCTCCCCTTTAAAAGTGTTCCTTTCTCGGACGTGTATAGCTACCAGAAGAACAATGTTGGTGTACCAAAGCCACCAGATCTATGGATTCATCATGATCAAATGGAGCTGAAGAACATCGATAAGCCAATGCATAATCATAACTCAACGCCAGGTATGTTGTTGTTTTTTTAAATAATTCTCTCGGGAAAGGCGAACCTATAACGTCTCCTGAGATGCTGGATGAAGAACATAGTTTTTTTATCGATCGTTTTACTCTTTTCAATTTCAGCCTGCAGCGATGGTGCATCGAGTAGTGGAGCTTTGACATTACCACGTCCAAGTTTACACGAATATGATGTAGAGGCGCCGGTGCCACCTTGTGTCACTAATTCCCTAGACAAACGGTCCTATGTACCTGGTTATATGAGTAAGTTTTGAATGAGATCTCGCTTTCGTTAAGTTATTTTCTTATCAACTTTTCCTTTCAGCTACTTCATTAAATTCGACTATGGAACGACCACAATATCCACGAACGCAGTATAACATTCCAAATCGTCCACATATGGGCGTGGACACAACATTATCGCAACAGAGTTTGTCACAGCCACAAAATAACTCTCTGGCACAGACGCCAGAGCATCCGTATATGTATGATGGATTTAGGTAAGTTGTGCTCTTTTGGCAGTTAAACAAAGTTCATTTTCTAAAATTTAAGATTAAGAAACTCTAGTTGATATTACTAAAAAAAAATATGCAGACATATTTGATCAACCGTTTGATGTACCGTTCGTAGAGTTCGTTAATCTCCTCTCTCAAAAACCTTCAACGGTACTGAAATACACTCAGAGAATTTACATAAAATATATTACTAATCCCACTTTCGCCCAAAAGACCTTGTCAATGCCTAAACCTACTTCTATCCCAGTAACATTTTCACATCAAATCATTGCGTTAAATGTCTTGTTCGTTTTAATTTGCTCTTTTTTATTTTTGAAAATATATAAATGTCTGGATATTTTCGAAATTCTAACTTTCTGTTTGTTACAACTGCAAATCTGTAACGTGTTGTCTATTGTAAATGAGTTTTTTAATTGAAAAAATCCGTGAACTCTTCTCCAATTGGACTACCTGTGCAAAGCGACGCCATCGAGTCAGACTGAGTCCCAGTACGCTGCAACGTGAACTCTTAAAACATGGCAAAGCCTCCGTAAATCCATTCTTCAATTTCTTAAATGAGGTTCGGTTGCGAACAAAGGAATGCGGTGAACGTATCAATGCAGTGCGTTTGGTCAGAACCAGTGCAAAATTATGGAATTCTAAAACCGATGAAGAAAAGCAACCCTACCGAAATATGGCACTACAAGAGCGTCGATTGAAACGTTTGCAAAGCAAGCGTAAACCGATTGAGAAGTTTACCTATAAGAAACGTCGTCGAAAGAGAAGGCAAAACCGATTATCCTCATAAGATTTTAATTTTTGTGTTTTGAAAATTAGGAAATAAATTTGTTTTAAAATTCTAAAAATAAAATGTTTACATTCTTTTAATATGTGTGTATATAATATTTTCAATTTACAGTAATCCACCATACCAAACGGCTATATCGACTGTGGAGAATACCAAACGCGGTCATCCGCTTAAGAGTTTCGGTACTCCAGGCCCACCGCAACCCGGTATACCGCCTCCGGTCATTACCTCGTGTTCTAAGCACAGTAAGTTGAAAAATTGTTGATTTGATTTGTTATAAATATTTTTACGAATTGTATTAAGTTTCTTGGACTGCGGCATATGAGACATACGAGGAGTGTCTTGAAAAACATTAATTGTTATGTTGTCTGTCGTAAGAATTGTAGCATCGGCTTGAATCATTTTAAAAATCTCGTTGTATTGCTACTGAAATGCAAAATACTTATTTGCCTGGTTTATAAATCCTTTTACGACACCATACAATACTCCATTGAAAAAGATAACGTAAGCTAGATAGCATTTCGCTGCCTGAAATGGTTCAAAAACGTATAGTATATTATCTTTTTAATTATAAATCGGTCAAGAATCGAAAGTTTTTTATTAGTTAGATAGAATTAGGGCAATTAACGATTGTATCCGTTTTGATACCGCAATGTTTGCGGTTGTACAATTGGAGAGTTCTGGTCCATACTGTGAAAATCCAGCCATATGTGATTTGATGATGCAGGGAAATAATTTCCAGGGAAGTAAGGGACTTAGTTGTTACCTAGTGGGAATTAATACTACTTTCGTGAAGTGGACTTAGTTCTAATGTAAGGTGGGAAATAAATTCCGAAAACTCTGAGTGGTTTTATTTCTCTTTCAATATACCCTTGGTTAGAGCCGAAAATTATGCTGCTCTTGACTTAGTTTTTGAGGAGATTCAATTGTCAAGGACGGAAGAGAAACGTTAGTTAGTTGTTATGTAGAGTCAGTGTATTTTGATACTTGCAAGTTCGATAATAGGGCATCGTTTTCTTCCTTGGAAGGTTTTGCTACCGAAAATTCGAAATCCGCTCGAATTCAAATTCATTAGGAATTCAGCACAGGGGTAAATGTCAAAAGAGCTGTTTTTGTATTTGTTTTTGGTTGTAGTGCACTACGAGTATACCAAAATACCATATAACATTGTTTCCAAGTTGGGTTACGCTAAGCGTGAACCTCCGGGTCCTGAATGCTCGATGGTTTCACTTTAATTTTTCTAATTCAAAGTCTTAATGTATGCTGTGCCGACGTTTCCTGTCGAAGTCTTATAACCGGTTGATATCTTTTGAACGCAACACTGAACCACTGCCCTCAAAATAAATTTCAGACCACGTTATCTGGATTTTACTAGATAAATTAATAACGCCAAAACTACAGAGGCAAGATCGCAGAAAAAATAGCTTTGCTGTCATACAATCCTTCTTTTTTCTTCGCCACGTTGCGTTGCCCCTTTCGCTTTCACCGATTTGCCCTTTCGTAATCTACGTACATTACAAAGATTAAAGATAATTATTGCCTTCCAAACTAGGCAACTTACGATTGTGACGATTTATTATATTGGACTGGAATTCGGGTCTGAGTGCTGCAGTATTTGGAATCCCATTTTTATAAAAGTCAATGCATTGCTTACTAGTAATAATATTACCATTTAGTTAGATAAATAAATAATTGACTAGGTTTATAGAGCTCCCACAGAATTAGAAGTAACGTATGTTCGCTAACCAGAAATTACCCCATCAACTTAACCTAAAACTATAAGCGCTACATAAAAACCTTCATACATTTATCATCAGTTTGCCAGCCACTGGTTTATTATTAATTTTTTTTTTTATTTTTTTCTATTCCCGAATAGCACCTTCAGTAACAATACGTCCACAAAATGCCTCACCATTCAAGAAGCCATCATTCTCTGTCGCCACGCCTACAAATCGCCTTACAGGCTGCCCATCAATAGCACATTCAACAGATGAAATACAAAGACTCGCACCAAGTACTTCCACCGAGGAGCTAAACCAGGAAATGGCCAATCTGGAGGGCCTCATGAAAGATTTAAGTGCAATCACTGCCAGTGAATTTGAATGTTAACATCGATATTCAATCACAAACCCATAAAAGCCATTCACCCTCGTAACACACCCTCACATAGAATATCATAGAAGCACATTGAAGCAATGACTTGGATTATATAGTAAAGATTCCTTATGCCATCCCCTCCAAAAACTAGTTTTATAATCAGGTATTTTTATAATGAAAAAACTTAGACGAATACGATAGCAAACACACATATTGCATATAACCACAGTTGTAGTACACCGAGAATGGAATTTTAAAATTAAGAAATTGTACACACTCCAGAACTGCCGCCTCCCACACTGACTGGGGAGAAACAGACAGAGAGAGAGAAAGCTAAAGATAGATTTCGCAACACTCACGCATGCATATCATACACATCCCCACAACAAGCTAAAGGACCAGCGAGTGTGCACAAACATAAAAGTCCTTATTTCCGGTTCTTCATTGGATTCATGTACGAAAAAGTATTGTGTATGTTTAACGAAAAGCAAAACAATTTTTAATTTATTGTAATTATTTGTAATTTTAGCTTCTTTTAGCCCAAGTCTATAAAGTTTTCTTATTTACACACTTACGACCGATTTAGGTATTATCGGATCGGATATTACTAAGGAACCTGTTAACTCTTTTTATTTTATTTACAAAAGAAACACTAAATCAAAAGCAAATTACTATTGTGTTTAAGTTAGATGGAAATTATTTTTTATTGTGATGCAAGTGTGGAGGAAACTTTTTATTTTAAAATTTAACTTTAAGTGACTATTATGGTTTTTGTAAAACACAAACAATACACCCACTTGTAAATATTATTACAACTATTCATTTCATTCTAGTGTTAATATCGTAAACATTTAAAACTAACAAAAATCATTATATTCTAGGAACTAATAATAAAATACTTACATTGCATGTCTAAACTATATAAAGATCAAATTGAACACCTTATCCGACTACTTCAGTTTGTGAGGGTTTGCTAAACGGGAATAGTTTTCGAAAATTTATGAACTAAGTGGATTCGATTGTAACTAAAACAGCGACTTGCCGTACGTCCATCAATTTGAGATCGCTCTAATTTGATCCTAATGGGGTTGAAGCGGTATTCATCCGGAAGTGCGCATCAAATCTGGTAATAATATGCCAGATTTTTTTAACAGCTCAAAACAGCTAATTTCTGCATTCTCTACACATTTCCTTAACAATTTCACTCTATTAATCTGATGATTAAAATAACCGTGACCAAACTGTTTTTCATTCGATAGTTATGGGTGTTTTCGCGAACAATTCCGACATTGCTTTTTTATTATTATATTGCTAAAATTAAGTACCTACGATAGAGTTTAATACTCTGGTATACTCTTTTCAGACGGCTGTCAACTATTTCAAATGCCAATTAATTTCTTAAATTTGTTGTGTCTAATTTATTCCAAAAAATGGGAAGAAGTTAAATAATTAATTAACTTCTTCAAATTAAGCAAGGACGAAAAAGCAATTCGATATGAATTGGTAGTTTGTTTTGATGATATGTATTTGAATTGTAACGCCCAATGAAAATGCATGTTTTAAAAATTTGTAGGAATTACCGAAACAAAAATGGCTGTTAAATCAGAGTAGCTTTTGTTAGTCAAATGAGAAAATAAGTGGAGATTGTTTATAGGAAACTGAAGACAAGTTCATTTTATACATAAATTGAATAAACTTGCAAAAAACATAATGTAGGTATTTCAACAAGAATTTTATAATTTTTTTGAGATAAAAAAGTTATATTAAAGTTCCTAAGACCGTATCATGTCAAAGAACTCTACCTAAGGTTTTGTTCAACAAAATTATTTGTAAATTCAAAATTGAAGTTCTTTGAAACGCGAAGCGTCCGAGTCAGTCAGTTCTGGCAATTCTAACCAACATTTGTTTGAAGATGTATTCCTTCATATAAAGAAGGTTCAGTTCAGCTTAAAACAAACACGAATAAGCAGTCTTACTTACTAACAAAATTAACTTTACAGTTCGGTGTGGAACAGTGTCATTTAGCGTGGTCTTTGACCTACTGTATACGCAGTCCGCACTCACAAGTCTGTTGATATTCCAAGAACTCAAATATCTACTAATTTTGCCCCATCTCAGATGTATGCTGTCACCGATTAAAAATTTGTCACCAACCATATTTCTGCTCAGTTTAATAGCGATGGGTGTCTATTACTAATTCAAACCCTGGAGCTGAAAATCAACTATTACAAATAAAGTAACCCCGTTTAGCAAACCACACAAATATTATTCACTTAATTATTGAAAACGCAAACAAAATTTACAACAGCAATAAGCTAACAAATCTTTATCTCCAATTTCCTATTGCATTTATATTCTGTATATTTTCTATTAAAAACAAAAAAAAACAAGACAAACTAACTATTCTCGATCACGATGAAAAATAATTAGGAAAATCAATGAAATTCGCAAGTTAAGTACCTACCTATTGTATAAATTGTATTCAGTTTAAAAAAGGAATAAAATAAAACAATACTCATCGTGATCATTGTGCCATTTAATTGTTCATTTATGTTGTTAAGTATAAAATATTTTAAACGCATAAGAAGAGAATTTATAATAGTTTTGACCTTATATTATGTAATTAATAAGAAATCACTAATTATTTTACTTTTATTCACTTTTCTTAATAATTTTAAATTATAACTTATATAACTATGTATTGTAAGCCACTTTTTGTACAGATATACATAAATAAAGTTAGTTATTGAGGTGAATATTATGAATGCTTATGCTATAAAAACAAATATTTGTTTTCAACTGTAACGATATATAAAACAATGAAGTCTTTTCTAGTTAAAACATTGAATATACAAATTTAATATAGAACTGTATTGTAAACGAAAATAACGAATTGCGTAACATAATATTATTTGAGTAGGGAAGACCAAGCGACAAATGGGACTATCCCACAAAGAGAAACATTTTTTTTTTGTATAGTGTCTAAGAATTAACATTAGATTAAAAATAATACAGAAAAGGAAAGAATTGAACAAAAAAAAAATATTAACCAAAAAAATAATTCAAAATAAATGTACATTCTTATTTATACTTATATGTTCTTGTTTTATTTCAAAATATGTGTCCTGTTTCTGCGATATTTAGCTCGATTTTATTTAATATAGGCAAGAGGTACATCTTGTCTTCGTCAACCTTCGTCCAACACACAAGTCACGATCTTGACTTGAAAGTCACCTAATTGATAGAACACAGCGAGATATCACTGGTAGATTTTATGGTATAGAAATGGAATCGGGTTTAGAAGTCAACGAGGACAAAACCAAGTGGATGAGGTCAACAAAAAGGTATACCGAACATCGACGCACCAAACGAAACGTCACAATAAAAAGCTATACTTTTGAGGTAGTAAGGGACTTTCACTTTGTCTACCACGGCTGAGTATAAACTCTGATAGCAGCATCTCATCTCAGTCGCAATTAAATGAAGAAAAAGTCTTGCCAACCACAGTAGAGCAGTAGAGCAGTAGAGCCCTATCCCGAACACAGAGATTATCTGCCCTAGCGAGGTACCCGTTGGAACGTCGCTCGTTTAACGCACATCAGCGTTTTGCGTTGCAATGGGATCAATTTCTTTCCGATATGATCCGACAAAAATTGGTTGCGGAATTTGTTTAAGATTAGTATTGAAATGTTGATAAATATTATGCAATAAAAAAAAGCTATTAACAAAGTAATTTTTTACATTTATTACTTAAATTTGTGGCCAAAAGCAAACAAAAAAACTGGCACCAAATAGTATAGGAAAACCCCGATATAGCACAAAACATAATCATGCCAAATAAATTCCGAAGACGAATAGGTAGGTAGGTACCTCGAATGTAATTTGAACCTCCGACGGAGTACGCGCTGCGGAGAATACTCCGTGCCGACGGATACCATGCTAGAGCCGCGTTTATACGACCTTGATCATCCCAGTCCTGCTTTATGACGCTAAAACTTGGGCTCTAACTAAAACGAATGAAGATATGATCGGTCGCTTCGGGAGAAGGATTCTTCGTACAATGGTGAGAAGATTCATAGACACAATATACGCTCTGTACAGCTTTGCGTCGCTGTCGTCCGGCCCCTAGAGTCTTCGAGTCAACGGAGGACAACGCAGTAAAGAGAGACCTCGTCTTAAGGTGCGTGCAGTGACCTACTAGGGTTAGCCAAGGACCGATAGGGATGGGGAAAAAATAGTTACAATTGTAACTTTTTTTTATACTATCAGAATTTCAGTCAGAATTCACTCGGTAAAGTTACACAATTAATCAAACATTTTTTGCTTCAAAAGTTACACAGTTACAATAGTTCTTTAGAGAATACCATTTCATAACCACTTGACGAACACATCCAAAATTTGTAATAGGGAATATGTATTGAATGCGTTCTAGCTTCATGAGCTAAGCAACACGTTTTTAAAAATCACGTATACACAATATTTATCTATTCAGATACAAAGTTTAGTTAAAAGTTACAAATTCAACTTATGAAAAGTACAATCCGATAAGTTCGTTTCTCATTACTGAGCACCGAGCTAACTTAAGGGCTTGTTAGTTGAGGCCTATGTTCACCCAGAACTGTAAAGCCGCCTGTAAGTAAAACTTAAACATTTTCTATAAATCAGCATCCGAATTTCGTGTTTGTTTCACTAACTGTGAAGCAATCAGAAATTATTCTGCTCTCTGCCGTTGGTGGTTTGTTATTTGGATTCAAAGTATCCATAAACTTATATATCGTGCGCTTTAATTTGAATCGTTCCCATAAAAGCTTTTACAACTGATTCGCATGCCTCTGAATCTGAATCTGAATCATGTATCTACGAGTATGAATCTGAGATAGACTCAAGTGAGTAGTCTCACAATAAACAAAAAGTTAGCAACATTCGTTTGTCACGTTCACGCACTCAATTCTCTTACAAGAAACCCCCAATAATTCGTCATTCTTCGCACGTCGACCGCACATCCAATGGATTTCCATTTCCCATCGAACCAGAATTGCCTTTACACATCCCAGGCCAGCACGAGATACTCGTACATTTGGTTTAGGCTTGGACTATGGCTTAGCTGTGTTCACAATTTGCTCGTTGTTGGCTTAAAGCACTCAGCCTAGTCAGAATTAATTCAGTTGAATAGTGGTAATCAATTTGAGTGGACGCGATACGCTACGCACCTGTCTTTTGGATTATACTCCCCCCCAGGCTATAAAACCGTACATCTTTTCAGTAACCGTCATCGCAATGGTTGGCTTTGTTTAAAAGAAATTGAATTACCATTCGGTATAGAAAGTGAAATTAAACGTGAATTCCAAGCAACAACATCTACACCGAATATTAGATAGGTGCTCCTTATATAAGAAAAAAAATCGTTGGAAAGTGTGCTGAAATTCCCAGGCGTCATTGTTTTTTTTAGTTTAATGCAACATTAGAAGTTCATTCGCGTGTGCTACCAAATAAAGTATTCACCATGAGATCACTAAAATTTGTTTGCAAATCCAAATCATTGCTCTCTCCTGTGACCGAGATTTCACTAGTTTCGCAGCGTCAGCGTGCAACGGTGACTCCTACCTGTCCACATGCAGGTGCCGCTGCCAGCATGGAGATTCCATGCACCACGGAATGGGAAAATGCATTGCCGTACAATGAAATACCTGGACCGAAGCCGCTACCAATTCTTGGCAATACCTGGCGGTAAGTAAAAAATTAAAACCATTACCACCATCTACAGCAACTACTATAGGAGTTGAGCAAACTCGTTTCCAGTTCCTTGACCCAATTTCCACATTTTCATTCGGAAGTTGATTTTGTTCGCATTATCTACACGCACTCCAATAGTTGTATCTTAAATTGACCATATCAAAGATATACTTCAGAGAGGCAGTTTTTTTTTTTTGCATTATCTACACCTAACGCTTTTGATGCGTAACCTTGAATCACCCAACAAAAGAAGCTGGTGGTGATGCAACTCATCAATCGATCGAACATCGGATTAACATCGACGCGGACTGTGGGAATGACAAGTGTTTGTCGATATCAATAAAAAGATGATGAAGAACGTAAAAAAAAACTGTGGTATGCGATTTCATTTTCATAAATTCGCCTTTTTGCAATTATTGACATTAGCATTTTTGGACGATCGTTGGTAAACAATTTTAGGTTGTCGTAGGTCCGCCCTATAATGAGATACAAATGCGAGCTCTTCATTAGGCGCTTTATAAATTATTTCAGCCAGTTGGTATCTCTATCTTTCCAATGTGTTTCGATGAATTTTGTTTACAAATTTGTGAATTTGTTAAGTCAAGGTTAGAATATTATGGTAATCAGTTGTATCGTTAGCTTCACCACAGTTAGCTACCTACGAATTTCAGTCTTCATCTTCATTGATTTCTCTGCAAGCATTATAGGGAGTGGATCCGTACACAATGATCTTCGATATTTGATTTATTATTGTTCGTCTTGTTATTGTAGTTGGCAGAACTAATAAGTCAGAAACGCAGGAACATTGTTTAGCACCTCGTGGATCGAGGAGTGATGTATTTCGTAAGCTCACCCCTTTTGACGGTGCTTTTTATTTTTACTGACTATAACCCATCATTTTCATTCAGAAAATTACGGCTAAAAACTTTTCACCTTTGTTTTATATGATGGAAATATGGCCCTATGTCGCAAAAAATATGGTCTTGCAAAGTGACATAAGGCCATATGTTCCGAAAGCGTCATAGGGCCATATTTCGAAATATGGCCTTATGTCGCATATGGGCGTATGTCACGGCACCGATGCCAACGCAAAAAAAGATAACAATGTGACAGCTGACAGTTAGGAGTTTAGTAAAAATATAGCTATGAATCAATAAAAAATTTAAGCTTTCTATTAAAAATCTGTATTTTCTATCGAAATTACATTTTGTGTGAATTATGGGACCACCCTTTATTAATGAAATTTGTGGTAAATAATCTAATGTTCAAGACTTTTCTTGTGCAACTACGGTAATGGTACATGATTTGGTCCATATATGGGAAGTGAATTATTAAAAATATTATCCATTATTATCCATATTAAAAGATGGCTAAAAAGACATTTCAAATAGTCACGCACAACTGCAGTCACCAAAATACCATTCACACACTTTCACCAACCTTCTTAGATCGTATAATTATATGCGTTGCCGCTTAATATATTAGCCTTTTTTTTAATTGGTTCCGCTACATGCGACCTCATGATAAATAGTGTATCCGCAGATATTTCAGATATTCGCATTCATTTTGCAAGTATACAAAGCATCGCCACGATTTTGATCTTGTTAACTATATTATATAAGTATAGGTAGCAATCTTTATTACCTTTAGTTTATAAACAAAATGTATGCATTTCCATTTATCAAAAACTCGAAAAATTTTGCACCGATTGAGCTCAAATGTTCAAAAATCTTTGATATTAGCTAGTTGAGTTATAAATGTCAACATTTACAAATCAAACAAATTACTTTGTATGCGTATTGTAATTTTTAATCAAATACGCAGAAATAAATACAGGAGTAGGTAGCGGATGTTTTAACTAAAATGTTAATTTGTTACACAAATAATTGTTAGGGAACGGTATGATTTCCGACCTTCAACCACTACACGACTCGTTGGGGGTATTGATGTTTAGCTACGCGGTAAAATTTGTATCGTTAACATGAAATTTCAATGTCTTTAAAATAAGAGAGAATACAAATTCGTCAAAGCTATTGCATTTTTGCCAAAAGCTAATGTCATTTAAACGCAAATCCAACCAATACTGAATTCTGAGCCAATTAAAACACTGACTGTTGTCAAAACGTTATTTTAAAATTTCAAACATCGTGTTAACATAGGTACCTACATTTTAGTTACAAACATCGCAGTTAGTTTAACAATTTGTAACATTGTCCAATTACAGTGCTCTTGGTTGGATTTACATGCAAGACAGAACAACATTAACCTACTAAATACCATACCAAAAAGATCAAACGGACAACTTTCTTCGTAAATTGATACGATTTTTATTATCTTATAAACACAATTGCAGGTGTGAAACCCAGTGAATGAATTAAATAAGTACGTTTTTTATCTACTTCTTCTTCGCTTTTATTTTCAGATTTTTTTTTACATTTACTTTACCACGGTGCAAATATGTAATCAAGATACAATTGCATCTTGAAGTTAGCTAACGGCTAGCGCCATTGAATTGACATAGCCACTAATTCAACAGTTGACTGTTTTGTTATTTGATCTTTGTTTTTGCCTTGATGCAGGTAAAGACCAATTCCAATAGCAGTGTAATCGCATTATTCAAGGTAGGTACTAGAGTGAAAATTAAATAATAATTTGGCGCATCTAATGGATTCAGAAAAAAAAACGACTCGAAAACTTTTTATAACAGTTTACAAATAGGTATAGGTATAGGTACTCTGAAATAAGTTTTTGTTTTTTTTTTGTATTACATATTTAGACAATCAAACCCAGCCTAGCGTCAAGTTTAAGTGTGCATTGAGGTGAAATAAAAATTAATTACTTACTTACTTAAGGTGGCGCTACAGTCCGGGGTGGACCTGGGCCTCAACCAACAAGCGTCTCCAGCCAGCACGATCTTTGGCCAGCTGCCTCCAGTTTCGCACGCTAAGTTGGTTGAGGTCCCCTTCCACTTGCGTGCGCCACCTGAGTCGCGGTCTTCCTCTACTGCGCCGTCCCTCGGGTGTGGATTCGAAGATCTTCCGGGCCGGAGCATTCACGTCCATTCGCTCTACATGACCCAGCCACCGCAGTCGTTGGACCTTCACTCTTCTGGCTAGGTCGATGTCGCTGTACAGCCCGTACAGTTCGTCGTTGTATCTCCTCCTCCATTCACCGTCTATGCAGACGGGACCGAAAATTACTCGAAGAATTTTCCTCTCGAAGCAACCAAGAGTAGCCTCATCCACTTTTGATAGAGTCCATGCCTCTGCACCATAAAGTAGGACAGGGATGATTAGGGTCTTATAAAGGGTCACTTTAGTTGTTCGAGAGAGGGCTTTGCTACTCAATTGCTTTCTTAGCCCAAAGAAACAGCGATTGGCAAGAGTTATTCTTCGTTTAATCTCAGCGCTGGTGTCATTGTCTGAGTTCATAGCGGAGCCTAGGTAGACAAAGTCCTTTACCACTTCAAAGTTATATCTGTCTATAGTGACGTTCTGTCCAAGACGTCGGTGTTGGGTGTCCTTTCTTGATGACAGCATATACTTTGTCTTGCCCTCATTGACCGCCAAACCCATTTTCGCCGCTTCCGTCTCAATGCCCACGAACGCGCCAGTGACATCACGCTGCGTTCTGCCGATTATGTCGATGTCGTCGGCGTAGGCGAGTAGGTGGACGGACTTTTGAAAGATAGTGCCTCTGGTGTTAGCGTTTGAGTTTTGCACTATTCTTTCAAGAACGATGTTGAAGAAGTCACATGACAGCGCATCGCCTTGTCTAAATCCTTTTTTGACATCGAAGGTCTCGGTGAGTTCTTTACCGACCTTGATGGAGCAGCGTGCATTCTCCATTGTCATCCTGCACAAACGGACGAGTTTGGCAGGGATGCCAAAACTAGACATTGCTCTGTATAGCTCGTCTCTATAAATGCTGTCATAGGCGGCTTTAAAATCGATGAAAAGATGGTGGGTATCGATTTGGACTTCCTGGGTTTTTTCCAAGATCTGCCGCAGTGTGAATATTTGGTCGATGGTAGACTTTCCTGGCCTGAAGCCACACTGATAGGGACCAATCAGGTTGTTGACGAAAGGCTTCAGGCGTTCACACAACACGGCAGATAGGATCTTGTAGGCGATGTTAAGAAGACTAATCCCTCTGTAGTTGGCGCAGTTCAGAGGGTCTCCTTTCTTGAGGATCGGGCAAACAATGCTGAGGTTCCATTCATCGGGCATACTTTCCTCCGACCATATTTTACAGATGAGTTGGTGCATACTCCTAACCAAGTCATCGCCTGCCGCTTTAAATAGCTCGGCGGTTAGGCCATCTGCTCCAGCGGCTTTGTTGGACTTAAGCTTAGATATGGCTATCTTCACTTCGTCCAGGTCGGGTGGACGGAATTGTTGGTCTTCATCGTCCAGGTTGAGTGGTTCATTCTGCCTGACAGCGGTATTTACTTCGTCATCGCCGTTAAACAGTCTGCAGAAGTAGTTCTTCCATATCCTCAGCATCGACTGCGATTCTACTATGATGTTCCCTTGTTCGTCCTTGCAGGCTTCGGTTCGGGCTCTGTAGCCTTGGCAGCTTCTTTTTACCCTTTGGTAAAACTTCCGAACCTCATTCCTGCTGTAACATCTCTCTATTTCCTCGATCGCGCGCTTCTCGTGCTCTTTCTTTTTCCTCCTGAGAAGCCGGTGTTCGTCTCTTCTTTTCTGCGCGTAGAGCTCACGGGCAGCTCGGGTCCTTCTTTGCAGCGCCGCTTTGTATGCCTCTTGTTTCGCTGCATGTGCTTGCCGACATTCGTCGTCGAACCAGGGGTTTCGTTGTGGTGGTCGAGTGAAACCAAGCACATCAGAGGCGGCGTCTCTGATGGCTTTTTGGCAATGTTGCCACTGGTCTTCAATACTTGATGCTGGCTGCATAGAACCTCTTGAGAGATTGAGAGAGACTCGATCGGAGAAGGATCTGGTGATCTCTTGCGATTTTAGCCGTCCGACGTCAAACTTCCTCACAGTATTTACTTGTCTTGGCGGTGTTCGGGATATCCGAAGCCGTACCTTGGCTACAACAAGGTAGTGGTCCGAGTCAATGTTGGCCCCTCGGAACGTTCGGACATCCATAATACTGGAGGAGTGCCTTGCATCGATCGCAATGTGGTCAATCTGGTTGACGGTTGATTGATCGGGAGATCTCCATGTGCCTTTATGAATATCGAGATGCGGGAACCGCGTACTTGCTATGACACCATTTCGCCCCGCCGCGAAGTCGATCAGCCTAAATCCGTTATCGGAGGTGGTGTCGTGTAGGCTGTACCTTCCGACAGTACTACCAAAGATGCCCTCTCTTCCTATCTTTGCATTAAAATCACCTAGGACAATTTTAATGTCATAGTTAGGGCACTGCTCGTATGTCTTGTCCAAGAGCTCGTAGAACCTCTCTTTGGTGTCGTCGTCTTTCTCCTCCGTGGGGGCATGGGCGCATATTAGGCTAATGTTGGCGAATTTAGCCTTGATGCGAATTGTCGTGAGGCGCTCGTTCACGCAGCTGAAACTTAAGACTTCTTGCCTAAGTCTGCCTCCAACGACGAATCCACATCCAAATAAGCGCTGCTTTTGTTGCCGATAGCAGTCGCCATAGTAAATGTCGCAGTTTTTCATTTTCTTCTTGCCCGGTCCATCCCATCGCACTTCTTGGATGGCGGTTAAGTCTGCTTTATAGCAGGTCAGGGCCTCCGCTAGCTGGTCGGCTGCACGCGGTCTGTTAAGGGACCTAACATTCCACGTGCAGATCCGAAATTCGTTGTCCTTTATTCGTTTGCCAGGTTCGTCAACAGTAAAATCATCCGTATCCGAGGCTTGTTGTTGCTTCGTAACTAGGTGGGTTTTCCGTAGTCGGGCAGTTACCCCGGCGTACAACCTCCAACCTGGAGGGCCAGGCCCTTTGTTGGACCCCTTGGACGGAAGGGGCCGGATTCATCCGGTGTCAGTAACCCACTTCGGGGATGTGAGAGCTGCCGTTGGCCCATAAAGGGTTCATCCGCCACCATCTCCATTTCAGGACCCTGACTAGTCATGAAAAATCCTCACTGACCTCAGCTCCAAATACGTCAAAGTAGCTCAAGTAAGGTAACTGTCATCTTGACTGTTGACGACACCGTTGATTCAGTCTAGTGAATTCATCCGCCGTACGTCCTCTTTCTGAGGAGCTCATGTAAGACTTCTGAGACTCGTTCAGTCAGTCTTTCCGACAGAGCATTATAGTGTTGCTATTTTCTTCGTGTTCAACACTCGCGCTTATAAGTTTAGCAAGCCAAGCCCGGAAGGGCGAGGCCAGTACCCGGTGGTTACCACGCGGAGGTAAAATAAGCACAATTGATGTGTATGAAAAAGTTACAACAGCTGGGCACCGCCAAGTTGATGCCAGTCAGCGCCTACCCGATTCATACACACCCAACCAAAAACACTTAATTAAACACAAAATATATCCATTCCATACATATACCATATAAGATTTTCAGTGTCACACTACACACTCTAGAAGTCTAGAAGACTAGACAGCGTGTGAAAGTGAAGGATCAAACCTACGGTCGGTCGCTCGGGTCACTATCGACTTCTAAATGGCCATCGTTCGTCGCTATTTGTAAAGGGAGTTGTGTAGGAAGATATTGATGTTAAAATAGGGAAAATATCCTCTCATTTGACAGTTCTTTGACTTTTATGTTCAGTATTGTTTGAAAAAACGATCATGAATCCAATCTCTTCTCTTTTCTATATAGTACAGTTTGTCAAGGAATTGTTTTTACAAAGGAAAAAAACTGGTAATTTAGACAGTTTCTTTATAAAACAAAAGAGCTTCTTTGATGTTTTACTTCATTTGTTTAATAAATTTATTTTTATTAATATATCTACTAACGAACAGTAACAAAAAATACTACATTATGAAAGTAATAAAAAATACGCAAAAATTAGCTTGTCAAGAAATTTGTAAAAAAAATTTCGTGACAGACTGTATATAAAACAAAGTGGCAAAACTATGTTTCCCTCTGCCGCCCGTAATTTTCAACCAATTTAGTTGATTTTTTTTTTAATGTCGGTAATTACGGTGGTCGGGCGATAGGCCAAACAAATTCAAAATCATACAAAAAAAACATTCAAAATCGTATATCTCGAAAACCACCAAATCTATTGAGCTCAAACTTACATGTAATCTTACGTAGTGGCCGTAGAGTGCTCCTGTGAAGATTGGTCAAAATCTGACAAAGGGGCGTGGCACCGCCCATACAAAAAAAACATTCAAATTCTTTTATCTCGAAATCGATTGAGTTCAAACTTGCAGATAATCTTAAGCTTCTATGGGGTGAAACTCGATGACGCTATATATATCTCGATAACCGCTGGGCCGATTTTCATGAGTTTTTTTTTTTTTTTGTATTGTTTGAATTGCAGTATTTATTTCAGTATTTCAGTATTTCAGGTTTAGACAGAAAAAAAGTCCCAGAAAATCGATTTATTCTCATTTCTCGCATTTTACGAAAGAACATTGTTATCTAAGTCCTAAGCAAGATTCCTGTACGGTCAAGCCGGGCGGGTACAGCTATCTAACAAAGTTGAAAAACTGTATGTTTCTCTCTGTCGCCCGTAATTTTCAACCAATATTTAGTTAATTTTTTTTTAAATGTCCGTAATTACGGTGATCAATTGATAAACCAAAAAAATTAAAAAAATAATTTTAAAAACCAAAAATAGGCCTGGCGAAGCCGGCGGGGATTCAGCGAGTATGCATATAAAAATCTCGTGTCACGCTGTTAGTGGTCGAACTCCTCCGAATCGGCTCGACCGATTTTTATAAAATTGTTTGTGTTTATTTGGTAGGTATGAGAATAGGGTGTAAATTATATTTAGTCAAAATTGGACAAAGGTACGTGGCACCGCCTAACCTACTAAAAAAAAAAACATACAAAATCTTATATGACTCAAAACTCGTATAACACAAACGAATCGATTGAGTTCTAATTTACAGACAACCTTAAGTATTGGCCCAGAAATGTTACTGTAAAGATGAATTGCAGAAAAGGGCGTGGTGTCTCCCATACAAAAAAACATTGAAAATCTTATACATATCTCGAAAACCACTGAACCGATTGAGCTCAAATTTTCAGCCAATTTTAGGCATTGGCCGGGTGGCTCCTCCCACACAAAAAACATCTTATATGGGGTAAACCGTGATGACGTTATAACTCGATAACCGCTGTGCCGATTTTCATGATTCTTTTTTTGTTTTGTTCGTATTGCTGTGTATTTTATGCACAAAGAAAATTCTGAAAAATCAATTTATTCATGCATTTTACGATAGGTGGCGTTGGGAGTGTCTTGCCGTCTGCAAAACGGAGTTATGCCGGGTCCAGCTAGTAGACTAATAAAGGTTAGGTTAGGTTAGTGAGTTGGCAACACAGGAGAAACCTGTAAGTGTCACACTTAGATCAATGTAGATCCGTTGTGATGCCTTACACTCCTATAGAGGTTTATGGCCCCCACACACTAGAAACCTATGAATTGCCTACGGATTGGTATAAACCAACGCGTTTTATTTACAAATTTAAGTGGGTCATTAATAGACCTGTCTGAAAGTTCTTCTAAATCCTCAAAGAAGTAACTACTTCGGATTGTATTTCTTATGTGGCAGAGCGCTGGGCAGTTACAAAGAAAGTGTGGTGTATCCTCATGCACCTCCTCCACAATCTGTAGAGATTCCCATTTTCTTGGTATGATATTTCAGCATATTGTGTCCGGTGATAATATACCCACAATCGAGGATAATGATTTCTTCTTCAATTGAAAGATTTTTTCAGTTTTCTGCATGTCGAAACTACCACATATAAATAAGAAGATCAGTCTTGGCAGGGGCTTGGGTATGTTACACTACATAATAAGTAGTATGAATATCATAGATATGTATTATTTTGTCTGCACAATCATAGGATTATAGTGTTTTGTCCATGAACCTTTATTTTGCAGTAATATTTATTACAGCATTAATAATTACATCACCAACTTCTGCCTATACCTATACCACTTCCAAAACAATCATCGGCACCAGTCATTAACAAGGCCATTGTCAATGCATGGTCATCTTCCAATATGATAATACCTTTGTAAATACACAACAAAAAAAAACACAACACAATTTATAGATATCCACAGACGCAGCGGGCTTTACCTACTAGTAATTAACACAATTTAAATTCAAGGTCGTCGCGCACGATCAATGACTGCGCATGAAAGGTGTCAAGAGATGAAGGTACTTTTGAGTTGGTAGTTACGGATGTACCGCGATTTTGGTAAGCAATAGACAAGGTAAAGGCAATCAATATTGTCCAATTTCCTCTCGCTTAACAATACACTCACCTATCTGTAAATTTTTTTGAAATTTATTGGGCCATACAATAAATTAGTTCGGACAACTAGTAAATTGGGGGGCAACAACTTTGTAATTTTTGTTTGGTACGAGTATAAGTTGTTTACACTCTCGGTGATTACTAAATTGGAGAAAAAATATGTTCAATAATAAGAATACTAAGAACAAGTTCATTATACGTCTGCCCAGCTAAAACGTGTGTTTTAAAAATCAGGATAGCGTTTTTATACCCTCCACAGGAAGGTATATTATCTTTTACATTACATTTGTAACGCCAGAAGGAGTCACCGGAGACCCCGGAGATTTTGGCATGTCCGTTTGTCTGTGTGTCCGTCTGTCTTTTGAAAACACTATAGCGTCCAAACGAATCGACCTAGGCGAATAAAATTTTGTGAGAGGACTTCCTTTTACCGTCGGCATCGGTCGTCAGGTTGGTATTGAAAATGAGCTATTTCGGTCGATTATTTCTGGTACCTCCCATATAAGACCAATATTAGAACCGTGTGTTGCATACGTACTAACTCGCAGCCCTAACATTTTGCATGACTTGTATGCAGTGGAGGGTACTTCTTGGAGAAAATTCATTAGTAGGTACAGTGGCCGGCATAAGTATTTTGACAAAACTAAAGTTAATTCTGCTCATAATTTGAACTTACTTCATGTAAATTTTGACATCAATGGAAAGGTAATTTAAATTCCGTTCGATTGATACAAAACTTTCATTAACCCATTAAGTACCCATTGAAAATTTTGAACTTTTGTAAAAGTCTACTTTTTTGACTTTTTTCCTCAGTCCAAAAAAAAATGTTTTGATGCAAAAAGTTTCTTCAAACAATTTTAATAGTGTTCACAAATTTTTAAATTTGAGGTGGCCTCGACTCCAGTAATGCGTTTCGCCCCGATGTGGTGGGTGGGCTCATCAGTAGACGACCACCACATCTGATCTAGACGCACTGTTTACTCGATTTTCACCGAGACTAATGATTTTTCAATCAACAAGTGACTGTGAATCATACCTCAAGACGAATCTTTGGTTCAAAGACTATCGCCGAGAGGATTTGTTTTTTGCCCAGGGCAAATAATAGTGACTGCAAAAAAAATTTTTCAAAAATCTCTTCCCTAGGTAATATTTTTTATGATTTTTTGAATGGGATAATCTCAGAAAAATTTTGTATAAAAAGGAGGAAAAAGTGGCTAAAATAGATTTTTAGCAATTTTCAAAAAATCATAAAAAATATTAGCGAAGAGATTTTTGAAATTTTTTTTTTGCAGTCACTATTAGAATTGTTTGGAGAAACTTTTTGCATCAAAACATTTTTTTTTTGATCCCGAGGAAAAAAGTAAAAAAAAAAAACTAGACTTTCACAAAAATTCTAAATTCTAAAAATTTTAAATGGGTACTTCATGGGTTAAGGGAAGTTTTGTATCATTCAAACGGAATTTAAATGATCCTTCCATTGGTGCCAAAATTTACATGAAGTAAGTTTCAAATTAGGAGCAGAATTAACTTTAGTTTTGTCAAAATACTTGTGCCGGCCACTGTAGGTAGCAATATATTTTTCGCAAATTGTATGCATGTATACTTAAATAAGTAACGGAAAAAGCTGATTTAATAAGAATACAGAAAATGTTAAGCAATAGGAATTGTCGTTTTTATTTGAGCCTGAATGTTTTTTATAGGACTCATACGACTATAATTGGGAAATTAAACCAACTCATAACTTATTAAGAGGGGTCCACTTCAAATGCGTATAGTATGTATGTATGTATATTAAAATTCTACTACACACACTGCAATATTGTTTCAAATAGAAACTGTACATAATGACAGCTTGTAGATTCTCCATCAAGGTCGTCATAATAATTGGCATTGAAAAATAAACACATAACATCCTACGAAAGGTTAAAATTATCTATTGTTGTATTCCCCCAGTACCCTATATACTTCCAAATCTATGATAGGTGTAGCTTAAGTAGGTATTTGCAAAACTCCAACCCAATTAGTGTATAGGTGCCAAATGGCTATAGTCATTGAAGACGAACCCAACTTATCAATAATTATAGGTATACTATTTAGCACCCTTAATAATAAATGTTGAAGTATATGCACAAGCACATGCATTTATATTTTTCTATTGTTGAATCTATTACATACACAACCAGACTTAACCTCAGTTTAATTTTATAAGATTGTATAATGTATACACCTACACTTTTTGGAAAAAAAAATATTTTCACAACTAGCTAATCAAATTTAGAATTGATGGAACAACGTCTTCCTCTGAGGAACTGGAAGCAAACGAAATGCGAATCGGATCATGTGATTTTTTTTTTTTTTTGGCGGAAGGAAGGAACTTTTAACTCAATCCTAATTCCGGTCGGATGAATTGAGAAACCTTTTATATGACAGTTAAATATAATATTCTTGGATGCTTGTCAGATGTTTACATTTTACCATGCATAGGTTATGTAGGTTAGGCAAGTTGACACTAAATTAGTGGCTGCCCTAAAAACAGGACACACTTATACCTAGATCAAATTTGTAGGTTCATTGTGATACGTGGAACTTCCATAAGTCGAACTCTCAAAATGAAAGAAAATAAATTCGAGTTATAGAAACTTCGAATTATGGAGGCCAAAAGTTAAAGAAGTTCGAGTTATGGAAGTTTGACGTACCACAAAAGAGGGGAGGGGGAAAGTGGCCAGAAAAAATATGGGACGGACGTTGCAGGTGGGAACGCTACCATGCATAATACTTCAACAATTCAGACGGCTGACAATTTAAAATGATTTCTTAATGCTAGAAGTCTGACTTCCGAATCAATGTAATTTTAATGTTATGCGATCTAACTTTTTATAGATACCGATAGTCACTAATTTTCGCCAACGACGGGGTGGAAACAATTTCAATGTTTCTGAGGGTTCTGAGAGTGTGAGCAGAGCATACAATATTGCAGTATATTAATGTAAATACTAAAAATTAATTCTTAGAAGAAATTTTCAAAAGAAACCCAACCAATAAAACGTTTACTCCTCTATATCACTTTCTCAAATTCCAATATTAATAATTTTATTTTACGTCATCTTTTCAGAATGATGCCAATAATTGGCCAATACACAATCTCTGATGTTGCGAAAATTTCATCTCTACTGCATGAGGAATATGGACGTATTGTGCGCTTCAGTGGACTTATTGGACGTCCAGATTTGTTATTTATTTACGATGTTGATGAAATCGAAAAGGTAGGAACAAATCAATATAGCACTTTGCAAGTGTATTATTAACCTCGTCTAGAGGAAGGTTATGCGAATCCATACAGGAAGATTGTCTAAACTTCTTAGGGAAGGAAATTCAAATTCGACTCGAAAGAAAGGTTGTCAATTGTATTGAATTTTTCAATTTTAATTTTTTTAAGTGGTTTTGTGTTGAAGCTATCTGTTTGCAATTCTCCTAATAGGAGGAGAAATATGGTAGGTACAACCATCGCGTAGGTATCAGGTCTTCATTGGGTATAATCTTAAAGACGCAACGCTAGGCAATATTTCTCTTATTGCAAATAGGTAAACTTCTATTTCTGCAACCTTAGCAACAGCCCTGCATGAAATTCTAGTCACTCGAAGCTGAAGTTGACGAGGAACGAGACAGACCAATTAATGCTTTCGACAAATTACTTCCAATATTTAAAAAAAAAAATACTTAAGATAAAGTGTTGATACATTATGACAAATTATCTAGTTTGACAAACCCTCATTTGAAATTGATAGGGTTACCCTTCTCAATAGGTGAACTGAAAAAATGGTGACGAGTCTAATTATAGCAACTTTGTATGCAGCGGTAGCCCTGAAAGATGAAAAAAAAAAAAAATACTACCTATACTATGTACCAACGCGTAGCTACTACCTATACCTCCATACACTGTAGTACCTACTATACATATAAAGGGTGGGCCAAATATGTACAAGTTTCTTTTTAAAAATGCAATAAAATGAACAAAATTTAATTTTTTTCATGTATTATGGCTTTAAGAGCAAACATTCCCATAAATTATGGAAAACAACGTCGTTCAAGGGGCTGGATTCGCAGTAGCGCATTCTGTCAATCCAATCTTCCAAGACCTTGAAAATTGATAATTTCTGGCGGTAGCTCACGGGTTGCTTGAATGATATTGGCCTTAAGTGCTTGAATCGTTTCCGGATTGTTTGCATAACATCGGTCCTTCACCTTCAACGGTTCCCCACAAAACAAAGTTGAAAAGGGTCAAATCGCAGCTCCGAAGCGGCCAATTGACATCGCCAAGACGGCTGATAACACGATTTGGGAATTTGGTGCGGAAAAGATCGATTGTGGCATGGCGCGCCATTCTGCATGAACCAGAGGTCGTCCAAATCTATGTCTTCAATTTCAGTAAAAAAAAAAGTCGTTGTTCCCAGCTTCATTTTCGAACAAAAATGGTCCAATGATGCCCCACCACACCACTCCTCAATCCACGCAAAACTGTCACTCTCTGTGGATACATTGGCTTCTCGACAATAACGTGCGGGTTTTCTGAGCCACAGATGCGGGCATTTTGTTTTTAACGTAGCCGCCGAGATGAAAATGCCCCTCGTCAGAAAAGATGATTTTTCGTCCAAAATGGTTGTCCAATTCAAGCTGCTCTAAGGCCCAAACTGCGAATCGATAACGAAGCGAATAATCCGATATCTTTGTGCAAAATTCTCCTCAGGTTAGTGCGTGAAATGTTGAGCTGTTGAGATCGATGGCGAGTAGATGTTCGGGAATTGAGTCTCACACTCTCGGCTACAGCAGCCACATTCTCGTCTGTACGATGACGTTGAGTGCCATGAGTATTGGCCACTAGCATACCAAAGTCACGAACTCTTTGCTCAAACTTGCATACAGCAGGCGCGGTGGATGCTTCATTTCGGCCAAAACTTATTTTCAAAAAACGCACTGTTTGGGCTACACACTACACAGCACTCACTTTGGAAATATGTTTTCAATATTTCCCAACGTTGTTCAAGCGTAAAGTGACTCATTTCGTTCCGCGGATTTCGAGCGGGAAACAGCTGTCAGTGTCAAAATAACCTATGATTTAAATAGAAACCACTAGATGGCCCACGCTGTACCTACATTGTAAGAAAAATATCAGTGATGATCTCAGAAGTGAGGAGCATAAGTGACAAAACAAACATTCCCATACTAGATCAGCTTGCACTCTCGCTTTTAATATTAACACATCTTTGCAAATTGTTTCAGTAGACATTATATGTACAGCAGTATATATACATTAATTTTTATAACATAAATAAACCGCAATAATTCAATGCCATGTGTGTAGTGTGTAGGAATACACATAAAGGTAGGTATATGTGCAGTAACATACATTATCTCGTTTCCAGTAAAGAGTGATCGATCGTTACCTACCTACTTTAAGAAATTATTTATTCACTTGCACTTCATAGTTAATCAAATTAATTCGGACTTAAAGAGGAAGTGCTTCAGTATGTACAACTTATGCACTGAACGCACTATGCATAGTAATGATTTAAGTCAATGCTGGATTAACGCTGTCTAAATTGCTATCCAAATCTATAGCCTGGAAGCTTTGCTTTGATTTATTTTATGTATAAGTCCAGCGAAATCCGTTATTGGTTTGAAAAATAGGTGTGTATGCTGCAACTAATTATGACATTAAAATCTTACTTTAGTTTATTGTCTGTTGCAGCTTTATAAATCGAATTGTTGAACCCATGCAGTGCCGAACATTGTTCTACCATAATAAAAAATTTTATAGGTGCTGTTTTATAGAGCTGTTTTCAAATTGCATTGTAACATTAGCGTGGAATTTGTTCAAATGCCTACACATTCTATACCGAAGCGTTTGAAAAGAAAAGGTTTCGACACGACTTGAAAACTACAAACGGATGCTCAGTCGTACGTTGTGCCGGATTTTTCGATTTGTTTACAAATCTCATTTCGACGTTTGAGGGTTTGAGAATGTGCCATTTCGGAAAAAGACAATTGAACGAAGTTGCATAGAGGGCTTGTGCATGTGCAATGCATCTATTCAGCAACAAGACTACCGCTTCCGCTTGTGTCTACTATAAACATTAGCGCTGAGACAGTTTTGTACAGTCCGAGAAGAATGTTGTTAATTTTGACCGTGGACCCTAATCTAGTACGTGCATACCTGGGAATAGTGCAGTCATTGTTTGATGCACTAAAAAAATCAAATCCAGTGCTAATGAAAGTTCAACTGCACTAGCATTTCAATTTCATTACCTAATTAGAAAGCTTCTTTCAGATTTGAAGTATAGCTGCATATGTATGTAGATTGTAAATAAAACTGCATTTAAAATATAGAAAATTTATATAACACTTTTTTTGCTCTCATTATCATGAAACGGAGGTTCGGTCTTCCTTTTCTTCTCGAACCTGGGGGCTGGGATTCGAAGATCCTCTGCGAAGTGTAATACGTCATATTTTGGCTTTTTGGACTACATTCACATCTTGGCACAGCTCATAGAGTTCGCGGTTGTATCCACCAAAAATCAAAAATTCCTTCGAAGGAGCCCATTATCAGCTCCGCCTTCCTGCTTATCGTCCAGCACTTGGCGCCATAAAGCAGAACTGGCAGAATAATGGTTTTGTAGAGCATAACATTTCGTCCTTCGAGCTGCTAGGAGTTTTTAAGCCAATTGTTTTACCAAACCGAAGAAGCAGCGGTTTCCTATGGTAATTCTTCGGCGGATCTTCACTAAGGGTGACGTTATATCGTCCGTTATATAGTTAATATCAATATCGTCCGCATTGCTGCATGCTGCGTCTGTTTTCCAGTGTCACGCGACACAGCTGAATCAATTTTGTCGGGATTTTAAATTCGGCCATCGCCATATAGAGTTCTTGTATGCTATAGTACACAACTTTAAAGTCGATGAATAGACGGTGAGTATCGACTTGAAATTCGTTGGTCTTTTCCAGGATTTGCCTCAGTGTGAAAATTTGGTCTACAGTTGATATGCAGGTTCGTGTTGCAGAACGGTTTAAGAAGTTCAACAGTAGGTACGTTATATATAGGACCTTATATGCGACATGCCTCGATAGTTCTTGCAAGACATAGGACCGCCTTTTTTGTAGATGGCGCGTAGTATGGAGCTGATAGTCCAGTCATCGGGCATGTTTTTCTCATCTTCATGCGACATAGGGACTCTGACTCGCTTTTCTCTGCCCAAACTGTACAGGGTTTTATCTCATTTCCGAAAATGATAAACTGGGAGTTTAAAGCCTTTACGCTGCTCGTGCTAAATTTTAGTTCCCATACAAAATTCTCACCAAAATGTTGCTAAAGAATAAATTTCACAAAATATGTGTAGATACCTACTTTTCAATTGCGTATACTCATATCCTCCGGCGTTTACACATTCTATAACTACTAAGAACTGCCGTTATTTAACGTTTTCATCATTTTTATACACAATGTTTTCTTGTAATACATTTTCTTTTATTCCAGTGCTATAGAAGTGAAGGTCCAACACCATTCCGACCGTCTATGCCCAGTCTTGTGAAGTACAAAAGTGTGGTGCGTAAAGACTTCTTTGGCGACTTGGGTGGTGTAGTTGGGGTGTATGTATCTAAAATGATGTCCAAAATTGTATCCATTTTCATCACCTGATTTGTATATAACTTAGGCATGGTGAACCCTGGCGACAATTTCGATCACGCGTGCAAAAACCCGTCCTTCAGCTATCGACAGTCCGTCGGTACCTAGGTCCTTTGGAGGAGGTTACAAATGATTTCTTGAAACGCTGTGAGACTCTACTTGATGAAAACCAAGAACTGCCTGATGATTTCGATAATGAAATTCACAAATGGTCTTTGGAATGTAAGTACCTACACAAATTCTAAAATAATTCGAAGGGCACATACAAAAAATCAATTCTTCATAATTTTTCAACAGGTATCGGTCGCGTAGCTCTAGACACTCGGTTAGGCTGTTTGGAGTCAAATCTTTCTGAAGACTCCGAGCCCCAACAGATCATCAATGCTGCCAAATATGCTCTGAGAAACGTTGCCACTTTAGAACTAAAGGCCCCGTATTGGAGATATTTCCCAACACCGTTATGGACACGTTACGTTAAGAACATGAACTTTTTTGTTGAGTAAGGGTTTTCAAAAATCATATAAAGGTTTAATACTATAACATCTCTCTGCACAGAGTCTGCATGAAATACATTAAAAGTGCCACTGACCGTATGAAGTCAGAAGGATATACCCAAACCGGAGAGCCATCACTTCTCGAGAAAGTCATACTTTCTGAAAAAGATGAGAAAATCGCCACAATTATGGCCTTGGATCTTATTCTAGTCGGAATAGACACTGTAAGCTAATTACGAAGGGTTTTGATAAGAACGATTAATAAGATAGTTTCCTACATCTCACAGATATCAATGGCAGTCTGTTCGATGCTCTACCAATTGGCTACTCGTCCTGCTGAGCAAGAGAAAGTCCGTGAAGAACTGCGAAGAGTGTTACCAACTCCCGATACGCCACTGACTATACAACTTCTAGATCAAATGCACTACCTTAAAGCTTTCACAAAGGAAGTATTTAGGGTTTACAGTACGGTCATTGGAAATGGTAGGACTTTGCAAGAAGACACAGTTATTTGCGGCTATCAAATTCCAAAGGGAGTAAGAAAGACGAGTTATGAGACTTTGATCTTAAAATTGATGATCCTCTTTAGGTTCAAGCTGTTTTTCCAACAATTGTGACTGGAAATATGGAAGAATACGTTACAGATGCTGGATCTTTCCGACCGGAACGTTGGTTAAAAGCCAACCAAGGAGGTTTTCAAGGCAAATTGCATCCGTTTGCTTCGCTTCCATATGGCTATGGAGCTCGAATGTGTTTGGGAAGAAGATTTGCTGATCTTGAAATGCAAATTCTATTAGCTAAGGTAACAAATTTGATTTAGTTTACTTAAACGGATTGTTTAAAACAGCTATATATTTTTTTCTATTGCAGCTTCTAAGGAACCACAAGCTGGAATTCAACCATGAACCCCTTGATTATGCTGTGACTTTTATGTACGCCCCTGAAGGAGCATTAAAATTCAAGATGACTAAAGTGTAGGAACTAAACGATATTATTTTGTAACGAACTTAATATTTAAGAAATTAGTAGACTATTTATTTTTATATTACCTAATGTAAAGAACATTTTAAGAATAAATCAAAACCTTCCGTTATTAGATGATAGGTGAACTAAGTGTTAAAAAGTCCTCGAATGAAATTTCTTATAGAACCCGTCAAATGTAATAAATAAACTGACATTAACACCATGCTGCCACCATGCAATGTGTACATTTCGATAATTTTCAATAATTGACTGAGTTCCATTGTCTACTAGACGTATAGCACAGAATATCCAAGAGAGATAAACACCCGGTAGACGGGATGTTTTGGTATTTTCGTATGGGAAGTGCCACGCCCTTTTGTCCAATTTTCACCAAATGGTGAATCTATCCATGTGTGTTTGAGTGGTTCCATATTCAAACACACACCCCAAAACTTTTATTAAAACCGGTCCAGCCGTTTAGGAAGAGTTCAATTACAACACACGTAGAGAAGAATTATATAGCGTCACCTACCGGGTCCAATTGTGAATTTAAACCATCCTTAGACCCATTCAAACACACACACAAAATTTCATTAAAATCGGTCTAGCCGTTTAGGAAGAGTTCGATTACAAACACGTACAGAAGTATTATCTATATCTTATGTATAAAAATAAGTTGTATTGTGTTTGTCGATAATGTTCTCTGTAATGCGTGAACCGATTTTGATTCTAGAAATTTCCCATGAAAGGTGACGTTAATACCATGGTTTATAAGTGTATACGGTCATTGTAGGTGCATTGGTTCATGAGTTACAGGGTCGTGGCACCTCTCATACAAAAAATGCATTCAAAGCCTTATATTTCGAAAACCACCGAATCGATTGAGCTCAGTCTTACAGATAATAGGTAGGTATTCGCCCTACCTATTAGGAGTATTTTTGTGAAGATTGATCAAAATTAGACAAAGAGGCGTGGCACTTCCCATACAAAAAATGCATTCAAAAACAAATCTCGAAAACCATAGATTGAGCTCAAATTTACAGACAATTTTATGTATTGGCCTAGGATTATTCTTTTGAATATTGGACAAAGGGGCGTGGCACCGCCTTAAAAAAAAATAATCAAAATCGCATATATCTCGAAAACCTCAGAATCGATTAAGCTCAAATGTACAGACAGGTATTGTCGAAGAAGTGTTCCTGTGAAGATTGGTCAAAATAGGCAAAGGGGCGTGGCACCTCCCATGCAAAAACGAGAATTCAAAATCTTATATGTAGGTACATATTTCGAAAAGCATCGGACAGATTGAGCTCAAATTTTCGAACAATCTTAGGTATTGGCCCGAGAGTGTTCCTGTTAAGATTGTGCAAAATTAGAAAAAGGGGCGTGGCAACAAATCTTACCGATCTGGGGCCTGTACCACAAAACTACAAGTATTGTACAACAGGCGAATTTTAACAATTAACAAAGGCTTTCTGGTACAAAACCAGTTTTTAATTGTTAAAATTCGCCTGTTGTACAATACTTGTAGTTTTGTGGTACAGGCCCCTGATGGCCCGGGAATGTTTCTGTGAATATCGGAAAAATTGGACTAAAGGGCGTGGCACCTCCCATAGAAAAAAATCATTGCACACGCTATTCTTCGACAGTCGTGAGAGCCAATGTTTGTTAAATTTTAACATTGATATGCATTGTCCTGATAGACAAGAATATTATCTAGGCAATACGATTCCTGGAAAAACCAAAAATGTTTTGTACCACAGAGATTTAAAATAAAAACTGTTTATCACTGATTCAAATGAATTTGAGATTGATTTTTTATTTTTCTATTTTGCACTACGAAGTGTGCCGGGGGTTCGCTAGTTTCTTGTAATGAGTAGAGTAGGTACCGGATGTTAAAGTAGGTCAATCAGATGATAAATAAGACTTTTCCTATAAGCCAAATTTATTTTTAACCAACAATCAATCAGCCAGCAAATATTCATATACCTACCTACCTAACCGTTTTGTACAATTTAACCATAACGAATAAATAAATCGAGTTCGAAATTATTAACGAATAATAATTATTAATAATGTACCTAGATATCGAATACAATATTGGTAGCATCAACATCTATGAGAAAAAAAAATCTATTTATATGATTAAATTCTAACCATTCTAAGCAACTATACCTACCCTATTTCTGCCCTTCGTCATAAAATCACCTAATGCTAAGATTGCTATCTGTACTTATTAGCATATACCTACTCCTACACATCTCTTTTGGAAAATAACGGTTTTCTTCCATATATACTTATTACCTAGTTGGACTAGTAGGAAAAACCTTGAAAATATACATTTTTGTTCAGCAATCAGCAAGCATTCAATTGCATTCGCTTCACATCTCTTCGCGAGAGCTTAAGAGAAAGACCAATATTAATGTTGTGGTAGCATTTTCGCATAGGTGCATAGTGCATAGAAAAGAGATAAACATAATGCGATTGCATTTTCAAAATGCTAAAGAAACTACAACATAACATCGCTCTAAACTTTTAACGCGTTCTGTGGCTATCACTATGTGGTATGAGAACTGTACACAAGAACTAGTGTAAGTGGGTGCATACGCATAGGTTGTTGGTTGTTCAATATCAGTACAGTATAACTTCATTCTGTAGATCGGTCAGTAGGATAGCAGATATTTTTTCCCCAATACGACTGAATTAATAGCTTAACTTCAAAATGGAGCCATCTACTTCGAACATACAAATTAAAACCCTGAAAGACATTAGTATACCATATATATTGAATGGTGAGCTCTATTCGATTATAACTCAGGACGGAGAGAACGTTACTGTAAAATGCTGTAGCTGCCCATCGGATCGTGTCTATCGGGGAAGTGTCCGTTCTACCGGAAATTTCCACATGCATATCAAGGTGAGTTCATCAAAGGACTGAAGTTCTGGAAAGTATCTAAGATATCAATTTCAGAGGAGGCATCCTGAATTGCTGGGCAAACTACATGAAATGAAGGTGGGCTCGTTGTTGGTACGCCGCGAACGCTTGTTGAAGGCGAAAAAGCTCGCTCTACGAGGAAGGATTAAGAAAGAAGAGTTGGCGAGTGGAGAAGAAAAGATGATGGTAAGTGAACATAGATTTGTTTATGTAAATTGTTCCGATAATGTGATAGATAAGGAACTTACTTTATAAAAATTAGTGTGTTTAATTTCATTAGGTTTTTCTCTATTTCAAAAATGTGACTAGATGTTGTATGAACTATGCATTTCTGTGTAAATATGAAAGATATTGGTTGAGGTAACGGTTCTTATTCTCGCGTCGTTTATCGGAATGCCGCCATTGCATAAGTGTTAAGATTTCATAAAAATATGGGATATCTGCCTAAATTTAGCTAGATGATTTAACATATGTCTTAGATCACGTTTTTTATGTGATGGAAAAAAAAAACAATTCTAAATTTTTTCTAATGCGTTTGGAGTTTGCTAGGTGAGTTCTTTTTCGCGAAATTGCATCGGGTAAATCTATTTTTGTTAATTATTAATTTACAAATGTCTATAAATCATAACAGTGTATTAAGGATATGGGCCATCGCACACGAGTTGATTTCTACCGACAGTTTCATATCATACTTCGTGCGCTCAGGGGAAGGTGGTAGAAGTCGTAGTGGTGGTAGAGGTAGTAGTAGTCGAATATGTAACGTGTCAATATTCTAGCGGATACCTATACATAGGTAGTTACTAATAGGTCTGTTCCTTTACTTTTAAATCTTATGTCGTTTTCCATTGGGCAAAAAGAAGCGTCCGGGAGCGTCCGGAATCAAGAAAATCACTTCTGAAACCGTTCCATTGGCGCAAAAAATACTCTTCTGTCGATTCTGAGGAGAGAATTTCGCTTCTCGATTTCAAGTCAGAATCCACTCGAGGAGCACTTACACAAGTGCATTTTATGTATTTTATACAAGCCAGATGGCAGCAGCCATACAGTAATTTTTGACGTTTCACCAATACGTGAGTGTAGTCAGCCGGAAGCAGTTTTCTTGTTCCATTGGATTTCGGAATGAGTGAATCCCCGAGTGAAACCAATGGAAAACGACATTACAGCCAGCGATGCCAACTAAGGCTTTTTCATGCCTTTTAGGCATTATTTCATTAGCTAAGGCTTTAAGGCTTGTTTTTCTTCAAAAAGGCATCTTTTTTTATTTCAAATATTTTTTTATTTTTTTTTTTTATTCAACATAATTTTTTTTATTTTTTTTTAAACATTCTTAAAGAACTTTAAGTATAATTCTGTACACAAAGTCCCTTTTTAAAGACAAAAACTGCTATGATCTGCAATTCAAATAAACACACATATATGTACATACTTGTTTTAAATATCTATGTAGCTATAATATCAAGGACCAAGGCGATCTGAGGACTAAAACTATGTTTGTTTTGTGTTCAAGACTTTGTACCTACTTATGAAACTAAAATGTCATGAATTTTGTTCCTAGAATTTTTAAGTTAAAAAAAAAAAAAAATTTTTTTTTGTTTATTTTTTTATATTTTGTTTACTTTTTAATTTATTGTTCGACTTTACCTAAAAAAAATATTTTAGGCATTATTTTATTGAAAAAGGCATCTTTTTCTTTCAAGTTAGGCATTTTTTCGTCAAAGGTGGTTGGCAACGCTGATTACAGCGCGAACCAATTCACTTGGACATTCTACTGCGCAGGTTTCTGTGTATTTTGTTTTTGTGTTTTGTTTTGTGTCGTGTATATTCTCTTAAATACTCTCACTGCGCAAGTGACGGTTGGCCAAGTGAATTGGTTCGCGCTGTAGGAATTTTTACGCATTTTTACTCAATTTCGTTGCTCAATTCGAAAAATTCGTAAAAGAGAGCGGCTTCGGGAGAGCAAGATACCCCTCCACTGAGAATCTTACCTACTAGTTTTTACTCAAGAAATTTCTTATAAATGATTTGAAATTTGATTTGAAACGCGTGTAACGACTATTACCACATGAATTTCTATAAATATGATAGTAAATGGTACATCAAATCTATTGTCAGACCATACAGTTTTCTGTTTTCATTGCTCGCCGACTGAATTATTTCTCTTTTAGGATACCAACACCAAACAAGGGCAGTCTCAAAATACAACTTATCCAATTGATTATAGTTGTCGAGAAGAATCGCAAGACGAATCTGGCGAATCACAACACGTATGTATTTACTCAAATAATACATTAGGAGCGTTGATGCTTACTTTTTTTCAACATAAAGGTGAACCCGTTACCGATCCCCACTGAGGGGGAACCAAATATCTTAATCACCACCGAAGTTCATTGTGACAGAAATGCAAATATGGGTATCATTGCACCACCAATGTACTTTTCGGCAGTCAAAGAAGAGGCACCTGCTCCAACAGATGACCAAGCAATCGATTTATCTACATCATCAAGTAAACGGACTGACAATAATTGTAAGATAGTAAAAACATAATTAAGATGGGCCTTAAAAGTTTTCCCTTTTTTAAATATTGTTTTATTTTGTTGCAGCATTGACTCTTCAAGTGTCAAACCTTCGATGGGAACAGGTCCTACAAAGAGTAGAAAATTCATTAAAGGACATTCAACATGAGATGAGGACAAGAAACCAAATTGAAACAAATCGTATCTTTTTAGATTTAGCTAAGTTTAAATATCTAAATCCAGGGTTTCATTATCAGTCTTAAGCTGATGTAAAGTTGTTGCTGGTCGACATTACTGTGAATTATTTTTTTTTTTTAATTATTTTTATGAAAAATGAATTTTGAAAGACATTATTATTGTACCAAACCTACCTATTGTTTTACAATAAATGAACTAACTACTATTACTGTCTTCTTAAATTAGTCAATATTTGTCGGACTACTACAGTACTACCTCTTATAATAGCGGAATTTATGCAGCAAACCAGGGAGGCTAACTATGCACTTCGCCGCGAAGCACTATTAGGTTCGCCGGCGAAAACTATCGCATTTCGAATGCAAATGCTAACGCTATTTTAGAGACGTGAAATGCGATAGATGTTTCGATGGCGAATTAATGAATCGCAAATTTTACGATTCGCGGCGAAGTGCATAGTTAGCCCCCAGGCGATTCGCAGACGAAAATCGGCAAACGATATTCAAATTTATGAATTTAAAGAACAATTTGTGCATGTTAGGTGCTGTTGTCCCTTTACCTGAATTTGAGAAAGAATATGTACTTAGTGGTCTCTGTACAAGTGTAAAAATGGGCGTTAGATTTAGCATCCCTGTTATCTTCTGTGATAACGCATGACTTTATAATGGTGGATTTACATTACCACGCCACGCAATTTTGCATGACTTCAGAGAGAGAGATCCGTTTCCTACAGTCAAGGCTAATGATATGTAGGGTAAGGTCGGGATGTTTCGACACGTTAACGAACATTTGAAAATATCTTAAAATCCAAATACCATTTCAAATTTTCAAAATTTACATACATAAGTTACAATATCATTTTAGCAATATAAAAGCATTAATGATTAACCGATATAAATATTTTTAACAGAGTTGTAAGGTTTTTCCCAAAACCTTACAAAGTGTCAATTCCTCCTACCATGAAGGAGGTTTTGACAGAGGACGTTTTTAAAATAATAAAACAACTTATATATTGCTTTTTTGATCAACAAATAAAATTTTTTTTATTTTTAACGCATATTAATCTTTGTTTATTGGTTCAGTCTACTTTTATTTAAGTTTAAGGACGTAGAATTAAAATAACAAAATAAATTGACCAACAGAAAAAACTTTTCATAAAAACTTAATTTAAAACACTTGTTTCATCGATGTTGTGGTGGGGATTTTTTTCTTGTAAATATTTGCCATTTTTACATTCTAAAAAGTTGTTTTACCACACAATTTTTATTTTGACTTATACAGAAGGATTTGACACTGTCAATTCCTCCTTCAGCAAAAATGTCAAATCCTCCTTTTTGATTACTTTTGGGACTAATACAAAAAAAAACTTTTGTAATGGTGCTCAAGATAAACTATTGTTTATTAATGATTATAAAACGAATGAAGGTGCTCTACTATACATTGCACTTTCAATGTCAAAAGCTACATAATTAAAATATTACAGTTGGATTGCTTACCATAAAAGTTAGATGAAATGGGCACAAAAATTAAAAAGACGTTTACTTCGCTTATCACCTAGACCACAGTTAATTGTTTATTTATCACTCAAACCAATCGTAACTAACTACGTTTTCTCATCACTTAAAGTGCTGTCAGGGTTTTAGTTTTTCAGAAAAGTGCTGGTGTCAATTCCTCCTGCATGTCAAATTATCCCGACCTTAAGAGTGAGACCACAAAATTCGATAAAAAAAATTATGGCGGCCTAAATTCAAATGTGGGCGCAGTAGCGCAGTGGTTAGTGTGCTGGACTACTGTGCGAGGGATCCCAGGTTCGATCCCCGGAAAAACACAAATTACATCTTAAGGTTTTTTTTCTACTGCGCCACCTCTCGCGAACGTCTGACAAATATCCGAGAGTATGACTGTCCTGAAAAAGCCCCTCAATTCAGCCGTTCGGACTCGGCATAAAATTCTAGGTCCCTTCCATTCGTTCCAAAAAATAGAAACTCACACAAAACGAATGGTTGCGAGAAGCTAGGCCTTGGGTGTCTACCGCCTGTTGCGCCGCCTATTTATTTATTTATTAAATTCAAATGTTAGGCATTGTGGTCTCACTCTCTTACACATCATTAGCCTTGACTGTGGAAAAACGGATCTCTCTCTCTATGTAGTCGTGTAAAATTGCGTGGCGTGGTAATGTAAATCCAGCATAATGGTACAATTATGCCTGTATTACAATCACGATATATATATTTTGCGGATGAGTTGATTCACCTTACGTACCTACCAAAGATTACGGGTGCTTTGGCATTTCCCTCAACTCAGGGGTGGGATTCTGTAAAAAAGCGAAACGAAAACCGCTTTCGTTTTCACTAAACCTGTCTCTATCATATCTGTGGCAATAGACAGACCGCCTTACCAATAATCATTTTTAATCTTCAATTTCAATATTTTGACGGTCACAGTGTATAATTTTATATGGAAATTTTCGCCATTGTGACTTGGTAAAAGTTAGCCTGGACACTAAAAATGATTATTAGTACCGCGGAGAGACTGCTATTGTCGAAACGATATCGTTCGATCATTTTCGTCTTACATAATCTGGCCTCAGCTGTTTGGAAATGTTTTGTTTGTTAACAAATAAAATATTACATGAAATTCTATACCCGTTTTTTTTTTAATTAGGTACCTAGTGTTTGTGGTCATGTCCAATCCAGACAATTATCTAGATTTTAATCTACCCGTCAAGCTAACTATAGCGACATGAATTTAATTGCATACTAAAAATGTGTGGTCAGAAAAAATGTTCCTTTTAATTTTTTAGTGACAGACAAACCGAATAATACACTATAAATTGCAAAATTTGGCATCACTTCTATGTGACAGTAGTCTGTTGCAAAAGTGCAGCTACGCTCACAAAACAACCTTTGACAGTACTTGTACTGCATTTGAAAGAATTTTGTTTCTTTGAACTCTTTTTTTAAAAGGGGGATTTTTACTCATCGGAACGGAAGAAGAATAAAGTGCATTGATATTTAAACTTAGCTACTTGACATTGACCAAGGGAGTATATAATTAAATAACAATGAAAACAAAGAAGAAAGTACTGAAAAAAAGAAATGTGCCAAGTAGCGATGAGGAACTCATCGATAGTACCGATGATGAAATACTGATTCCACAAGTGAGTTGAGAAGCCTCAGAAATGTCCAATGTCCATATAGTTAATAATTCTTCCGATAGAATATTGGTTCATTGGTCCAAGCTGCGCCTGTAGATATACGCCCACCAACAAACCAACGGATAGATGCAGAGAATCCAACGTTTCTAATTTCGCAGAATGCATTACAAAGCAAAGATATCTATGAGGTAGAATTTATGATTTTATTTGCTTTTTATATCTACTAATCTGAATCGTATTTGCAGAGTCTCGACTACGACGTGTGTGAAAACACATTGCATCAAGATGAACAGAAAAAGACAACAGACCGTTTTACTCTACGAAAGGATGTAGCTCGGTGGTTAATTTTCATACAAATCGGAATAATTACAGCGCTGATTGCTTGTGCCATCGACATAGTTATTGAAGAGCTGTCTGCAGTGAAGTACAAATTTTTAAAAAATGGTAAGCCCTATAATATTATTAGAATTAGAACTAATGCCTGCACTCGAAGGCAGTTAAATACTTATCTTTTGCGCAGGAAATTAACATTACATTGTTACAGTGTTACTCCTATTTGATTATGATTATGCATGCTTTGCTATCAGGAGTTATCGAGTTTATATTTGGAGTGAAAATCTACTAATAGGTCTAAATGAATGACGTAATTTTTAGACAAATGATGATCAAGAAATAATCATTTACCACCTAAAACTTAGAGTTTTAATTGTAGACTTGATTAAAAACATGTTTTTACGTAACTTAACAGTCTTATCGTTCCCTCGACTGCAAATTAGATTGACGGACGGCAGAGGATTTGTTATTATTGGAATCACAATCAATGTTTTTAATTCCAGAAATCGATTCAAATGTTGCGGCCAATCAAAAGGATAGCATAAGTGGCGACATTGTTATTCCCTACTTGTATTGGCTTCTTTTGAGTGTCGCACCAGTAGCTGTGGGCTCAGCACTTGTCACATATGTGGAGCCGATTACCGCTGGTAGTGGTATCCCACAAGTTAAATGCTACTTAAATGGAGTAAAAATTCCCCGAGTCGTTCGAATCAAAACGATGGCAGTCAAGGCAGTTGGTGTTATAACATCTGTTGTTGGTGGTTTAACTGGTGGAAAGGTACAGTACATCTATTTTTATTTCCTTAAAAATTGTCCTTAATTGTATAATTACAGGAAGGGCCAATGATTCATGCGGGAGCAGTAGTTGCTGCCGGAATATCTCAGGGAAAGAGCACGACATTTGTTAAAGATTTCAAAGTCTTTAAAGGATTCCGTGATGACCATGAAAAGCGTGATTTCGTTCTGGGTGGAGCAGCGGCAGGTGTGTCAGCTGCATTCGGTGCACCAATTGGCGGAGTTCTCTTCTCTCTCGAAGAAGCCGCCAGTTTCTGGAATCAAAACCTTATTTGGCGTACTCTTATTGCATCGGTCATAAGTTCGTTTACGCTGAATATTGTTTTGTCAGCATACCATGGCTTGAAAAACTTTACCTTTACGGGCCTTTTTAATTTGGGAAAGTTTGACACCGATGTGAGTTTTGAATACTTTGAGCTGCCTATATTCGTGTTGATGGGAGTTACCGGCGGTATTCTAGGCGCAGTATGGAATTCATTGAATACGACTATCAATCGTTTCCGGAAAAGATATATAAAACAAAACTGGGCTAAAGTTCTGGAGGCTATGCTTGTGTCCGTAATTGGCGTTACTTTAGCTTGTTTTATGGTTTATTTCATAAATGACTGCCGGCCACTAGGGAATGATCCAACGGACTATCCAATTCAGGTTTGTTTGTTTAATTGCTTATTCTAGAAAACTGGGTTAACGCTTTTTCCGTTTAGTTGTACTGTGAAGACAATGAGTACAACGCTGTTGCATCGTTATGGTTCCAAACACCAGAGGCTAGTGTGAAATCGATTTTTCACGATCCGCCAGGTAAGCTTGTAAATTCGAGCCTTTGCTTGCTGGGGAATACATTTGTTTGTATTTTGTAGGGTCACATAAGATGCTAACTCTGGCGCTGTTCACAGCTGTTTACTACGTGTTATCATGTCTTACATTTGGTCTCAATGTATCACTTGGAATATTTATTCCAACTGTATTAGTTGGAGCTTGTTGGGGTCGCTTAGTGTCGATGGTGTTGAATAATGCATTTCCGGGAATGGTAAGTTAAATTGTTGTTGTCCTATATAAAGTTGTTGTTAAAGCTGCAATGACTTGATTCCGTCCTACCGCTGATTATTGGCTTTCTCTATGAAAGACTATACTACTACTCTACTTGGTGACTCTACTACCAATGCCATTAATTATTTTTTATATTCTTAGGAGTTCGTCAATCCTGGAAAATATGCACTGATAGGAGCCGCTGCTCATATGGGCGGTGTTTTACGGATGACAATAAGCCTCTGTGTTATTTTGATCGAAACCACAGGGATTGATACGCCCTTTTTCTTTCCCCTAATTATTACGCTTACTAGTGCTAAGTGGGTAGGAGATTATTTTAACGAGGTATCTATTATATACATACATATATGACTTTAAATATTTAACCGCTGAATATGGTAGGGTATTTACGACATTCAAATTCGTGTAAACCACGTACCTATGCTACCGTGGGAGTCACCATCCTGTCATCAAGGCACGACTGCTTCAAATATAATGAGCTCTCCTGTAGTTTGTATAAAGCTACGCGATAAGGCGAACTACATATACGATATCCTCAAGAAGAACAATCACAATGGATTTCCTGTTGTCGAGGACGTTGAAGGAGTAAGTATCCAGCGACTTAAACAATTCCAGAATAATTCAGTGTTGCGTTTGTTAGAATGATCGCTCCAGTGGCAGAGTGTGTGGTATAATTTTACGATCGCAACTCATTGTCATCTTACTGAAGAGCCTATACGAAGAAAAAAAACGCTTTTGGGAGAAGGAAACAACAATACAGACGTTCCGTGATGTGTATCCCCGATATCCATCAATCGATGTGAGTTTAATTTATTAAACATTAATATACATGCAAATAACATTCATCATTCTTGTAGTGTGTTCGAATGCATTCGGATAAAGTGAACTATACTGTAAATTTGGATATTTTTATGAATCCCTCACCCTTGAGGGCTAGTGAGGTAAATTTCATAAATTATGGCTTATCTATGACTGGTTTAATGCGTTTTTTTTATGTTTTCAAGAATGATACTGTGCCCAAGATATTCAACAAGTTCCGTGCTCTAGGTCTAAGACACATAATTGTAATTGATAAGGAGAATCGTGTTGTGGGTATTATAACACGAAAGGATTTCTTAAAGTAAAACAATATAATCTCATTTAATTTTTTATATTACACCTTGTATTATGTCTGTATGTTGATGTGAAAATTATTTTTATAATAAAGTAGACTATTTCGTTATTTTTCTATATTTTTTTTTTTGTTTGCAATCTCCTAATAAAGTAAACCAAACGGTCTGAAACAGACGCCTGCCACCCGGCATTAGGCCAAAACCACGCAGTGAGCGACAGGAAATTGGCTTAATGAAAATGGTGGTCACAATCACAACCATACTCTGCCCTAGCGAGGTATCCGTAGGAACGGAAAATTATCTGATTTCATACGAATCTAAGGATTTTTGATTCGAGGTGTTCTTCCGAACAACTTTTCGGAACATCCGACGGCGTTTTGCGATTTTAACGATACCAAAATATTCTTTTCCGTGAATAATTCCCCCTGGCGGATTCCACGATAGGGATGAGTGCGTTTTGTTTACTTAACAGATTACTCAGGCCCCTATTGTGAGTGTCGATAATTGATCGATGAGCGACAACTATCGATTTTTTGTATTTTAGTATTGTGAATGTCAATTGCGATTCATATTTCTCGATTTGACAGTCGCTTGTAGTCGATTACAAATTTCGTCGATTCTTTCTATTGGAAGTGAACAAATTTCGTGAGTACGAAATATACGCGATTTTAATAAAAATAATGTATTTATGTTAAAAAACAATTATGAATTCAAATGCAGAGTGAAGCAGGTTACAAACAAAAAGAGCTTTTAGTTTCATTCACCCCTATTGTCGTCGTCGTTTACGACTCTAAAAAAAAGCGACACGACTGTTTGGTATTGGCGACTGAAAATAAACGACTTTTGTCGCGGCGACGATCGACAAATGGCGTCTGAAATGTCACAAAATGTGATAATGTGTTAAAAAAAAGTATGTGTACTTAAGTTTTAGTTAACAAAAAGACAATTATAGTTATTTTGCAGAATGGAGATAACAAATAAAAGGCAATTTCTACATTTAGTGAACGAAATGCAGAAAAATATTCCTTTGGCAAAATCATTCACGAAGGCCTAACCAAACGTGATGTTAATCGGCAATGGGACGACATAGCCTTATCTCTGAATTGTCTTGGACCACCTTCGACTTCGATAGTTTAAAATACATTTAAAATCTGAAAATAATTGTTATTAACACAATGGTCACTGCTTTCAAAAAACATGTCACACTATTCATTTTTGATTTGTTTTATTAAATAATTAACCAAGTCACAAACAAAACACCAGACCAAATATAAATTCGTCGACTGAAATGTCAAATCCAATGTGTCATAGTTTGTGGAATGTATGTGGGATGTGAGAGTTCAGAGAGTCGAGTCGTTTCGGTTACGCAATACCAAATTCCAAACGACTCGACACGCACACGACAAACGTCGCCAGTCGTTTGCGACAGACGACGACGACAATAGGGGTGAATATTCTCATTTTTATTCACAATAATCTATTCCCCCATCGATTAAGTTACACAAAACACAGCCAATAGATAAAATCAATCGACGCAATTTTTAATTGTCGTGACGATCGCTGATCGACAATCTCTACTCTCTATTTCGTTCTTCATTACTAGAAGTAAACTCCCAAACTGTCATCTACGTAACGGCAATACAGCGCTTATGGAGTTTTCGATTGGTATTCTCAGATTTCAGATTTCTCGAGTCAATTTTGTACGTCCCATTTTGTATTCTCTAGTAAATTTAATAAGATGCGTTCGGTCTTTTCTGAGTTAAGTGGCTAGATCTTTGCTCTCCGTAATTTCATACCACATCGCATAACTTTCCTAATGGTAGGTATTTCCTTGAAATTAGTCGGCCCTAGCGAGGTATCCGTCGGAACGGAAAATTCTCCGCAACGCATACTCCGTCGGAGACTCAAATTACATTCGAGGTATCCGCTTTCGGAAAAAATAATGAAAAGGCGACAACGCATTGATTTGATATGATGTTGTTTCGTGCTACATCGGGGTTTTCCTATTTAGTGCTTGTTTTTTCGTTTTTTTTTTGCCCTGGAAACACACATTTAAGCAACAAATAATTACTTTGCTAAAATGTTTTTTCTTTATTGCTTTCATTTATCAACACTTCACTGCAAATCGTAAACAAATTCCGCAACCAATTCCTGTCGGAGCATATCGGAAGAAAATTCGTATGAAGCAGTCAAAAATTTCAGTAAAAACGCACTTCATCGCACTGAAACGCAAAACGCCTGTGTGCGTTACATATGTAACAAAGTCCCGAAAAGCTGTTCACCTCGAAGCAAAAATTCTCCGATTCGTATGAAATCGGAGAATTTTCCGTTCCGACGGATACCTCGCTAGGGCCGTATACGTTTGTAGATCCACTGCAGAAAATTCGAATTAATCGGCTAAAATCAAGAAATAAGAAACAGTTTGGGTACAAATATTTTTTTTAAATTATTTCTTTATATTTTCCTTCATTTCACATGGAAACTAAAAAATACATCCTAACGCTCACTTCTTTAAAACGCATCTGTCTTAAATTATAAAAAAAAAAATCATTAATATGTAATAGTTAAAATACTAATCATAAATTACATAAATTTAATCGGAAGTAATTAGAAAAATATTAACTTAATCCATTTACCTCTCATTTCTATTATCGCACGATCATTTTATCAGTGCGTCAATTTGTTTGTATTCTTAGTTAATATCCTAAATAGAGAAAAAAAAACATAATCTGCGTTCCGACATTTTTGTCGATTCAATTATACATAAGTAAAACTATAAATATATTACTTATAGAATACTATAATCATATGTATACACATATAGATTAAAAACAATATCCTAAATATAGTGTTTGTGTGTTCACCTCTAAATATAAGAACAAAAGGAATAGTTATGAAAAACATTTCGTTTTCTTCAAAGTGCTTGGAGACGTGCTGGTCTTGGAGGTTGTATCTATTATAATCTATAATCTAGTTTCAATTTTCTTTTTTGTAAAAAAAAATGTAGATATGAATAACAAAAATATATAATATATAATTATCAATCATTCTTTTACACATATTTACAAAACATTAAAATCGGTGTTTTATTCTATACATCTATATTTTATTATAATATTTGTGTTCTCTTCTATACAAATAATAATGAGAGATGATGGAACGAGAGAGAAAAATGCAACAGGATAAATAGACATTTGCTTAGAATCAATAATTAAAACTTTATAGTTGTCTGGTTTGCAGAATACAGAAACATATTATAATTTGTTTTAAATTAAATAAAATAATTAAAAACTATAGAAACAGTAAAACTTAGTAGCTTGGTTTAATTTATTTACATATTTTGTTGTTTTCCAAGCTGCGCCAGAGTCAGAATAGGTGTGTTTCTCTCGTTTTTTTTTATGGCGAACAGTGTTTTCTTGAGCTATGTACAGAGTAAGAGAGCCTGGAAATGTCAATTTTGTGTGACCTGAGATCGTTTGGGACTCAACCACTGTCCGACATTTGGCTTAATACTTTCTGGCAGAAGGAGTATACTAGCTGGCCACTGGGTATCTAATGGTCTCAACTGTCCGTCATTCTTACTTTGTATCGATTAAAGTGTCGATAGGGAGTCTTTTTCAGGTCATTCTCTTGGATAATTGATGTCACATTTGGTTCGATTTCCGGACCCTTGCCTAATAGCCATTCAGTACACATTTGTCGTTGAATTTCACTGACATGCTGATCGAGCCATTTGTTGGTGAACTTTTGGAAGCGCTTTTGTTTTCGCTGCGTTAGAAGGGCGTGCGTCTGTAAATAAAATAAAACATTTTGATAAGTTTTATTGGAAAATTTGTATAATATGAGAGGGTGATACGTAAAGAATTAGAAACTTGGTATTGGTAAGGTGGTTTAAAAATGTTACATAAATGATATCGAACGACCAATTACCAAATAAGCCTGGCGATAAAGGTAATTAGAGATTTTTTCAGTTTTCTTTTCCAAGAGATTGTTTGCCAATATTTTCCGATTACTGAGTGATATTTATGCCCCTATTATGTAAGACAACTACAACTAAAGTTGAGTTGTCTCTTGGTTTTCTTTAATTCAAAATTCGGCATTTGTCCGTATTGTAATACACAACCTTGATAGAAAAGTTATCTGTCAAAACACAACAAAGATGGTAGTGGTTGTCTATAAGTTGTTAGTTAGTTTGGGTTGTGTGAAAGTTGAGTTGTCTTACATAATAGGGGCAGCAATTTTGAACTGAAATTTACAGTCACACTTTTTACCAGCGTAGACAAATCCTTAACGTACTCCTTTGTCATTTTCTACGTACATAGTTACATACTAGGATTCAGAGGAAATACCACGAAATGACATTTAAACTCGAACACATTTGGGCGCAGTAGCGCAGTGGTTAGTGTGCTGGACTACTGTGCGAGAGATCCCAGGTTCGATCCCCAGAAAAACACAAATTACATCTTAAGGTTTTTTCTACTGCGCCACCTCTCGCGAACGTCTGACAAACATCCGTGAGTATGACTGTCATGAAAAAGCTTCTCAAATAAGCTGTTAGGACTCGGCATTAAATTGTAGGTCCCTTCCATTCGTCCCAAAAATAGAAACTCACACAAAAACGAATGGTTGCGAGAAGCTAGGCCTAGGGTGTCTACCTGCCTGTTGCGCCACCTATTTATTTTATTTTTTTACATTTGTCAGTCATTTTGTCAGTAGCGGCTTTATATCTCTAGAGAAACGTGGCTACTCTTACCGTGGAATAATAACGTATTGAGTATGGAGTCTGGCATCGGACTACAGCTATTATCGACTTATGTACTTGCTAGAAAGAATTTTTAAGAGGATGAGCTCATCGCCTCAAACCGCTTACCGCACATTGAAAACGACGCGATCTTCCTACAAGCCCAATTTAGGAAGTAGCCCACTCCGGATAGTGTCTTGTATTCGGCGATGGGCAGTGTCAATGTAAAGCGAAAAGTTCGAATAACAGAGTAAGCTTTGCATATATTACGATCCCCGCAACGTAATGCTTAACACCGGCTCCGTGTGGGATCACTTAAGGGAGCCTGATAATAATCAATTATTGGTGTATTTTGATACTGACTGCGTTGATAGCTGTAGCTAAGTTATTTTTAAGAGCAAGTGTGGCGATAACCTAACAATTACGAAATTAACGCAACCAACAAGAACTAACATGAACCGCACTACTGTGAAAATCGAAACGCGTTCAGTTCAGGCGAATCGAAGAGTTCAGTAGCAAAAAAAAGTAATGAGTAATGACTAGAGATGTAACGGATATCCGGTAAGTATCCGTTATCCGGCCTATCCGGCCTCTTTTCTGATATCCGGCACATTGCCGGATAGACTCTTGGTATCCGGCTAGTTGCCGGATAGTCGTTGTTGTAGTAAAATACAACAAAAATCGTCGATCACACTCGCTGAATTTCCGCGACTACGTTTTACCCTTTAATTTGTTCATTCCAAATTTCAGTTCATTCATCAACCATACATGGCACATCCAGTTAACGCCGCGTCTCCCGAACAACACTTCATAGATCATAGCCTACCATTTGTCATTTCTCATAGAAAGAAATAACGATAGTCTGACATAAGATGTAGCTGTAGGGTGGGCATTTCATAGCTTACTATTTCCACAGCCATCAGTCGAAAACACATGAGTGTCAGACAAAAAAAATATAGCCCATAGGATACTATCCACAGCAAAGAGCTGAGCAATTTTTAGAAAGACATTTTTTATAGAATGCTATTTGTGGTCGGTGCGATTAATTCTCATAGCATGCTATATGGCTGAGTTCTTTTTGGAGGATAAAACATGAGTGTATGCTTCGCAGTATGCATTTCTTCGGCCAGATATCCGGCCGCCGAATATCCGGCTATTCGGCCATATTACATACCGAATATCCGGTATCCGGTATCCGGCTAAATCACTATCCGTTACATCTCTAGTAATGACACTTGATTTTATATTTTCGCGACGGCACGATGCGGTGGCATTCTTTTGTGGTAACCTGCAGATATGTCGTAAATTTAATATCATACAAAGTACTTCAAATTTTGAATGGGATGATGACACATGCACTAGCCATGAAAGAGAGAGATCTTCGGCCCTAGCGAGGTATCCGTCGGAACGGAAAATTCCCCGATTTCATACGAATCGGAGGATTTTTGCTTCGAGGTATACTTCGGAACAGCTTTTCGGAACTTTGTTCCGACAAATATGCAACGCACACTGGCGTTTTGCGTTTCAGTGCGATCCAGTGCGTTTTTACTGATATTTTTGACAGTTTCATACGAATTTTCTTCCGATGTGCTCCGACAGGAAGTGTTGATAAATGAAAGTAATAAAGAAACAACATTTTAGCACAGTAATTGGTTGTATTTGTTGCTTCAATTTGTGTTTCCTGGGCAAAAACAAACGAAAAAACAAGCCCTAAATAGGAAAACCCCCATGTACCACGAAACAACATCATGTCAAATCAATGCGTTGTCGCATTTTAATTCTCCTTTCCGAAGTCGGATACCTCGAATGTAATTTGAGTCTCCGACGGAATATGCGTTGCGGAGAATTATCCGTTCCCACGGATACCTCGCTAGGGCCGATTAGGATTCTTAGGTACATATATTGAGCAATCGAATGCGTGCCAAACTTCTTGACATATCATCTTTGGAGTTTCAAAAAGCATTGGACATAACTAGGGGCGATGAAATGCCAAAGAATCAGTCAGTTAAGGATAATTGAACTAAGGATGGCAGGGAGTGGTCGGCACGGCCGGCGAGATAGATAAGATCGTATAACCACAAATATAACCGTCCGATAGTGCAGGGTGGTCATTCAAGCAAAAGAGACTCTAGAATGCTTCTTCTGCAAGTAATTTAGACATCTCAACAGGTATTCACCCCTATTCTCGTTGGCGTTGGTCATATACGACACATGTTTCGTGTAGTAAAACGATTAAGTTTTCGACCAAAATTTAGAAAATCCTATTATGTATCGAATATGAAGCTGACGTTATCTGGGATGAAACACCGAAACCAATTGTATTTAAACGAGTATGTATTCTGTTTCTTTTGGACTGTGGCATAAAACATAATGCGGTATTGGAATGGCTCATAAGTGTTGGTATTTTAAAAAGAAAAAGTTAGACACAGCGGGCGGGCAAGCCCCGTAGTGTATGTCATGGGATGAATAAAAATGGAGATGTTAAGCTCTTTGTATGGACTACAAAGTGCCTATATGTCGGCATACTGTTAAATTATTTTGAGTAGGCTATGAAGACATAATAACACCAAATCAAATTAGCTTACCTTTTTCGCCTGTCTAACTGAGTCCCATTTCAATATCATGAGATTCTTATTCGTCAGGAAAACAAGTCGGCCAGACTGATCGATCCTCATTTCCTCTCGATCATTGATCAAGTACTTATCGTTGGGCAGCACACTGCCAACTCTTTCGGGTGGTCGTTTACCCCAAAATGGATCATCTGCACCACTGTTACCAGCAACCGAACCAATGATGCCACTATCAATGCTGGTCGCCGACAACGAATTAGAAGAATTGGTTTTCTCACTCGAGTTATTACTGCCTGTTGTTGTGTTTGAACTCGACGACGAATACGTTGCTGTAGTTGGGCTACTTGCAGACAATCGTCGTGCAATATCCAATGATGTTTTATGCGATTTTTGTGGCACATCATTTTTGTTGGCGATACGCTTGTTGCGTTTCAAATAGAGCGGTCTCTCAGGCATAAGAATATCCTAAAGAAATACAAAAGAAAATGTTTGCATTAACAATATGTTTTGTTTTACATGAATTTAAACAAAATTAAAAATAAACTTATAAGGGCATGCATACAAAAAGACACCAATGAGTTCAGGGGCGGTAGGACCAGAAGAAACAAAAAATAAACCAACTAAAAACAAGAGTGTCGACAAATTTTTAGAGAAAAGATACTAATAGTATATTCAGTCTTAAAAAATGCTACCATTGGTACCAGGTCAAACGGAAATAATGATTTAAACTAAACTATCCTTCAGATAGATATCGGTTTGTTTTTGTCTTCAAATTCGAAAAAAAAACATAACTTACACAAAGTTAGTTGAGCTTAGAGTTCACACTAATCTAGATAATAAAAATGAAACAATTGCTCACAGCCAAATTTTCTTTTTTTATTTCTATTATTATTATGTTTGTGTCATATTATGTGTTTCCTTTTAATAACAACGGCAGACTTTTTTTTTTGTACACGATTTAAGCAGAATAAGCGCAACACCAACAAACGGCATAGTTTTAAATCAACAACAAAAGCAAACATAAGCAGAGTAAAATGTAATATTTCTATTAAAATTAAGAAAGAACAAGCCACACAAACACAATGACACAAGGTAAAAACGGAAACAATTAACGAAAAGTATATGAAGAAAATCATGAAACAGCAAAACTAGAGTATACGTAAAAGATGCGCAACAACAGAAATTTGACTTTTTTTTTTTTGAAAATTGAATAAATTTTTGACTACTGGACTTTTTTTTTTAACTAACTCAGATTTGTTTTTAAATTAAAATTGAAAACTTACCTTTAGGTAAAATGAGAACAACACGCGAATAAAATTAGTACGAATAAGCATTTTTTCGTTTTTATTTCTATTTTAAGAATTTCTATTTGAAAATGAATGTTTAAACTTTTTTTTCTCTGCATTTCTTTCGACGGTTTGCGTAGTTTTTTTTTTAACGAAAATATGTAGTATAATACTGTAAAACGTAGCCTAGGTCGCTAAAAAATGGGAGTAGTTCTGCGTGACTTTTCTTTCTTTTTCTTTTGTTTCGTTGTTGTAAGCCCTTGTTGGTAGTGCAACAAGTTGTCTTGCCTAAGAGTTGGTCAGGCCCCTATCTTCGAAAACCCTAGCAGTGATTATAGACTAAAATCGACCTAGACTACATACCACCAGGTGTAGACATCTATTTTAAGAGATATCTATAATTTTTCATATTATTTGCTGGTCAGAACGAAAGAATTAATCGAGATAGGTGGTGTCTTTTTATAGGCATAATTTGTACTGAGGGACTGACTTGATTGCTGTACCAAAAAAAGTGTAACTCTCATAACATAACAATTGTCATAGAAAATTTGAGCCGAATTAAACTAAAGTCTTGTTAGTAAAATAAAAAATGGCAAAGATATATTATGTATTTTTAGATTTTTCTTTTTATTCAATATAATATTCTTTCGTCAATAAAATAAAATTGTTTTCATTTCTATATTTGTGTGTATGCTGATATTTACAACGTTTCTTTTCTTTAAAAAGTATCCCATTTATATATTACATTATGTATTATATTTAAGATATAAAAAAACACATCACTTTTCCACTTATGGACTTACATTATAAATTATTTGAAATAGAACGACTAGACAGAGGGACGAGATAGGACGATTTTGAATTAAAAATCGGCATGAAATCTGACAATGTTTCAATTTGTTAGATGAGATAAAAAAAAGATAATTTTTCCAGCTACGTGTTATTAAAAAGGTGTACTCGCAACCTAAACTACTCAAATATAATTGTATTCTTTGTTTAGCATTTATGTTATGTACAAAAAGAATTCGAAAATCTCATATTCTTCTCAAATATAATATATATTTTATTTTATTCTCTATAATACTCTTAATATACTTTCCATATATGTACTTGTTTTCATAAAGAACATTAACATTTAATATATATATTATATGAATTTAAATTGGATGTTGTTAGTTGTGAAAAAAATAAAATGAAAAACAACCATAAAAAAAACACAATCAAACAAAAATAAAAATGATGAATGGAGAAATGAAAGAAAATCAAAATGTTAAAACTGTACAATTAGTTAGAGATACAAATACATACAATAATTGTCTTGTAAAGAAGAGTAAAAAAGTTTTAAACATACAATAACTGTCTTGTTTTTTTTTTTTTGTCTATATAGTCACACGCAGGTTACAATTAGACATTTTGATTTGATTTGAAAACAAAAAATATGCCTAATTGGCGAAAACTTTACTTTTAAAATATTTAGTTTGTTTGTTGCAATATTTGTACACAATTACTATTTTATTTTGGTTATAGGGGAGTATGAGAACGGAATTGAGAAAATACAGAGAAAAAAAATAAACTGTGGTGGTAAATAGACATTTTTTTTAACGCACACAAAAGGTTGCGTGTTTTACGATTTTTTTTTTTGTTAGTTTTTTTGTTTGTATTTTTCTGCTAATTTATTTGTGAATTAATGCCTTTGGTTTGACCTGGTACAGATTAAATGAGAAAAAAATGCAATAAAAAGCGTTCGTTAGTGGTTTTGAATGAATTTGATTTTGTTTTGTTGCAATTATTGCAATATTCCAAAGAAAACATAAAAATGAAAAGGAAACCAAGAAACAAAAATAAAGAGGTGCTTTTGAGGGGTGATTGGTTGAAGTGGGCGGGAAAGAGGTGTTAGCACAAACGAAAAACTTACAAAACAGTAAAGACAAAACAAAATATAAGTTAATAAAGGGCATACTCTTGTTTTCCCAAAAGCATTGCATTCAACTAGCCTATAACTTGATGCAATTTAATTAGCATTTGGTGTTAAATTTAATTGCAAATATAGAAATTCAATAGGACATTTTATAAATAGAGCTTAATTTATACATCACAAACTTGTATGAATAATTTTTTAAATGGTGGGCCCCATCTGCCGATTTCATTTTTAAATAATTAAATGTTTCTTTTCCATCGACAGAAATGCAGTATCATATCGATTGTCCGAGACTGAGACTCAAAACCGGGGCGGATGTAACAGCCTCTCAACGATCACAGGACATGCGATTGTGACGAATTAATGTTTAATGACGTACTGCGTCAACTTGAATACTCTGCAATATCTTTAGAATGCTCTCGAAAAAAGCTTCTACCGCGCGTAGATGTACAATCGGGAGCAGTATATAATATACACACATTAAATAGCAAACAAAAATTAAGTACGACTTTAAAGACTTTAAACTGCATTTTCAAAAGTATGCACTTTAGTTCAGTCGTGGGGGGGGCTAGGTAAAACGCGAAACCAAAAACATAAACAATAATAAAAACATAATATACGATTAGTAGGGAGAAGAAATCACTTACGAACGGAAAATATGTTAATGAAACAATAATATAACAGGGATAAGAGTTACGCCTATAGTGCACTAATTATACAGTATTTGTGTATTTCTCTTCTACATTTTATATATACGTTAAAAAGTAAATAGAAAAAAAAATCGACTTACCATCTCATCGTCCGAACGTTCCGCTTTGATTTCAAACGCTGTATCATTAGCGTTAGTGCTAGCTGGATTCGCCATTCGATTGATAAACTTATCCCATGATTTGGCCTTATTGACTGGCTTTTCAATTTCATCAGATTCCGTGTCCAGCAGTTCGATAGTAACACGGCAATCGACTTTGTACTGCAAAGGAAATAAAGGCAAAACAAGCTATAAATATCTATCTTCAAAACATACAACAAAATGACAACTTACAATATAAACTTTGAAGCAATTCTCATCGTGCAAACTTGACTCGGCTTCGCGTTGGTATGCCATTTCGTGGGCGATACTTCTGTTTGCATTGCGACATAAGCCACCGGCACCACCCACTCGTTGAGAATTATGATACAATTCAACACATTGCAGAGCTGCACGTTCTGTTACACAGTTTTGGAGTTGGCGTACAGCATTTGAAACCACCTATGGGAGGGAGACACAGAGCGGAATACATTAGTAATTTTGAATGACATAATGCCAATGATTAATGTTTACCCGATCCAATGTAAAGGAAATGTACGCATGAATGCCAAACATCTCACGCATAGAATCTTCAAAGTTACTTGCTTCCATATTGCCATCCAAGACATTTTTTAACATATCCAAAAACGTTGGATAATAGTCTTCGACTTGTACTTCACTTTTGGGTTTCAGTCTCAAGGCTGTCGCTGTACTTTCACGACGGCAGGCACGATATCTCTCCTCTTCGGCGGCTAGTACTTGTGAACGGTCGTACATTGTGCGCAGACGTTCGCAAAGAATTGCGTGTAGTCGGAGGAAAAGATACCAGTTATTGTTGGCAAAGAAGAGTGCGTAGGCTTCCTCCTGAAGAATTAAAAATAAAACATACATATTTAAAAAAAACTAGAAACCATCAAATAAAATAAATTAAAAATTAAGAAGATGTAAAAACATTTTAAAATGCTTTATAATCACCCTTATTGTCTTCGTCGTCCACGCACAGAAGTGGCGTAGCAGTGTGTTGGTGACTAAGTGGCAAGTGGCATAGAAGTGGTGTGGCGATGGAATGGCGGCAAAGTGATATGAAACGCGCGCTGAAGTAAGCAACGTATGGTGTCACCGATTCATCAGTTCTATGTTAATTCTTGGTCCTCTCGGATGTTTTCAGTTTCCGGGTAAACAAAAATACGGAGTTGTAATGCCAAAATCCACGTCGTCACCAGCCTCTAAAATATGATATGCCTCTACAAAGGATATGCCCGCTTGCCACTCGAAAATTAAACTTGGTTAGAGATAAGTGACACCAGACTGGCACCACGCCACCTGAAAAATACCACTCGGCTTTGATGCGCGTGTCTACATTTGTTTACATAGGTTCACCACTTCTCTGATACGCCACACCAATTCTGTGCGAGCCTTGTCTTATACCAATTGTACACTGTGTGTGCAAGCATTGATTTCGAATTCAACGGATTCGGCTTTAATATACGAGGCTTGCAATTAAATCTGTCCAACCAAAGATCGGTGTAACTGTAGTGGTAGAATACGAGCTCATGATACACTTAACATTTCAAAATAACTAAGTTTATCACCTCTTTCACCAACTCGAGTCGACGATTTTTGTTGTCAAAATCACACAAGTTGATCAATTGAAAAATTTAATAACTTCAACTTGCACAATTACATGATACATTTTTAGTCAAATTCCTATTGAGCTTGCGCAAGGCTATAAATTTGTTTATTCAATTTTTTCAAAAGAGTTTAATAAACAATAGAACACAGTGGGTTTCAAAAAAAATTGCGCACCTGTTGTACAAGTGTACGAACAGCGCAAAGGAGGCAGAGACACGGAGAATAGCAAAGAGCCTTGTGTCTATTCATGAAATGATGGGTGCTACATAGTACTGTAGTGTTCATATCTGACCCACTAATGGAACACACACAAAAGAAAGGCATAAGTAACAAAAATGTGTCTCAAGTTCTTAAGTTACTAAATAAGCAATGATGGTTAGCTTATAAACACCAACAAAATATTAAACGAGGCGGCAGTGTGTTTCGTCGGTGCCGTAACAAACACAACAACAAAGGGAACAAAGATGTTTTTCGAACACCTACGACCAATAACGCATTTAATGAAGATGTCATAGTTCTTGTATAAACACCCAAAGAAAAGTCAAATAAACAGATCGAACATCAAAATGTTTATCGAATATAGAAATTAGTTTTAAGCTTCGCAGCTGACAAAACAAATCAAAAGATTTTGAACGAGCAATTACATTGTGGTGGCTTACGAGGCTACAGCGACAGATGCGGATCTGCGGTATTATCAAAGTGATCATCGTATATTTGTTGAGCATCTTTAACTTTATTGCCAGTTTGTGATTCTCAATCTTGTTATTACGTAAATTGCTCTAAGAGCGAAAGAAGCACAGACGCCATATGTATGTTCGAGTTGACATTCCGCATGTCCATGTATCAAGCTTAGCAGACGATGTCCAATAAGACATGGGACTAAAGCAATCAAGTTGCTGCACTGTTTTTGTACGAAACTACAGCTGTAACCAGCATCCATTATCTCATAAAGAAGCGTCTGCTACATGCAAGCAGTTTAAGTCAATCGGACAACAGCCGTGAATTAAATTTATTAAAACAGAGGCCAAACTAAAATGACAACTTAAAACGACTCTTTGCTTTAAATATATTTTGCAGAAACACTTAGCGACTGAATACACCGCAGGAAGTTGCATAAATGTCTAAATATATAAGAAACACAAGCCAATATGTTGAAGCTCATTAACAGATGTGATAAGAACATTGGTGATATGTCAGCTGTCATCTGGCTGACAAGGATCAGAAGTTTTACCTCAGAAATAATGACAGGATTAACAAACAAAAGAAGAATCCGTTTTATTTATAAATTGAAAACAGAACACTAACATATGGTTCGATAAAGCCAGATAAAAGAAAAACTAGATTCATACTCATACTAAACGCTGTGTAATCGGTGCGAAGCACGTCATGGGCAAAAACACTATAAAATTGTGCGAAGGGAACACTTGTATTGTAATCATTAATGTGTCACTGTTTTACGTCATAACTCATAATGATGTCAGCGTTATTCGTTCCAACTAGTTGGCTTTGATTAAGAACATAAAGTAGTAAGATATTGTCGTTCCCAACCTTTGTCATCAGTAATGACATAGAAGTACCTAAATACTCCAAATGTTGTATTCCCAAATGCGTCTACAGAGATAACTACATGTAAAATAAAAATAAGTTTTTGTCAATACTTACCGCATGTTTGCTGATTGCATGTGGTGGCAGTTTTATATCGGCATCAGTCTCCTCCTTCACTTCCAATTTAATGCCGTCCGCACCTAATGCTGCACTATCAGTATCACATTTGTTGTTGCCATTATTATTATTAATATTGCTATTGTCGGTGAGCTTGTTACCGCCGCCACTATTCGTTGTTATCAATGAGGTTGTTATTGTCGTGCTGCCACTCAATGTGGTGTATATCACAACTTTGTTATCACTACCACTATTACAAATGTTTGTACTAGATGCATTTTGTAGTTGTTGTGCAGCACACGTTGATGTTGTGGTTGCCAATGCAGCCGCTGCTGTTGTTGTTATAGACGACGATGACGATGACGACAGCGACGAAGAAGACGAATTTAACAGAATCTTATTGTTATTAATACTACCACTACTACTACTGCTGTTACTATTTTTACACTGTGATTGCGTTGTAGTTCTATTGCAGTCATTTGTATCACTTTTATCAACAACACAACCCCCGCCGATGCCACCGTGAACAGCGATCGATGAGGATATTGAGGACGGTGATGACAATGAGGAGGAATTGGGTGAGGACGTTGTAGCTGCGGATGTTACTCCTATGGATGATGATGTTATCGTTGGAATTGTTGTCGAACCCGCTGTAAAGGGTGTCGCTGTTGATGATGCTGCTGCTGATGATGAATGCGGTGATGACGATGACGACGATGATGATGACGACGACGAAGATGCATGATCTTTTGAATCTTCAACTTTTATTGATTGTACTGTAGTTGTTGCTGTAGTTTGGCTAGTAGTGGAATTATTTATTCCACACGCTGTTGTTGTACTTTTACCACTGATACTCTTTAGACAGTCCGATGGATTATCGGATGCATCCACATCCATTTTTTCATTGTCATCTAATAAAAATGGGAACACTTTACAGATAAGATGGAGAACAGATAGATAGAGAGAGTGCGAGGGTTTGTTGTGCATAGCAATTTATTATTGTTATTATTTATATTTTTTTTTAGTAAAAAGATGGGGGAAAATAAGATGCAAGCAAGGAAACAAGACAAGATGAAATTTGTTGAATGGAGGTGGGGGAGAAAAAAAAAAAGAAAACAATGCAAAAATTTAAAACACACTTCTAGGTTAATACTATTCGAGCAATTTTTTTCTTAAAAAATAAGTGTTAAGTTGTAGAAGGTCAATTTGTTGTAGTACATAAATATATTAAAATGTTAAGACAGGTGTAACGTTACTGTTTGATTTTATTAAACAAATTAATTTAAAAGTGCTAAGGCTTCGAATGAATGCTAACCGAATGCAGAGAACTAATATTCGTATTCAGAATATGTATGTTAGAATCCGCATTTTACATTTTCACTTGATAGTAATCAACACTGACTTCTATGAAAATGACAACACATCAGCTGATTTAACTAAATGAGATCTAATTAAGCATTTCGGGGAAGACACATTAACCAACCCCATCCTCAGTGTGTTGGGTCTGTGCCCATTCCTAATGACATCATTTGCCTAATTCTGTGGTGCAATGATGTCTGGAAGAATAAAACAAAGTTTAACATAGGAAAACAATAGTCGGCATTTTCTGAAGACATGTTGACGCGATAAAATATTCAGAAATGCCTGTTTAACTATTGAAAGAAGGCTTTTTGGTTAAGATACGACAAAAATATGTGTCACTGAGCGCGGTTATTTATTTTCTAGCGAAGGCAATTACATCTTTCTCAATTTGTATAAACAATATTGTTCCGAGTGCAGTTCAATAGTAATTCATTAGCCCTTAACACTTTGTTTCTACACACAAAATACTACAACAATTGTTACTGTATAAACAAAATACTAAACTCAATTCAAACGGAATGGTTACACATAGCCTACAAACTCACCATCATCACGTTCGTCATCACTGAGAGGTTGACGCGTCGAAAAGAACAAATCAGGCACAAATTGTCGAAGAATATGCTTAATTTTAGCTTTCTCTTGTTTTTGTATTCCAGTCTGCCGCTTCACGTGGTGTATTAGTAAATTAGCAGCATCATCCAAGATAGTCTTATCTTTATATGGCAGAATTAAATGCGGACCAGCAATTGGTTCCGATGACTCTTCATCCTGATCATGGCGCTAGATCAAGAAAAAAAAAATTGTCAATAAAATTCCACACGCAAGTGATGTGATTCAAAACGCTTACCTCATCATACAAAGTCTCAATTTCGTTGAATAGACTCTTTGACCGTAGCGCCTTGGTGTCGTTTGGCTTGAAATTAATCGCCTGATGATCAAGAGATTTCAAATAGAATTTCTCATTTTGTTCGCGCCATTGTTTGTTAAAGTTCTGCAAAAGAAAGTCAGTTATATACACAGAACTTTTGCACAAAACTCAATTTAATATTAACCTTCTGTGCCTCACGCCATTCCTCCTCCTTCACTTTAAGACGTTTCAGCACAATTGGTACCGCAACGCCAGGATTCTTTTTCAGCCCTTGGATTATCTCTCCCGCTTTGTCACCGTATATCCTGTGAATTGCTCGCTGATGGATTGTCTGCGAGCTACCACCCAAATAGTCGTCGAGATGGTATCGTTGCACATCTTCCTGTGTCATTCGGGAGAGTTTCTTTTGAACGCCCTCTAGAACGCGTATTGTCGCACTGTTTGTCTCGATGACCACGTCCAATTCAAAGCGTTCATCCTCAGTTCTGTGGATATTTCTTTTGGGTTAGAATATTTGTTGGTGGGAAAAATTAATTAGCAAAGAAAGAAAACGGAAAAAAAGTGTAAATTTTCGTGTTGTCTGTGTTTGTTGTGTGTGAGGTGTAGATGGGTACTTCTTGAAATAAGCAATGAAAACATGAGGAAAATAAAAACAGAAAACAAAAGAAAGACAAATTCAATGCAATTGTCCGGCACTCACCTGTAAATGATCTCTTCGAACTGTGTCTTTCGCGATGTGACAAATGTTGAATCTTCACTCGCCCAGGTGGGGAACGACACCCATGTGTCGTTGAGGACCTCCTTACAAAGGGGCGTCCGTCCCGAGCACTTTTTCGGAATCGTCGATTTGGGCAGTGCACAATAGCTAGCTCCAAGTCGCTTGCATGCATTTAAATCAATCTCCTGCGCCAGTTCACCGCCTTGATTGCGATCTTGCCGCTGTGCCGCTTGTATTTGCAGACCTTCGGGCACCGTGGGTGGTCCCAGAAAGTCCTGAAACCATCGATGCAACTCAGGGAATTTACTCAAAAACGGTGACACCAAGGTCAACAGTTCAGTCTTTGAGACAATCTCTTGATTGAATAACGTCAGGCAACGCAAAAAACTCTCATACACCTCTGGACTGCGTAGTGCCTTGCGAACCTTATCAAAGAATGCACCCTCTTCCAGTGATCCATAGCGAAAAGCCTCCGAGTAGGTAATATCCCTTGAGATTGGCTTATGGCGTTTCGCTGGTGGTGCACCGCTATCATCAGCGCCTGTACCACTGCCGCCAGTGCGTCTTGACGCAATATGACCACCACCCACTGGCATGGCACTATAGCTGGGTGACTTTTTGGTTTGCGACGAAGAATTATGACCGAATTTCTGATTCACATGATGATGATTGCGTTCCTTGTCACCACGCTGCGCCGGATGATGGTGATCGTATTCCTTCGCGTAGATCAAGTCACGATCCATGCGCGAGAGATTATTATTTTGCGAGTTATTGTAGTTCTTTAGAGCGGAGGGAATGCTGTTGGGACCAGCTGCAGCAGCACCACCACCGGGTAGCGGCATTCCGGGTAGATTGCCGCCAAGTCCAGTTGCTGAAGTATTGCCTGCTCCGCCGATGGCAGCTGACATCACTTTCTTGTGGTCGTTGTGTGCTTTGTTCATATATTGTGCTGTCTGATGGCTTGTGGCGTCTGGCAAAAATTGACCAAATTCACGCAACAAATCTTCATTTTGATCGAAGAGCATTGCCACTTGTGTATAGACTTCGGCTTCGGTGAGCGTCTTGCCCTGTTGTTGTACGTTGCCCTCTTTTTGGACCTTTTGTTCCTTTTGATATGTGTGCAGGATTTCAAGGAAACGCTTGTACTTTTCGGGTTGATTTTGGAAGCGGTTCTGTACAGAATAGAAAGAAGTAAATATTAAAAATGCAATTGCGAATGGACTGAGTGCGAAACTCATCAGAAAGTGACAGTGAAGAATAAGCCTTCAACGTCCTTTATGTCGCTTTTTATTAACTTCTCATACCCAAGTACTCACCTTAATTTTATTGACATAAGTAATAGCATGATTAAACTCCACCGGTTGATTCTGCTGACCGCTTGTCTCGCCCATCAAAATCGATTGATGCGCCTGTGAGATATGATGCAAATTGGGCCCCTGCGGACTGAGTTCACTCAGCGAATTCGGCGTCGGTGGTCCCGGCACTATACTATTACTTGACTGCGACAGAGTTCGTTCTCGATCTCTTGAATAGTTTTGCGGTACTCCCACCGACAATGGAGCAGGAGCAGCACTTACTGATGCAACTGTTGTAACCGTGGCGACTGCTGCTGCTGCTGGCGATTGCTGTGGTGGCGGTAATGTATGAATTGATGGTGGAGTTCCTGCTGCGGTTGTTGCTGCAGCAACCACAGACGGATGTGTAATTAAATTCACTGCACTAGTCTGAATTTTATGTACTGTCGGTCCACTCTGCATGTTACTCGGCTTGTGAGCTGGACTTGTGATTGGAGCTAAACACTGTATTGACTGACCGGACAAACTGCCAATAGCTGCTGCATTACCCGGTGTCGATGGCATCGAAACAAATGGCACCGAAATTCCCTGATCATCGGAACGGATTTCGATTTTATATCCTGGCGGTAGGAACATATTAAAGCCGTATATCAGCTCAGTGTGGCCTTTAAAGAGATTCGATACTCGTTGAATTACGCCCGGCGTATCGATGCAATGCGACTTGAATTCCTTCATAATGTCCAAAAAGTTATTGTAGATTTGTGGCTGATCAGCATATTGGAACTTGACCTGATCGAGATAACTAAGAGCATCTTCGACTTTTAGACGTGCTGGTGCACCAGGCCCTGGTTGAGAAACTGCATTACCAGCCGTACTATCTGCTACAGCTACCATTTGTGCTTGGACATTGCTAATCATTGCACCTCCACCGCCACCACCACCAACACCAGATCCACCGGTACCACTTCGTTGACGTATTGAAGAATTCGAAGATGCATTCATATTTGCATTGGATACATGTGCTGCTACTGTTGCCACTACTTCGGGCCCTAGAGATTGACTTTTTAGGCCACCAGGTATGGGAGCAACATTGTAAGCTGCAAAATAAAATCAATGTTAGTTTACACTGAATACACATAATGGCTACACACGACTACTTACACGTTGAATACTGCACAGTTTGTGATTGTACCCCGCCACCAGTACCGGGCACCACATTCGGTGCATTATCTGGCACATTGGCTGTCTTTAGTACACCGGCGGGTGTTGCTGCTGCCGGTAGATATTGTATTGTTTGACCACTGCCATGCTGAGTTGTTAATATACGATGATGACCAGCATTCGCATTGACACTACCTGTGCCGCCTACTCCTCCTCCACCAGGACCACCGCCTCCCCCGCCTGCGCTCGGCCTCTGGCCGTATTGAACTTCTTCGACGCGCGCGCGTTTCATCATTCCCATAAAAATTTTTTGTTTAATTTAGATGGCTTGTAAGGGACCGAGGGCTATGTAAATTTATAGCTTGTTTTAGCGCGCTTATAGGGACGTCTTTTTTATAAAATTTTCTGAGAGGTTTTTGAGATCAAAAACTGTTTTTAGTTCTCCAATGAGATATTGCTTTCAATTTCTTGCAAAGGATCTTTGTTTTCTAATATTTTCTATATATTACTCTTGTGTTATTTTAATGCATTTATGCAAAAAAAATGTTGACATTCTGCGTATAGGATCACATTAGTGATTGTTTAATATGTATTTTTCGACGAAAATGTTTTTTATTATAATCAATCTTGTGATGAACCATCAGAGATAACATTGATTGATCTGCAAAGAGAGAATAAAAGGCAAAATTAGTAATGTGGAAATATTTGTTTATTGATTTAGTTTAGTTTTTGATTTAGCTGTTTAGAACTAGAATAAAAGTTTGTGGAAAAAAAATCACTGAAAAAAGACTTTGCAAACGTTAACAGTGGAGTAGTTGGGGCGTCATTGACAGACCTGCAGCCACATCATATAAATGCTAGTCATAAAGCTGGAAAAATTGACGTTAGATTGATCACTGAGGAAGTCAAATGACATTATTCCGAAACTGTTCTTCGTATGGACTCTTTAGGTTACACGAACAATGTAGAGACCAACATTTTGAACAAAAGCAGCTACCCACACGAAAATGTTGCCGCAAATTATACCTAAATCTCTTGGATGTCTTATGAGGCTTTAGCATGAATATTGCCCTGACCATTTTTGTGCTACCATGATGGTCCCAATTTTTTTGCTCGCCGAAGGGCGTAGGCATGAAAGTACAGAACAAAAATTGGACCATTAAGCATAAAGTATTCAACGTTTTCAGGGCAAAGTCTGAATTATTCATACATAGAAAAAGATCCGTTGCAAAGCAAACAACGCAGATATATTCTAATAATTCAAGTTGTAAGTAGCCATGGGCGCTGAATTACTAAAATAAAAGCTACATTATTGCCCATTACATTGAAAAGTCACCTGACAAATCTCATTCCATTATTCAGAGTAACCTAAAAGCTTGCACGCTGATGTTAGCCATATAATATAGATGGAATATCTGCAAACTGTCGGAAGTGATAGGTGGTGCATGCAGACACCGAAAATTTGATGTACAAGATTTTTTAATCGATTATTGCCAACCGAAGCTTAGAAATATTTTGAATACATGTATGTATGTATGGACCATATAAGGTCTTTCAGTTGATGAACATTTTTGGTTGTACAGTTGTGTCCAAAGCAACTTTACGAAATTTACTTTCCTCATGTTGGAAAATGTTTTGCAACAATAATAAAATTTCTACGCGAATAAATGAAATAATTATAGCAACACAAAACAACGTGTTTGACATTAAGAAGTATAAATGACTAACAACAATGACGCATTGTTGTGATACAAAGTATAGAGAAGAAATTACTGTTACCCAGAGTGCGAGGGAATTCCACAGCCACACTAAAACAACTGATTACCATTATTGCGAATTATTTTGATTTAGAAACGCAGATACAGTCCATAGGAGAGAAAAATGTCGGTGTTGAATATTTGGGCGGGAAAGCGTCGTAGAAAAATAATAATTAATTACGAATGTAATATACCTTGCACAAAATAGGTATACCAAACAACCCGTCTTTTTTTGTTGACCTAAAAGTTTTCCATTGAATAGCGTCTGTTTTACTGAAATGCAATCTCTTCTATAGTATACTATACCTACTGGCGAAACCAAACAAGTATGTAACTCCCTCTGTACCAAGAAAATCACTCAATTCCACAGAAGATTATTAATCGACTTAAAATTTTCTCCCTTCCAATAATGCAAAAATAAACTAAGCTACTCCCTACGTTCCGAAAGGATTCTTAGCCCAATTTAGGCTCGTATAGCGTCTATATGCAAAGCAAGAAAGCAATTTTCTAAACAAAGGAAAAGTTCACCAAGTGATTCCACCCAATCCATACCGTTGATACACAACACATCACTGAAAACGTCGTGTATGCAGGCACAAAACAGTTTTGCAATATTAACGTGCAAAATCTGCATCCTCTCCACCCACTCGCTAACTAACCACACAACTGGTTATGTAACTCCTTGATGCGCATGTGTTCCTTGTTGAAAAATGCATCGGGCGGCAAACAACAAATGTCCTTTTTGCCCCATTCCGTTTATAGGCGGCTCGGGTGAGGAAGCTCAGTAGAAACAACTTTTCCGAAAAGCGGGAGAACGCAAAGTGCAGATACATATTAATGCACAATTCTGCGCCGCTGTGTGTAATGTCCATGTAGATACGGAATTTTCACAGATTTGTTGCACTCACAACACATTTCACCGGTCAGAGAGAGAATATTATGGTCAAAACGCCCAGTGCTATACTCTATACAAGTTCTGCTACATCTATCCTGTCCATAGTTTTGTTCATGGCATATTATTATTTTTTCAGTTCAAATGTCTACAGATAGAAAATTTTAAAGACGTTTTTAACTGAGTGGCTACACTTTGCTGCTGTCGATTTCTCTTCCTCTAGTGAAAATCGCGCGCGTTCAATTATAAATGCGCAGTTTCTTCGTAGCGCTCTCATAGATTATTTTTCTTTTTTTGTTTCTTCTCTGAAAAAGAAAAAAATGTGTGAGTGGAATGGAATTTTTAATTAAACTTAATGTTGTGAGTACGATAAATAAACAAAGCCCAATTCGAAACAAATAATGGCAGCAGCGGCTTGTATTGCCGACTTGACCGAAATTCTACTAAATTAGTGATGACGATGATTTCGAACGAACTACAAACGACGACGCACGACTCGAAAACCTTGAATATTGTTTTCACCTGATAATCATTACCTAAAGCAATCCGCCACATGCTGAGAATTACATTAATGTAATAAATTTGTTCTTCTTTTTTTTTTTAACTAATTCCAAACGTAATAATTTTATAAATAGATTTTAGAGTCGAGTGTCGCTAATGTGAATATGTATTCACTTCGATCCTGTGCTATAGTAACACACTACTCATATCGGCAGAAGCATGAGTAACAAGTAAAAGTATTATCAGAACAGACGGACATAGCTTACTCGATTCAGAATTTGATCCTGATTCAGAATATATAAATACTTTACGGGGTCTCTGGTGACTCCTTACCTTATCGTTGCAAATGTATTGACAAAGTGAATATATTATGTACCTTCCTATGGAGGGAAAAAACAGTGGCTTAAGAGATTGTTCTTGACCTAGATATATGAATGTAGATTTAAAGTCATTATTTTGTTTAAAAGAGTATACAAGCGAATAATTGGAATTCTGACCGTTGAAATGATTCAATAAAAAGTAGTAACTTTACATTTTGCAAAGGCAGCGTTCCATAGACTAGCGACACGCCAAAACGTGTTACATATTTCTAATCAATTCCAATGTTCAAGTTAAATTTTATAAACTCAGTGGCGAAATTATCCACATAAAAATATATACATACATACATACTGTAACCTACATACAAAATATTTAACGAAAAGGTTTAAAATGATTTATGGATTAGTTGGCCCAAACAATACATAAAAAAAATGTACATCATTTGTGCTAACTGAATTAAATTTGACGTGTGGCGAAAACAAAATTGTAAATAGAACAGCACAAGTTTGTCAAAACGTCACAACAGAAAATATGTTAGCTTCGTTTGCTGGAGACAGCAGAGTCTCTAAAATATATTCGAATTCTACAATTTTAACTAATTTCAGAAGACCAAACGGAATTAGCAACAAAAATTTGTGGATTTTCGAAGTTTCTAGGTACAGCAAAATCCTCAATTTGCTTGTTATGTACCTACACATTGTATTTTTATATGCAGATAAGGTTAAAACAAAATGCACCAAATTGCGTCAAATCCTCGAATCATTTTCGGATGTAGGTAGCTTAGCTATCTCTAGCTAGCCCACCTCTTAGGCTATCTTTTTTTCAACAAAATCTTACAGGAAGACAAGGGGATATTTTATATGATCAAATGAGTGTTTTTTTTTAATTATTAAAATTGTACAGGCAAGAAAACACGTTGTTAATATGTACATAGATTGTACTGCTCTTTTTAATTAATTTTTTTTTATTGCGGAAAAATTGTTTATGAAACTTTATATTAGAGCAAGCAGAGGATGAGAATGAACAACCATCATGGAAATAATCAGACGTAATTCAATGAGCGGTTACATTGGAATTGCATATCGTGACTTTTACATTGGACCACTTGAAGTGTTTGGCAGAACTGATGTAGGTATAATATTTTCGTCCATATTCGACAATAGGTTAGGTTGGGTTAAAGTGGCTGCCGACACACTTGGACCATTGTAAGATCCATTGTGATACTACATGAATCTAGAATAAGTTTCGAATCGTTGAACCAGTTCGAGCTTTTAATGAAGCAAGTAAGACTACGAATGTCTAGGTTTGTTAGATCGTTTAGAGCATTGTAATAAAAACCTCCCAAATGGAGTTTCCGTTTTCGGGAGAAAGCCGGGCAAGTGCAGAGAAAGTGATGAGTGGCCTCCTCCTCCTCTTTGTCCAATCAACTTCTACAAAGATCGTTTAAGAATTAAGAATAAAATGTTTATAAGGCAGGGGGCTTATATTGCGAATAAAAAATAAACTAATTTTTTGTGACGGGAAAAAGCTGTCAAACTTTTGGGAAAATAAATGGAAAATTGGAAGTCTAATTGTTTTCAATACGATCCGCCGCGCATTTGGGAATAACCCCCCAGGGTTCCGTAATTCGTAAATAGCTTAAGCCAATATAAACGTTTTATACATATTATAAAGTCGCATCTATATACGGATCACGGGCGTAGGATGCTCAAGTGGACCCTATGGTATTAGCCTCGATTATCATGTGCAATTGCCATTCGGGTAGATACGAACTGTAGGACTTGATATACCGATCACATACTAGGGTCGCTCTTTATCTTTATAGTAGAAGTGCAATGTATATTAATGTTAGACCCTCGAATGCCGCTTTACGTTTATAACACTTAAAAACGAGTCAAAGATGTACTACCCTTGGGGTTAGTGTTAAGAAATCCATAAGGCAAATTAACTTGGATTCAACTACTCTTTCACTTGACATAGAAGTAAAATCTACCTAGGGGTTGGCGGTGGGCAACGAATAGGTATCCTTTAAACATTGGGCGTTGTTGGAACACCACTCGCACGAATAAGCAATAATTTCCTTGTGCAAATTATATATGTACTTAGGTACCTACAGTCTGTCACCATGTTCCAATTTGTTGCCCTTTAGTTGTTCTTCCTGGAGTCGACGATTTTTCCCTCTCTCTTATTATTCAACGCAAACAACAAAATATAATCATACGAAATGACGTAATTTCACAATGCGGTTCTTTCCTGTATGTTTACGTTCCAAATGTTCAGTTTAGTTTTTTTTTTTTTTTGTATATTTAAGCTCAGAGATTACGTTGTTTTCAGACCAATTTTAGGCGTAAGCGCAGAAACAATTTGATTTGAAAAAAAATATTTCAAACCAAAATATACAATAATTATCTTCTCTTTTGATTTTTTTTATTTAAATAAGGAAAAGACAAAAACACAATTGCATTGCATAGATTTTTTTATTATTCATCATTAGAATATTAGAGAGACACCCATCTATGGAGACACCACGATAAATTGGGAGGGTTGAAGGGGGTGTCAGTAAGAAAACACAAACTCTTATGAGACACTGTGAAATCGCGCACATTCACTATCAAGTATTCAGAGGAAGAGAGAGAACCGAACGAAATATGTACCATCGTAATGTTAGATAGAGAAACAGATATACTAAGTATCTCTGCGAAGAGGTACAGTGTACAGATGTGAAATCATATACTAGACGGATTACTTCAGCAATGTTCTATTAATTTTTTTTATATAGATATTCTTTTATAGGTATAGTAAGTATTAAAAAAAATATTAAAAACACGAAAGAACTTGTCTGAAATGGCACAAATATTTTGTATTGATAAGTATACGATCTGGATAACTGCGCATTAACATTGAAGAAGATACAATTCAACGTTTTTTCTTTGCACACTGAAATATGAAGGTGTACCTACGATCAGAAGTGACAATATGTTTTGAAAATTATTGTTCTAAATTCACACACCTTTTCTATACATTTCTCATTGACATTAGATAAAATGGGAGAAAAAAAAATCTATTCACGGATGTGGATTCGACTCCAACATCAAGCACAAAGAGCAAGGGAGCGGGAATAGCAATACACAGTACACACACCAACGACACTATACCGTGGCACCTTCCTCAAAATGATGATAAGATTCTTTTTAACGTTTAGGAATTTTTGGTGTCGATTAATTTTTTGCCACTTTCATTAAGAATTGGATACACACAGTGGAAATGAATATCTCAGGTTTTTCTTTTTTTTTAATACACAAAAACAATGCCGAACTGGCAGAAATTCCTCAAAAATAAAATTGTCAACCATTTTGTTAAAAAGAAGAACAACAAAAAAAAATCTATTAATAAATACCGCGAATTAAACGACAAAAAAAATATAACCACAATTACAAATAGAGTGACCTAACCTAGAAAATTTCAAACGAAAGTGGCAAAAAAATTTCGTCTAAATACGTTTGAATAGTGGTAGAGAGAATAGTGACACAAGTAGGTAGAACCATTTGATTTATCAGATATCTATAGATATGAAATACTTTTTTTTATATACATACTATAAATGTTCACCTTTTCTCAGTTTTTTTTTTTTTTTTTTTAATAGATCGTGGGGGCTGAACGTAGATTTGTTTTTCTATTTTAGTTGAATTCACAATCACAATCACTTTCAGTCAAAAATAAAATCACAACGTTGGCAAAAAAAAAAGAAATTAAATTGTTAACAACTCTTTAAACAGTATTAGATACTTCAGTATCTCTCAGATTTTTCGTTCACTTTTGTAGAATATAATATATATTTTTCTATATGTTATTGCACTTTGAACAAACGAAGGTTGGGAGATAGGGGGGAAATCGGTCGTTTTTAATTTGATTTTCACCTTTTTAAAATAAATTTATGGGTAAATTCCGTGAAAAGCTTTTTCAGCAAACGACTAGCGCAAACGTTTCGTCTATAACTACTGGGGATTGTTAATAACCGTGCACCGTATCGCAGCTCTTTTTGGTGGTGATGCGGTAGTAGTTCCTCGGCTCTCGACATTTCAATCGGTAATATTCCATATATTTCTTCCAGATAGATAATAGATACATTTTACATACGTTTTGTCGATTTTTTTTTTACATATGTGTTGATATGAGGGAATAGTATATACACACAGAAGAAGACGAAGTACCTAAGGCCGTAGACGAACAGCAGGGGCAAGTGGTAAAAGACGAGGAAAATATGCATTGGGAAAAGTGTAGCTTGTATTTTTACCATGGTGGTAGTGTGGCATTGTAGGAATACGTTTTGTATTGTTGCTCTCTCGCTTTTGCTTCAGGATTTCGTGACATTCTGGCTAAGGTATTTCGAATTCATTGCATTGTATTGTATAATATTGTACACACATGCAAAAGGTTTTATAGTGTGAGTGAGATTATAAATGTTAAGTGGAAAAAATGTATCTTTCAAAAATACTCTATCTCTGAAGAGAAGCGGGAAAACCTGATTCAATACTCTTGTGCTTGTGGTGCTAAAATTAGAGTTGCCATTGAGGCATAGAAATATGTATTTAGAAAAAAAGAAGAAATCTTTGAAAATACTTGGAAATTTGTAGGAACCACCTGAGATTGTAGATACGAGTAGGTATACAGTGCGGGAACGATACCTTCGTTCAACAAAATAATGTAGGTAACTATACACATAAATCAACCTACATAATAATATAACAACTGACTTATCAAAAACAGCTGATTTTCCAGGTTTGTGTTGGTTTCTCTGACGTTCCTATTGATGTGGACATAAGAGGCCCCACCTGTCCAAACAATTAGTCACATACCATGTCCGGTTGAATGGCAAATACTGAATATTAACAGTAATGTCTCGCTAATCCGAATCAATTGTTGCAGATGGGTTTCGGATTATCAAATTGCATTCGGATTAATGAGAGTATTTAACGAAAATAATCCATATAAAGTTCTTGTTTTATTGAACATCAATTAACAAAATTCGTTGGAATTCGGATAACAGCGTATACAAAAATCAGGATAGGTTCGGATTGTAGCAGTGTCCATAATGAAAAAAAAATAAAAATAATGAATGTTCGGATTAAAGGTGATTCGGATTAGCGAGACATTCATTTCATTAGGCAAAAATTTAAGGACTAATAATTTATCGTCAAATAAGCATTTGACAACACATTGCGCACTACCAATAAATTCTGTTTAGTCATGCCGGAAATTACTACATAAACTACATAAAAGTAGTTTTTTTTAATGCTACGCTACTGTTGGTTTTCCGATCACAGATATCAGTTTGATAACATTTTTTTAACATGAATATTGTGCAATCGTTCAGAGACAATTCATGTATTCATTCATTTTCAATGCTTAAGTGGATCCTCCATAGCTCTCGATCTTCCGATATCGACAGAAGACAAGTCGCTGACCTTTGCTTGTTCTATAGGTACTTCCGTGGTAGATGTTCCGAGGAACTCAAAGACATTATCGCTCGAAATGCTAATTTTGGGCACCCCAAAAGACAGGCAGATAATGTTCATGAGCATGGCCATACAGTACACTTCACAACCGCGAGGACATCAATTTTCCAAAGCTCCAAGCAAACTTTGGAACTCGCTTCCTGGGGATATATTTCCAGAAGACTAAAATTTGCAGCAATTTAAGTGCAGAACTAACATAAATTTGCAAGCATCTCGAGGCGCTGATGAAGCGTTATAGGTTCGCCTTTCCCGGGACAAGATATGTATATAAAAAAAAAAAAAAAAAAAAAAAAAAAACGGAGGAGAGATTTTGGACATGATCTATTCATCTTATGCCAACCTAGATGACGTCTGCCATATCACGTCTTGAAATCTGAATTGGGGACATGGGTTTAAATCGACAAAACCACCAAAGCATGGCATCGCTCCATCTGGAGAATTAGCTGATCGGAATTAAGCCTCAAGTAAATTCTGGTATGTATTTCTTATACGATCTTTGCAAGTCACACCAGCAAGTTTTATCGATGCGATCTTATTATTTCGATCATTTCCGAAATCCGACGAGATGACCAATTGTAAGATTCGGAACAAAGATGGAATTAATGTGAGATCAAGTTCGGTTCTCCTAAATGACTTAAGGGCACAACCCATAGAATCCGTCGCGTCCGTTACGGCAACATATTCAAATGACAAATCGATAGCAATAGATATGGATAAAGGTATGTATTAACCCCGCTTACGTGAACTTGTGTAAAGAAATCAAATTGCTCTCAAAAGAGAACCGTCTGGCTTAGTCGTATGTTTTTTCCAAGTTTACACCTGCATATACCTACTCCAAAGCCTTTTGGTACCAATCTAAAAGTGAATAACTAGTCATAATGATATTCACAAGGATTTGCCGCAATCGCTAGCTGTTTCGCCGCATTCTCAGGCCACTTTAAAGACACGTGAGAGCGATTTAGGTCCCTTTTCACTAGGGAGGAGTTCAGCATTTCTGGCCGGATCGAATTCGGCAGATTTGCCAATTTTTTGCGATTTGCAGGATGAAGCAATGGAACTGTCATTCTGAATGCAACGCCATCGCTTTGTCTCAATATTTTTTGTGATCAACTAAAAAACTTCATGATCTATTAAATTCAGTTTTAAGCTTTAAGGATTCTTAAAAAATTAGAGGTAAAGATTCAATAATATCGAATACATTAAACACCTTAAAACAAAAAACAAGTACAAAAAAAAATTGCTGATACAAATTTCATCTCATTTCATTGTAGGTATGTTCAATTCCATCAACATGTGAAAAACGTAGTAGCACTACCAAACTACTCTCTGTGAGTACCATTGACCATGATCACAACAACAAAAACATGTTTTTCTCTCATATACCTACATAAACAAATTTTGCAATCTGACAAACTGTAAAAAGTTTTTACTCTACCAGAAGCAGCCTTCAACTCGAAACCTGAAAAGTATTGTTAGTTGCTTGCTGGCAAAATAGCAAGAGATACCTACATAGTTATGATTGCTGATGATGGGTGAATACATTGGTTGGAATATGGGAAAGGTGAACCGAAACCGAGCAATGCAATGCAATCGCGCAAGTGCAGATAAGAAACGTATCAAAAGAACTAAAAAGGAGGAAACCGTTGCCACGATATGTTTGATACTACACCGCACACAGTACAAAATAGTCGACACTATTGCCATGGGAACAATAAGAAGCAGAACAAAAGTACAGAGATAGTAATGTATCGGCGGTGGTATCGACAGTTCAAGGGAGAAAAATCAAGTTTTCGAATGAAACGGGTTGAAGTGGTGTCTGCTCATTTATATTTGGATTACAGATGAATTTGATTCATGTGCACCAGGTAGCAAAATATAAGGTATGCTCCAGTATAACAACAAAAAGACTCGCATACGTTTGCAAATCCTTTGTTTATCGTGAGTTCGGCCAAATATTGCGCATGTCCAGATTGCCAAAACAACTCCTGGTCTGGTATCCACAACACTATCCCTTCTCCGCAACAATTCTCATCCATAACATAACAAAACAGCACACCACCAGAACGAGAACCAATCGACCAATGTGCGTATGGGTACACATGCAACAACACGGCAGTATATCTAATTACACAAATGGAACCGCACACCTCACATCGCAGACGTCTTCTGCAGGAGCAACAAAAACTTATCTGCACATATAATTGTACGCTGCATGTTCTCCTCCGTGTACCTCACACTCCACCATCCTTTTCCGGTTGAATTTGCACGCGATCTACTACGCAAGTCTTACCATTATATTGCAAGCTACCATCCCCTTTACGTTCCTATTTTTCGGGTTTGGAAAATCGATAAAACTCTACATCTACACGCTACGCTACACCACCACCATAATATCGAAAGTTATGGCCAAGAAAAAAAAATTGTGCAATATCAACCCCACTTCGCTCAGAGAGTTGCAGGCTTATCCTTTCCTCATTTACTCAACAAAGAAGCACCTTTGAAGCTGGCCGACTATCGTTAATAAATACAACTGTACCCGTGCGTCGCAGAAGCAGCAACCATCGCTCTCTAGCGACAGCAACAAATCATGACCTAGCCTAGACTAGAGTTGAACAGCAGGAAATTCACCAGACTAGCGCACCACCCTTCACACGTTCACTCGGTAATTGCAGGCGCAGGTACACACAACATCAACGTTATTTCTATTTTTAAAATGGAATACAAATTTTTATTTAGCATTTTAATCAATTGTTATATAACGACTGATTTTCACACAAAATTGAGACAGCCAACACAGCTAGTAGTGTGTACCGGGCGCAGACAGGCCAACAAGCAGCCTGCAAATCACCGTAAAATTAATTAAAACCAGGCCAGCGAAGGGGGTGGGTGTATTATAGTAAAGTAAAGTATGGATGAACGACGCGACGACTACGGCAACGATGAGATAGATTATACACAAATATGCAGATACAGATACTCTGCCCCTGTATTCGTATGAACGGATACATGTAATAACGGCAACCTTGATTGGGAAGGTAACTAACTACTAACATTTTGATTAATAAACAAATTGTTGCAGTTTTACATTATGGTTGCTGTCAAACGGTGACAGTTTGTAGTGCAACTCATATAATACCTTCGGTACGCCTACACGCTCATAGCTTAAGGGGAGGAGAAAGTACATATATACGCGTTTTATCACGCCAATTTTACAGCAAAGTGGAATAATATTACGTATTCAGCTTTGGTATCTCGTTAAATTTCAATGTACCATGAAAATAGACAACACGACACGATGGTGGTGCAGTGCTTAAAGAGTAGTGTAGTAATATGTACTGAAACGTGACTATCGCCACCGACGTTGAACCCGTCGTAGTCGCTGGAAAATGGAAATACATAATGCCAATAGAAGGGCAAACGAAAAATACAATTTCAATAGATGACACCTGAAAAAAAATTGGGAACGTTTCGTTGGTGTTTTACAGTAACGATGGAAAGTTGACTACCTTTTTATAACAGTTGACTCAATTTCGTACAAACCAACATTTTTCGAAAATGTGTTCCATGAGCAAAGTTAATGCTGAAAACAAGATCGGTGGAAGCACTAATTCTGAAGTATGTAACTGGTTATTCTCGGGAATACCTCGATGAAGTGAGGAACCGGACAAGGCAGTTTTCTACCTCCTACCATATGGACAGCGTTGCCATAAGTGCAGATTTATCTCCATTTTGCTGATTTTCACCCCAGTCGCAGAATTTTAAAATCCCAAAATCTGGATGACAGATTTTGTCTGCATATACCTACCTATGTATTTGTTTTTTTTTAGTGATTCTCATTTCTGAACTTCATAGAAGAGAACAGAAAAGTAGGAGTTTTAGCGTTCCATGAGCAAAAATGTTGTATAAAACTGTTCCACTGCTGGTTTTATAATGCTGTACTGAATGCGTTTAGCACTAACCTATCAAAATTACATTTTTCGATATCGCAATATCAATGAATCCAGGGGTGGGATTCTGTAAAAAACGAAACGAAAACCGCTGTGGCAATAGACAGAGACTGCTATTGTCGAAACGATAGCGTTCGATCGTTTTCGTCTTACATAATCTGGCCCCAGGCATTAGCATAGAAATCTGAATTGCAGATTTTTCTTCTACATAATTGCAGATTTGTGGGCGCAGTAGCGCAGTGGTTAGTGTGCTGGACTGCTGTGCGAGGGATCCCAGGTTCGATCCCCGGAAAAACACAAATTACATCTTAGTGTTTTTTTCTACTGCGCCACCTCTCGCGAACGTCTGACAAACATCCGAGAGTATAACTGTCCTGAAAAAGCTTCTCAATTCAGCCGTTCGGAATCGGCATAAAATTGTAGGTCCCTTCCATTCGTCCCAAAAATAGAAACTCACACAAACGAATGGTTGCGAGAAGTTAGGCCTAGGGTGTCTACCGCCTGTTGCGCCACCTATTTATTTATTTATTTATAATTGCAGATTTGTCGAAATATTTTCATGGCAACGCTGCATATGGAACACATTTTAATCATCTTTAAATGTAGAACAATGCGAGTGTTGAAGTCTTATAAAATATATCTTAGCATTGGTAAAATGTCTACCCTACCATTAGCGAATAATGAAATACGCGTATACTTTTCGTGTCTCTAAGCGTCTCCTCTTGGTTAAGGATACTCCCGAATTTTCTTTAAAGTTCCTCCCGTATGTTGATCTTCAACGTTGCGGCTATCTGGTACAATTTCTTATAATCAAAGCAATCGGAACCCATTTATAAACTGACAAGATTTGGCATTTGCAGACCAGTCAACATGTCTTCAAGGCTTAGTGTGCCTGCAGGGTTCATATTTCTGATGGTCCATCTTAAGATGATACCTGCAGCCATATTATGTAGATAATGTACTACCCAATTTAGTGTTCCTCACTTTATGCTTAAAATATAACTTATCATTTTAGCCACAATTTTAGATTGTCTACTTTGACTTAAATATAATGTACATACATACACCTGTGAAATTTGATTATTTTAAAAAAACAACTACTGATGAAGTGAAAGTAGTTGAAAGAGAGTATGTATGTAGATGTTTTGACAGCTATGGAGACGTTCGGGAATTACAGATTAGCCGTTTTTTATTATCAGCTATGATCCATACCATATAGATTATAAATCATCGATTTACATGCACTTACAACAACAACGTGTGATCCTGCTTTTCATCGAGAACACGAAATATGATCTGAAAATTAATTCAACTATTTCTCGTTGTTGTTTCGTGCCGCTCACAATTTCACAGTGGCAGCTTAATCCTGGGCTTAGCTAAGTGTAGGATTGAACATAAACTTCGCTTAAGTATTTTTCGTTTTCACAGTCCATATTTAAACTTGGTTTAGTTAAACCACTAATTGAGTGTCATTGTGAACCATTTATCATGAATACACAAACCTGATGTCTGTATGCGAAGCATGTCGATGTTGTTGCCGTTCAATGTTAGAGAGTATTTCCACCAACAACGAAGAGATAATTTGACTTTTCTCTTGAACAACATTACCAAACATTACATATATTGTTGCTTATTTAGCTTTTCTCAGAGAACTTTGAGATAAATATTATTTTATTGCACTTGGCAATTATGTATTATCTGGATTGATACTTAAGCTTAACTTAAGGCATTATTTAAGCGAAGTTTATCGTTAAACCTGCACTGTGGAAACCAAATTTGTGTTAATCCTGAGTTTATACTTGGATCGACAATTAAGCTCGCAGTGTGAAATCGGGTATTAATGTTGGTGTCCCTGTAAATTATAGCCACACAGTAATGTTGCCAGACCAAAATATGAAACACAGTTAACAACACAAAAAATCAATTAGCATTTTTTCAAATTCGAATAAGTTACTACTCCGACTTTCAAGATGTTTTGTTTCGCTATACCTGTAGCACAGAAATATAAATGGGAATATTTACAGTGCAATACGGTTAATTATGATGCATATTTGATCATAACATTTGAACATAGTTTCAAAAAAAAAAAAAATTGAATGCTAATTGTATGCAGATTTGTATTCATATGGTAACAACCCCGACACAACAAGCGAACTGTCAAACTCAAATATGAGCAAGTGCAATGGAGAAATCATCGCATTGTGACGGCACATTGTACCGTGTGGCTGCAAGATGGCTGGTGGCAATACGAAATTTGTCATAATTGGTATTGGATTTTATATGTAAAAAACAACTGTTGCAACAACTCAATCAATGATCAAGTTTGTTTTATTTCCATGATCTGACTCCTTGCCACGGCATGTTCGAAGGGCAGGCGGCACTCGGCGGTTCCAGACTGAGCTTAGGTCTTTTTTCCTTAACAATTTCGACTAGTATTTTTTTGTATCTTGTATCAAACTTAATGGAGTTGTATGATTATGGTTAACTGTAAAATTCTTTTTCTTTTTTATTAGCTCATCCTTTTCTCTCTTTATTTAATTTTTTTTTCTCATAAATACGTTTATTCTTTAGCTTGTTCAAAAGTGTAATTTAAATAATTGTAATCTTCACTAGTTTATAAGACTCTTTTGTCTTAAAGTGTAAGTTTTCTATGAAATAAAATCTAATCTAATCTAATCCGGATCAGATTACGCTGATAATAAAAAACGGCTTATGTCAATGTGGTTAGAAATGTCAAAAGAACTTTCTTTTTGTGGACACATCCAAAGATGTGCGTAGGATCGAATTTCATCAAATCAAACAGACATAGGTATACAAATTCAATGTGAGTGAATTTTGTTAGAAAAGAGGAGAAAAACATTTCTAACAAGCTGCTAATTATCGTTTGCACGTTTTCGTTGAAAATTCAGCCTAAAGCCGAATCAGTGACAGATAAGTGAGTAAGAGTATCCATCGTACTGACATTTGATTCGAAAAAATTGTCGTACCTAGCCACTTTCGAATGAGTTCTCTATGACAAAAATTTACAGATACTTTCGAAAACATTCATCGACCACTGTTGACCACTAAATAAAATATGTATTCGCTAAACTGCGTCGGCATATAACCATTTAGTATGACTGAGAATTGACTGGTTACAACCGCAAGCAAAGATATTTTATTTATCTGATTACACTTTCTATCTAAAGTATACTGCAAAAGCCAGCAAAAGCAAATGAGAGAAAAAGAAACCCCAATACAACCTCTACGAGAATACAAAAGGCAAGATCCCACACCACAACCGTACCAGCAACAGAAGAGCATAGCTCGCGATAGCTTACTGTACCGTGGTGCAAAGAAACTTTTCCTTAGCATTTTAAGTGTTTTTGTGAAATCAGTCGACGACGAGCATTCGAACTCAGAGCTCTCCTCCGATAAAAACCGAACGAAAAACGCTGTGTGTGCATTAAATAATAAAAAAAAAAATAACTTTTTATGTAATATATAAAAATAAAATTTTCAGTCATTTAACGCTCTCGTTGTGAGAACGAACGAGAGAGTTCGTAATCGTAACACCGCACGAAAAGAACGAGATAGACAGGGCGTCTAAAAAATATTTTTTTGGAAACGTTGAATGGAGCGCGCGCGGACGGGCGAGGGGTTCTATGAAGGAACCTGTATACGAGTTGATTTTTACACCACCAAAAGGTTTCAACAGTGGGTGCGAGATTAATTTTTTTTTTTACGTTAAAACGCTTCGTAGAGGCTGAATAATGAAACAAAAACAACGAGACACGACGCGCGTTCAAAGAAATATAAAGAGTGCTACTCCAATGGCACTGGTGATGATGATGTGTGGTGAATCTTTTGGTGCCGTTCAAAATCGTGCTGGTTACCTTTTATTTGAGAGAGTTTGCGGGCGCTTTTAGCAAAAATGTACTTGTGCTGGCATAATCAACTCGTAAAAGAAAACGGAAACTACGTCAGAAAAAAAATGGTGATTGCTCGACTACGACAACGGTGGCGAATTGTCGATCGAACTCGTGCGCGGCGCAGACTATGACGTACCAAACCATGAAAAGAAAAAAAAAAAAAGATAAAAGAGGGGAGGAGACTGAATTGGGTCGACAAGCAGCTCCTGTTTATCGTTCAATGACAAAAGACAATTCCTTCAAATTGATTTCGTTTGCATCAAACTGCATTTCTAGGTTATAAATAAACTTTGTGTATGCATTTTCGATTTGTTCATGCATGGCTGGGAGATAAGACACAAGTTTTAGCCACAAGAAATTATTATTTTCTACCCAAAAGCGAATGAGGTCGGGACATACGACTAGCTAGCCAGCTAGCGCACACACACACAATACAGTCGCTTCTCTAACTAGTTTTTCAAGTTTTTATATCTGGTTGTCAGTGCGCGCGGCCCTCCGATTCAGTGAAGCAACCACAATTCACTTATTTATGGGGAACGAGAAGAAGCACCAATTTCGGTATTTGAATCTTCTTCTCGAGAATTTTATGGATCCCCATGTGGCTTCAATGTATGACGCTCACAACGATAAATGTCGTTTGAATACCTATATCTGGTTAAATTTTTGAAAGCAAATTTCTTGTGGAAGGGGATTCGATTTCATGGTCATTCCATTTTGCAAAAACAATCGACATAAGACCCAATGTACACAAAAATGTCTCCCACCCAGATTTGTTTTTTTGTTTATATATGACATCCACCCTTCTATGTCTTGAGGGACATTTTTTTCCACCTAGATACAAGCAGGTCAGCTTATTCTCTCGTATGACAGCGTGGTATGTAATGTTGGGACATGTCATACGCGAGTGAAAACATTTCGTAAGTTTCACTCGGCAACAACACCGCTGTATGTACTTATTCGGAATTCGTAAATCCTTGCGGAAAATATGCCGGTTTACTGGTGCGGTGTGATTATTTGCGAACCGAAAAAGATGATAAATAAATAAATATATCGGGGGAGGCGGCACTACGATATATGAATCACCATCAGAACGAATCCACAACATTAGTTGATCTATTTATAAAACAATTTCTCATGTGGTGACATCGTGTTGGTTGTGCTGCCTTTGCTATTGTGACAACGTGACGATGAAGAAAATCATGAGGACAGCAGCATCGAAAGTAGACACAAGAAATAAAGAAAAGCCGTATCTTCTATATGTTGCATTGGTATTTATACACTATATGAAATGAAAATTCTTTTTTGATTAAAAATAGTTTTAATTTTAGAAACCGCAAAATTGTATATAAAAGAACAACTTAACAAAACTCAATAAATCCGTAAAAAGAATTAAAAACGAAAAATATGAAAATATTTCGAAATGCAAATTGTTTTACTTCATCGTTTTTTGACTTTCAGCAGTGTCACAATGATAGGGGGAAATGTGTTGTTGTTGTTTTGGAATCAAATTGACGTGTACGATTGTGATAACTGTGATAACATTGCTGCGTTGTCGTCACTTTTAGATGAAGCTCTATCCCGTATTACGAATGCAAACAAACAGATGTTTCATCAGCTAGTCATGTGGTGATTTTATTTTCAATTGGGGTTGTTGACAAACGTCGCGTCATCTGTCAGAAAAGTTCGTGCTTATTTTTCGATTGGTAATTTGGTTTACTACCGGCCACATTACGTAAATTCAATACACCCTTTGTACTTAGTTATAACTTGTCATGCAAGATATTTCCCTCGTAATTACGAATCATAAAATGTAGTTCGAGTAAACGTCAATAAAACTGTTGCGTAAAATGTAGTAGGTATGTATTTAGACTGCCAGCAAAGCAGACGCAGAATACAGACAGATATAGGATTTAATATCAATTGGATTCGTAGTTAGTTGATAAGATGATACAACAACAGGATAACAGGATAACTCGAAGCGGTCTTCGAGGAAAGTATGCAAAGCCATCATAAAAGCAGAGTCCTTAGCATTGCAATGAACTATGCGAGGCAGCAGCTGTTGATATGCCAATCGAAAAGCGATGTCATTTTAACTCGCTTCAGTGCTTAACAGTTGCATTTGTGTCATCGGGACAATGCTTCTAAGGCTATCGGTATCTAGATTCCTGGTTTAAGGTTAGTCTAGTATCGCAATTTGTATAGACAGCAACGGTGCTATCAAATCCTTGAAATCAGAAAAATGTATCGAAGGTTGTATCCGGTTGCGGCTCATTGCAAACGGTTATTGTTGCATACATGGATATCCCAAACCAGCAGCATCCCCAAATATAATATAAACTGCCGATAATTGGAAAAAATCATTTAAAACGTAGCTTAATACAGTAGCTATGGAATTTTAAAACAGAAAAGCACAAGGTATTATTTGGTAGGCGGGTATGCTACTTGTTGACTGCGATCAGCACAAAGCAAGCCGCAGATGGGAGGATATCACATGCTGTATTTCTAAACAAATTATACCAAATTATAATTTAAAAATATCTAAGGTTACAGACCGTACATCGGTACAGTTATGTATTGGTGTTATGACTAGACACTGCGCTATAGCCTATAGACTAATACTATACACAAAAAGATTAAACTTCCACTCAAATTACTTTTACAGACCTTACAAAAAGTAGCATATAAGCACTTATGCAGGACTGAGACTTCACCATAACGACTGTTTTGAACACTGACCATGTTAGATATATCAGAAACGAACAATCTATGGTAGAAGTATGTCTGCGTTTTTAGGAACTACAGCAAGAGCTTGTCTCAAACCGAATTCAATGAAGTGAAGAGTGTCGAACAGACGATTTTACTTCACCTAATGTTTCGTCTCAGAAAGAATATCCTTAGCGAAGAAATCGTTACTTCAGCAAATCTTGCTGACATACCCCCAGAGAAGATCCTTATCGATTCAAGAAGACTCCCAGAAATCTGCCTAACAGTATCATTTCACATTTCAGTAGGACAGAATATGTAGGAATGAGTAGGACATGTAACTTATGGTCTAGCTTAATGAATATCTTTAGATTTGATATTGTGAACTTTGCAATAGAGGAATATATACGGACAATTCAACTGTTCAAACAAATCACTTAAAAGAATATGATGATAAATGAGTGGTGTAACAAAATTAGTTGTGATTTACATTTTTTCTGGAATGATTCATATCCGTCATCGATGGAAACAAAAGGGAAAAAGTAGGTGCAATTAAATGATAATGTCTTTCTGTGAATTACAAACGAACGTCAATTTGGTTAAGTACCTACCTAAAAGGTAAGCTCAAATTGAGGGCAAAATCAATGTTCCACTACGCAAGACCTACATATTTATTTCTGGTATTAATTTATTGTAGCTGGTCTAGTGTGGGATTTGCTGATGATACGTAAGTTGTTAGTATAAACAGTTCAGTACTCTTGCAGCAATAAAAAATGTTTAGTAGAATATGTACATAAATATGTATTATTGTAGCTCAGTCTCTAGGGGGCAGAAGATTCTACTAATCAAATTCAGGTAGCTTTTTGGTTAACACTTAACGGTATAGGTACCCACAATGAGCGTAAAAAGTAAGCGAAAACCAATGCATAACCAACGCTGTCGAAATGAAGCACGTTTTCTTATTTTTATTTCGCATTCAAACATTTCACAGATTGCAGGTTTTTGACCCGTTTCAATCCCTAAAGAAAACTTTACAGGATTACTTAGTGTTCACCCACTTTTGACGATCACTGTATGCATATACATTTTGACTACATTATCTGTGTCAAATCTATTTGGACAGCTGACTATTCAAAAAATTTTTTTCGATAGATGGAGATCATTGTAGAGGTTATGTATGTCAACCTTGATAACCTGCTAATATTCTGGATATGTAGTATTTAGAACAGAGTTTGAGAAATAGTAATTTGCACATAATATACCTACATATTTACTTCTCTTGCGCCCGAATTAAAAACAAAAATGGCTAGGTAGAAACTTAGATACGGGGAACACAAGTCCAAAGAAAGTTCAATCGATAGAAATTCAAGCTCTGAAACATGTCACTAATTCAATTAAAAGTTCGCTGCTTAGTATGTACTAGGTACATATCAATAAATAGGTAGCGGTAGGTATGTAAGTGCATTACCTATCTAATAACTTGCATTTTAGATCCTCAATCCCACACACGGTTTGAAGTATGTAGGCGTATATATGTATAAATAAAAAATAAATGCCAGTCCTTCGTTCAGACCCTTTTATCCTTTATAAATTCTACAATGCAAACAAGCAACAGTGAAGACCCGTGTATATAGTATTACTATACAGAAAAGTTGAAACAATAACCAAAGCAGCACACAGCACAGTCGCATAGAAAGAGAAAGAGTGCAGGCTAGCAAAAGCAAAAACAAAACACAACATACACACAAACAACTACTTGGAGAGCGATGGAGATGGAGCCAAAATTAAAACAAGTTCACAAACCTCACACAAGTTATGGAGCCATGGTATCACTGTCGGTGTGTTGTGTTCTAGGTTGCTTTTGCAAGTGATAAACGACGAATTTAAAACTACCCGTCCTTTTCTTGCCTTGCTCAATGCTTCACAAAAGGTTGGTAGGTACGAATGAGAAAATTGAGTTCGAAAGTGGCGAAAAAGAGATACAACCAAACATTCCTTCTTTCTTTATTCAACTTGCTTCTACGATGACAGTGGGAAAACTTTGTATTTCACATTCGCATATAGTACAAGTACAAGCAGACTGCCTCCCATTATTAGCCCCATGCGCCCACGGCCAGCCGCCACCAAAATTCCAAATCTTCCAGATATACAATTTTAAAGGAAACCGATATGAAGGTGTACTAGAGATGATAGGAAAACCGCACCAACTAATGCCTCGTTCACAATGTGGGCGTGATAACTAGACGAGAGCGAGGCGAGAATCGCTCTCGCCTCGTTCTCGCTTTAAGCTCGTCCGGCAATTCCCAATGAAACGTGGTACGTCGGCGAGTTTTTCTGACAACGAATAGAGGGACCACTGAAACTACAAAACCATATTGCCACTTCGATTATTTTTACAAAACAGAGCTGCACTTTTATTGCTTTTTTAGCACTATTGCATGCAGTTTGAATATTCTAAAAACAACCAATTCGCAGTTTTTAGGCGTCGCTTATATAACTATCAGTAAAATGCAACCGAAAAAAATGCTGTTCCTTTTTTTGAGCACTTAAACTTAATGATTGAACTCAATCTTGGTCTTAAAATGTTGCTTATGAATTATAAAGTTGTCTAAGGTTGAAAATCACCGGATAAAGCAAAACGTGTTTTTTGTTTCGTGAAACAAGAGCACATTGTTTCTTATGAGGCAACACACACCAAAGCAAATGAAACAAAACAGATGTTTTTGTTTTTAAGTGTTTCGGTGGTGGTTGTCGAAAATACATGCCATTGTATACAAGCATAACACACACCGAATGCAACAAAACTGTTTCGAACCAGCGTCGTTGACGATAATTGCCTACTTTCTTAGAGCGCAACACACACCAAAGAAAACAAAACATAAAAACCAAAGCAAAACAGAAAAACATGTTTCGTTGCCGATAGTTAACCTGTTGTTTTTGCGAAACAAAATTTACATGTCGTTGTTTTTAAAATGTAAATAAGATTTGCACAACTTCATTGTCTGAGTCCGACCAACACTAAAAGCAAGTCGTAAATTCCACACCAAACGAAACAAGAAAACAAAACGTTTTGTTTTGCTACAATCTGTTTGGCTTGGTGTGTGTTCAAATAAAAAAAAATGTTTTTTCGAATCAAAAACGTGTTGAATCTAATCTACATTTTCTAGAAAATAAATTTAATAATTTTTTCGTACATACAACTTTTTCTGTTGAACTTCTTAGTTCCAACAGGTTCCAATGAATTCCTATGAAAAGCTTACAGTCTTACATCCTAATAAATCATAAATAAATAAATAAAATTACATCAAGAAGAAAATGACCCCCAATAACCCAGAAATCAAAAAGAAACACACTCAAAACATATATATTTTCGGGGCAATGTTTGTTTAAAGAAATACGAAATTCCCCTTTTAACCGTCATTCATTATTATGGGAAAATAAGTTCTAACATTATCGCTGACTTATTTAAAAATTTCTCAGAATAATCAAACCGTATCAAAATCAAAATAATAACAAAAAAAACGATAAAAGTGCCGCCCTGTTTGCTTGAGAAAATACAAGTGGCAACCTTAAGTACATTTCTATGAAAATGGCGTCGCTTCCCACTCAGAGAGTAAATGTCATCGGTGTCTCGGGCGAGATTTTTCCAAATTTCCGAAATGGTCGCGAGACGAGGCAACGAGTCTCGCGCCATTGTGTATTGGCGCATGCATTTTCTTTGATTTGAAATTATTTGACAACTCGGGCTAGACTCGATCTCGCTCTCGTCTCGCTCTCTCGCTGTATTGTGAATCGGCCATAACGCTAGTGTGAGAGCGCGAATTTAATTCACAAATACAACAATGTACTCTCTCTTTCCCTCTATCGTTGGATACACTTTGTACACTCGGTGTGTGAGGTGACTGCCACATATTATTTTGAAGGAGCAACGAGAAAAATATTGAAAATATAAAAAAAAAACCCTTTATCCCTGCTCTGTGTGTGCAGTAAATAACTTTTTTGTTTGTAATTCTCGATATTTAAAATGCTAATGATCCAAATTCCGCTGAATTCAAGTTCTGGTTGGTAATGTGTGATGTTGTTCGTAATGCGAATCCTAACCTAACTTTTTCAATTTCGTTTGACATTCGTATTAAGGAAAAATTACATAAATTTATCAACTGCTTTATCAAAACAACGGTATAACTGAAAATATAGTCCCACCAGCCGTAACTTAACACAGATTTTAGACAAAAGGAAATAAAAAAGAACTTCGTTTTAAAAATTTGTGGCCCCGTTTACAACAAAAAATTTATATATAATTTACGTTCACGCACATACGTACCAACACACCATATATACATATATATGTAAAGATTAAAAAAAATTCACGAAAACATACTTCAAACGAAAACTGAGGTTATGTGACACAAATGGGCGAACTTAGAAAATCGTGCATTTTCTTTTGATTTAACAAGTTTTTCATTAGAAAATTATATAAATCATCTACCTTTGGAATGAATTCACACACAGAATCTTTTCGGGCAGAAATTGTGTCCTCTTTACCATCCAAATATAAAACTGCTGGTGCTAGTTGAGAGCTGTTCGTTTTTCACAGATTTCTTGTGTTTTGATTTTATATTTTCACTATTTAACAAAATTGTAATAATTGCATTTGGAATAAATAGAAAATCACGAAAAGTTACCTGTGCCTGGCCAGATTGGGGATTGTGCAGTAAAATGCTCCTTAAAAAAAGTTTTTGTTTTTTTCTCTGCACAATTTCTTCTGCACTTTTTGTTTAATTAATTAACTCATTAATTTTCAAATAAAAAAAAAACAACGTTAAGAATAAACTTTATTTGTTTTTGGGATTATTTTTGCAACTTGATTTAAATTTTCTAATTGTTAAATTTGAGAAAACACGTCCTACTTCTCAGCTGACCGGATTAAGACTGGCCAGTCTTTGCAATATGGCGCGCGGTTGTTTGGTCGAACTCATTATTAGATGATTTTTCTACTTTGTTTCGGTCGAATACTTGGTGTCTGCCATATGCACAGCGAAACGGGCAAAACCACTATTGAACGATGAAAAATTTTTCTCTACCAGCTCGAACTAATTTTCGAAATTTCGGTACACTATTTTGATTTATTGAAAGAGTTCAATAATTAATGGCAAGTTTTTGCATAGATTTTTGGAATATTTGAATCATTTTCTCAATTTCTAGGCAGACACTCGAAATGGCAGCGCAGTGTAGTCACCAACAAAATACACAAGGCTCAGCGAGAGGGCAAAAATATAAATTCGACCAAGAAGCAAGAAGTACATTTTACCAAATCGACGATTAACGACGACGACTACACTCAACAACACACAAATACGCGACAACCTCGTCGCCGTCGTCGTCGCTCAAAATCAAAATGCTATTCACAATCACAATTCACAACACAAACACAAAAAGCGTCAGTTCAGAGCTGTCAATCTATTTTTTTAGTATTACAAAGTAGTAAATATGAAACAATATTCGAAAAACAACAAAAAAAAAAGTTTTCAATCGCGAAAAATTGACTTAAATCCTCCCACAAAAATGTCTACAGAGATATATAAAATTTAGCGATTTAGCAGTGCGTTCGTGTACAAGGCAACCGATATGTATTTGCGGTATTGCAGCGCTACAATTTTGTACCGCTGCAAGCACTGTTGACCGCGCGGTGTATCGAAAAATGCGTATTGAAATGATTATAAGTTTATGAAAATAAATCCTATACACATTTTATTTGATTTAACCATCCAGAGTATAAAAATGAATTTGTTCACCCATGTTCTGTTTCTTTCTTTTACTAGGGAATTTGTTAGGAAATGATTCTACTGAAATAAATATATTCATTGAAATAAACAATTCGTTAAATACAACAACTTAAGCTGAATAATTGTCGGGTTTAACAGTTTGCTGGGAATAGAGAAAAGTATAGTCATGTCATAAATGACATTTGACATGTTGACATAAAATGATATAACAAAAATAATAATCAGCACAAAACAAATAAAAAAAAATGTCCCAATAAGCAATTTTTTATATTTGAATTAAAGTAGGTACCTATTGATCTGCGTATTTTTAAATGTTAACCTCCATTGATTTGTTAATGATAAATCAGTTTTCCAATTAACACTTTCAAGTGCCAATTTTACTACAGACTAACGCGTTGCCAACTCATGTTTTCATTCTTCGACTTCGTTTTATTCTTCAATTATTGATAGTCGTTGATAGGGACAAAGTAATCATTGGGAAATGTTGAGCACTCAATTGAAGTTAAATGGAGGCTTTTATTAATAGTGTGTAATGTGTAATGTTCCCAATTTCGAAAAAATTTTACTTTACTTCTTCAATTACACTTGAACGCATGATTCGTAAATTTATTTCTGGTACGAAATGGATTGATTGCGCTTGAACATATTCCCAGTGTATTTTTATAGGTATGTAAGTAGGTATAGCTATGGAGCTTTCACATTTCCACATTTCACTGTCCGCGTTCCATCGACCATGGCATGTCATATTACATCTAGCACAAATATTAGACGATATTAAAAATATTAATTTGATATGCCGTTCTAGCGGTTAGTGGAATGCGGGCACTGGGTTGTCTGTAATCCCTCCAAAGTAATACTCCCAATAATGAAAACCTCACCGGTAACACTGTCGCCAATCCCAAATTAAATGCACACTAGCACAAGTTGTTGAACGAAATAAAAAAATTTCACATACTACTGTTTAAAAAAAAAACTTATATTTTGGTAGGTATTATGGGACAGGCTTCTTCTTATCTTCAAAATGTATACGTTTATAAACCTTTTCGAATTAACTTACCTTTGTATTGGGGTAAATAGTGTTTTCGCACCTATGAACATATGTATTTACGATTATTTTGTCTTTAACCTACAATCATTTTCGAATTGCTACTATCAGTTATATTTTAAAACAAAATTGTGTAATCATTATTCGCGGTGCTGTTTATACCAGACGCAGTTGGTCGCAGTAATTGCACTTTTTGTTGCTTATTTATAATTTTTCGCATTTTCTTTCTGAGGTAAGGTGATTAACCACAACGAAACAAAAAAAGAAATGGAGTAACTTTTTGAACGAACTGGCTAAATAACTACGTACAGTTTCTGCCATTGCACTTCGACTCAGGCACATAACATATTTCGCCTAAAAGGATTAGGTAAATAAACATTTTTCTGGATCTCTTATCACTGAATTGGGTTAGCCAAATATAAATATGTGAGTTACAAAATAATCTTTTTCGCAGGATTTTTAGCCTTCACTTCAGTGTTTGTTGCGTTTTGCGTAGGGCTAGGTACCGGGCAGATTTTCGTTTTTCTTTTGAACTTGCATGTTGCATCTTGCATGCAACTTGCAACGCTACTACATGTTTTGTTTCGCTTGTACCTATTTTTCTATCTTTTATTTTCTTCCTTTGGCCATGTTCGTCCTGTAGTGCGGCTCAAGGGGTGTGTTCAGAAGTCAAAAGTAAATGAGTCCGTTTACATGTAAGATTCAAAATCGCATGGTTTGATCTACATAATATATACATATACATATGGACCATTCACATGAACGAAGGAATTGATTAAATGCGAACAAACCAATTGTTCAGCATTTATAAACAGAAAATTGTTTATTTTTGTTATTCCAAGACCATGGTACCTACTTAAATATCCTATCAAAATGTATTAAGAAAACAAGTTTATAAACAGTTTAAATAGGGAAATTTCGAATTCCAAACTTTTTGCTGCGAATTATCAAAGTTTTTTCGCAATCCACAAACTAGAGAATCTAAAATTCTTTCGGACTTAACTTCAATTGAGAAATTGGTAGAAGCTTATGACTGAAATTCGCGAACTGCGGCGATCAAGAAAAGTGTTCGTGTGAACGGATTGTCAAAACTTGCGAGTATTCGTTCGTAGGTACACACACAGAAAAAAATTGTAAATGCTTTACTATCAGAATTGTAAAACCATCTATTTACAATTTAAATTTGGTTAATTTACTATTTTAATTGCAATTTTTTTTAGTTTTACTATTTTCGTTTTTGTGTTTTTATGTTTTTTTATCGTGCTGGGGAACCGCGAGGGTATTTCCTGCATTGTGTCATCGGAATCGAAGATTTCCAGACAAAAGAAGTCGGGCGATTTAAAATTTTACAATAATTGATAATAGTAAAAAAAAAATAAGCGAAATTTACTATTAAATTGTAATGACTATAGTTACAATTAAAATTTGTAAATTTTAAGCAGAAAATTGTAAATATTACAATTTTTTTCTGTGAGTGTAGTTGGTCACTCATGTGAATAGTCCTTAATTAGGCCTATTCGGCAAAATCTTTTATCCATTTTTCCTGTTATTCTGTTATGAATTTCCATACAAAAGTTCGAACTGTCAAAAAATCTTTTACGATCTCCAGAATTGGTATTCTGCGTGCAAAAATCTTTTATGAATATTTTTGGTTCAGACGAAGACACCCACACCGATTACTTTTGCTGGAACTAAGATTAAATAGTAATCCATTTGCTCTTCCTAATGTGCGTTTTACATGGTTTTACTCAGCTCTTTAGATAGGATAAGATGTATGCTAGAATTTTAATGAACAAATTGGAACAATTTACAAAACACGAATATAAATTGTATTTCTAATGACGATGTAAAGTTTGGTACCTATTTATTTCAAGTTTTTCGCGACACTACATTTTTACGGATACAGTTCATATCAGGCATCAATAGGAACACAGTTTTGGTTTATCGCAGCCCAGTACATCGAGATCGATTCATTACTAATTTGAAATAGAGTTTTCTAATTGGATTTTGCTCCATCTAAGAGCAATATATTTCTTTTTGCCTTGTCGTGGTTTTTGTTGTGTTTTTCCTAGAAAGATGTTCCAGTATTTATTACACAATTATTTAGTTTCTAATAATTCAAAACATACTCTTTTCACACTGCATTTTAATATGTTTTTTGCACAAATTTGATCACGTGCCTACCGTCTATGTATAAAAAAAAACTCTGCGGTTTGTTTTGACAGCTTCGTAACAGATTTTCAAGTTTCGAAATTCCATAACAGATTTTCATAAAAGTTCGAAACCCTGAATACGATTTATAAAAGATCTTTTATGGTCGAGATCTTTTATGATTCATAACAGAAAATTCATAACAGAATAAAAGATTTTGCCGAATAGGCCTAAATATCATGTTACCACCAACGTGATTAAGCCGAAGTGATTAATAAATCATGAAAGGCGTTTCCACGGAACAATGTTTTATTTTGACATTTCTGTCGATTTCTGAAACTTAGGTAGGGCCCATAACCCATAGAATCTGTCTCCACAAAATTAGTTTGATTTATCTGCAGCATTTTATAGTTTCTCTCATTATTTTAATATTTCTACCAACTCAACGGATGCGACGGATAGAAAAGTAGAAAGGAACGGATTCTATGTGACGGGGCCGCTTTACCTTCCCAAGTTCCAGAAGGACGAATTTCGTATCAAATTGCCCTTTTTTGAGAAAAGGAATAGAACACTTATTATAATAAAAATATTACATACTCATCGAAGCACGTGGAAATCAAAAAATTAAATTTATTTTCATGTAACATTTTTTTGTCAGTTTGTGTTTTTATTTTTTTGTTGTTGCTGGATAAAGATAAGTCTGTAGTTAAAAATGTATTTTCCAATTTATTTTGCGATGAGAGGGACGTAATTAAAAATAAAACACATAGATATAAATCATAATACATATTAGCAATCATGAAAATGTATGGTAAATCACGCGGAATTAAGTTATTTTAGCTAAATCACGTTGGTGGGAACTTGGTATAGTCTCCGAAGCTACTCATGTGATTTGAAAAATTGCAAACAATTTTACCAAAACATACTGCAATAGATGATACCTAGACACTTGGTGAATTTCGCTGTCCCACATAATTCTTTCATATTGCATTATACGTACAATTTCTTGAATGTTTCTGATTCCCATTTTAATAACTTTAACGCTATATGTAAACCCACTCTTAATCTGTTGCTTATTACCAGCTTTTTCCGAGCTTTATCCAATTCATGTGCTGCCCACCAACAACAACTTGGTGATCTGTCAAAAATTTGTTGTTAGCAGCCAATTAAATGATGAGACGTGGTCGGATTTTTTAAAAATTGCTAAAAGATAAGTTTTCCGAGGTTTTGAGAAGCTTCACAAAGACAAATCGTAAGCTATTTTTAATAGGTAATTTGTAGCAGACTATACTATCTACTTGTCATAATATTGACCAATATTAAAGAGAAATCTACCATCCACACCACTGATGACAAAAATTTGTAAAGAAGCCATGCAAACCCTTTTAATTTTATTAATTTCCACTTCAATTGGATTGGTGACATCGACAAAAATTAATCCACAGGAAGTCAAATGTCTTGGTTAGTCCTTGAGTATAGTAAAAGTAATTTCATTTTATTCACAATTTACTCATTTCAGTGTGCAAAGCGACTGTCCAGGAAATGGAGGATGCTATATCCAAAGTAGATCCACACAAAGTCGTCGATGTAAGTGGCTTTCGGATCGACGATAAAGGCAACACAATCAGTAAAACTGCGAAATACGTAAAATCGGAGATGTTCCTCACAGATTTGATGGAAAACATTTGCACTAGCATGGACGACTACGTCAAGGTGACGAAAAAGAAGACTGGCAAGTTGGAAATCTTAAAGATGACCATGGACGGCAAGATGAGCTCGATGATGACAGAAGTCGACTTCATTCAGGATGGTGATTTGAATAAAAGTTTACCGCACTATGTGAGTTTGACACAAGTAAATTAAATGAGTACTATAACAGCATTCTTCTGTTTCTTTCAGTGCCTTGAAATCCTTGAGGACCAAGAAGATGTCTTCCTAAAATCATTCATGAGTGAGACTCTGGAAAGTGATTTAGATATCCGAATCTGTTCACAAATGACCAACTATTGCAATGATGCTCCCGTCCAAGAGGAATATCAACTAGAAGATAATGACTATAAAGATGAATTATGATAGCCAAGATAAGAAACAAGGATGTTAAGTGTTCAGTTAAATAAATTGGGACGTTTTTGGAAATATATCATATCGTGTATGTGCCTACTTTTAAGAGAAGTTTTAATTAAAATCGGTTCCTAGTCACAATGTGAGTGAACAAAATTTTAACAAATGTAAACAAATCCGCCGTAATATAGAAACATGATCCTTTTTTATGAATAAATTTAAACAACGAATTCTTAATTATGTGTTATTTATTTTAAGTTCTGGGTTTTAAACATTTAATTCCACAGTTAGGGGCATGATGAAGATGGATTTCATCTGTTGATTGACACCTGCAAGTAAAAATAAATACAATTACAGAAGCATTAATTGGCGAAGTGTTTATATATAATTTATGTATTTGAATGTCCTACGGAAAGTCATACTACAGTTTATACACCGGTCAAGCATTCACTTAAAAACAACTTTGGAATATCTATCCTGTTTAAAATAAATTCTTTAGTATGAATACACACTAGAGTGCTCTGTTTTTTGAATAAATAAATATACACTAGAGACTAGACAGCTGTTTTACTCCATTCTAAGTGTGTGTTTGCATGGTGCACAGCTGATGGAGCGCCAGGTAGCGCACAAATTCAATTAAAACAGCAGAACAAACTCGATGACGTTAAAACTCGGTAACCATGGTCCGATTTTCATAATTCTTTTTTGTTTTGTTTGTATTGCTGTATTCCAAGTTTAGGCAGAAGGAAAATTCCGCATTTTTTGCGTCTGGTGGCTAACGGTTGTAAACCATTTTTGTTGAACTGTCTACATTATATGTAGGTACAGTTTATTTCGACACGGGCGTTAGAAATATGTATCAGGTGTTATTAACAATAGACTTCCGGTCCTATTAATCACGTCCAATAGATATCTGTAGTAGATAGATATCTGTAGGTAGTTTTCAAAGAAAAGAACTTAAGCTTAACCAAGTTAAATCCGCCATTACTGTACCAAATTCTATAGTAAGATGGATATATTTAATTTCTAACCCAAACCAACGGCAATCTCCTGATTCACTTAAAAAAAAAAACTAATTAACGACCAATATTGTGATATGTACCGGCACAACACTATATTGCCAGCAACCATTTGAAGCTATTGGCTGTATGTAATTCTATGTTCTTTTGTGAGCGGTAATATTGCGTTTTTCCTATTGCCAATTGCATATTAATTATTACCTCAATGTGAGAGCCGACTCTGGGCAAGGTATTAGATTTTGTTATCATATTTTTGATTAATTTTTCAAAATTATATAAGAGATTTTGTCATTTAAACATTATGCTCATGAAAAACCTTAAAGATTTACGATACTAACCTTTTTTACTTCTTGAGGAGTTGATGTCTGACAACCATGAATGGAGCACCCAGACCAGATCCCATGAAAATAATGAACAAGGCTGTCAGCTTGTATCTATTGGTGATGTCAAAGGGCAAATTCTGTAATTTTAAAGAAAATATTATCCGATTATCCGAAATAGAAAAAAATAAGTTTTATGTTATTATTATGTAATCACGAGGTTGGGTTTGCACTTACCTCACCGGGGATACCACCATGAGAGTGGAATCGGACATTTGATTTGACTAAGTTACGAGCCAACAAGCTTGTACGTCCCAACATTTTCGGAAAATTATTAATTTATTTGGAAAAAGTGGAATAAATCTGGGATAAACTCTCCAATTCGTTTTATGGCGATCACAGAAAAATGATGGCTGTCGAAACGAAGACGATGGCGAAAATTGGATTCGTTCGAACTCCGGCGGGACTGTCAAAAACATTTGTTTCGAAATTTGGTTCTCTTAGGAGCAAAGAATAAAAGACGTTAGAACATATTTCGGAGGGCTCATCAATATAGAAAATTCGCTTAAATTGTTTTCATCATAAAAGATCTCGACCATAAAAGATCTTTTATAAATCGTATTCAGGGTTTCGAACTTTTATGAAAATCTGTTATGGATGTTCGAAACTTTAAAATCTGTTACGCACCTGTCAAAACAAACCGCAGAGTTAGAAATACAATTTACCTGAATTTGAAATGAAATGGTTGTATTCGTGTTTTGTAAATTGTTCCAATCCAATCTAAAGAGCTGAATAAAACTCATACATTAGGAAGATCAAATGGATTACTATTTATTCTTAGTTCCAGCAAAAGTGATCGGTGTCTTCGTCTAAACCAAAAATATTAATTCAATCATTTTCAATGGTTCGCTTATCCATTAAGTGGGTTGCGGGTATAGGTTGCTCAAGTGGACCCTCCATAGCTCTCGATTCTCCGGAATCGTCTCTAAATCATCAAGGGCAATCCTCATACGGGTGTAGAGGAGAGATTATGAACTTGATATAACCATCTCATACTGGGTCTACCTAGGGGACGCCTGCCTGATGATGGTACGGATTCCATAGGACGCCGTGCGATCCTGGTTGGGGACATGCGTTTAATATGACCAAACCACCGAAGCATGGATCGCTCCGTCCGGAGAAGTAGGTACTCGACATTGAGTTCCTCGCGAATTAAAGCAAACGTATAAATTTCCAAATTATTTTCGATTACATATAACCCACTATAGTTTATGTACAATTATTACATTTTGTCTTCTTTTGTAAACATTTCGTTGACGATAAATATTATATAGATATCCATTTCAATCCAAAACTTTCTAATTAATAAAAATCTTTTATGATAAAAGTCACAAAATTCTGTCCTTTATTCTGTTATGATTTATAACAGATATATACCAGAATTTCACGCAGAATACCAATTCTGGAGATCGTAAAAGATTTTTTGACAGTTCGAACTTTTGTATGGAAATTCATAACAGAATAACAGGAAAAATGGATAAAAGATTTTGCCGAATAGGCCTAATTAATTTTCCGTTCAGTAATAAACAGACACCTAAATATTCATTCAGGCATAGTGGCGCCCATGTCTATTGAACCCGGCCATACGTTCGGTCTTTCGGTTTTGATTTCGAAATTTGTGTTCGAATGCAATCAGCTGTTTCTGATGTAATTAACCTGTCATAGGTACCACACTTGCTTGAACGATTTTTTTCCATTCGTTTTTATTTTGTTCATTTGTTTTATTTAATTGATTGCATTTCAGTCGTCGTTAAAAAACATGTTTAGAATATCCTCCTCAATCCGAAATGCATTTGGGAGTCAAATTGTACGCAGTTCCAATCGTTTACTTCATATCAGTGAAGCAGATGTTATCCCTACCTCTGTGGAAAAGGAATCTGCAGATTTTCAAGTAATTTATCAGTACATACCCTTTTATTATGATTGTCACCTAAATTAAAAATCAACAGCAAAATACAACTGAAATGAAGAAACTCGTCGGTGAATTAAGAGATTTGACATCTCAGGTTCTAAACGGTGGCGGTCCACAAGCTGTCCAAAGACATACAGCCCGAGGAAAACTGTTGCCACGCGAAAGAATTAACAGGCTCGTGGATACTGGGTCTGCGTTTCTCGAATTAAGTGCCCTTGCTGGGCATGAGTTATATGGTAAAGAGATGGTTAATTCTGGTGGAATTGTCACCGGAATTGGACGAGTGTGTGGGTGAGTTTAAAACCTAATCCGTGTAAAAGCGTTGTTTCAATGTTGCAGCTGTTTTCAGGACTGAATGCGTAATAGTTGCCAACGATGCAACAGTGAAAGGTGGTACATATTATCCCATCACTGTGAAAAAGCATTTACGAGCCCAGGAAATTGCCCAAGAGAACCGCTTGCCCTGTATCTACTTGGTTGACTCTGGTGGCGCAAATCTTCCCCGTCAGGCTGAAGTATTTCCGGATAAATTGCATTTTGGGCGAATCTTCTATAATCAGGCTAACATGTCGGCCATGGGGATCCCTCAGGTCGCTGTGGTCATGGGTAGTTGCACTGCTGGTGGAGCATATGTCCCAGCTATGGCTGATGAGAGTGTAATTGTGAAAAATCAAGGAACCATTTTCTTAGCGGGCCCGCCGTTGGTGAAGGCAGCGACGGGAGAGGAAGTTTCAGCAGAGGACCTCGGAGGTGCTGACTTGCATTGCAAGACCTCTGGTGTAACAGATCATTATGCCGTAGACGATGATCATGCTCTCTATTTGGCTCGGCAGATTGTCAAGAACTTTAATTTGCCTGCAACCAATGCCTATAGTGAACAGGCATTGCACTCTATAGATACAACTTTAAACGTCCAGACAAGTTCTCAATCATATGGGTTAAACTATGAAGAGCCTAAATATGATGCGGAGGAGATCTATGGTATCGTCGGACCAAATCTGACCAAGAGCTTTGATGTACGCGAAGTGATTGCGAGAATCGTTGATGGTAGTCGATTTAACGAGTTTAAGAAGATGTACGGTGAAACACTGGTGTGTGGGTTTGCAAAGTTGTATGGTCATACCGTGGGAATTGTGGGAAACAATGGAGTTCTTTTCTCTGAAAGTGCCTTGAAGGGGGCGCATTTCATCCAGTTGTGTGCCCAGAGGAAGATCCCATTAGTGTTCCTACAAAACATTACCGGCTTCATGGTTGGTCGTGATGCTGAAGCGAATGGCATTGCTAAGAATGGAGCTAAAATGGTCACCGCTGTTGCATGCGCAAATGTCCCCAAATTCACTGTAATAATTGGGGGATCCTATGGTGCGGGAAACTATGGTAAGACTATTTCTTTTAGTGTCTTGTTGAAAAATTAAAAACGTTCTTTTTTAGGCATGTGTGGTCGTGCATATTCTCCGCGTTTCCTCTATATGTGGCCCAATTCTCGTATATCTGTCATGGGTGGAGTGCAGGCAGCTAATGTCCTTGCACAAATTACTGGTGATCAAAGAAAACGTGATGGCAAGGAGTTTACCGAAGAGGAGTGTAACAAACTAAAAGCACCGATTCAACAGCGATTTGAGGAAGAAGGTTCTCCTTATTACAGCACGGCTAGGCTGTGGGACGATGGAATTATTGATCCAGCTGACACCAGAAAGGTTTTAGGGCTCAGTTTGACTTCAACTTTAAGAAATTCAAACAATGACACAAAATTCGGAGTATTCCGTATGTAATCGAAAAAGGCAACTAGAGGAATAATTCAATTTTAAAGAAAAAGGACATTCAGGAAACTACTATTGCATTTATAACTATGGGAACAAACTGTAACTGTTGCATTTATTAGAAGTAAGAGAAGTTGTTGTATTATAAATTTAACATAACCTTGTTATTGAGAATACTGTAAGCAAAGAGTAAAAATATATATTTTTGTGAAATTTTATTAAACAAATTTTTTTTTGCGTGTTTAAGAACATTATTTGATTTTTGAATTACCGTCCGCAGCGGTCTTAATTTTGATGCGATATCTTGCTCATCCTTCCTTAGCCGACCGAGGGTGAAATCACAAACCAGAGAGCAGAGAGGTTTGTGGGTGAAATGAAGTTCAACCGCCGGCCGGCCGCGCCGGATTGATACAAATTTAGGAGGTGCCACTTTTTATTAATTTCCTATTCGCAAAAAATTAAAAAAAAAAAATTATATGCAAAATTACCTTCTAAACACGAAAATGATCGATTTATTTTGCGAGGAAACTATTATCAACAAAGTTATCACTCACAGATAAATATCAAATTTTCTGACATTTTCTTTATTTTAAAACTGTAAAATATTATAAATAACTAAAAAAGGAATCTATTACAAATACTCAATTCAGCTTCATTTCGCGGTGGGTGATGGATATCGCAATTAATCAGCTATAAAGTAAGTATAAAGTCGAAGTTAATCACGCAATACTTTACTGCAAAACAAAAAGGCGAACGAGATTTTTCATTCAGGATTTCCTTTTGTCATTTTTGTATGATATTTTTTGTTTCGCAGTTAACTTAGGCTAACAATTAGCACACAAAATTTAATTTCAATTTTCGACAGCCCGCGTTCCATTGACCGCTAGATGACTAGCGGCATGCCAAACTCCATATAAAGAAAACTGACATTTCAGCATTTGCGTTAGAACTCTAGCACATATTGTGAATAATGTCAGTTGTTTTTGTATGGAGTTTTGGCATGCCGCAGTCATCTAGCGGGTTAATGGAACGCGGGCAATATCTCTATTCATTCGTTATGCATGAGTCGCAAATGTCATTTGTACATTTATTTGAAATGTAAATTGTGGTGTTGAATTCAATTAGGTAAATAATTAGGTTTTTTCGTTCGCAAAATGTGACGGTGTTTTGTACTTGAAAAACGCAACGGCAACACATCAGGTCAGTACCAGTACCACCTATTGTCCAGTAGATGCAAGAATGTAAATACGCCCAATTTTCCAAACATCTCCAAATCGACTAAAACTTGGCGTTGTTTTCAACTGACGTTTCGAATGTTTTGAACGAAAAACAATACAAACCCAGAAGTTCCCACACACATATAGCCAGTAGTCATAGCCGAGTCAGATCCAGTGAAAAAACGTTACTAATAATCTGAATTCAGCTACTCGGCGATAACTAGGAAAAGGTTCTACCAAAACCGGTCCATAAAAAGTACAATACGCAATTTGTTTTGTTTATTAAAATCCGGATCTTATTCCAGTATTACATCCAAAGTGAGTAATAATTTCCGCAGTTTTAGATTTAGTTCCTAGAATTTTCCAATTGAAATTCCGATACAAATCCCTCCTACAGCCATTTTTAATATTTTCATTGAGAGTGAGCAGTACACACAATCTATCTTACAATAATTTTCTTATTGTTGTTACTCTCTAACTTTGGCATTGCACTTGGTACTTCATATGCGTGGAATTCTCCATCGCATTCAAACATTTTTTGAGTCACATCGATGTCAATCGAAACGACTGCTTTTTCCTTCTTCGATCTCGTCAGTTTTATCTGTTTCTCTTCTGTGTGTGCGGTTTTTCTGTACGACGAACCTTGCATTCTTCTGTCCCGAAAAAGGAACTGAAAAAAAAATTAAGTGAAAGAATTTTACATATTTCAAATAAAAATTGTCTGATTATCTAGTGCTTTCAATCTAATAAAAATAAAAAAAACAGAGGTTACAGCTTAGGTGAGTCTGAGTGTGTTTGTGATAAAATAAAACATCCTGTGAACTTTTTTCTGATTGAAAACATATTTTCCCGTCCCTTATTCGAGTTTTCGTCGGTCGGTGCATATTTGCTTGTGTGTGGTGACCTGCTCTTTTTTTCCCTATATTTTGTGGAGCGTGAGGTACAGCAAGATAGGAGGCACTCGCGGGATCCCCTTGTGGAAAATCCCCAAATAGCACCCAAATGGTGCTCACTCCAAACAAGGAGTTTGTGATATGGTTACTATTTGTTTGCTCCCGGTCCCGGAATACCTTGCTATGGGCACTCAGTAGATCTGCTTATTCTACCATATCGAAGAATTTCAATAGTTTTTCGGTACATATAATTTATGTTGACGAATGCCGGCGGATTTGAAGAAAAAGGTGTGTGTGGTACGGTTCTGTGGAGATGATTGCGTCATCGGGTCGTGTTCGTGTTTGAGTAGAAATAATTTTCGCCAAATGGAGTAAAATCGAATCGAATTTAAATTTTAGATAAACTGGATTGTGATGGAGCATTGCACACAGATGTACATACACATTTATTTGTTACTTCAACGTTGCCAGGTGTAAGGTGTTCTCACTGTCTTCTTTAATTTCTTTCGTGACTCATGTTCAACAATTTTATCGGACAGACAAAGGGTACAAGTATTCGTTTTTAAAATGTTAATGATAATAAATGTAGTAATACATTTTTCTACGAATTTTGTCGCTACAGTCATTGATGGAATATGCAGACGAAATTCAAGAAAATAATGTATTACCTACCTAGTTCTTATGCGTATAAAAGTGGTGGGCGCTTGGTATACTATCGGTGCCCGAAAGAACTAACGTTCTTTTTTACTGTCCTTATTGTGAACGTCTGATCAATAGTATAAATGTCCCTATTTCAGGACATAGTTCTAGGCCGTCACATTAGGCGTTAGCCCGGATAATTATCGACACTTATGCCTGGCGGCTCTAAGATTGAGACAACAAGCAATAAACAACTAAGCAACTGTAAATAATAAAAAGGCAACTTAAAAACCTATTCTCACATCGAAGCAGCAGTATTGCCTGAAATTTTTAGCTATCAGGGATATTTTTCCACAACTTCTACAAATATTCTGTTGAAAACAGATTCGCTCGACGTATTTTCTGCTACTAGGAAGCAATATTAGTTGCTTTTCAATATGCGCTGTGTATCTCTAACACAAATTATTGCCGCAATCAGTAACATTTTTCGTTCGAGCGATATTGAATTGCTTTGGTGTGAGGCCTCTATCATTAGAAAACGATATCAGTGTTGTCAACGGCGATCAACTAACTAACTAAGCAAAATTAACTGCAACATCCATATAAAAAAAATCATCCGCTCGCGAATTTGCTTTTAAATTCGCTTAGGTACTTCATCGGCAAATAGTTGACGAAACACACAAGAAAACTAAAATATGAGAAGCACTTTTTTTTTTTTTTAATTTTTCATCTACGAATGTAAATTAACAGTTGGACAGAAGAAAGCACTTTTTCTTGCCCAATATCACTTTTGGTGTTCGATTGACACAAAAAAGATTTTTTTTTTTAACTTGAAAGCACTTGCGAACCTCAATATTTTCGCAGAGTTAATCGAGATTTACCAATAAAAGTGCGTTTGAGTTTGGCAACTAGTTGAGTTTGTTTACGTTTTTCTGAAAATGTTCAGAAAATGTTTGTTAATTATTTTTTTTAGATTAAAAAGTAAAGTAATTGGCTTATAAGGAAATTGGAGATGTATACTTTGTATTAAATGAGTTTCAATTTTTGATGAGTTTCAATAACTCTGTCAATACAAAATTTTTTATAATATGTAGTTTAATATTATTACAAATATGGCACCTTGGTGGGTCAGTTTGGGTAGTAAGTTAGTACATACCTGTGTGTTATATTAGAGTACCCCATTCGAAAACATTTTATCATGTATCTGATCATGTTGGCTGGGTATAATTATAGCTCAACAGTGAATAGAAAACACAAAAAGTGTCGAGGGCTAAACATATTCAAAACACACGACTGCCAACAAAAAAGAGATCAGTTTGTGTTTTTATGTTCGTTTGGACACAAGAAATCAGTTTTCTGGGGATTGACCATTAGGCTGCAGTTGCTAGTCCAGATGTTGAGGGTTTTAAAGGCTGCACCAATTTGTTCAGTGAGTGTTGGAGGAAATTTAGGAATTTAGGTTTTGTAGGAAGTATATTTTGCCTCCAAATAAGTTCGTTCTTCTACAGCAAGTACAAAGAAGCAATTGTATCTGCATTTCTGCAGAATCTGTAAAAATTCAGTAAAAAACGAGAAAGTAGATTTCACACTTGCAGAAAGTAGCAAGTTATTTATATGTATAAAATTAATTGGTTCGATGGTCAAACTACACCGGACGGGACAAATTGAGTGACATTATTCATCGGATGAGAATTATTCATTTGTTTGTTCAGACAAAAGCGGAAACTGCATTTTTCATATACAGTACTACCTCGATAATGTGAACTACATAATTAAAACATGGGCAGTCACATTTTCGAGGGGTTCACATTTCTGGATACGAACAAATTCGTTAAATTTCATGCTTTTTGGAATGACCAATGACTTGAAAAGACACAAAAATATAGTAAGTTAACTTTAAAAAAAGTGAACCCTCCTTATGGAACGTGTCGTATTCACAAACAAAAGAAAAAAAGAAACTGAGGTCTCAGCGCGGACTCGACGTCTCGAAAGACAAAAAACAATATATGTATGTGGAAGGACACCAATGAAATGAATGATTTTTCAGTCGGACGTACCTACAGTTAAACCAAAATAGGGGTAAATTATAAAATAACAATTCACATTTTCGACTATCAGGAATTGGTTTTGAGTTCACATTTTAGAGTATGCAATGCTAATTTTTTCCGGTTCACATTTTTGGATAATTGACATTTTCGAGATTCACATTATCGAGGTAGTACGTAGTACATACATACTATGTAAGTACAACTATTACTAACTATTTCCCTTTAAGAGACTGCAAGACGCTTAAGAATAGTACCAAATATTGTATGTTATCATTCACACCCAAAAATGACTGTGGTCTCTTAAGTTTATTTCCGTGTTTTTTACTACCTACTTTAAAGAATTCCTCTTTCAATTTGTACATAAAAATAACAATATTATGAGAAAAAGAGGAGTAGTATGGAAATCATCATCCTGCTCTGAATTTGTGTATGTTAGCCTAAACCAAACCATAAGGCTCTAGTTTTTTTTTTATTAATATTATGTTGTAAGCGTTGCTGTAATGAGAATGCAAACATCACAATGAAGCAGCTAGCAGCTAGATCATAATTTCAGAATTATCTAGCTCATTATCTCAAATATGCACTGCTGGACACCGGGAAAAGAGAGTAGAATGTAGGCGTAGTAGATGTCCTAGTACCCATGATGGGAAACGGATCTTAAATGAATGAATGATGTTAATTTCATCGTCATTTTCTTCAGAGAGTTTATAAATACATATTATTGTTTGTTTACATTTCATTTTTGATATGTAGGTACATATATTGCGGTTCGTGCCTGGTGGTAATTTCGTGCAAATTTCGCAAATTAATTATTTGATGGCTAGACGTCTCTAAGCCTCTACTATGTATTTCCTAAGTTTAACATATTATCAAAAATGGCACTATGCTAAAACAATCTGTTGCCTAACAAAAAAAAAACAACTTTGTGCGTTTCTCTTTGGTTTTGAGTGAGTAGGAGTAAACTCCTTATTTTCACTGGCTCTTCAACTGTGTTATATTATATCGTGGGCCTGCCCACGCAATCCAATGTTGCACGTTGCTCTTTAATCTACTCGTTTCCGAATAGTCCCCACAGCTCACAAATGATAAAAAAAAAACGTGAATTATCATTGGACTGGCAACTCTGCGACATAGATTTGGTGTGTTTCTTGTCTGCTGCTGCTGCACTGTGTGTACACAATACACTACGCAAGAAAAGGGTATTTTGCCGTTGCAATATTCATTTCGTATATGGTCTAAAACGAAATACTGCACACTCATCGCTTTATCAATGGGATGGGCGACGAACAGCACTAATCCGCTTGTTCTCTTTCTCTTCTCCACTGTGTGCTTCCGTTTTGCTGGCCCTGTGTTGTTGGATACTCAGGCCCACTAACGTTTCCAATTGGTTTGCATGGTGGGATAACAAGTTTTGTTAATGCTTATACATATGTTTTAGGTACTAACACTTCATGTTTTTGTATGGTACAAAATTGCCTACATTTTGTTAGCAGCTCCTCATGTACAAGGTGAATGAAATGGGCGAACTTGTATGTTCAATGATGATTCACCTATTTTGGGGAGTTTGCGGCGATGGCATACACCGCCGAGGTCAAATAAATGATAAACCATTGCGCGTTGCTAGCCGCCGCCAGTTGCAATAGGTGGTAGTCAAAGAGATGTGTTTTCTCAACACACTCGTATCGTCGTCGTGGCCTATTTGTGGTTTGCATGTCATCGCATATTGACTGCTGGCTGTTTTGTCTGTTGCTGCCCTACCGCAAAGCGGTTGCCTATGGTGATGGTTACACTATTTATCACAATAGGAAAAACAGCAAACATATCAAAGCCGAAAGATATAAATTTGCCTTAACTGTATAGTGCAAACTAGTTTCTAGCTACTAGTGGATTGCGTTTTCTATTTGTTTATTTTTTGCTCTTCTCTTCATATGGCTGGAATTTATATTCTAATCTCAAAGTAATTTGCAAGCGATTTTGGGTAACGGTGGAGAGATAGTAAATGTCATAAATGGCATGGAACAGCAGAGCAGAGAAATATGATATCACAGTGCTTATGGAGGTTTTTGAACGAGAAGTAGGTTACACATGATTTATCAGGGAGTATTATGCATTGTTTTAAAGTTGATACCAGACGACAACAAGTGAATGAGGAAGAATTGCCTTTGATTGGTGTATTGTGGAATTACCTCTTGCTCTGAACAGCTTTAAATTATCTATTGTTAAGGAACGAATGAATGGATGAGAAGAGTCAACTCGACGATGATGACTGTTATGGATGAAGGAGAGTGCATTTTTATATGTGTACATACATTATACATATTTATTTTAATGTGTCACAATAACGGTATTTTTTCATGCTTATCGGCTGCATATAATACATCCGAGTATTTATCGGTATAGCACTAATGATAAACAGATGTTTGCAGTTCACTATTTAAGAATGGCTCCTGACATTGGAATGAAACTGATAAAATGTATTTTCACTGCAAAAATTCAGTTCTTTTTTTACAGAGACACAAGCGCCCACTCTATGATTTGTATTTTATTTATTTCACAATGCGCATAACAGAACACCCACTCGATTACTTACTCACATCATCAGGCAGCGTCTGCCGCACAATTTACATAAATATATGTGACATGATGGCAACGTCCTATTTGTTGGAAATGATCTCTTGAGCTAGAAAGTTCGTAATGCAAATGACTACTAGTTTGTTTTCTCAACGGATTTTTTAAAGTGTCTCCCTCGAGTCTTCTTATCCTAAAGAAGCAGCAACTCACAAGCTGAATTCTCCGTGATCTCAATGTAATATTTATCATCAGCTAATTTTCTGACACACACAGGTGAGTGTTGAAAAGAGAAATTCACCAAACTACAATCTTAAAATATAGATTTATATAACTTTACGCTTTTAATCAATTGAAATCGTGTTTTAATTGATTTTCAATAATATAGCAAACCCCAGGGAAAAGAGAACGACAATAAGTTAAGACAAAATGTTTTATATAATATTTACATATGAGATACATATTTATTAAATGATATATTTTTTAAATATTAAGCTGTTAATACTGTACTGATTAACGCCAAAAAGTCGTATTGTCCAGTGTTATTTAGTATAATTGACACACGACGTTAATACTGAAATTAATAAATTATCTAACTATGTATCTCGCAGTTAAAGCTGTTTGGTTTGACGTTTTAGTGAAGGCGATAATGGAAATCATTTGCTCTTGACACCATATGCATACGTCAACTGATTCTCGTTTATAACCAGATCCATATTAGCCGCATCTTGAGTACGATATGGTAGATTGGAATAGTGTTTATTCGAATTTAATAAAAAAACGAACAATAAGCCCAACATTGAACACAGAATAACAGCATGTCGCTTGGCCTGTCAACATTATGAGAAAACAATTTAGCCTGAAATGGATTTCGAGAAAATTTGAGTTATTGCAATCGAACGCGAAAGTTGCAAAGTTTAAATATGTAGTTTGTGTAAGTAAATTTTCGTAGTCAGCCAGTCTATGATTCAGAATCATAGCCTGTCCTGAGAGAACCTTACAAACATGACTTCTTAGTTGGTCTCTCTAGTTATTGCCTTAAATAAAATAAATAAACATTTGGCGCAACAGGTTTGTAGGATTTTATTTTATGCAATTATATGCCTAGTCCGAATGACGGACTAAGAAGCTTTCTCAGGACAGTTATACTCTTGAATGTTTTAAATGCTCGCAAGAGGGTATTTTGTGGAAAAAACCTTAAGATGCCATTTTTGTTTTTCCGGGGAGTTATTGACTTCCCTGAGCTGCTGACGATGTCTACAGGGAGAAGGTGGAGGGTGGTATGAAAAACTGCAGTTGGAGAAGTTCTCACTGCACCTGCGATACACAGCACGCCGAAGGTTGAGTCTTTTCCAGAGTAACGACGTGAATGAGTATGTTTATGGATTGCTCGCGCAAAGCACAGGTTTAATCATAGGTATCTGTTGAATTGTCAAACAATTTCTTGCACTTTCACAAGTTCCAAGAAATTGTTGACATCTTCCAGCACTAGTTAATGCTAGATTTAACGAAAAGCAGCTGATATGTCTTATAACAATTTAAGCTCAACATAAACTCTCGACGTAAACAGTGTAGGGCTGTAGGCCATAGGCCTTTCCAAAAGGAGAACATAAGTATTCGAAAGAAAATCAACCATCATGCACTGACTGGTCTTTATTATTACACCACGTCTGTAATCCTATCTGTGATCAATGTTTCGTTCATTAACATTGATTTAATCCACAAGTAGCGTTTTTTTCAAGAAGTATTGCCTGCCAGAAATACATACAAATGTTCTCAGAAGTAGCGCATATCAAAATAAAAAGGAAATACCAGGACGGAAAACTATACAAAAATAGCTGTTGTACTCAAACAAATGATTGCAATTTGTGTTGGTGTTTTGTTTTATCTTGATTTGACTAAAGGCAGGTTCATTAAGACCAGACACCACATTAATTGCAAACTAACTTCCGATTTTGGCAAGAATTTTCAACTAAATACTGCCAAATTAAACACGCTCCAAGTACAAGTAATTATTCAGTAAAACTTGTTCCTACTTTCACAAGCAGTACACTCTGATGGTTTTATCGCTTTTTTGGAACATGGCACTGCACTCAGTTTGTGCCAAACATAAAAAAAGTTGTTTAACGTCCTTCCCTTTGGAATGTAGGAGAAAATATCTTGGGAGCGCCGCCACCACACTAAAGTATATACATACATACATCTGCTTTCGGTACGTAAGCACCCGGTGAAGTGTGGAAGTAATGAAAGTCTGAAGAGGGTCATAATTAGCAATATGGATGTGATACTCAATGTCATATCTGAGACGCTGGCGCACAACAAGACAACGTGAAATAAAAACGAATTAATGGATCCGATTTATTTTCGTTGGGTTGCTATGTGCATAGTTCTTGTATTTGTTATAATTAAAAGCAAAACAAAACAAACAATATTCAAATTTTATTTTTTGTTTTATTGCTCATTTTTAAATTTATTGCCTATAAACAAAAACTACTGTTGTTAAACTCTTTCCCAGGTAAGAGAGTAATGTTATACCTACTTGCTTCCGTCACGATTGGTAGAACAATATGATTTACTTATACATTTATTCAAATCAAAATAATAAGACGCGCATGTAGGTTAACTCCAAGTCGTTACGTCGACAGTAATTGTATACATCATCAATTGGTAAATGCTATTTGATTGAGAGTATAATTATCAGGGTGGATGTTTTTATTTAAAGTTGTTTTTAGAGATTCGTGCGCCATATTTAGGGCTGTGGAAGGTTTATGGAATCACACATAAATGTAAGAAAAGAGCCAAGTTATCTTATATAGAAAAAAAAAAAATTAGGGGTGTAACTAGTCATGCTGTTACTTTAAGGTTTAATGTTAAAGATCGCGATCTAGGAAGTGCTTCATAATTTTGATGATCATCATCTTAGTGAGTGAGTGAGTCAGTCAGTTACGGTTTTCGTGATTTTTGAAGCCCTGTATGTTAAGAATCACTAATGCTACAGAAATAGGATTTGATGAGGTTGACCTTTTTAAAGAGCTTGGTAAATGCTTCAAGCTCTGAAGTTAGAGGGCGTTCGAAAACAGCCTGAGTTTGTTCCGTTAAAAAGAGTTTTTTTCCCTTTCTAGAGAACTTTTCTGGGGCACTTCTGTGCCCTTTGATAAAAAGAGTAGAGTAGAAATAGCAAAAACAAACTGCGACATATTGAATAGAATTGGAGCTAAGACGGCCAGAATTGCGCTGTAAGTTGTTAGTGTTCTGATCTACTAAGTTATATCTATGTGTAAAAACACAAAACAGAACCATTTAACCATAGCATATCATAAGAATTCAGTGAAAAATATTGTGCAATTGACTGACAAGTTGAACAGAAAAAGCTTTTACGTACGGAAAATTAATAAATACGTTTTCTAGAAAATCTGAAAATCTATAGATCAATTGCTCTTTTTTACTAACTTTCTAATTCAAAAGCAATATTTATAACCGACGCCTAAGCGAGGAGTCTCAGGTTCAACCCCCCCGGAAAAAGAAATAAGTTTTTTGTCCGCTACCCCATCTCTCGCGAACAACTGAAAAGCAGTGTCTTTTTCCACCTATTATCTGTAGTCTTCTGACTCGATCAGTACTAAAAGTAGTAAACCTATAGCTGGTTTACGGATGCAGCGATTCCGGCTCGATTTTTCTTTGAGTCATTTTTAAACTTCTCTTCTTATGGCTGCTGAGAACTATGTTACAAACCAGTTTTTATTTGCATCTGTTGTATAGTGGCATTATGTTCTAACACAGTGGTTAGCAAACTTTTTCACCAAATGCCGTCTAGTATTTTTGAATAATACAGATAAGCTAGCATGCGTCTAGTACGCAGTTTTCATTGCAATAGCAGATTGTGTACGTTTGGTACTTTTACAGAAAAAAAGAGAAAGGAAGTGCTGAAATCTACTTTTAAATTGTGTTAATGTTTCCGCTTTATAGTCGTCCTGCTCCCCTAGAAGGCGTGTCTCACCGGTTGGGAACCACTGCTTAACGTATCTAATTTATTGATGCTGCGTTGATTCCCAACAGTTTGGCTTAGCTGTGTCCTATCAACTCAAGACTGCTCCAAATATTTTTTTTTACACTCTTGTTGATCAAAGGCCAACTTCTCTATAAAAATCATTTGCTAGCACAATACATAGTACACACTGCGCAAAAATCTTCTTAATTCTGAAAGATGAACTCTTATGTTACCTATCAGATTCCTACACATTTGCCAAAGTTGGACTTTTTTGCCAACGAGTTCGGTAAGTAGCAAAAACCGGAAGCCAGTCTATACCTTAATAATGTGCAGAGCATTCAGAAAACTACAAAATAAATAAAACACCGGCAGTCCTATTTTCTTCTAATGCGTTTCTTCAAGTCAAAAACTATTGTATTAGTTCTAGAAGCCCCTTTCAAAACTTGTTATTGTTGTTAAATATATTGTATTGTTTTGTAACCAACATTGCAACCACACTAATTTTAAATTATGTACGCATTCGTTTGACCCTCCTCCAGTGTTGCTTATTCCGTCTCAATTATAAAACAATTACCGCAAGCAACCCCTACAAAATATCGTCTAATAACCATAAACTTAATTGTGGACTACACACTGAGCAACGACCTCGCACCCGTGCGTCGCAGCAAACCCAAAAAGAGAAACGGAAATTCGCTCATGCTTAACGAAGATGTCACAATTTCGTACACACTCCTTAAAAATACTTAATGACACGCAAACTTATTGATTTTTTTGGATCGATTGTTTCACAATGAAAAAAAATATGTAGGTATATTTAAATAACCCACCACGTCTCTCATTTGCAGCTAAACAATGGCCGTAAACGTTTACTCCACAAATGTAACGACGGACAATTTGTCCAGACATGATATGTTATCCTGGGTCAACGATTGCCTACAAGCACAATTTTCAAAAATCGAAGAACTGTGTACAGGTAAACAAAACACGAATAATCTCCCATTTATAAATGTTTAAAAGCATTTTCTATTTTCAGGTGCCGCCTATTGTCAGTTCATGGATATGCTGTTTCCTGGGTCAGTGCCAATGAAACGTGTCAAGTTTCGTACAAATCTCGAACATGAATACATTCAGAATTTCAAAATACTGCAAGCTTCCTTCAAAAAGATGAGCGTTGACAAAGTAAGTATGCGTATACTAAGAAACAATTTCCTCGCCCTAAAGTTCCTTTCATCCCAATTAACCGATGTAAATTTTTATTTTAAAAGAGAGTTTGTAACAGAAACTGTTTGAAACAAGACCAAATAATGCACTTTTGCAATCTTTTTGTTCTCTCTTCGTGACTGTGTGTAGATAATACCGGTCGATAAATTGATTAAAGGACGATTCCAAGACAATTTTGAGTTTCTACAATGGTTTAAGAAATTCTTCGATGCCAATTATGATGGGCGCGAATATGAACCATTGATAGCAAGAGGCGGTATTAAACTAGGTCAAGGCACCTCAGGTTGTGGTGCCAGCATCGGTGGAGGTATGTGCGGCAGTAGTGATCTAATTGAAAAACGTCAGATACAACAGCCAAGCAGATCAACACCAAGGACTGGACATTCAACTAGTTAGTTAAAAAAACTAATCACAAATTATGTTAACAGCGTTGACATAATGTTGACAGAAGAACTTGTATCTTCTACTATCAGCTGAGCTCTCGTTTAATGTGTATAATAAGAGATCTGGAATGAAAAACGAGAGGAACTAGCGTGAAGCACGATTTTTTTTATAACCAATTAGATTGCAGCGTGTGTGTTGTCTACATAATTTGCATGATTTTCTAAATGTGATTCACCGTGTTGATCATTTAAATCTTTTCATAATTTTGATTGGAAAAGTTTTAACAATAAGAGAGATCAGCCATCGGCATTTTGGATTTCCATTCGAAAGTCATGAGTTCTGCGATTCATTTATCGTGTAGTTCTACTCACTCAGTCTTCCTACTATGTATTTATACTCTTTCAAATCCGTATGCACAGATTTTCACACACAAATGGTTGAAGAAACGAACTAATTAGCACAATGGTGAAGAGTTGCTTTAAGCCTTATTATTAACTGGTGGTATTGTCTATTGTATTTTTTTTTTTGTTTTAAAATTTACATTTGGATTTGGTTTAGTTGTTAGCAAATGGCTGAATAGATTATTGTATAAATTAAGATGGTATCCTTATCCACTAACAAAGGTTTGGTTAGTAGGTACTTATTTTAAATCAATCAAGCTGTAAGGACCAACATAAATGATACTAAAAGGAGGTCTATTCGCAGTACTAATAATCATTTTTCTAGGTTAAATTTTGTGAACTTACGAAGTTTATCTGTTGTGACCGTCAAAATATTTAAGTTGTAGGTTAATAAATGAGACATAGTTCGAACTTAATTATTCAACTAAAAATTATGAATACAAATTAATAACTAACACTGTATCCTGGCAGACATACTCAGTGATTGCTATTTTTAGTAAAAGCTGCAATAGAACAAGGAAAATAATTATTCATCGTTCATTTATTTATTCTGTGCAAATACTATGCTCTTGCCAACATCGGAAGAATAGGCGAATATTATTTAATGCTTTAAATAATGTCAATATTGCCCCTCAACACATGTATATAGACAAATTAAGATTACTTCATAAATAGACAGGGGTTTACAAACTACTGCCGGCTGTTATTGCTTTATTTAGAGCAAGTTACAACTGGGAATACATTCCAAACTCTGAACGGGATCTTTTTCCCTAAGAAGGGCAATAGGCCAAGTGAACTGCCTAAACCATCAGTCTAACACCTTCATCAGGGGCAAATCTGCTGAGGGTGCTCTTATTTATATCTTATTTTTGCTTATAAAATTGCAAATTGGATCAGAGCCATGTTCGAAAGTCGAGTAATAACCTCCTCCTCTGCAGGACTGGACTTCTGATTGGCCGGCACTTTATTGATTACTAAAACGTATCTTTAACAAAGGGATACATACGTTTACCACCAGAGTTAAAGAACTCTCTGCCACTAACCATGTGTTGGCCTTATGGAGGTCATTTGTCTTTTAGATCAATTCCATCCCCCTATGATACAATCGATCTTTTTTGGTCGCAGTATCAACCAATAGGACAAGGGAAACTTTAAACAAAGTTATATTATTTCATATGTTTTTGAATTGCTCACTCCTTTAGCTACTCATCAGTTTATTTTTTATTTATAGATTAACTTGTATCTACATATTCTTTAAATAAAGATTTATATTACTATCACCAAGCGCCGCTCAGCTTGCATAACAAAGAAAGCAAGTAGATTCGCAAAGTTATCTTTTTGTTTTATAGAAGTACCTACATATAAAGTATATTCTCAAATCATTGGCCTCTTTCATTTTCATTGCCGATATCACTTAATATTCTTAAGCGCGTCGATGGGATGTTTTTAATTTATTTTTAAGTGCTTTGTATTAAATGACCGGGAAATTATGCGCTTGACTGCCTCGTCACATGTTTATCATTTTTATTGCTGCATATCTGCTGCCTCTGTTGATGATTTGTGCAACGAAAGAAAGCAACGTCCAACCTCCTCTGCGTATTCTACATTTTGCCACGCTTTATGATTTAAATAAGGTAATGCTTACTAATAAATTTTCATAAAACGCACACGTTGTTTTCCAATATTGCTGTTTTAAATGAATATTTCATATACATATATGTATAATTTTTTGGCTTCAATCAATAAACCTCCGTACATCCTCAAGAAATTACATCGAGTTTCGCTTGACAGCAAATTCATAGTTTTTGTCGCCTATACTACCCGTCAATGCAATTTACTCAGGTAGCACTACAGTCCGCGATAAACTTGGGTTGGATTATTTCCAAAAGCGAGGCGGATCATATACCTCAATTTCGAGAGTTCACGCCGAGCGAATAACCATCGTGACACTAAATTTGTTTTCGGAAGTGCCAAGCCAGTTTGCTTGGTTTATTTGGTGGTTATCCGATTTCTAAAAAATGGGTTTCCAGAAGGAGTGGAAAAACTCAATTTGATAAGTGAATCAGGTTTGCGTTGTTAGCATCTGATTTTCATTTTCATTTGATCTGCAAAGGTTCCAGTACGTGTAATCTGACATGTCGAATTCTTCACCTGGTCGGTATAAAATATTTGATGAAAAAAATTACTATGCCAATAATCCCTGGTTCCTGGTTACTTTTATTTATGAAAGTCACACAAACGTCTTGTCAGAATAGCAATTAAAAAGTTTGGGTTCCAATCAATCGGATAGTGTGTGCCTTTGGTTTTGCGTTTTTGTTTTATAATATTCTTCAGTTTATCGAAAATTATCATTTGCGCGCTAGGAATTGTGACAAGTAGATTAATGCTCAAAATAAGACTTAAAGCGTATCTTCCGCTTATCATATTTATTGAAGTTGCAATGATTCCCACACAGCTTCACTATTGTCAAAAGTCCACCCATAAAATCGTTTCATTTCTTTACAACAAAAAAGTCATTCTCTCTTTTAAAACACAAATTTCATTTACAGTATTTTCTTTTTTATTTATTTTTATTTTTGTATGATTATTTCTTCAAATATAAGTGTACATTCATTTTTTTCACTATGGCTGGTGTTTGTTTTATTTTTTGTTTTGATTTTTTTTCTCTCTGTCTTAACTTTATAGATTATACCAATTGACAAACTAATTAAAGGTCGATTCCAAGATAATTTTGAATTCCTGCAATGGTTTAAGAAATTTTTCGATGCTAATTACGACGGCAGAGATTACGATGCACATGCTGCCAGAGACGGTGCGCCAATGGGCTTTGGCTCGGGAGCTGGAGCCAAAAGTTTACCCGGTGCTGGCTCAAATGCTGCACCTTCGTATAGAAAACCGGTTGCCACATCAACACTGGGAGCAAGTCGTCCTGCTGCTACTCGGCCGAGTATGTTTATATCAGAATTATTATTTCTATTGTATTTTTTGTTTATATTTATTTCTTGATCTTTTTGTTTGTTTTTTTTTTTTTTTTTTTTTTAAATCAAATTATTGCTTATTAGGATTATATTTTGCAGCAAATCATTTCAATGCTATAAATATTTTGGTAGTTTTGGAGAGGTTATTAATTATTGGAGTGCACATTTTATTAACACTAAGATAGAATTAACTCAATTTAAACAAAACACATCCTATTGAATTATGTATAACTTTTTAGTAAGCACAATTTTACAAAATATTTAGGAACAAATACGCACGAATGTTTCAATGACGACACAATGTGTGAATATACCCTTTTGAACAACATCCACATTTATATTGCCTTCATTATTTGATGTCATCACACAAGGACAAATTAGTATGCATAACTATGTACTTCCATAATTACTCTTATCGTCGATTAGGGCAGCTGAATTTGACTTGTGTCAAGCACATCATAGACGTATCGACTTTAGGAGTGTGTTCATTTGATGTTTTGGGGACTCCATGACAACTAGCCGTATCTCATTGAAAGTGCGCGTAATATTATTTTCCAAACACTTTAATGCTTGTTCGTTTGTTAACATGATCAAAATACATTAGATATCCCCAAAGTGAGAGTTGCAGGGCAAGGCGTTAAATCGCACGGTTTTTGGGGCCAATGGACCACATCACCAAATTCTTCATTGACTAAACCTATGGTTGCTCTCACCTTATATCCCATTGCGCTATTTTGTTGTAAGCAAATATAAGAAAAGATTTTAGTGCATTCGACATCCGATTATCCCAACACCCGAAAATCTTGCCAATTGACTTCAATTCTTGCACCATTTATCATATAATGACTTCCCATATGAAAAATAAGTACGCGAAGTATGTACATATGTATTTTGATTTTTATTTTTCGACTTATCGTTCGTCTTTGCATGGAAGGTAATGAAACCGCGGGAACCTCTCCAGCCACCTCCATCCATGATTATCTGCCTCCAGTTGCGCACGCCATGTTGGTTAAGTGAGTTTTCATTCGCCCTAGATAGGGCCCATGCTTCAGCGACATTTTGAATCACTTTTTTTTTTGCGAACAGAATAGCGATACTTGCCGCTACTGCCCTAGCACTATCTAATGAACCACTGACAGTGGTCGTCAATCGTCCTATGCGAGTGCACTTTTTAAACATTTTGTGACTCCAATGTTAGTATGTGAGTTTTGTACAATTCTTTCAAGTAAATATAAATTAAGCCATCGACATCAAAAGTACCCCTATCGACCTTTATGAACCAGCGAGTCTTGCAACCTCATCCTTCTCAAAAGGTGATCCCCACCAGAGAGCCAAGCAAAAGATTGAACTCTTCCTGATCTGATTCAGTAGCGGTTCAGTTCTATAAAAAAAGGTCCGTTCAATAACTCGTACACGTATTCGTATACATTTGCCCACCATTCGAATCAGTTTTATTGAACACAACAATATTAATACACAGTTTCATAGTACATAGTAACAATATATGTAGTTTTTATGATTGAATGTTAAAAAACAAAGTCAGCAACAAATTAAAAATATTAATAAAAAATTTGTAAAAAAGAAAGATCGTGCTTTACGTCGACTAACTAACCAAATTGGCAGACCGCTGTACACATAATTACAAAAATTTTACTTAATCTATATTACACTGATATTAAAATCTAATTAAATCTACCAAACAGTCTCCAAAGTTCCACCACGTGCTGTTGCACCGGTTAGCGCTCGGACATCATCAGTGTCAAACATTGGTGGCGCTGTAAAGAAGGCTGCCGAACCAGTGAGTCAAGCATCAAATCAACAAATTGAGGAGCTATCGAGTCAGGTACATCATCTATATTTTTTTAAAATATTCTTTTTTTTTTACAAATATTACTTATCCTTGATGCAGATAATGGACATGAGACTGAATCTGGAAGGCCTTGAAAAGGAAAGAGATTTCTACTTTAGCAAACTAAGAGATATTGAAATTTTGTAAGTAACTAAATTCGCGCTACAATCTTTTTTATTTTATTTACTTTTATTATCTGCATTTAGATGTCAAGACGCCGATGAAGGGGAGCCACATCCATTAGTCCAAAAGATCTTAGATATTTTGTATGCAACAGAGGTAATTATATAAATCATATACACATTAATTTACTGTGCTGCGCTTAAAGCTAATGCAAATTTAAAGGCCAACCAACTAAAACAAGTTTGCAATAGTTAAACGTGTATTTTATTAAATACATTTTCTCATTTTATCATTTCATTCGAAATTATGTGTGTTTTCTGAGAAACATAAATGCTATTCTGTTTGTTGTAGAAAATAAGAAAAACTAGCACTAGAACCTAGAGAGTAGTGTACGCACAAACAACAAACTAATGTGATCTATTTGTTATTATAGTATGCTCTCTAGGTAAATGTATCGTTTTGGTATTACTTTTAATCGAATTGTTTGCATTTGTTTTGAAGTTTCGTAAACTAGTTGGTCGTTATGTACCGACTTTAAGATCATCCAGAAGACGTCGTTAGTGTATGTATATAATGCTTTCCTTTTCTAATTATTGATGGTTCAACTAATTCTATAAATTCAAAATTCACCTTGAAAAGTTTGTATGTTCTAATACCACTGTATATTTGTTATAGTTTTAGTTTATTATTGCAATAATATAGTACATACTATAATACTACATAAAAAGATTTCTTGTAGGAAGAACCACTTTAAAATGCATAGTTACTAATATCTAATCTAGACAATGAACATAGTTTTAACGACTAATACCTATAAAAACCGCTGAATGACCGCCATTTGTGTGGCTATTTGGGGTAATCGGACAAGTTGTGGTCCGTATCTATGATGATTGCTAAAATTCTCAAATGCTTTCCACAAGTTTTCCAAATAATCGCATTTTTAAATGTCCTGCGGGTGCTATATCACGTTATTTTACTTTTCCGCCTAGTTGAGTATTTTACGAACTAGGGGTCTATAGCACAAAACTACAAGTCTTGTAGAATAGACTAATTTTAACAAATAACAATGGTTTCTGTAACACACAACTGCAAGTGAATTTAACAATTAATAATTGGGAAATAAGTCTCCGTACTTTTTTTTACCACAAAGTTACAAGTGTAGAAAATATTTATCCAACGATTAATATAAATTTCAACAAAAACTAACATGCAAATTAAAAATTCTTATGTCGTTCGTTACAAGTCAGATTTTATGTGGGTTTCAAATAGGAATTTTTCTTTATAAAATGTAAACTAAGTTACTATGGTCTCATTAAAGTACCAAATTTAAAAGTGCTTTAACTTTAGTTAATTTATATTCCTGACTATTATGTATTGTGTATTGAATGGAATTGATAAAGTTTAAACACTCGTATTTATTTCAAAATTGGCGAAAATATATTTGTCGAAAAGTGCCTCTCTTATAATCGTGTGGTTGATTATAAACAACATATTAACACATTTTTCTTGCGATCTAATATAATTCGCCTGCGCATCATCTATCAGTCACGGAAGAACTTATACAAAGAAGGAAAATTTGCATATTTAACAGGTGTAGCACCTGTAGAAATGTTAAATTGTTGTTCCGTGTTTCAGGTCCCCAGAAAGTGCAGAAGTTTGCAAAAAGTTTTCAAAAGAAAAACCTTTATTTTATATGATACATTCCTTACATTTAGTCATGGAATATAGCATAATCCAAACATCTCTCAACTATGGGCTAACTAACAGCTTATGAAACGACGACTGTGGTTATGTGCGTTAAGAGTTTGTGGATAATAACCCCTGAGTTGGTGTCGAATCAAGCAATTTTGGTAATAAACTGGCTTCACTATATTTTGTACGTTGAAATTTAGGCGGTATAAGCGATTATTTCACGTGCGGTTGCATTTTTATGTTGAAACCAAATAATATTTTCTTATTAATTCATTAATATTCTCCAATTTCATTTTGTACGTTGAAAATTAGTTATCATTGTTTAATAGGACCGACACCACTCTCTATTTACCGCAAGTACCTCATTTTAACCGTTTTGAAGGGTCAATTTTGAGACAAAAAGTCATTCTGTTATCAGGAGGACTGAACTTGGTGTCAAAGTTGTCGCTCTTTAATTATGTAGGTATTTGTACCAACTCTTACCTAAGATCATAATGAAAGAGAGAATAATATTAATTTGAAATATGGTCAATGGTATTTTCTTTTCGAACTTTAGAAAAGTACGCCCGATCTATTGTAACATTGGATATGCTACTTAAATGCTTACTTATCGGGAGTCTCTACTGAGACACTACAGCTTCTGCGATTTGTCTTTCGAAGAAGGCCAAAATCAGCTCAACCTTTCTGCTAATCGTTTACAACTAGTAATAATACAAACGCTGACATTCTGGTGATATCCTATCTACTTCCAATTTCAGTCGATTACCGTCTGCCCTTTAACATTTGCGTATCCCCCATCACTTGTTGGAGACTACTATTTTCGCTTATAAGGGAAGACAATTATAGTCGTGTACTTTATTCACCGTAACTAAAGTCTCCGTAACTAAAGTCACCGTAACTAAAGTACTAATGCATAGGGAGTTTGCATTTAAAGAAAAGTGGGGCCCTGAACATGATCGAAGATGCCCGAAAATGAAACAGTTCAATTTATGGGCATAAGATGAACATTATATATTATAGAAGTTGCACTTCACCTCTGAAAATTTATATCCACGCATGTGCTACGTCTAAGTATCGTTATTTAAATAATTGTAAAAACGGTCATTTAAATTGCATGTGGGCATCATTTCTCGCAACATAACTAATGGAAGCCGTTTATTGATGCACTTATTTAGCGGTTAAATTTTACGAATTGACAATGGCGAAATTTTTAATCCATTGTGACCTACACAAAATATTTAATGTATGGTTAAAAATTGGTATTAGTAAGGCCCATTGAGAAAGCGATTATTTTTAGTATTCTTTAAAAGATATTCAGGGTTATTGTTTTTTTTTTCTTTTCCGTAGAAGTCTACTAAAAAAAAGCATGTCCCTTTCCGAATTCTCTCAAATTTCATTAATTTCTTTTTTATTGTTGTTGGTTGATCTATTTCTATTTAAATTTGAGGCACACAAAATTCACAACCCAACTGTCTTTCAATTTCTAAAAAACATTTTCAAATAACATACACATTTTATAAATCCCGCTATAAAAGGGACTGCTTTTCGAATGTTAGATATTTTTAAAAAGTAGTTCCAATTTTTCGCACTTTTTCATAGAATGGGGGAGATGCCACACTGACTGTTGAATCTAATTTAAATCTGATGTCTATATAAGAAGCCTCCCGTGGAAGAGACCACACACTGAAACACTACTGATCTGCTTTTGACGTATTAGTTTGACGTCAGCGAATATTTATCACATGATATTTTATTTGAATAATTTTAATTTTAATTAAAAAATTTGATTTACATTTAATTGAATGCATTTTTATTTACCTAATCAACAATAACGTAACGGTCAACGGAGTGGTTGAGAGAAAGAGAGAAGAAAAAGGAATAACATGATGTAGGTAGATATTTGGATTAATCTTATTTTATTGCTTGCTTTTTATTTTTGGTGGATAGTAAAAGGTGGTTTTCAGTGCGGAGATTATGTATTTTTTTTTATAGGTGGTGCATGGGGATTAATATAAGTGTACATAATTATTTTAAACTAACTGAAGAGTCTTCCGCTTTTAATTTTGTCTGCAATAAGACCTTAAACGGGTTGCAAACAGTTGCTTTCATAAGGTCATCTGAGGAATAAAAGTTCTCGAAATGAGCATATTGCAATAAGAACCATTTATTAAAATGCAAAATAATGTATATGAGATTTTTTTTTTTAATGTTTGGCTTGATCTATGACACATTTTCTTTCATTATTCAGAATAGAAAATTGGCAACATTAAATACAAATAGTGAAGGAAGTCACTATGTATGTAGTTCTGATTCCATTATAGAAATAATATATTATGTATAATCTAAATTTTTCGCCTAAAGTTAGACAGAAAATTGTAAATGTAAACAAACCCGAAGTGATTGTCATATCCAAAATGTTCTACATGAAAGTGAAATCCTTTTTAAACAAATAAAAAGTTTCTCGGGGATCATGTGCGATGCAAGTAGCAATATTGAGATTTTTCAATTCAGGTTTCTAAACTCGGCATAAAATTGAAGCTCCGTTCCATTCGTCCAAAAAATAAAGTCACACAATCGAATGGTTATTGGGCTAGACCTGTATTTTATATTTGCTTTTTTGATATTGGCCTAGTTGATCTTACGAGGTTTTTCAGTAGTAGCATGCCATGCTGTAAGGATGTGTGATAGGCATGGTGCATGGATATGGAGATGTGCAACATAGCACAATCAGAGACAGTCTTCTTGTAATATGTAGTATATATTTACAAATGAACGTACAAGTCCAAACTGAACAATTTAAATAATCTCATAATTTATTTTCTTTTGCGACTTTAAAAAAGTGTACATAATATTAGATTATATCCTATATAAAAATAACATATCTAGCTTCATAAATAAATATTGAAAGCATGTCATACATATTATAATCCTTTAAAAATATAACAAAAAAAGTTGAAACGTCAAATTATGAACTGATGTAATGCTGTCCTTTAAGTTGCACTGCATTATTTGTGTAGCTCGCTTTTTATTCAGTATATAACAGAAGGTACACGTTTTATTTATGTCTTACAGCACAGCCATTTCCACATTATAACATTACTATTATAAGGATCCTTACATAATTTAGCTGCTGCATTTGTCTTTAAATGTTCAATGAAAATATGATAAAATTCAATTAGAACAACCCTACCAGAAATACAGCCAGCCTTTTAATTTTTTTTGTTTAGCACTAATTTAATTTTCAGAAATATTTTCCTTGTTGACAGAAATTAACATTTTTATAAGTTTTTGTGACTTAAGAAATACGTGTCAAGTCAATAGCTTTAAATAAGTTTTCACGCATATATCTTAAGATAACACTCGGAACTCTAACTGATTGAATGTAGAGAAATATTTATGTGTTTACAATTTGGCTTTAAACAACTTTAATTTGGAAATGACTTTTAGAAAATTAATCATTTATTTAACATAATTGACACGCGGTTTCTCATCTGCGACGAAATCAGTCCTAATAAACTGAAGAAGGTAACACAAATGATTGAATCATTGTAGCCGCTGTATCATAAACAAACAAAAAGCTACAGAAAAAAACTATTACATGTCGTCACTTCATAATTTGTGTCAAAATTAAAAGTGTCAGGTACATATACGACTTTTTATACGTACGATAACACTTTAAAAATGTTGGCAAAATGTGGCATACATTACATGCTTCGTTTCCATAGGAGACGAGAAGGAGAGCATCATAGAGAGGGCAAAACATTTCCTCCATAAAATTACCTGGGTGCCAATCACGTATGACGATTATCCTCGTTAAATTTTAAAGACGAACTATTACTTTCGATTATTATTATTGTCAGATGTTAAGTATACATTGGGTTTGGCTTTTCACAACCCTTCGTTTGTGTGAGTAGAACGGCTGAATAGATAAGCTTGTCCAGGACAGGACAGTTATACTCTCGGGTATTTGTCAGACGTTCCACGAATCCTTCCACGTTATCCTCATTCAACTTATCATCGTCATCACCTCCCGTCTTGCTAAAAAAGACCCTACCTCTAACACGGTCTAACACTATATTCCAAAAGCACAGGAACACTAACTCAAATTAGGTTAGGTTAGGTTAGGTTAGTGGGTTGGCAAGACAGAAAAAACCTGTTCGTGTCACACTTAGATCAATGTAGATCCGTTTTGATGCCCTATGGGTTTGTGACTCTCACACACTGGAAACCTATGTTTTTCAAATTACATAAATTGATCCAATTCCCACGTGCTCTGTTGTTTTTTTTTCTTTTTCAATAGGCGTGTTTGAACATCAATCTCAGCAAAAAAGTCGAGTTTTATCAGCATGCAATTACACCATTTACATAATAAAATACAAAAATAAATAGTTGGTGCAACAGGCGTGTAGACACCTAGCCTAGCTTCTTACAACCATTCGTTTGTGTGAGTTTTTATTTTTGGGACGAATGGAAGGGACCTACAATTTTATGATATTATACTAGCGTAAAGTTCAGCTGCTGCCAAATTCCAAAGTTAGGCAAAGCACATGAAACAAATTAATATCGTCGTACAACACGCAAGTTTTGTTGCTGGCACATGTGGTACAGCGTACACATATCCTAGACGTGCTGCAAACATGTGTTGCGTCGTGTGCGGACTGCCATTGAAGTACATTGGCGATGATAAAAAAAAAATTTTAATTTCGGTCGCAAATATCGTGACCTGTGGTTTTTTCTCCCTCTTTTAATTTTAAGTTTTAATGAAAAAATAATTAAAATTAACAGAACACAGAATTGCATTGCATATGAATATGCTAAATGTACACATAAATATGTAAATGAAACCAAAGAAAGCGTTGCATATTTATAGGCTAACTTGTTCATTTAAATTTGTTGTTTTGATGGCGAGAAAATTGGATTTTCTTGAACTAGGAGACGCATGCTTTTTTTGTACATACATATGCATATCTTCAAACTCCCTTCTTCGAGATCGACTGGGACTGGGACCAATTGCTGGCCTGTGATAGGTGAACGCACAATGGAGGGTTACTTGCGCCAGTTGTGCTTAAGTGTTTTATTGACCTATTATTCACCGCATTATCATGTGCTTTATGCTAAAAGGCTTTTAAATTTAATTTGTAAGAACATTTCACCATTGTGCGTAAAATTTAAACTGGGCAATACAAATTATTATTAGTAACGCACAATTGCAGTGCCTTAAATGGCTAGACATTTGTTTTATGAGGATTTTGTAAATAGCACCCATTTACAAAATCAAAACAGAAATATGTTTACATTTTTTTCTTCTTCAAATGTGTGCGTATGTCTTTCATTCTAATCTAATACACACCTTTTTTTACCTTCTAACAAGGCTTGCCAACACAAGTTATTTAACTTAAAAAAAAATTATTTTAACATCTTAACAATTTATAACCGCCGTACCTGGGCGAAAATTGCAATCGTTAGTATGTTTCCAGCACAATCAAGTGTACGAGCTACTTTAAATAAGAAACTCTCTCATTTGTTGGATACTGAAGACATACTAGTATTAATAAAATAATCAAAGACATATAGATGCCTGTAAAATCAAAATTTGTTGTATTTTCGCAGGATGGATTTGCTCCACCAGATGAAGTACCACCCGAGGATGAAGAATACTAAGCAAATAAATAAAAAATAAAATAATAAAAACAAAATCCAATTTTAAACACCCCTGCACAGAAACATGACACAACAAATTGAAGGAATGTTACCATACAAAAGAAAGAAATAAATAAAACAAAAAAAGATCTGAAAATAAGAAACCAACAAAGACAGATAAAAAAAATATGTTCATAAAAAAAGATAACGAAATAGAAATCCAATAGAAAACTACTACCATTATAATGAATATAAAGAAAAACAAAATTTAACATAGAAAGATCTTCCTCTCCTGTTTCTCCAGCAGTAGCAGCAGCAACGACAGTGTAAAGCAATAGCAGTCAGCTTTTAAATAAAATATCTACAAAAACACCATCATCACACTATCGCAATAACATACAACAACATTCACACTATATACAATTATTGATTTATGTAAAAAGAAAATCAACATTAAATGGTTTTGTTTGTCTTGTTTCTTTGTTAACTAAACTAAAAAAAAAAGAAAAGAAAAATCTATTGAATTCTATCAATAATTTCAATTTGTTTAAAGTTCCACTTAGTGAACAAGAACCTTATCAATATAATGTTTATATTTATGCTATTGATGCTTATTGTATAGAAACCTACCCTACCCTATAGAGATTTATATTTTCACCATTATTAAGTTTCACCATCTTTTCATCTGGCGGTTTTTGTTTTTGTATTGCAACGAATTTAAACTAATCGCGTAAAAAGAAGTAATGTTCGTTTTACTTGAGATTATTATTTTTGTCCTTGTTAACACATCCCCTCACAAGTGAGCATTATCATAAAAATATAAATTTAATTATTATTATCTGCAAAATTATTTAATTCATCAAAAAAATATAATGTAATATTTGTTTATTGTTTTTGTGTTTCACAAGGTTTTTTTTGCGATATTGTGTAGTACATAATGCTTTTTGTCTTCTCTGCAATTTTGTTTTTAGTCAAGTTGAAAAAAAAAATCAACCCAGGTATTAGAAATAAAGAGATTAATTAAAAAAAACAGTAACAAATCCTCATTTGAATTATACCTACTATTTTTATATTTATGATAATTAAAATGCTATTATCTAAGAAATATTTTTGTTTATAGTTTTGGTCGTTCACCATACATTTATATAAAGCTTTTTTTTTGTGAAAATCAAACTAAAACACTGGAAAAAAAATCAAAAACAGAATAAAGTGCATTTCCTTTATTTTAAATGTTTGTCTTATTGTTTTATTTTTTGTTGTAATTTGTATGCTTGTACAATTTTTGTTTTGTGTTGTGTACAGTTATATACTTATAGGTAATGTCCTAGCCCTTTGTACGATTATTACCGACATGAGTGTGTACATATTCTGATTACCCGAATTTAGTCACAAAAAATCCTTTGATATGATATACGAGTAGGGTGGTTTCGGCATAGTATTAAAAAAATCCTTTTTGTGGGACTGTGTGGTAGTAATAAATTATGTTAAGTCTCCTTGTTAAATGATACGAGCTCACTTTTCATATTTTGTATTATTGTCACTTACACTATTATGTACATGTACATTGTACTACATCTTAACAACCAATTTTAACATTCATTCCCTATTCCCGTTGGCGTTTGTCGTAAACTCCTAATTTTCCATTTTGGTTTTAAGCCAGTGTTTGCAACTTTTATGAGACAAACAATATGAAATGTGAACACATAGAAAAAGAAGCAAAATCGTTAAGAAAAGTTCGAAAACAAAAACTGAATGTCGTTTTTACAACGACACGACACATGAGTCGTATACTACAAACGCCAACGGCAATAAGGGTGAATAGACTGCTAAGATTAGCCAGATTGAATCATAGCGAGCACTAATAATAATCCTTCTTTTTAACTACAACTTTATGCCGAGTCCGAACGGCTGAATTGAGAAGCTTTTTTCAGGACAGTTATATTCTCGGATGAGCCCATAGAGTAAGTAAACGCTAAAAACTTTCGATGTGATTCAAACATCTCATCTACGGATTTCTTTGTTGATCGCATCCACCATTAGTTTTGATTTACAGATATAGGACCTTATTGTGATTGTCGATCAGTGATCGTCACGACAATTGTCTATCAATCGCAATCGACAAACACATTTTTCTATCGATCGACAGTTGTCGATCAACGATCAACTATCGACACTCACAATAGGGACCATAGTTACAAAGAGGTAGTGCCTAGTCGGCCGACATGGGCGGCTTCATAGATCTCTGGAATGTCCCTATGACATATACGGCCATAGCGAGATATCCGTCGGAACGAAAATTTCTCCGATTTCGTACGAATCGGAGGATTTTTGCTTTGAGGTATACGTCGGAACAGCTTTTCGGAACTTTGTTCCGACAAATATGTAACGCACACTGGCGTTTTGCCAGAATTTTCTTCCAATATGCTCCGACAGGGTTTGGTTGCGGAATTTGTCTACGATTTGCAGTGAAGTGTTGATAAATGAAAGCAATAAAGAAAAAAACATTTTAGCAAATAATTGGTGGTATTTGTTGCTTTAATTTGTGTTTCCAGGGCAAAAACAAACGAAACAAGTAAAAGTGTTATCATCGGCATGGCCGATGCTTTGATACCCTCCACTGTATGTACGGTACAGGTACACGCATATTTAATTATGTCTAATATTGGTTTTGTATGGGAGGTACCAGAACTACTTGACCGACATAGACAATTTTTAATACCAACCTGACAACGGTAAAAATAGGTCCTCTCACAAACAGGTCCTGGACAGACAGACGGACAGACAGACAGACAGACGGACATGGCTCAATCGATTCAGAATGCGATCCTGATTCAGAATATATATACTTTATAGGGTCTCCGGTGACTCCTTCTTGTAATGACAAAGTGAATATACCTTCCTGTGGAGGGTATAAAAATAAGCACTTAATAGGAAAACCCCGATGTAGCACGAAACAACATCATGTCAAATCAATGCGTTGTCGCATTTTAATTATTCTTTCCGAAGTCGGATGCCTCGAATGTAATTTGAGTCTCCGACGGAATATGCGTTGCGGACAATTCTCCGTTCCGACGGATCGCTAGGGCCGATAATATAGCATAAATTAACAGTGTTTTCGGAAACGTAGAAATGGAGTCATTTGCACAAGCAAAAAGACTAGACGCTAGACTATTGATGATGTTTTCGAAATTGCCTTTTCTTATACATATTCTGCAAAAGCTTGTTGCAGATGAGGTTTAGGGAAAGGCTCTATATTAAAATTGCTCCGCCATCTCTATACGAGATGAGCGGCAATCTAATGCAACGAGATTGAATGACAACAAAATAACCATTTCTTAGGAGACTCCTCCACTGACGTCATCAACGGTTTTTAACCCTTCCTTAAGTATGTAGAGATGAAGATGAGATTAGGGTCCTAGCGCAATCATTTGGCAACTCCTCTCTCGAGGGTAAGACGTCTGGAAGCTAGAAACGAAGTCTTAACATTCGGACGCTGTAGTGGCAAGTAGGTGAAAAGATGAATGATGGTGGAGTAGCTAGTATGATAATTTCACCATCGAGAGAGGTTGAATACTGCACAGTGAGTCGCTGTAAATCATTTATTCGAAATCAATTCTAGTCTTGAAAGATGTTAAAACGATTGAATTAATTTTATTATATGGCTGCTAGTATATAACAGTAAGTATGTTTGGATGGATGGATTAGCCTCCAAGCTGCTATCCAAGGCTTGTCCCACTAATCCCTTAATAGGCAGGACATACAATACCAACGTAATAAGACATGATTACTAGATATCATGTTATCCTAATATGGTTCTTCTTGCTAAATGTTACCACTTCATTATTCACAAATGTACCAAATCGTATTTATTTTGCTTGGTTAAATAATATAGACACAACACTCATTTAAAGTCTGCCAGTTAAATAAGTTTTAATTTTTTTGAAAACAGTTCTATAAATCTCTAAAGGAACCAGTTTTAATTTTACAATGCACTTAAATAAGTCGATTTCATTGTACCTATAGTCGTCCAAAATGTGGAACCAAATCGTACTGATTTTTATATAGAAATCGCTTAAGAATGTATTCATGTAGGTCTATGTAACAAAAATGTCGTCTCTTCATTGCCATTTTATGTAGTAGGTACAGTCTATCGTATGTTTCATTGTGTTTTATAGTTTTATTCGTTTTTATTTTTAACATTACATAAATATAAAACGCTACAAATAAAGCAACACAACTTTCTTACTTATTCTTTTAGATATAACAAGGATTTTTTAACTTATCATCATTGGATATAATTAAACCCCATTGTATTATAACTAAGCTAGATTTAGACTTTGGGTAAACATCTACAGCCTTATTTATAAACTTTATAATGAGATTTTTGCGTTTAGAGCTATAATAGAGAGTGTATGAAATTTATAAATAAGGCTGCTAATAAGTATTAGCATTAAGTTGTAACAAATAATTTATAATTATTGTATGCTTAGCACATATTCTTCTTCTGTCAACTCGCATCGCCCCCGTAAATTGCATATCGTTCCTTAGGAAGGTTGCATATACACTTTCTGTATGCATATGGATAAGATTCCTCTAGATGTTAGCACTTTGCTCTTTCGCGAGTTATCACAGTCGATTCGTATACCTGGATTCGCCAGGTCGTCAACCATTTCACGAACCAATGTGTTGCATAGGATTTATAGATGAATTCGACAACACGAGCTAACGAAATGCAATTCCCATGGTTTGCTGTTTAATCTCTCAAATTTATGAGTCTGCAATTGGCTGTTTATTGCAATTTAGTAATTTTTGGCAAACAAAATAGATGCAAAAAGGAGAAGAACACCTTTTTAATTTCTTCAAATGAAGCAATCATTCATAAGATGGTAATTATAAATTTGTATTTTGCATTTTCTCCACCAAAGAAAGCTGCAAGCTTTGAAAAATTCTGTTTTAAATCAGAACTTTTTTGGTTATTTTCTATAAATTGTGATATGAAGTTAAATATGTATAATTTATGGCCACATTATGTGTGACTCTAACTTTTCGTTCTGAGCAAACCGATAGAGCAATTTGACGCTCATTCATTCAGTTGTCCTTTTCAGAACACATTTTAAAAGAAACACGTACACGATAACTACCGATGTCCACAAGAAGTGCTTTATTTTTTTAAAGAGTGTTTATTAATAGAAAACTATCAGCATTTATCTTTAATAATACTATCGCTTTTGTTTTTTTTAACATAACGTCGAAAGAAAAGAATCTTTATATTCGAAGAATTTAGAAGAAGTATTATTTTTAACTATAAAAATATTCATAATGTATTTTGTATATATGAAAAAAAAAAAAATTATTATTCCTGGAATAAAAAAATTAAACTAACAATATCAATAACATAGTTTATAGGTGCGAGATTTTTTTTTCGGAGCGTAGAAAAATAAGTACATGTAAAATGCTATAAACAGATTTATAATATTAAACCTAATGTATTATTATTGTCAAATAAAAAAAAACATTTATTGTATACACATGTAACTAAAGAGATGATAAACGAATAAAAGAAATATTTATTGTTGCTTAGATTATCTTAATTACATTTCGTGTCGCAGAAGTAGGGAAGGAATGTCGTAGGTACATCAGGAATGTATAGTCCTGAAAACATATGTGGAATAGAAAGGAAGAGTGTCAACACTTTTCGCTAAGCTACTAGCAGTTGGAGTTGCATATTACAGAGGTTATGCACATTAATGCTCCTGCCTGGAGCATCTTCAATGTGTTACTTCAGATAGAAAGTGTGGTATAGGGAGACCTAACCTAAAGTGGCGCATCCAGTTGGAAGGAAAACATTTGAAGGTATACAATTAGGGGTATCGTGAATAAATTCCGGTGGAATTTTTTCCCTTATCAGCAATGTAAATCAAATTGCTGAATGGGAAACATTCCGGGGGAAATATTATTCGCGATAGGGCTGAATGAATTTATACAGCGCCCAATCTGTGATCAAATTGAAAGCTGTACTGATCTAATTGTGTAATTAATGAAACCAATTCTGTTGTTATACAAAAATGCACGATTACAAATTTACTTTGTTTATTATTTTCTAAACTTGAAACTAAAGTTTCGTAACAGGCTTGTGGTATTTAATATACTTAACTTTCGATAGTTGCTTTGCAAGGCTTATTTGACAGCTGATTGAATGTGAGGTTGCTTGTGAGTGCCATCGCAGAATGGTCTGTGTTTCGTTTGCTTACAATTGCATAGCCAGTAGTCTCCCGTTTTTTCTACCTTGAAACGAATTGGCCTAAAAATAATATATTTAATGAACAATCAATTAAGGTGCGTTTGTAGGTTGAATTTCCAATTGCAACTTACCTAAGTTTAATTTTTAAATAAACATTTTTGTGCGTTCCATCACATATTGGCTGGCTCTTGGATTTCCCACACAAACACCAACTATATACTTTATCTGTGAATGAAAACCAAAGTCTGAATTATGTAAATACTGCCGGCAGAAGTTTAATCACTGTAGTTGTCCACAGATGCAATGAATTCTTGAACGATTATATTATATCTGCTTACCTTTTTCTAGGGTAATTTTAAATGCCTTTTTGTCAAAAATCGCACCATTTTCTTGTTGATGAATCGCTGTTTGAGTATCCTCCAATAAGTTCTTCGGGATTCCCTTAGAGCACAGGAATCTTTGCTGGAGAGAAAAATCACGTTGTTCAATAGAAAATTGGAGTATTGGTTTATTTAATTGTTCCTACAGCTAATGCAAATGAAGGTCGTGTTGTTCTTAGTAACAAGGACATATTTATTATTTCAATTATTATATTAAATCGAGATTTGGTAGGAGAAAAACGAATAAGATGTTGAAGGAAATTAGTTACACATGTCCAAGTCCAGTAAATGAAAATGACATCTGAGCGAATGACAGCTTCACACATTTGTAAGGTTTTATTATATCGATGTGGTTTGTGTATAAACTGTAAGCATAGTAAGTACATAGGTACTTCTGAAAATTAAAGCTCCTATATTGACATTTGTAAGGTTTTAAATTAGTACTGTTCTGAACCTTATTTCAACTAGCTAGTTTAGACATTAAATCGACGTCGGGATAAATGTTTCAAGTGGTAGATGGCGCCATGAGTTGGGCAGTTAGAGAATGATTGCATATTTTTAGGAAATATATAAGCGAACAACTGTTGTATTTTTGATTTTTTTAATAAACCTCAATTAAAAAAACAGGCCAAATACAAGTTTCTTTTTAAAAATGCAATAATATGAACAAAATTAAATTTTACCCGTGCTTTATTATAAGCAAACATTCCATTAATTATGGAACACAACGTCGGCTGGCTTGGCAGTACATTCTGTACTTTGCTGTTATTTGAAAAAAATAAAAATAAATGAATGTACTCATGTTGGTACGGAAATGTTCGAAATTGACAAGTCTGAATTTAACCCTGTGTTTCTTTCCGAGCGAAATAGATTCTTAGGTTAGATTGAGAAAAGAAGGGTAGATTACAAAAAAATCTCTTCTCTTTTCTAGTCACAATCGACCTGTCCTGTCCGACCCCTGGCTTAGACAACAAAATATACTTGGATATGAAAATTTCCAAACATTTCAAATTGATTCTTTGTGATTAATTGTGCTCCGGCAAATTTCCTGTGTTTCGGTTTGTGTGCGTTGAAATAAAAAAAACGTTTCAATGTTAGTATATGAAACAAAAAAGATTTGTATATTTTCACCTAAATGGTACATATTTTGGCTAATGACAGTTTTTCGCATTTGTATGGTTTTGTTAAATTAGCACAATTTGTTCTGCCGATGTGGTTTGTACATAAACTGTAAATCTTAGTAAATAGGTCCAAAACTAGATGTCGCACAAAACGATTAGCAGACGCGAATTTGGTTTGTACATAATCTGACGGTTCGCATTTGTAGGGTTTATCGCAAATTAGTATAGATTGTGTCCAATGCTAAGGTAATATATTGAAATGCTAGATGGCGCTACGGTTAACACATTTAGATGTTATGATTGCATATTCTTGGGAGTTTATTTTTGTATTCTGTAATTTTGTAGTCATCATTTTTGCAAAATCTTTATTCGATTTTGCTTCAATTGTACTAGAAATCGCTCTAAAGTGTTTTTGTAGTTTCATTAAGATTTTGGTAGCTTGTCAACGTTCCTACACAAACGCGGAAGAGACAATAAGGCAGATAAAAAAAAAAGCTCCTGGATCACACAAATCAAACAAAGGCCTACAGGCTCTTTTTGAGATCGAAACGGCGACCCACAGGCGGCGGACCAGTAGGGATGTAATAAAGTGGTAGGATTATAATATTTCCTATAACTCACAATCTTGCCGAACAAAAAGGAAGAAGAAGAAAAAGAAGAAGACGTAAAGCATTGGTAGCTCAAAAATGAAAGTCGAAAAAGAAGTTAATTTCGTTGCTAATTAAAATACTCGGGTTTATGTATTATACGAATATTCAATAAAATAAAGTGGTACAAACTGGGTGTATTTGATATTTGTATTGACTTTGGCTTTGTATTGACTTTGGCTTTGTATTGACTTTGGCTTGACTGCGGTTAATAGCAGTGTCATTAATTAGAAAGGTGCCAATATGCATTCAACATTTTCATAAACTTTCTTGTACTTTATTTTACTTTATTAAAAAGATTTATGATATCTTTCATCTTCTTCATTAACCGATACACTTCACATTCAGTGCATTTCAATAATCACCAGATAAATAAACAATCAATTAGCTAATGACTTCCTCTTTAAATTGTTGCAATATCTACATGTACATAAACGTCCAACGTTTATTTGATAAAATGTTGGGAGACTTAAAGCGCTAAGTGTATGAGGTGAAATATTCCACATACGACACCCTCCTCCCTTTACCACATAGTATGCACTATACGCAACCATTTGGTGCTCAAACGCCCTCGCTATTTATTTTCCTTGGGAATTCTGCAAACTAAATGAACTGTGTACACATTGAAGGCCAACAGAAAGTTAAAACAAAAACAAAATATGAAAATAAATAAATAATGCAATAATTAATTCAGTGCACTGACATATCATGCAATTATTAATTATAAAATTAAAATGTTTGCAAATTAAAATTTGTATCTGCTGCCGCTGGCTTTTTCAATGAATTTTAAAAATTACTATTATAATATAATATTTAATGTGTGGATTAAAAAAATAAACAATTTATTGTAGAAAAATAATAGCAACACAAAGTTATTACGCAATAATTAAAATGTTAAGTTCCTGCAATGTGTTGTTGAAACTAGGTTTGTACTTGCAACTATGATCATAACTGTAGTCTAGGGGCTGGGCGTTGTATGAAGAGGCCAGACGCTGCCTGACTCAGTTTTATAACTATCTACTTCATTCACATCAATTGTGGTTAGTTTACATCCAAGTAGTAGCCCCCGCTGGTAAACTCTTTTGCGGAGCGTGGGACCGTTTCACGAAAACCTTATAATCGAGATCCTTCAGTTAGGACAAAGGAAACGATTGCTGCTGCCATAAAAAGCAACCCTGGAGTCTCGACCCGGAACTTATCTGCGCAAATGGGAATTGGCAGACAAACACTGCAGACCGAAACTATACTGTAGGGCCGAGTTTCCCAAAGTGTGCTCCGCGGAGCACTTGGTGCTCCACCACGAATATCCAAGTGCTCCGCGGAAAGATGCGAACAAATATGAAAATTCCGTCAGGATAGTTAATTTTGTACTTCTACAACTTTGTCATTTTGTTCACAGCAATTGAGTTTGTGTATTGATTACCTACCTACACAATACAAAAATGGGTAAAGATAAATCGTGTACTCGAGTACTATAGAAATGAATCAATGGCGTTGATAGCAAAAAGATTTTGGTTGATTTGTGTTCTACGAAGCTTGTTTTAGGCGCAATTCAAGTTTCTAAGCAAAGAGAAGAAAGGGAGATTGGATGCAAAACTTCTCTAAAGGAAGACACTTAGATTTTCTGTACAAGTAAAGCCAGCCAATTTCGATATCCATAAAAGTTAGGGAGACTGTTGAACCTAAAATCTATTAAGTAGTCTCGCCCAGGACCTTAAGTCGCCGTTTAGTAGAACAACATCTTTGTGGATGCAGATTCCAGAAAAAACCTCATATGTAACTTCCAAAAATAATTGCAATTTTGGAAATTGTATATTTATTTTAATTTATTTGGATCCGATAGAAAAATTTATGTAAGGCGTTCTTCAACAAAGAATTGCAGCCAAAGCACACGCTTCAGACCATAAAGCATGAAGGAGAGAAAGTAATGGTCTGCGGTGCTTAGTTTGGTGTTGGTCCATTAGATCTTATAAGGGTCAACCCTTTATCAACACGCTCGTAAGAGCATATTAGATAAAACCCTTTTTTTCCATACATGCCATACATGATTTCCAACACGACAACGATCCTTAGAATACTCCGCGGATAGTGAAGCAAAAGGCTTACGGATATCAATATTATGTTTTGGATTGGCCCACGCAAAGTCCCGACATAAACCCAATTAAAAACTAGTTGCTCGACGTCGCAAGAGCTTTAAAAGCAAACAAATCAAGAGATGCTGAAGAGCTTTTCGAAAATATTAAGCAGGTCTGGAACACTACGTCTTATATCTACCGCCATTATTTTCAGAAAAGATTGACTGCGATTTTAAAAAATAAAGACTAAATATTTGGCCTTTTTTTTATAAGTTTTGGAAACTGGAACCCTAAAGTTTTTGTTATTCTGTGACCAACTGTAATATGAGTTAAAAAGGGTTTTGAATTATTTTTTTAAAATAATATCTAGGTACCTACTAAATTTAAATATTTTTTAAAATGTTAAAAATATTTTATCTTAGTACTTTATACCTATAACCACTCTTTCCTTTTGAGACTATTTCTAATAGAAATATTACAGTATATTTTGCTCATTAAGGTCGTCCATGTCTATGGACATTATCAGGTGAAGAAGTGGATCTCTATTTGTATGATGATGTCATGGCCGAAATGCAGTGAACAAAAAATAGTGTTTCATTTTGGACCTAAAGCCCACTACAACCAAAGGATTTATAAACAGAAAAGTCACATAAGTTTTACTTATTTCTTCAATTTTATAAAATTTAAAAAAAATCGAAAATAGTTACTGCCTTTTCCATAACTGCGACTGCGAAAAATGGGCTACGGACAACGAAGTGCTCCGCGAGGAATTTATCTCCTGAAAAGTGCTCCGCGACCAAAAAAGATTGGGAAGCGCTGCTGTAGGGTATACCAGCCACCGGAAAAAGGTGTCAAGACTTCAAGAGCTAAACATATGAAAACACATGAATAAGGAAAGCGAGGGAAGAGTATCAAACCAGTAGAGGGAAGGAGAAGCAATCTTGCATAAAAAGAAGATGGTCTACGCATTCTCCCAGTTTAAGGAGATCGAAGCAGCATCTAGCTGCTGCCTTTAAGACCGGAACACAGCCTCTTCGAAACATCGAAGGAAACCTAGCCACCACAAGCGCAAGGGATGGTAGATGCGTTTAGCAGCATTGCCAGCAGCTGCTAAATAAGCCTCATGTAGGGAGAAGACACCCCACATCCAGTCAATGAACTTACCCCAGTATAGAAGAAGATTGCTTAGTCAAAAAAGGTTAAAAACAACAAGGACATAGGCTCTGATGGATTACAAGCCAAGCTCTTCAAATACGCTGATGATGCTCTGTACCAAATCATCAACCAAGTATGGGTGAAAGAAAACATGTCCGATTACTAGACAATTAGGTCCATATGCTTTATCTACAAAAAAGGCGATCCTATGTCTTGCTAGAACTATCCCTGCTAAATGTCGCATAAAAGATTCTATCCAAAGTACTGTCTGAACGTTTCAAACCGTTTTGCAGCACACTAATCGAGGGTGGTTTCCTGCCTGTCAGATCAACTATAGACCAAATTTTCACCCTAAGGTAGATCCTGGAAAAGACCAATGAATTTCAGGTCGACAATTACCACGTTATTCATCGAGTTTAAGGCCGCATATGATAGTAGGTATTCATCGTCGGGAGCTCTATATGGAGATGCCCGAGTTCGGGATCCCAGCGAAATTGATATAATGCGTAATTTGGAAGTAGCTCCTTCGATAATTATTATTTCAAAAATGCACCGGACTTTGGCGAGGAGATGCGCTATCATGTGACTTCTTCAATATCGTTCTGGAGCAGATAGTGTGCAGGGTAGATGTCAATACGAAGGGCACTTTCTTCATTCAGCTACTGCGGTATACGGACGACATTGACATGATTGGTTGTTCCCAGCGTGAGGTGATAGAAACTTTCATAGCTAATTAAGGAAAGGCGAAATGTATTGACCTTGAGGTAAAAGACGACAAGACTAAGTACACGCTATCAAGAAACAATCATGTATCTACCCACCGCTTAGGATTCAACGTCACTAACAACAATTTAGAGGTGGTTAAGGAATTCACAATGGTTAGTGTGTTCGACTACTGTGCAAGGGGTCCCTGGTTTGATTCCCGAAAAAACACAAATTACATCTAAAGATTTTTTTTCTATTGCGCCAACTCTCGCGAAAGTCTGACAAACATCCGAGAGTATGACTGTCCTGAAAAAGCTTCTCAATTCAGCCATTCGGACTCGGCATAAAATTGTAGGTCCCTTCCATTTGTCCCAAAAATAAAAACTCACACAAACGAATGGATGTGAGAAGTTAGGCCTAGGGTGCCTGCATATACGGGCCTGTTGCGTTAAGTATTTATTTTTGTAAGGAGTTCACCTACCTGCATGAACTCCATGAATGGCACGGACACCCTATTGGAGATCTGACGAAGAATTACTACTTCGCTCTGGAATAACAATTGGGTTCAAATGGGTCTGGCTAAGATTTTATAAATCCATCTCTCTGAACCCGGCGGAATCTCTGACCATTGTCCATATACTGTTTTAACATTGAGTCTTTGTCCTTCCATCTTCACTTCAACGTGATACTTCCAATTGATTCAGACATCCAGGAGGACTCCTCAATATTTTACTCTCTCTTATGTTCTTTGAATTGCGTTCCGAAAAGTAAAAGTGGTAGAAAATACAGATTTTTCCTAGTACTAGGGAAATCTGTCTTCTCGCCGTTAATGGAAGTACTTCCTGTTAGACACTGAGGATAAAGGAAATAAATAAGGATATAGCAAACAAGAATTTAAATAGACAATCACATTAACCAAATATTGCTCTGGAATTATCCAAGTACTATGTATAAACACTTGGCCAAAGAAAATATAACCAAACTGATATGAACAATAACACTGTACCCAAAACTGCTTAAGTGCTTATAGCGCATCGTTAATCATATACGTCCCATCTATTCTAAAAGTTGGTAAGCCCCAAAGTATGCGGAAACCTATTTTACCATCAAATTCCTAATTATAACCATTAACCGGAGACATCCAAGCAAGGGAACCTCTTTCAACAGGACATTTGTCAACCCGATGGCATATTAATTCCCCATTATCGTCATCATCATTACTGATGCCATAGAAGCAAATGAAAAAAAAACTCTACAACAAAATGCAATAGTTTAACAATAGTGTTTAACCGAAGCTAAACGGTTGGGCCCCATGGTAGATTGTCGCTTACACAACTGGCTCTAATGGCAATTTAAAAAAGATTTATATTCCAGCCGTTATCGGAATCGCACCTACTATACTAAAACGCGTGCGATATTGCTTTTGTGACTTTGGAAAATGATATAAAGCTGACAACACGAGCGTTTACTTAAAGAATGCCAAATAAAAGCACACTTCAAACTGAGAAGGATATTGCTTTCATTTATGTATATCAGAACATTGCACCTACATGGGGTCCAATGTCTAACCATGCCAGAGGCAAGAGCTCTCGAAAAGAAGCCCATACCCCGCCCAGAATATCACACCCCAGAGGCATCGCCGGAACTAAGATACCGGTACCATTTATCTTAGCTGAAAATAACAAATAGACACAACAGCAGGTCAGTGGGGGTAGTACCTAGGGTTGTTGATGTTGTCTTGCACTTTCCTTTTTCTTGTTTTATTTGTCTGCCGAAATCTTAGAGGTACGATTTATTATCCAACACACAAGGAGAAGGTTGAGAGGCAAGGAGATGTAAACAAAAACATTTTCCTTCCATCTGTCTCAATACAGTTTCTATGGAAAGAAGAGCAAGTGATGATTCGTTCAGCTTTTGATTCGCAGCAAATGGAATTTTAAATGTTGTCCCCTCGTATCTGACAAGGGTATTGCTTTTGAAAGTTTGCATTTCAGCATACATATAGCAATTGTCTCAGAATTGAAATGTTAGGGCCATTGTACGTTCCACAAATGGTAAACACGACTCATTAAACAAATCCTTCGAGGTAGATAGACAGAATTGCGAGATCCGCTTTCGGATATTATTGATCAGGATTAGTTAATGCCTCTAGTTAATTCGCCTTAGGTGGCGCGCACAAGTGGAAGGCGACATCAACCAACATGGAGGCAAATTCCGAACAGGTTTTGCTCATCTTTTTAAGGTTCCGTTTTTTCCATTCGTCCCTAAGATAGAAACTCACACAAAACGAATGATTGCGAGAAGCTAGGCCTTGGGTGTCTACCGCCTGTTGCGCCGCTTATTTTATTTTTATTTTTTTTATGGACGCAAGAATGTGTCGGTATAGGTAGGTAGGTAGGAGTGGCGATTGAGAAAAAATCCAAGTAGCACTATGTGCCGTTTTGTTAACACATACTCATTTGACCTATTTGTTGTAAGTATGTCGAAGGGTGGTTTAGATCCAGCCTGTGGAAGTGTGGAATTCAAAAAGATTATAAGTTCTTTGATGCTATTCTTCGAGACTTTCTCGAGGGATGCGAAGAAGGATATACCCAGAGCTCGCTGTCTAGTCCTAGTTAAAGCCGGACAAACAAGAATGCGTCATTTGCCCAGAAAAGTTCTGACAGCGTTTAATCAATACCTTTCCGTGGGGGTTGGACTTCGTCAGGGATGCGTTTTGTCTCTTCTCTTTTTCATTACTCACATTACTCATATGGACTGGATGTTACAGCGCAGTCTTGGCGTTTAGAATTGAGAGATCTGAGGATAAGTCATATTTGCTCTTCGCTGATGACTTGGTCATCCTTGGGTTATCTCAGACTGAACTTCAACGCGCACTCGATCGGTTTGTAGCCGTTTGTGTTGAGAGATGAGATGAAAGTAAACGTGAACAAATCTGAAGTGATGGTGGTCTCCAGAACGTCCGTTCATAGCACTCTGCATGTTAGTGGAGTCCCAGGTGGAGAAGTTTAAGTATCTCGGAGTTTTATTCACTAGTGATATGGAAGGAGCAATGCTGAGTTTTCCTGTAGGATTGGTCAGGCTAGTTTAACTCTGAGACAGCTTGGTCAATCTGTTATTAGAAGGACTGAACTTGTTGGTAACTTTACGACGAACTGTACGGGCTGTACAGCGACATCGACATAGCCAGAAGAGTGATGGTTCAACGACTCCGGTGGCTGGGTCATGTAGAGCGAATGAAAGTGAATGATCCGACCCGGAAGATCTTCGAATCCACACCCGAGGGATGGCGCAGTAGAGGAAGACCGCGACTCAGGTGGCGCACGCAAGTGGAAGGTGACCTTAACCAACTTAGCGTGCGAAACTGGAGACAGCTGGCAAAAGATCGTGCTGGCTGGAGACTTGTTGGTTGAGGCCCAGGTGCCAGGTCCACCCCGAACTTTTTTGTTTGTTCCAACTCCTACCTATGCTCATGAGATTTAGTAATGACCGAAAGAATAAGATCACAGATGCAAGTGGCGGCCGAAATGAAATTCCTTCGTTTTATTGGTTGTTTGATCCGCATAGATATTGTATAAGGAACGCCAGAATATAATATAAGGAACTCAATGTTGAGCAGCTACTTGGACGGAGTGGTTCATGCTTCGGGGGTTTTGTCATGTTAAATGCATGTCCCCAACCAGGATCCAAACGTGCTATGGACTCCGTACAACAGGCAGGCGTCCTCTAGGTAGATTCAGAATCAGATGGTTAGATCCATATTCTCACCTCTACCAATATAACCAATATGGGGATTGCCTTTGATGATTTAGCAAGTCGATGGCAGATAATCGAGAGTTATAGAGGGTCTTCTTGAGCAACCTAAACCCGCGATCCACTTAAAGGATAAGCGTCCCATTGAAATGAAGTGAATGAACGTTGGTTTATCGAAATGTTTTCAATAAGAATTTTGCAACGCTGTACTCCTCAATTGCTAAATATGAACTGTCAAAAGTGTGTAGCGTTGTCTAAAGTTATCAGTTATTGCAACGTGAATGGAGAGAAGATGTTGACTTTTTGTTGCGAGGAACTTCGAATTGACTACATTTGACTGTCTTGAAATGTAAGTACAGTTCAGTCATCAAACTTTATGCATTCATGCTCTTCTGGAACGTGCTAAAAGCTCAAACGAGCGTCAATAATCACTTCAAAATCCTATATAGGCTTCCAGATAATGCCACTATGTCCCAGGCGCAATTGCTTGCTATCCTCGAGGATTGCTGCGTCAAATCAAACTACACATAAACATTATGTATGTGTATAATAAAATAAAATAATAAAATAATAAATAAATAGGTGGCGCAACAAGTGGTAGGCACTAGCTTCTCGCAACCATTCGTTTTGTGTGAGTTTCTATTTTTGGGACGATCTACAATTTTATGCCGAGTCCGAACGGCTGAATTGAGAAGCTTTTTCAGGACAGTCATACTCTCGGATGTTTGTCAGACGTTCGCGAGACCGCCTCAAACAAATACAACCTTTAAATTACTGCTAGAATACTGAAATGAGCTGGCCTCGCTTGATCAGTTCGAGGGTAACCGGATTTGGATTCCAGGGCATAGTAAGGTTTATGGAAACGAACATGCTGATGAATGCCCAGCCATTCACTGTCCAATTGCGATAGCAGTTTATATTCCGCTCGGGTAGGCTATTTCCTTAGAATTCATAGAGAAGGCCAACCTGAAATGGAAAGGGCTCATATACTGTATCATAGCTTTAAAGATATGTCTAAGCTACAAGAAGGAAAAACAACACTCCCTCTAAACAAAACGCAAATGATATCGCCAGAATAATAGCGACTACCACGGGCTAATACAAACTGCGGCAGTTGTAATGACGCAACCGCAAAAGAAACTCTCATTCACTATCTAATCTAAGCGATGGTCCATCACTACCTTGGACCAAACGACGAGCTATAGGGAGGTCTTTCTTCTACTGCTCCGTTGAGGAAGATCAATAGCAATAAAGGACTGATAAACTTCATCATTCCCCAGATTGAATCTAGAGACTCTTCTCTTTAACAATCTTTAATATCCAGGTCAAATGACTTGCTACTGGGTTTTTTTTCGAGACCTCCACTCTACACCTACCTACCTTCCTAATTCAATGCGAATGTTCTTATAATGCTTAAACTTTTCTTGACTTTTGTTTGACAGTGTGCCGTACCCATTGATATAATGTTAAATGTCTGGCAAGATAATACTCGTAAATTCGCAGTAAATTTTCAACAAGCTGTTTTTTGTGTAGCTCCTCAAAAGCAAAACCAACCCGACAGACAGTTACATTTATACACATACCGACAACAAAGGTATATTATAAACACTTACGCCCGCAGTGTTTTATTGCAATTTTATTATAATGTGGCGCTCCAAAAAGTTACCCTATATATCGCACACATCCTTAGCCTTGCCTGCTTATAGTGCTTATAGCTCAAAAAGAATCTCATGCTCACAGTTCTTTGGAAGCTCCATGTGCGTGGCCTCTTTTTTATTGTATCTCCTTTTTCTGTTATCCCTCTGCACTCCGTTTCTATTAAGTACTATACTAGCTCGTTAGTTTACTTTACAGGATATGACAATTGCTTAAGAATATGAGAATCGGAAGAACTTGTGAGTCCTTTGTGTGTGTCGGCTTTGCACTCAGTAAAGCAGAGCACCAACTGCTACTGAAATCGGTGGAATAGCATAATTGAATTGTTAGTGATTGCAGAGATACGACTATGAGTATGGTATTGCCTGCAGGAGGATGAGCCTATTTGTGTTCAGTTCACTATAGAGCATCATTTACTTTATGCAAATGGCTCATATCAACACATATGTATTTGTGTGGAAGCGAGATCATTTTTCTCGGTTCCTTTGCGAAATTACGTGCGCTGTAGCCGGATAAATTATTTTATCTTTTCCTTGAATAATTTATTATGTATCACCTGAGGTTTTTAGTATGTATCGGTAACACGGTATCAGATTGTGAAGGAACTGCATACGCTTGATGTAGCTATAAATCAGACAAACTTTTCCTTTTATCAGCCAGGTGTTTCAGGTGGATTTGACATTTGATTTAATACTTTCTCCAAGTTGTACTTTTATCATTATGATATGGGACACTGCTGTGTTTCAGCGTATAACGGTTCTTGTATGCTTTATTATTATTAAGATTGAGTGATAAGGTTGTGTTGTATTTATGTGTATCTAATCTATGCATCAGTGCGTGTATGTATTTCTTTGCATATTTGTTGTTGTATTAGGATGAATTTATTGATTTATTATTATATGAATAGAATATACATATACTGACAGCATTATTGAAAATATACACAGTTGTCAGCATCTTAAAGAGCTATTTGACAGTTTTAAATAAAATTTTGTAAAAGCTGTGGTAATAATTTCAGTTAAAGGACGTGGAGTTTAAGGGATATCTTGAGTTTATCGAAGTTTGTTTTTTAACAGTAAACAATTGAATAATGCGTTTTTTTTATAGCCGGTAACATCAAAAGTAGCGTCATCGCGGAACTAAAATGCAAATGCTAACGAGAATTGTAAAGGGTGGGCCAAATACAAGTTTCTTTTTAAAAAGGCAATAAAATGAACAAAATTAATTTTTTCCATATATTATGGCTTTATTTGTAAGAGCAAACATTCCAATTAGTTATGGAGTACCTACAACGTCGTTCAAGTGGCTGCCTCGGCTGGATTCGCAGTATCACATTCTGACACACCAATTTTCCAAGACCTTGTTGATGTTTTCGGGCTGTAGCTCACGAATTGCTTCGATGATATTGGCCTTAAGTGCTTGAATCGTTTCCGGATTGTTGGCATAACATCAGTCATTTACGGTTTCCCATAAAAAAAAAGTCCAAAGGGGTCAAATCAAATCAAACAGCTTCGAGGCGGCCAATTGACATCGTCAAGACGGCTGATAACACAATTTGGAAATTTGGTGGCATGGTGCGCCATCCTGCATGAACGGAATCAGAGAGATTCTGAAGACTATTTATGAACCTTAATACAAGCGCTCAAATAATTACTTTTTACTTTAGGCAGAGCAAACGGTAAACGGAAACATCGGATTCTGCCAGATTTAATGACATTTTAGGGTTGAATGATCTATGCTTCCATCTTCGAAAAGTGTTGCGACCTTCCCAGATATCAAGTTTATACAAAGGACTGACGAAACTGCAATTGATAAAAACTTTGCACCCGTACATCAGTTTTGGTATGGATCCTTGAAAGCTCCATTTCGGATGGAAATGACATCCGATTGAATATCCCCAACTTGAACAATTTGCCTTCTACAGACGGATCAAAAATGGACACTGGGGTAGGGTCAGGTGTCTTCTCTGTATCGCTGGGTATATCAAAATCGATACGCCTCCCCGACCATAGCAGCGTTCTCCAAGCAGAGGTCCTGGCAGTGACAACCAGAGGTAAGAGAGACTGAGATTCCCATCTTCGACCTATTTACAGTAATTTGCCTACAAGCTAAATTTTACGCTCCCAAAAAGTTTAGGTGCGCTAGTATTGTTGCATAGAAATTCGTATTGACAAACGTCAAAAATCCTCTCCACCAACACATTCGCACCTAATCTTTTTACACGGATAGGAACTGATGTACACAGATAGGAAAACAAAATGGCGGATTCCTGGCAAAAATTGAGGGGCCCAGCGGCAAGAGGATTCGGAGATGGGTATCTCAGTCTACCTTACCTCTGGTGACAACAGCAGACCGTGAGTTTGTGGTAAGGGCAATACCACCTGAAGGTATTACCTTCTTTATCGACAGCCAGGCAGCAATAAAAGCCATAACTGCACCAGAAATAAAATCGAAGCTTGTGATTTGTGAAGTCCTGTTGCGAAGAACTCAAGGCTCTTGGTATACATCACAAGGTATCGCACTGCTGGGTTCCGGGACATGAAGGCATTCCAGGCAATGAGAAAGCAGACGAATTAGCAAGACAATGTTTCAGAACAAGCCGATCCCTCTGTGAACATCCCGCCTTGTACACTCAAGCTTATCTGATTTGCATCAGCCACCCTCCTTATTAACGGACTGTCAGAGGCTACTAGCGGGGGGTTAGACTGTTTCGGTCACCCTCTATCTGTTTCTGAAGACTAACCGCCAAAGGGAAGAGCTGACCACGCCAGTCAAATTTTTACCTTCACACGTAGAACTTTCAGACTCCGTCAGAGGGGATAGGCAGAGGGTTAGACTGTTTCGGTCACCTTTTGTCGATTCCTCTTGCCGCAGTCTTTCTTATCTGATCTGCACCAGCCACCCTCCTTAGTAACGGACTGTCAGAGGCTACTAGCGGGGGTTAGACTGTTTCGGTCACCCTCTGTCTGTTTCTGAAGACTAACCGCCAACGGGAAGAGCTGACCACGCCAAGTCAAATTTTTACCTTCACACGTAGAACTTTCAGACTCCGTCAGAGGGGATAGGCAAAGGGTTAGACTGTTTCGGTCACCTTTTGTCGATTCCTCCTGCCGCAGTCTTTCTTATCTGATCTATACCAGCCACTCTCCTTAGTAACGGACTGTCAGAGGAGACCAGCGGGGGGTTAGACTGTTTCGGTCACCCTCTGCCTGCTCTCTGAAGACCAACCGCCAAATGGAGGAGCTGATCACACCAACCAATCTCATCTCGATAGTTAGAGGACCCCGTCAGAGGCAATAGGCAGGGGGCAGGCCGTTACGGCTGCCCTCCATCTTGACCCGAAGACCGGGCCGTAGCCAGGTGATGCAAAATTTCAAAAGCTCCGACTGCCTCAGTCACTACCAAAAACCTCTCAACTAGGCAAGAAAACAAAATTCGCAAGTAGCAAAAGAATTCCCAGGGTAACGCCCGTTCTGGCCGCTTCCCTCTCCCCCCCCTCTCTGGTATCACAATGGACCAAAAATATGGTCTAAGTGTGTCCCCTTTGGGACAGCCACCTTACCTAACCTAACACTCAAGCTTGAAGCAGGGAGAAAAGCCACAAGAGAGGCGAACGCAAGATGGGTCACCTTAAACACGTGTAATACTACAAGAATGCTATGGCCGCCCTTCAACGAATCAAGAACCGAGAAGATAGTGCGGAAGGATAGGAAATCCCTGTCCAACCTCGTAGGTATCATAACGGCACACAACACCCTGCGGTACCATATGAAGAAAATTGGCTTAACGGAAACTTTGCAGAGGCTGCGGTGATGAGGGAGCTCTTCAGGACACAACCCACTTCCTATGTCACTGCCCAACACACCAGGTATAAATTCCTAGGGAGTCACTTCTTCAACGACCTAGACGAGCTTTCCAGCACATCAATAGACAAGATAATGAACATCGTCAAATCAACAAGATGGTTTGTATGTAGCAGCACAGTAAGTAATTTGAATACAGGGTTATAATGGGTAAGGGACGACCTCTTTCCCCCACGGGCATCACAATGGGCCAGTATTGACCTGAGTGTGGTATGGAGAAATCCTCGCCAGCCCATATACCTAAACTAACCTTTTATGAACCACATTGACAAACACCTCCGAGAAATCTACCGATTCCAAAAAGGTCAACTTGTCTTCATCCATCTTTTGCCGTAAATATTCGGGGACGGAGGTTATAGAACTGTGACTATTCCTAGAGAGTAGTGAAGGATCAACTTGAGCAACCTACACCCGCGATAATTGTACCATTGAAAATGAATGAATGAAATGAGTTAATTAATGAATATTTTCTTAGATCTCTGACATTTTATTAAAGATGCATGCACTTTCTTTATGGAGCAGTTCTTCACCTCACACATATTTTGCCTGTCAGCGGCCAATTTTAGCAGTGAAATTTGCAAAGGGAAAACAGGGAGCTTCGCGTCGCTGAGTATCTATCATCAGATTTCGACCAGGTCGCAACAAGCCAGACAAACTTATTGCATTTTTATATAGTAGCGGATAGATAGATAGATATTGGTAGCGTGAGCAACGAGCACGTGGCTAGAACCATACGATTTCAAATGTTTTAATTTTGCTATCGCTCACTTGCTCATCGCTTACTGTCTTACTTTAGCCTAGGATTTAATTAGCGACTTTATCTTTTATAGAAGAAATCTCTTTTCTTTTTATAATCTCGTGCACGTGCGGCATTATGGTAATGGAAATACCCCAACCCCAAACCCATTCATTACCATCAAAGTCAAGTTCATATCGTACAGAAAAATACAGACTCTTCTGACAATAAAAAAAAAGACAATATAATACATACAGTCAGACAATTTTCAGACAAAATTCCTTCGAGTAAATTTAAACTTGCGTATCTTAGAACTTTTAATTAGTAATTTTACCATCGCCTTAACACTTTCCAAGAGAAAGAATATTAATAGCCACTGTTCACTTTAATATGTCTGAGAAAAAGCCAATTAAATCATCCGCAACCCACCTGCGTAATTAATGTCTTCAATTTGCGAAGTAAAAAAAAAAATGGAAAAAGCGGTTCCAAAGCTAAAATAAACGCGAAAAATATAAATAAAATGTTAAATTAGCATAATTTAAAAGGACGCCAGTTCCGGTCAAAGTCCCTCCCTGTGTTGTCCTTTTTCCTTGTTGTTTTATTTTCTTTGTTTTTTTGTTGGTAGATAATAAATGGCACCCAGGATATATGTCAGTAAATTGTAAACCCCTTTTTTCTCGTTTTATCCTCGACAGGACAAGACAAAAAAAAAGTCTAAATTAAAGAATCCTTGAGGGAAAAAACCAGGTGAGTGGAGGGGTGCGTCCATTTTCTGATGGAACAATTTCCCCTCGAAAATACCCACAAAAAAATACACCAAAACTGCAAAGAAAAGAAAAGAAAACATGGAGAATAATTTCTGTGCATTTTGTTGGTCTAAATTCAATGTCATTTGACGTATTCGACACCGAATGATGATCGAATTGACAAGGAGCTGTTCATCCCAATGCAATTTGAAGTACCCACAGACGTTTATGAGAGCCAGATATTTTTGGTTAATTTTTGGGTTGGGTACGTTTGCCTGCAATCCAAAAGCCCGTAAAAAAGTCTGTAAAGCAAATGACCGTTATTGTATGGGGTGGCATGCTGCCCACCTGCAACTCTCTGTGTATGGTCACTGTAGGATTTGGAATGAGTGCGAAGTTGATGAAAAAGCCCGTAAAAAATATCGTAAAACGTGTTTCTGAACTCATCCATGAGTCCATTTCAAAAATGGTAAAGAAGGAGAGGGTCGATTTGAAAAGTTATTTCATCGTTGTAATGGTGTCACTATAGATTACTTAAGGTGAGGTCGGAGAAGGCTAAAGGTGACAAAGAGGCTTGACACCTGCCATACAACACAAAAAAAAACATTCAAAATCTTATATCTCGAAAACCTCCGAACCTATTGAGTATTGCAAATGCTCAATTTTTCCGATAGATTGCGCTGAATACCCACACCTCAAAATTATACTATATCATTTATACTTGCACCTCGATTTTCTCAATTGACCAAGTGACTACCACTTGCGCTAATTGAGCGACGAATACAAGCCCGCCAACTGGTGATTAGTTAACAAAAAACCATGGCCTGGGTATTAGCCAACGAATTCTTCCCAATAATACCTCTCTACTCGTATGAATCTGTTGAAAATCTCACAGCTTGCGGGGAAAAAAAGAGAGGAAGAGGTGAAGAAAACCGAGAGAACGACAATAAACAAAAACACCTCGTAGCAACAACAACGCACAGAGGTTGGTCTTCTCCTCCGTTCTAATCACCAGTTGGCGGGCTTGTATTCGTCGCTCAATTAGCGCAAGTGGTAGTCACTTGGTCAATTGAGAAAATCGAGGTGCAAGTTCACTTCCTGACAGGGGAAAGACAGAAATGTCTTCCCAAGTGGATATATACGGAGAATTGACTGTCAGAATTCAAAACTATTCAAACAATCACTTAAAAGGAGTCTGATGATGAATTAGTGGTGTAGTTCGAAATAGCTATCATTCCTACCAAAGTGACTGTGTCTACGAGTTGTTGTTAATGTAATTCTCTAAAACAATAATTCAGAGACTGAAATTCGACATAATTTCCCAACAGAAATTGTCAGGGTCAATCCCAAACAAGCGAGAATCGTTGTTACTCCTCGCTTCCCCACTCAGTATATCATTTATAGCATGGAAGGTTAGATCAGGTTTTACGTGTAGGTAGAGCCAGAGTAGGTGAACCCTACTGTACCACACTTAGGTCCTTGTGGTTATAGCACGTGACCATCCCTCACTCCGAAACATTGTAATTGGTTGATGCTCATCCGAGCGTATAACTGTCCTAAAAAAGTTTCTCAATTCAGCCGCTCAAACTCGACATAAAATTCTAGGTCCCTTCCATTCGCCTCAAAAATAAAAACTCACACAAATGAGTGGTTGTGAGAAGCTAGGCCTAGGGTGCCTATAGGGAACTGTGGCGCCCACTATTTATTTATTTGTATGATGTTTGGGTTTGATTCGAAATGATTCTCATGTATTTGTCAAATCCGAATTGCTCGGGTCGAAAATCCCTTCATTTCTGGGTCATATTAAATATTCTTTCCTGGACATTATTTTTTAAACCATTTTTAATTCAAGCCCGAATTTTGGCATGAACATGCAGCTCTGCATTTATGTGCATGCCTCTTGCAACTTACATACTTACTTACTTAGATGGCCTCAACCAAAACGCCTCTCCAGTTAGAACGATCTTTGGCGAACTCCAAGATGGTTGAGGTCCCATTAAACTTGTGCGCGTCACCTAGGGCGAGGTCTTCCTCTACTGCGTTGTCCCTTCGGGTTGGAATCGAAGACTCTTCGGGCCGGAGAGTGTCCATTCGTTCTACATGTTCTAGCCACCTTAGTCGACTGATAGGTATTTTTCTGACTAGGTCGATGTCGCTGTATAGCTCGTAGAGTTCGCTGTTAAATCTGCTCCTTCAAAGCCCGTCAACGCAAAAGGGACCGAAAATCATTCGAAGAATTTTGCGTTCGAAGCGACCAAGGACATCTCCATCCGCCTTTGTTAACGTCCATGATTCTGCTCCATAACCTAGTTCCTTTGTGAATGATGAGCTGAGGAAATCGTGTGCTAGCTGGAGTAACATTACGTCCCACAGCAAAGTCAATTAGCCTCAGTCGAAAAATACCAAGGTAAGTTTAAAATCATTTTCATTAACTTATTTTGTGTTACTTGTAATCGACGAAGGTGAGTTTTTGCACAATTGCCCCAAACCGGCGATCCATAAAACATTATTGCTTGGAAAATTACTTTAAAAATAATGAGTTTGTTTTCATTATTTAGTTTTGATCTACGATTTATAAAAGGATATAACATTTTTATAGTAAGATTGACTTTTTTGATTATTTCTTGAACATGAAAACTAAAAGTTAGTGATTTGTCAAGGTACACCCCAAGATATTTAGCACTCGATTTCCAATCCGTTTGTATATTATTTACCATGAGACTGTTGCTTGGTAAGAAATAGGCTTTTCTTTTCCTAGTAAAAAAGACAGCCTGAGTTTTTGAAGCATTTATTTTAATCTTCCAATTTTTGAAATATGATTGAATTACATTTAAATCAGATTGACATTGCTCATATGTTTTGTCGAGGAGCTCATAGAAACATTCTTTAGTAGCATCGTCTTTATCTTCTGTGGGGGCATGAGAGCATATCAGGCTGATATTGACGAATTTAGCCTTGATGTGGATAGTTGTAAAACGTTCACTAACATGTCGAAAGCTCAAGACTTCTTGCCTAAGTCTGCCGCTTACACCAAATCCGCATCCAAATAAACGCTGATTCTGTTCTCTGTAGCAATCATCGTAGTAAATGTCACACTTTTTCATCCTTCTTTTGCCGGGCGGAGATACCTGCATTGTATAGCAGTCTAGGGTCTCCGCTAATTGTTCGGCTGCACGCGGTTTGTTCAGGGTTGATGCCAATCAGCGACTTCCCGATTCATACACATCCAACCACCGCTTGCAACTACATTATTTTATTACTCGATTTCCCAGTGAGGGCTTATGTATCGCCTTAAAGTTAAACATAAACTTCGCTTAAGGATTTTACGTTTTTACAGTCGATATTTAAAGGTGGTTTAATTAAGCCATTAATTGAGTGTCATTGTGAACGATTTATCATGCATGAATAGAATATACAAACCGGGTGACTGGTTTACTACTACATTGTACATCTTTATCCAAGTATCTACATCTATTTTTATTTTCTAAAATATCGTTGTGCCCCGAAACCAATTTAAATTCCCATCCCTTACCGAATTTACTATCTTTTCGAGAAATCCAACTGAACGAAAAGTTAAACTTTGTGGCGAAATTTATTTGCACATTCTTCGGGACATTCAACTTTTTCAACTGTATAGTATGCATTATCCTTCCTCATTTCATCTCCAAGAGAAAAGTAGTATACCATGATGACGCTGATGATGATGGTGCCTTGGTAGGTACTACATACTACTATTTATTGCATACAGATAACAATCATTTGTTGTCAAACTTATATTCGGTTGAAATTGCATTCTCTAAGAGCAAGAACCCATTTAGTCAGTGTAGTGTGTAGGTAGAAAGGAGTATAGGTTTGCAGAACTTCAGGGATTAACATTCATGCTCTGACATTAAAAATCTCAACGGGTTGAGATTTCTGTGTGCAACATGATGCTTGAGATAGCGCCCAAAACTTTTCACACAGAATCACTTTGGTCTTGAATTTCAGATTTTTGTGGTGATGTCGCCTCGCTTCCCATTCATCCTTCGCCATTGCTTGTCTCCTAGTGACGTTTAGTTAAAAGGACCGGTAAAAGTTTTTCTTGACTTTTAAGCGGGTTCATTCTACCAGAATGGGAAAGTTATATATAAAAAAAACAACAACAACAAGGACTTTGTTAAAATTAGTTTGTGTCCCTAGAAGGATCATAGTTTTAAAGTTTAAATTCGTATTTCAGTTGCCAAGGGGTGCAATAATATTTTATAGGTAGGTATATTGAAATATCTACTAAAGTCGAGGTAGGTATATAACCTACATGTAAGGATATATGAATGTATCATAAAATATCAATTTGAAAAGTATAGGATATTTTATAGTGACTGATTTATTCAGAAAAGTTGGTAGACGTATGTAGTTCTCTTTTTGACGTTTATTAAAGAGAAATTTTATATTTTTAGCAAGAATTGCGCAAATCGCAGAACTTTGCTTGTTTGATTTTCCTTCCTTTTTCAAGGGAAGGTAGGGATCGGTAAAAAGCGGCATTTTGTTAAGTTCTAGTTCGGCTTTCGGGCAAAAACATCCAAGCGGAATAGCAAGCCTTTTTCGTTTAAGGTTGACGAAGCTTTCGGAGTTTTCATTCTTCAGGAAAGAGGAGTTACTTTATTCTACACACATTTTTCCGACCACCAAAGTTAAAACCCAAAATAATGTTGACTGGTACATGAACTTCATTGATAAGGTTGTTAGTGAATTTTTGAAGAACAGTTAGGGCTTTAGTCGGCCAATTTTGCATACCAATTCCCATCTTCATCGCGGCTTAATTAGAGGTCTCTTGCAATTGGGTTTTCCGAAAAGTACTCTCTCGACATCTGTGTAATTTTCTTGTTTTTGCAACCTACTTTATACGTTTGAAAAATCCAATCCGCTATTCTCTGTTATTTCCAATTTTCCAGAATGCGTAGGCGCCAAAAATTCAAAACGGGTTTTTGTAGACGGGTAAAATACAAGCATTTTGTACTCGCTCCTTTTAGGCGGGAGAGATAATTAAAAAAAAAATTATACTTGAAGTACAAAATAAAATATTAAACAATAGTGAAAAAAAAAGAAAAAAAAAAAAAAGGCCGATGCTTTGATATCCTCCATTGCATATAATTCATGCAAAATTTTTTCCATGTGGGTTAGTATGTACATACATACACACATGGGTCTAATATTGTTTTTGTATGAAAGATAAAAACAACAGTATCAACATTTACAATAAAATACTAGCATTTTTGAAAGCTAGGAATCTTATCAATTATCGGCGCCAAATGTGGGCTAGATTGAACTAGGGATGAATCGATACAAGTAAATACAAGTACATACTCGATACTTTCGATTCGATACCAAGTATTTTGGGAATCGATACCTCTGGTTGCGATACCAAGTAAGTATCGTTTAAAAGTACTTGCATCGAATGCAAGTATCGCACTTTGACTTAACACCCAAACTAGTTTCACACACATACTCAATGTTCATCCAATTTTGTATTCCTCTTCGCACAAAACAGAAATCACTTTCCGCACACACATAAAAATGCTTGCTTTACTTAAACACATACACTATGAGTTTGGTCGCTTTTGTGCAATCGTTTGTTGTTTCAAAATAAATATTAATAAATTATTAAAAATGAGCCCGCCAGCTTCAGAAATATGGTTATATTTTTCATCTGAAATTTTAATTCGATTCAAGTAGGTATCGATACTTTTCATCCGATACCCGAGTAGGTTTCGATACTTTTTTTCGATACTAGTATCGTACCTTGAAGGTATCGTTTCATCCCTAGATTGGACAAAATGGCCTTATTAGATCGTCATGTAAATATCATTCGTGAGCGTGTCAACCCCAACTGACACCCAATCACACAATGCGAATCGTGCGGTCATGCTGGTGTAGCGTTGCCATCCGTCCGGGTTTTCCCGGACATGTACTATTTTTCGCCTATGCGGGTTTTTCTAGACTATCCGGGTTTTTAATTTTTTCATCGTCAAGAGAAAATGAAATTCGAAATTAATAGAGCTAGAAAGTATCAAGTGAATTCTGAAACATATTACCCCTTATTCCCGTTGGTGTTTGTCGTATACGACTTATGTGTCGTGTCGTTGTAAAAACGATATTCCGATTTTTTTCGAACTTTTGTTAACGATTTTACTGCATTTTCTATGTGTTCACTGTAATTTCAAAAAGTTTTTCTTAAAAAAGTTACAAACACTGACTTAAAACCGAAATGAAATATTAGGCGTTTACGACAAACGCCAACGAGAATAGGAGTGATTATTGTAATACCAACTTTGAAAATCGACAAAAGAAAGGTTCGAAAACACTGAATAAAAAAATTACTGGTATTGTATGTCCACTACAGTATGCAATCTTACCTATTGAAGTCGATGTAAGCAGTTTAAAAGTATAACCTATTTTGCTGAATGGCTCGACAATGAATATAGAATACCAGGTACTTTTATACCATTCAAAGAGGTGATGGGTTTCTCTTCACCCGGCAGTGGAACGACTTTTGCTTATGTTTGAAACCCCAAAATAATATTTCGAAGGCGTCAAAAATCCACCGAAAATATACATTTTTTTTCTTGTTTTGTAAAATACGAAATATATTTTGTCGCCAATAACTCGGGTCCCAAGCAAAATTTCCAAAATCCCAGAAATTGATTTTTTTTTATCTCTTCCCCTTTCCCATCAATTGGAAGTTGGAAAAATATGGAGTACCTATCTGTCTAAGGAAATTTTTCTATTTTATGATTTGAGTTTAGTCAACTTTTTTTTTCAACACTTTTATATGTGCCAGAAAATCAGCCGAGAATAATTATTCAGTGCAAATTAAAACATGAAGTAGCTATACCTACCGCAATAGGACTCTTTTTTATATCCTATTTTGTCCGGGAAAGTCCTATTTTCTTCAAATTATTTCTGGCAACCCTATGCTGGTGTCATTTTGTCCAAAAATCCTCGCTCGCTTTGTCATGTTGTGTGGCTGTGGGCTCTAAATCGGAAAAGCGAGTGACCGGCGAATGAAAAGCACGACAAGGTGACATGTTTAATAAGATTCACAATAATATGGAATGCGTGGGTGTGATAAGTGTCATTTATGCTTTTTCTGTCGGCTGAAATATGTAGTTCGCTGCGCTAAAAAATAAACTTGAAAAAAAAAGTGAATATTTGTGCATTTTTTAATCCTAATTTTTCGGGCAATAATCATTTTTTGTTAGTTTTTTTATTTTGTTATTTAGTATAAAATAATAAAGATTCAGAATCGGTATTTTTATCGGCGTATTTGTTGGCTGCTATCCCAAGTCCGGGGTTCTTTTTGAGTAGCTGCAATCAAAGCAGACTCCGATTGACGGTCCCACGGGAAAACAGTTTTTTCCGCTCCGTTTTTTGGCGGAAACTATGGGTGAATTATTTTTGACATTCACGATTGGCGATTCCAAGCCTATACCGTCGTTGTCTCACAAAACAATATTATTATATGACTGAACAATTAACATTCAAAAATGTACAAATACATAGAAACTAGCGCAAGCAATGGAATAGACTTATCTTGTAATACAATTTCAGCTGCATTTTACAGCCACGCCATTCAGTAGGACGTGCAGCACAATTGCGCAGGTACTCTTAGTCTTAACCCTATCGCTCGCTGAGTTTTTGCAGCGTCTGGACTTCCGTCGCCAGTGCTTGCTTAATGATATTGTTTATGGGAATTTTATGATTTTACGACCCTTTCATTTATCAATGGTGCCTGTTAATAATTTTAACTCAGTCATAAATAAAAAAAGGAACTACATATCTTTCAAAATTTCCACCAACCATCGAAAAACAAAATAAAAATTATATTTTAATACACTCTATTTTCACAACAAAGGTAAGCTCCGTGCAATGATTCCCACGAAATACAACAACAATAAGGAAAAAATGTCAATCGAGGAATATATGATAAAGCGGACAATAGTGCACTGTCAAGTGTTGGACGTTGTCAATATCCGACATCTTGTCACAATGAGTCGGTCATTCAGTCCCAACAGCATTTACTAGGCGATCACACAGTGACCCAAATCAGTCATTTGGTGGTGACATATACAAGTGGTGTCAATCGTCTCACGCGGCATGGCACGATGCATGACAAGCTTGGCAAGCGATCACACATATTGACAACTTTAGGACTGGCACGATACTTGACATGGATAATAGTAGCTTTATAAAGATATTAAAAACGTGTTAACAACGAAATTTAGTTATTTAACAGTTAAATAATTTAAAAAAAAAGTTAAAAAATACACTATACTCATTTCGTTATTTAAAATAATCAGTGGTACCTACCTAACTATAATTTTGTTTCAATCTTGTCGTTGACTTTATTGTTTGTGCTAGTGAGCTCTCTCAATATACTCAAATATACATTTTTGTTCAAATCGTAAAAGTTGTTTTTGAAAATATCGAACTTGTTAAAAACCGTTATAATGGAAACCAAATTGGAGCAAACATGGCAGTAAAATACTCCAACTGTAAGCCCACAAACTCCAAATACAAAGTTTCAAGCAAATATACGTCCATCCGGTTTAGGCTGTAGACCTCAGAACAGACGAACAGAAACACAGATGGTTGGAATTGCGAGAACCATATTTTTAGTTTCCCTATCAGAATTGATTATGAAAAAAATGTATACCTTTCTCTTTCGACGTATACGGAAAGACACAATTAATTCCTTTTAAAGAGGCCGCAGTGCCATAGCGCCATGTAGGGTCCTCCGACTTTTAGTCTATTACGTATACGAAAAAGTTAAAAAATCATACTCGCATACCATTTTTCCACACAATCGCTCCAAAGTTATAACCTCAAGACCACTCAAAATGCCGAAGAAACATTATGCCATATATACCAGTTTATGCCGTCCATCAAAGTTATTCTTAAAAAGTCTTCTGAATGAATAGGTTAATTCCCATTCCCAACAAAACGATTTATCTATTTCCATCCACCTCACTAATATTCTCTGACCACTAATACGAACATTTGTTTTGAAAATGATATTCCCCAAATTCGGGGGCTTTCCAATTTAACAACCAACTTTGACCATCAGGATATGGCCCAGTAATTCGTTTTCTCCCACATAGTTGCACATTCACTATAATATCGGTGGTCGAAATCGAAAATTGAATTTCCGAGAAATTACATCTCCAGGTTAAACTTTTCTGCTTTGCCACAGAAGCAGATTTGCCTCAAACACATAGGATCCTCTATCAACCGCCCAAAAACTACAACATGTTGTTATCTATTGTTTTAAACTAATTGAGTTACATAACCCCAAACATCGCAATACCCCGCAGAGCCCTTGTATTCTCCCATCATGTTCAGTCCGATGGATCAAACCAAAATCATTTGCAAATTTTATATAAAACGGCTGATTGATTGCAGGTATTAAGAAACTCTGGTACTCTGGTGCGGGATAAACAATTCGGATAATAAGGATTCTCCATCTAACACCAGTGGTTGTATGGTGGTGGGAGTATTGAGGATGGAAGAGAAATATTCTTCACAGATGCTAAAGCAATTTATTACTTTACACACAAACGGAACCACAAATTTCTAGACTTTGATTTGGAAAACTTAGGGCGAGCTGCTCCTTTATATTCGATTCCTAATGACTTTCTCATTCAAATACTTTGTGATAATTAGGAGAAAGCGTCCATTCACATTCCTATTCCAATACCGCATGTCAAATACACGTGTTCTTGACCACAATAGGCTGGGTGTGATAATTCTGGGCAACCTAAGACCGATTGTGGTTGTGTTAAGGACACAACAGAAACCTTTATTTTTTTCCTTGTTGGTGATATTTAGTGTCAGATGTTTCTGTATTCGAATATAGCTTTTAAAGTTTTCAAAGGGGAATATTTTTGGTTCTTGTTTTGATAATTTTTGTTTCGTTATTTTTAGATTTATCGCACCAACGGCGTTGGATGAATTTAATTAGTCACGCTGAAAATTAGAGAGAAATATGCTGTAGCACCTTTGGAGACACACACAGATACTCCTACACACTGTTAGCATGAAATGAGTGTGGTTTAGCGGACAAATTATTGCAGACTCAACTAAAATGACTGTGCGCGGAATTTCTAGTGCGAGTTGAGCGAGCATATAATAATAAGAAATGGTGATTGAGGAAATTAGGTAACCATGAAATAGGAATGATAGATTGTTTGGTGATAGATAAATAATATAGGTACTTCCTTATGTCGCGATGAGGGAAGGTATTTCATAATTTTCAATGATATTTCCAACACGTTATTCCTGGCCTTGCAATTCATCTTCTGACCGCAGCTTCCCTTCTTGCTAATCTGGCAAAAGATGCTGACGTTCCATTCATGGGTTGTACTTACATCCGAATAAATTATGCACCTAAGTATGTATTTTAAAATGCTTTTCCAACCAACTGTTGGATCTTGGATATCGCTTTCCTCACTTCATATTGGTCGGGTCTTCTGTCTGATTTGTTTGGATTATCCAGACCGTAGAGTTCGCGGACTATATTCTCTGCAGCTACAGTTTTGGTCTGCAGCATCAATTTATGTGCCTCTTTCTTGACTGTCACTTCTCGTAGAAGCAGGAAACGCCGAAATACACAGGAGGCTGCACTTCTGACCACAGAAAGCTGTTGAAACCACAGCTCCTGCACATCATGGTTGTTCAATTGATAAACGAAAAAGTCAGTAATCATGGCTCTATAGCGGTTACCATTGACTGTAACGTTCTGACCAGCATCGTTTTTAAAGAAGTACGGACCAATTATTCCACCAACCCATAAAGCACACCAAACAGTCAGTTTTTGTGGATATAACGGTGTCTCAAAACTTGAGGATTATCATCACTCCAAATACGGCAGTGTTGTTTATTGACGTATCCATTCAACCAAAAGTGAGCTTCATCGCTAAACAAAATTCGCTTATGAAAATTGGGATCAACGGCAATCCTGTTTTGGGCCCATTCACCGAATCTACGCCTTGCTAGGTGATCCTGTGGCTTCAATTCTCACATTTTTGTAAGCACGCAAAACAAGATCTTTCTGCAAAATCTTCCATAAAGTGGATGAAAACATACATTCGGGTCTTCCTCTACGCTACGATCTACAGCAGCAATGACTTCTTCTGTACGCACTGTACGACGCACGTCTCTGTGGATGCGTATTATCAATTAGAGTAAACGTGGTGCGAAAACGTTCCATAGTTAATCGAATTAATTGCTCTGATAGACGATTATGTTGACCGTAAAATGGACAGTGCACGATAGGTATTTCGAACAGAACCATGATTTTCAAAATAAATTTGCACAATTTGGAAGCGCTATTCCGGCGTCAGTCTATTCGTGTTGAAATGCCAAACCAAACTGAAAATAAACCACTTGACAGCTGACAAAATGGCAGCCAGTTAAAATAGTGTTGCCATCTTAAAGATCTATACCTCTAAAAAGAACACCGTTTATGTAAGGTGTGTTGGCGTGATGGATATCCGCCTCTATATTTTGATTACGATCAAGTAGACGTGTGAGTCTATGTTGGCCGATTAGGAACATTCGGACAAGATACTCATGGGCCAAGAAAAATCTATGTTTCATTAATTTGCGTGTGTAGGTTGCGCAAATGAACACTCCGTAGCTCTCGATTCTCCGCCATCGACTCTAAATCATCAAGAGCAATCCGCAAACGGGTACAGGAGAGATTTTGGACTTGATCTAAATTTAACAATCTCATCCTGGGTCTACCTAGAGGACGCCTGCCGATGATTTGGATTCCATAGCACGTCTTGGGATCCTGGTTGGGGACATGCGATTAACATGACCAAACCACCGATGTATGGACCGGTCAGTCCGGGTGAAGTAGATGCTCGTTATTGTATTTCTAATGTAAAAAATGTATGTACCAGATTAGTAGAAAACTTTATTATTATGTTAAAAAATCATGGTAAAATAAAGGTGTTCCATAAAATTTCAAACTGATTTTTTTTTGTTATCAGATTGCTAAAACTAACACAATTTTACACCTTTTCACCTTTTTTCCACGGAATACTTTGCGAACATTTGAAATTCCCACGAAAAGGGGAATTTGGTCAACAGTTGTTGGAAAAGAAGTGGGAGTTCAATGTACGATTGGATTAACCTTTCAAAAAAGTGTGCAATTATCGTGATTAAGCTAACTAATTCCTTAATCACGGAAAAATAATCGATTCGTCAGTCCCTATTGCGAAAGTTGGGAAGTCTAAGTGAATACCCTTGTTCTACCTCAATTATTCGAAAAACGTCTATCACTTGTAGAATTGTTAATTTTTATTGACTTCACTTCACGCTTTTTAATATTCTTGTAAAATTTAATTACCTATACCTATTATAAATTAAACAAAAATTATTTCTGAATCAATATATTGCAAACAAAATTGCTCTTGACCTTATTTAAATCTTATTGGTAATAATTATTGAGAATTCCAATTCCACTCAATTAGAAACTCAATTTTGTATCTATGACTTCAAGGCAAAAATATTTCTCATTCATTGTACTACAATATGAATGAGTTTACAAACTCACAGTGAAATGCAAAAGTCACGTTAAATTGACTTACCACTGGATTATATACACCGACAAATTCTCTAAAGCAATGCCTTTTGTCAAGCTTTAAAGCATAGCGCCCTCCAACCCAATTTAAAGTATCAGACATTACACATCTTCAATCACTCGTCTTATTGAATTAATATCTAATACTGCTTAAAGTAACACAAATCCTATTCTGGTAATCCGCTCCTTTCAAACCTGCACAAAAGCATGCTCTACCATCGACTGAGCTCAATTTAGAATATGTGAACTTAAAGCTGAACTAATGTATAACCCGATTATAACTAACTGTCGCATTGAACTAAAATTCAATTCAATCGATTGTCGATAACACCCTCCCGGACGAATCTAATCATTTGCATAGAATTGCCTGGCTTATGGACCAAAACTAACGCTTCATTGTCTGCATAGTAAGTGAAACCGTCCCTTCGTCCGAGAGAGAAAATAATTGAAATTCACCAAAGGTGAGGATTAGGATTAAAATAATTTTTTTTCTAGCTAAGTAGGTAGATGCCATATATTTTTTTTGTTTTTGGCCCAATCGTGCTGTATTATTCGCTTATACTTACCTATACTATTCAGAGGACGGACTAATAGCATTAGTATAGTTGTGATCAGGATGTAATTACATTTTGGAAGTTATTTTCTTTCTTAGAACTCGGACACTTGTTGAGGGTAGTTTTTAAGTTGCTATACAAATGTTGGAAGACTATCCAATCCAGTGTGTTGGCTATACTCATTGAGAGTTTTCACAGTTTTCACGTTCAATCAATTAAACAAAAACAGATTGAGTATGGAAAACAAAATTCCTACCTTAGATGATCAAAATGTTTCATTTGTACATTTAGAAAAATTAAACAATTTTAATTAATTAAACTAAACAATTACATTAAAAAATTAAAGATAGTGAACATTTTAAAGTAAATCTATGAAAAATGTATGTAGATGACCAAATAGAGATGATACTTTTGTGAAGTATATATAGTATAATGAAGTTAGCGTTAATGGTCTCAGGTAACTAGTGACATTAACCGACTTTCGGTGGGCAAGCCCCAAGCAACTTCTCCTTCTTTACAAAGCTCAGGTTAGACCAGGCCTGGAATATTGTTACCATATATGGAGCTCGGCACCAAAACATTCACTTAACCTACTTGACAGCATACAAAGACGAGCAGTTCGACTTATTGGAGACCCTACACTCACATCGAATCTTCAACCGTTGGTGCACAGAAGACAAGTCACTGACCTATGCTTGTTCTATGGTAGATGCTCCGAGGAACTCAAAGACATTATCCCTCGAAATGCAACTTTTGGGCGCCCCACAAGACAGGCTGCTTATGCTCATGGTCATGACCATACAGTTCACTTGACAACCGCGAGGACATCAACTTTCCAAAACTCCTTCTGTTACAGGACAAGCAAACTTTCGAACTCGCTTCCTTGGGATATATTTCCAGAAGTATGCAATTTGCAGCAATTTAAGTGCAGAACTAACATACATCTGCAAGCATCTCGGGGCGCGTTTGAAGCGTTATAGGTTCGCCTTTCCCGAGGGAAGTACATATTTACAAAAAAAAAACAAATCAGAGTTCGACAAGGAGCTACATGCCATAGGTACAAGCGGGACAACGCTCGAAGTTGTTAAGGATAAATTTGACGACTGGGTCGCATCTCACGGCGAGCCTTGAGAAATGTTTTGAACCGAAATATGGAAAGCATCGTTAAAATTGGATCTAATATGCAAAGTAAAAAATGGCTTCCAATTGTAAGCCTACGGAAGGAATTAGGTTAGGTTGTATAGGGTTTGAGTTTATTACAGAAAACTATATACGCACTATATTGGGTCCATCGCCATCCCTGTCGAACCTAAACCAAAACCGAAACCAATTCCTCCAATCACTTAATTGCCCTATACAGAAACTAAAAATCGTTTCAATTCTGTTTAAGAGGCCAACCTCCTCCAAATTGTCAAAGGAGTCCTTCCAACGTTTTAACGTCTATTCCGAGCAATAGTTTGACATTCACAGAGAACATGAGTAATATCCTCTTCGGCAGGGTTTCCCAATCTTTTCCATACTGCGACTCCCTATATACAGGTTACAATATTTTTGCGGCGCCCTTCTAAAAACAACGGAACAAAGCACATATATGTGAATAGAAGCTGAGCTTACTGAAGATTCACTAAAGTGTTTTTCAATAAGGATGAGTCAACGTTGAAATGGAATAAAACAAGCTGTGTGAGAGGTATTAACGAAATCCTATTTTTATTTGAAATGTCCATGTATGCCATTATTATATGGAATGTAACACCATGTCCAATGTGCTTCTCACATTGTCACAGATCCAAGTGGTCCAATCTATCGCATAAATCCGGTTGAATTTGAGCGATGGCATTGGTTATGTTGGATTTGAGGACATCGGTCGATTTTGGTTTATTCGCATTGAGCTGCAACTTTATGCAAACCCACATGAAAAAGTCTAGCGGAGTTAAATCGCACGATCTTGGTGGCCAACTCACGACACCTCTGCTAGAGATAACCATACCTTCAAATCGTTCATGCAGAAAGACCACCGTGGCGTTTGCTGTGCAACACGTAGCCACGTCTTGCTGGAACCACATGTCGTCTACCTCCATATCTTTCAGGGCCAAAATCGGTTAGCATCGTTCTGTAGCGCTTTCCGTTGATGGTAATGGCCTTATCAACAGAGCAATGACGCCGCCGCCGGTCTTAAATCCGCACCAAACAGCTTTTTATGGATGCATTGCCACCTCGTGTGGGTTGGCGTCATTCCATATACGGCAATTTGGCTTCTTAACATAGCCATTCATCTAAAAATGTGCCTCGTCGCTAAAGATGATTTTTCTATGGTCATTAACATTAATTTTGAGCTCCTGGGTCAGTTGGCTCTTGAACGGGTATAGGCCCAAGTCCCGATGCAAAATCCAGACTTCTTGTGCACGGCAGAACACACTGGCCAACATCGACCCGACCCGACATTTTTTTTCAAATCGAACTCAAAGCTAATGGACGTTGTGTGCAGGCGACCTGTGCGTACCGTCTTGCGACGCCAATACGAAAGCCCCACGACGCCCCAGGCCGTCTACAGCATGTAGGTCCTCGCAACACGTGCACGTGCACGTGGTGTTAAGCCTAATCTCCTAGAGTGCTTCCTAAGAAGATAGTGAACAAAGAGCATCCCTATCGCGATTTGTAATTTTGAACTGCTGAGTTTTTCCGATCTACCTCAAACCACAGGGTCGTTTCTTTTGATACCACTCAGCTTTATGAGTTTGCATGTAGCGGTCGAAATGCCTAGTCTGGCAGATAGACAGTGTGGTTCTCAGCATTAATCCTCAGCACACAGCATACCCTTGACTAAAAGAGCTTGCACTTGGCGGTAACTAGGTATATCTCCGGTTCATTCATAAAAACCACCAGACATTCATAAACATCTGCAAAGTTTTCACTCAATCGAAGTGGCAATTAAATTGCACTCAGCTGAGCATAGCATTTTCTTCTCCCATATAAATCCTCTCACCGGTAATTTTTCTAACGCTCAATTTGATGCCACTCCTCCTCCACATCCCCCTAGCCTACCGCTACCGCATATCCTCTCAACCACATGATATTTTTAATTTACTAAATAAAAGGTGTTTTTGACTCGTCTATTTTTCTTTCTTCTCTTCTATATTCTTGTTGTTGTGCTTAGAGAGTGTGTGACTTTTCTTTTCGACAAAAAAAAACAGTTCTTTTCACACTGAGAAGATTTTTCATTAGTACAAGTTAGGCCTTCGGGCCATTCAAATCATCAAGTGGAAATCAACCCGATACCGTCTCAGTAACTCGTCAGTTTTCCGCCCCTAAACATACTCACCTTCGGTTCTTTACTATTTCTGATCGCCTATTTTTATTTTTTTTTTGTCGAAAAATTATCTGTGAAACTCAATTAAGTTTCGTTCCAAAAATAGAAGATCAATCAAATTCGGGTGCGTTATACTCAGTGTTTCGTTTTTTTTTTTTGTTTTTTGAGAAAGCAAAATAATTTCTGTGCAAGTGAACAAGTAAAAATTGAAAAATTCGCGTGCTGATCCTCATCAGGCATCAAATGCCAATCATCACGCTAGGTTACATTGCAAGTTCAATAACACTGGGAAATACAAACCTATACAAAAAGTGAGTTAAAAACGCCAATTTTTCAAATTCAATTATGTAAAGGTATATATATATTTTTTTAAATGGTTTCTTGTGTGTGCGATTGCCTCCTGCAGTGGGTATATGTAAATGTGTATATCCAACGCCACGGCATTACTCAGATGCTTTGGTACAACATCATTTTGGTTATTTTTAGTCGGGACGGAGGGAAAAAATTTCATTTAAATATCTTCAGTGGGCTGTCACGATGCCAAAATTTTGGCTCTCGCACATAGGTGGATTTTGTTTTTTTTTTGAAAATGCGCTCGAAATGATCCTAGTTTGTTTTGTTGTTGGACGCCTTCTTATTTTTTTTTTCAATATAATTAGAAAATATTTTGGATTAATTATTCGTCCATGATGTCATCAAGCAAACGATTAACCATGAAGTTGTAGTTAAAATGTTTTCTATAAAAAAAAAATCATTTTAAGAAATCAGGAAAATTCGATTGTCATGGGATTGTAAAAAACAGATAAATTAAATTATTATGATTATGATATAAATTCAAGCGTGATGATGGATCTAAATATAAACAAATTTATCAGTAGAATGAGGATGACAGATGTCATGAATTATGATCGAAGGCATCTGTATTTTATGCTAGAATAGTGTGAGTCAAGTTTATGTTGATCTTCTAGATGCTCCAGTAGAAAGGATTACAAGGCTTGGTTTTAGAAACATTGGTTTAGTAACATTCAAACGCCATCAAGTGATATTATAAGAGAGCGTAGATACAGGGGCGTAGCGAGGGTTCGAGCCTTGGGGGGTGACTTTCATTGAAATGCCGACTCATTTCATGAACTTGCCGACTGTATAGGAATCATAAAAATCGGTCCAGCGGCAACGTCATCGAATTTCATCCCATAGAAGATGTTTTTTTATGGGAGGTCCCACGCCCCTTTGTCCAATTTTGACCAATTTTCACAGGAAATATCCCGGGCCAATACCTAAGATCACCTGTAAATTTGAGCTGAATCGATTCGGTGTTCTTCGGGATATAAGATTTTGATTGTTTTTGTTTGTATATGGAAGGCGCCATACAGGAACACCCCTGGGCCAATACCTAAAGGACCATTCACATGAGAGCGACCAACTAACTACAGTCTTGATAGTCCGTTCACATGAACACTTTTCTAGGTCGCGGCAGTTCGCGAATTTCAGTCATCAGCTGTATTAAGAAAACAAGTTTATAAACAGTTTAAATAACGAAAATTCGTTTTCCAAACTTTTTGCCGCGAATTGTCAAAGTTCGCAATCCACATCAATAAGCCACAAGTTCCACAAACTAGCGAATAACATATTCCTTCGAATTTAACCTCAAATTAGAAATGCCGCCCGTTCTTTTAAAAATCGAATCGATATTGCTAAATTTTAAGGATTTTATTCGACAAATTCACCGAAGATGCCGACCGTCCTTCTTAAAATCGAATCGAAACTAGCTAAATTTTAAGGAGTTCATGTGGAACCGTTGAAAATGCCGACTTGTAGGTATACGTTTACAAGTTTAAAACATATACCTAATGAAAATCCAAACCTAAGACCTAATTTTTGAAAATTGCTCGTTGATTTTCCGACTTTTGAACAGCCTAATGAAAATCCAAACTCACTTCTCCTATTTTAACATTTTGTTCAGACCTAATTTTTGAAAATTGTTCCTTGATTCGCCTCCTCGCTACTCCCCTGCCCAGTTAGTTGAGTTGCCATAGTATCCTGGTTTCGAGGAATATGCTGCTGTGTGCTTCGGGCTGCGTGCATTATGTTGGTTATCCTGGCTTTAAGCCAGATGCCGCTCAGTTGACTTGCAGCTTTTGTCACATTTTATTGCTTGTTAGTCTCCCTGATGTCTTGTTTTTCTGATTGTTGTTGCCTGTCATCTTTTGCATATTGTGCGTCGTGCCTTTTGAAAAGGGTGTCTCTCGGAGAACCGATTGGAAGAGAAGTTCACCTTCGGAATTCTTTACATCAGGAGGTTACATCATGACTATTCTGCCTCATTCGATACGTAGACAAGACGACTTCACCTATAGCATAATGTGGCGCTATGCTACCGGTCTACAAGGAGATGTCTACCACCTCGCAAGCCAACTTAGCTGGTAATCCATAAGCAATGTGATGTTCGAAATTAAAGAGGCGTTGAGGTAGCATTTTATTACTAGCATTGCTTAAATTAGGAATACATTTGGTAAAACGTCGCTTAAGGATTACAGTACAGAAAGGAGACAACAATTCAATACATAAATAAAAATAAATAGACGGCGCAACAGGCGGTAGACACCCAAGGCCTAGCTTCTCGCAACCATTCGTTTTGTGTGAGTTTATATTTTTGGAACGAATGGAAGGGACCTACAATTTTATGCCGAGTCCGAACGGCTGAATTGGAGAAGCTTTTTCAGGACAGTCATACTCTCGGATGTTTGTCAGACAATTCAATACAGCAACTCAAATATTTATTTTAATTTCGCCACTATCCTCAAAGACACAATAGCGCAGTTTGGAGTTAATGATAGTTCCACTATTAAGACCCAGCTAGAGACAATTAAAACACGATTTTATGGAAGCCTGGCCACCTGGGATAAAATGACGGATTCATGCCAGTTAAGAATTCCTATATACTTACAGTTCGAGCTTTTAATAAAGCGTAAGACACTTTAATTTGGTAGATCGTTAAGATCGTTGTAATAGAAAGCTTCTTTTTAGTGGTTTCGTTATTGAGAGCCAACCGGGTATATTCCATGTTTGGGGAGGTCATATACTTATTTACTTATATGGCGCTACAGCCCGATCTTTGGCCAACCGCCTCCAGTTGCGCACTCCAAGTTGGTTGAGGTCCCCTTCCACTTGTGCGCACCAATTGGTTTGTTTGTTTTTACGCAATTAATGTTGCTGCTGGTTCTATATCTCTGTTTACCACTTTGATGAATGGCTTTACATTTTGTACTCAATTAAATAATCAGACCAACCTTTGAAGTGTGAGATTTCCGTCCGTCACCACCTAAGGCGAGGTATTTCACTACTGCATTGTCCTTGCGGGTTGGAATCGAGGACTCTTCGAGCCGGAGCGTTTGTGTCCATTTGATATCTACTTATCTGCCCAGGTCGATGTCGCTATACAGCACATATAGTTCGCTGTTAACTCCTCCTCCAAAACTCGCAAAAAGGGCAAAAAATCACTAGAAGAATTTTGCGACCAAGAATATATTCATTCGCCTTTATTTACGTCCATGCTTCTGCGCCATAGAGCAGGACTGGGATGAGTAGGGTCTTATATAAAGTCTTTTTAGTACCTATTTACCTTATACTGGTCAGTTGCCTTCTTAGGCCAAATGAACAGCGGCTGGCAAGTGTAACTCTTCGTTTGTTTTCTTCTAAGGTGTCATTGTCAGAGTTTAAAGCGGAGCCAAGGTAGACAAAGTCCATAACCACCTCAAAGTTATAGCTGTCCATCGTGAAATTCTATCCGATTCATCGATGTTGTGTGTCCCTTCTTGTTGACCGCATGTATCATCATCGGTGAAATTGTTTCCGACTCTTATGGTGCAGCGAGCGTTCTCCATAGTCATTCTGCACAATCTGACAAGTTTGGCAAGGATGCCAAAACTAGACATGGCTCTGTATAGCTTGTCTCTATAAATGCTATCATACTGGTAGTGGTGGGGACTAATCACTTCGTTGACGAATGAATGACGAGACTGATACCTGCTTGGATAGTTGGAACCAGCGATGCCAACCACTTTTGACGAAAAAATGCCTAACTTGAAAGAAAAAGATGCCTTTTTCAATAAAATAATGCCTTAAATAATTTTTTAAGTAAAGTGGAATAATAAATTAAAAATTAAACACAAATATAAAAAAAATAAACAAAAAAATCTTTATCACAATTTGTGTTGGCCTCGACTCCAGTAATGCGTTTCGCCCCGATGTGGTGGGTGGGCTCATCTGGGCTAAAAAATCTTTAATTATACAATGACAGAAAAAATTCTTAATAGGAACAAAATTCATGACATTTTAGTTTCATAAGTAGGTACAAAGTATTGAATATAAAACAAACATAGTTTTAGTCCTCAGATTGCCTTGGTCCTTGAAATCATACATTGTTTTTTGAAAAAAGGATATGTCTGTTTGTTTGAATTGTAGATCATAGCAGTTTTTATCTTTAAAAAGCGACTTTGTGCAGAATTCCACTTAAGGTTCTTTTATCCCCAGTTTCACACTGAAAGTCCAGTTTCACAATCTAATCTGAACTTCAGTTCAATTTAACTCAATTTAACTAAATTTAATGAATAGAATTTGGCAGTATTGTACAGTACTTTAATACGACTTTTCCTAAATCGTTCCTTGTCTTTTCTTTCAAAGATCACGCAAAACAAAATAAAATATTTGTGTTTTTGACAATCGGCTGATCTGAGGTTTAAACGGCAGAATAGGTAATGTAGTTTAACTTAAACTACAGAATGAACTCTGTTCAAGGTTTAAACGAAACTGTGAAACCGAATTATTTGTTGAACTAAAGTTTAAACCAAAAGTGTAGTTAAAACTCCCACTGAGAAGCTGGGGATAAGAATGTTTAAAAGAATAAAAAGTCAGTATGTTGAATCAAAAAAAAATTAAAAAAATATTTGAAATAAAAAAAGATGCCTTATTGACAAAAAACAAGCCTTAAAGCCTTAGCTAATGAAATAATGTCTAAAAGGCATGAAAAAGCCTTAGTTGGCATCGCTGGTTGGAACAGTTTAAGATAAAATCTCCTTTCTTGTGGTCATCAGCTTTGGAAAGTCTTTAAATGGTTATCTGGTAGAACCACACCGAATGTAAAATTTGACCAAAACCCAACATTGATTAATACTGGCTTGTAGGCCCCATTTACTTCCTATGGTATTTTTGTAAGAGAAAAAGTGCAAACGTTATTTTTATATCTCTTTCTTGTATGTTATTTTCCAGACATTTTGTCATACATGCGTTTGTTGGAAGTATCTTTTTCAAGCTTGATGCCTCAGATCAGAGCATTCTTCCATTTAGTCACAGAAGGGTCTCCATCTCCAAGATATTCGCTTGGCTTTCCTTAATTTTTAACATTCAGATATGATTAATTGCTTTTGCGTTTGTCTATACATATTTGAGCCAATCTACTTATTGCAGATTTCTAAAAGATACTTGGATAGGCAAGGGGCATTAAGCCGATATATTCCAATTAGCTAAAATCATTAAATTTTCTGCGAAACTTGAGGATATGCCTTATTGCATTCGAATGTATTTCAATAAAGTAACAAAATACAATTAAAATATAATCAAGCACAAACTCATAATTTTTCTGAAATTCATTTATTCCAGTTAATAAATTTTATATCTATTGATTTATGAAAACAAGAGTACAAATATTATTAAACAACATTTTCGAGTACACAATTTCGTGAATATCTAAATAACAAGGCACTAATTGCCACTAAGGGTACATTGTTTATATAACTTATTTGTATATTGTAAATGCATTTAGTATGAATGGAAATGTAATGTTTAAATTGTGCCGAGAACGATAATGCGAATATTCAAATTCTTCATATTAAATAATTATATGAAATTTAAATCAAGGGGTCTGTCATGTGGCCGAAACTAATCCTTGTTAAAATGCTGACAAATTGGTTTAAATGAATGAATTAATTTTGAATATATCTAATGCAAATAAATGTAAATGATTTTTGGAACGTTTGCAATTACTATAGAATTAACTAGTCGCATTTCTAAAAGCTATTTAGAACTATACATTGTCAATACATAGTGTCGCTTCAATGTTGACAATATTTTTGACAGAAAAAGTCAGAATAGGGCAACATAAAAATTCTATAAAAATGTTCAAAAGGTTTTTATTATCTTAAGGTTTTTTCCACTGCGCCACCTCTCGCGAACGTCTGACCAGTGACCAACATCCGAGAGTCAGAGTATAATATTGGCTATCTATACCCCTCTAACTACGGAACCAATAGAGGAAAAAACTTCAAATTTTTAGCATTTACCAAGCTCATTAAAAAGGTCCACAATTTCATCCCTATATCATTAGTGGTTCTCAACATACAGGACTTCAAAAATCACCAAAACCGTAACTGATTGACTCACTCACTCACTCACTTATAATGATGGTAATTAAAATTATGAAGCACTTCCGGCCATCCTAGAATCGTGAAATTTGGCAGAATGCTAGATCCTGTGGTGCATACACTGCGAAAAGTCGAAAACTTCGATTTTCTATCCAAATCGGTTATTATTTATTTGGGCCACTTCAGATTGCCGTAGAATGTTGAAAGTTTGGTAGAGCGGTAGATCTTGCATTGTACGAAAGAAGAGATATCAAAAAATAAAAATTTTCCATTTAAGGGGCGTGGAGTCTGCCCACTTAAAATATGAACAGAAATTAATTTACCTGATGACTCAAATTTTAATGAATAGTTTATAAGATAGAAAGTCAAAGTGACGTTAGTCAGTGTCTGTTGACATATTAAAAAGCGAAGACGTTTCAACGTTGTTTGTAAAATCTAAAAAAAAAAATTCGCAAAAATTCAAATTGCACTCTGGCTTATCGTAGTTCGTCTTTACTCAAATTTTGGCAGATGTCAAAACTTAAAATACATATCTCGTGACTTAAAAGTGGTGATGTTGTAATTTCGTTCAAGGCCTTCACTGGAGCCGCATTGATTTATTACAAGGTTGCCAGTTCTCCCGATATTCCGGGAGTCTCCCGGTTTTTTTACTAATCTCCCGGTCTCCCGAAAATTCTATGAAATCTCCCGAATTTCCAATATGTATTTCATTTTAATTTTCTTAAAAAACCAAACTACGAAAGAAATATAATCAGCGCCTTATGTAGCTATAGAATGGATTTGGCATCACTCTTTTTGTTTTTGAACTGCCACATTGACATTGATAGTTCCCGAATCGAAAGTCGTAGGAAATAATAATCTTAAAATTACTATTTGTATTTCTTTCGCAGCGGATAATGCTTCGGTTAATTATGGAATCAACAAATCGATTTTCAAACACCTAAGCGCCGAAAATACGTTGGCTGTTACTTGGCAATGCTCTTTATAAGCTGATTATTATTTGGCCAGTGGTTTGGTTATTTTCAAGACCTAGGTGAAAACAATTGTCGTCCAGTTGTTTGGCAATTTGTTTATGAGAGTAATGCACCGTATAATGACGCAAAACCTGAAATATTTTTGTACTTCTTAAATTAAAAAATCGATTTTAACTTTAGGAGGTAGTTATTTGATCAATAACTACTTATAAAGATATATCAGACTTAAAGACTTAAATATTCAAAATTATTTTTATTCGAAAATGTAAAAAATGTTGTGGAATCCCTACACATATCTTGTGATCATGATTCCTTATGATGAAGTAAATATAATTCGAAGTAGTAGAATGGAAGTATAGAATATGCTTTCAGAGGAAAACAACAATTTTGATGAACCACTGGCACAAAAAAAGTGGAGCAAAATGTTCCAAAACAACAAGCTTCCGATCATTGAAAATATAATTCATTTTTTTTCAATTCCCGTGTCAAATGCATTTGTGGAACGAATATTGATTGAGTCTCTATGGTCGAATGACATCGGTTAAAAACGAATATTATAAAATTCATCATTTGTACAAAAGTGAACTTTAAATTTTTCTTGTCAAGAATTTGTTGAGTTTCTTAAAACCGAAAGGGCAGGGAAATTGTAATTCAAAGCCAAAGGGCTGAAAAATATAATGAAAGATACTAATTAATTGTTGTGGTATGTTGGGCTTTAGGTCAATGACTTAGGTCAACACCAACATACCACAACAATATACAAATAAAAAGGTCACAACATATACATGGATACTAATTAATGTTTTTTTGTATATTGTATTACAAATATATTTATTTTTTGTTAAATCAATGTTTTTGTTATTGATGTTTTGAAGAACACCCTCAATTAAAACTATACATTTTTTTTGTACTATGAAGTAATAGCTAAGGTTTTTCTAATTCTCCCGATATTTATTCTGAAACCTCCCGATTTGTTGAGAAATATTTCTGGCAACCCTTATACTCGCAAAATTACATTGGATTTAAAAAATTGTTCAATTCTTTTGCTACCACTCTGTGTATAAAGTGTAATAAATAAATTACATTGATTAAGTCGCTACATCTAAATTATTTATCTAAATCATGATAACACACTGTTCCAAATCATTAATAGCTATTTGGAATGTTAGCGATCTCTGAATGAAATATTGCATGCATGGGAGGCGGTCTGTGTCACACATGCAATCCCACACAGAAATAAATAAAAAACCTGTCTGCTGTATTATAAAGAATTCATTTTTAGATAAACACAAACCTTAGTCATCAAGATTGAAATTTTTTCTGTTAATTAATTTTAAGTTGATTGATTGACCCATTTCTTGTTCTTTTTTATAGTTGATAATTTATAAAGTCTTAAAATAGATGCATGCAGTGATATTGTGGGCCCTCCCAAATGCAGTTTTTTCTTCATTTTTTCTCACTCAACTCACTCAACAGCATTTTGTTCGATGATAAATTGAATCCTTGTAGGCCATACATAAATTCACACTTCCAAAGAAAATCAATTTTTAATTCAATTTCGTAGTATCTAATATATTTTAAAAATTAGTTCTAACCTCAAATTTTGTTTCCTTTAATTTAATGTAAACCTGACCATAAGTGTCTTATAATTTAGAATTGTCTTTGTGTCAAAATTTCATTTTCAAAGGCACATCTTCATCTAGATGCATATTCTCACCCGCTGAGGAAGAAGAAGAAAAACAAATTCGACACAATAAAGAATTAAAAACGAATTTTGACATTTGATGTGTGCACCTATGACTTATGTCTATTTTTACAAAATCCGCCTCTTATTAATTTATTATCGTCATTTAATTTCTTTTTTAAACTTGTTATATGTACCACTTTGTTAGATTCTTAAACGTCAAGATAAAAATATTTGCCAAAAAAAAAGCTTTTCGAATATACAGCATTTCGAAAGTTGAAAATTCGAAATGTCATTTTCAAGCTTTATAATTGCTGCGCCTGTGAAGATGCTACGAATTTTCTCACAATGCTTGGGGAACGTATTCAATACCATCAACGTCATCCGGGAAGTGGATTGCGTTGTCGAGTGTTTTCGAAAACAACAATGGTGTCACTATTATTTTCGGTTTCATCTACATTTTACCATGTTTGCACATTTATTTTTGGCAAATGCGGTCTGCTATGTACTACGCATTATGTTCAATGTATTTTTGGTTTTTAATAAAATTATTTGAAAAAAATTGCATTCAACTAGAAATTCAGGTAGATAACACTTTGTTGTCGGTTGAAACATTTTATTTATGTGGCTGCAGGTTGATTGTCCGTATACGTAGTTGTCAAGACAATACGACGATTTTATACTACATCTAAAAATACTCTTATAAACAAAAGCAACATTTGCTCGTTTTACAAACAATGCAATACAACACCGATGCATTGGCAAAGTGAGATGATGACCTCTGATTAATCACCTGAACGGTAATTACGTTCATGCGGCCACGCTATAGCCCCTTGACTTTGATTTAAGAGTTTCAATTCGCTTTGTTCAATGCACGCAATTGACAATTTGCCAAAAATATGTTGTTTTTTTTTCCTGCCAGCTTGTTAGTGGTATGTTTTGCTTATCATATGGTTATTTGTCAAATACTATAATTAATCATCAATGTTATTAAGTGGGTAGACTTTGTTTTTAAATTTCCGTTTCTTTTCCATTTCGTTTCAGGAAAATTAGATAACAAATTTAGAGAAGGGCCCTCAGGGGTGCCTCGGATAACTTTACACCAAGAAGAGATTTTATCTTTTATTTTTTTTAAATATAGAGAAGGTAAGTTTTATGTTTTTAGCACCAGATGCAAATTTTTTTTTCGTTTTAATTTGTTGCATATCATAGGAATTCAGTGGAAAAATTTGTGGAATTGACTGGGGAGTTGAACAGGAAATTTAATAAATTCGTTTTATAAAAAATTTAGGGATCAATTGCTTAATTTTTTTGGACGAACTAACTAAGGTTCAACGATTAAGTTTAAGTGCTCTAAAAAACATAAACATTTTTTTTTGGTTGCATTTTACTGATAGCTATAACTGAACGGATTTGAAATCAATCTTTATGCCTCAGTTATAGCTATTATTGAAATGCATGATTGGGACAAATCAGTGGAATGGTGGTTTAATTTGTTTGACAAGTGAGTTATAGCAATCATTGAAAAATTCCTGTCAGTGGAAAGACCTGTCAGTGACTTTTCAACGCCCAAGTCTAGGTTTTGAGGTTAGAGTTGATCATTTCAAAACTGACCGCTGAGAATAGAATGAGAATCAAAACACATCAGTGAAACGATTGGTTTCCAAATAAGAGAAACGAAAATCAGCTGTTCATTGAATTTTTAAGGAATGGTTAAGCCTAAGCAGCGAACACAATATACAGCTAACGGACTATAATGCCGATGACGAATATTGGCTGCGCGGCGGGCGTTCTCTGAACGAGATATCAGATATTGAAGATTCTACCCGAGCGGAAGTTAATTTGAAGCCGCAACAAAGTGAGACGATGTACTTATCCCTTACTCAACCATGATCTAGCTACGAACAATTTTTTCCACGATTGGTTCAGTGTACCTAGACGTAATTTTTAACATCTTCAATGCCAGAGGCGAACTACTTCGATTAAACTATAGACCACATATATTAGCGACGGGAATGAGGAATGCAGCTTATGCAACCTTCGAACAAAAGAAGGCGTTTTTCATTTTATTGGGAGAACGAATATATCACAGTCGAAGGAAATCTCTGGGAAGGTACTTCTTCCATAACAATTAGAGCAGATAGACCATAACTACAAGGGGCTACTTGGTTTTGGCAGGTAACTTTAGTGTTTTTCAAGGACAAGTGTTTAGGTTTTTTTCCTGTGTAGTTTACTCCTAAAGCTGACCTATAGTCAGGAGCTGCCACACAATGCTCCGATCATTATGCGCGCAGAACCAAGTCAGATTATGTTGGGTACCCGGACACTGTGATATTAAGGGTAACGAAAGGGCTGAGGTTCTGGCCAAAACCGGAGCAGAGCTTCCACTTAATGCTAGTATTGAGGGCATAAGACCACCAATAGCCAAGAGAATCATTCTCGAGAAAATTAAAAATAGGGCAGATCAGAGATGGTAGGGCACAGGGTCTCAAAGGATCTGTGGCCTAAGCTAGATCGGAAAAAATCAGCAGAATTACTAAAGCTCAGCAGATCAAAGCTACGAACAGCAATAGGGATACTCTCTGGGCACTGTCTTAACAGATACGGACGCAAGCAGGTACTGCGAAGATTTACATGTCGCAGAGGATATAACTCATCTCCTCTGTGAATGTCAAGCTAATGCTCGGTACAGGAGGAAATACCTTGGAAGGTACTTCTTCGACAATTTGGAGGAGGTTGGTCACGCAAACAAAATTGAAACAATTTTCAGGTTTTGTAGGGAAATTAATTGTTTGGGCGAAGTGGTTTAGGTTTGTTGACCGTTAAGGTTCCCCAGGGATGGCAATGTACCCAATATGTCGAATGTGATGAACTCTCAAGCTACTCAACCTAACCTAACCTTACTCCTAAATCGAGATCTAACATATCTACGGTGACCATAAGCGAAACCCGGGACAAAAAGAAATATGAAAATTACAGCAAAAAAAAAACTCTTGTATTGCATTATTCCATAAATTATTATTTATTGAAGGGAAAACGTTATCTACAAACCTAACTCATGACTCCATCATGAGTCATAGGCACAAAACATGTTGCACACATTTGTCGTACACATGCCAGTTCTATGGAAATTCATGTTTTTTTTAAATTAATGAAATGTTTGAATAATAATAAGTATAAAAAGTTTATAATGGAAATACGGGACAGTTGTATATCTTTAAAAAAAATCGGGACAGTCGATTGAAATACGAGTCTCTCCCGGGAAATATGGGACGGGGGGTCACAGTAAATAATATCCAATAATTTTTTGAGCCAAGACAGACAGGAAACCATAAACTATCATATCTTCGTAGGAATGAGGATAGGTAATAATAATGACGGCGCGAATGCATTTGAATCATTTGCAAAATGTATGATTAGTCTTTATACCCATTGTTTTGCCGGACAATCACTCAAGTGTAGCTACTGTTGGTGTGTTGAGAAAGGGCTAAGGTTGGATACAAAATTTCTGAAACTACTCAGCAGATTTTAAAAATTCACAAGTACAGTCAATACTTACCACTATATTACATGCAACGTCTGTCTGTTTCTTTGTTCCTCCATAATTCAAAAACCATATACTCCGTTTTTACCGGAAGTCGAATAGTTGCCACCGAAAGGCCTTACGCCGAATCTTTTCCATAACAAACAACAGAAGGAGGAAAGAGACTGCGGAAATTCGTTGTATATCAATATCGTTGTTTGTTGAAATTATTTCCATTTTAATTTTTCTATTGCCGAAGAGAAGAAGCAATACGCGAGTGAGACAAATAGTACTATAATCATTTATCTTTTCCATCGATGCTTTATCAAAGTTTTATTAATTTGTTGCCCGTCTATGGGAACGTATCATTAATATTTGAGGGCGGAGCTAGTATATTATATAATTGATCTTGTGGAAGTTGAATTCAAATCACGAAATTTGACACCATTCCCTATAAGTGCGTCTTCAAGGCCCATAGTTTCTTAGAGCTCCTTTAAATGATCAAGACAGAAGACACATCATTCCTTATACGACCTGTCAAAAATTCCAAATACGATCAAATTGTAGAACAAATATCAACTATCAAAGAAAAGTCTTAAACTTTTCGGATATAATAAACATCGGCTATACCATCTGTTCGCATGATCATCTGATGCTATTTAAAATTAAATGGCTACTTTAATGGCTAAATAAATATAAAAGCCCTGATCACACTTAAATTTTCTTCTTCCCTTGGCACAAGGCAATTTTCGCACAATTTCCCTACTAAACTATTTATAAACTTTTGAAATCCCCTTTTCTCCTGCTGCACACATTCCTAATGCATTTACTTTTGCCGCTGAAATTTGATTAGCTAGCGTTTGTGACAAGTATATTTCTGAAGCTCTTTTTTTTCATTTTTTTCATCCACGCGATCTAGCCGGGAAGAAAGAAAAGAAAAAGTGCGGCTATACAATTTTTGTCGAAAAGAGAAAAAAGTATTTCATTTAAAAATAGATACGCGTAGGCTATTTAGAGCACGCGTAGCGTATGCAATTTCAAATTTATTTCTATTTATGTAAGTCCATTTGCGGTTTAAAGTATGTATGTATTTTTAAAAGAACTACATTTATAGTAATTTTTAAACAGAAAAGGGAGGAAAAGGACTCATTTAGAATGCAAGGCAATAGATTCTAATAGTCGATGTATAGTGCAAGATAGAAAAACGGATACAAATTTAGTAAGAATACCATTTTTCTTCGAAGGACGAATGTCCTATGCTCTTTATTTAAATAAATACCAAAACAACAAACATAATCAATACCTCACTGCTCATTCTCATTGATAGCTAGAACTTCTTTAAAGTCAAAAGGTTTGAAAAGCGTCCCAGAACCGGCATAGAATTTCGACTGAAATTCCACCCAATGCAACCGAAGTGTGTGCAAAAATGCTGATAGCCCCTCCATCAGCACTAAAATTGTCAGAGTCAGCAAGGACCAAGCGCAAAATGTGAAGACCAGTAGAATTGCCCCTTTCCAGTCGTCCGATTTTAAGCCCCTTCTCAGCACCATATTCCACAGCACACTCGACAGTTGGTCGTGTGCTAATGAAAGGGCCCACAGCCGAAGGTACGAGGCGGTATGCGAGACCGATCCTAGGACTGTTTCTATAGTTCGAATACCTTGGATGATGAAAACCTCCGAGATGTCCTGGTTGTGAAAGTCTTCGTTCGGCACAATATTATCGCTTTCAGCACTGTAGGAGGAGCCGCTCGATTGGTCCTCTACATCCGATTCCAATATTCGTACTATTAGACCGTCTTCGCTGCCGTCATTTTTAGTGTTGTTCGCAAAGGTCACTCTCTTTTCACGGGGTTTCCTTGTGATTTTATGGGTCCCCTTGGGCATTGCTTTTATCTTCCTCCACACTATGTAGAGTGGTCTAGTGAAGAGTATAATGGGGACGCACAATAGGGCGAGGGTGACTAGAATATTTTGGAAAATACCCTGAAACTGGAACATGTACCTTTGACAGCCAGCTGGAATGGGTCCTGACTCCTTAAATAGCACCATATCGATAAAAATGATCAAGATCGAAGGAGCACAATGCGAGTTGTACGGCATTGGACCATCAGCCGAGTACAGTATCCATTTTAGGAATATCAGAAACACCAGATAGAGGAAGAGACTGAAAAATACCATTTGCGGGATGCACACCCCTATCAGGTCGATGTAGTTGCCGAAGAAGATGTGATTCCAGGCGGCGAGTGCCATTCCGAAAAACATATGCAGCACGCCCAAGATGATAGCGACTTTCATTTTGAACGAGTTCATTGTGACTATAGCACTCTCCCCACTTGTATCCCATATGGGGTCCATGCCAAAAATATGCGGGCTACCTTGAAACGCGGTTGCAGGATTCAGCTGAAGGGCATTATTCGACAGAATTGTAGAATCGTTAAAGCTTACCTTCCAGGCGGTGTGAAAAATACTGAACGACTTAGAGAAGATGTCATTGTAGACGAGTCCGGTGAATATTGAGAACAATCCCATGAGCAGGATGATGTAACGTCCTCCGAAGACGATTTTCCAAATTTCGTTGTCGACTGTCTTCTTCGACAGTTGTTTCTCTTTGAGCACCATCCAGGTGGCGAACAGGGTTATTAACGTCCCATGACCCATGTCACCGAACATAACAGCAAAAAGGAAGGGGAACGTCACTATGGTATATGGAGCAGGATTCAGTTCTCGGTAATTGCCAACTCCATAGGCGTCTACGAGCATCTGAAAGCCCACTAAGATGCGATTTGTTCGATTGAAGGTCGGAGGAGTTCTCGTATTAATAGGCAAATTTGTTAGAATTGGAGACACAGAAGAACCAGCCTTCATCGCACCTCGATACAGCGCCTGCTGAACCAATAAAATATTCGCTGTCGGTATCCAGCATTCAGCAATAGAGTACTTCTCCGCTTCATCCATGCCCATCTGATTCATTACGTAGTACACAGCCATCACCTTCTTAACTCTTATACGCCACAGGGACAGGTCAGTAGCTGCTACAGATAGCACCCTCCGCCGGTGGTAGTCGGTCTGCTCGAGCACAATCTGCAGATCTTTGATCGTATTCTCCATCGACGCCAACTGCTTAAGACGGTCTCTGGACGACTCCGGACACTGATAGAGAGACGTCCGAAAGCCTTGACATATCATCCGAATCCTATTCTCCATCACATCACCCTGAAAGAATACGATAAAAACGAACTTCTTCGTGGTTTTCTTGTGGTGGACTTCTTCTATCTCAGAGTGACGTATGAAGAAATTTCCACGGCACGCTCGCCACAGAAAACGTTCGAATGCGAAAAAGTTTTCAAACGGAATGGTGCCCGTCAGATAGCTCAATTTCAGGCCTCCATCTTTTTGTATTTGAACGCTCCTAAGGTCGTTGGTATCAAGCAATAAAGTTTTTGTCAGCGAATCACTCCATGCATGAGTTGATGCATCCAAGAAAAATTCATCAGCCTTCACAAGGACCTGGTTGATCTCCAGCAAGTTGAAGTATTTCATTCTGAGCGCTTCATAGTTTGTGGTGATTTCAAGGAGCTCCATTTCCATCTTCTCCAGTAACGTTCGCAGCTCTATCATATCCTTGCCGTTCGGCGCAATTGGTTGAATGTCTTCTTTTATTTCCGGGATTGTGATACCAGCCTGCTCAACTTCGTGACGAAGGAAACGTAAAATGCGTTGCATTTCGGCACAATATGACATTTCCTGGACGTATCTCAGACGGTGAATATTTTCACTTTCATTAAGATTATTGAAATGAACCAGACCAACTTCACCGAGTTCACTTATGACGGAATAGGCAGCGTCTTTCTTTATGTAGATTTGGCAGAGACTCATCTCTTCGCTGCGAAAGCCAGATTCGTGAACAGTTGCCGTCATTGTTGTCAATAATAATTGTTCTTTGTGAAATAAATAGGAAAAATATTTCCCCTCACCGCTTTAAATTGAAGTTGTGTAAAGGCGACTACTGAGTGAGGTTATACAGTTGAGTGTATATAACTCATTGCTAATCTGACTTCAGGTTGTATTCTCGAGCCAGATTCAAGTCCTTTGGCCAACTAAAAATGTACCATCCCGCATGAAAATCCAACGAATTTATATCTATAAAATTTCTGTTGGTAGGTTTTCTTAAGCTTTCAAATGAAAAGACGTTTACGTGATCCCATATCTTAAAAATGGGAAATTCGCGTTCGCGTACTTTTTATTTGGTTACCAAAAATAGTATTTTTTTTCAGAAATGAGACAGAAAGCTGAACTTCGTTGTCGCTCAGGAATCGACTGAAAGACTCGTCGGGCTGATGCGTTGTCGATGTATTTTGAACTTTTTGAGTAGGTTAACGTCGCTATTAGCCGGTAAAGTTCGTCATTGAGTCTCCTCCTCCACACTCCATCGATACAAACTGGGCTGAAAATCATACCCACTCGAAGAATTTTTCTCTCAAAGCGTGCCAAGAGGTTTTCATCAGCTTTCCATAAGGTCAATGCATCTGCACCATACAGAAGGACCGGGTTGACTATAAGGTCTTGTGCAAAATGTCCTTTCCTGTTTCCAAAGAAATTGCGATTTGCAAGAGCTTGGGTCTTCGCTTGATTTCTACGCCGATGTCGTTTTGCGAGGAAATTGTAAAGCTTAGGAAGACAAGTCCTTAACTACTGCGAAGTTATATCTGTCCATTGTGAAGTTTTTCCCGAGTCGCCGATGCTGAGAGTCCTCTGTCGATGACAGCATATGCTTCGTTTTGTCCTCATAAACAGCCAGACCCATCTTCGCTGCCTCCGTTTTAATGCTTGATGCAAAGGCGCCAATGACAGCTCGTTGAGTTCCTCATCTGCATATGCAAGTAGTTGAATGGACTTTTGAAACATTTTACCTCTGAAGTTGGCTTCTGAGTTCCATACAATTGCTTTAAGAACGATGTTAAAGAAGTTATATGATAGCGCATCAACTTGTCTTAAACCTTTTTCGAAATCAAAGGGTTCCGTGGTGTTCTTTCCCACTTTATATTTATGTTATGTGTATATGTACATGTGTATATTATGTTTGCACAGCTTTCTACAAGTGAATTATCACAGTCAACGTTATATACGTGCTATAAATCAAAACAAATAAAACCGATCAACCGATGCAACTGTCGATAAAAACAAAAGCAAAATCCAATAATATTGTTTCCTTGTCTTTATTTTTTGCGTCAACTGTAGTTAGCAAGCAACATGTGCTATAGCTAGTACAATTTAAGCGAATTATATTTAACAAGTCCACACAATTCTAATACAATTGAGAAAAAAAAAACCCTACATACACAGACACACTCTCATAGACTCGTATAGTATATACGCGTCACTCACCCGAATGATATATTCCTTCATCGCGTTTTCTATTTTCATTTATTTTTCCCATCGTCGACGATGGACTAACTTTTTGACGCACTGCCAAAACCTGAAGTTTCATGAGATTTTTATTTGATTTTGTTAATGGTTTTGTTTGTTTTATACCTACTCTTTTATTCTTTTTATTTTTTTCTTTATATTTGTGCGGGAATGAAATATTTCCAACTCATTGCAAATTTCATTGCGACAAGTTTTAGTGGGAAGGGACAGATAAAATAAATAAAATATTATGCATAATGTATATACAAAAAGTTTACTTTATAAATGTGTAACTTGAGAATTTCTTAATTTCAAAAATCATCTTCGTATTCGATATCAGATCCTGTATCCCTCTGCCCGAGATGACGCTAAGGTCATCAAAGAATGGTTGGTTCAGTGAGCGAAATCTGGATCTTGCTACTTGCTAGTGCCGGACGTTTGCAGATGAAGTGGGAGAGAGTTAGCAGCAACTGACCTATGGACCTATATGGGACCTAGTTTGGCCGCATAGTCTCCAATTGCCCAATGCACCATGATTACTGCAGTGACTCTGGCGAAATCTGGGCGGGTTCTGTTTACTAGGTTCTTTGTTCTTTTTTGATCGCAGGTATGCCATACATCCCTTGATACGAAATTGAGTTTATATGTCCTTTATCCGCTTCTAGCGGAATCTGGACACCTACCGATACCGAGAGCGAGCTGTGTACAACCCACTCGTATCCTGTTATGTCACCCAGAGAAGTGGGACCCTCTGAAACCTTTGCCCAACAACAAACTGCTTCACCAGTTTGGATGATTATGGTAACCGAGTCGATGGCATGAGGACGGCAATGTTTTGTCAGTGCCTTATGTCACACACTAATTGCGCGCAGACCTCTCGGATAGCCAGTAATTCTGCTTGGAAATTACAGGCAAAATCCGGCAAGCACTGAGCTGTTGTAGGGAAACCTACGTGGTAGCCTGTCTTGAAGTATAGTTTGGATGTAATCTAGTGTAGTTGGAAACGTGACCATGCTGTTTGGTAACGAATCCAAGAAGTTGCTGTGGTCATACGGCCTTGTTAGTATTCTGAATCCTTGAATTTTATAGCACTGCACAATGCGGTAACTTTTGTGTGTAGGTCTCATCTGCAAAGTTGTTTTTTTTTAGAGAACCATGAAAACTGAATACAACGTTGATAACCAACGTTATGATTCCATTTTATAAATTCTGTGGCGTAACTATACTTAGATAGAAATATATATCTATCTATCTACCATCTAACTATTTATAAACAAAAAAAAAAACGCCGCCGCTCTTCTCAACAACTTTTTTTTTTGCATATAAACTCCATGTTTCCACGTCATTGTTAAACCATAGTGACACCAAACAAAATACCACCAACAAAAAATGGTTTCGTCCTCCACAATTATGCATATCCATTCGATGTTAAATTGTCGAACGTTAATCACTGTCGTCCTTAAAAAAATATTCCTGATCATGCAATTTCCAATAACAATAAATAAAATTTTCCAATTGACCTCTCCGGTCCCCTATTCCTGTTGGTAAATATTCTGCCAATCATTTTGTTGGCGTATATCTCCCTCTTTGTATACCATTCTCTATGTATACACAAAAACTGTATACAGACAAATACATCATATATAGCTTTGCTTGCATTGTGTTAAATAAAATTGATTCTTGAAGCCATTGTCTGACTCGATTTGCACGCATGTATCCTAGGAAGCGGGATAATTTTTTTTTTGTCATAAAATGTGACAAAAGGGACACTCTGAAACAGAGCATCCATCCATTTGTATGCCCACTCAAAATGGTCCTTCGAGCCGCATTTTTTGTCTTGCATTTGTGTCAGCAGGCGGATATATTTTGTTCCTCTTGTGTGTGAACAAAGCTGTGACTGTCAAGGACAGGTGTGCTCTGAATGAGAGCGCCGCACTGTGACAATGGTCTGACACTTTAAAATTCTGTTGCGAAGGAAACGAAAAATATCTCCTCTCCTGCCTGATGGAAACATGTTAATTGAAATTAAATCCAAATATTTGAATAATTGACTTTTATTCGAGTTTAATTCGATTGAATAAAATATTGAGGGAGAGCATGGTCATAATTGTGGTTTGGTGTTGCGACGGGAAAGAAAAAACTATTTTAACATAGATTGGAGGTAGTGTTAACACTTTTTTAAAGTAAAGGGGGTCCCATAATAAAAATTTGAATTTGGCGCCAATTAATAGTACAGTACTGCCAACGGAAAAAAAGAAAAAGGCTGACACATTCGGGGTTAGTAAAAATAGAGGGCCTTTTTTTTATAATAGGCACGCGCTAAAGAGTTTATGACTACTCTTATGGTGTAGTGTGATGTACACAGCGCGGGCGTTAAGGAAAATGGGATAGAGAAGATAGGAGATTCCGATGCACATTGGTTTTAAATGTCTGTAAATTGTACTGAGGAGGAAAGACAGAGCTGGGCAAGGCATTCCACATTCGTGTTGTAGGGCTTATGAAAGAATCTCTATATTTCAAAGTACGCCCGAAGATAGGGTGGATGGTATACTAATGGGCATTCCTAGCAAGGCGAGTATTGCGGTTGAATTGCTGAAGGGGCGGAATGCAGCTAGCAATTTCGTTTGAGCACTGTTTGTTAAAAAAGCGATAAAACAGTGTGAGACACGTAAAGTTTCTGCGATGTTCAAGCGAATGAATAGAATTCGAGAGATTCGTGTCTCCGATTAGTTTCAACGCACGATTTTGGATCCTATCCAGTAGGTGCAATATGGTTTTCGGGGCACAAGACCAGATATGGGAATTGTACTCAAGCTTGGGTCGAATGAACGCCTTATATATTGTAGCCAGATCAGAAGGGGTAAAATAATTCTTGCACCGTTTGAGAAAACCTAGACATTTCGCAGCATTCTTGGCGACTTCGTGTATGTGGTCATTCCAACGAAGGTTGTCATGAACGCACATACCGAGAATGGAAAGTCTTTCGATTTCGGTGATGCAAGTGCCATTCATGGATAATGGCTGTAGGTTCTGGTTTCGCTTTAGAGACAGCAGACGAAGCATTAAATTCCACTCTATTGGCTGAACCCCATTTTAAAATGCTGTCAAGTTCGGAATTTAATGAGCTTAACATACGTTCTAGTTCTACGGCCGAAGAGCAGGGACGTGAGTCCTGGAAAGAATATGAGAAGCTAAGAGTGCTGTCATCAGCGAAGGAATGGATTGGATTAGAAGTTGCGCTTGAAATATCAAGCGCAACAATCTTCGATTCACCGAAGTGATGGAGAGATTGGTTCCACTTCTCGGTGAGATAAGTCATCAAATCACCAGTGGACCTGTTGCCACGAAAACCGAACTGCCGGTCATTGAGGAGTTTCCGAGATTCAAGATATTTCATAAGCTGACGATTTATCAGCGTTTCCATGACCTTAGAAAGAATGGACGTAAGTGCTATGGGTCGGTAATTGGTGGGAGAAGAAGATTCGCCTTTTTTTAGAGACGGGCTGGACAAATGCTGTTTTCCACCTTCTCGGGAAGAGTCCAGAAGAATAGGAGAGATGAAAAAGGTTACACAGTGGTTTTGCCAGCGTGGAAGAACACCTCTTCAGAACGATGGGGGAGATACAGTCTGGACCAGCGGATTTATTTATATTGAGATCAAAAAGTATTCTTGCGACTGTACGAGTGCGAAAATGGATTGGTCCCATGGTAAATTCGACGCACTCGAGTACATGTGCAGACAAAGCGCAATCTGGGAGCATCGAGCTGGCTGCGAAATGTGCAGCGAACATAGATTAGCTTTGTCTAAAGAGCTGAAAGCTGGTTTGGTTTGATACTCTTTATCCTGTGAGGGATAAAGGATTTCATACCTAAGGTGATTATATTTGATACCATATCAGCGGCGGCATCCACGTCGTTATCGAGGAAGCCTAACAACCAGTTAAAACTCCTAAAGAAGCTGTTAAGTCCGCTCCAGTTGGCTCTCTCGTATTGCCATACGGTTCTTTTCGGAGTTTTTTCTTTAACTTTGTGGTCGGAGTACGAGAAATTAGCCGATATGGTACAGTGATCTGTCGAGCCTAGAGGCGATAATACTTCAATAGAGTATTTATTAGGGTGGGAGGTAAGAAACAAGTCCAGAGTATTGGCGTTTTGACCGTCAATGTCTGGAACGCGTGTTGGCTCATTTACAAGCTGGGTTAGTTGGTTTACCTCAGCAAAGATCTGCGCATAAATTACTTCGGGTGTTGTCTGTCCAGAATGTTGAAGCCATACGAAAGAACAACGCATTTTCATTGTTGAGCAATATTTTAAAAATAATGAAGGTTTGTCAGCTACACCTACAGTCCGCAATTTTCGAAATGAGAAACAAATGCATCCACAATGCGTGACTGTTTGGTGCGGATTTTGGGCTGGAACCATTATCGGACCATTGTTCTTCGAAAATGCGGCTGGACAGGCAGTAACAATTAATGGTGTTTTTAGTGACTAAATTACAAGATATGGATGTGACCAAAATGTGGTTTCAACAAGGCGGTGCCACATGCCATACAGCCAGAGAAACAAATCAATTACTGCATGAGTCATTTCCTAATCGTGTAATTGGTTGTTTTTGCGATCAGAATTGGCCATCTAGATCTTGCGATCTAACGCCATTGGACTTTTTTCTTTTGAGTTTTTTGAAGTCAAAGATCTTTGCAAACAAGCTCACGTCCACCAACGCCTTGAAAGAGGAAATGGTGTATTAATGAAATTCAACCACGCATTTATGCGAAACGGTCATAGAAAATTGAATTATGGGACACCCTTTAATAAGGATGAGCTTTTTAAAATGGTGTCTAATTGTCTAATTGTGTAAGTTCATAAAATCGGATCACCCCTTCTAAGTCACTTTATGCGGACTTTCAGTGCTATTCAGTGTCAAAATAATGAACCGACAAGTTCTATTTGGCAATCACTTTTGAATGATAACTACTGTTGGATTCGGTAAATAGCTAGGAACAATTATAACAAATTTTTACATAGCTTAAGTATTGGTATTCTGATGGGCATCGCTCCACGCCCCAACATTGCATAGAATTTTGAGCCTCATTGGGTCGAATATTTTAAAAATTTCTGTAATTTTTCTCACTTTTAGACCACTAACTTCTATTAGGCCTTCATAACTATCATTGCACATTACTTAAAGGTCATAAGAGCCGGCAAAGCTACTCCGATGATGATGCAATCGCGTTATATTTTAAGGCCGTGAGTAAATTAGGCTAAATAATTATACCAGGCTAAATTTCTGACACTTATGAAAAGAGAAGTTCACCAAACTCCAATCTTAAAACAGAGATTTATCGAATTTCACACTATTAATTAATTAAAATCCAGTGGTTTCTTTCGTCTTCAACATTCTAGCAAAATTCTAGCAAAAGAAAACGTCAAAAAATTGCGTATAGGATAATTTATTATTTTGCTGGCAGGATAATTTTTTGACAGCTGATTCGTCTTCGTTTTCCACCGCATGATATTGTCAGGTAATTATCCCAGGATATTTATTTATCCCAATTGACACACGGCCTATATAACAGTTTTTGGAAAAAAATCTTTATAAAATTAATAAATAAAAATATTTTGAGCCTACTTTAAGCAAGGCGCGCATTGAAGTGATGAGCAAGTGGCGTGGCTGTGGCGTAGTGACTAAGTGGAAGGTGGCATAGAATGTCGTCCTATAATGAATTCTTGGTCTTCTTGAATGACTTTAGTTTCACGGTAAATGCCAACATCTACGTCATCACTAGTCTCTATAAGATATATGCCGCTCCAAATGCAGGTCCTCATCAGCTGCTTGCCATTCGAAAATTAAACTTATTCGAAATAAGATAAACATCAGACTGGCATTCCGCTGGCTACAAAAATGCACGTCGCCCGCACTTAGCTTTGATGGGCGCGTTTTCATTTGTTTACTTGATCACCACGCCACTGCCACGCCACTTGCTCAATACTTCAGTGCGCGCCTTGCTTTAGGCCTTTAGGCCTTACCAATCAACTACTGACGCGATATAGGTTCACCTTTGCCTTGAGATATTAAAAAAAAAGTATAATTTCGTTGCAAACCATTTTTTAAATTCCATTGCCTCTAAAGGGTAAAAACTTATAACAACAAAAAAACAAAAAAAAAAAATACTTGGCACTACAAAATCCTTATGTAGGTACATCAGAACAATTATTTTGTGTGAGTTTCCAATATTATGCATTATTCCCATAAGCCCAACAAATTGGCATCACCATATCAACAACAGATGGACAATTTGAAGGACATGTCAAAATCGGTTTCACTTGATATCCTGAATTATTTTTGTTAATTTTTTTTTCATGAAAATTGTTTTGAAGGCAAAATTAATAATTGAAACTATCAGAAAATGGAAATGCTATTTTTCCCTTGTTTGTATTTAAATTGTGCGACGCGCTTTTCACGTAATCACACTGTGAAGTGGATGAACAAATTCATAGTACTGAAAACCAATTTTATTGCAACGCTGGTGCTTTTATGTAGATTTATACTACATGCCTACATGCACATACATACATTTTTTCAATTAAATTGATTTTTCAATACTTACAAAGCCCTACAAATCAATCGAATATTTAGAGAAATTGTATAAAAGGTTTTTTACTATCTGTATTTTCCACGCGAAACTAATAGCTCAGTGGGATGAGATGTGTAATAATGGATAAGAATATGATAAATTTCAGGCAGGTAGATACATTTTCAATTTCATTTTGCCATTCATTTGTGCGAATACGTTTTTGTAGTACGATCGGATGGTCGGTCTCATGTCAATCATACTAGAGGTGGCTTTTAGCTAAATGGTAGAAGGGTGCAAGCAGCAAGCACATCAGTATATCATCTGATATGTGGGGATATCAATTTAATCAATTTGCATAAAACAAAGGTATGTCCTTAACCTAATGCACTACTATGCGGTACGCTAGCTTATACATATTTCAAGCTGGAGTAGGTATACTCATCTACTTGGTTATTACTAAAGACTCGCTGCATAACATGTGCCTGAGTGAAATGAAATTGTATCTACAATGTTTCATCTTTCTCATGTGAACTTTTATAAAACTGAGGTCCGTGACCAACACGTTCGAATTTTATTTTTACTCGAGGAACATAGATGAGTGTTCGGAGTCAATAGCCATATGACCATAGCACAGAGCTACAAGTCTCCGAAAGTCTTCCAAGCCTCTTAAATTCGTCTACAAGTGGTATTCGAATCAGCATTGAGCTGTAAAGTTGTGTTACAAAAATATGTTACACGCGTGGAAATACACTCGCGCCTCTAATGATTGAGGAATTGAGGAAATAGTTTGAGGTTTAAAACCATATCCGATGACATTAAGCTAGGTTAAGTTAAGCTACGTTAGAGGGACAGTTTGCAATATATGCAATTTTCACCTAGAAGCCATTGAGGCCCATTGTGATTAGCCTTTTATGATAAGACATGCAACTAACATAAAACCATTTGAATCTGTTGATGAATCTTTTTAAATTTGGTAAAGGTATCGTTGCTAGATCTTCCCAGACGTTAAAGAACCGTGTACGTGCTCCCATATAAGAGTAGTATAGCGTTCTTGTAGGGCTGGACAGCGACACAGGAGATGTTCTACAGAATACAATTTCTCTTCATCCCTACAACGTCTACAGAAGTCATTTCGTAAATATTCCCAGTCATTTGGCCATGTTTCCAATGATTCAGTGTTCGGTTATTACCTCGAGCACTGACTTACGGATTTAGAGCTTATCAGTGCTACTTGGCTGTCCACAGAGAAAGTAATTTCCATTGCTAGTAGTTCCCTAACTAAGACAGTTTGAGCCGCTTCCTGGAAAACCGCTGCACTGATTTGCCAGTCGGTATCATTGCCTGTTACTTAGTTATTCTAAGAAGACTCCTGCTCCCGTTCCATTCAGCGTCTTTGAGCCATCTGTGAAGAGAGAGCCACTCCTGCCTGTCCGGTATGCAGACTTTTAAATTTCTTGTCAAAATCATACCTTGTAGATAGTCCGTGAGTGGCATGAGTCTGCTCTGATCAAAGATGTGAAGTATACGCGAGTGACCTATTCATTGACATAGTTACTATACTATACATGGACTGCGAGTAGCCATTTTTTCGTTGGAGCAAACATAACTACTCCCTCCTTTGGTGCACGGTGGAGAGAAGCGAAAACACTAAAACGTCATCGAGCAATTCGTGCGATTTTGTTTGATTGCCCCATCTGTTAAATATAATTTGAAATAATAAAATAATTTGAATAAATCGTTATTTTGCGGAGTTGCAATGTTTCCACAACGGATGACACTGTGTCCTTTTCAGTGGAAAAATGCGAAGATTGTTCCTATCTCAAAAAGTCCAAATAGTAAAGATTACCGGTCAATCTCCATTCTTCCTTATTTTTCAAAAGTCTTCGAGAGGATAATGCTGAAGCAAATTAACTGCCATATTAACTCAAACAGTTTTTAAATCTGAGTTGGCCTCGACTCTAGAAATGCGTTTCGCCCCGATGTGGTGGGTGGGCTCATCAGTACAGTAGACCAGCGGTTCTCAAAGTTATTAAGCTGTGGAACCCTAAACAAGGCCCAAATATATTTCGGAACCCCAACTCTTAACGATATAAAAAGTGAAAAACAACACATACGATATTTTTTTCAAAGTTAGTGCGAAGAATGAAACTGTTTGATTTATATATTTTTTTTAAATTGCCTTCTATCTCCGAAAGCTGTATTCGCATATCTGGGGCAGCGTCCAATCTCGATCTATATTTTGCCTTTGCATAAATATACGTTGAAAAGCCTGCTTCACAGCGATACGTTGTGACAAAAGGGAGCAAATTTAATGTAGCCTGTTTGGCAAGTTCAGGGTATTCACACCTAATACCAACCCAAAATTCGTTCAATGATACAGAAACAAATACATGTCTTGATGACGAAGAACTCTGCAGATCGATCAAGAGCTTAGTTTTCCGGAATGCGTACGGCCAATTTAAACTGCACTCCGTAGACCAGTTTAAGTACTTTAACCCGGGTTAAAACTCAATTTTATATTATTGATTATTTTTTTTATGTCACATTTTTGAATGAAAGTGAAAATATAACAAAAAGAAAGAAGATAAGAAAAATGGATTTTGTTATAGTTTTGGCAACAGTTATGGCACCACATCTACATGTAAATTTTGGAATTAACTTTATAGTATAAAAATAAATGTATTAATATTATTGTACACGAGTCCACTAATTTTGATATTGAACAAAAAATTAGTGAAATTGACCAAATGTTGATTGATGTCCCAGGGTTCCGCGGAACACAGTTTAAGAACCGAGGCAGTAGACGACCACCACATCTGATATAGACGCACAGTTTGCTCGATTTTCACCGAGACTAATGATTTTTCCAGCAACAAGTGACTGTTTACTTTCATCGATGCAACCTGGCTATGGGAAAAATCACAAATGTATAATTGCGGTCATTAACGTACATAGTTGAAGAGATTAGGCAGTGTCTGGACGAGAACAAAGTGACTTTCTTAATATTTTTGGACTTCCCTAACTCCCGACTTTGATACTGTTGATCACTTTAATTTATGCAGTAAGCTCTCTACGTTGTTTGGTTTTTCACCATCAGCGGTTTCATTAATGTCGGCATATCTAAGGCTAAGAAAACAAGCAGTTTCTGTTGGGCATTTATCTTCCGACTTTCTTTTCACTAATCGCGGGGTACCACAAGGTTCTATTCTGGGTCCTCTTCTATTTTCCCTTTATGTTAACGAGATCCCAAAGTTAGTATCCACATCGACATCTATACACATGTATGCTGACGATATACAACTGTATCGGAGTTGTCATCTTGGTATGATTGAGGACTGTGCTAATACGATCAATTTTGATCTACAGCGGATATCTGATTGGCTCGAAAGGTATGGACTATTTCTAAACCCCGTGAAAACTAAATGTAAATGTAAATTAGTAAAAAGTCCCTGAACTATTTTTATTTTCCAGACATAACACTAAACGGCTCCAGAATAGAGTATGTTAATTCGGCAAAAAATTTGGGAGTGACATTTAATAGGACGCTAACATGGGATACTCATATCAATGTAACCAACCGTTGGCAAAGTATACGAGTACTACGCTAGTTATCGAACTCGCTATATTTTACTCCTAAAAAAACACGTATCATGTTAGCAAAAACACTTATTGTTCCAATTCTTAGCTAAAAAAAAAAAATAAAATAGGTGGCGCAACAGGCGGTAGACACCCTAGGCCTATCTTCTCGCAACCATTCATTTTGTGTAAGTTTCTATTTTTGGGAAGAATGGAAGGGACCTACAATTTTATGCCGAGTCCGAACGGCTGAATTGAGAAGCTTTTTCAGGACAGTCATACTCTCGGATGTTTGTCAGACGTTCGCGAGAGGTGGCGCAGTTGAAAAAACCTTAAGATGTAATTTGTGTTTTTCCGGGGATCGAACCTGGGATCCCTCGCACAGTAGTCCAGCACACTAACCACTGCGCTGATGCGCCCACAATTCTTAGCTATGGTTGCGAAATTTTCTGCAACTGTGATGATGCCAGCAGGAGGAAGCTTAACGTCGGCGTCGCATTTAATAATACAGCGCGTTATGTTTATAACTTGAATCGTTTTCACAGTATTTACAATTATTCCAAGTCCCTTTATGATATGACTCTTGACAATTTACTTTGTTTTCGCTCACTTGTCTTACTATCCAACCTGGTGCAGACACATCACCCAACCAAAGTTACCTTTAAAATAAATTGAGTTTTACATCATCTAATAGACCCCAACAGCTCGTTCACCTCGCTGAATTCCTTGCCTCGGCATGTGCGAAGGTTAGGCGGTACTGGGCAGTTTCGGACTAAACTCAAGTCCTTTTATTTGGAGTTTCCTGATCGATTTTGATTTTAGTTTTTTTTTTTTAGTAATTTTAATAAAATGAACGGAGATGTATGGTTGTGTGTTTTTATTTTGCAAATACTATTTCTGTTTAAGATTTCCTTAAATTGTTTTTTTTTTCTTTTTTAAATCTCTGAACATGTCAGTTAGTAGCTTGTATCTTAATTGAATTGAATATTGAGTTTTCACTATGTTATAAGATAATTTTTTGTCTTAATGTGTAAGCATTCGTATGAAATAAATAAATAAAAAAAAAATTAGCAGCCTAGTAAATAAATACCTTTCCCATCAGTGGTCGCAGAATATTAGACTAATTCCAAACTTAATTCATGCGGTGACCAGCCATTTGAACGATAACATATTCCACACATAATATAATGTCATTCATAGGCCTATCAAATAAAACAAAAAATTCGTTGCTATTTCAGACACAACTTGTTTTACTATTGAAAAATTCAAACAAACATTTTTACTTGAGTAATAAATTGTATAGATAAAGTGTCATTGGAATAGCCAAGCACAATGAAAAGAGAAATTTTTTTTACTGAGGCAAGCGGTCGACTTGAAATTATGTAGAGTGGCATGCATTTTTATTTTATTTTGTAAATGTAAATAAACTGCAGATCGATTGTATCGGATCATACTCTACAAGTGGAGCCAATGTCTTCCACACGTTCTCTTCAGGATTATACTCTATAGGTGAAGTATTGCCATTGTAAGCTATCAGTCGATTATTCCAAGAAACACATAGTAAAAAACTTAACGGTATTCTCAAGCCTGGTTTTATAACCGTCCATGTATTTGTGGAAGGATGAAAGCGCTCAACCGTTTTACTTGGTTCTTCGTTTTGCTCACCCCCCACCGCGTACAAGTGTCCACCAACTCCAGCTAAACCAAAATAATCTAATGTTTCGTTTTTATGTGGCAATTGAGTCCATTCGTTTTTAGCTGGATTAAAGCATTCAATTGAGGAGCTGCCAACGTACAATAATTCGCCAAGAACTGTTACGCTCACATAATCGTGGTTTGAGTGCATTGGAGCCAATTCTTGCCATTCGCATGTGCGAAAGTTATACTTCTCCACCGAACGTAACCATCGTCCACAAAAGAGTCCACCAACAACATACAAATCGCCATTAAATTCAGCCATTCCAGGAAATGCACGTGCTTGTCGCATTGAAGGTAAGTTAGTCCATTCCTTTGTTTGAAGGTCCAGGCATTCAACAATGTTCTTAGCATAACCTAGCCAACCCCCAGCGATTATTAATTTCTTATCTATAACCATCGCTCTATAATTGGTCCTTTTTGCTGGTGGAGGTGGTACATCTTCGCAGGACCATTTGTCTGATTCCGGATCAAGAGTCTGCAATTTCATTTTAAAATTTTTCAAATTCACACTTACAAAACCAAGTGTTTCTTTTTTCGTTCCATTTGGCAAATTTGACATAAGATCGTTCATAAATTTCTCCCGATGTCACTACACTCTGATACACCTCCGAGTTTGCGCACAGATTGTCACTCGAAATGAATTCCCTGAATTGTTCCTCAGTAAGCTGTAGAAACTCTTCCGTTTTGCACAACTCCTCGAAGTGCTGCTAGAAATGCAAAAGTAATCAGTAAATATTTGACTGGCTGCCAGGATAACTTATCTACATTTGATGTGTTTTTTTTTTTAAGTTTTGGTGGAGCGATGTGTAGGTATTCTCGTTTCCTTTATGTACAGTAGTTGATCAGTCAACGGTGAAATCTGAACTGAAAAGTAATATTTCATAAGCTTTTATTCAACTTTTCTATTACGCAATTCGACTTCAGGCTAGTTAACAAAATAGTTTTTTTTTTTTGTAAATACCTACCCTGTTCTTTTTTTATTGCTAATGCCGTGATATTCCGAAGGGTATTACTTTTATGCTCTTTCGAACTTAAGATCCGTATAGTTCTTAAATTATTTTCCAGCAAGTATTTCTCTTTCGATCCCAATTAGCAAAACAGCTCTAGCGCGACTGAAGGAATGTGAAAAACTAACCCTAAGCGAAGCTCACTGCATATTATAAGGTACGACTTGTTATCACATCCATAGACCGATAAGAAATCTTATTCAAAATTTACACTGGGAGGCAGTGTTGCCAGCTTTTCTAAGGGGTATGGAGCCCAACTTTAAAAATCTTGTAGTCAAAAATAGCCCAACACGAATATGAGGAATAAAAATGCGCACCTATTTGTTTAATTGTTTACGCACATTTAATTTGATTAACTTGATTGAATTCAAAATTAACAAAAAAGAACTATTAGCTTCTTCATTCCATTTATATACGAACTCGTAATTGGAAATTAAAGTAATAAAAACAAAAAATATATATTTATGTGTTATGTTAACAAAACATAAAATAATTCCAATAAAAATACCAAAAAACAATTAAAATATCAGCCCCTTCGTGAAAATTGCGCATTAAGGTTTGATTAGAAACATAGAAACAAAAACAACCCAACGTTTTAAATAAAAGAGTAGAACAGACTATAAATAATAAAACTGTAGGTATTCAAAAAAAAGGATATTAAAAGAAAAATAATTTTAAAATATATAAGATTAACATTTGGTGAAAGTAATCAGTTAATAAACGCAAAAAACTCAATTAAAAATCGCAAGTTTCCTCCAAAATTTCTTCCATTGTGGAGGCTGATTCTTCGGTTGTTTCTGAAGTCAAATTTGCATAAATGTTAACATTAAATAAATCTACAATGTTGTACATGTTATACAAAAAAAAACATTTTGCTGGAAGGGGACATAACATACTTGGGCAAATAATGAGTTTTCATATTCATGCATAAGTCTTGTGAGCTAATTTTACTACTCAGAAGTGAGAGTGTGGTTAAAACAATATCGAAACTGGAGTTGACTCATTCACAATTACATTTTTAAAAAGTTTCAGTTTTACGAGTTCGCAGTGAAAAAATCATTATATTTTTTTCATGATGCATGACTTTTTTCAATAAATTTCTAAGGAGCCTAAAAATAGCCGAATTTTAAAATGAAATAGCCCAAATTTGGATAAATCCCAAATCGAAATTTCATGGAGCGAGTGAAAAATCCGAGTAGCCTAATTGGCGATAAATAGCCCGTGCTGGCAACACTGCTGGGAGGCGATAAAGCGACTAAAAATGCATACATGAGCATGAACTTGAAGTTGCACATGTTTGTAGTAGGATCGCGGGTTGCAATTTAATTCTCCACACTATTGTATGCCTATCGATTGGCCACTTAGTCGAATTATTTACTTTATGCACTACAATGACCATGAATTGTGATAGATAAGATTAATTCAGCAATTCAGTCATCTTTTTACACTTTCACACATATTCAAAGGCACGGAACATTGGGAGCGGCAGCGGGTAGTTGCACCAAAGCTGACGGTATATTAATAACTATTACAGTGTTTGTAACTCGATTGATAACACTCTTTGATTACATGAAGAATGATAGAACTGTAAAAGTGGAAGAGCAACAATTAATTTATTTATTTAGGGGTATGAAATGTGCAATAATACTAGGTATGGCGTCATACCTACAAGCTTATCGCTTCCGGCTTGTTATTATGAATTTTTCTTTGTCAAACATGGAAAGTTGTGTTAACTACGAAGAGTGCAAATCACAGATTATATCGCATTTAATACCTCCTTTATTTGAAAATAAAATAAGCGTTACCGATGGGCGACTTTTTCGATCTCTGGACCCCTGGAGATGACTTTTCAAAAATTCTCTGTTTTGGCCGCTTTTTACAACATTGGCGACTTTCGGGCGACTATTTCCATAAAAGAAAGATAGCGGCTTCGAGAGGCCACTTGATAATTGACAGATGATTTAAAATTTGTCGTCCTATTTGGCATATGCGTGCAACTACTATTCGCATTTGTGGTTTGACTTCATCAAAAAGATGTTCGATTAATACCGAATAACTTTCGCCGGTAGATGAATCAGCTAATATTGCTAACAAATTAGGAAATTATTCGCCTTTACCAGACATTTTAAAGACTTTTTACCGCTGCAATTTATGAATTGACAAACAAAAACGTCACATCACATACTGCGATTTACGGAAAACAAAATGCATCCGTCATTTTTCATAGATTACTACAAAAGCGTTCCCTAACTTTTTTGTAAGTTTTTCTCTCTGAGAAAGACCCTACTGTCATTTTGACAGTCTTTTCCATTCTTATTACAAAAGTAAAAAAAAAAACCTAATGAACATGTTTTGTTGAAAATACATCGAGTATTAAGTTTTATTTGTATTAGGCCCCTTTTTAAACTCTTGGCGACTTTTTTTGGCGACTTTATCATTTTGGCCATCGGTAACGCTGGGCCTGGCCGATGCATTGATACCCTCCACTGCATAAGTCATGCAAAATGTTTGCCTGTACTGTATGGGTCAGTAGTCTGGTGGCCGGCGCTCGGAAAAGCCTATAACATAACCAAGCTCAACAGAGTACAAAGAACGGCATGCATAGGCATCACAGGCGCCCTGCGGTCAACGCCGTCAGACGCCCTCACAGTCCTTATGCATCTCTTACCCTTAGACCTCCATATAACAAACATCACAATACATAACGCGATCAGACTCAGAGAGTCTGGGTGCTGGTATGCGAGACCCTACGGTCATAGCAACATTCTGCTTACTTTAGCAAGAGAAGTAGTACCACCCTCTACGGATTACATTTCCCCCAGAATACTTTTTAATAAACACTTTGAAGTAGAATTTCCCTCAAGATTAGACTGGCAGGACGGACGGGTGAACAGGGACTCGAATTTAACAATCTACACTGACGACGGTTCAAAAATGGAATGTGGAGTAGGTGCGGGTGTATTTTCGGAGTCTCTGAGCATCTCAAAATCCTTCAGGATCCCGGACACAGCCAGTGTGTTTCAGGCGGAAATACTTGCTATCCGTCAAGCCTGTCGTCTAATCAAAATACACACGGACATAGTTCCTAGGCAAAAGATAGACATATGCATTGACAGTCAAGCTGCGATAAAGGCTATCGCCTCAGTCAACATAAACTCAAAATTAGTACTAGAATGCCGAGAGGAATTGGCCTCGCTTGATCAGTTCCGGATTACCCTGATCTGGGTTTCAGGCCACAGCAACGTTTATGGAAACGAACAGGCTGACGAGCTGGCCAGGCGGGATTCAACCCTCCACTGCTCACTTGCGGAATCGGTCCAAATTCCAATAGGAGCAGTCAAAGCAAAAATTTCCGAAGAATTCCTATCGAAAGCCAATCTCAGATGGAGGAGGCTAACAAATTGCGCCATATCCAGAAGTATGTGGCCAAATTATAGCAGGGACAAAACATCCCACGTGAGTAAAACACGTAAAGATATAGCCAGGATAACAGCGATTACCACAGACCACTGGCCTATAGGGGACCATGCATTCAGATTAGGCATCCCACATAATACCCACTGTCGTAGTTGTAACGATGCAACCGAAAAAGAAACCATCATTCACTACCTCTGCTATTTTCCGGCACTAACTAGGACTAGACAGCGAGCTCTGGGTAAACCCTTCTTCACATCCCTCGAGGAGGTCGCGAAGAATAACATAAAAAACTCATAACCTTTTTGAATTCCACAGGCTGGATCTAAACTACCCTTCGACACATCTACATAACAACCAGGTCAAATGAGTATGTGGTAACAAAACGGCACTTAGTGCTACTTGGTCTTTACCTAAACCGCCACTACTACCTACCTACCTACCTACTGTACAGGTACACGCATGTGTCTAATATTGGTTTTGTATGGGAGGTACCAGAACTATACTTGAACGACATAGGCCATTTTCAATACTAACCTGACGGCCGGCGGTAAAAGGTAGTCCTCTCACAAAATTTCATTCACCTAGGTCGATTCGTTTAGACACTATCGTGTTAAATTCATAGCGGTTTTAGAGACAATAAGTAGAAGTTCTACAGAATAAATAGCAATGGCGCGCAGAGGTTTACTTTCGCCGCACTGCACGAAAGGGGCTAGTGCTTATGTTGCTTTTATTTTTCCTCGCAGGTTTGTATGAAACTGACAATTATTTACTATCATCAGTCCATGTTCATGTATGTATATAGTATCAGTATGTCAATGGACGATTCGGTCTTCCAAATTTAGTTCTCTCTTAGTCTGAGAGCACATTTGGCTGTTACGTTCGTGGCTCGCCTTAGTCACAGACGGTCGGAGATCTCGCACTTCAAAGGGGCCTAGTTGTGGTGTAGATTCTAGTGAACCCATTATGGAAGCAATTCTTTGTACCTTGTTAACAGCCTCCCACCAAACAACCGACCCATAGGTCAGAATTGGTCTTGCAATCCCGGTGTATATCCAGTGCACTTTGTGCGGTTGTAAACCCCACTTCTTTCTAAAAGCCCTTGTGCAAGCTTAAAAAGCATTTCGTCCTTTCTTAATTTTTTCCTCCGTATTTCCTTTCCAGTTTAGTTTGGAGTTGCACACGATACCCATGGTATTTGGCTCCGGGGGAGAGATTAAGACCACAACCAGAGAGAATAGACAACCAGCTCCGCCCAAAAATGAGAGATCCATAGAGCCAGTTTCAAAAAGTTATTAGGTGGTTAAGTATGTGTGCCATGCTAAAGAAAATGGAGGGCGAATTGGACACGCATACACTGGCACCTAATAACATTTACAGTTATTTCTGTGGTACAACACGTATTCACAGAAAAAGAGGCGGCGGCGGCGCTACGAATTTCAAAACTGGCTCTATGGAATTCTCTTTTTTGCCCGAAGCTGGTGGTCTATTCTCTCTGGTTTGTGATTAAGACGATTCCCTCCCAATTTAGTTGGTTCCCATTTTTGTGGGAAGATGTTTTCCTGAAACCAGGGCAACTAAGTCATCTGGGTAGGCGACCACCTTAATACCCTTGTTGACAAGTGATTTAAGAAGTTTGCTTATTGATATACCTATTCCATAGGACATTGAGCTATATGATGTAGAAATCATTGAGTTCCATTGAGACTTTTCTATTACAAGTCAAATTTGTTCATTTAAATCTGTTAATCTTGATTGCCAAGCCAACAAGATGCTATGAATAGCTTCCTTTAGTTGCCTTTGTTATATCAACATTTTACAAGTATAACAAATTGAAGAATGGTCATTTGTCAAATTGTACATACTTTGCATTAACTCCAACATAATCTAATCCCCGTTTCGTAAGTCAATTTCCATGTGATATACTTTTATCCTCTTCGATGAATCCAACACGTCACCATGGGAATTGGAGGCCATATACATATTACATACTTTTTCAATTTCATCTTCAGATGAAAAGTTGCTACAGTACATTTAAGCGTATCCCATAACTACATCAAAACAGCGATTTTTTTGTTCATTTCTCTTTAACATGTCATTACCACAGCATCATCTCAATCTCAATACCTTCGAGATTAAGAGAACGATTCGTGTTCCGATTTAAATTTAGAATTTCCCAAATAAATCTCAAATAAATTCCTGTAACGTTAACGTACCCAACAGTACATGTGAATTCTCTATTCTTAGATACAATTCACAAGAGATGGGAATTTTTTTATTTTTTTTTTTACTCGATAAATTCAATAGATATATATATAGAGATAAATAATTCGCGGTTTGTATTGGTATCATGACGTCGGCGTCGGTTGGTCGGTAAGATGCTTTTATTTAGATGAATTTTGTACTTTTCGGTTGGGGTTCAAATTCAGAAATTCATTAATAAAATATTGTAACACTTAAGCGGCTTAAAAAAAAAAAAGATCAAAATATTTACAGGGTTCGTTCGAATTTTTTTGATTTCAGTGGGTTCGAGAATTTTCAGGTCTTTTTTTTTTTATTTTGGGACACGTAGCTAATTGACAACTTGTTGATTGTACTCCATCGCGCTATCATTTCCTTGAAATATTATGGCAGATGGGTAACTACATTTTCATGAGGGGTTAGAAAAGTCTCAAATTGCAGTTCAAATTTGATCATTTCGAGTTATAAGTCGTATACTGTTGCACCGGTAGATGTATGGTCTTGCAAAATTTGGTGGTCTTTTAATTAAACGACTGTCGACATCTGAAGAATATTAAGAGCATTCGTTAGTCCCAGAAATTATGAATGAATCAAGAAAATTGGATAAGGTGTCATATATATATAAATAAAGTCCACGACTCTGTCGTGTCGCACAAAACATTCTCGTTTATTGCGAATCTTGATTTGGGTAGTCATTTTTGAGAAATATTTATAAAACGACTTTATTTGCATTTTTGAGAAAAACTTAGTGCCTATACGTGACCTTATTCAGAATGCTTGTGTTGTCGTATGAATTTCGATCAAAATCGTTACAGCGTTTTTTGTAAAATTATACAAACAAAATTGTAAAAAATACTGTTTAGCTGAAAACTGAGTAGGTACAATGATTGTTAAAGATATTAGCTTTATGTACCAGTTAGCTATATTTTTATCCAAGTCAAAAACGTCGTTTTCGAATGAGCAGTTTTTTTAAAGTACCATTATTACCGATTGGGGTGAAAGTCTAAGGACGCAGTCATTTTAGAGAAAAATCCGAGTCATTCAAGTTAAGAATGGTGAATGAATCTTAAAAATGAATTTTGTTAAAATCGGGTGTAATATATCGATTTCGAGAAAAAAAATAAAAATAAAAAAAAAAACAATTTTTAAAAGTACCTTTATTGCACTTTTTAGCAAAAATATTAGGGCTAGCATAATAAAAATGTAGGCCCTCTTCTTTCTTCTTCTTCTTCTTCTTCTCTTCTTTCCTCCAGCCAGTTTGGTTCCTAGATAGCTACCTAAGATTGGGTCTTCCTCTCCTACGTAGCCCCTCAGCGGTGGACTCAAAGGCTCGTCGGTGATGCTGATATCCATACGCTCCACGTGCCCCAGTCATCCCAGCCGTTGTATCTTCCGCTTTTTGACCAGATCAACGTCGCTGTATAGCCTATAAAGCTCGTCGTTAAATCTTCTCCTTCACACTCCATCCATACAAACTGAACTGAATTTGAATATCGTCCGAAGAATCTTTCTCTCAAAACATCACAGGAGGTTTTCATCCGATTTCGACAGAGTCCGTGCTACTTGCAAAGGCACCACTGACAGCTCGCAGCGATCTTCCTATAATGTCAATATCGTCAGCATATGCCAGCAGTTGGACAGACTTCTGAAAAATTGTACATCTGACCTTGGATTGTGAGTTTCGTTCACAGTGCCCGCAAATAAGTGACATTCTCACCATAGGTAACTCACAGAAGTGGAATGCACTGCGACCTTGTGGTCTATTGTGCCCCTGCTTATACCTTGGAAAGGTTCATGCCCTTTTCCAGAACCCAATCGCATTACAGTTCCGTTAGGAACCGTGTTTGAGGGTTTTTGCTCTGTCTTTAGCCTTGGCAAGAATATCAACCTTAGAGCACTTCATCCAGTCCAGTTTCTTTTATGAATCTGAGAATGAGTAGCGGGTCCATTGTTTGTATATCCTTATCTGTTATCTGGTACTTGCCCAGATGTTTAGTCCTCCTGTGAGTCAGTGCCCCACAGGATTCCAGAATGATTTTTCTGGGGTTTCTGCGTTCTCATCGCAGAATCTGCAGAGACCTTCTTCTGATAGACCCATTTTCCTCATATGTTCCCTCAGTCTACAGTGTCCCGTTAGGAGACCTGTGAGGATTCTTAGGTTGTTCTTAGACGAATACATGCCTTGAATCTTTTTAGGTTATAATTCCCTAGAAGTTTGTTAGCTTGCCTTAGACCCTGAAGGTTTATAAAAGATGCGGTTCTTTTTTCTTTTTCAATCCTCCTGAACTCTTCTCGTATCGTAGGGTGTGTTCCCCTATGCCGCAGAACGGTTCAGGTCCTATGAAGGGTTCCGCTGCTCCCTGTTTTGCCAGAGAGTTCGCAACCTCGTTCCCCATGATGCCTGCATGACCAGGTATCCAGCAGATGGTTACTCTGTCGTTCTTGCCTAATTCATTCCCACACAAGCTTGGATTTTATGATATAGGCACCAAGTGCCTTGATGGCTGCTTGACTATCTGACATCACTGCTGTATCACAGTTTCTGTAATTTTTCTTGAGAATGATCCGAACGCACCTATCTATAGCGCATATTTCAGCTTGGAAGATGCTGGTACATTTGCCTATGGATTCGTAGTGCTTAGTTCCTGACCCAAACACTCCTGCACCAGTTCCTTCGTCCGTTCTCGATCCACAGTTCTCGATTACAGTGTGGTTGCTCAGTCCATAGATCATGGATTTATTGCTCCAATTTTTCTTAATGCTGAGCTTCGTTATGAAGTTTTTCTCAAAATTGAATCTCCTGATACTGTCATCCCTGGGTATAGCTAGAAGTGGAAGGAATATTGCTGTTTAACGTACCAAAGGCGAACATACAAACGTGCTAATGTCAACCTTAGTGGGATTGGTGTAAAAAATGGAGTAAATCAAGTTTAGTTGAATCGAAATTTTGAAATGGTCCCAAAATATATAATTTCAATGTAATTGCCCATTCAGAGTTGCCACTATTTTTCAAAATAAATTTCCCTGACTTTCCCTGACCAATTTTCAAGTTTTCCCTGACCAAAATTTATACATTTATCAAAAAAAAAAAGTAATCTTTAATTTAATAATACTCTTTTTTATAAGAAAAAGGATATTAGAATCTATACAGGGTGCTTCAGCTCAGTTTCCTTTAAGGGGAGATTCCTGAAGTTTCGCCGAACAAAAAATTGTATGGCAGGGGGGGGGGTCTATTCTCACTATATTTCCCGTTATAGCCCATCAAAGTAGGTGACCTCTAATTTGGAGGTGTTACTACTAAAAACGCTATAATTTCTAAACTATTATAGGTAAAAAAAAACATTTTGTACATTTTGAAAAGACAATTTAAACAATTTCATGAGAAAATCCATGGGTGTTAGGTCAGGAGATCTGGCTGGCCAAGTGTTGGGGTTCAAATCGACCAGTCCACCGTTCGTTAAAAGGTGGACTAATTTCATAGGGTTTATATTGCAGCCTATCTCTTTCACAGATGGGCTATTTTTTTTTTGTTCAGCCTTCAATAAAACTTGTAGGATAACAATATAGTGACTTTGTATGGCCAGAGCAGTGCCTATTTTGAGAGGTAGGAGAATTAGATACTCAAATAGAGAATGTGCCACATTTGGGAAGAATAGAAGGAAAGTATAATTTTATGCCAAATTCGATAGCTGAATTGAGAAGCTTACTCAGGACAGCGGTTCTTTCGGGTGTTTGTAAGACGTTTGAAAAATTTAGTGCACCAGAAAATACCTTAAGTTTATACCTTGTGTCTATTCGTCACGAAAAATAAAAACTCACACAAACGAACGTTTGTGAGAAGCTAGGCCTAGGGAGCCTATGGACGATGGACGTGTTGCAGAACTGTGTGTATTTGCTTATTTAAAATGTGCTTTTCCAAGGGTTGAACCTAAGACCCTTGCTCAGTAGTTCAGCGTACTAACTAATGAAACACTGCGCCCACATAATGTCGCAGTCGTTGATCTGGGTTTTTATTGGCTTTGACGCAGACAAAGGGGTCACAATTCTAGTCAAGGACTAATCCACTAAGTACACGGCTGACATTTAGTGTAGAAATGTTGCAAGCCAAATAATTGTAACTTCAAATATAAACAACATTTTGGTAAAATTAAAAATAAATGAAACAAATTTTCCCTGACTGCTTCCTAAATTTCCCTGACTTTCCCTGACATTCCCTGACCAAATTGCGTTCCCTGACTTTCCCTGACATTCCCTGACTTTCCAGTCGAGTGGCGACGTAAACTCAATAAATATTCCGCCTTTAGATTTATTTTCATTTTTACCTCAAAATTCGACAGTAATGACATGATGCACTGGGAAAATAAATATGACAACGATCATCTCAATCATTTTCACCAGATCTGTCAAAAATCTCACTTAGATTCATAGATCTGTTTTTAGTCCTTCTGCAAACACTTCCTTCTCGCGAGCATGTTTTGCTAATTTTTATTTTCCTTTCAACTCTGTATCGCTTCGCTAGCGCTACTAGTATATCCTATCTATAGATCAAAGTGATCTTCGGATCCGGTCTATGTTTAGGAAATAAACAGAATTTTTTTGAAAATTATTTTGCGCTGGTATACGAGTATGTGCATTGAACTTGTGTAGAAAATTATTTTCAACGCACTTTCCTCATATACACCTCTCTCTATCGCATCTTATTCGCTCCTCTTTCTTCTTTATGATCTTACATTATGTGTTTCAGATCGTTTTGTTTTTCATTTCCAAACACACATCGGTGTACATATTGGCTCTTTCTCTTTTGTAAATTCGAGTATAAAGACTTTTTCGTCGACTCGTTTTTCCTTGGCCAAGAATAACTTTTTCGCCACACACTTTGCTAACAAAAAAAAAAAGAAGCAATCTTTCCGACCGAAAGAGACAGAGTATAGGAAATTATAATTTCCTCTTTTTCGATGTGCGGCAAAAATTGAATTTTTATAAAGTTAGTGTGTTACTTTAGCTAGTGCTGTGCTAATTGTTCTCGCGAAAACGATTTTTGCTTAAAGAAATTTTCATTTATTATCCCATTAACCCGGCTACATTTTAAAAGTTATATCGAATTAAATTTTTATTTAAAAGCAAATTCGGTTAATATTCCGTATTTATAAATATTTATATTTATTGTTTGTAAAAATCTCGAAAAAATGCCTCTGGAATGTGTTATAATTTTCGGTAAAACAGTTTTCGAGGTGGAAAATTCACTTGAAAATTTAGTGCGAAAAGTATTTTAAAAGTTTCGAAATAAATTTCGAAAGTTTATTAAAAAAAAATAAAACTGGTGAAAAATAGTTGTTATACAGAAGAGGATTTTTTTTTATTATAATTAATCGAATAACATTCAACATACACACAATAAGAGAAAGAGAATAAGGACTTGACAGAAATTTATATCGGAGATCCATATTGTAGCCTTTGTTTTTATTTTACAAGAAAAGGAATATAAAACAAAAGAGGGTGAGTGGCACATATCTTTAAAAGTTTTTTTTTTTAATTATTATGTAGGTATTAACTTTTCATGTTGAAAGACTCTGTGCGACTATTTCTGACAAAGGGTCTTTGTTTTTGAAAATCATTCAGGTTATATGGGGCCATGTATTTCACAATAAAACCCCCAGTGCGAATTGAAGGGGGCGGTGTTGTTATAGTTAGTCGAGTGGCAAACAATGGAATATTTGCAACTAATCCGCAATTTTCCGAGGACATGATTCTGAATGGAAGTAGAAAATTTATTTCGAAAATTGGGTCGACATTGCGGTTAGTGACAAAAAGTTGTTGTAGTAATTTCTACAATGTTACTATATAGTTTTGGAGCAGGAATAAGGAATAACCATTTAGGGTTATTATCCCTTGAACAATAGGCGGTAAAGTTAGTATTTTTCGAGTTCCGCTGAGTTTTTGGCCAACGAATGAACGCGCAATGCAGTTCGGATGGTGGAAGTTGAAATGCTTTGTTTTCCGGAGATAGTTGAATAATTTTAATTATAGTTGAAGTGTTGGATGAGCTCTAATTTTTTTTTTACTTCACAAGACTGTCTGTTGCGATTCGAAGCTATGGTGTCGTTGACAATTGGGTACAGATGGAATACACGATACATATTATTCTTAGTGCGGATTATATTAATTATGTACTATTTAAATTGAGTTAGTACCAAGTGAATTATAAATAATATTTAGTAGTTTCCGCTTACCTATACCAAACTCGATCGAACGGACCGACTAAATTAGTTCGTTATAACAGAAAGTCAGTGAAAAAAGAATAAGACAACCAGGTTTGAGCACATAAAAAACAGGGGCCAGATCACGTAAAAATAAAACGATCGGTCGACATCGTTTAGACAATAGGAGTCTCTATCTTTTGCCACAGATATGATAGAGATAGCTTTCTTGAAAACGTTTTTATTTTATTTTAACGTGAAAATCCTTTGGGGAGTGTTTCGTGACTAAAAGAAAGCACGCCGTTCCTCATCGTAACATCACATGCTTCGTTATAAACCAAAAGTTCGCTTTAATCGGGTTCACTTCAAGCGGTTCGCTTACATAGGTATGTATCATAATAATATTTGAAAGCTCTAATATTTTAAAAGCTTTCAGATTTCTTTTGTTGTTAATACACTCCTCTCTTTTGAAAACCATTTAAAAGTGAAGTCAAGATTTGCACACATTTTACCTTTAGACATAAAGTTAAAATCATTATATAAATTAAACTGTAGGACCTGTGTTACCTCAAAGCGCGAAAAGTACTGGACAGATTTCAATGAAACTTTTTTTTAAATGTTTCTTAAGACTGCGAGATGGTTTTAGGCTGTTTCGTTCATTGCCACGTCATTTAGGAACGTTTTTTGACCAAAATGTATTTTTTTCTGACTTCACTGCCATCAAATTTTCTATTTTCGAATGCATAATATCTACTTATTCAATACAAGCAAAAAAAAAATGCTTAAGAGTTGTTCTGGATCGTGGTTCTGCTTTGGGGTGGTGGTCGTGCATCGAAAGTACATTCCCTTGAACATTTTTTACTAGGTGATAGACAGGGACCCATTACCTTCTATAGCCAGATGCGATACCAACATCATGCTATAGGCTCCGTGAAGTAGTTGGTCCTGATCCTGACTATTTTTCGGAGTTTAACAGATTGACCGGTGCAAAACGGATGGGATGGTGGCACCTTTCACCTGTTTTCCTAAATTATCAGGAAAGATAACAATTAAAAGTTGTCTTCTTTCTTTGCAGTCTTTCCTATTGTAATAACATCCAGAGTTCTGACAAGCTAAAACAGTTATGAAGCTCTTAGAAAATAAATCAAGAGAATCACTCAACACGAAAAGGGATGATAAAGGGTGGTTTTTTTGCTGTTTTTCAGCCTGATTTTTTTGACAGTTCACGCGTGATTCGTGACACATGTCAAAGTAAAAAATGCTCAGTTATCATTGTTATGTCACTATGGATAGACTAACGCTGGACCAATGTTTGCAAATTATTTAATTTTTTTTACCGTCTTTAGAGCACTTCGTAGATTTTATGGTCGTCGTAATCGTCCTACTGAGCTACGATAATAATCAAAATTGTCGTATTTGGTCTGCTGAGCAACCAGAAGCATTGAAAGAACTGCCAATGCATCCACAAAAATTGACCGTTTGGTGTGGCTTATGGGCCGTGGCATCATTGGTCCGTATTTCTTCAAAAATGATGATGGCAACAACGTTGCTCTCCATCGATCGAAGATTTCTGACTTTTCTTTTTTTTCCAAAATGGATTAATTGGGATTGGTCGAGATGTGGTTTCAACTGGACCGCGCGACATGCCACACAGCACGCGAATCCGTGCACATATTGCGAGGTAAATTTAGTGGTCAATTCATCTCTCGTTTTAGACCTATGAATTGGCCGATCTTTGATTTGGACTTTACCTTCGAGGGGTTCCGATCAGAGGCTACAAATTTTACAATTTGTTCTAAAGGCAATTATCTACAGTCTTAATAAAAAAGATACAGTTCCGTAATGCAAATGGTGAAAAATAGGACATGTTCTCCTTTTGACAGCCTTACTCTCACACTTAAGCATTTTGTTTGGTTAAATTTGTTCTTCAACAACTCATTAAACTGTTCCAATTCCCAACATTGACCCGAAAAATAGTTCTCAATTAGTGTCCTCAATACGTGACATACGTAAAACAAAGAACATCTCTTGCAATTAGTTTAGTAGGACGAGTAAGTGGATACAAATTTATTTGTTTCTTTAAAAATTGAATCGAAATTCTGTCGACAGGCATCATTTCTGACGTGGGCTCCAAATATATTCGAATTTTGTATAAAAGTATGAAGCAAACAAAAAAAAGCTTTTATTTAAACAAACCAGCCATTCAACCGAGTATGTGGGTGTCTGCGTCTGAATGGGACTGTGAAGTGAATATGTAGCGCTTTCGCGATTTTTCATTTTTAATTTTGAAAATTAATTTAGTATGACGGCGTGGATAATGTTTATTAATAAATCGTCAGAAAAGTTGATCTATTTTACAATTTTTGTTTTCTTTTCTATTCGATTAGAAGGATTTACAAATTACTAATTTGAAAGCAATTAAGCGGTGCATCTAAGAACTCACAGATAAATAATCTAGGGGATTATAGACTTAAAACATCATTCAGATTTAAATTCTTTTTTATTCAGTAGCTTTGCATATACATATTTATTTAGATGGCTCTGGCGCTTTCTACATAAATAATGCGTGCATCTATTCAAATAAAATAATTTTCTATATGTATCTATTGTGGGCGATGTTGAATTTACAATATAGTTTCTTTGTCGACATTTTTATTTTATGTCTGCCGAAAATTGCGTGTTTCGGGCGCCAATCGCTTTATTATTTCGTATTTTTTTGTCGTTTTAAATTTTTTTCACATCCGGTTGTGCAAAACTCGTCAATGGAAACAAAACATTGGAATGAAATGTGATCCACAATTTTAAGAATATTATTTATTTCAATTAGTGCGTGACATTTTGATAATATTGAAATATTTTTTAAGAGATTTTTAAGTTACATTTGGTTTCATTAGACATCAACCGAGCTCAGCGAACTAACCCTTATTTGAGCAGAAAAAAACCCTATTGACAGCGGGTGTATTCACATGCGTTGTGTCAGGTTTTACTATTTTTTTAACCTGTTAACAATTTTATTAGTTAAAGCAAAATAAATAAATCTTGCGCCTCTTCTAGTATCCTGTCTCCAAATAGGAATTCCGGTCTCACTAGTAAGTTGGTGGGTGACTCTTCCAGTTAAACAAGAAATTTGAACGATTGTATGTATAGTGAACGTCAAAAGTGAGTGAACACGGATGGTCTTTTGGGGTTTCTTTAGGTTCTGGAAACTGGTCTAAAAATTCAACAAACTATAAAAAAGTTTGATAACGAAATAGCAATAACAAAACAGCGAAAACAATACAGATAATTAAAAAAAATCTATCCAAACTCCACAGACAAAATGAAACCGCTTTGGTGTTTACTTACTTTTGACACTCACTAAATTTTCTAAATTTTCAATGGGTACTTAATGGGAATAAGTACCGGGAATCGAACCCTAAACTCTTCGCTCAGTAGTCTACAACACTAACAACTTCAGGCTTTTACTTTACTTTTACTTACTTTTGGCCGGGATGATTAAGGTCTTATATAATATCTCCTTGGTTCTATGAGAGAGGGCTTTACTTCTTAGGTGCCTTCCTAGCCCGAAGAAACAGCGATTGGCAAGAGTGATTCGTCGCTTGATCTCTGCGCCGATGTCATTTTGCGAATTTATAGTGGAGCCCAGGTATACAATGTATTTTAACTACTTCGAAGTTAAGTTGTATCTGTCCATCGTGACGTTTTGTCCAAGTCGCCGATGTTGAGAGACCTTTCTCGTTGACAGCATATATACTTCGTTTTGTCCTCATTGACAGCCAGACCTATCTTCGCCGCCTCCGCTTCGATGCTGAACGCTCGCCGCGTTCTCCCAATAATGTCAATGTCATCAGCATAGGCAAGTAGTTGACGGACTTTTGAAAAATTGTGCCTCTGGTGTTGGCTTGTGAGTTTCGTACAATAGCTTCAAGAACGATGTCAAAGAAAGTACATGATAGCGCGCCGCCTTGTCTCAAACCTTTTTCGACATCAAATGGCTCGGTGGTGTTCTTGCCGACTTTGACGGAGCAGCGAGATTTCTCCATCGTCATCCTGCACAGACGGACGAGTTTGGCTGGGATGCCAAAACTTAACATGGCTTTGTATAGTTCGTCCCTATATACGCTCTCATAGGCGACTTTAAAGTCGATAAATAGATGGTGTGTATCGATCTGAAATACCTGGGTTTTTTCCAAGATCTGTCGGAGTGTAAAAATTTGGTCGATGGTTGACTTTCCTGGTCTAAAACCACACTGATATGGGCCGATCAGGTTGTTGGCGAAGGGTTTTAGACGTTCACACAATACAGCCGACAAGATCTTATACGCGACATTCAGGAGACTTATTCCTCTGTAGTTGGCGCAGTTCAGAGTATCTCCTTTCTTGTGGATGGGGCACACGATGCTGAGGTTCCATTCGTCGGGCATGCTTTCATCCGACCAAATTTTACAGATGAGTTGGTGCATGCTCCTTACCAAGCCATCTCCCGCTGCTTTGAAAAGTTCGGCCGGGAGGCCGTCCGCTCCAGCAGCTTTGTTGGACTTAAGTTTGGATATCGCTATCCTCACTTCGTGTAGGTCGGGTGGACGGAAATGTTGGCTATCATCGTCCAAGCTGAACAGATCATTCTGCCTGACAGCGGGTTGTTGGCTGTCTCCGCCGTTTAACAGTCTGCAGAAGTGTTCTTTCCAAATCCTCAGCACCGACTGTGAGTCTACTACTGCATTCCCATGTTCATCTCTGCAGGCTTCTGTTCGGGCCTTGTATCCTTGGGTGGATCGTTTTACCCTTTGGTATAACTTTCGAACATTGCCCCTGCAGTATTGTCCCTCAATTGATTCGACCGCTCCCTTCTCGTGCTCTCTCTTTTTCCTTCTGAGAAGTCGGTGTTCCTCCCCTCTTTTCTTCAGGCTTTTATTAACAGAAATTGTGGCGTGAATCCAGTCATAAGCTCTTGTAGCTATATAGAGATAATGCGAGGGTTAAAATACAAAGACTAAGTGTCTTAGTAGAAGAAACTACGTCAAGGAAAATGTGTCCACAGCTGAAATTTCTAGCTGCTAGACTAAGAAATATGGCGATGGAAGAAACGTGATGATGATGGCCGAGTAATGCAGTTTAAGCCAATATGCGATTATATTAAAATTGCATATCCCTACCACAACAGGACTAATGGTTCATTGCAAGCGTTTTACTGAACTTAGTTAGGTGGATCTTCTTCCCTTCTTGAGACTAACTTAAACCCACATAATCCTGTTAGGGTTGACATCTTTAGCTTCTGCATAATTCATTGGTAGACATCGTCCCACGAGTTTTGGTCGGCATAGTTGCATATCTCGGCAAAACTTCTCCTTTTGCTCTGTTGGATTGTTGGTCTACACCACTCCATCCCTAAATTTTGACAAGAACTTTCTCGTCACCATCCCCTCTAGAACAATCTGGAATGAGAATACATTTTTAGAAGACGAATCAATTCACTTCTATACTGACGTCTCGAAAACCAAAGACGGAGTTGGTGGGGGCGTTTTCTCCGAAAGTCTTAATCTTAAGCTCTCCTTCCGTCTACCAATCTATTGTAGAGGGTTCCAAGCGGAAATGATGGCGTTAAAAGAAGTCTTACCTTGGCTCAAGAAACGCGTGATATCCGCTAAAGATATCAGCATATTTTCCGACAGCCAACCAAAATCCTTTGATTCGATCTCTATAACTTCTCAAGTAGCCCTCGACTGCCGATCATCTCTTACAGAGATGGCCGAACAGTTTAATATTCACCTTTTTTGGGTGACGGGGGCATAGAGAAATTCCAGGGAATTGCAAGGCCGATGAACTCGCCAGAATTGGAACACTCAACCCATTCTGCCGGATAATGGCACCATAGGGATACCAATCGCTACTTGCAAACTTGCAAAACAAGTTTGACCTAAGCTGGTGTCATTACTGAACACTGCCCGAGAGGAAAGCATGCCGTAAGGCTACGCCCTTTTGCAAACGACTTTTGCAGAAGCTGTATGGATGAGGAAGAGGAGGAAACTTTTCCTCACCTTCTATGTTCCTGCCCTGCTCTCTCCCGTAGAAGGAAGCTTCACTTGGGAGTCTTCCATTAAAATGAGACGACATCAGAAGTCTCGTACACTTAGTCCCATATACAGGACAGGCTCACAAGCTGTATATCTGTATGAACTAAAAGAAAGTTGCACAATGTTGCTGGTGGGATCGTCATCCGCCATGGAATGGTGTAGTTCCAGGTGCTCAATTAAAATAAAACAATTGATGTTCGCTACTGTTTAAAATTTGTTGCAATTTTAAATCGAAAATTAATGCAATCCTTTTCTCTTGGCACTCAATTCCATTACCTACATCCGCCAAGGTAAGCTAAGTAAAGGTAAGTAAAGGAAAGCTGTTCCTAGACTTGATGAGTTAGATTGGATTGCTCTACCTCAGCCACCATATTCTCCCTTTATGTCATCCGCCGCCCATTCAGATTATCAGTAAATAGCTCATTTTGATATCAACATACCTCCAGTTGGCTGCGTGTTAACATGTAAAGTAAAGTCAGTTTTTATGTTTCACCCCCTCATAGGCAGAAATTCCTTGAGTTACAAAAATAATACCAGAAATTCCCACACTGGCCGACTACTTACATCATCGACGTGTGTGTACCTTAATTTTGTTTCATCAATTTAAATTTTACTTGCATAAACTTATCAACGAAAATAGACTCCCTTTTCGTTCTGTATCAGTTTTTGCATCTGAGAAAATATTGAAATTTCAATCAAACACGAGGCAAAATTAAGCATCCAACATATCTCTCTCTGCAACCAGGAAGCCAGTGCTAACAGATTCTCATTTTCATATTCAAAATTCTTCATCTCAGTGCTGACAAATTTGAAAATGCTATCCATGCTTCAGGTGCATGTCCCAATTAAAGTGCATAACTTGGAACTAGTGTGCCGGCATGTGTGCCTGTGCAGGTACCGTTGCAAGCCCCCTTTTCACACATGAACTACCTATACTGTGTGTTGGAGGCACTCCCTCAGTCATCGTCGTCGTCGTCGTCGTTTCTGATGCCAAAAATACACAATTTCCCAGATGAATTATGAAAATTTATAATGTGTCGCCACAAAATGTCTCCACACTATGCCAGTGGCACCCCGCCGCCATCATCAGTAGCAGCAGGAGCAGCAGCGGCAGACTTCTCGTTCTACTCTTAAGAAAATTTGAATTCTTCTCAGCAACTTGTGCCGGTGGGTAGATGTCTAGATGATGGTCCGAAAGAAAGCGGAAAATCACAGAGATTTGCCTCGTTTTCCCCCATCTTATGCAATAAAATCACAATTTGTTGGCAGCAGGCGTCAGCCGGCAGTTACTCGGTAGCATAAATTTAGAAAGACAAACACACTTAAAACTGGCAGAGACACAGAGAGACAGAGAAGAGGACGTCCTTCATGTATGCGAAATGTCTTTGTGTTATATGAGCTTCAGATTATGTCTTCCTTCATTATGTTGTCTAGTTAGAAAATATAAGGAAGATGGAGGATGCAAATAGAGAGAGGGAGAGAAAAAAAAAGACCAACAACTAGGAAAGACTTGTTGACAAGAAGAACGCAAACGGGCGCAGCGTGGACATGCACAAATTTCCTTCAATTGAGGTTGAGATGTCATCTAAAACAATGAACACAATGTAGCTTTACAATGATTTCGTCCTTCTGATGGTGATACTGATACATGAACATGAAGGAGGTATTGTATGAACATGATGATGCTGATGCACTTCGCTAATAAGCTTTTGTAGGCAATTTTCGATGAGCCTAAGAGCGGTAAATGTCAAAATATTTGTCTTGCTCGAAGTAGATATTAAACTATACAATGTACATCGTCCTTTCAATGGCCTTTTGAACAGCAGTTTTAAGTAGCGCAGTGTCAAATTTATGTCCTTTTTAAAGGTTAGTAATTTAACTCATGTTGTAAACCAGCAAATTTGAACAATTTAACAAATAAGTGCTACTCATTTATAGACACGAAGTATGGAGGGCCAATTTAAGGTTGGGAATTTTCAAAAGAGATATCTGTGGAAATTATTGACCAACCATGTACGCCATCTGGTGAAGAAAGTTCCTGTGACTGCCATGAACTGTGAATGTTTGGCATGAGTTTCGGAGCTGCGGCACGACTACTTTGCTTCAAAAATGTTATTTTCAACGTAATTGTCAATGGAGAATGCTACCCATTCTAAAGACATGATAACCAATTTTTTTTTTACCAATAATTGAGGATTTGAAATTTATGAGCTCTGATTGGAGTAGGATGGAGCCATCTGTTACACAAGTCATGCAATTTATCGATCTTTTGGTTATGGAGTTTAGTTATCAAATGAATAGTTGTTTTATGGACATCGCTTGCCCTACGAGGAGCCGTGATTTAACACGTTTTGACTTATTTGCCAAGAATCCAGCCACTTGAGCAGTGATGACAAAATTTCGATTTTATCCAGAACTTTCAAGAAGTTCGGCTTGATGATGCCGCCAGCGCATATTGCTTTTAGAGTTTTCTTACTACTATGTAATGTGACAGTTTATTTATTGACAAAGCCACCGAGACAGAAGTGAAGCGCGTGTGTCAACAAATAATAATAGTTACTGGGAAAACCGAGCGGCCAAAATTTGACAGCGTTTTAGAGAAAAGTTTAATAAATGTAGTTATTTTTTAAGGTATCTAATCTGCAATTCTGATTTTTGTAAATTTTTTTGTTTGCGACAAATCTAAGGAAATTTACTTATCCATACTTTCATACTATTTTATAAAATGCAACCTCCGTCTATTCGTCCCTCCATAACTCGAGAATCATTCGTCCGATTTTCATGATTTTTTTTTCTGATTTTTCTGAGAATTTATGAGGAGTAAAGGGGTCGCGGCGAGTAAGGGGGTCTCACGAACCGTTAGCTGTATGAACTTTGTATGTTGATAGAAAAATCAAAATTATTACTTGCCTCATTCATCGTTTTTCAAAATTCGGCCTATAGGGGTTGAAAAAAAGAGGTGCAAACTTTTCTATTTCGACCTTACTAGGCTTAGTATGCCATCTCTATATAGGTACATATAAAAAACAAAGTGGCAAAACTATGTTTCCCTTTGCCGCCCGTAATTTTCAACCAATTCAGTGGATTTTTTTTACAATGTCGGTAATTACGGTGATCGAGCGATAGGCAAAACAAATTCCAAATCGGACAAAGGGACGTGGCACCACCCATACAAAAAAAAATAACATTCAAAATCGTATATCTCGAAAACCATCCGAATCGATTGAGCTCAAACTTACAGATAATCTTAGGTATTGGTTCTAGAGTGATTCCGTGAAAATTGGTCAAAGTTGGACAAAGGGCCGTGGCACCTCTTATACCAAAAAAACATTCAAAATCGTATATCTCGAAAGCCACCGAATCGATTGAGCTCAAACTTGCAGATAATCTTAAGCTTAAGCATTAACTGTGAGATATCATTGATGGTTTCACACTTTGCAAAATAAATTCGAAGTCAGTTCTATTATTTTTATTGGCATTTTGCTCCTGCAAATTGTCGGCTTTCTTCGTTTTCTGCCTGCAGCTCCAACTCATATTCAACCAACAAAATACAAAAAGCGACATGCGAGAGTGATTCATTGTTCAAATTGTTCATTATTTTGATTTCAAAAAAGAAAGTGTCATTGGATTTATATACATGTGTAAAGATGTATTTGTTTACATGACGCCACAATTAACAATTGACAATAAGATGAGAATTCTAAATTGGTACAGCTAGTGGGATGGAAATAGCAAACTTTCCCAAACGTGAGTGATTTCATTGAAATGACAAACGATTCTTTGCCAATTTGGCAGTGGTGTCGCTCAATGACATTCACAAGAGCTGTCAAACTTTGTCCATTAAATGGCATGTGGAAACCTACCTCTATGCATATAATACATAATGTGGCCATCGGCCATAAGTAAGGAAGTACCGTATTTCATACCGCAATCACTGATGGTACCGCCGTGGTACCGGCCGACCAATAGTAATAAAAGATTTCGAATTGAAACTCAGATTCGAATATGAATACTTAGGCGTTTTAAAAACTCCAAAACAAACCAAAGCAAATCAAATTTTTGAAGCGCATAGCCCATTAGTAGTTTCATAAATGAAACAAAACTCGTCTTAACAATTTATTCAGCTGGTCTATATTTTGATTCGTAAAAAATCCGCTTTTATCTTTCAGAGTTATTTACTCAGTAGTTTCGGCAGAATTTTCAATTCGAACTCACGATCCTTTATAATCCCAGGCAATTTTTCCACAAAATACTTGAGCTCCAAGTGCGGAATAGCTGTTATAACTTCACACCTAATCTGTGTGTTTTAAAATTTAATTGCAGTCTTAATGTTAACGCACTTTCACTCGTTTATTTTAATTATTTTGAAAGGTACTTGTATACTCGTGTGCAACGTTTACACACTCTAAAGTGCGGTGGAAGGAATGCTCTTTCTCAATAGACGTTACTATTCAGTAGAATAAAAGGATATAAAACAAAGTCTCATTTAGGATAACATTTAACGAGTCGTATTTCTTTGCTAAATGGCTTTTTTTAGGTGAGAGCGAAACCTTGACCGAGGCATGCCCATGCAACCTACAACGATTTCAATGTTCGCATACTATAACATTGAAGTTATTTTGTGAAATCCTTGAGGTGAAATGCATATTTCTTGTAACTGAAAAATATAAAATTCTCTCTTCGAAAGGTCATATTATTCCATGAAATATTCTTTATTAAATTTACCGACACCACTTGTGTTTTTTTTTGTGTCATAGGGTAAATATGCAGAAGTTAATAGATGAAGACCCTCAGGGTATATCCAAGGCACATTGTGATCTTTGTAGTAATTTATTTTATAGAGTGGGTTTTTCTAGGTTAGACAAATAACTAAAAGCGCAAACAAAACACATCGACACGGCCACCGGCTGTGATGCCGGATGGAGGGTGTTAGGTTAGACGTTAAACCAATTAATAAATCGGGAGGCTTATAAGCTCACTCACGCGACTCACTCCTTTGTAATTTTCGTAATTTCTATAATTTTTGCCTCTCAAAAAAAAAAAAAAAAAAAAAAATCGCAACTGTTAAGGCGTCTTCTTATTTAAGTATACCAATTTATAAAATGTCTAATTCGAAATTATCCTTTATAATAGGGGTTTGGCAGATTGACACATCAGTGGAGCATTTACAAGCGACTATGAAACATAACTCTGTTTTGTTGATTCGTAGATATTGCCTCATTCGAACTCACCCTAACTTTATAACGAGTCGGCTAAAAACCGCTCAGGTTAAATGTGGATAATGAACGCACTGCTCTCAAAGGCCCTGCAACATAAAAACTGATACGAAAATGATAGGTTAGGTTGGAAGACTAGGCCCATCGCCATCTCTGGGGAATCTTCACGGTCAAAAACCTAAACCAATTCGTCCAAACATTTAATTTCCCTACTGAACCTAAACGTGGTTTCAATTTTGTTTGAGACCCTGTGACCTACTATCTTACGAAGATGATAGCTGTTGTCAACATTTTAGAAAATTGATCGCGTAATCGCTTAGTTGTCCAAATATTTGCAACATTAGACTATGTGAGGCAATGTCATCAGACAATATATTTGCCGTGGCTGAATTTCATGAATAGGTACACCTCCCAATTTCCTTATTCAAGGCGTTGGTGGTCGTAGGCTTGTTTTCGTAGACCTTTGACTTATAAAAAAAACCCAAAGAAAAAAGTCCAATGGCGTTGAATCGCAAGATCTGGATTGCCAATTCTGATCGCAAAAACGTCTAGTTGGAACCACATGTTGGTCACATTCATATCTTGTAATTTAGGCATTTTCGAAGAAGAATGGACCGATAATGCCTCCAGCCCAAAATCCGTACCAAACAGTCCCGCCTTGTGGATGCATTTGTTTCTCAACAATTGCTCGTGGGTTTCCTGAACCCCAAATGCGACAATTTTGACGATTAACGAATCCATCAAGATGAAAATATTTTGATCGAAAATTTGCGGAATGACAACCTTTTTAAAATATTTCTCAACAATGAAAATGCGTTCGTTCGTTCTTAAAAAAAAAATGAATGTTAAAAAAAATAAATTTACTCAACTGAACCCCGTCACAAAACAATCGCTGGTTAAAGCGATTCAACCAAGTAAACGGACTCATTCAGCATTTCAAATTCCTATCGGGAATAATGTATGGAAATGTTTCCCATTAGAGACGAACTATACAGAGTCATGTCTCTGACCCGAAGAGTCTTTGATTCCAACCCGGAGGGACAGTTGTACCCCGGACTGTAGCGCCAACTAAGTAACAAAAAGATCTCTGACAGACATCAGGCATATTTGTTTCGTTTGTCTATATCCTTCAGTGTGGTGTCATAGATTATGGCTGTACCTCCCCGTATTAGAGCCAGCATCTGTTTGAGGGTTGATTCTCTGGTAGACTAACCATTTTGAGCCCAATAGTCTTACTCTTGTTGCGGAATATATGAAGCGATTTCCACGTCTTCAAGGTATGGCCTGCAAGCTTCATTCTCCAGAAATCTCATCGTCTTTAGATGATTCTTGAAGTTACCTTATGCTAGAAGTACGCTCCTATCTATTTGTGTGTTTCCTGTTTCAAGCTTCGGACTGCTTATTTGAAAGAGTACTTTAGCGGTTTACATTGCTGACAAGGAAAACATTTCCAGAAGTAGACTTCTTAACCATGTTAACTTAGAAATAACAGAACTTTTAAATACTGACAATGTAATCAGGATATTAAGGCGGGTGTAAGACCTCTTGATCTATAAGAGTTAGCTAAGACCAAGAAAGTAGGTAATATTTTCAATCAAAATTTATAGAAATCCGACAAACGGTGGATTTATCTTCTCAATTTTTTAAAACGACTCAAAAAAATAAATTGCCTAGATATTAGTCGAACGACTTCTGGAGTTTTTTTAGATCGGTTTAAGGTCCCTCACTCTTCCAGAAGCATCCCGTAATCGCGTAATAGTTCTGCAATGTTTTTCGATGATTTTGCCTTCCAGCGAACTACCAAACAAAAAAAAATTGAAAGAAATCTCAACAATTAAAGCACCCCCCCCCCCTTTTCTCTTAAATAAAGTGGCTCAAACTTATGTGAAATGGCTCGGAGAATGGCACAACTCCAAAATTTCTGCGGAACAACGCTGATTATGGGACCTTTTACAAGGATTTGTATGGGAATTAGTATTTTTCATCCGATCGACTTCAAACTCGTTTTGTGTGCTCTATATAATAAACAAAGAAAATCTATTTCTCCGATTTTAGAAACTTTGGTTGGGGCCCGAGTTATTGGCTATTGCCCCTTTTTTCATAACTCAAGCACCGTCTGTAGTATCAATTTGCTTATCGCTTCATTAAATTCGAGAGTACGTGCTTCAAAGATGTTCAAAGGGAATTCTGTAAGAATAGGTCTTGCATACTGCTGCAAAGTGCGGTACACATCCTCACGATATCTTTCCGGTTACATATGTTGCACACTATAGGAAGATCTGGGCGGTGACGGTGGATTTGCCAGCTAATCCAGCGCTTCATTTATAAATCGATTAAATAATTTTGGGCCTGTTTTCTCTAATAGGGTGTCAAAGATATTTTCCAGAGATACTAACTGCTCCTTGGGCTGGGCACTTTCTTAGGTATGTTTTCTGCACGATATATAAAATATAAAAGAGCAAACTAACTTACTCTGAAGGAATCTGTGTACCATATCCTGAGAGCTGCGACGGGGCAAAAGCTAGTTTTCAATATTTGCAAACGGCTAAAAATGGCGCGAAAGATTTAAATCTGGGGTCTTTCCCGAAGACATTTTCTTCTGCATTCCGAAGCAATTGCAGTGTCTTTCAAGCCGAAATCATTGATATTTATTTAGTCAATTATTAAAATATCAAAGAGAGGTATTCTCACAAACAGATACATCGGCATCAAAGTTTCCATCAAATCTCTAGCATCCATATATAAAATCTGAAGCAGTAGAAAATGTGGAAAAATTTGTTTGCATGAGTAGCCAACAATGTATCCGCCATTATGTACGCCAGTGGTCTTCACAAAGGACTGCTTACCGACATAAGTTAAAGAGGCCATGAAAAGACATTAACTAATTAAAAACCCCTAGCACATACATTACATATATACCTCATGTATAGATGTCCTCATTATAGTTACCGGCCCCTTAAAATGTCTTCGACACACTTTTAAACCTGCATCACGTAACAGATATACCACCAAAAAAATATACCCCAAGTTACATAGTTATATTCTGTGTAAACCAACAAAAATATGCATATCTCACGTCCGCTAAACCCGCTTAAGTACACAAGTATAAAATACTGTCAGTTCATAAAAAAATATACCCAAAAATGTCCAAATATGCCATTTAATTTTCTCTCACGAAAAGTGCGCATAAATACAAATTTTCCAACTCTGCCTGGTACTCTGTAGTTGGCACCACCAGGAAAAGCCCAAAATAATATGAGAAAGTAGCAAAGTATCTTTTTGCACAAAATCCCCTCGTTTGCAATGACACCTGTGGCGTTAAGGCTTTACAAACAAGCTACCACCATCATCAGCAACACCGTCATTGGAGAGTGTCCTTCTTGCTTGTCCCTTGCAGCGATTATCTTTCTGAGTTCCGACGAATACAAAAGCTTTATTCATGGTCAAAAAAAAAAAATTTCTGTAAAAAGTGTTTTCTTTTTTTTTTGCATTTCTTCTGTGTAAGGTGTCGTTTTGTTTGCTGAACTCAAACAACAGAAAACTACTGACCTGGGCAACATTATGTAATGTATGATAGACAAAAATGATAAAAATAAATCAAGCTCTGTTGTAGAAAGTAGCTAAGGGCTAAATTGTGCAAGTTAACAAAAACCCATAAAGGAGTGCCATCTGCAATGGTTGAACTTGAAGTTGATATCTATAGGAAAAAATATTAATCAATAAATTTTTAACTAATTTATGTTATTACGTCTAGAGCTTATTTATTTGTAGAAGGATATTTTGGCGGGCGGATTGTTGAACTTATTGGTGTTTCGGGACTTGTATTTTTCTTGGTTGGATGGTTGGTTGGTTGAAAGTGGCTGTCAGCTAAAAACACCAACACACTTAGACCAGTATAGGTTCATTGTGATGCCACGAAGAAGGATCTAAGATCTCCCTACTAGTTGAAACATTTTGAGCTCTTTATAAAGCGTATAAGAGGCTTCTGATGCTTGTCAGATCGCCCAAGTCGTTGTAATGGAAGGCTCCTAAGTGAAGCTTCCTTCTGCGGGAGAGAGCGGGGCAGGAACAAAGAAGGGGAGGCGAATGGCTGCACTCGCTGCCATTTGTTTGCTAAATATGTCAAGGGGTAAGATGAAACAATAATATGTCTAGTACCGCCGAGGGTGTTGTGCGTAGTGCACCGCTTATGCACATACAAGCTGTGCGCTGGACCTTGCTTATATGGTCGCGGTTTGTGGCCTTCTCCAAGGCTGTCCACCAGACAATTATCCCATAGGTGAGTATCGGTGTTATAACTGAGATATAGAGCCAGTGGGTTACTCGAGGTTGTATATCCCATTTATTCCCAATAGCTTTTTTACAAGAGAAGAGTGCTACTGTAGCCTTCTTGACTCTCTCTTGGATATTAAGTTTCCAACTAAGCTTCCTATCCAGGACAAGCCCCAAATATTTAGCTTTGTCAGAGAAAGTAAGGTTGATACCTTTGAGTGAGGGAGGGTCGACTGTCGGAATTTTATATTTCCTGGTGAAAAGCACCAGATCAGTTTTGTGGGGGTTCACACCTAAACCACAACGACTCTCCCAACTGGCGAGCTTATTTAAAGCATTTTGTAGGAGTTCTTTTAGAGTATTTAAGTGCTTTCCTGAGGCGGCTATGGCAACATCATCTCCATAAGCGATCACCGTGCATCCTTCATCTTCCAGGATTATCAGTAGGTCATTGACCACCAAATTCCAAAGAAGGGGGGATAGAACACCACCTTGCGAAGTCTTTAGAATTTGTGTGGGAGCATTTACCTGCTTTGTGTATGAAGACAACTTTAACCTCTTTCCATATCTTTAGGATATAAACTGGATCGAGACAACTTTTGAAGATTGTCTGAAGTATCGGCAAGATTATATCCGATGATTTCTGAAATTCGGCAGGTATTATGCCGTCAGGTCCCGCGGATTTATATGGTTTGAAGCTATGGATTGCCCAGTTTAGTTTATTGGTTCCGATGAACTGTTGAAGTTCGAGTTGTTAACCACATGGGAGTTGCCTGGGAAATGAGTATCAAGCAGTAGATTGAGCGAATCTTCGCTGGAGGTCGTCCAGGACCCATCGTCTTTTTTGAGGGAGCTGGGTGTTGTTGGATTCGTGGAGAGAATTTTCCTAAACCTTGAGGCCTCAGAGGCTTCTTCTATTTTGTCACAGAAGAGTTTTCAAGAATTGAGTTTGGCTTTTCTCAATTCTTTTTTATATGTATACTAGCTGAACCCCCGCCGGCTTCGCCAGGCCTTTTATTGCTTTTTACAATTTTTATTTTTTAATTTTTTTTTGACCTATCAATTGATCACCGTAATTACCGTCATTTAAAAAAAATTAACTCAATTGGTTCAAAATTACGGGCGACAGAGGGAAACATATAGTTTTTTCCACTTTGTTTTATATACATAGAGATAGCTGTACCCGCCCGACTTTGCCCGAGCACAGATGTTCTTTCGTAAAATGCGAGAAATGAGAATAAACTGGAACTTTCTTTCTGCCTAAGCCTGAAATACAGCAATACGAACAAAACAAAAAAAGACTCATAAAAATCGGCCCAGCGGTTATAGAGATATAACGTCATCGAGTTTCACCCCATAGAAGATTTTTTTTTGTTTAGGAGGTATACGATTTTGAATGTTTTTTTTGTATGGGAGGTGCCACGCCCCTTTGTCCAATTTTGAATTTGTTTAGCCTATTGCCCGACCACCGTAATTACTGACATTTTAACAAAAAATCAACTAAATTAGTTGAAAATTACGGGCGACAGAGGGAAACATACAGTTTTTTCCACTTTGTTTTATATTAGAGATACCTTGTACAAGTCCCAGTCTAACGCGTTTCTCGTACTTTTGGCATTATTGAATAGTTTTCTACATTTAGTTATAAGAGGGCCTAGACCTGCATTCCACCAATGCGGCTTCTTCTTACCTCTGGGTTGGACCAGCGGACAGGAAGAAGTCATTGCTTTATTGAGAGCGAAGGTGAGGGTCTCAACTCTCAACCATGCTATCAAGTTCTTGGGGGTTACAAGGAGGGTTAAGGTTATCGGGTCGGGGGAAACTGTATTAATCAGAGTTGTCCTGTATTTGAGCCAATCGGTTTTGCGGTAATTCCTAAAAACTGGAGGGCTTATAGAGTCTACGTATAAAGAAAATTGGAGGTACCTGTGATCCGAGGAAGAGGGTTTGCTAGATACCTTCCAGTTCTGTATACGCTGCACGATATTATCGGAGGCAAGGGTGATATCCAGCACTTCTTGTCTGTTTCTGGTCACGAATGTTGGTTCGTTGCCTATATTGCACAAAATGAGGTTTGTACCTAAAATGTAGTCAAACAGTATCTCAACTCTTTATTATTTTATTTTTCTTAGTTGTTCGAGATTGAAACACCCCAAACCAGCTGTGACCCGATCGAATGTGAATTTAAGATCTGCTTTGACTTTCAGAAGAGAACAGCCCCTAGAGGCTTAAACTGTCTTCTGTGAGGCTCTGTAAAACTTTATAATTTTTGTTTCTTATATTCTTGGAAACCAGTTTATCAAACTTGTGACCATGCCCTTTTCTTATCCGTTTATTGGTGACAAGGTGATTTGGCGGCTGGCCATTTTGTTCACCCAGAGTCATTCCTTATCATCATATATACAATGGCGATCATCTAAAGCGATATCTACTTACAATTTTTAGCAATCCTTTGTAGCTTTCCTTAAAATTCATTGGTATCCTCGTACCACTTGTAGTGGCAACCTTTTCACACGTTTCTTGCCATTGAATGTAACGTTTATCAAAACACCAGCACTATATCCAATGACCTTCCGAACAACAAACATCCTTGCCATATAATCACATACCCACAACAAGGCAAAATATATCCATATCCACCCAATGCTAACAAACTTTCTTGACAACTATGATACCCTTTCAAGCTTCAAGTTTCATACAAAAACTCATATACGTTGTGTACTTTAGTCTCACCATCCTTGGTGTAAAATTCAAGGGTAGACCTTTACACACAACAAGGTCTTGCTTAACTCAAATTAATTACAACGTGTTAAGGGGGTTTCTGATTTGGCTTCATTCTCTTCACTTCATCTGCTCCTTTTACAAAAAAAACAACAACAACAACAACATTCATTCTTCGATGGGAGTTAATTGTCACGCAACTTTATTGATGGCATCAGCATGTCAGCCAGCTGTCGACTTCATCTCTACGACCCTTATCAGCGTGAATGTAATCCTGCCCCTCTGGCCAAAAGCTTTACTTAAGTTCCCTAAAATACTGTCAATCTGTATATTGAGCTGGGTGTTGTACAGACACTCAAATTTCATCGAGAAAACATGCAATACAGCCGCTGTTGCCTCAAGCGCTCGTATAAACTCACGCCAAGGTAATAATATTTGCGTGCAACTCGTTATAAGTCGGGTGCGACTATATAAACGACAGTGATAGACGTTGGCTCTATCGATTTCTTCGACAAACAAATTTCGTGGAAGTTGGTGTTTTTCTCTCACTGCCGAAATTTTCGAAACGCTATATACCAACGAGTAGGGAATTTCTGAAACTGAAGGCAAACTTTTTCCTTTGAAGGTTTTGTAATGCTACCTTTGGGCGGCATCAGGCGTGGCAGCGTGCTTATGCTTACGCTCATGCTGTTTTGAAAATGAATGACAGAGTAGACATTTTCAGAATTCAGCGCACGTATCACAAATTAAAGGGTGAAGTTCTCACAGTCCCAATTTCAAGTTACCACCGACCGCCATCAACCAAGCGCCATCGCCATCGCCATCACCATTTTGGGGGCGAAGAAAACGAAATTAAATTTTCTAACAACAATCAAGAAATGATTAAAATATCGCTAAAACTTTGCAGGACTATAGTCGCCTCGAGGGTGAGATTTTATGGAAATATGCTACCTTTCTTTAGTTATTTTTTTTTTTCTATTTGTTTGTGATTTTCGAATTAAGTTCTATAATGAACCAAAGAGCCATGGCCCAGAAGATGGATACGATAGATAGATGCTCGTCACTGTTGCTTTATTCATTTTGTGTAGGCTCAAATGTATGGCCCGAAAAGGAGCCAATTTCGATGAGGATGAGAAGACTTTTTGATCTATTCACAGGCAGTTTTAACTTATCAGACAAGCGGAACTGCCTATTTCTTGGCTATTGATTCATTGGAGCAGAAAGTCACTGTGGGGTCGATTGGAGGTTCAGGGTAATTAATTATGACTAGGCTCACCCAGTGGTCGAAATTCGACCACCATACATTTAAATACAAAGCAACGCAACATGCATGCAGAACGACAAAAAAAAAATGAGTATGTGCTTCACCTTCATTATGTACATAAGCACTCTACTGAGGTAAAACTTCACAACAACTGTGTTTTGTTTTGCTTTGTTTTGGTTTGTATTGTTTTGACCCACTATAAACCATCCATTTAAAGAGGAAATAAATAAAGTAGCTCCACCCTCTACCGGGTCCTTAAGCATCCAGGGATCCCCTCAAACACACACACCAAATTTCAGCAAAATCGGTCCAGGCGTTTAGAAAAAAAAAAAAATAAAATTCTTGGAACTCGATTGCAGCGCCATCTACCGGGTCCTTAACCATCCAGGGGTCCCCTCAAACACACACACCAAATTTCAGCAAAATCGGTCCAGGCGTTTAGAAGGAAATAAATAAAATTCCTGGAACTCGATTGCAGCGCCACCTACCGAGTCCTTAACCATCCAGGGATCCCCTCAAACACACACACCAAATTTCAGCAAAATCGGTCCAGGCGTTTAGAAATAAATAAATAAAATTCCTGGAACCCGATTGCAGCGCCACCTACCGGGTCCAACTGTGAATCTAAAGTTCAACCATCCAGGGACCGTGCAAGTCGGTACGCGTGAAAGAAGTGAAACTTCTTAAAAAGTATCGGATCGCCATATACCTACGCCAATGGAGAATGAAAGACAACAAATATAATGTGCACCCTCTGCACCGCCCTCCCTTTCCATGACCATGGTACTTGTTCATACAATACTGCTTCTCATTTCCTTTGTTTCCCTCTTCATATGAAATCCAAACAACTACCCCAACCCAACCTTACCCTGTTACCTGGTTTGTACGTCTCTTCTCTTATGAAGATTATTAATATACCTACCCCTATACTGCAGCACTCACTGAGAAAACAAATCAACCCTTTTCGAATGAGGTACACAGACACACCACCCCCACGTATGACGATGTGGTTTTGTTTTTGTTTGTCCTGTCGCACGATCGCAAAAAGTAGAATTTCGACTGAGCGAAGGGGAAATATTAATTTTCTTTGTTTGTTGTTGTTGTAAACAATGCAATTTAAAAATATTAATTTACCTATGTTACAAATGTTTTTTTCAAATAATAATTCTTCATAACACATCTATGAGTGGTAAGCTTCAATTTGGTAAAAAGAAAAATGGATTTTGTATTCTTTAAGTAGGGTAAATGACTATCACAAGAAATCGGGTCGGCTTTTAATATTATAATAGATTAAGGGGTCTTAAATTGTTGAATTCGTTGAATGAATTTAAAAGCTCCTGGTGAATACACTCAAAATTGCTGTGAGCATTTTCGATAGATCATAAGAAAAGTCCAAAGTAAAAGCTTTTTAGCTAATTTTTTGAGAAGTATTATAAAGCCATTCACCGCAGTATTCTAAATGCCTACAACTTCCAAAAAGGCTTCTTGTTTGATTCTAATCAGGATACAACAGCGAATATCTCAGATCTCACATTGACACAGACTGATGTACCCGAATATGGCAGGACGTACAAAGAGACCGAACCTTTGTAAGGAAACGATGCGCAAAAGTCATTTAGACTTCCCTGAACGACGGATTTTCCACCACCTCATATTTTAACCGCTACAAAAAAAGCCTACAGTTGGGATCGAGAAAATCGCATCCTACCCAATAAGCGCAGAGGTACATAAAGAAACCTGAAAGGAATATTTGGAAGAACCCATTTAAACGGTTTGGTTTTTATATTGCCTACACTGTTTTCGGTAATTCACATATGAATACACTCACTTTATGGAACAATGTTTCCATTTTTTTTCGCCTCCTTATTGTCAAAATACGGCACTATATAAACCTAAGACTAATGCTCGATATCGGTCTAAGCTTCAAAACGCGCAGTACGCTCAAGAAGGTCGCACAGAGGTAAGCAGCTCTCAACCCCACGCTGCCGAATATCTGTGGGCGTCGATATGCGAGCAGAATCCTGTAATCAACAGTGACAAGCTTAATTCTCCTAAAACGAAGTAAATGATAAGAAAGTTCTCGTTAGAGGCTCTGAGAAATTAGAACAATAAGGGCTGTGAAAACAATTTCGGACAAAGAAGCCAGCCTTAAGGTACTATTCCATTACATGTGTAAAAATCTTGTCAATTTTTGCCATGCTGACTATGAAGTCAGAAATTGTCTACAGCTTTATAGACGAAAAAATAGTCCCTATCGACATTCTTGGAAATGAGTTGTAAAGGCTTATGGCGAACCGTGAAACGTAAATTCAAGTGTGATAATACAACAAAGCGCAAATGTACACACCACTAAACCTGTGGATACTTCAACTACAACCTAACGAAGTTCTTGTCTGCGCATAGCGGTTATCCGAAATATTGACACTTTGTCATGGGTACTCGGATTTCTATTCTCCAGGTGGAAAAATGAAGTGGAGCAGTCTATATTCCAATTCCAACCTAGGTGCTTTGTAGATGTAAAATCAGGCATGCCAAAGCAGCAGCTTTTAATGAGTCAAAGGTACACTGATTGGAAAACTTTTTCTTTATAAAGAGAGTCAAACGACGAAGAAAAATCGAAGTGGCCAGTTCGGTATCCCTAGTCCCTACGTTATCCCTATTTCCAAAATCCCTTATTGGACATAATCTCTCTCTTTTTTTTCCTTCTCTTTTTCCAAAATCTCCCAGGACGAGATCCCCTACGCCAAAATCTCCCACAAGCAAACTAAACTTTACATATAGGTAAGGTATCCAACCTTGCACCTACTCCAAGTCCTACAGTAACCTCAAGCAGTGGGGTTGCAGGAAGGCAGCATGCCTGGGGTGACCAGATCCATGCCCACCAAAAAGAGGACACTTTCAAAAATCTCAAATAAAAAATTGAGATATCGGCTTTTTTTAGAATATAGGTACATAGTTCTAAAATTCTGAGCAGGACATATGTAGGTATTTCTAAAATTATATTACAAAAAAAAAAAAAAAATTAATTCTTTTACAATTTCGACTTTACGTCTATTCCGTTCTTCAGTCCATTGGCTCGTTATCAGAAAATATTCGTTCAACATTAGCACTATGTGCAGAAATTGAAAAAAAAAAAAAAAAAAACTGTGCAATATATATAGGCATGAAAAGTTCACTGTGTAATTCAATATTGTAAATTTTTTTTAAGTATTCTGCCCATTTTTCGTGCTTTAAAAAGTTATTCTTGTTTTGTTCTTGCTCTACAAAAATTTGTAAGTTACAAAATTGGTCAAACATTTTATTTTCGTTGAATTTGTTGGGAATTTTGTTTAAATCCATCCATGTAAAACAATCAAACTCATCCAAAGATTCGCCTCATCTCTATAGATATTTTAAACACCTTGAATAAACCTCTAATACATTTTTTCCACATTTAAGGCATAATTTTTATTTTCACCTTTAATTACAAATGTTAGGTGGCGTTCATACCAGAAAGATGCAGAAAATTTCTGAATTAGTGTTGAAAAAAAGATTTGTTATAGTTTTGTGGTTTCGAAAAATTCCTTAAACTGAGAAATCCTAAAAAGAGTACAAATTGCACATTTTTTCAGCAAAATCGGTCCAGGCGTTTAGAAATAAATAAATAAAATTCCTGGAACCCGATTGCAGCGCCACCTACCGGGTCCAACTGTGAATCTAAAGTTCAACCATCCAGGGACCGTGCAAGTCGGTACGCGTGAAAGAAGTGAAACTTCTTAAAAAGTATCGGATCGCCATATACCTACGCCAATGGAGAATGAAAGACAACAAATATAATGTGCACCCTCTGCACCGCCCTCCCTTTCCATGACCATGGTACTTGTTCATACAATACTGCTTCTCATTTCCTTTGTTTCCCTCTTCATATGAAATCCAAACAACTACCCCAACCCAACCTTACCCTGTTACCTGGTTTGTACGTCTCTTCTCTTATGAAGATTATTAATATACCTACCCCTATACTGCAGCACTCACTGAGAAAACAAATCAACCCTTTTCGAATGAGGTACACAGACACACCACCCCCACGTATGACGATGTGGTTTTGTTTTTGTTTGTCCTGTCGCACGATCGCAAAAAGTAGAATTTCGACTGAGCGAAGGGGAAATATTAATTTTCTTTGTTTGTTGTTGTTGTAAACAATGCAATTTAAAAATATTAATTTACCTATGTTACAAATGTTTTTTTCAAATAATAATTCTTCATAACACATCTATGAGTGGTAAGCTTCAATTTGGTAAAAAGAAAAATGGATTTTGTATTCTTTAAGTAGGGTAAATGACTATCACAAGAAATCGGGTCGGCTTTTAATATTATAATAGATTAAGGGGTCTTAAATTGTTGAATTCGTTGAATGAATTTAAAAGCTCCTGGTGAATACACTCAAAATTGCTGTGAGCATTTTCGATAGATCATAAGAAAAGTCCAAAGTAAAAGCTTTTTAGCTAATTTTTTGAGAAGTATTATAAAGCCATTCACCGCAGTATTCTAAATGCCTACAACTTCCAAAAAGGCTTCTTGTTTGATTCTAATCAGGATACAACAGCGAATATCTCAGATCTCACATTGACACAGACTGATGTACCCGAATATGGCAGGACGTACAAAGAGACCGAACCTTTGTAAGGAAACGATGCGCAAAAGTCATTTAGACTTCCCTGAACGACGGATTTTCCACCACCTCATATTTTAACCGCTACAAAAAAAGCCTACAGTTGGGATCGAGAAAATCGCATCCTACCCAATAAGCGCAGAGGTACATAAAGAAACCTGAAAGGATTATTTGGAAGAACCCATTTAAACGGTTTGGTTTTTATATTGCCTACACTGTTTTCGGTAATTCACATATGAATACACTCACTTTATGGAACAATGTTTCCATTTTTTTTCGCCTCCTTATTGTCAAAATACGGCACTATATAAACCTAAGACTAATGCTCGATATCGGTCTAAGCTTCAAAACGCGCAGTACGCTCAAGAAGGTCGCACAGAGGTAAGCAGCTCTCAACCCCACGCTGCCGAATATCTGTGGGCGTCGATATGCGAGCAGAATCCTGTAATCAACAGTGACAAGCTTAATTCTCCTAAAACGAAGTAAATGATAAGAAAGTTCTCGTTAGAGGCTCTGAGAAATTAGAACAATAAGGGCTGTGAAAACAATTTCGGACAAAGAAGCCAGCCTTAAGGTACTATTCCATTACATGTGTAAAAATCTTGTCAATTTTTGCCATGCTGACTATGAAGTCAGAAATTGTCTACAGCTTTATAGACGAAAAAATAGTCCCTATCGACATTCTTGGAAATGAGTTGTAAAGGCTTATGGCGAACCGTGAAACGTAAATTCAAGTGTGATAATACAACAAAGCGCAAATGTACACACCACTAAACCTGTGGATACTTCAACTACAACCTAACGAAGTTCTTGTCTGCGCATAGCGGTTATCCGAAATATTGACACTTTGTCATGGGTACTCGGATTTCTATTCTCCAGGTGGAAAAATGAAGTGGAGCAGTCTATATTCCAATTCCAACCTAGGTGCTTTGTAGATGTAAAATCAGGCATGCCAAAGCAGCAGCTTTTAATGAGTCAAAGGTACACTGATTGGAAAACTTTTTCTTTATAAAGAGAGTCAAACGACGAAGAAAAATCGAAGTGGCCAGTTCGGTATCCCTAGTCCCTACGTTATCCCTATTTCCAAAATCCCTTATTGGACATAATCTCTCTCTTTTTTTTCCTTCTCTTTTTCCAAAATCTCCCAGGACGAGATCCCCTACGCCAAAATCTCCCACAAGCAAACTAAACTTTACATATAGGTAAGGTATCCAACCTTGCACCTACTCCAAGTCCTACAGTAACCTCAAGCAGTGGGGTTGCAGGAAGGCAGCATGCCTGGGGTGACCAGATCCATGCCCACCAAAAAGAGGACACTTTCAAAAATCTCAAATAAAAAATTGAGATATCGGCTTTTTTTAGAATATAGGTACATAGTTCTAAAATTCTGAGCAGGACATATGTAGGTATTTCTAAAATTATATTACAAAAAAAAAAAAAAAATTAATTCTTTTACAATTTCGACTTTACGTCTATTCCGTTCTTCAGTCCATTGGCTCGTTATCAGAAAATATTCGTTCAACATTAGCACTATGTGCAGAAATTGAAAAAAAAAAAAAAAAAAACTGTGCAATATATATAGGCATGAAAAGTTCACTGTGTAATTCAATATTGTAAATTTTTTTTAAGTATTCTGCCCATTTTTCGTGCTTTAAAAAGTTATTCTTGTTTTGTTCTTGCTCTACAAAAATTTGTAAGTTACAAAATTGGTCAAACATTTTATTTTCGTTGAATTTGTTGGGAATTTTGTTTAAATCCATCCATGTAAAACAATCAAACTCATCCAAAGATTCGCCTCATCTCTATAGATATTTTAAACACCTTGAATAAACCTCTAATACATTTTTTCCACATTTAAGGCATAATTTTTATTTTCACCTTTAATTACAAATGTTAGGTGGCGTTCATACCAGAAAGATGCAGAAAATTTCTGAATTAGTGTTGAAAAAAAGATTTGTTATAGTTTTGTGGTTTCGAAAAATTCCTTAAACTGAGAAATCCTAAAAAGAGTACAAATTGCACATTTTTTCAAAAAGATACCCGACATTTTTTTGTTTAGATTAAAAGAGGACATGTCCTCTTAAAAGAGGACGTCTGGTCAGCCGAAGCATGCCCCCCATACGTGTCTCACTGTTGAACACCATTTTTAGGTGTCGCGGCGACAGAATTAATAACACAAATTCTAAAAATGAGGAATTTTTCCCTGGAAAAGGGATTTCAGCACAGGGAATTTTGAAAAAGGAGATTTCATCACCAACCAGGCAAATTCAAATGATTGTATATAAGCTACTTTTGACTATGGTGACCATATTCGTATGTGCCAAAACCCTGGGGGAAAAAATTATGAAAATTATAACAACAAACAGAAAAAAGTAATTGAACTCTTGTATTAAATTATTCCATAAATTATTATTCAAAAACAATAAAAATAAATTTTTTCATAACGTAAATTATAAAATCGAAGAATTTTTAACTTAAATTTGTCATTCCTAGGCCTTTCGCATAAAGCACAAAACATGTTGCAAATATTTGTCGTACACAAAATATAATGTCTACGACAAATACTCCGCACAGGTGAAACCCAAATTGTGAAATGCCGGTCAGTTACTTCAATGCTCAATTTTTTAAACGATATGAGTCTTTCGAAAGTATTTCTCCTAAATCAAGCGATGATGGTTAAATTATTGTAAATATGCTCAGAAAAATTTAAGGTACCAAATTACCTTTTCAATACTTTTTCATATAATATGAAACTATCCGATCCGCAACTCCAATATCCTTACCTTCTGTAAACTTGGTACGCTTTCCACACTAAAATTAAGACTCCATCCAAAGATGTCCCCAAATATAATAATAATTGCAAAATACATTTTTCTTAGCTTAATTTTTTCATCTCAAGGGAAAATGTGTATTCCTGTCGTGGTTTTAAATAAAAACAGGGCACTGGCTTTATAATTATTAATCCTTACTAATTGACTCGATAGTTGTCAAAATAGTTTCTAACTTTTCATACCTACTAGCGTCAACACAAATTAATCAAAAGTCATCGCTCAACACGATAGCTATATTGCGGTAACATGTCTTAGACATGCTGCAAACATATATTATGTCGTGTACGAACCGCCATTGAAAAACGTTGGCGATGAGGAATGAATTGCGTTTTGTCTACAAATGTCGTAGACATATTGTCATTGTGCCTTTTATGTTGAATAATATGCGATAGGCCTTAGGTATATGGAAATGCAAGTTTTGTAAAATAATTAAATGTTTTTTTTTTCCGAGGGTAGGTGAAAATCTTGCATAGACACTATTAGAATAACGCGTGCTTATACTAGGGTCAGATTCTTACTGACTAAAAAAACCACCCTTCGATATAAATTGTGGATATTGCAACTGAGATGTAACTTATCAAGCAATTTTTCTATGACGAAATGAAAACTTTTGGCAGGTTACTTTCCAATAAAATATCCTGCATGTTCCGCACTTTGGACGCGCTTAATCCATATACCGCCAAAGTCGAAAGGTTTTGCTCTTTGTAGTCGGTGCAATAAATTGCTCTCATCCAAAATTTGTAGGACTGTATTGTTGGTGTGTCCGAGGCCGATTAGTCGGTTTCTATTCTTTCGCGCAAAGCTTCTAGTTTCAGTTTCGATTGTAGGTATTCCGAGATTCCTGTGGATATCGTCCTTACTAATATACCACGCTGCTTGGACAATTTCTCGAAGCACTATATTTTGAAAAGTTTGTGTAATATTGGCATTTGTTTTCTTAGTGCAAACCTAAATTTGTATACCGTAGGTCCACACCGGCTTTATGACTTGAGCTAGGAATGTTTTCCAAGTAGCCAGTACTTTTGAGTTCGAGCTCTTTGCGTTTCATTTTCACGTGTGAAATCCATTTCAGCTTTGCGTCGAATGTCATTCCCAGTTATTTGGCCTCGTTTGCAAAAGGTATTCTGGGCAAGTTTAGAAAAATTGGCAAGTCATTCGTTTTTTTATATCTAAAGTTCACGTGAACGGATTCATTCATTTACTTTATTTAGAGCGTTTTGCAGTCGTTTCTTCGACTGTTTTACCTACTGCTAGAATTGCCGGTGTCATCGGCAAACGTAGCAAGGATATTGCCATCTTCCTTTAGTATACCACGAGTACATAACAGGTAGAGACGCGGCCCGAGAACGCATCATTGTGGTACTCTGCTTTTCTATGAAGAACTCTGAGAACTTCTCCTGTGATCAAATCATAGCCCGGTGCTTTCTTAGGTTTAATATCCTCGATCTCATATTTTAGTTCTCTTAGCGTTGCAATTGCAAGCAAGTAGTGTTAAGTCGTCAGATATTATTAAATGTTTCAATAATATAATACAAAAAAAGTTAAAATGTATAAAAATCGGAACCACAGCTTTATATGCGAGTACAACTTTAGTAAAAAAAACTCTCCCCATGTAGGTACTCAACCAAGAATAATTTTGTTATCTGTGTTGGTACTAACCTCCGCATGACCCCACAGTACAGTTTTTCCCCCTTTCTGTGGTTATTCCCGGATCGACCGGCATTGTACTGTACATAGTTGAAAAGTTCCTTTTCCTTTTTTTTTTTGAGAAACGTGTAACCATCATTAAAATGGAATTTTCTTCATGCTCTAAGCCTCTGGTAATGATTGTCTTAGTCATGGATATTCAAACAATATGCTGATTGTACTAGAGTGAGGGGAATATAAGACCCTGCAGTCTTATTATGATGGAAATAGCCATTCGGAGTAAAACTTGAAATTAATTTAGAGATACTGGTGTAAAGCCTGTTACATCGGTTGTTAGTGGAGATTTCAATTTGAAATGGTTACACACTATGTTGTTGTTATCTGTTTGGGTATCGTATCCCTTCAATGCAGACAGACAGACAGACAGAGAGATTGAGATCCTTTTGTTAGACAGTAACTCTTGGCTAAATGGTGAATGGTTGTATTGAATAAATGTTTCCCATGCATAATCCCCAATTTAGTCGTATCTGATTGACGACTTAAGACGTATCATACCCTCGAGGAAACCAAGAACACTAAGAGAGCCACACGTTGAATGACTATACTACCAATACCATCTAGGTGTATGAGTAAATCTTGAGTGATGCCGTTCTCTAGGATGTTATCCGCTTATAGTGTTTTGCAAAATGATGGAAATCCTTAATGATTCTCGATAGATAGATAACTAAATGATTTCCAATGAAATTAGAAATTGTGGTGTACACCACACACGTGTGTGAGTTTTTGAATATACCTATACATAATACGCGTCGAACAAAGGAATGCCTTGAAGGTGGATCAGGTTTCTTGACACAAAGAGATGAAATTGAATGGCAGCAGGTTTATTTGAAGGCACGCAATTATTCGAAAATTCAAATTGTAACGAATTGAAATTAAATTTTCAATCGTAACGAACTCATTTGATGTGATAGCTTGATTAAATTGTGGGAAGGGGTATGTAATTAAATTCTGGCTTCTGGTTCAGTTGTCCTCAGGCAAAACTCTCAATGATATCGCATGCAAAAATGTATAAATAGTTGAAAATAAAAATGACAACAATTTCGTTTATTTTATTTTATTTCCAGTGAACAATGGAACAATTCGAGCAGCTATTAACGTGTTGCGTGTGCCTGGATCGATATCGTAATCCGAAATTGCTACCATGTCAGCATTCATTTTGCATGGAACCATGTATGGAGGGATTGGTTGATTACGTTCGGAGACAAGTAAGTTAACAAACAAAATGCGTTTTTAAGTATAGCATCGTGTGCGAAAAGTGAACAACAGCAACAACAAGAATGCATTGTTAATACTGTAATTACCGTGGCATCCAATGGCGGTGCTATCACATTAAGGATAATAACGCAGATACATGTGGAATGTGTGCATCCTTTTGCGCGCTGCAAGTGCCGTTTGCATTTCGATTGTTTGTCGTTCACATTCATTCATTTATTCTACTTATTTGTGACAAGGAAAGTGCTTTTGTGTTGTCTTAATTAAAAATAATTGAGTTTAATTGTAATTGATGATGGCACAGTGAAAATATAATTTCACTTTGGTATGACTCCTTTGTAAGGAGTGATGGGGTTGTATACAACTGTAGCAATTGGCATTTGCATCTCGTTGGATAGGTACCTATACTAAAAAAGACTAATTGAATAATTTAATTATAAAAGGAATCATGTTGTGGCAATCGGAGTAAAGTCCGCCTTGGATCTCAATATGTACTCGCTGCTTATCCTTCGCCTTTGGATTTGATAATTGTCGTCATTGGTTTGAACAATCATTAAACTTTCTTTGGGGGGGTGAAGTTGTCTAATGAGTCCGTCTAACTACTACACCTGTATCAAGTGGAAACATGCCTGTCAATCTTCATAAAGTTTACCCCTCTCCCATTGATAGCGCAACACAAGGATGTGACATTAAACAAAGAGCTCATTAACTGTTCAAATGAAATGATTCGATTTGAATATTTCTTTAGATGTTTATATAAATATTTTCCTTAGACCAGAAAGTCATTTAATTTTTTAAAACTTAGTATCTGTCTTTGCTGATCACGACAACTGTTTGAGTAGTGAGTAGTGGCAAAAGTATTGTTGGACGTTTGTACAAGCGATTTTGCGTCGTGTCGATTTGAAATTCCTGATTGCAAACAGAAAAGGAAAAAATTGCTCAAAGCTAGCTGAACTAAAAGTCTGAAGTCAATGCTTCCCATGCCTATATGTGAACGAAATAGACGTGTTTCCTGTTCATTTGGCTCTTCCGGTCGTTTGTCGAAGCGCATAACGCATAAGGCTTCGGACATTATCAATGAATAGTGCATTAGGAGTGTACTTTCAGTCAATTTTCTCAAGACGAAAGATGCTGATGAGCCTGACATAGCCAATTCTAAAATGGTACTAAAGGGTGATTGTTTTGCTGTTTGGTTTTTGAGCCTGATTTTTTTGACAGTATTCACTCGTGATTTGTGACACGTGTCAAAGTAAAAAAATGCTCAGTTAGCATTGAAATTTTAGCATGGATAGACTTACGCCCGAACAACGATTGCAAATTATTGAATTCGTTTCAGTAAAAAATGTGTCGCGAATCCATGCACATATTGCGAGGCGAATTTGGTGAGCAATTCATCTGACGTTTTGGACCTTTAAATTTGCCGCCTAGATCTTGCGATTTGACGCCGCTGCGCTGTTTTTTGTGGGGATATGTGAAGTCTCTCATCTATACGGATAAGGCAGCAACAATTGCCGCCTTGAAGGACAACATAGCCCGTGTTATTGGTGAGATACCAGTCGATATGTTGGGAAAAGTATAAGTAAAATTGGACATTCCGTAAATGACAAGAATTGATTTATCGACCCTAATAAAAATTTCATAAAATTTGCAAATTTTCTTTGATTTTTTTCAATTTTAAAAACTAAACGCTTAAAAAATCGCCCATTATAAGACCTCTCATCTCGAATACCTACATCGGTTTGTGGGTGAAAGATATGCTCTCACGTGCCTAAATGTCCCTTTAAATAATATACCAATACCATCATGGTTCCGCCCTAAATACTAAGATGAAAGAACCCCTTACCTCCTAATAAATCTGTCTTGAGCTGTACGTCAGATGCTATCATTCGATTAAAGAGACGAGGGCCTTGAGTATTCATGGTACTTACCATCTGATGCGATTACACTAAAAATTGCTATTGTGACTGGCTTTGGCCGAAAAGAGGATCGGGTGGGGGGTGCCACAAAATTTTCACGAAAGACTTACTAAATTTGCATCTACCTTCTATCCCTCAGTATAAAGGACTGAACCTGACTGACTGGTGTTTTCGCGGAACACTTGTAATTTTTTAAACGTGCTTACGCTATTTTAGAACCTAGGAATCCTAGGATACAACGCAACGTTTCCTCTGCTATTATCCTTATTTACTTTAATTTACTTTCATGGTGATTTAGACCACTCCGGACCTGCCTTTCAAGCCAATTCCTAGAGCCCTTTATTCTGTCTATTCAAGAGGTGCTGAAATGTAATACGTTATCCGTGGGTTGTAATCCAATAACTTTCGCGTCTGAGCGTTAATGTTAATTTAAGAGGTCTTGTTGCCTTGATAAGTTATTATACCCTCCATAGGAAATGGGAGCAGTTGCTCAGTGGTTAGTGTGTTGGACTACTGTGCGAGGGGTCTCAGGTTTGATTCCCGGAAAAACACAAATTACACCTTAAGGTTTTTTCCGCTGTGCCACCTCTCGCGAACGTCTGACAAACATCCGCGAGAGTATAAATGTCTTGAAAAAAGCTTCTCACGTTCAGCCCTTCGGACTCGGCGTAAAATTGTAGGTCTCTTTCATTCGTTTCAAAAATAAAAACTCACACAAATGAATGGTTGTGAGAAGCTAGGCCTAGAGTGTCTACAAGCCTGTTGCGCCAACTATTTCTTTATTTAGAGGAAGGTATTCACTTTGTCATTACATTTGTAACGCCAAGGAGGAATCACCGGGGACCCATAAGGTATTCTGAATCAGGTTCAAATTCTGAATCGATTTATAAATGTCCGTCTTTCTGCTTGATATTCTTTTTAATGGTTGTATGAAACTTGATATTTCATAGCCTCATTAACAAGCTGTCAAAGTCGTTTAGGTCTTCTGCAAGTTTCACCCACTGCCCGCTTTTATGAGTAATTTTTTCCCAGATCCACTTTGAAGCTGAGGGAAATTATTATTGCAACCATCAGCAAAAAAAAGATCTCGTATTTGTACAGTAAAAAAAATTAATTGTATATTAAAACTAGCGTTGTTTTGCCTGCTCGTACATTTTCATTGTCCGTCAATTGTTCTGCGGCGTTTTATTATTTGAAATTTTATTTATAATTTTTTTTTTAGTCTTTATTATTTGAAATTTTATTCATGATTTTTTTTGTTGAGTGTATATTATTTGAAATTTTATTCATGAGCTTATTTTTGCTTTACATTTTATTTTTATTTTTGAGTGTTTATTATTTGAAATTTTGTGGAATCGGATCGCTGTGCCACCTAGTGGGTCCAATTGTGAATATAAACCATCCTTAGACCCATTCAAACACACACACAAAATTTCATTAACATCGGTCCAGCCGTTTAGGAGGAGTTCGGTTACAAACACGTACAGAAGAATTATATATATATAAAGATTTTTTGCGTCGTCGTCGGCTTAAATTGGAACTTTTCGCTGAGTAAAAACCAGTTTGCCACTATACAAATCAATTTTTTAAATAGTGAAATTCTGTTAAACGAATTTAGGTGGCTGTAACAATTTGTATAGGTGTCCTTGAGGGAAGATTCTGAAATTAAAACAAACCTTTGCAATTAATACGATTCCCAATGTATAATGCGGCATGTGAGGAAATGATCAGTGTAATTAAATATGCCATGAACGTATTGGATCGAAGCCATACTATACCTACAGACTTACAAAAAAAAATCCGGAATCTTCCCTAATTCACCTTTGCACGCAAAAATCTCAAATTCATAATTGCAAAGACATATTCTACAAACTTATATCCCATAGTGTCTATTAATAATTAGTCTTTTTTATCCACTTCCTTACAAAAAGCCTGTTCCAAAGTGAAAGGACGTAAAAGCCAATTATAAACCCCACCATCATATGGCGTGTACTACCATTCCATTAAATATTAAAATTCTAATTGCATCTCCATCCATAACAATAACGATGCGTATCTACTCCTACATCTACATATTTTCTAGTTTCCCGGACTTGTATAATAAATTTATGCAGCATGAGAACATTGATCCTAATTAAATTACGTTAGTTCCAGCATACCATTCGTCGTTGGCACTGGCACTGGCACTACAGAGACAGCTCCGACTGCGTGTGTTCTTGAACTTCGCCTGGAAATATTCCCGTGCTCTGGGCTCTTCGCCCCCCTTGACAAAAGACAAACTAAAGTACCACTACCAGCCTCTTGTTATCCATGCCTCATGCAGTATCTACGATGGTTCAGCTCAGCACTGCGTTTGCCTAATTAAGTATTCAAAGAAGCCATCATAACCGCTTCAGAGAAACTTTCATCCTGGTCATTCGCCTTGAACATTTTCCAGCATAGAATCGTATACAGAGATAGCAGGGGTTTTTCTTTGTATGAATTTCCTTTTTGTTTTTTTTTCATGCAAATTAATATAAACGAGCACACATATTTTCGTCCTTTGACACTTTGACAGTGGCAGAGGTTTTATCAAACTTTCACCACTGCAGTGCTACGAGTATATCGCACTGAGAACAATTTCTTAAATCAATTAAATTTCTTAAATGCATGTGCAACAGTTATTTACATAATATCGGTCGTCGTTGTGCTCCTGCTATAAATTTTATACGACGAGAAGGCAAATTACGAATTTAAAGTTTTTCCAAGTTACCTATGGGTGGGTGCATTTGTTAAAATAAGGGAATCACCGCAATACATAGTCGAATTGAGTTTCATGGACATTAGGGGAAAATAAATTATTGCCAACAAGTTGAAGGGAGTCAACCTTTAAGATGGTTGCCAATGATTACCAAGTTAACCATGAAGGTATGTCCAAGGTCCATCGTTTGGGTTTTTTTTCTTTTTGCGATGACATAAAAAAAACAGCTGAAGTAATAAATTTTCGATAAGGTATACACAAGTAGGGAGTATGAGTTAGACGAAGAAAAAGAAATACTAAAAGAAGCTCCAAAGCGTCCAAGATACCTGCCTCTATATATTGCAATCACTACTAGCGAAGGGTACTCTATAGCATACAGTGTGGGCTACAAGTATGGTTTTGAAATTTTGTATTTATTCATTTTAAACATTTTTTTTTTAAACAAAGCATCTATTAAAGACAATAGAAAGGCCGAAATGGGATGAGAAAAAAAGACCGAAAACCGATTGGTGTCACTAAATGAACCCGTGACTGTGAATAAAAATTTCAAGATTGTGTCGAAACGAAACGAGACCTTTTCATTCATTGGAAGTTCATTTTTATTGACCTCATTACCTAAACATGCGTTTAACATGTCCAAACCACCAAAGAACGGAGAAGTGGTTGCTCATAGATATGTATGAAAAAGCCAAGAGGTTTATATAGCTGCTATAACCAGTTAATTTTTTTTTTTCAAAACTCCTTCGATGTGTACTAATTGAACTAAAGTTTAGACTGAGTGACAATTTTTCCTGCAAGCTATAAAAAATACTTGCAGAAAGCTTCTCAATAGAGCCGTTCGGCCTTGGCATAAAATTGTAGTTGCCTTCCATTCATCTAAAAAATAAAAACGTCACGCAATCGAATGGTTGTAAGATGGTAGGCCAATGATGTCTATACGGAAGTGTTGGGCAATCTATCTATTTATTTTAGTTGAAGGAAGTTAAGCCTAGGTACTGTCCTTTACGGACTTGCTCCCCCACTCCTTTTCTTTTATATTTCGTAGCCACAATAGGATTATCGCCTCAATTCAAAGGCTAGGCTAACTTTATCCAAATGTTCATCCACTTTGTCAACTAGCCTAAGCCCTCTTAGTTCAATTATTGTTAACCATTAAGACATTTTCATAAAAAGGCTCATCTACCTTTATGTAGTAACACAACTTCTCCAACGATCTTAACAGACGATCATCTCTGTTTAAGCTATCAAAGGCGTAAAGTTAAAATCGATAAATAGATGCTGGATGTTGATTTAGAATTTATGGGCCGTTCCCAAAAATATTCCTGCAATTTAAACCGATATAGGAATATCCTGATCTTAGTCCTAAATGAAAATGAAATTTTGATTTATACGGATGGCTCCAAAACTAAAGAGGGTACAGGGTCAGGTTTATACTCTAGTGCTGTAGGCCTACACGTGTGATTAAGACTTCCGGACACATGCAATGTGTTCGAGGCTGAAGTTCTGGCCGTGCTCAATTCTGAGGATCTACTTAAAATGGGATCAATATCCAACAAAAATATCGTTATCTACATTGATATAGTTAGGCTGCGCAAAAGACGCTATAAAGTCCTACATCATTAAATCTAAATTAGTCAAGAGATGTCACCCAATGCTCAGATTGTTTTGGATACCCGGACACTGTAATATATTGACGGTAATAAAACAGCCTACATTCTAACCAAAAATGGAGCAGAGCTTCCAAAAAATGAATCAATTGAGGGCATACATAGCCACACAAAAAGCCATGGGCTAGAGAGAATTTTTCTCGAGAAAACTAAAAATAGCGCAGACCTAAGATGGTCATAAATAGAATGCCACAGGGAATAAAGGCCTTGTGGACTCAGCTAGATCGAAAAAAACCTGTAGATTTGTTAAAACTCAGAAGATCAAACCTATTGTTTTCTTAGGAAGCATGCTACGAGATTAGGTTTAACAAATACGGACACGCGCAGGTAATACGAGGACCTACATCTCACAGAGAATATTATTCATCTTCTTTGTGAATGTCAAGCTATTACTGGGACTAGAAGGAAACATCTTGGAAAGTACTTCTTTTCATTTTGGATTAGCCAGCTGGTACCAGTTTTGCACGCTAAGTTGGTTAAGGTCCTCTTCCACTTGCATGCTCCACCCAAGTCGCGGTCTTCCTCTATTGCGCCGTGTGGATTCGAAGATATTCCGGGTTGGAGCATTCGCTTCTCCATATATTCGTTCTAAATGACCCACATCAGTCGTTGTACCTTCAGTCTTCTGGCTAGATCGATGTCGCTGTACAACCCATAGAGTTAGTCGTTGTATCTCCTTCTACATTCACCGTCTATGCAGGCGGGACCGAAAATTACTTCATGTCCATGCATTTGCACCATAGAGAAGCACTGGGACGATTAGGTTCTTATAAAAGGTAGCTTTAGTTATTTAAGAGAGGGCCTTACTACTCAAACTCAATTGTCTTCTTAACCCAAAGAGGCAGCGATTGGCAAGACATAATCTCTCTTTTTTTTTCTTCACGTTTTCCAAAATCTCCCGGCATGAAATCCTACAGTGACTACAAGCAGTGTCGCGGCGACAGAATTAATAACAGCAATTCTAAAAATGGGAGATTTTGCCCCTGGGGTTTTTCTCTTAGGGTCTTTTGGAGTAAGGGATTTCAGCACTGGGGATTTTGGAAAAGGAGATTTCATCACCAACCCTCTGAATTCAGCTATACACCTGTAGAAATTCGCTTGTGCTACAAGTATTTGTGGTGTTGTGTTAAGGCCACCGGCCATCAGCTCCAGCATTTTTATTGGATTTAGGTATTAGGTTTGGCTGCGCTCTCTTTATTGATACAAAGACTGGCTGACATCAGAATCTTTTTCATCATTCTCCTTTAAGAGTTTAGCGGTTTCACCAAATCCTCAGCACCGATTATGACTTTATAACAATAGCCTCTGGTTTGTCTTGGCAGCTTTCGGTATAAACTTTGTAGCTTTGATATTATGTTCGTTTTACCTTTTGGTAAGACCTTCAAACCTCATTCCTAGAGTGGCATTTCCTTATCGATTCAACTGAGCGCCTTATCTTTTTATATATAACTAGCGAACCCCCTGCACACTTCGTAGTGCAAAAGAAAAAATTAAATCAATTTCAAATTTATTTAAAATAGTGATAAACAATTTTTATTGTAATGGTCTCTAGTACACAACATTTAAAAGACTTTGGCTCGACTGTCGAACAACAGAGTTTAAACTCAATCGATTGGGCGGTTTTCGAGATATAAGATTTTGAATGTTTTTTTTTTGTATGGGAGGTGCCACGCCCCTTCGTCCAATTTTGACCAATCTTCACAGGAACACTCCTGGGCCGATACCTAAGATTGTATGTAAATTTGAACTCAATCGATTTAAGATTTTGAATGTTTTTTTTGTATGGGAGGTGCCACGCCCCTTTTTCCAATTTTCGCAAATCTTCACAGGAATACTCCTGGGCCGATACCTAAGATTGTATGTAAATTTGAATTCAATCGATTGAGTGGTTTTCGAGATATAAGATTTTGAATGTTTTTTTTTTGTATGGGAAGTGCCACGCCCCTTTTTCCAATTTTGATGCAAACTTTAGATAAACCATCTACACGACCATACGAACAAACCCTAAAAATTTAATTGAATTCGGTTTGACCGTTCGTGAGTTATAAAGTCACAACACACTTGCAACAATTTTTTATATATGTAAATAGATTCTTCTGTACGTGTTTGTAACCGAACTCCTCCTAAACGGCTGGACCGATTTTAATGAAATTTTGTGTGTGCGTTTATACGGGTCTAAGGATGGTTTAAATTTACAATTGGACCAAATAGGTGGCGTTGCGACCCGATTCCACAAAATTTAAAAAAAAAAAAAAAAAAAAAAAAAACGTTTGCCGGGTCAGCTAGTACGAGTATATTTTCTACTTTCTCTTCGGAGAAAGGAGGAGAGGAGTTCTTATTTTCTCCTATTTCCGTACCCATATACGTGTAGTAAGCATCTTTTCTCTCGACTGTGGACTATGTCTGTGGTGTTTCCCTCATGCTTGGCTTAAACAATAAACATCCATCCTTCTATCCCCGCCAATATAGTCTTCTGCACTTGAATCTGGCCTCAATAAATGCTGAATAATTGATTTAATTAGTTCCTCACAATCAAGGTAGGCACCTGTCCTAGAAGGTGAAAAAGCCTCAATGGAAATTTCAAATTGTTATACCTATAGGGGTTTTCCTCTTGGGATTGACCTTTTCCGTACTAGACTGCGGAAGAAGGGATAATTTCATATGAACCTCTTGGGAATAATTGAGAAAAAAAAAATCATTGTAACACACGACGATAGGGCTATTTGATTTTCTGACCCATTGCTTAAGGCCAAGGACAACGTCTCAACGTTAACATCCATCGATTATAAAAAACTGAAGTACCTACATATTTGTTTAAAAAAGTTATTCTTGTTCTTTCAACAAAGTGTCTTAATTGACAACTAGGAACTTGAGATATGTTTTGAAAAGCAAATACTGGTCTGAGTCTGATGATAAATTAACTTAAGGTGGTAAAATTAAATGTACCTTATAAAAAAAAAAAAAATTCACAACAATGTCCCGCTCGCAAAACTGTCAAAGAGCTAAAGATTTGACAGATGAAAAATGTTACATTCGCGTAACATAACTCTTCATTCATACTGTAGATATATCTTATCTACAAGGTATGAGTTTTGTTGACTACCATCTAAAGCAGGTGCACGCCGCACCGTACGAACAGTTTGCGATACAAGAGTACTTTGCAACACCCCAAACCTTTTAAATTGCCACAAAAAATTACGTTCTCATCGTCAGAAAGACATTAATTGCAAATACAAGAGTGAGAGAAGGAATGAGTGCTTTGGCAAAGTTACCTTTTTGACTTCAAGTCGAATGTATCTGTGCCTCTTGAGTTGTTTATTAGAAGTGAGTAGAGGTATCTTTAATGGAAAATAAATCCTTTACATTCGAACAATTTCGAACAAATCGGATATAATAATTCTTGTTAACGTTTTCAACGTAACAGCTTCAAATAAATTGAAATTGGGAATTGCCAAACACCTCCAAGTGAAATTTATATTTAAAAAGGAAAAAAAAAAAGTTTATGAAGCATCCTTGCTAATAAATTGAAAGGATCCTTGATCAAGGTTAATGCGGTCAATATTTTAAAGTGGTTTTTGGTTGTAGGGATTCCGGTGTTGATATTAAACCGAAGTCTTATGATTTTGAGAGCTTGGCAAATTTTAACAAATGGAACACTTGGGAAACTTGGAATACTACCTATAGTGCGTATGTATATCTGCACGTACGAACATGGTGAACCGGAAAATTAAGTTTGATTTGTTCATGTCCATCATTTCAACAGCTTGGTTAGGTATGACAGGCCGTAACATAGTAGTGCAAATGCTAAGAATGAAATACAGAAGTCTCTCTGTAAAGGATTTACGCATTTCGAATTGAAATTTTGAAAATTGCGAATGTAGGTACCATATGAGATGCCATGCTGTATACCCAGTGAGCCACGCTGCTGGCTGACCTTCCATCACAAGAAGATCCTTCCTTTGGCATATGATTTTCCTTTGACCGAGGAACATGAGTAACATTTCATTATAGCCATACAATACACCACTACTCAACGTCATCACAAATACCATTAGCATTGTCGGTTAGCAAGTCGTAGAGGTATACATGTTCCTCTTGCACATTGCAAATTTAGTGCTCTCGTCTTTTAGGATCGCTCTCCTTGCAATGCCATAACACCAACAGAGTTTACGGTGTCATACGAAGTGTGAAAAATAAATTGTCTAATGCAGTGATATATTATTTATTCATGCAAGGACGACCGGCTTTGATGCAAGCTCCTTAGCCATTTGTTGCACCTGTGTGCCAGAGAAGGTGTATCTTTTTATACATAGAAAATCCTGTACGTATACAGTATAGTTGATGAATGAGTTGGCATCTAGTTCTAAGATGACTTAGAGCATAGTTTATGCTAAAATGCATTTGGTTACAGGAAAGTTGTATTTCACCATTAATTGTTCCACTCCTTTTGGAGACATGGTCTTTTCACATCAAGTGGACTTAAATGAATGCTCTACTTAAAAGGGATTTTCCAACATTTTCCTGGTAAATTTAGAACGAATGAATAATTGAGAAAATGTCCTAAATTTTACAGTCACACTCACAATGCGCAAATGTTTGAACTAGACGTAACACCAACTCCCAGCATCAATATTGTTGATGTAAATGAAACGCCGAATTGGTTTCGATGCCGGGCAAATATTTACAATGTTAAATGAACGGGTTAATGTGATCAATCAATTAATTCGTCAAACAATAGCACAGGCCATTGGTGTTAAATATTATAGTGTGTGTATGTGTGGGGGTGGAGGTTGGGAAATCTTAGCTGAATGTTTAATTTGGCCTGCAGCACTAAAATAAAATGTATTTGCAACTTTGACTAATTTCTATTTAAATTTTTATTGAAACAACATTTACATTCGGTTTATGTCTATACTCACTGGCAATATCCCAAAAACGAAAAGTTCGCTAATCTGCGTTCTGCGTAGGTATATAATAGACGTTGGTATAGGTATATAATAGCTTCCTGTTTTTGTGATGTGTATTAGGCGGCAATGAAATTTTGTATATAAAGAGAAAAACATAAAATAATAACAATATTTGAACCGGAAATTTGTACCCATTAGCGTGAGATGATTTATTACAAAAATTCATACAGAGTAAAAGAAATTTATATTCTTTTGTTTTTAATGAATATAAGCCAGCTGTCAGGCAGGAAAATAAGTCAAAATTCAAAAATAGCTAGTTAGGAGGAGATGGAAATTGGAATTTACTTACTTTTTTTTAAATTCCAATGAATACTTAAAGGTTCTTGCAAATGTTGTGAGGATATGTTTTAGAGAAGGCCTCGTCTAGTCGAACAACTGAAGCTTTTATGTACGTAGAGCTTCGATGGAATTGGCCGGATGGACAAACGTTCAGTTCAACGACTGAGGGTGGGTGCGTCATGTAGAGCGAATGGAATGGCCCGGAATATCTTCGAATCTACACCAGAGGAACCGAGCAGTAGAGGACAATCGTGACTCAGGTGGCGCACGCAAGTGAAAGGGGACCTTAACCAACTTAAAGTGCGAAACTGGAGACATAGCTGGCTAAAGATCGTGCTGGTTGGAGATGCTTGTTGGTTGCGGCCCAGGGCCATCCCGGACTGTGGTAGTAAATAAGATTCGGTAATTTCATAATCACCATATGGGCAGATAAAAGATATCTGACTTGATCCTACCATATCATCCTAGGAGTACTCAGAGAGAGAGTTACTCTTTGCGCAGTGCAGTTGTTTGCCCAAAATACTCATAAGAAGGTATGCAGAAGGTAGATCTTGTGTGTAGCTTAAGCCACTTGTTAGATCTTTGATTGTATATAGGCTATCAGATCCTTTTTTTCTTATTCGTCATGTGGGTGTATATTTTTCGGATTGGGGACACGATCCCGAAAACCAAAATCCCGAAAATCCAAAATCCCGCATATCCAAAATACCGAAAATACAAAATCCCGAAAAACCAAACACAGTTGGGCGTAAATGGGCTTATGTAAATATCTTTTCATGAACAAAAATTAAGAAATCACAGATATGACAGAAATATTGGAGTCAGACTGTAGACTGTAATGGATGTTTTATTATCCTTGGCATTTGCAAATACATACATAATTAGTTTCCCTTCCACAAGGTTCCGTCTTTCAAATTAATTAATGAATTGACCTTTTAAAAATAATAAATACATTATTTAAATATTTTTTATTTTTAATAAGCAACTGTATAGTCTTTCTGTATTTTCTATATATATTTTTTGTATTCTCTTTATAGGTCAAATGTCCAGAATGTCGTGCAGAACATCGTATACCATATCAAGGGGTGCAGGCATTTCCCACAAATGTCACTTTGCAAAGGTTCCTGGAATTGCACATCGAAATCACTGGGGAGCTGCCAGATCCGACATCTGGTAATTACATTATTTTATTAAAATTAAATTGAAACTGCCATTTAGGCGTTACTGTCATTCTTTTATAAAACGCGTTTATCCGTTGACACTACAATAGAGTACCATGCATAGGAAAGGCTGTGAGTGGGTGTGTGTGTGTAAAATCATTCTACCATAAATGATTGACGAATGAAATTACCAACAAGGAATTTGAAACTAAATGAAATAAAGGCCTCTGCTGGTGGGATAAGGCCAACACGAATTTTATTTGTTTTATTTCGAATAAACTCGGGTGCTTCCTAAAGGATGTTGTTCTACCCGATCAGACATGATAGCACTGCAGAAATGCAGACTTTGATAGATTGTTTTTGTTTGATATTAACGCTTATATATATGTGTGTTGGTGAAAATGTCTTTCATATCCCAATCAATCGATACGAATTAATTATTCTGTCACTCAATCCGTTAAAGGGCGACTGTTGCTGGCCTGCCATTATTTATTCAGTGTTTCCATTTTCGATGTTTGTAGAACTAATTAAGTTCGGCAGTGTGGATAAGGATAATCACAGATGGATTCCATTGTGTGAATATGTGTTTGAGCTTAGGTTTGATAATTATTTACATCGTGAGCTGTTAATCCATCAGCCAGTGTGTGCATTCCGGATGCTGCAGATCATGGCGCAAACACTTTGGATCTGTTCCTTAACTTTTATCTAGATAAATTTTCTATTGAATTATTGTCGCCTCTAGAGAATGTTTGGTGCGACTCGAGCTGCAAAGACTCATATCAGGTAGAAAGAGTTCAGTTTTACGGCTTATAGGTAAATCCATCTGAAGAAAAGCTAAGAAAGTTTAAACGAGCCAGAAATGACGTGTTCAACTCCCATGTCCCATATATGACCAAAAGCTGAGGCAAAAAAAAAAAACTTTATAGAATATCCTAAACATTTTTTCTCATTTTTTTTTAATATTAAGAATTCGGCCTCACTATCCATCCTAATCCTCATTTACAATGTCATTCCAGCTGTAAGCTCTTTAGACAAAGCCAATATACACGCTGCACATTTGGCAGTCAGCTTGATGCTCCCACTTTGGCCATTGTCCCCCACTAGTACTCGAGGGTGTCTAATTTCGCAGTTGCAAGGGTACTGTATGATCTCAATATAAATAAATCCGCTGGTCCAGACAGCATCTCCTACATCATTCTGAGCAGGTGTTCTTCGACCCTGGCAAAAGAACTGCGTAAGCTTTTCCATCGGTTATAGTATATTTCGACTCATTCCGAGTAGGTGGAAAACAGCTTTCCCTAAAAAATGACGAATTTTCTTCTCCCACCAATTACCGACCCATACAAAATGTACGTCCATTCTTTCTAAGGTCATGGAAACGCTGATAAATTGTCAGCTCGTAAAATATGAATCACGAAACCTTCTCACGGCAATACGGTTTTCGCGGCAGCATGTTCACTGGTGATTTGATAATTTATCTTACCGAAAAGTGGAGCCAATCTCTCTGCCAATCTGGTGAATTTTCTTTTCTTGTGATTGATATTTCGAAAGATTTTGACAGAGTTTGGCATCAAACTTTTTTGTCTAAAATGAGAGTCTCTTCTTCAATGGGTTAGACACTATCTATCAGGCCATTCAATTCCAGTGCTGTGTTGGTCGATTTCAAGTCTGCGATTCACCATATAAGTGCTGGTGTTCCCCAAGGCTCTGTATTGTCTCCGACACTCTTTCTCATATTTGTTAAAGAGCTCTTCTCTGTCACTTTTAATACAGTAGGTACACTTTTTCCCTGATAACAGTTCCCCTTAGTTTTTCATATTCGTTCCATGATTCGAAAAGCGAAATACAGTTCTTAAAATGCGCCCTGCTGTTTTTTTTAATAAAATTACAAATAAGTACCTACTTACGAAAAATGTGTTTGCCTATCGGAAACTCCATTTTAGATTTAAAAAAAAAAAATATGCAAATTAAAATGGAAGAAGGTTCCTATTGCCTATTTAGGTGAGCTTGTTATGTGCTACAGGGTAGCCTAAAAATGCTTAGTGCAATTTTGACAAGGTCAGAAAAAAAAATAGAGGTCTTGAGTTTGCCTCTCAGGAAATGGACGGACCAATAATAACCGACTTGCAGAATCGAATCAGTAATGTAAACCTTTTGTTAAAACTCACTGCAAGTTCGGAAGGGAATTCGTCAACAGATGCCTTTACATGACTTATGTTGCTTCGAAAACGTACATAAATAAATCTCCGAGGTTGATCGCAGCTTTTGCTTGTTCCGGGACAGAAACTGCACGATTGCATCACTAGACGGGATTCTATTTACTTTTACATATTTTAGCGCAGTGGAAAAAAAAACCTTTTGATACGCCTTTCGGGGGCTAAAGCTGAAACCCTGAATGTTCTATAGGAACCTTAATCTATCAGACTTATTTTCTACCGTTGATATTATAATATACAACAACTCCGCAATTGAATATTACACACACACAGAAGGATCTAAAGTGACGGAAGGCACGGGTGTGGGAGTCTTCCAATCACCGCACTTAATCTCGCCCTATACGCCTACCTAATCACTGTAGCGTTTTTCAGGCGGAAATTCTGGCTCCTCGCGAAGCAGCATGCCGACTCACCTTGTATGAGATAGATGGGATAGCTATCACTTTCTACATAGATAAAGTTTGACTGTATAAGGCATAACGCCACAGGGCGGAGCTGACTTCATCAGTGAAATTCGTTCGGACATTTTAAACATCATCGTCAGAATCATTAGATAGGAGGTTAGACTGTTTCGGACAGTCTTCCTCTTTGCTCTCCCTCTGAAGGACAAACTCTAAAACTTTCTTCGATACCAAGCAGTATGATAGTTTGCTTCAATCAGACTCTTTTGGCCAGCACCAATATTTTTCTCGTGGACAGGTTGTCAAAGGAACTAAAGGAGGTGTAGACTGCTACGGTTGCCCTCCACCCCTTTTTTAGGAGAAAATCCCTCTACAGAATTTTTTTGGTCAATCAGAAGATTGATTCAACCACCTACAGTGGCCGGCATAAGTATTTTGACAAGACTAAAGTTAATTCTGCTCATAATTTAAACTTACTTCATGTAAATTTTGGCACCAATGGAAAGCTCATTTAAATTCCGTTTGAATGATACTAAACTTTCCTTAACTCATTAGGTACCCATTTAAAAATTTTAGAATTTTGAATTTTTGTAAAAGTCTACTTTTTTGACTTTTTTCCTCGGTCAAAAAAAAAAAAAATGTTTTGATGCAAAAAGTGTCTTCAAACAATTCTAATAGTGACTGCAAAAATTTCAAAAATCTCTTCGCTAATATTTTTTATGATTTTTTGAATGGGATGATCTCAGAAAAATTTTGTATGAAAAAGAGGAAAAAGTGGCTAAAATAGTCATTTTTAGCAATTTTCAAAAAATCATAAAAAATATTAGCGAAGAGATTTTTGAAAAATTTCTGCTGCAGTCACTATTAGAATTGTTTGGAGAAACAAAATACTTTGTCAAAATACTTGTGCCGTCCACTGTATGTCTGCCATGTACCAGTCTCTCTCCTCAGTGATGGAATGTCATAGGCAATAGACAGGGGGTAGACTGCTACGGTTACCCTCCGCCCCTACCTGAAGACAAACCGTCACCAGGAGACGCTAAATTCAAACAAGTGACACTCCTCCCTCCCCCCTTTTGTGGTATCACAATGGACCTAAAAATTTGGTATAAATGTTTCCAATTTTTTTAGGACAGCCACCTAACCTAACCTAACTGACTTATACCGAGATGGTGTCGTAGCCCGACAAGGTAAAACAATTTGACTTCATTGGTTCGACCACATCAAGCGAATGGACAATAGTATGCCAAGTCTTTGAATCCCAGCCTCCAAGTTCTAGATGACAAGAAATATAGAGCCCTATACGAGGTCACTTGGTCTGGATGCCATGAAGTAATGTATACTGGATCGCAGAAAACCCACAGTATGCAAATTGAGAGTTCAGAAGTTCGTTAAATAAGTTCACATAAGCGTATGTCAACAGCCAACTTTTCAGATGATTGGCATCTAACTAGCTTGTCGTAGATTACTCAAACAATATCGAGATTGAGACCCCAATTCAAACATCCGCATTCTGAAAAATCATGATTTTCCAGCCAAAACCTATTTCCGCATATCCATTTACTGTTTTACCTGATCTCCTTCCGATTGAATCAAATACCGTACATTGACTGCAACTATCAATGTGTCAACCTGTAATAAAATCAGAGTTATCTGCCTCTAGAGTGCAGTACGAAATAAGTTTCCAACCCTCTTGAGTTTTTTTTTTTCTGATTGAAAAAATTCAATCTTATACAGCCAACAATGTGCTCACAAATTGGATAGTTGACTGCAGTGCATTTGCACACTCCTTTAAATGTGAGAGTTCGATAAGAATTACAAGATACAATTTTTATCTTTTGCATTTTCCAAGTTTTCTATTTGCAGATAATGTATCTATCGACGTTATAAGTGTGACGTCAAGTTTTACTCTTGTACATTTTTGAATTTCGTTTTGAATACGGATTATACTATTGTTTGACAAAAGGATTCGCAAATATGAGAACGTTGATAGGAAATGGATTTCGAGAAGATAGATATTGTGCGCACACATCGGATACAATGTCAATGGTGTGCATAATAGCTGGTGAAGTTGAATGATAAGCAGCAAGGATGCATAATACGTGTCGTCGTAGTGGGTTTATTCTGAAGTCTTTCTTGAATATTTTACTTTCATTGGGATGTGGAGACTTGTTTCGATTCCCTTGATCGACAGAAGAAAAGCATCTACGATAATTTTTCATTGCGTCCGTCCATTCCTTATGTCGCTAATCAAATTCATTTCCAGGATCCACTGTGAAACGAAATGTATTTATACAATCAAAATGTCCTACATGCAATTACAACCAGTAAAACGCCAACCAAACATAACAATACGAGTAGCATCTACGTTCTTACATATCCCATAATAAAATGCACATTAAAGCATTTTTAAAACACTTTTCAGGCCTTTAAACGAGAATATAAAAGCGAAAATCCCATGTCCTTCATTCGGGTAGATTCCCCATATTTTCTCTCACATGCGCCCAGCCACCTCTTCTTTTGGGGCTTAACTCCACCATCGAAATCCATTCCATGCATAACAATGAAATTTATACAGCCCTCTGGAGAAGATATAAAAAAAAAAGAACTCAATAAAGTCCATCCTCCATCCAGGAACTTTGCATTTAAATAAATATTTAAATTCTGTTTTTTATCCCTTTTTCTTTCTTATTCTATACCCGAAGGTCAAGTCATGGAGCGGTGTAATGTCTGTTCTGAGAAGTCGTACCTATCGCCTTGCGCCCACTGTGACAAGAAGATATGCGAGGACTGCAAAAGTGCACACATGGACATACTGAGACGTGAAATCACCCGGATCAATAGTCAGGTGAGAGATAGGGCCGCCGGCACTGCGCCCTTGATACCAATTTTCATTATAATTTTTTTCTTTTTTTCATTTCGTAGATTCGTCGCAGTCTTCATCGTTTGCAAGATTCACTGGCAGTGATTGAGAAGAACACCCTGAGCTTGCAGACAAATTGCATTAGTGTCTCGGAGGAGATTGAAGAGATCTACCGTCGGGTCACTAAAGCGATTAAGGACCGCTCTGAACAGCTCAAGGGTGAAATCGATCGCTACCTAACGACGGAACTGAGAAATTTGACGTCGTTGAAAGAAAATCTTGACTCCGAGATCAATAATATCGCCAGCAACTGTGACGTCGCCGACAAGTACATGAACGAGACCGTCGAATGGGACGATTGCGAGCTGATGGACACAAAAGAGATTTTCTTGAAGACCGTCGAATTTCTTAGGAACTTTGAATACGAAAACGCTGATTACAGCCGACGAGTCCGATTCCTTGTATCCATTGATCCGAATCAGCTGGTGATGAATTTGGCCACTTTTGGTGATTTGAATATAACTCCACATGCGCACACTAACAGCAGTGTCAGCAGTTCGCATCTGGCTCCACCAAGTACCCTACAACCGGGACTGATGAGATCGAAAAGTGATCATCGCTTGGCTTCGCAGTTCCGCCAGCAGGAGGAGCGTGGATATGATGATGAACCAGCGCTTGGCGGTAGGAAGTTTGGTGAACGTAAAGAGCGTCACGGCGACACTGGTAGTTCCAGATATGGACGAACCGGTGGCGACTACGATTACGACTACGAAAGTGAGCAATCACGTCCGTCAAAGTCCAGATTCCGGTCGAGATTCGTACGGAGTCATCAGAATGAAGACTCCGACACTGAGCCACAAAGGTCTGCACGCAACGAAAAGGAGACCAAAGACCGCGATCGTGTTTTGGACACCGAGGATGTATCGCGCGGTCAGCTGAGTGGAATTATCCGTTTGACCGATTGTCCGCGTGTGATCAAGCGCATGAACGAACAGGGCAAGGAAAAAAAGGAGAAAAAGGAAACTCCCGTAGTACCTCCAACACCTAAGCCAGTTGCAGGTCGACCAAAAACCACCCCACCAGCAGCTGCAAGGCAAATCTCCGAAGAGGATGAGATAAGCCGAATTAAGCGACAAAACAAGGGCGCCACATCGACCGCAGCTGTGGCAGCCTCTTCTGTAGCTACAACCGTATCTGAGCCCGATCGCCCAACTGCCGATCGTGTAGCTGCTTTGAAACGCAATCCAACCGCCTCAAGCACCACTTCCGCGACAAGTGAAGAGAGTGACAGTTCGCATCGCGCTTCTCCTGTCCGTCGGACCCCATCCAGGGCTGAGGTGAGTTTTGATGATGATTAGCTTTGGCGAAGATGATTACAGTCTCTCTCTATAAAAAAAAAATTCAAACACAGCAACCTACAGGATAAGCCACATTACACTTTATATAGGAGCAGCCTAATTTAGTCTCGTAGGCTTCGTCTTATTTTTCAGCAAAGTACCTTTTTTAACTTTAAGTTTGTGCGTTGACACGTTGCACACAATAAATACACAACATTTATACAAAAATATCTTGAGAAGGACATCAGAATATCCATTTGACGTATTGGTTGATTTGATAAATAAATTTTAACACTTACAATATGTATGTATCTGAATTTGGTTGTTTGGAAATTAAAGATTTAATTGTCCTTTATGATTATTTGAGTTATACAAATTAAATGGAACTAACCAAGTAGCTAGCACTTTTTCTATTTTCTTCTAGTCTGTTTTTTTTAACTGTAGATCTAACCAACTAATCCCACCGAATGTAAAATTTCTTAAATCGAAATAAACGTTTACTTTTCTTAAGCATACCTAATACTTTTGGCACTTCTTCTTTATTTCTTTCTTTCTTTCTTTTTTGCCTATAATTTATTGTTTGATGTCGGTTGTAATCTATTGGTAATCATTACCATATTGTAGTCCATGGAGATGTGTGAATGAATTAAAAGGAAGAGATATGAAATTATTTATGCATGTATTCAATAAAATAAGGCACAAAGCCTATGAGTGTGTTTTTGTTTTTCAAATATCTGATTTGTTTAGTAATTTAGTGGTTTTTTTTTAAGGGTATTCCATTACACGGTATGCATTACGTAGTAACTACAAGGTGGCGCAAAAGTTGCCACCCGATGAACTTCAGTTGTATTTTTTTTTTTAATGCAAAACGTTGGTTCTACTTTTGGATTATGGTTATTTGATGTCTTTGCAGTAAGTCGAGAAAAGGATTTCGACTAACATATCCCAATTCTGGGACGATTTAGGGCATTTTCCATCACACCTTGAATGAACTTCCGGTTATAGGTCCTCGTATTCTTGACGGATATTGTCTTTGGGGGGTTAGAAGAGCCTGAGGCTTCAAAAAACCACAGAAAAAGAAGTATGGAACGGTTAAATCAGAGATGGAAATGGGCCTCGTCTTCGTTTTGCTTTTCTATGAAAAGTTGTCTCGACTTTTAATACAATTTTGTCTATAAACTAAAACCTAGTAAATTCTAGCGTCTTTTCACTACCACGGCTGTTACTACAAATCCTGTCCCTGAAGTGGTCGGAGTATACGAAGTACCAATAGTTGCTATGTCTACTTGGTTGTGGTCGCTAACTTCTAAAAGTCAGTCTCAGCAAGAAAAGCTTTTCCCTTCAAATCCGCCGTTGAAACTTGCAAAATTGATTGAGCGTGGGTTAGCAGCCGATTTAACCAAAGATTGTGTAAGAACTCATCTGTCAAGTGACCTCCTCCTAGATGCTTCATTTCCTCTAACAGCTGCGATGGTTTTTTGTCGCAATGTTCTATGTCAGAAAGCAAACGGCGAATATTTTGCTGTTCAGAAGCGCCAAACCTTTCCAGAAGTATACTTATACTTGAAATTAGCGTATTTTCAGGAGTCTGGAGAATTAAGGATAGCATCTGTAACTTTCGCTAATATTCTGGTTTCTACTTCTACGCAACCACTGTGTTAAATTTTGAAGTGTCTGAGTTAACTCCGGAGTTCGCAAACTGTGCCTCATTTTTCGGTTTTATTTACCTACTGATGCACTTCCAGCGGTGTCGTTATCTTCCAGCATTGTGTATCGTTACTAAAAATGTGATGTGGCTTCGACAGCGTTAAGAGCAAAAAGAAAAAAAGCTCCCGTTTGGAACAAGTAGAAAAAATTGTCCACTATGGAGAATAGTTTTTTCTCTTTTAACCGCTGCGTATTTACTGTAAGGCTACGTCCATAGTGAAACCAGCTTCTCGCTTTCTCACCCTAGAAAGCTGGTTACCGGCGTCAACAAGAATTAAAAATGCATTCCGGTAAAAGCTGGTAAGCGAGAAGCTGGTTCACTATGGATGTAGCCTAATTCACGAGTATATACGAAAAAAAGTAATCGTGGCTATTTCGATGGTTATGAGTATACGTCTCGGGGCACCAATGTAGTAGGTCAAAGAAATGAAACTATTGCCTTTAGGTAAATTACATTTAATATAAAAAATCTTAACTAAAGAAAAATGTTGAAAGAAATTATTAAGTATTCGAATTTTGATGTGCGCGCGTCGAAGCTCGAAAGCAAACTCAACTAGTTGCAAAAATGCCGCTGGCTGCAGGTTGTGTTGATGACAGTTTGTTTTTTTTTTGTGCGTGAGAGGTCAGGGTTGCCAAACAATGATGTTGGTTTGATGATAGGATTGTTACCGCCACATATTTATATGTGCCTTGTGCCATTTCAAATGAATTAATATGACTTTAATTTAGATTTCGGAAATGTTTATTCATAAAATTGATTTTGTCATTTATAATATAGGTATTCAATTAAATAAACAAAACTACTCTAAAAGTCTGACAATAATCGCACAGGTGTGTCACTAGTGTCACACCCCCGCTAGGTCTTAGGTTTGGATTTTCATTAGGTATATGTTTTAAACTTGTAAATGTCGGCATTTTCAAAGGTTCCACATGAACTCCTTAAAATTTAGCGAGTTTCGATTCGATTTGAAAAGGGACGGTTAATTTGCCGACTGAAATCCTTAAAATGTAGCTAGTTTCGATTCGATTTTAAAAAGGGCGGCATTTCTAATTTGAGGTTAAATTCGAAGGAATATGTATGTTATTAGCTAGTTTGTGGAACTCGGCTTATTGATGTGGATTGCGAACTTTGACAATTCGCTGGAAGGGTATTTTCGTTCGCGGCAAAATTTTTGGAAAACGAAATTTCGTTATTTAAACTGATTATAAACTTGTTTTTTTAATACAGCTGATGGCTGAAATCACGAACTGCCGCGATCTAGAAAAGTGTTCATGTGAACGGACTGTCAAAACTTACGAATATTCGTTCGTTCGTAGATAATTGGTTGCTCTCATGTGAATTGTCCTTTAGGTATTGGCCCATGGGTGTTCCTGTATGCCGCCTCCCATATACAAACAAAAACAATCAAAATCTTATATCCCGAAGATCACCGAATCGATTGAGCTCAAATTTACAAGTGATCTTAGGTATTGGCACGGGATATTTCCTGTGAAAATTGGTCAAAATTGGACAAAGGGGCGTGGGACCTCCCATACAAAAAACATCTTTTATAGGGTGAAATTCGATGACGTTAGATATAGCTCGATAACCGCTGGGTCGATTTTCATGATTTCTATACAGTCGGCAAGTTCAAGAAATAAGTCGGCATTTCAATGAAAGTCAACCCCCTAAGGCTGGAACCCTCGCTATGCCCCTGTAAACAACATTGGAAATGGATTCGTCAGAAGAATAGGACTTTCCATTAAATAATTTAATTTTCAGCCTTTATTGTTTGGGAAAAAATTAGTTCGTTCAAGAGATTGACAACTCACGTAGATAATAAATTCGAAAAATTGTATCATCTTAAGATTTACGAATAAGATAGCTGAAAACATCGCTCAATACTTTTGAATATCATTAAAAGTATTCGATTATTGTATACCAACATTTATTGACAGCTGCATTTTAGCTTGAATTTCTTGCTGAAAAACTCCCTCCCATTTCCTGTCGCTTTTTCATTTCATCGTCATACGGAGTTACTTACTAACGCGTCATAAGAAGTTTCGTTCGTCCATGTCTCATTTTGCCTTAGATACCTCATCTTGCGAGGCCCATTTTATGTCGCTTTTCATCGGTACGCGGATTTTTTGCCCAACGAGTCATAAAGTAAAGCGCGCATTTTAGTGGTGTGGCAGTAGCGTGGTGACCAAGTGGTAGTTGACATCGCTAAAGCCTATGTAAACAATTGTAGGCTCGGGCATCAGCGGAGTGGAGGGCATATCCCTTGTAGAGGCATATCATATTGTAGAGCTTAGTGACGACGTGCTCAGCACTGCGCGCCTTAGCTAAGAAATTTCACTTTAAAATAATTAAAATAATTGTCGCAATAGGTCAGTATATGAACCTAGCTCTAACAGCCATTCCTTTTTCCATTTTTGAGACGAACGAGGTAAATTTGACCAGTTTATAAAAATTCAATACTACTCTTGCATATAGATATGCAAATCCTGTCGGAATGCGAGTGCATCATAGACCCCATCTGTAATATTGTAGTTAGCTACTAAATATTTATAGTAAGCCCAGCCTATAGTGGTTTGTGTTTTGAGTCGTAGGTAATTTCCTACCTGCCCTTAAACTGTTCCTTCTTACCCCGAATTTCACTCTCTAAATAGTCCTTCTCAAAAATAACTAATAATTGCGAGCTAACGACTTTATCTACAATCTAACATTGTGAAGACCATATTTTTATACTCGATGTTATATCGGCTTGAAACTAAATGACCTGCAAAATAAACATTAACGAATATTATATAAATCAGTGGACAAAAATATAACTCCCACGGGTGTCATTTGGAGGAAGTCCACCAGCTTTTTATTGTACAATTATTTTTATCGGTGAACAAGTTAGGAATGCTTTGCACTTCCTTAATGGAGTGACAATAGCCATTTGGTGATGGACCAGTGAATATTGTTCAATATTGAAGGCAAAAGTATCTTAGCAAGGGGGATAATAAATCTTATAACTTTTAGGTTTTTGTTTCAGAAAATAAACAGATATATTTTGTGAATGGGTATTTCGAGAAATGATTTAACAAAGTATAAAATGTAATTTGTAGATATTAGTTACCGCATTGGGGAGGCTTAAGGGCACACAAAAATAAATGCTCTTCCAATATTAAGCAATAAAAATGAAACATACTTGTCGGAGGACTCATAAAATCCACCCTATTGGTAGGAGTATCGATTGGCAGTAACCATTCACTAGTCTATCATCTTTTTCAGTGAAATTGCTTGCACATGGTAAATGACAGAGATTAAACTGAACACTCTACGAAAAAGCATGCCTTAAAGCATGCATCCTGTCCTGTGATTCTGTTTGTATTGTTTTTATTTAGAATGTCAATTAAGGCATAGGGATATGGACCCAATTAGACCAGTTTATTGACTATATGTTAGAGCCAGACATATTTCTATGATGCCAATGAAACTATTTCATCTCTTTTCGACGACACTTTGTATACAACTAAACTGGCTGGTTACGAAGTCAATATTTATTCCGTTGATAACGTTTGCTAGTTTTCAGCCATGTCCGTATATTCACTTAAACGGTTTGGCAAGGAGCAACAGTCGTCAAAAGTGAGTTGCCGTCACTCGAAGTTTGTTTTTTGTTTGTATTCTTTTAGACAACCTTCCTGAAAGCCTAATGGTTTCGAAAATGTATCTGAACTCAGAGTCTGTTCGATTGCAATGCAATTGAGTGAGTTCCAATGTCTGACCATTCAAGTGAGTAAGTCAAAGCCATCTCACATAAGGGGATAAAGAAGGAAGTCAATCAGAAAGTTCATGCAATCAATAAGTCCATCTGAACAGACGCAAAAAGGTACAGTTAGAGCATCTGATTAAAGGACAGAAAAATTACAAAGCATATTCACATGGTATCCTTATCGATAGCTAACTTTTTGCATTACGCACATATACGCGTGCCTAGAATAGTAATTCGGATAAGCGGCTTTTATATTGGGATTTTGGTTAACTTCCGGAAATGTATGCTATATAATATAACTTGTTAGAATAGAGTGGGAAAATTAGTTAAAAATGTAAGGCTTACATTATGTGGTAATAAATAAAATATATTTTTTCTATTTATTGAGGTACTTTTACATTTCAATGATAAATAGAAGCCGCAGAGCCAGTGGTACAGATTACCCGTCGTATAATTTGAACAAATCTCTGGGAATGGGAATCCTTTAGGTCATTTTGCCAAATTACAATATAGTTAAATCAATTTTGTCGCCATATTGCGAACGGAGATATTGTTTTGATAACACATGTTCAAAACAAATATCTTGGAAAACAGCCAACTTGTCATATAGAGTATCTGATGTCCTTAAAAAAAAGATCTAGACAAACAAAAGCACATAAAAAAGTAAACACAAAAATCGAAAACCATTAAGCACACGAGTCAACGAAAAATAAAAATAAAAAAACCCAGAATCATCAAATATCACTTCCGACACATCGCATCCGTCACTCCTCCACCTCCACAAAAATTCCCATTTTTGGTAAGAGTCATTCACAATGGTGTCTGCGTATTTTGTGTCCTGCGTGTGTTTTGATTTAATGTGCTATTAATGTGTCAAAAAAAAAGAGCAGTCGTCAAAGTGTATCATCCATGTTGTGCTCATCGTTGTCAAGCTGATGTGTCACTGTGCGCCCGTATGTTGTTAAGTTGCCATATAATATCCTCCACACACATCCATTTCCCGCATTCCCCTCTAAGCACACCGCAAAAAATTTAAATGTTTTATCATTATCCACATCATCATTTTGCGTCTCCATCTATTATCTCTCTCTGTTCAGGCTGACAGCGATTCTGAAGAAGAATCTGATGGATCAATTACATCTCCTCAACAGTCAAAACCGCCAACGCCAGCAGCAGTGACCGCTATCAAGAAACCAACCCGTTCGGCCAGCAGTGATTCAACAGGATCAACTGAGAGCTCTAGTTCTGCAGCTGCTCCCTCGACACCATCAAAAACTACAACGAGTGTAGCAACCGCCTCTGACAAATCCCGATACACACCGAGGGAATCAACGGTTCGTGAGTCGTCAACATCGCGTGCCCCGGCTACTCCAGCAGTGCCCGAGAAGAAACCATTTGTCAGTCGTTTCCTACCACAACACAATCACACTACACCTGAGAAAAAGAAGCCCGAAACCGAGTCCAGTACAGAGGAGGAAACCTCCTCAGAAGAGTCCGAAGATGAAGCCGAAAAGAAACCAGCTGCCAAAACTACTCCAGCACCAGCGGCTAGCAGCGCTACCACTTACAGGGAGCGCCTCGAGGCTAGACGCAATTCACGAGATGAAAGTAACAGACCTTCGTCATACAACCCTCCCACCAGCAGTAGTTATGGCAGTACGTCGGCAAGTCGCACTCGTCCTGTGCCACCCTCACATCATGACAGTGACGATCGCTATGGAGCCACTGGAAGCAGGTAAATCAAAATTATTCCCAAAAAATGTTTTTCCTTTTGTTAATTTAGTTTTTGTCTTTTTTATTATTATTTTTTTCTACTAAGCAAACACATACGACACATTTGACAAGTGGACACAAATAATACTAACACAAAAGAAATTGTTTAATGATTTTTTTTTGTCTTTGAGTTCAATTCAATTGCACGGTGTTTTGTTTTTGTGAAACTAAATTCACTTGAAAATGGATTTTTTTTTTAATATTTTTGTATTATACATAAATATAGATATATATCGCTTCGAAGCACATGTAAATATGTATAGCAAAAAAGCATATCCCAAAATAAGCAAATTTTGCAAATTTTTATAATTAAAGGAAGAGGTTCACAAAAGCTATATTTTTTATAAGATTCTAGGCTTCCGTTTATTTAAAGTCCAGATTGAAAATGGTTACTAGATGCAGAGTTTTAATTTTTAGTTTGACCTTCACTTTATTTTCGATAGAATTTCGAATGCATTAGATCACAATAGCGAAACGTTTAATAAATATCTCTCTTGTATCTACGGAGATGTTTTCTTTCGAAAACAGTTTTCTAAAAACGACTGATCAAGAGCAAGTTCCATTGGTGGTTACTATTAGTATTAATTTATTTCAAAATGTCGCATTAAAAAAATTCAAATTAACTTAAAAAGTTTTGTCTGCCTAAATAACTTAGACTTTGTGGCCAGTTCCCTAAGGCTATCATGCCATTTAGTGTTTTTTGAACGAAGTTTGCAGTACCTATCAATCAATTATTTTCGAAGAAGTTAAGTTACATATCTCCAAAATTGGCAATGCGGTGTTTCGAAGGTTTTTGTAGCTCCATACAGTTCACACTTTTTTTTTTGTCAATTGAAGTCCGGAAAATTAGTCATTGACTCATTGAGGTCGCTAAAGGTTTAAAAACTATATCATTCAGACAACCATCGTCAACCATGAAGCATCAGCTGAAATAATTGGTCAAAAACGCCGATTTCTATATTCCCTATTCACATTTTCTGCTACTCTATGACCTTTGCAATATTTTTTTTAACATTCGCTTGTAATATTTTGTAGTTCACAATGGATAATTTTACATGAATATTTTAATTTTATAAGCTCGTGAAATTGTTAGGTTAGGTTAGGTTATACGGGTTGGTGAAGCTGAGTAGCCTTTTCTTCACCCCACTCAGGTCTTCGAGGACCCATTGTGATACCCTTCGATGGGGTTAGCCGCGTTGTAATGGCTTTAATTTATCCTTCCCTTGGTTACTCGACCTTGTCCAGCCATCCCGCTGTCCTCAGAAACCTGTAAAGATCAGATATTGAGACATTAGAAAGTTCTTGGATTTCCTGGAAGTAGTAACTTCCAAGTGTTCTGTTCCTCAAGTGACAGAGACTTGGGCAGTGACAGAGAAAGTGAGGTGTGTCCTCGTGGACTTCTTCATCACCGCAGCCTCTGCAGATGTCATCATTCTTGAGATTTAATTTCATTGCATGGCTTCTTAGAAAGTTGTGACCGGTGAGGGCGCCAACCAACTTGGACAGCTATATTCTGTCATAATGTAGCAGTTTGTTGGTCCTGCTTTTATCGTATTCTGGCCACATCTTCCGCGATATGTCACAGGTGGTTAGTGTTTTCCACCTGGTATTGGTTTTCATTCGGATCTTATATTCCACTCGCTCTCTGAGATTGCAGATTGGTGGTTTGATCGACTGAAGTGCCTGGTCTAGGTTCATTGCAGAACCATTTCTTGCCAGTTCGTCAGAAATTGTTACATTGTCATTAAATATGTTTCGACTGAAAAACGTTTCAGGAACAACAGTAGGTATCAGATTTACAATTCAAAATATTGTAAACTTACTTTCAAAGTTTGTGCTCTTTGTTGTGAAAACAGTCAAGTCAGTGAGCCTTTTGGAACAAAATGTTGGTGCTCCAACCGCGCAAGTGCCAGCTCGCCAAACAACGTAAGCTATTTTTGTTTTTGACAATCGGCAACTTTCAAATTGAAGTGTCACTGTGTCAAGTGAACTAAGGTTTAAACGTCAGAATACTGTCGTTTAACTTAAACTACAGAATGACCATGCTAATTGACAAAACTGTTGTTATTCTATTGTGACTGTTGCGTGTGGTTTTGGAAAGCCGACACTATTGGCCAATTTTTTTTTAGGAAATTATATTTTCAATATAATGGTCAACGAAGATAGCAACAGGAATTTTTTTTTGCCCGATAAATTATAATTTTACGTTTCACGAGTTCTAGTTCTAGTAGGATAGTGCTACGTGCTAAACAAGCCCTGAAACAATGGATTGTTTGGGTGAAAAATTCAATAATCGTGCAACCACCTTTGGTGATGTCCGCGGGGCTCCAATTTGACAAAGTTGGCGTTTAGTTTTTTTTAGAGGAACCAAGGGAACTGGCATCCGCGATAACTTGCACTTTGTAAAAGAAGTTCGGTTATCATTTTTCTCTCCAACTTGTTGGGTAGAATTCGAAGATCTTACTCTTCTTAACCATTCGCTCGATGTGGCCGATTCAATGTAGCCGACGTGTTTTGAAAAACAACTACAGATCATAGGGTTATCGGTTGCATCTTCTTCCCCATTAATATGACTAAAACTCTATCAATATTATGTTAGGTATATTTCGAATGATCATAGCATACTGTCAAATGTTCTTTTTATCATCGAATATTCACCTCCTTAAAGGAAAGCTGTCAGTATGAGGGTTCGAAAGCGAATGTATTTTATCCTATGGACCTATGTACGGTATTATTCTAGCACCATTTTCCTTGGCCAATTCTGCTCAGATCTCCACTAGGATTTCGATCGTGGGGTTGATATTTACTCCGAAGTTGATGAACTCCATAATTATTGTAATGGTTGCTTTGCACGAATGTTTGTTCATACTCATTCTCGTTTATTCAGGCATGTCCTAGCGCCTATATCACTGCATTTTCAGAGTAGCAAAATTGTGCATATTATCCATATACCCCAGTAGCTGAACGGAAGGAGTTGTCTTGTGTTTTGGAGTTCGTGCATTCCTTTTGCATACTTATTTGTGGAACTGGTTCTTTGTTTATTGGGCGTGGATTCTCTTCTGCTGATATTATTATGTCCATAAAGCATCTTAAAATGCTCCTTAGTCTCATCTAAAACCCCCTGTTCCTCCATCATTTCGAAGAAATTGCGTTCAAGTCTTGAAGCCACCAGCCAAAACCCTACTTACGTCTACTTGAGGTCAGAGACTGCGAAGGCTCACAGGATCTTGTTCACCTAACTTTTCCTGGCTTGGAACTTCTCACTCACTGCTTTTTTTTGTGTAGCATCGTCTTTTCATGTGCACCTTCTGTCACTTTTGTCCCGCATTTCTGTAATTACTTTTTAAATACATATAACTATCCTACTGTCATGAGAAAGCTTCTCAATTCAGCTGATAGGATTCGGGATAAAATTGTACGTCCCTTCCATGAGTTCTGGATTTGTGTATTCCATAGGCTCTTTGTGGCTGCTTATAGGTTAAAAAGGTTTCAGAATGTCCTGACTAGCTATAGTTGCTAGAGTCTATGATAGATGAATACACAACAAACAGTTTCTTAATTAGCCAATCTCCGTAGACTCCGACCGCTCTAGGTGTATTTAAGGTCTGCATTATTTTTCTGCTCTGTTCGCAGCTCGGTTTTGTTAGATTCAAGCTCTGAATTCAGCCACCCGTGTGTGCACGTCAAGAATATTGGATGCGTGTCTTTAATCGATAAGCACATATTGGTTATTGGTGCGAAAGTCTTGGGAACACCAGAGCTTATGTGTGGTTCCGTCTTCCGTAGACTTGTAGAACTATTTTTACTTACCGCCGTATTATACGATGCGAACCGTTAATCGGTAGTTATTATCTGTTGAAGTTTCGTAGATTTTATTTTTACCAACTAATCGGCTGAATATGCTTTATTTTCTGAGTTTACCATTGATGTCCTTGAGCATACTTTCGACTTTATACTCGTTGCTCTCCAGACCACATTTGTTTGCATAGTTCGGAAGTTACCCCTATGACGCAAACCGGAAACCGAAAAGCTTTTTCTTTGACCATAGATAGGAGGGCGACTATTGCGGTACCAGTAACCCACTTCGGGGATGCTAGATCCATCGTCAGGCTATAGAGGTTTCCTCCGCCACCATATCTTTTGCATAGAACTTAAAGTGGTAGTACACGGAATGAAGCCATTGGGGCCATATGCTAACGTAAAAATGATGTCAGTGCTACTTACCTATGTGGCTTTCTACATGCCGTGTACTACCACCTTTAGTAATGAAATAAAAATAACACTTTCCTGCTGTCCTTTATTTGTGCAATTTAAACGGAGAAGCAACTATTCCCACTCTAACAATCAAATGCTGCTTCGGAGCGATTCAATGTGCATAAATTTCATGTATACCATTAGCTATACTCACTTTTGTATTCGTTAAATGTTGGTTTTTCGTGTTTTTGTAGCGTCTCGGTTATTCGCGAAATAGGACTTTTTATATTGGCTCTAGCTCTTGCAATTCGAATAGTCGTACGGCTTTTGCAATTCAAATCAACTTCCGTAGCATAAAGACGTGGGTAAACATAGAATTCCTTTGATCCTTGATCATGTTCATCCTAATTTTATATTTTTACTCAACAGGGCTAATAACAAAGAACACATAAAACTATTTTAAATAAATAAATAAATTAAATACTACCCTATCTACCCATCCAAGCTTTTGTTTTTGGATCTTTCCTTGTTAGTTTTTGTTTTATAATTTTTTTTTTAGCTTGTCCCAACCCATTTCAACTGCTTATCCCAATGCTAAGCGTTCAATTGACAAAACGCCAGAGCGAGAGCCCACTGCTACTTCCTAATACAATATAGACAACCTTTCGATTCTTTGAAACACGAGTGATTCTTTATTTTCAATAAACTTTAAATTAAATTCCCTTCCAAATTGACCCTTGTAATAATAATAAAAGATAGTCATTGTTATAAGGGGCCGGTTTGGATTTTTTTTTTCGGCTCACAGTTCCAGGTATTTATTTCAGAGTTTATAAAGAAATCATGGGTGTTTTTTTTTTTCGTATATTCTTTTTCTTCTTAGAAGTAAGTTTGCCTGAAGGATAATCCTTTTATTAGTTTCCGGTTGTGTGATTCTCCTCTCTATATGCCTTTATCAACAAGAGAACCATGCCATTAAGAAAGATATTTCTTCGACAACTTTTCGTAATTAACTTTTTGTTTTGGTTATAAAGAAAACGTGTTCTAATAATGTACTTAAGCTTTGATAATGAAAGTTTTTGTGGATAAGGTAAAAGTCAACATTATGCTGTGACAAATCTATTTAATATCAAAACACCGTTGTAAATTGAATTGAATATCACTCATGCATATACAAAAAAATATTGTATTACTTAACAAAATTTGGAGGCTATAATATACTAACAATTAATTTACTTAAATATACAACAAACACACTAATAAATCGTTTTAAATGCAAATATATATCAAAATTGTTTTTATTATACATTTTCAAAATTTTATTTATGTTTTTTTTTGTGTTTTAAACTTTTGTGTGTACATCACTGCCAATGCAACTGTTAACACCACCCCTCAAGACACTGTAACAGTTTTTTTTTTTTTATTTTTACATATTTTTTTCGTTTATATTATAATTTCATTTTATTTTTGTAGATATTCGTATGTTAATGAACGTCTCTTTATTTTATAAAAATAATTTGTTTGTTTGCCCAGGACCTGTCGTGCAGATAAATTTGATTTAATTTGAGTTAGTTTAGTTATGGAAACACAATCAAACGATATTTTTTGTTGCAAAAATAATATTAAACTGACCATAATGCCCAAAACACATGTGCAGAAATTCTGAATGCTTCCCTGCATGCAGTACTGCAGATGAAACAGATGTGCAGAATTCAATTTGCAGCGGTTGCTGTCAATGCGGGGAAAAATACGTGAGTGAAACACAGACGACAAAAAATTCCAGTCTCTCTTTTCCTCTTATGCATCAGTAGATGAGTTTAAAAATTCGATGCTGCCAAGTCTATTTAATTTAATTCACTGCGTTGCTATGCAGTGGATTTAGAAATAGAGACATGTTTGTATCACCCCATAAGAACATGTGTATTCTAATCCTGCTGCGCAGTGAATTCTGCACGTGTGTTTTGGGCATAAGGGTTCTGTATAGAGCAGCCATATCGTTTTCGAAGATTTTAATGTATCTGTTTCTTCAAATCGAATTATATCAGTGGTTTCCTAGGGTTTGTCATGGTCTGGATCTTGCTCTAGGGCAGGGGCTACCAATTGGTAATGTTGGCAACCTCACAAGAATTGGTCTGGCTGGGGGGTTAAATATCACGATCTTGCAGATAACCATATACTATCAAATCGTTCATGCAGAATGTCCATCGTGGCGTCTGCTGCATGACACGTAGCAACATTTTGCTGGAACCACATGTCGTCTACCTCCATATCATTCAATTTGGGTAAAAAAAAATTGGTTAGCATCGTTCTGTAGTGGTCGCCGTTGATGGTAATAACCTCACCAAAGTCATTTTCAAGAAAAATTACTGAGCAATGACGCCGCGTGCCAAAAATGCGCCTTGTCCCTGAAGATGATTTTTCACCCAAATTTGGGGGTCTTCTTCCAAACTGTTGGAAACCCAGGCAGCGAATAAACGGTGTTGACTATGGTCATTATCATTAACTTAGAGTTCCTGGGTGCTGGGTCAGTTGGATCTTGAACGGCTATAGGCCCAAGTCCCGACGCAAAATTCGCCAATTTAATGTCTGCAAAAAGCCGACTTCTTGTACACGGCAAGCAACACATCAACCCGACCCGAAATTTTTTTCAAATCGAGCTTAAAGCTGATGGAACGTGTTATGCGTACCGTCTTGCGACGCCCCTGAACATTTGAACAACCAATTTCGCATGTCGTTCAATTGACATGAAAACCTCGTTTAGAAAACGCTTCGGTCGATTATATCCACATTATCTGCATACCCTTGTAGCTGAGCAAAGCTTACCCTCCAAAACGCGATTGAAGAATTCAAATGATCTTGCCGTAGTGGGCACTGACTTAAATTTAGCCTATATCGCGCAGAACTCCGCTTGGAAACTGCTAAACAGTAGTTTGACAGTCGATAGGACCAATCGATGCTGAGTGCGCCTGAGAAGTCTTTAGATATGCCTCTATCTTTGAGCCGTCAGTCTTAAGACTTTAAGGCTCTTGTAAAAATTGTACATTGGTTTCTCATAGTCATGAAGTGCCGTAAGTTCACTCTGATTGAAGGTGTCGTCAAGGATGTCTAAAAACTGTCTCTGTCTCTGATTGATCGTGTCAAGGATGTGCGAGCGTCCGAAATACAAGGAGCCCTATCGAGGTATCCGTTCGGAAGAAAATCCGAAACGAAAGTCAAATCTCTTCGGAACTCAAATTACGTTCGAGACATCCGTTACGGAACAAAATATTTGAAGTATATAAACGCGTTCATTTGACATATCCGTAATTTGAAAATATTCCGCAGCAATTGGTTGTAGGAGAACTTCGGAAGAAATTTGCCCTGGTAGCTGTCAAAAGTTAATGGCATAACGCGGTATATCGCAATACGTCAAAGTGCGCTACAAGTCATCGGAGAATTTTTCCGAAACTATGACCAAATATTTTCAAAACACTTGCCCAATGGCTGACTAGGAAGTGCCAAATGCATCCTATAGGGCTTTCCTTATTCAATGGCAGCCATCTAGTCTTCTTTGATGACAAAGTTAAATACACATATGGGTCTTGTCATAGCAAGAACAACTGGAATGCCATCATTACAGAACGACCGTAGGTCTCCATATTTTCAAGTGAGCTATTGGCAAGAAATGGGCTCACAACCTCACATCAGCCACTTTCTATACGCTTCCGTTGTCACCCCTATACAATGGTTGGTTGAAAATTGCTTCCAGTCCAGCTGAGAAACGCAAACATACTTAGACCAGCATCGGTCCATTGTGATACCTACAACGATAAACGGATCATTGGAGAAAAATTGTCTCTATCTATTCGTTGAACAATGTTCAGCTTTTTATAGAGCGTAAAAGCTCCAAAGTAATACTTCCGTCTACGGGAGAGAGCTGGGCAGGAACAAAGAAGTTGATGAATATTTTCCTCTTCTTCTTTATCTATTTACAGCTTTTGCAAAAAGGCCTAGCCATACCGCGTGCTTTCTTATTATAGGTAGTGCCCAGTAATGACACCTATAGTGCCGATATGTTGGCTGTTGATTGAAATCAAATTCTTAGAGCGTTTGAAATCAAGCTTAGGCCAAATTTGTTTTGTCGCTAGACATGTAGTGTCAATTGTCTACCTAAGATTAGCACTCTCGATAGTATATCAAGCTTGAATATTTTTTTTACAAGAGCAGCGATTGGTATGCCCAAAGTGTCTTTATCCGACAGGATAGGTTGAGATGTTCCTATTCTGGCGAGTTCATCGGCTATATGTCCCGGCACCCAAATTAGGTGAATGTTGAACTATTCGGCCATAGCCGTAAGAAACGATTGGCAGTAGAGGGCTACTAGAGAAGTTATAGAGATCGAATACAAGGATTTGATGGCCGGTTGGCTGTCCGAAAATATTCAGATATCTTTAACGGATATCACGTTTTCATTGAGCCAAGATAAGACTTCTTTTATCGCCATTATATCCGTCTGAAACACCCCTTTCATTTCGGCAGCTTGTATCCACGATCTTATTCTTTCGGTCATTACCCAAACCCCATGACCATAGGTAAGAGTTGGAACAAACACCAAATTGAAGACTGACAACTTAGCTTTGACACTAAGTTCAGTCCTCCTAATAACAGAATGACCAAGCAGTTTCAGAATTGATCCAACTTGACCTGACCAATCCTACAGGAAAACTCAGAATGGCTCATTCAATCACTCGTGAGTAAGACCCCGATGTACTTAAACTTCCCCACCTGTTTCAATAGGACTCCACTAACATGCAGAGTGCATACTGGAGATGACCATTCAACTCTAGCAAACGAGTGGTTGTGAGAAGTTAGGCCTAACGTCCGTTCTGGAGCCATTCATTTATTTAAATTTAAAACATTAAGAGGACGTTTTTAATTTTTGGTATTGAAAAGTTTCATCATATCTTCAGTTTTTTTCAATGTATAGATACAGATTAAACCATTCAATACATGTTGCATTTCTAAAAAAAAAATTCTTAACTCTCCCCACTAAAATCGCTCAAAATTCCAAACTGTATAATATTGCCTTTTCCATTCTTCCTTTTCAATTAATTTCGTTTCGTTAATTTGACTATTTGCCGGCTGTATATATATTGGCAACATTTTATTAACCAAAAGTTATTAAAAAAAAAAAGAAACGAATCATCGAATGGGCTTCAAAATAATTCCCAAAATCATATAAAATTGAATAAAATCCCATAACAAAGAAAGAAAAAAGAAAAAAAAAAATATCAACAAAATAATTTGCAGCTATACAAGCCGCTTTTTAAATAAGAGCAAGAGCAGTGCTATCGTTCAACCGGACGAGGATGCCAACGGAACTGGAGACGATTCGGATAGCCGCTACGGTACAGGCCGCTCACGGTATCTAGCCATGAAGGAGCGCCGCAATCGATTGGCACGCAGCCGATCATCGCATACATTGGGCATTGACGATGATGATCTCGATGAACCTGTATCGCCAACAACAGCTTCACCATCTGCTTATTTAGCTTCAAGGTGCGATTCCAGACTACTACTACTACTACTACTACTACATCTTATTTACTCTAACTTCTATCACTACCTCAGATACATGTACTAAAACAAATTAAAATCAAAGAAATAACCCATTACCAAAATTTAGTGATCGGAGTTAGAACGACATTTTAGTTTTAAATTCTAATTATGTACTAGATTTTTTATTTTTTTTTTTGTAAAATTAGAGGTTAGTGACATTTTTTCATCCACCGCTTTAGTTGTTTTGTCCTTAGTTTTTATTTTATTCTTATATATAAATTCAAGCATTTGAAACTCAGTCTCATTGTTCCGTAACGTTTTTTTTCTCTTTTCGTTTGATCGTTTTCGTAATTCGTTGTCAAGTTTATATATTTTAATTTGTTAATACATTTAATCGTTCGCGTTCGTCATTAATTAAGTATTTTCTTTTTTGTAACTATTCTAAATTAGACTGATATGAATGCAAATGAAGTCAACTTCGATGGTTTAACTTGAGCATTTCGTTTTAGGTATGGTGGATCGTCGTATGGATCTGATCTCGCACGTAGCCGGTCATCGCACGCACTAAAGTCTCGTGACAGCTCGCCAGACCGCAGCGCAACATCGGCTGCCAATAAGGATGGTGAGGCTCTAAGCTCATGGGCGCGATACCTAAAGAACAAATACGGTAATAAAACAGCGAAGGACACACGTGACGCACCAACAACCAGCAGTCATCTACCATCGTCAAGTGGTACATCGGCCACATCGTCGGCGGCATCGCGCCGATTGAGCCTAGGCCTGCCATTGCGTCAGGCAAACGAGATTGCGTCATCTGATGATGATTCAAAAAACGGGCTAGGCTCCCCTACCTCCCCTACGGTAGCAGCCGGTATAACAGGAGTAGCAGGTACTTCCCCTAGACAGTTATACCTAAGAAAGCGTCAGCAGCTGTTCCAATTGGGGGGCCGGGGGAGCGAGCCCGGATCCTTTACATGGCCGCGCGGCTTGGCCGTCGGTCCAGACAATAGCATCGTGGTGGCGGATTCATCGAATCATCGTGTACAAGTTTTCGATTCCAATGGCATATTCGTCAAGGAATTCGGAGAGTACGGCAACGGTGAGGGTGAGTTCGATTGCCTAGCCGGTGTTGCTGTCAATCGCATCGGTCAGTACATCATAGCCGATAGGTGAGTGGTTTGTTTTGTACTCGTACATTGTCCTGTATTTTACTAATCTAATTGTTACGATTTGTGTTTGCAGATATAATCATCGTATTCAAGTTCTAGATCCGCAGGGCAGATTCCTTCGGGCATTTGGCTCACAAGGTACTGCGGATGGTAAATTCAATTATCCATGGGGTGTTACCACAGACGCCTTAGGGTTTATCTACGTATGCGACAAAGAAAACCACAGAGTCCAGGTAAGCACAATGATATTATTGTACATGAGTGTATCTGTATAATGTATCTGTTTGCGGCTTGAGGCGCAAATATTTTCATAGAATGTTTAAAACTTGAATTTGAAAAGTTTAAGGAAGAGTAGGTACTTTTGGAAATTTTGTTTCTCGCATAACGAACCCATATATATCCTTTGAGGAGTAAGTTTGTGTTATTTTTATTTTGCCTATATTTTTCGAGTACCTAGCTCTCAAGTTCATTAGAATATAGATACTGTAGTCGAAAAGTTGCTCATGGGTATGTTATAGATGTTAACTGTCAATTAGAGGTCGTCTTTTGCTGCAACTTCTTCATGCTGAAGGAATGTTTTCAGGAAGTTGATGTATGCGCTGCTCATTGAGTACATATACGTATTTATATGTGTACGTGTGTTTATCTACAAATTTGCATTCGAGTTGAAAATGTTTTCATAGAATTTTTGAGAACTTTGGTTGAAAAGTTAAGCACAACTATTATAATAGCTGAAGGGTAGAAAATACTTGGGGAATTTAGTTTTCAATTTATTTTTCTTCTTTCGCTGGATTTCATGTCTCAATGTTGGTTTTAGTTTCATTATTATTTTTAATGTGTGGATGCTGTAGGGAATTCAAAGTTTTCCTTTCCGGAGATGTTATATGCGTTTAGTTCAAAGTGAGACTCGAATTCGAGTCCTAGAAAAGTTGTTTTAATTATTTAGCTTTTTTTATTTGGAATTTTTATAAGCACCTGAGGGCAGACGAACCACCTATCAGATATTATGGACCAACTTTAACATCCTGGCAACCAAATATTTTATAAGAAGTCTATCGATGTTTAGGGCAATGCGCGCACCAGAATTCTCTGTCGCAAGGCTATTCAGTCGCTCGGCAAATTAAAGAACTGCGATTGGTAGGTGTGATGTGCGGTCGTCTTTCACATGGATATTTAGTAGTGCAATTTGAATGGAATGTGCACAGATCTGGCTAGTAAAATGCAAAATTAAACGAAATCCTAAAAAAGAAAGACACACGTTGAATCCATACTATGTACTTTATAAAATGCAACGTCCACCTGTTCGTCCCTCCATAACTCGAGAACCATTCGTCCGAATTTCCTGATTTTTTTTTGTGATTTATAGATGTGTGACCAAATTAGGCCATAGGGTGGGTGAGAAGTTTTGAGGATTAAAGGGGTCGCGGGGAGTAAGGGGGGCTCACGAATCGTTAGCCATATGAACTTGAAAGTTTGTATGTTGATAGATAAGTCAAAATTATTACATGCCTCATTCATCGTTTTCCAAAATTCGGGACTATCTCTGGAACTATTACTAGGATTAAAGGGGTCGCGGGGAGTAAGGGGGGTCTCACGAATCGTTAGCCATATGAACTTCAAAGTTTGTATGTGGATAGATAAGTCAAAATTATTACATGCCTCATTCATCGTTTTCCAAAATTTGGGACTAACTCTGGAACTATTACTAGGATTAAAGGGGTCGCGGGGAGTAAGGGGGGTCTCACGAATCGTTAGCCATATGAACTTGAAAGTTTGTATGTCGATAGATAAGTCAAAATTATTACATGCGTCATTCATCGTTTTCCAAAATTCGGGACTAACTCCGGAATTATTTGGTTGATTTAAAAAATGCTTTCAACATTGTAATGGCTACATCTTCCGGATCCAGTATAGGTTACTTAGGGAGATGATGGGAAAAGGTGAAACGGAGGTATAGGGGCTGTCTTTGGAACTACTAGGCCGTTTCCAGAGTTGACCTCCGACAGCCATGTTTTTCACATGTACAAAAATATGTTGCATGTTCGCGTGTGAGCTGCAGTCTTAATTTGCTTATACAATATACATGCGTCCACTAGCAAACTAATATGTATAGTTTACAAAAAGGCATTGCGATAAAATATTGTGTAAGCTTAGGTTAGGTTTGGTTGAAGTGGCTGCCGACAAAAGGCCGACACACTTAGACCAATTAGGTCCCTTGTGATACCACATGAATCTATTAAATTTCATCCTACTCGTTGAACCAGTTTGAGCTTCTGATGAAGCAAAGGAGACTACGAATGTCTAGGTTTGTTAGATCGTTTAGATCATTGTAGTAGGAGGCTCCCAAATGGAGTTTCCGTTTTCGGGAGAGTGCCGGACAAGTGCAGAGGAAGTGCTGAATGGTTTCCTCCTCCTCTTCGTCCAAGCAGCTTCTACAAAAATCGTTTGAGAGTACGCCAAGCCTTATTGCATGCCTACCTATAAGGCAGTGTCCCGTAATGACACCTATTGTAGCGCCGATATGCCTCCTGTCAAGAGAAATCAAATTCTTAGAACGTTTGAGATCTAGCTTTGGCCAGATCTGTTTTGTCGCTAGACATGTCGTGCCACATGTCCACCTAAGGTTTGTTCTTTGGATGGCATCCTGCTTTAAGTTTTTTTCATCTAAAAATAACACTTTTCGTCAATCGTTTGAATGAAGTTATAAACGAAAAACTTGCCAAGTAAACCTACCAATTTTTTTGAACATTTAACCTTCTGAAGCTAAGAACTTGGTAAATGTTTTAAGTTTCTGGCTCAATTGAGCCCGAAGTTAGAGGGGGTCGAAAACAGCCTGAGTTTGTTCCTGTAAAAATGGTATGTGCCTTTACTAGAGAACTTGGCTACCGTGCCCTTTGATTCCGTGTTTTGAACTTATTGTTGATTATCGATCTTTATTAATTTCGTCGCAAATTCTTCGCCTCCGTAGGCTCTACATAATATCGTCTCGTCATCTCTGAGATTTAGTTTCATTTTATAGTGTGTTAGGAATTTATGAACCGTTAGAACCCCTACCAGATTAGACAGCGATGATCTGTCAAGCTGTAGAAGCCCTATGTTATATTCTGGCCAAAGCTTCCGTGATACTTGATAGGTCGTTAGTTCTTTCCACCTGTTTTTGATTTTCATACGGTTCTTGTACCCCACTCGTTCTCTAAGATTTCATAGTGGTAGTGGTTGCTTATTCGACTATGTCGCCAGTTCGTCAGCCCTCTCATTGCCCTCTTTGTCACTGCGTCTGGAACTGTCTTGGATTTTATATCATTAGCAGAAAAGGCTATTATAGCCGCCTGGCTTTCAATGAATATGGTAAAATCGATTCGTGGTATTGGCAACAATGACACCTTACAGGCCGCTTCCGCGATTGCCAGCATTTCTGCTTGAAAGACGCGGCTGCTACCAGGAAGCCTGAATGGACAGTGTATATTTAATTCCTCCGAGAATATACCGGCATCGGTTCCACAGTCCATAGTCGATCCATCTGTGTAGATGGATATCGATTTCCTCTTCGTGGGTTCATTCGTGTTTCATTCATCTCTACTCGAAAACGAGCAGGAGAATGGTCTATCAAAGTTTAGTTGGGGAGACATATAGTCAGAAGTGATAAAGTTCCTATTACGTGTTTCCAAGTATTGGTTTCGCTATTCCTTTTTTAGTACCAGATTCCTCTATGTATATTTCTAGAAGAGTCAGATTGAGAATTGCCTCCAGAGTTCAGATGGAAGGTGTGGTTTTTATCGCGCTGTTTGTCCCTATACATGCTATTCTTTGCATATGTGACATTTACTTGAGAGCCCGCGGCTTGCCACCAACCTTAATGGAGCAACGCTTTTTCTCCATTGCCATACTTCATTACCTGACCCATTTCCTATGCCTTAAATATCTCGGTTGGCAAGACGTCTGGTCCAGCAGCCTTTTTAGGCTTACGTTTAGATGTTGCTATCTTGACTTTAATTCGGAAGATTGGACGGACATTTTGACTTTTCAAATTACAGATTAAATGGTTTGTTTTGCCAGCTATTATTCCCTTATGAATATTGGAGTGAGGAAACCATGTGCTGATGTTACAGTAATGTTAGGTCCATCAGCAAAAGCTATTTCTAGACGATATGTTGTGTATGAGATATGTATTGACAAAGATGTTCCTCTTTCATATTCTGCCATTAGAGTCAGCGACGTTTTATGTTTTACCTATAAGTTTTTAAAAACAGTATTTGGTAGTATTATATTTTCCTCTATGGGGAAATGTTAGCGAATGATATCCCAGAAGGATCTTCATATCTATATGATAAGACAAAAATAGAGGCTTTCTCTGTAGCAGCAGCCACAATAACGCTTCAAAGTAGGGACTCCGATAGTACCTTTATTTGGGTGCACGCTGCCTGTTCATGGTTCGAGAATTCCGTACATAAAGATTGGAAATTATTTTCCCCTTTTTCGTTTTGTAGGGTGATTAGAGTAAACCCATCATTAACCGAGACTCTTGGTTGCTTCGTGTTCGTAACCGACGTTTGTTTACATATGTAGTTGAGTTAACTTCGCACACATACGACTCTAAAAGACTGAATTTGTATAATTGTTTAAGATCCCACTATGTGAAACATTTGTTGACACTAGAAAGTACACAGGGCCAATTAAAAATTAAACGGAAACGAAATAAGATTTTGCTGATAAGGTAATTTTTTTAAACTGTATTCCAACTCCTCGTTGAAACTACATATATTGGTTTTACAAAATCTATATGGATTACTAAAAGGTTGCGAAATATATAAACACTAGCTTTTGCCCGCGGCTTCCGCGCAGAGATTTCTTCACAGCCAGTTCAAAAAAAAAATAGGCGGCGCGACAGGCGGTAGACACCCAAGGCCTAGCTTCTCGCAACCATTCGTTTTGTGTGAGTTTCTATTTTTTTGGAAGGAATGGAAGGGACCTACAATTTTTTGCCGAGTCCGAACGGCTTAATTGAGAAGCTTTTTCAGGACAGTCATACTCTCGGATGTTTGTCAGACGTTCGCGAGAGGTGGCGCAGTAGAAAAAACCTTAAGATGGTAATTTGTGTTTTTCCGGGGATCGATCCTGGGATCCCTCGCACAGTAGTCCAACACACTAACCACTGCGCTACTGCGCCCACACAGCCAGTTAGTTGCCTCTTTTATATTTATATATCGTGCAGGAAACCTACCAAAAAAAAGTACTTAAGCAGTAATTAGTATGAAAAATATTTCTAGCGCCCTATTGGAGAAAACAGTTCAAAAATTATATGATCAATATTATTTTGTTGTATCTGGCATCTCAACACAGAACATACTATAGCAGACTGAGCCACTATCTACGGGACAAAACATATTTCTTAGCTGGCGAATACACCAATATGATGAGCAACATCTTTAGACTAAGGTGGAACTCTTACCTTTTAATTATATCCCACACCGCCCAGATCTTCCTATACTGTGCAACATATGCAACCGGAAAGATCGTGAGGATGTGTACCACTTTCGATGAACCGAACGGTTCGTGAGTTAAGAAAAGGGCCCCTTTAAATGGGTTCATCAACAATAACTCGGGCCCCAAGCTGAATTTCCAAAATAGGAAAGATTTATTATCTTTATTTCTTTTAATAGACTACACAAACTGAGTTTGAAGTCAATCGCATGAAAAATAAAAAATTGCACATACAAACTTTGACCCCCCTTTTACCCCTTTAGGGGTAAAATTTCAAAATATCCTTCCATATTCCTTGTATCATCACAAAGGGAACCTCTGTGCAAAATTTCAGCTTTCTAGAGCAAAGGGTTTGGGCAGTGCGTTGATGATCAGTGAGTGGTAAACTTAATTTTTATATAAATATAGATTGTGTCCCCGAATTTAAACACCTTTAAAAAATGTACCACTTACGGAACGTATCTACTTGAGGCTTCAGAATATATTTTCTTATCTATTAGATATTGAACAAAATCTCAAAACAATGTTTACCTCATACAGACAAGTATTCAGTCAATTATTCAAACGGAAATACAATTTCTTGCTTGCATGTAAAAGATATCTTTATGCAACGCCAGTGCTATTGTCTTCACTTGAAGGACGATTTTATCCTTTTAAAACATATATGCCATACAAGATTACATAAACTCCATAATGTTCTCCACACATTGGTTCTAATTTCGAAAATGTCATTCTTGTGGTTTTAACAGGTTTTCCAATCGGACGGCTCATTCGTTGGCAAATTTGGTTCATGTGGCCGTGGCGAAGGACAACTAGAGCATCCACACTATATAGCCGTATCGAATACGAATCGAGTAATTGTTTCCGACTCGAACAACCACAGGATACAGGTAAGAAAACCGTATGCAGAAACTTGGTGTTCTATAATCATCCAACATACATAGATACTTTGTGTATCTAAGACTATTGGCATAGCTAACCATGAAATCTCTCTCTATCTCTTATTTCCAAATAGATATTTGACGTCAATGGCAAGGTACTATCTACATTTGGTGGAGAAGGTTCTGATGATGGGCAATTCAAATTCCCAAGGTGAGTTTCATATTACACACAATGCTATCCTCCCGAGGACATTTGAAATTTAATTAAATTTAACTTTAAAGGGGCGTCGCCGTCGATGATCAAGGATATATCTTTGTTGCCGATTCGGGCAATAATCGAATTCAAATCTTCAATCCAGATGGAAGTTTCTTGAAGACATTCGGCTCATGGGGTTCCGGAGACTGTGAATTCAAGGGACTTGAAGGAGTTGCTATTATGTCAAATGGAAATATTTTAGTTTGCGATCGGGAAAATCATAGAATTCAAGTTTTCTAAAAATAAAACTACTTTAAATGTGTCACAATTACAACTATTTCAATCTAAGTTTATTTATGTATATCAGATGAATATTGAATAGTATCGAAAAATTACTTTGTTGTTGCTTTTATTCAAATTATAAAATAAAATTAGATGTGAAATTTTATCTGTAGAGATGATAACTGTAAACCTTAGCTTCATGCTTCTAAAAAAATATATATATTTTACTTTTTATTCATGTAACTATCTCCTTCTTTACCCCAAAAGAAAGATCGATGAGACCGTAAATATACAATTTGACTCAAAGTGCAATAGCTGCCATTTATAAAGGGAATGAGTAAATTTTCCAATTAATGGAAAATTTCTTATATCATTCGCTTTAAGATGCTTAATCCTCATATTTTGTTTTTTTTTTTTTTTTTTTAACTTAATTTTAACATTTAACTTGTTATGTATGTCCAGCTCGTGTTTGAGAACATTTGTACACTGAGAACTTTGTTTTATTTAATTTAGTTTTCCATTAACTTTTGTTAAATCTTAGAGTAATTTGCATAAAGATAAAAATAAATCATGTTGTTCATATTTCAGAAGTCATTAATATTGTTTTTACATTGGGTAATAAAATATATATAAAAAAAAAACATTTGCAATTTTTTACTACTTACTGCAACCGTTTTGTTTGACAGGTGGGTTTACAAGAATAAAGACTGCGAAAGATTTGTGGTGGAGAATTGTATTAAATATATTTGCAGCAAATTAACTAAATTCTGGACAAAACCCGATACATATTCGAATTAAAGCAAAACAGGTCTTATTTGAAGAAAGCGGATAATTTTATTTTAATTTTATTATATTTATATAAAAGGTATTTACATTTATTTTCTTTCTGTACACTGCAGGTCCTATCGCTCTACCAAATTTCAACATTCTACGGCAATCGGAAGTGGCCGAAATAAATAATAACCAATTTTCTAAAGTTGACGTATACCACACCCTCTGAATGGAAGTGTATGCACCATAGGATCTAGCATTCTGCCAAATTTCACGATTCTAGGATGGCCGGAAGTGCTTCATAATTTTGATGATCATCATTCAAGTGAGTGATTGAGTCAGTCAGTTATGGTTTTTGTAATTTTTGGAGTGATGTATGTTGAGAACCACTAATGCTATAGATCTGAATTTTGGTGAGGTCGGCGTTTTAAATGAGCTTGGTGAATCTATCCACTTGGAAGTTTTTGGCTCAATTGGTTCCGAAATAACTCGGTCTTTATCTTTTCCATTTCAGTATTAGATTATACACACCCAGAAGCCATTGAGGCCTATTGTGATTACAATTTTATCAAAGGGCACGGTAGGGTAGTGCCACAGCCAAGTTCTCTAGTAAAGTCACTTACCCTTCTTACAGGAACAAACTCAGGCTGTTTACGACCCCCCCCCCTCTAACTTCGGAACCAATTAAGCCAAAAACGTTAAACTTAAAACGTTTACCAAGCTTATTAAAATGGTTCACCTAACCAAATTTCATCTGTATAGTATTAGAGTTTCTCAACATACAGGGCTTCAAAAATCGCAAAAACCTTAACTGACTGACTCACTAACTCACTCACTTAGATGATGATCATCAAAATTCTGTGGCCATAAACTAAAACAACTAAAGTCGAGTTTAGACGAAATTGAGTTTTTGATGACATTATATTCAGCATGTCCAAATCTATAAGCCGTTTTTTTTTTAGATTTTTATCTTCAAATTTGAAGGAACAATGTCCCGGAAACAAAACAACTAAAGTCAGATTTTTACATCGCCGCCGTTAAGGCAAAACAACAAGAAAACAAAAGTCGAGTTTGGTTGTCAGAATATCAAAGAATATCCAGCTAAAGTCAGCTAAACTCGACTTAATATTTGTTTGCTTTAAAGGTGTTAGGCCATAACAGCTTAAGTGTTTATTTTGCTTACCACGCTCGAAATAAGAATAATCAATTGATTATAAAACATTAGACCGAACAAGACTTAAATTACTTTTATTTAAATATTTACATATTCAGGGGGAGTGGTATATTGGATATGGATTGCCTTAGAATGTTGAAATTTGGTAGAGCGGTAGGACTTGCAGTGTACAGAAATAAATAAATAAAAAATTGTGTTTACACTGGTCGGCATAAGTATTTTGACAAAACTAAGTTAATTCTACTCATAATTTGAACTTACTTCATGTAAATTTTGGCATCAATAGAAAGATCATTTAAATTCCGTTTGAATGATGCAAAACTTTCCTCGAAAATTTAGAACTTTTGTAAGTCTACTTTTTTTACTTTTTTCCTCGGTCCCAAAAAAAAAATGTTTTGATGCAAAAAGTTTCTTCAAACAATTCTAATAGTGACTTTCAAAAATTTCTTCGCTGATATTTTTTATGATTTTTTGAATGGGATGATCTTATAGTACGTTTACACCGCACCTAAATTCATCATTTCGGCAAAATTCAGCATTTCAGGCCAAATGTTCAACATTTCGCCATATATTTTCCAGCATTTCGAAAAGTTGAATTTCAGCGAAATGTTGAATTTCATCGCTGCATTTGCAAGTATGTCAAATCGAACAAACCTCATTTTGATGACTTTTCGGCTCACTGACAAAAAAAACCGCAGTAAAAAAATTCGATGAGGAATTTTTTGTTGTATTTTATATTATTTATTTAAGATTGTATTTAATATGTCTGAATTATCACTAATATCCATGTTTAGATTAATATAATTAAAAAATGAATTCTTTAGGTACAAACCACTTCTGATTTCGAAACATAAAAAACATCAGTGAGTAATCAATTCTTATGCTAGCTGTCATTTGAAATGTTGAAGTTTCAGTGCGAACGCAAAATTGGATTTCGAAATTTTGTCTGCTGAAATGTTGAATTTAGGTGCGGTGTAAATGTACTATTAGAAAAATTTTGTATGAAAAGGAGGAAAAAGTGCCTAAAATTGGCATTTTTAGCAATTTTCAAAAAATCGCAAACTTACCTACCAATTTTTTTCTTAATATTTAACCTTCTTAAAGTAACAACTCGGCGTACATTTAGATCTCATTACTTTTCGTGGCTGACTAGTTACACACTTTTTTTTTGTTTAATTTATAAAAGAACTTGGCTGTTATTTACATTTATGTTTTTGGTGTGATAAGAATACCCATGACCATGACCATTCAATATTAAACTCAACTGTTTGGTAATGCTAGCCACTACATCACGAGCATATTACTTAAATAGGTAACTAAAATAAAAATTGTAGTCTAAACCGTCTACAAACACTCGCAATGAAATCGATACTACTTTCATAGATCAACAATTCACAGACCTCAGAATAATTGATGTCCTAAGATTAGGTACATTCACTTTATTTCGAAGCAGACTTTTCGCATTCACTTACCTTAAAGATTATCCACTAAGTAAAATACTGAATTTGAAGTAATCAAAGATTTCGAATCCAATGACCTCAAAATGAATTCGTATCGTATTACATCATTATACTGCCGCACAGTGGAACATTCCAATGTTCACGTTGCCAAATTTAAGACTTATCCATTTGTTATCCCCGATGGGGAGGTTTCACATAAAACAGGCCAAATTGAAATTACCTTTGCGATCGTAAAAATGTCCAACGCAGACACAACAGATGAAGCCAAAGCTGAACACCAAATCTTAGAGACCATCCAAAGTCAGAGCACACTCACAAAAGTAATGTTACCATTTCCAATATTTCCCCAGCAACAAGAGTTGGGAGGCTCCCTTGACAACAAAGTCAGAAATTAGGAGCCATAAAGCGAAATCAGAAAATTTGTTCACTGCTAAGGTGATGGGGCTTGATTTTACGGTCTGCACCATAAGTTTTAGTTGTGTTTATGACGCTGGAATATTGCAGCTGACGTTGGTCTAGTTGAGGGATAAGCGGCAGCTGGCAAGGATTTAGGGGGCACGCGTCTTAATTTAATTTCTTTCTAACCGTGTTACCTGTAATTGATTTAGCATTTGCTAAAATGTGTTATTAAATTTTACCGCTTCGAATTATGGTGAAAAGTGAGTGGGTATGGGTATGGTATAGAGAGGCAGAAGGAGGTGCATGAATGGTACGCAGTGACGCACCAACAGTTTTTTATTGATTCATTTTATGGAGGTAGGGTAGTTAAGCATTCCGCATTTGGAATAAAAGTAGCGGAAGCAGTTAGTTAAATGTGTTTATGTAATTTATTTCACCAAACACTACATTAATTCGGAGTTCACGTTTTGTTATTCTTGTCTTACGGTCTGGAGGGGAAAAACTTTTGAGAACTTCTGGTTTACAATTTTGGACTCAAAGCATGACCACAGATCAGATATCTAGTGAGAAATTGTTTTTTGTTTGTAAACTCAAAAATAGCATAGTGAGAATTTTTAATAAAAATTTGGCCTCCCCGCCAAACATATTTCAATGTTTATGGGGTCCTTGTAAAGAAAAATTATTAAAAGGTAAAAATTAAGAATATTAAAAGGTTTTGCTATTATTTTATTCGGGAAAAGAGAAATAAGGAAACGCGAAATAAAACAATGCGAAAATAAGTAAATCGAATTAAGTTATAGACAGCGAAATAATAAATTCGAAATATCTTATGGTGAAATAATTACAACGCTAAATTAAATTTTGCCAAATAAAAACAGTGAAATAACAAAATGCGAGTTGTTCATATGCGAAATAATAAAATGCGAAATGATCGCAGCGAAAGAACAAAATGCAAGAAAAAACCCCCAGTTATACATACCATACCCATATAATGCATATCAATTCTGCCATTACATTTTTAACGCCAAGAAGGAGTCACCGGAGACCCCATAAAGTACTATATAATGTATATTCCAAATCAAGATGGAATTCTGAATCGATTTAACTGCTAATAACTGCTAATATTGTACTGCTAATATTTCCATTTATATTTCTGTGCTATATAGCGAAACAAAACATCTCGAAAGTCGGAGTAGTAATTTATTCGAATTTGAAAAAATGCTAATTGATTTTTTGTGTTGTTAATTGTGGTTCACATTTTGGTCTTTGCCAGACCATTACTGTGTGGCTATAATTTACAGGGACACCAACCTTTAGTGAATGAAATAAACAACGCCACGAAACAACAACGAGAAATAGTTGAATTAATTTGTATGCAGGGGAGGGTATCAAAGCATCGGTCAGGCCGATGATAACACTTTTATTTGTTCTCTTTTGTTGTTTGTTATGGAGACATTTTGGCGCAAGGCCTTAACGTGCCAATTTTTTGAACTTGGTAAGTGTCACCATTAAAATTCTGAAAGAACTTTGAAAATAGGTTACTCCAATTTAACCTCTACATGATCCGGAGGTTGTCACAATTACAAAGCTGAAATTTTTGAAATTGCCGGAGTAGTCCATAGATAGAATATAATTGGTAATATGTACTTTAAATGGTAACACGTGGCTTATGGTATGGCAGTTCATATCTGCCAAGACAAGATAGCTCGGTGAAGAAAAAAAAAAAGCCACCGTTAAAGTCGGCAAAAGAACTTAGTAGCGGCGTATCAAAATAAATATTGCTGAAAGCGAGGATGAGGATATTGTTGATGAAGATTGCAAATGCATCTTCAGCCAAGAACTTTTTCAAAATCGAACCCAACTGACAGCTGGATTACCAAGTGTCCAGGACTACAGGGTAGGCCCATGAAGCTTGTACACTTGTACAGGAATCGATGACCTACGTTTGTGACTTCTGCAATTAAATTGCATTTCTAAGGAGCGATTTCCAGGAAAATGTTGCCCTCATGTTAAGAAAAACCCGATTTTTAAAGTTATATACCTATTTATCTTCTATAGATATAATAAAACTGTAGGACTTTTCTTTGTCAGCTAAAAACTCAAAAACTACTGGACAGATTTCCATGAAACTTTTTTTAAAATGTTCCTTAAGAGTGTAAGACTGCTATAGGCTATGTCGTTTATAGCCACGTCCTTAGTTTTTAGCCAAAATGTATATTCTGAAATGAAAATATATACATACACATATACCTCGCTATAAATGGACGTTTAAGGCTAAAACACACCACCGCGATTGCGATTGCGATAGCGATAGCGATAGCGATAGCGATGGCGATCTATCGCAACACGTGTATTCAAGTTTGTTCATGCACACCGAGTGCGATGTATAGCGGCGATTGTCGCGATAGATTGCGATCGATCGCGTCTCTCGCTGCATGTAGCATTTTATCGCTCTATCGCGCAATGATGATAGTGGAAAAGTTAATTTTGTGTGTGAAAAATCATCCAATATGGTATGATTTGGCACTAGTACGAAAACTTAGGCGCCGAAAATGGGAGGGTGGTCTATCTCGCTTCGTTTAGGCGGGATGCGTGAGTGGTAATTAAAATCAAGTAGATAAAATTGATCGACTTCTGTACGATAATAAAAAGTAAGCTGAAATTAATTAGAGGCATAGTAAAAAACTTTCTTTTATCTTCTTTGTCCGCTGAAGCTGCAGACATAGATAAAATCAAAACTAACAAAAAACTGAGAAGAAGACTTCCATCGCTATCTATCGCTATCGCGCTGGTGTGTTTAGTTGTTTATCGCAATCGCTATCGCAATCGCAATCGCGGCGGTGTGTTTTAGCTATACTTTTGCGATCGTCAAACAAAAACAATACATATACGGTATACTATACATTCGAAAAGGGTTGATTTGTTTTCGCAGTGAGTGCTATGGTCAGTTATATATGTATGTAGATATGTATATTATGATCGAGAGACGTATAATACAAAACAGGTTTCATTTCAGAATTTCATTCGATAAGTGTAGGGTTGGGGTAGGTAGTTGTTTGGACTTCATAGGAAGAGGGAAACAAAGGAAAGGAAAGGAAAGGAAATGCAGTAAACAAGTAGCAAGATCAAGGAGAGGGAGGGCGATGCAGAGGGTGCACATTATGTATCCAATATATTACATCTATTATCGCATATCTCCACGCAACGCAGTAGGAATTTCATTCTGATATGACGTATCTATTTTTTGAAGTGAAAATATATACAGTAGACTCTCGATAACGTGAACAATTAAAACCAAGCCAGTTCACGTTTGCGAGAGAGTTCACGTTTGCGAAGGTGGAATTTTACCAAAAGTATAGGACAATCCCACAGTATGAATTTAAAAATGTATGTATTTTTATTTATTTTAGACTAGGTACTAGACTTAGACTAGTAAGGCTTTGTTATTCTGAGGGCATTCTGAGAGCCTTCACTGGTAGATTATGATTTTCTCTAAATGACGAAACCTAAAAAAAAAAAACGATAATACTTATCTAGTAATCTATAAGTGGATTTTTTTTAGTCACAAACACTTGTGGTGCAAATGATTCATGAAATCAATCTTTGAATATGGCCGTCATCCAGATCATCCATTTTGAACTCTTGTAGTCTTCTGGACAGTTATATATTTAAATGAACGTGCGTTTTTAGCTTTTCCAATAATAAATGACATCAACTTGTGCAAACCATTTGCATTCGTACAATCGAAAACCGAGCAGACAAAACAATCAATAACAATTAATGCAAGGGACAACTAGGAGCAGACCAAATAGAATACGAAATGTCTTGTAGCTACCTAAAAACTGTACAATACGATGATTTACCAAGAAAAATAAATTTTAAATTGCATCTTGCTTGAATTTTACAATTATTTGGAGCAGAAATTGTTGTTCATGTTTTAGAGTGTTCATGATTTGTTCACGTTTTAGAGATGTCAATGTTAAAAAAAATCTGTTCACGTTATCGAGTGTTCACGTTAACCGGTGTTCACGATAACGAGAGTCTACTGTATGTACATACACATATACCTTGCTACAAATGGATGTTTGTACTTTTACGATCGTGCGGTGCGACAGAACAAACAAAACAACACTATTTGTTTTCGAAGTGGTCAGTTGTATATGTATGTAGGTATGTATGGGATGGGATGTATGGGATGGGGTGCGTGCGGCAGTATGGCATGGGGTGTATAGTATTAGCAAAGACAATATAATATACAGATGGCGCAATGTAATGTTAGCTGATGTCCGCATTGGTTGCGATCGTGCAACAACGATCGTGCAACAAAAAGCTCTTCTCATTGTCCAACAAAATAAAAGCTTTTCCCTCAACGCGTAATCCTTTGTATGTGTGCATAAGTGCATCGTGTATGAAGTATGGTATGAAGCTTTTCTGTTTTCGTTTATGCTATGCTTCTCGTTCTCCATAATGAATGTCCTCTTGAGGAAAACAACAGTCGCCGCACTTGATAGATCGGTTTGTATTATTATTATGTCACTATACTGTCTGCTCTTGTTTTATGTATTTAGTGTGTGTGAATAAGAAGGAAAAAGGGACAAACAAAACAATCCTCGTTCCTCGATGAAAAGAAAATCATTGGTCGGCTATTTCAAATTGTTAGCTGTGCTCATGCAAAAGATGTAGATACGTTATAAATTTGTTCCTTTTTATGACGGCATACCAAACTGAGCCATCGTATTTTTAAAAAGCAATTTGAAATTGAATTTGGTTAGTTTTGTTTCCTTTTATAAATACAATAGAAATTTGAATTAATTTTAGAACGTTAGTTTTGTCTTAAGAGTAATCTATACATATATGTATAAGAAGACTAAATATACCTAGGTTAAAATATGGCTTGGAGAGCAAGGTGTGTAATTACTTGTTGCAGCGCAAGTGCCGCATAGTAGGTATTCAGGGGTAAAATTATTTTAATTTCCTGATAAAGAACTAATTTAGTTATTGGTGTTATTACAATGTTATTGGTTTTGTTTTTATATATTATTGCTTTACATTTTTTTCCCAAAGTATTTATCAAATTGGTTACTACAAATAAGTTTGTTTTTCTAAATCGTCGCAAGATCCCCTACTTGTTCCAGCCAGTCATTAGGGGTATTCATGTAAACTTACGAAGTTTACGACGTGGTAAATGAACTGTCAAAATTTGTATGGAAAATCATTTACGACGAGATGGTAAACCTACTACGCGAATTTGTGTGGAAAACCGAGATGGTAAACTTACGACGAGGTTATTGTGACATTTCACACTTGAAATAAAGGCGCGAAATCAGAAAACAATTACTTTGCATGCATTTATAATACTTTTGATGCATTTATAAAAAATAGAAATTGCACATTTTACTATTCCAAGTGTAGGATAATTAGTTAGTCCAACAAATTGTATTAAGAAAACAAGTTTTAAAAGAGATTAAATAACGCAATTTCCAATTCCAAACCAGGGGAGTTTTCGTCCGCGGCAAAAAGATTGGTATTGTAAATTTCGTTATTTAAACCCTTTTAAAACTTGTTTTCTTAATACAATTTGATGGACTAACCAACTATCCTACACTTGGAATAGTAAAATGTGCAATTTTCTCTTTATAATTGTATCAAAAGTGGTTTGTTCGCATTTTATCAATTCGTTCGTTCCCTCTCATGTGAAACAACTGATTGGTTTACCACCATTTACCACAAACAGCAAATTGGGGCGTTCATGAAACGTTTGTTGTAAACTTACCATTCTACGCAAATGGTAAACTTACGACGTTGGATGAATACCATTTGTGTTTTTTAGTTCCCTTATCAGGAAATTTAAAGTAATTACAGACTTTGCTCACCAAGTTTTATTTTAACCTCTACTTAGGGCCAGTTTGTTCAGATTAAGTTTAACCCATGATTGTATACTTATGTCTGTGTCTGTGGTAACCAAAAAGCGTTTGTTCAATTATTCTTCACTTTGGCCAGCAAACCGTAGATTTGCGACAAATCGTTCCAGTTTTCCAGTTTATTTGTAAATTCAGTTGTTTTGTTAGAATTAATCCTTGGTTAAAATTGTTTATATTTTGTGTACGTTTCGGTATTTTATTCATTTATGTCTTTTTTTTAATTTAACTAAACCTGAGTGATTTCAGCACAAAGCCGCAGCAATGTATTCAATTTTGATCCACACTGTGTGCATCGTATTCAATTGTGTCAGCTGAAAATGCGTGGACAAACCTGATACGAAACAACACACTATATTTTGCGTTTATTGTTGTGTTGTTGACGGCTATGTCAAAGCTTGAACAATCAAAATTCCAGAACGAATTTGGTTAAATACCTTTAACCGACCAAAATGGGCTGGTTATCGATTTCTCGGGTTAACTAACCAAACCATAGATTCTGTGCTTAAAATTTGCCTCAAGAAACTGATATTGTTATCAGCTAAAATAGCCGTTGATTAGAGTTAACCAAAGATAAACAAACCGGCCCTAAGTCGTCTTATATTTATTTAGTCCTAAAATTAACTCTTAAAACAAAACTAAAGTTCTAAAATCAAATCAAAATTTTATTGTACATATTTATAATTCTTTGTTTCCACTTGTCGATTTGAAATTGACAATTGACGTATTTTTGTGCCAATTGAAAATTGGCAAGTGGAAGCAGTGAAAAATAGCTTGTCAATGAATTGCAGCGCTTGTCAATAACTGACAAAGAAACCACTGGAGAAGTGGAAATAGCTGAATTGCCAAACAAAAGGTCACTTTGTCTTTAATTGACATCATGTTTGTCAATGACTGTAGAAGGTAATCCAATCTTTTTCAAATGAATATTTCTTTATTTTTGATGAATGATGGTTGAATCCTTCGCAAAATAAATTCGAAGTCAGTTTTCTTCATTTCATACGCATTTAGCATTTTGTATTTTGAATATTTTGCAAATTTTCGGCTTTGTTCGTCTTCTGTCTACAGCTAACTCAGATTTGACCAACAAAACACAAAAAGCGACAGCGATTCATATGTATCTTTTTTGAAATAAATAGTTCATTTGATTTTAAAAAAGAAAATGTTATTTGTTTTATGTACCTACATTATGTACCTATAGATTTTAAAAATACGATGGCTCAGTTTGGTATGCCGTCATAAAAAGGAACAAATTTATAATACATAACAGAAATGATCGACGATTTTTTTTTCATCGAGGACTTCTGTTCTGTTTGTTCCTTTTTCCTTCTTATACACACACACAAAATAAAACAAGAGCAGACAGTATAGTGATGTAATAATAAGAATACAAACCGGTTTTAAATCTATCAAGATCAAGGGCCAAGGGGAAGGGGACATTCATTATAGAGAACGAGAAATATAGCATAAAACGAAAACAAAAAGAGAGTCATTAACTATGCACTGCAGAAGTGCACATCTAGACGATACACTCGCATCGCAAATTCGCAATTCGCATACGCATTGATATGACGTCAAATTGCATATAAAACGCAGCACGTCCGACTTCGTCGAAGGACTAATGCCGAATAATTAAATGAAATGAAGAACTGCAAATGCATGCAATGTTCAATTATATTTATAATATAAGTGGTGTGTGTGTGGCTGGATGGAGTCAGTTCAGTTCAGTTCCGTAGCAGTGGTAATGTAGTGGTAGTAGTGTTGTTCAGCTTCGATTTCATTTTTTCTCAGCGGTATAAGCTGTGCGCAGTAGCGCAGTGGTTAGTGTGCTGGACTACTGTGCGGGGGATCCCACTATCCAAGGTTCGATCCCCGGAAAAACCCAAATTACATCTTAAGGTTTTTTTCTACTGCGCCACCTCTCGCGAACGTCTGACAAACATCCGAGAGTATAACTGTCATGAAAAAGCTTCTCAATTCAGCCGTTCGGACTCGGCATAAAATTGTAGGTCCCTTCCATTCGTCCCAAAAATAGAAACTCACACAAAACGAATGGTTGCGAGAAGCTAGGCCTAGGGTGTCTACCGCCTGTTGCGCCACCTATTTATTTTTTTTTATAAGCTTTTTCGAAAAGCTTCTTAAGGGTATCGAATTTTGATTTCATTTGACAACAATTGCCATTTGAATGCGTCATCTAGGTGTTTTATTATCTTTGGTATTAGGTAGTTGTTCGGATTGCATAGGAAGAGGGAAACAAAGGAAAGGAAATACAGCATTACAAACAAGTAGCATGATCAAGGAGAGGGAGGGCGATGAAGAGGGTGCACATTATACAAAAAACATCTTATATGATTTTCATGATTCTTTTTTTTCGTATTGCTGTATATTTCAGGTTTAGGCAGAAAGAAAATCCAGAAAATAGAATTAATTCTCATTTTTCGCATTTTACAAAAGAACATTATTATCTAAGACCTAAGCAATACAATTCCTGTGCACGGGCAAAGCTGGGCGGGTACAGCTAGTTTATAATAATTCTCAAAGTACCTAAATGAAATAATATGAGGCTTCCAGATTAATGATTTCATTTTCGTTAAAAAATGTTTTTTAATCTATTTATATAAAAACTAGCGGACCCGGCAAACGTTATTTTGCCTGCTCGTAGGTACATTTTCATTGTCCGTCAATTGTTCTGCGGCCGTTTTATTTAACCGATGTGTCCGGACTGATTCTGTACTCCGTGTGCTTCGATCGTTATTTCCTTAGACGTGTTCCTAGGAATCCCGCCCACACTTCGCTCGGTTGTTTGGTTGGACAATGCGCATCATGTCTACAATTTTACAACTTTAGATCCCACGGGTGTCGAGAAATTTATGAGCTTCTTGCTTTTTAATTTTTTAGTGTTTTTTATTTGAAATTTTATTCATAATTTTTGTTGTTGAGTGTTTATTATTTGGAATTTTATTAATGAACTTTTTGCTTTTTATTTTTTTTATTTATTGTTGAGTGGTTACTATTTGAACTTTTGTGGAACCGCGTCAAAGCGCCACCTACCGGGTCCAATTGTGAATATAAACCTTCTCAAGACCCACTCAAACATACGCACAAAGTTTCATTAAAATCGGTCCAGCCGTATAGGAGGAGTACGGTAACAAACACGGACAGAAGAATTATATATATTAAGATAAGTTGTATTGTGTTTGTCGATAATGTTCTCTGTAATGCATGGACCGATTTTGAATCCGGAAATTTTCCATGAAAGGTGACGTTAATACCATGGTTTATAAGTGTTTACTGTCTTTGTAGGTGTATTGGTTCATGAGTTATAGGGGTGCGCTACCGCCCATAAAAAAAACATTAAAGATCTTATATTTCGAATCGATTGAGTTACAATTTTTGGACAATCTTAGGTTTTGGCCTGGGAGTGTTCTCTTTTCTTCGACAGTCATGGGAGCCAAAGTTTTAAAAATTTGTAACATTGATATGTATTGTCCTCATAGACAAGAATACTATCTAGGCAATACTATTCCCGGAAAAACAAAAAAATGTAGTGTACAGAGCATTACAATAAAAACTTTTTGTCACTGATTTAAATGAATTTGAAACTGATTTTTTATTTTTCTATTTTGCACTACGAAGTGTGCAGGGAGTTCGCTAGTGGTTTGTAAAGCGAACCCACACTAAAAATACGGTTTTGTCCCCACTCCTCATAATTAAATTATGGTTGCGTAGTTTCTACAGTTAAAAAAATGAATATTTTTCGATGATAGACGGAAAGTTACTGTAACCGTACCGGTAACCACAACCTGCTGAACTACGAGCATTCACACCAATTAGTGTGCAGGAAGACGATTTCATACCCACTGCTACCAGTAGCTGCGTTTCTGCTGCGTAACTCTGTGGAGGTACTGAAGGCGCGATTAAAATAAGCTATTCTTGGGAATATCTGGTGGTTCATGCACAACTGAAATAAACAGTAATAGCTTATGACCACTATACCAAGTCAAGACCGCAATAAATAAGTCACAATTGTGAAATTCTCAAAAAGTATGACATTTTTCATGCAAAATATTATTTGATGTGAAAAAATAACAAAAAACATTATGCGACCATTATTATCTCTGCCTTTTGTGCAGCTGTCATTTATCCTCTTCGGTATGAGGATGCACTCAAACACTCGCACAAACCATTTGCATTTGATCTGAATATACCCTTGTTCCTTGTCTAGCTGTGAACTTCCCATTGCTGATTACGAGATCCAACAGAATTTCAATAGAAAACGCCAAAAACATGTACACCATAGAAAGCTCCCTTAACAATGGCAATGTTATTCATCCAGTCCAGATATCTAGCTTCTGAATATGGCCATCGCTTTACAGTCACACCACAATCTTATTCATAAAATGTTTTATGGAATTTATATTTTTCTTTATTTCGATTGGACAAAAGTTTAAAGTTTTATACAAAAGGGCTGTCTACAGATATATGCAGACAGTTCCATTCCATTTAGGGATCAAGTGACTTTATGAACACGAATATCCTGACAACTCTTTAATAGCCTATTACATGAAAGTTATTTAAAGAGAAGATATTTTTCTATCTATCAACAGGAGTAACAAGACCTTTTCGTTTTCTTACCTTAATCCTATCAACATGCACCCCATTGCCTCTATCAGACGACAAGACCCCCACTAGGTAGTGAGTCCAATCAAACGAGCGCACAAAACCGATCTTCTCCTCAAGCATTCACCCGCAATGAATGCGGATTAAAAATTCAATTTCATTTTGTCATCAAATACGAAGGAAAATAAAAATAAAATCGAAACAAAATACCAACATCGGGAGAATATTGAACTACAGCATACCCCCATATCCTGGTATCAAGGGATGCAGATGAGGTGGCATCCCTCCTTGCCCGTTATTTCGCTTCCCACTAGTGTAATTTGCTTCTCGGAAAATTTGAAATTTTACACTGCACTCGACTCCCGCAATGCAGCAGCAACTAATACAATACACACAATGGCGATTGCAATACACAGCTCCTTGGTAAGAAAAAAATTCATCAGGTTACCTTCGTAAGCTGATTTCTTATACGGGGAAGCAGTGAGAGCTTGCAAAACAAAGAATCGGTTTTCAATAAACGAGGGCACGAAGCTGTAAAATTTGTGGACTCTCTGTTATTGGTTTATCGATCTGCAAAAGGTCGACTCGAATATGAGTGTATGAATTGGGGGCTTATGTTCCATCCCCACCCCCGACCGCCCCTAACTTGGTGTATCATGGTTTCGGGCAAATTGAGTCTGTGGCATTGTTGTATCGTTGGAAAGTGAAATGTTTGCAAATTGTTGGACCCCCTCATCTAATTCGATGGCTGGAGAATTTTTATTTCAATTAGGTATTGCCTGTTTGTGGGTAAAATTGCTTGGGTATTACCGTCGATGGAAAAAAAGGGATTCTGATGCACGTGAACGACATTGGCATTTATTTTTAATTTGAATACAATTTGCATGCCAACGGTTTGAGTGCTTTTAATAAAATTTAAATTAAATATGCGATCAAGTGGGGGTGAGTATTGTAAGAAGCATCGAATTCAGTAGTAGCCGCGGGCAAGGCTCAGAAATGGAAATTTGAAATACTTACTTGTGTCTAGAGATTGATGTTATACTGTAGGAAGTTTAGTATATGATTATTAGTGGGCGAAGTGGCTCAGTGGTTAGTGTGTTGCACCAGGTTCTCGATCCCTGGAAAAAACACAAATTACATCTTTAAGGTTTTTTCCACTGCCCCAACTCTCCCGAACGACTGACAAACATCAGAGAGTATAACTGTCCTGAAAAAGCTACTCATTTTCAACCGTTCGGATTCGACATAAGGTCACTTCCATTCGTCCTAAAAATAAAAACTCACACAAACGAATAGCTAGTTGTGAGGAGCTAGCTAGACACCTTAGGTATCTACGACTGTTGCGCCAACTATTTATTTATTTATTAGTGAGGGCATTCTAAAAAGTTTTCTTTTATTGACACAAATGTTGTAGGATATTGAGAGTGACAGGATACTGATTGCAAGTAATCAGATATCAGACGATTTCTTGTTGACCGGGAGCGCCAAAGAGGTGTTGTTAGGGTAGTGTGATTTATACAGGGCAGGCATCAAGAAAATTGGGATAGAGAAGATAGTAGATCCATATTCACGTTGGTTTTAAATGTCTGTATATTGTACGGAGGAGGAAACTCAGAGCTGAACTGAACCAAATAGGGTAGGTGATATTTTTTTTTTTAAATACTTCTCCCGGGAAAGGCGAACCTATAACGCTTCAACAGCGCCCCGAAATGCTTACAGATGTAAGTATGTTAGTTCTGCACTTAAATTGCTGCAAATTGTAGTCTTCTTGATGTCCTCGCGGTTGTCAAATGTACTGTATGATCATGAGCAATAGCTGCCTGTCTTGTGGGGCGCCCAAAAATATTGAAGAAAATATTTTGTTAATCTTTGGACAATCAATTATTCGTATCGACAATAATTTATGGGCTATATAACGACGTTGACCTGGTCAAATAGCTGAAGATACAATGGCTCAGATGGCTGGGGCACGTGGAGCGTATATTGATAGCAATGCACCAGCCCGACGAGTCTTTTAGTCCTCCCCTGAGACTAAGTGACAACGTAGCAGAGGAAGACATGACCTTGGAGGGCGACCTCAACCAACTTGGTGTGCGCAACTGGAGGCAGCTAGCTAGGGACCGAGCTGGCTGGAGGGACTAGATGGTTGAGTCTGTAGTCCACCCTGGACTGTAAGCTCCCCCAAAAGTATAGTAAAGTATTGGCCCATAAGCGTTCCTGTAAAGATTTAAAATCATGTATCTCGAATACCACCGAACAGATTGAGCTCAAATATTCCGAAAATTTCAAGTATTAGCCCGGAAGTGTTCCCCTAGATAAACATTTGGAGAAAAGAGCGTGGCTCCTTCCATAAAAAACACTCAAAATCACCGAATCGACTGAGTTGGCATGCGGGCCAATAACCTGAAGAGTTCCAGTGAATATCGGAAAAATTGGACAAAAAGACGTGGCACCTCCAATACAAAAAAAAAAACATTGCAAACACTATTCTTCCAAAGTCATTGAATCCAAAGTTTTTAAAATTTGTAACATTGATATGCATTGTCCTGATAGACAAGAATATTATCTAGGCCAGCGGTTCCCAATCTGTTTTGGTCGTGGAGCACTTTTCTGGAGAGAAATTCCTCGCGGAGCACTTCGTTGTTCGTACATACGCATCCCATTTTTCGTAGTTATGGAAAACGAATTTATGTACTATTTTTAAAATTTTATTTTTAAAATTTTATCAAATTGAAGAAATAAGTAACATGTACATACATATGTGATGTGAGTTTTAGCATTTTATAAATTATTTAAATCAAGTAGATATTTAACAAAAAAAATAATTCAAAAACATTTTTTTAACTCATTTCGAGTTTGCAACAAAATAACAAAAACATTAAAATTCCAGTTTCCAAAACCTTATAAGAATTACCAATATTTAGTGGAATAGCCTTTATTATTTTAAAATGGCAGTTCATCTTTTCTGAAGACTTTCCACTAAAATCCGGCATCTTATAAATAAATAAATATTTGGTGCAACAGGTATATGCACCCTAGGACTAGCTTAGCTTCTCACAACCAATTGTTTTGTGAGTTTTTATTTTTGGGACCAATGGAAAGGACCTATAATTTTATGCCGAGTCGGATCGGCTGATTTGAGAAGTTTTTTCAGGACAGTTAGAGTCTGAGCCCATCCGGCATCCTAATATGTGTAGTTCCAGACCACCTTAATGTTTTCGAAAATAACTTCAGTATTTCTTGATTTTTTTTGCTTTTAATGCTCTTTCGATGTCGGCTCACAAGTTTTTAATTGGGTTCAGGTCGGGACTTTGTGCGGATCAATCCAAAACATTAATTTTCTTATCTGTAAGCTATTGCTTCACTCTCCGCAGAGTATGTAAAGGATCATATGTTACTGGCATGTACGAAAAAAAGGTTTTCTCTAATATGCTTTTATAAGCGTGTTGGTCAAGGGTCGACCCTTATAGAACTAATGGACCAACACCGAACCAAGACAATCCAAATCCACCCCAGACCATTACCTACTTTGGCTGCAATTCTTTGTTTGGAGGACGCGTTACATACACTTTCCCATCGGATCCAAATAAATTAAACTTGGATTTGACACTCCAAATAGCTTTTTTCCAAAATTGCAATGGTTTTTGTAAGTAGGGTCTTTCGAAATTCAGGCTCTTCCTTAGGATTTTGTTGACATAATGTATTTTTTTATGGAATATGCATTCACGAGGATCCACAGCCCTGGCCTCCACAGCCCTGGCCCCTGGCCGTGAGTTCTTGGTGGAGATTAGGTGCAACAATCTCCTAATTGTTGTTTACATCAAATTGGCTTTACTTGTCCAGCAATTCTTTCTTTGCTGGAGTAGTAGTTTTGCGTCCAATCTCGTTTCTTTGGCAGTTATCAAAACTTCCGGATTCCGCAATTTTTTTTATTGCGTAATCAATATACAAATTCCAACAACAAAATTCAAGCAGATTGGCTTTTACGATGACAATCAATAATAATCGCAAGACCAATCTTTGGAAGTCTAGGGATTAATTTCGAATTTCCCTGTTTTTCGCACGGTCAGCTGTACGTTGCCTGTTCGCGTGTTGGCAAACCGTCTTCGTTGTTTGTTTTTTCGCCAATTTGAAGGCGTTAAATTGGGGCGAGAGGAAGTTAGCCGGGTCCGCTAGTTTAGTATAAATAGCAAAGCCACCTTGTCACTGTTGTGGGAACCGCTTGAATCATATTCCTAATTTACGTTACACATTACACAAAACATAGAACATACAAAAACATACAACACACTATTTCTGTTTCGGCCCTAACGGAAAGCATTCATAGGGTTTTCAGCCGTAAGCATAAAATGCACGACGGCGAAACCTCGCTAACAAAATAATCTTTTTCCACAAAGGACTCGGGGAGAGATTTTTCGAGAACCGTCTAAGTAGGCAGACGTGAAAAAAAAAATAAATAAAAAAAAAAATCGGGAAAAATCATCGAAGGTGACGAAAAATTAATAAAATATAGATACCGATGATAACAAAAGGAATCAGTGGTGAAAATAACATTCCAAATTAAAATAAAAAGATTTTTTTTTTTGCATTTTCCCAAAGAAAAAAATGAAGTGACCATTCTTTTTGCTATACTTATACCAAGTTACTTATAAAATAATTAAAAAAAAAAGTCCTGAAAAAAAATGTGCTCATTGATAAGTCACAAAAAAATAAATAATTTTCATTAAAAGTCCTTTATTAATGGTATGATTGTGATTAGTAAAAAAAAAAAAAGAAAGTAAAAGTGTATAAATATGTACTGTAATTGAAGATGTCCTATCTATTTCTGGCTATAGTCTGCATCCAACCAACAATTTATTGATGATACAGCGAGGGAGATCCTGATCCTAAATTCAAAACTACTTCTGAGTTTGATTAACGTGTTCTTTTATTGTTATCCCCATTAAGTGATTTGTGTACTAGTTCGGTTATTTTTTTTTTGTTTTCTTTAAGAATACATAATATATTTTAAGACATCATAAGTCTGTTCAGATTTTTTTTTGTATGTATACTAAATTCTATTTCTTCGCATTTAACTAGTTTAAAATCATCCATATAGTTTGTGAGTGTTCAAAGTGTTGCGCCATATAAATACATACATACATTACTCCCAAATTTAAATAATTTCTTCCCTTATAGCAATAATAAGAAACCAAAATAATATCCTGTCAAGTGTTGTGCACATCACCGCCCCGGATATACAGGTAACTCTTTGATTTTTTTTTGTTTCTTAAATTTTTTTTTCTCTTCCCATTCCGTGTATATTAACCTATATACCTAAATATTGCAGTGTTGTTTCGTTTTGTACGTGTAATTAAATTACGTACTCTTAAATTAAATTTTTTTTTTGTGTGAATATGTTTCCAATGGTTGACCTTAACCGTGAAGTTGACCTAAATTATTTTCTTTTCTCTTTTTTTTTTTTTTTTTTGTTTGATTGAATTATCTTTGCTTCTCCTGGTCCTACTCCTGAGTCCTGATTTGAATAACGCAAAGAGAAATATTGAGTGCGATAGAATTTTATAACTTTAGGAAATTATGCAATCAACTGAATAGACTTAGAATCCTTTGATTTTATAGTATTATTTGATTTTTTTTTTGAATATCTCTTGCTCTTTAATTTTAAAATATTGTGTTCTCTTCCTTTTGTCTTTTCAAATTTTCAATACTATGTTAAGTTATTTGTTTTGCATGTATGTATTGTAGGGTACTTTATGTTATAATTATATTGTATTAGTAGTATAGATTAATTAGTTTATAATAAATAAATGTGCATGTTTTGGTGGAATTCCTTTGTGTGGTTCTATTCTTTTTTATGAAGAACACAACATTTTTTTTTTCAGGTCTTTTATATTTTGAATAGGTATCATTTTTAAGAAAAAATTATACTTTAAGAAACTTAAAGTGGGGTGACCGAAAGCGATGAGGCTGAAGAGAGTGAAGTAGACGGTTGTGTATATTGTTTATTTAGGGGTTGTCACACAAACTGGAGCTAGTGGCAACCACGGTATCTTTCCTGGTAACAGGAAAGGTAATGGGGAGGGCAGCTCCTTGGTACCCATAACACCAGTGGTACCATATGTCTTGGGGAAAGAGAGGAGGCCGATCAGAACGCTGTTATCCTGATATTATATCAGTTGTAGCATGTGGACTGATCGAGTGGTTTCGAGTGTTTTCCCTTCAAAATTTTAAATCCAAATTTTCTCCTTCCCTTTTTGACATCCCATCCTTTTTCCTTCTTCTTCTTTTTTTAAATTTGTTTTTCCTATAGGCATGTAAAGTACGATAGTCCGGAGGCCGGTTAAAGACCCCACCCCACTGACGAGCTAAGCACGAGCTAAAAGCTAGCATGCCTACTAAACCGTCGTCGACCGGACACCCTTCCACCGACAGTCATCAACAGTAGATTCCTGTGTCTACAAAGGTGGAAGGTCATTTTTATACCGTTACACTGTTGACCTAACAAAACTAATATTATTATCCTTGAATGCCAACTTAATGATTCATTCGAGTACCCAATTAAAACAACATGAAGAAAACATTTGTATCTTCCATGGATCTAACATCAAAACCCCCGTTTGGGATTATATGACGCCCGACCCGTTGCTCATCATTCAATCCATCCAAGGTATACTCAGTGTATAACTGTGCGATTAGTTTTTATTCAAAAATGTATTCCGATATAATAGCCACATCCACCAATGCCATTTAATATCCCTTCGTCAGGACGGTACATAAACCACTACCCAGCCACATTGACGTTCCACAGGATGTAATTTGCTTAGCTTTCACTCCACTTGCAATCCACTGTGATTGACCATAAATTCTGCAACCACTAATGTACATACCACATCTGTTGCAATTGGTGTTGACTTTGAAACTCGAAGGATTCTCTGGAAAAAGCCATTCGCCCGCAGCATGCTGTGTATGTAATGACCACTTAAGTATGGGGTATCTCGAACGTGTGGTGAATTCATTTCATTTCAGTTGTAGTAAACTGTAAGATAGTCTTGTTTACGGTCACACTGTGGATGGACGGACAATCAAATGCCACTATAACTTATTTTACTGCACAAAAAAGAGATGAGAGAATTAAATTTGGTCAGCAGACACAGTTCGAAAAGGGGTTATGTTATCTTGAGAGCATGATAAATGTTTTTTATTTCATTCCAAAAAAGTACTTCAAGTCGAACAGTTTTTTTTTTTAAATGAAAGTCAATTCACTCTGACGCCATTTAGTAAGTGCATTGCAGTTCAAACTCCTAGTGCAGGCGTTAATTTTATAGTCACAGCAAACTACAACAAAAACAAACAGCGCTAAGGGCAGTCTTTAATTGCGTTGTGGAAATAAATTCAAAGAACCACCGGCCGGCACTTTTAATTAGTTTTAATCTGAGTAGGTGCCGACTTAATTATTTATTTTCTCTCTAATCAGCTCAAGAACAAGAACATTGAGCCCACTCATCAGTTACAATTTTTTTTTTTTTGCAATGATTACGACTTAATGTATAAAAGTTCTTAATTAAAAGTAACGCTCTACTGGGGTTCTATAGCGAGCCGTTAGTTAATGTAAGACAAAATGGGAAGAACTCGTTAAAAGGTGTAATCTGGGTAAAGAAAATGTATCTTTTTACAAGTTACAAGTTAAGTCCTTTCAAATATTTTATTATTGAGACCGGAATGTAGTAGGTAAGCAGTTGTCATAGAAAACGGAACAGTAAGTGAAAAATGATATTTGGGACAAACTACTTGATATATTTTCCTATGGGAATTTGAATTGTGCAGCCTCAAGGAGGAGGAAAATTTTTCTTCAACACTTCTTTTTCAACGTCCGAAATGCTGGGTTTTGAAGTGCTAACTTAGTGTTGGTGAGAGCTCTGATTTTTTTGATTAACAATCAAATCAACATTTACACGGGTATAAGCACAACAACAAAAAGGACTTCGGCCATGCTGTGCTGATATCGACATCAAAGTTTGAAACATAATTACACAGCCCTTTAACTTGTTTTTGACGTTTTAAAACACTGTCTATACAAAAAACTACACCGTTGTCCGAATGCACGGATTTAATATTTAATTTAATGAGGGCACGAAGATTCAACACCGGGTCAACCGATTTGAAGTAAAGGGTGTCCCATAATTTGTATTTTGCGCTATTTAATAGTACAGTGATGCCAACGGAAAAAAAGATAACAATGTGACAGCTGACAATTCGGGGTTAGTAAATGTAATGGAGCGCTATACGAAAGAACAACGCATTTTCATTGTTGAGCAATATTTTAAAAATAATGAAGGTTTGTTCGAACAAAATCATCTTCAGTGATGAAGCTCATTTTCATCTTGATAGCTTCTTCGTTAGTCGTCAAAATTGTCGCTTTTGGGGTTCAGAAAACCCACGAGTAATTGTTGAGAAACAAATGCATCGACAACGCGTGAATGTTTGGTGCGAATTTTGGGCTGGAGGCATTGTCGGATCATTCTTCTTCGAAAATGCGGCTGGTCCCGGCTTTGCCCGTGCACAGAAATAGTATTGCTTAGATCTTAGATAATGTTGTTTCGTAAGATTGTCTGTAAATATGAGATCAATCAGTTCGCCGGTTTTCGAGATACAAGATTTTGAATGTTTTTTTTTTGTATGGGCTGTGCCACGCCCCTTTGTCCAATTTTGACCAAATAAAGCCTATATGATGACCATTGTTAAGGCCTACCTTTTCCAAAAAGGCCATAAAAATCGGGTTAGTAGTTCTTACGTGATAGTGGAACAAAGAAAAAATCTACAATTTATATAATGCAGATATTGAATTCTTTACTTATCATCCCTAACCAAAATTGGGGGCCCACATTTTTCCTCTTTTTAGTTAACAATTTTTTGCTAATACTTAAAGCTTTATTTTTAAATCTTCCTTCTGGTCAAATTACAACAATTAAATGAACTTTAATTAAAAAAAAAAATTAGGTCCCTAGCATGCTTGGTTTGGGACCAGTGGGCAATAGAAAATCGAACTTAGGGGGTGTGCTATTCAAGTGGCGCGGAGTGTATGTTTGATATCAGCTAAGGGCCGCCGCCGCCAGAATTGATGAACATTCGGATTAGATTTATGGCATTTTCGATCACTCTTGCCATCAGAACTTCCGGCGACAGGTGCTCGAATTTTCGACGGATATTCTCCGCAGAGGCTTGTTGACATATACTCGTATCTTTCAAAATCACATTTTTTGAGCAAATTCAGGATGTTGGACGTGTATATACCTCGTTTGGTGGTTCAACAGATTAACAAAAACAAGGCCTTGCGCCAAAACGTTCCTCCCAACAAAAGCGTGTGAAATTGTAAAAAAATTACCGACTTGCGTTAAGAATACAGTAGTCCCCGGATTGTTGCGTCGGGGAAAATGTACAATTTTCAACGCATTTATCCGAGGAACGCACTTACGAGAATCCCGCTTAAGTGCATTGTCGACGCAATAAGGAAACCCCCACTTTATTGCCTTGCTTTGGTCAAAATCAAACAAAGGGGCACAGTCTACCTATACAAAAAAAAAAACATTTTCTTATATCTCGAAAACCACAAGTTCGAAATTACAGACAAACATAGGTATTGGCCCGGGAGTATTCCTGTGAATATCGGAAAAATTAGGTAAAGGGGCGTGGCGCATCCCATACAAAAAAAAAAAAAAAACACTGCAAACTCTATTTTTCGATAGTAATGGAAGCCAAGGTTTTAAAAATTTGTAACATTCATATTCATTATCCTGATATACAAGAATGTTATCTAGGCAATACGATTTTTTTTCTATTTTGCACTCGAAGTGTGCAGGGGGTTCGCTAGTTGTAAATAACTTATTTGATGAGGAGCCTTCTCCATGGCATGTCTATATGGCAATTGACAATTGACAAGTGTCTTTGATTTTATTAAAGCTGTAACTACAAAAAGTTGTCCATGCTTTTTTTGTGTGTGTTCATTTAACCGGGAGATTTTGTATGAAGTTTTACGAGAAGCTTTACTTTTAGTAGCGCAATTAACCGGGTAACGTATTTAAGCGGTACGCATTTAAACGGGAAATTTGTTATGGAATGCTTTATTTGCTCAGTTTTCGGCTGAATTAAACGAGGAACGCAATTAAGCGAGGGCCACTACACTTATCCGGGGATCACTGTATATATATTCATCAGTCCATATGTATATGGACTGCTAGTGAAATGTCAGTTCCATACAATTTCTGCCCAGAAAATGACGCCAACATAGCTAACGCCCATGGTTCCAAGCGAAAAATAAGTGAAACAAAATGACAACCATCTTGGATTCAATTCTTTATGTCATCCATACGGATACGACGTCTTTCAATATGAATACTAAACTTCTGAAACTCATTTAGCCAGACCATTTCAGATTTATTGGTATTTGTTTTCTATGCAATAGTCGTGCTTACAAGTGTAGCAAGTCATGTCCAGTTGTGTGAGGCCATAAGCCGATGGTTACCAGGTCGAAACCAATCAGTTCATTTCCTATTCCTATACAATACCAAACCTCTTGCTATTGCTACCCTTAAATATGTTTTTAGAAATTTTTCATTATTTCTCTAAATTAAATACTATGCTTATAATTTATAGCCATTTCCTGTCGGGGAATTTCAGCAACAATGTGAATAAAACATGAATATGCAACAGCGCATGCAACCACACCATTTGCAACTACCACTTCATTAATCCTAACTCTTTATCCATATCAAGTTGAAATTTAGTGTACTACATACCAACACGTATACGTTCATGTCCTATGTACACGTTTTTATCGGACCATCAACTATCCATTTAATTAGATAAACTTTTGTTATCCACTCAGTGAACGTAAGCTGGAGCGGCCCAACCTTTTGAAATGGAAATGCTCTCTCCTTAATGAATTTGTTAGTAGGTGGTTTACATTATTCCTTGAATATAAATGAGTGGAACCTCCTATAATTCAAAGCAGTTTACCTGCTCCTTACTCCTCCCCCACACCGACTACCATGAGTACATTATACACCGCCCGCCAGCTGAGAGGTGAGTTTTGCGATAAGAAAAGTGGGCTGGGACAGGACGAGATTTATTTTGTAAACTCTGTCTGTTTTTGCAAGGTTTCTTAATTCCCTACTCACCCATCAATATTATTCTAGGACGAAGGATAGCTGTGAACGCGCCATTTGAGTGTAAAAATAGATATACCTGGATACATCAGTAATATGCATCTTCAGTTATAGTCGGATATTTATATAGATACATTGCAATAATTATCTTCTGGATTTGATATTGTCTACGATGTGATTTAATTCTATCCATTTATAAATATTATGCAAAAACAGACACTAGGACTAGGCAGACACTTTGAGTAACAGAAAGTTGGTGCGAGGACGAACGAAATTCTGAAAATAGTTCATCCCAAAAGGTACACATTTCGTATGCAGAAGAGCATTCACTTGAAAATTCAGTTTAAATTGTTAAATGGATTGGAAGTGACTTTAAGCGGGTGATGGGGTCGAAGATAAGGAAAAAATAAGTTCCTTAGAATGGATTCATGTCGGCTATTTAATTCTTTAGAGCAGATAGTGAGACAGTAAGTGATGCGCTTAAATTGAAAAGGTTTTTTATGTTGCAATTCAGTAAATAGTTTAGTTCAAATTAAGCTTTCACAAGCTCTTTTAATATAGAGGCACAAACTGTGACAGAGTGTATTAGAGATAGGTTTATACTTTTAAAAAATCCTAGAAAACATTTAAAAAATGCAACAGAGATGGTAGTAATATCCTTTCAAATGCGTGTTGAGTTCAGCCTCAGAAGACCCTAGGGTGTCTAAGTTGTCAGCGCATGACTATAAGCCCCAGGTCTCCCAAGAGCGCTGCGATATTGAGTCTTTACTACTGGATATTGCTGGACTACTGTGCGAGGGGTCCCAGGATCGACCTGCGGAGAAAAGAAATTCACATCTTAAGGTTTTTTCTACTGAGCCACCTCTCGCGAATGTCTGACAAACATCCAAGAGTATAACTGTCCTGAAAAAGCTTCTTAACTGAGCCGTTTGGACTCGGCATAAAATTGTAGTTGATGGAATGGCTCTCAGCAGGAGATAAACGCCAATTCCATACTCATGCCGTTCACCGTGAAGTTTCATTCCACAAATTTATAAACCTTGCATCATTGGTGCAGTTCTTGAATATATGGCCCTTCTTTCCACAATTGCAGTTCTCGCTTCTATCCAGCGTGTTTTTACACGACTTTGCTAGGTGCCCGAAGTTAAGACATTTAAAACATCGCAGCGGTACAACTTTCTCACGTATTCGACATACGCGTCTATCCGACTTTTAATCTTCCAACCTCCAGAACTTTTTTGGCAGTGTTTATCGGGAGACTAATGACTGCAGTTTGTGTCCCTCCATAGGCGGTCCTCATAGATTTAATGGATGAGTTCTGAATGCCTCTCGCTTCCTCGACCTGCTCGAACAGGGCTTGGCAGATCTCCTCTTTTGTGGTGACGCTTAGTTTCCTCAACCTTGACTTGAACTATAGTTCTGCATCGCCTCTATAATTGGAATAATCCCTTTTATCCTCTTTCTCAAAAAGACCCATAGCCGCTCGGTATTTTGCGAAATTTTCAGGCAACGACATAGATATTGGTGGGCGCAGTGGCTAAGTGGCTCAGTGGTTAGTTTGCTGGACAACTGTGCAAGGGGTTCCAGGTTCGATCCCCGGAAAAAACACAAATTGCATCTTAAGGTTTTTTTTTCACTGCGCCACCTCTCGTGAACGTCTGACAAATATCCGAGAGTAAAACTGTACTTAAAAAGCTTCTCAATTCAGCCGTTCGAACTCGGCATAAAATTGTAAGTCCCTTTCATTTTTCCCAAAAATAGGCTAGGCCTAGGGTGTCTAGGTCTACACGTCGGTTGCGCCAAGTATTTATTTTATGACATAAATCAAGAGGGTCAACCCCTCTTCACCCAGGGCCTTACACTTTTTCTGGTCAGATTTTATGAGCTCCAACAGATTGCTAATTTAGATTGAGAAATTCCTTTAATTTCAACTTTTTGGCGATGTATCTGATATTCGCAGTGCCGTCTGTGATTAAGCAACTCAGAATTGCTCATTCAATCAGATGTTATTTTTATCGGAAAGGGTTTATTTGGCTATCTCTAAGAGAACAGCTCGTTTGTAGATACATGATTATGGTCTTATTATTCGGCGAACTCCTTCCAAGGCTGTTCTTGATTATCTACTATTCGCCTCCGAGCACAAGTTTGTCAAGTTGCTGAAATTATTTCACACATTGCCCTTCATGCCCTTCTTCTTTTCTCTTGTAGCTTTTTGAAATCTGGGCACGCAGTTCTTTTACTACCAGCCGCAACAGCGTTGCTCTTCACTCAGGAAACAAGATCAAACCTTGCAGATAACTGCTTCAAAAATATCTCCCGTATCTCATCGGGTGTAATCCATCTCAGATATCGACGCAAGATCATCACAAACCATACATTTAATATTCGATGGTACTGACTGTGGCGGTACCATCGCAGTCGCAGTCCTCTTTTCCTTTTTCTGATATTTGCGTAGTCCGATTGCAGATCCGGCGCATCATACACTAGGGATAGAGTTGACTTTTCAAGCTTCAGCTTTAAGATTCCAACTTTCCCTCCTAATGACATCCACAACAATAGAACTGTGACTCATACTGCAGCCATATATCTAACATGTGATATATCTGCCAATCAAATTCACCAAAACTAATCGAAAATATTTTTGAAAAAAAATATTCCACATACGCCACAGTGTCCATGTCATGTCTAAAGTCATAATCATAACAATTAAAACGGGCATTTGATATAACTGAACGTTGCTTCTTGCCAATTTATTTTAGACTATTCCTTATGACAAATAAAATCCTTAAATCCTACATACGAATTTCCGCCAATATTGCCAATAATTATCCTTCTAGATTAGAGAACATGCAAATCTGGATTATCACATTCCCGTTAATTTTTTTTTAGTTCATCCAACTGCCATGTTATCCCATTGTTAGCCATCCGTTTCAAATGCTATCTCTGGGGCTAATCTACTAAATTCTTCTCACTAGCAGCCATCAACGTTTACACTTAATCACTTTCTAATCAAACCGATTCATCATCGTCATCATGATGGCCATTAATTAATTTTGGTAAATTTTCGTAATCTCTTCATCTATGCGTCCATCAGGAGAGAGTGTTGTGATTTTCCAAATCAGAGCCAACAGTTTGAGTCTAAATCTCCTGTCAACGCTGCCAAATCCGACTATAACGTGCACTCGTCCTTGTATCTTTCCCATCTGCTGGCCATATTAGTATTTGCACCTATGAAATTGGAATGACAATATTCGGATTTGGAATTTTTGAGCCGCAATCCGATTGTGTTAAACTTTTGCCGCGACTTTCGTCATTTGATTTATGAAAGTGCATCACGTTGGTGTGTGCAGAATTGTTGCAAAATCGTGCAAATTAATGGTGCCGGCCGATTGGAAGGATTCTTGTATAGATAATTTTATGCAAATGCGAAGTAGTTGCTATTCATTTATGCACGCAAGCTATATGAGAGTGTCGATTTAGTTTTGATGACCTCAATTAGTTATTCAGAACATATACTAATGAGCAACATTTGAAAAGCTGTTGATGGAGTTTACCAGGGAGCAGTTCCTATTTGTGGAATTAAATGAACACGAACTTTAGGGCAGATTAAGTAGCCTTTACGATGAACTGTATATGGGACACCGGAAAGGTGAAGATGTCGAATTTCATCGAACTGACCTAGAGGACGAATGCACAGTGGCTTTTAAAGTAGCAAGTCTTCGAATCCCAGTTGGGGACTTGCCTCTCCATTAGGAAAATAAGATACGACTTCGAGTACCTCACAATTAATAATTATCTTTAACTCTCTTTTTTGTGTATTTTTTATTTCATTCTTTCGTTATTTTCCTGCAAATTATACATTACTAACGGACCCGGCGAACTTTGTCTCGCCCCAATTTAACGGCTTCAGATAAACTCCAGATTGATAATAAAACACAGATAGTTCAAATTTCAATGTGATTTATTTGAATGGAATCGAAATTAGTAGAGAGCGATGTAATAAACAATGATTTTCGATTTCTTTTCCGGCGCAAAAACAAACAACGAAGACGGTTTGCCAACACGCGAACAGACAACGCACAGCTGACTGTGCGAAAAACAGGGAAATTCGAGATTCGAGAATTCGAGAATAATCGGAATTCGTGGGATAAGGAGTTCCTCTCCTTTGAATTCGCTCTTGATAATCGTCGCTTGAATCACATTGTTCATTAGTCTCTTGACGGACAACCGCGTACCGTTGCACAATTTCGGATGATGCAGATTCCGAAACATGATTATGATCGATCCCACCTTCAGCTGTAAATTATGCGGTGGAGTTCCTGGCACACACGACTAGGTGCAATTGAATTCGGGATGACGAAAGTCAGTCCCCTCGGGAGTTTTTTTTTAGATTGGGTTAAAGTCCCTCACTATTGCAGAAGCATCCCTCGCGTAATAGAATGGGAACTAAGTCCACTTCACGAAAGTGGTTTTATTTCCCACTAGGTGGGAACTAAGTCCCTCAGTGGACTTAGTTCCCGGGGACTTATTTCCCTGCACCGGAGAAGTCTACACAAAGATCTCGGATTATTCACTTATAAGGTCCAATTGACTCACCAATTGAAGGCGCACGACTATCCGCTTTGTTATCGCTTCGCAGTTTGGGCCTCAGAGCAGCTTGAATTGGACGACTGTTTTGGGCGAAAAATCGTCTTTTCTGACGAGGCTTACAAACAAAATTGCCCATCTGGGGCTCGGAAAACCCGCACGTTATTGTCGAGAAGCCAATGCATCCACAAAGAGTGACAGTTTGGTGCGGATTGTAGAGTGGTGGCATCATTGGACCATTTTTTCTTCGAAAATGAGGCTGGGAACAACGTTTCGGTCAACAGTGGGCGTGACAGAGTGCGCTACTGCAAAGCCAGCCGTGGCAGCCACTTCAACGACGTTATGCTCCATAATTAATGGGAATGTTTGCTCTTTAATAAAACCATAATACATAGGTACATGGAAAAAATTTAATTTTGTTCATTTTATTGCATTTTTAAAAAGAAACCTGTGTTTGGCCCACCCGTTACTTTCAATCGATATAGAAAATATAGATTTTAATGAAATCTGGATAAATGGAAAGTAGCAAAGGTTATTCCCATTCCAAAAGCAGGGAAGCCTCCCGATAAAACCGAAAGCTACAGACCAATAAGTTTACTAAGTGCTTTAAGTAAAATCATTGAAGATAACCAAATATATCCAAACGAACAGTTCGGATTTAGGCGAAATCACGGGACCTCACATCAAGTTCTTAGGATATGTAATATCATAAAAACTAACCGTGCAATAGGTAGATCAACAGGTATGATTCTACTCGACATCGAAAAAGCTTTTGATTCAGTGTGGCATAATGGACTTACGTATAAAATGATAAATCTTAACTTTCCTCCATTTCTTTGTAAAATTGTCCAAAGTTTTGTTTCGAATCGTTGTTTCAAAGTACATGTTAATAGTAGTGTGTCCGACATCGTATATTTTCATGCTGGAGTACCCCAAGGCTCGGTCCTTGGACCAGTTTTATATAATTTATATACGTCCGATTTCCCGACTCTTCCAGAATGTGAAGCAGCCATATATGCTGATGACACGGCAATACTCTCATCGCATGAATTCGGTCTCAATATTGAGACGAATTTAAAAAATGCGACTAAAATATTGCAAGAATACTACTCAAAGTGGAGAATAAAGCTTAATGCCGAAAAGATCCAAGCAATCTTTTTTACACGAAAAAGAAAACCTTGCTTCATTCCGGCTAACCAGCTAATTATTAACGGACACCCTATTAGATGGGAGCCTTCTGTTAAATATCTCGGAATACATCTTGACACAAAACTGACTTTTAAAGAACACAATATGCGGACCCTTAAAAAAACGAATATTGCTATCAAAATGTTATATCCATTTATAAATAGAAATTCATTACTTTCAAAGGAAAATAAGATTATAATTTACAAAACCATCTTTCAATCAATTCTCTTGTATGGTTGCCAGGTGTGGGGTAAATGTGCTGAATGCCATATAAAAAAACTACAAATAACTCAAAACAAAGTACTAAAGATGATGCTTAATCTGCCCTGGCATCATTCTACTTCAGATCTACATATTAGAACAAATATTGAGTTGATCTCCAATAGAATATTAAAGCTCAATGACTCCTTTAGGATCAGATGCGACATCCCTAATAATCCTCTTATTAATCAATTAAATATAGAATAGCTTAGTTTAACATGGCAATGTCAAATATATTTACCCACTATTATCTGTTAATTGTTAATCTTATATGTTTTTCTGTTAATTTATTTATTTACTTGTCTAATTATTATTGTTAAATTATATATCTGTTATCTATTAATTTATTTTTTTTTGTTAATTTATTTACACTGTCATAATTATTAAATTATTTATTTATTTATTTACTTTTTTATTTATTTATTTATTTATTTATTTATTTATTTATTTATTTATTTATTTATTTATTTATTTATTTATTTATTTACTTATTTATTTATTAATTTTTCTTATTTATCTAGTCATTTTATCTTATTTATTTAATTTTATTTGCTTTGTTTAATACACTTATTCTAGTCATATCTTTAGAGTGGCTTATTCTTGTTATAATCGTATATAATACAAAACTATATACTTATTTATTACTTATATAATATACTTTTTTTTTTCTTTTTTTTTTTTTTCTTTTCTGTTCTTTTAAATTGAGGTTTTTCTTCGTTGTTTCCTCAGGTTATATTTTGTAATTTTATAGCATCACTTAAAAATATATAAATAATTTTTCAGTAGAAAGATATACATTTGTAAATCATATCTCTGTGCGAATAATGTAAATTGTGCGATAGCAAACTGTAATTTATTAACGAAATAAATATATCTATCTATCTATCTAATGATTTAATCGAAACATTTAGTGCAATAAAAGTTCGAAAGCACCTTTAAATAAAATCTTTGTTCGTGCTTTTTCTTAAATTTTGTAAAGGGTGTAAGCTTGCTTTACCGCCCCGGGTGCCACTGCCTCTTAGTCCGCCCCTGCCAAGCATACCGATTATTCAGTTGCTCGTCAACTGATTGTTCAACATTTTCTCATTTACAAAAATAAGCATTCTAAAAAAGAAGAACCTTTTGTCGCAGTTTTTGAATAGAAACAAGGGCTATCAATTTACCTAGTGTACACAAAACGAACATCTGAAACTTTCAAAATACCATTTGGCTCTGTCAAGGCAAATTAGTGCTGTATTATTCTTTTGTCTCACTGACTAACCCAAGGTATTGTCCATTAGTACCTGTATGTGCGTGTGTGTGTGTGCAAAACGGGTACATAAACTCGGAGAAATGTCCGGCTGTACTACTCCCATTAGAGAGATTGTAAATTGTAGTGAATGCCTCCTTGAAACTAAAGACCAAGTCCAAGGCAGAGGTCGAAACATGTTTCGCATACGACAATGATACATAATCTGGTCGATGCGTATACGGAGAAATAAATTTTGAACATCACTCGTTCTTATGCGGGAAATCTCATACAAATCCCTGAAATGTTCTCCATGGAAATTGTCAACGAATAATCTTTTGAGTTGTGAGCCGGGCAATGATACCATTGTTGGCCGAATGGTCCAATGCTCTGCTGCTCTTGTTTGACCAAAATGTATACGTACATATTTTTCATTGAACTAAACCATAATGCCGACAATTCATACCGGTGGCAAACGATATAGTAACGGTGTCTTTGTAGATTCTCAACACGTAAGCCCATTATACTAGCGGTAGGAGTAGGAGGATGTGACAGAATGAATGGTCCTCTTTGCTTCAATAAGGTGAAAGCCGCACGACATCTGTCCAACTTGTGGTGTACCTACCGTATAAGCATTTATTTTTAAAACACAAGATACAAAAACAAAATGGATTTACCCCAGTAGAGGGGGACTTAAGTCATCGTAGGTATTTAGGTGTGACAGTATACCGCGCTTATTCGTCAACATGTTGGCTATGTCGTGTAGCTAAAAGGGGATTCACTGGAGTATTAGTTTTAGGACTTACTGTATATATTAGGCTAAGATACGGGAGCAAATACGAACATGGTCAAGAAATTATGTATGGCTGTAATACTGTTTGCTGTATCGATTCCTATCTGTGCGACTAGGAGGCTCTTGTTCTTCTATACCCTTCTATTAATTTGCCTTTTAAATAATTGCACTGTTAACTCGATAGTTACCGAGACTTATGAATTCATAAGAAACTTACCGTGAATCATAAACCTAATACGAATATTTGGTCAAAAATTATTCGTTTCTAGTCATGGAGGAATAAATAAATAAATATTTTGAACAACAGGTGCCATTCTTCTCATTCCTATATATGAGTGCTTTTTGGAACGAATGGAACTGGTGTTTCCTATAGGGTAATTTTTGACTTTAGTCGCTGGCTCTAGAAAATTATATAAGTTAAAATTTGTTGCGCAGACCATGTGTAATAGATTCACTTTGTTCGGGATATTGTTTCCACCATACTAGCCGTTCGAAGATGAACGTGGCCTATGAAGGCAATTAGAAGCCGAAGGAGCAAAGTTTCGTCTAGGGGTTGCCGAAGTAATTCGCGACACATTCGTGCCACAACTCCACCAATTCATAGACAAACACATCAACCGCAGAGCATTCAATACTCTACACTACTACCTACATAACACTCAGAACCCTGCAATACCCACCTATCAGAGCCATCCACAAAACCAACTTCGAGAAATGCGTCGGGTCGATCTCAACCCAACTCGTGTCCCACGGAGACAGTTTGGATATTCCCATGTCTATAGAGGTTTCCACAAATAGGGATTAAAGTACGACAAACAAACAAACTGTTGACGATATTCTGTTCAGACTAGAGCATCGTCTAGAGTCGTACTATGTACAATGTGGAATGGGACGAAATCGTTAAAAATGTCCACCATTTCATAGACGGAGAAGTCAGCTCGTGGTTTTTGATCCATCTCAAGACCCGTCCACGCCTAAGCTGGCCCTCTCTAAAAATTGCTTTGACTGAGCATTTTAGGATCTTAGAGACCGATAAGGAGAAAAATAGTCGACCGGCACACGCCAAAAACCAAATGAGCCTTTTGATAGCTTTTATTCTGACCTTCTCAGAATGAATTCTAGGTTATTCGGCAAAATGCCTGCTCAGACATTGGTGGAAGGTTATTGACCTTTAAGAATTTTAAGCCTTCCAGAAAAGGTCTATACCTGCCACAATATGGAAAAGTACCGTCTCGAACTCTTTGCACTATCCAGGCAGGAGATCCGGCGAAGAATTACCCTAGGAAACCGTTGCTACTTCGGTTTGGCAAAACAACAGGGTTCAAAACTCCTAACTCGAAGGACGAAATGTGAGCTCTACAAAACCCTCATCCTGCCAGTTCTGCTTTATGGCGCCGAGTGCTGGACGATAAGCAAGAAGGCAGAGCTGATACTGATAGCTGATACGAGGAGGGCGAATGGAGGAGAAGATACAACCGCGAACTCTATGAGCTGTACCAAGATGTGGATGTAGTCCAAAATGCCAAAACATGTCGACTACATTGGCTCGGCCACATCGAGCGAATGGACAATAATGCTCCAGCTAAGAGGATCTTCGGATCTTCGAATCCCAGCCCCAAGGTTCGAGAAGATAAGGAAGACCGAACCTCCGTTTCAAAGACCAAGCCATCGCGGATGCCAGAGCGCTGGTCGCGACAACTGGAAGCAGCGTGCTCGGGATCGTAGAGGAGTGCCCGTACATAAGTAAGCACCAGAATCACCACACAAAGTTTTTAGTTTTTAAAAGTAAATTCGAGATTTTTTCTTTGCAACCACCCCATATCCAAACAGTAAACCCAAGCAGGGGGTATTGAGATTTTTGTCATTCGAGATTTTTGCTTTCGAAAAATTTTTTTTTTTTCGAGATATCGGGGTAGACCCCGAATTTTAAGACCCATCCATTGAGTTTAATTTTTTCTGCTATTCGACTCTTAATCTTGTTGAAGGCTTATAATGTTTGAGGATGGCTTCTCTTTTAATAGGTCAACAATTTCACGTTAAAATTCTCCATTTCGATGAATCATAGATAAATATTAATAATTTTAAAAATCTATATAAAAATATTAATTTTTATTGATTAATTTCATCGCGGTTATAATGCTTTTAATTACGCCCTAAATACACCAATTTAATTACATTGGTGTAATTGCAATTACAATTAAAGTAATTTGTAAGTAACCTTGTGACACATCTTAAGCCAGAAATTCAAATACAATGATGCTTGTCCTAAGATGAACGCCTCAAGTAAAGAACAAATTGCCTTTATTTCTATCGAAGTGAAAACCCTTGCTGTTTTTAAGTACACGCATCCCTTCAAAGAACTTCTTGTATTGTCATTCTATCACCCATTGTAGATTTCTTTGAAAATTTTGCTTGCTTCCAGCCAAAACTCCAGGGGATTTTGTCTAAAATACGAATGCATTCTTGTGTTAGTTGCGTTGAATTACACTGCCAACTGCAAGTCATTGCATCTTGAAAGAGAATTCTATATCTAAACTTTATGCAGATGCAATTTATTACCATAAAAGCGAGCCTGAGACAAATAAAATTGTTGACATTTTATTTCGAAATACATGCCATTTCCCGGAGTGACAGATTCGCCCTTAAGCCTGGCAGTCATTGTACACTTTAGTTAGACCTCCCTGGAGTCATCGCAGTAACCCCTTGTGACCAGTTACTGTATTTTTGTGTGTTGGTTGTTTTGTGTTGAGTCCTTTGTACCAAAATAGGGGACAGATTTACATTCACTCGAATTTATCTGCACTGCAGGCGACAGGCGAATGATACTAACTGAAACCGAGTGTGTATTATCCTTCATTTTATTCTAGTCCTACACGAAACCTCTTCAATGGAGTATTTTTCAATTTTTGATGAAGATAAATGCTTTGATTGATTGTATTTCTAAGTGAGAGCATGGAACGAGGACATCATCGAAAATATGGTAAACTTGTATGAATGATGACTATCAGAGCGTTGACAATCAATTTACAGGCGGGTAAAAACATTCTCTTCTTCTCAAATTGAAATATTTTTCATTTTGTCCTTGGGTAGAGTTGGGGAGGGGAACGCATGACGTATTGTACATGAGTATTAATGAACGAAACCATTAGATGGAGTGAAGTGTCTTCATTTCCATTTTTCATTTGGCTGATGAATTTTTATCCTGTTTCCAGTTCATTTAAGGATTTACTTTTCAAGCGTATCCAATAGGGGGATACGTGGGTTTCCTTTTCATACATTGCCAAGCAACAGATACAATTATGATGATGCTTCTTTGTACACATCTTTCAATATGAGTTTGATATACTTGTTTAAGGTGGGTTATAAATAGAGCCAGCGTATAGGTAACGTGAGCATGAGGACATGTAATAAAACGTGTTTTCCAAGGATGTTGGACTTTAAGGAAGTATAGATCCTCCAATTTCATTTCTCTCTCGAGTAACAAATCCTCTAACTACCGGAATGGTAAATATCGATATCCTCGCTGAAGAAATGAGGAGAGTGTAGCTGTACATATAGGAGCATGCTAGTCGTCAAGATAGAGCATGCAGCGAAATCCAAAGAGCACGATTGAGCGTATTAGACCACAGAGATAGAAAGGATATACAATATATAAAATACAATCCCGTGAAATGCATTAAGTACTAAGGCGCATCTTTCGAAGAAACCTATCCTGCGAATCGTGCATGCCAGTTAGTACGGACTTCTTGTGTTCCTTTGGATGCATCCTTAAAAAAATCACACAAGTGCAGGAAGAAAAACCATCTCATAAACTGTTAAGTAGACCAATCCTAACTATTCAGTTTGCTGTTTTGCTTATGTAATGAGTTTCCCAGCTTCCTGGTAAGCTTTGTATTAGTGATCAAGGATTTTCAATACTTTGCAAATTTCATTCACCACTTTTTTTTTAGAGATTTATCAGAAAGTTTGTATGTATTTAAAAGAAACCAAGAAATACTTGCATAGTGCTAGCGACTGTTGCAAGCGAAGCTATCTATTTTTCTCGTATTGCAAATATAGCTTTCTTTGTAGTTCTTTGTCTTGCATTTTTTTATTGGACTATTTATTCTTTTTTTTTCTCAACTTTTCTGTGGGCTTTGCGTGCAGTGAAGCAAGTAGCTAGACAAATTTTAAACGACAAATTTGCTATCAATTGATAATAGATTGTTTAAAATTGTTGTGGAAAGTTGTGGAGATTGAGGAAATTGACAAAGGAAATGCACTTTCAGTGTATGCTCTGCTCAGCCAAATAAAATTTGATGACGTTGGCCATGCGTAATGATACCAACTCTTGCTGGATAAAATCCAGCATATTTAGTATAAACGGTTTTTTTTTTATTAAAATCTAATATCATTCCAGTACCTGTATTTTGTTCAACTACTTTTGTATTACTTCATTCAAAAAGAGTATATAATTTTTTTTATTAATCTAAGTCTGTGCTGAATTTAGCGAACTGCATTGACATCAGACTAAAATTAGCTAACTACGGCTCTGTATGCGATTTTTTGAAAGCATTAGGTACTTGCTTCCAGATTTTTTTTCTCTTGCGCCGATAGAAAATTGTGGTTCGATTTTATGACGTGGTACGGCTGCAGGAAATAACCCCCCAATCAAATAACCCCCCAAAATGAAAACGAAATAACCCCCCAAAATTGGGGATTCATTTCATTGTGAAATTATTCTCTAAAACGAGGATGAAATAAGTCCCCAAAAAGGTATGAAATAATCCCCCAAACGAAAAACGAAATAACCCCCAAAAATTCTCTGTAATTAAATGTTATCTCATTTCAATGTTTATTGTTTTAAAACAATTGAGAATGTAAATTATTATATCTACGCGCTAGGTAGGTACATACTTCTTAATTTATATCTGACGCAGGGCGCGCTCGCCGCAACGGGCTCGCCCCCTCCGTCGCGGATCTGATTTAAAATAATTGTAATAGTAGCCTTGCAATTGCTTGTTAATTTTCTTTGAATTCTTAAAAAATCTATATATACCTACATATTATTACACTTTTTTTTAATTTTCTTGTTAAAATATTCCACGAAAACTATTAAAAGCTGCAGGAAGCCTCCCTGTAGCACAACCTTAAATATTATATCCATCAAATAACGCCTGTTACCAATCGATACACATAATGTTCTTCGACGAACATTATTTTCATCATGCGATCTGAGCCAAAAAGGCAAAACGCAGATGATATATCATCTGATTCAATGCAAGCTGTTGGATGCTCCTCATCTTTGGTCCTTCCAAATTATTCCGAATGGATTCTCGTTGAGAAGCCTCAACTACTTGTGGTAGACCCACTCTTCATTTTCGAAAAATCAAATTTCCTAGTTGCCTTTTGATGCCTGATCCTGAGTGGAGTCAAGTTTATTTTAAGTTTTGAAATTCTAATGAATCCAATAATATAACAAAATCACAAAAATTAAACAACGAACATGTTCGATAGCACGAATAAAAAGGGAAATATTTGATTCTATTTCAAAAGATGTAATTTTAATTTTATTTCCAAAAGGTAGGTATAAGCAGTATAAGTATAATAATGTATGTCTTAACGCGGCGCGGTATATGGATAGAATGACTCGAATGAATAGAATGCAAGTGAGGTGAAAAAACTGAATGGGTTTGGGTGGTATAAAGGAATGGGTGGAATGGGTCATAGAGGTGCGATCAGGGCATTGCCATGAATTAGGAAGAAGGTGAGGGGCATAATTTTATACTAATTAACAATGACGTAATCAGAACCAAAAAACATATTAAATTACTGAACATACCGCCGCGCAAGAACTACTGTTCTTAACTATAAAAAGTAAAGATATTCAGATATTAGTAAAATTATATGCGAGCATTTCCTCCCACATATGTATGTACAAGTTTACAATTCATTTTATATGGACCAGGTTTTGCAGCGCCTGATACTCGCTGATTATGAATATTAAAGATAAAAAAAAACTATGTCGATTATCGAGATGATGGTTTTAATCGGTATTTATAGATGAAATCGGGTTGTTGGTCGGAATAAGTCTTATTTTGGTGATTGGCCTCTTAAAGGTTTTTCCGTTAGAGTATAGAGAGACGACTCTACATATATCATCAGCACCGGAATGAACTTCAACCACTCTAGCCAGTGGCCATTTCGAAGGTGGGTACCTCTCATCGGCGATGATAACAACGTCGTTGATCTTGAAATTCCGTTGTGTTTTTGTCCATTTTGGGCGTTGTTGAAGACGTGATAAGAATTCCTTACGCCATCGATCCCAAAAATGTTGATGCATTTGTTGAATTTGCTGCCATCTTCCAAGTCTGTTGATCTGTAGGTTTAGAAGCGATGGTTCTGGAACAGTGGTAGTTGGCTCTCCAATCAAGAAATGGGCAGGGGTAAGCACACTTAGATCAGTGGGGTCATCATTCAATGGGCACAATGGTCTGGAATTCAGAGAAGACTCGATTTGTACTAAAAGTGTATACATTTCTTCGAAGCTTAAGATTCGATTAAGGAGAATTCGTTTTAGATGGTACTTAACTGATTTAACCCCTGCTTCCCATAATCCACCAAAGTGGGGTGAAGCAGGGGGTATAAAGCTCCAGGAAGTTCCTTCATTTTCCAGTTGAGTACGGATGTCGGTTGTTACTTGCTCCAAAAATTTACGGTTCATTTTAATAAGCTCCTTGTTGGCTCCAACGAAGTTCGTTCCGTTGTCACTGTACTACACATTCCTCTGCGTGCAGTAAATCTACGAAAGGCTGCTATAAAACCTTCTGAACTCATATCAGAAACGAGTTCGATATGTATGGCTTTCGTTACTAGACATATAAAAATACAAATGAACCCTTTAAAAGTTTTTGACGATCTACCCTTTGAGACTTTGAGGTCGAAGGGACCGGCGTAGTCTACGCCACTGTGTCTGAATGGTCGGCTTTCAGTCACTCTTACCTTGGGTAGTGAACCCATTAATTGCGTTGTGCGTTTCTGGTTAAATCGTGTGCATAAAACACATGAATGAAATTGAACTTTGGCTAAATTCCTCAGGTTAATAATCCAGTATTTGGAACGAAGATATGTCATCATTAACTGCGTGCCACCATGCAATGTTTTGATGTGAGCGTCGGCAACTAAAAGCTTTGAAAGTTGACAGGACTTTGATAGTATTAAGGGGTGTTTCGACCCTTCATCGATGTTAGCAAATCGTAAACGTCCGCCAACACGTAGTTGGCCTTCTGCATCGATAAATGGGTGAAGATTAAGAATCTTACTTTTGGAAGAGATTTCTTTTTTGTTTCTTAGATTTTTGATTTCCTCTGAGAAGGATAGGGCTTGTGAGAATGAAACCATTTTCGAGAGAGCAATCTGAAGTTCTTCAGCCTTCAGTATGCCTGTGAAACATATTTGAAATTTAGGTAAAGCTTTTTTGAATCGAAGAATGTAAGCTGTTACCCGCAATAAATGATTCAGACTGCTGAACCTACAGAGATAGTCGAACTCGGATTGAAGAGAGGTTGAGGCGCATGCAACTACTTTTGCCCTTTCCTCAAGATCTGTATGATAATGATCAGTATTTGGATTCGGCCATTCGTTTTTTGGACGACTAAGCCATTGAGGACCTTTCCACCATAAATTATGTTTTTCCAAATCTTGGGGCTGGATACCTCTGGAGGCGCAGTCAGCCGGGTTGTCCTCGGACGATACATGAAACCACTGATCGGTGTTTGTTATTTCCTGGATTTCACTTACACGGTTAGCAACGAAGGTTTTCCACCGTATCGGCAGAGAATGTATCCAGGCAAGGTTTATTGTTGAGTCAGTCCAAAAGAAAGATTTAATGTTTTTGCAATCTGCATTTGTTGCGATTATGAACTTTTTATACAACTTCGCCAGTAATAAAGCACCGCATAGCTCAAGACGAGGCAAACTAACTTGTTTAATAGGTGCTATTTTTGTTTTTGCAGTAATAATGTTCACTGAAATACTACCACACGGAAGTACGGTTCGGCAGTACAAAACTGCTGAGTAAGCACAATTCGAAGCGTCTGAAAACCCATGGATCTCTCCATAGCAAGTGCTTGTAGTTCCAAGCCATCTAGGGATTCGTATTGCTTGCAATAAAGGTAGATTTGATCTAAAACATTCCCAATCGTTTTTTAGTTTGGGTGGAAGCGGATCATCCCATCCAACTCCTTCTATCCAAAGCTGTTGGAAGTATATTTTGGCAAGAATGATGGTTGGTGCCAACCATCCAAGTGGATCGAAAAGTTTCGATGCATCGGAGAGTAGGTTTCTTTTTGTAAACGAATTGCAAGCTGGAATCGATATTTTAAAATAAAAGTAATCGAGTTGTGGATTCCAGTACAACCCCAAGGCCTTCACTGCAGTATTATCGGAGTTATCTTCAGTATTGAATGAAAACTCGCAGTCTTCTGGTTTTAAATCTGATAGTAAATCGGGACAGTTTGATGTCCACTTTCGAAGGTTGAACCCTCCAGAATGAAGAAGTTCTTTCAGCTCGGTTTGTATTTGTTTCGCAGTAGCAACATCGTCAGCACCAGATATAACATCGTCTACATAGATGTCTCTATCAAGGATGTTGGACCCAAGAGGATATTTGTTAGCTTCATCACTTGCTAGTTGTTTAAGAACTCTTATCGACAGATATGGAGCACAAGTAGTACCGTATGTTACTGTTTGAAGTTCGTACAGTTTCAATGGTTGAGATGGATTGGATCACCAGAGAATGTTTTGAAATTTAGTTTCATCTGGATGTATAACAATCTGTCGAAACATTTTTTCGATGTCTGAAGTAAAGACAATTTGAAAGATTCGCCATTTTAGAATGACGGAAGACAAGTCATTTTGCAGTGTGGGACCGGGAAGTAGCTCATGGTTTAAAGAACTTGAATTTGGTGGTTTAGATGAGCCATCGAAGACTACTCTAAGTTTTGTAGTAGAGCTGCTTTCCTTCCACACACCATGATGAGGTAAAATAAAAACGTTTTCAGAAGGTTGTAAATCTTCTAAATTGCATTTGAATTTCATGTGATTGAGCTGAATGTATTCATTGATGAATTTAGTGTACTCTTCTTTAAGATTTTGATTTTTAGGAAATATTCTTTCCTCAAGATGAAGGAATCGCCTTTTAGCAGCTTGGAGAGTATTTTGGAATACTGGGCAGTCATTTCCAGATACAGTAGATCTAAATGGTAGCCTCACAATGTATCTACCATTAGCCGAACGTGAATGAGATCTATAGAAATACGCTTCACAAGCTGCATCTTCCGGGGAAGGAGAACGTATCAGCGATACCTCTTCTAGTTCCCAGAATTTTCGTAATGAACTGTCAATTGTGACATTCGAAATAAGGGATGTAGCATTGTGATTAACGTTGACGTTGTTGGAATTGATTGGCCCAGATAGGATCCAACCTAATTCTGTATGCTGTGCCAATGGCCCATTGTTGGATTTAATTATACCATCAAGTATAATTTCGTAGAATATGTCAGCGCCGAGTAAGATATCGATCCTTGTGTGCTTTGCATAAAATGGGTCAGCAAGTGTAATGTTCCCAAATTGCGGAGGCAAAGAAGACGAGACATTATATTTTACAACATAACTACTAATAGAGGACATAACGAATGCCCTTACTTGCGTGTGAAAGCTTGTGTTTACACACGATTTGAGGATAAATTCAACGACACCTTTACGTAACCTTGTATTAGTTGAACCTATTCCACTAATTGTGCAATTAGCGGGATACTTTGTTAACTGTAAGCGCTGAACGCAACTTTCAGTTATGAAAGAAGTCTGAGATCCTTGATCAACAAGCGCTCTCAAAATGTGATCACCGGTGGAACTGGTAATCTTTACTCTTGCTGTGGCGAGAAGAATCTGTGGTGCTGCACCGGCGCAAGAATGAGAAAATGAATGAGAAGTTGATGGTAAGTCAGTATTTGATTCATTATTTGAAGATGCTGAGCTCGTATTCTCAATGTGCAAAAGTGTATGGTGACGTTTACCGCATTTTTGACAATTTGACTTACTTCTGCATTGAGGTACTACATGTCCTGGAACGAGACAGTTAAGACAGAGATGTTTGTTCTTTGCTATTTCGATTTTCCTGTCATGAGTAATTGCTTTGAACTGCCCACAAGAATATAGATAATGTTCTTCATTACAGCAAGGGCACGATGGATATTTCTTCGTTGATTTGGTTGTATGTAGTGAGCGAGTCCGAAAGGAAGTTTTATTCTGAGTTGACGTCTTTTCTTTGGAGAATAAGTGAATTCTATTGTCTAAAGCTTCCAAAGAACGAAAGGAATCTTCGAGAAAATTATAAAAGTCATCTAGCTTTGGTAGTTCGCTATTTTTAGAATCAGAATCTGAGTTTTTCGCGGATAAATATACTTCCCAATGCTTTCGCGTAGAATTATCTAATTTTTGAGATACTAAAAATATAACAAAAATATCCCAAGTATCCGTTTTAACTTTTAGGTTATTAATGGAAGTAAGGCACTCTTTCGTTGTATCTAACAACTTTCGAATGCAAGAAGCAGATTCTTTTATCATTTCTGGTTGCTCGCAGAGCGATTTAAGGTAAGACTCAACGAGGAAACGCTTATTATCATAGCGTGAACAAAGATTTTTCCAAGCTGTATCATAATTTGCGTTTGTACAAGGAATCGATTGAATTAGCTGAAAGGCTTCACCACTTAGGCACTTTTTCAAATAATACAGCTTTTGAGCATTTGGTAAACTCTGTTTATTATGGATCATACCAACGTATAGGTCATGAAAGGTAAACCATTTCTTATAACTTCCATCAAACTCCGGCAGTTTAATAGTTGGAAGATGAATATCATGTTCTTCACGGAAAGTATGGTCAAAAAGCGTTTGATTCGCTATATTATCAGTGTTCTGATTATTTGGGTTTGGGCTTTGAGTATCCTGCACACCAAGAAGGGATATTTTGTCTAAAATAGCACCCTTCAGATCAGCAAAAATCTCCTCAAACTTATGATGCTCTTCCTCAGAAAAGTATGCAAAATCCGTTTGAGACTTCTGTGTGACCTTAAGAAGTTTGTATATCTTAACATTATTACCTTGAAAGGTATTCAAATAAGTTTCGCAAAGTTCCAATCGGCTACGCAGATAACCCATTTTAGAAAGGCGCTCTGGCGCACAAATGGCAAAACTTTCTTTAAATTTAATTAAATCAGCCTTACATTGAAGCTGTTCATCAATCAATTCTTCGATTTGTTCCATGTCGAAGCAGTATTATATGAAAACGAGAAAATATTCAAATACGAATGGATTTAAATTAAAAGGGTGTAAAAGTTCCTTTACGTTTGCAAAAAGTACTATTCCTACGCAAAGGTAACACTGATTGAATTGACTGTGTAATATATATGTAGGTACGAACCAGCAAAAAAAGAACAAACAAAAAAACTGTTGCAATTATGCACTGAGAAAAAAAATCTTTAATTAGGATCGCCAAGCTAAACCGTTTCTTTTTTTTTTCAAATGTGCTTTATATTGAATTCATAGAATGTTAGAAATAAGAAATTGTTAGAATTTGCTTGCGATAAGAATAATGAAATTAGGCAAATATAAAAAAAGTTAAGTTGAACGAAAAACCATTTTAAACGGTTTAAAATATACTGTGTATATAGAAACACGCTTGTTTGTAATACCGCTCACTTAGATTACCGTTTTATTCGGAACACCGTTAATTCGTAAAACGGCTTATTGAAACGAGTATATACAATTACAGTTGCATGTATGCAGTTATAACTGCAATTAAAAATTGTTCTAAAAAATATCAATTTCCTTCCTGAAAAATATGCAAAAAAGAAAACCACAGCCGCTACTATGATTTCACTCCGTGTACCTATAATTTAAATCATGCAAAGAAGATCACAAACGCATTTGAAAATATATGTATGTATTATTATTTGGTATATATGCACTCAAATAGTAATCGAACGAAACTTCACTTGCAATATATTATGTAGTCGTATATTATATAAATTGAAACGGAGTGGAAAAATGCACTGCACTGGTTTTGACTGCACGCCTATGTATGTATGTACGAATCTTGATTGCAGATAATCTTGATTGAATATATCTTGATAGAAGATAATCTTGATTGTAGATATCTTGATTGAAGGTCTTGAACTTGATTGATGATGGGAAATTAGGAAATTAGGAAATATAATATATGGCACTTGTTACACTGAACTGAAACAAAGGAAGAAATTGGGAATAGGTAATTAAAATATGTATTTAAGCAAATGTGAATAGGTATAAGAAAAAAAAATTAAACTGAAAAACCAAATGAATGATTAATTTGATACTTATCAAATTGCTGCGTATATGTACGCTTATGCACCGCAATGTGTTGGTACCGGTAGATGTGGGCACATAAGGCAACAGCAGAACAAAAAAAAAATCAAAAAAATCGAAAAAATGTCACTTTTCAGAATAAAATAAAATAAAATTAATTTTTGAATGTAAACTATGGATTATGTAGAAATCCGGCTCGAAGGACCAGAATGTTCGATAGCACGAATAAAAAGGGAAATATTTGATTCTATTTCAAAAGATGTAATTTTAATTTTATTTCCAAAAGGTAGGTATAAGCAGTATAAGTATAATAATGTATGTCTTAACGCGGCGCGGTATATGGATAGAATGACTCGAATGAATAGAATGCAAGTGAGGTGAAAAAACTGAATGGGTTTGGGTGGTATAAAGGAATGGGTGGAATGGGTCATAGAGGTGCGATCAGGGCATTGCCATGAATTAGGAAGAAGGTGAGGGGCATAATTTTATACTAATTAACAATGACGTAATCAGAACCAAAAAACATATTAAATTACTGAACAAACATAAAAATAACATAAATGAGCTTACAAAATTATTTAGATGTCTGAAGAACAAATTGTAGCTAAGATATATACATTCTTTTTACAGACGTTTCTAAAACATCTGATGTACAGCAGATGCTATTTTTCTAGTCTTCATATCAATAACAACAGTTAAATTCACTGTTAAGCATTAATGAAAGTTGAATTTCGCTCAAATATAGAATAGTGAAAGTGAAGAATAGGATTAATTTCAAAGTTGAATTTGGGAACTTATTTCATCATGAAATAACCCCCCAATTTTAAGTATGAAATAAGTCCCCAAAAACCCATGAAATAAAACCCCAATTTTGAGGGTTTATTTCATATGAATAAAACCCCCACTCCATACAAAATTTTGGGGGGATATTTCATTTTCATTTTGGGGAGTTATTTCATTGGGGGGTTATTTCCTGCAGCCACGTGGTACGCCCACACGCCTTCGCACTCAGCAACGTTGTTATTGGTTGTCGATCGAAAAAATTGGGTTAACGTGTGCGATGTTGATGCTACCTTTAATGCCTTCTTGTATTTCAAAGACGCCAAATGATTTTCGATGTCTGAAGCTTTTTCAATCACCCTTATTCCGAGTGGCGTTTTACTTTTACGACGTTTGTCGTTATTTGAGGCGTTTCATTTTACGTCAGTGCAGGCGATTCTTGGCTGAAGGTAGCTACCAGAAGGCTTTATCACAACATTTTAATTAAGGACTGTAGCACAGCCCACACTCAACAAAAGCTTTAAAGCGATGCTAATAACAGCTGTCTGCCAATCATTACAATCTCTTGATGGAGGTCTAGGCTGCGTTGTAGCTATAAGTCTCATTCGATCTTGGCGTCAAGATTTAAGATTCCCTTTTAAAATCTCTTTGCCAACGAAGTATTTTTTTTGTATCAATTCCACCAAACTCTTAAATTGTTTTTTGTTTGTTACTTTTAACCCTTTAAAAGAATCTAATTTAATTTAGTTATTTTATTAAATTAACAATAATTCAATAAAAGTTACATTTTCAGTCGTTTTCGACAAAAATAGCCTTAAAGAATGTCTGCGAAATTTCTCACATGTCGTCCGTCGTACTCGTAATTCTAAATTCAAATTGGAGTATTTTAAATAGCCTTAAACGCTACTCCGAATAAGGGTGAATAGTCGTAGTACGCATTCATAAAATACTGATAAAATTTATTAAATTCCAGTATAAAATCCAGTATGGAAATGTATCCAGTATCTGTATCTTGAATCCATTATGGTACTGGAAAATCTAGTATAGTGGGTATCATTAGAGTATACTCTAGGTAAATCTGTGGTTTACGCAGCGCAACTGAACATCACTCGCGTAAGATACCACACGAAAGTGATATATAATCCTAATCACGCTTTCTGGGCGACAGTCTTTAACACGAAAGTCCTAGGTTGAGTATAGTAGGAAGTAAAGTTTACGCGAGGAAATTGCTTTAAACACTGAAGTGAAAGCGCAGAAATAGGAAAATCAATCAGTCATATAAATTCAATGCATTTAATCTATCCAATATCCATATCCATATCCATACTACTTTATAAAACACAGCGTCCGTCTGTTCGTCCCTCCATAACTCGAGAACCATTCATCCGATTTTCATGATTTTTTTTTTCTGATTTGTAGATCACAGGGAGTAAGGGGGGTACCAAGAACCGTTAGCCGTATGAACTTGAAATTTTGTATGTTAATAGATAAGTCAAAACTATTACATTCATGGTTTTTCAAAATTCGTCCTATAAGTGTTAAAAAACTTTTCACACAAACTTTTCTATTTCGACCTTACTACGCTTCACTTGCCATTATACTCATAAAACTATTTATGCCAATTCAAGATATGCTTTTAATTGTTAGGGAATACTTCACCTAACATTCATGAGCTAACATTCATCTCTCTGCTCCATCCAGAGGGTGAGATATAATAAATTGAAAATATATCTTATTTGGCCAAGTGCGAAAAAAATTGCTTCAGGAAGTTGAATAATTTTAATGGGAAATTGGAAAATTCATAAAAACTGCTTTTCAATTCAAAAGTGCGCGAAATTATTTCAATAAAAAAAAAATCAATTTTGGGTGGTCCACTAGTACATATAAAAGTTGAGGTCCATTTACCAAATTTCAAAGCTAATGAAGATGAAGATATGATATTTTAAACAACTTTTTTGTTTGGGTCTTGACATATCCCGCTTTTCAATCCCACCCACATTCCTCGTGTTTGGTTTTTTGGACAATGCACAATTTTGGAACTTTAGCTTCCAAATATCATATGAGAAATATCATTTGAAAGATATTCTATGGGAGGTGCAACTCCCCTTTGTTCAATTTGGCCAGACTTCACAAAAACACCTTTGGGCCAATAGCAAATATTTTCAGTCCGGTGGGTTTTGATAGCATACGATTTTTTAGTTTTTTTTTTGTATGCGAGAAGAAGAAATATCCAAATCCGTCTAGCCGTTCTCGAGTTTTTGCGAGACTAACAACAATTAATTTTTATATATATATACCTAGTCTAGCCATAAATACTGAAACAACTTGATATTGCAATAAAATGAAAACAAATTAATATTTCTTTTATTATTTGTAGTAAATTATATAAGAAACAAAAGATATACATTTTTATTCAAAATGATCGCCTTTTGAATTAACACAGGCCCTTAATCGGTCTGGCCAACGGTCAATGGCGGCACGAATCCTTTCCATTGGAAAATATTGCACTGCTTGCACAAGAGATGCCTTCAGCGACTCAATGGTGTTGTGTTTTTTAGAGCAGGCCATACCCTCCAAAGTTGACCACAATTCATAATCCAGAGGGTTTAAATCGGGGCTAGATGATGGCCAATCTTCGGCCTTTATGAAGTCTGGCACATTTTCTTCTAACCATTTTTGAGTGGTTTTGGCTTTGTGACCAGGGGCAGAGTCCTGCTGAAATGTCCACGGTTTATTTTGAAACAGAGAATCGTTTAGTGGTTTTACCACGGTCTCTAAAACGGTATTTTGGTACACACTAGCCGAAGTTTTGATGCCTTTTTCGCAGAAATGCAGCTCAGTGACCCCGTCATAAGAGACACCCCACCAAACCATGACGTACGCTGGGTGGTGACCTCTCTGAACTCTGGGAATAATTTTCGATGCTTCTTTAGAGTTACGGGCATACATTTTGTCGTTTTGTTTGTTGAATTTTTCTTCAATGGTAAAAATGTTCTCATCGGTAAACAAAATTTTTCGGTATTTTTTCCTCGCGTACCGTGATAGCAGTTTTTTTTTATTTTCGTGCTCTATTTATTTTAATGCCACTGTAAGCAGATGTCCTGTTGATCTGCGGAACGCTCCAAGTCCAAGGTCATCTTTAATGATCCTTGAGATCGTTCTGGAAGCAATACCCATCTCACGGGACAACACTTTCTACTTCCGAAGGGGATTTGACCACATTTCTTGGTGGTCGTTAATTCCTCCGGTTTCTGTGAATCTTTTGATGATTCGATAAACAAAAACACGGCTAATTTGTAGCGGCAGCAAGGTTTTTAAAATTGACTTCGCATCCAGTCCACATTTATGCAGCGCAATGGTAATCTACTCCTTCAAGATCAACTCTCCACTACTGTCGGCAAAGTAATTCCGTATCGGTATATACAAAGCTCGAAATAGGAATCTGACAACACCACCTCGTCTCCTGATGGTATCTTCGAAAATGTATGCTGTAAATGATGCAGGTCTTATCTGTAGATACCTAAACATATTCCAATGAAGTCAGCATCGTCAACAGCGCAACATCTACTCTAAACATCTCAGCTTGGTCTACAAGTTACTTATACGTTTTTCTTGTTTTAAGTCAGAAGGTACTTGGGTTGGCAAATGGAAAATAAATTGAGAATAAAATTGGTTTATTTAAAATGTCGCGTCAGCCAGAGAATTAAATTAAATTAAAAAAAAAAACATTATTCATTAAGGCATATCAAAATTAATGAATACGACATCCTTTTGTAAAAAAAGGCCTAAATAATAATTATAATTTAAACGAAAATCCATAAAGTTTATTTTGGGATAAATGTATAGATGTTTGACCGTCGCGCCGATTAATTTTTTTTTTATTGCTTTTACCGAGAAGAGAATACTCCGAGATAAATTGTTCATCCTTCGCTGAATGGTTATTGTCTAAACTGAATAAGGAAGCCTGTACCTTATGCACAGAGACAAAATAACTCTTACAACAATTTGTATAAAAAATGTTGCTCTTCTGGTTTTGTTCTATTAGAGTAGCCACGAAATGAATGCAGTTTTTGCTGGCTTAAATTGTCGATTATATCGTAATCCCTTTTATATGTGTATATGGACCTATAGGTAAGGTCAGCACTTTCTTTCCAACTGACATGCCTTTGTACTTACCCTTTTGTCCATCTCTTTCCTCTCAAACACATTATTGCCCGTCTGTGCTATTCGAAGGTTTATAGCCCTTACTGCTGTCCGTTTCATTGGAAATCTCTGGGTTGTGCAAATACCGTTGTGCGCTAACGTGCTATACCTCTAATGGGAAGCGCACTTAACCTGCTCTGACCCTCTTATCGGCACTTGTTCCTTTCGTCGTCCTAGATATGTAGGTACATAGGTGACTCTGGGTGGTGGATAGTATGTAACTATACTTCATCAGAGTGCTGCAATAACAGTGAGCTATGTGGGTGGATGAACTCACAAGTACTCAAGTGTTATAAATTGACCTTTATGGTCAAGTTAAGATGCACTTGCACTTACCCTAACACCAACGGTCCTCTTAGGATAATTGAATCACAATAAATGAAGTTTGGTTGGGATTTCTCTCTCTCTCGCTTGCTTAGAAGCGTATTGCCGTTTCTTGTGTTTAGTAGTTCGACAATTTTTAAGTGCAACAGGAATATTGTGGGGTTGAGTCGTGCACTCGTGTGTGTGTGTACCTATTATAAAGCCTTTTGGATGCTTCTTCAATGGAAGTGGTAATAACTGGAATTTGATTTTGAAGCTTTTCGATTTGGATTATAATAAAAGTAACAAGTATTGCCGTTGACATTTACCTAAGGTGCAGATACACTGCACAGAATTACATATATGCTAAAATGTCTTCTTGCAAATTGTGAATGGTGTTTGCCGATTATTATTATTGTTTTTGTATGTACATTATGTACAGTGTCGATGGGCAGAGTGTCGTTTTGATATGACAACTCGTGTGATTTAGGGTATCCGTGTGTGTCAGAAATCCATTCTGTGGAGTTATTTAAGTTTATAATATTGCAGACTTTTCTGGTACGGAATTCTGACAAGACAATGAATAAATGAATAAATGAATAAATGAATAAATGAATAAATGAATAAATGAATAAATGAATAAATGAATAAATGAATAAATGAATAAATGAATAAATGAATAAATGAATAAATGAATAAATGAATAAATGAATAAATGAATAAATGAATAAATGAATAAATGAATAAATGAATAAATGAATAAATGAATAAATGAATAAATGAATAAATGAATAAATGAATAAATGAATAAATGAATAAATGAATAAATGAATAAATGAATAAATGAATAAATGAATAAATGAATAAATGAATAAATGAATAAATGAATAAATGAATAAATGAATAAATGAATAAATGAATAAATGAATAAATGAATAAATGAATAAATGAATAAATGAATAAATGAATAAATGAATAAATGAATAAATGAATAAATGAATAAATGAATAAATGAATAAATGAATAAATGAATAAATGAATAAATGAATAAATGAATAAATGAATAAATGAATAAATGAATAAATGAATAAATGAATAAATGAATAAATGAATAAATGAATAAATGAATAAATGAATAAATGAATAAATGAATAAATGAATAAATGAATAAATGAATAAATGAATAAATGAATAAATGAATAAATGAATAAATGAATAAATGAATAAATGAATAAATGAATAAATGAATAAATGAATAAATGAATAAATGAATAAATGAATAAATGAATAAATGAATAAATGAATAAATGAATAAATGAATAAATGAATAAATGAATAAATGAATAAATGAATAAATTAATAAATTAATAAATTAATAAATTAATAAATTAATAAATTAATAAATTAATAAATTAATAAATTAATAAATTAATAAATTAATAAATTAATAAATTAATAAATTAATAAATTAATAAATTAATAAATTAATAAATTAATAAATTAATAAATTAATAAATTAATAAATTAATAAATTAATAAATTAATAAATTAATAAATTAATAAATTAATAAATTAATAAATTAATAAATTAATAAATTAATAAATTAATAAATTAATAAATTAATAAATTAATAAATTAATAAATTAATAAATTAATAAATTAATAAATTAATAAATTAATAAATTAATAAATTAATAAATTAATAAATTAATAAATTAATAAATTAATAAATTAATAAATTAATAAATTAATAAATTTATAAAATAATAAATTAATAAATTTAAATGTCAGTCTTGTAGCAAGATGTATGCCAATCCCAACGAATTTTATAAAAAATCTCCAATTAGATGCAAGCGATTTCGATTTCTCAGTATCCGTGGAAAAGTTGTCGAACCATGTTTAAGGCAAGGTATTTGTATGTTTTTAGTATTGGCAATTTTAACTATTTTCCACAAAGGCTTTTACGATTTATATTTAAAAATTCATTTGCTATCGTATCGTCTAGCTGTTACTAAAGAACTTGTACAAGATCATGTAGAATTTTTGAATTATTGTTGTTTTGTGGTACAGGCCCGAAGTAGAAATTCCAGACTTCTTTATTACCTCCTTATTAATCTGATTCAGCTCATTCGCAATTTGTCTAGGTCTAGGGCATTGCTACTTTTTCGTGTAATCTCTTTAGAAAATAAACGCTGTATAACATCTTGCTATAGTAGTGCCTAATCCTAATTGTCCCCCCAATTACCAGAAAACTAAACATTTGTATTGTTCAAATATACAAATTGTATTTCACAAAAGGTATTCTAGCATTAAAAAAAAAATAGTCACTGAAGGTAACCATGTGTTATGGCAACAAAATATATTGTTCCATCACTGGGCAAAACCATCATTCGAAAAGGCTTAGAGCGGTTTATGTTATTCAAAAGAAAATTGGAAAAATATTTTCGAAAAAAAAATCAATTTGAGGCCGACAATGGAATAGTCCTTTCCTAACTTCTTCGCAACCAACTTGCCCAAGCGTCAATATAAATTCGTTCACCTGTTTTTTTTTTTTTGTGGCACTCACTATACATTATACAAGTCATATACGCTTGCTTTCTTTTATTTGACATTGTTATAAGCCAAATCACCTTGACAGAGACACATTTCTACTATGCCGCTGCCATCCTCATTCTACCGTCAATTCGAAATGTGTTAGGATGGCAAAAATATGAAAACGCTAAGGTGAAGTTTTGATGAAACTGCTTATGACAATTGTGTCCCAATGTCACTGTTTCTGGTTCTGGTGATGTTGATGACAGAATATCTGAGGTAGGGATGAAGATTGTGAAAGTATTATAGTGTAGCAATAAATCGTATTACTTTGGTATTTGTAAAGAATGTGTTATGTATGAGGTGGCCTTAACTTGGCCCTAAGGTGTTTCCCCATCATAGCATGGAAAGAGCTGAAAACAATTTGCGGCATAAAAATAAATTGTTTACGGTTATATTCGTATTGTGTGGTTCTGTAGGTGTGACAGAAGATGAATGATGTTATATTTTGGTATTATTTTCTATATAAATGTTAGTTTGTGGCATATTAAGGTTAAAGATGATAAGTATGTATTTTATATTTGAGAAACAAAAATTACGAGTTAATTTCTTAGTGAAAATCATTTTTTTCATAACTATCGATTCTATTTCTGTTTTATATAACTAGATATTAATGTGTTTGTAATACTAGACTATTATCACGCTGATAATCGTAATGTCAGTCAGCCGTCTTCACTTATGTATAGCAGCCAGAGGAGAGACATTCAGTAGGCCGATTTTAAAAGTTCTTTCAGAGTTGTATTTGTGACACTATGGGTTACAAAGGGGCATGGCACCTCTCATACAGAATATATCATTCAAAATCTTACATCCCGAAAAGCACCGAACCGATTGAACATTGCAAACGCTTTTCCTCGGCACTTCGAAAAGTAGTAGGTAGTAGGAGAGATTATGAACTTGATCTAATCATCTCATCCTCGGGTCTATTTAGAGGACGCCTGCCTGGTGATACGGATTCAATAGCACGGCGAGGATCCTGCTTGAGGACATGACCAAACCACCGAAGCGTGGACCGCTCCGTCCGGAGAAGTAGGTGTTCGACATTGAGTTCTGGTGTTTCTAATGCGATCTCTAGGGGTCACATCAGCAATAAAGCAGAGGAATCCTATTTCGGCAGCTTGTATCCGCGATCTTATTCTTTCGATCATTACCCAAACCTTATGACCATAGGTAAGAGTTGGAAAAAACACCGAATTAAAGACTGCCAAATTAGCTTTGACACAAAGTTCGGTCGTTCTAATAACAGAAGGACCAAGCTGTCTCAAAATTGACCCAGCCTGTCTAATCCTACAGGAAAATTCAGCATTGCTCCTTCCATCACTCGTGTGTAAGACCCTGAGATACTTAAACTTCTCTACTTGTTTCAATGGGACTGCACTAACATGCAGGGTGCATTGAAAAGGCGTTCTGGAGACGACCAGCACTTCAGATTTGTTCACATATCTTCATCTCAGCTTCAACACAAACGGCTACAAAGCGATCGAATGCGCGCTGAAGTTCAGTCTGAGAGGACCCAAGGATGACCAAGTCATCAGCGAAGAGCTAATGACTTATCCTCAGATCTCCGAATTCGAAACGTTCTTCGCCAAGACTGCGCTGTAACATCCAGTCCATATAAGTAATGAAAAGGAGAAGAGACAAGACGCCCAAGTTGAAAGGTATTGATTTAACGCCGTTTACCCGAACACAGCTTTTACAGTTTTTGTAAAGAGATTGAATGGCTCTCAAGAGAGAACCGCCAATTCCATACTCCTCTAATACATTCCAGAGTTTACCTCGAGGGACTCGGTCGTATGCTTTCTCCAAATCTACGAAACATGCGTAAACAGGTGAAGCCTTCTCAAGTACCATTCTGAGAGTGAATGACAAACTGGTCGCTTGTGCTTCTACCGGGACGAAAACCGACTTCTCATCTCCTAATCGTGACTCGACCACAGCTCTGCAACGCGTTTCTAGCACCTTGGCAAAGACTTTTCAGGGGAGACATAAAAGTGATATACCATACATGTACACCTGTTATTGGAGCAATCCCTTTTATCGCGTTTCTTGAAAATATGGGCACAATCACCCCAATCTGACAATCGCTGGGAGTTTCGCCGCATTTCCAGGCTACTTTAATGACACAAGAGAGTCAGTTAACTAAATCTTCACCTAAGACCTTGAGCATCTCTGGCCGGATTTCATCCACTTTGGCAGATTTGCCAGCTTTTAGCGAATTGGTGACTTCCTCTACCGAGGGCCTATTTTCCGCCCCGCCCTGGAATGGATTGAGCAACTCAGAAAAGTGCTCGCTCCATCTGCACAAGATGTCCTCCTCATTGGAAAAAAGTGGACCATCTTTCGATTTGTCTCCTTCTGAGCTGAAACTTACACAGTGTATTTTCTATTAAGTGAAAAGTGCACGTAACTAAAATTTTTTTAAAGTTCTCCGATAGATAGCGCTGAACGCCCACATGCTGAAATGTATTGCAGCTTTATTAGGGCAAAACAAAATACAAAAACGGAAAGACAAATCGAAGAGAATGTCACGATAGACAGCAACAACTTTGAAGTGTTTAGGGTCTTTGTATACCTTGGCTCCGCTGTAAACTCTGACAATGGCACCACGGAGAATGCAACTTACTATAGTTCGGCCTTGTCAGGAAACACTAAGGAGAGTCTATATATAAGACCGTCATCATTCCAGTCCTGCTCTATGGCGCAGAAGCATTAACTTTAACAAAGGCGGATAAAGATCTTCTTGGTCGTTTCGAACAACAACAACAAAATTCTTCGAGTGATTTTCGGTCCCGTTTACGTTGACCGGCTTTGGAGGAGGAGAATTGACAGTTAATTCTACGAGCTGTAGGTACAGCGACATCAGATTGGTCAGAAAAGTACGTATCAGTCGACTATGATGACTAGTGTCTGTAGAGCTAATGGACATCAATGCTCCGGCCTGAAGAGTCTTCGGTTCCAACAAAGAGGGACAACGCAGTAGAGGAAGAACTTGCCTTTCGTGGCCCGCACAAGCGGACCTCCACAAACTTAGAGTGCGCAACTGGAGGCGGTTAGCCAATGATCGGGTTGATTGGAGATACCTGCTGGTTGAGGCCCAGGTCCACCCCGGACTGTAGCGCCACCTAATTAAGTAAGTAAACCATGAAATTTGGCTAAAAGATGTTTATTGCCTGCTGAAAGTATTTATCTACTAAAATGTAGTCGGGATCGGACAATGGGGCTTGACACTTCACATACTATAAAAGACTGTAAACGCCATTTCTCGACACTCATTGGAACTAAAATTGTAAAAAAAATTCCTTGTCACGGACAAAGCCGGGCGGGTACAACTAGTTAAAAAAATGGTAGTGTTAAATGGAACAATTTACAACCCCACCCACCTATTCTAACGTTGAAATTGTATGATACTTACAAATAAGAAAAATCTCTAAAAGATATAAATTTACATCAAAAAAACAGATTTCCACCTTAATCCTTCCCAAAACCTATACTCGTAGTGTCAACCTTTTTTTAATGTGTTCTATTGCATAAGATTGTAGCCCCGATTTCCTTATCCTACAGCTCTTAAATCATAATTCTGGCCTAATCATTTTTCATCTTTTTACCCGCTCAGTTGCGGCGTTCATTGAAAGTCAGGAGAAGTCATCGCTTTTGTTAAAACTTGCCACAGCCGTCTATTTCGATTTTTTTTTATAATAAAAACGAAAGTATTATGTACACGAAATACATAAATATCGCTCCCAATTTAATTTATTACAGGAAGGCCTAGTCAAAGTTTAGCCAAAGAAAATTGATGACTTACCGGAGAGAGGCGCATTTTTCCCGTGTTTGTTTCGTTTGCGTATATTCCGACATTCCAGCGTAAAATGAAAAATGATGAAAAAAAAACTTTGTCTCATAATCCTTTATAAAGAGGATATAAAATTGCTTATGAATTATTTATGAGCCTACAATTTTTTTCCTTACAAAGTATAGCCTTTTAAATAAAGTTCACGACTTGGACGTATGTACATATGAGTATAACTTGGTTATCTTCGTGTATTATAGGTTAGGTTAGGCACTTTCGTGCTTTTGTCAAAAAGTGTTTTTTTACACGAACATTTAATCAAGAGTTTGAGTTTATTGTACATTATAGATCATACTTTGGACACCATAGTTGGATTTTTTTTTTGTTTTTTTTTGCAGAATGGCGGTCTCTTTCTATGATGAAGGACCAAATCCTTTCTTAGTTTGTTGCCCCACAATGGCATAGTAAGAGACTAACGACACTATAATGTATAGTGCCGTAAAATCGAGTCTTTTCGTTTTTGAAACTAGCAAAATGAATGTTCAATGGCAGCCATTATGTAAAGACGAGCATAACGTAAATTTATATCAAACAGGACGAACATTTTTAATTATAAAGTGTTCACATAAAGCAAAGTACAAGACACGCCATGTTATACTTGAGTTCAGGATTGATTCACGGGACCTGGATGTGCTATCCCATTTCAAGGTCGCAAACACCACCGCCATCAGCATCACCATCGTTATTACGCATCCTGTTGGCTGATGCTTCGGATAAGTTATTAATGAACATTTATGGGTATCCTGGCAATGGTGAACGTGGCACAATCATTGCGTGCCAAGATGAGGTTTCGGTTTCACTATACACACTCGTATAGGCATAGGAGGCTGTACCTGCAGGTACTTTGTAAAGGATGTGCAATTTCGTTGAAATTCGATTTAAAATGGTTATTTTTGGGATCTTTTATCACGTCATCTTGTCGCGGTGTGCTTCGTGTTTATTTCGTACACCAATAAAATATTTTAATGTCCCTGGTGTTCACTTGAGAAAACGTGTTAAGTTTAAGCATTGTCAGCCAGATTGTTGAGTTTGATAGAAATTTTGCAGCCAGGAGTTGTGGTATACGAAACCATATTCGTTTGCTTATGAATTAATGAAGACTAAAAGTCATCAGCGCTACAGTCCGGGGTGGACCTGTGCCTCAACCAGTACGGCCTCTCCAATTAGCGCTATCTTTCGCTAACCTCCTCCAAGCTGGTTGAGGTCCCTTTCCACTTGTGCGTGCCACCTAAGGGGAGGTCTTCCTCTACAGCGTTGTACCTCCGGGTTGGAATCGAAAACTCTTCGGACCGGAGCGTTGGTATTCATTCACTCTACAGATACTACCCATCTTAGTCGCGTGATACGTACTTTTCAGACCAAGCCGATGTCACTGTACAACTCATAGAGTTCGCTGTTAAATCTCCTCCTACAAAACCCGTCAACGCAAACTGGACTAAAAATCAGCGGTCAAGTACAGCTCTTCGTTTGATTTCTGCTGTGGTATCATTATCAGAGTTTAAAGCGGAGCCGAGGTAGACGAAGTACCTAACCACCTTAAAGTTATAGCTGTCTGTCGTGACATTTTGTCCGATTCGTCGATGTTGTGTGTCCCTTCTTGTAGACAGCATGTATTTTGTTTTGCCCTCATTCACCACTAAACCCATTTTTGCCTCTTCTGTGGTTATACTTGCAAAAGCACCAGTGACAGACCGCTGCGTTCTGTCAATTAAGTCAATGTTGTCAGCTTATACAGGTAGTTGTACAGACTTTTGGAAAATTGTGATGTTGGCTTGCGCGCACAATTTTCTCAAGTGTGATGTTTAAAAAGTCACATGACAGTCTATAACCTTATCTAAATTTTTTCTTGACACCAAAGGTATCGGTTGGATTGTCTCCGACCTTTATAGAATAGCGAGCGTTTTCCATCGTCATTGTGCACAATCTGACAAGGTTAACAGGGATGCCAAAACTGGGTATTGCTCAGTACAGCTCGTCTCTATAAAAGCTGTCATAACGGCTTTATCGATCGATTTGGAATTCTTGGTTTTTTTTCCAGGATCTGCCATAGTCGGTTGTGGACTTACCAGGCCTAAAACCAGACTGATAGATCAGTTCGTTGACGAATAGCTTCAGGCGCTCACGCACTGCAGCAGATATGATCTTGGCGATGTTGAGGAGACTGGATGCCTCTATATTTGACTCAGTTTCGAGGGTTCCCTTTCTTGTGGATCGTTGTTGAAAAGTTATAAATTAATAATGACAGCGCATTTAAAACTTGGACGTGTGTTTGAAGAGTCATGATAGTAATCAGCAGGAGGATGATGTTGTCAATGACATGACATGACTTTCATGCGAATGCCTGTGTGTCAATCCACATATATTTCGTAGAACCCCATCCTATCTAGCTACCGACTTATTTTGAATTTACTACTTGGTAGTATCCAAAGTGAGGATTGCAAGTTCCAGTACGCCATTAAGCGGATTTGGCGGTGTTGCCACTGCCAACTTGTCAGATGCTGAGTATTTGAAAATAAATCTCCAGCAGATTGTTGAAAGGCAGATACAGAGACATTCAGATGGAATGATACGTTCAACTTCAAAACTTACATGTACGTCAAATCAAATGTTATGCGAACTTAATTTTGTACATGTGTTCCTATATTGGAAGCCGACACGAGCGCCTAAGCATTCACCCTTCAGAAGTCACGTTTTCAATTTCACATAATACTTCTTTGCACAATCTCTTCTTGTAAAGCATATACGACGTAACGTAACATATTTAAACAGCGGACAAAATATGCCTTTGTTCCCAAGAAACTTCACTTAATGATGTGCTCGTTGTCAAGATTACAGGCTACGTTATTTTAAAGCTGTTTGCACCTGAAATTCTAAAGTTTTCAGCCAAACTTCTCCAGAAATCCGAGAAGTCTCAAAGTGTTAAATGTGTATGTGTATAATGTATCTTCCTTGCTATTAGCAATTATCTCCAAACGTATATGTAAGGAAAGGCTAATTAGGTGTATTAATGGGCGGGTGATGTAACTGAGCTATTCAGGATTGGGTACATTTTATTTGACAGACAATTAGGACTTCGGCTGAATATGTTCTATTTTTAGAAGAAAATTGTCTTGGGAATTAATACTTAATTATCGTTAACTTGAGGCTTTCAAATAATGAATTGGGTGAAAGTGAGACTTTTATATAAAACCTCTTTTGCTGGAAGACTATATTATAAGGGTGAAAGTTGTTGATGTCTGCTCCCGTGGGGGATGTTTTTAATCCATCAATTTGAGATGTTTATCGATTTTGATGCATCGCACCGGGGTAGGTAGATAAAAGAGACGATTTGTTGGTAAAGTTATTGTCGTGATTTAAGCTTGAGCTTATTCCTGCCGCTGGGTAGGTGGCAGCAACAGTCCATATTTGCTGTAAGGGTTTTATTGCGGTATGTATTCGATTACAAGTGAATGCATTCGATTTTTGATTAATTATGTGGTTAACAACTTACGATACAAAGATATATGATTAATATATAAAATTGTTTTCATCTGGTTTATTGCCCAAACATTTGATTAAATGAGAGTGTTTAATTAATTAATAGCTATATACGTTTATAATTTTTATTTTTTTTTTTTTTGAAAAATGAAACATCGAGTAAACCCTCGTTTGAAATAAAAAAAAAATTTAAACATTTAATGCCAAAAAGTAAAATAAAATGGTGAATGTATTTTTGAAAACAGTCTTTAACTTTATCTAAGTACATAATAATAATGAATTAAAAAAAAGTTTATTTTTATAAAAATGGCCATAATGATTAAAATTGATAATTAGAGCTAGGCTAACTGCGGACACATTTAACATGACTGTGCATACCAAGATTTTTGCATAAATACGAATATAGACACAATTTTTTTTCTGGACATTCAATTTTAGCAAAAATTCGTTTAACTTGGTGACGATTTTTATATATATTTTGTTTTCAATCTGGTATTCAATAGTTGGCATGAAAACGGTTACAAAGATTTTTAACAAAATTCATATTTTGAGTAAAATCTATGTTTTTTAAATGGCTGCGTTTTTTTGTTTTCCACTGCAATTGCCAATAATTGTATATGTACCTACAGTAAATAACCCTTATAAGAAACACGCTTATAAGAAAAGCGCTGATATAAAAATTCGTTCTGAAAAAAAAACCATTTTTGATTTAGAAAAAAAAAAAAAAATTAAGCGATAAATAAATTCGTATAAATGCTTATAAATTCTACAATTCTTATATTCAAAATGACGTTGCCTTAAATTTCACGTCGGTACGCCGGCTTAAGTTGCAACGATTCAGCAGGCTATTCACGCATCAGGGGTTGGCCACTTTTAACCGAATCTCAAAATATCGAATCCAAAAAAAATGTAAAAAAAAAAAAAAATCTCGAAAACACAAAATGCTGAAAAAAAATCTTTCGTTGTTGTCTTTCGGTATTTTCAAGAATTTTGTGTAGGTATTTTAAGAGAAAAATTCATGAGAATCACGGAGAAGGGACATTTTCTTGATTCTCACAGATTTAAGTACCTAAAACGCCAGGACCAGACTTGTAACGCCCCACGCGTTATAAATGTGGTTCGGGCTTAAGCCGATTCCCACTTATCGTTCAGTTAGCGCAAGTTATAGTCACTTTGTCAATTGACAAATCAAGGTTAATTTCTGATGATGAATTAGTGCTGTAGCTCGAAATAGCTGTCCTTCCTACCCAAAAGTGACCGTGTGTACGAGTTGTTGTTATTGTTATTCTCTCAACGAATAATTCGACTGAAATTCGATAAAAATGTCAGGGTCTATCCCAACTAGCGAGACTCGTTGTTAGTGTTACTCCTCGCTTCCCACTCAGTAATAAATGGACAAAGTTCAGAGAAACATGAGGATGATGCGAATCGTTAATGAATGGCGCTCTGAATCTTCTCTCTCCATTACGGACAATATCTACCGATAGTAGCGCGTCAAAAGCTACAACGATGCTTCAACCTAGAAAGAAAGTTAGAGCGAGCACAAAAACTTATAGGAAAAGAAAGATCAAAATTTCTGAGTCTTCGCCGACTTGAAGAAATGGGAAAGACAAATGAGTTGAGGAGAACAAAGCAACCTATGAAAGTCGACCGATTTAAGAACTCTCCTTAACAAGGTTACAAACAGGGAAATTGTATCCAAGAGACAGCGGTTTCAGGATGATTCCTCCACTATGAAAAAGAGGATTAAGAGCACCGCTTCGTAACCCAAATTTCTAAATGAAATCATGAGGGATCATCTAACCATGGCGATCATGAGGAATGTTAAATCAGCCGTGAGCACAGAGAGAACGTGGAGGTGAAGATAAGGTGAAGACGTGCAGAGATGCGGCTGACCCAAGCCAATGCCTTCATATAGGGATAGGGGCTGGCATCTTTAAGGCTATAGGCTAATTGCTTATAACGACAAAAATGCGGTTACTTTCATTAAGGCCGCTTTCGGCGGCGCGGACAATTGATGGCAGTGCGCCAAACGGGAGGCTGTGAGGAAGGACCCACAATACATTTTTGTTTCTTTCCGAGTGAATTTTAGATTGGTTATTTTAAACTAATGCGATGCACAATAATATACAAGCGAGGAATTGTTGATAACACAGAAACCGTAAATCAGGAGTCAGTATAGCATACAGAACTCTTAAATAAATTCTAAGCAACACAGATGGAAATTAGACAAACCTGACTGTTTTCAAGAGGCGCTACTTTATGGTAATAAAAATATTCTTTAAAAACAATTTTATGTCTTTAAGATAGGTAAATACTGCCATTTTAAGCCTTAGCTAAACATACAAACATGTATGTACTTTTCTTAACGCAATTCTTATATTTAAAGAAATGATTATTTTAGGCACAAAACAGCAAAATGAATCTTGTGCCACCTTAGGTTAGGTTAGGTTAGAAAGGGGTAGGAGAGAGATGTCTCATATGGCACTAGGTACCATAAGGGTCCATTGCGATCCCTTTAGGGGGAACCAATTGCAGTGACCTACAATGGAAAAACACCTAAACCTATTGTGCCACCTTAAACGTAGACATCGTTTAAGAATAAAAGAATTCTTCCGCCGAGAATAAAAGAATTTGCGGGCCGCCTCCTAGTTTTGAAATGTAAAATTTGGTCATCAAAATATCGCATCAATATTTAAAGTTTCGCTAAATATTAAAACAGTATCGCAACTTACCTCTACGCTAAATATACAATCTCGAAATTTGGCTAAAGAAGTTTGGCGAAGTTTTGACGTATTTCCTGCTTATTAAATTTACTGAAGTAAAGAACAAATTAACGTTATTCAATTAAATCACAACTTCTCCAAACCCATAAATTGAATATCTAATTAAAATGACGAATACCTTACAGCCGATTATATTCGTTCCAGCTTTATAGACCTGACTATAAAACATAATTCATTCCATGGACAAATTTCACTCCTGGCGAAACTTCAAAGAACGACAATCTCCTTTCTTATTCGACTTACCCGCCAAACGCAACTTTTTGCCCTAAATTAGAAATTGTGTTCATAAAGGGTTCTTCAAAGTTTTGTCGCGCCGTCACTCTCACATCTATCAAGGTCCAAGTCTGTGCTGTACATTCCCCGCATCATCAGTAAAAACTTAAATTTGAATTTGAATTTTGTATTTCTTTTTTTCTTTCTTTCTACCAAATCTGCGGTGTGCAAGTTTTCACATTTGACAGCTTCACTTCCCGATGGATGGATGGATGCCACCTTCTAACCCTCCGTATCACGTAATGCCAAAAGTATTTATTTTGAATAAAAAAAAAAGTAACTGGAACTCCATTAAAAGTTTACAAATTAATTATTAACGGTTAATGGTTTTTTGAAGATTGCTTAATCAGCAGTTCGCAAAGTAATTTTCAGAACGCCTCACATCGATATACAAATATGTAAAAATGTATCTCTGTATTTGTAACCCTTGATTTTGGTTTGCATAACGTCTCATTTCATCAGGCGGGATGATGCGTTGAAAATGAGATAGTCTATTAGAGTCGGCAATACGGACGAGTATTATGTCTTCCATTGCGGCTTTCTCGGTAATGGCAACTACCCGCATCGCGAATCAGATTAATGCGAAAAGAGGGGATAATTGAACTGAAATTGATATTCTGATTTTTCATTGAAAGGTGCTGCTGCAGATATAATTACTGGATTCGTCTTTCCAGCTGTTCAATAATTAAAATGATTTTACGAATCAGTTAAATAGCAATAGGACCGATGAGCTGAAGAGCGACACTTGCTTCAATGGAATCGATTTTTGTATTTACTGCGATACCCCTGGGGAGACGGCCTTCAGCTGGGACGAATACTATTTTTTTGTAACGAAACTGATGAGTTTTTCCGTCTAGGGTAGCGGTCCAAAACTAAAGTGCTAAGAGTGTATGTATAATGAAAATGTGAGGACAGGACACTCAGGAACCATACTTGTGGACTTGTTCGCTTTGTGGACGTTGTTTTGCCTTATAGCTAATCGGTCCCTGATTTTAATCTATCAATGCGATTTTAGATGAGGGGAATTGGTCCCAGCTTGAGGCACTGAAGCCTAGCATCCCCATCATTTTCTTGGCTAGAATATTATTGTATATTCGCTCGTTGTGGCCGAGACAAACCAGTCGATGTGTGTGCATTTTTTAAATGCATAAATATATTCTTACAGCGGAATTAATAAAAAAGCCCTATCCGCTCTTTAAAACATCTTTTAGCTACCATACGGATAGTGGACTTATTCGTTTGATAACTTTTATTATTAATAAATACATCTTATATCCATATTAGCTATCCACTCTTTATCACTAAACGCACGGCAGCACTGCGTCCAAACTGTACTAAACATGGTTGTAAATCTGTCATTCCATCAGCTGACACTATCATGCTCAGAGCATTTTCGTTTGCGAATTTTAGATTCTCTCTGAAATTCTCTTCCAGCTTTTAAATTTCTCGCGTCCAATCGAACTTTTTGTTGGTATACGTGTATTTGAAATATGTGTATAGTAAATTAACTGTGTGTGCAAGTTAACCACTCTCTATACGCCGAATTCGTTGAATTAAGTTATCCGCTCCTTAAAACATGTCAGTGAAAGCTAAGATATGTTTATTAATAATATTTACGACTTAAAAGATGTTTTAGAGCTAATTCGCCACTATGCGGTATTTATTAATACGGGGGTTATAGTTTAAAGAGCTGCAGATCCTGTTAAATTCCTAAGAAATCCAGGTCTATACCCACCACCATTTCATCTATCTCAAAGCTACCTATGACAGCATTTATAGAGACAAACTAAAGGTTTTTTTTTAGAGGTATAGAACTTTGAAATGGAATAAAACAAATATGATTTTTTTAAATTGACTTTATTCGAAAGATAATCTTTTGGCATTATAATTTAAATATTATTTCTGGTATATGATCGCCACGGCTGGCTCGGACCACAAACCACATAGAATAGACCGTCGACTTCTCCGTAGTCTTACGGACTTTGCCTACAAGCTGCCTGCGGGCCTAGGATTTTTTATGTATTGGTGCTGTACAAATTAACGTACGCATACTTGAAAAATCCTAAGTCCATTTTATAGCATGGAAAATCATTGCCGTCATTGATTTTGACATTTCACACGTATTCACAGACAGGGGAATTAATTCCGTATAGTTCTATGTGGTTTGTTTCTCAGACGTAGTCTAATCTTGAGGTTAAATTTTTGATGCATTTTTCCAACATTTGTGGCCGTATATCGGCAATAACGCGGCGAATGTTGTCCTCCAAGTGGTCAATCGTTTCGGGCTTATCGGCGTAGACTAGCGATTTCACATATCCCTACAGAAATTAGTCAAGCGGCGTTAAATGGCAGGATCCTGGAGGCCAATTCACGGGTCCGCAACGTGAAACTAAACGGAAAATAAAGTTATTCGAATTTTTTAACACACCCGGTCTCACAGACCAGTAGGTCACCATTGGCGGGTTAAAGAAGTGCGGACCAATTATTCCACCAACCCATAAATCACATACTCAACACTTGAGGATTATCATCACTCCAAATACGACAGTTTTATTTATTGACGTATCCATTCAACCAAAAGTGAGCTTCATCGCTAAACAAAATTGACCGTAAAATGGACGCAGGGCGCGATACGTATTTCGAAATAAATTTGCACAATTTGGAAGCGTTGTTCAGGCGTCTGTCTATTCATGTTGAAATGCCAAACCAAACTAAAAATAAATCACTTGACAGCTGACAAAATGGTCGCCAGTTAAAATAGTGTTGCCAACTTAAAGTTCCATACCTCTAAAAAAAACACCCTTTATAAAGGACCATATCTAACTCGCCCTTTTGTCTACCTAAATGAAGATGGAGATGCCCCCTGATGCTTCAAGATAGGTAACGACCTACTTAAATAACGTTTTTGATGTCATAAAGAGATTTTGACAAAGCAGCGAGCTGTCTTCATTGACAAGATAGGCTTAGAAGATTTGTGTGAAACTCACAAGACAAACTATACGATATAGTAACTTAGTTAAACGAGGATGTTGTACGTTTGAGATGGTTAAGATATGTATAGAGCGGATATAAACGCACCGGCTTACAGTCTTCAGAAATATCACATAGAGTCAAATCCATAACGGAAGGAGCTATGAACCTAGTGATGGCCCTGCAACCGACTTCTAGCAACAGATAAAGTTTCACACGCAATGATCAGCAACACAACCTTACTGACACAACCTCAATCCCAGAAACCCAAATGAGTCTTACTTACTTTACTTTTGGTGGCGCTTACAGTCCGGGGTGGACTGTCACGGCCTCAACCATCAAGCACCTCCAGCCAGCTTGGTCCCTCGCTAGCTGCCTCCAGTTGCGCACACCAAATTGGTTGAGGTCGTTCTCCAACTGTGCGCGCCACATAAGATGGGGTCTTCCTCTGCTGCGTTGTCCCTCAGGGGTGGATTCGAAGACTCGTCGGGCTGGTGCGTTGTTGTCCATACGCTCCACGTGTCCCAACCATCTCAGCCGTTGTATTTTTAGCTTTTTGACGGTCAGCGTCGCTGTATAGCCCATATAGTTCGTCGTTGAATCTTCTTTTCCACACTCCATCGTCACAAACTGGACCGAATATCACTCGAAGAATCTTTCTCTCAAAGCATCCCAGAAGGTTTTCATCCGCTTTTGACAGGGTCCATGCTTCTGCACCATAGAGCAGGACCGGGATGATTAAGGTCTTATATAATATCTCCTTGGTTCTATGAGAGAGGGCTTTACTTCTAAGGTGCCTTCCTAGCCCGAAGAAACAGCGATTGGCAAGAGTGATTCTTCGCTTGATCTCTGCGCCGATGTCATTTTGCGAATTGATAATGGAGCCCAGGTATACAAAGTCTTTAACTACTTCGAAGTTGTATCTGTCCATCGTGACGTTTTGTCCAAGTCGCCGATGTTGAGAGTCCTTTCTCGTTGACAGCATATACTTCGTTTTGTCCTCATTGACAGCCAGACAGGCGACTTTAAAGTCGATAAATAGATGGTGTATATCGATCTGAAATTCCTGGGTTTTTCCAAGATCTGTCGGAGTGTGAAAATTTGGTCGATGGTTGATTTTCCTGGTCTAAAACCACACTGATATGGGCCGATCAGGTTGTTGGCGAAAGGTTTTAGAGATTCACATAATACAGCCGACAAGATCTTATACGCGACATTCAGCAGACTTATTCCTCTGTAGTTGGCGCAGTTCAGAGTATCTCCTTTCTTGTGGATGGGGCACACGATGCTGAGGTTCCATTCGTCGGGCATGCTTTCATACGACCAGATTTTACAGATAATTTGGTGCACGCTCGTTACCAAGCCATCTTCCGCTTCTTTAAAAAGCTCGGCCAGGAGGCCATACGCTCCAGCAGCTTTGTTGGACTTAAGCTTGGATATCGCTATCCTCACTTCGTGTAGGTCGGGTGGACGGAAATATTGCCTATCATCGTTTAAGCTGAACAGTTCATTCTGCCTGACAGCGGGTTGTTGGCTGTCTCCGCCGTTTAACAGTCTGCAGAAGTGTTCTTTCCAAATCCTCAGCACCGACTGTAAATCTACTACTGTATTCACATGCTCATCTCTGCAGGCTTCTGTTCGGGCCTTGTATCCTTGGGCGGATCGTTTTACCCTTTGGTAGAACTTTAGAACATTGCCTCTGCAGTAGTGTCCCTCAATTGATTCGACCGCTGAAGTGAAACCCAGCACTTCGATAGCGGCACTCCTGATGGCACGCTGGCAATATTGCCACTGATCCTCTGTACTTGATGTTGGTGAAACTGAGGGGGTGGGCTAGCTGACGCGGTCGGCAAAGGTTTTGGCGGTCTCTTGCGATAGTAGCCTTGCAACGTCAAATCTTCTTACAGTATCCTCTCGGTGTTGTGGAGTATTGGATATCTGCATCCGTACTTTGGCTACTACCAAGTAATGGTCCGAGTCTATGTTGGCCGCTTGGAACATTCGGACATCCAAGATACTGGAGGCATGTCTATCGTCGATCGCAACATGATCAATTTGGTTGACGGTCTGTTGATCTGGAGACCGCCAAGTCCCCTTGTGTATGTTGAGGTTTGGGAATCGTGTGCTGGCAATGTTGACATTTCGGCTGTGCTTTCCGACTGTAGAGCCAAAGATGCTCTCCTTTCCAATTTTGGCGTTAAAGTCCCCAAGAACTGTCTTGACGTCGTACTTCGGGCACTTATCATACGTCTTCTCAAGATGATCGTAGAATGCTTCTTTGGCTGTGTCGTCTTTCTCCTCTGTTGAGGCGTGAGCACATATCAGCGTAATATTTTTAAATTTGGCCCTGATGCGGATTGTAACTAGGCGATCGCTAACATTGCGAAATCCCAAGACTTCTTGCCTAAGTCTTCCTCTAATCACAAATTCACATCCAAATAGCCGCTGACTCTGCTCTCTGCGGCACTCGCCGTATAGTAGATGTCACAGCTTTTCATCCTTCTTGTGCCTTCTCCATCCCATCGCACTTCCTGGATGGCCGGGCCTGTGTGTCCCGGTACGAAAAATAATTCGGTAGCTTAGAATATTGACCCACTTAACACTAGACCATTTAGCTCTTGCATGGTTTATAATAAAAGCTATGCATGCTCCTTGATATTACAGTAAAAGTTCGTGATCTTAGTGCTTGTCCTACCTCTTCATACTAGACACTGCCAGCAACATAATATCACTAACTTTTATTGTAATAATATAAAGGAGCATGCATAACCTCAACTTCCGAAGGTTTGATGTGACCCAAATCTCTCTCAGTCTTCAACACCCTTGTAACAATGAAAACATCAACTCCCAAAAAATCAAAATAACAATCACACACGCTAAAAATAACAAGCCGTCGACCTCTAGCGATACAGAGATTCTCATCTAATCTTAGTCCTACTTACAATCCTAACTAAATTGAACTATATAAGAGCTTATTCCTTACACAGAATCACAAAACTGCTTGCATGTTCTGATTAAATAAAAACTGTGTCGGCAATAAATTTGCACGCCAAAGACTCGACCGGACTTTCCGTGATTAATGTTATCGAATGCTACAATCACAGATCTCCCTCCTGCATGTGGTATAATATCTTGTCGCCTCTTAATCCTTGCTATCCCCTGTTCACTCTCTGATTGCATGCTAAAGCCATAAAATAAAAATATATACAAAATATACAAAGAGTTCCGTCGTACCGGACTCGGTATGGTCGGTGCTGGCGGTGGGAAATGGAAAAAGTTCTAAAGAGAAAATGACAGACAGCCAAAGTAATCTTAAAACTTAAACGCTATCATTTTCACTGACTGCTGCTTTTGTTGTATATGTACTACGGTGCATGCATGGTAAAGGCGATAAAAACCGACGATAAAACGGTATCCAGTCCAGTCTCTACCGGGAACACCAAAACTGCTGAAATCTAAAACCAACACGCAACGCGCACGCAAAGTCGTTGTCGTATATGGGTATCCTTTTATCAAATGTCACTTAGAAACCACCACGCTGGCTAGCGGTTCTTATCGCACAGTATGGGTGCTAAAAGGATGTCCTCGACGTCAACGAGTGTGGTCAGCAACACCGATTCGCTGTTTAATGTTTGCTTATCGCTAACTGTAAACGACTGCGTGGGGGTAATCGTTTTCCCAATTCCCATCATCCCCAGAGGGTTGATCGTTTGTTATATCGATTTAAACATTTTCGCTCGCTTGATGGGATTGAAAGTTGCCTCTCCCTCTTATCGTACGTGGAAATGATTTTAATTGCCGTATATATCGGTCTTGTTGCTTTTTACTATATATGAATGAGTGGGCGTGTGAGAAGAGAACTCCATTCGAAAATTCGATCAAAAAATATTTCACAAAAGAAGGTGCAAAAAAAAGGCCTTACACAACCCTTTTGTAAGCCGTTGTGCCTCCTTCCGCATCCAATCATCACCAGTCGGCATGAATGGAAGGGAAAAGTTTCCGCTCGTCCTATCCGTGTGCTTAATAATTCCCAGCGCACTCTTCTCCTCCATACTTTTCTGTTGTTAATACTTCTTTAATCATTTTCAGCACGTTCGTCCGCTATATAACCTTCATGCGGTCCGTTCTTTAAAGAGTGCCAGTCAGAGACTGGAATGGGAACAGGAATTGTCGCCGTAAACTCAATGAAGTGTTCGGACACAATAGAGGGGGATTTGCTTCCTTTTTTTTTTTTAATTCTCAGTTTCAATTGCAATATAGCAAATCGATTTGCACTATACCAACAGAAATGTTCGTCCTGATTACAAGTCCGCAATACATCTAGTTAGGATGCATGAGTGGATTTTCTAAAACTCCTAAGGACAAAATAGTCACTGAACGGAACACAAAATGAAGAGTTTTTGTTGCGTGTACAAAGTTTTGTGAGATCCTTATGAAAGTTCACTGAAGTTGCGGTATTGTGTGAGAGGGAAAACATTCACGCAAGGAATTCTGGGAACGGAACTGCCATCAGAATTCTGACTGTATAAACAATTGATATACTGCAGTAGTGGATAATGACAGTGGAGACGCAACGAATTGTGCAATGTGGATTCGATAATCAGAAATAGATATTTTAAACTGTTAGGACCATAAATAATATTTATAAATATCGGAAGCTTAAATTAAAAAGTAACTTTATATGTTAAAAATAATCACAATGAAAAGTACAACAAGCGCTGTAGGTTTTTTTTTGTCACAGACTCGAAGTTCGAACACATCCTCAAAACACATCCGCCAAAAATATTTATAAAATTATTTCAATACCTAAAAACAAAATTCAAAATAATGATTTCACGGGTGGGCGCAGTGGATCAGCTGTTAGTATGCTGGGCTACTGTGTGAGACTGCTAGGGGTCCCAGGTTCGATCCCTGAAAAGACACAAATTACATGTTAAGGGTTTCTCCACTGCGCCGCCTCTCCCGAAAGTCTGACAAGATTCCCAAAAAGGTTTTCGTTAATTCTCTCTTGTATAATTTATCTCTTGAACTTTCAGGAGTGGATTCCCATAAAATATACAAATTTTATATAAGCAATTGATTGTGCATATTTTTAGTACCTTTCAGGGGCGAATTGTTCATTATTAGCTACTTTATAAACTTTTCAAACACTGTATCTCTTTTTCCAAATTGTCTAGCTAAGCGAATTTAGTTTTTAAGAAAATTATAAAGTTATTTTATTTATTAACACCAAAAATCGATAATAAATCGATTTTATGAAAAAATAATTTTTCATAAAACTTTTCGTTTTATTGAAAATTTAATATTCAAAATCTGTCCGATTTAGTATTTTATTCAAACGAATGAAATTTCGTCATATTGACAAACTGAAATCGATGAGTGAACTAAATCCCGTAGGTGATATTGAAGAAAATATTTTATTCATTTTTAGAAAAATCAGTTATTCAAATCAACAATTTTTCATGAGATATTTTTAGAATTTTATGGGTTTTACATCAATTTGAAGAAGTTTATTTAAAATATTATTCGCTGTTGTGCTCAAAATGATAAGTTTTATTCTATAAAGTGAAGTCGGGATAAAGAATTTAAAAATTAAAGTAAAGCAATTATTTGCAGACGCTTTTAAGTGTTTCTCAAACACACTTGTAGATATAAGAAAAACGTAACTTTTCATAATTACGTCTATGATCCTTCTGCCTATATTCGCAGCTAAAAAAATTAGTTTAAAAAAAGTTTACTTTATAATATTTTTTCCAAAAAGCAACATGCTTTTCTAGGCTAGCTTTCTCCTAGTTGGATCAACCGTTGGGTATGTGCGGAGGAGATGCAACAAGAAAAAGAAAATTCAGCCAATGATCATCATAAATGAACGGTAAGAACGTCGTTGTATTTCTCAATGACAAAAGCTATAATCAAACTTTAATTATTTTCGATTTGTTTAATTTTTCCAAGTTTAACTAGGACCTTTATCCAAGCCGGCTTTCATTAAATCCAAGTATGACAAAAAACATCTTCAAGTATATTCTCTTATAAAAATATGTATAGATGTAAGATACAAAAAAAAAATCCAACTTTATAATTTAGATACCTACTTAATGTTAAGAAAATAAAAGTTTTTGATTTTAAAAGTGTTTCTTTTTTGTTCTGTTGTCAGTTTGGAAAAAATAAGCGATAACTGACGAAAAAATCATTAATTTGAATAAATAAGTAAGTTAATTAGAAGAAAAACGATGCATAAAATTTAAGAATATTTATTCAATATCAATAAAGTGAAGAGTTGAAATGAAGAATTAAATTTCAATTTAAAGAAATAATACGTAAAAATGAAGAAAGTTTCGTTAATTTAAAGTGCCACGATGCGTCGAATTGAAGAAAGTATTTTCAATTTGAAGAATTTTTTTTTTTAAATGATATTATAAATGATAGAATGATGAATTTTTATCACTATAACAAATTTTTGTGGAATTAACACCACAACGAAAAATTTAATGAATTTTTTTCAAAATTACAATATTTCTTCAATATAACAAAATATTTGTCAAAACAACGGACACCTTATATTGATCACCATTTCTTATTTATTGTCAATATCACTACCAAATTTGGTTCAGTGTACGGGTGCCTTTTCTAGCCTATACTTTTATGTTTTCCGTAAAGTTCTGTCTTTGGATCCAAAAGGTCATTTCAATATGTTCAATTATTTCAATATTGTTAATTGAATCAATATTTTTGGTTTATTAAAGGCTAATGTCGAACGCTTTAATTACGCTTCGAGGTGCTTTCAAATAGGTGTCGAAGAGTCGTACCTAAGTTGTAGTCCTTTAAAAAAGCCAGTTTATTTGATGATCCTAAACTTCGAATGATGAAAGTCCCAGCACGCTCTCTAGAACTGAAGAGCTCATTAGAGATGCCCAGGGGCGAAACCCCTTCCCGAAATATCTGGTGCAATTTTGTTGGAAAATGTGTCTGAAATTTCTGAACTTATGATAGGTAGTTGTTTGCGGTTTGTAGGCGAGTTGCTTTACTGCCGGCAGTCTTCGTGAAGCGAACCCTTTTTCGTTGTCGGGTGGATCCTGCCACATCTGTTGCGGCAGGCGTTTCTGATGGCCACTTGGCATAGATACCATTGATCTATGGCAGTTGATGAAGGCGGTATACGACTTCTATGAATACGTTGACGGATACTCAATTAGCAAAGCTCTGGAGGTTTTGTTGCGATTGAAGCCGTTTAACATTAAATCTCCTCTGGGGTCTGAGATATAAACACTTTCGTACCTGTTCTACAACAAAGAGTCTGTCGGCAGTCCGGAATGTTCGGATATCTAGAACATAGTAGCCTTACGTAGATCGCAAGATGATCCAATTGACTTACAGTTTTGTTTTTGATCAGGCTTGCAGCATCGTTTCTTTATGAATGTTAGGAAACCGTGTGCTAGCTATAGTAACGTCACGTTCCGCTGAAATGTCATGTTAGCTCAAATCCGTTTCCAGATATGGTGTTATGTAGGCTATGCAGCTTGATTGTACTCCCAAAGATATCCTCCTTAATCTGGCGTTGAAATCACTGATGTTGGGGAATTTAGCCTTGATGCGGATTATCATAAAACATTTACTAACGTGTCGATATAGCTCAGGACTTTTTGTCTAAGTTTGCCACATCCAAATAACCGCTGCCCCTGTTCTCTGGCTGTTGTCTACTTTTATTAGTAGATATGGGAAAAATCAAAAAGGGCGCACGGCAGAAGCAACAACATTGCGAGAAAAGCGGTTAATTCTACGGCTTGCCTCAAATTCTACTCTAACCAGTGTAACATCCTGTCCTATGCCGTCTGCTTTCTGCTGTCTCTGCCGATCGAGCCACAATTTTTATTTTTATTATTTATTTGACTGACGTTTCACACTACTAGTTGCTAAGATTAGAATACTACAACTAGCGACTAAAAAAATGACCACCAGCGGAGTATCAGCCAGCATAGTCTCGCATTGGAAAATATATGGCCTCATCCTAGTGATCGCCAGTGTATAAAGAAATATTGCATACCTACGTCCAAACTAGCACCTACTACAAGAGTCCCCAAAAGCTTAAATCCATCACACTGAAGCTATTAACCATACAGACAGTTTTCCAGTTTTTGAAGAAAATCACCAAATACCTCCGCAAGTCAGCACTGTACAAAACTACATTCGACTAAATCATCCAGATTAAATAGCGAAACTTTTGTAGCGTGCCAAAATTCCTTCATTTGACACCAAGGGAAGGAAAGTAACGACAAATTTAGGAAAAAAAAAAAATACACCAGAGGAAATCCTGAAAGTATTACTGGCCGTCACGGCTTATCGTATACCACATCCTCCAGATATATACGCGAAATTTTCCTCTGCAGCTCATTTTAAATACACCCAAAGACCATGGGGACAAAGTGAAGATTGCAACTTTCAGAGAAAACTTTTCCCTTGCAGATTTCACAGGCACACCCAATGCAATTGAGGTTCTGAGTATCGTTCCCATTTTTGAGGTCCAATTGGTACAACTATCAACAGAGAAGATTCCACTACGGTAATAGAATTTTCTACTATGCGGGGCGACACGCCTTTCACCGCCCCAAAATCACAAACTACTTTGACACTGATTGCACTGCAAAGTTCAAAATTAAATTTTCCAAAAGAAAAGGAGAAGCATTTCGAGCAAAACAAGACCACTAGCAGCGACACCGACGACAACGACAACGACAGAGGCCAGAGATTATCCACTGTATATGCAAGGCAATTTAATCTGAGTTCTGGCTAAAAAACGAAAATGGAAACAATTAAAGGATTAGACTATGCTTGTTTTAACTTTTTCTGTTTATTGTCGAGTCGAGTCGTTGTCGTCGCTTGCTTTTTTCCCGACGAAATAAAATTGTGCTGATGAATACTGAACGAAACTATGGGCGACACAATGTCACTAGCCAGACGGAGTTGACGGACTTTGTATACAAACGCAAGGCGCAATGAGTAAATTAAATAAGCTAGAAAGAATTATTTTCAGTATCATTTTCACCTTGTTGTATAATTATTAAATTTCCTGGCATTTTGTGGCGACAGATAAAAATAATAGACAACAACGTCATTGCAACGTATTTGCGATGACAACGACTGTCAATTTGTCGATGGTTCAGTGGATTTCTGAATGAGCTATTCTTGAACAAAGACGTCTTAACAGTATTATTCAGTCTAATATTGAATGCGGGTTAAAGACATGTGCGTCAACACTGTTGTGGAAGCGGTTAATTATATAACTTTCTCCTTTCTAAGGGCATTTTGGAAAAGGATTTCAATGAGCTTTAGATAAAAATAACATTTTCAACGACCCCTGATTAAAACATTCTTGAAAGCCTCACTTGACGCACGCATCGGAATGGAGACTGCATGCCACAAGCGCAAATAGAAATTTATGCATACGTCAATGTTAATGGAAAGGTCCCTCTAATCTATTCTGGGCGATCCTTAGTCCTTAAAAAAAATTAATCTAGCTATGTAATGAATGATGAGCATGGTTTTTGTAGTTCATCTAATAGCATTTTAACTACCAGTACTGAGTCCTATTTTAATACAGAAGTCCAAAATCACCAGACAATCGAAGACTTCAAAGAAGTTATAGCTTGATTTGAACTTTACAAAGCCCTTTTGATTAAACCGCTCAACTATTCTGTTCTGGCTCTAATATAGGTGTATGACGTACAGTGGTGGAAAACTAATTAGAAACAAATATATTTTTCTGAGGATTTAATTACCGCTGGTTTATTTATCAACAATTTCGATACGACCTTAGTAAACATAAATAATAGCGTATTAATAGTAATAAAAATGAGAATCAAATAAAGAAATAAAGAAGAAATAGAAACAAATTCCAAAAAAAAAAAAGAGTTGAAGGTATGTTTCTGGGTGGAATTATAATTAGAAGCAAAAAATGTAATTATAATTTAAATTCAAAAATAAATATAAAAAATTAAGTTTTTGAGTCCAACTCTTAATAATTATAAAATTTGATCAATATTTTGTGGGAAATCTACTATTTGCAATGACAGCAGCACACCGGTTTGGTAAAATGGCTACCAACTTTTGACATCTCTTAACAAGGATATTTCTCCAAGCTTGTTCAATGTTTCTGAACAATTCGCGGACGTTTTTCGTTGTTTTCGTTCCCAAACTTCTTTCCAGATCAGCCCACAAATTCTCAATTGGATTGAGGTCGGGACTTTGCGCTGGCCATCTCAAAACATCTATTTCTTCTTCCGGAAACCAACTCGTCACAAGCCGTGAAGTGAGCTTAGGATCATTGTCTTGTTGGAAAATTTAAGACACTTGCAAATGGTCAAAAGGATATGGCTCCATAACATTTGCTAGTATATCCTTATACACATGCTGATCCATTCGTCCAGCAACACGCACAATAGGACCAACACCGCGCCAGGAAAAGGCTCCCCAAACCATCACATTTCCACCACCATGCTTGAACATTTTTATGGTGTACTTGGGGTTGAGTTCCTTATTTTTTGGCGCTTTACACATTTTTTTCTATTGGATCCAAATATATTAAATTTTGATTCATCACTCCAAAGCACTTTTTTCAGAAAGAGAGGGGTTTAAGTGCATATTCCTTCAAAAATTCCAACCGACATTTAACATTTTGTTTTGAAACGTGTGGCTTTTTACGTGTGATGCACCCCCGCCGACCTGCTTCTAATAGTCGGTTCCTGACGGTTTTGGGTGTGATTTCCTGACTTAGTTGTCCCGATACATTTGACAGAATTCCTTTACTGGTAAGAAAAGGATGTGTCCTACTCAAACGGAAAATGAGTCTGTCTTCTTTAGCGGTTGTTTTTCTTGCCCTTTTTTTTCTTTGTGGCGGCATGTCAAGAAGTTGAAATTGACCATGAACATGAGAGTCGCATTGCAAAAATGCAGAACGACCCATCTGCTGCTGAATTCTCGAGACAACCGCTGGCTCTTCGCAATGGGCAAATTTTTGCGAGTTCACATCGTCGAAGGAGGAACTCATAACCAAAGTTTTCCCCGGCATTGCACAAAATTATAAAAATTTCGATTGGATTAGTGAACGGGCAATAATAGCAGCGAAGAATAAGGACGTCGATAGCTTTTTTCCAAAGTCAAATCGCTGGAGAACTGCATTCGTAGAAATCCGTTGACTGCGTGACCGACGAGGATGAAGCGACCAACTATCCGACGGAATTGTTGAACACGCTTCCTGGCACAAACTCCGCCGCATAATTTACAGCTGAAAGTGGGATCGATCATAATCATGTTTCGGAATCTGAATCATCCGAAATTGTGCAACGGTACGCGTTGTCCGTCAAGAAACTGATGAACAACGTGATTCAAGCGACTATCATCAAGGGCGAATTCAAAGAAGAGGAAGTCCTTATCCCACGAATTCCGGTTATTCTCGAATTCTCGAATCTCGAATTTTCCTGTTTTTCGCACAGTCAGCTGTGCGTTGTCTGTTCGCGTGTTGGCAACCTGTCTTCGTTGTTTGTTTTTGCGCCGGAAAACAAATCGAAAAACATTGTTTATCACATCGCTCTCTACTGATTTCCATTCCATTCAAATTAATCACATTGAAATTTGAACTATCTGTGTTTTATTATCACTCTGGAGTTTATCTGAAGGCGTTAAATTGGGGCGAGACGAAGTTCGCCGGGTCCGCTAGTAATTTATAAAATACATTTTACATAATTATACGATTTTTTTTGTATTGACATAAATATCCATTACTTTGAGTTTTAGATGTTTGAGGATATCTTGCGCACAACTGTTTCTCTGTTTTTAAATTTTTAAGTCGCTGTCATGATGTCATGTCATTCCTGGATTTTATCTTGTTTTATTCAACTGTTAGAAATTTCGACCATAAACTGGTCATTTTCTTTTCTTTTTCTTCTGCCTTTCTGTATAGAAGGCATATTTAGCTTTGGATAGTTTTTCGTTATGTTAGGATAGATTAGAGTATCAGGCGGCAACAGGTGCAGCCTCACTTATGCAAGAGAAGGCCCATTGTGATGAGGACTACCAGGATCGAATGATCTCAGAGCTACCTGTTGAACCTACTCAGGAGCTCAGAATACAGCGTTACAGGCATTAGTTAATGCTTGTATTAGTGAGTTTGCCGAGATTGTCGAAGAAGAATTCTCCGAGATATCACTCAATGCTTATATACGTAAAGTACCAGCTTTGGGACGGGGAGTTCCTCTGCTCACAGTCACAGTTTGCCCTCAAAATACCCAAGAGAATAAACTACAATAATAGCTCACCAGCTTCATACCCACCTATCTGATCCCGTAAATTTTGAATTACAAATCCTGTCCCGGTTTTTCTATGTGAAAATGCAAAAACAAGAAATTCAATGGCAGGAGGAGACTGAACTGTCAACATGTTGTTAGGTGCGAGTGTATGCGTGCGCACATTTAGTTAGCATAGTACACTTTCTTCCGCACAAAAAAAAAAAATAACTTGTAGGCAGTGCCTTGTTTTTGCTCTCAAGTTCAGCTGGCGGTCTGTTATGTAAATAGATAGTTTATGACCACGAGTCTATCAACCTAACGTTGAGTTAAAATATAGCAAATTTTGTCATTTCGGCGAATTGTTTAAAATGCTTATACCGAGCGTAATGCCGAATAAAATATACTTTATATAGAAAAATCAGATCATTAAGTAGATTCAAATCTATTCATGTAAGTTTCCCATGAAAATCTACATCAATCAGAAATTACCATCAAATTTAGACGTTTCCCTAAGCATCCTAAAAAAAAAAAAAAAAAAAGGAACAAAAATGATTAATCTTATCAAATGTTGTAAGTCACATTTTTATCCCCGTCAGCATTCATCAACATAAATGTAAGCAAATTACCATGACCGTCTCTACCCAAAATACAGCTACACAAATTTTCACAACTATTCTCCCAGCAATGGCGGCGAGGAGATGAAAGGTATCCTAGATAACGACTTTAAATTCAATCACACGTAACTAATTCCAATTATGCGCGAATGCAGTAAATCTTCCATCTTCTTCACCCTAAAAGTCCATATAAACAAATTCCTCCCTTGAATAAAATACCCTGGGATGGTTAGGTGGTAGGGAGATGTCACGCACATCAGCTATCACCGGTACCGGTAAATAAGATCGAAAAAAAAAACCTAAAAAGGATGAAATAATGAAAGGATCCACGGAAACGGGATAGATGCCCGTGGTTACAAAACTCCAACCATAAGGACATAATACTCAAACCACCAAGCATAGTTCACAAGCCGCAACAAGAAAAAGAAAATTGCGACGGAGAAGTAAGCACAAATAAAATTTGATTTAATGCCAAGAAGCTTCGAATATTATGATGATGATTGGAGGGTAATCAAATTTCGAAACCAATATAATTCACATGAACAGTGGATAACCACCAACCACACCACAAACACAAAGGAAGATGGAGGAGTCTGCGACATGGAGGAGGAACTCAAGAAGAACTCAATTTTCCTAGAGGCCTTGGTTAAGCAAAAGCAACACAACGAGACGGTAAGAAAGAGTCTAACCGAACCGAAGTGTGGTGTGTGGTGACGGTGAGGTGGACCGAATGAGAGCCATAAGAAAGAAAATGTGCAAAACCTGTAAGCGAAGTCCTTTGCGGGATTAACTTGGAATGTTGGAATACCTGGACAAAAACTGAAATGACTTTTGGTCAAAGTATTTCAATCAATTTACAATTTACCTCGAGCCAAGGCCATCAGCATTATTGAAGGGGCGACCACAGCCACCCGAGATACCTACCTGATGGTTAAGGATGCAGGCCAGTGTTGCTTCAGTAGTGTTTTGTGGTTCGTTCCGAAAGGATGTTATTTTTTTATAGCACTGGATCTTATCCTTCTACTGGATATTAAGACCAACGGTTTATTGAATTTCAGCTTAAGAAAAAAAAAAAAAAAAAAAAAGGATCAACATTCGCTTGGACAAGAGTTTTTGCAACGATGACAATGTAGAAGATGATATTGAGACACGACCCCAACCAGTCGTCCTATATACTGCGGTTGATTTTCTGAGCTTTTAGGAGACTCTACTATTGGAGTTCTTTGTTTAGGTGTCCTTCCCAACTCCCGTGTCCTTTATTTTGTGGATTATTCCAATTTAATAAAAAAGAAAATGAGCCAAAGGATTAACTATTATAATGCTCAGATGTTTCATATTAAATTTGTCCTTTGTGCTTGAGCAATGAGTGGTGGAGATGGAACGGTAATAGTATTTTGTGAATATTGAGGTATTTAAGTGGATCCTTTCGATTTCGGCGAAACTTTGTTTTCTGGATGCGGGAACTAATGCTTGAACTTGAAGGTATTCTGCGAAGGATGTGCATACATTTGGATATGTGAATGGAATAGTTGCGGATATAAGTCATGAACATGATTAGGGATGTTAAAGTAAACGACGTATTAATGGTTCTCTTCCAAAGTATAGAGACTATCTCCAAGGGAAAAGGGTAAGAGTATAACCGAGGTTAGGCACTCCTAAGAACAAACTTTCCTGCGCAGTTTTTAATTCTCACTCAGAGGTTCAACACAGTAGAAAATGACTTTATAAGGTGGCATATCAATTATTAGAAAAGTAGGTACCTCAACCAACTTGGAGTTTGCAATTAATTGGTCTCAGTTTCCTAAGGATACCGGTCTAACTGGAAAGAGTGCATTGGTTGAGACCCTGGTTTACTGATGGTAAAGGAATTAACATAGACAACAACGAATTATAATATTCGGAAGAGCCCTAATGTAACTCTCTATATCAGTCTGAAATTTTGGTAGATTGATTTGGCAGGTGAAGATCATAATGGAGAGTTCCACGAGGTTCGTTTAATTTCTAACCGCTGATGGAAGTATAGTCCGTCCAATGTTGCCAGATTTTTTATTTTTTTTTTTTTCAAAAAATTGTAAATTCCCAAAAAAAAAAACTGTATTTTGAAAAAACGATTTTTTTGAAATTACGGTTTTTTTTAGTTTTATTAAATAAAAATAACACAAAACAATTCATTTTAAATTAAATAACATGCCTAAATTCGAAGCACTACGATTTAAAGCACATTTTAATTTATTCTTTCAAATCTTAAAAAAAAAACTATAATTTGTACTAGGAGGTCATTTTAAAAACTGTAAGCTTGTCTAAAAAACTGTAATTTACAGTTAAAACTGTGAATATGGCAACGTTGAGTCCGTCCCAAAGCAAAAGAAAGATCCCAACATGCGCAGTAGCACTTTATTTAAGGGAATTTTTTTCCTTAAGGTATTTTTGATCGCATGAAATTGTTAATTCTTTTATCCACTTTATCACAAAGTACATAACCCAAATTCCATTTCAACCCTTTCAATAGTGGTTTACGCTGTTATAATAAAGTTACTCAAAACTCTGGCTTTCATTACTAATCACATACATATTTGAGAAGTGCAACACCCAGCAAATTTCCCTCTTCTCTGGGGTGGGTAAATGTGTATCTTGTGCACATGCCAAAGACGCTGCTGTGTTGACAATCAGTCATGGCTCGATCGTTGATCGAGCGAGATGTCTTCGCGAGCAGTATTATGTTTGTTGTTTGAAATGCGCACATATTTTTTTTTTAGCTGTAGTTCTGGTTGGAAAAGTTGTTTTGTTGTCGCTAAGAGAATAAAATCCCTAATGTGAAGAGACCTGCGCAAGAAATTTTCACTTAAGTTGGGACGGGCTATACGTAATGCTGAAAGTGTTAGGTGTTACCCGAGAAGCTGTTGAAATTGAACAGTATACTCTTCTCACTTTTCAGAGGAAAGAAAATAGAAGAACATTTTACGGGACTCATAGACATGGCAGGTGACATTGCTCATAACGGTCTTGGCACTTTTTTCTTGTTAAAGGCGTAGGGACTGGGAAATAACGCCCAAATGCATAGAGTCCAAAAATAATCAACAAGATGGAAATAAAGCCCAAAAGTAATTTGCAGTCTAATAGCCCTCCTTGGGGTTACAGTCACTCAGTCACAGTACAAACTCCCACCTATCCAAAATCCAACAGAAAATCCAACATATACCTGCCACTGTTTATGCATTTCCACTTACTATTTTGGGCTTTACTGCTTATCAAAAAAACGAACCCTGGAAAGGAAATAACACCCAAAATGACGAAAAATTTTGCAACAACTAATTGAACGAGTTTTTTAGGGCGTTATTTCCAAATTGATTTGGGCGTTATTGCGTAAAGCCAGTTGAAGTCCTCCGCAGTGATAAGCGACTTAAGTCGGCCGCTTAGTCGCATAATTATATTTGCCCAACCAATGACATGGAAAAAGCCATAGATGGAGACGGGCTACCAAAGGTACACGGCGTTCTTGGAGTGTGTGTGTCGTGTCGGTGGTTTTAGGTTACTTTGTGATAAGCGGCCTAAAATATCATGTTGTGGCATTAAGCAATAACGCCCAAATTAAAAAATATATTGTATCCAAGAGGGATAGATTTAATCTAAGAGACGGATGACCTTTTTATTGAAGGCCGATAGATCCTTAGTAGCGGAGTTTCTAAGTTCTGTTGATAAACGTATCTCCAACGATGAATTCTGTCTCCGGACACAAATGCATTTTGTTAAGATGATTTCTCAAGCCACAATGGTCTGTGAGAAAGCCCACCGGCTCTGATACTTTCCTTATTTAGGTTGAGGATTTCCTTGTAGGAATAAGGTGACGCCTGTTGCGCCAAATATTTATTTATTTTTAATAAGGTCTAAATTTAAAATTTTGGATTGTCTTAAAGCCGGAACATTTTCCCAGTGGTATAGACGGAGTTGTTGTTCCCAATCGTTAATTAGACCTAAAGCAGTAGCCCAATTGACTCTGCAATAAAGTTCTGGTCCATAGAACGCGGATTCAGATCCAGCCCTAGCTGGTTGGTCCGCCGATTCATTGCCTGCAATACCTTAATGGCCAGGCCAGGTACCCATTCAAGTTTCACCTTGTTGTGTTCGTATAGGGCTTGCTAGACATCGTAAAAGCACGTAACGACGAAACTTGTAAGGTCGCTTGACTATCAGAGAAGATTTGTATTTTTGCGCCTTTAATTCCCTTTTCGAAGTTAAAAACGGAGCAGATCTGAATAGCATGGCCTCCGGCCTGAGAAACCGTGGGACACATTCCCATAGGTATCGAAATTTTAGTGTTGGGTCCAAATACACCAGTACCAACTCCAGATTCCATTTTCGAACCGCGCGCCGGTCTACAAAACCATACTTTTTGGGTCCAGTGTCGGAACACCGTTGGCCCATTTTGTACGGTCCAGTATTTTTACCTAAAATAATTTCCCAAAACTGTAGGTATTCCCTACCCATAATGTCGGGGATGGAACAGGACATGTGCATGTTTGGGATTGACTTAAGTATTTTCAGGTGTCCCACAAGGTCAGCTGGTTTAAACTTATATTCTAGCTGTAGCTTAGTAGCATATCTAGCTGCCACCATTTTAAGAAATACAATATGTATTTAAAGGAGGATTGGTGAATAGGCAATAAGCTGTAGCTTTTGTAGCCTATTAGCCATCGTCCGTTCAAATACTTTCGGCCACAAGACAATTGCCGCGTACGTGACAATGGGCCTTACTATCGTGATGTACAGCCAGTGTATCACTCTGGGATTTAGACCCCAAATTCTGCCATTCACACGCCTACTGGCCCACATGGCTCTAGTGTCTAGTGGCACGTTCTGTGGGGGACTTGATTTGTAAGAATTGAATGATTTGATATCCGGCGCTCGGCAACACAATCAACACGAGCATAATGTTCAATTTCTAGATTAACCGGTGTGGCAGGCATGTCAAAGCGAAATTAAAGGAAATTGCAAACATACGTATAACAACGTTCGATATGTATCTATTTTAATATGATAAACTATTTTAAAAGAGCTATCTTTATAGCCAACAAACGAAATACATAATATTTATAGCTTGCAGCAACAAAGTCGAATGCCTTATGAATAATCGTTCTAAAATTATGAGAAGGATCAAGATTCTTCTGGACATTAAAATAAAATTTGAACAAAAAAAAAAGTTCAGTCGCTACCACAACCGACCACCACCGCCTACTGAAACTGAACAGCTTTGCCGTACTCAATCAGATTTCGGTTTACTTAAATCCCACCCTTGACCTTCTTTTTTGGAGTACATTCTGATTAAAAGTTCCTATAGACTTTCCGTTTATCAAAATCTGTTCATCTTTATCTGTCGAAAAGCTACAGCACATATACCTACCCTCTACGCTTGATAAGGGTGAATCTTGGTGAACTGCCAACCTCAACACACCAATACACGAAGCCATTTCCGAAAAAAGGTTTCTATATGGACCAAAAAGACGCCTACTCGAAACTTGCTTTCACCCTATTTAACCACTTGGCAGGTGCTTAACTTCTTCCTCAGGCACCTGCCCCCCATATCTTCATTCTGTCTTACCTACGAATATTTACAGGAACTGTATTAAAATCACATTTAACCCAAACCACACACATAAAGTTGAATCTGAGATTATAGTGGCGTGTGGACCAGTATGCGAGGATAATAAAAAATGTAGGTACCTTTAGGAAATGTTCAGTATCAAATTTTATTTGATTCAATGAAATTCAATACGCGCCTGATATCTGAAGGGCAGATGAGGTAGGTGGCTCTATCAGGGCGCTTTCTGGCGAAATTATTTGTTTTATAGATGGCCATGACTTCTTGGTTTTCCATGCCTGCTCGAGAAGGATAACGAAATTCGAACTTTCAGCATTCACCCAATTTGGTTAGGGATTTTTCTTACTTTTTGTTTTCCCTTTTTGTGTGTGCGTGTGTTTTTTTTTTATTATTGTCAACACCTGGTCCTGGTCAGATATCATTTGATTGAAATGCCCAGTGAGTGCTTTTAGTCCTAAGATGATGATTTAAAAACATGTATTTGGACTAATGGAGTCGTTAGCCTAAGGCATATGGGACTGTAAGATTGTTTGTTTCAGGGAAGATCGATTGTATCCATTATTGTTTCACCTGGCCTTTGGCAATCTCTGAAAAATGTTTGAGACTGGGAAGGTGTCACCTGTAATTTAGGTAACACCATCAGTGTGATGGAACATTTTGCTCTCAATTTTGACTTTGGGAATAATTTACATTCGAAAAAGCTGCTCGGAATATCTTTCGTCTTTAATGGGACATAAAAAAGTTTTCAACCGGAAATCAAACTTTGAATTAATGAGAACTCCCCAAGGAAATTATAATGGCCTATAGGGCAGAGGACGGCTACGCTGTGTGTTTCGAAAAGTCAATGAATTATTGTAATAAGCAATATAACTTTTATGTATATATGATTTATGATCTCGTTTTTTTTTTCTTTGTCGGAAGTCGCTACTATCCGATGGAGCACTCAGACACCACTACTGGTCCATTGTACTGCCAAACAGACACCTTACTTTACTGTACTTAGTTTTCCCGTCTTTGATGAGCGAAGGAGCTTCAGTGATGAATAGCTTAGACTTAGATGTTTGGCATTCACCACGTCAGCCCCAAAGATCCGCCACCTGATGCGAGCAAAGGCAGGACAGCTACAGAGGAAGTGTTCCGCTGTATCGTTGTCCTATCCACAAGCAGGAAAGATGGTGGTGTCGCTCAAGCACAATACATACATTTAAGTGTTTGGTAAAAGTTTGGTGGCTCGAAAGGATGCCCACAAGCAGTCTGCAGTCGAAGGAAAGACGCGGACCTTTTGCAGATGTCCGGACGCAGTCGTTTGGTCTGTCTACATCCAGCACACTCACGCCACCAACACTCGTGTTCACGAGAAACCCAAGTATCAATGGATGTCCTAACCACAGATGCAGGCAGACCCAACGCAGGTTCAGATCCTGAGAGAGCTTCTTCTGAATCCAGCCTGGCAAGCTGATCAGCGATCTCATTTCCCTCGATACCAGTGTGACCTGGGATCCAAACAAGTGTCACTATGTTTAGCCTTCCGACCAAGTTTAGAGAAAGCTTGAGTTCGAGCGCTAACTTGGACGGTGTAAGAGGGTTAAACAGCGCTTTTACTGCAGCGTGGCTATCACTCCTGTTTGTCACAATATAGCGCATAGGCATAAGGATACCGAAAATCTCCGCTTGGAAGACAGACGCATGGTTACCTAAGGGGTAGTGTAGTATAATATTCTCACTTTCCACGAAGACTCCAGAACCAGACCTCTGTCCGGTTTTGAAGCCAGAAAGACAGCGCTTTATCGATTTTCGATACAACATGCTTGGACCAAAGAAGTTTTCTATTGAGGATTACTCCCAGATATTGGACTTCATCAGACATCGGGATAAGGACACCTTTAAGCACAAGTTGAGTCAGATCAGTGACCTTCCTCCTTCTCGTGAAGAGAACAACCTTAGTTTTAAGAGGATTTTCTGAAAGCCCCTTTCTTGTGCACCAATCATCGATCAAGCCTATGGATCTCTGCGCCAGAAAGCAGATAGTCCTTAGGTTTGAACCGACAGACATAACGGCGACATCGTCCTCGTAGGCTACTACGACGCCGACGGCGTGGGTACTTCATGTTTTAAGGCCGTGTGTCAATTGTGGTGAATAATTATTATCGGTTTATTTTCTGACACATAGCTATAAAAGTGTTGAAAAAAGAAGTTCACTAAACTCAAATCTTAAAATAGAGAAACATATTTCCTAAGTCAGATACTCCATGGGAGAAAGGAGGAAGAGATGAAGAAAGTCAATTAAAATTTCTGAGTGGGATGTCTGAAAATACAAAAAATCTTTTAAAATCGTTAATGCTTAAAGAGAAGTTGATTCCTCCAAATGAAAGTTGCTTCTTCGGGTGTATAGTTCACCATATTGGGAATATTGATCCGTTAGATCCACAGTTTGATTTAATGGTAAGACAGCTTCGCTATGAGAGCTCTGCATTTTTAGAAAGTAAGCTTTGCACTTTTAAAGCTTCTGTTTGCGAAACCGCTGAGCTTAACATATCCACCTTACTGAATCTGTAGTCCAGCCAAACTCTTGCCAATTGCAGAGCATCCCGATTTCTCGGACACCACACTACAGGTGTCAACTACGGTGGATGTGTCGGAATCGGAAGTGGGCAAATCCTCATCTCCTTTTCTGACACGGTCTTGCAGTTTGGATGGGGTCGTGTGCTCTATAGCACAAGGGAGCCCAGTGGCTGCACGATCTGTTTGCTCTTCTGGTTGGCCAACAGCAAGGCCAGAGGTTGATGCGATTACAGAGGCATCAGCATCAGTCTGTAAGTTTTTATTTATTTGATTCGAAATATTGATCCCACGAGTATCCGGGAAAGAAACATCACCCATGCCGGAGCCCGGTACGCCACATTAAGGCTGGTTTAAAACCGAAGGCAATAAGATGAAGTTCGCCCAAAAGAAGATATTGAAACCTTCGAATGACCAGAGTCAGAGCTTAAGTGGGGAACATTATTCACTTTACATTCATCGACAAACGTCACTACCGGTGGTCCGGTCCTCAAGTCGGGTAGTACGTACCGTATTTAGTATTTTAATCCTATAGTGTATTAAAAACCAGTAAGACAATTATCTTCGACTATGCCGAAGCTCAAATACCCGGTACTATATTAGGCGTATTTTTTGGGAAGTGAGTATAACAAAATCAAAAGTGAGTATAACCGTTTTGCATGTAAAACCAAAAGTGGGTATAACAAAACCAAAAGTGAGTATACCAGTTTTGCATGTAAAAGTAAAAGTGAACTAGCTATAGATTTCCAAAAAATACGCCTATTATTGTAAAATAAAAAAATATTTTAGTATTAAAAAATTATATATTTGTATGGGAGGTATGGGTAGTTTTTATTCGATCAAGCTCCTTTTTTGTCAAAAAATTTTAAATATTATTAAAACAATACGTGCAAAGTTTAAACTTGCTATCTTTACTGTAGCTATTTAAATTTAATTTTTAACATAAAAAGCTATATAAATCTGATACTTTTGTATGGGAGGTAGTAGTAGTTTTCATCCGATCTTGCTCATCTTCGAACTTAGCCTCAGTCTGGTGGATAAAAGCTTACGTACCAAATTTCAAGTCGATGGCTCTTAAATTACGGCCGTAATCGTGCGGACAGACAGACAGACGGACAGACGTTCAGACAGACGGACATCGCTAGATCGACTAAGAAAGTGATGCTGATCAATAATATATATAGTTTGTCATACCTACAACGCCTCCTTATGGGCGTTACAAATGGAATGACAAAGTGAATATACCCTCACCACAGTGTGGTACCGGGTATAATCACCACAGTGTGGTACCGGGTATAAAAAATCCTTTATAGCTTTGTCATGAATATAATGCACCAAAGACAGATTCAATAATCGTGTTGTCCTTTACCAAACATCCTCTCATTTCATACGCATGATACATAAGAAGGTATCTAATATGCATTCTACCGGATGGCAGACGTAAGTTGTCTTGCAAATACATTTACCCCGACTATTCTAGCATTTGATTAGCAGTACTTTCCATAAGCTTACGCAAATGTGTAATTTTATTTTTCCATCTTTTACCCCAAAGCTTAAACCCTTGCTGGCATAAATTCAAAAAATAAAGTAAATATGTACTGAGTACACACTCTTAAAGGCATTTTCTTTTTTGTAGGTATAGTTCTTGCACATTCTTCTCCCATTTCTTTGTCAAATGAATATACCGTTTACAGCATCCATAAGCCTAATCCAAATTTAATAACCCTGAATCAAATGAATGGGTTTTTCAATTCAAAAATTTTCCTTCATATATAGACATGTTTTTGTGAATGTGTATTGTACAGTACATACCTATTCATATGGAATCAGAAAAAAAAAATTACATACACACCCATATACTCAAAGCTTAATGTAGCAGGTGAAAGATCTGACCGAGGGGTTGAAAACTGCACAAAAGAAACAACAAAGTAAACTGTCAAAGGTGACCACCTAGGGATTTGGTGTGGGTTTCGGGAATAGCCATAAACAGAAATCTTTATACCTTCACCTGCTACACTAGGAAATTATTATATTTTTGGTTGTTTCTTTTGTTTGTATCCTTTTGTTGATTTTTACGCTTTTCTTTGTTTGGTAGTTTTGTGAAACACCAAAACTAATAGGAAACGTATTCACTTAAGGCAAAACCATCTGACCATTCTTTGTTTGTAGGTATCCATGTTTATGCATTTTGTTCGATGTTAGATTTTCCAATCGGATGAGCAAAAAGTTTCCTTCTGTTCTTTTTTTTTCCCTGATGTTGACTAGTGTCCATATTGGAAATTTTAAGAATGCGGGAGATTTTGACAATTCCTTTTAGGTAAATACGGTTGTTATTTTATTTTTGGAATAGAATATAGAAGACTACGGTCAAAACAAGGAAAATGTAGACCCATCCCTTAATCTCAATTAAAATAAATAAGAAAACGTACAAATTTTTCTTTTTTTTTTTCTTTTTATCAAGATACTATGTATATACGTTTCGGAAAATTTAGATAAAGGTTTGATATGGTATCTAAGTTAAGTGCATATACATTTATAAATGTAATTCGAAAATCTATAATAATTACGTTCTAACCAACAAATTTAAACATAGACATAACTTAAAATTTGTGGACGGAAGTTTTAAAGGAATCAATTTGCATTCATAACCATAGCCTCCCTTATCGCACAAATGGATTCCATGAAAAATCTCTGAAATCATCAAAGTCACGTTGATTTAAATTTAAATTTTACAAATTTTAATTATTTCTCAAAAACAGGCAACAATAGATATAATGTAAAATGACAAAGCAAAAAGTACACCCCTGGCAAATGGCGCAATGTCACGTGGAATAACAACGCCATCTTGTGGATTTTGATACCTACGATCTAATTGCAAGGCCATCTCTTATTAATCTTGCAAAAAAAAAAAAAAATTATTGCGTACGAAATATTGTTCCATGCAAAGGTGTGGGAGTTACCTCCGCCCCACTTGAATAGCAAACCCCCTAAGGTCGGTTTTCTATCGCCCACTGGTCCCAAACCAAGCATGCTACAGACTTAATTTTTTTTAAATTAAAGTTAATTTAATTGTTGTGATTTGACCAGAAGAAAACTTATAACTAATATGGGGTCCTCATTTTGCGCCACTTGAATAGAACACCTAAACGAAAAAAACATTTTAGAGAATTCTGCTTCTTTTTAATACAAACTTTACCTAAATTTTAAGGTAATTGGAGTATTTTAGATTTAAAAAAAAATTGTTCAATTGTTCATATTTCTGCTTCAAAATTCACACATCCGGTTTGGAAGGGATGCAGGGGCGTAGCGAGGGTTTGAGCCGTGGGGGGGTGAATTTCATTGAAATGCCGACTTATTTCAGGAACTTGCGAACTGTATAGAAATCATGAAATTCGGCCCAGTGGTTATCGAGTTATATCTAACGTCAACGAGTTTCACTCCATAGAAGATGTTTTTTGTATGGGAGGCGCCACGCCCCTTTGTCCAATTTTGACCAATCTTAACAGGAACACCTCAGGGCTAATACCTAAAAGACCATTCACATAAGAGCGACCAACTACCTACTATCGAACGACTATTCGCAAGCTTTGACAGTCCGTTCACATGAACACTTTTATAGGTCGCGGCAGTTCGCGAATTTCAGTTTCTACCAACTATGTCTAGTTTGAGGTTAAGTTCGAATGAATGTTTAATTCGCTAGTTTGTGGAACGCGTATTAAATGATGTGGATTGCGAATAAAATTTGACAATTCGCGCGGGTGTTTTCGTTCGCGGCAAAAAGTTTGGAATTCGAAATTTCGTTATTTAAACTGTTTATAAACTTATTTTCTTAATACATTTTGATGGGATCATTAATTATCCTCCTCTTTGACCAAACACACATTTGCCGCGAATTGTTGAAGTTCGCATTCCACATCAATAAGCCGCGAACTAGCGAATAACACATCCCTTCGAATTTAACTCATTTATTAGAAATGCCAACCGTCCTTTTTAAAATCGAATCTAAACTCGCTAAATTTTAAGGATTTCAGTCGGCAATCTCACCGATGCCGACCGTCCTTTTTAAAATAGAATCTAACATCGGTAAATTTTAAGGATTTCAGTCGGCAAATTCACCGATTCAACGATTTTAAGGAGTTCATCTGGAACCTTTGAAAATGCTGACTTTTGTATACATTTACAAGTTTAAAAACCTATACCTAATGGACATCCAAACTTAATTTTTGAAAATTGATCGTTGATTTGCCGATTCTTGAAAAGCGTGGGGCGTGGTGTCGCACCCCCCCCCCTCGCTCCGCCCCTGAAGGGATGCATATAAAAATTGGCCAAATAATTTAGCGAAATCGAGTTCCAAGCTTATTCGATGGCTTGGACTAGTTTAGATACAGTCGAATATTGGTGTCCCGAATCATAAACCTGACGTGTAACCATTGACAAACATTTTCGATGATATTCAAATCCGGTGAGTAGGACGGTCAGCTTAATAGCTCCATCTTTTGCCTCTATAAATATCTTTTACCAACCCAGGCTGTATGTATTGGCGCAATCATCATGTTGTTAGATCCAAAGCAGATGTTCAAAAAGGTTATGAAAATATGTTAAAGCCTTATCAGTATAAGACAACGCATTCCTTGTGGTTAACAAAAATTGTGATTTGCAGGTACTATAATACGAAACGGCTCCCCACACCATCACACCTTCCACTCTGTTATGCAACCGGTCCTAATGATTAGTCTGTTTGCGGAGGTTATGGAAATAGTAGCTATAGGCATCCGGGGCTTCCAAAGTAAATTATTTTCGTCTGAGAAGACCACAAAATGCTTCTACTAAGTATAGGTCACATGTGTGCGACAAAAACGGAAGCTTTGCGCTTTTCGAACCGGGGTAAGGAATGACTTGATTTTTAGTCTTTTTATATGCTAGCTTTGATACCACATTTTTTCTGAATTTTGGAAAAGAGTCATGAGAATTTGACGCTGTTTTTAATAAGAGTCGCCTTTCCGCATTAGTAGACTATACGGCCTTTCATGTTTTTATCCATAGTTAGATTCACTACTTAAAAATATTGATATAACGTCTCGGCTTCTCTCGAGTTTCTTAGCTAATTTGACAATAAATAAGCGAGCATCCTTTAAGCTTTAATTTGTCCTTTTTCCGAGTCGAAATTACCAAAAAAAAAAATCCATCAAAGAAAAATATGACTCCACGTGCCAAAGATACTGGTCAAACTAAATGCATTTTCTATTCAAGTCAACAAGTGGCGCAAAAATTTTGCCTAAATTTCAGCGAATGCTATAATAAAGTTAAAAAAAATATATATGTAACTTGCAATTTGTCACAGAGAAAGAAAAAGAGTTACCCAAAAATACAATTATTTTATCATTCCGCTTTGGAGTTATAAGCAATTATTGTAAAGAGTGTTCTACTTCTATTCAAATGGCGAGGAGTGTATTTTCGCATTAAAAAATTTCCAAATTTGGAGCTCTAGTATAATTAATTTCACCATTTTTAAAAATTGTCCTTTAACATGTTACTATTTACTCGTAAAAACTTTCCTTGGGTGGAAGCGAACACAGCAAAAAACCAGTAAGACAATTATCTTCGACTATGCCGAAGCTCAAATACCCGGTACTATATTATTGTAAAAATAAAAATAATATTTTAGTATTAAAAAATTATATAATTGTATGGGAGGTATGGGTAGTTTTTATTCGACCAAGCTCAATTTTTTTCAAAATTTTTTAAATATTTTTAAAACAATATGTGCAAAGTTTAAACTTGCTATCTTTACTGTAGCCATTTAAATTTATTTTTTAACATCAAATAGCTATATATTTTGTATGGGAGGTAGTAGTAGTTTTCATCCGATCTTGCTCATCTTCGTACTTAGCCTCAGTTTGGTAGATAAAAGCTTACGTACCAAATTTCAAGTCGATAGCTCTTAAATTACGGCCGTAATCGTGCGGACGGACAGACAGACGGACATCGCTAGGTCGACTAAGAAACAAGAAAGTGATGCTGATCAATAATATATATAGTTTGTCATATCTACAATGCCTCCTTATGTGCCTTACAAATGGAATGTCAAAGTGAATATACCCTCACCACAGTGTGGTACCGGGTATAAAAAAGAGAGCTTTCCGAGAGAGCTGTACTAGCTTTTGCCCGCGGCTTCGCTTTCTCCAGCCCTAAGAATTTGGTACACAGAGATTCCCAGTCAGTTGGTTTTATCTTTTATATTTATGTACCTATATAGCTGTACCGACCCGGCTTTGCCCGTGTTCAGAAATTACAGTGCACATCGATGCTCCCAAGTTTTACAGCATTAGCTCCTCTAAGTATAAAGAAATAGCGTTTGCAAATTTTTGCATTTGCAATTTTAACCAAACTTCGCAGAAACCCTCCCGGGCCAATTCCACGATTGTCTGACAATTTAAGCTCAATCGGTGCAGAACTTTTCGAGTTGTTGAAGCGTACACAGACCAACTTAAATTTGTTATATAGAGATAGAGATACTAGCTGCGCCCGCAACTTCATTCGCGTCGAAAAACTACAAAAAGTATTAAGGTCAGCAAACAGCTCTATCGGTCATCGGCTTTGTATGCGGAATATGTGTACTCTTAAGCCGACTGGGGAATAAACTTAAGCCAGAGGATAAAAGAAGTGCCACTCGAAAACAGACTTCTAATACATTCTAGATACATAGACTGACCTTAAGGAAAACCACTTAATATAACTTAAAACCAAGCGGTGCCTTCATCCCCTTCAAACCTCCCCAAAAACAGTTTATGCTTAATGGAAAAATAAATTACATTAGGTCTTTAAGGAAAAAAAAATCCAGCAAAGAAAAATCGTAAACAAGATCCTAATATTATTAGACCCACCAGAATTCCAAAACTTATTATCCCTTTTGTCAGAAAAAAAATGTCCAAATATTTAATTTAAGGAAAATCAATTTCACTGAAAAATTTCCAGACATTTCTCGTTCCTTGTTCTTAGTCTTAGATTTAGATTTTGATAAATGGACAAAAATGTCAGGTTTGGATTAACAGTTTATATAAATAGATTTGAGTAGGCAATGAGCTTAAACTTTAGAAGATTGTCCTTCATTAATTAAACAGCACCCAGACAGAGTGGGAAAGTCATGAAATTTTCAAAATTATTTAATTGAAATGTACGTGACGTACCTAAGTAATGTGTATGCGTGTATGAGATAGATGTAATAATGTCGTTTTCGATTGGTAATCCAGAACCGTCCGGAAGCAATCCGAACGCTTCTGAAAGCGTTCGATTGGCACTCAATTGACAGTTCTTCTACTGAAAAGAAGAGAAATTTGCTTCTGGATTTGAATTCAGAATCGCGGAGAGTTCTTCCGGACGCTTCTGGATTACCAATCGAAAACGACATAAGTAAACGTCTACACTTTATTTTTATTAGGGTCTTCTTCATAAATTGTGACCTCTTGCCAAAAAGTGTCAATCATTTTAATCAAAATTCGCTTCCACAAGGTTGTGGAATTTGTTTGAGCATGTCGCAGAGGAAATAGATAGATTGGGGTTCAAAGTAAATCACCATTTAAAGATGTCGCTGTCAATTTACGCAAATTTAAAATGGGTACATTTTATAAAGACACCTGATGCATAAATCTCTAAACACATTTAGGTGAAACAATTTGATATGATCTTGGGTTTTATCAGGGACAGATGATTGAAAGGGTTTAATTGAAAGATTGACAACGGTGAAAGGGCTTCCAGCTAGAACTGATATTGACAATTTGACAAGCTTTGATGCTAATGAGATGTTACAAGCATTCGAAAATGTTTAATGGGTTGCAGGAGAAAACTCGAAAACTCGTTACTTAGAAAAGCAAAAAAAAAAAAAAAGCTTTTTAGCGGAGAACTAAGACAACCAATATGAGGCGAAATATGAGAATGTGATTGAAGAGGTATGCATATTTGAGAGGTTGTTGAACATGAAATAGTGTCCTTTAAGTGGTGGTAGAAGTTCTACTAAGTTCAAAATGAGTTGAAAGTATGCTTCGAGCACATTCTCTTTTTGTGATTGAATTCACCCGCGATGTGGCCAGATGACCATTCATTTGCAATTTTCTGACGTGGTAAATCACTTACTGACTTCCTTAAATGGGGCTACATTCCGGCTGGTGTGGGCCTCAACCGGGCCTAAAACCACACTTATAAAGACAAATCAGTTCGTTGACGAATGATTTCAGGCGTGTTCACACAGTAGGTACAGCCGATAGATTTTTATAGGCGATATTAAGGAGACTGATGCCTCTGTCATACATTCAGGCATACTTTCCTCTGACCAAATCTTGGAGACAAGTTGATGTATGGACTCTACCAAGTCATCTCCTGCTGCTTTAAAAAGATCGGCTGTTAAACCGTCCGGTCAAGCAGCTTTGTTGTATTTCAGCTTGGATATTGCTTTGCTATCCTCACTTCATTTTGGTCAGGTGCGACTTTGTAGTCTCGACTTGGTTGCTGATATTAACTATGATTTGAAAAAAGGCATTGTGCGATGTGCACAAGTTACTCATCAGATAAAGAACGCAGCGGAACGAGCGTCGAAAGTGACTGCGTCACTGAGCAGGCTGATGACAAAGCAAGCGAAGGCTCCTGATGTCGATAACGCATGCCATCCTCCTCTACGGATGCGAGATTTGGGCAGACGCACTTCGGCAGGAAAAGTACAGGAAGCAGTTGGCAGCTGTGCAGAGACGCGGAGCCCTACGCGTGGCAAGCGCCTACCGAACGGTGTCGGAACCAGCCGTTCTTGTTGTCGCAGGGGTGACCCCAATAGACCTCCTAGCGGCAGAAAAGAAGTACGTTTACGCCAAAAACAGAAGTGGCAAGAACGTTGGAGCTCGGGAAGCAGAGGCCGGTGGACAGCGAGACTGATCAGGGATGTGGCTGAGTGGAATGATCGGAAACACGGTGAAGTGAGCTACTACGTCACCCAGTTCCTTACCGGACACGGTTATTTCAACTCCTTCCTCCATAGGATCGGCAAAGCAAGGAGCCCAGCCTGCCAGTACGGGGACTCTCTGGCAGACGACGCAAACCACACTTTCTTCGCCTGCAGTAGATGGGAGAATCAACGGCGGGATCTGGAAGGAAGCATCGATACCATCACTCCAGACAATATCATCGAGAAAATGTTAATGAGTGACCAGAACTGGGGCCAAATCAAATCCTTTGTAAAAAATATTCTCAGGACCAAAAAGAGAGAAAAAGACCCAAACTGAGAGAGAACCCCTCAGGGTTCATAAGCACAAACGTCTTAGGCCACAGAAGACACACGAGACGGCGTCCATACATGGACCTAAACCAGCACCACCCTGAAGTAATGCAAAGAGCAGTTCCAGGGTGGATTTGAGGCCGTTGGTGGGGAGAGTTTAGTCCACGAGACACACCAAGTGGTGATGGCCTGCCACTTGACGGTACATTAGGTATTCTCTCCTCCATAAAAAAAAAAACTCATAAGCAACAAAAATAAAGTCATTCCATTGCTCCATAGCTCCTTATTAGGTCGTCTCCTCTAGACTTCAAAAGACTTGCGGCCTGTAAAATTCTACAGATTCTTAAAAACGCGAAGGGAACTATTTATCAGCATCTTGCGATTGTCGTCCTTTCACACAAAATGGTTTTTTAAAACTGTACTTTTCGGGATATTTATTACCTTACCGCACAAGCCTAAAATATCTTCGGTCGATTGGAATGTATTTAATCCGATTTTTAAAATTTGATTCTATATGTAACTAAGACTTCCTTCCTTAATGACAAGATGTGGGAAAAGTGTGTGTGTGAACCTACCACGGACACAATAGTAGATGTTCTCCACAAGCTTGTAGAACAATTTATTTGCAACTGAGTTGTTTTCCTAAACTTTTGGCATGTATCCAGTTAATGTTAACCTATGTAGCCACATGTCTATATCGCTGTCATATATCTAGTCGAATTTTGATTTCCTTGGCTCGGATAGTCCAACGTCCTAACCAATGACTGCTTTATTAATTCGGAACGTGAAATCAATTAAAGTCCCATTCTTGCATTTCACATCAGACTCGCAATAAAAACGAAATTAGCTTTCATGCAGGCGGTTGCATCGCGCTGCACACAATGCGTCCCTTGAGTTACAGAAACCGCAAAGCGCTGCTGAATAATTACTATACTATCACAGCGATTGGGTTATTTTAATCAATTTTTAATTACGCTCCATCTGCAATGAAACGAATATCCCTTGGCTAGAGGATAATTAAAACATTATTGCGCGTCTGCTTTTCAGATACATACCATGTGTTTATCTCTGAAAATTAATTTCAGTCTCTCGCCCAGCGCTGCTTACGACCGAAACCATTCATTACTTCACATCGTCATCATCTGACCAGAAATTCATAAAAGGCCATCGTAAATAAAAAAAGCAACATTCCGATCTCGACATTCTCTGCAAAAGTGCACTTCTCTCTTCTCCACTTATATCCGTACATAGTAGTTTCACTAACTTAAAGTAAGGAATGCTGGATGGGGTTGGTTTTGGTGGGGAGGATTGTGAAAGCAAGAAAAAAAAAAACTATATCACTTCAATTCTGGTATTACTTCCACTACACCGCCTGCACAACCACACCAGAGACAAAAATTAATGACACTGTCAACAGGTCTCTTCTATACCATGCCATGTGAAAACAACCCCATGCCCATCCCAACAGAGTATCAGTTTTGATGGTCGTACGAAAAATCCTTGCCAAAGAAAGAAGTCAACGAAAATTAAAATCACCGAATGATGAAAACAATGAAAGCGGCCATCGAAATATTTATTGTGCGTGTATGCGTGTATAAGGATATCCTGCTGCTGTCAAGACGGAATGTGTTGCGTGGGGAAAGAGACGTTTCAATTCGCCGTGACGTCATAACAGATTTAATTACAAGGACTATCAGCGTATAATGGTAAAATTATAAAATGTGAAACAAAAGGAAGCAACTCTGCTGCTTCTCTCCCAGTCTCAATGTTTATCTTTCTCATTTTCTAATCACAAGGTGAGAGCGAATTTCGAGTCGCTCCGGCTCCCTAAACAGTTCATCTTCATTGGAATGGAAAAGCTTCGGCGAAAACTGATACCATTGGAAAATCTAAATGGAACTAGTCTCCCGATTTCCATACACTTCCATTTGCACATGAGCAGAATCATTCTCGTATCTGAGTTCTGAGAGCTCGGATTCCATGCGAAATGAATTTGATAAATCCCAATCACATGGTGGTACATTTTCGAAAACATTCGTTCAAGTTTGTTTTTGTGTATAGATTGGTTAGGTACTCGAAAAGAATTACTGTGTTTGCGGTGCTTCCACTCGAGGCTTTTAACATCTGGAAGCTGGTTTGGCTAAGAGAGAGAAAATAATTAGACCGCATAAGAGAGCAAGAGCATCAGTGACCATGGATGATGAATGTCGAAAGGTAATTATGGAATAATTAGTCCTTGGTTTGGCTTAAAACGTCAGTGGCGGAAGCATAACAGGCTCAGTATAGCTATGTGTCGTTTTTTTTACGTTGACAACATAGTTCACCTTTCGACAATTCATAGTTAAAAAAATGCAGACTGGACCTACCCTTCGTCCTGCCAAAAGCTAAGCTCATATTATGTTCTGATGGTGCCATGAAATAAAGTCTTATGCAAAAAGGTCCAAAACGTAATTTTTGACTTTCTTGGACTTTATTGCAAAAATTGCAACCGCCTACAAGATGCAAGTGCAATAAAGTCAAAAATTACGTTTTCGACCTTTTTGCATAAGACTTTATTTCATGGCACTTATTAGCACTACTTAGCATTGAAATGAAAATGAATCCTACAAAGGTCGTATGTCGTACCTATAGACTTGATGACATGTCGTACCTATAGTCTATGCTCACAGCCGGAGAGCTACCATCTTCATCGTGACGGTTTTTATTCTGCCTGTGAGAACGGACAATCTAGGATTTTGTGTCGAGATCAGGATTCTGGGCATGCAAACGCTTTAGCACATCCGCCGATTTCTGCAGTTTTCCAGGGATCCAGCAGACAGCACGCGTTAGCTTGGGTGGTTTGTAGACCTCAAAAATTGTTGTCCCGTGAGGAGGGATCTTCGGCACCATACTGCTAACCCATTCCGAGGTTTGCTGCGAGGAGGTCTTCAGCATCAAGGTTCCCTCCTTGAACTCACAGCCCTCAACCTGGAGCATTTGTTACCGAGGCAAGCTCCAAAAGATGGGCTTTGCAGTGTTTGCACTCTGCATCACTCATGCTATTATCATTGCCTGCTTTCCATATACGAACTGCCAAAGAGGAGACAGGAGTATCCTTATAGGACAGCCTCTTATCTCGCACCTTAGCTGTTCTGCGTTCAAAAGAGGCACTCTGACCGTCTGAGCCATCCACGGCAACAAAGTTCTGTCCGCTGGTACTGCAATCTAAGCTGGTTTCAGCACCTGCATCATTTAGCACCAGCGCGCAGGCAGCTCTAACGATTGGAGAGCCTCGGGAGTTTTCGCTCGTAGGTGTGATCGTGACGTCAAGTTTCCGTCCTCCATGTACTGCTTCCTTTGCTGGTAGTAGCACCGGCTTCATTTGGATACCGCGCGCGGATAGACCCACTGACTTGAGGGGGGTTTATTCTCTTTACGAGCTTGGGTCTGCTTTTCGGTTCGGCCGAAGAGGAGGTAGTGCCCGTTCCAAGGGGTTGGTGTCGGTGAGCAACTTCCTCCTTTTCCTCTTCCACTGTTCCTCAGACAGGCGCCGCTCCAGGCCCGCCTCTTCAGGAGCCCGTTCGTTACGCCCTTTCCTTCATAGCACTTGCTATAGTTTGAATTGTTCCTGAAGGCAGGGGTTAATTATTATAGCCCTTTAAAACCTAGCACATTAGTCGCGGTCAATATGGTTTCAGGTAGTGTTGCCATGGATCTTCTCTTGTTCGGCGGGACTCATCGCATTTTTGATCATGTGTCGTACAGTAAAATTGCTGAGTTCACCCCCTCTTTCACCCTGATCATCGCTCCCTAAAACGTCATTTCCAGCTACCTTGTTGGTCTTTAGTTGTATGTTAGGTATATTGTAATTCTTATATCTTACCTCATTTTGATAAGTTGTACATATTGAAGATATGTCTAATATGGTTCAAACGGAATTGTTCTGCGTAGTAGTGGGACGCTGGCTTTCGTCGCCATTATACAGTCTGAGAGGCTGCAGGAAACAAGGCCGCAAAAGAGAAAATGAAATAAGGCCCCAAATTTGGGGTAAAATCAAACCCCAATTTTCATTAGGAAATAAGGCCCCAAAAAAGAAATCTTCATCTGACAGTAAGCCCAAGCAGGGGAATTCAAGGGGGGCCAAATGCTACCTCATCTCTTCAAGTTGTAAGGAATTTGTTGCCCCTTTACCCAGTACAATTTTTTTAGTACCACATTAGCCCCTTGCTTCACAGCGTTAGCTATATTTGAGATTGTTAGTCAAACCAGGGGTTCATGGTGAAAGTCCTTTAAAACCTAGTGCATTAGTCACTGTCATTATGCTTTCAGGTAGAATTGCCATGGGTCTTCTCCGTTAGCTTTTGTGTGGCAGGGCTCATCGCAAGATGCGGAATATGCGGTTGCCTAAAACATTCTAGAACTTTCTAAAAAACATCGCGAAACAGTATTGGAGTAAGTTTTGTAAGTTTTGTAAGCTTTATTAAAAATTAGCTCAAAATAAGATTTTTGTACTTGGATAAGATTTTCCGAGCTTACCATACTTTCGTCAACGAATAGGCTTAAAATAGCACTGATATTTTTGATTTTAGATCGTTTTTTTCTGAGTGTAGAAATTATCTTTGACTTTGTCCATCTGTATGTCTATAAAGACACAAAGGGCATATTAGGCTGACATTGACGAATTTAGCCTTGATATAAATTGCCATAAGAACTTCACTCACATGTTATGAAAGCTTACGACTTCTTTTCTTATCATAAACGTAATCCCCTGCTTTCAGTCACTAATAGATGTCGCTGCTTTCCATCGTCTTATTTCTTGCTCTATCCCTCTTTCTGATTGGCATTTATGTGTCGACTTTATAGCGCTTTGGGGCCTCTACCTATATATAGTTTAACGCAGACTGTTCAATTTATTATGATTCCACATGCAAATCCGAACGTCATTGCCCTTATTTTTCTTCGTCGTAGAATCAGACCTTTTCGTGGGATTGTAAATATTTTATACTTTTTTATCCGTGGACGAGATATTACCCCAAAGCCAATGTGAACTTGTCCACTACCACCAACGACAATAAATTCTACATGTCCCTAGTATAGCTATATAACTAAACCTCTTAAAACCGCCTATAAGATGACCTAGAGAGTTTGAGTTTAAACTTTACACACTTTCTGGTTTTCACGGAAGAGACATAAAAGGGACCCAGATTTTTTTTTTTTTTGCTCTCTGGGATGAAAATGCTTTTTGTCATCCAGTATGTCCGTTGCTTGAAGGCTTTTTTTCAAGTACAAAAAACACATATACCGCTTTAGGGGAGTATCTAGTTCCATTATTGCTATGCTCAAAAATCTGGATTGAAATTAATACCTATGCCCTAGTGGTATTATGGCAGGACGCTCCCTATCTGTGCAACTGAATACAATTAAAAGAAGAAGAAGAATGGCAATGAATACAAATTTGTTGGTACCGCAGTAAGAACAGAAGGACGATTTCTAGGGGTGGTAGTAACAAGAGTGGGTAGCAATAATTTCTTGTTTAAAGTTTGGGAACATTTTTCTTACTCAGTTTCGTTCGTATATTTAGTTGGTCTTACACGGACAGTAGAAAAAGTGCACCAGATGTTGTGGTACAAGTACCTATGCACTTAGGAAGTTTCAAATTAGATTTTTAGTAAAATTTTGCGCGTTTTTCTTTCAGCAATCTTGTCGCTATTATGTATACCAAAAGCACTCCTCCACGCCCGCGGCTTCTTCGACCAATGGAAATGCGATGTATAGAGCAGTCTTGGTTTCCTTTGTCTGATGGAACTTTTCTGCTGAGCTATAAACAAATTAAACTTGAAAAATGGTCGTAAGTTTTGCAGTACCTAACAAATTGTCTTTCGTGGAATTGCGGATGGGTGGGGATGGGGAGGAGAAAAAGAAATATGTGTCAGATTGATATGAGAGAGTGGCACGAGAAATGGATGAGTTTAGTTGCAGCCAAGGATGTTGTACATCATAGTGAAGAGTTTCAAAAGTTGGAGGTAGCAATGCACCTGGGGTAAACGTTTGGTGTAGTGAAAGGCAAAAGGGTCCGTTGGACGGTAAATAAGTGAAATGACAGTAAATTTGGTTTAAAGTGTACAGCGACGAGCTTGCATCTTGAATGGGATCTGCTCTGCAGGTGGGCTTAAGGGAAGATGATGATTTATGATGCAATTCGCTAATGTAATTTTAGTAATTTGTGTTCAACGGGTGATGTATTCTAAGTTGCATTAGTGAGTAGTATTTAAAAAAAATGCATTTGTAACAGAGTTTCTGGCAGTCTTTAAAATATCTCATCATCTATCCATTACAATTGTTACCTACAGGTGTAGGATGGTTCAGTGGATCGATGGTTATATCTTATATCACCGACCGGTGGGCATTATCCAACCATCCCATCCTGGGGTCTGCCTCGAGTATGCCTGCTTTAGAACACCGATACCATATCGTGTCCAAACCGTGTAGACATGGACCGATTCGAAAATGTAGCTGCTCGATATTGAGGGAGATATTAAGGGAGATGAGACAAAACACACAATTGACGAAGGCCAATGCGGCATTAGGCAATAACCCCCAAGGAAATAGTGCCCAAATCGATTTGGAAATAACGCAAAAAAAAACTCGTACAATTTGTTGTTGGAAAAATTTTCGTCATTTTGGGTGTTATTTCCTTTCCAGGGTTCGTTTTTTCTTTTGTCAAGCAGTAAAGCCCAAAATAGTAAGTTGAAATGCGTAAACAGTGGAATAAGTATGGGGGGCATGATGCCCACTGCAACCCCCCCGCTTGGGTTTTCTGTTTGATTTTGGAGTAGGTGGGCGTTTGTACTGCAAAAAAAAAACCTTCAATATATCCAATTTCGCACATACCTACTCCAAATCTGACAGTAACCCTAAGCAGGGGGGTTGCAGTGGGGCAGCATGCCCCCCCATTCGTATTAAACTGCGAATTATTTTTGGGCTTTATTTCCATATTGTTGTTTATTTTTGGGCGCTATCCAAAACGAATGGTTGCGAGAAGCTAGGCCTTGGGTGTCTACCGCCTGTTGCGCCGCCTATTTATTTTTTTTTTTTTTTATCCATTTTTTTGGGCGTTATTTACAAATCGATTTGGGCGCTATTTCCTTCGACGTTATTACCTTACGCCGACCAATACCCGCAGTTAAAGGTACCTAATGATCTCCAAACACAATTTGTAGAGTTTGCGTCAAGAGATCGTATCTGCTAATCTAAATATGCGCAAAACCTTTTTTCAGCAACCTTATTGGACCTTTATCTGTTTGGTTTTAGGCCAGGAGCTATACCATCGATATTCCACTATCCTTTTATCGATCTTAAGGGGGCACATCTATAGAGACTAGAGAGATACTTCTGTCTGTCAAGCTCGACCGTCTGTGTAAGATGTGACGTTGGAAAGAGCTCGATCAACTTTGGTAACGACCTATCCAAAGTCGATAACGATAACTTCTTAATAAGATCTTAGTTCCCCGTTGGGGTCTACCCCGATATCTAAAAAAAAAAAAAAATCTCGAAAACAAAAATCTCGAATGTAAAAATCTCGAAAAAAAAATCTGGAATTTAAAAAATCTCGAAAAAAAAATATCGAATAACAAAAATTTCGATATGTATGGGGGCGTGCTGCCCCCCTGCTTGGGTTTACTGTTTGGATATGCAAAAATATGCAAAAAAAAAAAAAAAATGCTGTTTTGGGTGCAAAAAAAAATCTCGAATTTACTTTTTTTTCGAGATTTTTTTCGAGATAGAGTCTTTCGAGGATTTTTGTACTTTCTAGATTTTGACCCATTCGAGATTTATCAAATTCATTTTCGAGATATTGTCCATTTTAGATTTTTGTCGTTCTAGTTAACGTCATGATCCCTCCCCGTTGCTTTGAACCTTTATAGCAACATCGACCTATTAAATAAAATATCTATAGTTTGGACATATGGTTAGGAGATGGAAAGCAAATGGACACCAACGCTCTAACCGAAGCACCTCACACCGAATCCCTTAAATAAAATGGTCGCCCATAGTTGTAATTTTAATTTTATTTCAACTCAAAGATATTTTTTTATTTTTGTATAAAATTTGGTAAAATGTCTCAAAAATCATAGATCCTATCCAAAGCTTAAAAAAAATTTCCAAAAATCGAAAACATGGAAGGCCTCATAGAAAGCCACCAATTGTTTCTGCCTGCCAATATAGTAAAAGAGTGTGCCTAATTTTTCTGTGGATACACACAGCTTTCGATTTAACCGTAAACAAAATATAATTTGTCCTTTGCAAAAATATTGGAACTGTACTAGGGTAGATTTGGCGGTTATCCAAAAAAAATACATATTAATAAAACTCTAAATGGAAATCCACATATACATGTGTACTCTTCTAAACTTTGTACACTTCATCATTTGTTAATCCTTAAGCTAGGATAGAAGGTTTGGTATGCGAAGTAGTTTATGAAAGTATTTTGTTTATCCCTCTTTTCCGTAATTTAATATTAATTTCCTTTTTTTGAAGGAATTTCAATAAAATGCTTCTGTTTGTGCGCCTTTGGGCATTCAGCGGAAGTTTGTTTCGTCTACGATAAGATAATAATATTTCGATTCCATACGAAAGGGATTTATCAATAACGGTGGCAACAGGCTTCAATAAAAAAATCAACAAAAATACCATACAATTCAAATAAAAATATTTGCCAAGTGGATTATTAATACCAAAGGCTATTGCTAACATTTGGATTTTCATTATTTCATATTAAAACAACATCAGTATATGTATATAAATGGAGTACGAGTATTATACCATCGCATCATCATCATCAGATATTCAATTAAACTCAAATTGTTAGCATTTAGTAGAATAACTTTTCTTTAAAAATTTAATAAGTCATATTATTGTCAAATACCACATTACTCTTCGGTCTCACATGTGCCATGTGATGAATTCTCTCAAGAAATCAGCAATTTATTGAAACAATTTTTCAATATATGTATGTATCTATAATCGACATTTATTTATTGACAAATGGAATGTATAGGAAAGCTAAGGGTAATAACGATACTCGCTTAAGTGTGGTTCCCTTGACAATTTCTGTTGTGAAATTATTGCCAACATTTTATATAAAGATTATTGTTAAGGGTAATTTTTAAGGGTCACTCTTCGGTACCCGAATTCTTCGAAATTCATTTCGTTTCGTCTAACTTTGGTAAATCAAAATTTAATTTACTTTATTCATCCTTCATATACCTTTCAAGCCATAACAAGTTAGTAATATTATCCTCATACTTAAATTGTCATTTCTTGCGTTTCGAATGTCCATATTTCTGAATGAATATTAAATTGAGAGAATTACGTTTTCTATCTTATTAGATCAATTCATCTGAGGAAAGTGGGAAACGTTTAAGGAAGACACTATAGTGTCCCAAGAATATTAAGAACTTTTCGTCATTTGTTAAAAACAATCTCAACGATCCTTTACAATAAGATTCAAGCTGTCAGCTTTTTTTTGCAGAGGTATTGTTTTTGCAGTGCATTTTTCTGATAGCTCCGCGCTCCCAGATTACGCTTTGGCTCCACTTACTTTGGTATCAGTAAGAGTTGTTTCAGGAAGCACAAAAAGAACTTAGCTCTAATCGAATCTAATGAAGTCTGGATTAAAATACCTGGGCAGAACTGCACAAAACAATTCTTCCCAAAATGTTCCCCCAGGAAATCCAATTTTCTTACTAACATGGATAAGGATAAGCTAAGAATCTTAATAGGTATAATTACCCGCCATGGCCTTATGAAAAATCAACTTCACCGAATTGGAGTCTCACCGGACCCCACATCTAGACTATGTCTGGAAAGCGACGAATCCTCTCTTCACATTATCACGGAATGTCCGGCTCTCTCTCATCTTAGAAAGAACGTCCTTGGCGAAGAAATCGTCACCTCAGCAAATCTTGCTGAAGAGAAGGTAATTGTCTTCCTGACTGTCTCCAGAGTAAAAAGATGGCTCTAGGACCCTACCAGGGAAGGCACAATAGGCCCCTTTAGAGAGGCCACAGTGCCAGAGCCCAATGAAGGCTCTCCCGACTTAATATCTAATTTAATCTTGGCTCCACCTATTCATGAGAGGGTAAAATGTATCTACATTGGGATACGACAGACCTTTTATGGTAGAATATCAAGAGCTCAGTATATAAATTAATCCATCGGTCCATTGTGCATACCACCAGGATTTGGGGAGTTATTCCTTTATTGATGGCTTTACTCATGTAAACAATTTGCTGCCGGTTATAAACCTAAGAATGTTAGCGGCGCTGGTATTACCTAGATCACTAAGATCATTAGGAAAATATCTTCTAAGTGGGCCTTTCATAAATTGGCCAGAGGAGGGCAACTACAAAGAAAGTGAGTGATGGACGCATCCTCCTCTTCATCTCTACAGCTTCTGCAGAAGTCATTGTGCGGCAGACCGAGCCTTTATGCGTGTCCCTGTCCACCTAATATGCAGTGCCCGGAGATGACATTAACGACTTTCAAGATATTTTAAGTCGAAGAAACTTCTTGGATCTTTTTGTATCCAGAGCTGGCCAAGTATAACAGTATCCTAGATGTTTTCATCTGAAACTTGCTCTGCTTGCTGCGTCCGGTTGAATAATTTGTTTAGCGTAGGACAGTAGTATGTACACGTTGTGCAGACTTATCCTTTCCACGCCAGAGGAGCCTAGCCTTGCTTGGGATGTCACAGTGACTAGAAACCCAGCATGGGATGAGGTTGTAGTGTCCAGCTATTTCGTTAAAAGATACGCGGCAATCTTCCACAGCCTTAGATCTTATTTCTCTGGATATTAGGGATTTGATTGCAGCTTGGCTATCAATGTATGAATATGACGATATCCCTTTGTGATACCGAAATAATCGTCAGCCACGCTGTAGCTTGACAAATAGCTGTGCTTTCGGCTTGGATGTCACTGGAGTGTTTCGAAGAACAGAATTAGAGGCCCTGATTTAGTTCTCCTGAAAAGACCCCGGCGCCAACTCCCTCCAGTGTCTTGGAACCGTTTGTGAATATTGACAGCGATTTGTCGTGTGGGAGATTTCGTGAAACCCATTAGTTCCTTTCCGTTATTTCATGGGGGAAGCCTTTTTCGAAGTTGATTTTCGTAGGTAGGTAATCGGTAATAATGTGGACAAGGGAATCGTGCGTAGAAGGATGCTCCAATTTCCCTTCCCTTAATTTGATTGCCACGTTTGTGACGTATTTTTGCTGGCGATGTTTTAGTGGAAGTAAGTTAAGCATGGTTTGTAGAGCGGCGATTGGAGATGTCCTCAATGCACCCGTGACACACAAGCATGACATGAGCTGAGTCTTCTCTAAGACCTTTATACTTTGGTTACTTAATATATAATATCCCTCTGTATGACGTCACCGATAGTTTCCTCCAACTCTTCCCTGGCTGTAGATACTAAGTCTGTCAGTCAATACCATGGCCGGTCAATTTTTACAGCAGTTTGTCTTCAACTAGGCTATAGATTAAGGATGACAGTAGCAATCCTCTTTGGTACCATAATGGTTCCACACGATGTTAGGGTATATGCTGATCTTGTATTCAGCAACTCAAACAACTCGCCTTCTCTATAAAAAACTAAACAGATGTAACTGAAGAGAACGAGTCCGTTTATCTGTTAGCCTTAAATATGAAAGTTTATCAAAGAAGCAACTGTTGGGAATTTCCAAATCTGTGTTTTACGTTGTCATTAAATTTGTTTGACAGATTCTGCCGTAGTCATTAAGCAGTATGTGAAGTGTATGTCCTCCGCGTGTATATATTTTATCGCGCAGTATTGACCCCGTGAGTATGGGAATGATTTTGCTGTTTAGTCCAATTATGATCTTTTTATGCCCATTCCCATTCAATATCAGGGAATTAGCATTGAATTGACTTTTCGATAACTTTCATAAATACATAAAGCACGATTTCTGTCGATCTGCCGGCTATATGTTTGCAGTAGTAGAGGCGGAAAACCTTAAAAAAAAACTTAGGGTCAAAGTGTGTTATTTCGTTTGACATAACAGCTTTTCTCTTTTATGTCCTTGCACCTACACAATAGTAACATATTCTTGTTATTAGATTATGTTAAGTCTTTTTGAATTACATTAACAGCACATAATTCTGGATCTACCCAACGGTATACAAAGGTATGACCAGACCATCCCTATCCAACCATCTTTCAAAAATAAGAACAACAAAATCTAAAAGTAGCAATATGTCTTGTCTATACAAAAAAAAATATAAATGTACATAATGGTGCTGTCCCTTTTTTGTGTTTCCCTGTTTCAGTTCTAGCACAACCTATATGTTATGTATAGTGACGTAAAATGTATTCGTATCATAGGTCTCATGTATTTTTTTTTCTTGCATTGATTTCATGAACAGATTACACATTTCATTTATGGCCAAGGGATACTGAGTTCGGTTGTAAACTTTAAAATTATTTTCATACTTGGAGTTCACCTTTAGGTGGACATCACTAGGTACTCTACCAAAGTAGGATACAACAAAAGCTCGGATCTATTGTGAGCCGCAAATGTGTGTAACTTCCCTTTTCGTTTTATAAATTCTTAGCGTGATTTGAGGATTTTCGTTCGCGTCCTTAATTTCTTATTTATTTCTGTTTTTTTTTTTTACAAAAAATCTGCATTCTTCCATTTTGAATGACAGTCTCATTATTTCTTTTCACAACCATAATTCTAGAATATAATTCAACGAAATGCTGGTGGAAATATATTTATGCAAAAAATAAGCTAGTGGGTGGGCAGGATCCAGTACCGGATGAAGCTTGAATAATTGCACTGTACAATGCATACCAAGTTATGGTGCTGCCATAGTGCATTTGCAAATTACTGTTAGGATAATACTTCTCCTTTCGTTGCCATGATGCTAAAGTGAATAAATCCAACAGAATGATTATATATTTTTGTTTGTATTATTATTTAATGTTCATTTTTAATCAACAATATTTTATTGGCTTTAACTATTGTTCCTTTTTGCATAATCTTACTATGGGTTTCCTTCTTGTAGTGAAATTTACAGATTGCGGAAATAAAGTATGGAAATTCCAACAACTTTTGGTTTTGCAAACCTTCAAACGCATAAATATGTATAGATGTAATTGCAAAATTGCGGTTATGTTGGGAACTGATGAAAACCACAGCCCGTTTGTGTGTAGTTCTTGTGCTCCTTAATTTGATTTATGTTTCTTTCTCCCTTTTTTGTTGTTGTACACTCATTTAATGTGCGAAAATGGGTCGTGGCTCTGGATATGAAGGGCAGCGTTTCACATTTGACATTTGAGAAATTACATTATGAGCATGAAAACTTTTCAATGTTTTGGCGCTACAATAATTTCAATAAAGTGGATCTACATATTGTGTTTGGTTGCGATTGTATTCTCGCTGGTAGTCAAAATTCTGTATGTGCAAACGTATTGTGGGTTGTATCTTGTATGTATGTAAACATTATTTTACAGCATAGCCAGGTCCATCCGGAAACGACTTGATATACATAAATGCGCTAATGTTGAGTAGGAAGAAAATAGCAACGCCCACAATACTCTGTCGAAAATTACTGTCGGTATGAATCTCTGTATGAGCCGACGATGTTATGGAAAGCTAGGTTTGAAGATACGTTACGTTGGCTACTCCAACACTTGCAACTGAGGCCAGTAAAGATTTTGCCGAACTAGTCGCGGTGATGAAAGAACAAACACTTTATATAGGTCAATTATAACTTTCACATCCCCTATAAGTGGTGTTTTTTTGGGATCATGACGTAGGTCATCTCGAATGACAAAAATCTCGAAGGCTAAAAATCTCGAAAAGTATTTTTTTTTAATCTCGAAAGCAAAATTCTCGAAAGTACAAAAATCTCGAATGTACAAAAATAAAAAGTAAATTCGAGTTTTTGTTTGCACCCATCCCATAGCCAGACAGTAAACCCAAGCAGGGGGGTTGCAGGGGGGCAGCATATACGCATCTCACTTTTTCCAGATTTTTGTTATTCGATTCTAGATTTTTTTTTCGAGATTTTTAAAATTCGAGTTTTTTTTTCGAGATTTTTACATTCGAGATTTTTGCTTTCGAGATTTTTTTTTCGAGATATCGTGGGAAACCCGTTTTGTTTGTCGGGTTAGGAATCACTCCACTGGACCACCCAGACGCAATTAGTGCATTGTATACTACCAGAATAAGCAAATCCATCATTAGTATTACCCATTCTACTGGAATTCCTTTGACTTTCGGAGAAAGCTGAGAATGCACTTCAGTGATGAGGGGTTTTGAGTTTACAGTATCAGCACTCAACACATCAGCGCCAAAGATCTGTCATCAGATCCGAGCAAAGGCAGGACAATAACAAATAAAATGGTCCGAAGTATAGTCGGTTTCTACACAAGCGTTACAGACAGTGGTATCACTTAAGCTTACCATACTTAGATCAATATCAGAGGCAAAGTAAACGCCAATAAGTTGTTTACAGTCTTTTCTGCTGAGAATTAACAGGACTTCTTACTGTCTTGCAGGAGCATGTGTATAGTTTGCTCACAACCTGGAAAGCATTGCCATATATGCAATTTGGTTCGTTTCGAAACCCAGTCGTCAATGGATGCCTTGACCGCAGGTTTTGGTCATGAGAAATTATCCTCAGATATCAATCTCATCGGATATCTGATTTTCCGCAATCCCAGTTAGAGTTGGGATCCAGACCAGAGACAAAGAGTTTAGCCATACGACCGAGTTCAAAGAATTCTTGTATTCCCGAACTATTCGGAGCTCCGCTTGAAAACAGAGGCATGCTTGCCTAACGAGTAGTAAAGTCTAGTCTTGTCGATTTCCACGAAGACACCAGCACCGGACCTTGACCAGTTTTGGATCCATCCATGAAAATTCGACTACATACCAAACTAGGCCCACACTCTGGTTAAAGCCAGTCCGGAACGCAAGGAAAGTTGACTATAAATTTGCTTCAGAGGACATATCCATAGAACTAAGGTCGTAGGAAAAGTTTCCCGCAAGGCCATCGAAACTCCAGTGTGGATGATACCAGAAACCACCCCGCCTAAGACGGTAGATTGATTTGATAGTAGAACGCATGATAAAGGTATTAAGTGGAGGTACATCAAGCAGAGCATCTATAGAGCAGAGCCCGGCGTACTCGGGAAAGCACCCATGCAGCCATAAGACAGATCATTTCTTTGAGTTTTGTGGTCAGCTATTTCGCTTCTTCAGAGATTTGGATAGTAACGCCTTTTAGCACAGTCTTAGTCAGACCGGACCTCCTAAGTTTGTTACTGATGGGACCAGAAAATCCGGTCTTTTGTTAAAGAGTTAAAGTACATACACCTAATACCGACGTCTCGGACGGAGGCTCCGCTATGAGAATAACTCTTGCAAATCTTTGGGCTATGGAAGTAACTGAGTAGCTAAGGGCCCTCTCTCGAACAATTAAAGTGACCCTTTATAAGACCATAATCGTCAAAGTCCTTCTTTGGCTTGGTCTCTATTAAAAGCGGATGAAGTTGCCCTTGGTTATTTCGAGGTCCATAATTCCGATAGACGGCGCAGTAGAGAAAGACCACGACGAAGGTGGCTCACGCAAGTAAAAGGGGACTTCAAACAACTTAGCGGGCGAAATTGGAGACAATTGGCCAAAAGATCGTGCTGGGTGGAGACCCTTGATGGTTGATCCCCAGGCTCAATCAGGACTGTAGCGCCCACTTAAGCAAGTAAGTTGCAAGGATAGCAGCCAAAAATTTGAAATACTGTCCTAAAGCCAAAGCAAGGGCCTGTCCCAGTTATACTCTCGGATGTTTGTCAGAGGTGGTGCAGTGGAAAAAAGAAGTAATTTGTATTTTTCTGGGGATGAAACCTGGGACCCCTCCCACAGTAGTCCATCAGCACAATAACCATTAAGCCACTGCGCCCGAAACATAATCTTGTCCAAATCGTAACCGTTTTCCAGAAAAATAAAAAAAGTACCTATGCATTTGCAAAACCTCTATGTGATGTGCGGCTAATTTACATTTTCGAATACTCAGTTGATTATGATTACAAAATGGTATTGATTTTACATATTTCTATTACCATTGTGTCGTCTTCTGTGCAATAGCAATGCCTTTAAATGCTATAGCACATTACGCTAAGTAAAACATAAATATTTGAGGACCAATTGTACCAATTTAAAAAAAAAAAATACGAAACGTGTTACGATTACGACACAACATTACCAATCACTGTGAGAAAGCAACCACTTATTGAATTGCAGCACACTTTGCCAAAGTTTTGAAAAACGTGTTTCCAAATGTATTCACAAAATTGTATAGGTACGTTTGTTGTAAACTCAAGTCATGTACATGGGCAATCAGTGTAGGGTATGAGAGTATTTAAGTATGATATCGATACCACTAAAAGGGACTCTTTGAGCCTTGTCATATTGAAAAGGAGCAAGAGCAAAGCTGAATACACAATTAAAATGTTGTCGACATTTACCGTAAATTATCTTAATCAATTTATCTAATCTTATAGTAAACGAGTTCGATACATAAATTAGCTGCATCCATTCCACAAAGGTAAATTTGAATATTTTTAGTCCGCAATACTCGTAAATATCCTTTTTCGGTATTCTAAATCTTTGACTTTGCAGAGATACCTGATCCAAATAAATGAGAGAGCAAAAATCCGATTGCCAATGCGACTACAAATATTTCACTTGTTCACATGAATTGAAAATACCCAAGTCGAGGGTATTTCATCCCATAAATCAGGATGCAGGACCTCTTGCACTATACATGCAACAACCTCGCTGTTCGCTCTCATGTCGTAGCATATATAAGAAACGTTGCAACCACATCGCTAACATACTACAATGTGAACAGTTCATGTGTGCACAATAACCACTTGACTTGGGTATAGAAATGCACCAGCATCCGAACAATAATAACAAAAATAGTCATCGTTTTACAGTCGTCTTGTGCTCACATTTGGGGCAGTCATATTGTCGGCTTCAAGTAGTATGTTTAAAAGTTTTATCGCCTTGAGCTTGGAAATTTATGGCTGCACATTCGTTTGCTCTCGGCGAGGCAAAGTAGGAATAGTTGCAAAAGCACAAAAAGTATCTTATCTTAATCCATTCCAGTGAGATACTTTTAAATTTGACCTTTTGTGCCAGCGCACAGTTGTGATATTTTTAAAACTTTGTCTAGGCAGTTGTAGATTCTCTATCCAACGACGATTTTGGGGCGTAACTCTCACTATGAGATGCGATTTTAAAATGTCCTGTAGCATAAATATATTTACTCCATGAAAGAAAAAATATATTTCCAACTCCTTTGACAGGTTGCAATTGCAACAAACTGTTGCACAACACACGAACGTTTTCAAATACAATTTAAACAGAAAATTATTTATTATGTCGGCCCCCACTATAAGGACTCCTTAAGAGTGACAAATGTGCAAAGTTCATGCTGTATCCACATAGTAGGTATTATATTCACAATTAGTTTCCAATAATCCCCCTGCGACAACCGCACGAAGGAATGGCAATACAAAAGACACACTTCAAGAAAATTAATAGTAAATAGTATATTTGTTGTGCGATCAGGATAAAAAGGACGCTCGTGTGCACACCACAAAAGTGAGAAAAAAAATGAGTTTCGCTGAACAACTAAGTCGCGGCAATAAATCGTTGCTTCACGGTGGAGCGATAGTAGAAATATTTAAATGCTTGCGTCCCGGTTGAATGGTTTGTTCCGGGAGGATATTTTTCACGTCTTACTCTTCGCCCTGGTATTCGCGCGCGTGGCATAGCTCTTGTTTGTGGCGGACAAAAATACACACTTTAGACAATAAATTTAGGCCAAAGTCTTGTTTTAGTTGTAATCCTCACAATAAATCAGCCGAATGGTTAAATGATTCTAACGTGCAAATAGTTCTCTGCGGTAAGGGGGCAGGATGGAAAACCATAGCACAGCTCAGCATTGTGGTTGCACAGGCAATTGATGGGTATTAGCGGTTTTGTTTTGCAGCATTTATTTCATTTTGGAATATTGAATATCTACTTATTCTTTATTATTCTTTCAACTGTGGAAGGACGATTTGAAAATTGTGACAATGTCAAATTTTAGAAATTTATAGGGTGGTTAAACAATTTTTTTATTTGTAATCTTTTATTAGAAATTTAGTTTTTTGATAACACGTTCCGCATGAAATAAAATAAGGCTCAGTCGACTCGAAAGACTGACAGAAAATTTTTATTTATTTTTTTTTGTCTAAAGGAAAGACGATATCTTATATAATTATAATAATTCTTCTGTACGTTAGTTGTAATCGAAATTCTCCTAAACGGCCGGACCGATTTTAATGAAATTTTGTGTATGTGTTTGAGTAGGTCTAAGGATGGTTTACATTCACAATTGGACCCGGTAGTTGGCGCTGCGATCCAACTCCACAAAATTTCAAGTAGGTAATAACCACTCAACAATAAAAAAAAATTAAAAAGCAAAAAGCTCATAAATAAAATTTCCACTAATAAACACTCAACAAAAAAAAATTAAAGAGCATAATTCTTCTCTACGTGTGTTGTAATTGAACTCCTCCTAAACGGCTCGACTGATTTTAATGAAATTTTGTGTGTATTTTTGAGTAGGTCCAACGATGGTTTAGATTCACATTTGATGAAAATTGGACAAAAGGGCGTGGCAACTCCCATATGAAAAAAAAAAACAAAAAAATCGTATATCTAGAAAACTATCTACCGAAATGATTGAACTCAAATTTTAAGAAAACGTTTCTTATTGGCCCACAGGTGTTTCTGTGAAAGTTTGATCAAAATTGGACAAAGGGGCGTGGTACCTCCAGTATAAAAAAATGTACATTTCAAATGCTATGTATTTCTCGACACCTATGGGAGTTTAAGTTGTAAAGTTGTAGACATTTGGCATGTTTTTTTGAAACCTCGCCAGCCAGCCGTTCATTTGGACAGTTGCCAGCAAGATGAAGCCAGCCGAATGATTTGGTAGAAATATAGGATAAATTCTGTCATTTTTCTCTGGAATGTTGTGTGCATGAGATAAGAACGCCATTATGATTAAACAAATTCTACGGAAATTCTAAGCCACTTGTTGCTTTCAGCGCCACCTGCTTGTTCATTGTGAATTGGAGTTAGCCAGCTGCCAGCCAGCCGCTCTCCAACTCGGGAGGAAATCAAGAGTTGTTGCCAGCAGTTGCCAGCAGTTGCCAGCAGTTGCCAGCAGGTTGTTGTTTTAATTAGCATGTGAAATGTGCCTCAACTAGCAACTACTGGCAACTACTGGCAACCACTGGCTGGGGAGGTTTCATAAAAACGCAAATATTGATGTGCATTGTCCAAAAAAACAGCAATATTGGACTCTTAAACGTTACCTACTCGTATCTTTGACAGATGTAAATCTCATCAGCTGTCACCGATTTGATTAGTTCATTAGGATTTTTTTTTTATTATTTTAAGCCCAGTATCCTGCTCGTAGTTAATTTTAGCGAAAGCTTTTCTCTCCACAGCACGGATAAATGCTCGCTAAATTCGTTGTACAGGATATAGATAGGACACACACCCATCTTTTATTGCCACATGTATTTTGATTTTTGTTATTTTTTCATTTTTTTTTCCTATTCACTAACATCGGTTTTCAAATATTCCATGAAATAGTTGATTCAGAATTATACTCGACTGACAATTAGAGTGTCCCATCTATATGAAAGTAGGAATTTGGCGTGCGGAACAGGATACCTACTACTTTGCTAAACTGACTCGCTAAATTTTATCTCTGTATTAGACATTTTCGTATGGTAGATAAAATTTAGCGCGAGCAGGATACTGCGCTTTAATATAAAAGGGACCATTTGTTGTTCACTATACCCATTTTGCAAATCAAATAAATTATCGAATATTGCAAAACAACCCATTTTATAGGTGCTGCCAAGTTTTTTGTATCACTTGGGGTGAGTATTGTGAATCATCGACTGTGAAACGTTTAATAAAAATGAGCGACACTTATTTGTATTTTCTACTCAAACTTAAGTTACTTTGCACTGTGAAACCGGGCATTAATCTTGCATTGCAATTATAGAGAAATTTGTCTTTTTTCAATAATTGAGTCTGTTAAATATAGGTAAATTTTTTGAATTTTCAGAATTAGACATGACGCCATTTACTTAAATAATGGAATATGTACTAAAAATTCATTTTGAAGGAAAATCTATTGAAATATTTTAAAATATTATTCCGATGGACTTAAGTAGATAGTAGTTCATATAGGTCACAACGCAATGGGAGAAAGTAAGAAACAACCAACCAATTGCCTTGTGCCTAAAATCATACATTTTTCCCTTAAAAAGAAACAATCGAATTTATTAAATCTCTTCCACTTGAAACTTTTACATGTCCCTCATGACATTAACATCTCGACGAAATTCACATTCCATGTAGCTGTGAAAAGTTTTAGACACGTGTGTGCTGGAAATGCCTTTTGGAATTTAATTTCCCTTGCTGGCATCAAGCTAACCATTCTTTAAAACTGTGTTACGATTAAATGCAGGAGATTAACAAAATGTTTTCTTGGCAAGTTTCTGCGTTGGCAGGCAATTAGATCGTCTTAAATTAGACAGACATCCGAATGAAATTAAGACGTAAAGTATCTTAACTCGCCATGTTGATTGCAATGGCTAAAGCTATGAAAATGTGTTACCTAGTACTTAATTGAATGTCTATATTTTTAATGAAGAATGTATATAAGGTAGGCTCTCGAATTCATCTCCTTAAGTTAATGAACAACTTTGGAGGTTATCCCCAGATTAGTAGGTCCATCTCCTACGATGTTATTTTCTGTTCGTAAAAACCTTATTATTAATGTGGAAGTTACGGGATTTTGGATTTTATTACAGACATTTGACACTATATCTAGAAGTTACCTACTTCAATTGCCCATCCCTATATAGGTATTTAAAGCGGACCTACCAGTGGCCTTTAATAGTTTGTATATTTAGAAATATTAAAGACTTAAGCTAGGCATGTGAAAAGATGGACTATACATATGCATTTTTTTTTTTATAACGCTTGCTGAGTCCTCTGATGTTGAAGGTTGCGATTTACCAGTATAAAGATATTTCTTGACGAATGTCCACAAATACGTTCAAATTACGTTATTGTGTGGGAATATTGCTGGAAAGGTGGATTTAATCCGACTTTTAAGTTAATTTCGTCTCAAATATATAGTCTACAATTTGATTTCTGTGGACCAACGATACTCACCCATTAACGTACCACCAACGATACAGATTCTAGGATCATTGTTGCCGCTAGCGAAATTTTTTTCAATGGCAATTTTGATACCGAACTATGAAACCGTGTAGCGAGGGGGGGGGGTTGTTGTGGGGGTATTGATGTGGATTGCGAACTTTGACAATTCGCGGCAAGGGTTTTTTCGTTCGTGGCAAAAAGTTTGGAAAACGAAATTTCGTTATTTAAACTTGTTTTCTTAATACAGCTGATGGCTGAAATTCACGAACTCCCGAACCTAAAAAAGTGTTCATGTGAACGGACTGTCAAAACTTTCGAATATTCGTTCTATCGTAGGTAGTTTGTCGCTCTCACGTGAATGGTCCTTTAGGTATTGGCCCAGGGGTGATCCTATATGCCGCCTCCCATACAAACAAAAAAAAACAATCAAAATATTATATCCCGAAGACCACAGAATCGATTGACTTTAAATTTACTGGCAATCTTAGGTATTGGCCCTGTGAAAATTGGTCAAAATTGGACAAAGGGGCGTGGGACCTCCCACACAAAAAACATCTTCTATGGGGTGAAATTCGATGACGGTAGATATACCTAACCTCTGGGTCGATTTTTATGATTTCTATACAGTCTGAAAGTTCCTGAAATAAGTCGGCATTTCAATGAAAGTCACCCCCCTCCCCCACAAGGCCCGAACCCTCGCTACGCACCTGGTCAGATCGTTGGAGGATTGCAAGAACTTCTTCACAAACACAAAGCTTTGGTTCGGTTATTCAAGATGGAAGGAAAATCACAAAATGTTCATCAGAGCGGGTAAACAATCCACTGGAAGTCAGAACGTCTATTTAATGCCCTCACAATTGATGAAATTGCTGTCGTCATCGTTGGTGGAAATATTGAACCCATTGATATTGTTCTGAAACGGAGGAATGATAGGCGATTGCAACGTCTTTATGAGACCCATAAAAAAATTAATTTTGGATGGAACAAAGTTCGCCAGGTCCTCTAGTGTCTAGTAGTCCATTCCATGCTATACTTATATAAAAGGCAACGTTCTGATGTTGGTCCATCAATAACTCGAGAACCATTTACCCGATTTTCATGATATTTTGTTTTTCTGATTTATAGATACGTTGCCCAATTAGGCCGTAGGGTGGGTGGAAAGTCGCAACCACTAAAGGGATGAAGGGGTGGCAGGGGGTAAGGGGGGTCTCACGAACCCTTAGCCGTGTTAACTTGAAAGTTTGTATGTTGATAGATAAGTCAAAATAATTTCATGCCTCGTTTACCGTTTCTAAAAATTCGAAATGTCGGAACTCAAAGAGCACCGAAAATGTGCAAATAATTATGCATTTTCTTGAAATAAAAAATACGGTCTTAGTGTAACTTGGAGATTTTTCGAAACTTTTTTTGTGTGCTTTTTCAAAGTCCATGCTCTCTTAAAAGGTGCAATTGTAACCCGCCCTCTAATCTCTAATGCGATGAGCTTGTTTTCAACACCTATGGTAGGCAGAGTAGTAATTCCAAAGTGGTCAGTTTCTGGGAAGAATGTCGGTCACCAAATATTTTTGAGCACTGTTAATATAATATAATGCGGAGCCACTATGACTAATGCACTGGCAATATCGTGGTCTCTAGGTAGCCTTTTCCTATTGTGACAATACTACGCAATGATGCTACAATATTTATTATGATAGCTAAGTAGCCATGAGAGGAGGTTTTGCTCCTGAAATCAAATCTAACCTAGTGACCAAGAGCTCAAGGTTCTTGGCACGCAGCATAATACGCAGCTGGGTTCCTGGACACATGGACACTATAGCAGAAACCGCACCAAAAAACTCCTACAATATCATAGAACATTGTTGTCAAAGTAGCAACTTAATGTAGGGGTTGGGAACATGAAGAATTATAGAAGAACTAAACCTCGCTCTCTCTATTTGCAAGCTACTATACTTTCGAGACAATCAAGAACTAGAAACCCAGAGCAAGAGGTTAAAAATATTATCCTACCATTCTATTACAAGAATTCCCCTGATAATCAACTGAAGGAGAATATAAACCGAAACGTGATCCCAACTTTTCTCAATTACATTGACGAAATATGTCAAAGCCTCAGGTCCCCCATCGGGTGATTTTACACAAAAATTTGTTTTATTAAAACACACTTACCCATCCACATACTCGTACATGTCGGCTCGCAAAAAAAAAAAAAAACACTCATATAGTGTACATCTGCCAAATAAACCGCACAACTCGACCACTATGTGGCTTTAGGAGTCTGTATCTTCCAGCTACTCTATTCGGCCGCCAACAATAAGTGGCCTTTCACTATGGCCAACCTCATTTGACCCACTGCCAGCCCGTATGCTATAGAATGTGTATATGCGTGCGTTCTCGGTAGAGTGGTCAGCGTTTATTGTAATGAAACAATTTTCGTTTTATTTATTTGTCCCATATAGGCCTGCCAAGTGCCACAACCCACCTAACCCCGAACGGCCCCCTCAATTTACACAAAACACAAAACCAAAAAGATAGAGATTCGTGTAGTATACACGCAATCCGGTCCACAATTGTGCAGTTCTGTGTTTCGCTCAGGACAAAACATTTGGGATTCAAAGTTGGGCAGTCAACCAACAGACCAAATTCCTAAACTGGACAATGACTGCCGACGGATTTGAATCGTGTGCGGTGGTGGCGATTGGGGTGGTGGCAGGCCAACCTGAGTGGCAGGGGTATATAAAATATAAAAGGCATCTGTGGTTTCACTGGGCCCTATGGTTAGCCATTAAGTGAAATTTATTACCGCTGGGCAGATAAAAAATTGTCTGTTTCTGGGGCTTAAACATGGACGCGTTTAGTTTACACGTCATTCGTGAGAGAGAGAGCAAATTTTTGGCAGGAGAGTTCGTCGGGACGAAAGTAGTATAGCAGAACTTATATAGTTGTCTTTCTTTACTTATGTATATTTAGGGTAGGTGGATTTGTAGTGAGTCCCTTGGGGATGTAGTCCAGCCAGATTTTTATACTATAGGCTGGAGTGTGGTCGTTCAGATTCTGTTGAGCTTAATATTTTGACTGGAAGAAGTAAGGACAAACTACGGAGGCGATGGCTCAAGGGCAGGCATTGCATCATATAAACACGGGCAGCATGTTATACGTTTGAGTTGCTTCCAGTTTAAGTTATTAAGATTTCGTCGGTGCCTATACCAATGAAGCCATATAATTTGGAAGGTAGTAAAAAAGAAAAAAATGGGACCAATGGGAGGATATGGAATAGGGTATCGTAAGTGAGTCTGAGTACCCCTTCTGCACAATGGCAACTGGATTTAAGAGATTTGTGGTAAGATTATTGTACATATATGGATAGTGTTTTAGGACACCAGCAAGTATATTGAGGATTATTTTATAAAGTCGATTTTTTATAGGACACTGTAGTAATGTCGATTAAAATTTTAAGTTATGTAACAACAAGCAGAAGCACGGACGTGCACAAAGGCTGATGAAGTTATTCTTGGTCGTTTCAAACGCAAGATTCTTCGGTGCAGGGAAATAAATCCCCGGGAACTAAGTCCACTGAGGGACTCAGTTCCCACCTAAAACCTCTTTCGTGAAGTGGACTTAATTCCCAAGTGAGGTGGGAACTAAGCCCACAAGTGGAAGGGGACCATAACTAACATGGAGTGCGCAACTGGAGGCGGTTAGGCAACGATCGGGCTAATTGGAGGTCCACCCCTGTAGCGCCATCTAAGTAAGTTAGTATAAAACAAGCTTTTCAGCCAACTATGTTCCTATCTAGCTTATGTATACCAAGCTGGTTAAGATCATTCTCCAACTGAAATTGTTTACGGAACTCTGAATTGCGAGTTTTGAGTTTGTCGCATTTGCTTTACCATTGCCTTACAATTTTCTTCGTTAAAGGGACCGACTTTGGTGAGCAAGGTCTTGTAGACTTGAAAGAGTGTTAAGATCATGACAATTTTTGACTTTCTTGATACGGGCCGATAAGGTTACTGGTGAAAGGTTTTAGGCATGCGCAAAGTATGTATATTGTATAGTCGACAGATTCTTAGGCTCAAATTATTTTTTTGACTTCACAAATAATTCCGGTATAGTGCCATTACTGGTATACATATTTAATTACCAAATTCTTTAACTTACCTTTTTAATGGCACAAAGCTGAAAAAATTGAAGAATATATCTTGTATGTGTTCTGTGTTGTTATCATCTTCACTATGGGAATTCATAACGAAGTTGATTGGAAAACGAATATTTCCTAGAGGATACGATTTTTTTTTGTAAGCCCAAAGAATTCCAGAACAAAACAACAACAACAAGCTCCGTGAGAAATTGCAAGTGCACGAGTTGATTGCATTACTCCGTTTTGTTTTTCGGTAAATGGGATATGTCCGCTAACGCCTGTAGGGGTTTTACGAGTATCTCTTCACCCTTCATATTAAGCCTGTGATGGGCTAGATAGCTCACTTTTTTTTTTGTCATTATATAATCCGTAATCTGATGGTATACGATACCTTATGCCAGCTATCGGGTCTACCCTGATACAAATTTATATCAAAATAACATTTTGAAATTAAAATCTCACCAAAACAAATCTCCTATAGTTAAGAAAAATATAGAACAAACTACTTTCGAATGGCAGTAGATAATCTATGTAGAATCATTCTACAGGTGGCGCAAAAGTTTTCACCCGATGTTCTTTGGATGTAGTTTTTTTTCGGTTTTGGCTCAACAGCTAACAGCTGATGGACTGTTTGCACTTTGTAAGGGAACATCTTACAGTCTTTCACCATAATGCTGTGTAAATACCTCCGATTGATGCCCAATTCCGAAGAACTTCGTCTGGTCGATACTACGGGGTTTTCGGCGACATCTTCACCCACAGCTGCGAAATTTTCAGCAGAAAGGCTGCTCCGAGGCTGGCCAGATCTGACAGAATCTTGTGTTGTGATTCACGTGCAGTTTTTGTCACAAACAATAATATTTAAGAAAATACATTTATACAAACAAATTTATATTGCAATTTGTTTTGTTTTACGCTCTCCTTTTTAGTGCGGAAGTTTTTCAATACTATGCTAAAAATCGATGCGAAAACTAGTCAAAGCCTGCTTTGTTGCCACTGATTATTTTATGTGATTGAATGGTATTGTTGAAAGTGTTTCACGTGATTTTTTTTTTACTTTTTTTTTTCGTAAGTGTTTTGGTAGGCTGCGGCATCTTTCCCTTAACCTAGGGAGAGATGCCGCACTTTTGTTAAGGTAAGATGCCGCATTTTGAACTGATTATTTATTAGGACTTTTATACTACAAAATGCCACTAAAATATACAAGTAAGACCTCCAGAGGAATTTGGACCAGTGAAGCTTTAGAAGAAGCACGAGAAAGTGTTGAAGGCGGTATGTCCTTGAGAAAAGCAGAGAAAATGTATGGTGTTTTAGCTAGAACCCTTAAAAACGCCTAAAGAAAGAACATTTACAAAAAAAAATCTCTTGGACCGATGGGGAATAATTACCTAGACTATTTACGACATTTTGCTATTTTTTTTTATAACTGTTCATGAGGGGTAGTGGGAATAGAAGGCGAAAGAAAACTATCGGAACACATTAAAAAGCTAGCATTCGTAGGTTTTGCTTGGATACCATCCTTATCCTTCGAAGTTGGGCTTTTGAATTGGCAGACAAAATGGATCCCAAACATAAATTTAATATGACGAGGCGAGCTAATCTTGGTTGGCTTCGTTTTTAGAACGTAATAAATATGTATACATATAACGGTCTGACAAGCCGAAGGACTTTCCCTCTCACGTGCGCAGGGTTTGAATCGGGTATAAGTGAATGCATTTTTTGACATCCTTGAAAAAGACTTGAGTGAAAACAACCTAAAGAACAACCCGAGTACTATATTAATATATTCAAGGAACGCAAAAATCATGCTGCACAAACAAAATTATGCTCAAAACGCAATGTATTGCAACTGCGGCATCTCTCCCTCACTGGCTGGGAGAGACGCCGCACTCAGTACAATTTGTTTTTGGTAAATTTTTATTTAAACAATAAGATTTTTTTTAGTTTAGTTAATTTTTATGGTAGAATATGAATAGATTGTTGTGTTTTATAAAAAAAATAAAGTCACTATTGTTTTTAACAAAACGTAAAACTGAGTTTTATAAAAGCGCGGCATCTCTCCCGCAATTACCCTACCAAAGTCATATCACCATGGTACCTTACCTACCTATACATACCTATCTACACAATAGAATATTTCATATTTCATGCTAATTCGTATGTGTTAATTTGGCGAAATACTATTTGATAGTAAAGTTACAGTTAATTGGGTGTTAATTATTGTGTGATTGAAGGAAAAGTGGTTTGCAATACTATTGGATTTATGCCGCGTCGTCGACTTATTATACAGGGAAAATGGGAGAGAGAAACTAATTAAAACCAATTTGAGATCATTTAGAAAATATTTAATTGAAAATACAATAAACTGCGTGTTTTAATTTAATCCGCGTGTTTTTAAAACATTCTTTTAAAATCAGAAACTATATGACGCATTTATTTAAAAGGCCATAAAGTAAGTATTTGCTTCCATTTACTAAACCAAATATGCGCCTAAGTATTGTCAGGACTGGGTCGCACGGAACTTGCTCGTTTATTGCGAATCTCTATTGGACTACACATCGGGGTTTTTGGGTTAAATTGCAAAGAAGAATGTGCCCCAGTTTACCATAAGTGGTATTTTCATTACCTGTATCATGCATTACCTGGGAAGTAGGACATTCATGACTTACCTACATACCTGGGAAGTAGAAAATGCATGCATTACCGGAAGTTAAGAGTTGTCACTTCGAAATATAAAAGTTTGCACTCCCTTTTTTATCCCTTATAAAATAAATTTTGAAAAACGATGAATGAGGTATGTAATAATTTTGGCTTATCTATCAACATACAAACTTTTAAGTTCATACGACTAAAGGTTCGTGAGAACCCCCTAACTCCCTGCGGCCTAGGTTGGCCACATATCTATAAGTCAGAAAAAAAAAATCATGAAAATCGGAGGAATGGTTCTCGAGTAATGGTGGAACGAACAGACGGACATTGAATCTTATAAAGTAGTAAAGATATTCACCATTTTTAAGTGAAATACATTTTGCAACTCAGGAATTGGATTAAATGCGTCACAATTTTAGAACTTCAGATCCCATAAATGTCGAAAAATAGTATTTAAATTATTTGTCTATGAGAGGTTTGTCCATTTCCGCACGTTAGACACGCGTACATCTTACTTACCTAATTATCGGCCTCCCGACCCGTGAAGAATCTCTGCCTGAGACACTGCAGCCTTCCATCCCCTACGATCCACGCTGGGCACGCTGCTTTCCGTTGTGCTCTGTCAAGTGCTCTGTCATCCGCGATGGCTTGGTCTTTGAAAAGGAGGTTCAGTCTTCCTCGTGTTCTCGAATCTGAGGGCTGAGATTCGAAGATCCTCTTATAGCTGGAGCATTATTGTCCATTTGCTCGATGTGGCCGAGCCAATATAGGGTTTTTGGACTACATCCTCATCTTGGTACAGCTCATAGAGTTCACGGCCGTGTCTTCTCCTCCATTCGCCTTCCTCGCACACAGGACCAAAAATCCGCTGAAGTATTTTTCTTTCGACGGAGCCCAGTATCAGCCCTCCCTTCTTGCTTATCGTCCAGCACTCGGCGCCATAAAGCAGAACTGGCAGTATGAGGGTTTTGTAGAGCACACTCGTCCTTCGAGTTAGGAGTGTTGAACCCAATTAATATGCCAAACCAAAGTATATGAACGGTTTCCTATTGTAGTTCTTTGCCGAATATCTACTATGGTGTTATTTCTTGGAGTTCATGTTTACTCCGAGATAGGTGAACTCCTTAACTACCTCGAAATTGTTGTCTTAGTCTTGCCCTCATTTACTTCAAGGCATGCTTCTATCACGACACGTTGGGAACGACCGATGATATCAATATCGTCGGCATACCCCAGCAGCAGAACAGACCTGTTGAAAATAGTGTCTTCCGTGTTGACACCTCCCCTGCGCATTATCTGCTTCAGTACGAGATTAAAGAAGCTGCATGATAGCGCGTCTCCTTGACAAAATCGCACAAACAAACCTTAATTTTTATACTCGAATTTTTTTTTTTATTAAATTTAACACAGTGTTTATATTCATCTGTCACTCATTATGCCCCATTGTCATTCTGATATAATAAACACCAAACATAATGTCTCAAGACCCCATCCAAACAGTGTCAGTTTCCACCATATTTGTATATAGGTATATACCTTCTATAGAAGCAAGGCCTCAAAAGAACCACAAAATGTTTTTGATCATCATCAAAATATTTTCCTTAACCAACCAATTCCAAAAATATATCCTTAATGACCCAAAAACCACTCAATCATCATCATCATTCTACAGCTCTTGTCAACGATCTTATACTTGTTCTTCAAATACCTCACTTATTATTACCTACATTCGATGAAGTTTTAAGTAAAACAACTTCTTGGAAGAAAAACTAAACAAGGATAACCGTAAACTGCTTGCGTTAACCCGCAAAGGATTAGCGCAAATATAACGCACCAATTAAAAGTCAACCATGGCAAATATTTACATGACATTAGATGTGTTTCCTTCGCATCTTATCCAGCTAAGGGGAATATTTTACAACAAAATGTGAACCCAAACTACTGTGCAAATGTTTTCTTTTGGCCAAGAGAAAGGCATACTCACTCCTTCTATTTGTCCGGTATTATCACAACTCTGCAACCGTTGTTATTGTACCTTCAAGGATCGTTTTATTTGTTATTATTGTTCTTATGCTTACCTGAATGTCTACGCAAATTCAGCAGGACTACATGAAACAACAACCCATTCGCTGCTAAGGATAATAGAATGAGGTTGGAGTGACAGGTTAAGCGCGTTTGAACATCCGTAGTCTTATCAAATATTTATCATGTACACGGATTTGTTGGGGGTATGTTTTGTGTATGTATTTATATGCTAACATCCTGATGGTAGCGGCGAAATAAAAAGTAACTGGCGTACTAGTTATGGAAAATTGGATAAATATTGGCAGTTGCCACTTTTCGGGAAGGTATAGCGTGGTTTGAGTTGGTGTCTGAATATTTTGCTGTATAATGGGATAAACACTGCCAAGAATGGGGTACGAAGAATTTTATTATTTTACGAAGTGTGTTGAAATGGAGAACGGTTGAAGCAGACTTTCATACATAATTTAGCAATATTTTCTTGGATATAAATTTGTATTCAAATGAAAGAAGCAATTCTTCAAGGTGCATGTAAAATCACCGCCAAATGCTTTATGCACTGCTATGCATTACGCTATATTGACTCAGATACAAATTATGCTGCCATTTTGGATAGAAGCGAATAATAGATACATTTAAATTTGTGTTGAGATCAGCAATGTTAATGAGTTTCATTTTTATCTATATGAATATGACACAGCTTTAGTGTCATTTTTTTTTTTTGTATTTCTATAGGCAATTCATATCATAAGAACGTTTTAATCCTTTGTTAAAAAAAAAACTTATTTTGAAATCGAAAATCTCTATAGAACTGTAGTCTAAAGACAGAATTATTAGTTCTTAAACTATAAGGATGGATACATAATGCTAAATTAGCTGATAAATATTTCTATCTTGTTCTGCTTCAATTTAAATACAAAGGTTATTTAATCATATTCAAGATGATACGCTATGTCTCTAATATTTAGCCACTGCAAGTAAGACAACATCTAAAGGGTGGTTCATATTTCACGCAAAATGTAATTTTGATAGAAAATACAGATTTTTAATTAGAAAGCAAAATTAAATTGATTCATAGAGTATATTGATTGGGGTTATGTATGGAATATCACATCGGATAAATGGCCGCCACGGCTTTGATGGCAAGTACGTACTCTTTTATATTGAAATTGAAATTTCCTATGACCGTTTCTCTTTCAAGGCGTTGCGTTGGTGGTCGTGGGCTTGTTTGCATAGACTTCAAAAAACCACAAAAAAAAGCCCAATGGCGTTAATTCGCAAGATCTGGATGGCCAATTCTGATCGCAAAAACGGCCGATTACAAGATTAGGATAACTCTGCAGTAATTGCATTGTTTGCATTAGAATGTGGCAACGTCTTGTTGAAACCACATGTTGGTCACATCCATATCTTGTAATTCAGGCACTAAAAAAATCATGTCGAATACCATTAATTGTTACTGCCTGACCAGCCGCATTTTCGAAGAAGAATAGTTCTATAATGCCTCCAGCCCAAAATCCGCACCATACAGTCACGCGTTGTGAATGCATTTGTTTCTCAACAATTATTCGTGGGTTTTCTAAACCTTCTTTATTTTTAAAATATTTCTCAACAATGAAAATGAGTTGTTCTTTCGTAAAGTACTCCATTTATACTAACCCCAAACCTCTAGCTGTCACATTATTATCTATTTTTCCGTTGGTATCACTGAACTATTAAATGGCGCAAAATTCAAATTTTGCGTGAATTATGAGACACACTTTATTTGATAGGTGTGTAAATATTGCAGGATGGTGCGCTTAGCTTTTATTCTGGAGTAGTTATTTGAACAAAATTCGAAATGTGGTTTAATAATGCGTTAAAAATATTTACCGCATACATTGTTGATAATGTTTTATCCTATTGTTTTTTTTTTTAGAAATTCTTGGAATTTTCAATAATCACTTCTTAGTAAGCATCTTGAACACACAACCAACCTAGGTATTCATACCAAATGTGAAGTATCTATGTCGAACGGTGTGGGCTGGGCCTGGGACGTGTCGTGAAGGTTGGTGATGATATCTCCTTTTCCAACATAATTTTTCCAAAATCCCCTGTGCTAGAATGCAAACATTTTCTCAAATAATTCTAATAGTGACTGCAAAAATATTATTGCTTCTCTTTGGCGGGAAAAGGGCGCAGCTTTGCTACTAAAATCTAATGCGAATGTAGTACGTTAGCCAACAAAATGTAGCATTTTTAAACAAAATGTTGTAGGTACCTACCATTATGTTTTTTTTTATTGATTTTGTCACGTAGGGCTATGAAAAAAGTGGGCATGTGAAGCTTTAATAGAGCTTAGTATATTTAATGGCAAGAGTTTGCATGCAGCCGATGAACATAAATGTAAGCTGTGGCTATGGCTACTGCATCCTTTTGAAAATATAGATTTGGGCAGACATTGGACAGTTTTTCACTCACCCCGCTAAAAGGTACCCGCATTACTTAGGCTTTATCAGAGCAAAAACCAATTGGGCTGCTGAAATCCAATACATACATCTATCTTTTACAGCAGACTCATCAAAGTATCTAGCTATTATCACGAGGCAGGTTTCGGTGGACACATCAGTCTCATAATTCATTAACTATAAGGCGGTTCTCAGATTGAGGCAACAAGCAATAAGCAACTAAGCAACTAGCAACTGTTGTCAATAAGCAACACGCAACTTTATTTTAACCTATTCTCACATCGCTTGAAATTTTTAGCTATCAGGGATATTTTTCCTCAACTACTACGAAATTTGTGTTGTAAATAGGATCATCCGATATATTTTGCAAAACTTTATAGAACGTAGTAGGTATGCGAAAATGTGTGAATAATCACAAATATTGCTACTAGGATGCAATATTGGTTGCTTTTCAATATGTTATTGATTGTTGCCTCAATGTGAGAGCCGACTAAAAGACCATTTTTGATTTACTAGTTGTTTGGCAATATGTAACTTGGAAAAAGCACCAATTCAAGTTTTGACAAGGGAAGTTGGTTTTGTCTGACATGACAACATTTCAGACTTCAATCCGAAAACCGAACTTCAGTTCAAAAACCGATCCATATTTGCAGTTGCTTGCAGGTGCAGCCCAAGAAAAACAATCAACAATAACAAATATATTTTAATTTAAGCTTGACGATCAGCTGCCTGAATTCGACTGATAGACTTTTGTACGTAAATGGAATGGAAAGAATTGCATTTACTTTAGTTTAGAGTGATGCAAAGTTTCTATAGGTATCTATATTTATTTATTTATAAAAGCAAAAGTGAGAAAATTTACAAAAGAACAGTTTTTCGTAAAAAATTAAAATGGTTAGGCGGAGCTTAATGTAGTACTTTAGGGTAACGATGTAGTATGTACTACAGCCTTAAATAAAGCAAGCAAATATGTAGTAGTACAAGTGGTAATGCAATTTCCGCAGTCTCTTTCTTTCTTCTGTTGTTTGTTATATAGAAGTTTTTGCGTAAGAACTTTCGAACTTTTCCGGTAAGAATTATCTACAAACATATAACTTGGAAAATTAAGAAAATCGGATAAATGGTTTTGGAATTATGGATAAATAAAGAAACAGATAGAAGTTTCATTTAATATAGTACGGTGTATGGATCATGCCTGCGCTTCTGCTCAGATGTTACTCTTAAGAAGTAACCAATACATCCTGTCAGTGTTACCATAGAAATACGGTAATACATTTTTAAAATCTGCCGAGAAGTTTTAGAAATACGCACCTCTAGACCTTCCCTGCCCAACCTTAAGTTGGTAGCCCATAGTGTTACCATTACAACGCTTTTTTTTTTTAAATTCGGCTATTCCCGCTTTACCTCTGCCCCCGTTCTGAAGTGACATATTATACTGAGTCTGAGGGTATCACGATCACCACAACAAAGGTGAAAAAAGTTTTATGATTGGATATCGCCATTTCAATGTTGAACGAATTTTTAAAATCAGATGAGTAGTTCCACAGCCGAGTAGTCTGTAAGTTTCAACTCAATCGATTCGGCTGTTTTCGAGATATACGATTTTGAATGTTTTTTTTGTATGGGTGGTGCCACGCCCCTTTGTCAAATTTGATCAAATAAATACCAATTGGCTTAGTAGTTCTTACGTGATAGTGGAACAAAGAAAAAATCTACAATTTTATTATAATGTATAGACACTTGTAGCTATTAGTTAACAAATAGTTTTAAAAATAGTTCATCACATTACTCTACATTACCTTACGTTACAAAATGTGCTAGCAACAGCACTTTTTGGAAAATATTCTAACTTACACCTACAACGTTTTCATCCGTTGCGTTTTTTCTACATTTAAGTATAAAAATAAAACGAAACGCTCTCTCCTTTTTTACTATACAAAGTGTTTACAGGTCAGTTCACTTCGCATCAAACAATATTTAAAATAGCGTATATAATTCAATTAACATCAAATGGAAAAGTAATTCCAATTCAAAATTAATCACCGCAAAACCAGTCCCCTGGCAAATGGCTTTGTGAATAGTTTTCAGTGTGATTTGAAATCGTTTCTTTTTCCCCATGGTACTATTCAGAATCGTTAACGAATCGGAAAACTTCCGCAAGCATACGCAACGCACACCAGCAATGCTTTAGGAGCAACCAGCGTTATTCATAAGTGTGCAAAATCGCATCGTGTGTCCTATCACCATTGTGGTGTGATCAAACGTACCTACCACTAGTACAGCAGTATATGTGCAGAGTTCAGGACTACCATTGAGAATGTTTCAGGAAAACTATTAACGGAACCCTGCTGTCAAGTCGTACAGCCACAAATTGGCGCACGCAAAAAGGATTAGATATAGAGGTACGTTTTGTGTTTGTGAAAAATCTGTGAGTGCACAACATTCGCGATGGCAATTGGGAGCAGATGTAAGTGCAAATAAAATGCATTAAATCCAACCGACTAAGCAAAGCTCGAGTCTGGATTGGGCTTGAGAGCTATATTGTTGTAGGGGTTTATTTATTTTTCTGGCATTTCCACTATATACAGATGCAGTAAAGCATCTACAGTCACTGTAAAGTTGTAAATATCATCCTCAAATTGAGTCTACCTTCAAATAAGTAACCACTTCATTCTAATCCACTTATCATGTTTCCAATACCATCCACATCACAGTATGTGCACGTTACTTTATCAATCGTTTGTGTTCACTTGAAATCTGTTCGTTTTAACGGTTTACTGTTTGTGCGATATTTGTCACTCACAACGTTCAACAAAGATCACTCATGTGTGTGTTCTCTGCGTTAAACCCAGGCGGGTAACATGGCTCCTTCTATAGCTGTGCATATTGTACAGAGCTCCTCATGGTAGTCATAGTTCTCTTGTGGAACAAATGAAACGAACGTAATGCACACTACAGCAGCTGGGTATATGGTAAATTTCATATAGCTTTACGTTATAAGATGTTGGCCGGGACCATTCAGATTTCAGTGGCTGCCAACTGAGCAAAATTATATCAATGATGCGTGCGAAAATTCATCGCCATCGTCTATGAGAACATTCTTTTCAGACAAAATGGCTTACCCAAAGGAAATATGAAAGTGGTACTCACACGGAAAGAAAAAGAGAGAGAGAGAAAAAAAAAACAAACTGTTCCGTCAGTGTCGATGTCGTTGAGATGAAATCCTTTTTAGAGCAAATAAATGTTTACGTTTCACTTTTCGGCTCAGTGAGCTTCATACAAATTGAAAGAGATTAGTGCTTCCGGGTGGCTTCAGAATGACTTGATTATTATTTTTGTCTTCAGTCGAATTGGACTTTCTATTCCCGATTTTAAAGTAGCCAACTGCAAGATGTTTCTTAAGCTCGGTAAGCTGATAAAATACTGTTTGATCGATGGATGTATTTTCTTACTAAAGTAGGTATGAGATGGACTAATGGTATTAACTTAAAGAAGATCAAAAGCATATTGCAATAATATTCGGCGGTGTAGAACATTTCGTTCAAGTGGAGCTGACTGGAATTTACTCCAACTCCGCATTGCTGGATTTCAGACACAAAAGGATTAATTTTTTTCAACGAAGCAGTATAAGAAAACAATGCAAAAACCGAAAGTGCATAGAATGTAGGTACCTACTTCTGAGACACTTCGTATCAGATACATACGAGTAAGTCAAATAAATTATAGAGCGAGTATCCAGGGACCAGGAGTAGTACCTATGTTAGACGCGCCATATGTTGTGTTACCATTGAACTGAACGAAGGGAGGTATATTAACTTTGCCATTATACATTTGTAGGTAAATGCCAAGAAGGAGTCACCGTGGACACCATAAAATCAGTGCCGTAGCCAGGATTTTGTTTCCGGGGGGCTTGCTTCCAAATCTTACGAGGACTGACAAAGCCACTATTGCAGCAGCATCATAAGGAAGTCAGACTAAGGTTCGCCAGAAACCACATGGCATGGACCAGGGAGTGGGAATTCGTTGTTTTTTCTAATGAAAAAAAAAAAATGAATTTGGACGGTCCAGACGGTTTCAACTGTTATTGGCGTGATTTGCGAGACGAAAAAGCAGTGAAAATGAACCGGCACTCCGGAGGTGGAAGCGTGATGATTTGGGGTGCGTTTGGATTCCATGGAAAAATCCCTTTGATATGTGGATACCACCCAGAATGAATGGTATAAGATACAGGGAGCTGCTGGAATATGCCCTAGATGAATTTGGAGACATTCCGGCGGGTGAACATTTTATTTTCCAGCAAGACAATGCTCCCATTCACACGGCAAGAACAGTCCGCTAATGGTTTGAAGTTTGAAGATAAGGTGTTTACCGTGGCCATCATGTAGTCCTGACCTTAACCCAATCGAAAACATGTGGGGTATCATGGCGAGAAAAATTTATTCGAATGGAAAGCAGTACAGGAATGTGGAAGAGCTTACAGCACAAATAATCCAGGCATGGAACGAGCTCAATGATGAAGTTCTGCACAACTTGATAAATTATATGCCGAATAGAATTTTTGAAGTTATTGAGAACCGAGGCGGTTGGACGAAGTACTGAGTTACAGTTTGATAAGTAAAACAAAAAATTTCGTCGTTTAAATGCTTAAAATGCTTACTGTCTTTATACTTATTTCGCAGGAAAGATTAATGTTTTTGGAGGTCATTAACGATGAACCTAAAAAACAATCCATGGTGTTCGAACAACATTTTTTTTTGTTTGTTTATAAAATTGAATAAAGCTTACAGAAAAAAAAACCAAGGTACATTTAAAAATATTATTATTTTACCTATTTTGAAATGCTTTTTGGAAATTACAATTTTTTCTACACATCTATAAGTGGTAAACTTCAATTTGGCAAAAAGAAAATACGAAATGGTTTACATTAGGTAGATAGGGTTGATATGTACCACAAAAAATTGTGTCGGCGATTAATATTATAGATGTTGAAGTGAATTTATATATGACTAGGTAAAACCGCTTGGCTTCAATGTTTTTACTTTTAATTACGTTTAACGAGTATTACTAACACTCGTATATTTTTGCGGACAGAAAAGGGGATAAATGGCCGAAATTTGCAGATTTCAAGGGATATCGCAATTTAAAAAAGAGGATATATAGGGGTTACGTTTTTCACTTGTTTTCGCACTGAAATTGATGAAATTCAAGAATAGTATCATTACAAAAATTAATGTAAATTTTGTTTAATAAGTTATTATTATTTTTAAATTGCATTAGGTATGTGTTTAATAAACAACCAACGTGCCATCATCGCCGTCGTCGTCATTCGCATCTGAATCGTTTTCGATAGCAATAATTTCTCCACTTTTGGTTTTCTTCTTATATTTGTTTTCTGCAGCGATTGAAAGAAGCAATTCGCTTCGTTTTCAGAAATTTGTAGAATTCAGTACATGAGTTGAGTACTGAATATTACATTTTACTGTGAGAATTGCTGTTAACGTTTGATTTGCAATCGAGTTTTTTCATTGGTCCAAGACTTGGTCATCACAGAAAAGACTCATTCCACCGATACTGTTGTTCGCGGCAAGCACAAAACTATTTTCGGCTTGCAGATGTTTGAATATTTCCACCAGAAATCTGCTATGGTGAAAAGAGGACTTCGAAAAAAAGGGATAATCCCCTAAAAAAGAGGATAGATACGAGCGTTAAGTATTACCTATTGGCATTTCGTAACAAGAATTTCTGTGTTGACCTTCTTAAAGGCACAATTGTCATAAATACATCTGTAACAAGGTTACTTGTGGCGACTCAAATCACCAATTACAACGCACATTCTTTTATAATTGCCATATTTATTTGGCTCAATGCGGAAGGGATTTTTTTCAAAGCAAGCAAAAGCTATTGTCATAATTAGTTCCCACTCAGCTCCCCCTTGTGAATGTATACAATATTTTCATCAGTAAAAATTTCGCCGAATTGTATCTATCTTTTTTTGGATTTTAATGAACCAGTCCACGTTTTCACAAACAAAAAAACATGAAATACATTTCACTCGAAATGCTGTAAAGTGGAATGGAATAAGTACAAAGTTTTCATATTTTTTATTTTTACATTATGCAGAAATTTAATTACATTGTTGGTTAGTGTACTGTGCATAATTAATATTTTTCTTACAAAAAGAGCCAGCTATGGATTATCACCACATTCACACAACATTCGGGTTTGCATAAGGGACACGCGTGCATCGTATCTAAGAGACCAACTTATAAAGCTTTTAGTCGTTCTTTCGGGAATATGGTATTTTAAATTTTTTTTTAAATTCATTTTCTACGTATGCGGTATGCCCCAAAAGTTATTTTTCAAAAACAAAATTAAAAGTATCTACAAAACACGTGCGTTTGTCATCACTTTTCAATGACATGTCTTTATTGTTATCCGCCCATATCATTTTCAGGACATCAACAAAAAAAAAAAAAGTATACAACATATCAAAATCATAACAATACAATGGAAATGAGAAGAGTAAAAACTTATTAATAAGGACAAAGGAAACTCCAACCCAATAAAATATCATTCAAGTAAGTAGAACATAGCTAGGCAGGCAGAACACAAAATTCCATCAAAGGGCGCTTTCTATTTTCACCACACGCTTCAACGAAATGAATGGCAGATTGGATCAATACTATCACGTTCCTGGCGTTTTTGCCACAGCTGGAGCAGGGATTTTATTTTGTCATGAAAGCAGTTTCAAAAGTGTCATGAGTGAATGTATGCTGTTGTAGCTGATATCAAAAGCTATTATAGCACTGAATTAAGCCATTTTTATTCTCTTTGTCGTGTACCGTTACTGTATACCTACCTGTGTGCTTGAGGGTCTGTAAACGATTAGGTGGAAATTTTCGACACACTTTCATTCCTTATGAAACGCTGTCAACCGCCCACTCGCCTCTATACTTCTTTGGGGGAAGAAATTAAATGGCGCAGAAGGACTTTTAAATTTTCGATAGCTATGTATGGAAGTATTTTTCGCTTGGCGAGTTTTCCCACACAGAGATAAGGTGTATGAAGTAAATAATACAGTTTGATGTCCTCAAATGGAAGTGAAAGACTGAAAGCTGAGAATGTTTTTTTTTTCAACTAATAACAGTTTTAGTTTGAGTGACTGATTTTATGATTGGTGGTGTGGAGTATAGGTACTTATTCAACTAGTTTGTCGCGAGTGTGACTAAAATGTATGCGATTGAAGGGTAGGGTAGTTGGAGCTGTATAGCTGTAGATTACTTTGACTGTGAAAGAAGTGGAGAGGGTGTGATATCACTACATATCATTATTATTTGTATTTCGACTTGTCGTTGTCCGTGGAAAATTAGCTTTTCAAAGATCAGTTTAGATAGATCGATATGTATTTTATTTCGCATAATATTGATTTAAATTCGGAAAGCTACCACACATTTTACATTAAGTACAGAGATGTGACATTTTTATATCTTACTACTGAAACAATTATTTAACAAATCTGAAAGAAATTATTATTTGGCAAATAGCAATCTTTTTGAAGGAAAGTGCGAGAAAAATCTCCAATTTAAAAAAAGTAAGTAAAAATCTCTGTACATACAGGATGTCCCAGTTAAGAAGGAGTAGGTGGAGATTAACTTATCAATGTTAAGCTTTTTTTTCATATTCGACAATAATTAACTGTTAACCATTGCTCATAGGTAGGTACGTTAGTTTATTATTCTCACTTAATTTTGTTTGACCATTGTCTGACGAAAAATGGCTTTTACCTCAACTTCTGTTGATCGTAAGTACGTAGAAAAGTTGCTTAACATAATTTTTAGTACATTTCTCAAGGATACCTAAAAATTTCATAAAAAAATTAAAATTTATAAAGTCAACATTTTGAGAAAAAGGCATTTTAAGTAAAAAATGTAACAACTCATTTTCAAAATCTGGGACACCCTGTATATAAAACAAAGTGAAACAAACTGTATGTTTCCCTCTGTCGCCCGTAATTTTCAACGAATTTAGTTGATTTTTTTTTTCATTTCGGTAATTACGGTGATAAATTGATAGGCAAAAAAAAAATTGATAATTGTAACAATAATACAAATTTAAAAAAGCAAAAGAAGGCCTGGCGAAGCCGGTGGGGGTTAAGCTAGTAAATTAATAAAATTTGATAAACCAATAAATAAATAATTAAAAAAAAAAAAAAAATTAATAAATAAATAAATAAATAAATAAATAAATACATGAATAAATAAACAAACAAATGAAAAAATAAATAAAAGGGCAATAAAATAAATAAACGAATAAATAGATATGTATTATATAAGTAAATCCACAAACGAGTAAGTAAATACATAAACAGGAACAACGAAGACTCATTTGATGGGTAAGGGGATTTTTTGAAAAGTTATTTTTACTTTTACAGTTATCGGTTAGTTTTTGAATTCTAACACAAATCATTTCAACATTCTCTCTTCTGTGCAAGTCTAAGGTGGAGTAATGCCATGGTAGATTCAACATCATTTTTAATATTTTATTTTAAGCTATTTCTAGCTTTTTAATGTGGCATTTTGCACAATTTCCCCATACTTGGGGCACCTATAGAGAAGAATGGTTTGAAAAATAACCTTGTGAATTATTAATTTGTTTTCAGTAGATAGTTTTGTTGATCTTCTGTTGATAAAGGGGTATAATATTTTAAGGGCGATGTTAATTTTCTTTATAGTTTTGCTGGTGTGATCTTGAAAAGTTAACATTGGATCAAGATGCACATGCACACCCAGTTCATGTTGTACTTCACTGATGGTGCCCAAATAATGTTAGACACGTTAATATTTATATGGCTGTTTGGTAGATTGCAAGATTTCCTTTTTCTGGTGAAAAAGATGGAATGCATTTTCTCAGCGTTCAATTTGATTTTCCTTTTTTATTTATAATAACTTACTAATATTTTCATCGCATTTTGTAGATTCCTCTCAAGAATAATATATGTGATGAACAAATTTCAGTGTCGTCCGCGTAAATACCTATTTCACATTCTGGTAAACTCGGTAAATCAGAAGTGTATTGTATAAATTATATAAAATGGGCCCGAGAACGGAACCTTGCGGCAAACCTGCGTGAAAATACACTAAGTTGGACGCGTTACCATTAACCACAAACCAGAGAGTTCAAAAAGTTATTAGGTGGTTAAGTATGTGTGCCATGCTAAAGTAAATGGAGGGCGAATTGGTCACGCATACACTGGCACCTAATAACATTTACAGTTATTTCTGTTGTACAACACGTATTCATAGATAGAAAAAGAGACGGCGCTACTCATTTCAAAACTGGCTCTATGGAATTCTCTTTTTTGCCCGAAGCTTGTGGTCTATTCTCTCTGGTTTGTGCCATTAACATGGACACTGAAACAACGGATTGAGAAGAAACTTTGGACTAATTTACATATTTATAGATACCTACTTAGGAAAATTAAAATTTATCATTTTGTGTATAAGGCCAGCGTGCCATACAGAATCAAAATGCTTTCTCGATGTCTTATAGTACCATTCCCGTTGATTTTTCTTGTTCACGGTTTCTTTTGATGCTATTTGCAATTCTAAGGACTATGGTAGCGACGAAAACCAAACTGTTCATTCGGGAATATATTCCTGTCAGAAATAACACCCATTAATTTTTCCTTTATTACTCTTTCCAAAATTTTACTTACACTGCTTAGCAAGCTAATTGGCCTGTAACTCAACTCACTGCGCATTCTGGATTTTTACCTCCTTCAGACAGACGACGGGAGGAAAGTAATAAAACTTAAGGGTTAAGCTTAAGGCAAGCAGTGATGAGTAATTGAAATTTTAATTAAATTAATTACTGTAATTTAATTACTTCGTAATTACTCAGCAATTGTAATTGGAATTTCTAATTACAATTACAAGTAATTATAATTAGTACTAATTACTAATTTAATTACTGATTACTAATAACAATTACTTGTAATAAGTAATTGAATTACAAACTTTCAATAAGTAATTGCAATTACACGAATGTAATTAGGGATGTAATTAGAATGAAGGAATTAATCACGTAATTAAGCTATTCTTTGTCCATTTATTTTATTGCTCTAACTAGCTACTCGTATTTATATTTCGAGTTAGCTTTCAAAATTTGCGTCGGGTAGTTTGTTCCGATGATTTTAATGTGACTAAGGGTAGTACTTTTGGTCATTTGTAAAAAATATTAAGAATTCCGCCTCGTCAGCGATCCCAGCGCTAATTTAAAATGACACTCCAGCTGTCAGCTCTTTAGACAAAGCTAAACTAAATAAATGGACAAAGAATAGCTTAATCACGTGATTAATTACTTCATTCTAATTACATTCGTGTAATTACAATTACTTATCGCAAAATTTCTAATTACAATTACAAGTAATTGTACAAGTAATTATAATCAGTGATTGCAATTACAATTACTGAGTAATTGCGAAGTAATTAAATTACATAGTAATTACACGTCGAAGTAATTAATTAATTATTTAATTACAAAATTAATCATTACAACCCATCACTGAAGGCAAGCATTTATTATCACTGTCAATATTTTAATTGCAGTGTGAGGCAATCGTTTAATGTAAACGTTCCTTATGTTATCAAGGACTCCAATTTTGTTCACAAAGATCAGTTTATTTTGGTAATTTTCTCTGTTTTTCTCGAACTATGCCAAATACATTTTGGAAGATATGTAATTCTAAGACAAAATGTACTTCTAAAATTTCAATGTATACTTCGCTGATTGTCTTTATGGAATAATGCACATTTGTGTTTTTAGTGACATAATATCTACTTTATTATTCATATTTTATCATCACTGATAGAAATAGTAGGTATAGGTACAGTACATATATACCATGGTTGTTATGAATTCGTATTTCTGTTCCCAATAGTTTGCATGTGCATACAGAATCAGAGTAGAAAATAACGTTTCTCTCGTCATCCAATTTTATACGACTTTCTTTTGGATCCAAGGCCAATGGTATAGCATTTCGTTTTCATATCAATACAAGACAAAATAGATATTTTCTGCTTTTCTAAATGTTATGCTTCCATTTTGGGTAGAAAATAAGAGAATAACACAGATTCACTGACGGAAAAGAAATTTTGTTTCAAGGTTGGTGCGCTTCAAGATTGCGAACATAATGATAGAAGTATGCACCTAAGTATTTCGAGCAGCAACTTTGTGTTTGTAAAGTTTGGCATTCAATTATAATGTAATATTTTTTATGATGATTATTAGCTTTTGACTTTAAAAATGTTTTCAAAAGAACCATTGTTTTCTTGTGAAAGGAACAAACTGTAGATAGAAACATTAGCCGTAGTTTTGTAGGTATAGGTGATTTGAATTGAAGTAAGTTAAAGTATGAAATCACACAAGTTCTCCGGACGAGTATTTTTAACAGTAATCATCATCACTGACATGACAATGTCCCGCCTATCTATTTAAAAAGGTCACGTGTGTTTGATGCTCTATTGCAGTGTTTTTCAAAGGGATCGCGAGCTTCAAAATCAGAAATAAAAACATGAAGATATATTTTATTTTGTGTCATTTTATCAAAGGGCAGAATGTTGAAATTTGGTACAGCGGTAGGTAGAACTTGCAGTGTACGGAAAGAAAAAAATCGAAAATGTTATATTCACCCTTCAGGAGGCGTGGTATCCGCCCACTTTTGAAAATCGGATATTACTTATTTGGGCCACTTCCAATTGCCGTAGAATGTTGAAATTCGGTGCAGCTGCAGGACCTGCATTGTACGAAAGAAGAAATTTCAAAAATTAAAAATTGTCCATCTAAGGGGCGTGGAATCTGCCCACTTAAAATATGAATAGAAGTCAATCTACCAGCTGAATATAATTTTAAAAAATAGTTTATAAGAAAGAAAGCCGAAGTGATGGTAGTCAGTGTCTATATTGGACATATTAAAAAGTGAAGACGTTTTAACGTTGTTTCTGAAATCTAATAAAAAAAAACTTTGCAAAAAGTAGTGAATTCACACCAAAAACATAAATGTAAAAAAAAGATCCAGGTTCTCTTATATAGAACAGCAAAAATTAGGTGCGTAACTAGTCAGCCACGAAAAGTAATGAGATCTAAATGTAGGCCAAGTTCTTAGTTTAAGAAGGTTAAATGTTAACAAAATTGGCAGGTTTACTTGGCAAGTTTTTCATTTATAACTTCATTATATTGCACAATATATTAGAATTTGAAAACTTGACCAGTGAACCTACCAATTTTGTTAACATTTAACCTTCTTAAACTAAGAACTTGGCCTACATTTAGATCTCATTACTTTTCGTGGCTGACTAGTTACGCACCTAATTTTTGCTGTTCTAAAGGGTCCGCCAAATAACTTTTTTTTTTTTGAAAATGCTATAAAAAAAAACTACTGAATATTTTCTCAAATTTCTTTTTTTATTTGAAAGTACAATCCTTCCGGTTAATAATGAAAAATAATTTCATTCAAATGGCTGCCTCGGCTGGCCATGCAGTAGCCTACACGATCGGTCCAATTTTTAAGCACATTATCGATTGTGTGCAGCTGTATTTCACCAATGGCTTCACGAATATTGTCCTTTAAAGCGTCAATTGTCTCTGGCATGTCGGCGTAACACTTATCTTTTACGGCACCCCACAAATAATAGTCCAACGGTTTCAAATCGCAGCTCCGCGGTGGCCAAACGACATCAGCTCTGCGGCTGATAATGCGATCTTCAAAAACAGGGCGCAAAACATCGAGTGTAGCTTCGGCTGTGTGGCACGTAGCGCCGTCCTGTTCAAACCAAATGTTTCTAATATCCTCCTCTTCAATTTTTGTGAACAAAAACTCGTTCAACATGGCCCGATAACGATCGCCATTGACTGTAACGGCCACTCCTTGCTCATTTTCGAAGAAAAATGGCCAAATTATGCCTCTGGACCAAAATCCGCACCAAACAGTGACTCGTTTTGGGTATATCGGCTTTTCAATGTATGCGTGCGGGTTTTCTGTACCCCCAAATGCTACAATTTTGCTTGTTTACATACCCGCCAAGATAAAAATGAGCTTCATCTGAAAAGATAATTTTTTTGGCAAAATCGGCATCTTCTCTAAGTCGATTTTTACCATGATTTTCAAAGTAATGTCGCAATATTTCCCAGCGTTGTTCAAGCGTATACACAACCATATTCGTTCAGCGGAAGGATAAAACTAATTATCTGTCAAATCAGACATGAGCTGAGTGTTACCATTCGCAAAATAAGCACTAGTTGAAAAAAAAAAAAAAAAAACGTTAGATGGCGGACCCTTTATATAAGAGAACTTGGCTCTTTTTTTTACATTTATGTTTTTGGTGTGATTTATTTTAATGGGAGGGGTGTTCTTATTTTTTATTGACTAGGTACATAATTTTTGTCAAACCGTGGAGTTATTTTGTTATTTTGCAAACGCAGGTAATTAAATCGTCTTCCAGTTCCATTCTGTTCCTGGCCTTAATCTTTATGTTCAGCTTTGAAGCAAACGTAAACTCACACAAGTAGGACGTCCCAAACCGCTCTAATAACCTGATAGCTTCTCTTACAAGATCTGGGTACTCGTTTCTTCTTTTCATCCAGAAAATGTCTATTCTCTGCGTTTAAAACTCCATTTTCTGCATTCAATCCGCAGATAGATCAATCAGTTGTTCCTTCACTTGCATATAGCACGATAAGCCTTCAAAATAGGTTGATCAATTGTTTTGTTTGCTTTTTAGTGCAGTACTTAGTTCCTTTAGTTATTTAAACTATTAATTTATTTTTTGTTTTTTTATCTACCTACTCACAACTGACTTGTCTATTAACACACAAAGTTTCGATTTAATACGGCTAATGGTTCATGACTTCCCCTTCCCTTAAAGGGGAAAATCTAAAAATTCCTTCTAAATATTGCATTGTCTTCAGAACCGAACAAGCATGTAAAATTTTAAAGTTCTTAGTTTAGAAAGATTTAAAGTTCTAAGTGTTATTTATTTATTTTTAAGTTTAGAGACAATGCCTCAAATTTGGCTTGCAAGATTTGATAATAAATAAACTTAAAAATTTTTTTTTTCAAACTTTAAGAAAAAGCCTATAAAAAATTGTACTATCTTATTATAAGTGTTGCCATTGTTTTTTCATATACATATTTTTTTTCCATTTGAGTAGACATTATTTATTTTTTAAATTAACCCTCCCGCCTAGATCCCATACGCATATAATAGCCAAATATCATTTTGGGACATAAATGCCACATTATGTCTTGGACTCCTATTTAAGGACATATATACACCGTACAGTGTGAGTCAAAAGTGAGTAAACACCAACGCTTTTTAAATTTACTTTAGGGCCTTGAAAAGGTTCTTAAAAAACAGCAATCGGTAAAAAGTTTTGAAAATTGCTAATAATGACTATTTTAGCCACATTTTCCTCTTTTTCATACAAACATTTTTCTGAGATTATCCCATTCAAAAAATCATAAAAAATATTAGCGAAAAGATTTTTGAATTTTTTTTTTGCAATCACTATTAGAATTGTTTGAAGAAACTTTTTGCATCAAAACATTTTTTTTTTGACCGTGGAAAAATGTAGACTTTCACAAAAATTCTAATTTTTCAATAGGTACCTACTTAATGGGTTAAGGAAACTTTTGTATCATTCAAACGTAATTTAAATGACCTTTCCATTGATTCCAAAATTGACATGAAGTAAGTTCAAATTATGAATAGAATTAACTTTAGTTTTGTCAAAATACTTCGTCCCCTTTCTGCGATAAGCACGTTGAATAATATTTGGATAAATTAAGTGGACTGTAGCTGTTGTAGGTATATATTTAGTTCCAAATATTAGAAATTAAACAAACTATTTTTGTAAACACTGATTTTAATTTATTTTGCAACTCTTCAACAAAATACGTCCGACGACCTCGATGGTTGAATTGTAAGTTCTATGGACGAAACACGTCCGACGTCCTCGGTGGTTGAATTGTGATTTGTTTTTCCTTCGTCTCATGAGTGCACACTGCACAGGATAGAAGGATCGTGCACGGCACACTCGATCGCCCATACACCAATCTACGTGTGCAGTTGTGTGCGCAGCCACTTCCTCGCTTCGACATCTATTTTGTCCATACATGTATGCGGACAGCTTATCGTCATTCGATGTTCTTCAGAATATTGAACACACGTATCTACAAAACATCTATTCTTCAGGAATAATTAAACGCATGTATCAGTAAAATCTTTCTATTATTTACAATTTGACAGTTTGACTAACCTGGAGGTCAATATGATGTCAGCCTGTCAAAAATTGACATGATTTTGGACATGTGTATTGTGTTCGATTAAGGGAAGCTATTCTTTTTTTTTAATTTCTGAAGAATGAATGTTTCGTAGATACGTGCTTACCGCAGAAAGGGAACGTTATGCCCACCACCACCAGTGTATAAACCGTAGCGTAGGTAACAGTTTTAACATCCACAAAGTCATGACCGTGGTGAAAGTTATTTATACTCCTGTACAGTGTTGCCACTAAAAAAAAGTGAATCCGGTCAAATCTGACCGAATGACCGGATTTTTATTTTCTAAATCCGGTCAAAAAATCCGGTCAATAGTTAAAATGAGAAATTTTGACCTGAAACCCGGTCAAAAATAGAAAATACCTATACCTACCAGTGGCGTGGCGTCCATATAACCCGATTCCTACCGGGTTACCTTTTAAAAGTTTCAGTTCAGCTACACAACAATGTTTACTTAAAAACGAGCAACATAAAACACACGGGATAAACTTAATAATATGTATCTATTCATCTGCGCAAGCTACATACCCCGACCCCACCAACTTAATTGAGCATTATACACACGGAAACACACACCCTTCGCCATCATTATCATTAGTATTAGAGAACTGCCCACACTCTCTGAGCATAGCCCAAAGCTAAAATAACCCGAAATATGTCGGGTTATAAAATCTCTCAGTGGATAGAACAAATTTGTCTCCTTTCTCTTTTGTACACTTGCGATTATCTGAGTTTGATCCTCTCTGTTCAACGCCCGCTTTCTTATGCAAAAAAATAACCCGATGAAAAGCGGGTTATTTGGTGGGTTTTGTGTGTATCTTTTACCGCTGCGCTGTGGTGTAATTGAGTATATCTGGAAAATAACACGCCGACATATTTGGTGAATTTGAATTGTGTGTGTATCTCCTATCGCTGCGCTGTCGCTGTGATGTAGTCATAGTCAGTTCCTTTTTTACCTAACGATTTTCTGAAGGGAGTATCCTCTGTTCAAAGGCCGCTTTCTTATGCAATAAAATAACACGCTTTTCTCCGAGTTATTTGGTGAATTTTGTAAGTATCTTTTAAAAAATAAACAAACTGATGTGTTTATAAAGTTTATAAACAAGTCGCTAAGTGAGAAATCAAGTGTTTTGAGTCTTGGCTGGCTATGATCTTGGTAGGTACCTAAATACGTTTGAAGAAATGTTTCAAAGATTAAGTAGATGATTTTGCTGGACCTCCACAAAATTCCACAAAAATTATTTTTTGGAATTATTGAACGAATCGAAATATGAAAGTTGTGCACTATTGAATCAAGATGAAAAAATATCTTCATTAATTTAGTTTCTTCCTGGAGTTTTCGATTTTATGGCTTTGAACAATTAACTAAGGTTTTGTAGGTTTTGTATGCCTACCACATCTTCCCTTTGACATTTTGATATTTTTCGACTTCGACTTACCATTTAAAATTATTCACGCCACGCCACTGATACCTACCTATACAATTTACGAATTTTTATGTTAGCGCTGCATTATCGATGTTTAGAAAACGTTTTTATAATATGTGAGTGAATCTTGAGTTTGTGAACTTGTTTTTTATTTCGTTTGTTTAAAATTTATTGAAACTAATTTTTCAGTTTATATGACATGTTTTAAGTTCTGAAATACACTTTTAGTGCATGATCATACACGCCTTCCAATGAACGTCGTGTCCAGCGACACAGGTAGATTTTGAGTGAGTAGATAAAGGAGAATGGTAGATAGCATAGAAAATGCACAGAAAATCCACTTTCAGAAGATACAAATCTTCATTTGATATTTGCGTTGATAGAGTGAGGACGTCAAAAACGTCAACGTGCCAAATTTTATTTCATTGCAATGACGACGCCTGGTTTTTGTGTATAGCCAAATCGTTAATGGAAATGAAAGTCATGAGAAGATGTGTGTGGCCAGGCCATGTACTAAGGCCGTGTCAATAATTAAATACATAATTAAATAATTATTCTCGGATAATTTTCTGACACTTGAAAAGAGTAGTTCACCAAACTCCAATCTGAGATTTATCGAATTTCACACTCTAATTAATTCAAATTCATTGTTTAATTTCCTCTTCAACATTCTAGCAAAAGAAAACGTCAAGAAATTAGCCTATAAGATAATTTATTATCCTGCTCCCGGAGCAGAATAGGGCAACTTAATTTTTCCGGTCAAAAAAGAGTTTTCCGGTTAAAATCGTTTTTCGTTCCGGTCAAAAAACGGTTAGGCCGGATTTCAAAATTTTCTCCGGTCAGAGTAAAGAGATTTCGGTCAGATATGACCGGAATCCGGTCAGAATGGCATCACTGCTCCTGTAGCCTGTCGTAGGTATATAATCGAGGATCTCGTATTTACGCCTACAAAACCGCACTTTCTCCTCTATACCGCACTGAATATTTCTGCCAGATTTTATCCACTTTGACAGATTTCCAAGTCAGGGAAATAAGGCGATGTATACAATTTCTCAGTCAGAATTATGAAATTGGCGCTGTCAGTAACATTGAGACTTGCTTGATAATCCGCTCAGGCTTTATATTGGAGAACCAACATGTCGCATAATAAGTTTTTGATTTCTATGAATCACTCTGTTTGCAAAGTTAGTCGTCGGGAAATCTCAAACACCTTGAATTATTTTGCAATTCGCCGTAAATCCTATATGAAAATGGTTTAAGTTTTAATTACCCGGAATATCAAGATTTCTACAGTTACTTCTCCCAAACTGAATGGAACTATAATTGACTATGTGAAATACCTGGTATTGAGATTATGTTGAAAGCGTCTGTAGAGAGAAAATATTGTCGAATGTTCTAAATTCCCGGTTGGTCTATATTCCCGGAAAAGGGCTGTAGCTCAAACTATGTCTTCAATCCGCAATAATAATTCCAAAACTTTTAGCGGAACTTACTTATTTACAGCTAAATTTGTAGAACTTTTAGACAGTCGATGTATAAGAGAAGTTTGTCATTTCTCTGCGGTTTTGCTCTTAGTCGACGGTCCTGATTTATAATACCTACATTATGCCATAGACACTCGTCCTTATACGAAATGTAATTTGAAAAAGTATGTTGAACTCGAATCCAAGTGATTAATACTACACGTAGGTCCACGGTCTGGTGCATATAGGAATTCCTAAATTATTTGCTGCAAAAAAATGGCTTCATATTATGAGCCGTCTAATTGATAGATAAAAGAGGCATGTATGGTGTTGAAGTAGGGACTTTATATCTTTCTTCTTATTTTTTTCCTGGTAAGTGATGTTTCGTTTGGAATTATTCAAATATCACTACACCAAAGTTGGTAGTGAGTACATTTTTACATCAATTTATTGCAGGTCCCTAAGTAATCCTTTCCGCACAAAAAGTATGTTCATTTATGACTTATAGAGTATTATTACAAAGAATGTCAGGCTTGTGTTCAATAGACAACGCTTTTGCAATTTAAAATCACATTTAAGCCTTGAACTTATTTATGTGATCCCCAAAGAATATAATGTCCCATGTGTCGTCTCAGTAAAATTATCTAGCATCGTGTCTGATTTGTGCTCAATTACCCCATCTAAGCTTAATCATCAATAAAGTTTAAAATACAGTAAAAATAAAGGACACATCGGCCGTTAAATTACCCGTAATATCGTTCATCTAAATATGTCTATTTTAGATTTCTAAAAAAAATATATTGCTTTGTCCATGTTATTATGTTTGCTATGCAAAAAACCACCATTAAAGAAGTTACAAATGGGGTATTCCATCGTCACGGGTTGGACAATTGTATAATAAATTTGTTGTTTCCTTTTCAAATTTTATACATTGCTGTATCAAATCTACCTAGACTTTCATTAAACCAATAGTTATATTTGTTAGTTAATTTTTAACGTAAAGAAAAATATGCCACCTTAATTTATTTTGAAAATAGACAAGATCTTTTTCTCTGTCACGGGTGGGACAAATAAAAGACATGATTTCCGAGCAGTGAATGTTTTTACAGAAATTCTGCGAATTTATTTCACATAGTTATTTAAAACCTTTTGTTTCTTACATAAAACGTTCTTAGGTACTATAACAAAAAGCGAATAAAAATAAAAATTATTGTCTTAATACAAAACAAAAAAAACCAGTAAGACAATTATCTTCGACTATGCCGAAGCTCAAATACCCGGTACTATATTATTGAAAAATAAAAAAAATATTTTAGTATTAAAAAATTATATATTTGTATGGGAGGTGTGGGTACTTTTTATTCGACCAAGCTTATTTTTTGTCAAAAATTTTTAAATATTATTAAAACAATATGTGCAAAGTTTAAACTTGCTATCTTTACTGTAGCTATTTAAATTTAATTTTTAACATAAAAAGCTATATAAATCTGATATTTTTGTATGGGAGGTAGTAGTAGTTTTCATCCGATCTTGCTCATCTTCGAACTTAGCCTCAGTTTGGTGGATAAAAGCTTACATACCAAATTTCAAGTCGATAGCTCTTAAATTACGGCCGTAATCGTGCGGACAGACGGACAGACGGACAGACGGACAGACGGACAGACAGACGGACAGACAGACGGACATCGCTAAATCGACTAAGAAAGTGATGCTGATCAATAATATATAGTTTGTCATACCTACAACGCCTCCTTATGGGCGTTACAAATGGAATGAGAAAGTGAATATACCCTCACCACAGTGTGGTACCGGGTATAATAAAAATGTAAATGTCACGGGTGGGACACGTACGAATTTCTTTGCAAGAAACGATATATTTTAGGTCAATTTAAAAGAAAACAAAAAAGTTATAATGTCATTAATTTAAATGTTATTTACTATGAATTAACGAGGCCAAGGGCTCGCAGTCTGAGTCATTCCAATAACTTTTGTCTAGGTCCGAGTATATCTGAGCTACACTTAATGGGCCCTACACGTGATTGGTTGAGATTTAAACGTAAGGGATATTGTTAAATTTCTTGAAATAGTGATATTATTGTACTTTTGGGGTAGCAAGTGCCAAATCCACAAACCAGAGAGAATAGACCACCAGCTTCAGGCAAAAATGGGAGATCCATAGAGCCAGTTTTGAAATAAGTAGCTCCGGCTCTTTTTCTATCTGTGAATACGTGTTGTACCACAGAAATAACTGTAAATGTTATTAAGTGCCAGTGTATGCGTGACCAAATTCGCCTCCATTTACTTTAACATGGCACACGTACTTAACCACCTAATAACTTTTTGAAACTGGCTCTATGGATCTCTCATTTTTGCCCGAAACTGGTGGTCTATTCTCTCTGGTTTGTTGGCCACGCAAAATACGGGCTAATAACGTATAACTCTACCAGACTTGAAAGCCTAATAGCCCTCCGGGACAAGTGTCCCACCCGTGACACCCGTGACTGTCACAGGTGGGACACTATTATTCTTCTAGAAAACTCTCTGAATAACGTTCACAATAGAAAAAAAAGTCACATAGGTTTTCATTGTAAAATAATAATATTATTTATCAAATTTTAGACATAACCTTTATGTCAGTAACTAATAAAAAAAACTTTTTCTGTATATTTGTCACGGGTGGGACAAGCAAAATTATGTTTTGTTATTATTTAAATATTATTGATGCACTAACACAAATCAAAATACAATTTCTCGTATTTGAAGCAGAAAGATCGCGAAATTTAATTAACACTTCAGATGCGTTTTTATTTCGCACAGAGCACACAAAAGACGGTTAAGTATTTCCAACATTGGAAAAAAAAAGTTGCGTTCGAAACAACATTTGATCGTTAGCCTTTGATAACCATTAAAAAAAATAAAAAAATAATCTTATTTTTGTGGATTATGTTGATTCTGTGTTTTGGCTTTTGTTTTATCTTATAGTTAATAATAAATAATTATCTTCATAATTGGATACCAATGTTCACTTTGTCATGGAATACCCCAAATAATAATATTAAAAAAAAAATTTGAAACACTTTTTAATATACACCGCAGAGCACCACGCACCGATAGACACTTGGAATTGAAATGTCGAGACAGAAATTAGAATTAAATCCTATACATCACCACCTCATCCATCCTACAGAAAAAAAATCCATTTAAAAATGCTGTATCACCTTCACCACTTATTGGAAGGCTGGTAGTGGCTATGACCAGATATACTCGTACTATAACTTGTACTATCCCGCACCACGACAAGGACATTTTCCAAGAAGCATCCTTCCTTACATCAAGTTTTATGCTCAAAAATTATGACTACGTTATTGGATGAAACCTGGTACGACCGACGAACCGATAGACGCGCATAAACTCGTAAATCTAAACCGCTCAAGATTCATATCTCATAACGAACCTATTCAAACGTTTCGGATCTCCTCCAAGCAAAGGGCTTTACTTTTCTGCAAAATTGCACTTAAAGCTTACGCTATAAGATGATAGCAGTCCTGATGGGATGGCTGATGGGTGACGCTTTGATGGGTGTATTCATCTTCTGAAGTGCGATGAAAGTGAACGTACCTACACATTTAATTCGGGTATAAATTTATTCATGTGTGACTATAGGTTGAAGGCTGGTAACCGCACTCGTCCATAGAACATCTTCACAACCGACATCATGCGTATACTTTGTCAAAATGTTCCCACAGTAATAACAATAAAACATATTTGGCCGACATCGGCATCACCTGAATGGATAACGTCACAGGGATGGCATTTAAATGTGCAAAGGATACGATTTCTGCCTTTGCCGTGTTTCAGGAGGTGTTTATAGAGCAGAGACCTGAAGGTGCTGTGTATGGCTTGTGCTATTAGTGCCATCGATTATTGCCATAAATTAATTTTCGATGTAATTTGTAAAATAAATACGCAAATAGCATTATGGGGGATCCTTGTGGAAACCTTTTTCGGTGAGCACGTCTGAGCTTTTGATTTGATTATAGACGCATACAATTGGGGTACAAATTAACGTTAGGTGAATGGACGCCAGCTTCATTGAATTAGTTTTTTAGAACGTGATGAATTTTTCAATCGAATACTTTTAAGAAGGGGATGTAGATCAAGCATATAATATACGATGGCATCAGCGGATAAAATATTTGTATAGCTCTGAGTGGGTAGAACGTCTCTTGCCAAAACTTGATCCCAAAGATTAATGGTTTCATGAACAGTTTGGAACTCGGTACAATTATAGTCATCGTCTATCTGTCTGTCCCGGCAATTGATTGCTAAACTGCTTTCAGATTCATATTAAGTCGTAAACTGCGGTTCCAAGGATCATGCCAATTGTAGAACTATATAGAAAGTTTCAGTTCACACGAATGTAAGATTTTGACCCAAGGTCTGACTATATGTAATTGTCAGATGGAGGACTGACAATGGTCTGACAATGACTTCGCAGCCTTACTTTACTTACTTTTGGTGGCGCTTACAGTCCGGGCTGGACCACGGCCTCAACCAACAAGCCCCTCCAGCCAGCTCGGTCCCTCCCTAGCTGCCTCCAGTTACGCACACCAAGTTGGTTGAGGTTGTTCTCCAATTGTGCCCGCCAGCTAAGGTGGGGTCTTCCTCTGCTGCGTTGTCCCTCAGGGGTGGATTCGAAGTCTCGTCGGGCTGGTGCGTTGTTGTCCATACGCTCCACGTGTCCCAGCCATCTCAGCCGTTGTATTTTTAGCTTTTTGACCAGGTCAGCGTCGCTCTATAGCCCGTATAGCTCGTCATTGAATCTTCTTCTCCACACTCCATCGTCACAAACTTGACCGAATATCATTCGAAGAATCTTTCTCTCAAAGCATCCCAGAAGGTTTTCATCCACTTTTGACAGGGTCCACGCTTCTGTACCATACAGCAGGACCGGGATGATTAAGGTCTTATATAGTATCTCCTTGGTTCTATGAGAGAGGGCTTTACTTCTTAGATGCCTTCTTAGCCCGAAGAAACAGGGATTGGCAAGAGTGATTCTTCGCTTGATCTCTGCGCCGATGTCATTCTGCGAAGTGATAGTGGAGCCCAGGTAGACAAAGCCTTTAACTTCTTCGAAGTTGTATCTGTCCATCGTGACGCTTTGTCCGAGTCGCCGATGTTGAGAGTCCCTTCTCGTTGACAGCATATACTTCGTTTTGTACTCATTAACAGCCAGACCCATCTTCGCAGCCTCCGTTTCGATGCTTGCAAATGCGCCACTGACAGCTCGCCGCGTTCTCCCAATAATGTCAATATCATCAGCATAGGCAAGTAGTTGAACGGACTTTTGAAAAATTGTACCTCTGGTGTTGGCTTGTGAGTTTCGTACAATTGCTTCAAGAACGATGTTAAAGAAAGTATGAATGAATGAATCGGTGGTGTTCTTGCCGGCATTCAGGAGACTTATTCCCATCCTTTCTTGTGGATGGGGCACACGATGCTGAGGTTCCATTCGTCGGGCATGCTTTCATCCGACCAAATTTTACAGATGAGTTGGTGCATGCTCCTTACCAAGCCATCTCCCGCTGCTTTGAATAGCTCGGCCGGAAGGCCATCCGCTGCAGCAGCTTTGTTGGACTTAAGTTTGGATATCGCTATTCTCACTTCGTGTAGGTCAGGTGGACGGAAGTTTTGGCCATCATCGTCCAAGCTGAACAGATCATTCTGCCTGACAGCGGGTTATTGGCTGTCTCCGCCGTTTAACAGTCTGCAGAAGTGTTCTTTCCATATCCTCAGCACCGACTGTGAATCTACTACTGTATTCCCATGTTCATCTCTGCAGGCTTCTGTTCGGGCCTTGTATCCTTGGGTGGATCGTTTTACCCTTTGGTAGAACTTTCGGAACTTTCGACTTCGCTGCCAACGTTGCAAATATTTGAGTATGAAAAATTGGTCGATCCGTTATCAGACATTACCAGACAAATTTAAAGTTTTGTTCGTTGTTTTTTGCAGTACGGATAATGGAACATATTATTGCACTTGTGACTATTCTGCCTATGAGTTGGATGGAAGACAGCGTGGACGATGAATTGCCACTAGGTAGTGTTTGGACGAAGGATTAGGTAGCGCGTCGTCAACAAGAACGATTCCACCCCAAAATGCACCTCGAATTGCGAGCTAAGGAGCCGAAACTGTATCTAGGGTTACCAGATTAAAAAATACGGAGGCAGGGACATCGTGAGTTTGCTAGGGGGGACAACTGTTCAAAAAGGGGGACAACATTTTTTTTTTAATTTTTGAACACCTGGACTTATACTTTTCGTGTTTTTTAACGTCGTACTAACCACCATTTGTTATTTTAAAACATGAATTGCAAATCAGAACCTTCTTTGCTTTTTTTTAAGACATTCAAAGGTTTCAATAATTGAACGTTTTCTTTTATTGAAACTAAGGGGGCGAATGGTATCCCTATCTGTATCGCAATTTTTTTGCGAATGGACTCGAAAAAAAATCGATGATAATTATCAATATGTGCGCGAGGCTTTCTGGTGAGCGGTTTGCTTTGACTCTACGCTACCTATCTACTGACGATGCTTTTCGGCCTCTGCATTCCGGTTTCAACGATCATTATCATTTTGTTGAATTCAAGGAATAACATTTGTTTTAAATATTTCCAGGAAATCGAAACGGTTTTATTGGCAGCTTGACCCGCACTTTTTTCTGTATTTGTCAAGATTATGCTATTGAATAAGGTGCACAGATTGGTCCACTCGTTATGTGTCAGTGTCATATCAATCGCGTGGTAACCTCCTGCGATTGGGTTCCTAGGCAGGGTTGTCAGGTTTTAAAAACTGGAATCGCCAAACGTAAAATATAAAACGCCAAAAAATCGCCAAATTTCAAAATTTTCAACTCTCCAAATTCAAAAACCATAAAAATCAAATGAATTCGTGCAACTCATAATTTCTCGTAAAAAAACTTAATGCAAATTCCCCAAGTTCCTGGAACACTGGCTGTCTTAAAGCCTTTGTCATTTTGTACACCTTCTTCCAAAACTTCAAAACGTCTTCTTCGGGTACACATTCTACATAAAATTCATTCGACCAATTGAGAGAAAATAATTTTTCCCACTGAGCCTCAGTAAGTTGTAACCTTTTGGGTGGAATCAAGCTTACAAGCAGACTTTTAAAACATTGTCGTTTAAACACACACAAAACTACAAGTGTTGTACTTGTAGACTAGTAACTACAAGCGCAAATAAAGTATGGAGTTGTAGTATTGTGTTCCATAAAAAATTGTCCGCACTTGTAGTACGGCAGATTCAAATTATAAGTGTAGCGATCAAAATACTACGAGTCTACAAGTCTGTAACTACTAGCTAAAAATTATTTGAGAAGAACTTCTGTATAGCTATACTTCTGTAGCTATACTTCACTGTTAAGAGAACAAACCATTTTTTCTTCTTCTTTTCTTTCTTTGTTGCATTGAATTTACTTCAACCATAATAAAAACTAATTTGTGCCATTAATTTTCAAGCAAAAGCTCATTTCTATTACTTTCATCTTCCGGTTGGTCAAAACAAAATAAAATGTGCTCAAAAGAAATCAAATTGTTACTTTTGGAAGATATTGAGAAAAATAAAACAAATGTTTTGATGCAAAAAGTTTCTTCAAACAATTCTATGTAATAGTAACTGCAAAAAAAAAATTTCAAAAATCTCTTCGCTAATATTTTTTATGATTTTTTGAAAATTGCTAAAAATGACTATTTTAGCCACTTTTTCCTCCTTTCCTCATAAAAAATATTAGCGAAGAAATTTTTGAAAACTTTTTTTGCAGTCACTATTAGAATTGTTTGAAGAAACTTTTTGCATCAAATCATTTTTTTTTGAGACGGAGGAAAAAAGTCAAAAAAGTAGACTTTTACAAAGTCTAAATTTTCAATGGGTACTTAATGCGTTAAGGAAAGTTTTGTATTATTCAAACGGAATTTAAATGACCTTTCCATTGATGCCAAAATTTACATGAAGAAAGTTCAAATTATGAGTAGAATTAATTTAATTTTGTCAAAATACTTATGTCCACCATTCTACATGCGCGATGTTTTTTCGACTAACGTGAAGCGGTGTACTATAGCAAGTACATCACTGTGAACCAATAATGCTCTTTAAAAATTCGCGGTTCATGTGTCCAGTAGTCTTCGTAGTCACTGTCATCACTGCTTGAGATCATTTTTCTTTTAAGCTTTTTAAGGACACATTGTTAGCACTAAATTCTTATCGCGAATAATCCAAATTTCCCCGGTAGGTACTTGAATTTATTAGTCTCTCTACTCTTGTAAGAAATTCGCTTGTAGCTACAAGTCCGTCACTAATATTTTTCTGCGCAAATACTTTTATGAAACAGAAAAGTTCGCCGCAGTTGTATATTCGCTTGTAGCTACAAGCCTGGCATATTTGTAGTTATTAGTGAATTGATATTCTTTATGAAACAAAAATTTTCAAGTTACAAGTGAATTCACGAATAATTATTAGTGTTGTAGTTTTATGAAATAGGCCCCTGGTGAAAACTATCCCAAAGAAACAGAAGGTGTGTTACTGTCAGACAATCTTTTTCGCAATTCTCTTAGTAAAACAAAAATCAAATCGTTAACTTACTTCTTAACTTTCATTCACTGATTTCTATCACGATTCTTTAAAAATGATGCTCGATCTGCCTTGGCATCACTCCACATTGGAGTTGTATTGTAGAACCAATGTTGAACTGATATCCGATAGAATCAAAAAGCTTACGAATACTTTTATGGCCAGATGTAACTTCTGAGATAATAGACTGACAAACGAACTACGTATGCTGTATCATAATGTTCCATAAAAATTATTTGTTATTTGATGTTCCTTATTATTAATTAAGTTTTTAATACATATTTATTATAATTATATCTTATTTATTTGAAAATCTATTTTTTTGTTTTTGTTAATTTTTTTTATTTGTTAATTTGTTTTTTTAAGCAATTTATTTATTTGTTAATTTATATACATATTTGTTAATTTATTTATTTATTAATTCATTTAATTGTTAATTTATTTATCTTTTAATTTATTTATTTGTTTATTTCCTTATATAATAATTTTTCTTATTTTATTTGTTAATTTGTTTTTAAGCAATTTATTTATTTGTTAATTTATATATGTACATATTTGTTAATTTATTTATTTATTAATTCATTTAATTGTTAATTTATTTATCTGTTAATTTATTTATTTGTTAATTTCTTTATATAATATTTTTTTTTATTTGTTAACTTGTGTTTTAAGCAATTTATTTATTTGTTAATTTATATACATATTTGTTAATTTATTTATTTATTAATTCATTTAATTGTTAATATTATTATTTGTTAATTTATTTATTTGTTAATTTTTTTTATTGTTAATTTATTCTTTTGCTGGGCAGATAGTCAATCATAGATTGGTCTTTCTTAGGTTTTATTTATTTAGTAAGTTTTTATTATTATTAATTTTTTTTTCTATTAAATTGTGGGTTTTCTTGTTGTTTCCCTCAAAAATTAAAATAAATTTATCACATTAAAATAAATTTATCACATTAAAATACCTACTTAATAGCTTTTAAATAATGTTTCAGTAGAAAGATATCTTAAATTATCATATCTCTGTATTGTAAATTGTGCGGTAACAAGCCTATATGTAATATGTAAACGAAATAAAATATCTATCTATCTATATTAAATGTGCTTATCTAATAAGTAGTAAATCCCATATACTATTATTCTCTATTATGTGTGACTCATTTCGCGCACTGTGCGGCTCCATTTGTGTTATTGGAAAACTTTAGCTTCGTTACTTTTATTACTCGTTGTACTCATTCGAAGAATTTACAAAAAAAAAAAAAAATTAATCATCAGGGAGTATTATATTTGACCTTCTGCCTTCACTACATTTGCTATCGCTCATTTTTGCCCACTGAGCCATTTAGAGCTCATAAAGTCACGCGATGACTATTTGCCTTTTAATGTTTGCATTAGTGAGCGCAAACAGCTTTCTCCTCCTAGTCCCTGCATCTGTACAAAACAAGCGGATAAAAGCAAAAAAAAAAAAAAACTCTATACGGAATTACTTTCAAATCCCGTTGGGCGTGCTGCGGATTATGATGGTTGAATCCCTAACTAGCTCGTCAGTTGTGTTATTTTATCGAATAAATTAGTTCCATTAAGTTGGAATTTTTCTCGAATTCAGCTGTCCCCTGGGAGTAGGCGCCAATTAAAGTCTACACAGTTTTGACATAAATCTCTGGGATAGTAGTAGCGACAAAGTCGGATCCGGATCCCCAAAATAAATGCCACTTCCTGTTAGCCTAAGGGTGTACTTTTGAATTTCGTCCTTTGATTTACTATATCGTTGTTTTTAAGAAGCAGAATGTGTGTGTGTGAGTTGGACTACAAGTGTTTAGTTCTACATCAATATAAAACTGGACAATGATTTTACAGCCCCTCCTCGCCTCTGCTATTTTGTTGATCATTGTGCCTGCTGTAATAAACTGTCCTACTGGACTTGACGGGAATTTCATTGCGATTCCTTTTCTTTTTATTGGAAAATTCGAGCATCGAAGGCGCTATGTATCCCCTATAGGGATAATTACACTGCCCGGGAATTAAATGTTAATCGTTTGCACGCCATCAGTGAATTTCTGTGACATTATTGGACTCTACCACTCACAGGCCTACCACTCACATTGGCGTTCCGGCTCTAATTGAATTTTAAGGATTAAAAGGACATAACAAGAAAGTGACTGGATTTTTTTCGGAAAATATTGTTTTTTTTTTTACTTATGTATCATACGTTTACCTAATCCACTGATACGCTTCATTGCGCACCCCACAACATAGTGACTGCTTCCCCTGTGTTTGCGCAAGAGTCCTCATGTAATTCGGTGAAGTAATCTTTTATCATTGGTCGTAGTTGGAGTAGGAATACACTCATCATGAGTCACTCACAGTAGTCCTCTTTGACTTTCGGTGATTATTGTTAATTAAGAATTTGATTTTAATTAGGCTGAGGGAATTATTTTTTTCGTTTCCGCTTTTTAATTTGCTTAAGATCTCCCCACAGACTCTGACTTTCTAATTACAAATTTGTTAAATTAATGAAACAGTTCATTTGGTTGTTGGATAAGCGTGAATCTTTTGGTATGGTAATTGGGTAAGCGGCACAGTATAAGTGATCTCGAGGGACATTTGTGAAATTGAATTAAGCTACACAGCTATAGCGGTTTTGGGAAGAAAATTGGAAATTTTTTTTTGCACGAGGTCAGGGGTTTTGAGGGGACACCAATCATTTGGGATTTGAGGACATAGTCAATAGGAAGAAATAAGTTCCCATAAAGACAAGGATTTTGTTCAGATGTGACGACACGTATTAGGAGATTTGTAAGTACAGATAGGGATTTAGGGCTTTGTTATTGCATTTAGCTTAGAAATAAAGGAGTGGTTGTTGTTGTTCGTAATTATATATTAGGGACTGATTTTTAGTGGCCCATTAGGTGCAGAGACAGTTCTAGACAATTTTCATTTTCCTTCACCTAAATAAAGGAACTGAACTGAACGCAACAAATACAGAAGAATCAACCTGGTTTAGAGCTCACTTCTTAAAAAAATAGCTCAGTTGCCAACGGAGTATGCGGACATTTGGCGACATCAAGATTACATGGCCTAACTGTATGTTGCGGTTATCTGTATAGATATACCTCCCTTTTCACTCGTTTGCTTTCTTATAAATAATTCTCAAAAACCACAAATGTTTAAACAAAATAAAACTGCCCCTTGTAGTGTCCCTCCACACACACTGGCTTTTGACAGGACATTAAAAAAAACCTAACGATATTTTTGCCGTTTAGAAAACGTCCACTGTCACTAAGTTATCGGACGCCATTGGTCGCATTGCCAATGGAAACCTCCTAATTGGTAAAAATATTGTCCGGTTTTTCGCAGTTCATTAAAAAATCCGGTAGGTGTAACAGAAGCGGTAGTTCTTCAAAACCGGGCATAGTACCCCGCCTAAGGTCCTTACCGCTGGAGGAGCAAGGAGCTATTGTATTTTTGTGTGTTCAATCAAGAATCTCTTAGTCATTTTTGTCGATGACTGAAAGTTCCATAGGATATGGTATCGGGGCAAATAGATACTTCAAAGGTATACCAAAAAGCTGGGTTAGATATATGGAGGCAAACTTCACCCTCATCCAGGGGCGTAGCGAGGGTTCGAGCCTTGGAGGGGGGTGACTTTCATTGAAATGCCGACTTATTTCAGGAACTTGCCGACTGTATAGAAATCATGAAAATCGGCCCTGCGTTTGTCAAGTTATATCTAACGTCATCGAATTTCACCCCATAGAAGATGTTTTTTGTATGGGAGGTCCCACGCCCCTTTGTCCAATTTTGACCAATTTTCACAGGAAATATTCCGGCCCAATATTAAGTTATAGATCGGGCAAGAACGAATATAAATCTGTGTTGTATTTCTTAATTTTTTTTTTAGAAAAGCGGAGTGGTTGAACTGCATAAACAAACAACACTTAATACATGAAAAATTGTCGAGGAATTCTAGGATCTGCGAAAAACATGTATGCCAAGTCAACGATGCGCTTAAAACGGTCGGCAACACCTAATTTGGAAATTTTGAAAAATATTTCCAATATAACAGAAGGTAATAATAATAACAAACACTGAGTGTAAAATAACATAAAATTGATGAATTATATTTTCTTAGGTAATATTGATCACTCAGTCACGTCTAACGAAACAGAGGGGTTTGAACATGTTCCTCTTAATGAAAATGTCCAAATGAAGGAGAGTTTAAGCTCTGTGGCAGAAGAAGCGGAAACAGGTGATGTTCAAAATAATGAATCGATCAATACTCCAGTAGAAGTAGAGAATGAACCTCTCAGTGAAGGTTTTACAGCGAAAGGGGTTGCTGACGTTATCGTAGAAACATCACCGAAAGGTCATAAATCGACGCAGACGTCTTTTGCGGAAAGTGAAGAGGAAAAAAAGAGAAAGAGTGTGAAAATTTAAAAAAGGAAATTGAAACTCTAAAAAAAGAAATGTATTCGGAAAAAGTATATTTAGAAAAAACAAGAATTATGTTACCTAAGGAATTAGCGACCATTGTGGAGAATCAAATCAAAAACTTTGAAAAAAACGTAGGGGATGGAATTTATTTTTTGAAAAAATGTAACTAAAAAAATGCGTTTTATAAAAGGATGACAACAGAATATAAATGCCATAATTGGCATTTTTACAGACGGTATTAAGTTTATGTTAACAAAAAATCTTAATCAATATTGCTTGGAAAACACCTTTGCTGTTTTACGTAACCGAGGGGGAAATAACAAGTTGCTGACTCCATTTCAATTCATCTGTTCATTTAAAAGATATTTTTCGGCAAAGTATATGGAAGATATTACCCATGGACACTGTGAGCCAATTGCTAACATGGAACTTACAGCCATTGAAGTGCAGATGGATCCACAAAAACAAAATAAGGACTATTTGGTTTACGCTTTCAAAACTGAACCTGAATATAAAACTGTGAATTTTGGTATTGATAATGCATTCTACTATTTCGCAGGTTATTTATAAAAAAAATACCGCCTAAACCACAAGTGTGAGTTAAAATTGGGTCCGCAACTTAACGTTTCCTCCCTTTTTACAGATTTTAAAGAATATGAAGATGCGAAATTGACACGGCCCAATCAAGAATTTTTAGAATTTTTATTTCTTTTTTTCCAAATATGTATGTACTACCTAAATAATTTTGAGGGGAATATTTTTAACTTTTTGAAAAATGAATTTCATTACAATTGTTGCAAAAATCAAAATAAGGAATTTCTTATGAAATTTTACGTCCGAGTACGGGTTTACTTTATTCTAAAACAGTTCAATAAAAATAACAAAAAATGTACCAACAAACAAAAATATTTAAGTGTAGCACACATGTGAATATTTATATTAGATATAAAATGTTCAATAAAAAGTATTACAAATTTATTTTGATTTTTTTTTTACGTCAAACCCTGTACCACATTTTGAAATATGTAGTTCGACTACTCTTCCATCCCTCTTTTACTAGGTCACTTTTAGTGCCGTATATTTCTCGTGTATGTGTACTGCAAATTGTAAACTGATAAGAAACACGTGGAGAGTGTCCCTACTCATTAATGGATATACTCTGGTTGAAACCTTCAAGATCAAGCGAACTACGATAATAATAGTTATTCGGCCCAAAACTACAGAAACACATTTAAGACTGCTCACTGCTAAGCATTCCTTTATACCTATGGACCGGAAACGCCTAATCAAACATTGATTGAGTATACTATACTGTTTACTGTATAAGTATACATATACACCTCTTGCGCATTTTACGGAAATCTGTTGCACATTGAACGATGCAAGCACCGCCGGAGACTTTTGCACGTTCGTTGTGCACAAAAGCGATTTCGTTGTACAAAGAGTTTCGTATCTCTGAAACAGGGATTTTCTTTGAAAAACACTCACCCTAGCATATGTTCAAATATGCAAAGTCGCATCCACCTAATTCTTCGCTCACTTCAGTTGGCCTTTTGACAAATCAATTGGCAATAAGCTAGTGCACAGAATCCATCGTTATCTGGAATCTGTGGATTAAATTCTTGGCAAACTTCATGATCCATCCTTGCTTACACAGATGGTTGGGAGATTAGGGTGTATTGGATGTGGCAGGGTGTTGTAAAGTTGGACGCTTTCCCAACATGTTTTCTATCTTTTATATAGTCAATATTATTCGTCTGTGCGGTTTAGGTGTCCTAGATTGTTATAGTAGGGCATGTGTTCATGATGACGCTCGTGACTTGCATTACCTACAAAGAAGTAATGAGCTTATTGCTTACATACTGACTTTATATGTATATAGTTTGAGAGAAATGACACATGACAAGATTTATTGTAAAATTTAGATTCTTATAAAAACGGAAAGTTCAGTCGTACTATTTTGTGACATAATAGGGTGTCATATAATACGTTGTTGTTGGGTTATAATTTTTCTGCATTTGTTTACGAAAAAAAAAAATTAAAATGAATCTGGAAAATAAGCAGTAATACGAGAGTAAGTGCTTGGTAGAGAGAAAGTCTTGGCAGAGTTGAGGTGATATTTTTATGTGGCATCAGACGATTCGTTCCCTTTATGTAATCGATGCAACATCTCATAATGTGTCACTATTGGCCATGGAGAATCGTTGAAATGTTGCCAATTATTTGACTTGTTTAGGACTTAATAATTCATAGCAATTTTGGAAACCTGCATGAATAGCGTGGTTTCGCTATGGACTGACAATAATTGTAGTTTTCATACTTAATTTGGCAAAGATTTGGCACCAATGCATATTATGTAAACGAATTTAGGAGTTTCTCATTTTAGTATTGTAGAGACCCAATATTAATCAAACAATTCCTCTATAGTTTACTATCAATTGACTTTTATTTTCCTTATTTTTATTTTATATAGTGCGACTTTATTTTCATTGTTTTACATTTTATATAGTCAAGTATTGGCATCGCACAGTGCCGATACTACAAGTATATTTCTTGGACGGCAGTTTTCATTTTCATTTCAGATAAACGAGATTGTCTAATAATTTATTTTTAAATTATGTGTTATTTTGATTTCGATACCAGCTTTTTAGAGCTTAAAGTGACAGCTCTTACCTATGGTCATGAGGTTTGGGTAATGACCGAAAGAATAAGATCGCGAATACAAGCTGCCGAAATGAGATTTCTCCGTTGTATTGCTGGTGACTCGTAGAGATCGCATTAGAAATACCAGAATACGTGAGGAACTCAATGTCGAGCAGCTACTTCTCCGGACGGAGCGGTCCATGCTTCGGTGGTTTGGTCATGTTAAACGCATGTCCCCGACCAGGATTCCACGACGTGCTATGGAATCCGTACCATCAGGCAGGCGTCCTCTAGGTAGACCTAGGATGAGATGGTTAGATCAAGTCGCTAATCTCTCCTCTATCCGTATGGGGATTGCCCTTGATGATTTGGAGTCGATGGCGGAGGATCGAGAGCTATGGAGGGTCCACTTGAGCAACCTACACCCGCGACCCACTTAATGGACAAGCGGACCATTTGAAAATGAATGAAAGGATGAAAGTGACAGCTAAACAACACCAAAGCTATATCTTCGCCTTAAAATGTATCATTTTGTGCTTGAAAATGTATATAATGTATATTGAAATAAAAGATGAGCTCGCGGAAGGTAGATATACGGTCGCCGACAGTTCCAGCAATATAACATACTGTACAATTCGTAAAAGACCGCCATAAACGACCACGTCTTCCTTAATCTCTCAGGCAGGGTTACCTTTGGGACAACTTAGTGGCAATTAGAGACCTTTTCGAACACTCGGACACCAGGAACAGGAAATCTCTTTTTAAAAATAGAGGAGGTAACCCTGCTCTCAGGAAGCTCATCGTCATCTTCCGCAGAATCAAGTGCATAGAGGGACAGCGGCAACGCTGCCAGCGTGCCATCATAGGTGCCGCCATCGATGTACTGGGTTTCGCTAAAAGACCACAACGAAACCCCTGGAGCACGAGAAGCTGGAGGTCGAATCATTTGAGGGGTACTACTGCAGGGGAAATGTTCGAAAATTGTACCAGAGGGTAAAACGATACACCCAAGGATACATGGCCCGAACAGAAGCCTGCAGAGATGAACACAGTCCGTGCTGAGGATTTGGAAAGAACACTTCTGAAGACTGCTAAACGACCGACGGAGACAGCTAACAATCCGCTGTCAGGGAAAATGACCCATTCAGTCTGGATGATGACAACCAACTATTCTGTCCACCCGACCTACACGAAGTGAGGATAGCGATATTCAAAGTAAAGTCGAACAAAGCTGCGATGGTAGAAGAATGAGTAAGGAGCATGCACCAATTCATCTGTAAAATTTGGTCGGACGAACGCATAACCGACGAATGCAACCTCAGCAATTTCAGATCGATACACCACCTTTTCATCGACTTAAGTTACCTATGATAGCGTATATAGAATATAAGGAGCTATACAAACAAAGCCATGTCACGTTTCGGCATTCCGGCCAAACTCTCCCGTCTGTGCAGAATGACGATGAAGAAATCTCGCTGCTCCGTCAAAATCGGCAAAAACAGCACAAAACCAAGTCCTTTGATTTCGAACAAGGCTTGAGACAAGGCGATGCGCTATCGTGTAACTTTTCTAACATCATCATTGAAGCAATTCTAACATCAGAGATACAATTTTTCAGAAGTCTGTTCAACTGCATGAGCTGACGATGCTGACATTATCGGTAGATAACAGCGAACTGTCAATGGCGTATTTGCAAGTATTGAAAGTGAAACAGAGGTGGCGAAGATGTGTCTAACTGTCAATGAGGACAAAACGAAGTATATGCTGTCAGCGAGAAAGGACTCTCAACATCGGCGACTCAGACAAAACGTCACGATGGACAGATACAACTTTGAAGTAGTTAAAAATTTTGTCTACCTGGGCTCCACTATCACCTCGCAAAATGACATCAGCGCAGAGATCAAACGAAGAATCACTCTTGCCAATTGCTCGCTTTCAACGCCTAGAATGACAGTGAAATTTCAGACCTGACGTTCATCGTACTTCAATACGATCCACAAGGCGTTTCTCGACAACTGATGGCGTTCAACGACGCTATAATTCCACTCGTAATACTAAATTAAAATTTACGTCTTTTAAATCGTCGTAATAAGGATGAATATCTTATCAACAGTTTTGGTGACGTCCCTCAGAGCAGCGAGTCGTGTTTCTTTCCTCGCAATTTTAAAAATAAACCAACATTCACGTTTTTTCCTCTGTCGCCACGTGAGGATACAACCACAACGTGTATTCTGGACATTTTTGTCATTAAATTTGTTCTTATGAATGTCTCTGTCATATTATCCTTTTTTTTTGGTCGGAATTTGTCTGCCATTGAATGGCAATCAAGATTACATTGAATATATTTTTTAAAAATGTAGATATTCAAAAATTAGGCATATAAAGTATAATATACAGTCAAATCATGGAACCACCAGTCTCTATGAATTGGAGTATAGCCTTAAAAAACAGAATGTGTATCTGTACCGTGATGGATTTCAGGCGACCCTACTAAAAATTAATAGTATAGTTGGTTTTTTGGATATAGAGAAACTACGTCTTAGTTTGAGAAGAAACAACACAAAAAATGAAGTAATCATTCTTGAATATGTTCAGCAAGTTGTGCATTTCTGGCTAACCGGATGTAAAGGGAATAGAGTGTTATATCTTCGTATAGGGAGGGTCCACCCTAGCTTCCTGAACGTAACGCAGCAATCGTCCTTTCAAACTATGTTGTTGAACATAGTGTGCACCGTTTTAAAATACTAACATTGATTGCAACAGCTGCATGTTGGCCTCCTTTTGTCCATTTTATTATTAAGATTTGGCTTTTTGAAGGAAATGGATTCCCATGAGCTTATATGAACTAGCTAAGCTGTCAATCAAATGAAGAAATCCAGTCCAGTCTTAACCCAAAAAAACAAGTTTCCAACATTATAACGATGAATAAAGAGGGTGGCCTTGGCTTGCCATTTATTGCTAACTACTTATCACTCCAGTGCAATTTTATTTGTCAGTCAAACCCTTTACTCTTTGTCTATGCTTCTTTACCTAACTTTGCGATAATCCGGTTAATATGTCGCCCTATCTGCGGGTACATAGAATCATAATAACCCTGAAACTGCGAAAGCTGTCAAATAACAATATCATACAAATAGAACATTCAAATACCAATTAAAATGAAATTTAAATTATTTCAAGATTAACGATTCCTCAACTCCAAAAAGATAAACAATATTTGGAAAAAAAATAATGAAATTTCCTAAAGTCACTATATCTACCCCACCTCACAACTGAAGTGGCCTATAAATAAAAGCTGCCGTCAACATTGTCACACTATGTCAACAGGCAGTCATTCATCCGGCTCAACTTGTCGACTTGTCCGCGGTGTATTATGTTCAAACAGATGATAGTCATCCAATCTCCATCGTGATCCTAATATTTGTACAGATGCCTCCTCAAGTCCTGAGATATTTTCTACTTTCTATAAGGATGAACGTTGTCACGTTTCGCTACCAAGCATTATGCCTTTTACCCACAGGAAATAGGTTGCCAATAAATTTACGAAAATAAATTTAATTCTTTGGTAGCTTAGCGAAAACAGATTTTGTCGTTGTCGTCCTTGTTAGATACTCTATGAATATTCCAGCTATGGGGGATAAGCACAGACCACACCATTATGGTATGCTAGCGCCTCATTGATGGATCAATTGAAATTGAAGACTTACAATGAGATGAGTTGTATAGCAGCTACATTGCTTGTTATTGAATCATTCCATGGAAATATAATACCGTGCTTTGTTGAAATGTCATCAGCAGTTATCCAGTTGTTTTAATTGCTCGCCGAACGATAGCAATTAGAACAAAGGACAGAAATGAAACCTAATTGTCTGCAGAATGTAACTATAGTAAAGCGAAGCGATGCAGAGGAAGGGGAAATCCATTATTTTGAGTTCTAGATAGGTATTCAATATTAATTTATTATATGCGTGTCGGTCGATATCTTGCTTTGAGATGTAGGAGAGGCGACCGATTAATATATCTCGCAAGTTGACTTTATTCAGCTGATGGTAGACGAAATATACGGAATAGCAACACTGATAAGGCATACCAGAACATATCTGAAAATAAACTTAATATCTAGCTATATAATGTGTCTTAAGTCTACATTCAAACTTTTTCTGGGGGCGAACAAAATTAAAAAGAATTCAAATCTAAGAACCTTTTAAGTAATAAAGTTCACTTAAAAGCTATGGCTCCATGAAATTAGGCCCCAATGAAAAAAGGCCCCAAAAATAAATGAAAAAACGCCCCGAAAATTGGGGAAATATTTCATAATTGCCCCAAACGGATGAAAAATTGCCCCAAAATAATAATTGGCAAACAACAACAAAAATTATTATGAAAGCCAGCTCGTTTTTTAAAATAACTTTTAATTTTAGCTTTAGAAAATATGAAAAAATAAAAGTTCAAAAATCGCGCCATTTTTTAACTTTTATTTTCTCAAATTTTCTAAAGCTTAAAGCCTGCTCAGTTTTTGAAATAACTTTTAATTTTATCTTTAGAAAATTTGAGAAAATAAAAGTAAAAAATTCGCGCGAATTTAAAGTCAGCTTTTCCTTACTTACTTATTTTGATGGCACTACAATCCGGGGAGGACCTGAGCCTCAACCAACACGCCTCTACAGTTAACCCGATCTTTGGCTAACCAGTTGCGCCCTCCAAGTTGGTTGAGGTCCACTTCCACTTCTCTACTGCATTGTCCCTCCGGGTTGGAATTGAAGACTCTTCATTCCGGATCGTTGGTGTCAATTCGCTCTACATGTCCCAGTCATCTTAGACGACTGATGTTTGAAATAACTTTTAATAATTTAATATTCGCGCGAATTTTCAACTTTTATTTTCTCAAATTTTGTAAAACTAAAATTTGAGCTTTAAAAACGGTTTTTTACTTTTTCTTGAATATTTGTTGTACCTAATTCATGGTTTTCATTATGTTCGGGGTGTATATCATTCTTTTGGGGTGATATTTCTTAAGAAGATCCCAATATTTAGAATCGATTTTAACATATTTTTCGCGTCTTTCATTGAGTTTGTGGCCATTTTTCATTATTTTGGGGCAATTTTCATTTTTTAGGGTGATATTTCTTAAAAAAGGCCTTGATATTTTGAATCGATTTCAAATTGGGGCATGATTGATTACACAAAAAGAAATTAAAATTTTCCCCAAATTATTAATGAAAAAAGGCCCCAAAAAAATGAAAAATCACCCCAATCCTACTACAAAACGTTGTTGTTGCTTACTATATAATTTCTTGGGGCCTTTTTCATTTATTGTTGGGGCCTTTTTCATTGGTGCCTAAATTCATTGAGCCAGAAGCTATCTAGAAACGAATTTAAATTTCTTTCCAAGTGACATTTCTGACTGTATTTGAAATAGTTAGCAAGTAGGTAATAAGGAAAACGGCAATTTAATATGTACTTAAAAAAACCCTAGATTTAGATAAGATACCAACCTAATTTTCCGAATTTCTTAGATTCTCCGTTTCAGTTCTTAGGTCGACTGAAGATGAAATGAAAATATCAGTGGCTTATTTTCAGCAAACATAAAATGATTTGTGTCCTTTTTTTTGTTATTCGGAGTGTTGGATTTATAAAAATATTAATTTTCTTTAGACTTGCCGTAAGCCATCTTTTTTGTTATAACATTATTTTTATTATTGGTTCTAAAGTGGATTTTGGGGACGTTGCCATATGGCATCAATTGTCTCAAGTGGCAGCAAAATAGAGGGCAAAATTAATATTTTTGTTTTACTTTCTTAGTTTTACAAATTAATTTTTGAACAAAATTGAAAAGAAAAAAGTATAAATGATTTTTTTTAATTTAAATGTATTGTTAAAAAAATAAGGAATTTTGAAAATATTTTAAAAAAAACATATTTTCATAAATGTAAAAAAATAAAAAAACTTAAAAAAATAATAAATTTTTGCATTTATACTCGGTTTTCTTTGTTTACTTCGAACATTACAATTGCTACAAATTAAAAAGCAAGCATATTCCAAGATAAACACGTGTATTTATATAAAGAAAATAATTAAAAAATGACAAATATAAAAAAAATGTATTCATAAAAATCGAAGTAAATTTTATAATTCAATCTAAATTAAAAAGTAATGATATTCAGAACTATTTATGCAGAAAAATACATTTATTTTTATACATATGTAGGTACATATATACCTATATAAATTTATTCATAGAAATTATGCCTGAAAATGCACCTATAAACAATATTGATGCCATATGGCAACACAGAATAGAAAAATTGTGAAAAAAAGGAATAGACGGAACTTATATGTTTATTTTATTTTTTTAATTATGCGCCTGATATTAATCAATGAATAAAATCAAAATTAATAATTTATTTGACAATTAAAAAAAAATAAATATGCGGCGCAACAGGCGGTAGACACCCAAGGCCTAGCTTCTCGCAACCATTCGTTTTGTGTGAGTTTCTATTTCTGGAACGAATGGAAGGGACCTACAATTTTATGCCGAGTCCGAACGGCTGAATTGAGAAGCTTTTTCAGGACAGTCATACTCTCGGATGTTTGTCAGGCGTTCGCGAGAGGTGGCGCAGTAGAAAAAACCTTAAGATGTAATTTGTGTTTTTCCGGGGATCGAACCTGAGATCCCTCGCACAGTAGTCCAGCACACTAACCACTGCGCTACTGCGCCCACATTTGACAATTATCAATGTAAAAAATAAATAATAAAAATAGTCTTCCGAAAAAATTATTTTGCAGACCGATTTTTCACGAGAGCTAAAAGTACAATAACGACAACTATCACACAGTTTTTTTTTGCTTCTAATGATTAAGCAGATACTTAAAGAAGTTAATCAGAAAAAATAATAGAAAAAATATACTCAGAGAAAGAGAATGGGTGTTATGAATATTCGTGTTGCCATCAAAATACCGAAAGGTTTAAAGAAAATAATAATTTTGGATTATTAGATCGAACATTATGGATATCTTTTTACTTTGCTGTATATTAACTTGTAAAATAATTTCAGGCAGCAAATCTTTATGTGTCAGTACATATTTTCAAATCTTCACCATCTCTTTGGTTTTATATTAGATTCTACATACAATCGTCCAAGTTCTTCGAAATATCTGAGTAATTTGAAATAAGGCGTGTTTTTTTTAATCTTACCAGTCAGTAAAGGAACATTTCACACGTAAAGGAGTACAACAAATTGTTGACTTCAACTATGTAGATATTAATTTTCTACACAGCAGGAGAGCTTCTGGCTATTCAGAAAATAGGTGTCACAGAAAGCAATGTTTTTTTATTTAGGTACCTACAGACATTGGTGTCACTGTGAAATTGTTTTTTCTAAGTGTATTTTTTCACATTTCACTTACACCTGCACAACGGAAACAACACAAAAAGTGCATGAACACACTATCATGGGCATGCGTTTCATTTCTATGAACATATTGCCTACACACAAACAGAAGGCATTATGCAATGAAATATAATTTGGCAGGTAAAAGAATAATGAAATTGAAAACACAAATAAATTCTATGGTAAAGCAGAAGCGAATGCCCGTTTTTGACGTCCTATAACTCTATCAACGCAAATATCTAATGAAGATTTTTGTCGAACTCGAAAGCGCAGCCAAAGGCCATGGGTCCACATGCCTTCCAATGAAACTCGCCTCAGGCGAGACAAGTCGATTTTAAGTGAGTATAGAAAAGAGAAGGGATGCATGGAATTTGTCTATAGCCAAGTCGTTCATGGGAATTACAGTCATGCCCATGATCGACTGTCCATGCACAAAGGTAATTCTTTTATATACTATTTTTAATGTCATAGAACCGAAATCATGGTGTTCGGCTGGCTGCAGCTTGTTGGAAATCGTACAAATGAAGCCTTAGCCTCATTTGTATATTTTGCTACATTCCTATTTTTTTTTTATAATCAGCCAAAAAATGTTAAACATCGTTTGGGATATAAATCTTATTACTTCAAAAATGTTTTGCGAACCTGAAGAAATATACAATTACCATGTTTATTTGGACTTATATAATCGTTTTTTTCATATAGCTCTATAATGGAATGAGTGATCAAAGTTGTACCTGGTTAGAGGCTTGTAATTATCCTGAATATTTTTTAAATATTTCGTAAAACATTTCTTCATTACTTACTACTTATAATGTGGCACTACGGTCCGGGTGGACCTGGGCCTCAACCAACAAGCGTCTCCAGGCAGCTTAAGGTCCCTTTCCACTTGCGTGCGCCAAATGAGTCGCGGTCTTCCTCTACTGCACCGTCCCTCGGGTGTAGATTCGAAGATCTTTTGGGCCAGAGCATTCGCGCCCATTCCCAAAATGTTTCTCTCAAAACAACCAAGAGTAACCTAATCCGCTTTTGATAGCGTCCATGCCTCTGCGCCATAGAGAATGACTGGGATGATTAGGGTAGTATAAAGCAGCGGTTCTCAAACTTATTAAGCTCCCTAAACAAGGCCTAAATATTTTTTGGAACCCCAACTCTTAACGATATAAAAAATGAAAAAAAAATATTAGCCAAGAGATTTAAAAAAAAAAAAATGTTTGCAGTCACTATTAGAATTGTTTGGAGAAACTTTTTGCATCAAAACATTATTTTTTTATACCGAGGAAAAAAGTCAAAAAAGTAGAATTTCACAAAAATTCTAAATTTTCAATTGGTACTTAATGGGTTAAGGAAAGTTTTGTATCATTCAAACGGAATTTAAATGACCTTTCCATTGATGCCAAAATTTACATGAAGTAAGTTCAAATTATGAGTAGAATTAACTTTAGTTTTGTCAAAATACTTATGCCGGCCACTGTATACGCTGAAAATCAAGCTTCACAGCGATGCGTTGTGTGTGACAAAATGGAGCAAATTTGATATAGCCTGTTTGGCAAGTTCAGAGTATTCACTCCTAATACCAACCCAAAATTCGTTAAATGATACAGAATCAAATACATGTTTTGATGAAGAAGAACTCTGAAAATCTATAACAGCCATATTATTCACTCTCTTAAATCCATATTAGCCTTATTATTCACTCTCTTAAATCCGGATTTAAATTTACACCCAGGTTTAAGTGAGTTTAACCCAAAAATTAAGCCCAAGTCCATAATATTCAGTTGTTAAACCCGATAATAAACCCGTTTTTTTAACCTTGTCGGCGTTTAATTCAATTAAGTTTAAACTGGACTCCGTAGACCAGTTTAAGTACGTTAACCCGGGCTAAAACTCAATTTAATATTATTGACTATATTTTTTTATGTAACATTTTTGACATTTCTACGTTCGCAGAAATTAAGTCAAAGTGCAAAAAGCAAGAAGAAAATATAACAAAAAGTAAGAAGATAAGAAAAATGGATTTTGTTATAGTTTTGGCAACAGTTAGATATGGCACCACATGTACATTTTGGAATTAACTTTATAGTATCTAAAATTTCTCCTTTGTTCTATTAAAAAATAAATGTATTAATATTATTGTACACGAGTCCACTCATTTTGACTTTGGACACAAAAATTTGTGAAATTGACCAAATGTTGATGTCACAACAAATCAAATCAATTTCCAATTAGTTTTTAATCCAGAGGGTTTAATGCATGTTTTTGAGTGAATATTATGGATATAGGTTTAAATTGGCGGGCTTAAAAAATTCGGATTAATGATCGGTTGTAAAATTAACTTAAACGTGATTTACACCCGGAGTGAATAATATGGCCGTTAGTGTCGTAGGCTGGGTTTCATTCTTTGTGAGATATTATGCAGAAACTTGACAAAAGCTGTGCATGAACGATACCCACACGCATGCATTTTTGTGTCAAGTTCTAGTGTGGAGTACCTCAAAAAATCTATGCGCGAACTATATCTACTCACACGCATGCATACTTCATGGATTGTTGCTCGTAATTTTCGGCGCAGGGAAATAAGTCCCCGGGAACTAAGCCCACTGAGGGACTTAGTTCTCACCTAGTGGGAAATAAAACTACTTTCGTGAAGTGGTCTTAGTTCCCATGTAAGTCCACTTCACGAAGTTGGTTTTATTTCCCACTAGGTGGGAACTAAGACCCTCAGTGGACTTAGTTCCCGGGGACTTATTTCCCTGCACCGTAATTATCTTTGGAAAGTGGATGTTGCTGTACCATTTTTGTTTGTTTTTTTGTTTTTTTAATTTATACTTCAATAAAAAGAAAATATAAGCGTGAAACATTTTTTGAGCAAAAATGTTTGTAATTGCATACTTACAAAAATTATTTTTGTGTTTTACTATTCTTAATTAAAGAAAGTCGCGGAACCCTTAAAACTGTTCCACGGAACCCCAGGGTTCCGCGGAACACAGTTTAAGAACCGAGGGTATAAAGGGTCACTTTAGTTGTTAGAAACAGCGTTTGGCAAGAGTTATTCTTCGTTTAATCTCAGCGCTGGTGTCATGGCCTGAGTTCATAGCGGAACCTAGGTAGAAAAAGTCCTTAACTACTTACCTCAAAGTTATATCTGTCTATAGTGACATTATGTCCAAGACGTCGGTGTTGGGTGTCCTTCTTTGATGACAGCATGCACTTTGTCTTGCCCTCATTGACCGCCAAACCCATCCTCGCTGCCTCCGTCTCAATACTCACAAACGCGCCGCGCCAGTGACATCACGCTGCGTTCTGCCGATTACATCGATGTCGTCGGCGTAGGCGAGTAGATGGACGCAATTTTGAAAGAAACAGCGCATCGCCTTGTCTAAATTCTTTTTTGACATCGAAGGTCTCGGTAAATTCTTTACCGACCTTGATGGAGCAGCGTGCATTCTCCATTGTCATCCTGCACAAACGGACGAATTTAGTTCGTGTCTATAAAAATGCTGTCATAGGCGGACTTAAAATCGATGAAATGGTGGTGGGCATCGATTTGAAGTTCCTGGGTTTTCTCCAAGATCTGCCGCAGTGTGAATATTTGGTCGTCGGTTGATTTTCCTGATAGGGACCAATAAGGTTGTTGACGAAAGGCTTTATAGGTGTTCACAGTTCTGTTGTACTGAACTGTTGTACAGTTCAGAGGGTCTCCTTTCTTAAGCATCGTTCAAACACGAAAACTAAAAAATTGTAGCCATTTCACAATAACTATCAATGATTTTAAAACTGCTTAACGTCAATCATGTTTTTGTAATTTTCACATATTTATTATTTCAACTGCCACGGCCACCACATTCAAGGACTTAACAAACAATGTATTCAGCAAAAAAAGAAAATTGTATATCGCTTCGTTCCAATCCGTACTCGTTAATAATTGCAAACACAAGAAACATGGTGCCTCCATTACTTTATCATTTTCTATTTTGCAATCTCTTTGAAATCAATTCTATTTTCCTTCTCATCCTGCCACAAGGATATCCACCATCAGCGGTATAAGTTCAATATACTTGGACCGCACGCACACCTAAATACCTCGATTATCGAAAAATCATGCCGATAGCTGTTCCGGTATATTATTTTCACAGTTTTCTACTTATTCGGTGTTTCTCTATCTATCTCTATATACCGTTGAGCGGGGAGATAGATACTATAAGCAAATATCCAAGATACTGATATGAAAGTGTTGTTTTCTTGAAAATGAACTTTTCTCGCGTATATACAAAACTCAGCAGGATAATGTTTTTTTTTGTTATTTTTCCTATAAAATATTAAATTATCTTTAGTTTAAGGACTTTCTTTTGCTGGTATAATTTTCCTTTATCTTTTGGTATCATCTTTAAAGAGAGTTTGTGGTTAACGCGGTTCGTTCTTTGTAGCGGTTACAAGAGCCCGGATAGGAGATACGATGACAATGAGATCATGAAGCTGCAAATGATTCGATTTTAATCTTTTGTATTGCGATAGAGTGGCGCATTAGGCGAAGAACGAGAAAGAGAGAACAAGCGAACAAAAAACAGCACAAAAAAAACATGAACTTTGATAGAAAAGTGAAATTGAATGAAAATTGTTCTCAATTACCGCATGAATGACACGTTAAATAGGAAAATGAAAAAAAGAAGATATTTTACACTTGGATTGGAGGCGGCGCGTCCTTCAAATAAAGATTCAGACGAATTGATTTGTATGAAATTGAATTTTGATTTGATGAGGATTAGAAGAAGGTGTGGTTTTTGCCGGAATGTAGGCATCAATTGAAATTTATTCGATATGTAATTGGAGAAACAGTCTAATTATGAAGAGGTTTTTAGAAGACGACCCCTTATCGCAAGCCGCGACAATAGATTGATTGATTTTTTGGCTCATATAATATAATCGTTATTTATATTAATGTAGGTATGTTTGACGTTATTTCTTGTTAACCTTAATTGAGTTGGAAAGTTGTTGATTTATTTCAAGATATAGGTTACATTTTTTATACCCGGTACCACACTGTGGTGAGGGTATATTCACTTTGTCATTCCATTTGTAACGCCCATAAGGAGGCGTTGTAGGTATGACAAACTATATATATTATTGATCAGCATCACTTTCTTAGTCGATCTAGCGATGTCCGTCTGTCTGTCCGTCTGTCTGTCTGTCCGCACGATTACGGCCGTAATTTAAGAGCTATCGACTTGAAATTTTGTATGTAAGCTTTTATCCACCAAACTGAGGCTAAGTTCGAAGATGAGCAAGATCGGATAAAAACTACTACTACCTCTCATACAAAAAAATCAGATTTATATAGCTTTTTATGGTAAAAATTAAATTTAAATAGCTACAGTAAAGATAGCAAGTTTAAACTTCGCACATATTGTTTTAATAATATTTAAAAATTTTTGAAAAAAAAAATGAGCTTGGTCGAATAAAAAGTACCCATACCTCCCATACAAATATATAATTTTTTAATACTAAAATATTTTTTTTATTTTACAATAATATTATGTACCGGGTATTTGAGCTTCGGCATAGTCGAAGATAATTGTCTTACTGGTTTATTTTCAGTATACCGACCAGTTTCTTTGAGCTTTTGAAGCTTTTCCGACTGTCAACCACTTAGGGCCGTTTGCTGATACGACTCATAAAGATTTAAGTTCCACATAAACTCGTATGTGACAGTTATGCCACACAAAAAGTACCCCATAAGAATTTAAGTAGAACTTAAATCGTTATGAGTCGAATCAGCAAACGGCCCTTAATATCATAACCACTTATGATACAAAAAAAAAGTGGATCAAGAGCATCCATATCTACCTATCACAAACACATACATATCTATATCTATAGATTTATCATGTGACTTGAAAAAAATTCTTGAATAGCCTTCGTCAATTGACGGGACTTTAACACCTTAACTACAGTTAAGTGGTTTTTAAAAACACTTCTTTGTAGTGCTTATTTTTTTTTCCTTATAGACATTTTTTTTTCTTCAGTTACACAGAACGTAATATAGCCCAAAGAATGATGAGCAAAGTGAGCAAGAGGAAAAAGAATTTCTTTGAAGAAAAAATAGCTCGTCCTGTTGCAGGAGCCGGGAATAATGGTGCACTAATTACGCTCCATTGTAATTTCCCTTAGAAGGATGCTGAACAGCTGAAGTGCAAAAAAAAAAAAAAAACGACCACAGTTGTTGGCGAGACGTAAAATGTGAAAATATATATAGAGACGCGAGCATACGCTAGAGCTAGACTATCGTAGAGCTGGGACATAAGCAAAAACGCATAATGTCTGGATTTTATGTGCGAACATAAAAAGAATACGAGAGTAATGAGGATTCACAAAAAGGATGAGAAAAAAAATGGCTTTTACTCTCCACTATGAACTACCACAAAGAATGAGCTATAGAGCCATGCATACCATATGCTGTGGTGACTGAAGTCGTCGATGCATGAGGCTGGGTTGAGCAAGGATTCTAGTTGTCGCTCTAGTTATTGTTAATTCGTTTTTTTTTTCCTTTGCGTTTTGCATTTTTATGACATGAACGGGGTCTTTAGTGCCATTTTGCATTATGCGGGCATTGTCTGTTTAAGCCATTACCCTGCAGGTAAGAAGAGGTATTTAGAGATAGAGCATCTACCAGTAATTGCAGGAAATGTCCTGCTGTGCGTCAGAGAACGTAAATGCTAATACGGGTTTTAATTAATGATGTGGTGGGGGCATTTACATATTAAAGTGTAAAAGTGGATGCCTTTTTGTATCTTTGCTTTTCGCAATATGTAGGTAGGTACTTGTACCTAATCGTTTTTGAATAATTCTATTCATGTCATGAGATTGGTCGGGAAAATGTTAGTGAATGACAAAGTATGCACGGTATTTTGAAAGTATTGTTATTTTATTCACTTTCAGCAAAGCAAGACCGAGCCTTTGCTCGTGCCTGCCTAATATGCAGTGCCCGGAGATCACATTAAGGACTTTCGAAATGCTGGATCTTTTAAGCCGAAGAAGCTCCTTGGATCGCTTTGCGTCCAGAGCTGGCCAGGTGAGCTTGGCAGTATCGCAGTATCCTAAATGTTTCCATCTGAACACTGCTCTGCTTGCTGCGTCCGCGTGAATTATTTGTTTAGCGTGGGAAAGTGGTGCATACACGTTGTGCAGACTTAGGTATACTGTCCACGCCAGAGGAGCCTCGCCTTGCTAGTTCGTCCGCTGCACAGTTCCCTGGGATGTCACAGTGACCAGGAACCCAGCAGAGGGTGAGTTTGTACTGTCCAGCTATCTCGTTGAGAGATACGCGGCAATCTTCTACCACCTTAGATCTTATTTCGCTGGATATTAGGGATTTGATTGCAGCCTGGCTATAAATGTATAATGACGATATCCCTTTGTGATACCGTATTAATCGACAGTCACGCTGTAGCTTGACGAATAGCTGTAATTTCGGCTTGGAAGACACTGCAGTGATTCGGAAGACATAAAGAGAGGCCCAGGTTCAATTCTTCTGAAAAGACTCCGCGGCGCCCACTCCCTCTGGTGTCTTAGAACCATCCGTGAATATTGACAGTGATTTGTGTAGGACATTTTGTGAATCCCATTGGTTTCTGTCCGGTATTTCATGGGTGAAGCCTCTTTCGAAGTTGATCTTGGGTCGATTTACAAAACCGTTCCTTATTCGCCGTATGCTAGTAACGTAGTTGATAAATCAGCGACTCACTCTGATAATGACTGATTGGACCTTAAGAACAAACTAAGGGCTTTTTTCCCATATAAATAGCCTTGAATTATTATGCAATCGGCTTTCAAGAGGCAGAATTCAGAAACATGGTATCGCGCTACTTACCGGAGTATATGTCCTCTTTGCAAAAATGTCTTCTAATCTAAATAGTCCACCTTCATTCAGTCTGTTTTCACTAAGTTACCTAATTTGTAACTCCTCAGCAAGTGGAAGATCATTTCAATTGCGGTTTCCAATCGTTTCCAACAGAAAATTTGAATTATGTAAGGATATAGCTATCTTAAATAGATGAACAGAGCCTGGATGTGAGACTGGACCAGTGGAACTGTATATACATTATGTGATAAAGGTGAACGCCGAGATCAGAATACTAGTACGAAATAACTGGACCCATGATCACCTGCGCCTCCGTAGCGCAGCGCATGGTGGGTGAAAGCCTCCTAGAAAACCTTAAGAAAGCATCTGTAAAGGGTTTTCCAATATAGGGATTTCCGAACTTTGATAGGAGCTTGCGGCCATATTGTTGAAGCTACATCGGTCAAATTGGCAGTCAATTCCGCACACAAGAATACGTCATGACTTAGGGCCTACAGACGTACAAGATTCAACTGACACAGTAGCTCAACGTTAATGACCATACCAAAGCCGTTTGTTTGCTGACTGGGCTTTCGAGCAGTAGTTAGAAATGGACACCAATTTTGGTCGAAAAATCATTTTCCATTTTTGAATGAATATGGGTTCGTCAACAAGCAAAATTTGTCATGTCGAATTTTGAAAAGTCACTGTTTGGTGTAGGTTTTGGATTGGCGACATTCTCGGTCCATATACTCCTTTGAGAACGACGTTGGACAGGCCATCACCGTCAACGGCGAGCGTTATCAGTTGATGATAATCATTTTTTTTAGTCCCAATTGGATGATATAGACACTAACGAAATTTGGTTTCAACAGGACGTCGTCGCTCCGTGTCCCAATGGACATTTTGCATGAGCGATTTCCGAACGCGGACACGATTTAAATTGGGCACTTAGATCGTGCGAATTAATCCAGTTAGACTGCTTTTTGTGGGGTTTTCTTAAGTGACAGGTCTATGCCAATGAATATTATCACATACCATCATTCCCCTGAAAGCCAACACAATCAATGCCATTGGTCAAATTCAGACTGATTTATTCGCCAGAATTATGGAAAATTGGACGTTTCGGATGCATTCCACCCAGCGAAGCCACGGCTGACATTTGAATGATGTTATATTCCATAAATAATGGCATACCTATGGTATATGGGCCTTCAAACAATTTTCAATATGATATTAAAATTTAAAGATAGGAAACACTTAATGGAAAGCCCTTTATAGGACCCAATGTTCTGGCATTGTTATCTCAGCCTCTGGTTGGAGCAGAAATATGAATGGTAGCTCAAAATAGTGGAAGAAGTATTGCCTAAAAACGATTTAAAGCTTTTTTTGTATTGATTTAAATTTATGAATAAATGTTAAATAAAGTAATGCAGCCCGACTGAGAAATAATCTGTCACATACAATCGCAAATCTCACTTTTAAAGCAACCAAGGAATATTCTAAAAAAAAAAATAACTATTCCGAACAAGAGCAGTTATCTTGCAAAAATAAATACTCCATCCATGTCTATGAAACCACTTCGACTTGTAAAGGATGAAAAGTCTGAAGAACACTCGGAATGTAATTTACGTGTGTCTGTGCAGAGAATATTAAATCGTCTCATACAATATCACTTACTCTATCATTGCCCCAATTAGGCAGGCATTCTCAGGGCACAGAATTTGTCTTTAATTCAATTAAAATCAAGTTAACGTAAACCGAAAGTTTTCCCAGTTCCACGAACGAATGAATTTTGATCCTTAAATCAAATTAGACCAATGTCACCTTTTGTGCAATAGATATATGATATATTTACTCTCTCATCATCTGGTATATGATTTTGCCACATGTGCGACGTGCCAGTCAGTTGTGCTTGTGCTTGTGCCGAAAAATAAGAAGAACAACTTTGTTGGCGCGCACTCACGAAACCCCAATTGAATTTATCAAAGAGAGATATACACCGTTCGGCACACAGAGTCCTGAATATAAAATTACACGCTAAAACGGATTAAATGTGTGAAAACTAATGTAATTCCTCAACTCAACCCATCACGTCGTCAGACGAATCCGAAATCGCATTAGAATCCCCCATGGATTCTGTGATGGGCGCAGGAAGAATAACATCGTCCTTGTTCCAATTCTTCTCTCTTATACGCATCAACACGCTGCTGGTGTGTGCGTGTGCTCGCCTTCCAGAAAGGCGAATCATCCTTCAAACGAATGAAACAAAACTTATTCCAAAAGGTTAGATAATCCATCTGGGGATTATGGGTCTGACTCTCATTTCTTTTGCGTTCAAAGACGTTATCCGTTGAGACTGTGCTGCAGCAATGAGCGAGTGTGGCGGCGGCGGCGGCGGCTGGTTCTTATACATTATGCAAGGCGCAATCAAAAGCCAACTAATTACACATAAATTTTGAAGGGCGTGACAGAGAATACTTCCTGTAATCGCTGCAGCAATTACTATACACCGCACATATTATGTAGGTTCTGAAATTAATGACAAAGCAAGGAATTCTCAGCCAGGGTTCCAAAAGAAAGGTGAAAACCGCACTTGGGAATGTTTCAATTTGAAATTTACTTTTGATTCACAGAGAAATTTCATAAATTGTATGCGTTGCTGTGAATATGTTTGCTCTGTATCTGTATGCATAGCATATCAAAGATGTGTGCTGTGCACAAGACGCAACAAGGATTTGCTATAGTAATTGCTTTGAAATGTGAATTCTCCAAGGCAAGCCATACACATGTGTGTGTAGGTGTAGTATATTCATTTTCAATGAATAATCAGAACGCGGAATGCTTAGTAATTGCGACTTCGCTGGAAAGATTGCGTCTCGGGAGAAAAGAATTCGGTTTGCTCTTGTAATTTTCATCATTCTTTGGTGTATAATTTCGAGAGGAGAATAATTAGACTTTCGTGCACAGGAATTTGAGGGATAATTTGAATGAGAAATTATTTTTGCAGCGTATCTACTAGTTTGTATGCATACCTAACCAAATTGATGCTGATTCGTAATCATGCATTAAGCTAATATATAATGCTTATCTGTCTAGGCTCATAATAGAACTGTCACACAATGATACTGGTTACTATATTATGGATGCTCCTTTTTGGCAATTTTCCCAAAACTAGATATGACTTTATATAGGTCCTTATTTTGAGTGCTTTCGTATACAGCCTGAAAATTCATTAAAAGATGAAAAGTATCGATCTATACCTCTTGGGATTTTTGGACGATCTATAGCATACATATTCGGTCGGCTGTATCTTACCTTACTTAAACCGTACTGGAAGTGCGAGGTGCCAATCAGCTTCATTCGTTCAGACGTTTCAATTGTCCACATATTAAGGCTGACAGGATCTTGTATGTATTGTTAATTAATTTATCTAATGCATACCAATGTTAATTTTGGTGGGGTGGTCCGAAGCATCGGATTATAGACGGATTCATTTGTTCTGTCGACTCTACTAGAAGTTGTGTTTTTTACAGGTCTCTAGCTAGGTCTTGTTGGCTTGATATGTTCTTTTATATTTTGGTGAGACTTTCCAAACATTGTTTCTGAAGCAGCACCTCTCTATTTCGCATGCCTCTCATGCTGTTGCTTTCGATATCGATTCGTTGGAAGTGCTAAGAATAAAGTAGGTAAAGATCATCCATATGTTCGACTTAAATAAAGCTCTCTGCAACATTTGCCCTCCAATATCATACATGCATACATCATACCATTTCACAAGCCACACATATGGAGTTCATGAAGCCTCCAGCCTCCACTCTAGTTCTGCTTACATGAAGTCATTAGCGACATGTCTCAAACAAAATGCTCTTACTACTACTGACTACTGTGCGAGGGGTCTCAGGTTCAATCCCCGAAAAACACAAATTACAACTTAAGGTTTTTTTCTAACGCCACCTCTCGCGAACGTCTGACCAACTTCCGAGAGTATAACTGTCCTGAAAAAGCTTCTCAATTCAGAAGTCCCTCAATTGTAGGTCCCTTCCATTCGTCCCAAAACGAATGATTGTGAGAAGCTAGGCCTAGGGTGTATACACGCCTGTTGCGCCAACTATTTATTTATTTATTTACCCTTCTTAAAACTTTTTCTCGACCATTTAGGGAACACTTTCTCTCTCCTATTGGACATAATCTCTATTTTTTTATCTTTTTCCAAAATCTTGTGGGACGAAATCTCCTATGCCAAAATTGCCCACCTACCTACACAATTACTTATTAAATTCGTCATTAAAATACCCTTTTCGCAGAATTTAGAACTTATCCGGTTTTTTCTTCTTGTAACTTCAATTTAACTTCACCCAGAACAGAAGCAACATATGGCGCGTAGTATTCAATTTTCTATAATGGTCATTTATAAAACTCGTACTTTTGGCGGTAAAATTAAGCAAAGAACATAATATAAACTTCGCATATACCCAACCTTTTACATACTCCAAATCCTACAGTGGAAGATTTTATACCATGGCGATTTTCTCTCAGGGTCTTTGGGAGTAAGGGATTTCAGCACAAGGAATTATGGAACAAGCGGGTTTTTGCATTTTGGAAAAGAGATTTTGGAAAAGGATATTTCATTACCAACCCTTTTTGACAGGGTTTGTAGTACCAGTGTTTGGTAGTGAAAAATCGCTAGAATTCACTAGATTTTATTTTAGCGACAACATTTGATTAAAAATCGTCAGGAGTTTGTGAGGGTGCTACTTGTGGGAATATTTCGTGAAATAAGGCCAAAGGAAATAAGACCAACTTTTGGTCTTAAGCTTCTCCTTTATAAAGAGTTTTCCATCTAAATCTAAAAAAAACTCCCGAGGGGACTGACTTTCGTCATCAGGAATTGGATTGCACCTAGTCGTTCGACCAATCGGTAATTTATTTTTGATTCTTTTTAAAAAAAATTGAGAGGATAAATCCGGCTGTTTGTCGGATTTCTATACTTTACTAGGCTCACCCAGTGGTCGAAATTCGACCACCATACATTTAAACACAAAGCAACGCAACATGCATGCAGAACGACAAAAAAATGAGTAGATATGTGCTTCACCTTCATTATGTACATAAGAACTCTACTGAGGTAAAACTTCACAACAACTGTGTTTTGTTTTGCTTTGCTTTGTTTTGGTTTGTATTGTTTAGACCCACTATAAACCATCCATTTAAAGAGGAAATAAATAAAATTGCTGCGCCATCTACCGGGTCCTTAATCATCCAGGGATCCCATCAAACACACACACCAAATTTCAGCAAAATCGGTCCAGGCGTTTAGAAGGAAATAAATAAAATTCCTGGAACTCGATTGCAGCGCCACCTACCGAGTCCAATTGTGAATCTAAAGTTAAACCATCCAGGGACCGTGCAAGTCGGTACGCGTGAAAGAAGTGAAACTTCTTAAAAAGTATCGGATCGCCATATACCTACGCCAATGGAGAATGAAAGACAGGAAATATAATGTGCACCCTCTGCACCGCCCTCCCTCTTGTTCATACAATACTGCTTCTCATTTCCTTTGTTTCCCTCTTCAAATGTAATCCAAACAACTACCCCAACCCAACCTTACCCTGTTACCTGGTTTGTACGTCTCTTCTCTTATGAAGATTATTAATATGTATACCTATCCCATGCTATACTGCAGCACGCACCCCATCCTGCATAGGACATACAAAGGACTGAGAAAACAAATCAACCCTTTTCGAATGAGGTACACAGACACACCACCCTCACGTATGTCGATGTGGTTTTGTTTTTGTTTGTCCTGACGCACGATCGCAAAAAGTAGAATTTCGACTGAGCGAAGGGGAAATATTAATTTTCTTTGTTTGTTGTTGTTGTAACCAATGCAATTTAAAAATATTAATTTACAGTACTCCCCGGATAATAGCACATGCGGATGGGTATGAAATAATAGTGCTTATAGCCGGGTTTTCAATTAAATTCCTATTAAGCGGGGACCCTTGTTATAGCTCATAAATGTGTTTATATTTAATTAAACAACATTTTAAATTTTTCTTTGAATCATTAATTTTTCAGTAGTTTTCTTAAAATGATCCTTTAATTCATCCAGAGATTTTATACTTAGGCCCTGTGTCAATTGGCCTAAATAATTATCCTGGGGTAATTTTCTGGCGCTATCGTGCGTGGTGGGAAACGTTTCAGCTGGCAAAAAATAATTAATAGTGTGAAATTCGATAAATACCTATCTGTTCTAAGATTAAGGTTCGCTGAACTGTTCTTTTCAACACTTTCGTAAGTGTCAGAAAATTTGCCGAGATTTATTATTTAGCGCATGGGCGCAGTAGCGCAGTGGTTAGTGTGCTGGACTACTGTGCGAGGGATCCCAGGTTCGATCCCCGAAAAAACACAAACCGAGAGTATGACTGTCTTGAAAAAGCTTCTCAATTCAGCCGTTCGGGCTCCGCATACAATATTGTAGGTCCCTTCCATTTCGTCGCAAAAATAGAAACTCACACAAAACGAATGGTTGCCAGAAGCTAGGCCTAGGGTGTCTACCTGCCTGTTGCCCTATTTATTTATTTATTTTTAATTATTTAGCGCAAATGACATCAGCGTGGCATAAGCCTTGTGTGCATCTTTTCTTGAAGGAATTTCAACCACATTCTCGGGTATCTTCACCACCGGCTACTAAAAATTCTTCTAACTTCACGCCAGCAAACAATTTGTGGCAATATGCATTGTCAACAAACAAAATTATTTGCCTATTCAGTCCACTTTCGTCCGCATTAAAAATATCCTTTTCAGAAAATATGTTTAATAATATGTATCGAAAAAATATTTTCGGTCCATTGCTGAAACATGAGCATCATTTCTTTCACCGTAAATTTTCTTGAAACTAATGTTTGCCAACTCGAAAGCCAGCCATTACTTGGTTCAAAATCAGTGCATCCCGAGATTATCTTCCTTCGTGAAATTTTATTTTATTTAAAAAAAAAAATCGAATGTGCTTATAAAAGGATAAAATACCAGGTAAAATAAAATGTTTGTTCAGATTTTTATTTGATAATAAGAGGGGTTTGCTTAAAACCGGGTTGCTATAAAGCGGGTACAATTGCATAGAATGGCGCTTGTGAGTCCCAACACTGAATAATTTATTGCTATAAAAAGGGTTTTGCTATTAAGAGGGTTGCTTTTATCCGGGGAGTACTGTACCTATTTTACAAATGTTTTTTTCAAATAATTATTCTTCATAACACATCTATGAGTGGTAAGCTTCAATTTGGTAAAAAGAAAAATGGATTTTGTATTCTTTAAGTAGGGTAAATGACTATCACAAGAAATCGGGTCGGCTTTTAATATTATAATAGATAATAGATGACAAACCTCGAGTGTGATATCATTGCAATTTTTAATTTATTTAGAAGCCCCATTTGTGCCATTATGTATGGAATATAACATTATTCACACGTCGCGTCGGGTGGCGCGCATCCGAAACGTAAAATTTTCCATATAACTCTGGCGCATAAATCAGGCTGATTTTGACCAATGGCATAGCAATGACCTGACAAAGTTCGGAAATCGCTAGTGCAAAAACCCTTAATATACCTACTGGCTACCATTGCCCCAGAAGGGGTCTACAACGATATCTCGAAAAAAAAAAAATCTAACCTGACCTAAGATCCACTTTTGAAGTCCGGTACCTTAGCCGTTGAATATTTCGGATCCGATTTAGTATTTGATTTAAAAATTAATCAAAATATTTCCGTGTGACCAAAATTAATTGAATAGATAAGACTTCCACGAGGACTTCCATTATTGTGTGATACAATCAGATCTGTAATGGCCTAACGTTCGCTTAAACCTTAAATTCCAAACTCGACGCGACAGTTTAATTTTTTTTATTTTACAAATGAAGCTGTACAATATCAGGAAAGGCAACATGTTTTTTTTTTGTACAAAAAATAGTGAGCATTTTATTTTATATACGAATTCAAATAAGGGAAAAGAAAATGGAATGAAACTATGGACACAGCACTAAGGGATTCCTCTGAGGGAGAAAAAGCATATCTGCGTACATTTGAGGCGAAAAATTGAAATGTTCAACTCGGCAATGGTTGTCGTTTTTGCTACACCACCGCATTCATTTACTCGTATTCGTTTTATAGCTAAGCAAACAAAAAACTCAGACTTACGATAATCTCCTGCCCCAAACCAGTTGACCCACAAAATGGTACAGAAAGGCACACTAAAAAAAAAGCCTCCACTCCCCAGGCAGCATCCGGTGGCGTTGCACTAACGGATTTTAATTATCCTGATTGGTTTTTTTTTTTTTTTTTTTTGAGAATGGGTCTTGGGGTATTATGTCCACATTCCAAAGCTGCACTATTTGCGATCCAAGAGGCATCAGGATAATGGGTCATAATTAAAATATGAAAATAACGAAGAAACCAAACGTCCCCCTTTCCCTGTGAGCGCATGAGGTTGCTTTCATGCCGTCGCCGTGCCGCCCGCTCAAAGAATAATTCTTCCCGAACCAGCTGAAAATGTTTTCATTTTTCGGCCTTTGGATCATCGAAACCATAAACAGTTAGGGGGTAACTGTGTAATGTCAATATGCCCGAGGGTGTACACTGGATACGGAAATATTTATGCAGAGAACGCACGCTAGCGAGATGTCTATGGTTTCGTCTGCGGTGAGTTTTATCCATTTCGCGTCCTTCGGCGTGGCCGTAAAAAATATACGAATAAGCTTTCTGAACTGTGAACGCAACCAGGCGGCTTCCTGCCTCGAGCCGTAAAAGTTGAAAACTGAAAGGGGCTACGAGTATATAGGGCTTAATATCGCCTCGTGGAATTCCATTAAATTTATAGGCGAAAAGTCATTCAATTAATGTGAACCTAGTTTTGTCTCTTTGCCAGATGAAACTTAATAAAGACAAAAAAAAAAAAAAAATCAATTGCTGGGAGGAATATTTTTAGCGGTAGTTAAACCCAATGGCTAAATGGATGGATTGATGGACAAACGATGGGGCTAAGGATGCTCGTAGAATTCTTGATTACTATTTGGATTGTGGACTTTGTAAATTCAGCCGATTTATGTTCATGCAATTTCGGTTATTTCTGGACCCCGTCTAGGCCTTGAATTGGGGATTTAATTGGCTCTTATTTAATTATTTATATCCGATTATAACTGAAACGAAGGATGTTTGTCTATCAATGAAGCTATTGCGGCTAAATCGAATTGGCTGTTTTGAGTTGAATGGGTTTTTGAGCGAGCTATTTGGTATTAAACTGAAACCGTTTCATTTAATGTACATATTAAAGGAGTGGGGCAACAAATGGACTACGAAAAATACTTCCATTGTAGCTGGGGAAATAAATTGTTTATAGACGAATGGTATGGTATTATTTTGTAATGCAATATTTCGAAATTAATTCAATATATTGAAGAGGTTTTGAGATAATAATAATAAATGCTAATTTTTTTCACAATAAAGGAGACCCTATAACCTGTGCCAAATATAGGGGAATCATCGCATACAATATCCTGTCTGCCATATTATGTAGGTACTGTGGGAACGTTTAAAGTCATGTGTCAACGAACTGATTGGTCCCTATCAATGCGATATTAGGACCGGTAAGTACACAACCGACCAAATATTCACACTATACGGCAGATCCTGGAGAACCTCAAGAAGTGGAGATTGATATCTACCATCTGTTTATCGATTTAATGGCTTACACTTGCATACACGGATGATATCATTTGGCGTATTGGAAGAGAAGCAGTAAAAATAGGATAAGTAGTAATCGAGGGTAAGACCTGCTGTCTACAAGATGGTACAACATCGACAAATGGACCAGAACGTCACAGTAGAAAGCTATAGCTTGGGGGTTGTTAGGGACCTAATTTGCATCGGCTCCTCTATATAAATTTTGAAAATGGCATCACCTCAGAAATCTATCTTGTGAATCGATGTGTCTTTGGCCTAGGAAGGCAATTGGTGAGTAGTAAGGCCTGTCAAGAAGAACTAAAGAAACTCTATGTAAATCCCTCATCATCTCAGTCCTGCTATATGGCGCAGAAGCATGGACAGGATGTTGAGGATATCCGTAACCACAAATTTTTAAATTTGAGTTGGCCTCGACTCCAGTAATGCGTTTCGCCCCGATGTGGTGGGTGGGCTCATCAGTAGACGACCACCACATCTACCACCACATCTGTTCTAGACGCACTGTTTGCTCGATTTTCACCGAGACTAATGATTTTTCAATCAACAAGTGACTGTGAATCATACCTCAAGACGAATCTTTGGTTCAAAGACTATCGCCGAGAGGATTTGTTTTTTGCCCAGGGCCTGGCTTGTCCATTTAATCAAACTCAACTCAAATTTAAAAATTTGTGATGACAATCGTACACTCCAACAATTTATTCATTTCATAAATATGTTTATGATTTGAAAATAGTTTGATTAGATATCCGTAACCGTTTTGAACGAAAAACATCTACGATTGATTTTCGGTCCGGTTTGCGTTGACGGTTACTAGAAAAAGAGTTTTCGATTTTTTATTATTTGATGAATGCATTTTTTTTTTGTATTAATTTTTTTATTTTTACTCCATTTCAGGTTATAGACCATCGAACTTGGACACCTTTCGACTTAGAGGTATAGCCATTTCAAATGTCATAATTTCTGATCTATTAACAGTAACAGCATACATTTTGGAAAGACACTTTAGTACAGCATTAAATAGTTTAAAACTTTGTGTACCTAATTATTTTGAAAATTTATGGCTAACTGAACTTAAGAATTATACAAAAATTTGAGCTTAAACTTACTTAAAAGGCATTTTTGCCAACACTTTTACAAAAAAAAAACTTTTTTGTGTTTAGTGTAAAACACTAACACTTGAGAAGTTTTCTAAAAAGTTTGTTAGAAAACACTTTTTCGTCTACGATTATCAGAAGTTGTAATAAAAACCATAGGTCTATTCCATTCGTCACAAAAATTAAAAAAAAAAAAACTAGTAAGACAATTATCTTCGACTATGCCGAAGCTCAAATACCCGGTACTATATTATTGTAAAATAAAAAAAATATTTTAGTATTAAAAAATTATATATTTGTATGGGAGGTATGGGTACTTTTTATTCGACCAAGCTAATTTTTTGTAAAAAATTTTTAAATATTATTAAAACAATATGTGCAAAGTTTAAACTTGCTATCTTTACTGTAGCTATTTAAATTTAATTTTTAACATAAAAAGCTATATAAATCTGATATTTTTGTATGGGAGGTAGTAGTAGTTTTCATCCGATCTTGCTCATCTTCGAACTTAGCCTCAGTTTGATGGATAAAAGCTTACATACCAAATTTCAAGTCGATAGCTCTTAAATTACGGCCGTAATCGTGCGGACAGACAGACAGACGGACAGACAGACGGACATCGCTAGATCGACTAAGAAAGTGATGCTGATCAATAATATATATAGTTTGTCATACCTACAAAGCCTCCTTATGGGCGTTACAAATGAAATGACAAAGTGAATATACCCTCGCCACAGTGTGGTACCGGGTATAAAAACTCACACGAACTAATGGTTGTTAGAAGCTAAGCTTAAGCAAAGTGCACATTAAAGTGGAGTGGCAGTGACGTGGTGACCAAATGGCAGGTGGCATCGCTAAGGCCTATGTGAACAAATGCATTTTTCAGGTTGCATGATGCCAGTCTGGTGCCACTTGTCTCGAACAAGTTTAATTTTCGAGTGGAAAGCGGGTGGTAACGACGTGGAAATATAGAGGCATATCCATTGTAGAAGCAGTAGAAGTATATCATATTGTAGGGGATGGTGATGGTGACGACGTGGTGTAACTGTGTATTTTTGTTTCTCCGAAAACTAAAATCATGCGGTACGACCAAGAATTCCACACAGGACGTCACCAATACCTTGTTTGCCACTTCGGTGCGCGTTAAATCACTTTCTTACCACTGTGCCGCCATTCCATCGCCACACCAAATGTTCACCACTACAATGCCACCTGCCACTTGATCACCAGCACCACGCTACTTGTTCACCACTTCAGGAAGGTTTATTCCGATTTTGGACATTCAACCCTTAAAGGTGTAAAAAGGGGGTGAACATTTGTACGGGAACATTTTTATTTTTCATCCGATCGACTTCAAAATCGGTTTGTATACTCTATTGGAAGAAATAAAAATAATTAACTTTTCCGATTTTGGAAATTTTGCTTAAGGCCCGAGTTATTGGCGATGACCCCGTTTAAGGGGCTCTTCCTCTTTTCTTAACTCACCAACTGATCGTCGGTCGTATCGATTTGAAACTTTGTAATGCCTTCCAACCTCTGTGGCCGTTGAATATGCTTTCACTTCATCTAACTCAAGCGTACATAATCCATAGATATTCAAGCGGAATTCTGTAAAAATGGGGCTTACGCATAATGCTAGAAACTGGTACACCTACACATCCTCACGATCTTTCCGGTTGCTTTATGTTGCACAGTATGGGAACATCTGGGCAGTGTAATTAAGGATTTGCTAACGAAGAAATATGTTATGTCCCGTAGATAGTGGCTCAGTCTGCTATAGTATGATCTGTGTTGAGATGTACTTTGAAATTGGTCTTATAATCTTTGACCTGGGTGTTAAAGAGTAAGAGGACTTCCTTTTACCGTCATCAGGTTCGTAGTAAAAATGGGCTATGTCGGTCAAGTAGTTCTGTACAAAACCAATATTAGACCCAGGTGTTATCTACCTACTAATTCACATGCCTAACATTTTGCACGACTTGTATTAGCAGTGGAGGGTATCAAAGCATCGGCCAGGCCAGAATGATAAGACTTTTTCTTGTTGTTTCTTAGTTTGGCTTGTCTAGAAGGGGTTTGTAGGTACATGTTCTGAAAATGTTTCTCTAGTAGAAATTAACTAATATCACAAATACCTGTAGGAGTACCGAAAACTCGCACAGGCGTACATACACTTTAGAAGCTTCTCTAGTACACATTCTACTCTCTGATAATTTTCAGATGTTCACAAGAGGTGGCGCTGTCGAAAAACCCTTAAGATATAATTTGTGATTTACTGGGGACCAATCGATCACTAGTACAGCACACTAACCACGGAGTGGCGCTTACTATTACTTTTATCAGATACTTAGATAATTTTTTTTTTAGTGTGCCGGACTATTGTGCGAGGGATCCCAGTTTCGATCGCCGGAAAAACACAAATTACATCTTAAGGTTTTTTCCTGTCCTGTCCTGAACTGTCCTGAAAAAGGTTCTCAATTCAGCCGTTCGGACTCGGCATAAAATTGTAGGTCCCTTCGATTCATCCCAAAAATAGAAACTCATACAAACGAATGGTTGCGAGAAGCTAGGCCTAGGGTGTCTACCCGCCTGTTGCGCCACCTATTTAGGTATTTATTTATTTATCTAATTATTTTTATCTAATTATTTTTATCCCCCATTTCCCGTCACTAATACCTCAGGCCACAAAAAAATTTCCCAATTCAGGGAAACCGATTTTCTCTATGCATAGTCCACAAACCGAGTTTGTAGTCGATCGGATGAAAAATAAGAATTTTCCCATACAAATTTTGACACTTTGGCCATAAAAGGAAAAATTGTTTCAAAATATGTATGTAGGCTGCTTTCTAGCTCTTACCCTTTCGACTGGGCGTTGATCACCAATCAGTCAGGACAATGAGATTAGATAAGAGTTTTCTAGAAATGCATTGTATATTCCTATAAACCCTCTGCTTAAGGATCTGCTCAAACCAATGGAACAATGCGAAAGGGTAAGTGAATTTCACGCGGGAAACGGTGGTAGGTATATACGAGTATATTGCCATCGCCATGTATTTATTTCCCTCTCACGCATTCACGTTTCGCGTGTTGGTTTGAGCTGACCTTAATGGTACGTAAGCTTAAACCAATTGATGTATTGTCGAGCCCCTCATATTTCAATATATTTTCGAAATAAATTATATATCCGGTAGTTTGGTATTTTCTCAACGGCTATACAAATATTATTTATTATCATTTATCACAAATGTATCTCAGTCATCCGAATCATGTCCTTGGACAACTTTGTCAAATCCATAGTCATATTCATAGTCACTCATCAGTTATGGCTCCCATTACGTATATTGAATTCTGACACTACGTACAACCGCTAAAGTTTAATATTAAAACGACACCAGAATATTGATTACCTTTAATATAGGTGTGACATTTGGACCAAAAGGTTAATTGATTACATGCTATTCGTCTCAATGCGTAGCCACAATCAACCGAAATCCATTTACTGAAAGCAAATCATATTTTTTGCCCCAACCAAGCCCTCAACGAATGCATTAACGTCACATCAAAAACCAATTACAGACAGTATAACGGTTATAGCGATTTATAATGTAAGTCACTTTTTGGGGGTGCCCAAATGAAGATATTCCTCAGTGTTAAGTAAACATTAAAGACAGGTTTACTTAAACGCTTCACCAGAAACGTGCCACATATGTTACATGAGCAATTAGGTCATTACTCTCACCCTTGCCGCTCACAAGAAGAAGAAAGAAGCAGGCAACACATTGGTATATGGTTATTTGTATTTATTTCGAAATTCAGAAAATGGTTAACTTTTTGCGCGAAATAAGGTCAGAACCATATCTCTGATTCGAGGCAGGGGATACTCAGGGGTTTTCATTAATTATCCAACAAAAAAAAATCCTGGAGCAGCAGTGCTGAAGCGAGCAATCCATTTGTTTTAATTCCGAAAGATGAAAACTTTATTCTATGTTTCTGGAAATTAAAAAAAGAAAAGAAAAGAAAAAAAAAAAAAAAAATCCTGCAACAAGTAATTAGCAGCGCCAGCAATCTATTAGACTCACAGTCGGAACATCCTAAGGCGTGAGCTCCACTTGCACATGTGTTGTCTAGTAGTGTATACATATGCTTGCTCCTTGGGGCAGGCTTGAGTGAAGGGTACGTTTGGAGCTAGAAATCATTTTTATTATTTATAAATAATTGTTGTGCTGTCGACGCCATTGAAATACCTACGAATCTGCCACCCATACTACCACCCAATTTTAATATGAAGGTACCTACCTCTACCTACGACACGTTATAATGGCAAAAGATTATATGATGATGGTACCATTAGCAATAATAGCATATTACACAGCACATACACCAAGACCGAGCAAACAAACAAAAACAAAGAGGCGCGCGCGGAATAAAAAAAAAAAAAAAAAATTACTTGAAAACGGAAAACATCTTAATGGGAGCACTCCAAGTGTGATAGATAGGCACTTGAAAGGAGGAAAATTAATTTTCCTACGTCATCTCTGTGTGTGAATTGGTTCTCGTCTGGTGGCTAAAGTAGGTAAGTATGCGGACATTTTTGCGTAATGGCTTTTTTATGAGTACCTAGATATATGTGAATATTTGCACGCATTCGAATTGGATTTGGGGTTTTTATTGCCCGAGATTTGTGCTCATTAGCATTTATACGTAACTGCTAACTGGAGACAATAGGGATACTTGGGTGTAACTCGAATGGAAAATGTAATTTTTTTTAACACCAAATGTTTCATTAATCAAGTGTGATTTGATTTGTTGATGAAAAGGCAATTTTCTATTTGACATAGCCTTTTGGTTTTGACCCATCGCATCGGGTGGGTTTATCGAAGCCAATCGAAGATGAATTGATGTAGGACGGGGAGATGTTGCTTCGATTTTTAATAGCATGTTCGAAAAAGTAAATGCAATGTCATCGGCATGTAATTTCCGGACGCTCATGTCCACTGCCTACTATAACAAAGTCAGAGACGGATTTTGAATAATGGTATGTCGGACAATGGGAAGTCGTTCAGATATTTTGCAGTCCTTTTGAAGAAATATTTATGTTTAGTCGATGACAGTGTGCTATAGAGTGTTGTGCTGAGAACAAAACTTTCTGGATTCGGTCGGATATAAGCTTTGAATTATATTTTTATATTTTGAAGACATAATACACAATGCGAATGGGGAATGACTTCTATACATACAAAAGAGTGGTATCTAATCTTCGTCTTAAGTCTGTGAAAAATAATCTTTATGATAAAGAATCATGCAAGAGGATGGGGGTAACTCGGGCTGAGTATAATTGGAGCGGGTACGACTTTAAATAGCTGTAGAAGAGGCGGCTTTTTATTACGGCGATCTGAAATACCTTTTGTTCTGCAGAGTCCGTCGTAGGAGCAAAATAAGTTCAGTTCCCAATATAAAATTGAGGATTTATCTGGTGGAGAATTTGCTTTTTCCTTATGAACCAAAGATTTTTCGAAGTCATAGAACCGTTTATTAACATTGTAGCTACATGCTCTTAAGATTGATAATCTTTTATCCGAAAGGCATTAGTTATAAGGATATAGTTAAGTTTAGAGTGCTCGTTAAGAGCCAGTAAGCTAGAATTAAATTAATGTTAGTTTTAAATTAAAGTTATTTTTGTCTATAGGTAGTATGTAAGATAAATAATAAATTAATAAAAATGAATTTAAAAGTAAAAATATCTGTGGTCTGTGTGGTCCACTGAGCTCTGCGCTCAGTCTAAAAAGCAGAGTTAACACTTTTCGCCTGACAACCATTCCACAGCATAGCTGTCTCGAAAAAGCTTCTTGATTCAGATATTTTGACTCGACATCAAATTGTAGGCCCTACCCATTCGATCCAAAAATAAAAACTCACACAAACAAAAATGGTCTTAAGAAGCCACCCCAATTTATTTTCATTTTCGTTAACAAAAAAAACAGAACATACATCTAGGATTAGAATTTACCTATCTATCATCGAAAGATTGGATTTCGATAAACATGATGGCGATGTTTATTTTAGGCCTTTAGGGCATATCCAAGAGTAAAAGTTGGATCGGCGGTGGTGGTAATTTCTAAATCGTTTGATTGGAAGTTATACTTCCTCAACATCATAATATTAGCCGTTTTTTATTATCAGCGTGATCTGATCCGGATCAGATCATGAAAATAAAACAAACTGGATCATTGATTGAGTTGTGGCAACAAACATATAAAATCCAATAACAATTATGACAAATTTCGTATTGCCACCAGCCATCTTGCAGCCACACGGTACAATGTGACGTCACAATGCGATGATTTCTCCATTGCACTTGCTCATATTTGAGTTTGACATTTCGCTTGTTGTGTCGGGGTGTTACCATATGGATACAAATCTGCATACATTTAGCATTGAATATTTTTTTTGGGGAAACTATGTTCCAATGTTAAGTTCAAATAAGCATTATAATTAACCGTATTGTACTGCTAATATTTCCATTTATATTTCTATGCTACATAGCGAAACAAAACATCTCGAAAGTCGGAGTAGTAACTTATTCGAATTTGAAAAAAATGCTAATTGATTTTTTGTGTTGTTAATTGTAGTTCACATTTTGGTCTGGCAACATTACTGTGCGGCTATAATTTACAGGGACACCAACCTTTAGTGAATGAAATAAACAACGCCACGAAACAACAACGAGAAATAGTTGAATTAATTTTCAGATCATATTTCGTGATCTCGATGAAAAGCAGGATCACATGTTGTTGTTGTAAGTGCATGTAAATCGATGATCTATATGGATCATAGCTGATAATAAAAAACGGCTATTGTCTGCACAATCAATTGAGGTGATCCTACTTCAAGGATTCCTTGATCAGTTCTAATGGCTTCTGCAACCAATTGGTATAGAACCTTGTATTTTCAACACTCTTTCTTTTCCTCTTAAGATTCCGATGTTACTAATGAGCAATGAGGTGACTTCAGAGTTTCGATTATTTTTCAAAAACATCTTGGATGTAACTTTTGTTGGGGAAGCGATATATTATAAAAAAAAAAAAACAAAATGTCAATCAATACTCCTACGGGTATCCGCAGAAAACGATAAATACCTAAACAAAACTAAAAATACATTTAAGAAATTACAAAGAACCCGCTGACAAAATATATTTGAGAAAAAATAAATAAAAATGTCTCATGCACACTTCTCTTCGATTCCGAACTCCTACAGATACTTTGAAAAGAACATAATGCTATTGGTCCACTAGTCCACATCCACATGAGATGTTAACCAAAACCTACATTACAAAAGTTGCGTATACGCCACCATGTACCCAACATCAATGGATTGTTTAGATGTATCCACATCAATGCCCCTGACGTCTCTCACATGCAGGTAAACAAGCGGAATCAAAACCACTGCCTCACCCACCACCCGATGTTCCTCACTTTCTATAGGCCACTCACCGAGCATATCAATCAATTTTTATGAATGCTACTGACACATTCAATAATAGCATAGCGCCATACAAATACCGGCATGCCTTTCAATACGACCACCAAACACACTAGCATAAAACAGCGATTGGAAAATTTATTACCCATTTCAATTGGGGCAATCGAAAATAGTTTACCGCTTCTTGTTCTCTTGAGCTCTTTAAAAGCGAATAAACATCATAAAAGTGAAAGATACTTTTATTATAGTTTTCGCAGTCCACGCGATTTTTTTTATCGCTTTGTAGATACACGCACATATTTACCTATGACAGTTCTAGAAGTGCATCCGGTGCTATTGGAATGTTTCAGATGCAGCCATGAAGTTCTCAGATCGTCTATCTTGGGATTTGAAATTTATTTTCATCGCAAATAAACAAACCGCTGCGCTGACGGGAAAACCAATATTTTTGCTTTCATACTTAAAGGGGTGCGGGGATGTCTTTCGACGCAAAGAGTATAATATTTAGGGGCAAACGACGCCAAGGAGGGGCCGATTAATTTGGTGAGAAAAGCATTTAACGAGAAAAGAAGAAAGCTATCCGCCTAACATCTGGCAAAATATTTGTTCTAAGATTTTTCACTTCAATGAGCATGTGGTGTGAGTCGACAGTCGAGTCGAAGTCGACTTGAGTTGCGCGTAGCCACACAGTCGAAGACGGACGGACGTCTGTGCGGTATGTAATTAGTCAACATTTGATGTGCTCATTGTACCTAATAGGGGAACAGGTAGCAGGCGCCGGAAAAGAAGATTAATGAGCCAGTGGGCGTATATTCCGATTGTTTTGGTTAAAAATGTATCTCTGAACTATTTTCATGAACGTAAAAGACAAATTAGTTTTGTGGAAGGTTCTCCAAAGTTCAATGTAAGATATTGTTTGTTGTACATCGATAGAATATGTCCGACAGACGTCTGGTGGCATGGATAACGGAAATATGTATTACGTATTTATTTGCTTTCCTCAGAAATTGTATTGTAGCAACACATTACAATTTCCTGTACAGTTTTTTTGTTCCTGTCCGTAATTATGTCTTTGAGTATAGGATAATATATATGTACCTATTGCAAGTTGAAAGATATTTTTGGTTCATGGTTTATTTGGAATGATTGTATAGCTTCAGGCTTGAGTGGTAAAGGCAAGGCCCAAGGGCAATAGTTCTTGGTTAAGAAATTACATGCCTATTGAGGGTTTTATGCATAAAATATGTAATTAACAGTTCATGATTATGTATTTACTACTTAAATTCAAACTCAAATACATACTGAGTAAATTAGGACGACAGAGTACCATTTCTATATACTAAACACTTATAGGCTTTTTGTTATATATGGAGTTGTGGGTTGGAAGTGATGCTTCCCTGGAACTCAATAATGACTGTGATAAGGACTGTGATATTAGCTTTGGATTTTTTTTTATACTTAGACGTAGCATATGATTTTTATAGTTATATAGTTATAGTGTTTTTTAGATAAATATACCCAATTATACTTATAAGATCTGTGATATTCGTGTGCTGTAATAACATGTGTTTTCGCTTTATGTGTTTCGAGTATGCGTGTTTGTGTAGCCTTGTAGATGACTTTTAGCTTGTTTTGTGTGTTGTTTTATACGACTTTGTGTAGCTTGTGCTGTATTGCATGCCTCGTTTTATTTCAATGTTGTAGTTATGTATCTTCGTGCACGTGTTGAATTATCTCAGGTAGTATAATGCGGGTAGATAAGTAGACTATGTCTCACTTAATCTAAGCTCTCTTTGAGAAAACTCTAATTAATCCAAACAAAATTCTAATAAAAGCACTAACTTTCTTACCTTAAAGAAATTATTCTTATTTTTAAAGATCCGGTATTAAAAGTAAGAACACTTAAATAAAAACTTTTTATACTAGAGCACTTAATTTATACGAAGTGCATATATGCTTATGCCTTCATAACTGATAATGAAATGGCAGATTTCTCTGAAAGGAAATAGATGATCACCTAGCTCACAAAAAGGAAAGAGGGAATCTGCTAGAATAAAATTCAGTGCAGCCACTATCGAAGGATCAATTTGTACTAGATTCTTCGGTACTAGTAGAGATGTGCAAATTGAATTAGTTTAGTACGTGATTAGCTAGATGTTTCACTGGTGAGGTCCTATTGCCATAAATTTTCACTTCGGAGGCAGTCAGGATCCATGGCTTCTGATTTATTATTCCTGTCAGGATTCTCAGGCTATTTTTGTCCAGATTAATGAGAGAGTGGGATTTTCTGGGGGAGAATTTGAAGAAGAATTGTCTGCTGTAGTTCTGCCCAGGTGTTTTAAGCCAGACTTCATTAGATTTCATTTGAGACATTGATGAAGTTCCTGACATTTTTTTTTTACTGTCACCACATAATAGTTTTAGTCTGATAAGTGATATTGTTGCGCCGAATTTTGCCTGTGAGTAAGCTGTTTCGTTGCCAGCAAAGGTCTTTCTTTTCAATTTCGTAGATGGTTATGTATGTCTCCAGGACCAACTTCGATTATGACAGTGTAGTCAAGAGCATTGAGAGCTGCTTCGCTGACCAAGAAGATAAATACAGTTTTACCACGTGTATTAGAACTAAGTATTCCTTCAGCCTGGAATATGGACGAGTTTTTGTCAAGGCTGACTGAATAGTTCGCTTGACGCGAGTCTTCTTATGTCCTTATTCCAGATCCAGTTTTTGACTCCATTTCTTAGAACCGTCTGTGTACCAGGCTAGGTCAAGTTCTGTTGGATTGGGTTTGTATTTTCCCAGTCAATCCTTTTGGAGGGATGATGATAGAGAAGTTTCTTTGGAAGACATATTTGTATAGCATGTCGTCTAGAAACATGCTGAATAGGCTCCATAACATCGTCAAGCAAGGATGGATGACATCCTTGGTAGGAATAGTGGTCAATGTTGTTGAAATGGAACAGACGATGTATGCTCAGTCTTGCCTCCATTTGAGTGTGTATTTGAAAAGGTGTTAGACCAAGAATGACATTCAGTGCGCAGTGGTCGGAGTGGAGTATTGTCTGCCCGTCATACAGTTTCCAGCTATATGTTGGACTAGCTTTAGCTTTTTGACTATTTGTCCACCAGACCACGGCAGCATAGGAGATCGAGTATATCCAATAGATCATTCGAGGTCTAAAACCTTAACGAATACCGCAGACTCGACAGCAGATCCATAGGGAACTGGTTGCCCTGTTTACGGTAGCCCTAAAAGAGGGCTAGTTTACTGTTAATTCAATTCAATTTAACGATTTCGCCATACGGTGGGACGAATAAGGAGATCTAGTTTCCTACGGTAAGTTTGGTAAACGGAAAAAGAACGATAGTCGTCTTTTTTGGATTTACAGAAAGTCCTTCTTTGTTAGACCATCTCCGAACTACCGATAGTGCATTTTGCAGTATCTCTAAAATGGTGTTTTTAATTATTGCCACTGACAACGATTGCTACGTCATAATGCTACGAAATATCCTGCGGCATCAATTCGACTTATGTCAGGAATTAAAGTATGAGAAGTATGTGTGAACGAACCAAAAATAAAATAAGTGGACTTATAAGCTTTGGTTACTTTAACCAGTTGGTGATCTTTGCAAATTGGTGCAGATTTGATATTTCTATTTTGGTCAGTTCCAAAAGGTTATCGAAGAAGAATTGTGTAACCTTAGTTCCATCATAACTGCTTTCTACAAACGTATTAGACAAATATTTATTTATTTATTTATTGATTAATCTACAAGCCACTTACAGCTAACAGATATTTCATTAAAGTACATTCATTAAAATAAGTATGCATACTCTATAGCATTGCCTTAAATTTATCCCTAGATAAACATACATCAATATTGCTACAGGCTTCATTGAAAGATATGATTGATCTAGGTCTAGACAGAGGTTCCGTATTTAGTTTTGTGCGCATATTGGAAAATAAAATATCTGGTTCTCAGTGATCTAGCAGGTACATATATAGGTACCATCAAAAGAAGAGGTGGGCATCTAATAGTATAGCTAAGTATATCTCTTACAAACATTGCATCATGAATGGCACGTCTCGATTTTAAGGACTGAATTCCAAGCAATTGACACCTAGCGAAATACGTTGGGTAGAAATTCCATCGCATATTGGAAAAAATTAGTCTAGTGAAACTCCTTTGAAAAGATGCCACAAAATACTTTTTTATGTTGAGCTTTAAATCATTGGATTTACACTAGTCTGAAACAGAATTTAGATCTAACTGTAATAGATGGCAGTCCTCTAAGCTTCTAATGTTTAGATATAGTTTTAGATCGTCGGCGTATAACAAACATTGTCAATGTTTAATCGCCAAAGTAATATCATCAATGAAAATTATGAAGAGCAATGGCCCTAAATGGCTGCCTTGAGGAACCCCTGAGGTGCATTTAATCGGTCTGGAGCAGACATTGCCAATGCGTACTTTTTGAGTTCTGCCAACAAGATAAGAGGATAACCAACATAAAATCTTCGAATGAAAACCAAAGTGTTCAACCTTTTCAGTAAAATTATATGATTCACTTAATCAAAGGCTTTACACTAGAGTCGGTGAACACTGTGTCGACTTGACATTTGTTCTCAAAAGCGTTGATAACATACGATGAGAAAAGTGCCAAATTAGTGGTAGTAGATCGACCGGACACAAAACCATGCTGAGCATTTGATATAAACTCTTTAGTGAAAAACTCAAGTTTGTATTTAACTAAGCTTTCCAACAGCTTAGGAATCGCCGATAACTTGCAAATTCCCCTATAATTCACAACATTATTTTTGGAACCAGACTTATATGGATGGGAACAAGAAATTAAATTTTCCATTATTGAAGAAAGATACCATTTGAAAGAGACTGGTTAAAAATACTAAGAAACAGAGAGATTCACAAGAAAAATGTAGAATTATGTTTGGGATGTCGTCAGCCCTTCCCCTAGGATTTAAGCGACTTAAGGGCCAAGAGAACTTCATCATCAGAGCATAATTGAAATGAGCTAATATCAACCTTACTTGTTATATTGCCTGTTGAGTTTATATTAAAACCAGATTTAGAATAGACGGACTCAAAAAAGTCCGAAAACAAATTAAGAATGGAGTCCAAATCAGAGGACTTTGTATTCTTGAAAAACATGGCATTTGGAATTCCCACCGACTTCCTTAAAAGACGAGTTGTACACACCTTTTAGAGATTCACCCCGTCCACCCAGCTTTGGTGGAAGCCATTTCTATCACACAATCCTGCCATCAATACTGTGTTTGTATATCAGCATCAGCCATCGGGAAACATAGTGTTAACATTCAACTCATTTAAGCATTTTCTCCTAAAATGTATGTTATCCATAACTACAGTACCGTCACCTGGTAATAAGGAGAAAAATATTTTTTTTTTCTTTGACAACGTTTTTAAAAGTTGTATGAATCATTTTCGTATTTTTCTTCTCTTTTATTCTTACAGCGAAATCAAAAATAACAGCCAAGGACTAAACTTGTGTGTTTTATGCAACAACTGAAAAACTTTTCTATTTTCGTGTCCTTGTGGTCAGAGTTTATTTTTGACAACCAATACAGCCTATGGCAGTCAAAAACTTCTGCTTGTCATCGTCTATACTTCTTAGGTATTCATTTATTCAGCAAACAACACGTTATATATTTTTTTTGTATACAAAAAATGTTTTCTTTGGAGGAGCATCCATCTTGATGCGCGAAGAAGAGTGAATTTACCCCGCACGTAGTAGGTACATCAATTATATACATCAATTACAATTTGCATAAATTGTAAATCATTTTCTGCCAAAATCAACAAACTGACAAATTTACCATGAAACGGTCGCAAATTTCAGCACTCTCTGCTAGAAGTGGTCCCATTTACTTTGCATTATATCTGTTTTTTTTTTTGTGGGGGTGGATGCACCAGACGGTATAGGTATGCATTTGGGTACGACGAAGAAAATGGTGTCTTTAGTTCATCCGCTCGACTAGAGCATAGTTTAGTGTTCTTTTGTGTTGTATTGTACGTCAATCATTTATCACGAGAAGTAGTGTAAAGTTCCCCCACCCCCATGAAACAGAACGTCCTTTCAGAGAATGAGATCCTTTTCACTATTGTGCGATGCTGACGCTGAGTGAATAACGTGAATGATATTGATATTTGCTGGACCATGTTAACATTAAAATGTGCTCTACATAGTGAAGATGCAAAAAAGGACACGGATATCATGGATTGAATTTCAAAAGATAACATTTAATTTAAAAGAGACTTGCGTTGAAAGGGCGTAAAACGATAGCCACGTGTCTGCGATATAGCTATATGGGGTCAGTAGCACGTTTCCAAGGTTCTACCCACACAGGGTATGTTCTATGTTGTTGGGATTATAATTCCATCTCTAAGGATTGCTAACTATTGAAATTCTTGTGAAGTTTGGGTTACTTGGTCTTTTTTTTTTTGGCATTGGAATCGTAGAAAATATATTTATATCTAAATTCAATCTCTTAGATGAGGTTTTATCGTTCCTATCATGGTAAATGTTTCCGTTAAACGGACACAGTGTATTACAGTAATTTGCATGTTATTTCAAGTACATTGTATTGAGTACAGGGGTTGATGGAAAATCACACAGCTGGGTGTACAGGAAACAGTTCGAGAACGAGTGATAAAAGCCAATATTTTTTGTATTGTTTCGGTATGGTCGTGGTCATATATTTTGACTTTGTGAATATTGAAGGGGATTTTATGAGCCATTGGGCTGTGGAATGCGTCCTTTGGCCTTTGGGGCAAATGAAATATTAGAGTAGTTGTTCCTTGTTAAGATATCTAAAGGGAATGGATAGCGAGTAAGGAATGTGAGACGAAAGAATACAGTTGATTGATTAGTCCTTTGAACCTTATGATCTACTGGAAACTTCATTTGGCGCAGAATGCAAATTGTCAATGAAATATTATTGATCTGATTGAACTGTCTTTAGAACTATAGAATGCAAAGTGGAAACAAAGTGGCTGGGTCCATTAAAGATTTTTTTTTATGGTGGAAAATCATGCGAAACAGATAGCAGACAGTCTTATCGACTTTCTATGGCTATTTAGTAGTAATCTGGAGCTTATATCAGACTAAAATATATATTTTTAGTGCATTACAAGATATACAAGTAGGTATTAATAACGACTAAGCGATTTGTTACTGTGAACGACCCATACAAACGAAATGAGCACAATCACGTTTGGATATGCTTATGCATGTGGAACTTGAGGACTCTGGCCTTATTAGACTCTTGAAAAAATTATGAAGTCATTCGAGGCCTATAAAGCTGCCGTCATTGCCATGCTATATAATCGACAAGACAAAAGGAGTATAAAAAAAACTGTGAGAAGAATCAGCGTCTACTTGGATGCGAATTTATCCTTGGAAGTGAAACAATGATAAAAGTCTTCAGATTTGGGCATATAAGTGAAGTCCTAGTGACATACGATTCAAGTCTTAAATCGCCAACATAACCATACCTATATAATACGCGGTCATGCTAAGACGACGAAATACGACAGTGCAAAAAAAAAAAAAATACTCTGGGAGTGGGAATTTGAAAAAGGTCTCAAGTAAGTGTCTTTTAACCCTCGAAAGGTAATCGTATTTTTTAGTACATTAAAGGTAATCAGGAAGTAATATTGGACTCCAATTTTTAAGAAAAAACATTTTTAATCAAACTACTTTCAATCATAAACATATTTATGAATTGAATAACGTTGGAGTGTACGATTGTCATCACAATTTGTGTTGGCCTCGACTCCAGTAATGCGTTTCGCCTCGATGTGGTGGGTGGGCTCATCAGTAGACGACCACCACATCTGTTCTAGACGCACTGTTTGCTGCGTCTAGAACAGATGTGGTGGTCGTCTACTGCTAGACGCACTGTTTGCTGCGTCTAGAACAGATGTGGTGGTCGTCTACTGATGAGCCCACCCACCACATCGGGGCGAAACGCATTACTGGAGTCGAGGCCAACACAAATTGTGAAAAAACATTTTTTTTAAAACTTTTCCATATATATTGCAAAAAAAGGTGTTGGAACTATTGTTTTTTGAGTTGAGTTCATACTTTTTGTAGGATAGAAAATTGTTGAAAAATAAGAAAAAAAAAAAAAATAAAATTATAAGAACTTAAAAATTAACTGATTTAACCCTTACATTCGTCCCAAATATAGAACTCACATAAACACATGGTTGTGAGAAACTAGGCCTAGAGTGTTTACACGCCTGTTGTGCCAACAATTTATTTATTTACCCCAAGCTTTTATGGCCTACACTTCAACCCTTACGAGATAAACAGTGAAACCAGGGTGGTTAATTAAACCAGCAAATGACTTTAATCCTACACTTTTATTCCAAAGTCAATTAAGTTCAAGTTACAAACGATGCAGTAATTGATTGTATACTTTTATTATCAATAAATGGGTTTCATCCCCTAAAGAATAAAACTGTTATTTAATCACCGATTGATGGTCCGTTTCTCACAATGTTGTAGAATTTTAATTTGACAACGCTAAGCTGTAAAAAAATCAATACCAATAGAATAGCCGAAACAATTACAAGGTATGTATTCCAATTTATTTGAGCTTATAGTCACCGCAGATTGCTGTATTAATACAGAAATTGGTTTGCGGCAAAACTTAAATATTGTTGCAGTATCATAACGTAATATACGTATATTTATTTGCAGATGTATGGTATAATTATTTTGGATTATATTTGCAAGCAGACTGTTTGCATGGAAACATACCGTTTTTGAAATATCATCGCATAATTGATAAACAGAGTTTTCTAATTAGAGAGCATCCGCCATTTAGCACGGTGGAAATATCTGATTTAAAATTTAGCAGTAACAAAATAATTATAGGTGGTTTTCAATTGAAATATGAACTAGAAGGAGTTGTTGGATTTAGCAATTGTTTTAAATTAATTTTATTCGTAGAAGGGGATTGAGGGAATATTATTAAGAATTAAAGGGATCTAATTTCCGGAGAAAAAGTGAGACAGAGACTTAAATGTAAATGTAAGGACTTTATGAGACTCGAAAGTCAAGCAAAGCCTCATGGTCAACAGTCCGAGACAATTAAATCCATTCCTATACCACTATGTACAGTTGGAGAAATTGAAATCTAAATATTATTAAACATTGATTCGGCATTTGTTGTCATTTCATTTCATTAAATAAATTCGAAATACAAGCCACACATTTCTAACGCTTTAAGAAAACAGTTGTGTTTTTGTTTCCGTAATCTCTATCTTTATACATATGTATAATTCTTCTGTCCGTGTCTGTTACCGTACTCCTCCTAAACGGCTGGACCGATTTTAATGAAATTTTGTGTGTGTGTTTGAATGGGTCTTGGGATGGTTTATATTTACAATTGGACCCGGTAAGTGGCGCTGCCATGCGATTCCACAAAATTTCAAATAGTAACCACTCAACAATAAATAAAACAAGTAAAATTGTTATCATTTGGCCTGGCCGATGCTTTGATACCCTCAACTGCATAAAAGTCATGCAAAATGTTTGCCAGACTAATATTGGATTTGTATGGGAGGTAACAGAACTACATGACCGACATAGCCAATTTTCAATACCAACCTGCAGACGGTAAAAAGAAGTCCTCTCACAAAATTTCATTCACCTAGGTTGATTCGTTTGGACGCTATAGTGTTTTCAACAGACAGACAGACAGACATGACAGACGGACATGGCATGAAATCGATTCAGAATGTGATCCTGATTCAGAATATATATACCTACTTTATAAGGTGAATCCTTTTTAGCGTTACAAATGTAATGACAAAGTGAATATACCTTCCTGTGGAGGGTATAAAAACTAAAAAGCAAAAAGTTCATGAATAAAATTTCAAATAATAAACACTCAACAAAAAAAAAATAAAAATAAAAATCAAGAAGCTCATAAATTTCTCGATACCCGTGTGAGCTAAAGTTGTAAAATTGTACACATTGATGTTCATTGTCCAAAAAAACAACCGCGTAATATCTAGTAATAACATAATCGACAAGAGTAGCAATTCTGCGGCGGACCTCCCGACTGGCTTCTTACTTATCGACTCCATCAAGTTTCCAAGCACTCGCAGATCTGTCTATTGAGAGGGACTCCAATATTTCCCCTCTACAATAAAAAAACCATTCCAGACCAACAAAAGCAGTTGATCACAAAAGGATACAAAACCATAGCAGAAGCACCCCAACCAAACCAGTTGATCACAAAGGTATGCAAAACCATTGCAAACCAGATCGTTAGAGCACAACACACACACACAGTGCACAGTGCAAATCGTCCACAACGTGTATAATACACACATAATCTCCTGACAAAAAAAAATCCAAACCTTCGCGAATTAATTGATAAAGCATTTCATTACAACTTCGCTCAACAGTTCTATACTTGTCTATACAACAATCAATTGAAATTGCTAAATAAATTTATAATTCCCTAAACCGATTGTATCTTCTTTCTTCTCGTTTCCCATAGAGAACAATAAAACCAAGCGCAATAGTTTGCAGTGCCGCAGCTTCTCTCACACCATTTGGAATTGAAAGATAATTAACAAAATTCCCAACCCAAGCCATAAGTTTGCTCTCAACTTAAGACGAGGTAAACCACAAAATACTAAACAAATTTTACTTCGACCTAAATACAGTATCGTTCAACTGCACACGCATTTACCACCCATCCAACCATATAGCCGAAGAACCGCACGAAATCTAATTTATGGGAGTAAACTCAAAGTTTCGTCATAACTCATTGCATCTATAGAGAACCTCCGCAGAAGAAAGAAAACGTATCTACATAAATCCCAGGGAGCAAGTGGGTATATGGTAGTTTGCGTCTGAGCTAGGACTGTGTTATGTTAAACCTCATCCGGGGACCAGAAAGTTAAATTATTATTCCCAAGAGGCGCACAACATTAAGAACAGTTTATTGTCCTAATCTTTAATAGAGTTTTGATTCTGTTTCGGTTGTTTTTGCTTCAGAAGAGGGTGGAAACCCGAAAATGGTTTGTTGTAGTTCGAAAATTTCTCCATTAATCGACCGAGCTTGTAGGTTATTACGAGGAATATTTGCAGAGCAAACAGTATGCTAGAGTGTAATTGGCAAGAAAATATTATGCAGGATATCGTTAAGGGATCGGGATTTTCTAAAAAAAAATTATTCAATTTAGCATTATGTGCGTTCTATAAATTAGGGTTTTACATTATATGGGTCATTTCAGTGGCGTTCGAGATGTCATTTTTTTCCACTGATGTCCAACCATTTAGAAACATTTGAAAAATATCCGAGAGTGCACTTGTTGTAAAAAGGCTTGCGCAATGAATCCGTTCAGATACTGCATATCTGTATTCATGTCACCTTCATCAGGAATACTTTTCGGTGTGATAAATGAACAAATTTGGAAATGTGCCAAAACTACTCAAAAATATTGATATAACGTTTCGGGTCCTCTCGAGATTAATAGCTAATTGGACAATAAATAGGCGAGCGTCCTTTAGGCTTTGATTTGTCCTTTTTCCGCCTCGATTGAGGCTTTTTCTCCACCCATTTTATTTTTTGTTTAAATTATATTGTTGAAATTAACAAACAAATTAATTCAATGAAAAATATGTGCACCGTGCACGTACCAAAGATAACGGTCAAACTAAATGCATGTTCTATTCAAGTGGCGCAAAATTAATACTCCACATTTTACCGGTTCTTAGTTAACAATTTTTTGTTAATACTTAAAGCTTTTTTTTTTAAATCTTTCTTCTGGTCAAATCGCAAAAATTAAATTAACTTTAATTAAAAAAAATAAAAAATTAAGTCTCTAGCATGCTTGGTTTGGTAGGAGTGGGCAATAGAAAACCGACCTTAGGGGGTGTGCTATTCAAGTGGCGCGGAGTGTATGTGATCAATTTATAAGTAAAGCGCCGGCATCTCAACGCAGACTGAGTCTACGGGACAAAACTTATTTCCTATCTAGCAAATCCTTAACTGTATTCCACACCGCCCAGATCTTCCTATACTGTGCAACATATGCAACCAGAAAGATCGTGAGGATGTGTATCACTTTCTAGCAGTATGACCCCATTCTTACAGAATTCCGCTTGAATATCTTTGGAGTACTTGGATTTTTTTTTTATAATTCCTTATAATTCCCTGCCCAATTGGCTGACACTGCGACCTAAAAATATCTATTTTATCGAAGGGGATAGAGTTATTCTAAGAGACGGATCAACTCCGTAGTGAAGACCATTATATCCTTAGTAAGCTCTGCTGGTAAAAGTATCTCCTTGTTACAGACATGTTTTAGTAACCAATGAATTGCCGGGCAAAAACAGAAAATGTGCTCGGAGGATTATTTATCCTCAAGGAGAACCTGCATTTTGTCACAGGATACAAATACATTCTGTTAAGATGATTATCTCAAGCCACAATGGGCTGTTAGAAAACCCACCATCTTTCTAATATGTACTTTCCTTATTTGGGCTGAGGATTTCCTTGCCAATAACTCGGGTCCCAAGTAAAATTTTCAAAATCGGAAAAATTAATTATCTCTAAAATAGAGTAGGTACACAAACCGAATTTGAAGGCGATCGGATGAAATCGGATGGGCTGGGCGTCAGTGAGTCGGGATTTCCATTTTTATATATGTATAATAGACTAGCGGACCTGCTCGTACCTATACATTTACACTGTCCGTTAATTGTTCTGCGGCCGTTTTATTTAACCGATGTGTCCGGACTGATTTTGTACTCCGTGTGCTTCGACCAATATTTCGTCAGACATGTGCTTGCCCACGAATTGTATTGTTTAGATAATTTTTCCCATGACTGTCGAAGAATAGCGTTTGAAATGTATTTTTTTGTTATGTGAGGTTCACGCCCTTTTGTTCAATCCCAACAGGTTTTGTAAAATGCTTCAATCAGGCAATGTTCAGATATAGTGATTTAAATAACTTTGTTGTAAGACATGGCCTGTTTTCCAATCCCACTCACACCTCGCGTGGTTGTTTGTTTGGACAGTGCACATCAATGTCTACAATTGTACAACTTTAGCTCTCATGGGTGTTGAGATATAGCATTTACAATTTATTTTTTGTTATACGGGAGGTACCACGCCCCTTTTTCCAATTTTGATCAAACTTTCACAGAAACATCTTTAGGCCAATAACAAAATTTGAGTTCAATGAGTTCGGTAGGTTTCTAGATATGAGCCATCTTTGGATTTTTTCGTATGGAAGCTGCCACGCCCTTTTGTCCAATTTTCACCAAAAATGTAAATCTAAACCATCCTTGGACTCACTCAAACACACATACAAAATTTCATCAAAATCAGCCAAGCCGTTTAGGAGGAGTTCGATTACAACGAACGTACAGAAGAATTATATAGACAAAATGGATCGTTTCGTGATTTGTGTTCGAAGACTTAAAATTTGAAAACCACCGATTCGATTGATTTACATATAATCTTAGGTATTGGCCCAGGAGTGTTCCTTTGAAGATTTGTCAAAATTGGACAAAGGGGTGTGGCACCGCTCATACAAAAACATCTTCTCTATTTTTTTATTTTTTTTATTTTGTTCGTATCAGATTTAGACAGAAAGAATAATTCCAGAAAATCGATTTATTCTCATTTTCCGCATTTAACGAACGATTTTTTTACCTAAGACCTAAACAATACAATTGCTGTGCACGAGAAATGCCGGGAAATCTCAGTTAGTTACAAATCGAGTTTGAAATCGATCGGATGAAAAATAAGATTTTCCTATACAAAATAGTTGACATCCCTTTTCCTCTTTTTGGAGTAAATTTAATCAGGGTTTTTGACCTCTTCTCATCGATTTAAACATAGGTTCGATGGAAAAGTCTAGAATTGGTCTTCGTAAGAGACATTCTTAGATCTAGAATTATGAGCCAATTTCTCTTATACTGAACTCCGACCCCCTCATTTTATAATCTCCCTATGTAATTTGCTAGACCTTATTCCATCATAGTTTCCCTTGTTAAACACATTGTTCTTGATGATGGTTAGTCTTACGATTATAGCCTCACTGAATACTGTTTCCTTCGATGTGTCTGCCGAATGTCCTGCCATCGCTAATTGATCAACTTAGATACATCTCCATTGTATCCCAAGCTATTCTGTTTTACATTTTATCCAAACATTCAAACGCTCTTACACACTACCCTTGTGTATCTGAAATAAAAAGGGGTAATGGAAACTTACTTTCATGTTTCATGGAATGGACATGCACATGGACATTGGACAATGTCATGCTATGGGTTATTTTGTAAGGATACCCCTACGAGCTGTTTGCCATGTTTTCGGTTTTCAGTACAAAATTCGAGCTTAATTTGCATCTGTGAGAGGTTTGGCTATACGTGACACAAATCCATCTTGTGTATATATGTAATTGTTGACAACCTTGAACGACATCTCAATTTCACAAAATATTTGTAACTTCCTTAGATACACTGGAACTTTTCAAAAGTTATTTTTCTTTTGAAAACAGGCTCCAGTTCCAATTGCATCACAGCCCGTTTGTAAAGTTATGTTTATAGTTCAAAGACAAAACCCTGTAGGAGAGGATAAAGTTTCCGGAGAAAAAAGCATTTCTTTGTTTTACTTTCCGTGACTGGAACACTTTTTGCACTGTTAGAAGTTTTTCTCGTTAACTATAATGATAGCCGATAGCATCTACGAATGTATGCTAGGTTTATGTGTGAACTGATTAGATGGGGGGATCTAAGTTTTGTTTGCATACATATTTTAGCGCTACATTGAAATCCCAACTGGAATACAAATATATTTTTAGAATTTCACTTAAGGCATCTTACTCAGCGAATTTGGGGAGTGATGTTGTGATCTAATTGTGATATTGCTCGATTTTTAATTTCGATCGGAAGTATTAATATAGCACTTGATGAGTTTTATAATTGATGTGTTAAATTTGAATGTGGAATGCGCCCAACATATGGAGTTCATTACGAATAATGAGTTGAAGTCTAATTTCTTGTCTTTCAATATTCCATTTACGCCTGACGAGACCACATGACTCGAAGTAGATTGATGAATCACATCCTCAAGTTAATTCACAAATTCCGCAGATATTAAAAGCCAAATCAATTATAATGTAGATCACTTTATTTTTTTGTAGTGATCTAATTCTGACTTATTACCAAAAATTGAGACGACAACGTGTTGGTCAGAATATGGATGCGAACGTTGTTCTAAATAGTATTGGTTTTCAAATAAATGTAATTCTAAAAATAACTGTGAGAGAATTGAAGTTTCCGTCGGATTTTGTTAATCTGAATAATTTGCTGATCTGTGGATCTGTGCCTGTCTTTTTTGAATAACTGGGTCATTGCCTTACCAATATGCCCCTCAGAGCACAATCAAAGCTAGAGTTTTCCTCCACATCAAAGACCTATTTGGTCGAGATTACCATTTAGTTTAATGGACCAACTGAGTTGAAGCCTTTACAAGCGGTGGTGCTATTAAATCGCTATTTTAAATTTACTTACTTACGTACTTAGGTGGCGTTAAGTCCGGGGTGGACCTTGGCCTCAACCAACACTCCTCTCCAGTTAGTTCGATAATTTACTAACCGTTTCCAGTTGCGCACTCCAAGTTTGTTGAGGTCCCCTTGTGCGCTCCACAAAAGGCGAGGTCTACCTCTGCGTTGTCCGTCCGGGTTGGAATCGAAGACTCTTCAGGCCGGAGCGTTGGTATCCATTCGCACAACACGACGCGTATTTTTCTGACCAGGTTGATGTCTCTACGCTATACACTGTACAACTCGTAGAGTTCGCTGTTAAATCTCCTCTTCCAAAGCCCGTCAACTAAAACGGGACCAAAAATCACTCGAAGAATTTTGCATTCGAAACGATCAAAAATATCTCCATCCGCCGTTGCTAAAGTCCGTGCTTCTGCGCCGTAGAGCGAGACTCTGGGATGATGAGGGTCCTATATAGAGTCTTCTTATTGTTTCTTGACAAGAACTTACAAGTCAGTTGCCTTCTTAGGCTATTCTAACCACCTCAAAGCATTTATTGCAAACGCTGCACTATAAAGATATGAATACTCTAAGGACATTTTTAGTATCAATGCTTCATTATTGATCAGTAACGAATTAGCAAAGTAAAGAAAAAATACCAAATTTCCAAAACGTTATAATTCTGTATTTATTTCTAATTAATTACGACCAAGACAAATGCTAAGAAGATGTTTCGCGGTTGGTGGTTACTAGCTAAGAGAGCAAGAAAATTCAATGCACCATCGCACGAAGCATAAGGTACTCATTATCATGTACTCAGGTACTCAAATGCCTTGCGAGTGCATTTGGGGATTAGCGGACTAAGTATGTTAGAAAACAAAAACTTTATAGGCAATATTAAATAGGGTATTATAAACATGTTTGGTCAAAAAAAGGAAAGCTCGAACATGATTTAAATTAGATAAATTAGATTAGTTTTTAACAATGAATTTAGGTTATAAGAAATAAACAATTAAATAATATTTGATGCATTCTCGAACACGCCGGGCCCCCTGAAGGAATTTCAGGAACCAGGTAGAGTAGCCAGCTTGGTAACTGGGCGTTTAAAAATGCCATTTTTGGTACGTAGAGAAACCACTCGTACGAGACCGTCCCTTCCGGGATGAAGTTCTTCAACACGTCCTAGTGCCCATTTGGATGGTGGCAAATTGGGCTCTTTAACAACAACTAAATCACCAATTCCAAAATTCCTGGTCTCATTTTTCCATTTTGGGCGCTGTTGTAGCGAGGTAATATAGTCCGAGTGCCATCGTCGCCAAAATCCTTGCAGCATGTTCTGTATAAGCTCCCATCGTCCAAGTCGATTAATGGGGACCTCCAGAGAGCTTGGCTCCGGTATCGCCGTGTATGGTCTGCCTATAAGAAAATGAGAAGGTGTGAGGGGGTTTAAATCTGAATCAGAAAGAGCACACAAAGGCCTAGAATTTAAAAGTGCTTCAATTTGGGAAAGCAAAGTGGACATCTCCTCGAAACTTAATACATTGTTTCCTACAACTCGGCGAAGGTGCTGTTTTACGCATTTCACCCCCGCCTCCCAAAGCCCTCCAAAATGAGGACTATGTGCTGGTATGAACTCCCACTTGATGCCTTCAGCCGCCAATGTCGTTGAAATTTGCTCATTGTGCTCCTTGGATCGAACCAATGTATACCACTCCGACAGAGTTCTCGCTGCTCCTTGGAAATTAGTGCCGTTGTCCGAGTAGATGACATTGCATTTTCCCCTCCTAGCAATGAACCGCCGCAACGCCGCTAAGAACGCATCTGTGGACAGGTCACTGACGACTTCCAGGTGCAAAGCCTTTGTCACCATGCAAACAAATAATGCGAAGTACCCCTTTATCAGCTTCGGATTCCTTCCTTTGGCTAAACGAAGCATTATTGGGCCAGCATAGTCGCAACCAGTGTGAGCGAAGGCGAAAGATGGTGACAGTCGCGAGGAAGGCAAGTTACCCATGAGCTGTGATGATGTGGCTTTACGTTGGCGAAAACAATGCATGCAGTCGTGTACAATTTTGCGGATAAGATTTCTGCTTCCAAGAATCCAAAATTCCTGACGAACAAATGAGAAAAGTTCGGATACCCCTGCGTGAATAAATTTCAAATGAGCGTCCCGAAGAATCAGTTGAGTGACCGGGTGACACTTGGGAAGAATTATAGGATGCTTAACACTGTAGGGGACATTAACAGCATTGGAGAGTCTTCCCCCAACTCGAAGCAACCCTACATTGTCAAGAAATGGTGATAAAGAAGAAAGTTTAGATTTGCTAGAAACACATTTGTCAGACTTTAGTGCTTGTATTTCTTCGATAAACTCCTTTTGAGCCCACCGGAGACAAATTTCCTTAGCAGCAAACAATTCCGAAGATTGAAGAAAACCTCGCGAACGATTCCTTGAAGACATTTTGCAATTCCTAACGAAACGAAGAACGAAGGCTACAATCCGGATGATTCGGAACCACGAAGATACTTCCTTTACTAATTGATCGAGAACTCCTTCTTTCGCAGACACTACATGGACAACAACAGATTCTTTCCTCCTTTCAGGCACGTCCTCAAAATCCATATTTGCTGCAGCAGTTGGCCAAGAACATTTGTCCATTGAAAGCCAATAGGGTCCTCTCCACCAAATTCCTAAATGCAAAAGTTTACTGGGCTCGACCCCTCTCGATGCACAGTCAGCTGGGTTTTCTTCAGACCGAACATAGTTCCAAGTAGAACGGGGAAGAACATCCAAAATCTCTGAGGTACGATTCGCAATAAATGTGTTCCACCGACGAGGGGAGGGAGAGGAAAACCATGCTAATACAATTTGCGAATCACAAAAAACAAAAGTTTCGTCGGGTTTTAGGTCCAAGGAAGTGCGAATCATTTTAACCAGACGACTTAACAGAAGGGCCCCGCAAAGCTCAAGTCGGGGAATGGTTAGTTGTTTGACAGGAGAGACACGAGTCTTTCCAGCAACTAGTTGAATCTCGATTTCTCCACTTTCAGACACACTACGCGCGTAGACAACCGCCGAATATGCCTTTTCGGATGCATCTGAAAACCCAATTAAATCAAAACGCTTCGAATTCAAAGTACATCTCCTCAAAATTTCCACCTTCTCGAAGTAAATCAAATCCTTTCGGTAGGAAATCCATTTGTCAGCTACTTCAGTTGGCAGTGGATCATCCCATCCGATTTTCCTTTCATGCACCCATAGCTCCTGGAACAGCATTTTAAACAAAATGGTGGCAGGAGCCAGAAAACCCAAAGGATCAAAGATTTTCGAAATCTCTGACAACAACATTCGCTTCGTGGGTGACGACGACGATTTCTCCAAGGAAATTTTAAACGTAAAGATGTCACGGTGCGGATTCCAGATAAGCCCGAGAACCTTGGTCCAGTTGTTAACGCTATTGAAATCAAGAGAAAGATTTGACTCGCAAACCAAACCCTCCAAAACTGGCCAACAATTTGAACTCCATTTCCCCAACTGCAATCCTCCACAAGATAACAAGTCAACCAACTGCCCTTTTAACTCTAAAACCTCTGATAGGGTAGGGTGGGGCAGATTCAACACTTTTTTCGGCAGACTTCAATTATTTTTTTTCCAAAATAAATATTTGAATCATTTTTTTTTTATTGAAAGCTATGATTATTTAACTACAAAAATCGATAATTTCTTAAGAGTTAACTACATCCAAATTATTTTAAAAATAGAAAATTTAAAACTGCCCTAAAAAGACGATTCTGCCCCATGGTGGGGTACAATCGTCATCCGGGTGGGGCACTTTCGACATGAATTTATATGACCAAGAATGGTAATAAAAATCAAATAGTAAAACAATTTATATATTAAGAGTTTAACGTACTGCTGAAATCATGGTTTTTATTCGAGTCCATACCACTATATAAAAAGCAATGGCTGTCTGTTGGTCCATCCATAACTAGAGAACCCATATTTATCCGATTTGCATGATTTTTTTTCTTATTAATTATAAATGCGTTGCCCAATTAGTCCGTAGGGTGGGTGGGAATTGGGGAGGGGTAAAGGAGGCGGGGGTATTGGGTCTCAGGAGCTGTTTATCTAATTTTCATTATTTTAGGCTATGCCGAAACTGCCCCATGTGCTTTTGTCGAAAGTGCCCCATTCTTTCTTATAGTAGACGTTATTGTTTTTCACAAAACTTATAAAGAAAATTCAATTAAATGTTATAATTAACTTGAATGTATTATAAACACAAACGTTTGTCATTCACAACCAAAGAATTCATATAAGAAACAATTAAATATCACTTACCTCGTATACCAGAAAAATTACGAAAAATCGCTCAAAAAACTAAAAACCGGTCTGACAACCACAACTGCTGAAGAAGACCTGTCATAGTTCGTGTACGATCTGAGAGAACAGTGTGGTATGATTTGCCATCAAACATTTTATCTAGAAATTAACCGCCTTTCTGTAATCTCGAAAGTCGAAAGTACCCCATCGTCGAAAGTACCCCACCCTACCCTACTGAGTCCGACCCTGTCATGATATCATCCACATAGCAATCATTCAAAATGGAATGGGCAGCAATAGGAAACTGATCTAGGAGGTCGAAGGCGAGTTGCTTCAGCACTCGCATTGCCAGGAAAGGCGCAGGTGAAGTACCGTATGTGACGGTGCGCAGCCGGTAGTGACCAATAGGTTCATCAGGACATTCTCGCCATACAATACGTTGATAGTCCCGGTGTTTGGTATCGACCCAAATTTGTCGAAACATCTTAACGATGTCGGCACAAAAAACATATTTATGGATCCGAAAACGCAAGCAAACATTAATTAAATTGCGCTGAAGTGCGGGCCCTATATGCAGCATTTCATTCAAGCTAGTACCATTTCTATCCTTATGAGACCCATCAAAGACAACTCGTAATTTGTTTGTGACGACAGCGTGATGTGGCAGATAAAATACCTTCCCAGAAGTAGGTTCAATCTCGTCCTCTGGAATACGTTCCATATGCCCTAACTCCTGGTAAACCCTCATAAAACGACAATACTCCACGCGAAGATTTTCACAGCGACTAAAACGACGTTCCATAGCCGACAACCGAGATAATGCTCCGGAGACAGTATTACCAAATTGTATATCCTTATGTCGAAACGGCAACTCTACCATATATTTGCCATCAGGCGCTCGAGAAAACGTATTGCGAAAGTGTGCATCTGCCAAGTCCTCAGAGTCTATTGCGAATGCGCTGTTAGGAAGCTCTTCAATTTCCCAAAATGATTTAAGGAGAACATCAACATCCTGTCCAACCTCTATGTGTAACGACATAATTTCCTTGTCTGGAATGTTCCCAGTTATCACCCAACCGAAAATGGTGTTGTGGGCAATCAAATTACCATCTTGATCAATACGGCGACCATCCCTCAAGATACTCCACGCTTTGTCAGACCCCAGTAAAACATCAATGGGTCCTGGGGTACAAAAACCTGGATCGGCTAATTGCAAATCATCTAGCAGCAAAGACTTATCAAATTCAAAAGGCAGGAGGGGGGTTTTTGAAGTGATCCTATTCAACACGAAGGCTTCAATGTCCATTTCACTTGAATCGAAACGAGATTGTAAAATAAGATTTACGGCACCTTGGGTAACACCAGCTTCTAGGGAGGATATACCAGAAATAGGAAGACGAGCATGACGACGGCTTAGACCTAATCTTTTCACCAAACCTTCCGTTACAAAGGAAGCTTGTGACCCAGTGTCGAGCAGCATGCGACATAGCTGAGGTTTGCCAAAAGCGTCTAAAACTTTAACTACAACTGTAGGCAAAATACCTCTAGGGCGAATCTCATTTCTAGTGTGATTACTAACAATAGATAACAAGGCAGCTGCAGATGTCGAAGGTTGTTCTGGACTCGGATTATGAGCTTCACTAATCTGTGGATCCAAATGAACGAGGGCATGATGACGAATGCGGCAATGAGGACAACGACCTTTTGAACGACATCTCGACGACGAATGGTTACTACCTAAACAATTGTAGCACAATCTCTGATCTCTAGCATAACTTCGGCGAGACGTAATGGGCAATGCGAGAAACTGAGGGCATTGCGGAAGAACATGATTCTCGTTACACATGGGACACAAAGGATTTGTCGCGGCGAGGCTTTTGATATTGTTCGAAGCACTACCCGATCGATTCATACGTTTATTACCGCGATTTTTCGATTCATTCGATTTACTTTCACATGCTTCTAAAGCATCACATCTTTCTTCAAAAAAGTCAATTAGTTCTTGAACTGTCGCTTTTTCCGAATTATTTATATGAAGAGCCCAGGCCCTACGCGTTTCTAAATCTGTTTTATTTAACAGGAGATAAATCAGCCAAGGATCTCTAGTTCTGGATTCTAAGGCCTTCAAACCGCGAAGAACCTCATCAGACTTATCCGCTAGCTTTCGTAAATGTCCACTATCCGCGACTGCCAGCGTTGGCATTTTCAAAAAACTCTCGATGTGCGCGTTAATAATGTATAATGGCTTGTTATAGCGACGCTCAAGCTTTTCCCACGCCTGTTCATAGTTGGAATCAGCAATTTCGATACCGTTCAACAACTTCGCGGCATCATCGCGCAAAAATGATTTCAAGTAACGCATTTTTTGGGCTCCAGGAAGTTTTTTCCTACAATCGATACTCCCTAGGAACATGTCCCGAAATTCTGGCCATTCGCGATAATCGCCACCAAACGGAGATATTTTAAATTGCGGTAATTCGATTTCCGCGGGTACCGTAGGCACTGAACCGGTGGACGAATTTTTAAGAAGGTTTTCCAACAAGACCACTTGTTGCTTCAACAGCTCATTGGAAGGATCGGAAGAAGAAGCTGGAACACGCGGTTGAGTAGGAAGCGCAGGAGTGTTTTTACGAATAGCTTTTATGAATGCACTTTTTGCCGCGATATATTTTACCTCAGTTGATTCGAAATCAGCTTCAGGATTACGGTATCCATCTTCCTCAAAATAATTAAATAGTTCATTCTGATTTACACAAAAGGCCTTCCACGTTTCTTCCAACCGTGTTAAACGCGTTTCTAAGCTATTTATATCATCGTCGTCTACCTCCAAAATATAGGCATGAGCACGAGTTATAGCACCCTTTAAATGTCCACGTGCTTGCTTTAATATATTCATGATTATGTATGTGCAATCAGGAACAATAAAGCCAACAAAAAAAACCAACCACGTGAGACCACTAAATCAATCAGCAAACAGACTATCAAACGACGATCAAAAATTAATTGAAAAGCGATCCTATCCTTAACAGCACTCAGCAGCCTAATAGCAGCAATACCCAACAGTCAGCAAACCAGCAACAAAATGTATTCGATACAATTTTACCTTTAACCAAATTAGGTATTATATTTGATGATAATCCAAAGTCTCGAAATCAACAATCTAGTAACCACCATATAGTTTCAAATGCGATTTATTTTAACAAAATTCAAATCCGGTTATAGAAGGACCAACTTTGATCAGTAACGAATTAGCAAAGTAAAGAAAAAATACCAAATTTCCAAAACGTTATAATTCTGTATTTATTTCTAATTAATTACGACCAAGACAAATGCTAAGAAGATGTTTCGCGGTTGGTGGTTACTAGCTAAGAGAGCAAGAAAATTCAATGCACCATCGCACGAAGCATAAGGTACTCATTATCATGTACTCAGGTACTCAAATGCCTTGCGAGTGCATTTGGGGATTAGCGGACTAAGTATGTTAGAAAACAAAAACTTTATAGGCAATATTAAATAGGGTATTATAAACATGTTTGGTCAAAAAAAGGAAAGCTCGAACATGATTTAAATTAGATAAATTAGATTAGTTTTTAACAATGAATTTAGGTTATAAGAAATAAACAATTAAATAATATTTGATGCATTCTCGAACAATTATTACAAAATATAAATGACTATTCTCATTGTTATTTAAATGGATAGACAGGTTGTATATTCTCAGATGAAAGGAATAGCGGTCAGTTATTTTTATTCTCCCTTTTATATACGAGCTGGGGTAATAGTTGAGGGTAGGGTCAATAGTTAGCTCAGTTTTTGGCAAACTTCCTACAGCTCCGCACTCCAAATAAGTTAGAACTGCGATTACAGTCTATCTTCATATAGCCGGGTATGTTTTGAAGAAGACAGGTTAATATATTTGAAACATGAATGTTGAATGACCATCAGTGTCCTTCCCTTTGTGAAATTAGAAGTGATATCATCTTCATCGAACAATGGGGCTCTGGAGAAAAAAATAAATTTTCCGCCGGTAGTATTATCAACGACGATTATGTATGCCGGTAGTATTATCAAAAACGATTATGGACCGACGAAGTCCTTGAAAATTAATTTCAGGCATTTGCATTATGCCATCGCTATGCGGAGCTGTGGAGACCCAGAATACTTCTAAGCTCCTATTCATCAAACGTTATTTGCTCAGACAACATTTTGGATAAATGCGTCAATCTATACCTTCGAATATAATGCTTTCCAGGAAGTCATATTAGATATATATCTGTTTATCTGTTACTTCTTGGTAAGACGTCTGCACGTTGTTCTGGGTTGCAGACTAATAGGAGGTGCCATCAGTAACAGCAAAATAAATATTTTGCACATTAGGTATTCAGCTTTGGGGGGCACAGTGATTCAGTGGTTACTTACTTACTTATCGGGCTCCCGACCCGTGAAGAGTCTCTGCCTGAGACACTGCAGCCTTCCATCCTCTACGATCCCGGGCACGCTGCTTCCAGTTGTCCAGACCAAGCGCTCTGGCATCCGCGATGGCTTGGTCTTTGAAACGGAGGTTCGGTCTTCCTTGTCTTCTCGAACCTGGGGGCTGGGATTCGAAGATCCTATTAGCTGGAGCATTATTGTCCATTCGCTCGATGTGGCCGAGCCAATGTAGTCGACGTGTTTTGGCTTTTTGGACTACATCCACATCTTGGTACAGCTCGTAGAGTTCGCGGTTATATCTTCTTCTCCATTCGCCCTCTTCGCACACAGGACCAAAAATCCGCCGAAGTATTTTTCTTTCGAAGGAGCACACATTTCGTCCTTCGAGTTAGGAGTTTTGAACCCAGTTGTTTTGCCAAACCGAAGTAGCAACGGTTTCCTAGGGTAATTCTTCGCCGGATCTCCACTAGGGTGTCATTCGTGGAGTTCATGTTTACTCCGAGGTAGGTGAACTCCTTAACTACCTCGAACTTGTTGCTATCAATAGTGACGTTTTGTCTTAGGCGGTGGATAGATGCTTGTTTGTTTGTTGATAGCATGTATTTAGTCTTGTCCTCATTTACTTCAAGGCCAATGGATTTCGGCTGTTCTTCAATCGCCGTAAACGCTTCTATCACGGCACGATGGGAGCGACCGATGATGTCAATATCGTCCGCATAGCATAGCAGCTGGACGGATCTGTTGAGGATAGTGCCTTCCGTGTTGACACCTGCCCTGCGCACTATCTGCTCCAGTACGAGATTGAAGAAATCGCATGACAGCGCGTCTCCTTGCCGAAATCCGGTGCAAGTTTGAAATAGATCGGAGGAGCTGCTTCCAAACTGCACGTTGCAGCGCGTGTTTTCTTGCGTCACGCGACACAGCTGAATCAGTTTTGTCGGGATTCCGAATTCGGCCATCGCCATATAGAGCTCCTGACGATGTATGCTGTCATACACGGCTTTGAAGTCGATGAATAGGTGGTGAGTTTCGACTTGAAATTCGTTGGTCTTTTCCAGGATTTGTGTCAGTGTGAAAATTTGGTCTATAGTCGATCTGCCGGGCCGGAAGCCACACTGGTACGTGCCGATTAGTGTGTTGCAGAACGGTTTAAGACGTTCACACAGTACGTTGGATAGGATCTTGTGTGCGACATTAAGCAGGGATATGCCTCGATAGTTCTTGCAAGACATAGGATCGCCCTTTTTGTAGATGGGGCATATGGAGCTGATAGTCCAGTCATCGGGACTCAGTGGTTAGTGTCTAGAAAACTGTGCGAGGTGTCCCAGATTCAATCCCCGGAAAAACAAAAATTTCGTCTTAAGGTTCTTTCCACTGTGCCACCTCTCGCAAACGTCAGACAAACATCCCAGAGTATAACTGTCCTAAAAAAGCTTCTCAATTCAGCCGTTCGGCCTCGGCATATAATTTTAGGTCCCTTCCATTCGTCCCAAAAATAGAAACTCACACGAGAAGCTAGGCCTAGGGTGCCTACCGCCTTATTTATTTATTTTTATGCTTAAAAAAGAAGAAAAAAATATAAACAAACGTACATTGAACTCAAATAAATTTTAGTTTCATTTAAAAGAAAAGAAACCGCCAGGCGGAGCGTGGGCATGGCTAGTCTTTATGTATATAATTCTTCTGCACGTGTTTGTAACCGAACTTCTCCTAAACGGCTGGACCCATTTTAATGAAATTTTGTGTGTGTATTTGAATGGATCTAAGGATGGTTTAGATTCACAATTGGACTCGGTAGTTGGCGCTGCAATCCTATTCCATAAAATTTCAAATAATAAACACTCAACAATAAAAAATTTTTAAAAAGCAAGAATAAGCTCATGAAAAATTTCAAATAATATACACTCAACAAAAAAAATCATGAATAAAATTTCAAATAATAAAACGACAGCAGAACAATTGACGGACAATGAAAATTTACGAGCAGGCAACACAACGTTTGCCGGGCCCGCTAGTTTTATTATAAAATATAGTTTTTCATCAATGATGTCGAAAGTTTATTGCTAAGTCTACCCATTACATAAATTCCCCGCTTCTGCTCTGTATCAATATATATATTACATGTGTCAGTGTTGCAGCATCCTTTCTTTGTCTATCCCACCACAATTCCTGTACAGCGGTCACATCCAATTTATAGCAGTCAAAGACCTCCTCTACTAATTGTTCATGCACTTTTACACAGGTTCGTCCTGAATCCTTTTTTCCAAGGCATTGTGCTGCTTCCTAACCATAACATTTATTCTAAATCCATAGAGCATCACTTTTTCACACTTATTTTTTGCATTTTAAGAAAATATACTTACGTCTTACATTAACACAAAATTAAAGTGTCCCTTGTATACAAATGAGCTCATCTTACGTTTTCTTCTCAAACTTTACCGGCGAAATTCCTGAGAGAAAAGATAAAAAAATATAATAAGAACTACGAGTACTTCCGCATTCATCATGAACAAAAGAATAAAAGGATATGACAAAATTCACACATGTTGCGCTTTCACTTAGAGTTACTACCTCTATAGAAGGAGGTCTATAGCCTCAATATGAAACAAGCCTGGTTATCCTGCTATTTATACTATTCATAACATCGGCATACATATATATTTGAATAAATTTGAAAAGACTATTCAATTCACATCAACTAAAATTATATTATGCAGCAACACGAACAGAATCACCTCTTATAACAATTTAGAGAAAAAAAAAATAATATTTAAAATAAATTTTGCTCAAGCAAAATACATTTAAGAGAATAAAGCTCTCCATCATTAAAAATATCCTTCATTCTGGAATCTGAAGTTCATCAGCTTCCAGCCAAACGTTCCAGAAGCTTTTTCTATTATTTTATTTCCACGGCGAAAATATTTCGGTTTAGCCAAAAATCTCTATCTGCTATAGAGAGAGTGCGGTACTCAAAAAAGATACACGATTATGCCAAGTGCACGATTTACTGCGGGCGAATCAGCAGCATCCATCGGATATCAACATTGAACTCCAAAAAAGATTTCATTCTAAATAACGATAAATTTTCTATGAGATGTACAGTACATTATCCACGAACAAGGAGCGCGAAAACTTAGAGAGAGCGAGTATCCACAACGCAATCGCAGATCGGCGGTCCACATCGAAAATAAAAACGAATAGAATAAAACTTTTCTATTCAGAAGTAAATACAATTCTTCCCTGATAAAAACGAACTTATTGTCAGTTTGCTGATTGGAGTTCGAGCGTATGGTTTTATCTTTTCTGTGCGGCTAACATTTTTGTTGAAGTCAGTAGAAAAGAAGCAAAAAAAAAAAAAAAAAATCCCATTGGTACCTACTAATTATAAATTACTAAAGGATATATCCAGTTTTTTTTATTTAAATTTATCGGGTTGTGCGGCTATTGTGAATAAAAAAATTAAATTAATCGGATGTTGATATCGTTGATACACAAATCCTTCCATTGCAGAAAAAGTGTTCATTTGTTATTCGTTTGCTATAGTGAAATTGTTTAATGATTTTGAAGTTCATCCCTGGTGTAGATAACGAAATCCTTCATGCAGATATGATTTATCTATATACAAATGTTGAGTACTTATATAAAGTGCTGTTGTGTTGCTTTTTTTTCGCTCCCTATAGTGGCACCTCCCGCTTTGTGTATGCGGAAATGTCTTAACCGAGTGCTATTTTGTGTTCATCATTACACCTCAAATACAAATTAAATGCATATATACACATAATAAAATAAATACTCCACTCAACAAAATTTAACAATAAAAAATTGAAAGAAATGCAAATGAAGAGTATCTACTTGCGTACCCACTTTGTTGTCTTTGAGTTAATTCACAAATAAACAGAGCGAATTAATTAAATCTCTCAGTATAAGGGATTCTGAAAGGCAACACGTTTTAGCTGTCGGCCGACTCGTTTTGAGAATGCTTAAGAGAATAGTTAAGCATACTTGGCCTTTTTGAATGGCTTACTTATTGCATCTCTATAGCTCAAAGGAAGGATAAACCGAAACCCGCATGAAATTATTTTCAGATTCTATAAGCGGTACACACACACACTCGGAAACTGCTCTATTTACATGGTATTGCGGTTAGTAGGTACCTACTCCAAACAAGTCACCCTTTGACTTTTTCGGTTGATTTTCAAAGAATTTCCATAGAAAGTGGTGTCAGAAGGATTTCCTCCTTATCTGTTTTATTATTTTTCCCCATTGAAGTATAGTCATAGTCAGTCAATGTCAGTTTTGGTTGCTTATGACCGCAAGGCATTCAGAAGTTCCTTTTTTTTTTCCTTCTTTTGTTAGAATAGCACACAAAAATGAAGCATTACAATATTTTAGCATCCCTTCGAGGATGAAAACGGGGATGGATTATTATGATTTTCGTTTTTATAATAAACTGTTTTCTTGCAACAATTTTTTTTACAGTGTATGCTTTACGGGGTTTCCTTTGAAGTGTTAAACGAAGCGAAATAAGATTGTATACATACATAAGATAAAGAAAAAAAAATATAATATCAAAAGAAATAATACATAATACGAACTTTGCAATACACAAAAGAATAATTCAATGTCAGATGCAGAGAAAGATTATAACTAAGGTTATCGTGTTGTGTTGGATGAGTGCTTTTTGTTCGTGGTTATCATTGTTGTTGTCTGGCTGATATTGTTCGAAAAATATATTTAAATTGCAAGTGTGAAATAAAAAAAATTAATTAAAAAATTAAAGTCATTATAAGAAAAAGTGCGCACAAGGACTTTCTGTTGGATTACATATTGACGATTTTAGCAGCATAAGGAGTAGTTCCTGCTCCTGCATAGAAGCATTTGATGAAATGCAAGAAAAAGGTTAGTTGTAAATAATATTTTTTTTTTTCACTATAAAAAAAAAATTATTTAGGATCGGAAAAAACATTGTCGCAATAAATTATAGTCGCCTTGTATTAAGGGGAGGTTAGTAGATACTAAGTAGCAGCACTCTAACTCCAAAACTGTCGCCTAACTTTTTATTTAATTATAGACACTTTTATATGATCCTCCAACTAGTACCGACTTTAGTGTAGACCTGACGCATTTTGTTGTCAAACAAGCTCACAAATTCGCAGTTTGAGAAACCAAACTCAGTTTGGGGGATTTTATTTCAACAAATTATCTATCATAAACTGACAAATAAAGAAATGACAACATTATAAATATAAAATTAATTTTATTTGGTGATGGTTGTGATGGATCGAGAGTAAAATTGGGATGGTGGTGAGAAGCAAATGCTATGACAATTGGTGGAGCAACATCAAGTCAAGTCATCAAGTACAATAATTCGTAAGTAGCCCAAGAATGCCGCTCGTCTCTCCTAGAGATGGCAGATCAGTTCAATATTCACCTGTTCTGGTTTCTGGGATATAGAGATCAAGCCCTGCTCTTTCTAGGAATAGGAAAATCCACTTAGCAGCTTTCTTCTTCAACGACCCTGGAGACCTCATCACTAATGATATCAGGAGTTTATTACTCTTCATTAAAAGCTCAAACTGGTTCTAACGATTAGGCGTGGAGTAATATATGATCCGGATGGTATCACAATGGACCTAACATTGGTCTAAATGTGCTGGCTGGCAGCCACTTCAACTTAACATCCAGTAAACATCGTCATCAAGTTCTTCAAAAGGATTTGACCGGGTTTTATATATTTTAGATTTTCTTAATAGCCATTTGTCCATTGAAGACTTTAAATATATTATCATCTTCATCCTCGGAAAACATTTTGTTCAATTTCGCATTAAAATTCTCTAAAACAAAAAAAAAAAACAAATTAATAATAATAAACAATACTAGTAGTACTGACTTAACTTAAGGTATACTTTATCTGACTATAATTTTGCGCCATTATTTTTAAAGCAAATATTCAAAGAGCAAAAATAATTTTTCTCTCCACTTTTCAATAATTGTTGAAATATTGCAAGAGTGTTTCAAAGCTGAGGTGGATCGAAAGAGAAGCTAGGCTTTATATAAATAAATTGAACGAACAGACTCCGATCCCAATTTTTTCACCCTTCCAACGTCTACCATGATTACATGTCATAATGAATTTTCAGATTTCTGAAACAACGAACTAGGTATAGGACTACCATTATACATTTTGACGCTGCATATTTGGAGAGCTTTCGTTAAGTTTCCAGGTCACTTACTCCGTTTATAAGTCTATATCGATGAATATGTACTGTATGTACCTATATACTATAGTGATGTCCGTAGATCTGATTTTTTTTAATTATAAAGCCTCAATGTCAGATGGTACTCCAGATACATAATTAAAGGGTCCGCCATCTAACGTTTTTTTTTTCAACTAGTGCTTATTTCGCGAATGGTAACACTTAGCTCATGTCTGATTTGACAGATAATTAGTTTTATCCTTCCGCTGAACGAATATGGTTGTGTATACGCTTGAACAACGCTGGGAAATATTGCGACATTACTTTGAAAATCATGGTAATGTTGCAGAATGTGTGCGAAAATTGCATACGGATTTTGGAAGAAGAGAAGCACCGTCAGCTCCGTATGTTCGTTATCTTGTGAAAAAAGTGAAGAAACTGGCATCCTCATCGATAAACCAAAGCGTGAAAAGCCAAAATCAGTGCGTACACCCGAGAAAATTGCTGCTGTTGCGGATTTTGGTCCAGAGGCATAATTGGGCCATTTTTCTTCGAAAATGAGGAAGGAGTGGCCGTTACAGTCAATGGCGATCGTTATCGGGCCACGTTGAATGAATTTTTGTTCACAAAAATTGAAGAGGAGGATATTGGCAACATTTGATTTCAACAGGACGGCGCGGCGCTACGTGCCACACAATCGATAATGTGCTTAAAAATTGGACCGATCGTGTAGGCTACTGCATGGCCAGCCGAGGCAGCCATTTGAATGAAATTATTTTCTATTATTAACCGGAAGGATTGTACTTTCAAAAAAAAAAAAATTTGAGAAAATATTCAGTAGTTTTTTTTTATAGCATTTTCAAAAAAAAAAAAAAATTTATTTGGCGGACCCTTTTCATAAGCATTCGAATCAATCGTTTTTTGAATACCAACACTTGAGAGGTATTTAAGAAATCTTTTTTAATTGGCATTAACGGGTTGATTTGAAACCCCCAATGCCATTTAAAAAAGTTATTATTCTCTGCCCCGCACTTCTATAGGGGAATCACAGTGCTCATTTCGCTAATAACACTGTCTGTCAACTTCTTTACCATAGGCTAGTTAATTTGGTCAATAAGTAATGTCCTTAGCCTTTTTCAGAATAGTTTCGATTCGATAATTAAAACTTACCAACGAATGGTTGTGAGAACGTTGGTTATCCTTTTATTTATTTATTTATTAAGTCGACAGTGTGCTACATTTAAATATTAGCAACTTTTTTGCAGGGCCTTTATAGAGAGAAAATTAGAAGCTGATGTGCCCAATTTTTGAAGACTCCAAAGCTACTTTTGACACCATCAGCAGAAGGCCATTGCTATTTAAGTTATCGGCAAAAGGCCTACTGTCAAAAATTACGAAGCTTTGCGATCAACAACTTGTCTGCAGCTGTGTCCTGTGTGCAACGGTAAATAAGGATCAACCTATTTATCTGTAGAATCTGGTTTTCGACAGGATTGCGTTTCGGGCCTTTTAATCTTCTGATTTATTTTTATTTGACGTTTGTTACAGTATCCCAGGCGGCATTAAGTTCGAAAAGAGAGATGTAAAAGTAACTCTTATGTGGAATGCGGGTAATCTTGTGATCCTTTTAGAGGTGTGCAGATTTTTACATGCCTACTCAACCATATGGACATGGACAATATGCCTGAGTCTACATCAGTGTACGATTTTTATCCGCCTGTGTAATTATATGGCAATGGATTGCTTGTTGGGTTGGGTATATGACTATCATTCAACTTTTGACCGCTAGGGTATGCGATTGAGATAGGTCTTATAGCGTCTAGATACGGCTGTTGATATTATCTGTGTTTTCTGTTTGCATGGCCAAAATATTTCATTAGAATCGTTAAATGACTTGTTCCATTAAATTTCCACTTTACTGGTTAGCTGATTCTGCTAGTTACAAGAACTGTATGACTGAATCAGATAGAGAATTGCCTCAAGGCCTGCGATTGGGATTGTCCTCTTTGCACTGCATTGTGGCACCCCCACCAATATACCCGAGTCTTATAAACATTTTATAAAGCCCATTAGGTAAGTCAGCTATTTTTATTACTAAGCATTATATGAGACTATTATAGGTCCGAATAGGCCTTACTATAGCTAAGTATATCAAGAGTTTAAATTTGGAAAAAGGGTTCCAACGACAAAAGGCTGCTTGCTTGCGGCTTTTATGATCATGTCATTAGTACATAATTTTAAAATTAATTTCTTATCAAAAATATATCTAAGGTGTTTTGCGGTGTCGGAAAAGTCTGAGTTCTATACGTCTCCGTCAGCAGGTGCGACAAAATGTGTGGTATCTCACTTTTGTTTGTTAATATTTTCAGTTCAGTTTTCTTATGTTTGACCGTGATCCGTGAGGCGTGAGTTCTGTTCCTATATCGAGGGTCTTAAAAGCTTCGTCAATTTGATTGCTGAGTGTCGTATTAAATTAAGTACAATTAAAGTAGTACAACGACGTTAACTATCCAAATGGTAAGGATATTGTCAATTTTCATTTTTTAATTTCCGACATATGGCTTCAGTATTAACATTTTCGAAAGATTCTTCAATGTTTAAGGAAGCAATGTTAAGCATTCGTTCATTTATTGCCAAATTTTCCATCTATCCTTTATAAGGGATGCTTAGGTGGACCCTCTAAAATTCTTAAATTTCCCCACCGCCTCTAATTCAAACTAAAATCATTCAGATTACCGACCAGCAATGGTTAAAGCTTTATGCGGGTATAGTGTATCTAAGGCGTTTCGAAAACCACCGATTGGAAGTGCTAAATATAAGAATTATTATAAGCATATAAGCTGAATAAAATAATAGCTACAGCAAGTAAGGAAATCCAGTAGTTTTCAGAGCAAAGGTTTTTCCTTCTTTCAGAGAATACGATGAGTTTCATTTGGACAGTCCATTCATACCACTTCTAACTTAACCTAACTTATGTCACTTGCTTTGCTAGCAAGTACGTACCTACTCTTTTATTGAAATTTTCTATGACAGTTTCGCATATATGTGGCTGAATTTCATTAATACTCCTCCCCATTTCCTCTTTCAAGGTGTTCGTTCTCGTAGGCATGTTTGCATAGACCTTTGACTTCAAAAAGCGCAAAAGAAAAAATTCAAATGACGTTAAATCGCAAGATCTCGATGGCCAATTCTGATCGCATAAACGGCCGATAACACGATTAGGAAATGACTCATTCAGTAATTGAATTGTTTCTCTCGCTGTATGGCAAGTGGCACCGTCTTGTTGAAACCACATATTGGACACATCCATATCTTGTAATTTAGGCTCTAAAAACTGGATTTGCATGTCACGATACCATTAATTGTTACCACATTTTCGAAGAAGAATGGACCGAGAATGCCTCCAGCCCAAAATCCGCACCAAACAGTCACGCTTTGTGGATGCATTTGTTTCTCAACAATTACGCGTGGGTTTTTCTGAACCCCAAATGCGACAATTTCGACGATTAACTAAGCCATCAAGATGAAAATGAGCTTCATCACTGAAGATGATTTTGTGGACTGTAGCTGACAAAACTTCATTAGGTATTTTTAAAACATTGCTCAACAATGAAAATGCATCGTTCTTTCATATAGCGCTCAATTTTTACTAACCCCGAACTGTCAGCTGTCACATTATGATATTTTTTTTTTTTTTCGTTGGCATTACTGTACTATTAAAAGGCGCAAAATTAAAATGATGCATGATGCAATGATGCAATTATGGGATACGGTCTCAAATAATAAACCCGTTTAGCCAATTGGGCCCATATAGCCAGCTGACTCCAGTTATGCATTCAATTTGAGTTAAGATCGCTCTCCAATTGTGCGTTCCACACCTAAGGTGGGAATTTTGCTCTGCTTTGTTGTCCCTCAACGGTAAACTCAGAGATTCTTTAGGCTGCTGGTGTATTGTTTGAAAAATGCTCCACGACCTTACTTACGAACCTTACTTCTTATGAACTTAACTTCTTACGAACCTTTTTCACCCTGAGAAATTGTCCATTGATAAAAGTGATTCTTTGCTTGATCTCTGCGTCGATCGTGCGTCATTTTGCGTGGTAATTAAAGAGCTCAGATTAACAAAGACTTTGACTACGTTGACGTTACATTTTTCAATTGGGACTTTTTTCCTGATTGCCGATATTGAAAGTCTTTTTTCAACGCAAGTGTATATTTCGTTTGTTCTCATTCACAACCAGACTCATCTTCGTCCAATCCGTCTCAATCCTTGAAAGTATATGTGTCACCAAATGCCTATATAACATTGGATACATTTTTTGTTAAATAAGTCTCCAGCCAAGTTTTACCAGCCTACAACAGCGAAACATCCTCTGGATAAAAGGTGTATATATAGCATTCGACTTGCTTTACATGGATTTTCCTGAGTCGAAAGTAACTTCCTATAGACTAAATACATAGAATAAAACTCAAAAAGTTGCAACCTTTTTGTGTATATGCCGAAAGGTTTAAGTTGTAGACATAATTTTGCTTAATTTATTTACTTCTCTATAGTATTTCTTTCAAATTTAAAATTAATCTTATAAAATTTTTGATTTGATTTTAATTAGTAACATTCATAGCCCCACATAGCCACATATCCTTAAATTCGTGGACAATTTTCGACTCCAGCCCCCCACCAAACAGACTATGTATATGTATGGCTACTATGAGTTATGTCTCGAGTGCTGCCTGAGATATAATTTAGCTTTCTCTGAATTCCATCTCAACAATGAGCTATTAATGACTTCGTGAAATAACTTGCGAGTTGTTTTATTGCCTCCTATAGCACATATTAAAATTTCACTATATACCATATTAAGGATGAATATATTGGCTTCGTGGAAAAATTCTTAATTTTCATTTATGCTGGGATTGGTATATTTTCCAGGAATCACAAATTTATATAAATTTCACTTTCTCATTTTCAAGAGGATTATGTATTTATAATTCTCATGGAAATTTAATTCTCATCATCATTTTGCTTGTCTACTTTTCTTTGATTTTTTATTTTTATTAATGTTAATCCTCCTTCATAAGCAAATTTTTTGCTGTTTTCTTAGAAATATATATATTTACTATTTTTGGGTAATCAAGGTGCATTGCCCTTCTTTTTGTAACTGTCTGGGGGTGTTTATTTTATTTATGAGTGTAATGTTTTTGAATGTGCTGATTTCACTACACAAAATAATTACGAAGGCATTTTAATAATATTATGGACGTAGCGAGAAAATAGCGTTTGCAATGATTTTTTTTGAATAAATGTTTTCATTATTAATTTTAAATCTGTATAATGTTGGAAATTTTTTGTGATCGTAGTTAAATCGACGAATCTTTAGTACTTAGGTTACTTTTTTGTCATGAGTTGAAATAAGTCATATATTAGTATTTTATTATTTACTAGCGTAGCCCGTGCACACTTCGTAGTGCAAAATAGTTAAATAGTACAGTTTTTATTGTAATGCTCTGTGGTACGTATCGTATTGCCTAGATAATAATACTTGACTTTCCGGACAATGCATTATTCATATCAATGTTACAAATTTTAGAAACTTTGGCTTCCAATTCCAAGACTGTCGATGAAGCTGTACCCGCCCGGCTTTGTCCGTGCACATCAGGAATTGTATTGTTTAGGTCTTAGATAATAAATGCGAGATATGAGAATAAAGCGATTTGCTGGAATTTTCTCTATGTCTTAACCTGAAATACGGCAATAATAACAAAACAAAAAAGGAATCATGAAAATCGGCCCAGCGGTTTTCGAGATATAACGTCATCGAGTTTCCCCCATAGAAGATGTTTTTTGTATAGCAGGTATGACATTTTGAAATCTTTTTTTGTTTGGGTGGTGCCACGCCCTTTTGTCCAATTTTGACCAAACTTCACAGGACAACTCTAGGGTCAATAACTAAGATTATCTGTAAGTTTGAGCTCAATCGATTTGATGGTTTTCGAGATATACGATTTTGAATGTTTTTTGTATGGGCGGTGCCACGCCCCTTTGTCCAATTTTGACCAATCTTCAAAGGAGCACCCAGGGACAATAACTAAGATTATTTGTAAGTTTGAGCTCAATCGATTTGATGGTTTTCGAGATATACGATTTTGAATGTTTTTTTTGTATGGGCGGTGCCACGCCTCTTTGTCCAATTTTGACCAAACTTCACAGGAATCATATATGGACCACTACGAAAGATGTGTGAAAGTTTGGTTAAAATCGGTAGATGCGTTAAGGCGTGAATCGACGACAAACATTTTAAGGCTCAATTTTTATATATATAGATCTATATATACAGTGCGGTTCACTTGTTTTAGGCGCACAAGAGTTATATTTTATTTCTTGTTTTTTTTCGTATTATGTGGAACAAAGAGAAAAAAAAACTTATTTGGCAGAAAGGTACATTCATACACTATAAAACAAATATAATTTCAAACTTGATGATGGACACATACCTAATGGTAGTTTTACTCATTTCACTTCAAAGATCCATATGAACTTTTAAGGTAATTCAAGGATATATTCCCTAAAGAAGCTTTAATCGGCGCAATCAGCTCTTGATTGTGTTGATACTGATTGTTGCCTCAATAAATTTCACAGGGCAACATTTTCAATAATATTAAAATCAGGCGAATGTGGCGGACAGTGCAACATTTTAATATTTTCACTGGGAATTCATTCTTTAACAAGTCGTGAATTGTGTATAAGAACGTTCTCCTTCTGCAATATCCAGGTCCACAAAGCTCCTTCATTGCGGAAAAAACTGCTTCCAAACAAATTTTGCAAGAAATGTTAGTGATTTTATTGGAAACGATTTCCAATTTAAAAGCGCCGAAGAATGAAATTGCGTCCTATACCATAACTCCCCCTAATTTCGAATGATAACGGGTCAAAAGATTTCTTTTTAGGACATCATGAAAGAAATATCTGTAGTTGCAGGATCATCCAAGTTAAACTCCTTTTTGTTCGAAAAGTTGACTTTTCTGGAGACCACATAAATGTTCATATCCCATCCCATCCCATGTGAGACCTTGCAAATTCAAGGCGTGCGTTGCTTGCATGCTTGATTAGGCGGTGGGTTTTTTGTAGTTTTGTTAACTTTGGGTATAGAGCATAGACAACAACACAACTCGAGTGGATTAGCTCCAAGAAAACACACCAAATACCATAATTTTGTTTGTAAATTGGGTGCAAGAAGACACTAGTCTTTGAATTTTCCGCTTGTTTTGTGGTGTTAAAACTTTTACGATCGTTTCTTTGTAGTTGTTTTCATAAGATATTTTTTTTTTTTACAAAGTTTCATATCAAATGTTCACTTCGAGCAATTTTATGGGCGATTTCACGATTTGAAAAACTTTACGAGAGGTAAGCTTTAACTTTTGCCTTTTAGCCAAATTCAACAATTTTTTTCTGCCTATTTTAATAAAATTAACAAAAAATAATAGTTGTCTTACTTTCAAATTAAAGTTTCACTGCTCCGAGCACTTGTTCTTAACTAACCAATTTAACTGGTGCGTCTATTCAAGTGAACCAAAAATACGCATACGTTTTTCCATGGTATAGGAAAAAATTAGTAAAACTACCGTTATGGGTCCATCATCAAGTCTGAAATTATGTTTAGTTTTTAGTGTATGAATGTACCTTTCTGCAAAATAAGTTTTTTTTTCTCTTTGTTCCACGTAATACCAAAAAAAAAAAAAAAACAAGAACTAAAACGTAACTTTTGTGCGTCTAAACAAGTGAACCGCACTGTATATAAAAATGCTGAAAAAAAATTACTATACAAGTAATAATCAATTGAAATTGTTTCGGATTGGCTTTTCGAATGGTGAAATAGAAAATTCCGGAAAAACACGAGAAATTTGATTTTTTTTTTCGACGAAATTTTGCATTTTGTCGCATGATTTGATGATTTTGAACGATGTAAAGGTGGAAAATTTGTTGTGAAGCTTGGAAAATTTCGGATAATTGTGAAATTCATTTTGATAAAAGACAAATTGCGTGCATTTTGGGTGGAGAAGTTAACGAGATAAATAATAGATGGCGCTGTGCTGCGATCAATGTCACAACCCGATAGATGGCGTTGTACGTTGATTTAGGCCTCGACTTAGGCTGTGCGCAATTTGACAGGTGTCATTTTCGCATCATTGTCATTTTCTATTGAGCAAATGTGCTACTGCAAAGATAGTGAATAAAGCTGGTTATAGCGTGATTCCAAATTAAATTTAGTTATTTAGGGAACATGGAGATGCATAATATTTATTGATTTTAATAATTTTAAGCATAGATACCTCCTACTTTTGTATGAAAATTAATTTTCATTCCATTTTTTTCGCAAAACGTTGTAGAGCCGAGTGATGTTTTAGAAATATTATTCGTAAACATATTTTGCATATTGTTTTATGGTTTTTCATTAACAAGAAAACTTCAAATTTCTCTCCTGAGACATCATAAATATTCCACTTATGTCACTTTGCGGTGAAAGTGATCGATATGTCGAACCTGGCGCGTTGACCGACCTACGAATCGCACAGACTGCTGTAGAAATACAGACAGAAGAACAGAGGGAACAATTGGAAGAAGATGAGCAAGAGCCCAATGAAGAGGTGTTTCCAGCTATAGAACCAAACAGAGGAATGATGTATGTAGCCCGAAATAAAAAATGTAAACAAATTTGGTGGTCATTGCCTAGCGAAAGGGAGCAACAAAGAAGCGCTAGTGCAAGAAAGAACATGGGCCGTATTGTCTAGATACTTCGGGAAGCAAAGCGGATGCCTTCAAGCGTATCATGTCCCCCTCTATTGTTCGAACTATTTTCCTGGAAACCAACAGAAAGGCTAAGCGGAGAAATTAGCAAAACAGGCAAAACAGGCGATGTTGGCACGATACAAATGAAGATGAAATATACTAAATATGTATACTACTTCGCCATTCTTCTATATGCTGGTGCAGATAAATCAAACTTGGTGTAGTCTAAACATCTTTTTCATGAATTACATTGGAAAGATTCAAGCAAATAACCATAGGTTCCCTAGATTTGATGATTCACGCACTAGACCAAGTTGGCAGCAAGAAGATAAGCTGGCTGCTCTTCGATATGTTTGGGGTTTGTTTCAGAATGATCTTACTGTATTCTTCCGACCATCCAAAGATTTAACCATTGACGAGCAGTTGGTTACGACGCAGATGCAGTTTTTGACAGTACATTCCCAGTAAACCAGGAAAATATGGGATAAAGATATTTTGGATTGTGGATTCTGTGACAAATTATCCTCTTATTGGAGAACTATATTAAGGTACGCAGCCAGGACAATAGCGAGCCAAGAATATTGCGCACAATTTGGTTCTTCGTTTATCTCAACGGTATCTCAATAGTGGTTACAATATTACAATGGACAATTTTTTTTACTAGTATCCCTTTAGCAAAAAAATTGTGTTCAAGAAAAACTACTATAATTGGCACAGTTCGATCGAATAAACCTGAGTTAATTTATTAGTCAGTTCACTGATCCAAACGAAGTAAAACGAAGAGAAGATTATTCTTCAATTTTTTGCTTCTCAGAGTCAATTGAGTATAGACCTGTCACCAGGACCATCTTGCTCCTCTGGAATGCCACCGTCGAAGCGTTCCAAAACACATTCTCCAGTTTAATTTATTAATTTTTTTAGTTTTGAAAGAATGTTTTTTTAATTAATAAAGTTATTTTTTGTTAACCTTGTATTTATTTTCTATGAAAATAGTAAGGAGGCACAAAGTGTCCATAAACACGATAAACCAGATTTTAAACAATCACGGATTAAGGGTTGAAATCAGTCAATTCGTCTTCCATGGATATGCAGTGTAGTTCAAGAAAGTTGCATTTAATACGATTAGAAAGTACTGCATTGACATTCTGACAATAAAAGGGGAAAGTTCTTGTAACCCAGTCGCAATTTTTTTTTTGTAGATATTTGATGTAAGGAAATTGCTATGTACCCTCTTAGACATTTAGGGCGGATGTCAATTGCGCTAATTAATATTATCTTCAGCCAATTTTTCTGACACTACGTGGTGAAAAACGAATATACTACAGCTGTCAAAAATTTATTCTGCTCTGGGAACAAGGTAAGTAATTATCCTATAGGCTAATTTTGTTGACGTTTTCTTTTGCTTAGAAATTGCTAAAATGTTGAAGAGGAAAAAAGTAAACACTGAATTTCAAGTGTAAAAACGCTTCTCCGTTAAATTGGAAATTGGCGTCGGACAATTTGTGTTTACATTTTTTTTTTTTTGTAAGTAGGATAGGAGCACACTTAATGTCAACTTACTTCCACATAGTCGCTTGTATTTAGGACAGAAAAACTTTGACATAACATAAATGAACTGCTTGTGCAATTTCACCACATGGCCCCTAGCCAGACGTCAATATGGTCCTCCTCTTTGGGATTAATGGCCAACATATGTATATGTAACTCAATCCCCAAAACGGTGACATTACAACAGTATCTACATTGTGCAAAGTCAACTGAACATATAGATGTAGATATGGCAAGTAAAACGAACAGGAAAATACATGATGAGAAGTGAAAACTATTATGCAATTACCAGGAATCATCATCAACGTCGTGGTCGTCTATACCTGGAATACTATACATTGTATACGTGTCTTGTGCTCAAGGAAAACATGAGTAAAGGTTGTAACGCCTTCGTGTCCTGCTTTCAAGTTTAGTTTAATATTTCCGTCTCCGGTGACATTGAAATCGACCAAGACTTTATTGTCACGGACAAGGACCTTCGGACTTTTCCTCACCTGATGAAGTAATTTAAGAGGAAGCATTAATTACTATACCTTACCTATACACTATATGTAGGTACTTGTGAAAGGCTAGTCCTTCCGAATACATTTGTCTCATGCTTGCCCTTTGTGTATCCTTTCATTTTTCAGTCCGACATTGTATCTGCCAGCTTCTCCAGTTTGCTTGTGTTGTCATCCTTGATTTGTCTATGATGTAGGACTCCATTTGTGGCACGATTCTGTACTTTGCCTATGCCCTGTTGTCATTTTCATTTTACGATCGCTTAAACAAGTTTATCCTGGTTGTAGGGAAATGGATTACAGTGCGGGGCGTTTTAATTTACATAGGGTAATTATTTGAGAGTGTAGATGTGATGTGTAATTATATCTGATGGTTATGTTGGAATTTTTGTAATTTAAACGAAAAGAAGGCCAAACAGAGCGGAACATTCAAGTTAATCTGGGTATAGATGAACAAATAATGTTGACTCGTTAAAATGATCATAAAAGCTGTTAAAGTGTAATTTTATGCAAAGGATGATAATGGAATCAGTTTGTATTAGTAATAGCACATTAAAAAGTAGTAAAAATATTTAATAACATCTTTTCACCTACTTGACCCTATATCTCACAGTATTGGAATGACTTTGTGTAGATTGACAAGACCAATATGGCTGTCGATTTGTGTTTAATTGTTTGGAATCTTTGTGGATTGTGGCTTAAGGAAAGTCAATGAGGGATAGTTATATTATAGGATTTTCTTCTAATGTAATGAATATGCTAATAGCAAATACAATTTTTGTCAGAAATACTCGACTTGACTTGACAACACTATGACAACATTTCTTAGTTTTTAGGATGCCTATACCATTTTAATGCGATACAGAGCTCGAGCAGTATTGGCTTCAGTTTGTGCTTGAAGTTAGACCCTTACGCTCCTTATCATTAATCCCCTTGGACTAAACGACCTTTTAATATGTTACACATTTTGTTACTTGAAACAAAATAAAATACTCGGCAATTAAAATTAATAATAATTGATGCAACAGGTTCTTATAAGCATTTCAGGTCTAAACCATTCGTTTGAATGCGTTTTTGTACTTAAATGTTTTTTTTTTTTTTGTGATAGGAATTCGCTGCGCTGCGCTGTGAGGAAAAATCATCGAAAGACATTGCAGAGCTATCTTATGAATTTTTTGCAAATTTGTTTGGCATGTGCATGCCCACAACAGGAGCCTGTAGGTCCATACTGGTTTTAAAACTTGCTTTTATAGCAATAACTTACTGTAATTGGACAGAGATGAATATCTCCCAATGAGCCAATACATTTCACTGTATCGCATGTTCAACTCATATCTTTTTTTCTTTACATGCGCTTTCCTACGCAGTTTGGCATCTAGACTCTAGAGTCATGCCTAGATATTTGGCTGTATTTGATTATTCCACTACATTGTTGTTTTTGTATACTGGAATATATTGAACGTTTTTAAACGTAAAATTAATACGGACTTATTTAAGGTCATTTAATCTAATCTGCCATTTTTTTGTCCAATCTGAGATATTGTCTATTGCCCTTTGAAGCTTTTTTGTTGCAACTTCGACAGTTGCTCTCACAGCAAGGACAGCTGTGTCATCTGCAAAAGTAGTTATAGTGGTTTTCCCACTTTCAGGCAGATCGCTAGTGAATAGAAGGTATAAAACTGGACAACAACGCACCAGCCCGACGAGTCTTCGAATCCACCCCTGAGGGACAACGCAGCAGAGGAAGACCCCACCTTAGGTGGCGCGCACAATTGGAGAACGACCTCAACCAACTTGGTGTGCGCAACTGGAGGCAGCTAGCGAGGGACCGAGCTAGCTGGAGGCGCTTGTTGGTTGAGGCCGTGGTCCATCCCGGACTGTAAGCGCCACCAAAAGTAAGTAAAGATTAGGCTCTTTATTGACGATCAACTCGAAAATCTCATCTAGTTTCCCTCCATTTTGGGCGATGATGGATTCCGATGAATTGGATACCCGAAAAGACGGCAAATTTATAATATTCTAAGACAAAGCTTGGTGTAAGATCAAATAAAATATGTGCTTCCGGCTAATCAAAATTGCCGAAGAATTGAAGCCAAAAGTTTGGAAATGCTGAGCTATATAAGCTGCAAGTAGCGCAGGATTCTGGGATATTGAATAGCGAAAGGAGCATATTCACATTCGTCCAGCGCACCTGCTTTGTTCGAGATACCTCAAATTAAAAAGCATTAAAGGTTAATCACAAAACAGAAATGTCCCTCACGACAAGTCTTCCATTTGTCAGCTACCTCAACTAAAGATGGATGATTCCAAATAATTCTAGAAACGCTCAGCTCTTAAGACATTTTTTAAAATCATGTAATGGAAGAAGCCGCCAGACCCAAGGGATCAACAATTTTATTTTATAGCTAGTATGTATGTCACATTGAGGACTCCAACCCAAGTTGGGAACCTATGGCCGACTTAAATGTATCTAGGTATACATTTATCTAGGTATCTCTTGGATTCGTCTTCCAGCTTGTGTAACAACTCCGATTGCTCTACTCTACACCTCTTCACGAGAATTTGTTATGTAGACTCTTCTACAAAGTTCCCTTATTCACCTTGAGTCTTGATATGTTATTTGTACCTGAAGTGATATCTCTTAAGGACGTTTTTCCCAAAAAAAAATTCGTATTTTTAGAGAAAAGTTTGTGTTCTCATTTTCTTCTCAAAAGGTGACATTCTTTGCTTTTCTCTGGGCACTTAAAATAAATTTTCATGGAAGTCCAAAAGTTTTTTTTTTTTTTTTAAACTTCTAAAATGAGGACATCGAATTTGGATCAAGAGTGTTTGCACTTAAAAATGTGTATGCTAATCACACCCTCCTCTAAGGAATCTTTTGCCAACTTTATCAGCAATGTCATCTTCCATTGTTTCATCGTCCTTTTTTTTTTTACTTCCGGACCCAAAATTTTGCGCTGACCTTTCTGTTCACAATAAATTCTATTAGTGTAATAGAAAAGTCTGGCGCTCTCCCTTTATGCTTGCCCTAAATACGTGTAGTCTTTCAGGTGGAATGAGAACATATAAAGTTAACTTATGGACATCCGGCGCGCGTGTACTTCATAGGGACAAGTTCATTCAACACTCAGCCATGGGTTAGCACAATGGACCAAAAAGCAATTTGGGAAATTAGTTTTATATAGTAAACGGGAGCATGTTAGGAAAAAGAAACGAGACCGAGGTTACCTTTTGGCCCAGACTTTAATGATGGACGAGCGAAAGTAGGATAACCAAATGGGAAAGGAGATCGTTTGCTTGTGAAGGTATGCTGGTATAAATATAGCTACACCCAGAGTGGTGTGAAAACTTTTACAACAATGAACTTTTTTTTTGTTACCCCCAAGTTGACTCATGTAAGTGTGTACCAGAGGTAGGTATACAAGTTGAACAAATTTCCAGGTATTATCGCATAATTTTTGGGTAGGAAAAATAAATTCAAGAGGATAGCAAATAGCATCATGGAAGTTATGGAGCTGTAAAGTTAAGTGCAATTAGAGTGTTACAGGATATTGGAAAGTGATGGACTTCAGTATGAGGTCTATAATCTATATCTTATCTAGAATGCATATGTCTTTTTTTTTTCGTACTGTAATTAGGAGCATTAGATGTGAGTTGAGATGAGTTCTTCCCTAGTGGTTTGTGAGAAAGCTGAGCAGCTTATTAATACGTTCACCCCTATCGTGTAATCCGCCGGGGGCAATTATTCACGGAAAATAATATTTTGGTATCGTCAAAATCGCAAAGTGAACAGTTAACCGTGTGGGCAATGTGAATGAGTTTCACTGTATCGTTAAAAACGTTCAAATCGAATTTTTCCCGAACGGGGAACTGTTCACTTTGCGATTTTGACGATACCAAAATATTATTTTCCGTGAATAATTCCCCCAGGCGGATTTGTTTTTAAGGAATAAGGTTTCATCAACAGAGCTCAATGTATGTGATGGGCTCAAGGATGCCTAACCTCCTTTTCGTAAAATGCACTAGAATGATTTTGCATATGCTAGTGGAAAGTCCTTTATTGTTTCATTATTCTAAGACTTGCAGTAAAGCTTCCAATGTATATAACACCTATTAATAATGGTTGCGATGAGTTTGCAATACTATGTAATAAAAATGCAGTATACTCGATATAGATTTACTAAAAGGCTGTCATTGGCTAATCAAAAAAGAAAAAGATAGTTGGTCCATATAGGATCCTAGACCTCGATTGACTTTATTGCGCTAAGAGCTTTTCGCAGCTCCTTCTGTACTCGATGGAAATTGGTTCCTTTGTCGCAATATATTTCTTTCGGTATCGGTATCCCTCTGCGCGCAATGAAGTTACGTAGAATAGTAGACACGAGTCCGCTGACAAGGTATGTTGACAAGGCAATATGGATTGCACGCGTCGTTAAGCAGGACACCAGCATTCCTCATCTTTTCTCAGACCATCTTCTGATAGGTACGGACATCGGCCCGAAATAATCTAAATGTAAATGGCCGAGTAAATGTTGCCAATCTCGCTGCGGATAACTCGGGCTTCGGACATTTGTGGAGGACGTGGTGTTGCATCCCGAATTTTGCATACTGCGCGCATGATTTCCTAACTGTTTTTAATAAACCGCTTAAATGTGGGATGGATTATATCTGACGTAATTCGTTCACTATATAGTCTCGCTATTGTGGTGATGGTAGCGCGTTTAAGAAATGCTTCGACTAGAAATCATGTGATCCCATGTCTTTTTGGCAACAGAATTGGTCGTTTTGTCGCGATTGAAACCTTAGGGGCTGCATCAATTCTGCCTCGGGAACGAATGACGCCATTATCATCTAAGTAAAGAGTTTGTTTGTATATAGCGCTAGTTTTCTTCACAGGGACGTTCCGGGTAAGAGCGGCTACCTCCTCCATAATACTCTTCCGTTTGAGCTTGTCGATAGATGACATTTTCAGCTGCCTGATATTCCTCACGTGTAAATGATCCTCTTATCACTATATTCGGCTTCGGCAATATGTTGGTTACAGCACGCATTACGTAGACAACGGTTTTCAGTAATTTTTCCCAGGATGAGAATCTGTTTATTTCAAACAAACTCAGACGATTTGAAGGAATTTTGGCCCGTTATACCATCTACCATCTTCACTAAGTTCCGGTAATTTTTGCCATTTGGTCGCCTCGTCTGCTACGTTGTCTTTTGTGGGTATACCAGCGAAGGATACTAATTGATTGGATCTTAAGTAATAAATTCACCCAACGAAGCCACTATTCGTATTGGGAATCGATAATTGTATCGTCCCAATCAATTGATGACCGCCAAATAGCTTGCAGGAGTATTTTAATGAATACGATGGAGTTTGCAATTAGGACCAGTGGATCAAAAATGTTCATCATGATCCGCAGAACCTGGCGTTTAGTAGGCCCATCGATGTCCGCTCAAGATCGCCTCGTTGGATTTATCACACGAAAGAATAAATGAAAAGATATCTATCATTCGTCGTTGGCCACCACATTCCTAGGATCTTTTCAACTCCTAGTTCCGCATCGGAGTCAAAACATTATTTTATTTTTTTCAGAGTCTTCTCCGAGGGCATCGATGACTATCTTCGAGTTGGATATCCAGTTTCGAATTTCGAAGCCTCCTTGGCTATGAATAAACGTCACTTCTCTCGCTAATTTTACCGCTTCTTCCTCAGTATCGACTCTATCTAAATAGTCATCCACATAATGTTTATGCAGAATTGCTTGCACTGCATGTGGAAACTGCTCGGCGAATTCTCTGGCTTTTTTGTTTTTGACAAACTGTGCACTGCTTGGATAGCAGGAAGCGCCACCTTCATCTGATAAGTGTCAACCTCGTCGTCTGGATCGATTCTCCACAAATAACGCTGGGAGTGCTGATCGTCATACATAATTCGCACTTGGTGAAACATTTCGCGAATGCCTTTATTAAATAAATAAAATCGCGTCCCTTCGCCATTTGAAAAACTCCATTTTGACCATCCGCCGCTGTCAGTTTTTATCTTGGGCATCGCCTTGTGTCCGGGTGTCATCAGTGTTGTTTACAATTACCATTTTCATTATTGATGGAATGATTTAAAACAAAAATTATCCCATCAGGAGAAGAGATATTTTAAGTTATGTATACGAGTATAGGGAAGTATCGCTACTTCTACTTCCAAAGTACAGATTTATTGTGCCGCTCTACAGGACGACATAAAATCGCAAAAAAATAGCTTTTCATTGAGGGAAATAATATTTGTTACAATCGATAGAAAAAATCAAAATCGTTTGGGCCCACATTTTCCGAGAATCCTCTTTAATGGTCTTCATTATGATTCGTTCTGTTGCAGTTTAGTACAGCGGGTGATTTTGTTTTCGAGGCAGAATAATTTTTGGAAAATGCAGGTCACTGTGCACATTGTTAATCGATAGTTTATTCCGCATCGCTTCATCTATAGATTTTCATGAAAATAAAATAGTTTTTATCGTGCAGTGTGGTTTGAAGTGGTCGGCAATCTATTTCAACCTGGTGCATTTAAAATTTCAAGTATACTATGCCGACGCTACTCAATTCTGGATATACCAATTTGAAGCAATTCAGTGCTGCAGTAGATATACTCACTAGTAGATACATTGCTTTGAAATCAAGCGGTTTATATGCGATTTTTGTGAAGATAAGAAAAGTTATTATTATACCTGTCATAGAAAATTGGAAGCATTCCTAATTAATTTTAATCCTCGTGGATTCATTTTACATTTATTTTTTATTTTTTTTTTCATTATTAATTATCCATTCAAAATTGATATTCCTTCCCAAATAGACAAAGTCTAATACAAAAATTGATAGGTATGTCATGAACTACTTAAAATAGGGGTATGTTGAGTTGATACCATCAGTGCCTAGCCCTTGCATAGTTCCCCGAACTCTGCCATATTAACTCCTAGGCTACCACCGTTCAAGGTATTTCTTCCTACGGGTTGATTTGGTTTTTTCGCCATAATTTCTGCTGCTATCGATATCGTGTCCTTCACATGACAATATCTCCTTTGGTGTTACTCTATTCAATTTTTTTTATTCTTATGCACATCCTGTCTGTTTCGTAGTTTTTAGCATTCGAGCAGCACGGCCTGTTCGGCAATTTGGACTTAATCTTTACAATGAGTTCAGAATGGGTCATCTGTAGTTTGTACTGCGGAGGTGTTACCGAGGCGAAAGCCTACATTTTCCTTCTGAAATTGGGTGTATAGTAGATGTTAACCTCAACGAGCCTTCTACTAGCTATTCGACTCTGCGATATTCGGCAGCATTTTATCTATCCATCGAGTGTTTTCTAAGGTGTTCCACAGTCATTGGCATTTATATTGGTAATTTTTTTGACGACTTTTCTGTCTTTGTATTTGCAAATACTAAACTTAGTGATTAGGTTGTTCGTCTACTAATCAAGGGATTCCAGGTTCAACCTTATGTGGCTTATGTAAAAGCCACATAGTTTTATTGAAGCCAAGGAAAAGTGTTAGATTTTGCGCCCAAATATGTATTTTTTTTTTTTTTTTTTTTAAATTTATCCACCAATGGCTATATGTATCTAAATTCTTAAAGCTGCATAGATACAGTCACTCATGTTGTTACAATAACTACAACATACCTACTGGATCCCGGATATATCCATCATAGTCATATAAAATCGCTCTGTTGCAAGTGCGATGATGACTTTCTATTCCGAACTGATGCAGAATCCCATCATTCCATTTACACTGTTACAGAACTGTAGATATGGAAGAAGGATCGAAATTGATTGAAATAGTGATTCCCAGACAACTACTACGTCGAGAGTTGTTGTAGCTATACAAATAGGGGTTTTTATTAAGAATTCCAGGGGCATGGCTGTAGCATTGATTGTTGTAAACTAGAGGGAAATATGAAGATTATATATTGCAGGATGTACAGTGATATGTAATTGCTGACATAACTATGCACACAAACACACATAGACGCACAAGACAATGAAAAGTTTGTTTTCTTCTCTCTATCCCGCAATGCCTCTATATATAAATCTCTTTACATCACTCTCTAAGCGCATCTGAGCGATAAAGGTTTGAAGGCTTATGAAATTTCATCATTTGCGGACATTGTATAACCTTTATCAAGTATATGTAATAGAGGTTGTATACTGGTAACTGGACACAAGAACGGTGGTGCACTTATTGATTTTATTGGACGTCAACAATGTCTGTGGTAGATGGGTGGTCGTCAATATTATTAATTGCATAAATATTAGTTAGAGGCTAATACTGAGCACTGAACTGGATTTATTGACATAACAGTTCAATGCCGTAGGTATACTGATGACATCAAAATCAGGAAGTGCATGGAACAACAACAATCTATACATACGCAGGTTATAGATACGCATGTTAAGGCAATCGAAGGATACCAATTAAAGTATTGGATTGGATGTTTGTTTTAATTAGAAACATAGTCCTTGGGTACATTTTGTTAGAGAAACTTCCACAATAGATGGAAATTCCAATGAAGATGATATGATGTTTACATTTAAAGTAGTTTTAAGAAGGGCATGAAGATAAACTTATATTATTTATATAGAGTATCCGACCTCTATATAAATTTGTTTGTCTTTGCGTGAGCTTTCACCCACCTTCGATATGAAAATGACTTCAACTCACCTTTGTTTAGTAATATAAGGGTGGTCCAACCATAATGCACGATGTTAATTGTGAGTCACACTTAAACGTCAAGTTTTTTGCGCAACTTAATTTGACATTTCTTTGATTCAGCGTTTCACAAATTCAACCATGGAGAGGTGAACAATTGAGCAGCGCGTTAAGATTGTTGAAGCCTTTTACGAAAATTGGTGTTCAAATCAAAATGTATTTCGTGCACTTCGTGTTTTTTTTTTTGGTCAGAATAATCGACCAAATGTGACCACAATCGAGAGAATTGTGAATTCTTTCAAAGAAAATCATCTTCAGCGACGAGGCACACTTTCACCTCAGTGGATTCGTTAAAAAGCAGAATTGCACATTTCGGCAAATGAGAATCCACGAGTGATTGTTGAAAAGGCGATGCATCCACAAAGATTGACTGTTTGGTGCGGTTTGTGGGCTGGCGGCGCGCGTCTTCGGGCCGTACTTCTTCGAAAATGAGGTCGGCCAAGTAACGGGTCCGCCATCTAACGTTTTTTTTTTCAACTAGTGCTTATTTCGCGAATGGTAACACTTAGCTCATGTCTGATTTGACAGATAATTAGTTTTATCCTTCCGCTGAACGAATATGGTTGTGTATACGCTTGAACAACGCTGGGAAATATTGCGACATTACTTTGAAAATCATAGTAATGTTGCAGAATGTGTGCGAAAATTGCGTACGGATTTTGGAAGAAGAGAAGCACCGTCAGCTCCGTATGTTCGTTATCTTGTGAAAAAAGTGAAAGAAACTGGCATCCTCATCGATAAACCAAAGCGTGAAAAGCCAAAAACAGTGCGTATACCCAAAACGAGTCACTGTTTGGTGCGGATTTTGGTCCAGAGGCATAATTGGGCCATTTTTCTTCGAAAATGAGCAAGGAGTGGCCGTTACAGTCAATGGGCGATCGTTATCGGGCCATGTTGAACGAATTTTTGTTCACAAAAATTGAAGAGGAGGATATTGGCAACATTTGGTTTCAACAGGACGGCGCTACGTGCCACACAGCCGAAGCTACACTCGATGTTTTGCGCCCTGTTTTTGAAGATCGCATTATCAGCCGCAGAGCTGATGTCATTTGGCCACCGCGGAGCTGCGATTTGACACCGTTGGACTATTATTTGTGGGGTGCCGTAAAAGATAAGTGTTACGCCTACTACTGCTACTGCATGGCCAGCTGAGGCAGCCATTTGAATGAAATTATTTTCCATTATTAACCAGAAGGATTGTACTTTCAAATAAAAAAAGAAATTTGAGAAAATATTCAGTAGTTTTTTTTTATAGCATTTTCAAAAAAAAAAGTTATTTGGCGAGTTGATAACGGACTTCTTGTGGCCAGGACTTGAGGATATGGATCTGGACGATCTTCCAACAGGATATGGTGCCACTTGCCACACAGCCAGCGAAACAATGGCTCTTTTGCGCGAGAAATTCAATGGACGTAGTATCTCACGTCGGTCGTGGCGATGTTAATTGGCCACAACGACAACGATCATGTGAGTTGACACCGTTGGACTTATTTTTTTTTGGGATATTAAAAAGAAAAAGTGTACGTCAATAAGCCAAGAACAATTCAAGAGCTAAAAGATGAGATAATTCGGCACATTAACGACATTGAACCTCAATTATGCCTCAGAGTCATTGAAAATATAGACCATCGGATAGAGGTATGTCACCTAACCCGTGGCGAGCATTTGGCCGATATTTTTTGTTTCACACATAATTGTCATAGATCCTTCTATAATAATAAAAAATATTAAGATAATTCTCTGAAAACGTTTTGTTTTATTTACAATTAACATCGTGCGTTTTTGTTGGATCACCCTTATTGACCCTTTACGATAGATTCTACCGATCCTTTAGAGTTTATAGAGTAACTACCAACCAAGGTCCGATAATGTTCTATGACTGTGCCGTATTATTTCTGGGGACTTAAAGGTTTGAAGACACTTGCAGCAGATACAAACTTGCAAGGTGCTAAGAATGGTTAAGGTTGCTACATGCCGGTATGTGGAGGAATGGGTTGTGTGTTTTAGTTATGAAACTACTTACCGAGGGAGTCATCTAATTTGGAGTCATTTGGTGTTTTGTCATAAAAAAAAACTTCCGTGAATAATTCCCCCCGGCGCGGCGGATTCCACGATAGGGGTGTATGTTTTCTGTTTTCTGGCTGATGTTTCCATCATCGTCACTATCGTCAATGACCGCACCAGTTAGATTGACCTTTTGAATATTGTTTGGCTATACGTAACGGTTGATGATAATGTAACCTCTTGAAGTATAAAACGTCTCATGACTCGTTGGCCAGTAGTAATTACGATGAAACGAAAGCAATCTAACTACCATTTTAATATAAATATATTTTTTTTTTTCATTTGAAATAATTGCTTATTTTTGAACTGAAACTTGTTGGGGCAGTAAATCCGAATTGCAATGACAAGAAAGGGTGACAGGAAACGGAAGTAGTGCTCGTGGTGTCGCATAAACTTGCATGGAACAAGCTATGATCGCAGCTTCGTCATCATACTTTTTTTTTAAATAAGTACTTGAAATCTAGGGTAAGCATCCTCAGAAACCCTTCTGTTGTTCAGAGGAAGACATACGCAAATCAGTCTTCAGAAGATCAAGCCTCAGCTTAATAATAAGCTAAAAGCAGAAAATCAGTGAGTAACAATGCGTTCCCTTTAATCGAAAAGCTGCCCTTTAGTTTTTCTAGTTTTACCATAAAAATAGCATTATTTTCCCTGTCAGGAAGCGAACCTAGCAGTCACTTAACAAAACATCTGAAACGGCCGCCATCTGAGCGATGAGTAATACTAGGTCACAAATTCTCGAATACAACAGATAGATACATATATTGACAGCCGTAATGCATTTATTTTTTAAATCATTACCATTTACCATTTTATTTTGTTCTAAGCCCTTCTAGAGCACCGGACCTTTACTCAGGAACAATTCACAGCACAGTTTCCAATAATGCACACTATACCTTATCATTTTGCTTGCGGAGTTTTGATACTGTAAGCAGACTTTTATTTTGTTAAACATTTGTTTTAATAAACTTACCCGTTTCAGGCAGTCAATAATCAAAATATGTGTCCTTCCAAAATATTATATTCATTACAAACATGAACCACCAGACTAGACACTTGAACCCGCAGTTTGCAGTTGACTATCTTTTGACTCCTTTTTTATCTTCCTACAATAGCAAAAAATTAGAGGGAACGTTTATAATAAAGCATGAATGAGAATGAGAAAAGGATCTTCTATAAGAAAGGAGTTTTCCTTTGAAATCGTAACCACACCACACACAATAGTATAACAGTTAGTATAGAGAACTTTTTTTTTTTTTTGTAGTTGGGCGCATTATACGCTACTGTTTACGACAAATAAAAGAGTCACACTCACACACCCAGTTTTCCTTTTAAATGGGTTCGTTTTTCTTGTCGTTGTTCATTTCTGATTTTCCTTGTATTTTACATTTCAGTTTCCAACAATTTACATCAGTTTTTCGTTTGGAGGATTGAGGACAGAAGTGACATGCGGATTTCTTCTTTAAAGGATGTATTACATTTTAAATCTTTTTTTTTTTTTTTTTTTTCATGAGAGTCATGAGAGTCATGTCACAGACAGGACAGTGATGTCGAGATAGAGACAAGGATTTCAATAAGTTTCGTTATTTTTTTGCTGGTATTTCGTTTCCTTTTGGAATTCTGCTATCATTCTTTGGAATCATCAGTTTTCGACATTTTTCGAAATTAATAAATGTTTCTATTGAAATCATAATATTCCATTCAAGGCCACACATGATGCTTTGTGTGGTTAGGTAGTGTTGTTGGAGATATTGTACAAGTAGATAAATTATATACATAACTATAAGGATTGATAGAACTAACTATTGAAATACCTAGACTAGAGACATGTTTTAAAAATCCATATTTTGAATTCCTTTTGCTTAGGTGTACATTATTTTTAAAGATTTTAATCAAATTTCTTAGCGTTTTTGCATTTTTTATTTGAGGGGTGACACGACATACTTCAGCAACGACTTCCAGCATATAGTCTCATTCATCAGGCTAGTTGATAGTGTCATGATTAATTTATATACTATATATACTTATATATAATTTATATAATTGTGGTCGCCGAAAATGGACGCGTATATGGGAATCAAATGTCCAAAATGTCTTTGAAATTTGAAAAGACAACAATCTCCGAACTATTGACAGTGAATCGTTGTTTAAAGAAATATGATTCAGACTTCTGACTTTAGTTGATATGCACCCAAAGGCGGACTAAGGGGGACTCGGTCCGCCCCGGGTGGCAGACTAATAGGGGGTGCCATCAGTAGCAGCAAAATAACTATTTTGCACATTGCACAAAATAAAAACACAAATATAACAATAAAACGAGTTTTGGGCTTTATGTCATTTTCAAAAGTGCAATAAAGTCCAAATCGAAGTGGAAATAAAATCCAAACAACAAATATATGGGGAGAATTGAAAGAAACAGGGTGCAGTTCCGAACTTTACATACAAAAAAACTCGCATCCACACCAAAACCTAAGCGACCCCAAGCAAGGGGGTTGCAGAGGGGAGCATTCCCCCATACATATCCCACTGGTCTATTATATTACTATACATTGTGGATATAATATATATTCCACAATGCATAAATAGTAGACTATGTATGGGGGGGGGGGGGGGGGGGTGCTGCCCACCTGCATGATTTGGAGTGGGTGAATATGAAAAAAATAAAAAATACATTTTTTATTCTGTTCGTGGTTATCTTTTAAATAGCTGAGTGCAATAAAGTCAAAAATTACGTTTGAACCTATTTGCATAACTTTGACTTTATTTCGTAGCACCGTTTTTTCCTACATCTGGAAAGACTGCCAAAGAACTTACCAACGATATTTTAAAGAAACTCAACGAAGACAGTCTTGACATTAACCTTTGCCGGGCTCAGGAATTTGATAATGTTGTAACTATGGCGGGTATTCATAGAGGAGTTCAAAAATGAATTCGGCAAATTAGTCCAAAAGCTTCGTTTACGCCATGTGCAAACCATTCTTTAAACCTTTGTGGAGTTCGTGAAGATAGTTTCAACTCTTGAACTACTTTGTGATCCTCAAAAGTAAAATTTGGATACAAGAGGTGCTGCAACAATAAAGAATAAAATTATGCCAGGCGAAAAGGCTCAAGATGCTGGTTTGACGTTGTAATAGGAAACACGAAGATCCATTTTAGATTGTCGAGATACATTTTGCACTGAGCTTATACATCGGTCTAAGCTCTAAGGCCATGGAAGACAGCCTTTTTCATTTTTAAGCTTCATTGTTAAGTGGAACTTTGCAGACTCGTTACAGAGTCTGTCATTGGCGATGAAAATGTATTTCACAATTTGCGTCTCAGTGGCATCGTGTGAACGAAGTTTTTCAAAATTAAAATTAATTAAGACTTATCTTATCGATTAACAATGAACCAAAATAGGTTGACTAATCTGGCTATACTTTCAATCGAAAAGGAGCACACAAAAATTATAGATTTTAATGATTTAATCGAAACATTCAGTGCAATAAAAGCTCGAAAGCACCTTTAAATAAAATCTTTGTTCGTTTTTTTTTCTTAAATTTTTTAAGGGGTGTAAGCATATTTTACAGCCCCGGGTGCCACTGCCTCTTAGTCCGCCCCTGTATGCACCCAACAATGCATTTCTTTCTAGGTATCTATACTACACCGTGTGTACACTTGCACAGTCTTCTATCTCCATATAATGAAGGAGTGCCACTTGCCTCCACTCTGAACCAAATTTTTCTATAAAAAAAAGTTCATCTAGCTTTATTAATGTGGGGGAGGGTGAAGGGGACTGAACAGTAAAAGCCAGGTCCCCAGGTCCATACAATATTTTGTATGTTTTAATCGTTTAAAAGTGATATGAAAAACATGTGTTGGTTTCGTTTTTTGGATTAGACTTTTTTTAACTGTTTAAAGTTCTTTAAATTATTGTTAATATTCCATTTATTGTGCAGCATTATACCAAACACCAGTGACAGACCCAACTAACCGAGATTTATCTCAGATTTTGTCGGTAACCAACCATCTGTGATATTGCAGAATATTTTAGCGGCATAAAACGATCCATTCGCGAAGGGAAAGAGCTCGTCAAGGCTGGTTGGGTCTATGCTATATAGGTGTGGTGTGATACCAGATTCAGCAAACGGTGATGTAACTGGTCTGGTGCATCTTCGATGACTTCAAAACCTCACGAAATTAAACTAAGCATTTTGTACATGGTTATAGCATTTTGTCTATATGAGTTGCATTGGGGTCGTTAATATTATTTTCCATTATTGTAAACTAGTTAGGCATTTTTTTTATATTCTTTCTTAACAAATATATGTGGGAACTGAACACACCCCACACAAGAAGAAAATCAAATCTTAACGAAGAGGTAACGACGAAGAAAAAGCGGGAAGAAGAAGAGCAGAAGAAGAGACGACGACGATGACGAAGATTTTTCCCTGGATTATTAATTTTTAAGTTGTATTTATATAAATTTGAAAACCCTTAAAAACTAAAAAAATTAAAAACCCTACATAATGTATTTATTTTTCACAATATTTAATTATTTTATGTCGCTTATCTTGTTTTCCGTATATTTTTTCGCTGATGTGTCAAATTTGTGTATCTAGAAGGGTTCAAATTATTTCCGCTGTGGTCCGCCCTCCATTTCTTAATACTTAGATATTAATTTTCCAAAATTTCAATTTATTCGGTTGACGTTAATCAGTTTGTACGCAATCGGTATCCGTAACAAACATATTTACCCACACATTCATTTTTATGTGTATAGTGTAGGTATAGATTACCATCTACGTTTACCAAATTACACCTACCGTTAAGAAGACGTGTTTTTGGGAATTAAACGAAAAGTCGTAATTAGGTAGCTATGAAGCACGAAAGACAACACAACACACCTATCATTGTCTTTCCACACATCATTTTAGGTATATCGATTGACGGCAGTATCGAAAATCAAAACATATTAAACACGCACATTTTTGTACAACGAAACTTCCTGTGCGTGAGTATATGTATGTGACTCCATTATACAGTTTATCGTTTTTTTTTTGGCATCAAGGATCATCTACTGTGTACATATTATCAATGAACGATGCCGCAAAACGATGACAAAAATCTCAGCGTAAAAAGTTACTCGATAGATACCTTATATTGAAAATTTGAACAAGTGTTTGTTTTCACTTACCAAGGACAACGTTTTAGATTTCAGCTTCTCAGTGCGGAAGTAGATGCTGTTATACCGTTGATGGTATTCCGCAAAGTGTAAGGAGAATTTCAAAAAAGTTATAAGTTTGAATTTGAATCAAAATGCGGAATACATTAGGAGTGTTCCGGCGAAGGAAACTCCAAAGTGAGAGGTAGGTATACTCGAATTTTTATTTTTGTATCTTTCCTTGCGTTGCCAAAGGGAATAAATCAAAATAATGATTATACGGTATGGGGTTTCTATATGCGTGGAAATTATTCTTTTTCCGTCAAGGAAAACAAAAATATGCATGGTCATGCTCATGTGTATCTACATATTTTAGATTATCTGGGCATTATTATAATATCCACAATACATATATATAATTTTGGGCCAAGGGCCAATAGTTATGTATTTGAACTGTTGTAAAATATTTCTCTCTTCTAGTGGTTACACGGAAATAGGGATATTTTTGTTATTGAAGGATATATAGTATTTTTATATACATACTTAATAGGAGGTGATTATAATGACACCCACTTGTAGCTGCTACGTTGTAGGTGCGAAGAGATCTCCAAGTCGTTATATTCATTCAAGCATTATGATAGATTATTTGTTGCTGAATTTCGACATCACTACCCCCATGCCCAGACATTTTCCGGTAAGAGTACAAGCCCATGGTAAGATGTTTTGTAGATGAATAGGACTTGATCTAGTTCCCTCTAAAATGGTAACCAACGTGTAGCTGTCGCAAAACGAACAACTCGTTTACAAAGCGACGATACACAGAAAAATGTGTGTATCTCGCTATAAGCAAAGATGAGTTAAGAACATCTGATGCTTCTCCGAAGAAAGTGAAGAAAAGTGAGAAAAATGCATCTCAGAAAATCGAGAAATTCTGCTACAGGAAAATCATTCGAAAATGTTTACGAAAATTTAAAGGAAATACATAGTTGAAGCAACAGAGATCTGTCAACAATGACACCTTGTTATAGTAGAGTCGAAGACTGTGTTAAAAAATTCACAGAATTACCAATGTGTACAGGGTGGACCGTGGACCATCTAGTGGTTTGTTTTAAATCACAGGTTATTTTGACATTGACAGCTGTTTCCCCCCCCGAAATCTTGACAGAAAGTCAGTATCATACCTCCGCGGAACGAAATTAGTCGCTTTACGCATGAACAACGTTGGGAAATGTTTAAAACCAAACAGTGCGTTTTGGGCGAAAAATCATCATTTCTGACGAGGCGGATTTTCATCTCGGCGGATACGTTAAAAAACAAAATTGCCGCTTCTGGGGCTCGGAAAACCATCAACAGAGAGCGACGCGACAGTTTGGTGCGGATTGTGGAGTGGTGGCATCATTGGACAATTTTTCTTCGAAAATGAGGCTGGGAACAACGTTTCGATTAACAGTGGGCGTTACAGAGCCATTTTAGTCGACTTTTTTTTTACTGAAACTGAAGACATAGATTTAGACGACCGCTGGTTCATGCAGGATGGCGCGCCATACCACACAGTCCATGCCACAATCGATCTTTTGCGCACCAAATTCACAAATCGTGTTATAAGCCGTCTTGGCGATGTCAATTGGCCGCCTCACAGCCGCGATTTGACCCCTTTGGACTTTTTTTGTGGGAAAACGTGAAGGACCGATGTTATTCCAACAATCCGGAAATGATTCATGCATTTATGGCCAATATCATCCAAGCAATCCGTGAGCTGTCTTTGGACACTCTGATGTCGACAATAGCGTCATCTATGACTTCAATGTCGTTAATTTCACTTAAAAAAATACATTCTGGCTAAAAACAGTTCCAAAGGACGTGGCTATAGACGACATAGCCTATAGCAGTCTAACAGTCTTAAGAAACATTTTAAAAAAGTTTCGTCGAAATCTGTCCAATAGTTTTCGAGTTTTTAAGAGACAACGAAAATTCCTGCAGTTTTATTATGTGTATAGATAAATCACTTAGACAAAATTATGTCCATTGTAATACCATAAGCAGAGTCGGTCCACCACTCATGGAACCATTTTGAATTCTGAAGGAATTTCCGTAGTTTGCTCATAAAATTTCCGTAAAAATTCTCCCAAAATTTGGCTTTCTAATTGAGCATAGGCCCGGGAAGTTACACCGTAAGTGGAAATGTGTTTCCACCTTCTCCTAATCCTTTTTTTTAATGTTAAATTTTCTTATATACAATTTGTATTTGAACTCGTAAAATTTAACCTGGACAACCAATATGACTATTAGTACCGCGCAATAAGACCACATCTAAAATAAGGCGCATTATTTTCAAACGTGGCATGTTTTTGTTTGTTTACAGTGTCATTATGAGATACGATCCATTTATTACAATCTTTTGAATTAAGACACACAAATCAACACCACACCTGCAAGATATTCCGATCAGCTTTTGCCTTTTTAAAAACGATTTCTGTCCTCCCACACAGTCAGCACTATATATCTTCTGTCAAGCTCTCCTCTCTATATAATTCATAATATTGCCGGCTGAATGTGTTCGCTTCAGATAAAATTCGAACTTTCAACATAACACAGGTGTCAACATTTTTCAATCACCCGCAATGAACTTTATTTTTCTTTCGAAATTTTGTTGAACTCGTGCATTTGTTTTTGTTTTTGGTACACAGCCTTAAAAAAATATTCAAATTGATTATGCTTAGAGTAATAATTTTCGCAAACACTTTGTTTACCAAGTGAATTTATGTACCAGCCATATATAAGATGAAGGCTCAGATGAGGTTGAGTAACCTCTGTAATATGTTAAAATGGTGTTCATTGCGAAAAAAAGGAACTCCTTATTTTAGATGGAATGAATTTTTTTTATGTTGCATGGTACCTACACCTGAAAGTATTTTGAAATTCTATTTTTACGCAAAGTATCTACTTAAAGACACATGGGATGCTATTGCAATTATTTACAACTTTTGTGTGATGTGAGTTATTGTCTCTTGGTTTATTGTTGCTAGACTTTGAGTTATGGATGCAGTGAAATTTTTTATGAGTTTTACGTGTGTCCTTGTTTTGAAATACATTTGATTTAACATACAGGGCACAATGTTAGAGTGCGTAGGTATATTTATTTTGTTGTGATATACTTACCTAGAAACGTATTAAAGTCAATGAAAATGTCGGAGTCTCTATAAATACTCAAACTTAATGCGTCTACCAGGTTTATGTTTGTATAGGTGTATAGTAAAATAGCCCATTTAAAGTATTATAAAGAGACATAATGTAATTATGACACATTTTTTGGGTAGTTAGTCCGCAATTTAGGACTTCTATCAACTAAAAGTAAGACTTGCATATAAAAAAATATAGGTTGGATACAATTAATTGGGTAAATGGTAGGTAAGTGTCTAGATCTGGTAGCAGCAAAAAAAATTTAAGGAGATGATCGTAGGTTAGGTTAGGTTAAAAGGGGGTATGAGAGAGATGTCTCATATGGCACTAGGCACCATAAGGGCCCATCGCAATCCCTAGGGGGAAACCAATTGCAGTGACCTACAATGGAAATACACCTAAACCTTGAGAAAGCCCCAATTTCCCTGCAAAAACCAAGTAGCCCCTTATAGTTGGTATTGTCTATCTCCTCTAGATGTTGGAAGCACCTGCCCAGAAATTTCCTTCTACTGCGACATATTACCTCACATATTCACATAGTATATGTGTTATGTCCTCTTCGACTTGCAGGTCATCGCAGAATCTACAATTGTCCGAGTTTGCCAGCCCGAGCCTTTTGGAATTTTTTCTAAGAAGACAGTGCCCTGATAATATGCCGATCAGTGTCCTGAGCTGTTCCCTGCCTATAGCTTGAGGATTTCCCTAGATCTTTTACGGACGTATTGCGGCCAAAGTGCCTTAGATTCTGCGTGAACGGTGAGTCCCTCCCACCTACGGTTGGCTTCCTTAGTTATTTTATTCCTAATATATCTTTTTATGATGCAAGGAGGTGGTTTAATATCCACTTCTCCTCCATCTAACATTTCCCCGGTTCACTCATTCATTCATTTTCTATGGCCCGCTTATCCATTAAGTGGGTCGCGGGTGTAGACTAATCTAGTGAACCCTACATAGCTCTCAATTCTCCTCTATCGACTCTATAGTCGTAAATCATCAAGGGCGATCCCCATACGGGTAGAGGAGAGATTATGGACGTGATCTAACCATCTCATCCTAGGTCTACCTAGAGGCCGCTTACCTGATGATTCGGTTTCCATATAGCACGTCGTAGGATCCTGACATGCGTTTAACATGACCAAACCACCGAAGCATATGGACCGCTCCGACTGGAGAAGTAGGTGCTCGACATTGAGTTCCTCACGTATCCTAGGGTTTCTCATACGATCTCTTCGGTTCACACCAGCAACACAACAGAGGAATCTCATTTCGGCAGCTTATATCCGCGATATTATTCTTTTGGTCAAACCCATTGACCATAGGTAAGAGTTAGAACAAAAACCGAATTAAAGACTGACAATTTAACTTTGACACCAAGTTCAGTGCTCCGCATAACAGAATGACCATGACCAAGCTGTTCGGTTCAATTTGCCGATATTGCGCGTGCCCTTTTATGGCAACATTTACTTGATTTTGTTTACCTGTACTGTACATATGTACTTTAAGCCTAATACCTTCAATTGAACTTATTTTATAAGGATTCCTCCCACATTATGGTTAAACTTCGTGGCTTGCTTGTTTTCGTGTCTTTCTTGAGGTGTTTTCTTGTATTGGGGTTTTGTGCGTATGGTGAATTCCCCACCCAGTAGTTGAAATGTCAGCAAAATGGGGTCCTTTTCCACATCGTTTTGTGTCTTCTTAAAATAATTTTTGTGGTCATTTTAGTACTATCCCGGAAATACACATTTTCTCACCCAGCTTGAGTAGTGTCAGTAAGAAGAGGTCATTCTCTCAGGTATTTCATAATTGGATTGTCATTTCACCCCACCAAACGTATTTCTCTTGGAGTTGCAGCCACAAAACACCAACTTCCCTTAACCACCGTAGTGAGACTACAGACTTGACCTGTCATTTTGCCACTTGCAAAATTTTAAAACGAAATGTGGGAATACCTTGTAATACTTCTTTTCATTGAAGCATCAATAATGAGCAGAGGACTGCAACCTACAGATTTTATAAGATAGGTAGGACTTCTTTTGTTGTACTTTAGTAACATTAGGGATGTTATTTGCTTCTCAGCCGATTGATTAAAATTACCACGCTTAACTCAATCTTGTGCTTTGGTCATTATTTTGCAATCCATTAACAATATACATTTTTCTGCAATAAAAAAAACGAACAAAACCATCATATTCCAACAGACTACATCTTTTTCCAATAAGCAAAACCTTTGCCAACAATCAAGATAATAAAAAGTATAGCCTATTGAAAAACTCTTGTCCTTGCCTATTCCAAAAAAAAAAAAAAAGTCCAACATTTCCCCTTGCCCACCGAACAGATTTAGTGTTTTTTTTTTTCCTATACAAGAGAATAGGAAACAAACTCAAACCCTCTTGCGATATAAATTGAAGACAAGCCTCTGTCTTTAGAATTTTTTTATTTGAAATAAAAAATGTAATGAAAATTGGGTACAAAATAAAATTCCACAGAATTCAATTTAATTGAATTTCTAAATCAGAATTCTGTGCACGGCTAAATTTTAAAGTACATTCTATTATTCTGTGACTTAATGCAAATTTAATATTATGTTTGCGGAGGAAGAAAAAAAAAACTCTTACATTTACGTCAGCATCATCCCAAGTCCAAGGCGAATTGGTTACTATGGAAAGCACTAAACCATAGACTAGGCTGATGCAGCATTAAGAAAAGAAAAGTACATTATACTTCATCTTCAATATTTGTGTGCCAAGGTCCAAGGATTCCCCAAAACTAATTTCCAACATTGAGTATGTATTTCAAATTGCAATCCTTCGATAGCAACAATTTTCTTCTATTAGTCCGCATAGACGGTGAATTTTTTACAATGGGAAACCTTATCAGTTCAATCAATGAGGAACCATACCTACAGCTACAACCTATACCTATAGTGTTTTCATTATTGGTCGTTTCTATATCTTCCTTTTGTTGTTAGCATTGTGTACATGGGTTCTGGGGACTAACATACGTAGCTTGTTCTCCTCGGTTTGAAAAATCTTTTAAAACTTTAAGGATATTAATGAATTATTGACGGATTTAAGTGGCAAAAATTGCCGGCGAATCAACCCCACGTTATTGGCATTGTGTTAAACAGAATTTCGCAGTTTGTTTAAATTTTTTTTTTTTAATTTTTTAAATTAGTTAGTTGGAGGCAAAACATGGACTGTCGTGTAGGTAGTGTAGATGTAGACTACCCTTTCCGATTGTATTAATATGTACATTATAACAAATTTATTGATTGATTGATAATTGAAAACACCTTCGAATAAAAGCAGAGCTAAAGTTTTAAAGTAGATTAATAAGCCTAGATATAAAGTGTCTCTAAAAAGGTTTTTTCTTCGACTCTTCTCTGTTTTCAAGTAGTTATAGGTCTTTCATAAGTCAATTTATTTGACATCTTAAATTGAAAGCCTCAAAAAGATAATAAAGAGAAGCTCTAGCATTACTGAAAATAATATTTTTAACATGTATCCATAAAATTTACAGTAGCATACGAAGAGGAATAATGATACTAACCAAATATTGTTCTTTTACTTGCAGGTATAATTGATAAATCTACAAATTGGTAAAAATATATGGTAACTATAAAATACATAATAAAACGTCCTTAAAAAATATGCACGACTTGGTTGCACGAAACTTTCTCATTTATTACGAATCTCGCAGAATCTCAGAGTCATTTCAGCAAATTTTACGTTTAAAATCATACCCACTCAAGATGTAATCAGGTTTAGTAACTGAACCCTTGTTAATTAAAAACATAATACATCTTCTCTATATATATAAAACAAAGTGGACAAAACTGTATTTTTCCCTCAGTCGCACGTAATTTTCAACCAATTTAGTTGATTTTTTTTTAAATGTCGGTAGTTACGGTGATTGATAGGCCATAAAAATTAAAAAAAAAAAATTAAAATTTAAAAAAGCAAAAAAAGGCCTGGCGAAGCAGGCGGGGGTTCAGCTAGTACTACATATAAACATACGTATTAACTACAATACTTTATTACTTTCAAATTGCACCCCGAACTGACACTTGAAGGAGGCAAGTAGACGATGAATTTCGAATTATATTGCCACTAAAGTTTTGGGCTTTGCAAAAATATGTGAATAAAGATCGGGATTTGGGTAGTCATTTTTGAGAAATATTCATAAAACGGCTATATTCGAGTTTTCTGAGAAAAAAACTAAATACTTGATCATGTTTAGAATGCTTATGTTATCTTAAATATGTATTTTGATAAAAATTGTTAGAGCGGTTTTTTGTAAAATTATGCTCTCAAATGTTACAACTTTGGATTCGAAAAGCACTGTTATTGAACTGTTTAGCTGAAAACTTTAGGATATAAACATTAACTAGCAGTTACATTTTTATCATGATCAAAAATGGCAATTTTGAGATATGAGCAGTTTTTAAAGAACTATTATTAGGGATTTGGGTGGATACCACAGGATGCAGTCTTTTTAGAGAAAAACTGAGCTTGCTATCAACTTAAGAATGACAATTGTACCTTAAAAATAAGTTTTTTTGAAATTGTTTTTACCATTTTCGAGAAAAAGCCTATTTTCAAAACTGCCGTTGCTGGACTTTTTAGCGAAAAACTGGGTATGCAGTCATGTTAAGCATGCCTACATTAACTCAACTATCAATTTTGGTTCAAATCGTTAGAGCTGTTTTTGAAAAAATCTAAATTGTTTAAAATTTCGTAAAATTTGTATGTGGGAAGTACCGTTAATATTAGGGCTGGCATAAAAAAAACGTCCCACAAACTAAATACGAAGATTGAAACAAATCCGTCCAAGCGTTTAGATTCCCCAGGGGTGGGACAGACAGAATTGCGGGACTTTTTTGAGTTCCCCTATCATCGTAATATCAGAATTGATCAAAATCTCGAGTTCGAAATTTTGTACGAATACAATATCTTTCTCTTACTACGTATTGACGAAGGAATGAACCTTTTTCGGACCCTTTTGAAGATTTAAGATTCTTTTACAGCTATTTTCTCCAAAGAACGCGAAAGGGTCTTATGTGTTCCGCAAAGCAGGACATAAACCCATATGTGACGCTCTCTAAAGCCTATTCAAAATCAATGAATAGTAGGTGAAGAGGTGATCGAAATTCGACGCATTATGCAATATTGCGATCCCAATCGAAACTCAGTTTTATTTGCATGAAAGTCAGTGGCGTATATATTCGCCTTAGAACCACTGAAATGCTACACCACACGCCTAAGGTGATCATCCATATCCGAATTAAGCAACTAATCGTTCGGGTGGACTCTGAAGCAACCAGTCAACACTTGTGAGTGACTTTATTAAGATACAACTTTTTAACAATTGGCTTCATCCTGTGTGGTGTCATTATGATTCAATTCGCCAGCTACTTAGTATCCCACTCTGCAAACAATACATCCCCCAATAATGATAAATAACACGACTTACAAGAAAAGGATATTTTATCTGAAAATGCTCGTTTAAATGAATCACATTAATAGCCCACTATCGATATACGTTTGATGATTTCACAACAACATCAGAGACGCCACATAAAACATTAGCACCCAATTAGGTAATGATCCGTATGAACTCAGCGACATAAACTATAATCATTCCTATAGCAAGTTCGTTTTTAGCGCCTAAAAAATAAACCAAACACGCCAACTACAGTCAAATGCGACCATGGAATATTAAGCTTGCGTGTTTCTTTCAAATAAAACTTTACACAAGTCGTACCATACAAATTGACTTACAACTACTAATACGTATTTTTATTTCCCTAATGAAAAGCAATGCATAAATAACGATGTAATAAAAATTATTCAGTTGCCCGAACGAACGAAATATCTGTCAACCCCTGTTGAACATAACAAATGTGTTCAGCTTTGGTTGTTCTAAAAGTTTTTCTTTCAACTTTTTAACTCCCAAACATACAATTACTATTAAGCAATAAATGAGACAAGGCATATAGACTTTTGCAGGTAAAGTTTGTTTTTGAGAGTGCCTCGCTGCTTGAGTTACTTTGGACTTCAAAGCGAATAATTTATTTTAAAACATTTTGTTCACTTTGGTATCATTTCACGAATCACGATATTGGATCAAGTTCAAAAAATCGTTTTGATTTACTTGCTGGTTTAGTAAGGTTCCGGTAATAGCCATAAGGACAACGCGTATATATCAAACAATGTTCAAAGTTTAAAGTCGGATGTAAAGCAAAGGGATGATTTCGTGATGGAGTATTTCATATTGCGCATATCGATATTGCAATTTTATGAGTATTGATGTAGTAATATTGGAAAACCTTAAACTTGGTCCTTTTTGGTAAATACTATAGTATCTTAAATTACCTATATACATATATCTGGTTTGTACTACATCGCGCCATATTAATTGTTTACACCACCTTTCTCGACCGCCTATACCCCGAAGAATGGAGAGAGGGACTCGTGCCTATCATGCAATCCGTAGCCGTATTTCGATACAGATCTTAAATAGATACAGATCAAGATTCTACTCCGAATCGCTGGGTAACAAAATCCGTACGACTATGCGACCATGGCATAGTGTCTTCCAAACAGAGGTCCTGCAGTGACAACAGCAGCCCGCGAGTCTGTACTAAGAGAAATACTACCTGAAGGTATTACCTTCTTTACCCATAGGCTAACTTACTTTAGATGGCGTTCACAGTCCGGGGTGGACCACAGCCTCAACCAACAACACCCTCCAGCCAGCTCGGTCACTAGGTAGTTGCCGCCAGTTACGCATACCAAGTTGGTTGAAGTCGTTCTCCAATTGGACACGCCACCTGAGGTTGGGTCTTCGTCCGCTTCGTTGTCCCTCTGGGGCGGACTGAAACACTCTTCGGGACGGTGCGCTGTTGTCCATACCACCATACCATACTCCACATGACCCGACTATCTCAGTCGATATATTTCGAGCTTTTTGACTAGGTCTCTGTCGCTATATAGTCCGTAAGGTTCGTCGTTGAATCTCCTCCTCGGCGGAGTGTGGCGCCGATACAAACTAGACCGAAAATCACTCGAAAACTATTTCTCTCAAAGCGTGCGGTTAACCAGGCAACAATTAAAGTCATAACTAAAAAAAAAGTCATAACTACAATAGAAATAAAAACGAGGCTTGTGAAATGCTGCACAGTACAATGTATCGGTCTGGTAGAGATAGATTCCGCGAACGAGCTGATTCCTCTGGTTTTATCCTGCCTTGCACACTCTATAGCTTGAACCAGAGAGAAAAGCGACTATCAGAGATGCCAACGCTAGATGAACCGCCTTAAATACTTGTATTACCATAAGAATGCTATGGCCGTCCTTCAATGAAACCAAAACCGAGAGTAATGTACGGAAGGATAGGAAATCCCTAATGTCACCCCTCGTAGGAATCATAATACTCTGCGGTACCACATGAAGAAAATGTGGGCTTAACAGAGGAAGAACTTCGTAAAGAGGCTGCGGTTATGAGGTACTTCTTGAGGACACAACTCACTTCCTTGCCATTGCCCAGGTCCCTATTTCATAAACATTGACAGGTAACATAATTGTCAGTTAAATTCTTCAACGACATACTTGTCACTTCACTATCAATACTTGACCGAAACTCAATTACATACTGACAAAATTGTAAATTGTAAAATTTTATTTGTCCCCTAAAAATTTGTCAGGAAATGCATGACAATATTCGCGAAGAATTTCTGAAAATTCATTGTCAGAACAATTTTTTTATGAAACCAAAACTTTACAATTTTCGGCTATTTTCCGACATTTCTACAAAATTGTCCAATTATTAATGAAACAGAAATTTGACAATAGTAGGTATAGTTGTCAGTTTACAAATTGTAACTTGTCGCAATTGTCAATTTTTATGAAACAGTTCCCGTTCTTCAACACTCCTGATACAAATCCCTAGGGAGGAACTTCTTCCAAGACCTACACAAGCTTTCGAGCACATCAGTAGGCAAGATAACGATTTTTTTTTTCAAATCTACGGGATGGTTTGTACGGAGTACTCATCGCCAGCCTACAAACGTAAAATAAATGAACATTGGTTTCATCAAAATTTTCATTAGACATCTCTGCAGGCAATATATGTAGTAAGTACCTATGCACTCAAAAATGACCATAGTCTTCGTCATGCACCATCCGTGTTGACCAAGTAGCCGGACTTACTTACTTTTACTTTTGGTGGCGCTTACAGTCCGGGGTGGACCACAGCCTCAACCAACAACTACCTCAAGCCAGCTCGGACCCTCGCTAGCTGCCTCCAGTTACGCACACCAAGTTGGTTGAGATCGTTCTCCAATTGTGCGCACCACCTAAGGTGGGGTCTTCCTCTGCTGCGTTGTCCCTCAGGGATTCGAAGACTCGTCGGGCTGGTGCGTTGTTGTCCATACGCTCCACGTGTCCCAGCCATCTTAGCCGTTATAATATACTGGACCGAATATCACTCGAAGAATCTTTCCCTCAAAGCATCCCAGAAGGTTTTCATCCGATTTTGACAGGGTCCATGCTTCTGCACCATACAGCAGGACCGGGATGATTAAGGTCTTAAATAATATTTCCTTAGTTCTATGAGAGGGAACTTTATTTCTTAGATGCCTTCTTAGCATCTTCGAGATATATGTATATTTATAACTGATGTTGATGTTTAATGTGCAATGTTAGCGAGAATTTATTTTCACTTTTTTTTTTGTAAATTACAGAGAGTAATTTGTTATATAAAGGTTCGCTATAGAGAAGTCTAAATACTTATATCACAAAATTGGCAAAATCGCAGTGTCTTTAAAAAAAAACCTTCTTTACAGAAGAGTGTCCGCTATATGGAAGTTCTTTACAGAGGACGCCGACTGTATATAACTTAGGACATTACTGCCAATAAACATCATTGCTACCTAAGCACACCTTTTGTCCTATTCGTTGGTATACAGTATCCGTATACTAGAAGTGTATGTAATTGTATAGATCTGTATTCTACAGTCTTTAAAACGAAGATAAAAGATAATAAATACAAATTAGGTGATGAAATAAAGTTCCACATTGTCTTGAGCTCACAAAAAAAGTTCGGCTCGTAGTCAGTCATTTAAATTTATTGTCCTAGATCTCAGGGACAGTGTTTTTTTTTCCACTGGTCAGCCATGTGTTTTCTTTCCAACAACATAGTAAATCATTGTTCGTTTTTTTCCAACAAACAGTAACAATTGTCTATCCGGAAGGACTAAAAAAGAGAATGTATCTTAAAATATAAACAATGTTGCTTTTTCCCAGAAATAAAAACAGAATCCCTGAAATTCATTACTATAGATACGGTAAGCATATTATCATTGCTAACAAAAGTTTTCCAAGAACTTTGTGGCAGAACACGAGCAAAGGTCAACTTGTTAAATTTTATAACAATACCAAATAAAAGACCACGGTAACGAAAAAATTGAAATCTGTTAAAAGGAAGATTTTACATCAATATTGGAATATGGTATGAAAATACAATTATACATATTATATTTCGGGGTAAAAAAAAAAAAATTGTTTGCATCATTGATTGTTTTCCAATTACACGACTACAAATTGATATACTATGTTTATCCTATAAATAAAATTGCAAAATCCTCATGGATTTGTTTGAGTCCGATGGAATTGGAGTCGTGTTTCGATCTGACAGCGAACTCGGAAAATGGAAGGTGGGTTTTGGGAATGTTTGTTTTATAATTGCTGAAGGACATCACAAACTAATCAATGTATTAAGGAGACTCGTGTGTACTTTAAGAATAAAATTAAACCCCTCTTAAATTGCACTCATAGGTTAGGTTAGGTTACGTTAGAGGGGCAGTTTGCAGTATAAGCAATATTCACCCAGAAGTCATTGAGGCCCATTGTGATTACCCTTTTGTAGTACATGATAGGACATGCATCTAACAAAACCATTCAGATCTGTTGATGAATCTTTTAAAATCTGATAGAGGTATCGTTGCTAGATCTTCCAAGCCGTCGAAGAACCGTGCTCCCATACAAGAGTAGCGGCGTTCTTGGAGGGCTGGGCAGTGACACAGGAGATATTCCACAGATTCTATTTCCTCTTCATCTCTGCAACTTCTGTAGAAGTCATTTGTGAAGATACCTTGGCTTTTGGCCATGTTCCCAATTATTCAATGTCCGGTTATTACCCCGACGAGCACTCGGATTTGGTTTCTTTCAAGAGATGTTGGGATCTTTGACCTTTTTGTGTCGATTGTGGGCCACAAGCTACGAGTTATAGTACAACCGGGAGTGTTGTTCCATCGTTCCTTAGCCAAGTTTAATGTGACATTGTCAATGAAACCCTTAGCTGCGTTGAAAGTTGGTAAAACTTCTCTGTCGGCTAATAGTACGTCCATTTCAGAGCCGCATCTGCCCAGTTTATCTGCTGAACTGCTGCCTCATTCCCTTCTACACCAACATGTCCAGGAACCTAGCACAGCATTACTGTGTGATGGTCTAATGCTCTCAGTGCCAAGAGACACTGGCTTACTGATTTGCAGTTTACCAGATTGGAGTTAATCGTTTTAAGTGATATGGTTGGCTGTCTACGTGGAAGGTGATTTCCATTGCTGGTGGTTCCCTCACTGACAGTTTGCGCTGCTTTCTTAACCGCGTAGATCTGATCTGCCAGTCGGTGTGAGTGGCTGATGTTTAATTCCTCTGAGAAGACTCCTGCTCCCGTTCCATTCTCCGTCTTTGAGCCATCTGTGAAGATGGGTATACCTTTTATGACAGTACTCGGGGAGAGCCAGTCCTTCCTGTCCGGTATACAGACTGTAAAATTTTTGTCAAAGTCATACCTCGGTTTCTTGTAGTCTGTGATTGGCATGAGGCCGCTCTGATCAAAGATGTGAAGTATGCGTGAGTGACCGAATGACTCGGGCTCCCAAATTTTGTTCTCTCGTAGTCTGAGAGCACCTTTGGCTGGCACGTTCTTAGTATATAGCTCGATGGGTTGTAGGTTCAGCAACGTTTCTAGACCCAGTTGTGGTGTAGATTTTAGTGAACCCGTTATACCTATGCAAGCAATCCTTTGCAACTTGTTCAGGTTCTTGAGGTAGGATTTTGTGTTAACAGCCTCCCACCATACGACCGAGCCATAGGTCAGAATTGGTCTCACGATCGCGGTGTACATCCAGTGCACCATGTTCGGTTGTAAGCCCCATTTCTTCCCGAAAGCCTTCGTGCAGGCGTAAAAAGCATTTAGTCCTTTCTTCATTCTGTCTTCCGTGTTCCGTTTCCAGCTTAATTTAGAGTTGAACACGATACCCAAGTATTTGGCTTCGGATGAGAGATTAAGACGAATGCCTCTCAATTTTGGTGGTTCCCATTTTGGTATCCTATATATCTTCTGGTGAACAGGATGAGTTCAGTCTTGTTAGGGTTAACCGATAGACCGTTGTTCTCCGTCTACCTAGAAAGCTCTGATAACGCAGATTCCATGACTTCACTAATTGTGGGAAGATATATTTTCCTGAAATCAGGACAACTATGTCATCTGCGTAGGCGACCACCTTGATACCCTTGTTGACGAGTGATTCAAGAAGTTTGTATATTGAGATGTTCCGTAGGAGGGGAGATAAGACCCCACCTTGTGGCGTCCCTCTATTAACCGATCTCCCAATGGTACTGTCTCCAAGACTGCTGTTAATGATTCTACTGTTAAGCATTGTTTTAACCCAGTTATGATCAGGTAGTAATCCATTCCAATCTCCTCAAGTTAGGATGTAATGGTTTCTGTATTTAGGTTGTTGAAAGCACTTTCTATGTCTAAAAAGGCATAGTAAATTCTTTTAGGTTTAAGGACTTCTCGATGGTTCTGGTGACCTCATGTAGTGCTGTTTCCACAGATCTGCCTTTCACATATGCGTGTTGTGCGCCACATAGGGAGCCATTAGTCTCTTATCTGTATACGTCCAAAAGTCTTTCTAGTGTTTTCAAAAGAAAGGAAGAGAGACTTATTGGTCTATAATCTTGCGCTGTGGAGTGACTGGGTTTCCCAGCTTTAGGGATGAAGACAACTCTCACTTTTTTCCAGCTGTCTGGAATGAATCCCAGTTTCAGACAACCTATGTATATTGCCTGGAGCCACGGGATATTCGTTTCGCTTGTATTCTGTAGCATGATTGGTATAATACCGTCCGGTCCCGCAGATTTGTAGGATTGGAAGTATTTTAAAGCCCATGCTATTTTATTTTTGCTAGTAAACTCCATAATGCTTACCAGTTCCTCATCACGAAGTGAAGGCGGATTGGTAATAGGGTTGAAAGGCTGATTCCCTTTATGTGTACAACCCGGAAAGTGGGTTCCTAGAAGCAGTTCTAGGGTTTCCTGGTTGTTTGCTGTCCAGCTGTTATCATCCTTGTAGAGGTAGCCCATGGTGGAAGGGGCTTTGGCTAGGATTTTCCGTAATCTAGCCGCCTCTGTGGTAGATTCGATGCTGGAACAGTAGTTTGCCCAGGTTTTTCTTTTTGCTGCCATTGTTTTCTTTTTAAACTCGCAGAAGCTGGTGCGATATTCGTGCCAGTCTTCTTTGTTCTTTGTCAGTTTTGCTCTGTTGAAAAGTTTCCTAGTTTTTTGCCTGAGAAGTCGAAGTTACGTATTCCACCACACGGCATGTGATCTTTTGGAGGGACGACTAACAGGACAGGATTTGTGAAAAGAGTCTATTAATATATAATATATTATTAATATAATTGCATTCATATGTCTATATGAATATAATAGGATAAAAAGTATCTTAAGTATCAAACTTAAGTATCTTAACTCCTTGAATGTACTATTTATGCAGATCCGAATAAATGAAATGGAATACAAAATAACCAGATCTAAACCAATGTGTGTAGATAGTTTTTTAAGCTCACGCAGCTATTGCATAAATGATCTAAACTAAAAGCACCTTTAATCTGACCGCAGGCATATTACACGTGTACAGTAAGTATCCCCAGATAAATTCCCGATTCTGGGAAATACAGATAAATCCCAATCGATCCCATGATTGGAAATGACAAACGAAGTCGTATTAAAATAATCCGCTAATAAGCCACATCAAACCGCACAATGTTCGATTCTTCGAGTTGGCTAACCGAGATTGTACCTGGCCGGCCACATTTAATGGACAAAAAAAAAAAAAGGAAATTATATTATATGCCGCTGAAGTGTATGATATGGCATTTTGATATGGTGACAAACGAAATTAAATGTCACGTTTCGACAATAAAATGAGAACCAATTTACGAGATCCGCGGAACACCAAATATAATATACAACGTGCAACTAACACCTACAACATTGCCTAGCTATAATTCTGGGGATTTGCAAGGGAATTCCGCCGCTTTTATGGCATGACAAGTGATTTCCTTGATGTACTGTCCAATATATATCTATTGTGTGTGTTTTTTTTTTTTCCTCGGTTTTAATTCTGAATTAAGGTAAGCACACAGTGGATTCCGGGAAACATTTCCATTTCCAGTGAACAGGGGAAAGGACATACACGCAGTGTTTGTGTGCGGACGACAGGGCATGTATTCTGTCCGCCGAAATGTGTGTGGCAAAATTAAGATTAATTCCATTTGTATGCTTCATGCCGTGGTAATGCTGTGAAATCCCTATTGAAAATGGTTAGATGTGGGGTTTAAAATGTTTTCCTTTGGACCGATTTTGGGTCGTGTGCAGAATTATATGTTCGGGATAATATGGCCTGTCAAAATATTTGAACAGGCTGCGTTCGTTGGCTGCGTGTTTTTCACTTTTCCACGTGGAATTAGTCTTACAATACCTACTGAAAAACGTTTTACTCTGCGGGTGGTATTTTTTTTTTTTGTGAAATTTGCTTTTAATGCGCAATACTGGTTTTGTGAAAATTGTTTATCCCTTTTGGGTTGGCAATTGGTTGGAAAATTTTGCGCATTTAAAGTGTGCATTTATTTATCCCTGAAAAGGGTGTTTTAAAGCCATATACTATATGTTTTCTATCATAAATGTTTTCATGTTTTTTTTTTTTTCATTAACAGAAAAAAAATATTGTAATTTTGAAAAATTGTTCAGAAAATGGTGCATTTGGTTTTCGTTTACATTTTAATTTATAGTGGACAAAAGTAATTGGGGTTTTCAACTTTTTCATTTATTTTACATATTACAAATATTGTTAACTGATAAGCTTTTAAAGACCACGCATTGCCACAAATATAGTCAGATAAATGTACATACGTTGATCCTGTTTGAAGTGAACTTATATATGTTTTTACAGCATATTTAATAATATGCAGGCTGTTTGTCTACATAAAACCATCAAGGTATCGAAAAAGAGAAGGTTCCGGAAACCCATTTTCTATGATATCATGGTACTGTGTAGATCCGTCACAATTCACATACAAATTTGTGATATCTAGCAAACTCCGATTAGAAAAGCGTTTGGTTTAATTCTACACTTTTTTATAACTAACCCTATACAAATTAATTCGAAGAGTCCTTAAACCAAGTCAGATCTTTAAGTTAAATGCAAAAAATACTAAGATATTAAATTTGCTGTTAATAAGGCACAGTATCGTAAATTTCTTACTTTACTTTAGATGCCGTTTACTGTCGGGGGTGGACTCAACTAGCAAGCCCCTCCAGCCAGGTCGGATTCTAGCTAGCTATACCTCCAAAATCACTCAAGGAATCTTTCTCTCAAAGCGTACCAAGAGGGTTTCATAAGCTTTCGATGAGGTCCATGCTTTTGCACCTTTCAGCAGGTGTTGTACAATAGTTAACTTTGATTCTGTGCTAGAAGGCTTTACTTCTTAGATGCCTTCCTAGCCGAAGAAACTGTGATTGGCAAGAGTGATTCTTCGTTTGATTTCTACGCCGATGTCGTTATGCGAGGAAATTTTAGAGCCTAGGTAGACAAAGTCTTTAAGGACTTCGAAGTTATATCCGTCCACAGTAACGATTTGCCCGAGTCGCCGGTACTGTGAGTCCTTTCTCGATGACAGCATATACTTCATTTTGTCCTCATTAACAGCCAGACCCATCTTTGCCGAATCCGATTCAATACTTGCAAACGCTCCACTGACAGCTAGCTCGCTGAGTTCTCCCGATAATGTCAATATTATCTGCATATGTAAGTAGTTGAACGGACTTTTGAAAAATTGTACCTCTGATATTGGCTTGTGAGTTTCGTACAATAGCTTCAGGGATGATATTAAAAAAGTTACACAATAGCCCATCGCCTTCTTTCAAACCTTTTTCGACATCAAAGGGCTCGGTGATGATTTTGCCGATTTTGACGGAGCAGCGAGATTTCTCCATAGTCATCCTGCACAGACGAACGAGTTTGGCAGGAATGCCGAAACGTGACATGGATTTGTATAGCTCATCCCTACATACGCTATCATAGGCGACCTTGAAGTCGATAAAGAGTTTGTTTTTATCGATCTGGAATTCCTGCGTTTTTTCTAAGATCTGTCACACGTCAGAGTGTGAAGATTAGGTCGATGGTTGACTTTCCTGGCCTAAAACCTCACTGATATGAGTCGATCAGGCTATATTGGTGAAAGGTATTAGGCCCACATTATAGTATAGCCGAACGGATCTTATACGCAACATTCCGGAGGCTTATTTCTCTGTTATTGTCCCAGTTCAGAGTATCTCCCTTCTTGTGGAAGAAACCCACGGTGCTGAGATTCCATTCATCGGGCATACTTTCTTCCGACCAAATTTTGCAGATAAGTCGATGCATTCTCCTTACCAAGTCAGCTCCCACCGCTTTAAGCAGCTTTGCCGGTAGGCCATCTGCTCCAGCAGCCTTTTTGGACTTATGTTCGGTTAGATATCGCTATCCTTATATCTCATTTTGGTCGGTTGGACAGAAATTTTGACTATCATCGTCCGGAATGTATGGATCGTTCTGCCTGACAGCGCAATTTCGGTCACGTTCCCACTTTATAAGTCTGCAGAATTCGTTTTTGCAAATCCACAGACCCGACGGTGGACTAGGTATTGTGGAATACCAGTGTATTCCCATATGGTCATCTCTGCAGGCCTATATTCAGGCCTTGTATCCTTGGGAATATCATTTTACCCTCTGTTAGAGCATCCGAACATTGCCCCTTTAACAGCGTCCCTCAATAGACTCGACCGCAAATACTCTTTTCCTTCCGATAAGCGGATGTTCCTCCCTTAGAGCTCGTGGGCAGCTCTCTCGAAGCTGTTCTGGTTTGGGTTTTTAGCACCAACTGATGATAGGCTGTGATAGCATGTGCAATCCGGCACTCTTCATCGAACCAGGGGTTTTGTTATGGTCGCTTAGTGAAACAATAAAGGCGAAATTATTTCTTTAATTTCAATTGTTTTATTAAATCATCCTTACAACTTTCAATACGACCGATCATACTCCATCAACATTAAAGTCACTCCAGTACACCCGTTACAAATAATATTGTTAAATACTTGGGACTAACTATATACGGATTTAATTAAATTGTCCACATTTCACCCTTCGAATATACACCCGAAGAAGGTCACAAGTTAGACTGTATCCTTTCATGCCAGCACTATAGGTGACGGATAACAACTTGTCTACCCTTATCACTATATAGATAATTCAATCAAGAAAATGCGTTTTTCTCCCACGTCTCTGTCACATTCAGTCAAAATGTCGACGTCTAGTCCTGGTCAATTCAAGTTAATCTCTTAATCATAGGTCAATAAGAACATAACGATATCCCTTCCGACGCATGATATTATATAGCCAACGCAAATAATGTGGGTTTCATTATTTTGCGGGTACTGCTTATCTACACGAGTGTCTATTGAAAAAAGTATTTTCATTCTATTCTTAGATTGGTCCTTTCGAATGAATGCCCACTGGACTGTAGTGACATGCGGTTGACAATAATTTTATTATTTTCCGAAAATTCTTGAAAATTGTTGTCAAAATTTTCTACAATTTTAATTTCCGCCACTTGATGTGCAATTCTATGAAATATTGTTGTGAAGTTATACAAAGGGATAAAAATACACACAAATGTGAGTCAGATAAGGGTAAAAATAAATATTGTAGACCCACCTCTCGCGAACGTCTGACAAACATCCGAGAGTATAATTTGTCCTGAAAAAGTTTCTCAATTCAGCCGTTCGGACTCGGCATAAAATTGTAGGTAGGTCCATTCCATTAGCCCTAAAAATTAAAAACTCACACAAACGAATGTGAGAATCTGGGCCTAGGGTGACTACACCCTTGTTGCGTCAACTATATATTTTTTATTTATTTAGACCCACTTTTGTAAAACCTAAGTTGTAACTTGAAAGCCAAATTCAGTTTGACAACTCAGTATTTTTTTTAATTACTTGAAAATTGAGGCCCATAAAAAAGACCCTGAAAATTTTACTGAACCAAAATGTAATGCACTTTAATTTTTAGCCTAGACGCTATTTATATCGATTCTTTACAGAAAAGAATCCGCGTATACTATCACCTCGCGTGTATTCTAATATTCAAGTGTCAAGTTTAATCATAATCGATACAAACTGACAACAAATGGTATACAAAATCAATAATAACCCTTTTAGCAGAAAATTCTTACATTTCGAGACGTTGCTATGTATGTGCATTCAAAGATGAAAATGAGCACGAAAAGTGTATAAGTACTAGAAAATCAATGACACACTATCCCTTCCCATTAGTGAAACCGAAGACAATAGAATCCTAGATCACATTCAAGTAGATATTAGAAAGACATTTACAAGGCTCCACAGTTGTATGTATAAAGGGTGTCTGGGGTTTGAGTGGGATATTGGCCTATGTCGCAAATACATTCTTTAAGTCGATTTCCTGAAAAGAGCATCATGTCACCAGAAGTACCAATCCCTACTAATGTCGGTAAAATCTTGCTCATCATTGTCTTATATTTGTTGTGATTGTGACATTACCGATATCGACTATAGTATGCGTGAATGTCTAGGCAAAAAGAGGCTCCCTTATTCTATACTCATTCACAGAACTCCTTTCGTTGAGTATTACACAAGTTGTGCGGTCAAATAATAATAACAATAATTGTAGATGTTGTTGTTTTATAGTGCTGACAATAAATTGCACACATGTGGGTGTTAGTGGCTGCATAAGCACTCCGTGTCCGTATGTTCGAGGCGTTTCAAGTATGTGGCTCTTTGCTTTGTATGGACTTAATTGAGATTTCCAATTGTACAGCATTCATTTGTTTGTCCTTGCTTTTAGAGTTACCGGTTGGTGTTGGTTTATGGAACGGAATAATGTTAAAGGGAATATAATAGATTTTTATCTACCTAATTAAACAAAAAAAAATTTTAATTTTTATATCCTCTTCAATGTATTCAAATACTGTTCAAATCCTATATGCACTACAGAAGGAAAACTCAAAAAATCTTACTGCTATAATTTGAATTCAAAAACGAAGATAATTTGGCTTTTAATGAACTGCCAAGCCGCAAACATGTTGTACAGATATTATACAGCTGCCCTAAGAAAAAAGGGCGCAAACGCCGAAATTTAAAAATTGAATTAGCTACATAATGTATTTGGAATCGTTAAACACTGCCTTATTTTTGTGTAAGGCTTAAAAGACATATTTCCAATTGCAAATGGCTCAAAATCAGTGAGCAACATTCCTTCGGGGGCAATAGGCGGGGCGTCAGACTGTTATCTACCCTTCGTATTTTTCCCCGAACGCTAACCGAGACCTTTTCGATACCAAGAAGTATAGGGTGGATTGCTTCACTCAAGCGTTTTCTTCTTCGCACCAGTATCTCTTTTATGGACAGGTTTGTTAACGGAAATTAACGGTGGGCAAACTCCTACGACTGCCTTTCGTCTTTTTCTGGAATTCATAACCAATACATCATACTGACTTAGGGTCTCAAGCAGCAAAGTAAATTGTTTCAATCACACATTTCTGCTTCGCACCAGTCTCACTCCTTGCTAATGGACTTTCAGAGACAATAGGCAAGGGCAGACTGTTGCGGTCACCCTCCGTCCTTCCCTGGCGACAAACTGCCACCAGGAATAGCTAACTTCATTATTTTAACCAATTGATAGTTGACCGATTCAGTCAATTCGCAGGTAGAAATAGAGTTGAGTTCACACATGCAATTTCCGACCATAGATTTTTCTGGCCACTTTCCCCTTCCTCATGGTCCTATCCTACCTACCCCAACTCAGTAAAATAAACTTTTATTTGTTTTTAGAAAACATTAAAAAAGTTGAAAAGAACTGCATGGTTTAAAACGCCCGGAGTTCAAGAAGCCATCAGAGAAAAGAAAAAGTTTTTCAAGGTGTGGATTCACTTGCTTGTGCTTGGGCGACTCACCTCCTCGAAACCGGTACATTGAGGCGCGAAAAACTTGCAAATTGGCTGTTAAAGCAGCAATAACAATCTTGGAAAGAGTTCGGCGAGAAATTAGACCGTGATCACAAATCTGCAAGCAAGGTGTTCTGACAGACCATCCGCCGTCTTAGAAGAAAGAAGTGGAACATTATTGAAGGAGTCAAGTCCACAGATGGTATACCTCTTCCTAATGAGAAGGACATCTTGCGCAGATGGAGCGAGCACTTTTCTGAATTGCTCAATCCAATCCAGGCCGACTTATTTCAGGAACTTGCCGACTGTATAGAAATCATAAAATCGGCCCAGCGGTTATCGAGTTATATCTAACGTCATCGAATTTCACCCCATCATAGAATTTGTTTTTTGTATGGGAGGTCCCACGCCCTTTTGTCAAATTTTGACCAATTTTCACAGGAAATATTCCGTGCCAATACCTAAGATCTCCTGTAAATTTGAGCTCAATCGATTCGGTGGTCTTTCCGATATAAGATTTTGATTATTTTCGTTTGTATGGGAGGCCAATACCTAGAGGACCATTCACATGAGAGCGACCAACTATCTACAAACGAACGAATATTCGCAAGTTTTGACAGTTCGTTCACATGAACACTTTTCTAGGTCGCGGCAGAATTTCAGCCATCAGCTGTATTATGAAAACAAGTTTATAAACAGTTTAAATACCGAAGTTTCGTTTTTCAAACTATTTGCCGCGAACGAAAACACCCTTTCCGTGAATGGTCAAAGTTCGCAATCCACATCAATAAGCCGAGATCCAAAAACTAGCGAATAACATATTCCTTCGAATTTAACCTCAAATTAGAAATGCCGCCCGGTCTTTTCAAAAACGAATCGAAACTCGCTAAATTTTTAGGATTTCAGAGCCGGTATATTCACGGATGGTGACCGTCCTTTTTAAAATCAACTCGGAACTAGCTTCACGAGTTCATGTGGAACTTTTGAAAATGCCGACTTGTAGCTATACATTTACAAGTTTAAAACCTATACCTTATGAAAATCCAAAATCACTTCTTCTATTTTAACATTTTGTTCAGACCCCCCTCGCTACGCCCCTGCACACATGCGATTTCAATCTCGCGACTGCTTAGTCGCAAAAAATTAAACATACACATTTCAATGTGAACTACAGTATCTGTAATCGTAGCGTGTGAAACGGGTCTAAGTATTCTTTGCTTAATCTCTAAAGTCTAAAGTTAGGGTATGATGGCAACCATTTAATTCTTTGCCCTACATCTACCTTTCGAATGCTTGACTGATGACATGCGAGTACGTCTTCGAAATCGATTTAAGAATATTCGGTTCTGCACCTCCTACCATTATGTATATGAAGATTCATGAGCCGTCAATATGAATGTGAAGTGATTTATCAAAATCTGTGTTTCCTCATCGCTTCAATTTACAGGCATTTAAAACCAATGTAGGTACTCATCGGTATTGCAATTTCCTGTCATCCTTTTTCCCAATATCTTAAACGTCCGCGCATATACCTTAGGTATACCTACCGTATACCACATAAGGTATATATATTGATAATCCCTTCTTTTGCACGTGACAATTTAACAAAACGAGAAAAAGGCCGGATACATAATTTATGATATTAATACGTGAACATCGAAAGTTTCCGTACACATTTTAGTATAGAATTTCAAAGAATGGGATCGGAATGAAACTTATATCATTCGATATGTACCCACTGTCCCATTGATGGGGAAAAAATAAGTTAAAAACAGGTGTGTATGTTGCAGTCATCCATTTTCATCCCATTTATGGCTATATGAACTTGTATACAATAATTATTGGTCGAATTTTAGCCAGTAGTATCTATAACTTCGTCTTGGTTAATACAAAATTCTCTCCTTAGGTTAGGAAACCTAATCACAGTGGTGTCCATGTCCTCTGAATCAGAATACCGTCCATGATCATGGATCTGCTTATTCTTAAAGGATGAGGGGACAGCGCTGCTGGTGCTCAATGCTTGCTGGTATACGTGCAGCCTTATTCTTTTGAAGCACTAGCTGACTTCGTAATTTTTACTTTTAAGTATTGAAAGGGACTCTTTATCTAAGAGAAGGATGATCGACCTTCCTGAGTCTTTCACTACCTCCGATTTTACCATTTTTCACTTCTGTGTTGGGATATCCAGATTTTGGCTCTGTAGCAGATTCCAAATGTATTGTGGGTCGCTTGGAATCATAGGGACCCATGCGCGAGCTCTTGGCCTGAGCGGAATTTCTTCCTTTCCTACAGCCTAGCGCCCTGCCATAGATTACCCGTGCCGGCGACTGCGGCCTTGATGAAAGTGACCGCATTTTCGTCGACACAGAAAATCAGCCTATAGGCTCCATGATGCCAGCTCCTATCCCTATAAGACGACATTGGTTTGAAGGGGTCAGTCTTGCGCTGAGAGAGGAGATAAACATTTATCTTCGCCTTCACCTTCTTCCAGTTTTCGCGACTGATTTTGCATTCCTCATTGCCGCGGTCTATGATCGCCATGATCAGATGATCCCTCACGACCTCATTTAGGATAGTTTGGGTTCCGAAGCGGTGACCTTACTTCTCTTTAAGGTAGTGGAAGCATTATCTCGAGGCTGCTGCTTTTTCGATGAAATTCCCCCTCTTTGTTTCGCTGCTTTTGGAGGGTCCCTTAATAGGTCGACTCTTGCTTTCCTCCGCCACTTTAGTTGCCCACTCATAGGTTGCTTTATATTTGTGATTCCATTTGTCTTTGCCCTTTTCATCAAGTCGGCGAAGACACAGGAATACATTTCTTTTTTGTCTGTATGCTTGTGTGTTCGGTCTAACGTGTTTCCTAGGTGGAAGCATGGCTGAAGCATTTGACGCGGTATCGTCAGTAAGAGCGAGAGAAAAGAGTCCGAGCGCCGTGCGTTGACGATTATAGCATCCTCCTCATCTTCCTCTCAACTTTGTCCGTTTTTGTTTCTTGTCCAGTTCCAGTCCTGTATATTGAGTTTACCTTTTTGTCGGCTTTAGTGGTCTATCAGGTATTATGATGCAATTTGTCAGTTTGTTTGGTCGGTCCTGTCTGGGAAGTACTTCCCGAAGATGTTCTTTCTTTTTGTTGTTTTGTTGGTGTCATTTTGCTTTCTATTCTGGTTCCACGAGTAGCTATAGGGAAATAACTGTCTACCATACCAGAGCCCCGTATACCATGGTAGGGCCACTACTTCCACCCTGATGCGGACTGGTTTCAGGGAGGCGCCGTTAGAATACATCCGATATACACCCTGGCTGCAAATCATCCAATAGGCACGGTGACTCGACGTAACACCCTGGATTAGGGGGGTTTTGCAGTTCTTAGTTCATTATCATTGCAACTTAAAACTGCGCACCAATGTCAATTTTGACCAAGGCGACCGCCCCTCGCGCTAGGTGTAGTATCTTTTACTAATAATGAATAAATACATTTTTTTTCATCTTCCTGATTGAATAATTCGTTTTGCGTGATGCGACTTAGTCGGGTAACATTTTAATATCGGAAATACATATTTTAACGTTTTTTTTTGGCGCGAGTATAAGCATACACTCTAAAAAAAATCGTGTAATTTTACTATCATTAAGCGAGGAATCTATGTACTTGCTAATCTACTTGGAATAATTGCAGTATTTTTACGCACGTATCAATTTTAAATATTTAATGCGTAAATCTTAAATCTTTGCTGTGTAAATTCAAACACAGATTTAAAATATAAATGCGTATTTCTACAATTAAGATGCTCAAATTAAATGTACATCCACATCTACATAATTAATGTTTAAAATCCAACAGAATTTTAGAAAGAAATGCTTATAAATCAACATAAAATGTGTAAATTTAAACCTTTTATGTTTAAATTTGTAGAAAAATTCGACATACAATGTGTAAAATACAACAAAATTGTATATGAAGAAGATTAAAATTAGACTTTTTTTTTATGTACATTTGTTTAAATTCGATATTTAATGTGTACAATTAAACAAAATTGTACATCGTCAGAAAGTATATTTAAAACAATTTAAAAACAAGTAAAAGTGTTATCATCGGCCTTGATATCCTCCACTGCAGTGAACCTGTCTAAACGAAATAAAACAATCCAAAAATGTTTAAGATATTTATTAAAAATTATTCGATTTAACAAAAAAAAAAATACTTCCGTAAAAAAAGTAAAAAATACTTCTTTCACTAAAAGATGCGATGAAACTTGGGAGCGCAAAAGGTTCAACCGCTTCATTCAAAGGTCTGATCACGTATGAGCTCGCAAATGCACCGTCACTCACAACAAAATTACACATAAAATGTGTAACTTTCATCAGATTGGTGTAAATGGGTGTTGGTCTTTAAACACTGGGTGGTATGCAAAATGCTTTCGCTCAGTCTCAAATCTCACAGCTGTAGCTCGGGTTCGTATGCAAAAAGAAAATGAGACAGATCTCAGAGTTCAGAGACTGAGCGTTTGCTAAACGAATGAGACAGATCTCATGTTTTTGATTTCTCGTATGCAAAAAACATGGCAGTGTCTCACAACAATGAGACTTGAAAAGTCTTTATAGATTTAATCCGGTACAAATTAATTGAATAACTGATCACTTTTTGCCCATGAATTCCGTGGTAATTCTGTATTCTATAATTTTGTATTACGAAAAATTCTGTAAATCTCTCAAAAATTCTGTCGATATGATTAAAATTTGCTTTTTATATTCGGTTTTTCAAAATGTTTCTTTGGGCTAAGAAAGCAATTGAGTAGCAAAGCCCTCTCTCGAACAATTAAAGTGACCCTTTATAAGACCCTGATCATCCCTGTCCTACTTTATGGTGCAGAGGCATGGACTCTATCAAAAGTGGATGAGGCTACTCTTGGCTGCTTCGAGAGGAAAATTCTTCGAGTAATTTTCGGTCCCGTCTGCATAGACGGTGAATGGAGGAGGAGATACAACGACGAACTGTACGGGCTGTACAGTGACATCGACCTAGCCAGAAGAGTGAAGGTCCAACGACTGCGGTGGCTGGGTCATGTAGAGCGAATGGACGTGAATGCTCCGGCCCGGAAGATCTTCGAATCCACACCCGAGGGACGGCGCAGTAGAGGAAGACCGCGACTCAGGTGGCGCACGCAAGTGGAAGGGGACCTCAACCAACTTAGCGTGCGAAACTGGAGGCAGCTGGCCAAAGATCGTGCTGGCTGGAGACGCTTGTTGGTTGAGGCCCAGGTCCACCCCGGACTGTAGCGCCACCTTAAGTAAGTAAGTAAGTTTTTCAAAATTCTGTATTTAATTCATTGCAACACTTCTGTAATTAGGAAATTATAAAACAGTTTCCAAAAAAAAAACAAAAGAATTTTTTTTTTATTTTAAATAAATTAGGAATTTATTTAAATATATTCTATGTTCTGACCATGAATATAAGTTTGTAGTATTTTCAAACCAAGTTCCAATTTTATGAATGTCGATATTATTACCAAAATAACTACGCAGACATTTGCAACAATAGCCTTTCACATTAAAAAAAAAAAGAGAGTAATGATTTTGTATTTGTTTATTATGTAAAATAGAGAAATACCGGTGTTATATAGGATGTATCTATTTTCCATTATTTTCCTTTGAAACTCTAGGTACTAAATGGTCTCAACCCCGCTTTTTTAGTTCCGACATTTCAAAGTGGCATATCAAAGATTTTAAAATAAGTTAATCCAGAAGTTAATGCAGAATAGTTAGTGAAGTTGCGGAAAAAAATGTTGGCGAAGTGAAGACTGGATAGAATATCCTGTGCTGTGAATCTTTATATTTCCCGTTTTATTTACATCACATTTGTCTTTAAGCCTAGATCTGCTTTCATACATTTTTATATACATTTTGTAAAGCGAGATTTTTTTTTTAATTTTCGGTACTTGGCTTTTTGAGAAGCTGTTGTCTTCAATAAACTGCACAAAAAAATTTATTTTCATCAATTGCACTTTTAATTGTTGTTTTCTCCTTGCTACACTCACTCTGTAAAGTTATCTTCGCAGAGACTGAGACAAAGGTTTCGCTTACCAGATCGAGCTTTCGCTCATTGCAAACGATCAGTCTAAATACCTTTCGCTCTGTCTCACAGCTCAATTTCATGAGACTGAGCTATTGCTTTTTGCATACGACCCATTATGTGTGTACATTTCATAAGGTGTTTATATTTAAACAAAATTTGTTTATTTATAAACATTTTGTGAGTAATGTTTAAACAATAATAAAATATTATTGAACAAAAGCTGTTGAAAAGTACACAAAAGGAGTACATTTGCAACAAATGTTTCTAATATCTAACATTATCAGCCCCGTATGCCCCATCTACAAAAAAGGCGATCCTATGTCTTGCAAGAACTATCGAGGCATATCCCTGCTTAATGTTGCATACAAGATCCTATCCAACGTACTGTGTGAACGTCTTAAACCGTTCTGCAACACACTAATCGGCACGTACCAGTGTGGCTTCCTGCCCGGCATATCGACTATAGACCAAATTTTCACACTGACACAAATCCTGGAAAAGACCAACGAATTTCAAGTCGAAACTCAACCTATTCATCGACTTCAACCGCGTATGATAGCATACATCGTCAGGAGCTCTATGTGGCGATGTCCGAATTCGGAATCCAGGCAAAACTGAATCAGCTGTGTCGCGTGACGCTGGAAAACACGCGCTGCAATGTGCAGTTTGGAAGCAGCTCCTTCGATCTATTTCAAACTTGCACCGGATTTCGGCAAGGAGACGCGTTATCAAGCGATTTCTTCAATCTCGTACTGGAGCAGATAGTGCGCAGGGCAGGTGTCAACACGGAAGGCACTATCTTCAACAGATCCGTACAGCTACTGGGCTATGCGGACGATATTGACATCATCGGTCGCTCCCAGCGTGCCGTGATAGAAGCGTTCACGGCGATTGAAGAACAGGCGAAGTCCGTTGGCCTTCAAGTAAATGACGACAAGACTAAGTACATGCTATCAATAAACAAACAAGCATCTGTCCACCGCCTAGGACAAAACGTCACTATTGATAGCAACAACTTCGAGGTAGTTAAGGAGTTCCCTACCTCGGAGTAAACATGAACTCCACGAATGACACCTTAGTGGAGATCCGGCAAAGAATTACCCTAGGAAACCGTTGCTACTTCGGTTTGGCAAAACAACTGGGTTCAAAACTCCTAACTCGAAGGACGAAATGTGTGCTCTACAAAACCCTCATCCTGCCAGTTGTGCTTTATGGCGTCGAGTGCTGGACGATAAGCAAAAAGGGAGAGCTGATACTGGGCTCCTTCGAAAGAAAAATACTTCGGCGGATTTTTGGTCCTGTGTGCGAGGAGGGCGAATGGAGGAGAAGATATAACCGCGAACTCTATGAGCTGTACCAAGATGTGGATGTAGTCCAAAAAGCCAATACACGTCGACTACATTGGCTCGGCCACATCGAGCGAATGGACAATAATGCTCCAGCTAAGAGGATCTTCGAATCCCAGCCCCCAGGTTCGAGAAGACAAGGAAAACCGAACCTCCGTTTCAAAGACCAAGCCATCGCGGATGCCAGAGCGCTTGGTCTCGACAACTGGAAGCAGCGTGCCCGGGATCGTAGAGGATGGAAGGCTGCAGTGTCTCAGGCAGAGACTAACATTATGTGTTTAAATTTTTTTTTACCTATTGTCGTGTGTATAAACACGCAACTTGCCTATTTTTACATTAAAAATTACATACATTTCCATAGTAATTTTACACGCATTTTTTAGAGTGTAGCCTACATTACAATAATTTAAATCAAGAAGACAAGCACCTTATTGACCATTTCATTAGGACTGTTCAACACCTTTTTTCGTTTGGTTTTGTTTGGATTTAAATTCCGTGTGTTAAATAATTTACCAAAAGAAAAATCTCCCTTTTCCTCTTATAGCCTACATTCTTAGGTACAGCTTATTTTTCTGACGCTTCTGCGATCTGGGTTAGCGGACCTTTCTCCTTACAAATCGTCGACATTTTATACCCTTATAACGATACCCATCGATTCAAAGTCTGTATATATTAAGCAGTATTGTAATTAAGTGTGCTTAAAAAAATGTTATCCTAACTCGAAATTGGCATACTTAACCTAAAAAAACATACTGCAGAATCGAAACCACCAGTATATACTTAAGCAAGTTTAAGGGTCTCATGTTTTCGCACAATTAACGCACACACCGCGTGCCTGCAATCTTGTTGAGTTTAAAGCATGTACTTAAATCCTACCTAATTGGAGTTTCAATTAAAAGAAATATATATTATGAGAGTAAGAGTATCTGAAAAGTTTGCACATATATTCGCACGTAAGGGTGAAAAATAATAAACCGAAAATACTATATCTAAGCCTCCTCATATAAGGGAAGGACTGGTATATATGGTTTCTTCCTTTAATTTATTTTTTTTATCTGTTTTTATTTTCTATTCTCAAGTTAATAAGTTCAATTCGAGGAAAGACCGTTCTATAGCCTTCCATTTTTTGTTCGTATCTACTACCTCCCTCGTATAGCCTCATTCTATTTTCCTTCCGTGATAAGTGGTAACTTGGGCTGCGAGTGTAATCGAGATCAAGAGAACGGAGAAAGTTTTTATATTATGCCACTTGTTGAATCATACCCCCACTACCTTCAAGTAGAGCTATCTATATACGTAACTACTATCATCACCCTCTCTACCTTCGGTAGGTTCGTATTCGCCGCTGTCGATTACATGAGAAAGTAGGAAATTTATTCTAGCAATCACGCAAAGTGCTTTATCTCACGGTATACACATTGGAACTTCTGCAAAACTATAGCTATACATTTAGACATATGCCTTTCCTGTGCCGCCCCGCACGACCATACTAGAGTATATTGCTTGCTCCTGCAGAGGGACGACGGTAATGAAAAATGAAATAACACAGAGTTAGATAATGTATGGATGTACTCGTATTCGTATCTGCGAAAAATCACTAGGGATGAGTTTATTATCTAGCTGCAGATTGCGTGCGAATGTGCGGTGTATTGATTTAAGTGTTTCCGTTCTCCTTCTGACATCCGCGGGAAAAACTGCACAGCATCGACTTTTTTTTGACGAACTAAGAGTCCTCGGGAGAGAATGCAATTTGTCCTTCAATTTTGTTCGCGCATACTTTTAAGCTTGAGAATAAATAATTCCTGAGTTGTGTACACGTCATCAATGTGAGAAAAAAAAATTTAATAAAATTCTCAAATGAAAAAAAAAAAAAAGTTTTTCCTTTGCAAGACCTTGAAATTGAGTGTTTCTAAGGACATCGGAATGAGCCACATACGGTTTGATTTTAAGGTAATAAGTAATCGATTTTTATATTTAAAGATTTGTGTGTTGATTAGTTTGGAATTTATTTTTCATGTTAAATGATTTCATTGATTACTATAGTATACGACAGGGGTTCCCTAACTGTGCGACGTCCTGAGGCTTCGTTGCACTATCCTAAGGGCGTTGTAAGTTTTATTTTTTCACTGCTGTAAGACTCTGAACAAAGGAAAAGCATTAAGTTTCACTTTACGAATACCAAGAGCAAGGTCGAAGCGACATCCAATAATTACATTACAATCGAAGATTAAGAGCGTTTGACTTTGCCGCATTTACAGTCAGATTTGCTTCGTGGCTGGCACTTAAAATTAAATAAAGGGTTTTCAATTGGCGCAGGATGTTGCCAGGCAGATTGCTCGGGAGGATTAACGCGCTCCATGAGAGTGTACAGTAAAACCCGAGTCAATTGCTCGCCGTGCACAAGAAGTCGGCCTTTCGCAGATTCCAACTTAGCGAATTTTGCATCGGGACTTGAGCTTACGTCCGTACAAGGTGTAACTAATACTGAAGCTCAAAGTTAATAACTATTGACTTGACTTCGGAGCGTTTGGTAGAGGACCTCAATTTTTGCCGAAAAATCATCTTTAACGACGATGCGCATTTTTTGATGACTGCGGGTATGTGAACAAGCAAAATTGCCATAAATATGAAACCACGATATTCCAACGTCGAGTCGTCCTTATTGAAAAACCCTTTAGTGAATCTTCAGTAAGATCAGCTTCTCTATTCATATGTGCTTTTAGAAGGGTGTCGCAAAAATATTTCAACGTCTCTAGGGAGTCGCAGTATGGAAAAGATTGGGAGCCCTTGGTATACGAGTTTATTATGAGCTGTAAGAAAGCATTTTCAATGATATCCTTTAGAGTACCGAGCAAATTTTCAGACCTAAGAGGCGGAGTGGGGTACCTACTATAGGTCCCCCCAATAAAACTCAACTTTTAATTATATTCAATTGTGTTTAATTATTAGTTATAGACTAATTATATAAATAAACTAAATTTCATAAGTTTTTTTTTCATAAATTTCATTTCATTTCATATAAATTAATTAAAAAATTTATAAAAAAAAAAATTAGGAACATACGTATAGGAACATTTAGTAGAAACATTTTTTTATATCTTTATAATTCTTTTGACCGTGTTTGTTACCGTACTCCTCCTAAACGGCTGGACCGATTTTAATGAAACTTTGTGTGTGTGTTTGAATGGATCTTGAGATGGTTTATATTCACAATTGGATCCTGTAGGTGGCGCTGCGATGCGATTCCACAAAAGTTCAAATAGTAACCACTCAGCAATAAATACAAAAATTAAAAAACAAAAAGTTCATGAATAAAATTTCAAATAATAAACACTCAACAAAAAAAAATTAAAAAGCAAGAAGCTCATAAATTTCTCGACACCCGTGGAAGCTAAAGTTGTAAAATTGTAGACATTGTAGTGCATTGTCCAAACAAACAAACGCGCGAAGTGTGAGCGGGATTCCTGGGCACACGTCTAAGGAAATAACGGTCGAAGCACACGGAGTACAGAATCAGTCCGGACACATAGGTTAAAACAGCCGCAGAACAATTAACGGACAATGAAAATGTACCTACGAGCAGGCAAAACAACGTTTGCCGGGTCCGCTAGTATATTATAAATATATTTAGGTACAGATACATAGCTTCTATTGACTTTCAATTGAAAAAAAAAATGTTCTACTAATTATAAAAAGAAAGACAACAACTGGAGTTAATAGGAATTTCGCGACTTATTCATCGCTCTCAGATAAGGTGCAATGTCTTAGGCAAACAATTTTCGTTTCAACTTTCCTATGCTCATTACAAATGAATTTGGAGCATACGGTGCACTTGAGCTTGGTTTTTTAGTTCCGATTAGCAAGAAGCAACAACCACGCTTTTTTCCCTCATTAGAAATGACCTCTACTTCGTTTTCAGACTCAACATCAATATGACAAGTCGTAGTCTCATATTAGCTTCACCCATTTTTTGTCCAAGATATATAAGAACATTTTCCTTCGTGTAGAATTCGTAGCTTGCCACTGAGGATTTTTTTCCATAAAAATAACAAATAAATTCATTGCAGCAATGTCTATTATGTTCATAAAAATCCTGTACGGCCAGTGGCTTGTTCGTCTTCCACACGAATATTCTCTTGTCGGCACTGTCTTTTTTTTTTTTTTTTTGTACCTAAATACTTTTCCCGGGAAAGGCGAACCTATAACGCTTCAACAGCGCCCCGAGATGCTTGCAGATGTACCTATGTTAGTTCTGCACTTAAATTGCTGCAAATTGTATACTTCTGGAAATATATCCCCATTAAGCGTGTTCCAAAGTTTGCTTGTCCTGTAACAGAAGGAGTTTTGGAAATTTGATGTCCTCGGGGTTGTGTGTACTGTATGGTCATAAGCTGTAATGTCTTTGAGTTCCTCGGAACATCTACCATGGAAGTATCTATATAACAAGCATAGGTCAGCGACTTGTCTTCTGTGCACCAACGGTTGTAGATTCGATGTGAGTGTAGGGTGTCCAATAAGTCGAACAGCTCGTCTGTGTATGCTGTCAAGTAGGTTAAGTAAATGTTTTGGGGTCGAGCTCCATTATGAGAACAATATTCCAGGCCTGGTCTAACCTGAGCTTTGTAGAGAAGATGAAGTTGGGGCTAAATTACCTCTTTGCTCTAAATAGGTAGCTCAACATAGCGGACGCCGATCTTGCGATATAGGAAATGTGGTCCTGCCATGTGATTCCTGAATTGACTGTGAATCCTAGAAGGTGCATTGAGTCCTTGGGATGGATTGGATGGTCATCCATTTGGATGACACCCCCTTTGGATTTATTATAGTCCAAAATAATAATTGGCTTGGAATGAACTTCATCAGAAATAGAACTGTCTGCATGTTGAGAAGACAAAAGATGAACTATTATGATTCTTGTTCGGTATATATATGAGACCATAGCTATTGATTTAGTGAACGCAAATATAGAGGAATACTCGTCCCGAGCTCTGCAAACTTTCAGTTCGTTAGGAGTATCTGTTTTATTTTTACGTACCGTTCCAAGAAGCGTCAGGTTTTTGGTTATAAGAAACTCAGCTAAATCAACGTTAGTAAAAAAATTGTCGGTATAGTTATGCCCGCTCCGGATCCAAATAAAGGCTCAGCCAAATCCTTAACATCCCTCGTTCCTTGATTTTTTTCTGCGATACCTCCAGGGAGTTTTCCTGTATATACAAATATTGTACAAATAGGATGCTCAAATTTTAATACCGTACCTCCCCGGCCTCTTCATTGGTAGGTATGCATATTTTGTCTTTCAAGATTGGAGTTATAAGGAGGTTAATGCCCAAAACACATGTGCAGAAATTCTGAATGCTTCACTGCATGCAGTACTGCAGATGAAACACATATGCAGAATTCAATTTGCAGCGGTTGCCGTCATTGAGGGTAAAAATATGTGAGTGAAACAAAGACGACAAAATAATTCCCGTCTCTCTTTTCCTCGTATGCATCAGTAGCTGAATTTAAAAATTCGATGCTGCCAAGTCTACTTAATTTAATTCACTGCGTTGCTATGCAGTGAATTTAGAAATAGAGACATGTTGCAGTGCTGCGGTGACTGCAGAATTTACATTTGTTTCACCACATAAGAACATGTGTATTCTAATCCTGCTGCGCAGTGAATTCTGCACGTGTGTTTTGGGCATAAAGAATTCAACAGTATTAGTTGCTGAGATCATATAACTCGTCACACCCGGTGTAACGTTCAAAATATTTCTAAGCAACCTACCTACGGGTTGGTGGAAATGTCTTGCTTGACCAAACTCAGCTCGACTTTGCAACATACTGAGTTGAATTCGAAGAAATATCATCACCAGAATCATCAACATCTGGAAGAATTTAATTCAGATTCCTAATTTTTTTCGTCAATTTCATCCTCTGTATCTAACGCTCGTATCTTTTTGCGGACAGAAAAGGGGATAAATACCCGAAATTTGGAGATTTCAAGGGATATCGCAATTTGAAAAAGAGCATAGGGCATAGTTTTAATTTATAAAACACAATGTAAATTGTGTTTTATAAATTATTATTATTTTTAAATTACATACACTGCCGGTCACTAGGATGAGGACATACATTTTGCAATCGATTTTCACTCCCTATACCTGTTGAAAATGTTTTACCCGGGAACTTTTACTACCAGTGAACAGGTACATATTTTCCTAACAGTAAGTCAAGTTAAAGGGTAAATAAAATACGACGGCAGGAATTTCCGAAGATCAAAAAATGAACTACCTGCAAAGCGTATAAAAAGACGGTCACTAGGATGAGGACACTGCGAATATTTCGATGCAGGAGTGCACAACAGCGATTTTTTTCAAAGTTTTGTTAAGAACTGTTAAAAAGAACTATTTTTATTTAGTTTAAAAAAATAATGGGTTCCGGAAACACTTTGACAGCGACAGAAAGAGGAAAAATAGAGTTAGGACTCTCAGGCCGAGAAATTGCAAGGAGGCTAAATAGAAGTAAGACTGTTGTAAACAGTTATCTTGGGGATCCCCAATACTATGGGAAAAATCAAAAAGGACGTTCGGCAGAGCAACAACATTGCGAGAAAAGCGGTTAATTCTACGGCTTGCCTCAAATTTGACACTACCAGCGACTAAAATAAGGGCCAAAAGCGGAGTATCAGCCAGGATTTTTCACATGAAAAAAGGCCCCAAAATATGAATTGAAAAATTCGCAGAATTTTACGATTTTTCACTACCAAACCCTGGTACTACAAACCCTGCCAAAAAAATGTTGGTGAAGAAATATCTTTTTCCCAAATTCCCTTTCCAAAAACCCGTGTTCCAAAAACCCGTGTGCTGAAATCCCTTACTCCCTGTCCCTTGGTGTTATTAATTCTGTCGCGCGACAGAATTGAGTGTCAAAAAATAAATAATTCATCAAAATCGGATCAAAAAAAAGATATGAGGAATTAAAAAACGTAAAATTTTAACAACAGAATTTTTGTTTTTTTCTACTAACATTTAACTTATTTTCAAGGGCACGGGCTAATATTTTGTATTCAAACTGATTTATCATATTTCTTTTTTTTACAAATATCCCATAACAGTGAGCTACGTAGGTATGCAACCCCCTTGCTTGTGGTCACAGGATTGCAGGATTTGGAGTAGTTGCAAGGTTGGATATATGCAAACTATATATTATGTTCTTTGCTTAAGTTTACCCCCAAAAGTACGAGTGTTTTTAATTACCATTATAGAAAATGGAATCACCACGCGTCTTGTTGCTACTGGGTGAAGTTAAATTGAAGTTACAAGAAGACGAAAACGGATAAGTTCCAAATTATTAGCGAGAAGGGGATTTTAATGAGGGATTAAATAAGTAATTGTGTAGGTAGGTTGGGAGATTTTTGCAATAGGTAGGAGATTTTGGAAAAAGAGAGATTATGTTCAATAAAGGATTTTTCGAAAAAGGAATAACGTAGAGATCCCAGTTTGTAACTTTTAACTTTCTGCTTTTTTCCAAAAGGTTTTTTTATGTCTTTACTTGAATTTGTTTTTTGCATCTTGAATTTGTTGATTGTTTTGTTTTTTCATTAATTTTACTCAATAATAATTTACATTTAAATATGAATATACATTTCTTAAGAACTTACTTTCAGCTTGATATTTTAGCGAATTCTAGCGGATTTTTGCGATACAAAAACTAACATTTCTAGAGGATTTTAGGTTGTGGCATAGCGAATTTTTTTTTCTCTTAGCGGCAACACTGACTTGCAGATGTTTGAATATTTCCAGCAGAAATCTGCTATGGTGAAAAGAGGAGTTTATAGGATAAAAAAGGGATTTTGGAAATTTTCAGTGGATAGTTTCTTTGACTTCGAAAAAAGGGATAATCCCCTAAAAAAGAGGATAGATACGAGCGTTATCTATATCTGATTCGTCACTTCCAGGCACGAAATCCACATATTACAAATCTTCTTCTGAGTCACATGGATCGTCCTCAGTATTATTCATGTTATTCATCATTTCTTCTAATTCTGTTTGATGAAGAAATCTTCGACTATTTGCCATTTTTACCTGTAAAAAAAACAATTTAAAAAATTGTCTAAAGCACGAAGTGGGGTAAATTAGGTCCCCTTTACTTTGTAATTAATTTTTTGTTAATGAAATGTTGCTGAAAATAAGTATTCATGTTGATTTTGTATTAAACACGCCAAAAAAACTCGACTACCTAAAAGAAGAATTAAAAGCAAATACCTATTATTGGGTGAAATTTAGACAAAAACTTGGTCGTGTGGGACCAAAGTCCAGGGGGACCGAAAACCCCCCACTCGGTACTCTAAAGAATATAGGGGTCGTTCGTACATATATGGTTGGAAAAAGGACTGATTCAAAAATGAGCATAGGTGCCCCGAAAACGCTTGTGAATAAAGTCCAATCAGGCATTTGGTGCATTCTTTTTATGATTTTTAATTGTGTCTATAACAAACCGACATATTGCACCATTAACAAGTCGTATGTCTACCCAGGTCGACGAAAAACAATAAACCTAATTAAATCCCAAACATCATGTTGAATTGTTTTGTTTCAATTGGAATTGAAAAAAAAAATCTGTTAAATTATGTACGCTGTTTGACTCGTAAACACATAATTATCACAGTAATAAAACGAAACCACAAAATTAAATTCTCAGCCATTTGACACACCCCCTACAACCAGTGGATGAGTGAGTAGCAATACCAATACCAATATTCGAACAATTCTCTTATGATTTCAGATTTCACTATTGAACATGGTTAGTACCTATTTCCAATTAATTGCTACCTACCTACCCTCTAACGAGGGTACACCATTGGCAACCACGCTGTCCAGTCAACCGATTTGATCGGCCAACCGTTCAGTAATTTAACGTAAGGGTAAACTTTCGTGTAATTTTGTAATTATGTGAACACTCTTACCATTCCAATTGCTGGTTCAATGCAAATTCATTAAGCTGAATAAAAACGTAGCTACCCTCGTGCTCGCCGCTACCAAATCGAACCCTTTTAATCGAGTGGCTGACCAAATTTGTCCTGATTTGGTAATCGTTCGAAACAACGGTATTGTCAAGCTGGTTATGTATCGATATCCGTTACAGGGTGTTTTAATTTTTGCTCTAGGAGGGTTTGCTTGATTTGTTGATTTTTGGAAAGAGTTAAGGAGCCATGTTTCGAGAAATCGCAAACGGTGGTGCGTCGACATATTGACGTTGAGATATTATAGTAAAAATATAGAGTGGTATAGATATTGCTTGGGTAATTTTTCGTATTTTGTTCCCAATTTATTTTGGAGTTGAATTTAACACCCAGATTCTTGGTGTAACCTGAAAGATTAGGACGAATGCTTTTCAATTTCGGCTGATCCCATTTTGGTATATTTTATATGTATTAACCAGTACGAGTTCTATATCTATCTATGTTAGTTAATCGCAGGACATCCATTCATTTCAATTTAATTAGTTTCCTTAAATTAGTGTAACTTCGTAGCGGGCTATATCCTTCCTATAAGTCCTTTACCTCGTATAACGATTTTCTCAATCGAGATCTTCTAGAAACTGATATACTAATTACTAATGAGTGCTAAATAATACTAAATTAATAAATACACAGTTGGCGCAGTATATCAAATGTCAATATAGAACCCTCGTGGTGCTTTCTCAAGCATTACGTTTTATTTTTTTAGGACGAATAGAAGGGAATGAATGGGCATAAAATTGTGTAATCTCTTCGATTCGTCCCAAAAATACGTACTCACAAAAACGAATGAAAAAGGGGCTTGCTATAAAAACATTCAAGATCTTACATCTTAAAAACCATTTAAACGATTCAGTTCAAATATTCAGCCAATCTAGGTATTGGCCTAAGAGTGTTCCTGTGAAGATTGGTCAAAATGGGACAAAGGGGCGTGGAACTTCCCATTTCGGTCGAAACTTATTTTCAAAAAACGCATTGTTTGGGCTTTAGTTTTCAATATTTTCCAACGTTGTTCAAGCGTAAAGCGACTCTTCGTTCCGCGGAGGTAATTATACTGACTTTCTGTCAAGATTTCGAACGAAAAACATCTGTCAGGGTCAAAATGACATATGATTTAAAAAGAAACCACTAGATGGCCCACCCTTTATCTTTGTTCCTCCGTAATTCGAGAACCACTTATCCAATTTTTTGAGTTACCGAAGTTCGTAAAGTTGACACCATATCTAATGCCTTATGCCCAAATTTCTCCATAACAAAACAATAAAAGAAAGAAAGAGACTTCGGAAATTATATTCAATATGAATTATTGTTTTGAGAGAACCCTGCCTGACAGGGGAAAGCAGAAATGTCTTCCCAAGTGGAGAATGTCTTCCCATATACGGAGAATTATTGACTGTAAGAATTCAAACTATTCAAAACCATCACTTAAAAGGAGCCTGATGATGAATTAGTGGTGTAGTGCATGATGGAATAAGTATAAGGTGGTCTCGTCGGCTGCCGACTCGTTCGTTTTTTGGTCCCTTAACGCTTCGTTAACGTACACTTACTACGCTGAATAAAGAGAAAAACGTGTCGTTAAGGGACTACTTTTTGCCGACGAGACCACCTTATACTTATTCCATCATGGTGTAGTGTTGTTACTCCTCGTTTCTCCACTCAGTAAATTCAACCACAGCATAAACATAAATGTAAAAAAAGAGCCAAGTTCTCTTATATAGAACAACAAAAATTAGGTGCGTAACTAGTCAGCCACGAAAAGTAATGAGATCTAAGTGTACGCGAGGTTCTTAGTTTAAGAAGCTTAAATGTTTAAAAAAAAATTGGTATGTTCAGTGTTCACCGGTCTACTAGGTAACTAGCGGACCCGGAAAACGTTGTTTTGCCTACTCGTATATTTTCATTTCATTTTTATTTAACCGATGTGTCCAGACTGATTCTGTACTCCGTGTGCCTCGACCGATATTTCCTCGGACGTGTGCCCACGAATTGTATTGTCTAGTCAAATTTTTTCCCATGACTGTCGAAGAATAACGTTTGAAAAGTATTTTTTTGTTATGAGAGGTGTCACGCCCTTCTGTCCAGTCCACCAGATTTCGTAAAATGCTTCAATCAGGCAATGTTCAGATATCGTGATTTAAATAACTTTATTGTAAGGGGGTGCCATGGCCCGTTTTTCAATCCCACCCACTTTAGCTCCCATGGGTGTCCAGAAATAGGATTTAAAATGTATATATTTTATACGGTAGGTACCAAGCTCCTTTGTCCAATTTTGATCAAACTTTCACAGAAACACCTTCTTCTTCTTCGTCTTCTTCTTCTTCTTCTTCTATCTTCTTAGATCATATCATAATGTTCTTTCGTAAAATGCGAAAAATGAGAAAAATCGATTTTCTGGAATTTTCTTTCTGCGTAAACCTGAAATACAGCTATACGAACAAAACAAAACAAAAGAATCATGAAAATCGGCTCAGCGGTTACCGAGTTATAACGTCATCGAGTTTCACCCAATAGAAGATATTTTTTTGTATGGGCTGTGCAACGCCCTTTTTTCCAATTTTGACCAATCTTCACGCCAATACCTAAGATTGTCTGTAAATTTAAACTCAATCGATTCGGCGGTTTTCGAGATATAAGATTTTGAATGTTATGGGAGGTGCCACGCCCCTTTGTCCAATTTCTCACCTTTTAAACCCTTCCTGGACTTCCACAAATAATTCAAGACCAAAATTAGCCAAATCGGTCCAGCCTTTCTCGAGTTTTAGTGAGACTAACGAACAGTGATTCATTTTTATATATATAGAAGATATAGATATATAGAAGAAGAAGATATACCTAATGAAGATAAATAAACGAAAAACTTGCCAAGCAAACCTTCCAATTTTTTTTTTAACATTTAACATTTTGGCATTTTAAAGAATTTCCAAAATAACTTTTTGCTCGTCTATATAAACGTATCATTAACATAAGCGGGCGGAACCGCGTGTCAAAAGCTAGTTTATAATAAGCGGCATTATGAGGATGTCAAAACACAAAATCCTTGACACGCACACGTATTACAGTTGATGGTGCCCTTAGCACACATCGGTCAGTGTTGCTACTCCCCATATTTCCAATAAATTGTCTCTACAATTTCATTCACTTTTTACTGAAACACCCTGTTTATCGAAAACTTATAAATGCAAGAGACATTCCCACTATATCTTTTTCTTTTCCAAAAAGGTGTTATTTTTCTCAAAGTATACGAACTAAAGTTTAGTTTTTGCGCGGTCCGCTCCCCCATGGCATTATCGCATTTTTCATCGCGATTTTCAATTGTAAGTGGAAAAAACTCATTTCGATTTTGAAGGCAACGAATACCGTCGAGGATAGTACTTAATGTTGGTAGAAACAGAAAGTAGTGTGATAATAGAGTTTCAGTTCACTATTCAGACAATTTGGTGAGAGAGGGCGCAGGAAATTAAATTTAATTACTGCAATCGATTTGACATGAACTAAGGGATAAGCTGGTTTGAAATTATTTGGAAGTGCTAATTATTTGATGGAGAAAAGTTTTTCAGCTGTAATTAAGTGGCTAAAGTTTGTGGCACTTAGTTCTTCTTCTGGAATTAAGTGGGCTTCATTAATGTAATTTGTAATCCAAGGTATAGTAGTAGAAATCGCCAAAAGTGTATTATTGAATTGAAGTTTGTCTCTGTATTAGAGGAAAGTCCTCATTCAAATCTATATGGTGCTACGCAAAAAGGGCCAATATGATATTTTCAGCCGGCTTTCTAAGATTTTTTTAATTTTTTGTGGTGCAAATTTAGTTGTTTAAGTCAACGATATTAGTCCACCTGTTTGATTAATATATTCTGTGCAATATTAAAATAAAATTAAGTGATTTAAAGAGCTGCTTGTCATAATTAAATAATAAAAAGAACAACATAGTGTAGTTTTGCCCTTTTTGCATAAGATCAATTTGTGTCAGCAAAAACATAAAAAGGCCAATCTGACAGTTTGGCCCTTTTTGCATTAATAGTTCCTTACCTGAACCACCAGAGCAACCCCAATCTACTAATTTTAACTAAAAATAGGAAAACAAAAACCGAATTAACTATTCTAAGAAATATTGCCAAGTATCAATAGCATTTATTATAAAATGTCATCCTTTCATTTCAATCATTTTCATTGTCCATTAAGTGGGTCGCGGGTGGCGGGTGTAGGTTACACAAGTCGACCCCCCATAGCTCTCGATTCTCCGCCATCGACTCTAAATGATCAAGGGCAATCCCCATACGGGTAGAGTATAGATTATGAACTTGATCTAACTCATCTCATCCTGGGTCTACCTAGAGGACGCCTGCCCGATGGTATGGATTCCATAGCACGTCGTGGGATCCTGGGTGGGGACATGCGTTTAACATGACCAAACCACCGAAGCATGCACCGCTCCTTTTGGAGAAGTAGCTGCTCGACATTGAGTTCCTCACTTATTCTGATATTTCTAATTCAATCTCTACGGGTCACACGAGAAATACAACGGAGGAATCTCCTTTCGGCAGCTTGTATTCTTATTCTTTCGGTCATTTTCCAAACCTCATGACCATAGGTAAGAGTTGGAACAAACACCGAATTAAAGACTGACAACTTAGCTTTGACACCAATTTCAGTCCTCCTAATAACAGAATGACCAAGCTGTCTCAAAACTGACCCAGCCTGACCAATCCTACAGGAAAACTCTGCATTGCTCCTTCCATCATCAACGGCTACAAACCGATCGAGTGCGCGCTGAAGTTCAGCCTGAGAGGACCCAAGGATGACCAAGACATCAGCGCAGAGCAAATGTCTTATCTTCAGATCTCCCTCAGATCTACGTACCTTCTATTTTTTCGGGTTTTGGAGTTTTGAACCACACTCAAACAAATCACAATCAAAATGATCACAAAAAAAAGGTTACTATTACATATTACATAGTTCGTAATCAGTGTTGTCAACGTTTAAATACTAAAGTAAAACACCATTCAAAATTAGGTTTTTGATACGTTAATCTAGTTTATATTGGTAAGAGTGTAACGCTTGCATACAGATTGGCCCTTAAAATTCAAACATAACTACTCATCATACGAAATTTGCAGATTGGCCCATGCAGATTGGCCCTTTTGATTTGTTGTGAGACGGTAGGCGAAAACAGATTGGCCCTGAAAATTGGAATGAAATGCAGATTGGTCTTTTTTGCATTTAAAATTGCCCCAGCCTAGTTCAAAACTGTCCCGCATAAGTGGTACCTTTGAACATAAAAGACCTAAATCGTTTTTAAATTAAATTAAATTATACAACTTTACTAAACATACATAGTTATTTGTCCAAGGTCTAGAGTCTAAACTTAAGACCAATCATTTAAAAACATAGGAACTTATGAGACCCCATAGCAAAAAGTGTACTCTCCCTTAAACAATTAGAGGTAGACAGACCAAACTGTGGACACACTTTTCTGAACCGTTAAAGCAAGTTTGATTTTCAATTTTTAAAATTTTTCACATAAAAAATCTTAAACATTTTATGTGGTTAAGTTAAAAGAAAACCCACTTCAAACCCCCTGCCCTTATATTCACCGACATGAACGCAATTTACACAATGTTGCTGATATGCATTAACAGCAATCAAGGTGACGAAAGGTCATAATATTCTAGACAAGGACCAACAATAAATGAAGTGTTATTTTAAAAGAAATAAAATAAACTTTACACTTCTTTAAAATAAGATTAAACTTCTTGGCAAAAGCCATTCAACTTTTAACAACCATCGATTCCGCAATACATTTAATTACCGACCTCACACAGAAGCCCAGTGGACTGTTGCCATCCACATGTTTTTTTTTTTTCAAGCAGCGCCTCTAAGTAATTGCATTGTATTTTTATAACTCTGGTCCTCTGAATGGTGCCTCCTTAAAAAAAAAAAAAAAAAAAAAAAACAGCTCATCATACCAGCATGTTGTCCTCTTCAATTGGACCTCCACGATCGATAGTGTCATAAAGTTGTTTGCCGAAACAAAACGCAGTTGCTCCTCTACCTAACATAACATTTTTTATCGTACTTATTTATTTTGTTTAGGGTGTTGGGTGAAATTCTGTACTTTAAAGCCACAAAAAGTCTCCACCAAGGACGAATAACGAAAAAAAAAACGCCTTTGGCTAATTTATTTAAAGTTCTATTGTTTCTTTTTATTACTATGAACAGATATACACTTTGGAAAATTTAATAGAAAACTTTGTTCCACCCAATGAGACAATGGCGGGTGGTAAACTTTACAAACGGCTCATATGGAAGGTGGTATCATGGTATCCATATGCTACTCACGTTTTGTATTCCCAGCATCAGTTTTTGCGCGAAATAATATCTTATTTGGCGATAAAATTTCATAGGTGAACATAAAAAAAAACGTAGCTTCATTCCATTTGAGTGCGCGGTACTACTAGCACAAACTGTGGCATACTGATCCCCCCATTTGGGAGCGTACCATTTCAAGTTTTCATTACCAGCTATATTTAAGTATTGGAAATTGTTTTATCGACTTATGAGCAGTTTTTGCTGAAAGTATCCCATAAATGGATTCTTTTTGATGACATTTTCCTACGCATTAACATTAGTGTCAGTCTTTTGGATTGAAAGAGTTTTTAGCTCCCAATATTATTAGCGCAACTTTCTTTCACAAATAGAGTTTCGTCCTTCGTGAATCTTTTTATGACCATCTAATTGGTGGAAAAAATGTTATAAAAACTTAAGGCAAACATAGTTTTACGTATTACAAAGTCCTTGACAGATTTTTCGACGATATAAATTGTACATGTGCATGTAGGTACATAATGTAGGTACATAGGTAAGGTACATACATACAGTGGCCGGCATAAGTATTTTGACAAAACTAAAGTTAATTCTGCTCATAATTTGGAACTTACTTCATGTAAATTTTGGCACCAATGGAAAGGTCATTTAAATTCCGTTTGAATGATACAAAACTTTCCTTAACCCATTAAGTAACCATTGAAAATTGAGATCTTTTATAAAAGTCTACTTTTTTGACTTTTTTCCTCGGTAAAAAAAATGTTTTGATGCAAAAAGTTTCTTCAAACAATTCTAATAGTGACAGTAAATTTTTTTTCAAAAATCTTTTCACTAATATTTTTTATGATTTTTTGAATGGGGTGATCTCAGAAAAAATTTGTATGAAAAGGAGGAAAAAGTGGCTAAAATAGCCATTTTTAGCAATTTTCAAAAAATCATAAAAAATATTAGCGAAAAGATTTTTGAAAATTTTTTTTTTTGCAGTCACTATTAGAATTGTTTGGAGAAACTTTTTGCATCAAAACATTTTTATTTGATACCGAGGAAGAAAGTCAAAAAATAGACATTCACAAAAATTCTAAATTCTAAAATGTTTAAATGGGTACTTAATGGGTTAAGGAAAGTTGTGTATCATTCAAATGGAATTTAAATGGCCTTTCCATTGGTGCCAAAATGTACATGAAGTAAGTTTCAAATTATGAGCAGAATTAACTTTAGTTTTGTCAAATTACTAAAAGTAGTAGTAATTTTGTAGTAGTACTAAAAGTTCTAATAAAAGCTAACCAACGGATATCAAGAGAAATTATTAATTTTTTTTTTTTTCAATTTGCTTTCGAACAAAAAATAATGGCAATCATAAATCTATTGAAACAAAGAGGTAAGCATAAAATAAATTAAATTAAAAAGTTCTCGACAAAATTACAGTTCCCCTGGGCAGCTGAAATATTGCAGTGCACTATACGAGTACATGCACAATTTATGAAATCACTATCGCTAATAAACATCACAGGATCCGAGGATAGTTTTATTTATTATTTTTTATTTTTTTTTTTCGACTGCAGTCATGTGGACGGTGTATTCAAATCGATATACAAAACATCCGTGGTGGTCCTGGTCACGTATGTGGGTTTGCAATTAAACTGCGGAGACAAATTTATGATTTTGTTCGGAAAGCACAAAAAAAAAGTAATGCAAAACAGTTTTGGTTATAAAAACGACGGATTTTACCCTTGTTCGTGAAAAAAAAGGAATAAAACTGTTCAATAAAAGGGTAGTTTTTAGTTTTGCATGTCATATGTTTTTGGGCAAGTTTACAGAGTTTTTATTAATTTTTTTGCTGGTAAAATGCAACCATCTATTATGAATTAACATGAAAGCGTTTAATCTGTTTGTTGTTAAAAAGGAGTTTAACCATTGGGGCAATTGTAATTTTATTTTAATGTCTATGTGTTTTTGTTTTGCGATGGGAGGTGGAAACCTTGCATGAGGCACCAATGATCCGACATTCATTGGTAGTGCCGGATTCTTACCGGCTAAAACCACATCCCTTCCCGAACAGACAGATATTTTTCCCCCGCGGAACCGCCGTAAGGCATTACTTCGCTATTCACTTTTCGTTGGGGCTTCAAAACGCCTCAGATCGCTGAGTATTAACACTGCCAGATTGCTTACAATAGTCCAATTTTCGACTTTAAGTAACATGTAATTTACGATGTTATCGTGAGTGGGCCATTCCCAAAATTGATGCCATAAGGCAATCCTCTCGGTTTCATACCGTATGGGGAATGGAAGAACACGTGTTCCGCATTTTCAGAAACAGTCTCGCAATGTGGACAGTTTGGGATGGTTTCATATTCATTATCTAGAAGGCCACCGATTAATAAGCGACAGGCAATACGGATTTCGGAGCCGTCGTTCGACTGGAGACCTGTTAAGCTACGTAGCGCACTTATGGACGAAAGCAACTGAACAACACGGCGAATCAAGAGCCGTAGCCTTGGACATATCAAATGCATTTGACCGAGTCTGGCATAGAGCCCTATTAGGCAAGTTGGCGTCTTATGGATTACCACAACAACTCTGCGGATGGATGCAAAATTTTCTTCTGGGAAAATCGATCGAAGTTGTTGTAGATGTTATATCATCTAATTCATTTGCTGTAAATGCATGAGTGCCCCAAGGATCTATTCTTTCTCCAACTCTATTTCTTCTCCACATCAACGATTTGCTTGGATCAACAAATAATAATATCTACTTTGCAGATGACAGCGCTCTTATATCCACCATCTCGAACAGTGGGCCTGTCAGTGCGGATACTTCACACAGTCAGAGATGTGAACAAATTAGTTCTCTAAATGATGATCTGGGCAAAATATTGAAGTGGGGAAAGGACAACTTATTTGTATTTAATGCAAAGCACAGGTTAGACCAGGCCTGGAATATTGTTCCCATTATCGATCTCGGCTCCAAAAAAATCACTTAACCTACTTGACAGCATACAGAGACGAGCAGTTCCACTTATAGGAGACCCTACACTCACATCAAATCTCCAACCGTTGGTGCACAGAAGACAAGTCGCTGATCTTTGCTTGTTCTATAGGTACTTCCACGGTAGATATTCCGAGGAACTCAAAGACATTATCCCTCGAAATACAACTTTTGGGCGCCCCACAAGACAGGCTGCTAATGCTCATGACCATACAGTACACTTCACAACCGCGAGGACATCAACTTTCCAAAACTCCTTCTGTTATAGGACAAGCAAAACTTTGGACCTTGCTTCCTGGGGATATATTTCCTGAAGACTACAATTTGCAGCAATATAAGTGCAGAACTAACATACATCTGCAAGCATCTCGGGGCGCTGTTGAAGCGTTATAGGTTCGCCTTTCCCGGGAGAAGTATAAAAAAAAAAATATCCGCGTTTAAAGAGATATTCTCTGTAACAGCCATGACCGGTCAATAGCATCGTTTGAAAAAGTTCTGAATGCACAAACGACTCTTAGTGCGCTAAGATGGTAGATGGATTTAGTTTCGCGTACATACCTAAGACTTAACTTTCGTGGCACTTGACCATTTTTCGGCTGCGTACATGAGTGTTGAATCGACAGCTCCTGCAAGGAGTAGTCTCTTATTCTGTTTCGGGCCTCCGATGTTACTCATCAACCTCGAAAGTACACCAACAGTTTTTGCAGACTTTTTGCATACGTGCTCTAGATGCTTAGAGGAGCATCAATAACAATAACCATTCCTAGGTATTTAATAAATAGTTAAGAAACTACTTCATGCCCTCCCACGCTAAACGTTATCGTTTCCCGAACTTTCCTACTCGTAATAAGCACTGCCTCCATTTTATGATCTGCGAGTTTCAAACTGGCAAATAGTTGAATTGTTCCGGCATCTCCTTAAGAGATAAGCGGCAATTGAGGGCAATCGTTTCATGGAATCCAGGGATTTAATCGCGGCTTGACTATCGGTAAAAATTACGATATCCTTAGCGGATATTACATTATACCGTAGCAACGACAGGGCCTCCTTGATCGCCATAATTTACACCTGGAACACGGACGGAGTGAGACACTACATCCCTCTCCCGCAATCAGTCCTGGAGGGTATGCAGGTTTCAAAATTCTTACTGAATTGAAACTGGGAGAGGGTGTAATCAGTATCTTTTGCCCGAGGGAAGGAACAACAAGTAGAGGAATTTTGCCCAGTCAGACGGTAAATTAAGTCCACTCAGAAAATTTCATTCGCCCAGGTCCATTCGTTTCGACGCTATCATATTTTCAACAGACAGACAGGCGGACATGGCTAAATCGATTCAGAATTTCATCCAGATTCAGAATATGTATATAGATTTATGGGGTCTTCGGTGACTCCTTCTTGGCATTACAAATGTAATGACAAAATTAAAATACCTTCATGTGGAGGGTATAAATAAGTTTTGAAAAGAATCCGATTCTGGCGAACCAGATGAGTTTAGAATTCCACTATTATAGTCGGCCTTGTCTATAACGAAATCCCAGCGAAGATTCCTCTGTAACGAAACATATCGCCGGAAGATCCGCAATGGGTCAAGATTGGCCTTCAGAATCAGCTGGACCAGGAAGGTGTTGTTAAACAGCGGAGTGGCAATAAGTTTAATAAACTCTCAAATCGTTGCACTTATTTTTAGCAGTTGACTTTTTTACAGTCGAATTCTATGTTATGTTCTCGCAACTGCTGCTGAAGATTTGGACGATACCATGTGTCTTTATGGATATCTTTGTGTGGAACGAAGGTGTTTACAATGAACATGCCATTTGCACAGCAATTACCAAACTTCTTCTCAACTTTCGCGTTCTGATCGGGGTCACCGCATCTTCCAATCACGCTGCTCCATATTATTAGCATTGAAATCACACATCAGGACATTAGAATCCACATCTGCAAGGAATGCATCAACTGCATCTAAGGAAGCTTCGTCCTCTGACTCCAGATTCGGTGCATACACCTACACACTAGAGGTTAGAGGTGATATTTTGCTTAATCTTAAGAAAAGCGATACTCGCCCTTTATGTTTTCCACTCCAATGTTCCATGTGCCTATTCTAAGCCGATGTCATTGACGAGAAACCGTAGGTCCTACCTGGTTTGCATATCCATTTCGAGTTCAGAATCTAATTTAGTAAAACTTTCTTGGATGGACGGATTTTTTTTTTTTTTAAATATGTATCAGTGACCTTTAAAGCGACTCCTCTCCCATCTCATTGCATTTTCAACTCATTTCATCTATACAATTTCCGGCGTATCATATCGAAAGGTAAACAAAAACCTCCATTTAGCTAATAACACTATCTCTGCCATTACACAACTCACCTCTCACCACACTAAAGCAACGACTATACCACACTATCTTTATGAAGCGGAAAACGATGACGCTGACTGCTGACGGTGTGAAAAATGTACATCCTGCTGATGAAAATAGTTCTTTGTCGCCCCTTCCGTCTATCATACACGTACACCCTGATCGTCCCCCCTTATAGGTGTACACCTGCACAAGGCCCATCTTCATAGGGAGATCGGAGGTATCTCTATAATACTAAATACGTATAGTATATGTATAATATATTCGCAGGTAGAAAGGAATCCTTGTTCCATTCATTTAACAGTCAACGAAAGCGTCGATGCGCAACAAAGCCACATCGCCGCTCTCACATCCTGGAACAATTTCACACTCACCGATTGATTTTAATTTCCCCCTTGTGGTAGGTGGTGCGTTGTAGGAGGGCGTATCCCCGCTTTAGACACAACAGAATGTGTTGAATTATTTATATGGCATTTAACACTTAAGGCTTTTATCATGATGAAAAGCGGAGAGCCCTCCTCACTCTAACTGCCTTCACATGCCGCGCCGCGTCAAGGCTTTGTGTTATACTCGTATATATTCAAGTTAAACTAATACTGCCACCACTATAGGACTATCTACAGCACTGTGTCATTTTCCTTGAACTAGCTTATCCCAGAAGCGCACATTTGTGGATGGCTACTTTCATTATCATTTTAATGAACATTATTTATTGTTGTCCTGAAGATGACCATGTGTGTATGTTATCTCGTATCTCCTCCAGCACTCTCAACCGACGCCGACGTGTATCGCAGTTCCATTTGGCCGGTGTGCGATGGCGATGTGTTGATTTTGGAAAGTCAAATAGCTCCAACGAGCGCCGGACATATTTACAGGTCAGTTGGCAATTTCGGAAGTAATGCATAATGTTTGCAGCTCGTGTTGTAGAACCTCGGTTTGAAGGACGCACATCCCGTAGTGACTACCGCTGCCTCAAGGACACGCAAAAAGTAGTTCAAAAGAAATGTATGTATAAAAATGTGAAATTTACCTCAGAGCCATTAAAGTTTTTCCATCCTCCCGAGAGCAAGCCTTTTTGCTTAAGTTTGTTGCAATAACACAACATCAACGAAATTAGAAGTCAAATGTCACTGCATTCAGCGAGAATGGCTTTGCTTATGCGAATGGAATAGAAACTATATTCCTTTGGAAAGAGCAAAGGCTCACAAAAAGCGCCTAAAACATTCTGTCAGCATGGCAGCAAAAGGACGAAACGCCGCGAAAGTATACCTGATGTAGGAAAAATAGAACTGCAATTCCCGATGTACGATATCATTCGCCTGTTTTGGAGTTAGCCTAGCACTGGATGTGACATTCATGGTAAAGTAAGAACGAGATCAAAGTAAGGACTGACAGTTACCATAGACAATATCTCGTTTTCGTTGTGTTTTTTTTTTTTTTTTTTTTTTTGTAATTTTCTAGTTCCCATCACCCAAGCTGGGAGCTTTTCCTTACGATATTTTGATAAAATGAGAGGATATACGAAATAGGGATGTATACACATTTGTATAGTAATACAAACTTGAGGGACCAGAAAATGCCAACAATGCTCTCTAAGGGAAAGACACAATACACAAACACAACAACTGTGGTAGGAAATTTTAATATAATTTGACTCGGCGGCGGTGGGGAACCATCAGTTTCTGGGAATCGTTGCATGTGGTTAGACATTCACTTTGACAAGCAGCGTATACCAACAGGGAGTGTTGAGTGAAAAGGAATTCTTTTCAAAATAAAAAAATGTTGCCGTTCATAACGAGGATGAAGGGGTAGGTGCCTATGCCTAACCTACTATTAGATTCTTGTTGTTTGTGTTTGAATGTCAGAGTTTTCTTGTTGATAAATGAGGCAACTATAATTCGCCGAATTGAATGTCAAACAATTCTTGCTCTTTTGGTTTTTATAAATTGTCACAAGGAAATGTTTGGAACAAAAAAACATACCATGACCCCGCCCGGCTTTGGCCGTGCCCAGGAATTTTATTGCATGTATATCTAATGTTACAATTGTACCCTCCATATGAGTATCGAGAAATAACGTTTGGAGATTTTTTTCTTGGTATGAAAGGTACCACGCCCCTTTGTTCAATCTCGCCCATATTTTGTAAAATGTTTCGAATAAGCAGCATACGCCCATTTAACACATTTCAAGGCTAAGGCTACAATAAATATCAGGTCAAAGCTTTATAAATAAATTTGTAGTATTGTCATGCGGAATGAGTGTCAATTGTTCTCCTTTTATTTTCTGACGACGCGGCTGGGATATATTTAATAAATGTCAATTAAAAATTAAAATCATCGAATTTTATCTTAATTTAATTGGTTTGCATTAAGGAAAATGTTTGGGGTAGATATTTGTGTTAAAATCCTGCATGTGCCTGCCTACAATCTGTAGTATACTTGCTTCTAATCTAATATGGCTGCGTCCTTGAAAAGTGTCTTTTGCAGGCGTAGACAATTCGATTTCTCCTTAAGAATATATTAAAATTTTAAAGTCGCTTTTGCTTCTTGTCAATTAAGAAAATCGCCTAAAATTTTCTCCCTCTAAGGATAAGTTAGAAACTTGGGTTCAGATTTTGCAACAAAATGATCAAACTAAAATCCAATCGATATGAATTTCTCAAACCTGACAGATGGCTCAATAAAGCAACATTGATTCCATCGTAATCGGCTCAATGAACCATTTAACATGTATACGATGAAAGTCAAGACTTAGGCCCGAAACACACATGTGATTTCAATCGCGCGACTTTTTAGTCGCAAAAAATGAAGCACACACATTTCAATGTGAATGCGCGCACATAAAATCCAAAATTATTTGCGACTAAACAGTCGCGCGATTGAAATCGCATGTGTGTTTCGGGCCTTATTCTATCTGACCAAAATGAAGTGAGTATAACAATAACCAAGCTAAAGCTAAATAAAGCTGCTGGACCGGACGGTTTAACGGTCAAGCTTTTTAATGCAGCTGAAGATGACTTGATGGAGAGGATACACCAACTCATCTCCAAGGAAGGAAGGAAAAGGAAAGTGTCATTGAATTGAGCCACAAGAAAGGAGACTCTCAAAACTGCGCCAACTCTATACAACCTACCAAATATTCCGACTACGGCCGATTCTGGAGAAATCCGAAAAAGTCCAAATCGATACTCAACATCTATTTGTCGATTTTAGGGCGCATATGACAGCATTTATAGAGAAGAGCTGTACAGAGCCTACTTGGCTAGTGTCGGCATCCCTGCCAAATTGAGCAAAACACTCGCTGTTCCATAAAGCTCGGAAGCAATCTCACCGATCACCGAGACCTTTGATGTCAAAAAAGAATTTAGACAGGTGATGCACTGTCATGTGACTTTTTCAACATCATTCTTGAAAAAATTGTGAGAAACTCGGAAGCCAACACCAGGGGCACAATTTTTTAAAAGTCTGCAACTATGGGTTTAGTGGTGAATGAGGGCAAAACAAAATATATGCTGTCAGGACACACAACATCGACGAATCGGACAGAACGTCACAATCAAAGTTGTAGCTTTGAGGTGGTTAGGGTCATTGTCTACCTCAGCTCCGCTATAAACTCTGATAATGACACTCTTGCTAACCGCTGTTTTTTAGGCCTAAGAAACCCTAACGAGACTCTATAATATAAGACCCTCATCATATCCCAGTCCTGCTCTATGGTGCAGAAGCATGGACATTAACAAAGGCGGATGAAGATCTTCTTGGTCGTTTCGAACACAAAATTTTTCGAGTGATTTTCGGTCCCGTTTGCGTTGACGAAGGTAAATTTAACAGCGTACTCTATAAGTTATACAGCGACATCGATCTGGTGAGAAAAGTACGTATCACTCGACTAAGATGGCTAGGTCATGTAGAGCGAATGGACATTAACGCTCCGACCCGAAGAGTCTTCGAATCTAACCCGGAGGGACAACGCAGTATAGGAAGACATCGCCTTAGGTAGCGCGCACAAGTGGAAAGGGACTTCAACCAACTTAAGCTAACCGCATTCAAAGCCAAAGATCGGGCTAACTGGAGAGGAGTGTTGGTTGAGGCCCAGGTCTACCCCGGACTGTAGTGCCAATATGCCATCTAAGTAAGTAAGTGTGATATAGGCATAAACTTTAAACTGCAATGTAATAGATTTAGAAAGATCTTGAATACTGAGTAGGTATGTTAAGTATCAATCATTAAAAACATTAAATACACTCAGAGAAAAATCGAAAGCTAAAATCTAGTATGATCAGCCTTGATTTTAGATATTTTTATTCTTACGTCCTAAATCTTAATATGACACCCATTGTTCTTGAAATAAGCCGAAATAATCTCAAAAGATGACATTGAAACACAAATAAAGGACAAAACAATCTTATTTCAATCTTGTTCATGATTGAAACGCAAGCGCAAAAATACTTAAAGTGCATGACCAATGCCAATTTTAGGTATCTAAGATCTAAAGTTTAGATCTTGAATACCCAAAATAAATTTGTTGTATGCATAATGTAAGCACCACATTCTTAAAATAATAGCGAAACAGGATTAAAGTAAGAACAACAACACGACGTAGTATACCAAATCCCGTGCATGGGAAAAGGAAACGAATCATGCGAAATGATATACATCGGAACAACAAAAAGAGAACTTGCAGTAAGAACAGCTGAGCACCAAGCGGACAGAAAAGGAAAATCATCAACGGGTCTTTCACAACACATCCAATCACACAGCTGATTTTGACAACATACGCATATTGGACAAAGAGAAAAATCAAAATAAGAGATTCACGCTAGAGAGCTTGAGAATACAACAAAAGCTACAAAAAACAATGAACACAAAAGAGGACAAAGACAATATAAAAACAAATTACAGTGTGGCCATTTAATCAACTGTGATAATTCTGTTTGTTTAAGTCTCAAGTTTCTGTATAGGAGGTAGTAGTGTTTTTATTTATTTTATTTATTTATTTATTTAATTGTTAATATATTTCATTGCTGTTTTCTATTATACTGACTACACTGACTATACATTTTCAATGTAAAATATAGAAGACAGTAAGTAGAATGATTTGATGAATAGTTGAAATAAATAACAAAATATCATTGCATGTATCCCAACAAAACAAAGATCCAATAAACTACCCCTGAAGAAGTCGAAAAATACCGACGAAACGTAGGGAAAATTATGGAATAATTCTTTTATTATTCGCATTTAAAAACAACGACCAAAAAGCCCACAACATATAAAACACAAATACAAAACACTTGGTCAACAAACATAATCTCGTAAGATTTTTAAGCTTACTAAATATCTCAAAAGAAGATTTTTTGGTTTTGTTTTATGAATTTTCGAGCTTAATTTAAGTTCACAATGGTCCAAAGCGCAGCATTAAAATAAGAACGAACATTCTTAAAATAATAACGAACATTCTTAAAATAGGTAATCGCGAAACAGGTGTGAAGTAATTTTAGTAAGCTTAAAAATGTATAAAGAAGATTTTTTGGTCTTGAAAAAACGAGCTTAAAATAAGATTTTCCGAGTTTACCATACTTTCGTCAACGAATAGGCTTGAAATGACACTGATATTCTTGATTTTAGCTTATTTTTTTTTTTTTGTACCTACCGATAGTTCAATAATGACCGAACATATCATAATATATCTGAGAAACTATACCTCCTAAATAAAAAAAAATATTCCGCCCACTCATTTGCTAAAATATGCTCAAGCTCACTCTTAGTACGAAAATCATATAATAACTAAACTCCCATTGCAAGGATTAGCATTTTTTTAACCTTCGTCGATAAGCTATCGTCGTATAAATGAAACTTTATACTTGAACTAGTTTCATTCAAATTAGTTGCAGCACATGTTCCCTGTAATTCCAATATGTCTATTTATAATTTATTAATTCTGTGAAGCTGGTCTACGTTCAGCTTTACAGAAATCCGTCTAATGAAATTCCGAAGTTATATAAAAAATATCTCAAACGCATACATTTCTTGGCTCCGCTGAATTAGTATCAGCCTATCAGCAATAATTGACAGTTCTCACAGTGAATGTATTTAATTTGCTTTATATTGTTTTCAATTCAATTCATGTGCTCTTCTTTTAGTTGATTGTTGCCGATAGGGCGATAGACGGTATCTTGGTTTGCAAAACAAGAATCGCTTGACTTCAGAGGAGATTTATGTAAATGCCTCATTGTCATGTTACTGTTTCATTTGTTCAACTGACATTTGTTAAACATCCTTCGACAAAAAAGATAAAGAAACTTCCCAAATATTTAATACAATATCTCGACATGATTATAGTCTCATGGATCAGGGCTGGAGTTAGATACTCTTGTACCGTGTTACCCATCATGCTTGAATGATAAAATCAATAACAGCCTGTCTATCCGCAGGGTCATACAGAAAAATATTATATAAAAAAATGTTACTGACATACTGGAAAACACCTGGCAGCTATCTGATAAGATTCACAAAAGGATACATTTTCATCTCGTACACTGCATGTACTTGTACATAGTACGTTATCCCATATAGACAGATACAGACACATAAATCTGCCTGTATCTTAAATTGGATTCAATAAATTTGTTGTTGCAGTTAAAGCCGATTCCATTTGAGGCTTGTTTATTCCCTTTAGTGCTCTGTCTGATGTCTCTCTTCGGACTTATTACCATCATTGATAGTGTTCACACCTTAGGTATGTGAATGTGACCTACGCGAAAGACAGTGATGTGAATTTAATCAACCATTAAATTTCATTGACACCTTAACAAAATCACACATTACATATACCTTCGTATAGAATTTAATTCGAACAACTGTCAAAAGATATGCATACCAAGTAGCATTAGGTATGCTATGCCAAATGGAATGTGACATATTGCGTATAATATACAGACAAGGCATCTCGTCCCATAGGGTTTGAACGATGGGTTTAAATGAAAAGATATTTCGGTTGACATGTAGCATCTTCAAATGTCGAAGACTGTCACGTTAACAGATTGGGTATCTATTAAATAATACCATCAGACCATGCTTAGAATGAATAAACATAATAAATGAAAGGACAATAGCCGTTTCACTTTAAAATTATTTCTGTTTTCTAAGATATAGGCATAAGGAATATTTTAAAGTGGATAGAACGTCTAATTAAGCTTGTACGAAGGTGTCGTCAAAAACTTATTGTGTCATTGTCATAGTTGCTTTAATTTTCTAATGTCTTCGGGAAACTGTTTCTTGCAACATTTTCCTGTTAATTCCACTAAAGCCAGTACATTCATAATGTAGGTAGGTACATGTATTTCTCACTTCATAAGATTGGTAGCGTCATTTCCTTTTTTCGATGATATAGCTAGGAACTGTTGTTGCCAGGAAAACTGTACTAGTGGTCTCAGAGAAGTTAAGATGATTTGTGAGCGTTTTCATGACATTAGACAGAATGGGCATGATGGACAATATGGGTCTGTAATTAGTGGTAATTGGTATTGGCTGGATAAATGCTGTTTTGAACCGACTCAGGAAGATTCCAGAAATAAAGGAAGAGTGAAAGAATAGCACTTCAGTGTTATGGTGTCGACAATTTTTTTTAACGTTGACAATTTTAGCTTCTTCGACCGAATGAGTGCAAACGTGCGCATAGAGCCCTAAACAAAATTGATCGCATCAGGGAGAGATCCCGAATGGCTTTGTCTTAGGAGCTGACATCTTAAACATATTCGAGAACTAATTGTGGTGAACATGATTTAGTTAGGAGAATCATTGCTTGTAACCTGAGCGGAATCGAGCGTCATAGGTTACATCCATGCGCATCGCGTAATTATTTTTCTTTGCACTCCAGTAGAGAAGCTGAGACACTGTGTTTGTTCAAGCTTTTGATATGCGCCCATCACCCCAAATCAAATCCAGGAACTATCATATTTTTCGTTTTGATAAAATTGGGATCATGACGTAATCTCGAATGACAAAAATCTAGAAGGCTAAAAATCTCGAAAAGTTTTTTTTTAATCTCGACAGCAAAAATCACGAATGTACAAAAATCTCGAAAGACTATATCTCGAAAAAATCTCGAAAATAAAAAGTAAATTCGAGATTTATTTTGCGCCCATCCCATAGCCAAACAGTAAACCTTAGCAGGGGGGTTGCAGGGGGGCAGCATGACTCCCCATACGCATCTCACTTTTTAACACCATTTTTAATAATAATTCGAGATATTATATTCTAGATTTTTTTTCGAGATTTTTACATTCGAGATTTTTGCTTTCCAGATTTTTTTTTCGAGATATCGTGGTAAACCCGATAAAATTAATTAATTTTGATCACGTTAGATTTTGGTCTGTATCTCAGCTTCTGGTATTAGCAGAAGCCTTAACCCAATAAATAAGATTTGACTACCTCGAGTAATTTTTTTTTTTGTACTGATAAACAATAATTTTAGTAGATAGTGGGAAAGATTAAAGGAAGGGCCGGACGTAAGGAAAAATATATTTTATTTTAAGAACACTCCCAAAAGTATGCACAGCCCAAGACTTCTCGCTTCTCGGAGTGATTAATTTTTTTTTTTTTTTTGAAATAGTTCTATCGAAATCGACCTAAAACTCACCCTTTTTTTTCAATTATGTCGAGTAACAAACATAAAAAAAAATTCAAAAGTAATAATTGAAGTCCTTATTACACTGATTGGATTAGTCTTGTTTGCATCCTTATAACTACTGGATTATACCTTTTCTTCTTATGCCCAAAACAGATGTGCAGAAATTCTGAACGCTTCACTGCAAGCAGTATACTGCAGATGAAACAGATGTGCAGAATTTAACATGCATCGGTTGCTGTCAATGCGGGTAAAAATACGAGAGTGCAACACACACGACAAATAATTCTCGTCTCTCTTTTCCTCGTATGTATCAGTAGCTGAATTTAAAAATTCGAAACTGCCAAAGGTCTATAATTTAATTCACTGCGTTGCTATGCAGTGGATTTAGAAATAGAGACATGTTGCAGTGCTGCGGTGGGTGCAGAATTTACATTTGTATCATCACATAAGAACATGTGTATTCTAATCTTGCTGCAAAGAGAATTCTGCATGTGTGTTTTGGGCATTAAGCGGCAAAACAGTTTGTTAGTGAACCGAGTTATCAACCAATAGGCGCAAACCTTATCTGTTAGCCCGGTCCTGAAATTATTGCATACAAATTTGCTCAATCGAAGTTGGTTAAAGTCATTCTTTTCGTGAGCGTCACATTACTGCTTTGTTGAAAAATCACGGTTATTACTAAAAGCTTAATAAAAAAACAAATCCTTTAAAATTAACTTTAGTTTAGTCTACGAAACAGTAAGTACTTTTTTTTTAGAGTAGGTAGGTACTGACTATAGGTCATTCGAGAATAATAGGTGTGTTTTTTTTTTTGGTATTCTATATAGCTTTAGAATAAACAAAAAAAAAAACGAATATCGTGGCTTAGCTCTTTCTTCATAAAAGCTTGGCAGAACTCATGTCATACAAATTCGTTAAATGTCACTCATAAAAAAAAAACACCTGTAAAAGAAAAGAATTCTGAAAAGGCATAAAGAAAAACCAATTTACTCAATATACGCGATTCAAAATAATTTATAAACATGGAAGATGCGGTGGAATATAAAAATTCGGTAATTTTTGTCAAAATTCTTTGATTTCTTTTTTTTTTTAAATGAATTTTGTGATGCCAGATGCCATTTATAATAGAATCGGTAGCACTTTTCGATAACAATTATAGCAATGGTAGTTTGGTTGCACTATTTTTATCGGGGCTAAGGAATAAGCCGCGATAATTATTCGATGTAAAGAAATCAATATACAATTATTGAGTTTGTATGAAATTATTTTGCTAATCCTATATAGAATAACAAAAAACAAAAAAAAAAAAAACAGTAAGGGCCAGTTTCAAGACTTGCTGATAAAGTATCGGATAGCCTATCCGGAATTTATATGTCAGATAAACTTCAACTTTCGGTTTCAAAGGTTTCGGATAGTGATAGCTGACAGATAAAGTCTCGGATAGTTTATCAGCCGGTTCAAGTGGCTGTTAAAGTCTCTATCCGGAAGATAAACAAAATATTTATTTGAAGTGGCTGAAAAAAATATACGTAGACAGCAATCCAGACTAACATGGATTTGTTTGAGTTTTTAGAATAAGAATTTGAAGAATATTACGATCATACATACTACACGGCCCCGTAGAAGCAGAGTATTTCGCCTAAGGCCAAATTATTTTGAAACCCTCGACCATGAAGATTTCAGAATTCGATTCCGGCTTACCGAAACGGCAGAAAAAGCCTGTGGAAAGAACATTTTATTCACTTTTTTCCTAAACATTCCTACCACGAAGGGGCTGTCACCTTGCCGTTGCGTCCTTTTCTGGACGTTGGTGGTGTGGAGGCTTAAGTTGCAATGTGTCAACAGGCTATGCTATCGGCGGCTTTAATTGCCAGTAGGGACACGCATGACAGACAGGCTGGTCTGATGAACAACGAACTACCCAAAAACTCTTAATTAGAGTGTTCGATAAGCCTGGAGAGCTTTTCTATTATTTCCTACTCATATCCGAAAATCACCCTTCTCACTATTTCTTATCCTATATCCCTTTCCCCTGATGGGTTGGGCAACGTGTCGTACGACCCGTGCCGATAGTCAGCCTGGTTGGGGACCAGTTTAAAGAATAGCTCAGCCACAAACGGAGTATCTGGATGCCTGCTCCAGTTCCTCTGTTAGAATTCTTTTTTGGATTTTTGCTGCTTCAATTTTTTCTTTCGTTAATTTATCAAATGTTTTTTTTAGACCTAAACAACAAAAGACGAAACAGACAAATGACATGTATATCGGAACAAAATTAGTGTCTGATAAATTTTTCCGCAAGTTAGTTTATCAGAGTTTATCCTTATGTGCGTTACAAATGGAATTTCAAAGTGAATATACCCTCACCACAGTGTGGTACCGGGTATAAACACACCTAATGTTGTTACATGTATACATATATTTTTTTATAAATTAATATAACTAGATATATCATAATTATTGTTCGTGACAAGTATTTTTAATTATTTGTTTCTACTTTCAGGTTTGTAATGGTTGAACTGATTATAATACTTAAAATATTCATGTGCTACAGGCAATAATGCCAATCATCCTTCATTGCTACAAAATTTACGTAAGTTACCTTTATAAAAACTTTCACACACACATTTACTACAAATACTATTCCACTGCTAAAGAATTTTGCTTCACCTTGAGTAGAATCTACTTTGTTCTTCATCACTAATAAATATTGCGTCGACAATTTAATTTACAGTTTACGCCAAATTTAAGGTAGAAATTTGTGGCATGTATAATATGCTTTTAAGTAATTTGTATAATAAATTATAGTAATAAGGAATTGATTAAAAAATTCCCTTTTAAACCACACCTACGCAAACCACATGAGTTAAATATTTCTAAAAACATTTGTATGGTAAAATGCTTTGATTAACTCACTTCAATGGTCACAAGCGACAGGTTAATTATTAAGCTGACGTTTCCTTCCTATATATTATGTACATATTTCCTAAAAGGAGAGTTGCGTGTCATGTCCCATTTCAGTTTCTTAATATTTTTTGAGTTATTTGTTCACAAAAAAAGAAAATGAAGAGAAATTCATTCATGTGAAAAGCTCTTCATACCAAAAGCAATTATTTTTTCAACCTTTTCAGACCAACTGAACCAAATACAGACAAAAGATTGACAGGATTAAGGCTTGTCTCTCTATATCACTCCTACACACTGGAAAAGCCAGATGTTTTAAAATTTTTTTTGTTAATGCTTTTGGCACTATTTTTGTGATAGGATGTTTGAGAATGGAAAGTCTCTGTGAAAACAACAACTTGCAAAAAAAAAAAAAAAAATACATTATTTAAAATAATATTATGTACGTCGAAGTAAATAGCTTACATATTTACCATCAAGATATTCTAAATTTTTTGAATCTATATACAAAATGGAAATTACGACTCACTGATCATCAACGTCCAGCCCAAACCCTTTGCTCTAGAATTGCTCTGTATACAAAGATTTAGGAAGTATATTTCGAAATGCAACCCTTAAACGAGTAAAAGAGAGGGTCAACGTTTGTGTGTGAAAATTTGTATTTTTCATCCGATTGACTTCAAACTCGGTTTGTGTACCTACTTTATATAAAAAATAAAGAAAATTAATTTCTCTGATTTTGGAAAATTTGCTTGGAGCTTGGATTTTCATAACTCACGAACCATTCGTCGTATTAATTTAAAACTTTGTAATGCGTCCCAAACTCTGTCGCCGTTAAATATGATTATCGCTTCATCCAACTCGAGGGAACGTACTCCAAATATATTGAAACGAAATTCTGTATAATAATGGGTCATACTGATGCTAGAAAGTGGTATAAATCTTACGAGGAATTCCTTATGAACAAAAAACTACACTCTAAGAAATAATCGTGTAATTTTACTATCATTAAGCGAGGAATCTACTTGCCTACCATAATTTCAGTATTTTTACGCTCGTATCAATTTTAAACATTTAATGCGTAAATCTTAAATCTTTGGTGTGTAAATTCAAACATAGATTTTAAATATAAATGCGTATTTCTACACTTAAGATGTTCAAATTGAATGTACATTTACATAATTTATGTTTAAAATTCAACAGAATTTCAGAAAGAAATGTTTATAAATCAACATAAAATGTGTAAATTCAAACCTTTTATGTTCAAATTTGTAGCAAAATTCGACACATAATGTGTAAATTCCAACAAAATTGTGTACGAAGACGCCTAAAATTAGACTTTTTTTGTGTAATTTTGCTTTAAAAAGCTAAAAATTGGTATAGAGTTTCAATATTTAATGTGTACAATTAAACAAAATTATACATGGATCAGAAAGTCAGAAAGTCTATTCAAAAAAAGTAAAAGTGTTATCATCGGCCTGACTTTGATACCCACCACTGCTGTAAACCTGTCTAAACGAAATAAAACAATCCAAAAATGTTTAAGATGTTTATTAAAAATATTTATAATATTTATTATTTATATTAAAAACGCCAAAAAGACTTCAGACACCGTACACGCACAAAACGATGCGATGGAACTTGGGAGCGCAAGAGGTTCAACTGCTTCAGTCAAAGGTTTGATCATGTATGAACCGCGCAAATGAATCGTCACAATCGAATTGCAAATTTACACATAAAATGTGTAACTTTCAGCAGATGGGTGTAAATGTAAGCCCTGGTTGTTGTTCTTTAAACATTGTGTGTCTAAATTTCATAAGGTGTTTATATTTAAACAATATTTGTTTATTTATAAACATTTTGAGTGTAATGTTTAAACAGTAATGGAATATTATTGAACAATAGTTGGTGAAAGGTACACAAAAGGTGTACATTTGTAACAAATGTTTGTAATATCTAACATTATGTGTTTACATTTTTTTTTACCTATTGTCGTGTGTATAAACACGCAACTTGCCTATTTTTACATTAAAAATTACATACACTTTCATAGTAATTTTACACGCATTTTTTAGAGTGTATATAAGTATCAATTCATTGATTTTTATTAATTTTTAAATCGTATGTACTTAAACGAACATACTAAAATTGAATGATACAAAACTTTCCTTAACCCATTAAGTACCCATTTAAACATTTTAGAATTTTTGTGAATGTCTACTTTTTTAACTTTTTTCCTCGGTATTAAAAAAAAATGTTTTGATGCAAACAGTTTCTCCAAACAATTGTAATAGTGACTGCAAAAAATTGTTTTCAAAAATCTCTTTGCTAATATTTTTTATGACTAATAGTTCTTGAGACAGTGGCAATTCTTTACCACCCACCCACCCACCGCGATATATAATTTGATGGCGAATGAAGTTGTCAGCGGTGCAATTGCATGGTAAAAAAAAAAAATGAACGGCAGTGAGAAATAGTGTGATTTTCTTTGAAAGTCGACATTCCAAGCGAAAGCGATCGTTTTGCATAGTTGACATGTTCGCCGTGAAGCGAACTGAATGAATCGCAAATTATGCGATTCGCGGCGAAGTGCATAGTTAGCCCCCTGGATCTACATTAATATCCGAATGAACAGATATCACAGCAAATGAGCTTAATCTTGCATTCTCCATAACGCTTCGGGACACTGTTTTAACACTAGCTGTGGTCACTGGAAGCATTGCCACAACCGTAAGCAAGAAGTTTATAGCTCTAAAGTAAGTCTTGTCACAAAAAACTTCGGTAGAAGGATCACTCGACGATATTTTTGTCGAAGAGCTTGAAATGATGGTAGAACGTCTTCATTGACCATGAATCCGTCCGTAAGATTTTGTATTAACGAATCTATGCAAGGAATCCGTATAGCCACTCTAATATAGGTTGCAGTAGAAGAGATTTCTGGATTGGAACGCGTTTTTTGTTTCAATGAAGTTCTTGGAGCTCTTAATTCAACTTCAAATAAGTCCTCGGCAAGTTGGGATGCGGATTGAAAAGCCTCTTTGAAAAAATCTTCGGCATTTTCTCTGATGTTCTTAAGCGATAGCAGAAACGAAACCTAAGGATTTGATCTGTAGGAAAACTGATGAGGGCAGCGTTTTTCGCATACAATGAGGCTTACTAGGAAATCACTTTTTTGGACCGCTGCCAAAAGTGTTGATGCTTTCGAAGACATCGCGCACGTTCTGCTCGTTATTTCTTCAAGACTGATTGAGATACCTACATTTGAAGAGCTCTACAAAGGAAATAATACTGTCATGCCTTTCAATGAAGGCGTAGAAGTCGATTTTTTCGTCTCTCTGGTGGGTGTTTTTTTAATGAAATTATTGAAAATTATAATTGCATTTGAATGGTTGCTAATGCATATGTTTCCCTCTCTACCGCCCTTAATTAATTAATTTTTAAACAATTTAGTTTTTTTTTGTTTTAATGTAGGTAGATAGTAATTACGGTGCAAATGTGATAGGCATAAAAAGATTACAAAAAAATGCATAAATAAGTAAAAGTTTTATCATCGACCTGGCCAATGCTTTGATACCCTCCACTGCATACAAGTCATGCAAAATGTTAGGCAAGCAACTAACCGATATAGTCAATTTTCAATATCAATCTGACGACAGTAAAAAGAAGTAATCTTACAAAATGCCATTCCTCTATTTGCCTCTAATGCCATTCCATTTTGACGTTTTCAACAGACAGACAGACGGGTATGGCTAAATCGATTCAGAATTTGATCCTCACTCAGCATATTATGTAGATATGGGCTCTATAGTGACTCCTTTTTGCGGTTCCAAGTGTAGTGCAGAAGTGAATATGCCTTCTTTTGGAAGGTATAAAAACAGTGAATCACGTCTTATATGGATGTCCGATAAAGAGGACTAAAACCCTTTAAAAAACTCAGCATCGACAACAATCGTGAGGTACCTTTGGAACCTTGATTTAAATGCATGACCAAATCATTCACTAATCATAGACATAGTAATTCAGAGAGAGTATGCAAAAGGCTTCCCTATGTGGCAATAAAGCAACCCACCTACTTCTTTGTAGAAGTAATTGAATTTATCCCTCTCTGAGTGCTATACAAAGTGTCCAATCCAAATTCGAGTGGCTTCAAGAGAACATTTAAATCATTTATTTAACCTTTCCAAAACATCTCTGAAAGAAACATCGAGTAGCACATTATCTAGTATTGTCGTACAATTCACTTGTTTTCTACATTTGTTTAAACTAATTCATTGTTTGCTTGCTTGGAAACTAATTTAACATCCTCAGTATAGTCTACCCTCTCTAGACCTCAAAGAGCTAAATTTCTACGAACAACTTATTAACTTCATTCTATATTTATGACAACAGTTCCAACACTCATTCTCAGTCTTTTCGAGAATACTGACAAACTATAAAAATGAAAGGTTGTTTTGTCCTCATTCCCACTCATTCCATCCAGACAACCGTTAATTAAAATTGCGGCCTCTGTTTACTTATACAAGTTTAAAAATCAACAGACAATGTCGATATAGCCTTTTCCTTTTATCACCATACCTATACACGTAATAAAACCATTTACAAAAACATGTAAACTCACAAGGCACATTTGGCAAATGGAAAAAGTTGTCTGCTCCCGCATTAGTCCTTGATCTGATTTATAGGTTGAAAAGTAAACACAAAATAACTCTTAGTCTCACTCGTGCATCTCCATGGTAATACGGTCAAGTATGTTCTAATTACAACTCCCCAAGCTTACATATACATCGCATTTTGTGGTTGATTACACTTCCCTTGGAATGATCGTCATTCTTGTGTGAAAACGAAAAAGAAAAGGCGTTTGTTTCTTTTTTTATGTTCTCGCATAAAATATTTAATCTTCATCTACCGAATTACACCCAACATTACAATGACAGACTGTCATCAGCTATTATAATATATTTACGAGTAAGAGTAGGTATACCATACACGCACACACAGTTTGCAGAGACAAAAACACGTCACTGAAATGTTATCCTTGGACTAGGTTCCACACTCTGATGGAAATATGCATCATTATCCATTTTGTATGTAAGATGTCCTTCTTCATCAAAATTTTGGGAAATTTATGGACTTTGCTATAATGCCTTATGAGGTAGGTATAGTATAGTTGATTAATTTTTATCTAGGGAAGCTACTTTGCTGGCCAGGATCTATATAAATTGTTTTGGACTTATCTCTTGGTTTTTGGGGTACCCGGTATGGACTATGTCTCGCGGAATTATATGGGAATAAGTTTATTAAAATAGCTTATGTGTAGTGTAGCTTTGTGTGCTAAGATGGTACATAAGTAGGTAGGTAAATGAGTGCTCGTTTGGCAGTTGCCACATTTTCACTGAGACCATCAGTTGGGTGCATTATTCGTCCATTTGATACCTGTTGGAGACAAAATTGAATTGCGCTGTTCATTTCAGCACTGAAATCCGCTTTTCCTGTTTTAAGCCACCTAGATGTACACCCAGCTTCTATTTGAAAATGTCACCTCCAATGGAGGATGGAACTACTTTCGGAATTTCCCGAACTTGACATGATCTTAGGAGGTGACAGACCGTCTACCAAAGACACTATCAACAAAAAATTCATAAAGAGAAACATGGGTTAGCAATAATCCATTAAACTGCTAAAATTACCACAACTAATATACGGGTGGTTACAAAATGGACTCGGAGGTGGGAGCTGGCATTCATGGCCCAAGCCAAAATATCACAATACCTATGGGGAAAAGACCCTGAGTATCAAACAGAGGTCCATGCCATTAAATAATGCACAAACCTTACAGTTTGGTTATTAAAGGCGCTAACATTCATATACAATATTCACGGACAGTCAATCAGCTATAAAAGCCTTTATTAACTCCAAATCAGTAGGTACTGCACTGCTTCGACAGCCTCCAAACAGCCTTATACCAGGAAAAACCTATTGTATATGATGGGTTCCCGCCTCGCGGCCATGAGACAATTGTTGGAAACGAAAAGCTGATGAACTAGCCAGAAGAAGATCGGAAACCCTCTTCATGGGAGCTGAACCTTTCTGTGCAATCCCCAAATCAGCTGTAAGTTTGGCTAAAAAGAGCTGGGAACAAAGGTCAAAAAAGCTATTCAGGCTTTAAAAAATGATGCCAAAAAGATACTTAATGTATGCGGGTAGGTAGTAGGCTACTGAACATGTCACCACGGTTTGCGATTTAACCTTAATAAAATACATTTTGTCTACTTAATTGAGTGCGGACTATGCGGACCATGACCGATTCAAAATTTCACACAAATTTAACTAATGTCGAAAAATATCTACTCTTTTAAAGAGCTGTTGACAATATTGTGAAGCCTCAAAAACTAAATAAATTTAAATTAAAATTCAAATTTAATAATTTCGCCTGAAATTTTTTTATTTTAATAAAATACGTTGGTATTGAAAAATGTAAACAAACTCCAAGCGTACTCGTACAAAGACGATAAGCGGCCGACACAGACACTGCTTGTCCTACTTTCCAGAGTTGTTACATCAGTTCTGTTTTATATAGCCCCAGTCTGGGCGCAGGCACTGAGGACGAAGGATACCAAAAGGAGACTATTGTAAAAAAAAGGCTCTGCGCGCTACGGACAATCAGCGTCTTCCGAACCAAATCGGCTTTGTTATAGCTGGGATGGTTCCCGTCGACATTCTTGCAGACGAAATGTTGAGGATATAACAAAAGAGCCTTAAACCAATACCTACGATGTCAGTGAAATCAAGAGGATTAAACTTGAAGAAAAGCCAGCGTCAATAGCTATGTGGCAAGCTTGCTGGAATAGCACAACGAAAGGTAGATGGACAGGACATATATAATATACCGAAAATCCAGGAATATAGAACGTAACCATGGATACTGTAACTACAACCTTACACAGTTCCTGTCAGGGTACGGTGGCTATCGCAAGTATCTGATGCACCGTTTTTGGCACCACAGCTCAACATCTTGCCCCGAATGCATAAATGAAGATGAAGACACGGAGCTTGCAGTATTTTATTGCCCACGCTTCACAGCATGGAGAAATACTTTGCCCAGCCCGTCACTAATCATCGACCACATGTTGCAGTCTGATGAGAATTGGGCGGAATTACGTAACTTTATGACCATCCTACAAAATGAGCTACGGAGAATAGAAAGGCTAAGAAAAGCCACAGCAGAAGCCTCAGAAGTCAGAGGCTGCAGAAGAAACACCAGAAGCAGGTGGCACAACACGATTAGCTTGAATGCTAACCAGCCCCGCGAAGTAATACCTAACGGCAGTCCCACGGCGAGAGTGGTTTAGGCGCACTCCCGGCATCGATGTCTACCGCATCTTTATAAGATTATCCCCATCCATTGGCTCATAAAAAAAAAAAAAAAAAGACACTGCTTGACGATAGTCGTCATGTAGCATGCATGGGGTGACCAGACGTCCTCTTTTTGGGATTTCATAGTTTACGGAATTTTTCGACACCACAAAACTATAACAAAACTTTTTTTCAACACTAATTCAGAAATTTTCTACATCTTTCTGGTATGAACACGAAATAAAACTTGTAGTTAAAGATGGAAATGAAAATAATGCCTTAAACGTGGACAAAATGTATTAGAGGTTTGTTCAAGGTGTTTAAAATATCTGCAGAGATGGGACGAATCTTTGAATGAGTTTGATTGTTTTACATGAATGGATTTAAACAAAATTCCCAAAAAAATTAAACGAAAATAAATAGTTTGACCAATTTTGTAACCTAAAAATATTTCTAAAGCAAGAACAAGACAAGGCGTATTTTTTTAGGAAGTGAGTATAACAAAACCAAAAGTGAGTATACCAGTTTTGCATGTAAAAGTAAAAGTGAGCTAGCTATAGAAAAAAAAATACGCCTACAATAATAATTTTTTAAATACACCTATGCACGAAAAATGGGTAGAATATTTAAAAAAAATTGAAAATATTAATTTACCTACACATTGAACTGTTCATACCTACATATATTGCACTGTTTGTTTTTTAGCGAATATTTTCTTTGATAACGAGCCAATTGACTGAAGAACGAAATAGACTTAAAGTCGAAATTGTAAAAGCATTTTTTTTTTTGTAAATGTAATTTTAGAAATATGTCCTGCTCAGAATTTTACGACTATGTACCTATAGATATTGCAAAACACTCGATAGTTTAATTTTTTATTTGAGATTTTTGAAGGTGTCCTATTTTTGGTGAGCATGGATCTGGCCACCCTAAGCATGCATGCTGCGCCGATTACGCGTAGCGGACTTGTCTTGCGCGGTTTTCCATTCAAAAATAAGTGGCGGCAACAACGAAGCATACGCTACGAAGACGATACGAGTCGTGTGCGGAAGGCCTAAAGATATCAAATGCCAATGGCCGATTTTGTGGTAATATGTAGTAGATATAGAAGGAAATAATTTTTCAGTGAAGTAATAAAACCGAAAAATAAAGGAAATCGTCTGCTGGATTCATCATCATTCATCAGCTATAGTAGGAAATCAGAGACGCTATTAACCTTATCATAATTCCAACACTTCAAGCCCAATATATATTTTAAGTCGACGTATATTTTATCGCTCTGGCGAATCCCCTCTAATTTTTATCAATTGCATCAGTTATGTGCCTACTTCCAAAATTATTAAGGCTGCGACATTCGACTAAAACAGATTTGGCATTAAATATCTACTTATTTATTTTTTATTTGTCTAATTTACCTATGATCCATTCATCTCCAAGTTGCCCTTTCCATCATTTCCCTTATTTTCTATACGCTTACACTTTACACATCAAGGTGTGTGAAGTGAACGGATGTGTGAAAGTTATGTCGAGGCAATTTACGAAGCAATTTTTATCAGAAGTCTCATATCATTAACCATGAATTTCCTACTTTACAATTCACTGCGCCTAAGCTTCGTAAAATCGATTCAAAAACGTGATGCTCTCCCCTTACCACAGCCAAAATCATATATTGCGACCTAAGAAAATCATCTTCCGCGCCAGCTTCTAAGGAAACCACAATCAATTGAATTCTATATTTCGAAGTTAAGCAACCGCAGCCGGATATGAAATATATCCTGCCCCACCCTACTCATTTATGTAGGTACGAGTACATTATTTTATCCGCTCCACCGTAAAATCTCAAGCCAGCTAAGCACAATATCGTTTGATGCGAATATGAAGTATTACCCAGATGCCAAGCGGGAATCTGCTTAAAGTCGCTCGCGTATCATAAAACCGAGTCTAACTCGACATCAATAATCCTAAGCGAGAACACTCACATCATATTTTCGCCCTCTGTATCATAAAAGTTCCTTCATAGCCCAAGAGATAAAAGTCAGAGATACACTTATACACATATAAAGTACCATAAACAAGGGTGTATAACTGTATATATGGCGCAGAGTACATTCGTGAAGTCCCCATAACTTCATCATCACCAACATATAGGAACGAATCAAAATGTAAATAAGAAAATAATTTAAAGTTATAGAGATTGTTCTCTGGCGGAAGGCAAAGGGACAGATCGTTGCTGATGCTTTTATCTTTCAGATGTTTAACTGAAATTTCAAAGAATTTCATCAAACAAGCGGCGGCGGGCGGCTGGTTAAAAGGGAAATAAATATTTCCATTCACCTATTCAATGGTAGATAAAAGTAAAGTTTAGACGGGAAGTTATAAAGGCTGTAGAAATCCTTGTAATATATTACAAACAAAGCCGATTTCAATGGAGGCGGGCTGCCATGGAAAGTCAAGACTCAAGACGCACGGAATAGTGTGGGCGGTGAACATGATTTTCAAATAGGTAACTGTGAAAGGGTTTATTTTATTATGGTTGTCATGCCTATGCCACCCTTTAAAAAAGGGTATAAAATCCGTTTGTAATGAATGTAACGCTTTGCGCAGATTTTATATTTTCCTTCAAAGAAATTTTTGATTTAACTTCTATGAATGTGGTGCGGTACTACTTATGAGAGGGAAAATCAAATTGTATATTATAAATTTTCATTTTATTTGGGAATGAGGAAATGATTGGTTCTTAGTAATAAAAGTTGTATTCCTAAGCAATAGCCGTAGGGCTTTTTTAATGCCAACAAAAATAACAATGGCGGCAAAAATTGCGGGGATTTTTATTTAAAATACTAGCGGACCCGGCGAACTTCATCTCGCCCCAATTTAACGCCTTCCGATATACTCCAGAGTGATAATAAAACACAGATAGTTAAAATTTCAATGTGATTTATTTGAATGGAGTCGAAATTAGTGGGGAGCGATGTGATAAACAATGTTTTTCGATTTGTTTTCCGGCTTAAAAAGAAACAACGAAGACGGCTTGCCAACATGCGAATAGCAACGTACAGCTGACCGTGCGAAAAACAGGGAGATTCGAGATTAATTCCACTGACTTCCAACGATTTATTGATTGTCATCGCAAAAGCCATTCAAACGGGGAACTGAATCCGCTTGAATTGGAATGGAAGATCAGTTGGAATAATCGGAATTCGTGGGATAAGGACTTCCCCTCCTTTGAATTTGCCCTTGATGATCGTCGCTTGAATCACATTGTTCATCAGTTTCTTGACGGACAACCCCGTAACGTTGCACAATTTCGGATGATTCAGATTCCGCAACATGATTATGATTAGAGATGTAACGGATAGTGATTTAGCCGGATACCGGATACCGGATATTCGGTATGTAATAAGGCCGAATAGCCGGATATTCGGCGGCCGGATATCTGGCCGAAGAAATGCATACTGCGAAGCATACACTCATGTTTTATCCTCCAAAAAGAACTCAGCCATATAGTAGTATGCTATGAGAATTACTCGCAGAGACCCACAAATAGCATTCTATAAAAAATGTCTTTCTAAATATTGCTCAGCTCTTAGCTGTGGATAGTATCCTATGGGCTATATTTTTTTTGTCTGACGCTCATGTGTCATGTGTATGAAATGCCCACCCTACAGCTACATCTTATGTCAGACTATCGTTATTTCTTTCTATGAGAAATGACAAATGGTAGGCTATGATCTATGCTATGAAGTGTTGCTCGGGAGACGCGGCGTTAACTGGATGTGCCAGGTCATGATGGAATAAGTATAAGGTGGTCTCGTCGGCTGCCGACTCGTTCGTTTTTTGGTCCCTTAACGCTTCGTTAACATACACTTACTACGCTGAATAAAGAGAAAAACGTGTCGTTAAGGGACTACTTTTTGCCGACGAGACCACCTTATACTTATTCCATCATGTGCCAGGTACGGTAGATGAATGAACTGAAATTTGGAATGAACAAATTAAGGGGGAAAACGTAGTCGCGGAAATTCAGCGAGTGTGATCGGAACAGTTTTGAGATAAACGATTTTTGTTGTATTTTACTACAACAACGACTATCCGGCAAATAGCCGGATACCAAGAGTCTATCCGGCAATGTGCCGGATATCAAAAAAGAAAGGATATCAGATATCAAGCTATCGACGTCCTTATTCTTCGTTGCTAGTATTAAAAAAAATAAATAAATAGGCGGCGCAACAGGCGGTAGACACCCAAGGCCTAGCTTCTCGCAACCATTCGTTTTGTGTGAGTTTCTATTTTTTTTGGAACGAATGGAAGGGACCTACAATTTTATGCCGAGTCCGAACGGCTGAATTGAGAAGCTTTTTCAGGACAGTCATACTCTCAGATGTTTGTCAGACGTTCGCGAGAGGTGGCGCAGTAGAAAAAACCTTAAGATGTAATTTGTGTTTTTCCGGGGATCGAACCTTGGATCCCTCGCACAGTAGTCCAGCACACTAACCACTGCGCTACTGCGCCCACAAGTTGCTAGTATTGCCCGTTCACTATTCTAATCAAGATTTTTATAATTTTCTAAAAAAAAAATTCAAATGTTTCCCGTTTACCAGAATTTTCCGAGTTTTCCACTAAGAATTTTCTATTTTTCCATTCGAAAATCCATTCTGGAACAATTGCACACAAAATTCTATATAAAAAAATCAATTTTCTAATTTTCCAATTTCCCGAATTTTCCGGAGGGTTTTCCCAAAATTTTCTTTTAGAACAACCTTCTCCTTGCAATTACGAACAACTGAAAAGAAATTTGAGCAAAATCGGTCAAACCGTTCTCAATTGATGAATTACTATACATTTTTGCCACCATTTTTATATATATAGAAAATCAATTTTCTATTTTTCCAATTTCCTGAATTTTCCGGAGGGTTTTCCCAAAATTTTCTTTTAGAAGAACCTTCTCCTTGCAATTACGAACGACTGAAAAGAAATTTGACCCAAATTGGCCCAGTTGTTCTCAAATTTCGATTTTTTCCGTTTTCCCGACTTTTCCGGATGGTTTTCCCAAAATTTTCTTTTAGATGAACCTTCTCCTTGCAATTACGAACAACTGAAAAGAAATTTGAGCAAAATCGGTCAAACCGTTCTCAATTGATGAATTACTATACATTTTTGCCACCATTTTTAGATTGATCAGCATCACTTTCTTAGTCGATCTAGCGATGTCCGTCTGTCTGTCCGTCCGCACGATTACGGCCGTAATTTAAGAGCTATCGACTAGAAATTTGGTACGTAAGCTTTTATCCACCAAACTGAGGCTAAGTTCGAAGATGAGCAAGATCGGATAAAAACGACTACTACCTCCCATACAAAATATATAGCTATTTGATGTTAAAAATTAAATTTAAATTGCTACAGTAAAGATAGCAAGTTTAAACTTTGCACACATTATTTTAATAATATTTAAAATTTTTTGACAAAAATTTAACTTGGTCGAATAAAAACTACCCATACCTTCCATACAAATATTATAATTTTTTAATACTAAAATATTTTTTTATTTTTACAATAATATAGTACCATCGAATGTGGTATATGTACAATTTTCCAATCAGTGGGTGGCATTATGAATGTGTCCGCTACACTCATCCCATTCTTGTCAAAGCATCCGCCATTTTGTTACCTTTTATATTACTGATTTGTCTCGAAACCTAGCTGAGAATTGGACAGAATAGTGCCTTGTTATGATCAATGCAACTACCTAGGAAAGTAATTGTCTTCTATGTATCTTACAGCTTTTTCTATTGAAAAAATTTCAGATTTTATGACAGAATCTCTGAGGAACAAGAATAATGAAGAATTATGTCCTGCACTGCTTGCGGCGCGCTCCTCATTCCGTAGTGCACAGTGTGGTGAACTACTGAGTTCAAGAATTTGCCATTAATCAATCCACATAAGAAAGTCGTATATATGTAAGTTACAATTTCTATTCACCTCTCTTTGAAGATCTTACTATAGTGCGGCGAAAGTATTAATTTGTATGACCTTAAAAAGCTCTTCTAAAACTAAAAGTGGGTATTAAAAATGCCAATTAAGTTCAGAGAAAATCACTACATCCATTTTCCTTCTCCAAACAAGCTTTTTATTTCCTGAGAAACAAAAGTTCATCTTTTAGTTAAGCCGATTGTATATATCTACCATTGTTAATGACTATCCGTATTTTGCTTGTCAACTTCTTTGTGCAAACTTAAACTGCAAACTTTCATAAAATACTTCATTTATGTCGCTCAGTACTATGAAAAATAATAAAGCTTCCCTTTCCATTGTTATAACTAAGCTGCTTTCAGAAACTATATTGCTTACAAAGAACGCACCCTAACTAAACGCATCCGTAATATTCATTTGAGCTCATGCAAGGATTTACTATATAAAAAAAAAATTGCTACATTGGTAGGATACTTTGGATATTTTATTCTGAACAATGTTTGAATCGTTTAAGAGTGGTTTGTATTTTTGCTCCCGTTGTGCTCCACCATTACGTATGATTGGCATGTTGCAGTTGAAAGGATTTCAGCCCTTTTTATGGCGAATTAAATGTATTTTACTTTTGTTTGCGCACAATGCATAAAGAGAGTGCAAATGAAACTCATTTAAATCCGCATCAATGAACGTTTTCGTTTCCGCTAAATGGGAAAACGATTAATGCGTCTGGCCGGATGTTACATTTTGTAATGATTACTCCCATCGTTGATTTGTTTGAATGGAATATTTACATGAAGTAAATAATAATATTACCCGCTATTTCCATATTGATTTGAGGGTCGTAATATCGAATTAAGTTCAGTCAGTGCTTTGGTCCTTGAATTTGAAGCGAAGCTCGACACATCGACATTACATCTTATTTGTTCAATATGTATAGTTGGTAAATATAAATATATAACAATTGCGTTAGAAATTCTCAGATAAATGTTAAGTTTTTTTTTACATTTCTTTGTAAATTTAAAATGTTCCCTTGTTGAGTGAAAAAATTTACCGAAAATTACCTGAAATTGAAGCACCAACTGGCTCAGTTAGTATAGTACTGCCATCTTCAAAGGAGACATCATTTGAACCCCGGTAAAATGCAATATCAATATACAAGGGACATAGCAACATATCTCCGCCCGGTACACTTTTCGAGCGGAATTATGTCGCTTTTTTCTGGCGGAGTTATGTGGTTTTGAAAACGTCATTATCTCCGCCGAACTAAGACGACATATCTCCGCACGGACTTATGTTGCTACCCCATACAAGGTAGGTAGGTCGTAGCCGCCGCCAAAATTTATTACCATTCGGGACCGATTTATTGCAATTTCCATCACTCTTCGCATTGTTGATGGATATTCCTGTAAGGGCTTCATAAGTCTGTGGCTTCTTAACATAGCCTGTGCAAATCGTCAAAATAAGAGATAAGGTGACACGGAAATGCAGTCCTCATGATCATTTCGGTTTTGGCTCGGGAAGTAAAGGAGCATCTTACAATCTTTCACCAAGATTCTTTAAAATTAAAAACTGCATGGCACGTCGTCTAGTCAATACTTCGGATTCCTCTTCGCTCTCTACAGCCACAGCTACGATATTCTCAGCAGAACGGCTGCTCCGGCGTGCGCCGGGTAAGAGGGTTATGATCCCATTATTCGATATCATATAGCCTCGTCGATTTAGTGAAGAAGAATAAAGAAGACGAAGTACTGGACAATAAGCAGAAATGATAAGTTTCTACAGAGCTTCGAGATATATTTGGTCAACACTGTCAAAGAAGAGAGCACTGCGAACTCTATGCATTGACTTTGAAAAAATGTTAATGTAGTCCAAATAGACAAAACATAGCTATATTGGTTCGACCACAAAAAGCGATTGAACAAAAACACCCCCAACCAAGAAGATATTTAACGAACGCCAGAAGCCTTTCGTCAACAACCTGATCGGACCTTATCAGTGTTGGCTTCACCACAGGAAAGTCCACCAACGACCAAATATTTACACTGCGACAGATTTTGGAGAAAACCCAGAAACTTCGAATCGATATCTACTACCTTTCCATTTATTTAAAGGCCGCCTATGATAGAATTTATAGGGACGAGCTATACAGAGCAATGTCTAGTTTTGGCATCCCCGCCAAACTTGTCGGTATCGGTGCGAGACGATGGTTAGTCAAAAAAGGATTTAGACGAACTATGAACTCAGACAATGACACCAGCGTTATGATTAAGAATAACTCTTGTTTTTGGTTAATAAGGCAACTGAGTAGCAAAACCCTCTCTTGAACAACTAAAGTGACCCTTTATAAGACTCTAATCATCCCAGTCCTTCTCTATGGCGTAGAGACATGGACTCTATGAAAAATGAGGTTACTCTTGGTTGCTTCGAGAGGAAAATTCTTCGAGTAATTTTCGGTCCCGTCTGCGTTGACGGTGAATGTAGCAGGAGATACAACGATTAACTGTAGGGGCTGTACAGCGACATCGACTTACATAGTTAGAAGAATGAAGATCCAACGACCAGGAACTTTACCCGGGATCACGTTCACGAATTTACGCGAATGCTCCAACCCGGCAGACTTCGAATCCACAAACGGGGGTATGGCGCACCCAAGTGGAGGGGGGTCTTAACAAACTTAGCATGCGAAACTGGATATAGGTGGCTAAAGATTGTCCTGGTTGGAGTCGCTTGTTGGTGTATGCCCAGGTTCACCCCAGACTGTAGCGCCACCCTAAATACTTGAATAAGTAAGTTCTGGCTCGCCAGACTCTAGTAAGTGTTTAACCTGTGGTGGACATACTCTGTAGATGTGATTGGCTACGACAATATTTTGAGCAGAACTGAATCTCTGCATTTCTTATTTCGTAGTTAGATGCAGAACTCTGTCTTCCATCCATACTACCTATAAAATGCAACGTCCGTCTGTTCGTTTTTCCATAACTCAAAACCATTCGTCCGATTTTCATAATTTTTTTTCCTGTTCTGGTCCATCCAGAGGGTGAGATAAAATAAATTGAAAATTGATCTTATTTGTCCAAGTGCAAAAAATTTGCTTTATCGATTGCAGTTGTGCTCAGGGGTAGTTTTATAATCCGTTCTAAAAATAGAATGATTACTCGCACCTCGCATGACAAGCATTCAGAATGCACTTTGTATATGCGTATGTATGACGTAGTTGAATTTGATGTAGGGAATGGATATCCATAAAACAAACTATTTACATATATGTAGTTTGTGATGCGTAAATAGGTTTGCATAATGGTAAATACATGTATTTGAGATCTGCAGCTATGGAAAGTGTAACGATATGATCGCGTAGTATAAATAATCAAATCATACCTGTGTACTTTTACCATTGTTATGGTGACACCATTCGGATCAGTACAGGTTAAGGAAGAACTACGTTGGTGACGGGGGAGGGGTAGGTAAAGAGGTGGTAGGGATAGGGACTAACTCTGGAACTATTTGTCCGATTTTTAAAATTCTTACAACATTCTACTGGCTACATCCTGCGGATCCAGTATAAGTTACTAAGGGAGAGGATGGGGGAAGGGAAAACGAGGGTATAGGGGCTATCTTCGGAACTACTCGGCCATTGCTGGAGTTGGACTCCGACAGCCATGTTTTTCACATGGACAGCTATATGTTGCATGTTCGCGTGTGATCACTAAACACTAAAAAAAATAACGTGTATAGTTTACAAAAAGGCATTACGTTAAAATATTTTGTACGCTTAAAAAAGAGAAAAAAATATAAACACACGTAAATGATAACTCAAATAAATGTTTGTTTTATTTAAAAGAGAAGAAACCAGCGGGCGGAGCCGCGGGCATTGCTAGTATTATTATAAATAGAAGAGACCCAAAGGCCAACACTTGATGTGAGACTCAGCGTTACCGATGGACAATTTGAAAATGTCTCCAAAAAATGTCGCCCGTGCCAAAAACTGCGTCCCACCCAATTTAACGAAAAAAAACTTCTTTCAGGTTTTAATTATTCAGTTTATTAAAAATAAGAGAATTTATTTTCTAAATGAAATAAATTTTAAGTAAAAAAAAAAGACAAAGAAAAAATAACAGCTCATGTAGAAAGTTCTTCTATATAGCGTGTGCGTTTGACTCGCAAAAACTCAAGAATGGCTAAATCGATTTGGATGATTCTTCTTTTGCTTTGTTGGTCTTTTATCAGGGGTGGCTTAGGAAATTCGGAAAACCCCAAATGCAAAGCCGGAAAATCGAAAAAATTTAAATTTCCATTTTCGAAAACCACCAAACCGATTGATCTCAATTTTAGGAGAATCTTTGTTACTGGCCCAAAGGAGTTTTTGGTAAGTTTAGTCAATATTGAACAAAGGCGCGTGGCAATTCTCATAAAAAAAATTCGTAAAAATCTTATATCTCGAAAACCACAGAATAGATTGAGCTCAAATATTGAGAAATTCTTTGTTATTGGCCTGAAGGTGTTTCTGTGAGATTTGGTAAAAAATGGATGAGGGGCGTGGAACCTCCCATACAAAAAACTGGATTTCAAAAGTTATAAGACTGTTAACATTGATGTGCATTGTCAATACAAATTAGATTAGGGTGCGATTGGAAATCGGGATTCATAATCGCAGAGATAAGTTTTAGGTGTTAGGTACTAAGTTCACCGGGTCATCTAATAGATATGCAAACATGCGAAGAGTTATTAAAGAAGAAAACACACACAAATATGTATTTCGCAAATATGGCACCCCGAACTCCTTTTGGTAAAATATGTAGTTTATAATTCAGAATTTTTTTATTAAAATAAATCGCCTTTCTCATCACCGAAAATTATTCCTTCTGATGTATGTACCTAGTATCTTATCTACTACCGCGTTTATGGCATCATCGGTTTCAGAAAGCGTTAAAAGTCTTATAAGAATCAACAATTTTTGAAGAAAACCGATCCCAAAAGAAATGAAATGATATTGCAAATGAAATACCCTATTTCGAAAGATTAAAGTAAGCCGTTCCTTAACAAAATCTCTAAAAATGGTAAATAAGAAACTGTTTTCAGTTCATCCTCCTTTTGTAATAGATTGGCCTACAATATCAGACAGCAGGGCGATAATCAACTGCAGATGTAATATTGTGCGGTCGAGGTAATACAAAAAAAATAAATTGCTGTCATAAAAGTGCCTATTCGCTGTTTTGTCGATTTTCTTATGAATACCTAGGTACGACAAAAAATACGAACCATTGCGCATAGTATAACAGTCCCTTCGTGCGACTTTATTGTGGCTTTTCACATCTCCAGAATGCGTTGTGGTGAGATAAATGAAAATAACTTTTCCATCTTATAACAGCCCGCAACCTGTTTGGGTGAAAATATGCGTTTATGCCGAGACATGGTATTTTCCGCAAGAATTCATCATTTTATCCTTCAGCTGTTCCTTATTTTTTATTATTTTTATTTTTATTCTTTTCTTTTTTTTTCGTTTTCTTTAATTTTCTCTTTGTTATTGTTGCTTTGTTTGGTGTGAAGGGTGATGAAAGAACACCTCTGAGAAGCTCCTTCTAAACGATATAAAAGCGCCACTAGTGCTTGCTTCCATCTGAATATACAATAATGCTTTGGACGTGATATTAATGCGAAATTGCAGAAGGACGCACTGTAGAGCGTGAAAGAGAAACTCCTACAAACCTGGGCATTTGTTAATGTACATATAGACAATTTCCAGAAATATCTACATGCACAGTGCGTTCGTTTTGCTTTGTCCGTATACCATACAACAATTCGTTTTCAGCTTTCTTTGTCAGACAGTGAGTGATAAATAGGGCAAGCTTTCTCTGAGAAAAAAATAATAATAATAATCTTCTAACGCACGTGCAGGATGAAAACTAGGAAGAGGACGAAAAAAAAAATGGATTGCATGACTGGCGAAGGTAGCTATGTTGGCAATTAATTTTGAAATTCCACGAACTAAACCTTCGACATGAAATGTATTGCCTCGAACTTGTCGACGAGAAAATATCCTGTTAAGTCAAAACATCGACATGTTGTGTTGTTTTTTTAATATGCCCATTGACATTGTTGACATTAATGCCAGGCAACTTTCAAATGTCATGTATTTATAATATAATAGCTCATCTCCTTTTCAGAAAGGAGGGACGTAGCTAAAGCAAAAGTGGTTTGACAAAAACTGAGAGGAAGCCAGAGCTAAATCCTTTATACTCCTAAGACTAGCAAGATTGAGGAACAGTGATTTTTAATACCCGGTACCACACTTTGGATATACCCTCCTGTTCACTTTGACATTCCATTTGTAACGCCCATAAGGTGGTGTTGTAGGTATGACAAACTATATATTATTGATCAGCATCACTTTCTTAGTCGATCTAGCGATGTCCGTCTGTCTGTCCGTCAGCACGATTACGGGCGTAATTTAAGAGCTATCGTCTTGAAATTTGGTACGTAAGCTTTTATCCACCAAACTGATGCTAAGTTCCAAGATGAGCAAGATCGGATGAAAACTACTACTACCTCCCATACAAAATATATAGCTATTTTATGTTAAAAATCTAATTTAAATAGCTACAGTAAAGATAGCAAGTTTAAACTTTGCACATATTGTTTTAATAATATTTAAATTTTTTTGACAAAAATTGAACTTGGTGGAATTAAAACTACCCATACTTCCCATACAAATATATAATTTTTTAATACTAAAATATTTTTTAGAAACAAATATAGTACCGGATATTTGAGCTTCGGCATATAGTCGGAGATTTATTGTCTTACTGGTTTTAGCAAAGCTTATATCCGAGCAAATACGGAAAAGGGGGAATACAACGCTTTTAGGTAGGTGCTGGCCACCATACGAAACTGGGGAGTTAAGGTCTTGCTATAGCCGTGTACCTGTACATCCAGAGCTTAATTTTGAGAGATGGTCCCCAAAGATTCTGCTGCAGGAATAAAGGCTATTGTATTCAATTTCCAGTTTAATTTTTTGTCTAGCATAAGTCCCAGGTACTTTGAGCTATCAGAGATTCTGAGGGTTGTGCCGCCAACAGAAGGAGTAGCAAACTGTGGTATTTTTGAATTTTGTGTTAATCAGAATAAATTGCTCAACGATTGTTTCCGATCGGGTTATTCAACGACGGATCACATATTCTAAATTCAAAATATTGTAGATTATTACACTAAATATGGAAAAAAGTTGTATGTAGTATTTATTTATTTTAAATTAAATTATTGTTCTATAAAATTATCTCACATGGGATTGTCAACTAAAATTCAAATGTGCTGAAAAAACTTTACGAGAATACTATGTCCGCGGTATGGGATGGTGAAAATATGTCAAGTTGGTTTGAAACACAAAGTGGAGTGCGTCAAGGATGTCTTTTATCTCCTTTTTTGTTTGCACTTAATATCAACGACTTAGTTGACGCATTGCCAAACGGTAATAAAATTGCAGGACTTGTTATAAAATGTTTTTTATATGATGATGACGTAGCATTGTTTGCTGAATTTACAGAAAGTCTTCAGCTCATGATAAATAAATGAATTAATTATTGTAATACATAATTGTAATAAACGTATCATAATCAAATGTTATAATATTTAGAACAGAACGTGGACGACATAGTAAAAATGAAAGGTTGTGATTTGTGAATAATAAGAATGAAAAAGCACTTTCAAAGTAAACTAAAGAAATCACTTTCGGCTATAAATTCAACCTGTCCAAATTTGCACAGTGTAAAATTTAGAGTATTTGATGCTGCTTTGAAATCTATAATGACATGGGTTTCAGGTATGGGTGTATCAGCAGTATGATACCTACATAAAGTAGGAACGAAAAAAAAAAAACAGATTTGCTCTGCAATTTAATTAAAAATATCATATTTTGAAATTATATTTTGAAGTTATTAAACAGTAACTATTTATGTTATTTATTTTCTTTAATTTTTTATTTTTGTAAAAACAGTAAAATATCTACATTAGAAAATTTATTTAATTTCTTAATATAGAGGTATATTTTATAAATTTGTAAAAGAAAAGTTGGCATCTGGTTTTAAAACCAAGACCATAATTAATTTTTTTAATAATAGAATTTTTAAAATTGCTTAAAATAAAACTATTCTACTCTATTTTACTAGCTGCTGTTGACCCGCGGCTTCGCCCTCAAATGTCAATGATACTTTAACAATATATAGACAGGCAACAAATGAGTTTAAGCTACGCTTTCTTCGATAAAACATCAATTAAAAAGATATCTGATTATAGATAGCAGTATAAATATAGTCTTTTAATCGAATTTTGTTTCACTTCGTCCAATTGCACATCACAAGTAACTTGAAAAATATAAAATTTAAAGTATGTTTTATTTATATCTTCAATCGTTTCCCCATTCCGTCTATGCATGGAATTAGTATTAGCCTCACTCGTTAAAGGTACAACGATATTAAATGGAATTTCCGACGTCTCTTTCCTTCTTCTGTTGTGTGTTATGAAGAAGCTTTGGCGTAACTACATACCTATATGTAATCACAAAAATGGATAAATGGATAAATGGTTCTTGAATTATGTAGAAACAACGAAACAGACATACGAGACGTTGCATTTCATATATACACTAGCAAATGCCCGCGGCTCCGCCCGCCGGTTTCTTTTCTTTTAAATAAAACTAAGCTCTATTTTAAGCTTACAAAATATTTTATCGCAATGCCTTTTTGTAAACTATACACGTTATTTTTTTAGTGATCGCAAGTATAAACAACTGCAGCTCATACGCGAACATGCAACATATAGCTGTCCATGTGAAAAACATGGCTGTCGGAGTCCAACTCCAGCAATTGCCGAGTAGTTCCGAAGATAGCCCCTATACCCCCGTTTCCCCTTCCCCCATCCTCTCCCTAAGTAACCTATACTGATCCGGAGGATGTAGCCATGAACAATGTAGAAACATTTTTTTAAATCGACCAAATAGTTCCAGAGTTAGTCCCTAACACCTCTTTACCCTTCCCCAGTCAACAAATTAGTCCTTACGCAACCTGTACCGAAGTCCTAAGTCAATGGTAGCTTTTTCACATAAATGAAAACTCGTCACTGTTATGATTTGATTATTTATACTACGCGATCATATCGTTACACTTTCCATTGCTGCAGATCTCAAATATAGGTATTTACCATTGTGCAAAATTATTTACGCATCACAAATTACTTATGTTCGTACATATTATGTAAATAGTTTGCTTTATGCGTATCCATTCCCTACATCAAATTCAACTACGTCATACATACGCATATACAATGTGCATTCTGAATGCTTGTCGTGCGAGGTAGTAATCGTTCTATTTTTAGAACGCAATATAAAACTACCCCTGAGCACAACTGCAATCGATTAAGCAAATTTCGCACTTGGCCAAATAAGATCTATTTTAAATTTTTTGTATCTCACCCTCTGGATGGACCAGAAAGAATGTTAGCTCAAAATACTCGGTGAAGTATTGCCTAACAGTTAAAAGCATATCTTGAATTGACATATATAGATTTATGAGTATAATGGCAAGTTAAGCGTAGTAAGGTCGATATAGAAAAGTTGGTTTGAAAAGTTTTTCAACCCTTATAGGACGAATTTTGAAAAACGATGAATGAGGCATGTAATAATGTTTGCTTATATCTATCAACATACAAACTTTCAAGTTCATACGGCTATCGGTTCGTGAGTCCCCCCTTACTCCTCGCGACCCCTTTACTCCTGAACAATTCTCACCGACCCTACGGACTAAGTTGGCCACACATCTATAAATCAGGAAAAAAATCATGAAAATCGGACGAATGGTTCTCGAGTTATGGAGAAACGAACAGACGGACGTTGCATTTTATAAGTAGTATGGATGGATGGATAGGTAGTATAAATATGGACTATGCTCGCGGCTCTGCTCGTGTGTTAAATAACCTATACTGATCCGGTTAATGGGCCTCACCAATAATCATTTTTAATCTTCAACTTAAATATTCCACTAAAATATTTAAAGTTCACAATGGATAATTTTTTATAAAAATGTTCGCCATTCTGACTTCGTAAAAGTTAGCCTGGATACTAAAAATGATTATTAGTACCGTGGAATGTCACCATTATGCCCAAAACACATGTGCAGAAATTCTGAATGCTTCACTGCATGCAGTACTGCAGATGAAACACATGTGCAGAATTCAATTTGCAGCGGTTGCTGTCAATGAGGGGAAAAATATGTGAGTGAAACAAAGGCGACAAATAATTCCCGTCTCTTTTTTCCTCATATGCATCAGTAGCTGAATTTAAAAATTCGATGCTCCGGAGAGTTTCACGATGAAAGAATTTTTTAAATCAAGAGATACCCTCTATGTCTCCACCTCCCCTTTTCCATTTCCTTTTCGCCTTGCCCCTCTATCATAACCCTTAAACCTAAATGGGTAACAAACCAATAAATCAGAAAACAATTCGGATAATTGCTTAGTTAGGAGGGACACAGACCGACGTTGATTTTTATATGTATATAGAGATATAACCAGATTCATATTCATGTATAGGTCAAAATTGTAAAGAGCAACGTAATTATGTAAATTAACATAAGTAGTTTAGGTCATTAACTATAGTTGTTCTCAAAACCACATTAAAAGGAACGTTGCTCTATGTGAAGTCGTTTAGTAATGGGAGCAGTTTCTGTTCACCGTCAATCGTACAAATTTATTCAACTGCATCTTCTTTAATCAATCATATTTTCCAGGACTCTTGACAATATATATTCATATAATCTATAATTCGCTTGGAAATGCGAAATTATTATTCGGTTCACTTTGTAAATCATATACGAGTATGCCTTCAAGCTATGAAAGTTCTAACTAACCATGGAATCTTGTCGTAAGATATTTTGCCATCTCCCGAATTCAAAATTAAAATATTTCTGAAGAAACTATTCAAAGGCAGACCAGGATTCCCTAACTCCCAACCTTTGTTGACCCTGCGTTGCCTGGAGGATAGCGATAACTGCTTAAAGATTATGGCACTGAAAGGATTTGAATTATTGGAATAGTTTCGAAGGAGGACCCTTAATTGCAGGAAACAGATTTCCTTCTAAGTATATGGTAGGACGCATAGGAAGGACGATTCATATAATACTTGGTTAGCGTCCGCGTTTACCACTACCAGTTGCCCGTTTAGGATCCCAACTTTCCATAATATATTCGAACATTGTTTGTCTGCAGGGTTTTCAGCGTCGCGTCGTCAACAGCAAAATTTAACCTTACTTCATAGTCGAATAGTTTTTATGTGGTTGGGTGGTTAACCTAAAAGGGTTCAATGCCCTTTAAGAGACAAGAGGGGGCCGGATATCTGTCAAGCTAAGCCTTTAATTGGAAAATACTATCGCATTGGCTCAGTGGTAAGTGTACTGGACTACAGCTCTCTGCCAATTATAATAATTATTGCAATTGTTTGTTCATTTTCTTTAAACTCTCAAAAATCTAAACATTGCAAATTTGTTATACTTTACTTACCAAAATTCATCACGTAGGTACTAAAAGCTGCCGAAAAATCTCCGTTGCCTACAATGTTCCATTCATCACATAACTTCATCATGAAAGAACCCCCCAATCTTAAGTAGGTATGAAATAAGTCGCCAAAAACCCATTAAATAAATTCACAATTTTGGGGGTATATTTCATATGAAAGGACAAATTATGGGGGATTATTTCCTTCAACCCCTTCCCATATCTCCAAATATACAAGCTTGTCAATTTGAAAGCACACAAATTGCCCCCATCACAGTTCAGTACTGACAGCTGAATCCAAATGTGTTCGTTTTGTATTTTAAATTGCTTTATAAGATCCGCTAAAGTCTCCCCTAATTAAATATTTAAGCCAACATCCTTGCCTGAGACAGTAAATTTCTGCTGGACAACTGAGATCCTTAAAATTCGGTCGTCAACTGGAATATATTAATGGGTTAAAATGCCCCATAAAGCACCGAAAAATACTAAAATATGTTAGAAGGATGCGATATTTTGCGCGCACTCCATGTTGACAATATAGAGCTACCCTCTTAATCGCCGCTTAAATGGATGCACACTTAAAAACTCTTCTGAACGTGAAGGCTATAATATTTACTCTTCCATGGAGATCGTCAAGAAAATCTACCATTAATACATGGTGAAGCTGTTCCATTACAAAACGCCATTAACCCTGGTCTATGTCATTCAGAAGGCTGCCTTAAAATGCAACGATGCAGAAATCATTCAGTCGATCAACCCCTTTATAATTACATAACCCAACAAATGGCTCCGTATATGGGAAATAATTTCAATGTCTCCACCAAAAGGAACGCGCTAGCAACAGACAATGTCCTTTTTCGACTATATAATTGCTGGATAATTAACTATCAATTCAGCCGCCGCTCGGTGGTATGAAAAGTGCCCCAATGCCAACCGAACTTCCCGATGATGTCATTGTTAAAGGTTCGCCATAGCCCGAAGGGTGGACAAAAGACAACTGGTGCGGTTTACAGCAAGCTAAAATCGTTAACTATGTGATGACCATCGGATAACGAAGTCTGCTGCTGGATAGTTAATGATGATGAGTTGGCAACTTCCAAATTGTCATAATGACAAATAGTATTTTCTTTGCTTATACATCCTCCCTCTTACATGTTAGTACGAGGGATGATTGTGTGCTGTTGGAAATTTTGTTAACCGAGGTAATTTTGACCATGCGATTACCACTTTAATGGAAATTTATTTGTTCTCTTGATTCATCTGTGGGAGATTTAAAAAAAAAAAAATATTGATAAACGGCCGACGGTGAGATATATGACACCTGTTGTGATGTTTTCTGAAAATAACGGTCTTTTAAGAGGACGAGTCAATGGAGTAGAAAAGAACCAAAAATGATATAAGTTATGTACATATATATCTATGGGAATCTTTGAAGTATGCTGACGCATCCACGAGTTTATTAAATAAGTAAGCATGTAAGGGTGCGTAATTCACGCAAAATGTAATTCTGATAGAAAAAACCGATTTTTAATTAGAAAGCTTAAATTTTTATTGATTCGTAGAATCTACAGATTGGGGTTATGTATGGAATAGCACATCGGATAAATGGCCGCCACGGCTTTGCTGGCAAATACATACCCTTTTATTGAAATTTTCTATGACCGTTTCGTAATACACCTCCCTATTCCTCTTTCAAGGCGTTGGTGGTCGTGGGCTTGTTTGCATAGACCTTTGACTTCAAAAAACCCCCAAGAAAAAAGCCGAATGGCGTTAAATCGCAAGATCTGGATGGGCAATTCTGATCGCAAAAACGGCCGATTTCAGGATTAGGAAATGACTCATGCAGTAATTGAATTGTTTCTCTGGCTATGGAATACACTGTGTTCTCGAGTTCGAAATTTTGTACGAAAACAATATCTTTCTCTTACTACGTATACGTATAGAAAGTTAAAAATACGAAAAGGGGGACATCGTGAGTTTTCTAGGGGGGACAAGTATTCAAAAAGAGGAAACATTTTTTTAATTTTTAAATACCAGGGTTTATACTTTTCGTGTTTTCTAACTGCGTACAAACCGCATATACAGGAAATTCTATTGCTTTTTTTAACCAGTCGAAACACTGATTTTATGAACACTTTGTTTTTTTATTTGGTTTTTCTTTGGGTTCGACAATTTTTCTTTTAAGTAAATTTTGGTTTGAATATAAAAATTAACAGAGAGACAGATAACAGTATACAAAACAAAAACAGAAAGGAGAACAATCTTGTTAAATATATTAAAAGAAAGTATTTTGAAAGTTTTCTATTGAATGTTTTCTTTTATTGAATTTTGACTTAAGTGGTTTGTGTTAGGGGCAAACAACATTTTGGTATAAAAAGGGGTACTCTTCCCCCTAAAGGGGGACGTATGGTAACCCTATGTGGAGGATTAGACAAAAGGACGTAGCGTCCGCTATACATATAAAAATTTAGCAATCGCCATTTATCAAAATATTAGCATTGCCTGAAATTATTTTAATCTATATCTAAATTTAATTTGAAGACTTTATAACCCCCATTAAAAAAAAAATTAAAAATAATTCATAAATGCAAGTGGTCCATGTCGACTGTAACTCTTTCGGATTTTGCAAGTGCGAAGACTCGTATTTAAATCAGATCAGGTTACTTCTGCTTTTATGTGCGAAATTGGTCATAATTTTTCCATTTATAATTGGTTGTTGAATCATTTCCTTCTTGATTTTATACCATTTCAACCACACCTACCAACAACAATGCTAGCTGTTTGCAATCCAACTCCATATACAGATGCACAGTCATTAAATCAAAGTTATGCGCTCACTCATTGTGAAATTAATTCCCGAATTAAAATAAATCAATAGGTACATAATAAAGAACACGAGTAAAACAAAAAAAAATGAATTCCGGGAAAACAAATATGGTTTTCCGTTTTGTTGGAATTGGAAATGAATCTGGTAAAATTTACTCTGGTTTTCGCTTGATTGGTAAAAATTATTTAAAGAGCACAGTTCAATAAGCACTTATATGAAGCGTGTATGTACAGTACGGAGACCACATTGAGTTGAACAATGTTGAAAAGGCCTAGTCGTATAGACGGCTGATTTCAGATTTGTAATTAATATCCGTGCGGATCTTTTCTGCAAGACAAAGTCCAAAAGAGTGGACATTATGCATGTAAGACTTTGAACAAATTAACGAATCAGAGTAGATTCCAATGAACTTATTTAAAGACTCCACATTTTGGTCCGCATTCGAAATTAGTACAGTGTTGGCATAATCTCACATGAGCCTATTAGCTTCTTTTTTGTTTTGAATACCTTTGACAGAGTTGGCCTTTGACAAATATCGAAATAATTCCTTTTGGTAAACTGGAAGGTAAAGGTTAAGTTTTGCAAACTGCTAACCATTCTTCTCTCTTATAATAAATCCCTATTTACAAATCAACCTTTTTGGATAAAGACACTTAAAGTATTCACAAAGTATCGTGAGAACTTTCACATTCGCGGAATGATTCAATTTCCAATGACACACACATACACTTTGGATGAGCATCCTTTTTTCTGACTGCAGAACCTTCTCACAGAAATGTAGGTAGATTAAAGTCGTCTTAGATAAAGTTTTTACAAGTCCACGTCTTCCAAATGGGGATAAAATAAAAATAATGGAGAATTTTTATTTGAAATCTTTTCAATATCATGTGATCTTATTTACTCGTAAGTTATTCAACTTAGTACTAAGAGGTATGGGGTTCTCAAGTAAAAATACTGAAAAGGTAGGATAGTGTGCTGGGCTGGTGGTTGAAGGCTTCTACTCCTGCACATTTCATTCGGCAAACAAACCATAGCCTTTGAAAAGAGTGGCATTATGCTTTCGAATAATAATATAGCGTCGTCAGTTGCTCACAAGGAAATGAAATAGTGGTTATCATTTGCAAGGATGCATCCAACCATAATTCGTTACTGTCAATATTAAGGATAAAACTTATTTATATTATGACATTCAAATGATTGCCATATTCTGGTCTTCTGTCTTCTGTCTCCTGTCTTCTGTCTTCTCTGGATTTCCGGAATATTTCTATTCTATCGATTATTTAATAGGACTATGTGAAGTCAGTGGTCTTATGTATATTTTCTGAATTTGTATAGACTGTTATATACCCGTAAAAACATCGGTTCCTACATTCGGAGTAAGTATTTAATCACACAATATAATTTACATTATTGTACACAATGTTATTGGATCCCATTTGTAGATTATTATCATAGCAGATTTATACAAGACGCAAGGAAAATATTTTTTTTTTAGCTCCGGAACACAATACATCATTGATTGTTGTATATACACACCATAAGGATGTTTCCCAATCTTATTCCTAAGACAACGCATTAATAGCTATTAACACATATTGTGTGCCGCATTTAATCTCTCAATTAAGTACTCCATTAAATATGCCAGCCAAGTCGAAGGATATTTTAATAACGCACACACTACCACATAATATCTGCTCACAAACAAAGTCAGCCTCATAAATTAACATTTTGTCATAAATTCAGCTTACATTGGTTTTTTGTATGCTTTGCTCTTTGCAGATGGATAAATGAACCACACGCTATGAGGGGCGAAAGGCCCCAATGCTTGTAGCAATTATGCTTACGAAAAAACAGCTGCTGCGTTTAATATCAACAACAGCAACAAGAAGAACAAGACCAAAATCACCAAGAGCCAGCAGAAGCATAAACCGGATGAGAGAAATGAAAGAAATTCAGTTCGAGATACAAAATATCAATCACCAATAACATCAACTTTTCTATACACACAGACACATACACACGCATACACAAGAATCTACTATAAATTCTACGGAGTCAAGGTTAAAGCATTTTCACCGCCATCACTTACCATCACCTACAACTACAACCCACAAACCAAAAATCTTAACATCCCGAACATAAGCAGCATAATTCAGCAAACGTACGCATTTGCCTAGAAACACGAACACGCAATCTCTTGTACGCAAACATTACCTATAGACAGTGACTTTCCAACCCCTTTAGCTCCTGTACCGAAAAAAGAATTCAGATTATCATCATCATCGTAAGTACCACCTTCGAAAAAAAAAGACGAACGAACGAACGGCATCAGCAGCAGACCTAGAAGGCAGTAAGGGAAGAAGGGACTACCCTAAACATAATAACACCACCGACTTCAATAAAACTGCAAAGCCTTACATCAAAATACGTCATAAGGAACGAGAAACAAAAGCCAAAATATTCCACATACGCCACAGTGATCCGAATTATTAAGCAGGAATAATACGTAAATCCTTAACGGGGTCGCATACAAACACACACTCGCACTCACATATGCATGCGGGACATTTAAAATGTGCATAGATGTGTTCGCCACCAAGGACCAATACGACCAGGCCCCAGAACAGGAAGTGATATAAAGAAGGACGACGAAAAGAAAGAGGAAATAATATTCAAGCAGCAGCAGTAGTGGCAACAGTTATTACACGGGTTTTTTTTTTCTCTTCTTCGTGTGATTTCTTCTTTTATCGTCTTTTTTGTCGCACTTATTTTCGGAGGATTTTCTTTTTTGTCGGACTTTTACTTGGTTTGCTTGTTCAGCTAAGAAATTAGGGAAGTTGCCACCGACGTAAACATGGAGACTAAAACACTGCTGAGGGGTAAGTATAAAGACGTTCGTTCATTTATATGTTTCTCCTGTGTTTTTTTTTTTTTATTTTTAAGCAAGGTGGACGATGAGGTAATAGTGTGGCTCATAAAGTGGGTCCGAACTAAAATGGGCAAATAGAAGCTCGTTAAAATGGAAGGGTAATATAAAAAGACTACTTCACAGTAGGGTTGTCAAGCCACGCTGATTGATGTTGAAATAGTGATAAGAATGCAACATTTTGTTGATTTAGGCTTTATCTGTCATTTGAAATTTGAAAACGGGAGAAGAGGAGAGTATTAGTTCAAGAGATAGATACCAGATACCACTCTTCCAGGTACCTTTAAGAAACTAAGCGGTTCCCGGTTCCCTGTACCAGTTTGGTAAAAGTGTATAGAAACAACACCATAAATGAAATTCTACAAGCTTAACACGTTTCGTGAACACATCTTTATAGAAATGTGGCCTTTACATTGTTTCTGTTGCTGGATCACCAGTTTAGCGAGCTTTCTATAAACAACTTTTTTCATCCGCACATCACCACCGTATTTAAAGAGCTCCGCTGGTAAACCATCAGAGCCTGCGGCTTTGTTGTTCCTAAGCTTTTTTATAGCTAGGCCAACTTCTTCTATACTAGGTGGTGGAACTAGTTCTTCATTGACTGGACACGGGTTCTCTTCTTGCCCTTTCACTCTCTCTACATGATGCCCATTTAGCAGTTGCTGGAAATGCTGCTTAAACACATCTACTATTCCCTGCCCGTCGGTGACTAGGTTTCCTTCGCTATCTCGAAGAGCCTGCGTTCCGGTTTTGTAGCCAGCAGCCAGTTGCTTGGCTTTTTTATAAAACCTCCGGATGTTATTACGATCGCGCGACTCTTCGATCTCCTTGAGCTGGGAAGCTGCGTAAGCCCTCTTCTTCCTACGCAGGATCTTCTTTTCCTCTCTTCTCCTGGCTCGATACTCTTCTCTCGCTGCCCTTGTTTTGCGCTGCAGCGCTTTCTTGTGTGCATCTTCTGTCAACTTTTTCCTGCACACGCATTCATCATCATACCACGGGCTCTTCCTCTGGGGTGGCTGGTACCCTACAGTGGTTTCGGCTACCTCCTTGATGATGTCGCGGTACTGGCTAGTAATGTGCAAAAAGTAATTATTCGGTATTTAGTATTCGATACTTGAATTGAGTATCGATACCGAATACTACTCAAAATAAGTATTCGATACTAATACTCATTTGCTTACTACTAACATGCAGCACTAACTCCACAGAAACAATCAATATCAGTATTTAAAATACACATACATAATGTTACCTGCAAATACAAAGCAACATACACAACACACCCAGCAAACCTCGTCTCCCTCGTTCATTATGTCTCGCAGATGCAGTCACATACTCATATGATCTTCCATTCTGTTACAATGTACTTGATACTCATTCAGTTCCAATTTGATTACTTTTCTCCACACATATTCTAGTATTCGATGCAGACTCAGTAATCAATAGGTAGGTAGGTACCTATATACATACTTTGATTACTTTGATTACTTGACTACTGAGTACTGATTCCTAGGGAAATATGGTTTAAAATATGTGTGGAGAAAAGTAATCAAATTGGAACTGTATGAGTATCAAGTACATTGTAAGAGAATGGAAGTTCATATGAGTATGGGACTGCGAGACATGATGAGCGAGGGAGACGAGGTTTGCTGGGTGTGTTGTGTATGTTGCTTTGTATTTGCAGGTAACATTATGTATGTGTATTTTAAATACTGATACTGATTGTTTATATGGAGTTAGTGCTGCATGTTAGTAGTAAGCAAATGAGTATCAGTATCGAATACTTATTTTGAGTAGGTAGTATTCGGTATCGATACTCATTTCAAGTATCGAGTATCATGTACTATTGTAAGAGAATGGATGATAGTGAGTGAGTATGTGACTGCGCGACATAATGAACGAGGGAGACGAGGTTTGCTGGGTGTGTTGTGTATGTTGCTTTGTACATATTTGCTTTGTAATTTGCGAATACAAAGCAGCATACTCACGCAGTTCCAATTTGATTACTTTTCTCCACACATATTTTAAACCACATCACAGGAATCAGTAGTCAAGTAATCAAAGTAATCAAAAAGTACCTTGTACCTAATCAAAGTATTGATTACTGAGTCTTATACGAATACCAGGACTCGTTGTATGCAAACATTCAAGTAATTATGTATATTAACTGATCTTGAATACTTTTAAGAAACAAGATTCAACGAATTTATTGATTACTGATTACTGAGTTTACTTTTTTGCAGGTGAGTAGATTTGAGTACATTTCATTTGTGTAGGTACAAACAAACATTTAATTAATAGGCTTAACAATCGCTGATAGATGCGAATGTGTATAAAAGAAAAAGATGTAGCTCTACATGTATACCTATAGCCTATAAACATTTGACTGCGAGACAAAGTACTATAGGTATCGAATACCAAATACCGAATACTGAACTTGAAGTAATCAGTACTCATTCGTTACTCAAAAGTAATCAAATTGCACACCACTAGTACTGGCACCACTGATTGTTGGCGTCTGTGGTAGGTGAGTGCACAGAGGAGAGTTTCATGCTCAGGCGCTCTCTGTAGGCTCTGGCTATACTCCAGGTGTGCTAAGGCGTCCAACGTCAAATTTCTTCTTTTGGGCGGATCGCAGCTTCTTCTCGTTGGACAGCCGAGCTCTGAATTTTGTTGCGACAAGAAAATGGTCAGAGTCGACGTTCGGAATGTGTGCACGTCGAGGATGTTGGATGCGTGCCTCGCATCGATTAGCACATGGCCGATTTGGTTGGCGGTTCGACCGTCTGGAGAGCGCCAGGTTGCTGTGTGAACCCTTAGCCTTGGAAACCTAGTGCTACTTATCACCGTATTACGAGCTGCTTCAAAATCTATTAGTCGATAGCCGTTGTCTGTTGTCGTTTCGTGGATTCTGTGCTTACCAATTAACCCGCCAAATATGTTTTCCTTTCCGACTTTAGCATTGAAGTCCCCGAGTACAACTTTTGCATCGTACTCCGGATAGGCTCCGTCCAGAAGGTCATAAAACTCCTCTTTGATGGGATCTACAGCCTCGCCGGTAGGGGCGTGTGCACATATTAGGCTTATGTTTTGGAAAGTAGCTTTGATGCGGATCACAGAAAGGCGATCACTTATCGGCTTGAAATCAATAACTTTTGTCCTAAGCCGATTTCCCACGACGAATCCTAATACATGCAATCTTTTCTTGCAGCTGTAATAAATGTTGCAATCTTTTCTTTTCATCATGCCTGATCCTATCCATTGTATCTCCTGGATCGCGGTAATGTCTGCCTTGTACCGCATGAGGACAGACTCAAGTTTTTGAGTGGCACCTGGGGTGTAGAGTGTTCTTACATTCCAGGTGCATATACTCTCATATCGTAGTCCATTGACGTTCCGGGTCTGGTTGCCATTTGAGGAGTTTCGTTATCCGAGGCTGGTTGCGTCTCTCTCATAACTAGTCTTTTTTTCCATGGTCGGGAAGTTACCCCGACGGCACAACCCAGAACCTGGAGGGCCAGGCCCTGTTTTGACCCTAGGACAGCGGGCCGGACATTCCGATGCCAGTAACCCAATTTTGGGATATGAGCGCTGCCGTTGACCCATTTAGGGTTCGTCCGCCACCAACTCTTTTCCAACACCCTGGCTCAGTATTGGAGATCCCTATAGACCTGTTATCCGAATATGTCGAAGCAGCTCATATAGGGATTACACTTTAGTTCGACCTGACTGGAACTGTAGACGCCACCGTTGATTCCATTTAGGGGATTCATCCGCTGCCGCCTGAAACAAGAGGAAATGTCTTAGTGCGTAGACACTCCTCCCCCCTCTCTCGTTCGCTGCCACCAACGGCCTTCCACAGGGGTTGGTTATCCCATCTCAGGTCGAGGTACTAGGCACCCACCAGTCACCAACGTGAGAGTAGGAGTTAATAGTGAGAGGCTAGAGTGGGAACGCTTGTGTTCTCATGTAATCGCATCACTACCCTATCAACCCAATTTTTCATTACATTTTCAATGGACCTCTATTTCACGAATGGCTTGAACAATGTTATTCTTGAGTGCCTGTTTCGCCTCTGGACTTTTCGCTAAGCGTTGATCTTTAATGGTACTATGCTGAACAATTAGAAACCAAGATTTGTGAAATTTCTGCATAAACTAGCGTTCAATAGCTGCAGTTGATTCATTATTTTAACCGAAATTTCTGTTCAAAATTCGGGGTGCTTCCGCAACACAGCATCCATTTTGGAATTAGTTTTGCTATATTTCCCAACGCTGTTCATACGTAAATTGTTCCATTTCTTAGGGCGAAAAAATAGTAGGTGTGTAATTAATTTTGGTAATTTTTCTGAATGCATAACAGCAATTGATTCGAGAAGAACCCACCAGATGGACCATGCGTAGCTTATATTGCATATCGATGGCAGGGGTATCAATTCGCAGTGTTCTTGCGACTAGGTACTAATCGAGGTATACTAATAACCAATTTTTGTTTCGACTTTAAATATAGTTCACAATGCCTAGATATATTCTTCACACAAATTTCGCAATTTTGAGCTTCAGTAAAATTAAAGTCGAGACTAGAATTATTCGTTTTTAGTAAGCTTGTGTGATTGCAGTGATTACCACCTGAAGCAATTTAAAGCGAACGCACTATGAAATATGTATGTAAATCTTTTTGAAAATGTTTAAATATTTACTATTGTTTTTTTATTGTCGAAATTTCGCGCGAAATTTCTTAACATGTGATTAAATGAAAGCCAAACAAATTAGAAAACCAAAATTATATTATTTTCCAAATAAAATAAAGCGAAATAAGGAAACGCGAAATAAAACAATGCGAAAATAAGTAAATCAAAGTAAGTTATTGCGAAATAATAAATGCGAAATATCTTATGGCGAAATAATTACAAGGGTAATTGAAATTTTGCCAAATAAAAACTGCGAAATAACAAAATGCAAGTTGTTGATATGCAGCGGTTGGCAAGTGTAATTCTTCGCTTGATTTCTGATGTGATGTAATTTTCAGAGTTAATAGCGGAGCCGAGGTAGACAAAGTCCAGAACTACCTCAAAGTCATAGCTGTCTATCGTGACGTTCTGTCCGATTCGTCGATGTTGTGTGTCCTGACAGCATATATTTTGTTTTGCCCTCATTCACCACTAAACCCATAGTTGCAGACTTTTAAAAAATTGTGCCCCTGGTGTTGGCTTGCGAGTTTCTCACAATTTTTTCAAGAATGATGTTGAAAAAGTCACATGACAGCGCATCATCTTGTCTAAATCCTTTTTTGACATCAAAGGTCTCGGTGAGATGCGAAATTAAGTTCTTCAATTTGGGAGTACCCCAAGGCTCTGTTTTGGGAACAATTCTGTTTCTCATTTATATAAAATCACTGACCTGACTGCCTAAAATACAAGCTTTCTGATTGCAATTGTACGTCTTTTCCCACATTCTGTGACAGTTTAAGTTGCAGTGATACTTGTTTTTTTTTATTGAGAATGTAACTGAATTTAAATACTTAGGGCTCGACAATGCTCTTAAAACTATTTATTACGGAATCTTCCATTCCAAACTGCAATATGGAATTTTTTGTTGGGGAGGCGTTTATGCGAACAAAATTCAATCACTTTTAGTTCTGCAGAAATATGACTTACGAAAAATATGATGCAAACCTAGTAGACATCCGAGTTTTCCATTGTTCTGCGACCTGAAAATTCTGCCAGTCCGTCATCTGTACTGTTTTAAAGTTTTAAAGACCTTCTTTATGATGTCTGGTAATCGCAACTATCGATTAATTTCAAATTATAATTTACGTTTAAACTTTTTTTTACTTAGTACCTGTACCAAAATTTATATATATATTTTTGCTTGGCACTCAAAATTAAATTAAATAAGAGTTTTTCAATTGGTACGGGTTATTGCCGCGGTCCATGAGAGTATACAGGAGAACCCGAGGCAGTCAGTTCCACGCCGTGCATAAGAAATCGGCCTTTCGTAAATTCCGACTTTTGCATCGGGACATGGGCTTACACACAAGATCCAACTAATCCAGGAGCTTAAAGTTAATGAACATAAACAAAGGCGTTTGTTCGTTGACTTGACTTCGCAGCACAGCATTTGGAAGTCGACTTCAATTTTGGCCGGAAAATCAGCTTTAGTATGAAGAGGCGCATTTTTGGATTAATGGCTATGTTGACAAGCAAAATTGCGATATATGGGATGATGCCATTTCAACATCGACCAGTCCTTATTGAAAAACCATTTAATGAATAATAATAATGAATTTAATGAAAATTGGGAACCCCTGGGCTAGGGTATGTTTAAATGCAGAGTTCTTTGAAAGTAAACGCTAGGTAATTCTACAAATTTGTCGCACTTGTCAGGCAGAATGTCATTATATCATAAAATAATTGACAGGTGACATAATTGTCAATTAAATAGAATTAGAAATTGCGTGACTGTTATATTTTTTCATTATTATAGATCGAGACCGTAATCCTACTTTTTGCAAGATGCTCTTGATGTTCACCAATTTTTTAACTAAATATGCATCGGTGCAATTTTCCGGACATGAAATTTTTTGTTAAATTTGAAATTACTTAATGCAATGAAATTATTATTTATTTAAAGTGTCAAGTGCTACAAAATTTAAATCATAATTGTCACTTCACTATCAATAATTGACCGAAACTCAAATGACTGTCGGAATTGTCAATTACATACTTACAAAATTGTTAATTGTAAAACATTCAGTTCCATAAAAATAAATATCGGAAAGTTCCGACAGTTCATTGTCATGACAATTTTTTTCTGAAACCAAAATAATTTTTGGTCAATTTCCGACTATTCCACAAAATTGTCTAATTATTTATAATTATTGACAATTGTCCAGTGGTCAGTTTACCTGGACTTATTTACTTTTACTTGACATACTGATAAAATTGTAAATTGTAAATTTTATCTCTATCCCATAAAACAATTTTTAGTGCAAATTTGCCAGAAAATCATGACTATTCTGTTAAAATTCGTGGCAATTTTGTTATGAAACTTACATTTGATAGTCGTTTATTTTCCGACAATTCTATAATATTTTCTAATTATTTATGAAGCAGAAATGTTATTTATTTATTCAGTTGTGAGTTTACAAATTATCACTTGAGAGTTTTTTTTTTTTTTAATAGGAACCACACTTCGTTGCCACATTTGAAGTTATAAAAAGCCTCGCAAACTACCTCTAAATGTTTAAGGAACTCGTTGGCAAAAAGTAGCTCTCTTTGGAGCTTGCCTTTTCTCAAATATGGATTCCATATAGCCATTAATTTGTTAGTTGAACTTTCCTTATTTGACTTGTTTGCTGAACCGTCAACAATTCAGAAACTTTTTAAAAGAATTGAAAATGAAACGTAGTATCCCATGAATACGAGATTAGTCGTCCGCCGAAAAATATTCAAAGTAGGTACACTAGCCATCTACCAAGTTGTCCGATGTACTGTAAAACGACTCTGCAATGCATACATACACCTATCCTATTCAAATGCACTCTATATTTTTCAATTTTTTTTTTCGTAAAGCAAGAAAGGAAAAAAACCACTCATTCCCTGGTCTTTCATTCTTCCGATCCATTCACTTTTCATGGCTAGAATGAGAGTTTCACTCTTACAAAACAAAGCGAGTGCACAGTCGTCTCTTTGCTAAAACAATAAAAGTGCTATTTGTATTCTCCAAGGATACCATACATCCGGACAGAGACAGAAAGCAATAGTCGTCCTGCTCAGGAAATAACTAGACAACAATAGGTGCCATTCAGCAAATGTGAAAAAAAAAATATCCTGAATGAGAATATAATACACCAATGTGAGTGTATCCTTTCAAAGAATCCAGCTGGGCAAATCATAGAAGATGGAACAGCGAAAACAAAGCAAATCAAACAAAAATACTACGAACAACGTTGACGAAAGAGCCAAAAGCAAAAAACAAAAAAAAAAGACAAACACGTTTCTTCTCTTTGCTTAATATGTTTACTTTTGTATGAGGTGCGGGCCGGGAATTCTTTAGCGTTTAGTAAATAAATCACAACGGGGTTTGGACAACACAACGTCACTATCATAAAGCGACAAAAATGAAAACGACAGTGGAAATGGGTTTTTACTTTTCTACCACATAATAACGGCTACCCGACGATAGATGTTACAAGGCCAAAAGAGAGGTGTCCATCACAACACCATGCCAATGTATACCGCCATCATCATCATCTGTATCAATTTCGTTTCCATTACACAAATGGAAAGGAATCTATTTGCACAATGGAAATTCCGTACACGCATTCACCTACGTTTTCGAATATTTACGATAACGAATTTAAACGTAAATTCCTTAATCGTTAAGGAGGAAATAAAAACGGTAATAAAATACCTCATACAATCAGTCCTTCAGGTGGAGTGCGGGATGGGGGGGAATTGGTTAATCTACTTTTTGAAATGATCTATCTTTACCGCTTTGGCTGCAGCCATTGTAGGTATATGTGCCCTCAAGGACACACGGATGCAAAATAAATTTAAATGAGTATTTACAGATAAAGGATTTATTGCCGCGCAATCGTTTATCCATTCGTGGTAACCTCTTATATAAGTGAACGCGACTTGAGATTTTATGGCTCAAGAATATCCTTTAAACCTATTACCCTCGGCATTGTGTGGAAGGGTAACCCACTCAGTTTCACTCGAAATGGTTTAAGTAATTAATTTTGCAGGCCTGAGAGATTTGGATTTTTTTCTTTTATAAAATAAAAACACCACTGGCGTCTTAAAGTGTGGTTTACATTTAAAAGCGCGTAAGTTGTGGATTTTATAAGACTTGAGCCGACGGCAGTTATCGGCGAAGTCAATAAAACTACCCAGAAACTTTTGAACACTTTAATTGTGTTAATTCTATCGTTCTGTGGATTTCGTACTTGAGGTTTAATTAAATAGATTCAGTCTCTCTATTGCCATACATGCAACAAGTACAAGGCCTCTACTCAATGAAATACATTTCGCCCTGATGTTCTGCGCCGGGTCATCACTAAATGATCACCACATCTGGATCTGGATCCTTGATGCTCTGTTTAGTCGCTATTTACCGAGACTTTATGATTTTATAATAAACAAAAACACATCACGCTCACCTGGAGACCTAAATGAGAGGCCTCCTAACCCTAAGTGAGACTGGAATGGAACAGACCAAAACAGACAAAGTAACTGGCCGGCTTGGGAAGCAGTTGGTCCTCCTCATATAAGGAAGAGCCAATATCTAAAATATCTTTAACTCTGCTGGACCTGCAAATAATTTAAATAGTATGGTATTTTTGCAACGTTCTTGTAGAGCGGGGCAGTGGCAAAGCATTATTGACTTCACCTCCTCATCATCTATCTGCCGCTTTTGCATAAATCGTTGAAGACTATTCTTCATTTATGTAGCATGAGCATGACAGTATGACACCAATGGCACAGTTTCGCATGATAGGCATGAGGGAGATCAAAGCTACGTTGCTGTTCATGGCTTTTCGGCAACTAACTCTGTTTTAATACCTCGACTGGTGTTAAATATCATTTATACTACGTCGTTGTAGCTTAGATAAGTTACCTGTCATGCGTTGACACCATCATTAATTGAATCTCAAGAATTTATTTGCAATACTTCGTCCCGCAGTGGCTCAGTGGTTAGTGCGCTGGACTACTGTGCGACAGGTCCTAGGTTCGATCCCCGTAAAACACACAAATTACATCTGTTTTTTTACACTGCGCCACCTCTCGCGAACATCTGACAGACATCCGAGAGTATAACTTTCCTCAAAAAATTGTAGGTCTCTTCCATTCGTTCCAAAAATAAAAATCACACAGAGACGAATGGTTGTGAAAAGCAAGGACGAGGGAGTCTACATGCCTGTTGAGCCAACTACTATTACTATTTTTTTACTTCGTCCCTATGAAGTAGTTTTGCCATTTATTCATTGATCCCTATTTAACATCACACGCTTACATGATAGCGAGGACAATTTAAAACGAAAGAGTCACTAACCAACTTATTCGGTATTCTATTATGTTACCGTTTGTACTGTCTACCATTAGCGGAAGATTTATGTTAGCGTCTGTATTCCGGATTCTTTGTTAAAGAAGGTTTTTTTTACTATAAAATTCCAAACCGAGTAAAATTATTTCGATTCATCACGTAGATGTATTTCTTCTGGTCGCACCATAAGATCGCGGCTCTACGAATTAAATCCCAACTGGAACTAACTCCCACTAGCGAAAACGAACTAAGTCCCAGAAAATTTGGGACTCCCAAGACTTTAAGGAACTAAGACCCAACTAAGAATGAACAAAGTCCCAATATAAGAATGAATTAAAACCCAATACTGGGACTTTGTTCTTTATGAATTTTATGAAAGTCCCAAATGAACTTACTCCCAACCTCCAAATCCAACAGTGACCCCAAGCAGGGGGTTTGATGGGGGCAGAATTTTTTCAGAATTCTTTCAGAATTTGTTAATAATGAACTAAGACCTATCTCCCAAACATATGAACTAAATCCCACTGCATATTTGGTGGGACTTAGTTCATTTGGCCAGTAGGAGTTATTTCAAGTTGGGACTTAGTTCGTAGGGCCTAAGGTCGCGGTATCCATGACTCCATGTTGTAGTTGTTAGAGTACACCCGCGGTGGATATAGGATTGTGGGATATAGTTCATATGACTCCATGCCTTGTGGCATGTCTTGCTAGTACACATTGGTCTGTTAGTACTCCGACAACAGTTCCGATATGTGTTCTACTGACGTTTAACAGGATCTTTGTCCTGCGCCGATTTATCCATCAAGATCCCGCCATCTTTCGTTAGCCTGTTGCAGTGCTAGTGTGGAGATGTTGTATCTTACAGTTTTAATTAGCACATGGGGCTCTCCTTTACCAGCAGAGAGTTCCATTTTCGTCTCGTTCCTTGCTAGTTCATCTGCTTTACAGTTACCTGGTATATTTCTATGACCAGGGACCCAGCACAGCGTTAACGTGCACATACCCGAGGTATCATTTAAAGATTTGTGGCAGTGCCGGACCAATTTGGATCTTCATATTGGTGATTCGAGTGCTTTAATAGCTGCTGGACTGTCGGTGTAGATGACGGTGTTTGAATTCGATATCGATATCACTTCCAGCAGTTCAGCGGCTTCGCGAATAGCCATACCTTCTGCAGTTATTTGGTAGTCTAAAAGACTGGTTTAGGGAGAATGGAACTGAGAAAATCCCGGCTCCTACTCCGTCCTCCGTCTTAGACCCATCTGTGTATACATACTTCTAACGTATTTTCGTTTATAACCGTATTCTCTTCCTATTGCTGTCGGATGGGAATACTGGTCTTGTATTTAATATTGAAGTCCAGGACCGTGGTTACGTAGTCTGTAACTTCTGTTTTAACATTATTAGTTTTTAGAATATTGGCATGCCCTGTATCATTACTCCTCCATTGCAATGATTCTCTCAGACGCAATGCCGATTTTGCCGCCATCTCTTTGCCGTGTCTGTCCAAGGGCAGAATGTGAAGCATGCGGTTTCCAGTGCTGCGGTTGGAGTTGTCCGCAGGGCACTAGTCACTCAGACACATCCCACTCTTTAAATTCAATTAAGTAGAGATAGGTAGCTTATTTTATCTAGTGATTATCGGTCTGACTACTGCTGTATACAGCCAGTGAATTATTTGCGGGCTGATACCCCACCTGAGGCCCAAAATCATTTGCAGGAGTGATGCGCTGTAGCGCCCTTCGTAATGCGTTCATGCAGGCTTAATTTTCAGCTCAGTTTCCTATCCAGAACCAGACCTAAGTATTTGGCACTTTCAGAGAAGCTGAGGCGGATTGTATAGAATTATTTTTTCGTCAAAATTATTAGCTGTACCTATCCCTAAATATAGTCAATCCTATTTTATTGAATTTTTCATGTGACTCGCGTATTACTCCACTTTGCTGTATCTATAGATAGATGAACATTTCAATGAACCAGAAAATGTCATAAATATTTATTACAGTGAACAGCTGAATGCCATTACATCGTCTCCATCTTTGCCAAAGAGTTGTATTACACCGACATTAACAAAATAGTATATCTAAAACTATTTCCTACTGCATACATTATCTAATGAAACAATGTTCTTCGTCTTTGGTATATATTTTCAGATGCTTTTGGTTACGTATTCATCGACAATGGTAGTCCAGACTCTTATCTTATATCCAACGAGGTAGATAGTTACTTTCCTAATGGTTCAACCATACCGAATGCCGACATCGGTTCACTTTTCAACGACAACAACAATAGCAGCGATCCCAATGCTACCCTGTTCCTACTCAACACCAATCGAAGCGGCCTTTTGGATAGCAACAATGGCACGGATATCACTGCCGAGGATATTGGCCAACTTATTCAAATGGCATTAACATCTGTGCTGCTTGGACTAATGATTCTAGTGACTATAATCGGTAAGATAGACTTGTTCTCTTTGATATTGTTATTTTGTGTTTTCTTTTTATTTACACTCTTGCTATTGTTCTGAGTTTATCGTTTGCACAAAGTCCTGACCTGCATCTCACAAACTCTACCAAACAATCCTTTCCTTTCAATTCAATTATGTAAGACAGTTTTTTTTTCTGGCATCATAATCAGCTATTGTTATATCCGTACCAATAACAATGAGTATTTAGTATCTCAATGAATTTTAATTGCTCATTTCATTTGTACTTTTGTCCTCATTGCCTTATATAATGATAAAAGCTTTGAGAACACTGTATTGGTGAAGAAAAGATACATATCTACTGGAAGAAATAAAAGTGAACGCATAGCAAAAAAATTAGTACTGTGAATTCCAAAAGTCTGAGGTGATGTAAAGGACGAGCAATAGCTCAAGAATGTACAGTATATTATTAATGATATTTGCAAGATTCGATCTATATGAATGCAGTATGGATAATTAAAAACATTAACAAATTTAAATAATGTATTATTATATAAAAATCAATTGGAGTGCGTTAATCTCACAAAAAACTAGACGATTCTTCTTTTGTGTCATCCGTCTTGAATCAGGGGTGGTTTTGGTTTAGCAAAAAAAAATCGAAAAACCCCAAATAAAAGGTCGGAAAATCGAAAAAAAAAATTGAAATTTCTTATCTTATAGTACAAGTATCTCGAAAACCGCCAAATCGATTGAGCTCAAATTTTGAGAAAATTTTTATTATTATAATCTCCTTTACCCAAAGAAAAGGCATGAAGTTTGGTCAAAATTGGACAAAGGATTGTGGCACCTCCCATACACAAATAAAAACAAAAATAAAAATCGTATATCTCAAAAACCTTCAAAAGGATTGAGCTAACATCTTCAGGAATTCTTACTTAGGCATTGGCCCGGGAGTGTACCTGTGAAGATTGGACGAAATTTAACAAAAGGGCGTGAGTTTCATTTAATCACCTTAATCTGCGGCCAATATTGCCGACCTAAAAAAAATGGAGTTGTAAGGTTGATGGGGATGCTTCATAGTCGCTTATGAAGAGTTACAAAAAAGTTAATTTTAGGTGGTATGAAGTTCACCGGGTCATCTTGTCTCATAAATATAAAACAGTTTATCCTGATTGATTGGTGATCAACGCCCAGCAAAAAGGGTAAATGCTAGGAAGGTGATATTTTGAAACAATTTTCCTTTCATGACCAAAATGAGCACTTAGAAGCTATTTGAAGAAATTCGAACTTTAAAAGAGGGAAAAGGAGGTTTTGTATGGGAAATTCTTATTTCAAATACAATCGATTTCAAACTCCTCCCTAACAGCTGTCGCATGACTCTCGATTCCACCTGTCACACTTGTTGCAACTCAAGGCGCTGGATCTTACGTGCCGCATTTAATGGTGGTTTCCTCTTAATTTTTTCATGGCCAATATGGCTGGCCTTCTGTATCACGTGATGAACAGTCGAACTGCTAGCTGTAACTCCAGTTTCTGCCTTAATTTTAGCCTTGAGAGCCTTGAACTTGAAGCAGCTCTCAGTATCGCCCGCCTTTCCTGACATGTTATTGCTTTGCTGACTTTTCATTTGCGGTTTTTTCCATAGTTCTCAGGGTCCTTAATATAACAACAGTGGCGCCTCTTCCAATCTTGCTGGCTTTGAAACGGATATGCCCGGTAAGCTCGAATTTGGCCTCTTTCCTCCGGGATCATGATGTAATCTCGAATGACAAAAATCTCGAAGGCTAAAAATCTCGAAAAGTTTTTTTTTTAATCTCGAAAGCAAAAATCTCGAATGTACAGAAATCTCGAAAGACTATATCTCGAAAAAATCTCGAAAATAAAAAGTAAATTTGAGATTTTTTTTGCACCCATCCCATAGCCAAACAGAACCCAAGCAGGGGGTTTGCAGAGGTTCAGCATGCCCCCCCATACGCATCTCACTTTTTAACAGCATTTTTAATATTAATTCGATATTTTTTTTTCGAGATTATTATTGTTATTATTGTCGAGATTGTGCTTTCTAGATTTATTTTTTCGAGATTTTTTAAATTCAAGATTTTTTTTTCGAGATTTTTACATACGAGATTTTTGCTTTCGAGATATCGTTGTAAACCCCTTTCCTCCTTGGTTAATGTCTTTCCTTTACCCATCGTTGTTGATTGTATGAAGTCATTACTTAAATTACAGCTCCCTAATACTCAAAGTATCCTTTTATTTGATTTAAAACATGGTAACAGGTAGATTAAGCCACTGCTCGTAGTCAAGTGACACAAAATTAACGGGTAAATTAAAAAAAAAGCTGCCTGCTAGTAACCAAGTGACACGGAGTATGTATACGTAGGACTAACTAGCAAGCATTGAGCGCGGTCCTATATTATTTGGTTGGGATTGTTGATGCGCAGGAGTTAAATTTGTACGAAAACGCGTCCAATGTTCGGCTGGCCTAAGCCTGTTTCTTTAGCGTTATTCATTATATTATGTCAGTGTCCACCATCATACCTTTCCAATTAGTTTGGCAATTCTCTATTCTTTGAAATTTTTGCCAGCTTTGTTATTGGCGGAGCCTCTTTATGGCATCTTCGAAGACGAGTGCATTGTTTTTTTTTTTTTCAACTTTGGAGCCATCCCAAATTGACTTGAAACTTCTGGATATCCACGGCGAACTGTTGAACTGCTCAAGAAAAATCGGGCCAGTGATTTTCGCATTTTTTTTTTTAAATTTGTTGAAAATCATTTTCGGAGTCGTATGGTTTTTAAAATGTTCGTTTCCTATATATTTTTCTGTAATAATTCTTAGATGAATACCTACTTGAATTTTTAAATATTCTCCTAATATAAGAAAGTTTTATAATTTTAAACAAAGTTCTTTGCGAAATTTTACATTTACTGGTAATTTCTCCACACTTCACTTGGTCTTAAATTTAAATGTTAGTTTGTTTTTATTTAGCTGTGTGTCTGTGGATTGGAAACCATTGCTTTGCGGTCTGATTCTTACCTTGATAAATTCAAGGTCGGTATCGGTATTATCCTTAATCCTTAACCCCTTAATACCTTTTATGCTTCCTGAACTTATCTCTTTTGTCAGACTGTTCATTTGCGGATAATAAGGGCTTGATGTTTGATTTAATTCCTTGCAGCCTTTTCGTATAAATTGGGGCCCATTGTCTCTTTTAAGCGAAAGCAGTTCGAAACAACTACTTCAGATTCAGATTGATGTCATCACTTCGTTGAATAATTTCATTCGAAGAAAATCGACCAATAGCTAGATTGAGTAGCTAGCTATCGACGATTATCAGAAATTTTGCAGGTGAATATGTCGGTGGCTACAATATTCCAAGGAAATTCTGGGAATGCTTGTACCATGATCTGAAAATTGGCAATTCCTTGGTGTCCATTAAGCTGAAAAGGATTAAAACTTTATCCTGTTTTTAATACCGAGCTTGTCTGTTAAAGTTCAACATGGTTTACCTCTGAGTTAGAGAGGTCCTGTGGACATACATAGTATAGTTCATGTTTGTAGCTTCGCATCATGGTTTTGATTCACCCTGTAGAAGTTTAAGTGTACCTACACTTGAAATCCCTCTTCTCGCATTTTTTGGTTGACTACAATGACGGCTTACCAGCCACTCAAATTCCTTTGCCCTTTCTGCGGATGCTTTTCGGCGAATATGGATGGCATTGTGTCGAACAAAATTATTTGTAATTCGCTATTATGGTGTAGTGTGATGCACACAGCGTGGGCGTTAAGGACAATGAGAAGATAGGAGATACAGGAAAGGCAGAGCTGGGCAAGGACATTAGACATTCGTGTTGTAGGGCTTATGAAAGAGTCTCTATATTTTTCATAGTACGGCCGAAGATAGGCTGGATGGTAAATTGATGGGCATTCCTAGCAAGGCGAGTATTGCGGTTGAATTGGTGAAGCGGTACTAGCTGCCAATTTCGTTTGAACACTTTTGTTAAAGAAAGCGATAAATTAGTGTGACACACGCGTAACGTTTCTGCGACGTTCAAGCGAATTAATAGAATTCGCTATTTATTCGTGTCTTCGATTAGTTTCAACGCACGATTTTGGATACAGCATTTGATAAACTTTATTATATATAATTCTTCTGTCCGTATTTGTTACCGTACTCCTCCTAAACGGCTGGACCGATTTTAATGAAATTTTGTGTGTGTATTTGAATGTGTCTTGGGATGGCTTATATTCACAATTTGAACCAGTAGGTGGCGCTACGATCCGCAAAAAAAATAACCACTGAACAATACAAAAAAAAAAACAATAAGCTCATGAATAAAATTTCAAATAATTAATTTTAATTTTTTGCCGATGTCAAAGTTCTGTTCCCTGTGTTTTCAATTTATCAGAATTGTGTGCATAACACATTGGTAAATGTATAAATCTGCGTCATCGAAAATAAACAACATGTAAGTTTGTTAAACCAATTACAACATCCATATAAATCATATCTATTGTGTGTTTCTGCTTACTACAGAACAATGCCACGTCTTCGAAGAGGAAATATCGGTCGAGGTACACGGAGAGCAGTATCAGGCCGGATATATCGGTTAAATGAATAAAATTGATGAACGCACTAATAGCAGGCAAAACAACGTTTGCTGGGTCCGCTAGTTATGATATATAATTCATCTGTACGTGTTTGTAACCGAACTGCTCCTAAACGGCTGGACAGATTTTAATGACATTTTGTGTGTGTGTTTAAATAGGTCTAAGGATGGTTTATATTCACAATTGGACCTGTTAGTTGGTGCTGATATCCGATTCCACAAAATTTCAAATAATAAACACTCAACAATAAAAAAAAATTTTAAAAAGCTAGAATAATCTCATGAGTCATGAATAAAATTTCAAATAATAGACACTCAACAAAAAAAAAATCATTAATAAAATTTCAAATAATAAAAACTAAAAAAAAACATAAATAAAATTTCAAATAATTAAACGGCCGCAGAACAATTGACGGACAATGAAAATGTACTAGCTAGTATTAAATAAAAAAAAAAAATCAATTATATAAATTTTTCACCAGCACCTCTTTTAAGATATGCCGGCTAGCGTCCTTTTGAGGTCGAGGTTGCCGTCACAGTATTGCAATACGGGTGCGATGATTCCTTTTATTTGTTAGATGCTCTTGTATCCACAGCTATCTAACGTCCTATTAATAAACAGCAGTAGCAAACTGAGCTATCTCAGATAGACTGCCATAAAGTGTTACTCCCAAAAACCTTTACAACTAGACGAAATCTGTCGGCTCCTTAATTCGTCTGATGACCGTGACTTTATCTTGTTCTACACGAATTCCTTTCCAAGACTTAATTTATAAGTTTAAAAAGTGTACACAAAAGACGCATACTTTCGTCTACTAAGCTGCATCTGAAATTTGTTTCCGCATCCCTTCACACTATGCCTTCAGTTAAAGGAGCAAGCTTCACTAAATGGATTCATGATACTTTCTTGTTATCTATATTGTAACAGACTTTAATTTCATCATCCCTTTCAGAATCTAGTATCTTTATATATACACTCCACTTCCTCCACTTTGTATCCTTGCTAAACGCAATACGATGAAAGCATACAACATAAATATAGTATAAATTGTTGCGTGATAGGGCCAACGTTAATTCGATTTCTTGTCAAGAAACAAAATGATCATTTGCAGTGTAGTTTAATTTCGGTCTCAGCTTGTTGAGAATAATACTCAGCAAAGAATCCCAAAATAAATTGAATTCATTAATTTTGGAAATTTCTTGAATTTCCGTCCTTTCCAAATCCTGTCATCTTTAGTTGGGTTATATAGGTTCTCCGAAATCTAGACGCATTGATGTTCTTTCTCTTTGTGTATCCTATCGGAGTTGTCGTTGTCGCTATCCTATATGGTGGGGGGTGCTTTTGTGTTTTCACCATAGCAAACGTTGCATTGTAGTACTTACTATACGTGCTTTATCCTTTTTATCCTGTATTGCTGTATTGTCGTTTTTGATTGTGCCTTTATGCTTTTGCTTTGTATTTACAGACCGACATACTAATATCCATAGAAGCAAATATCGGCCTCCTAATGCTAAAAGGGAAAATACCAAATTTATTAATAGCTTTCCATGCCGTTATAGGGAACGTCCTATATGGGAGTTCAATATGCATAGTGTACCTTTTAATTATTGTGCAATGGAATTTTGGTTGACTTTTGTTAGAACATGACGTCTGTTGCCATGGAATTTTACGATCAAGATGCGAAGGACAGGGACATCTTTTCTGGGAATGATATCCCTGACCACAGCAGCAATAATAGCTTCAAATTGAGGCTTCACTAGCCAAAGAATTCAACAAAAACCGAATAACAATAAAAGTTTCCTTATTATTGTCTGTCCTGTTTCTTTTGTTCGAAGACTTTTCATTTCGCTTTTGGAAGAAATATTAAATGAAAAAAAAAAAAGTAATGAAAAACTTTTGTTTGGATGGTGTTATTAATATTTTTTTTTCAAGTGGCATCGCGAACTTTATTGTTTAATAAATAATCTGCAGGCTATTGTATGGGGGTTTTCAATCAAAATAATTCAAGCGTTATTACTTTTGATATTATAGCGCATTTAGTTAAATTGAGTTTGTCGGAGTGATGAAATTAAATTAGACTCTTTGACTTTGAAGTTAGGCAATTGCTTTGTCAATTTCTGTACCATTTCAATGCAATAGCAGTTGTTTTCAATAAATCAAATGAATTAAGGTAACTCTATCATTACCTATTAAATGGGTAAATGTCTTTAATCGGGTACTTTGATTTCAGACTATTCCAACTATCTCGGTGCATACCTTCAATTTACCCAACTTTATAACTCCCTCTATCAAAAATATCTTAATAGTGCTCGAACCAAGCTTATAAATGACCCGAAATCATTTTTTCAATTCGTTAACTATAAAAAAAAATCTGACGGTTTCCCTCCATCTCTATCGTATGAAAATAGATAGTCCACTGATCCGCTTGCCATTGCCAACTTTTTCGCTCCTTTCTTTAAGCAATCGTTCGCCAACAACTCCTTCGTACCGGATCCCTCCTATTTCGAATATCTTCAAAACTTCTCTATTGGTCCTTCTTTATCTCATAGGTTCGATCATACAGAAATAGAAAAGGAGTTACAACAACTTAATGATGAATACTTAACCGGCCCAGATGGCCTTCCAGCCATATTTCTTAAAAAGTGTTCCTCGAATCTTTTCGTCCCCCTCTCATGTCTTTTTCGGCTATCGCTTTCTCAAGGTTTATTTCCTCAAATATGGAAATCCTCTTTCATAACACCAATACACAAAAAAGGATTAAAGAGTGAGGTGACTAATTACCGCCCCATAGCTAAACTTTCACATATCCCCAAACTTTTTGAAAGTATTTTGTATAAAGCCTTAAGCTTCCAGTGCAAATCTTTCATTTCCCCTAGCCAGCACGGCTTTTTAAAAGGCAGATCAACGACCACTAACCTCGTTGAATTCCTATCCTCAACACTCTCAGCCCTAGAAAGTGGTAATGAAGTCGACGTTGTTACAACAGATTTCTGTAAGGCTTTTGACAAGATTTCCCATAAACTAATAATTTTTAAATTGTCTGCCCTTGGCTTTGAACCCATTTTGCTAAAATGGATATCTTCTTACCTGGAAAATCGTTTTTACAGTGTTCGCTTCAGGTCGGTTCTTTTGGAACCTTTCTTAGCCAGCTCTGGAGTTCCACAAGGCAGTCATCTTGGTCCCCTTTTTTTCATTCTTACAATAAACGATCTTGATAGGGTAATTCAACACGCAGCACTCTCTCTTTATGCTGACGATACCAAATTTTTCAAAACCATTTCCTCCCAACATGACTCCAGCCTCCTTCAAATAGATCTAAATGCTTTTTCCAACTGGTGCCTTAAGAACTGCCTGGAACTCAATGTCTCCAAATGTCAGTCTATTACGTTCTCACGTAAAAGCACCAAGTCACCTCCCCGAATTTACCTACTCCACGGTCAACCCTTATCCCTCGTCGAATCCATTCGCGACCTTGGCATATTATGTGACAGAAAACTAACTTTCCGTTCGCATATTGATGAGATAATTTCAAAAGCGAACTCATCACTTGGTTTCGTTAAAAGATGGTCAAAAGAATTCTGCGACCCCTACGTGACCAGATCCCTATACATCACTTTTGTTCGGCCCCTACTAGAGTACGCTAGCCAAGCATGATGTCCCTTCCAACAAGTTCATGTTTCCAGAATCGAGAGCATCCAACGTCGTTTTCTTCGATTTGCTCTTCGTGGTCTTTCTTGGAACGATCCTCTAATCTTACCTCCCTATCGCGACCGTCTCAAACTTATTAACCTAAATACTCTTGAGGAACGCAGGGACGTAGCAGACATTCTCTTCATTCACCGACTCCTTTCGGGTTCCGTCGATTGCGCGTCTCTTTATAACTCTATCTGTCTTAACACTAACCCTCGAAGTCTACGTTGCCCACGGCTCTTCTATCTCCCAAATCACCGTACCTTGTACGGCTCCAATGAACCCATCTCACGTATGCTGCGTAAAGTGAACTCAAACCTTACCGTTTTTGACTTCAACCGCAGCTCTCCCTCCTTAAAAATTGATCTCTTTAAGCATCCTTAGCTTCACTCCTTAGTAATAAGCTCTAGTTGTATATCATAGATTTAAGTTGTAGATTTAAGTTATTATTATTTTAGCTTGTATTAAGCCCAATAAAAGGAGGTTTTTGCCCCCACCAAAATTAAAAAAAAAAATTTATCCCGTCTGGCACGGATTTCGCTGCGTGTAAAACGTCTAAGACTCATATTTCCATGTTCAAGAGGGCATGTTCTATGTTTATGGAAAATGACATTCAGTTATGTCAAATATTAAAAACGCTACTTCGGTCTTGGTCCAAATTTATTTAAACCCTATTTCAGTTGGTGGTATAACCGTACGGGGTGGATCAAATCATACGTCTCTTCAGTTAGCCGTAGCGTAAATGTCTGCAAATCCTGTCAAATCAAATAATTAATCCGCATTCACTAATGTCCTTGTCCATATGCTTTTGCGCCATACAGCAGACAGTACTGTGATGAAGAGTGTCTTATAAAAAGTATGTGTATAGTATAGTGTTTCTTGAAAATTCTTACAGTCAATTGCCATCTTAAGCCAAAGAAACAATGATTGGCAAATATAATTCTTCTCTTGATTTCTGTGGCGATGTCATTTTCAGAGTTTATAGCGGAACCGAGGTAGATTAGGTCTTTAACTATAGCTCAAGGTTAGGTATAGCTGTCTACTATGACGTTCTGCCCGATTTGTCGATATCTAAAGATCTCAAGCAAGACGATTGAGCAGTATAAAATGTATTGCACAGAGGATAAAGGAATCGATGAACATGATTCGGAGGCCTAAAGGCGCGATTTAGCACTCAAAAGTGTTCCTTTGGCACTGGGAGTGCTTACTCACTTACATAGATGGCGCTACAATCTGTGGTGGAGCTCGGCCTCAACCAATACGCCTCTCCAGTTATCCTGATCTTTGGCTAACCGCCTCCAGTTGCGCACTTCAAGTTGGTTGAGGTCCTCTTCTATTTGTGGTCGCCACCTAAGGCGAGGTCTTTCTCTACTGCGTTGTCCCCCGGGTTAGAATCGAAGACTCTTCGGGCCGGAGCGTTGGTGTCCATTCGCTCTACATGTGCTAGCCATCTTAGTCGAGTGATATGTACTTTTCTTACCAAGTTGATGTCGCTGTACAGCTTCTACAGTTCGCAGTTAAATCTCCTCCTCCAAAGCCCATCAACTCAAACGGGACCGCCAATCACTCGAAGAATTTTGCGTTCGAAGCGATCAAGGAGATCTTTATCCGCCTTTGTTAACGTCCATGCTTCTGCGGTAGAGACCAGAACTGGGATGATGAGGGTCTTATATAGTCAGTTGCCTTCTTAGGTCAAAGAAACAGCGGTTGGCAAGTGTAACTCTTCGTTTGATTTCTGCTATGGTGTCCTTATCAGAGTTTATAGCGGAGCCGAGGTAGACAAAGTTAAGAACTATCTTAAAGCTACAGCTCTCTGTGTGACATTCTGTCTGATTCGTCGATGTTTTGTGTCGCTTCTTGTTGACAGCATATTTTCTACTTTGCCCTCATTCATCACCACTAAGCCCATTTTTGCCGCCTCTGTACTAATACTTGCAAACGCTCCAGTGACAGCTCGCTGTGTTCTGCAAATGATGTCAATGTCGTTGACTTATGCAAGTATCTACAGACTTTTGGAAAATTTTTACCCTGATGTTGGCTTGCAAGTTTTGCACAATTTACTCAAATACGATGTTGAAAAAGTCGCATGACAGCGCATCACCTTGTGTAAATCCTTTTTTGACATCAAAGGTATCGGTGAGATTGTTTCCGACCTTTACGGAGCAGCGAACGTTCTCCATCGTAATTCTGAAAAACTGACAAGTTTGACAGGGATGCTAAAACTAGACATGGCTCTGTAGAGCTCGTCTCTATAAATGCTGTCATATGCGGCCTTAAACTCGATAAATAGATGGTGAGTGCACTTCTTCGGTTTTATCACTGGGAGTGCTACAGGTAGAAAGATAACAAAGTTTTTAAACAGGACTCCAGTTCAGGGCTTTTAAATCATCCATGGAAGTTAATAGTGTCTATAGAGAACTATGGTTCCTGTCATTCAACCCCGAAAGAGGTACATATATGGCGGCAACAAAGTCACCCACATTTTTTGGGGCTGATAAAAAAATAAATAAATAGGTGGCGCAACAGGCGGTAGACACCCTAGGCCTAGCTTCTCGCAACCATTCGTTTGTGTGAGTTTCTATTTTTGGGACGAAAGGAAGGGACCTACAATTTTATGCTGATTCCGATCGGCTGAATTGAGAAGCTTTTCCAGGACATTTATACTCTCGGATGTTTGTCAGACGTTCGCGAGAGGTGGCGCAGTAGAAAAAAACACTAAGATGTAATTTGTGTTTTTCCGGGGATCGAACCTGGGATCCCTCGCACAGCAGTCCAGCACACTAACCACTGCGCTACTGCGCCCTGGGGCTGATAGTTAGATAAATAATTCAAATGTAGATATACTATCCTTTGGGTCGCTGCTCTTACTGAGACTATTGCTCCCCATTTTGGTCTGGATTTAGCCCCCCACTGTGCACACTGAGAATTCAATTCGAAAGACTGCTTCGCAATATTGTGCGGTTTGGTTTCTTTAGGGCCTTTCCTTACTTCTACATTGCTCAGAGTGATTCCTTGCATCTACAACTTGTAAATGAAGAACAACTCAAAGTGAATCCCTTCTTATCAAGTTTCGGTATAAAAGTCGCCTGCATTTCCAATTGCAATTAACAAATCCTTTTAGGAATTGTTTTTTTCTCTTTCAATCTTTTACTCTATGCACAAAGTATGCAATTGCAATCGGATGAAATATCTCAGATATCCTCGGAAAAACATTATGCCTGCAGGGAGTTGCGTCCAATTGACAAGGGTCAAGGACTTGGACAACAAGGGTTGGTGATGAAATCTCCTTTTCCAAAATCCCTTTTCCAAAATCCCCTTTCCAAAATCACCTGTACCTGGAATCCCTTACACCAAAAGACCCTGAGAGAAAATCCCCACGGGACAAAATCTCCCATTTCTAGATTAGGTGTTATAAATTCTGTCGCCGCGACAGAGTGAGATACCTATGGGGTGCATGCTGCCCCTGTAACCCCCCTTCTTGTGGTCACTGTAGGATTTGGAGAAGGTGAAAGGTTTGGTATATGTAAAGTTTATATTATGTTGTTTGCTTAATTGTACTGCCAAAACTGCGCGTTTAAATAACGGATAAATTCTAAATTTTGGAACAGGGGATTTTAACGAGTTATTTAATAAGTATGTATGTATGTAGATGGGAGATTTTGGCATAGGGGATTTTGTCCCGGAAGTTTTGGGAAAAAGAGATAAAAAAAATGAGAGATTATTTCCAATAATGGATTTTGGAAAAGGAGATAACGTAGGGATCCCGACTTCCGAATTCACTTCCTCAACGATCTTGTGATAAATTAATAACAAAAGACAATCAAATCATCATAGATACATAAAACCCATTATAATACTCACCGATTCACTGAAAAACTGAATATATTGGAGCAACATTAAACAAAATTAAATTATTAACTTGCACAATTCAATCAAATGAGCTCTTTGCATCAGCCTCCCCAAAAGGAACAAGGAATTTACACCAAGAAGCTCAATTATCCCTGATTCAAAATATCTGCGCCTAAATATATAATATTTTTTTTTTTTGAGGCATTTTGATTGCCTATTACTGAGTAATTTTTGCCAAATAATAGATTGAATGACGGAACTAGAAATTGCCATATCCGTCGTATCATCCTGACTCATGACAGATTTTTAATGAGGAGAAGTTGAATTGAAATAAATTGAAGCGTGTACCAACAGCAAGATTGCCACTTCAATCTCAAGGGATTTAAGAGTACCTCTATATTATATGTATATATTTTGCCAGCATTCCCTTAACAAAAAAAAAAAGTATCCTATATCCGGCGTCATTCTTGGCTTTGTCCTCGAGTGGATGTGGAAAACGCTGGATTTAGGTATGGGTGTTTTATTCATTTCTTATTACACTCTTCCTTCGGTTCGTTTTTTTGTTTTTTTGCCTTTTCTAATTTAGTGTGTGTTTCACAGGGGAAATGGAAAATGGAACTGTACGAATTTTAACGCCAGAGGCACCATACCACACCATGCCAAGCTACCACCGACCGACCCCCGCGAAACGCAGGTTGGATGGGTTGAGTCAGAGTCAAATTTGTATCGCATTTTATGGTCCCAAATGGGAATGACATCGGGCGTAGTTGTTCGTTGGTATAGTGTGTAGTTTGTCATGAAAAAGTCATCCCCGCCGTCATCATCATCATCGGTCTTGGTTCTTTGGTGAAGCAAATTCACGAAAAATTCAAAAATGTCGTTTCCTCACTCTCAGCGTGTATTAAAAAAAAATATTGGAAGGAATTGCTCATTTTTTTTATGATTGTGTTAACAGAAGTCGAAACGCAGTACAATTACCCAGGAGTTATTCGATTTAATTTCCATCTGTTGGATGGGGAACACTATACCATGCCTTTCGGGAGAATTTATCTGCAAGCGGAATTGGAATTGATGGAGAAAAGTTTTCGCCTTTTTTTTTCGTCATATCCGAGACGAAATGGAGTTTATAGGAAAACTCGAAATTTTTCTTTTTCCAGAATTGGCAATGAAATATAATGTTTCTATATAAAGAGAGGTTTGTTACTTATGGATGACACAAAGGGTTGTGAGTTTACAATTTCTTGATTACATAGTCGATAGCAATGCCTTTCCTATATTCTGTGCTGGTTTTTTTTATAACGAGCATATAGCAACTTATAAAGTTATATATTTAAAAAGTTTTTTTACGGTTTGCAGAAAGTTTCATAATTCTGAGGAGGAAATGCGATATTTTGCGAATTATGGAGATTTTCCAAATGCAAAAGTGCTGCTGTGGATTTAATTTAAAAAATGTATTCTCGGCCCAGGTGTCGAATTTTAGCAGTGTTTTTGCACTAAAGAAAGTTTAAAATCCCAAGAGGTGGCAGTTTTTTGTTACAAATTGTTAAATGTAATGGTTGAAAGTTTTTAATAGATATAAGAACTTTCCGGAGATAATGTGTGACAATAAATACGACTGAGCTATAGTAGGTACCTACCTAACTATATGCAGAACGTTAAAGGATCTAACTGTGGAGGAAGATAGACGATGTGTTTAGTAGTTTCTTCGAGGGGATGAATACAAGTTGCTTGTTAATAGAAATAAAGCAGCTTTATTGTTAGAGAAGATTTAAGGTTTTATTTTATTATTCGTTAAATTGGTAATCCTATTATGTTAGGGCAGTTAAGCACGATAGAGACAAATTGGATTTAATATTTGCAAATTGTTTCACTGCTTAATTTATTAATGAGACACAAACAGAAATTATTGTTCGACCGTGAGCAGTAAATTTCTATTGAAATTGGTAAATAATAATAGCCAATTTAAGAAGTTAAGTCGGTTTTATACTAATTTTATGACTAATTTTTCTTCGAAATTGGGTTTGGGTATTTTATAAAAATGGGAGACTCTGATTTGGGTTAACATTACGATGTCCAGCCTCGCAACTAGTTAGTTTATAATGACTTTTATTTCAAAATAATATAATTAACAATGTTTAAATAACTAAGCCTATTTGGTTTGGCCTAAGGCCGTCTACCAGGTTGACAATATAGTTATTATATCCTGAACTAATTTACAACAAAAAATGAATTTAAGATAATACAAAATTATTAAAAATCTCCCTCTAAAATTCGGTTTCTATATCGAAGTGCAGCTACTGTGTATCTGTATAAAACATCCCATCCATTTTCGCCGTTTAAAACGCTTAATGCTTCGTCTTCTTCTAGGGTATCCTTTGAAAACACCATAACTCGTATTTCCTTCAAAATTTGGCAAACTGCCAGAAAATGGAACACATTTTCCCTAGTTCTCATATTGCATAGTTCGCAGAGTATTGGTAGATCGGAGCGGTGGGGTATAAAATTTAGATTATCTAATTATCTCACCTCTCATTCTAAAGATCGTACTGATTTTGTCCACAGAGTAGCAGTTGAGAAAGTATGTATTTTCATTTAGATGGTAGTTAAGTTTGCTGTAGTAGTTTCTAAAGACTGAGGCTCCAGCTTCCTCAGTAAATCTTTTATATGAAATTTGACCCACTTTGTCCAACATCAAATTAAATTTCTCTCTTAAAGAAGACGGTTGTTCGTTTGTCTGAATTTCAAATTCTACAGTCCGCTGCAATTTTCTTCCACACATTGCATATACTTCCGCTCGTTCTTATTGCATTTCTCAGTATTATGTTTGGTAATCTCGTTTCTTCCATCTCCAGTACTTTTACAACGTAATTGAAATGTATTCCTAATGTTCGCAAGAACATAGGTGGAGTACCAGTTTCAATATATAACATATAATTTGGAGTATTTTTTGGTAATCGGAACATTCTCTTTAAGTAGTATCGAAGGAACTTTTCAACAGATTCATAAGATCTATAACCCCATACTTGAGCTCCATACAGTAGTATTGATGCAGCAGTAGATCGAAATATCATTTGTTTCGCACTATATGATACATAATTGCTTTTAATGCAGCGCTCCCATATCGATGAAATAGCTCGTTTAGCATCTGCTAGCTTTTCCTCTAGATGCATGTTTATGTTTAGGTTAGCTGATAATAGCATTCCAAGATATTTGTATTTGCGTACTATCTCCACATCTTCACCATTTGACTTCCACTTTTCCAGACTAGAGTACCGGCCACCTCCATCTCTAAATACCATTATTTTTGATTTCTGCAGATTGACTGTTAGATTCCAACTTCTACAGTACACGTCAAGCCTGTTAATCATTAGTTGAAGACCGTCCACAGAATCACTCAAGAAGACGATGTCATCCGCATACATCAAAGCTGAAATTATTACTCCGTAATAATTTATCCCACCTTGTACAGCATGAGTATACACCCCTGTTTAACTCCCATTGAGGTCTCGAATTCTTCAGAGATTAAATCTCCATTCCACACAAGTGTAACATTACTTTCATAAAGTGCTTTCAAAATACGAATGATTTTGGTTGATACTCCAATTCTGAACAATTTATAAAACAGAGCTTCTCGCGATATCGTGTCGAATGCTGCACGAAATCTACAAAAAAGGCATAAAGTTTTCTGTGTTTATCTTTATTATGTGGCAGCGATATTGGTAAGTGTAAATATTTGGTCGATCGTGGAATAACCCTTTTTGTGCAACGGGAAAATAATAGATTTCTTAAACGTATCGGGGACCTGAGCTGTGTCGAAGATACGGTTGAATTCTACTGTTAGTGATTGCATAAACTCATTTGTGGAGTTTTTAAAGAATTCAAATGGAATTCGATCGTTTCCTGGCGCTTTATTTCGTTTTGAGTTGTTTATAGCTTCCTGAATGTCTTGGAGTGTAAAAGGTGCATCCAACTTATCATCTATAAACATGGGGGCTGCATACTGGAACAAAGGTGATGTTAGCGGCGCGTTAAGAAGGTTGTTGAAGTGTGTTTTCAGGAGAGGAGCTTTCAATGTCATGGCGATAGTGTTAGTGCGACCATTTACGTATTTTACCGCTTTCCAAAACTCGGCTGAAGATCTGGTGTTATTTATTACAGTTATGTTTTCTTGTTCTAACGCTGCTTTCTTTTCATAACAAAGTCGTTTATAATCCCTGTTTGCTTCATTGTAAAGCACTTTGAAAATACTGGCATTGTTTGTTCTTAAAAGATTTAAGAGCTTAAAAGATTTATTTCTGGCTTTTAAGCATTCTGAATCAAACCACTTTTGTTTAAAGGCGGAATTACCTCTTGATTGTTTGTTCTATGGTACAGCTTTCCTTATGATGTTTGTTAGGTTTTCGATATCAGCTGGAAGATTTTGAACTTTCAGCTCTTCAAGATTAACATTCAAGTTATATTGATAATTTTCTCGCATTCGATAATTCCAAACAAGCATCGGTAAAAGTCCTAAGTGTTTTAATCCCACCTCATTTACACCAGCACATACGTCAAGTGTTGCCTCGCAACTATCTCCTACACATCAATTATGCCAACGTTACCTCCAAATGGATGCCACTGGTCTTGTTCATCCATAAGTTAAACTTGACTGGTTGAAAGAATCTTGGAATTCTAAAATGAATTCCTCAGAAGATAACTTACGGCCAATCAATTTTCTAGATCGAATTAGCCATTTCGTCAATATTCATAATAACAGCTATCTAACGTGAGATAGTCTAATATATTCGGGGCTGAAGTCAGTGAACATTTTCCAATATCGGTCCAATTTTTAAGCACATTATCGATTGTGTGCAGCTGTATTTCACCAATGGCTTCAAGAATGTTGTCCTTTAAACGTCAATTGTCTCTGGCATGTCGGCGTAACACTTATCTTTTACGGCACCCCACAAATAATAGTCCAACGGTGTCAAATCGCAGCTCCGTGGTGGCCAAACGACATCAGCTCTGCGGCTGATAATGCGATCTTCAAAAACAGGGCGCAAAACATCGAGTGTAGCTTCGGCTGTATGGCACGTAGCGCCGTTCTGTTGAAACCAAATGTTGCCAATATTCTCCTCTTCAATTTTTGTGAACAAAAATTCGTTCAACATGGCCCGATAACGATCGCCATTGACTGTAACGGCCACTCCTTGCTCATTTTCGAAGAAAAATGGCCCAATTATGCCTCTGGACCAAAATCCGCACCAAACAGTGACTCGTTTTGGGTATATCGGCTTTTCAATGTATGCGTGTGGGTTTTCTGTGCCCCAAATGCGACAATTTTGCTTGTTTACATACCCGCCAAGATCAAAATGAGCTTCTTCCTTCTTCTTCCAAAATCCGTACGCAATTTTCGCACACATTCTGCAACATTACCATGATTTTCATAGTAATGTCGCAATATTTCCCAGCGTTGTTCAAGCGTATACACAACCATATTCGTTCAGCGGAAGGATAAAACTAATTATCTGTCAAATCAGACATGAGCTAAGTGTTACCATTCGCGAAATAAGCACTAGTTGAAAAAAAAAAACGTTAGATGGCGGACCCTTTATTTGGGTTTCAATATAACATGCATTGAGAACTTGTAGATCGTGCCTGCGTTTGCTGTCAAAAATGTGTCAACTGTCCGCTATGACTATGACGCTCAGAGGTTTGACCAGCTACTCTTGAGCCATTTCGAAAGTTAATATTCGCGCGATGTGTCAGACTTTGTTAAAAAATTTGTTTGATGAATATACGAGCATTAATCAAAGATGCTAAGGTTCAATTAAAAATTTAACGAAATCACTGCAATTACATCGCACTGCACCTCACGTATCGTTCGCTTCTTGTATAATTTTCAATTTAACAATTTAAAATATTGAAAAAAATCACAGTCTACAAGGACACTTCTGCGACACAACCATTCTGACTTATCTCGTTGAATTAATTCGACAAATAAAAGACTCATCATAGAAAAACTATTTCCTGATTGCATTTCAGATTGTCGGTTCTTTGTTCCTTTGTTTCATCAATCCAATTATAAGCACAGCTAAGTTTTATTTCTTTCCGTCGCCAAAGATATAGCTACGTATACCTATGTAGGTATTATACCTCAGGTGTACACGGTTTTCGTCGTTTAGTATCTTCTTATACTTCTTCTTGGGGAAATCGAAACTAAAAAACTTTGACGGAAAGATTTTGCGACTTTTCGTTCAACGTTCAATAGTTTTCTCCTTCTTCTTGGGGGTATTTTTAAGATGTACGTATCTATAAAGTTTTTTTTTTCCTATTTTTCTAAGAGCACTTTAGGGTAGGAGAGTATAACAATGAGCCAGACGAAACCTTGAAGATAAAACTCACACAGATCTCACCCTTCAGAGATGTAATTGATTACGATACTTCTGATGAGGATATTGTGTAAGGATCCATTATGCTTTAATCAAGAATAATGAATGGCACTACAGTGAAATTCTTCTTTTCTTAGTTTTTTCTTCATAGTCTGTGGCTCATTTCAATTGAGATGGTGTAAGAAAGAACACCTTCTTTTGATTGCCTTATACTATATTATATATGTTTGATGGTATATATGTATCTATGTATCTAGGGGAATGAGATAAATTGGAAGCAAAGTAGAGTTTTATATATTTAAAAATAAAATCGAATAAGCTATTTTTTCTTTAATTGAAAAGTTTACGAAATAGGTGTGCATAAAAAAAATTTTTATTCAACCTTTTATATACCTACTCAAGGCCTCAAATGAATTTGCTATGATATATTGTACTTTAATCACATTAGCCGTTTTTATACCCGGTACCACACTGTGGTGAGGGTATATTCACTTTGTCATTCCATTTGTAACGCCCATAAGGAGGCGTTGTAGGTATGACAAACTATATATATTATAGATCAGCATCACTTTCTTAGTCGATCTAGCGATGTCCGTCTGTCTGTCCGTCTGTCCGTCTGTCTGTCTGTCCGCACGATTACGGCCGTAATTTAAGAGCTATCGACTTGAAATTTGGTATGTAAGCTTTTATCCACCAAACTGAGGCTAAGTTCGAAGATGAGCTAGATCGGATGAAAACTACTACTACCTCCCATACAAAAATATCAGATTTATATAGCTTTTATGTTAAAAATTAAATTTAAATAGCTACAGTAAAGATAGCAAGTTTAAACTTTGCTCATATTGTTTTAATAATATTTAAAAATTTTTGACATAAAATGAGCTTGGTCGAATAAAAAGTACCCATACCTCCCATACAAATATATAATTTTTTAATACTAAAATATTTTTTTTATTTTACAATAATATAGTACCGGGTATTTGAGCTTCGGCATAGTCGAAGATAATTGTCTTACTGGTTTATTATCAGCGTGATCTGATCCGGATCAGATCATGAAAATAAAACAAACTGGATCATTGATTGAGTTGTGGCAACAAACATATAAAATCCTATAACAATTATGACAAATTTCGTATTGCCACCAGCCATCTTGCAGCCACACGGTACAATGTGACGTCACAATGCGATGATTTTTCCATTGCACTTGCTCATATTTGAGTTTGACATGTCGCTTGTTGTGTCGGGGTGTTACCATATGGATACAAATCTGCATACATTTAGCATTCAATATTTTTTTTGGGGAAACTATGTTCAAATGTTAAGTTCAAATATGCATTATAATTAACCGTATTGTACTGCTAATATTTCCATTTATATTTCTATGCTATATAGCGAAACAAAACATCTCGAAAGTCGGAGTAGTAACTTTTTCGAATTTAAAAAAAATGCTAATGGATTTTTTGTGTTGTAATTTGTGGTTCACATTTTGGTCTGGCAACATTACTGTGCGGCTATAATTTACAGGGACACCAACCTTTAGTGAATGAAATAAACAACGCCACGAAACAACAACGAGAAATAGTTGAATTAATTTTCAGATCATATTTCGTGATCTCGATGAAAAGCAGGATCACATGTTGTTGTTGTAAGTGCATGTAAATCGATGATCTATATGGATAATAGCTGATAATAAAAAACGGCTATCAATCAATTTTATAATCAAAAGGCATCAAAAGTAAAGGATTGGTTTCGGCTTCGGGAGACGGAAGGATTTTGCGCTAAGATTAGTCGTTACCAATGAATGGTCCGTCAAATTCAGACTTTTCCATATAATCACACTACGAATTCAAGCTTGCAAAATCGAAACGTTGAAATTAAAAACAAAATTAATTAAATTCACCCCAACTATTTAAAAACAAAGAAAACAAAACATGCACGTTTTTCAATAGGATATGTCGTGTGGCAAATTTACATGCCATTCTGAGTCGGACATATGGGTGCCAATGCCAACATAATATGTCAGCGTCAATAATATGCCGAGTACACGACATGCACCCTTTTATGACATATTGACGTCGAATTGACGTCAGAGTGGTATGCGTATGTCGTGTTTGGCATGTCGTGTCCTCATAGCTTAAGATAATCTCATGGGGTACCGAAAAATTGAGCATTCGATGAGCTAAATTTCTGGGACTGTTTAGCTAGTGTTCTATATTAAAGGACGTATTTCCAAAACATAGTTACAGAAGGAGAGCACTAGTAATTTCTTACGAAAGCGATCTATCCGCGTAATTGAGCTCTGAAGGATCCTTCTGGACTGTTTAAAAGCTTTTTTTTTTTAAGTGGGACGAATGGAAAACCTCAAATTTAGGTATGTCGGACCCAAACGGCTGAGTTGAACTGTCATCAGACGATGTGAGAGGTATGGCTTAGCGGCTTATTTTGTGTTTTTCCGGTCGAACTTGAGACACACTAACCACTTAGCCACAGGGCCATCTATATTTGATGTATATATAGTAAAACTAGGACTATGCATATCAATGTTATAAATTTAACAAACTTTGTCTCACATGATTGTCGAAAAAAAGGGTTTGTAATGTTTTTTTTTGTATGGCAGGCGCAACGCCCATTTGTCCAATTTTTCCGATATTCACAGGAACACTCCCGGGCCAATACCTAAGATTGGGCTTCCTACGATATCCCCTTTTCCAAAATCCCTTATCGGAAATAATCTCCCATATTTCTTCTACTCTTTTTTCCAAAATATCCCGGGACGAAATGCCCTATGCCAAAATCTCCCACAAGCAAACTAAAGTTTGCATATACCCAACCTTGCACCTACTCCAAATCCTACAGTGACAACAAGCAGGGGTTTTGCCCCCCCCCCCCAAGGTATCTCACTTTTTAACACCATTTGTAGGTGTCGTGGCGACAGAATTAATAACACCAAATCTAAAAATGGGGGATTTTGTTCCTGGGGATATTCTGTTAGGGTCTTTTGGAGTAAGGAATTTCAGCACATCAGGGGATTTTGGAAAAAGAGATTTCATCACCAACCATTAAGATTTTATGAAAATGTAAGCTCCTGTTTGGTGGTTTTCGAGATATAAGATTTTGATTGTTTTCTTATGTGGCAAGCGCCACGCCTCTTTAATTTTGACCAATTTTCACAGGACAACTCCTGGGAGGTGTCACGCCCCTATAACTCATAAACTAATGCACATACAAAGATCTTATATATACAAAAAAAAACTTTGGTATTGACGTCACCGTTCATGGGAAATTTTTAGAAACAAAATCGGTGCTCTAACATGTGCTTTAGAAAATAAATATTTCCTTTGGAATAAAGTTCCTCTTTACAACTTAGTAATAAGTACCGACATCTTGCGATATTTTTTATCAGTTTATGCCATGTTAAGGTATTATTGTTGCTCCAAGAAGGTCCATGGATTCCTTTCGATGTACCTACAGGTCGGCCGTTTTAATTTGTGGTAACTACATCGTTGCATTTTGCTTACTATAGAGACATTATTCCGAAGCGGAACTAGCTCAATTAGCCCAAGTCCGTCCACATAGTTAATGTCGATATCTCAACCAGTCAGATCCTTCTCCCAAAGACACTTTTTTTTTTTTTGCTTTTTGGTGGCGCTTACAGTCCGGGGTGGACCACGGCCTCAACCAACAAGCCCCTCCAGCTAGCTCGGTCCCTCGCTAGCTGCCTCCAGTTGCGCACACCAAGTTGGTTGAGGTCGTTCTCCAATTGTGTGCGCCACCTAAGGTGGGGTCTTCCTCTGCTGCGTTGTCCCTCAGGGGTGGATTCGAAGACTCGTCGGGCTGGTGCGTTGTTGTCCATACGCTCCACGTGTCCCAGCCATCTCAGCCGTTGAATTTTTAGCTTTTTGACCAGGGCAGCGTCGCTGTATAGCCCGTATAGTTCGTCATTGAATCTTCTTCTCCACACTCCATCGTCACAAACTGGACCGAATATCACTCGAAGAATCTTTCTCTCAAAGCATCCGAGAAGGTTTTCATCCGCTTTTGACAGGGTCCATGCTTCTGCACCATACAGCAGGACCGGGATGATTAAGGTCTTATATAATAAGACACGGCAAACTTTAATTTGAAGTATAGTTTATGTCATTCGTTGCAACCACTAACAATTTCTAGGGGGAATATAAAACCTGATTTTTCGAGAACAACTCAGGTACTGCCCGGGGTGAATAGAGACCTCAACTAAGAAGATTTTTCAGTTAGCCTGGTCCTCCTCTAGCTACCTCCAGTTACGCACTCTAAATCTTTTAAAATTTTCTTTTATATACGTGGCCCACTTAAGACCAGCGATGCCAGATTACAAGATATATCTTTTTTTTTCAAGATTTTTAGGCTTCAAAATATGTGCAAGACTTTTGACCTTAAATTCATCAAACTTCAAGATTTTTGATATCGAACTATAATTTCTATGTCTAACAATTTAATATAGCATTTTCTATGGAAGAACGTGGTTTTCTATTCCATATTATTGTCAGTATGTCAGTGAAAAAAAAAACTCATGAATAATTAAGAATAAGAATGAACCTAAGTATGTGGCTTATTGTATCTACTAATTTCAGTATATCTACATAATATATCATTCAGACATAATATATCATTCAATTCAAACCTTCAATATTAAACCTTCATGTTAGAAGGTCTAGTTTTTAATACAAAGTTAGTTGAAATAGTGAAAAAATATACCTGATAGCTGCAAAATTATGCAATACTGTTGCTTCAATGTGAAAATAGGTTAAAATAAATTTGAGTATTGTTTATTGACAGTTACTAGTTGCTTTGTTGCTTATTGCCTCAATGTGAGAGCCGCCTTAGAAAATGCAAATGAACTTTTTCTAAATGCCCGCTGCTTTTATACCTTCCACTGCATATTAGTCATTTGACTTAGTAGGTACGTATAGAACACATTGGTTTTGTATATGGGAGTACCAATATAACGCGATCGATATACCTAGCCCATTTTCAATACCAACGACGTGACGACGCGACGGTAAAAAAAGTCATATCACAAATTTTCTTGCTTTGACTATTTTTAAGGATTATGCGGACTTTAATGTAATACATTTTGTATTCCCTTTGTACGTCTCCTGCCATAACGAAGTCTTATGTCAACGGAAAATTTAAGTAATACAATTAAATAAAACGTTGAAAACTTAATACACAGTTCTTCCGAAACTTTTATTTGTAAACAGAGTGCTGGTACATAGGCGTCTCTGCCCCTTGGAAACACAATAGATTGGGTCTTGTTTTATTGGAAAATATAACCTTTTATGAGACTTTTGACATTATTGTAGTTAACTAAAAAAAAATTTACGCCGCGACATTTCTTCCAGCGGGATTGTAGTTTTTTTTGCCATTACAAGGTTTACACATTTTCAGAACCGACTGTGACTGCAGCGTTATGTTTAATTTTTGGTAAAACTTCGGTACGTAATCTGTATGGAGGATAAGGACAGGCAAGAACTCACACTCAACGCAAGACGTGCCCACCGCCTGTCACCTTATCCATCCCCCTCTCACAACCCAAACCGTAGCCGACAATCGGTGTTGAGGAGATGGTTCCTAAGTTTGAGGGGAACGTCCACCAATATGGCCGAGTGTAAGACACTCGGTTAGGTAGGCGTTCGCTACAAATAATATTGTTCCTGGAGTAGATTTTTCTTATAAAGGGTGTTTTTTTTAGAGGTGTAGGACTTTAAAACAAAGATGATTTTTTTAAATTGACATGAAATTTACTTTATTCGAAAGATACTTAATCTTCTGGCATTATGATATGATTTCTGGCATATGACCGCCAAGGCGGCGAATGTTGTCCACCAAGTGGTCAATTGTTTCGGCCTTATCGGCGTAGACTAGCAACTTCACATATCTCCACAGCAAATAGCAAGCGGCGTTAAATCGCACAATCTTGGAGGCCAATTCACGGGTCCGCAACGTAAAACTATGCGGTTACCAAACGTTTCCTTCAATTAATCAATTGTGGCACGAGCTGTGTGACATGTTGCGCCGTCTTGTAGAAACCACAGCTCCTGCACATCATGATTGTTCAATTGATGAACGAAAAAGTCAGTAATCATGGCTGTCTATAGCGGTCAGCATTGAGTGTAACGTTCTGGTCAGCATCGTTTTTAAGAAGTACGGACCAATTATTCCACCAACCCATAAAGCACACGAAACAGTCAGTTTTTGTGGATGTAAGGGTGTCTCAACATACACTTGAGGATTATCATCACTCTAAATATGACAGTTTTGTTTATTGACGTATCCATTTAACCAAAAGTTGACGATTATGTTGACCGTAAAATGGACGTAGTTTGCGATAAGTATTTCGAACAGAACCATGATTTTGAAAATAAATTTGCACAATTTGGAAGCGTTGTTCAGGCTACAGTCTCTTTATGTTGAAATGCCAAACCAAACAAAATAAATCAATTGACAGCTGTCAAAATGGTCGCCAGTTAAAATAGTGTTGCCAACTTAAAGTTCTATAAAAAATATATCTAAAGCACTCTTTATATCGTAGGGTAAAGAAGAGTCGGTTGATATGAAAAGATATACACATATTAAAACCTTGGTTGTTTATCCTGAATTCCTTTTAAATCTTTCTTCGATGCAGTGTGATTTTATACTCGACCTTAGTGCATAGCTTATGTCATATTTTACCCTTCGGACACTGTTTCCTTTACAAATCTTAGTACCTTCTCTTTTCCATGTTTGCAGGCAAACAAATCCAAATCATTTGATCCCCAATTTCGTTCAACCAACAAACTGTCGAAATTATAAATGTGTTTGCGATGCCCTATACGTCCTACGTGTAAACTAACCACATATCTAACCCTCTCAAGGTTCTCTTAAATTTTCACTAAGTAGCAACATAAACACCATTACGAATGTGCAAGCATGCATTTCGTTCAGCATAGATGTCTCATGAATTTTACATTGTGTCATAAAAGCCCTAAGCAAAAGTATCCAACACGTCCTGTCACATATCTAGAAAAGCTCCACATTCCCGCCCGCCCCAAAATAAGGGGTCGTACACCATCAGTCTCTTCCAAAGCGGATAACACTGCTGAATGTGTTCTATTTCGTGCATCGCAAAGCATTACCACCACCACCACCAACCGCAGGGCACCATCCATATATCGCCCTTACGTATGCAGTCATCCTCTAAGCACATCACGTACATTGACTTTTAAGTTTACACTCTTATTCCAGGAACATCCATATACAAGCGTGCTCTTAGATGCATAGATACACTTTCGCGTAATTGAATCCTCTATAAATTCTATAGTAAATGTCTGCTGTTGCTGCGAAAAGTTGCCAGTGACATTCTCTATTTATTTATTTTTTTCATTTTGTTACTTTCATCACTCTCCAGTCCCTAAGGTAGGTTGACGATGGGTGCCGACTGGCGAGTGGGCGGTCGAAAATAATAGATAATGGAATTGTACACTTACCGCAACTTCCCAATTTATTCTTCTATTATTTTTATGGATTCCTTCAAGAACTAAAGGAGAGGACGCGCAAACAGGGATGTGAAAGACATTTCCCAGAAGTCAGAGATCACTTAATCAATTAGTACCAATAGCAGTCGACTCCGATGGCAAAATGCTACGAAAATACACTAAAATATCTGAGAGAAATAGGACCTTAATGGCGATAGTGCATTGCTTCATTAGAGATGGATGTCCTGATGTGTATATGAATGGATTGTGCTATAAGACGGCGGCGAGGCGACACACATAAACCGAGCGCAACCAAAGTTCTCGATATTATACAATTCGCTGCGAGTGTAATTAAAAACTGTTTGCTATTAATTGCGAAGAGTAATTGCATTGGCAATTTGCAGGGCAAATGGTTGTTCAATAGGTTTGGTTTTTTTTTTTTTGGCAAATTGAATTTTTCGAAGGACCATTGAGATACAGTATCTACTATTAGTTTTAGTTGCAATTCGATAATTTAAATGGCATGAGCAATTGGTATTTTAAAGGACGAAATGAAAATCACTCAGAAAGGAAAGCAAATGCTTGAGAAGCAAGTTGAATTTGGGGAACTGTTTCCATTACTATAGAGCACTTATGCTTAAAACATGAAATGTGCAAGTCTTTTGAGAAACTTTATTTTATAAATATATATATATAAATATTATAACTTTACCACTTGCACTCTCTAAGACCACGTAGAGAGTATTTCAATATTTTCTTTTTCGAAGATGAAAGGTTCCACATTTTCACATTCTAAACATTTATGACTTAAATAAATTTGAAAATGTATAAATTGAAAATTGCAGAAATTTATAGAGTGCCTACTGCATCATCTAAGGTGGAATAGCTAGTAAGGACTTCCAAGTGCCCTGTTCCTCAATTGACAGAGGACTATAATATAATATATCGTCATCTTTGAGAACTAGTTTCATTGCATGGTGTCTTAGGAAGTTATGATCCGTTAGAGAACCTACCAACTTAGACAACGATGACCTGTCGAACTGTAGAAATCTAATGGTCCGGCCACTGTCATGTTTTGGCCAAAGCTTCCGTGATACAATGGTTATTATTCTTCATTCCACCTATTATTGGTTTTCATGCGATTCTTATCCTCCACTTCTTCTCTAAAATTACAGAGTTGTGGGTTGATCGACTGTAGTGCTGCGATCATGATCCATTGCAGCCCCATTTCTCGCCAGTTCGTCAGCCCTCTGATTGCCGGCTTTGTCACTGTGTCCAGGGACCTAGTAGAGGACCGTGGTGTGCTACTTTTTTTCAGTAGCAAAAACTGCTTTAAAAGCTACGGTACTCGGAAATGAGCAGGAAATTGGTCTATCAAAGTTTAGATAGGGAGACATTTATAGTCAGAAGTGACAACGTTCCCAATGTATTTCCCTATAGAATCTCTGCGTGTCCACAATTGCACGGGTTCCAAATATTTAATTGGCTAATTCTTATGGCACATTTGGTAGCAGATTCCCCCATGTATTGTATAGTTCTAGAGGAATCAGATTGAGAATTGCTACCAGTCCAGCTGTAGGTGTTGTTTTTATATTTCATATTTTTAACCTTAACCATAAATATTTTGAAGGTCACAATAGATAAGTTTAACGAAATGTGATATTGTGATTTCATAAAACCTGAACACGAAAAATGTTCATTAGTACCGCGCTTTGAATTTCTGAAAAAATATAATTTCGGTTGTCTTGGTCTTGTTAATTATGTTTCGGTCACCCTTCGTCGTTCTCTCCTTTCGCAGTCCACCCTGATCTACACCAGCCACCCTTCTTACTAACGGACTGTCAGAGGCTATCAGTGGGGGATTAGACTGCTGCGATCACCCCTCTGTTCCCCTCGAAGAGTAACCGCCAACTGGAGGAGCTGACTACATCAATCAACCTCATCTCGACATTTCCAGGACCCGTCAGAGGCAACAGACGGGGGGTTAGACTGCTTCGATCACCCCTCGCCGTTTCACCGAAGACAAATCGCGACCTCTCTTTCGGTACAAAGCGGTAGAACGGAGTGCTTTAATCAAGCTTTTCTGCTCAGCACCAGCTCTGTCAGGTGGACTGATCGTCAAAAGACAATAAACGAGAGGCAGACTGCTACGGTTACCCCCATCCTTTTTCAACAGACAATCCATCCACCGACTTTTGGTGAAGCAGCAAAGCGAACTGGTTCAATCACCCACATCTGCCACGCATCAGTCTTCCTTAACGATGGTCTGAGGCAATAGGCCAGGGGTAGACTGTTACGGTCACCCTTCCCCCTGACCCGACGACTAAGCCGCAACCAGGTGGTGCAAACTCATATAAGATTTGACTGCCTAAGTCATACCATGAAAACATCTTAAAGAGGTAAAAACCCAAATTTGCAAGTAGCAATAGAATTCCCAAGGTAATGCCCGGCACATAGCTAGCATTTCTGGCCAAGCCCCGCCCCATTATGTAGGGGAAAACTTTTCCAGGTTCACCTAGTCATGTCTGATTAAGTAAACAACTAAGATTATAAGACAAACTAAAAGAGCTTTAAATATTTTCAAGCTTAAGCTTGTCAAATTAAGGCTCCCTTTTGAGCCTAGCCTATGGGTTAGCAGTTTTCGATCGTCTGTTGGCAAATGGTCAGAAAAAAGAAATAAAAATTCTCACAAAATATCCGAATGTTTTGAAAATAGATATCTACTCGTATTTCGAATTCTCTCAAATTCTCAAAGTCTGTTTTTATTTTAATGCTCTGTGGTACAAAACATTTTTTGTTTTTCTAGGAATCATATTGCCCAGAATCTAGATAGATAATATTCTTGTCTATCAGGACAATGCATATCAATGTTACAAATATTACAAACATTGGCTCCAATGACTGTCGAAGAATGGCGTTTGCAATGTTTTTTTTTCTATTGGAGGTGCCACGCCCATTAGTCCATTCATTCCCGGGCCAAAACCTAATATTGTTTAAAAAGTGGAGCTCAATCGGTCAGATTTGGTAAGATCGCTCATCTGTATACATTTGAACTCAATCGATTCGGTGGTTTTTGAGATATAAGATTTTGAATGTTTTTTTTTTCCATGAGCGATGGTCAAAATTGGACAAAGGGGAGTGGCACAGCCCATACAAAAAAAACATTCAAAATCTTATATCTACAAAACCGCCGAACCGATTGAGCTCAAATTTACAGACAATCTTGGGTATTGGCCCAGGAGTGCTTCTCTGAAGATTGGTCAACATTAGACAAAAGGGCGTGGCACCTCCCATACAAAATATCTTCTATGGGGTGAAAATCGATGACGTTGTAACTCGATAACCGCTGGGGCGATTCTCATGATTCTTTTTTTGTTTTGTTCGTATTGCTGTATTTCAGGTTTACGCAGAAATAAAATTCCAGAAAATCGATTTATTCTCATTTTTCGCATTTTACGATAGAACATTATTATCTAAGACCTAAGCAATACAACTTATGTGCACGGGCAAAGCCGGGCGGGTACAGTTATATTACATTACCTATATAAAAACGTTGGTGCGTATGTAAGTCCGATAATGGCCGCTGAACTACTGAAGCTATCCGCCTTCATTCCTATTAAAAGAAATAATTAAACAAAAATATCAAAATAAATCTTGAAATATTTAAAATAACTATTTTAGGCAGAACAACGTTTTCCGGGTCAGCTAGTTATGTATAGATTTGGGAAAAATCTTAAAAAAAAAAAAATCCTGGAACTCGGTCACAGCGCCACCTACCCATTGGGTCCAATTGTGTATAATAATATCTTATACGTTGTTCTTGCTGAGTAAGATCATCAACTATGAAGTTTGTTGTCATAGTATTGACAGTTGGTTGCAGACAAGTACACTGCTATATTTCGAAGGGTGAACAAAAAAAACACCTTCAAGATCCTATATCTAAAACAGGTTAATTTAAAAAAAAAATTGTTTATCTACAATGTGGAAAAAATAAATGTATAGCATTTTGCACCTAGAGCTAAAGTTCGTTTCCCTACTTTCCCAGGAGATATATGTATATATGTAAGTTTTTAAAGTAGCCAACAGCCACCACTACACTAACAATCATCCCATATGAGTCATTAAATCACTTAACTTTATTACATCCGCACTCTGTGGCTTTTATGCAGCAAACACAATTTTTATTTTTTTTTTATTTTTTTAATGTCAACATTATTCTTATTTTTCTACTTGGTATTTTAACTCTGCTTTCATTTGTAAACTTTTTTTGTATTCTTTCTTTTCCTGCTCTTTTACACGTACGACTATGTGTTGGTTGCACCGACGTGTTGCAATTGCAGGCAACGTTTTTGTAATTGCAGCAATAATTCTGGAGCGGAACTTGCAAAATGTTGCTAATTATCTGGTTGCATCGCTGGCCGTTGCGGATTTATTCGTTGCCTGTTTAGTGATGCCACTGGGTGCTGTTTACGAGGTAAGGATACTAATTTATATAATTCCCGCTCTAGGGTAACGTCAGTGAAGTTTTGTTACTTGGAAGTTAGATACCAGTCTGTAGATTGTAAGCACGTGTTTGCTTTGAAATGGATGGAAAGAATTAGAGGAAACATTTTCGCGCTCTCACGAAGGATATTTATTTTGTTTGCGCTTTGATGTAAAGGTTTACTGATGGTACGTGCTCGCAATTGCGGTACTGGGAATAGCCTTTCGAGGAAACTTACTACCTGACATTTTCTATGAGAAACGAGATTTTTTAATTTAATTAATAATAATCTACTGCATTGTACGAAATGTCTTATGTATTTTTGGTTTTTCTTTTTATTTTTCATTATACGTTTGCGTGCACAGATTAGTCAAGGGTGGATACTTGGACCAGAATTATGTGACATATGGACGTCGTGTGATGTCCTGTGTTGTACAGCTTCCATTTTACATTTAGTTGCTATAGCAATGGACAGGTGAGTTTTATTTTTGTACCTTTACTTATAAAAACATTGTTTTGGAGGGACTGTATAGTGGGCGTGTGACGGCTTAAGTAAATAGATACAAGCTTTTTGTTGACAGTGTAGGTATATCCGAATGGTGAAAGTAAGTATGTAGCTGTTGATATTTGTCAACGAGTTTGTTTTGCGAACTAATTTACAATTTTACAATTTAAAGCGTGCTAATACAATTAAAAAACCGGCTAATTGCGAGTACACTCGCACACCAAAGGTTCCGTACTTGGCCAGAGTTGATGTCTTGAAAAGTCGGTTGTTCTTTGATTTGATAGACCTAGGTACAAAATTAAACAGTTTTTGGTATAAAGGAAAATAGTTTTTTTTTCACCAAATTACTACTGGTTCAAAAACCAGTCAATTTATCGCTATCATTAGTATTTTTTGTTTAACTAGGGGTTACACCTGATGTTGTGTGGAAATTTCAGCCTTCTACGTCAATTAGTTTTTGAAATAGACCTAGGTACAAAATGGCTTAGTGGGTTCGGAAAAACATCGTAGCGAAAACAATAAGGTTCCGTTTTGTTCCCATGGTAACGGAACCTTAAAAAAGAAGAGGGGAAAACTATTAAATTTTATGTATTCCAAAAAATCTTCAAATTACTGATTTTATACGTTAGCTATACAATAAAAAACGTAACCTCAAAAATTCACCAGATGTAAAAAATGATCCACAACACATGACATCTATTGGACGGTGCCGAATATTGCGTTATGTATTTTTTAGACTTTTGAGGTTACACCTGGGTCTCTTGCCAAGGTTGACCAAACGTTTACTTGCCAAGTAAACCTACCAATTTTTTTTAAACATTTAACCTTCTTAAACTAAGAACTTGGCGTACATTTAGATCTCATTACTTTTCGTGGCTGACTAGTTACGCACCTAATTTTTGCTGTTCTATATATAAGAGAACTTGGCTCTTTTTTTTACATTTATGTTTTCGGTGTGATTCTTACTTACACTGCTTACATACTTAGGTCTATGACATCCGTCATAGATTTATCTTTGAAATAGATTTTCAATCTCACTTGTTGTCTCGAATTTGGGAGCTGGAATTCTATGATTATCGCGGATAGAGCGTTTTTATTATGCGGTTGATATGGGCGAGCCAAATCAGTCTACTTATTTTATCTTTTTGGACCACATAACCATCTTTGCATAGTTTATAAAATGTGTGCTTGTATCTTCCCTCTCTCTTTCTCTCTCTTACTCTCTCTCCTCGCACTTGACAAAAAATATGTCGAAAAATGTTCCTTTGAAAGGAGTTCAATAGGTACTACTTCTATATTCGTGCTAATATTAGCCACTAGGTGGCGCCATTAGACAGAACTTCGATTAATGGGTTATAAACGCATATATTTTGACAAACCGTAGTAACAATGGCTTCCATAGGTTATTCTCCGTACCCCATTAGGGTGCGATTAGAGGTATGGTCGTATAATGGATGAACTTCATATAGGACAGGTGCCTCAAAGATTCTGCTATCAAAATTTGCGTTTTGCCTTAGACAATGGACAGATGTTTTTTTTTTCTTTGGTTCTTTATGTAATAGATATCTAATATAAATTATTAAGAAATGACACTCCTCTTGTCACCTACAATTGAAAAGAGAGCAGAAAAACAATTACACTTGGATCTGATATAATATCTATAGTTCTAGCAATGACATAATCCAGATTATATTACATAATATAGCTTATAGTATGTAGAAATAAATCCTGATTTCAATTATATTTTAAAAGATATCCGCAAGGTGCGTTGATCATATCGACAACATTTTTCAAATTTATTCACGTCCCAATTATGAAATTAACTTTCTTTATCTTAATCATGCTTAATCAGATCAGCAAAGTGCCAACATTCGATAAGCTCTACTAATTCTGAAGTTAATTGCACAATCACTATCGCGTAAGAATTTAATTTTACTTCACGGACATGTGGATGTTAATCATATTATAAATGAAGACATGCAAATTGATTCATCATATTCAGTGAACTAAATTATACCAACGAACGTAATAAATTCTACATTAGCATGTATGTAAATGCAAATCAGTACCTACAGGGTGTTTCTAACTATTCTCTTCACGTTTTTCCAAATATTTAAAAATGCTGTCTTAATTATTTTTTTAAATATATTATAGGTTATCTGAAAAAAATAATAATACAAATATTTTCTTGTAGCTAAAATAATGCAATGTTTAGGTATCACATCACCGAATTTTAAAAAATACAATGAATTTAAACTTTAAAAAAGACAAAGAAAATTAAATTAAAAAAATCTATAACAAAATTCGATGATTAAAATAAAATTAAAAATTATACATTTATGAAAAAATAAATCAGATAAAAATTTGCTGATTGCATACTTTAGGGACTATTCATATGAGAGCGAACGAACGAATTTTTAAAATTAAAAGTAACCACTTTTTATGTAAGTATTTATAAAAAGAAAAGTACCCAAAGAGAGTATTCAAAGAATAGAATAATTAATTATCCCATCAAATGTATTAAGAAAACGAATTTATAAGCAGATTAAATAACGAAATTTCCAATTCTAAACTTTTTGCTGCGAACGAAAACACCCTTGTCGCGAATTGTCAAAGCTAAATTCGCAATCCACATCACTCGAATCGAATAAAACATTCCTTCAAACTTAACCTAAAATTAGAAATTGTTGGTAGAAACTGATGCCTGAAATTCGCGAACGGCCGCGACCAAAACTTGCGGATTGTCAAAACTTGCAAATATCCGTTCGTTATCATGTAGTTTTTTTTAGTTCGCTCTCATGTGAATAGTCCTTTACTCCAGATCGGGGATCCGATTAAATAGAATAGTTTAAAAATTGAGTTGGTTCACACAGTTGGTTACCAAAGCAAATAGTTGGCGGAACTGTTCCGTAGGCTAGGCATCCAGGCCTATCTTCTCAACCAACCATTCGTATGTTGCGCAGCGTGTGAACGTACAATTCGAGAAGCTCCTCGTTCATTAGTAAAAGGCACTGTTTTCAATTAATTATTGATTAAGAAAGACAGACATATTGAGGATAATATCCAGCCCAATAGCTATTGTCAAATAAAACCGTGAGCGAAGATAGCAAATTCACTAGGTAAATCAGAAGTGCGTCTAATAGGATCCGATCCTTTGGACCACAGCATTTGCTAAAGATGCTCAGTATCCTTATTGATGACATATAACTACAAAATTGGTATGACCTCTTACCAGTCCTTAAGTCTAAGGGCAAATAATCTATGATCTGAATCTTGGTTGGTTGAAAGTAGCTGCCAGCTGAAAAACACCAACACACTTAGGCCAGCGTAGGTCCATTGTGATACCACGATAAACGAATCTACTAATTGCTGCCTATGTTTGTCAGATGACTTAAGCCGTTATAATGGAAGGATCCTAAGTAATATTTCCTTCTACGGGAGAGAGCTGGGCTGGAACAAAGAAGGTGAAGAATAGTTTCCTCTTCTTCATCCATACAACGAAAAGGCCTTGCCTTTTAGCGTGCTCCCTATTAGGCACCTATTGTAGTGCCGATATGTTGTCTGTTGAGAGAAATCAAATTCGTAGAGCGTTTTAAATCCAACTTAAGCCAAATTGTCCTCCTAAGATTTGTGCTCTCAATAGCGGGGTTAGGCAATAACACCCAAGGAAATAGCGCCCAAATCGATTTGGAAATAACGCCCAAAAAAGTTAACCCTGGAAAGGAAATACCACCCAAAATGACGAAAACAAATTGTATGATTTTTTTAGGGCGTTATTTCCAAATTGATTTGGGCGTTATTACCTAACGCCCTCGATAGCATCCAGTTTGAATTTTTGTTTAAAAGTTGCGATTGGTATACCTAAAGTCCCTTTAGCCGTCAGGATAGGTTGAGTTGTTCCTATTCTGGCGAGTTCAACGGCTTTACAATTCCCTGGCATGTCCCAGCGCCGGCACCCAAATTACGTGAATGTTGAACTGTTCAGCCATCTCGATAAGAGACGATCGGCAGTCGAGGGCTACTAGAGGAGTTATAGAGATCGAATCCAAGAATTTGATGGCTGTTTGGCTGTCCAAAAATATTCAGATATCTTAAACGGATATCACGTTTTTCTTGATCCAAGACAAGAATTCTTTTATCGCCATTATCGCTACAATTGTTTGGTAGACGGATGGACATCTTAAGATTAAGACTTTCGGAGAAAACAGCCTCACCAAATTCGTCTTTGGTTTTTGAGCTTTGAGACCTGAATCTTAGTCTTTTGAGTCTTCTCATCTCAGCTCCTTTTGCATGTTCGTCTTGAAGGACGATCAAGATCTTCGAGTCAGTCACCCTTAAACCTCAACCTCTATGGGTTATTACAGCTACGGCAATAGAAGGTTCCCCTTTCTTCTCTTTAAGTCTATTCACTATAATTTGTTAATCAATACTAAACATACTATCTCTCTAAAAGTGTAAAAGAGGACAGAAAGGTTAGAAAATTAGCCCTCTTGTAATGGGGCCTCTATTGATCTAAAAATAAAACACCACATTGTCTTGTCATCGATAGTTTAGTGAACCTATTGATCAAAATTTTTTTGATTTTATTTGTGACTTCACTTCATGAAGACGACCAGGCTTATTCTACTCCCAAAATGTAAACAAAAGTCCACGAACCACCCTGCAGATTCATCGCTTCTATATCCTTACAGACCACCATCGATACCATCATTGCTCATGCTCATGCCAGATCATCAAGTCCGCCTACACTAAGTTCTGGTGACAGTTTTGCATATAGGGATGTCATACACACTTAAAAGGCTAACCGACCCCCATTTACCTCAAAACGCGCGCTATATGGGATGTCAGCTTTTGACACAATGGCATTATGGCACACCGATTCCATTAATTTCCACCCCCCACGAACAGAAAATGGGGCAACATGGTGTTGCTTCCGGTATGCGACGCCTTCTCGTCTTTGATTAATTTACAAAGATAGTGTTTTCACGACAGAGCCCATTGATGTTCAGCCGGGTAATTGAGTAACACTCACTTTGACAAATTGTCACTCCCAATCATTTCGATTTATTTCTGACATGCTGATCGGCAAAAGGCATACACGCACAGTATCGACCCTTGTTCTGTATAGATTTAACCCTTTTAACAAAAGGCAACAACTATACCCACCTTTGTCTGTTTGGCAAAATATGCCTTAGCATTTGTATGCTATATGCTCATATGATAAATCGATTGAGTGAAATTCAATATCCTATCGTGCCTGAGGGTGTTCTTCTCCATAATAGACACCAGGACGGGGACGGGGAGCTCTCTTTTTGTTTTCAGCTTCAGTTTGTTATCACAGGTGAAGGAATTTCCCCGATACCATTGAGTTGTCATATAACTTCTCAGCTACAACACTGTGACTGATTGATTCCCATTTCATGCAGGAATACGGAAATTGTTTTCTGCATCCCCTACGAGAAATGGAGTCCCGTCTTATTTTGATGTGTGTCTGTGTCAGACCTATGCTCAGCAGGCGGTTTAGAAGCACTCAGGAGCAGCCCTACTCCCAAAAACGACCTAAATAATAATGTCTGGTGACGGTAATAACAATAACGGAATAATATGTGGGTAATTTGTTTCCGTTCAATTTTCGCTATTTCCCCAAAACAAGGAAAGGAACACAAAAAAAAAAAAACCGTAAAAAGACACCAACGAAAATCGTTTATCCGTTACCTACCGCTCGGGAAGTCATAAAAATAAATTCAACTTTATTGAGGCAATATTTGGTTTGGCAACGCTAAGCAATGACGAAAGTAATTTCGGTTCGGTTATTTTCGACAGCAATGAAAAAAAGAACTGGAGCTGGAGGTTTTTGAAAATAATCCATTTCAGCTGATTAAATACATAAATAATTCTGCTTTTTGGAGATGACAGCTGAAGCTGATTCTTAAAAAAAATCATTCTGTTGCCTATTGTTGTTCTACTTATAGAGACAGGTTTTAACGTTCTACTCAAGAGGTATCTAGACTTGTTTGCTGGTACTTTTAAATGCTAAATATCGTGTTTCCCTTTTTAAAAATCGTTCTACACCTCCTGTGCGTTTGTAAAAATTACAGACCTATACGCTATACCATTTAAAAATCTAGGACCGCGATACTGTAGGTGGCGCTAAAGTCCAGGGTGAACCTGGGCCTCAACCAGTACGCCTCTCCAGCTACCGCAATATTTGACAAACTGCCTCCAGTTGCGCACTCCATGTTGGTTGAGGACTTTGCACGAGTGCGCGTCACCTATAAAGCGAGGTCTTCCTCTACTACGTTATACCTCTGGGTTGGAATCGAAGACTCTTCGGACCATTTCTTTGGTGCCCTTTCTTTGGTGCCCATTCGCTCTACATGTCCTAGCCATCTTAATCGACTGATATGTACGTACTTTTCTGACTAGGCCAATGTCGCTGTACAACTCGAAGACTTCGCAGTTAAATCTGCTCCTCCAAAGCCCGTCAATGCAAACGGGACCGAAAATCACTCGAAGAATTTTGCGTATGAAAGGACACAAGCAGATCTTCATCCGCCTTTATTAACGTCCATGCTTATGCGACTTGGACGATGAGGCTCTTATATAGAGTCTGCAAATTCAATTAGCTCAAGTCCATTCTGTGGTCTATGCTTACCATCAAAGCCAAATATGTCCTTCCTTCCGTGTGGGCGTTAAATTCTCCCCCAACACGATTTGAATGTCATATTTGGGGTGGTACTTTATACATGACAAATTACCTGAAACCTTAAGCCCAATAATTACCGTCAACAGCAGACAGGTGACAAAAGTCAGAATGGGAAGGTTCATTGATTTATATGCCGGCGAAAATATTGCCTGACGTGTGCTGCTTCCGTTACAATTAATCCTTCAATTAATGACCCCGAACGTCATAATCATCCATCCAAGAACTGATTACCCTGCATATTTTATTGAAACGAACAACATTACTCATATACATATTATATCACATACAGCTCAGCTCATAATAGGACAGGCATATATACTAAAACTTTCCCCATTAATTCGTAAAGCAAGCCTTTTTTTTTGTTGTGAGGCTTATGAAAGTCCTACTCGAGCATTATATCCCCACAGGATACTTTGCAAACATTTGTTACCCAGAACATTCATGTTGCATTGGCAAAAGTTGTCGCCCCAAAAAGCAAATAATAAATAACCCAAGGGTTGCGAAAAGTTATCCCATCTCTCTGTCTTATTTAATATAAGCAAAAGGCCTTACCAACTGTGATGGTAGGTGCCATTAGATTTACCATTTCAAATGCATGCCATGTAATTAGGTTTATTCATATAAATTGTGTGAACCTTTTTGTCATCTCAAAAAGGGGAAGGAATTAATATAGAATTGCATTTGCCTAATTGGCCAGTTGGTGGTGAAACAAAACGAAACGCCAACTGGGGATGATACAATAATTTCTATGATTAGATAGATTTTTACAAAAACCAGAAGTTTTCCATACAATCTTGTAGTGATTTAAGCTCTTTGATTTAAGCTCTTTTTGCAATTAAAGTACGAGGTGTGACTTTACTAGAAGTACCTCTTCAATTGTTCACTTGATTGGTACTTATAGACACAAAATTGAAGTGGCACCAATTCAACTCAATTACAAATACCCCTTGTAAAATAAGTTCTAATCCTGACACCCTAATTATTCTAAGACCTTTCAGAAAATAAAACATTTTTAATTAGCACCCATCCCCCGGATGCCGGATCATCGGGGCTGGGCAATTTATTGAGTAAGTACTTTGGCGGCCTCCCAAGTCTACCCACATCCGCAGCGCATTAATCCTCTGTCAACACTTCAACTTGAGTAATTTATTTAAAATACCTCTCACACATACCAAGTATGTTTTCTCGTGTTCTTGTCCTGTCATACATTGTTCTAAACCAGATAAAATATTCGGATCCATTATTTCGTTTTGTCGTTGCTTTATCTATCAGTAAGCAAAGCACAATCTCAAGAGGTCGATGAATTCGGTGATTCGCCCTACTGTTGAAAAACGGTTTTTTTCAAATTGGAATCCCACGTGCACTCTATCATATATGCCATTCTTGAACATAATCTCATACATCATACACTGGTGGTAGTGTGTGGCTGTTGATACTGATGAGACGACTGTGGCGTATGAGTGCTTTTTTTTTCTTGTATTTTACACTTGATCTTGAAGAAAATTTTGTCACTGTATTCGAAAACGTTATTACCAATTATGATGAAGGCAATTTTAACGCATACACTCACGGGCACTACATAGTTCAGTTATCGATTGTAGGAAGGTGGAAGTGGGAAATAGGAAGATGACATAGGTAGCTGATAAAAAATGCCGGATAAAAAGTGCTACTCGCATATGAAGCATGTATCCATTATATATCTCGTCCTGACATCGAGTACATACATACTAGGTATGCCAGCCCATTTGAGTATGTGTTTATAATTTATGACTTTGAAAAGACTAACTTTGGGATAAGTACCCGAAGTAAGTCCATTAATAAATCTGCTGGTGTCTAGGCTAGGGGACTCAACAAAAAAAAAAATCACATTTTTTTATAAGGACTACCGAGTGGGGACTGCGGAACATTATGTTGTACGTGAATGTCCTTGTTGGTCTCTCTGGCTGAAGTGATACCAACATGTAGTTAAATCTGATTTTTTTTATACGTTTTTTACATTGTTCTGACATAGCTGTTGTTTTTTTACTGGTATGAGAGGTTTATGAGAACATGTTAGGTACTTGGAGAACTGAGAGAGGATTTCAGTAATTCCAAGTATAGCAAAGCCAAACGAGGAGGACATGTAGCACCAAAATATCGCTGTGCTATCATTATTTTAAGAAGATGGAAATTAGTTTTCTTATTGTTTTGACTGTTTTCATATAAGAGAACAGGAAATATCTTTAGGCATGTATGGAACAGACATAATTACGAACTTTATGCATATCCTTGGGGACCTCTGGCAAAGACTGTGTAAACGATGTGAGTTTTATTGGTTCTCAAAGAAGAAGGATATAGGATTAGGATGGAAAAATAAAATTAAAATTAATGGATGTAACTTTTAGAGGATAATTGTTAAATTCGTAACTTCCTTTTGAGCTGAAGGATCACACTTTGTTTTTGGGTAAATGAAGTAGAACTAATTTTATTGATGGAATGAAAATAATTTTTAGCGGATGTTTGGATATATTGATGTAAAGAATAGGCAGTAGAAACAGTTAAAACGACCAACATTCGCTTTGACTAACATTCATGCTTTTGTACTGGGATGATTAGGGACTTATTTTGAGTATCCTAAGTATTTTTTGACAAGATTTTGTATTTCCATAGCCTAAACAGGTACCTATAAGCAAGTCCAAGCCTTTGTTTAGACTATAAAGTGACACACTTTACCAAAAAAATTACAAAGTACCTCAAAATGAAGGTAGTATGATATAAGGCCCCAATGAAATAAGTCCCCAAAAGAGAAAATTAAACTAGGCCCCAAATTTGGGGTGTTATTTCATAATGAAATGCATAATAATAATAAAACCAGTAGGTAAGACTATTATTTTCGACTATGCCGAAGCTCAAATATCCGGTACTATATTATTGTAAAAATAAAAAAAAATATTTTATTACTAAAAAATTATATAATGTATTTGCATGGGAGGTATGGGTCGTTTTTATTCGACCAAGCTCATTTTTTGTCAAAAATTTTTAAATATTATTAAAACAACTTGCTATCTTTACTGTAGCTATTTTAATTTAATTTTTAACATCAAATAGCTATATATTTTGTATATAGTAGTAGTTTTCATCCGATCTTGCTCATCTTCGAACTTAGCCTCAGTTTGGTGGATAATAGCTTACGTACCAAATTTCAAGTCGATAGCTGCTAATTACGGCCGTAATCGTGCTGACAGACAGACAGACGGACACTGCTAGATCGACTAAGAAAGTGATGCTGATCAATAATATATATAGTTTGTCATAGAATGATATTAGATATTACAAATGGAATATCAAAGTGAATATACCCTCACCACAGTGTGGTACCGGGTACAAACAAACCCCAATTTTCAAAAGGAAATGACACCCGAAACCTTCAATATATCCAATTTCGCACATACTCCCAATCTGACAGCAAACACAAGCAGGGGGTTGCATGCCCCCCATACGTTTTGGGTATTATTTCATTTCTTCTTTTGGGGTATTATTTCATAATTTCATAATGAAATAAGACCACAATTTTCATTAGAAAATAAGGCCCCAAAAAAGGAAATATCACCCCAAATTTTATTAAAAATCGTTGTTGTTGTTTACTGCATAATTTTTTGGGGCCTTATTTAATTCTTTTTTTTTTTTTTTTTTTTTTTTTTATATAACTTTTTGGTGACATCACATATACTACCTGTGGTTCTCATTCCCAACTAAATGCTTTTTCGTGCTAATATTTGCTGTAATAGCAGCTGAGTTCTGCCAACAAAGTCAACATTGCCAACATGTGCAAGTGAAGTTGTTGAAACAGAGAGCAGCAATGCAGCATACATCTATTAGATACTATAATTCTCTCGCGCCAAAATTGTATACCTTATACCTATGGCCATCCATATCCATACTACTATGTATATCCCAATATCTCACGTCCATAACAAGGGTCGCGGCTGTCAGATGCTAAAGCGGAACCTCCAAAGCTCTCGATCTTCATCCTAGCATTCTCAATGGGAGTAGGTAGGTACACTAGGTTTAAACAATAATCAGATGCGAATATGCGAAAAACCAGCAACATTCTCTAACTAGCTTACGTTACGCAAGAATTCATTCCGCTTTCAACAATGTACGTAATAAATTCAAAAATGTCACTCGAACTATACAAAAAAAATTCCTTATCCATGCACGAGCGAAAGATGAGCCCGTTTTCCCACTTTGTTTGCCATCAATTGATAGGGGTAAGGCTTGGCACAGCAAAAATGAAAAGAAAAATTAAACAACACCATTACAAAGGCGACTACAAAAGATATTTCAACTGAAAACAACGATGATTCAAACGCGTCCCTGCACAAGCATGTTGATGATGATAAAGTGGGGATCGTTTAAATTAACCACTTCTCACTGTCTCACTTTATCCCGTCTCTGAGCTGCAATTTCATTAGAATTTCCACAGACGCTAAAGTTAGGTGACATCACTGGCATTTACATAATATAATTACTCAAATTCCCATAGCGAGAAAGTTTTTCCTTTTTTTTTTTTTTTGTTGTTTTGATTCCTTGTTTTTTCCCTTTGACTCGAGTCCTTTTTTTGTATTTTTTTTTTTGGTTGTAGTTGTTGGGTTCCTTTTATTTTATTACTATGCATTAGTCCTTTAGAATTTTTTTTAGTATCCCGTTCGAGAGGATGATTATTTGAAAAGAAACCGACGCAAGATTGTAAGAGTGGGAAAGTAGTAAGGAAGGCAATTGTTTCCGTGGGGCAATTGTTAACATAAGAAATCACGAAGCGGACCTAATAAGATTAAAATGCTCAAGTTTTTTTTTCCCCCCGTTTAAATGAAGCAATAGGGATTTGAACATGGTCAAATGGTAGCAGTACTTTCAAGATAGTACTTGCTTTTGCAATTATGCTAAAAAGGGCAATTTCTCGAGAAATGCAATAACAGAATTGGCCTTGTGATGACATTCGAAAAGCCCGTAGGTATAAGAAAGTTTCATAAGGGCGCATACTTAACAATAAAGGTCCATAGTCGACTTGATTGTTATATTGCAACGACATTCCAAGGGATACTTATACTAAGGTAAAGTCTTATTAAGTCTCCTTGTGATCACTTCTTCCCACTTTACTATGGGGACGATTTTGTTGAACTTGGTATTATGTGTCATTGTGGGCATTTACCAAAGGAGAATTGATTAGTTTATAGGGACACTAGCTTTAAAGACGCAACAATTCAGCGAATTTGATAGCCCTTGCGTAAAACATATAGATAATCAATAATTTTCTGTGATGCCGTCCAACGAAAAAACTCATAAGTTGTTTGTGTATAGCTACGAGAAAATTTTAGAAGTAGTCCGCTATCCGTCCGGCCTTAAGGTAGGGATTCAACTTATATAGGACGTCATGAGGAACATGTGCGTCGTCGTCGTCGATCGTCGTGCTCGACTCGGCATCAACAGAACATGTTCGGAGATTTGTACTTTTCGAACAATAGGGCTTTAGGCCAAAAGTTCATGATGAGCTATTTCAGTCATGCATCTTCTCATCTTTGCATCCTCTGCACAGGTCATCTGATATGCTGATTCCCATTTTTTTTGGTATGGTATTTCAGCATATTGTGCCCGGTGATAATACCCACAATCGAAGCTAAGGATTTCTCGTTCAATTGTAAGATTCTCTCAGTTTTCTGTTTGTTATAGATTCTTTCACAGAGCCTGCGGGGAAAAGTCTTAGGGAAAGTAAATAGCTTCGCAAAAGTGCGCCAAATAGGTTTCCATAAGATCTTTTACAGTTGTTATGGAAATAAGAAAATAGCTTCCTTTGAACCTTATGGAAACTAAATTGTTACTTGGGTAGATAGGTAGGTATGGTTGATCTGATGGATATCGGCTGCTCTTCATAGCATTCGTCACTGCTGGGAGAACATGTAGTAAGTGGTCTTGTGAAATCTAGCCGGGGAGTAGAGTAGTCCATACATACATTATTGCCCTTATATTTGTTCCGAATTTGTGCATGACCCGTCAGTCTGTGTTTCCAGCTTTTATTCAGGCTTAGCCGAAGGGCGCTGTTTGCAGCCGATTCCTGTACGAAAAAGTCTAGGGGTTTAAGATTGAGTATATCCTCTAGCTCCGCTCTGGGACTGGTTCTCATTGACCCCGTGGGGCCAATATAGGTCATTCTTTGAATTTTGATCATTGGTTCTAATGTTGGTAGCCTTTGACAGTGCTTCCCACGAGAATAAACTACCAGAATAAACTAACAGGATGACCTATAATGACTTGTGTGAAAATTCACCCAGGAAAACGCATCATTTTTTTTCCATTACTTGTAAATAAGACCCCGAGATAGGTACAAATGTCCACCCTTTCAGTGGGACTCAAATAGCGTCGAGGGTTCGTTAAACCCATGCATGGTATAGAGACTCCATCATTAATACACCATCGCGTCAGAATTGTTTAAGTTTACCTTAAAACCAGCTACAAGGCAAACACCTACCAACCTCTAGGTATATAGCACCCGCTGATATTCTGTCTGGAAGGCATTTAGTATGGCCAAGTTATCAGCGAAAAGCATTGACTCGACCATAGCTCTGCGAAATGTTTCCAACATTATGGAAGACTTTCCCGGGAATACTTAAAACGAGTATAATTGGATCTCTTTTATATATCTTTCTTAAAAAGGGACACAATTAGGCCAATTCGCCAATAGCTAGCCTATTTTGCCGGATTTCCAGGCCACTTTAATGTCACGAGAGCCATTTAACTCCCTCTTCATCTAGGGTCTTGATCTTAAGCATTTCTGACCGAATGTCAAGCACTCCGACAGAATTGCAAACTTTTAGCAATTTCACCGCAAGAGTAGCTTTCTTCATCGTGGTAATATTTTACCATCTGGATCTGTCACCATAAGTGTCCTGTTCAGAAATAAACAACTCAGACAAGTAATTGATTCATTTGCGAAAGAAGTGCACCATCTACGGCGGATTATCTGAAGCCAGAATTCTAAATTAGATCAAAGTAATTGACTTCTGTCTAGACCGACCCACGAAAACATATCATCGACAAACTGTCAAAGGTTCATAAGAACGCTGAATAAATTCTTTTTTTTTTTTCAGTGGATGAGAGTGAAATTGTTTGAATTCAAAATTCAAAGTCTATTCTCTGAGTTGTTTTAGTATAATCGGAAACTTGAACTCAAATACTCCCACTGAGTTGAGTGCTTACAAACGTTTTATTTTGATGACAACCAAAGCAATTTCCATACCATCTCATTCACATCATAAATGCAAATCGACTATCACTCTTCTTGGCATGCTTAAAGTCTTACTTTTTGTGTACCCTTTGCTTCGGTGTCTTGACAATATTCTCTATTATGTATTTATGAAAAATTTAAATTTATAGCTTGTCATAGTATTCAAAAGCACTACTACGGTCTACAGGCTATGTCAATACAAAGGATTGAGTTCAGTGTGAAATTGTTATGTACGATGGTCGAGTTGTGCGGTGACAGTTTGTCACAGAGCCTTCACATTGATACACATTGGATGAATGTCTGCATGAGAAGTGTAGCCGGAAACGAAGCTTCAAACAAAACTTTAGTCCATTACCCGACCGACAGACACGATGATGACAGTGGTTGTGTATTCATACAGCTGGCTATATCCCTTCTACAAACTGGTGTGTGTATTAAGGATTTCCTTTTTATTTTGTTATTGCTTTTAATACGATTGTAGGTACAAGTATCCCTGTTATAAATCCATGCCGCTAGTGTGCTGTGTGCCCTCAGAGTTTTTCTGAACTTCTATGCAGGTGGATGTACGCAGTTACCAGAGATTTCCGGTCCGTTGGCGTGGCATCCATCCATTTAGCCATTCGTTCATCCGTTTATATGGAATTTTATTCTACCTCGGTTGATCCATACGATGGTTCTCACCTGGCAGCACACCAAGTGTTCGGGCGCTCGGGGTATATGGCTTAATTTAATTAATACAAGAATGCCGCTGTGCACTTTATATTTAATACCATCCACCGTTGATCTCCAAGCATTTTGCACTCCGACAAGGTTGTACATATAAATACATTGGTCATTAAAATTGGCAAGTGGAAATGGAAGGTGGAGCTGAAAAAATGGTATCCTCTTAATCCATTAGCGGTGTAGTTTTCTTTTTGCGCCTTTTAAGGTAACATAATCTGCATATTTAAAGAATCAAACTGCAAGAATTAAAAAAAAATGTATCCGTAATGGTAATGAAACACTAGGCTTCAAGAAGGAATACAAATGAAAAAAATAGTGCGTGTACATGCGCGGTAGAAGTTATACTTCTTTGGAGTGAAAACAATACCGACCACAAAATATACAAAGCGTTAGTATTTTAATAAACATGAAATTATGGACACAGGTCTACACTCCTTCCGACCGTGTCGTCAAAAAAGTCAAGATCATACAATAACTGACATAGGTAACACTCATTCCGTACGTAGATATTTGTTTCGGTAGTACCTAGCTTTTCTGGTGAATTCAAAATGAATCGTTTGCTGCGAATTTGGAAAAAAAATAGGAGCGAGAAAGAAATGAACAAGGATTCTCATCTTTCGTTTAGTGGTATGCCGTATGCTGTATCATACAGCCTATATGCATCATGCCGAATTTTGAAATACTATGTTCGCAAAGCGAGAAGTCCCCAGTTCGATTCTAGCAATTGCCTATACATTTTTTATTTCTACTCCAAAACATATTATCACTATCTGTACCCTTAGTGGGAGTCCGTTTATTACTTGTTAGTGCATTGGAGACGTGGCGCAGTATAGACGAAGACCGCGAATCAGGTAGTGCAGGCAAGTGCAAGGGACATTAACCGACTTTGCTTGCGAAACTGGAGACAACTGGCTAATGATAGTGTAGCTGAAGACGCTTGTTGGTTGAGGCCCACGTCCAACCCGGACTGTAGCACCATCTTAAGTAAGTAAGAATGACATTTGACTTCCGCAGCAATATCAAAGGGCGCGGTAATGCCAAAGACAAGTAAAGGCACACACATTTTTACAGGAAATGACTCAGGCTGTTTTCGACTACCATTTAACTTCGGAATCAATTGAGCCACTCACTGATAAAAAAAAAAAATAGTTGGCGCAACAGGCGGTAGACACCCTAGGCCTAGCTTCTCACAACCATTCGTTTTGTGTGAGTTTATATTTTTGGGACGAATTGTAAAGACCTACAATTTTATGCCGAGTCCGAACGGCTGAATTGAGAAGCTTGTTCAGGACTGTTATATACTCTCGGATGTTTGTCAGACAATTCTATATATTTATTTATTTTTTAAGAAAGGCACTCCTCAGACCCCACCGAAATCAAATTGATCAAGTCCAATTAAATTTGCACATTCAAAAATTAATCTTAGTCAAGTTCATGATACTCATTATGTTATGATTCAACAAGTTATTGAAATGAAAAAAGCCGCGAGTCAAAAGAATACAATATTTCAAAAGGTTTATTTAACTTCAGGGAACAAATACAATTCAAGGTATCTAAATTATAAGTAAGTTTATTAGGAAGTAAAGCAGGAATCAGATTAAAAGGCGGGAGCTCTGAGGTATGTTTCTGATTGACAGCTCAAATAGTTGACAGCTTCTGTCATCGATTGATGACTAGCCTAACAGCGGACTTTGCCATTAATTGGAGTTGCCATATTGCATCACATTAGTTCAAGTGCGCACTTTTCACTCACGTTCATACAAGACAAACATTAACATCAATATCCACTTCAAATCAAAAACTGTCTCAAACTCAAACTAGGCCTATACTCTCGGACTTCTCTTATTTTAACAAGATTGAGGTGAAACACAAAAATGAAAATTTATCCTCCATTGAAACACAAATTAAAAAAAAATTAATTACAATTTCAATTAAAAAAAAAATTCAACGAAAACGTTTTATTAATTAGCACGCATCGTTGGGTGCCGTCATTACACAGTAAACGCGCCCCTAATATCACAGCAGCTCTGAATTATACATACGTCAGCCTAACATAATTTATCACAACAATACACTGAAATGATTTATTTACAACATTTAATTACACCGGTTATTCTAACAAGCCTATGGCCACCATTTGTCACAAAACTCTGCTACTAATAGCCGCTGAGTGAAGTGATCACGCAAACCACCCTCGACTTTAATTGGAACGCTTCGATGGCAACGAGTGTAATTTACAAAGAAACGACTTGGTCCGCAAGCCGTAAAGTGAAACGTCAGCCAGCAGCAACAGCAGCGCAACATTACAAAAGTATAAACGTCAGAGTTTTTTACGACTTTTAACGCCAAATAAAGCAGTAAGCTCTTGGGCATTAATTTTCTTTGCTATACTGATGGCCGTCTTAAAGGAGAAACGAGGGCACATTCATCCCGCGGCCACCACACCGTCTTAATTCGGGAAAATAATAATTCCGTTCACCAGATTGCCTAAAGGACGGCAATAAAAATGCCCGAGAATATTGGCGCACATACACTTCTGTCGCGCACTTACTCACGTAATATTGACAGTACATATGTTGTCGTTAAGTTTGCAATAATTCCAACGGGAAAGGGGTATAGGATTGGGATTGGGATTGGGATCTGGGTTTGGGAATGGCGTACCAGTTTGGATGGGTTGTTTACAAACGGAACGAGTGTCTGGTACTCACACCCTTTATATAAACCCTTAAAGTTTTCTCACTCTAATTGAGGAAAGTTTATTGCCTTTGTTGACAAACATTGGGAGGAGGTTTGTACACTTTCCAAGTGGAAATGATGATTTTGACATAGTTGATGATGATTAACTTTGAAACTAGTTAAATTGCTTTGAAACTCTTATACGTTATATCCAATTAAATTAGAAATTAATGTCATGTTTGCTAACATAAGACTTGGCTAACTATGGTGACGGAGAATAGGAACAGATGAACGACTTTGTCCTGAATAATGGACAATTAACGAGTTTAGACATAAATCGGTTAAAATTTGAATATGAGGATGAAATGTTTAGTGGCTATGTGACCATTTGAGTTTGGACCGCGATCAAAAAATTAAATTAAACCCGCGCGGACTAAATTCATAAGACGATTATGAATTTAAACCGCGATCAAACAGAATTTGGGATGGCGCGGCGAAAGCTTTAAACTCCCAGAATAACGCATTCTCGGGCTTATTGGGAAGGTTAGATTAGGTTAGAAAGGCAGTTTGCATGCAATTTTCCCCCAGAAGCCATTGAGGCCTATTGTGATTACCCTTTTATAGTACATGATAGGACATTCAGCAGCTAACAAAACCATTCGGATATGTTGACGAATCTCCTTAAATCTGATAGAGGTATCGTTGCTAGATCTTTCAAGCTGTCGAAGAACCGTGCTGCCATACAAGAGTAGCGGGGTTCTTGGAGGGCTGTGTAGTGACACAGGACACAGGTTTCACAGATTCTATTTCCTCTTCATCTCTTCAACTTCTGCAGAAGCACTTGTAAAGATACGTCTTTTGGTCATGTTTCCAATTATGCAGTGTCCGGTTATTAACCCGACGGGCACTCGGATTCAGTTTCTATCAAAAAATTTTAGGATCTTTGACCTTTTAGTGTCAATTGGGCGGCACAAGTTACAAGGTATAGTACAACCGGGAGTGTTGTTCCATCGTTCTCTAGCCAGGTTTAATGTGACATAGTCAATGAAACATTGACACCCTTAGCTGGGGTTAAAGATGGGGATACTTGTTTGTCAGCTAATAAAACGTCCATTTCAGAGCCGCATCTGGCCAGTTTATCTGCTGAACTGCTGCCTCGTTCTCTTCTACACCAACATGTCCAGGAACCGCAGCACAACATTATTGTGTGTTGGTTTATTTCTCTTAATGCAGAGAGACACTGACTTACGGATTTTGAGTTTACCAGATTGGAGTTAATCGCTTTAAGGGTTGCTTGGCTATCCAGTCCACGCAGAAGATAATTTCCATTGCTGGTAGTTCCCACGCTAGAAAGTTTGAGCTGCTTTCTCAACCGCGTAAATCTCTGCCTGGAAAACGCTTCACTGATCCACTTTAAACTGAAAGGAATTTCATATTTTTGTTCAATGCCAACCTTTATCGAGCTAAAAATGTTGTTGAGGCAATCTTTGTTATTTGTTTCTGGGAAATTAGATCAATATTGGAAAAAGGGGAGTGGCACCGTCCATAAAAAAAACATTGCAAACGCTTTTTCTTAACTGATGCTTCTATATTTGACGCAGTTTAGAGGGTCTCCTTTCTTGTAGATCGGGCAAACGATTTTAGAAACGAGTTGGTGTATCCTCTCTACCAAGTCATCGCCCGCTGCCTTAAAAAGCTCGGCCGATAAACCGTCCGGTCCTGCAGCTTTGTTGGACTTCAGCTTGGATATTGCTATCCTTACCTCATTTCGGTCAGGTGGACGGAAGTATTGGCTTTCATCGCCTAGGTTGAATGGTTCATTCTGGCTGACAGTGGAATTTGTGTCATCTTCGCCGTTTAACAGTCTGCAGAAATGGTTTTTCCATGTCCTCAGCACTGAATGTGCAGCTCTGTTCGGGTCTTGTTCCCGTGACACATTCTTATTACCTTTTTGTAAAATTTCCGAACATTGTTCCTGGAGTAGCACCTCGATCGCGCGCTTCTCATCCTCTTTCTTTTTCCTCCGGAGAAACCGGTGATCTTCCCTACTTATTTGCTCGTAGAGCTCACGAGCTGCTCTCGTCCTTCTTTGCAGCGCCGTTTTGTAGGCCAGTTCATTTGCTGCATGTGCATGTGCATGCCGGCACTCTTCATCAAACCAAGGGTTTCTCGGTGGTGGTCGGGTGAAATCTAGCACACCAATTGCTTTTCTAGTGGCTTCATGGCATCGATTCCACTGGTCTTCAGCACTTGATGCTGGCTACACAGAACTTCTCGAGAGGTTGAGGGAGACGCGATCAGCAAAAGTTCTGGCGGTTTGTTGCGTTTGTAGCCGTTCAACATTGAATCTCCTCACAGTATTTCCTCGTTGTTGTGGTGTATGGGATATCCGCATACGTACCTTGACTACAACAAGGTAGTGATCCGAGTCTATGTTGGCCGCTCGAAAAGTTCGGACATCTAGAATACTGGAGCAGTTAAAATCGACTCATAGAAACATTCATTGGTAGCATCGTCTTCATCTTCTGTGGGGGCGTGAGCGCATATCAGGCTGATGTTGGCGAATTTAGCCCTGATGCGGATAGTTGTAAGGCGTTCACTAACATGTCGAAAGCTCAAGACTTCTTGCCTAAGTCTGCCGCTTACAACGAATCCGCATCCAAATAGACGCTGCTTCTGTTCTCTATAGCAATCACCGTAGTAGAGGTTACAGTTTTTTATCCTTCTTTTGCCGGGCCCATCCCACCACACCTCCTGGATGGCGGTGATATCTACTTTCTAGCAGCTTAGGGACTCCGCTAGTTATTCGGCTACACGCGGTCTGTTCAGAGTTCGAACATTCCACGTGCAGATCCGAATGTCATTGTCCGTATTTCGTTTTGCAGGGTCGTCAACAGTGAATCCGTCTTATCCGAGGCTCTTGGTTGCTACGTAACCATTTTGTTTTTCCGTGATTGGGTAGTTAACCCCACGCTCCGCACAACCTCCAACCTTTTTTTTTTTTTTAAATTCTTGTCTCGGGAAAGGCGAACTATAACGCTTCAACAGCGCCCCGATGACCAAGCCCTTTCTGTGACCCCTTGGACGAAAGGGGACAAATATTCCGGTGTCAGTAACCCGCTTCGGGGATTTGACTACTGCCGTTGACCCATTAAAGGCTCTTCCGCCACCACACCATCTATATTTCATCGCCCTGGCTAGTATTGAAAAATCCTTAATAACCTAAGCTCCCTTCTGATTCTGATTCTGAGACTCGAGCAGACAGTCAGTTCCGACAGAGCATTATAGTGTTGCTATTTTATTCGTGTTCAACACTCGCGCTTATAAGTTGAGCAAGTCAAGCCCGGGTGAGCGAGACCAGTGGATACCACGCGAAGGTAAAATAAGCACAATTGATATGATTGTATGAAGTAGTTACAACAAGCTGGGCACCGCCAAGTTGATGCCAATCAGATTCTGCCCTCTTTACACAACACCCAACCACCATGGGAGCTTGACACTTCCATATAAAAAAAATGACAGCTTTTCGACACTCCTGGGAACTAAAGTTGGAAAATTATGGAACATTGATATGCATTGTCCTAAAATAAAAATGCAAAAAAAAAAAACAAACATTTTATGAGAACTTGAATGGTAATAAAAATGTTAAAGTTCAAATGGTTGTTACCATTGACCTCCCAGTACCCACTGCGTATGTATAGGCCGTTACTTTCGGGTTGCCATATATCCAACCCATTAAAAATGTCCTCTTCTTTCCAAGCCCGCAGGTCACATCCTTTACACAAGAAAGCATTGTTATATTATTGTCATTGCGGTTATTATAGGCCCCTTGTGTAAGGCTCGAATTGACAAATGAGCTTCAATAATTCTTCTCCGAATGAAAAAAAAAACGGGAAAAATATGTCACTCGCAAATTTATCGCATTGATAAGCGAAAAGTGAACTGTCACATTTACCTTTACCACCGTTTTAATTATTATTTCCCATCCAGCCAGAATTTAACATCCAACAACAGAGACCAAGTGACTGTGCTAAACGGGTACGCTGAATTTTACCGCATTTATTTGCAGATGGATAACTCAATGTGTAGATCGTTCTGCCGAAACAAGCAACCCTTGTATAGCAAGAGCAACCCTTGCTGGAATATTTATGTTCATATTTAAGAAAATTAAATTACATTGAAATACTGTCGTACATAATTCACTGACTAACTCATGCTTAAATCGCCCGCCAAGCACCTTTGGAAACACCTATAAAAAAAAAATCTTCCTCTCCCGTTCCGCCATCCAAAATGTGTGCATATCGGGTTGACTTCGAAGGACCTACGCACGGCGTACGGCGCGGTAGTGGCAATAAAATAAACCGCGAACTGATGTGTATCTTTTGAGGCATTTGGTCTGAGGTTGAGGTATAGTCTAAACATTGTTTAATGTGTTTAACTGATAATTTTTTTTTTTTTGGCAGGCAGACGTAGACGCGGTACGCGATATTTTATACGTTTTCCCCCGCATTTAGTGGTCTATCTCTGACACAGAGGGATGGGTGTTTTAGATAAACCGTTATTGCGTAATTAAGATATGCTAATTGTAAGGTTACAGCGCCGGTATGAGAAGTCAGGTTTAATTGTCGGTCGTGATACGCGACCTGTATTTTAATAGCCGAAAATGAAGCCTATGGGTTGGTTGCACACCAGGAATACATAAGTAAAAACAATTTGGTGTAATTTGTTTTCGTCCCGCGTGTATTTTAAGGGTTGGGGTGTGACGACGTCGTTAATACTCTCCGTATATGGTGTAATAAATTTTTGAAAAGTAAACTTTCTCCGACTTGAATGAGGTGGCAACTGTTCACAGTTTTCCATGGAAACATAGTAAAATTGATGTTTATTGCCAAAGATGAAGTTTCCTTTTTTTTTCACATTCATTTAAGGACATGACAAGCAAAAAAAAAAAGGTTTTTACACGAGCTTACGAGCGACATTTGAATGGAGGGAAGTTTTGTATTGGAAAGAAGAAGGATGTTATACATTTATGCTAGTCCTAGTATGAAAGTTGCACGAAATGTTAACTTATAAGGGAAATGTCCAAGATAGGTAGGTACACGACGTGTGTGTGAATGATGGAAAGAGAAAAGTTCATAAAAGAGTTGTTGCAGATGCCCGCCCGTATCTGTATTGATTTGTTTATTAAATTTTAACATGATATCCCTACATACCGCCAAGGAGATACTATACATAGTTGCAGAAAGTTTTCCAATGTATATCATCATTGGATATGGAGGGGTTGGTTTTATCATTAATCGTAGGTTGAAAATGTTTCATACCATCCCCAAGGAGTATAAAGCAATGATATATATATATATCTATGGATTTTTTCAGAATTAGTTTCATCAATTGCTGTGCGTGCTTCGTTACCTGAACACACAGAAAATATCCAATCCAATCGATGGTAAAATGTAAAAATGCACATCCAGATTCTTTGTCTGGTGAAAATACAATCATTACAGTTATTAAGCTGTGCAAAATCAGAGCATATTATAGTTATAAAATTTATATAAGTAGATACACATGCTCAGCTGGAAAAATGCGATAATTTAGATAAGATATGTCTTAATTTACGGTTCATTGAGCTGCATTGCATTGAAGGACTTAATTTGAAATATGTATGTAAGTACTGATAACTAACTAGCTGAATTTTGTAGATTAGATATCGGGTAGCTAAGTACTTGCAGATGTTCGTAGTCCAATTAGGAACAATTTTGCTTGTTTCGCGTCCCTAAAAAATAAATAACTCCAAAACCAGCCGATGTATTTTTAATATTGGTATTTGTCGATTAACTAGAGGTTATACCTGATATACTGTGTGCAAATTCCAGCCTTCTACGTCAATAAGTTCTTGAGATAGACCTAGGTACAAAATGTTCTTATTTTATTCGGACAGACATCGTAGCGAAAGCAATAAGGTTCGTCCATATGGAAACGGAACCTTAAAAAAAATAATGGCGAAACAGGTCCGTTCCGTACAGGTTTGTGTGATTTTTTTTTTATTTTTTAGACGAATGGAAGGGACCTACAATTTTATGCCGAATCGGAAAGGCTGAATTGAGAGAAACTTTTACATGACATTTAATACTCTCGGATGTTTATCAGACGTTTGTGAAAGGTGGCGCATTGGAAAAAACCTTAAAATGAAATTTCACAGTCCAGGATAGGTACACGAGTACACTGATCGTGGAATAGATGATATCCTTCATTTGTGTCCATTTTATCGCATTTTCCATGACTTTCCGCAAGATTTCCGGTGATAACTGCTCGAATATTCTCCTTAATGACTGCGATTATCTGAGGCTTGTCGGCATAAACCGCGACTTGAAGTAAGAAGTACCTAAGCCCAAAGACAGAAGACTGGGATGATTAAACCGTGCGATCTTGCTGGCCATGCTAAATCGCCAAAACGGGAGATTACGCGATCGGGAAACGATTCCTTCACAATATCCATTGTGGCTCGTGCTTACTGTGTAGTTGCACCGTATTGTTGAAACCACATGTTCACCATGCCTCGCTCATCCAATTCCGGCAGTTCGTTTATCATGGCCCTGTAGCATTCGCCAGTAACAAAAAAAAATACTGCCCAATGACTACTCCCGCGTGAACACCGCACCACACAAGTGGCTTTGAGTAGATGTATGGGTGTATGATTAAGTGGAAATGCGCCTCATCGCTCATGATGATTTTCGACATAAAATGGTCCTCTTCGTTGTTGAGATTGAGGATGGCTTGACAGTAATTCACACGCGACTGACGGTCAGCAGGCATTGAGCTACGATATTCTCGGCCGAATGACCGCACACCCTGGATGGTCTCCTGTTGTTCAAGACCAGTCTGTTCGAGTCGAGTACCTAAGCGCCGGTATGTTTGAGTGACGACCACGCCATTTGCAAAAATTATAACATCTTCCGATAGGGTGATTAATTTTGCGCCACCTTGTACGAACAATGGACCAATACCGAACCAAGGGCAAGCACAGCAGACTATTACGTTCCCTCCTCCATGCTTTATGAACATGACGTTCGGACGTGTTTTTCTGTTGCTCCCGCTTCGCCACTTTAAATAAATTGAATTCCAATTTATTTATTTGCATATACTTGACCCAAAAACTATGCCAAAGGAGTGCAAATCGGGTCTCAATTCGCAAAGTATGATGAGTATCCAAAAGCATAGATGTCTCCACCACGTTTTTCAAATCGAAATTCAAAACCATAGACAAGCAACTGGCAAGTCTCAGTGATATAACCAAACAGTTACCGGCTGAATTTAATTCGAAGTTTTTGACTTTAAAAAGTGATTTGAAATCTGACATTAACACAACTCTGAACCCAGATATATCAATGATTAATGACCATTTCAACTCCTTTCGGACCTACCTGGATACCAATCTACAAAGTCCTTTATCACCAAATGCCTCATCCCATCAACTCGTTGATCCACTACTGCTGGACATTATAAACAAATTCAATGAGATCAGCAATGATGTCATAGCTTTCGGACTAGTTATGGGCGATATTGATGAAAACCTTAGCCTGTCATCAAGCAAAATTGATTTCATACCTGAGCTCATTCAGCCACAATCAATCCCAGTCTACAACACGTCAATAATTACCGAAATCCTGGAATCAGCAGAATATCCAACCCCATTTAATCCTCAACCAGCATCAACGACGACTTCAACAACACCAACAACCACTACAATCGTAGCAATGTCCACATACCCACCCCGACAACAACATCAACGACATAAGCTTAGAGTACTCGTTAAGAGCAAGTAAGCTAGATATTAAGATAAACATTAGTTAGAAATATTATATTAGAAATGCATTAAAAAGTCAAAAACCGATACAACCCACAAACCCTTAAACCAATACAGCAGACTTTGGACACTCACCGACTGGAATAAAAGGCTCAAAAAATTAAACAGAACTGCCTGCGAGTATAATTCCTTTATAATAAATAGCGCTCCTTAGCATGCAGACGTCTCTTGGATGAACAAATTTTTCCTGCAGAAATTTGGCATCTCTATCCGTAACTGCCAGATAATCTCTTCAACTAACGCCAAAAATAACCAATTCAAGCTCGACTTACCTTCCAAATACTTCTGGCTTTTTTCAACCCCCTCAACAGACGTCTTCAGTTTAGGAAAGATGCCTATCACCAAGTTGAACAATACAGGAGAGGTGGAGCTTAGTAATAACAAAAAGCCTAGTATTAAGCCAAAAAAAAGAAACCGTAAGTCGAAGAATCATAGCTCAAAATCTAGTCCTAATCCTGACTTGCTCTATTCTCCCCACTCACTTGTCAGCCACTTACCTCTTTTACACCGACAGTCACAAACTCTTCTCAACTAACCACTTTTCTTCATACAAATTTTAACGTAGCACCTCCTCAAGGTACCTCTCATCACCCCACGGTAATTTAAAAGTTACATAAATAGATTTTTCCAAAATTCCTATGGTTTTGTTAGTTCAGGTTTCCGATATCCCGCCTTATCCTTAGTTTCTTTATATGTATGTTTTTTTTAGGTATATGCATCCACGATGATTTTGTTCTACGAGACAGCGACTAATTGCCTTGTCCGAGAGTTCTTGATGGATTTTAGGAGCAACAATCTCCGAAATTTTTATGGACATCAAAAATGGGTTGGCTCTAGGTACTTGTCTGGGCAAATCTGAGTGTTCTGGAGTAGATCATTTACAGTGGTTGGCACAATTATTTGCACAAAAGTAAAGTTAATTCTGCTCATAATTTGAACTTACTTCATGTAAATTTTGGCATCAATGGAAAGGTCATTTAAATTCCGTTCGATTGATATAAAACTTTCATTAGCCCATTAAGTACCTATTGAAAATTTGGAACTTTTGTAAAATTCTACTTTTTTGACTTTTTTCCTCGGTCCAAAAAAAAATGTTTTGATGCAAAAAGTTTCCTCAAACAATTCTAATAGTTAGTGACTGCAAAAAAAAAATGTTCAAAAATCTCTTCGTTAATACTTTTTATGATTTTTTGAATGGGATGATCTCAGAAAAAAATTTTTATGAAAAGGAGGAAAAGGTGGCTAAAATAGTCATTTTTAGCAATTTTCAAAAAATCATAAAAAATATTAGCGAAGAGATTTTTGAAAAAACATTTTTTTTTACCGAGGAAAAAAGTCAAAAAAGTAGACATTTACAAAAGTTCTAAATTTTCAATGGGTACTTAATAGTTTAAGGAAAGTTTTGTATCATTCGAACGGAATTTAAAAGACCTTTCCATTGGTGCCAAAATTTACATGAAGTAAGTTCAAATTATGAGCAGAATTAACTTTACTTATTTGTGCAAATAATTGTACCAACCACTGTAATGTTTACCAATTTTTGTACTGTATAATCAATATACAAATTCGATTGCTGCGAACAAAATGGCAAAGTTTCAGAAGCACAAAATTAACAATAATCTGATGGAATTTTCATATTTTTTTTTTCCATCTTTCCGAGGAGCAATTGGATATTCATCACAGAGGTCCAAGTGCTCCGCGGAGCACACTTTGGAAAACTCGTCTCTAGTCTATATTTCTTCCATAATATTTTTTGAAATACTTGCAAGTATGACAGACTGATTTACATAAATTGAATAAATAAAAAAATACAAAAAAAATGATTGCACAAATATACACCGCCGCCGACAAGAGTGTCTCCAATGTTGCTAAACATAGATCCCAGACCAACTATTAAGAAAGTTAAAATTAAGGACAAAATTCGCTAGTTAATGAGGTTTTTTTATACTCAACTTTCTTAAACAGTTTACGCAAACTTCCATCCAAATTAGCTTATCTTTCTTAATTATACATTTTTAATGACACCTATAGTTGAATTAAAAATTGCACAAACTTCGGGCACTCAAATATATTTTAAAAGCACTTAACTCACTTGGAAGAAAAAAAAAAACTTTCCACACTCATCCGGTCATCATTTGACAGATTTCACAAATAATGTAGGCACATGCTATAGCTATAGAGGGATTACTGCGATCTCCGACTGGCAAAATGAATGAAACTTAACATTAGGTCATTTCTGTTCCTCATTTCGCACAGCTCGGGGGTTATCAGCTTCAGAGCTGGCTGCAATCAACTCTTGGGTAGAAAAATTGTCTGTATTTTTTATATTAAGGATTTCTTTTTTATTCCATTTGTAGATACTTTTGTTCCGTTTTAGTGCAAGCTTATGCAATGTGACAGCGAGTGGGTGGGTGTTGACATGGTTTGAGGGTATTTACAACATGAATGCCAAAAAACGATGAGCATGTGAGTGTGTGTTTTGTTTTTTGGCACTGCTGCTCATACAGTTGCTATATTATTTAGTAATTATACTTGTGTGCCAGGATGAACTTAACTATCGGTATATTGCCCTCAGGGGGGACGAATTGCAATTAAATTGGAATTTTGTTATATTCAAGGATGCGATACCATGGTCGTCATTGATTTTTTATAAATGTGGAAGGCTGAAGTATGAATATGCACCTTGGTTATGAACCTATTGATATAATGACAATTTAAAGCATTAATTAAAAAATATTTTAATATACGTAAAACAGGAAGTGGCTAAAAAAATTTCATTCAATGGGATGTAGGTACAAAAGGAATGGAGATTGGACTCAAAACTACTCCAAAGAGAGGTTTGCCAGACAAGTAGAACACATCAGAACATTATTAAAGAGAGGAAGAGAGATAGTAATGGTCTGCGGTGCATTCTCTTAGCTCGATGTTGGTCCATTAGTTGTATAAGGGTCGATCCTTGATAAATCAATAGGCTTATAAAAACATAATATAAGAAAAACCCCTTTTTTCATACAAACCAGTAACATATGATTTCAAACACTACAACGATTCTTAGCATACTCCGCGGAGAGTGAAGCAGTAGCTTACAGATAACAAAATGTTTTGGAATGACCCGCGCAAAGTCCCGATTTGAACCCAATTGGAAACTTGTGGGCCGACATCGAAAGATCATTAAAAGCCAAAAAATCAAGAAATATGCTGAAGAGCTTTTCGAAAACATTAAGGAGGTCTGGGGCCAGTACCACGAAACAACAAGTATTGTTAAACAGTAGCAATTTATCGGAGCAACTGCACCACCCTCTGGCGAACGTCTGACAAACATCCGAAAGTCTAACTGTCTTGAAAATGCTTCTTTAATCAGCCGTTTGGACTCTGCATAAAATTTTAGGTCCCTTCCATTCGTCCCAGAAATAAAAACTCACAAAATAAATGGTTGTGAGAAGCTAGACCTAACGTGCCTATATACAGACCTGCTGCGCCAAATTTATATTCATTTATTTATAAGATGCCGGATTTTAGGGGAAAGTCTTCAGAAAAGATTGACTGCTGTCTAAAAAAATAAAGGATTCCACTAAATATTGGTAATTTTTAAAAGTTTTGTTATTCTGTGGCAAACTCGAATATGTATGTATGTATGTACATATGTAATAGAGACATTAGCACAGGCGTCGGTCCTCATTGAAGCTAAGCTCTGGGCCTCCGGGTATCGTAGAATAGCGCCAATGCTAATGGACAAACTAAACCCGTAAATAAGCTGATTGAATAATTACAGAGACGTAAATATTCAAGGTTCTTACATATACCGGTATTTATCAGGAACATAGGATGTGAATCTTTAAATTACTTCGAGTTCTAAATCTCTTCCATATAGCTTTGATTTTTGATGTTGTTGTTGATTTCCCAATTTCCGAATGTCTGAAAATACAAAAAATCGTTTAAAATCGTTAATGCTTAAAGACAAGTTGATTCCTCCAAATGGAAGTTGCTTCTTCGGCTGTATAGTGGGAATATTGACCCGTTAGATCCAAAGTTTGATTTAATGGTCAGACAGCTGCGCTATGAGAGCTCTGCATTTTTAGAAAGTAAACTTTGGCTCCGCGAGACACTTTTAAAACGTCTGTTTGCGAAACCGCTGAGCTTAACATATCCACCTTGCAGAGCATCCCGATTTCTCGGACACCTCACTACAGGTGTCAACTACGGTGAATGTGTCGGAATCGGAAGTGGGCAAATCCTCATCTCCTTTTCTGACACGGTCTTGACGTTTGGATGGGGTCCACATGACACCGAGAAGTTGTGGTCGTGTGCTCTATAGCACAAAAGGGTTGTTGACCATCGAGAGCCCAGTTACTGCACGATCTGTTTGCTCTTCTGGTTGCCCAACAGCAAGCCCAGAGGTTGATGCGAATACAGAGGCATCAGTCTGTAAGTTTTTATTTATTTGGTTCGAAATATTGATCCTACGAGTATCCGGGAAAGAAACATCACCCATGCCGGAGCCCGGTACGGCACAGGAAGGCTGGTTTAAAACCGAAGATCACTCTCTTAGCCACGCAATCACGCATCCCTCAACTAGATTTATTTATTTTCAAAAATGCTTAAGATCATATATAGCTTACATGTTACTTATTTCTTCAATCTAATAAAATTAAATATACTCTGAATCAGGATCACATTCTGAATCGATTTAGCCATGTCCGTCTGTCTGTCTGTGTATCTGTCTGTCTGTTGAAAGCACGATAGCGTCCAAACGAATCGACTTAGGTGAAAGAAATTGCTGAGAGGTATTTTTCTTTAGCTCCTCTATAGCAAAGACTCCTCTATAACGAAGAGTAGCAATTGCCGGTCCCAAAAGCTTCGTTCGCCAGACTCTATTTTTTGTCTTTCTCATGGATTTCAAATGTATCGAATAAATGTAGGTATTATTGTGCATAGATACGTAAAACGCAGTTTCTACTGAACTGCATTATATTTTTAGCTTAGAATGATTTATACAAATTAAGCATAAGACAGTAAAAATCGGTGACACTAATGCCTAAAAATTGGCATTTTAGCTCTCATGTACGAAACTCATAAATAATTAAAATATATTGTCTGCAGCACCTTGCCCTCATCGGAAAATTTTGCAAATAACACAATACCTTCAAAAATCAACACCCCCATAGAATAAAGAGCAAAAAATTACTGAACCTTCACCCTCAGTGTAAATGTACACCTGACTTTAAACGTTAAACCGAAAGAAATGGGGGAACTTGTTTTGCGAACCCGACAGATTGGATTAATTACGGGGAAGGAAAAAAGTTAATTAAAAATGTGAAAAGAAAAACATAAGCAACCGTTTGAAGGATTTTTTATATATAGAAATTTAAATATTGAACTAATTTGCAAGCATACCTAGTACAATGGCTAAGACGATGGGGAGCTGTATAAATGTGGTGTGGATGTTCAGAGGTGAAGTGACGTCTGGTTTAGATGTACAACTTTTCCGCAACATGCTTTGATTTACGAATTTTCCCCTTATTCCAGGAATATTTTTAAAATAAATAAAGATAACAAAAAAAAACCGTATCGGAGAAAAAACGCTCGCGGAATATTTCAAAGGAGCGTCACTCAACCACTTCCACAAAGAACTGGATTTATTATAATACCTCAGTTGAACCTGTTTAGAGCAGGTTAAGCAAATCAGTTTGTATGCATATCATGAGCAGAATTGTTGTTGGTAACCTCTGAACCACCTCTGAACTAAGATAAAAGATTGTGAATTTTCTTTCGACCGATTGAACAAGAATAATTAAAAGAGGACGTTTTATCCTTAATTAAAATGAAAAAAAAAAAAAATAAAAATAAAAATTAATCGTGTATAATTATATTAAGCGATGGAACTGGAGGGTGATAGGTTAGGTAGGTAGATTGGAAAAGGGAATACTTGCAATTATAGGAATTCGTGGAGGTAGATGATTCAAATGCACGGATTAAATCGTTTTGCGGCTTTTGAAATTCCTCATTTGGATGATGTAAGGAACATTGCTTTGGAGTAGGTATAGCTGCTGCTACAATCTTGAAACTCAGTATAGTATATCTAATTAGGTAAGTTTAAGAGTCTCCATCGCGCATTTGGTTTGCAGCTATAGGCAACAGTTTCGGCTCTATATAACCTGATATGAGATGTATCGTCTTAGACTTTCTATAAATTCCTCAGTTGCAGGCTCTAGCTGATTATACAGTGTTTAGGTAATTGGAGCACCCTTTTGAAACTTTCCTCCCCATCAAGATCAAGGTTACAAAAATGAGGACAAAATGCTAGAAAATAATAGATATGCTCCTAGCAAAGGAACAAAGAGGTTATTGCTGGAACTACTGCCAGTATCGACTGATGATGTGATTGTGTTGTCAAAGTTATATAATCTTTTTTGTTGGAAAAAGCTTGGACTTCTAACTGCCTGTTTGTTTAAAATTCATAATCGGCCCTATCGAGGTATCAGTATCAATCTTGGTATGAACAATGTTGCGAAAAGCAATTCGGAAGAATACTTTGAAGCAAAAATCCTCCGATTCATATGAGTTCGGAGAATTTTCCGTTCCGACGGATACCTCGCTAGGACAGAATATCCCACAATTTTCTTGACTGTTAATCTAATTTATTGTTCCCTGAAGACTCTTAAGAATATCCAGGCGTTCGGTTGGACTTGATGGTAGACCTACTTTTGCGATCGGCGTTGAAAATATCAATCGAGCGGCTACCTAGAGCTTTCCTGAAAGAAGGAAAGGTTTGTCAAGTTAATTTAAAATATTTAAGTCTTATAGGTATGGAGAAAGAAAACTCGAAAGGATTTTGCGTTATCCTTGCGGAGAAGAAGAATTCACCGGAGGCCTACCGACCAAGTTTAAAGAAAGCTTGAGTTCGAGCACTAACTTGGACGAGGTAAGAGGGTTGAGAAGTGCTTTTAGTGCAGCTTGGCTATCACTGGCAACGCATATGCTTCTAGCCCTCCACCTGTTTGTCACAATATAGCGCATAGCCAAAAGGACTGCGAAAATCTCCGCTTGGAAGAGAGACGCAAGGTTACAAGGTTAAGGGATAGTGTAGTCTAATGTTCTCGCTTTCCACGAAGACTCCAGAACCAGACCCATGTCCGGTTTTAGAGTCATCCGTGAATACACGATATCATTCTTTATTTGGGTCAGAGTCTGGCCGAAGCCATTCCGTTGCCTGAAGAAAGTTGACGTGGTAGTTTTGTCGCAGTAGGATTTCTGGTGTCATTGCGTCAGACTGCATATCCATAAGACAATGGTCAAAGGATAATTCTCGCACATGTTCTTCAAAATTCCAATGCGTGTGCTACGAAAAGCCACCTCTCTTTAACAGGTAGATGGTTTTCAGCGTACACCCCATGATAAAAATATCAAGGGGGGAGGTTCATCATAGCATCTAGAGCAGAGCCCGGAGTGCTAGGGAAGGCCCGTGTGCAGCCAAGGCAAACCGTTCTTTGGAGTTTGGCGAAAGAGGCGGTAACATGTTTCCGCGAAAGCCTGTTCCACCACACAAACGATGCATATGAGAGAAGTTGTCTTACCATTGCCGTATAGATCCAAAGGACCCCTTTCAGAGATAAGCCCCATGTCTTACCAAAAGCGCCTTTGCACTGCCAGAAAGTCGACATCGCTTTATTGGTTTTCGATTCAACATGCTTTGACCAAAGAAGTTTTCTATCGGGGATTACTCCCAGATATTTGACTTCGTCAGAGATCGGGATAGTGACATATACCAGTTACGCCGCGTGGTGTTTGTCAGTTCAGTAATGGCCACCGTTGCCGGTACCACTGAAGAGCGCGTAGTGACCTGATATCCCGATGATGATGATGATGCTTTTCATGGTTTCGCTTTCGAATATGAATCAAAAATATGAAACCAACCACCAACAGATCGGTAAATATAATTAAGTTGGCAGGTCTTCACAAATGTCATTCATAATATAAATTCCTTAACATCCTACAAAAAAACCCCATGGAAGTTCAAACTTCCACCCCAAAAATGCGTAATTAAATTGCTTGTTTCTTCCCTGTGCAAAAAAGGAGACGGTGGAAAAAAAAATTTAAAATGCACACCACCGATAACCCTCTTCAAACATTGTTCACATTAATTAAAATTTGTCCGCATTTCAGGTAAATATTCAATATATATAGAGGTACAAATATAATATTGTGTAGCCCTTGACACCTGCTTTGCGCATCACCAGCATTCTTCGGTCATCAACTATTAGCGGCATTTTTATCCTTGTTTACATCAAAACGTGTGAATTTAATTCCCAGCTGCTTTAAACAAACAAAAAATCATTTTAGTCCATAAACAACTGCAAACAGCCGAACAAAACCTCCATGGTGTTATCACACGCGCACGCAGCCCTCCCTGACAATTAACGTAAAAAGGATTTGCTTGTTTGCAATTTATATTTTTTTTCACCCTTTTTTAAACTTTTTTTTGACAACAACTTTTTTTTTTCTTCCTTTTCTTTTTGTTTTAGATACTGGGCCGTAACGAATGTAGACTATATACATTCACGGACTAGTAGGCGGGTTTTTATGATGATATTCCTCGTTTGGTTTTGTGCGGTGATTGTATCACTAGCACCACAATTCGGTTGGAAGGATCCAGAGTATTTACAGAGAATTGAACAGCAAAAATGCATGGTGTCCCAAGATGTGTCCTATCAGGTAACAATTACTATTTTTCAATTTGGGAATTATTTTTAAATTTATGTTTATGCTTAGGTTTTTGCGACGTGTTGCACGTTTTATGTTCCACTGTTAGTGATATTAGTGTTATATTGGAAAATCTATCAAACAGCCAGAAGACGGATACATCGGCGGCGACCACGACCAATAGATGTCACTGCGAACAATAATCAGGTAAGAAAGACTTTCAATTCAGCAATTATTACTCAGAAATGCAATTGTGTAATTTAGCCAAAAGTTTTAAATGAAGTTGCCATAGGAGTTTCACAACAAATAATGATACCACATATAGTTTAGGAATATTTTGAATGAAGATTATTCTATACTATCGGAAAGATGCAGTTATTTCGTATTCGAACTCATTTTATCCATGTAAATGATGTTCAAAATATCCAAAGCAGACAACCTCTATAATAATGTCTTTATTTCCCTTCTAAGTTTGTGTTTAAACCAACCGAACAGACTTAGGCGCACTCTTTAGGTACCTATTTACAATACAACTTAAACGTGCGTAAAATATTAAATGCATTTTCATTATTAAAAAACTAACAGCCGTATTAATAATAGATCTCAAACCATTCTCTAACTCACTTGTTACGTAACTGGTAGTTAAAAACTTAACTCACTGACTAAATTTTCTTATTTATAAAGAAATATAACCCATGCGTTAACTAATTGACGTGTATCGTAGGTTTGGGATGGCAACGCTTCTCCAAATTGTATTGAAAACTGACAGGAATGTGTCCTTCTTTTCTGCTGCCATCTTCTTCTTCTAATGCAATTAGAATTTTCGTACTCTTACTAATGCAATTCATTTTTTTATATTTCGTTTTGAAAATCTATATTTATTTTTGAATGTTTTATATATGTATAAAATATTCTCATAGGTAGGATTTTTTAGTTTTATTTTTCGTCTAGCATATTCAAATTATACAAAAAGAGTGAGCCATTTTGCTCCACAAATTTTGCAAATTTATTCAACCCCCCGTTTTCCCTCACTTGGAGCTCGAATTTCCCCCAAATCTTATCTTGTGTAGCCTAGGTTATTACTCTCAAGCGTTGTTGTTACCAATTTAGGACAATATCAATTCTCTAACTAAAGTTACTCCTATTATAGATAGAACAATATTTATCAAGGTTTTTTTAATCATATCGTTGCTGTTTAAAAAAACCGGCATAAATCAAAAATTTAGTTTTTTTATTTATGTATCTAGGTATACCATTGGTTCCTAACCTTTTCAAAGTTACTTCTTTCTTTGACTTCTCAGCGAAAAATATTTTACCAACCAAAATATTGTCTTCATCAAAAATTATAATAAATTACTCAAAAATATACCTTAAAGAATTTTAAAAATAAACTGCGCAAACTGTTCAGTTAGGACATCTTTCGTCGCAACTTTTACTAATCAGATAAATTAAATTTGAAGTGCCTTTTGCATTATTGATCATTTGTTTGATGAACACATATTTTGGACGACATGTTTAGCTCTTTTTGCTTAAACTTGTCATAGGAAGCTATGTATACTCCATCTATTGTTTTTTAGCTCTCCCAGGGTCTTGATGCGACTGCAATATTGCTCTGTAATTTTTTTTTCAGCTTGAACAGACTTCAAAAATTTACTTTTTATTGCATGTTTGTGTCGCCCTGGCAACCCTTTACGAATGACAAATCGCTCTGGCAATTATAACATATATAATAGAATTTCAATGACATCCATCACACAAAAAATCAAACAGGACAAAATGACTTAACCGTCATAACCGCTAAAGCGATCGCGATGACCTTGGCAGATAATCATAAAAATTTTCTGGAGAAAATGACTCGCAAAAATATTCACTGACTGTCCGACTAAAAGTAGAAAAGAAACATTAAATATTCTCTAGAAGTCTAGAGCACTACTTTCGTCCTTCGGGTAGGTAAGTTGGATGGGATCCTGATCATCAAAACATAAACGTCGCTGGAATAGAATGTTCAAATGGATTCTCATAAATTCAGAATCTGCCGTTGGGCGCCGCCGTCTCCAAATTATCAAGAAAGCAATCCCTATAGAATCCAGCAGCTACTTGGCTGCCTTGGAAGGTACTTCTTCGACAGTTTGGAAAAGGTTGTCCTCTTAAACAAAATTGATACCATTTTTAGATTTTTTTAGGGAAATTAAGTGTTAATTAATTAAGCGGATTGGTTTAGGTTTTGAAAGTATATAGGTTCCCCAGAAATGTCGATGAACTCATACCTTAAACAACCTAACCAAACCATGTCCCTTTAGTGATTGACACACAGAATAATTTGCAAGAGCAGTACTTTAGGTAATACAAGTATGGTTTGTCAGTCTCCAGAATTCGAACATTTTCGACCAATTAAAGGAGTAGCTTCTTTGTCCGCGATAGGCCCAGCTATTTGTGGTATTATTATTCGTCTGAAACACCCACGATGACCGAAGATTGTTGGTATTCTGTATCCAATTTCAGCTTTCACCATAAGCTTGCTAACATTTTTAACAAATCTACTTTTTCCACGTGCATTTTAACCTCTGATGGTGCACTGTCTAATAAATAAATCGGTTAACCCTGCTAAATATTCGCCTAACTGTCTTACCTTCCTTATACTCTCCTGACCTGACAGTAGAATCTGAAAAGATTGATATAATGTTTGAACATTGATTGCTCTCTTTGTTTACTTTGTGATATCTGGACATCAGGGCAGTAGGGACTAGGGAAATCAAATGGCATATAATTTAATGTTTCTGTAAATTTCACCTAAATAAAAAGAACAAAAATAAATCCTCTAAGCGAAATGAAAATTTATTAAAAAAAACTGAAGTACGTATACTCCTTACGTAGATATAATTGAATTGCTGTATAGTTGAAATTAAAATGTATCCTTAAAGCACAATAAGGACATTCATGGCATTAAATTTTATTTTAGCTGTATAATCAAAATTATATTCACCCAACCATAATACGATGTGAAATCATGATTAGTGTTGTGTAGGTGTGCGTGTTATAATATGTATCGCAATATGGTACGATATACGTACAAGATGAAGAAGGAGTCGAAATCAAAAACAAACAGGAAAGTTATTACAAGCATTGTGTACACAACATATGAAAACGCAGAATGTATATTTGGAAAAGTTTAATATTTTAATTAGCAACCCCTTATGATGTCGAGACTTGATAAATGACTAAAAAAACAAAAATGTTACTAAATAAAGGACATTTTTGACTTTATACTAACAAAATGTGTCTGTCGTGCATCCAATGTATAAGAATATACCTCACCAACATGGATACTATTATAATGTTTGCCAAGACTTGAAGTGACATCTGACGTTTGTTTTTGGATTCTGATTTTTGAAAACAACTTGCGGAATTAATGACATTAAAAATTGTATTTTTGACGATATTGTCAAAAGGAGAAAGATAAGCTTCCGAGACTTTTTAGGAAATTGTTCATTAAGACATAATCATGTAGAGTGTTGCACCTATCTACAGATAAATCTTATTATAGCAGGTAATATTGAAAATACTAATGACGGTGTTGATGCTCTGCTATATATCCTTATAGCTTGATAGGTATTGTTGTCTTATTTGCTTTGAATAATTGAAGGATTTTGCCGGTTAATTGCATTTCTAATGCAGTTCGAAACTTCGTTTAAATTAGCACGTCATTTTAATGAGTTTCTTGTGTATCTAATATCTATGCAAGCAATTATTTATATTTTAATAAGTTATAATATTTAAATAAGTTATAATTTCGATCTTTTGTAGATGCATATCTAGTAATGATGCTAAAGTTCATGCCGGAGAGTAGGAATATGTCGCACTATGTTGGGTGGAAATTAACGTATTCAAATACAGCCCAATATCACGGATTGCTTCCTTTGAATGACATATGAATTCAGCGAAATCTTTTAAGGAAGGCGCGCCTTGAAGTGGTGAGCAAGTGGCGGCAGGTGGCACTGGGGGCGTTAGGCAATAACGCCCAAGGAAATAGCGCCCAAATCGAATTGGAATTTGGAAATAACGCCCAAAAAAAAGCATAGCGCCCAAAAATAAACAACAAGATGGAAATAAAGCCCAAAAATAATTTGCAGTTTAATACGTATGGGGGGGCATGCTGCCCCCCTGCAACCCTCCTGCTTGGGGTTACTGTCAGATTTGGAGTATGTGCAAAATTGGATACATTAAAGGTTTTTATTTACAGTACGAACTCCCACCTACTCCAAAATCCAGCAGAAAACCCAAGCAGGGGGATTGCGCAGGGGGGCATGTATGCCCCCCCCCAATACTTATTCCACTGTTTATGCTTACTATTTTTGGCTTTACTGTCAAAAAAACGAACCCTGGAAAGGAAATAACACCCAAAATGACGAAATATTTTGCAACAACAAATTGTACGAGTTTTTTTGGGCGTTATTTCCAAATCGATTTGGGCGCTATTTCCTTGGGCGTTTTTGCCTAACACCAGCATTGGGTAGGTAGGTAGAAGTGGCGGTTCAGCCTTTGAACCCAATTAGCACTAGATGTCCCGTTTTGTTGCCACGACCCGTGTGACCAACTTTGTGATGATTATTAAGGATGTGATCGGTAGATACCAATAACCAGCCTGGTGGAGTTGAGAAAGCGGATAAGATCCTGTATCCCTTTGCTCGAGATGTCGCTAAGATTGCCAAAGAATGGTTGTTTTAGTGCGCGCAATGTGGCTGTTGCTTAGAGCTGGACATTTTCGGAGGAATTAAGGGGAGTTTCTCTGTCATTGGTATTCCAGCAACTGCGGAAATGAGGGTTACCTAGTTTGGCCTCATGGTCTCCAATTGGCCAATGCTTCGTGATTATTGCTGGCGATATCTGGGCGGGTTCTATGTTCTATTTTGACGGTAGGTAGGCCATACCTTTCTTGATATGACGCAGTTTGTCGATCCCGTCTATTGGTATTTGTCCCTTAACCGCTTCCAGGGGAATGTGGACCCTCGTCGCGAATGAAGCGTGTAGTTCTGAGTCCTTCCTGGCCAACTCATCCGCGCGCTTATTGCCTGTTATGTAACTATGCCCTGGGACCCAGAGAAGTGCGACCCTGAAACTTTCGCTCAGACAGGAAAGCTCGTTCCGGTACTTCTGTACCAGTTTGGAGGATAATGGTAGCCGAGTCGATGGCTTGATGACGGATTGGATATCTATAACTATAGCAATGCTTTGCAGGCATCTCGGATGGCCAGTAATTCCGCTTGGCAAAATCCGGTAAGCGGAATGAAATTTATATTTTTGGTGATTCCGAGTAGACACCGGCCTCCACACCACAGCTCATTTTATATCCGTCGGTGTATATGACCGTGTCGAAGCCCTTCACTACTTCGTTCCTCTACCACTGAGAGCCCTCGTGGGGAAACCTTTTGTGAACTTTAATTTGGGTGTGATGTGGCATATGAGTATGGTGAAGATTTTCTGTGGCGACGAAATGGCGGTGTGAAAGTGATTTAACGCGCACTGAAGTGGCAAACAACGTATGGCTCTACCAATTCATTAGCTCTTCAAGTGTCGTCCTATGTTGAAATTTTAGTCGTATGCGCATTGCGCCTCAACAAGTATCTATGTCAATCCAGTTAGCTATCTGATTCCCCCCAGCACCAGTCTCTGTCATATGGACTGATCGTCAAAAGGAACTAAACGGGAGGCAGACTGCTACGGTTGCCCCCATCCTTTTTGCAACTGACGACCCATTCACCGACTTTTTGGACAACTAGCAAAGCAGACTGGTTCAATCAGCCACCTCTGCCACGCACCAGTCTCCCTCCTATAGTGATGGCCGCGTCAGAAGCAATAGGCAGGCAGGAGCTATCCTTTGCGATCCCGGAGCACGCCGCTTCTACTCATCCGGACCAAGCGCTCTGGCATCCGCCGATATCTTGGTCTTTGGAATAAAGGTTTGGCGTGGTCTTCCTTGTCGTCTCGAACCTGTCAGCTTGCAATACAAGGTCCTCTTAGCTGCAGCATTATAGTCCATTCGCTCTATGTGGCCGAGCCAATGTAGTCGGCGTATTTAGACTTTTTGGACTACTTCCATGGTAGATGTTCCGAGGAACTCAAAGACATTATCCCTCGAAATGCAACTTTTGGGCGCCCCACAAGACAGGCTGCTAATGCTCATGACCATACAGTACACTTGACAACCGCGAGGACACGAACTTTCCAAAACTCCTTCTGTTACAGGACAAGCAAACTTCGGAACTCGCTTCCTGGAGATATTTTTCCATTCCAAAAAAATATAGCATAGGTTCTTTTTCTGGGGTCCCTAGTACCCTACACTGGTTTCGGTCACCTCCTTAATGATGTCGCGATACTGCCACCACTGATTGTTGGCATTGGTGGTAAGTGACCGCACAGACGAAACGTTCTCACTCAGGCGCTCTCTGTAGACTTTCTGTAGATTCTTCTCGTTGGGCAGTCGAGCTCTAAATTTTGCCGCAACAATAAAATGGTCAGAATCGACATTTTTATTGTTTTATGTTCGACGTCGGAAAAAGTTAGAATAACATAGAATACATTATCGCGCGTTAAGCATGTTCCTGGATGTTATCATCCAATAGTATGTATCTAATGCGCACATTGCACGCCTTTACCATTCGCCACTGATACATACCTACAGGCAGGAGTATAACGGGTGTATAGAAGACGAGCAGGAGAAGTAATTACAAATAGGTTCACATTATGTTGTATAAGATACTTATCATTTCTGCCCGATACTATATATGTCGTAGAAGCATAAATGAAATGCACTTAGTGGAGCGAAATTGAAACCAGATCGCACATTTACGCGACAGTATGTCATTTATCGACATTTCGCAGACATAATTCCGTACCCGTATTCCTATATTTATTACAAACCAACTTCAAGTACAATTTATTTAGAAAGAATTTACAATAGCTGTCTTTCTTTGTCAAACCGCACCCGCAACACTTTATTGCAGCATTCTTGAAATTTCATTTAGCTTTCTAGTTCGTTCACATCAAACCGACTTTAATATATTTACTGTCTGCTCCGGGCCTATCCCTGGAAAAAAAAGTGAAGAGAAAAAAATAACATCATCCACAAAAACCAATTGAATTCAATTGAATAATTTGAATACATTAGTCCTTTTGTCCTATCCATGGATACATCGATAACCAACCTTACCGGCAGCAAGTATTTCAATTACAAATCATGATGTGTAGCTAGCCGACAAGAACACGAAGTAGCAAACAAAAAAAAATGAATCCTTCCGCTCCAGATACTACCTCATTCTACGTTTTCACTTCTAACACATATTTGCCTAAAGCCATTCTCCATTCTGGTAGTAAGTAGAAAAATAATGAAAAACCACAAAAGACTGACAGGACAGCAAAAAAAAAAATACCTCTCACTCTAGCAGACTTTGGAATAGGGCGGATCGGGGATCTCTTGCTTCGTGTCTGAGTCTGAGATACTCCTGCAACCTGCACTGCGATTTTCAATTAATGAGACCAACATAAATTATCGATGTTATCGTTGGTCGCCAGAGAAACGCCCAGGTTACATCTGTTCCTGTAAGGAATCGCCTTCTGTTTTGTCGTTGTATCCTTAGGGTAGATTCTATTACCACTCAAGTGTGAGTCCAAGCAGAAGATCGTATATAGGTGGTGGCTGGAGAAGGCGATGTTATCTCGGTCATTGAAGAAAAATACTCTTCTCCTCAGCTCAGACCGATTGGTTTTTCCATTTGCCATTTCTCTCCCCTGTGATGTGATACAGGAAGAAGAATGATGCAGAAAATTGAATCAAATGAAACAGGATAAACAGTGAATAATACGTTTGCTTTCGTGTGCGAATCTTTATTAATTGAGTGTGGGTTTGTTTCTAAATTGATTCCATTAGGCAATCGAAATAAAATTCAAGTGCTATATACGAGTATGTGTACAATGGATGTGCTCGGTATAAACAGTTATTGATTTCTACACCACCGGAAGCTGGATAGGAAGGTATCGAATAGCTTTTTGTAAATATGTACCTACATTTTCTCAAGTTGGTACATTTACTAATGAAAATGTTTGCTTAAATGCTTTACTCAAGAAATACTAAATGAATTGATCGGAAGCATCTTAGGCTGAAATAAGGACAAGCTTAAATAACTTCAGGACATCTAATGGTAAACTATAACTTTACGATGGTGCATTTAAATATCATATCCAGGCTGTCTAGTTAGTATCGGTGATGTGAAAAATATTTCCCTATGAAATAAGGACACATTTAAAATTGTTGGTTATATTGTCCAAATTTTCTTCTTCTTCATTCCCCATATGCGCTGTTAGGCGTCGGGGTAGCCTCGGATTATCCATTCCTTCCACTGGCTCCGGTCCCGGCAATCTCTCCTCATTTCCGTGAGGGTCTTACCCCTCTTTCTTCCTATCGCTTGGATCCGGTCATCCCAAGTGTTGCGTGGTCTACCTCTTGGTGCAGTTCCTTCAACCTTTACATAAGCTATTTGTTTTGCTTTTCTTCTCTCGTCCATGCGTTGAACATGTCCAAACCATTCCAGTTGTCATTCCTCTATTCGGAATGCCCATTTGGGTTTTGTGTAGAATATGGATAGAATATTTTAATACTATATATATTAAAAATTATTTTACCGTTGAGATGGTGACACCGTTCGTATCTGTACTTCATATTCATACTCATATTATTGCGAATGAGCTTCCAACTGAATAGCAGCTTCCAACTCCTGTCCGTCAAAAAACCACATTTTGTTTCCGACATACCTTATCATCCACGTTTTCTAATTACCATTGTTTTAAGACTTACATACTCCACTCCCGGCGTATTTTTTTTTTTAGGTGATTTATTATTCCTTACAAAATCTCCGGTGCATCTGCAATCAACACCAAATCATCTGCAATAATTTTATGAGATCCACCCCATGAGATCATCTATGAACATGATGAATGGGGGCTGAAATTCCATCCGTGTTCAAACCCCCGGCACAGTTTCGAAAAAAATGTCCTAGCCGTCCCCAACAACTACGGGAACTATTTACTTATTTATTTAGAAAAATTAACTCAAATCTTACTTTGTGGAAGGCTGCTTTGAGATCTACTCATCCTCCTCTTCATCTCTACAGATTCTACAGAAGTCATTGTATGCATTATGCAGTGCCCGAAAATGAGATTAACGACTTTCGAGATGCTGGGTTTTTAAGTCAAAGAAGCCGCTTGGATCTTTTTGTATCCATCAGAGCTGGCCAGGTGAGCCTAGCAGTAGATATCACAGTATCCTAGATGTTTCCATCTGAAACTTGTTCCACTTACTGCGTCCACGTGAATTATTTGTTTAGCGTAGGAAAGTGGTGCATACACGTAGTGCAGACTTGTGCTATCCACGCCAGAGGAGCCTAGCCTCTTGCTATAGTTCGTCTGCTGCACGGTTCCTTGGGATGTCAAGGTTATAAATGCCATCTAATTTTGTTTCCCAACATTGACATTATTTATTAATTTCTAAAATCTATAAACAATCTTGTTTGAAACGATCTCATAACCAAACTTATAACAACATTTCCTTTCAACTCACATTCCAATAACCGTAACCATTCGCATGGTTGTGCATCCTTGAGGGGTTTGCGTCCCTATATTCCGCATTCCAATTTAAAGTATATTCTTTATGTCACCCATTGCAATGAAATTTAAGGATATCTTCTCATTCTATCTGAAAAGGATTTCCATGTATAGATAAGAACACGTTTCGCTCAAAAGATGAAAATACATTTTGTGTCTTCTTCTATGGAGAAGGAAGGATTCATAGAATCAATGCGTCTACTAAATTATACCTTAGGGCAACACACAATGGATGGATGAACGAGTTCACCTTTGGGACTCTAACCCAATTATAATTATTACACGAGTATATAGTTATGCGTACTTGAATTATATTCAATAATCAATTAGTGATGAGTTCAGGGAATGTAAAATACCCACTCAACCAAATAACGAATGGACGACCGTGCGATAAGGACAGGTGTTGCAAACCTGCAAATTAATAACATCTATCAATCTTCATATTACTAATGAATTTCTAAGCTGATGGTTGATGTTCTAACCTTTTGTGTATATACGACTATATACGTATATAGGAATTCTTAATCACAAACAAAAAGGGCATCGGATCGCCTTCATGGGAGATGAATCGTATCTTTAGCACATGCTTGTAATTTTGGGAATGGACGTAGGTAAAGTTGGTTGTATTACGTAGCATTTTGTACTGTGTAGATGAACGTTGAGATACAGTCTGTCTGCTGTAAAATGAAAGAGTACCTAACCTATGGTCATTTTAACACATCACTATACCCTTTAGTTTTCAATTTGATTTGGATACCGATTACCTACCTTCTCCTCAGTTGAGCTTTTGCAATTATAGAAACGATTTACTTGTAAGGGAAAGATTTAGGTAGCACTAACAGTCTGCTGGTGACTTTTTAAAATTCCTAGAAAATAAATACAGTTCAATAAAATAGTAAGCCCTTCGATAAGTAGTTATAATAGGTACACATACCATTTCATTCAACTATGACTACCTCGGCTGGCGCCAATCCACCTTGTAGTTGGTACACTTTTGATGGCTGTGGGACTTGGGTTACAGCTTACAGTTGTTGTCAAGCTAAGATTACACGGCCATTTTTTCGAGTCATTTAAATGACTAGGAAAATGGCGGAGCAAATGACATGCATTTTGTACCATTTAAATGGCGGAAAAAAATTGCGGTGTGATCGCTCTTCAATGACGCCTAGGACAAATGACTAAACTTTTTGGCTATTGCGCCATTTAAATGGCAGCCTCCAAAAAATGACAAGGCAAGAAATTCATGCTATGCCATTTTTCTACGGAAATGAACGAAGCAGTTTATACGATATCTGTGCTTTTATTTGGATTTTTGTCTCGTGGCGAAAGGACGTGTTAGATTAGATTATATTACATAGATATTAAGTTGGGAGAGCGTTCATTGGGCTCTGGCGCTGCGGACTCTCTAAAGGGGCCTATTATGCCTTCCCTGGTAGGGTCCTGGGCAATCTTTTTACTCCGGAGGCATAGTCAGGAAGACAAGTATCTTCTCTGGGGGTATTTCAGCAAGATTTGCTGATTTATCGATTTCTTCGCCAAAGAACATTCTGTAGTTGAAAGCTCCTTCAATATCCAAGAAAGTAACAAGACAGATTTCTTTTCTATTGACGGAGTATTCAATTCTTGTTACTAAATCATTGATTGCTGACTCAGTGAAAACTCTCACCAGTGGCCAGGTAGCGCATTCGTGCTTCCGCTGAAATGCTCTCTCGCATATTTGTGTTCTGTTCTTTTTGACATTTTTTATTTATTATAATAATTTTCTTTTTCTTTTCACCTCTATTTCCCATTTAATTTAATTAAAAAAGTCGCACGTATGTGTCTTCGCCCAGAGAAAAACATAGTGACAGTAACTATATTTTTCTCATAGGTCATTGCCGTCTGATCACAAAACAGTTAAATGTCGCGAAATCGAAATAATAGGAAAGGTGACATTTGCCATTTCGATGAGGCAAGTCATTACCGTGTGATCGCCATTTTTGCGCTAGTCATTTGAATGGCATCCCATCGGAAAATTTTAAATGACTCGCAGCGTCCGTCATTTGATTTTGGGACAAAAATGACGATGATAGTCATTTCCCGTGATCGCCATTTTTCGCAAATTTCCAATGACGAATCGTAGCTTGAATGTCGCTCTAATGCGACATTTTTTCCTGACGTCACAGCGTCATTTAAATGACTCGAAAAAATGGCCGTGTAGGTAATCGTAGCTTCAGTAAGGTGGTTGTCATATTTATTTTCGACAGTAAATTAAATTGGAAAATATAACACATAGCTAGAAAACTAAACTTCAAGTGGACTCCGACCTTAATCAATACTTTCAATACTACTCGTATGTATGTACGTATGTATTGTACGTAGTAGGTATGCTCTCAAAATTGCGTTGACATACCTAATTATTAGAAGTAAATCAAAAATGTTGGGAATCAAATAATGAAACATAATACATATTCAATAATGCCAAAACCCAAAAAAAGGTCCTATCAAGTGGAAATATTTTATTGACTACAATCGCTACACGTACCCACGTAGGTACCTATAACAAGACATTCCTTCATAATATAAACGCTTATTAAAAAAAAACACACACACCATCATACAATGCAACACCCTTGCCTATACTCTCCTATCTCCTTATTTTAATATTCCTTATTTCTCTTCAATTGCTCAGATTCAAGGCATTTACATTTTCAATAACAAAACAAAAACCAACAAAAACTTTCAATTGGCTGAATTAACAATATTCATGTTTATTTTGTGTCTCAAAGGAAAAATTATACAAACAAAGAAGAAGAAAAAAAATTTAATTCGATTGCATGCACAAGCATTTGTTTTGCTTTTATTTACATCTCGTTTGCCACATCAACATCTCTTCTTTTTTCCGTTTTTTCTTGTTTTCTTTTTTCAATTTTTCTTTCAGCCTGCGCTATCACAGAAAAAGAGAAATCGCTTAAAACTTCGGATAGGAAAGTTCTCTGATAAAGGAAAATCTGCGGCTTCCTCTCTCGGTCTAGTCGAGGGTAATTCAACAAATACAGTTAACACAGTCGAGGACACCGAATTTAGCAGTAGCAATTTGGATAGCAAAAGTCGGGCTGGCATCGAGGTGACAACAATTTTTTCAAATCCAGATGAGGTGAGAGATTTCATCCTGTCCCGCAAATAGTAATACTATATAGAACTACCCCAACCCCCAATCTGTTAAGTCTAATAGAAATGTATACCTTTACTTTTTGTTGAAGTTGTTCGAATTTATGCAGTTGTTGATTATAGGGTGGACTTTGAAAGGCGGCACGGCGCTTTAAGCGCCTCATACGCGATCATTTTAATATTGGTGCGAAATAGTTGTAAAAAATTGCAAAAGATACAATCTATACCTATCAGTGGATTCCTCTTTATTGGGACACCGGATAATCGGGACAGCCGCTTAACTGGGACAAATGCTAAAGAACGGAAACGAATGCATATTTATACCCGGTACCACACCGTGGTGAGGGTATATTCACTTTGACATTCCATTTGTAACGCACATAAGGAGGCGTTGTAGGTATGACAAACTATATATACTATTGATCAGCATCACTTTCTTAGTCGATCTAGCGATGTCCGTCTGTCTGTCCGCACGAATACGGCCGTAATTTAAGAGCTATAGACTTGAAATTTGGTACGTAAGCTTTTATCCACCAAACTGAGGCTAAGTTCGAAGATAAGCATGATCCAATGAAAACTACTACTACCTCCCTCCCATACAAAAATATCGGATTTATATAGCTTTTTATACCCGGTACCACACCGTGGTGAGGGTATATTCACTTTGTAACGCCCATAAGGAGGCGTTGTAGGTATGACAAACTATATATATTATTGATCAGCATCACTTTCTTAGTCGATCTAACGATGTCCGTCTGTCTGTCCGTCCGTCTGTCCGTCTGTCTGTCTGTCCGCACGAATACGGCCGTAATTTAAGAGCTATATAGACTTGAAATTTGGTACGTAAGCTTTTATCCACCAAACTGAGGCTAAGTTCGAAGATAAGCATGATCGGATGAAAACTACTACTACCTCCCATACAAAAATATCGGATTTATATAGCTTTTTTATGTTAAAATTAAATTTAAATAGCTACAGTAAAGATAGCAAGTTTAAACTTTGCACATATTGTTTTAATAATATTTAAAAATGTTTGACAAAAAATGAGCTTGTTCGAATAAAAAGTACCCATACCTCCCATCAGGCGCGTGGTGGGCATACGGGAAACCGGGAATTTTCCCGGGGCGTTTCAGTTTTAGGGGCGTTATTTTTTCAGGAAAAGTTGAAAATATAATTGTCACAAATTTTAATCTTGATTCATTTTTTCTTATTTTAAAATTAGTTCTTCTCAGTTTTTTACTGGGTATGCGGTATGCGGTATGCCGTATGCCGTATGCGGTATGCGTATGCATGTTAATCTACTCAATTTTAACTTACTTCATGTAAATTTTGGCATCAATGGAAAGGTTATTTAAATTCCGTTTGAATGATACAAAACTTTCCTTAACCCATTAAGTACCCATTGAAAATTTTGAACTTTTGTAAAAGTCTACTTTTTTCACTTTTTTTCTCGGTAAAAAAAAAAAATGTTTTGATGCAAAAAGTTTCTTCAAACAATTCAAATAATTTTTTGTTGTGTTTTTTTGTTCATACTTAACGCTCGTATCTTTTTGCGGACAGAAAAGGGGATAAATGCCCGAAATTTGGAGATTTCAAGGGATATCGCAATTTAAAAAAGAGGATATATAGGGGATAAGTTTTTAACTTGTTTTCGCACTGAAATTGATTAAATTCAAGAATAGTATCAATACAAAAATTAATGCAAATTGTGTTTAATAAATTATTATTACATATTTTTAAATTACATATGTGTTTAACAAACAACCAACGTGCCATCATCGACGTCGTCGTCATCGCAATAATTTCTCCACTTTTGGTTTTCTTCTTATATTTGTCTTCTGCAGCGATTGAACGAAGCAATTCAGGCTTCGTTTTTAGACATTTGTAGAATTCGATGCATGAGTTAAGTACTGAATATTACATTTTACTGTGAGAATTGCTTTTAACGTTTTAACAAGTTTTTTCATTGGTCCAAGACTTGGTCATCGCAGAAAAGACTCGTTCCACCGATACTGTTGTTCCCGGCAAGCACAAAATGTGTTCATTCCACCAACATAGCTTGCAGATGTTTGAATATTTCCACCAGAAATCTGCTATGGTGAAAAGAGGAGTTTATAGGATAAAAAAGGGATTTTGGAAATTTTCAGGGGATAGTTTCTTTGACTACGAAAAAAGGGATAATCCCCTAAAAAAGAGGATAGATACGAGGGTTATTCATACTTCATCATGACTTCGTATTATTGGGACAGCCGCTTAATTGGGTCAAAACAGTCTAGCCCGAAGTGCCCCAAATAAGCGGAATCCACTGTATATAAAAATGAAGTTTAATGAAGTTTACTGATCATCAAAGCCCAGCCTAAACCCTTTGCTCTAGAAAGCTGAAATTTTGGACAGAGGTTCAGGTTGAAATTCAACCCCTAAAGGGGTAAAAGGGGGGTCAAAGAAAATTTTTAACTTTCATCCGATTAACTTAAAAGTCTGTTTGTGTACTATTTATGAGAAATAAAAAAACTATTTTCTCCGATTTTGGAAATTCAACCCTAAAAGGGGTTAAAGGGGGGTCAAAGTTTGTATGGGAACATTTTTATTTTTCATCCGATCGACTTCAAAGTCGGTTTGTGTACGCTATTATAAGAACTAAAAGTAATAATTTTTTCGATTTTGGAAATTTAGCTTGGGACCCGAGTTATTGGCGATGACTCCTTTTAAGGGGGCCTTTTCTTAACTCACGAACCTTTCGTCGTATCGATTTGAAACTTTTTAATGCGTCCAAACTTCATCGCTGTTGAATATTCTGATCACTTTATCTAACTCCAGCGTACGTACTCCAAAGATATTCAAGCGGAATTCTGCAAGAATGGGGTTATACTGCTACAACGTGGTACACATCCTCACGATCTTTCCGGTTGCGTATGTTGGACAGTATAGGAAGATCTGGTCAGTGTGGAATATAGTTAAGGATTTGCTAACTAAGGAATATGTGGTGTTCCGCAGATAGTGGCTCCGTCTGCTGTAGTATGGTCTGTGTTGAGATTCCCGTGCTTCACAAACAAATTGATCATATCTATATTCTTGAACTGTTTTCACCAATATGGCGTTAGACATATTTTTCAGAGATACTCATTGCTCCTTAGGTATCTAGGTTTCCTGCGCGATATATAAAGATAAAAGAGGGAACAAACTGACTGTGAAGGAATCTCTGTGTATCAAATCCTGAGGACTGCGCGAGCAATAAAACTGAAAACAAAAATACAAAATCCAAATAATAGAATTTTAGTCAAAAAAATAACAACTTCAACGATTTAAGCTGTCCAAAAAATAAGCACATTAAACAAAAACAACGAAAATATTTACATAAATAATAAGAAATTAAATTAGATCAATTATTATGAGTGGCTACGATTATTATTATTAATATTTGGTAGTGCTGCCTTTATTTTTGAGAACGGCCGTCCACTGAAAACTGAGTCCACCAGTTTTTGGCACATTGATTCTGGTATTTCATACCAAATTTTTTGCACGTTTTGCCAAAGTTCCAATTTGTTTTTGGGCTTGAAAGTTTTATTAAGGCCCCTTTTAACATGTCCCCAAAGATTTTCTATAAGATTAAGGTCTGGGGACTGTGCTGGCCATTCAAGACCACTGACGCTCCTAGCAACAAACCATTTTCTTGACACATTGGCAGTGTATTTAGGATCATTGTGTTCCTGTTGGAATTGCCAAATGAATGGCAAGTTGTCCTCTGCAAATGGATGCATAACTGTTTCCAAGATATCAACATATTTTTCCTTCGTAAGCAAATCTTGGATCCAGTGAATTGGTCCAACACCATAATAGCTGAAACATCCCCCGTCCGTAATGCTTCCGCCACAATGTTTAACTGTTTTGACAGTAAACCTAAAATCAAATTCCTTTTCAGGCGGCCTTCTTACAAATTTCTTTTCGGTATCAAGCCCAAATAAATTAATTTTGGTCTCGTCCGACCAAAGTATGTTTCGCCATTTTTGAGCTGTTCTATTGGAGTGCATTTTAGCAAATTTTATTCTGTCCTTAATATTCTTTTTAGATATTAGAGGACATTTTTTTTGGAGGATAAGTTCTTAAATTATGCTCTATTAGTCTTCTCCTAATTACTGATGCATCTATGTTGAGATTTAAATCCATTTTTATTTGTTTTGATGTTATGAATGGATCTTTTGCACATCTCACTATATGAAGATCCGTTTTTTGCGATAATTTGCGTTTACGACCGCGAGTTTCTTCAGATTCTTGCTAATTTAAAGCGTTCCTTACCATTCCTATAGAACACGAAACAGTTTCAGCAATAAAACTGAGTGTCTTTCCATCTTTTCTTAATTATTTTATGATGTTCCGCTGTTCAACCGAGCAATGCTTCTTTAGACCCATTTTTTCTAACAAAACAATTAATATATCATATTGAGAAATTAATCTTTATAGCTGTTCTTTATACTTACAATGAAAAAAATATAAAAAAAAACTAATATTACAGTAAACAAAATAACCCGAACTCTTCTATGTGCTTATTATTTTCATCAGAAAAAATCCATCCAGGCTAATGAATAGGGGAGACTGGAGCACATTTGAACGTGAGGCACATTTGAACATTGCTAATAAAACAACATTTAAAAAATATTTCTAAGTATAAACCAAATTTTAAACTTGGTAATTCCGTGCTCTTTTGTGGTCAACGACTTTCGGATATCTTTTCAGTCGTCGTCTGGAAGTAGCCGCATGAGGAGTTTTTATGCTTAAATTGCATATTTAAATTTTTCTATTTGTAAGAGTTTACAATTTTTATGGTGAGCTTTTCTTTTTGTGTAAAATATATTTTTAAGGCATAACTTCGTTTGAAACCGTATAAATGTACGTTTTTTGATAAATATGAAAAATATAAATATTTACGCACATTTTTCTGTCGCTTGACCTATTGGGGCAGGTTTGAACAAAACAGTCGGGGCACATTTGAACAAGTGGTCTGTAAGTGGCATTGAACTAAAAGCTAAGCTCCACCACCAATTAACGCTCCGGGAACATCGAGGACAGCTGCGATGATGATTTTTGTCTTTAATTTTTCAAAATTTCTGTTCGGTTAATAAAATAACTCATTTTTGTTTTTATAAAGTTTTTTAAGTCATTTGTAAAATATTTTAGTAATTTCAAAATTTCAGTTTACTTTTGTTAAGTCGTTTTTGTTTTTTTTTTTTTTAAGTTAATTTACTTTGTTAAAGAAATACAAACCTTGTAGTAACTTATTAGCTGCTAAAAGCAATTACAAATACTGCCGTTCAAAAGTGCCCCAGCCTAGTTCAAAACTGCCCCACATTCGGGGCACCTTTGAACATAAGGACCTACTTCGTTTTTAATTAAAAATAAATTATACGTGCTTACTAAATTTACGTAGTTATTTGTCCAAATCAAAGTTTATTTGTATTTCTTAAAGTGAGAATACTTTACAGTCCAATAATTTCAACAAATAGGATTTTATGAGACCTCAAAGCAAAAAGTGTTCAAATGTGCCCCAGTCTCCCCTACAACAATATTAGGGCAACAGTTGTCTAACATTTTATCCGTTACTCCAGGCGAAAAGAAAAAATGCAAAATTGGTTAACTTCATTATCACTAAATGTGTAAAAGAGAAAGGAATTACTAATAGTAGCACGTGTGCTTATTAATTTGCACATCAGTGTAGGTATAAGTCCCCTGACTGGAAATGGAAAAAAAAATATTTATTTTCAATTTAATAGGTTTCGCAACAAATTTACATTGGATTAAAATTGAAATACCCATGAGTGATGAACGTTATCCGTATATCCCCTTGGAGAACCAAAATGAAGCCATCCATAGGGATGTGCAAAGTTGTTCACTCTTAAATGTTTCTTTATTTGGATATCGATGCTCAGGCTCACGGTTTCGAGTGCAAATTAATGTCACTGATTTCCGGTATAATCCATAATTTCATTTGGCATGCAGAACAAGTAGCTAAGGGTAAAAAGTGAAATATAAAAATTAAATTCATCACTGTACAGGCTGCTGAAAACGTGTCCTTTTTACACATACAAAGTGGATGTATATAAACGGATGACGACTACCACAATTTACTCAATTGAAATCGAATTTCAAATGAATCCAAATGTAAAAAATATCCTCTAATCCGTATTGAAAATTCCAATGTGCTAGAAAAAGTTGGAAAAAATAATGGAAGCAGAAAGGACACAGCGTGCGGAGAACATCGACAATCGCATTCACGTCGGTGACCAGCACTTAAAAAAGGTCAAATCTATATGCCAGTTTACGGCAATTTAAGCATTTTTGCTATACGCTTTGTGTTCATTCTTCTACTCTGCATAGAAAGATGTGCGGTCCTTTTTTTTGTTGCTTTGTTTTTTTTGTAGGTGGGTACGTGGCTACAAAGTGCTACCAAAAGGATAGAAAAATAGTCCTTGATCTTTTATTGACACTTGACACCGGTGTGTAATGAAAAGACGATGGCGTTTCCAAAAATCCCACCTAATTGTATTGAGCTCTGAGATTGTTCCATTGTGTGGTAAGAAAACTGACCCATACACCTATGGCAAAGGAAATCGTTGGTCTCCTTTCTTCTCAGTCATCCTTTTATTCTGCATAATCCTGGCATTTATTTTATGTCTGCCATATGGGATTGGCTTGAAAGGAGTTTCTATATGTGGATGTGCTGAATGAAAATTAGATTGCTTGGGGAGGTAAACACACATCCTGTACTTTGTGTGTGATCGGAGTTTGTTTAGGACTGTACTTCGAAGGGAATCACCGAAGCAAGGGACGAGTGGAATTAGGAAAAAATAAAATCATTTGATTGCATCACTATTTCGTGAAAGCTTTAAGGCTCAGTTGAGATTTATTTCTCGGATAAAGTTTACATATTCAAATCAATGGATGAGTTCGTTTGGTTGTGGTTTATTTTTTTTTGTTGTCTCCACTTATTATGGAGAAGGCAGCATTTAATTTGGGTACACCAACATGTGGTGGGATACTCACACCCACAAGGGTTGGTGTACAAGCTTAATTAAAAAATTCTTACAAAAAAATTGACAATTTTGGATATTTTTTTAAGGAAAACAACAAGCCCATAGTAATTATGACCATATTCCTGTCGTATCTTCACAATTCCGATCATATGCAACAATTCCATCTTATGCCATTGTATATTGCACGGGTTGTAGCTTATGGATTGCTTGGATGATATTGGCCTTAAGTGCTGGAATCGTTTCCGGATTGTTGGCATAACATCGATCCTTCACGGTTCTCCACAAAAAAAAGTCCAAAGGGGTCTGATCGATTGTGACATGGGCTGTGTGGCATGGCGCGCCATCCTGCATGAACTAGAGGTCGTCCAAATCTATGTCTTCAATTTCAGTAAAAAAAAAATTCGGTTAACATGGCTCTGTAATGCCCACCGTTCAGCGAAACGTTGTTCCCAGCCTCATTTTCCAAGAAAAATGGTCCAATGATGCCTCCACTCCACAATCCGCACCAAACTGTCACAGCAGCCACATTCTCGTCTGCCGGCACCGTACGACGACGGGGACCATGAGTGTTGTCCACTAGCACAGCAGGCGCGGTGCGTGCTCCATTTCGGCCAAAACTTCTTTTCAAAAAACGCACTGTTTGAGCTACAGAGCACTCACTTTGGAAATAAGTTTGTTCCAGCGTAAAGCGACTCATTTCGTTCCGGGAGGTATGATACTGTCTTTCTGTCAAGAATTCGAGCGGGAAACAGCTGACAGTGTCAAAATAACCTATGATATAAAAAGAAACCACTAGATGGCCCACCCATAGTAGCGGTATGTGCACTATTCTGCTCTTTGAGCCACAATCTTTATGAGGTCTAACATTCTGTAACAATGACATTACTTGCATCTCTGCTAGAGAGCACTGTGCTAATTAAAAGTATGTTCTCTGAACGATAGTGGGTGCGGGCTTGCGAACATCTGCCACCACGGCACGGCCAAGCCACTTACTCGCCACAGACATGACTTCTTCTGGTTAACCAGTCACCGCGAAAAGGTTGGTTTGCTACAAAAACAAAAAAATTTTACCCGTGGCTAAGAAGGTTACTTTATTAAAATGAATTGCAAATATAGTTGTAAAAATGTTTGCATAGGTTTTTTAAGGAAGATCTCATTGGTCAGATAATTTTTTCAAAATAAGTTCAAACGATAAATATATATGCAATATGTTTACGTACCCGTACTTAACTGTTAGACTGAATATTGAAAGTTCCTGAATTATTATTATTTCTTAGTTATTTTTAACGTATGTAAAGGTAGAGTTAAAAACGTTTAGTTTTCCTTAATGCGTGTATAAAAATGTATGTTTTTTTTTTTGTGTCCCGAGTTGTCCCGATTTTCGGGCCTTAGTGAACGGATTTTAATAAAATTTCATCTGGCAGCCATAGCTGGGCTTGAGCGGCTCTAAATAGAATCTGCATTGCAAACTCTGCGAGGAAACGACGATACATTAAGACATTTTGTTGAAGTAATCGTTTTTGTCCCTACTGTTTATTTTAATAATAATTAACTTCTTTTCATACTGTACAAAATGTCATTTGACAGGTCTCACATGGCCATTCTAATTTTTCATATTTTCTACACATAACCTTGAATTGTATAGCTTTTACTTTTTCTCTTTCAATAAAAGTTCTTACACCAAACAGGTTATGGGCCCAGAGCACTCTGTCTCATACAGATAAGATTCTATTAAATTCATTTTTAATATTTTTTTTAATTTATGGATCCAACAGGTCCAATTGCTGAGAGTTTTTCTGATTCGGCCATCGACGATCATACGCTTGTAGAAGAAGAAATACTAGAAGACGAATTTCTTGAGTTTCCTGCAATTGAAAGACCAGTGAATATGTCTGATCACAAGATTTATCACATTTATCGTTTTAATGGGCAGGATTATCATTTATGGCGTAGGCAAATGGAAATCTACATGACCGAGAATAAGCTCAAGCAATATATTTTGGGAACTTTACCTCGTCCGAGTAATAACTACACTGCATGGGAGGAAAAAGATGCGGAGGCGCAGGCTTTTCTGATGCGTGGTCTGGAGTTGGAGGTGGAGCAGTTAAAATTTTTGTCTGACTGCACAACGGCTGCTCAAATGTGGTCGAGATTAAAGACTGTGCATGCAGAGAAAAGTTACCAGTCTGTCCAAGTGCTTTTGGATAGGTTCATCAACTGCAGAATGGTGGAAGAAGAACGCATGGCCGATTATGTCGCTAAGGTTATGTCCCTCGCTCAGCGCTTGAAGGACAAGGATCTTGAGCAGAAGGAGCAGGTAAAAGCTAAAATTCTGGGAAGCTTACCATCTAAATTCGACAATGTAAGAACTGCATGGTATGCTGTGCCACGGGCAGCTCAAACGGTCGAAAAGCTCACTGACCATTTGGTTAACGAGGAGGCTCTTCTAAAATTGAGGTCAAATGGAAGTGAACGAGCTAGTACATCTGAGGCTGCATATATGGCAAGCAGTAGCTGGAAGAAATCTAACAAAAACAGGAGCAATAACAAGAACAAAGATAATTTCTCGAAACGTAAGGGTAAATGCAATTATTATTCCAAGGAGGGTCATTGGGCTAGAGAGTGCTTCAAGAAACAACGAGATCAGCAAGGCAATATCAATGTTCAGTCGTTTGTGGTTGAAACAGGTGCACAAGCCGATTCATCCCCAATAGCATTTACCGATAGAGCAGAACTGTTTACAATACGTGGATTAGGAGCTTCTAACAAAGTGCGAGATGTTTGTAGCTAGTATCCTGCTTCTTTCTTTTAGGTTAGGGATGTTTGGTGGTGCTAATATCCACTTTACAGTATTTTCGACAAACAAAGAAATTAGAGTGCTTTCCGGTAATATCTATTACGGAACAGTAGTTTTATCTAAGTGCTTCATCAGTCCGATAAGTGGAATTTTCGACAAAAAAAAAATGGGAAAGTGGTATTTTTCAAACATTTTGACCAGATCAGCGTCGCTGTATATCAAGTAACGTTTGTCGTTGAATCTACTTATCCACATACCTACTCTATCAAATCAAACTCGACAAAAAATCACTCGAAGAATCTTTCTCTCAAAGTGTGAAAAGAGGTTTTAATCTATGGTTGGGTACGATTGACCGCATTTTAAAATCTCCTTTTCAAAATCTTGCATTAATGAAATCGCGTAATATTAAAATCTCGCAAATCAAAATCTCGAAAACTAAAACCTGGCATACGAATGAAGGGCCATGGTGCAGGCGGTCCGCCCCGGGTGCCAGACTAATAGGTGCCATCAGTAACAGCAAAATAACTATTTTGCACATTACATAAAATAAAAACACAAATAAAACAAAAAACGAGTTTTGGGATTTATTTCATTTTCAAAAGTGCATTAAAGTCCAAATATGTAGAAGTGGAAATAAAATCCAAACAACAAATGTATGGGGAAAATTGAAAGAAAAAGGGCGCAGTTCCGAACTTTACATACAAACCTCGCACCCACTCCAAATCCTACAGCGACCCCAAGCAAGGGGGTTGCAGGGAGCATGCCCCCGATACATATCCCACTGGTATATATATAAATTATATCCACAAATCACAATGCATAATCGGTAGAATAAACCTTCCGCTTGCGTGTACTGTAGGATTTGGAGTGGGTGAATATGAACAAAATACAAGTAAATAAAACCACTGTCAGTGGAAAATATTTTCTGTTTTATTCTGTTCGTGGTTAGCTTTTAAATAGCTGAGTGCAATAAAGTCCAGAATTACGTTTTGAACCTTTTTGCATAAGACTTTAGTTCATGGCAGCGTTCTTTCCTACATCTGGAAAGACTGCAAAATAACTTATCGACGATATTTTAAAGCAACTCAACGAAGATAGTCTTGACATTAACCTTTGCCGGGCTCAGGGATATGATAATGCTGCGACTATGGCGGGTATTCATGGAGGAGTTCAAAAATGAATTCGGCAAATTAATGCAAAAGCTTTGTTTACGCCATGTGCAAACCATTCTTTAAACCTTTGTGGAGTTCACTCATAGGGAAGCACTCCTTTAAGTATAACGTTTTTTGGGACAGTGGAATGACTTTACATATTTTCCTCAGCATCTGCGCACATCGTTTGGATATTCTCATAAAAAATGTATGGGTTGTCAAGAGACTTGAAGACACTAGATGGAGCGCTCATCACGAGGCTGTTAAGCCATTGAAGGAAAATTTCGTGAAGATAATTTCAACTCTTGAACTCCTTTGTGAATTGTGATCCTTAAAAGGAAAATTCGAATATAAGAGGTGCTGCAACCATACTCTTATCTGCTGTATGCGACTTTACGTTTTTATGTTATCTTTCATTCTGGTGCGATATTTTGGAAGAAGTTGATGCAGCACTGAAATACTTGCAAAAATCCGGGCTCAGTCTATAAAAAGTGTAATAAAACTTGAGGCGCTATCGCGAGTTTTCTTCATGAACATCGTGATGAAACCGTGAAAAAGGCCATAATATACGCAAGAGAACAATGTTCTGAGCTAGAAATTTCAATTGAAAGGTGGGGAAGAATAACAAATTATGGCAGGCGAAAAGGATGCTAGTTTGACATTGGAAGAGGAAATACGAAGATCCATGTTAGAATGTCAGAATAAATTTTACACTGAACTTATTCATCGGTCTAAGGCCATGGAAGACATTGCGTCAGTTTTCTCAGCTCTGCAAACAAAATAGTATGGAACGGAAGAAGAACTGCGTGGTGTTGTTCCTATGCTTACCTCGACATTTAAAGCACTAACAGACAACAGTATCATATTGGAAATCGGGCGAATACGGCGTCATATGGTAGCTGCAAAAATAAATTTAAAAGATGCAGAAATTTGGACAGCCTTTTTGCATTTTTAAGCTTCATTGTTAAGTGGGACTTTTCAGACTCGTTACCGAGTCTGTCATTGGCGATGAGAATTTATTTAACAATTTGCGTCTCAGTGGCATCGTGTGACTGTGAACGAAGCTTTTCAAAATTAAAATTAATTAAGACTTATCTGCGATCAACAATGGACCAAAATAGGTTGACTAATCTGGCTATATGTATGTACTTCCAATCGAAAAGGAGCACACAAAAATGATAGATTTTAATGATTTAATCGAAACATTGAGTGCTTAAAAGCACCTTTAAATGAAATGTTTGTTCATGTTATTTTCATAAATTTTTTAAGGGGTGTAAGTTTGTTTTGCCGCCCCGGGTGCCACTGCCTCTTAGTCCGCCCCTGGCTGCACTGACAGCTGGCTGAGTGCCCCCTAATGTCAATATTGCCTGCGCATATCCAAGTAGTTGAACGGATTTTTGAAAAATGTTATCTCTTATGTTATAGCTTGTGAGTTTCTTATTGCTTCAACAATGATGTTAAAGAAGTTATATGAAAGCTCGTCACAACCTTTTTCGACATCAAAGGGTTCTTACCGAATTTGACGGAGCAGCGAGATTTGTCTATCGTCATCCTGCACAGGCGGACTAAACTTTTACTGACAAAATCACGCAGTAAAAGTTTAGTTTTTAAAATAGCTACAACTGAAAAACATAATATTTTGATTTTAAATATTTAGAATGTGTCGTTTTTGATTGCATATTTTTATTAACTTGCCAACAATTTTTTTACGGAATTATATTATTGCATAATACGTAATATTTCAACATCCCATATCTATAATTTTTCTTACAAGGACTCAAATACTTTATCACATTATCATAGCACTGAACGACTAAAACTCACATCCTCGCATCTTCGGCATTTTCGAGGAATCTCCTTGCCAAATGTTATCATTAATTTTATCTACCAAACAAAAAATACACATATACAAATATTTTTCTTTGACTTGACAAAGTCTAAACAAACACGGTCCGTATGGGCCATAAATTCGAATTTTCCAACTGAAGGACTAATTAAATATAAATACATATAGCAGAGAGTGTTTATTCATTTGGCCATTTTGATTGATTGAACAAAGAAGATCCGAAAATTTGCGTCTAGCCAATATAGACACAAGACATAACAAATAATGAAACCGACACACTCAAATAACCAAAATAAAAGTGGCCATGGTTTTTGTTTACTCTTCTCATGTTAATTAAGTGAAAAAATAGCAGAGTTCATATTTCAAATTATTTGATGTTATCTAAATGGATATGGGTCATCGAATTCGAGTCAATACACAAAAGGAAACCTTGGATCTCATAGGCCATGGTAGACTTGTTTCAGTTCATGGCTGATAAGGTCTTCTTATTACAAATGGGCAGAATTGGGGAAGGTGTTTGGAGTCAAGTGTCTTCTCTAATGAATGGGTTTTGTTTTAGGCCAGGTAGGTACACCTATTAGGACCGACCTTTTTTTTTGCGAGATAACTGATGAAGGCAAGTCTGGACATAGATTTTCGGTCGTGTGTCCCTGTAGGGTGAATGAAGGAGAATCAACCGCGAAGACTATACCAAGATGTGTATGTATTAGATTAAAATAGAATGGGCAATAATCCTCCAGCCAAACGGATTATCTTTATTTATTTATAAATAGCAGATACGGCCCAGCTCTGTTCGAGTCTTTGATTAATAAGATAGAACAAATCTACAGTTCTTAGGAGGTTATGAAATTTATTGCATTTGTTGATTTTAAGCAAGCCACAAACCTACAGCTGGATATAACTAAAACTATCAGCAAGCATCTCGGGGCGCTTCACTGTTGAGGCATTATTTGTTCACCGAGGACTTATGTCCTTTACTCAGTTTATTTGTTTATGCGGCAATGTATGCAAGCTACGAGTGGATAATTTAGCTGATGTACAAACTATAGAAATCTGATCAAACCTTCTGGCCATGCACATTTCCAGCAACGTCTGCCATAGATACTTTAACAGGATATAACTTCGGAATTATTAAAGTTTAGCCATGCCCGCGGCTCCGCCTGCCGGTTTCTTTTCTCTTAAATAAAATTAAAATTTATTTGAGTTATCATATAAATGTATGTCGAAAGAATTTTTTAAACTCGGCCAAATAGTTCCAGAGTTAGTCCATACCATACCCCCTCCCGTGTGTCGCCCACCTTACTTAACCTGTACTGATCCGTCCGAACAGACGGACGTTGCATTTTATAAGTAATATGGATGGATAGATAAGATATGGAGGATGGATGGATGGATGGACAAACCGAAAGAAGATGAAACATTCTTTCTATTTTTAAATAACTCTTACAATTCATAAAATTGTCTACTAATGTATTTTTAAATGTTGCTTGCACTATTGAGTTTGTTTTGCAAACTGCAGAGATTTTTTAGAATGGACCTATATGTAGGTACCTACCCATACTTTTTTAATGCGTTCTTTGACTATCATGCTCGAAGTTAGCTGCGGTTTATTTGAACCGTGTTCGTCAGTATTTGGCATTTAACCACTTAAATGCATACTCTTTAACGAGGTTTGGTATTAACAACATTTTTATTTTAATAGTTCGAAGGTCGATCCAATTTTGTTGCAAATAAATGTCAAGGGGTGAAGAGAATATTTCTGCGAATTAGGTTACCTTTAAATTTGCAGATTTCAGTAAAAGTAATATTTATGGCAAATTTTTGGCGAATTTTACGCAGGGTCTTAGCCATGCAAATCAAAAAAGTGGCTGCCAGCTGGGAAACGCCAAAACACTTAGACCAGCATAGGTCCATTGTTGATGTTAAAATGGAACAAAACGAGCTGTGTGTGAGGTTTTTTATTTGAAAGGCACCTATGGAACAACATGTCTGGGAATAGTGAAATAATCAAATCCAGTTCTAATGAAAGTTCAATTACACTAGAAGTAACAATTTCAATTAAATTTCTCTTGCATTAGGTATTTTAGTGCTACTTAAATTTCAATTTCATTACCTACCTAATTAGTATACAATAATGTACATTGTAAATAAAATTGCATTTAAAATTTTTTAATTTTTAGAGCACTTTATTTGCTCTCATTATCATAAAAGGGAGGTTCGGTTTTCCTTCTCTTCTCAACCCTGGGATTCGAAGATCCTCTTAGTTATTGTCATACTGGTACAGCTCATAGCTCTTCCATTCCCCCTCCTCGTACACAGGACCAAAAATACGCCAACGTATATCGTCTGTTTTTCAATCGCTTTTGAAGCTTCTATCACGGTTTAAGACATTCAAAAGTACGTTGGATAAGACGTTGGATAAGACATTATGCGACATTAAGTAGGAATATAGCCTTGATAGTTCTTGCAAGACATGGGATCGGCTTTCTTGTATGGAGCTGATAGTCCAGTCATCCGGCATGTTTTTCTCATCTTCATGTGACATAGGGACTCTAACTTGGATTTTTTTTTATTGCTATTCGACCTATTAGCTGTTTTCGTTCACCGATCTTTTTACGTTAATGAAATTAAAGCATTGAAATTTTCAATGAAAATACAAGTTAATTTTCCATACTAGTACAAGTCAACTTTCATTTGCATTGAAATTTTCAACTTTTAGTAGCTTTGAAATTTTGAATATTAGTGCAAAATCAGTGTTAGTGCTTAAGGACTCTGGTTATAATAATATCGTACAAATGTCCGCCGCGATTTCTCACGGTGACAGGGATTTGAGCGATGGTTTTGATTATGTTGGCTTTAATGGCATCGATCGATTGCGACTTGCGACTTCAGAAAACCGCACAAGAAAAATTCAAGAAGGGTTAGATCGCACGACCTTGGTGGGCGATTGTGTCGTAAATCTGCGAGAGATAATCATAAACTCAAATCGTTCATGCAGAATGTGGTGTCTGCTATGTGGAACGTAGCCCCGTCCTGCTAGAACCACATGGCGTCTACCTCCATATCGTTGAATTTGGGCCAAGGAAAGCGGTTATCATCGGTGATGGAAATGGTCTCTTCAATGCCATTTTCAAAAAAGTACGGACCAATGACGCCGCCGCGCCGGCCCAAAATCCACACCAAACAGTAACTTTTTTGGATGCATTACGACCTGGTGAACCAAGTGTCATTTATTCAAAAATCCGCCTTGCCGCTAAATATGATTGTTCGGCCAAAATGAGCGTCATTTTTCAAATGCCCGAAACCCAGATAGGGAATATTGTCTATGGTCATTAACTTTGAGCTCAGTTTGATCCTGTATGGAGTATGGGTATAGGACTTGTTCTGGTTTAGCTGTTTAATTACAAATACAAATTGTTGCATTTTGTCAAGTCCAGCAACATCTGTGAACGAGCTTCATTCCCGGAATTATGTCGAATTGCGGATCAACTACAAGCTCGGACACACTATTCGCCATTATCATCTAAAGAAGATTATTTCGGTCTAAAATCTCAATTCTTAGCGGATAAATTTTGTTTTGGAAATAATATGGGGCGCTTTTTCTACCTAATTCACTCTCCAAAGTTCCTCTGGCCAATTGAGCTACCATACCCTTTGTCGACACAACGGCTTCACAAAACCACGTCTAGCAAATAAAAAGTTACTAACAAACTGCAGCAGGAGAATACAAATTCGCACCTACTCCAAATGCAACAGCGACCCCCAAGCAAAGGGGTTCCAGTTCCAGGAGTGCAGCTCAAATTCAAAAATTTCCCGAAACAAGAAATAAATCCGAATTGAAATACAAACAAATTTACTGGACTAATTCGAAAATTCAATAAAATTAAACTTTGAAAAACGCATCGAAAACATCCTTAAAGACAGCCTTTCTCACACGAACTTTTAAAGAATATTTTATTAAGTTTCAGGTTCATAACTTTTCCATTTGACAATGAGATTCCTTCAGCCAGTACCTACATCACTCAAACAAACAGCTCTTAATTAACTCAACATCCTATTTCCATCCTAGTTTCAGTCTTAAAACAAAAGCAAACTTGACAAAATTCGAATTTGCTCCTCTCTGCAATACACAGTATACAGGAGGATGTCAATAGCAAAATTCCAATTTATCTATTTTAATTTGAAATAAATTAAATACGTTCATTCCGTCCAGAAACTCTCGAAATGAGTAGCTATCTGGGTCGATTTCATTAAACCTTAAATCCTCAATACCGTAAATCCAAAAATATCTCTCACCATTCCATAACAACACGCAAGGAATTATGGCACAGGTCATGTCCGATAAGGAACCTAGACAATCTATTTACTTTCGAAGAAATTCAGAGACCAGAAAATTAGCTCAATACTCACGTTCTAGTTTATGTTAATGCCTTCATTCCGGTATCCATGACCTCAAATAAATAAAAAATAAAATTCCAATTTCGAGCCAAATAGAAGCACAGGACTATATAGGGTAGTAGAAGTACGCATTTCCAATTCGATGTCGTCGTAGGATGCAGAACTTGGTTCTGTATCTGTACTGGCATTTTGTTAGTTAGTATTATTATCTTCTTCTTTTTTTGCGGATAATTTAAGATCGTATTGAGAACCCTCCTCACTCGGAAGTGGGCTTCTACTTGTGGTGTTTGGTAGTTTGTGAAAGTTCTTCAAATAAATTGTAACAATATGAGAACTATCTATCTATATACCAAGAAGTGGAGAAAAATAAAAACAACTACACTAGAATGCGTAGCAAAATGTTTTGCTATCTTTTGTATATTCTTTGCTTGTTTATGCTTCCTCTTATTGGTCATGGTATGAAGTCCTTGCAAGTGGTTCTGGTTCCTTGTTCAATTTCGAAAGGCCATTTAGTTGTGTATTTCTTCTGGAAATGGTAGAAGAATTTAGTGAATATATGTGCTCTGTATCCATATCCTGCGCTAATCAATTTTATTGAATAGTTTACTTATATCTGACTAACCACACAGTTTATGGGTGTTTTTGGAATAAAATTACTTTCATTTATTATATTTAGTCGTCCTCAATAATTTACAAGGGGTTTTGCGTATACTCTGTACTCGTTTCGAAAAGCTTGCATAGTTCAATATCTTTGAATCCTGTTTCGTGCATATTCCAGCGGCAAATCTATATACATATATACAAAAATGGTGGCAAAAATGTATAGTAATTCATCAATTGAGAACGGCTGGGCCGATTTGGCTCAATTTTTTTCAGTTGTTCGAAATTTTGGGAAAACCCTCCGGAAAAGTCGGGAAATTGGAAAAATCGAAAATTGATTTTTTGTAAGGAATTTTGTATGCAATTGTTCCGGAATTGTTTTTCGAATGGAAAAATAAAAAATTCTTAGTAGAAAACTCGGAAAATTCCGGAAACACGCGAAAAATTTGAATTTATTTCGACGAAATTTTGGCATTTTCTTTGATTCTGGCAACAATTTGGTCAAGATCTCAAAATGCGTTGGCTGTTGCATCCTCTGACATTGCTGCCACATTGTTGGAAGGCAATTTGACCGCCTTCCGCTTTGAAGCTGCCGATGAATCTTCTCACGGTTGACAAGCCAACGTGCACAATGACCAAGAATTGGGCGACAGCGAAATTGATGCGAGAATGCAAAATCATCACTTGGGATGAATGCACGATGGCGCATAAACGAGCTTTGGAGGCAGTTGACCGAACGATGAAGGATTTACGAGGTTATTCGAGTCGATTTAGTGAGCTATGATATTGCTCCCCGGAGATTTTCGTCAAACGCTTCTCGTCAGCCCAAAATCAACTGCTGCCGATGAACTTAATGCATGCCTGAAATCGTCGTCTTTGTGGCGGCATGTTAAGAAGTTGAAGTTGACCATGAACATGAGAGTCGCATTGCAGAACGATCCTGCTGTATTCTCGAGACAACTGCTGACGCTTGGCAATGGCCAAATTCCCGTTGATTTTTCGACTGGATTGATATCGTTCACGGCAAATTTTTGCGAGTTCACATCGTCGAAGGAGGAACTCATCACCAAATTGTTCCCCGGCAGTAAAATCTCGATTGGATTAGTGAACGGGCAATACTAGCAGCGAAGAATAAGGACGTCGATAGCTTGCATTTCATTATTCAAAGTCAAAACGCTGGAGAACTGCATTCGTACAAATCCGTTGACAGCGTGACCGACAAGGATGAAGCGACCAACTATCCGACGGAATTTTTTAACTCGCTTGATGTGCCAGGAACTCCACCGCATTTACAGCTGAACCCACCTTCGACCATAATCATGGTGTTGCGGAATCTGAATCAACCAAAATTGTGCCACGGTACGCGGTTGTCCATCAAGAAACTGAAGAACAATGTGATTCAAGCGACGATCATCAAGGGCAAATTCATAGGAGGTCCTTATCCCACGAATTCCAATTATTCCAACTGATCCTCCATTCCAATTCATGCGGATTCAGTTCCCCGTTCGATTGGCTTTTGCTATGATAATCAATAAATCGCAAGGCCAATCTTTGGAAGTCAGTTGGATTAATCTCGAATTTCCCTGTTTTTGGCACAGTCAGCTGTACGTTGACTGTTCGCGTGTTGTTAATAAAATTCGTCCTCCGTACGTCTAAAAATGTGCATGCAAATCCCAACCGTATTTTTGATGAAATTAAATATCGAATAATTTTTTTTATTGATTACCTACCGGTGTTGCAGACATATTAGCAGTTTGGTGTTTTCCAAAATCTTGCCTAAAGGTTCAATCACCTGACTACACAGTCAGTATCCTTTCAAATCAATTACATAGCCATCGGAAACATTGCACAAATAAAGCATAGAAAGTAAATTAAATCCCCTATTCGGTATCAACATCAAACAAATAAAATATAAAGGCTACAGATAGAGATCCAATAAATGGCAACTATACACAATACTGGTGTCTGCATAGGCAAAAATTTGTACATCAATTGTGGTTGGTAGCACGGCAACGAGCTTTTGGTTTTCAACAAAATGCATTTAATTTAAATAACCCAAAACAGAGTTCCCCAGACCACCACCAGTATAAATGTATCTTTCGATCTAATCCATTTCGGCTGTGGCTGTGTATCACTCTGTTAATTTGAATTGCAAACAAAAAGTTACATACAGTACAGTGCATACATCTAACCACCTGGTTGACAGATGACGAATTGAATGAACGAAGTAGTTGCATCTGAACGTGATTTTTTGTATGATTCTGTGTTCACTGAAACAAAAGAAGAATCCTCTGCACAAGCTACAACAGACAAGTAACTTTCAAGTGGCAATGTAACATTTTTCAATCACAGAACGTGCAGATTTTGATATTTCAATACCGCATTCTTCTGCATGGACAGAACACAAATTATATTATATTTCAAGTTACAAAGGAGTGAGTTAAATCTGAAATTCTGATGTGGATACATGGTCGTATCCCTTGGGCGAATTATGAGTATAGAGTATTTGAGTATGTGTTCTGTACATACCACATAATATTTTTTTTTTTTTTTAAGCTAAACAATGCAACTGCATCCCCATTTCAAATGAGGGTCATGACAAGAAAAGGGTTTCCCTCAATTTAGTATGCGGAACCGCAGATGTGTAAGTTTTTGATTTTCTGGAATTTCATACATAAATTCCGGACGAAGTATGAATTTAGATTTTCTTTTCCATTGTGATGTGGAACTTGTATTAATGGTGGACAACACACAGAATAGAATTCCTAGTGAGATCCGGTGTATGATGTAATTTCACATGAATGGCTAAGTAAGACAAAAGTATTTGCATTTTATTCTGGTAATTCAAGCGGTTGTTGTAATTAAAATGAAAAAAATTAATTTAAGAATAATTAAATCTATACGTGTCGTTGGATGGCTGTGCTTTTATTCAACTACTAGCTGTAAGCTTATAGATCTTAGATAATAATGTTTTAAAATGCGAAAAATGAAAATAAATCGATTTTCTGGAATTTTCTTTCTGTGTAAACCTGAAATATAGCAATGCGAATAAACAAAAAAAGAATCATGAAAATCGGCCCAGCGGTTATCGAGTTATAACAGTCATCGAGTTTCACCCCATAGAATATGTTTTTTGTCCCACGGCCTTTTGTCCAATTTTAATCAATCTTCACAGCAACACTCCTGGGCCAATACCTAGGATTCTCTGTAAGTTTTAACTCAATCGATTCGGCGGTTTTCGAGATATAAGATTTTGAATGTTTTTTTTTTTTGTATGGGCGGTGCCACGCCCTTTTGTCCAATTGTTACATTATGTGAATGCTAAAAAACTTTCGTAAGCATAATTCATGTGCAGAATTCTTTTGAAAATTCATAAGAGATATACTTGGTTATTAGAATTCTATGATAGACCTGGTCAAAAGTCGTCGAGATATTTTAGGCTATGGCATTTTTCTAGATTGCCGGTTTTCATAAGTCGGTGACATAGCAAAACAGATCTTCATTAGAAGGATATAGCTACATAAATATTTTGCACTACTTCAATCACAGAAAATCAAATTAGGGTTTACAAATTTCCGATCTCCCCGGTACTTAAAATAGCTCGGTCTTTAGCTAGGTTAGGTTAAGGTTGTATAGAGTGTGAGTTCATCACAGTTGACTAAGCAGCATAATGGATCCATAGCCATATCTGGGAAACCTTCACGGTCAAAACCTAGACTAATTCGCCCAATAACTTAATTTCCCTACAGAACCTAAAAATGGTTTCAATTTTGTTTGAGCGGCCAACCTTCTCCAAATTGTCGAAAAAGAACCTTTCAAGGTGTTGCTTTCTAAATAAATAAATAAATAGATAGCGCAACAGACAGGTAGACAGTTAGACACCCTAGGCATAGCTCCCTCACAATCATTCGTTTGTGTGAGTTTCTATTTTTGGGACGAATGAAAGGGAATTACAATTTTATGCCGAGTCCGAACGGCTGAATTGAGAATCTTTTTCAGAACAGTCATACTCTCGGATGTCAGACGTTCGCGAGAGTTGGGCAGTAGAGAAAAACCTCAAGATGTAATTTGTGTTTTTCCGGGGATCGAACCTGGGATCCCTCGCACAGCAGTCCAGCACAGTAACCACTGCGCTCGCTACTGCGCTAGAAAAGCTATGGTGTTAAAAAAAAACTTTTACATTCTACAACTTTCTTTCCTTATTATTATTATTTATTTTTAATTTTCCTACAGAGGTTTGAATGTCAAAATGTGGCTGAATTTTTGGATGGAAGGGTAGAAGGTTAAGAATGTTTAATCCTAGTAGGTAAATAAAACGGAATTAAAAATGTTCTTAAAAGATATAATCCGTGGTCTAATAATACAGTACAGTAACAATTGCACATGTTCTGCAGAATATAGTGTCGTGTTCATTAATGCAATAAAGAAGACGGTTTTAATAAACTAATAATATGGATAAAAGCGCAGTTTTTTGGAATAAAAAAAATAGATAGGTACGTCTAGACCTACCCTTATAAGTTGGCCACCTCTCTAAGTTGGCCAAATATTTCTGAACCACAGGTTTCACCCTATGAAATCGATAAATATAGGTACGGTCTGTAATTATTATCATAGGTAATAATTTTCTCCATTATGAAGTGTCACAATATGAAGAGTTGATTTATACTGTCGCAAATATGCTGAAACTACCTCTCTCAGTATGGTTGGATCTATCGAATTCCGGAAAACATCCCATTTATTAATAAATAAAGCACCATGAATCGCGCGAACAGTCAAACGAGTATCTCAATTCATAACCATTACCTAAATTTTTTTATTTATTTATTTTTTCAGCTGCATTGCAGTTAGACTATAGTAATGTCGAGGTGAATGACGAATGGCTTTAAACTCCGTCTTTCACCATCATTCATATAGATACAATTTAGCTGCTGTGCAGTTCGATTGCATTTCCCATTCTGAGTACTTAACTTTACCGATGACTGACAGTTGGACAATTTATCAGACTTTAGCTAAGGGAACTGCATTTCCTGATGGTTATTCCCATTACTATTTATTTGACCCTATCCGCAAGGGTCTCATCCCTCAGTCTTGTAATCAATCATCATCACTAAACACTTACACTTGTACTAACACTCTCTCATTCTTCGTTTTTCTTCTAGGCGCCTACATCATCAACTAGCCAAATATCAACAGTCTCCCATCTCGTAGCTATCGCCAGTCAAACAGCGAACAAAACTGAACATAATCAAAATTCACACCACCAGCAACAGCAGCAAATGGCCCAAACCCCCACATCAATATCGACGTCAACGTCAACGACGATAACGACAACAGCCGCTTCTGCGGCGGCAGCAGCAGTGGCATCAACAACTGACCGAGCCACGGTAATTCCCAGTGATGTCCTCGAAGAGCCCCATCACGAGCTGTCCGAACAAAACAGCCAACAGCAACAGCCGCATTCACATGCGACCACCTCCACCTCCACAGCAACCACAATCACCTCAATATCAGCGCTGTCACCTCAGACCCCCATGAATCCAACGGGCGGCACTGTGACCACTGGCCTGTCATCCTCATCGAATCAGGTGACACCTGTGCCACAAAACAAGCAATCTCATCAAAATCTGTCAAGCATACCGAATCCTCATTCCAAGGTGACCAAACGGAAAGAGACCCTCGAAGCGAAACGTGAACGTAAGGCCGCCAAAACGCTGGCAATTATTACGGGTGCGTTTGTCGTTTGCTGGCTACCATTCTTTTTGATGGCATTACTCCTGCCGCTCTGTGAAGATTGTAATTTCAGTGATGCCGCTGCCTCGTTTTGTTTATGGCTAGGATATTTCAATTCGACCCTCAACCCAGTCATATATACGATTTTTAGTCCAGAGTTCCGGCAGGCCTTCAAGCGGATTCTCTTTGGGGGACATCGGCCGGTCCACTATCGAAGCGGGAAGATATGAACATGGCCTATCGCTGCACTGCTGCTGTCGTTGGTTGTTATTAGTATTGTTGTTGTTTATGAGGGATGGCGTCATCGGTGATTTTCATTCAAATTACGGTACGTATAAATGAGTGATGTTCTCTTTTTAGATACATATAGCAGTTTTGGCCAAATAGTGTTGGTCTTGAAAATGAAATTTGATTTATTCGATTGGTTATTGGTTATATTTTCTACGCAGATCTGATTTTGCCTGCAGGAGAGTGTAGATATTATAATGGGAAATCGTGATTTATGTGGGGCGAGTACTGGGTCTATGGACTATGGTGCTAGGTAGTAAGTTTTCATGTAGTGATAAATAATTACTTATCTAAAAAGGCAAATTGAAGATATATTATATCTATGACAGGTTTTGGTTGGTTGGTTGGTTGAAAGTGGCTGTCAGCTATAAACGCCAACACACTTAGACCAGTATAGGTCAAATGTGATGCCACGAAGAAGGATCTAAGATCTGCTTACTAGTTGAACCATTTTGAGCTCTTTATAAAGCGTAAGAAGCTTCCGATGTCTATGCTTGTCATATCGCCCAAGTCGTTGTAATGGAAGGCTCCTAAGTGAAGCTTCCTTCTGCGGGAGAGAGCTGGGCAGGAACAAAGAAGGTGAGGGATAGTTTCCTCCTCTTCCTCCTCCATGCAGCTTCTAGAAAAGTCGTTTGCGAAAAGGCCCAGCCTTGCGGCATGTTTGCCTATCAGGCAGTGTCCAGTAATGACACCTATTATAGTGCCGATATGCAATGTGTTGAGAGAGATCAATTTCTTAGATCGTTTCAAATCCAGCTTAGGCCAAATTTGTTTTGTCGCTAGACAAGTGGTTAAACTTGTCCACCTAAGATTTGTACTCTCGATAGCATTCAGCTTTAATTTTTGTTTGCGAGTAGCGATTGGTATCCCTAGGGTGTCTTTATCCGGCAGAATGGGTTAAGTTGTTCCTATTCTAGCGAGTTCATCGGCATTACAATTCCCTGGAATGTCTCTATGCCTCGGCACCCAAATTAGGTGAATGTTGAACTGTTCGGCCATCTCCGTAAGAGACGATCGGCAGTCGAGGGCTACTAGAGAAGTTATAGAGATCGAATTCAAGGATTTGATGGCTGCTTGGCTGTCCGAAAATATGCAGATATCCTTAACGGATATGACGTTTTTCTTGAGCCAAGATAAGACTTCTTTAATCGCCATAATTTCCGCCTGGAACACGCTACAGTAATTTGGTAGACGGAAGGAGAGCTTAAGATTAAGTCTTTCGGAGAAAACACCCCCACCAACTCCATCATTGGTTTTTGAGCCGTCAGTATAGAAGTGAACTGATTCATCTTCCGGGAAGGCATCTCCATCCCAGGTTGCTCTGGATGGGATTGTGACGAGAAAATTCTTGTCAAAGTTTAGAGATGGGATGGTGTAGTCAGTGTTTTCGGTTGAGATCTCGAATTTTTTCAGAATAGAGGCGTGGCCAAAGTCTTTGCTTGACCACTGTGAGATGGCATTAAGGCGAGTGGCTGCACTCGCTGCCATTTGCTTGCTAAATATGTCAAGGGGTAATAGATGAAACAATATGTTTAGTGCCGCCGAGGGTGTTGTGCGTAGTGCACCGCTTACGCACATGCAAGCTGTGCGCTGGATCTTGCTTATATGCTCGCGGTTTGTGGCCTTCTCCAAGGCTGTTCGCCAGACAATTATCCCATAGGTGAGTATCGGTCTTATAACTGAGATATAGAGCCAGTGGGTTACTCGAGGTTGTAAACCCCATTTATTCCCAATAGCTTTTTTACAAGAGAAGAGTGCTACTGTAGCCTTCTTGACTCTCTCTTGGATGTTAAGTTTCCAACTAAGCTTCCTATCCAGGATTAGCCCCAAATATTTAGCTTTGTCAGAGAAAGTAAGGTTGATACCATTGAGTGAGGGAGGGTCGACTGTCGGAATTTTATATTTCCTATTGAAAAGCACCAGATCAGTTTTGTGGGGGTTCACACCTAAACCACAACGACTCGCCCAACTGGCTAGCTTATTTAAAGCATTTTGTAGGAGTTCTTTTAGAATATTTAAGTGCTTCCCTGAGACGGCTATGGCAACATCATCTGCATAAGCGATCACCGTGCATCCTTCACCTTCCAAGATTATCAGTAGTTCATTGACCTCCAAATTCCAAAGAAGGGGGGATAGAACACCACCTTGCGGAGTGCCTCTACTGACAGATCTTCTGTGACTGTGACTCCTAGAAGGTGCATTGAATCCTTGGGATGGATTGGATGGTCATCCATTTGGATCTGAGGAACTGTTGATGCATTTTTCCTAGAAAATGTTGTGAGCTGTGTCTTGTTTGCATTAAATACAACCAAGTTGTATTTTCCCCGCTGCAAGATCATCATTTAGAGAACTAATTTGTTCACATCTCTGACTGTGTGATGTAGCCGCATTCACAGGCCCACTATTCGAGATGGAGGATATAAGAGTGCTGTCATTAGCAAAGCTGTAGATATTATTATTTGTCGATCCAAGCAAATCGTTGATGTGGAGAAGAAATAGAGTTGGAGATAAAATAGATCCTTGGGGCACTCCTGCATTGATAGCAAACGAATTGGATGATCTAGAACAACTTGGATCGATCTTCCCAGAAAAAAATGTTGCTTCCATCCGCGGAGTTGTTGTGGTAATCCATAAGACGCTAACTTGCCTAATAGGGCTTTATGCCATACTCGGTCAAATGCCTTTGATATGTCCAAGGCTACGGCTCTGGATTCGCCGTCTTGTTAAATTTGCTTGCCTCCATCAGTTTTAAGTGCGTTATGTAGCTTAACAGGTCTCCAGTGGAACGACGGCTCCGAAATCCGTATTGCCTGTCGCTTATTAACCGTTGGCCTTCTAGATATTTCATTATTTCGACATTTATTGCCTTTTCCATTACTTTTGAGAGCATTGAAAGTAACGCTATTGTACGATAGTTTTGTGGCAGACATTTCTTCCCTTTCTTCGGAATAGGTTGAATGCGAGCGGTCTTCCAGCATGAAGGAAACGTCTTCTGGGAGTACGACATGCTAAACAGCTTATTCAAAGTACAGGTGCAAGTTCTGGTGCACAGCTCTTGAGTACTATATTCCGTCGGGTCCAGTTGCCTTATTGCAATCTAGTTCTTTAAGGATGCGTTGAATTATTCGAGGCCGAAATTTCACTTCTGCCATCGACGATTGCACCCTCGAGATATTTGGTGGCTCTAGTTGTGCAGAATCTAGGGTGGAATTCTCTGAAAATATGCTAGCGAAAGATCTGTCTTTTCTTTAGGTGTTGTTGCTAGCGTGTCGTCTTCTTTTACTAGAGGTGGAAAGGAAGAGCTACTAAAGTTATTACTGATTGCCTTTGCCATGGACCATAATGCGCGTGAGCCGCTAGGACATCCAATCACTTTGTTAGTGACTTTTCAATAATTAGGTTGCATCTATTTCAAAGAATTATAAATTCAGATCTTTTTTGCTCCGAAGTGTTTGACCGCCATTCACGGAAAGCCTTGTTTTTCGCTGCGGTAACTCGCTTGTATTCATTGTTAAACCAGGGTTTATTTGAAGCTAATTTTTGTATGTAATGTGGAATATAAAGTGCCATAAGTGTAACGCTACTGCACGTAATCTGACAATAGTTGGTTCCTTTTCGTACTAACAATTTCTACCAAAACTATCTCTTTTTTTTACAGTGGTTTAAATCCAAATGAATTAGATAGAAGGGAAAGGGATTAACAAAATGTGAAACATTTTCCAATTAGCCAATAGAAAATTTGCATTCCTGCTTCATAATAAAGAGGAAAGCTGCCCTCAAGTAGGTAGTTTTGTTCGATTTACTCACATTTTAACTGATTTTTTTTTTGTCCCACAACATCGCACCTCCAACTTATCCCAAATCAGAGTGTGATAAATGAAACTATACCTTCGTCAACAGCTCAAAGTATTTCAAATGCAAAGACGAAGTGGGTATGTTAAACTAAACCAGCAATCAATCTCAAAAGTTTTTAATTTTCACTCATTTATTATTGGTCCTTGCCGCTGCCATTACGAAAAATGAATTTAGTTTACTTTTACAGTTCTTCTGAAAGTTTAATTGAATTCAAACTCTTTCACAGCTGAGATGATAAATTTATTATTTCCTTCGTTTTGCCCGAGTGAATCTGGTCTCGCATGGCGAAAAGAACATTCCTTGACAGTGATACCCTACCAATGAGTTTAAGGTAATTAAAAGCGAGTCGAGTATCGGTCCAATAATAATTGACAGTTTTTCGTTTGCCTACCTTTAAAATCCTCTATACCTTTGGGAAATGGGTCAATGTTGTGTGTTGGTGTTTTCTTTACGATGCTCTAACTATACGCCAACAAAAAAAAATGTATCCATTTATCCTAGAAACAGGAAGAAACCTTCAAGCGTAACCATCAGCAAGATACTTAAGGACATAATTTTCGGTTCTGAAGCGTTATAATGAAATTGCAAAATTTTCGTAGATGTCGAAATGAGAAATGGCACTTAATTTTGTGCAAAGACATCTAAGGGGCGAACGATAAGGGCACAAGGCAAGGACTTAGAAAAAGGATGTTGTCACTGCTGTTGTTGTTACCTTCTATTCTATGTGAATTAAGGTGAATAGCTGTTTTTTTTTTCTCTCTTTTTTGTGTATCCAAAATGAAGTGCTCGCTGCAGGGAAATTATGATCAATAAATTAAAACGCTTGATGGCTAAGTGAGTGGGCATGTTTGCCGAGGGCCGAAAATGAGGAGGGTATAAAGTTTTCTTCTTTATGATTTATAATGGTGGCAGTTCACATCGATGCCATCTATTCGTGGAATGGGATGTTGTTCATTATTCACACAAACATAGGTAAACTAGTAGAAACAACTCCAGACACCAATGAGGAGGGTTGTGGAGACATTTTCCTAATTTCACGGACCTAATTTCTCACGCTTAGATGAAAGTAATTAAAGTCCAAAATTGAAAACGGTGTGTAGGGAGTTTGTGAAAATATTTTCAGATGTTAAATTTTTAGATGAAGTAGAGGTACCTATTTATAAACTTAATGGCATGAATATAAACTGAAGGTAAACAATATTCGTCCATTACTCAAGTTCCAATTTTATTTTCAAATATGTGAATTAGCGACTTGGGATGAAGTTTCAATTTTCAACTCATGTCCTTGTCGTCTAAAATTATATTCACTTAATTGGAAATTCTCTGGAGATGGATAGGTCTTATATGTAGGTGGCATGGATATAATTTATGAAAAAATATGACCCCGCCGAACCTTATCTGAAGTGACATTTTTAAAATTTCTTCTGGGAATTTTACTATAATTGATTTGGTGGTATTCTCCGTAGTTCTTATCTCTTGGTGTTCGACACTAACTTTCTGGCTCAGTATTAGAAGTCCATATGCACTTGAAAGGATTGAAATATTTCGAAGTAGCTACCTCATGTAGGAATACAACTAAATCGCTTATCCTGATGGCTGTAACTTTAGGCGCCATCTACAATAAATAGACTAAGAGCGGGATCATGACGTAATCTCGAATGTACAAAAATCTCGAAAGACTATATCTCGAAAAAATCTCGAAAATTTAAAGTAAATTCGAGATTTTTTTTTTTTTTTTTTGCACCCACCCATATCCAAACAGTAAACCCAAGCAGGGGGGTTGCAGGGGGCAGCATGCTTCCCATACGTATCTCACTTTTTCACACCATTTTTAATATTAATTCGAGATTTTTTTTTTTTTTTTTAAGATTTTTACATTCGAGATTTTTGCTCTCGAGATTTTTTTTCGGAATATCGTGGTAGAGCCACTAAGAGCCTACAGTAAGTTTTGGCTGATGTGACATGCAAGCTATTTGCTGCCGTTTATGAAGCTAAGAATGTTAGCGGTATTAACTAGATCACTGAGATCATTAAGAAGATAGTTTCCTAAGTGGGCCTTTCTTAAATTGGCCAGGGCCTCCTCTTCATCTCTACAGCTTCTGCAGAAGTCATTGTATTGCAGACCGAGCCGTTGCGCCTGTCTACCTAATATGCAGTGCCGACAAATGACATTAACGACTTTCGAGATGCTGGATATTTTAAGTCGAAGAAGCTCCTTGGATGTATTTGTATCCAGAGCTGGCCAGGTGAGCCTAGCAGTATCACAGTATCCTAAATGTTTCCACCTGAAACTTACTCTGCTTGTTGCGTCGGCGTGAATTATTTGTTTAGCGTACGAAAGTAGTGCATAGTGCAGCCACGCTGTAGCTTGACGAATAGCAGTAATTTAGGCTTGGAAGACATACTGCAGTGTTTCGGAAGACAGGCGGAGACGCCCAGATTCAGATTTTCTGAATAGAGACCCCTGCGCCAAATCCCTCCAGTGTCTTGGAACCGTCTGTGAATATTGACAGTGATTGTTGTGTATGAGGTAATTAGTAATAGCGGGCAATGGGTTCATCTATAGACGGATGCTGGGGTCAGGCACGTAGCCAGGGTGTATTATTTATTTGTAGAGCTCTTCAAATGTATCTCAATAAGTCTTGAAGAAATAACGAGCAGAACGTGGGCGATGTCTTCGAAAGCATTAACACTTTTAGCAGTAGTCCAAAAAAGTGATACTAGGAAATCACTTTTTTGGACTACTGCTACTCGAAAAACTATACAATTTAACGCTGCCCTTATCAGTTTTCCTACAGAACAAATCCTTAGATTTCATTTCTGCTATCGATTGCACAAAAGAAGTTCTGAATTCTCAATGATGAAGATTTTTTCTGAGAGGCTTTTCAATACGCATCCCAGCTTGCCGAGGACTGATTTGAAGTTGAGTTAAGGGCTCCAAGAACTTAATTGAAACAAAAAATGCGTTCCAATCCAGAAACCTCATCTACTGAAGTCTATTTAAGAGTGTCTATAATGATTTCTTGCACACATTCGTTAATACAAAATCTTACGGACAGATTCATGGTCAACGAAGGCGTTCTACTATCGTTTCAAACTCTTCTCTCAGGTTTAGCTGCAGTTGAGCGAGAACGAAATGGAACGGCTAACAGGTTGGTGATGAAATCTCATTTTTCAAAATCCCCAGGGACAAAATGTTTAAAAGTGAGATACGTATACATGCTGCCCCTGCAATCCCCCTGAAACCCCCCTGCTTGTGGTCACTGTAGGATTTGGAGTAGGTGCAAGAGGTTGGATATAGTTTGCTTGTGGGAGATGTTGGCATAGGAGATTTCGTCTCGGGAGATTTAGGAAAAAGATTAGAAAAAAAAGAGAGATTCTGTCCAATAAGTGATTTAAGAAAAAGGGATAAAGTAGGAAGCCCAAAGCTAACATTTTACTGTAAGCTGTAAAAGCTGAGTATCTACATTATTTGATGCGAAATATCGTCGAGTGATCCTTCTATACCGAAGTTTTGAAATTACTTGATATACATATGTTTCAAGACTTACTTTAGAGCTATAAACTTCTTGCTTACGGTTGTGGCCACGCTTCCAGTGACTACAGCTAGTGTTGAAAGTACCTTTTCAACTATGAAAATGGTGAAAACAGTGTCCCGAAGCATTTTGGAGAATGCAAGATTAAGCTCACTTGCTATGATATCTGTTCATTCGAATATTAATGTGGATCCAGATAAGGTGATTGATCTCATTAAAAAAAAAAAAAAAAAAAAAATCAAGACGTCTTCTGCTTTTAAAAAGCGTATGTAAAAAATAATTTAAGTATGTTCGATGAAGTATCTACATGCGATTTAATAACTAATAAAAATCAATGAATAATTGGAATATATTTTTAGTTTTTGTTTAAAGAATTCCTCGTAAGATTTGGAATCAAGCCCCCCTGAAACAAAATCTTGGCTACGGCACTGGCTGGCGTGTCCAGTCGGTTGTCCTTTCTAGTGTTTCCCTTCCCTTAATCTAATTGCCTCGTTTGTGGTGTATTCTCTACTGAAGATGTCTAGTGAAAGTAAGTTAGGCATGGTTTCTATAGCGGCGGTAGGAGATGTCTTCAATGCGCCCGTTATGCACACATGCCAAGCGCTTAGTCTTCTCCATGACCTTCGAGGTCGATGCCGTATGGAATAATCGGCCTTATAACGGCAGTATAAAGCCAATGCGTTATATTAGATTGAAGGCCCCATCTAGAGCCGACAGACTTTTTACAGGAGCATAGAGCTATTGAAACTCTGACCCAAATATTTGGCGCTGTTAACGAACTCGAGTGGAGTACAGCTTCTGGATTTAGCACAAAATTGTTGAATAGCTTAAAATATTTTGGAAAGGCAGTGATAGTGAAGTGAAAAAATTAATTTTAAACCCATTGAAAGACATTTATATTGATAAACTATATCGAAAACCAGGGCCGTAGCCAGGATTTTGTTTCGGGGGGGGAGGGGGGCTTGCTTCCAAATCTTACGAGGAATTCTTTAAACAAAAAGCTATATACAGGGTGTCTAAGTTAAGCAGTATAATCCTTTAAGGGAAGATTCGTGAAGTTCCGCCGAACAAAAAATTTTATGGCAGGGGGGGAGGGTCTATTTTCATCGTATTTCCCGTTATGGCCCTTCAAAGCATGTAAACTCTAATTTGGAGGTGTTACCACTATAACTTCTTAACTATTAGAGATACAAAAATTGTTTTGTGCATTTTGAAAAGACAATTTAGAAGCGCATATAAGTCGTATGCACTTGGGGTAATGTGGAGCTACAAAAAAGATATGGCTCCTTAAACTCAACATTTTGAAAATCATTTGTTACATGTTTACTTAAAATGCTTTTTTCTCAAAATTTTCTCAAAATGTGAATCTTCCTTTAAAGGATTATACTGCTTAACTGGGACACCCTGTATATTCCAATTCACTGATTTTTATTAGTTTTTAAATCGTATGTACCTAAACGCAAATACTAAAATAATTTTTTTTTTTTTTCAAAGCAGACCCAAGTAGAAATGGTTGGTTAAAGTTCTAGCGCTGTTACCACAATTCAGAAAGTTTTCCATTATGGTCAAAGTGTGTTTAATTTATCAAAGGTGCAAACCGTGTCTCGTATAGGAGGGAACCGTGATCAAGTGGGGAATTAGTTTGACTTACTTATATGACCATTCTGTGAAATACACATTATGGTATAATCGGCTATGATTTGCGACCGGCACATAACCGATTTTTGCAGTGCTTAATCGGTCACAACTTGGAAAATATTTACAGTACAGCAACCACACATTACGGTCACAAAGTGTTGCATGTAACACACAAAGTGAGCTGTCAAATCTGTCTTTATGTGTTTGTAAGTTCATTCACACAAATAAAATATATTAAACCCCGTATACAAATACAACCAGATGCAAATAAAATGTATACACATGGAATGAATTGGCACTAAACAAACATAATGGGAAAATGGTAATACGATATTAAATGAATATAAATTGCATTTCTTCGTATCCGTAGCCCAAATTTTAAAACGAAAGGCAGTTTTACCACGAATATTAATAAGTTGCAGTGGTAAAAACTCACGCGCTCCAGAAATATTGAATAATTAGATATTCAATCTTATTTTTATAAATTCTATTTTTTCCAGGGACATCTAAAATTATCTCAATAGCTTTCGAAATGAGTTGAAAGAATTAAAGGACATATTTCAAGGTTATTATATATAGTAGTTATAAAGAATAAAGCACTTTCGAATTCCAATTCTTAAATTATTTTATTGGAAATGGATGCTCAATTTTTCAGATCTAAAATGGCGATTAGCTTGCGTATTTGTGCATGTGCGTTTCATTTAGTAGGGGCAAAGGGTGTATGGGTTACCCAACATATTGATGAAGTTGTTTTTTCCGTTTATTAAGTTCCACTTAGACAGTAATTATTTTAATCAATTAATTAATATTTAATAGGTAGGAAAAGAAAGGAATAGATAAAGTTTTATTAAAATAAGAATATAAAATGTATTTTAAAAATATGTAATTGCTCTCGTTTTTTTATCTGACAGGGTTGGTTACTTTATAATAGAGCAGCTTTATTAATACATTATTGTTTTTATTAAGAATAAAAATAAAATGTATGTATTTATTTTAACATTATGAAAAATAAAATTTTATTTAATGAAAACATAATTCATTCTTCCTTGCAAAGAAGAGCTATGGAAGTAATAAAAGTACAATTAAATTGTTTTAACTTGGCTACAGCGACAATAATTAGCTTGTGCAGGTATTGGGATCATATATTCTTTTTTACTTCAATAGCGCTGCATGCTACTACTAAAGCTGCACCATTATGTTTAGATACCTAGTAAAGGCGAATTGCAGGTTCATTTAACATAAATGTTGGTTTATTGAAAACAATAATTTCGTAGCTATACGAAGATAAAGTCAATAAAAGAATTAACAGTACCATAATATTAGATAATTTCCATATTTTAATCGGCTTCTTTAACTTAACGATGTACGATGTTTTTCTTTTATTCTGTGCCCCCTTTAGACTCTACGCCTAAGGTCTAATTCTTATATAATATTATGTAATGAGCAATACCATAATGTCATGTAAAGACACATTAACCATACACAAGTTGCATAATACGTGCATAAAAATCCTCCTCAGATCGTACTTTGTGTTGATGCAATACCTGGTACAATATAGTAATGCTGGAAATGACAATCAACTACTTTGTGTAGATACTAATGCGTAAAATTTTCTAGTATTTATTTAGACAATATGTTTGGAGATTGTGTGCAATTAAAAACCAAAAGCGACTAATGCACTCTATGGTGACATTCCATGGTCACAATTCAGACTGTGCGTAGTCTATTCGTGTAGTTGTGTAGTGGTAACATTAAATAGCAACTCATCGGTTTTTGTGACTTTAGTTCTGTCGCTATTCAGTAGTTTAATAGACACAACATTTACTAAAATGTTACGTTAAACGACATTTGTCACTTTAAGGCACGTACTGGTTACAAAATTGTCAAACTGTTTCCATATTCATAGTAATGCCTTTATCTACTCAAAACAAAGTCAAATATACCATACGGTGACTATAATTCAAAATAAATGGGAATCAAAGTCACAAATTTCTACTTGGGGAAGACATCTTTATTTTTTTTTTTTTGACTTGACATGATGGTAGAACGTCTTCGTTGTCCATGAATCTGTCCGTAAGATTTTGTTTTAACGATGTTTCCTATGCAAGGAATCAGTATAGACACTCTAAAATAGGCTTCAGTAGAAGAGGTTTCTGGATTGGAATGTGTTGTTTGTTTCAATGAAGTTCTTGGGGCTCTTAGATAATTAAACTTCAAATAAGTACTCGGCAAGTTGGGATTCGGATTGAAAAGCCTCTCTGAAAAAATCTTCGGAATTTTCTCTGATGTTCTTAAGAGAATTCAGAACTTCTTTTGTGCGGTCGATAACAGAAACGAAATCTAAGGATTTGGTCTGTAGGCTTTTCGAATACTACTACTACTTACTAGGAAATCAGTTTTTTGGATCGCTGCCAAAAGTGTTGATGCTTTCGAAGACATCGCCCACGTTCTGCTGGTTACTTCTTCAAGACTTATTGAGATGCATTTGAAGAGCTCTACAAAGGAAATAATACTGTCATGCCTTTCAATGAATCTCCTTTCACAAAGGCTTAGAAGTCGAGTTTTAGTTTCTAATTTTTTGCTTAGCGTTTCGGGGGGGGGGCTTCAGCCCCTCAAGCCCTCCCCCTGGCTACGTGCCTGTCGAAAACCATCCTAGACTCTAAGTGTATTACAAAAAGGCTGTAAAAAAACATGCTTACAAAGTTCAGCTGACTAAAAAATTGAAAAATTGTCCGGAGAATAGACAACTCTCCTTGAAAGTTGCTAGAAACGCAGTCAAGTGATACTGACTTCCATCTGCAAGGATGCGTTAATAAGCAGAGCTACCATCGCAACCGTCTTTGTTGTCCAGCCAGCTGATAATCTACGTGAAATGGGGTCAATATCCAACAAGAATATCGCTATATCTACTTTGGTACCTAGTAAGAATGTACTAAAGGCGCTACAGTCTTACATCATTAATGGACAGATCATTATGTTCGCAGAACCATGTCAGATTGTTTTGGGTACCCCGACACTGTGATATTAAGGGTAACAAAAAAGCCGAGAAAACCAAAGATAGAGCGGACCATTGATGGTCACATATATAGAAGGGTACAGGGTCTCATAGTTAGATCGCAAAAAATCTGGAATTTTTTTAAAACTCAGGAGTTCAAAGTTTCGAATTGCTACAGGGATACTCTCTCTGCATTATCTTCTCAGGAAGCACGAAGGTACTTATTCGATAACTTAGAGAATGTTGGCTTCTCAAACAAAATTGAGACCATTTTTATGTCCTGTATTGAAATTAAGTGTTTGGGTGAATTGGTTTAAGTTTTGATCGTGAAGCTGCATTAGGGATGTCGATGTCATGATATGATTGTGATTAGCTCAGACCTTACACAACCTAACCTTATAATTTTTACGAAAATAAATTCTAGGGAAAAGCCGTTGCTGGTATCTACTTTTAAAAAAGTTAACAAAATTTAATTATTCAAGTGCACAGAATTTACTTAACATTTATCTTTAAATAATAATTTCTAAATATCAACTGACCTTTATACTTACAGCGTTTTCACCTTATACGACTACGAAGTACTTCATTAAAAACTCCAAGCCCAGGAGAAGGGCAGTATAAAATTGTGTGAGACCAAGTGGCAATTCCTCATACAACTCTATAAAAACTATAAATCAAAATAAAATTTTTTTTTTATATTTTTGTAACATACATACCTACGTAAAAAAATTAGCAAATATTACAAAATGTAAATCAAATCAACATAAAACCGACAAAAAAAACCAACTATCACATGTAAATAACAATTGTGTATACATTCTGTAAAATATTTTTTAAGAACAAAAAATACATTAGTTACAAAAAAAAATATGTCTCTAAGACCTACAGCTAAATCTAATTAAATGGTTTAAATTTTTACTTGTTAAAAATAATAAGGACAACAAAATTCTATATAATTATTGTATAAAGCTAATACAAACAACAACAAAAAATCAAATCGCATTAATGTTACCTAGTACGTACAAGTTCAACATAATACTAATTCATGTATAAGAATCTTTAAAATTTATAAGGAACCAGGATTTAATACTCTTTCTAAAACCATATTTATATATATATATATATATAGTATTATTAAATAACGTAAACTAGTAGAATAAGCAAAATGGATTTCTTTAAATATTTGAAAAAAAAAAAAAATTAAATTATTGTAAACAATACGTTCACCTATGAACATAATAATATAATACAAAACAAATTCTTGGGGTATAATGTAGGTAATTAAGAATAAAAACAAAATAGTTACTAAAAACTAAAAAAAAAAAATATATTCGATTTTGATTTTGTTAATTAAAATAAAATCAAAGTAAATTTTAATTGAAATGAAACAACAAACAACTATATTTAAATGCGAATGTGTAAAGTGGTTAAAAATGTTCATTTTTATTTTATAGTTATATGAAAAGTATATTTAATAAATTAAAAAGAAGAAACATATATATATATTATAGGCAATTAGTTATATATATATATAGTAAAATAAAACAATAACGATACAAGTTAAGTAAATCAATGGTTTTTTGTATTCAGTTTTCTGTTTAGATGTTTTTAACATGAAATCGTTTATAAATAAATTACTAGATAAATTGTGAAAACAAACAAAAAAAATAACATTATTCACAAAAATAAATCAACTGACTATTTCTAAATATATGTATATATATTTATATATGTACAACAAGTATATATAAATATATTGAAACCAAAATTAAAAACAAATAAATAAAAAAAAAAACCAAGTGAATGGAACAAAGAGAAAGAAATAATATTTTGCAAACTGACATTTTGTTTATCCCTTTTAATTGTTATCATTTTAATGATGAAATACAAAACAAAGAAAAATTATTGAAGAATGCGTTTTATTCTGCTTTTTTTTTGTAACCCTAAATTACTTATTTGAATTTTGCAAATGCAATTTACCTTCATCAATTTTGCTGTTTTTATTTATTCAACAGTGGCTCACTAGTTATTATCCTGGATTACTGTCTCAGGTTCGACCCCCGAAAAAAAGAACTAAATAATTTGTAAGATTTCTTCACTGTGCCACCTCTCGTGAACAATGCCAAAGAATCATCCGGAGCCGAGAGAATAAATGAGCTTCTCAATTCAGCCGTTGGGTCCCTTTCAATCGTCCTTAAAAATAAAAATAAAAATCACACAAATAAATGGTTGTGAGAAGCTAGGACACTTTAATGCCCCAGAAGAGTGTCATGTTTTACTCCATCTAGATTCAGAATCTATGCGTCTCCAGTCAGACTGAGCTTCCACAACTGTCAATTTAGCATTGCCGGAAAGCATTTTTGCAGCAGATTTCTACATAAAATGATTCAGATTCAATACAGCTTCTAGCCCTAATAGAGGAGTGGTTATCATTGCCTCAATGGCTCCGAGGTATTCCATTCTTTGAATCGTTGCGTATAGTTGGTAGAGAATAAATCTTGCCGCCACACGAGCCCATTCCAGCATCTTTCTTACTGTAGCCGGGTTACCCCATGGTAAGTTTATAACTAGGTAGGTAGGTAGGTAGGAGTGGTGGTTCAACTTTGAACACAGTGCCTAGCACTAAGATGTGCCGTTTCGTTACCACGATTCAAGTAACCTACTTTGTGATTACTGCTAAGGATGTGATCCGATCGGTACCTATAACTAGCCTGGGGATAGTTGAAAAAGCGGATGAGAACCTGTATCCCATTACCCGAGATGTCGCTAAGATCGTCAAAAAAAGGTTGGCTCAGTTCAGTGCACGCAGTCGGACTCTTGCTAGTGCCGGACATTTGCAGAGGGTTTTTCTCTCATTCGTGTCTCCGCAACTGCGGCAATGAGGGTTGTAGGGTGGAATACCTACAATTAATAAATAAATACAATTTACAACTAATACCTCAGGTTTTACCGAATAGCGTTGATGCAAGAATAGAAAGCAAATATTACCTTGTCTTCAATTTCTTTCCTCATTGAGGCTACAGTTTTTTTCTATGTTTAAAACCACTCCGAGATACTTGGTGTGGTAAGGTCAGAGATTTATTAGTGCGATCGCTTCAATTTCTATTACATAAAATACTAACCGGAACTAATTAAATGGATAGTTGGTGGTACATAATACCTATCCAATTATTTGTTTGAGGGAAGGAAACCTTCCTATGAAAGTACCTAAGAGCAGTTAGTAGATCAGTTATCTAAAAATATGTAGCGAAGTATTGCCTAAAATGGTTTACATTTTTTTTAGTATTGATTTAGATTTATGACTACATACCTATATATTTTTTACTTCTTTGCTAAATACGCTGCTCGAACGAAACTAAATTTTAGGTGCTCTCCAATTTTTCTCTGCAAACATTAGCTAGGATCCTTCCTAACTAAATTTTAACATATATTGCGCTGTGGACTAGTGTCACAAAAAACAGCTTTTCGTTGAAAATAACTTCCTTCAAAAATTAATAGAATCGAAAAAGTGTTATATTTTCGTTGTACTTTCTTTTTTCCTTGTCTGCTATTCCTTGATCTCAAATTTATCACTTTCAAAGGATTTCTCATCGAAGTATTCATTGAATTCTTATTAATTTTCCGCAACACAAAAACACAACAGGAAAAAAACCGACATGATCTGTTAAAATTTTGCGTGAAAAAATGTGCCGAACAATTAATGGGCGAGCTAAATTGTGACAGATATGTATTTGTATATGCAGTGCAGTCTGAAATGAATTTTCGCTTAAATTTAGCTCAGCAAAATTTTGGGGAGAATTTTGTATGGGAGTTAAAATTTAGCTCGAGCAGCGTACTAAGCTTTATCAATGTACAAAATTTTAAATTGATACGACGAATGGTCGACGTGAGGTCTCATTGGGATCATTGGCAATCATTGGGATCATTGGCGCAAAGCAAAATTTCCAAAATTTAAAGGTAACCTCTGTGGAAAATTTCAGCTTTCTAGGACAAAGGGTTTGGGCTTACTAATAAAGGAGCGCTACGGAGTGAGTGATGAGGGTGAATATAATATAAAGTTTCTGTTCTGTTTCAGTTTCTGTTCCTGTTTCTGTTCTTTGTCACTTGGTGCCTTAAATCGCCGAGTAAAATAAAAAAAAAACAACATTTAGATTTTTTTTACCCAAAGGAAAACGAAACAATTTGTGAAAAATCTACCAATTACATAAATCAAATGATTTCAAAAGCTAATTCTCAGGATAAAAGCTGTGTCGGAACCGGAAGGCTAGGTACATAACAAGCGGCAAGTAGATGAAGTAAAGTAAAGTTAAAAGCTAAGTTTGAATGGTAAGTACTTGTACCAGACTGTAGCAAAAACGGGAACCGTTGTACACTTAAGATGTACTCTAAAAGCTCCTATAAAAAGTTTAAGTAAATACAGAAACCGCAGTGTATCTTGTAAGAATAATTATTATGTAGGTATTTCCAATTACAGGGTGGTCTAGAAATAATATGTTCTGATTTGACGCACCTAATAATAGCTTAACTCTTAACAAATACATTCCTAAATATTGATAATTTAAAATCTTTTTCTTTTTAAATATTTTGCAATACTATGCCACAATCGAGTTGGAGTTTTTATCCACAACAATGAGGGGAATCAACTAATGTTCTATTGCAAAATTCATTGTACTTGCCTGAAAACAGGTTTCTTTTTAAGTTTTCTCCTCTGTATAGTACCACTTTTTCGTATTAGGTATCCTCCGGACCATTGCTTTGCTATGCTGGATAATAGTCTCCGGTTGGCCCTTATTTTAGTCGCTGGTACAGTAGAATTCAGCGTTGGGACTTGAGGGTAGGCAAAATGTGGTATATTGGGAAACCAAAAAGTGGTAGAAAGTGGTAGATTTTTAAAACATACCATTAATGCTGTTATCATGCTATCATTACCCAAAATATGATGAAAAATTCTTTGCAAACATTCACAACAAATTTTCTTGAGCTCTATAAACGTCACCACACAAATCATTACTGATTTTTTTTCCAAAGTTCAGTACCAGTATGCCAATTTTCCAGTGCACAAAAATTTAAAATTTTTCAGCCACTCGGTTTCTATTGTGTGGATGATGGAAAATAAGTCTTATAGTCTTATATGCGTTATTGTTCTATTTTTTTCCCCATCTAAAAAGGTGGTAGATTTGGATTTGTGTGTGGTAGAATTTTGGGTTGAGCAAAAAGTGGTAGAAATACCACTTAAGTGGTAGATGTCCCATCACTTGTAGAATTTGAAGCAAGCCGTAGAATTAACCACTTTTCTCGCAATGTTGTTGCTTTTGCCGTCCTTTTTGATTTTTCTCATAGTGCTGTGGATCCGCTATTTAGCCTCCATGCAATTTCTCGGACTGAGAGTAGTTAAAGTTTCCGGGTACAAAATTTCCAACAGGTATAAAGAGTGAAAATCGATTGCAAAATGTCTGTGGCCGCAAGCGAAAACCGCTTAAGTCGACTTAAGACAAAAATGTTTTTTTTGCTCCATCATAATCTGTATGCTCTGTTCTGTTATAGAAAAAATCCTGGCATTTTAATTTCAATATTTTCGTTGAAATAAGCCAAAAAGAAAAAACCGCTTAACTCGTTCTTATTACTTAGAGCATTTACAATAACCGCTTAACTCACAAAAGAATTTTGGAACTATAATATCTCGGTACCAAAAAACGACTTATGTCGATTTAAGATACTTTTCCAAATTAAAAACATATTCAAAAATCAATCGAGCATATTCTACTGAAAACGGCTTAAATCCACTTAAGCGTTTATTGCAAACCTCACAAAATTCTTTGGCTGTAGCTAAATAGACATAAGTCGTTATTGCAAATTTCCGTTGGATACTCCGAAGGAGACTATGTAGGATAAGCGGTTTTTAAAAAATTAAAATTCTAGGAACTGCAGAATTAAGTTGAGTTAAGGCGTTATTTCAAATTTAATTGGGTTAAAAGTGTTGTGAAGGTAATTAAGGTGAAAACAATAAAAAAGTGCAACAATATGAGTTCCCGAGCTTTGCAAATTTTAAACTTGGCTAGAAAAGGTGTGTTTGGTAAACGTGATGAAAAAAAAATTGAACAACTGCAGAAAACAAATGATCTCTGTGAAAGAGCAAGTGATTTAGGTAAATTGTTTTTATTAATGTCTATTTATGAATGTGCGTTATTAGTTTGTCCTTTGTGTCCAATTAGCATCTGACGGCAAGTTGTTTTCTGAACCCGTAATCAACGAAACAAAGTCATCTGCAGATGGAGTTGATTATGACAATCTGGATCTACTTTTCGGAGAATTCGGTGGCAATATAAATACAGAATTCGACAACGATTTCAGTTCAGATGACTCTGTACGTGATCCTAATTTTGAACTTTCAGAAAGGGACATTTCCTCAGATTCTCATGACGATGAACTATTGGAGATGGGAAAGCAACTTGAAGCAAATTTGGTTGATTCTCCTCTACAGATTACAGCGGGAAACCAATCGGAATATGATTCGAGTGAAGTAATTGCTATAAAAAGAAACAGGGGAGAATCCTACACTCGAAAAACTGGAGTGGTTGAAGCCAGAAAATGTAAGCCTCTTAATAGTTGTCGACAAAACTGCAAAGAGAAAATCGCTTTTCAAAAACAGAAAGAAATCTTCAAATCCTATTGGGCTTTGGGGACTTTCAACCAAAGAATCCTTTTTATTGGTGCTTTGATAGAGATAGAAGACAAAAAATCACAGACGTTGAAAAAAAGCGAGATTCGACCCCGAAACCGACAGCATCATATAAAGTACTTCATTAACTATGAAAAGGATAAGATTCGTGTCTGTCAGAAGTGCTTCAAGCAATGCTTCAACGAAACTGAAAGTTTTCTGAAATCAGTAGTAAAAAAAAAATTGGAGCAACCGAATATGCCTTTTAAAGATCATCGTGGTTCGGCTGGAGGAATTAATAAAATGTCTGAAGAAACGGTTGAAATTGTTAAGGCCCATATAAACAGCTTTCCTGCATACGAAAGTCACTACACAAGGCGTGACACATCTTTTAAATATTTTCATGCGGATTTGACATTGGCTACAATGTACAAGCTGTTCTGTGAAAAACATCCGACAGTCTCCGTTAGCTTGAGCAAATTTTCACAAATATTTAAAGGTATGTATACTTAATTATAATCATATAGTGAACATTTTATTTATTTTGTATTCCTTTGGTAGGCATGAATATAAAATTTAAGAAGCCCAGCATCGACACATGTAATAGGTGTGACACTTTGAAAACAAAAATAGAAATAGCAAAACGTGATGGAGCTGAGGAACTTGCAAGCTTTCAAAGTGAATTAGACCAACACCATATCATGACGGACTTGGCATACGACTCTAAAAGGGAAGACAAAATTCTGGCCAAGGAAAATAATGGAATCAAGGTTTTTGCATTTGACCTTCAACAGTGCCTTCCGACTCCATACCTCCGAAATTCAGTAAGTTTTTACAAGCGGCAGTTATGGACGTATAATCTTACCGTACATGACTTCTACTCAAACACCCCGTATTGTTTTATGTGGCACGAGGCAATGGCTAAGCGAGGTGGCAATGAAATTGCATCATGTTTGCTGAAGCATTTGCAAAATGTAAGCGCCGACAAGCTAGTAAAACATTTGATTTTCTATAGTGATTCGTGTGGTGGTCAAAATAAGAATTCATTTGTGAGCACAATGTTTTTAACATTTTTGCAAGCCAACACTAGTATTGAAGTTATAGATCACAAATTCTTAGAGCCAGGTCACACTCATATGGAGTGTGATGTAGATCATGCACTGATAGAAAAAAAAAGAAACGAACAGAGGTACGGATTCATCATCCTCATGATTGGTTTAATTTTGTCCGAACTGTGGGTTTAAAAAACCCATTCAGTGTAATCGAAATGAACAGCCAAGACTTCTTCGACTTTGGTTCTGTTTCAAAAACAAAACTGTTGTGGAGAAGCCGGGACGAAGATTGTAACAAATTTGTATGGAATAGGGTGAGATGGTTGAGGTACAACAAAGCTATGTTCGGCAAAATTGAATACAAAACAACCCTTGATAAAAATCAGCCATTTTTAACACTATATATTACAAAACGTGGTGTTAATTCAATTAAATTGAATGAAATTCCCAAGGCACCAGCCAAAAATTTAATAAGTTCAAAAAAAATAGATGATCTTAAAAGCTTATTTTCGTTTATTGATCCTGCGTTTCATGAATTTTATAACAACTTAGATACGGAAATGCAATCTGTAGCTGATATACATCCTGACCTAATAGATGGAGACGAAATTGATGAGATTTAAGTGTTTTTTTTTTTTTATTTTTTAATGTACCTAACTATCTATCAATGAAATTATCTGGTTTTGTTACTTTTTTGTTATCGTGAATTTTCCATTAAAATATTATTTAATTTTATGTTTCAATAAAAAATATCGCTTAAATTAATAAAACTAAAAAAAATGATAATGAAAAACGGCTTATCTTATTTAAGAAGACACGAAAGAAAATTTTCAGTTTTAAATAACAACTTAAGTGACATAGGTAAGCAAGAAGGGGAGGAATTAGTTTTGGAAAAACAACTTTAATAACGTTTTTTTGGCTAAAATTGCAAATAAACGTATTTTAAAAAACAAAAATTATTTAAACTATTGCTGTTGAAGACTTCTATCAGAATCTGTAAAGTTTTTGTTTCTTAATTATGTCAGTTTTATCCATACTTAAAATAAAGTTTCAAAGTTCGTTTCCCGATAATTACATTTTCGGACTTAAGCGGTTTTCGCTTGTGGCCACAGATGGCCTCATTCTAGTGATCGCCAGTGTATATAAAACAGTTTGTCCTGACTGGCGATTGGTGATCAACGATCAGCCCAATCGGTACCTGAGCTATAAGAAGCTGATAATTTGAAACAAATTCGATGTTATGGCCAAAATGAGAACTTAGAAGCGATTTGGGGAAATTCCAACTCCAAAAGGGGAAAAAGGGAGGTCAAGCTTTCTACGACAATTCTCTTTTTTTTTTTTCATTCAATTGATTTCAAACTAGGTACATACTTTATATAATAAATTTCTCTGATTTTAGAAATTTCGCTTGGGACCCGAGTTACTAGAAACGGGTGGATTTTTTTCATCCTATCGAACGCGTAGCAAATCATACTACGTACTTAATGCTAAGTCGCGGATAAATGCTAGTAATGAATAAAGCTACGAGTATATGGCACACAAAACGAGACATAAGCATGTTCTTGGCATGTAAGTATTTCTGACGCTGGCATGTGTAAATACACTCCCATGCACATGAATAGGGACAAGATTTTTTAATCATTTCATGTTGTGTTTCTCTTTCTCATTCCTAAATATCAGTATTTTCTTTATGCTATTATTTAGTACATATACGAGTACATAGTAATAGGCAACTTTAAGGAGCGAAACTAAATTCTCACAATTTTACAGTTAGATGTTATGTTGGTTTTTCTTTGACCATGCAAAAAAAAGTGAACTTTTTTTGCTGCACTTGAATAGGGACAGAGGCAATTTATTTGCTGTGGATCAATTTATTAAAGCTTAAGGTATTTTTATTTTTATTTCTCGTATATTTTAATCGTTTTTCAATCAAATGGGGTGAGGAAAAGTTGTAACTGCAGAAGAGAAAGGCAAAATAATTGGCTAGAAGGAGTGTAGTCTGACCTATAGCGTTATTTCCAAAACAGATTGTAATAAGCAAGTCAGTGGTTTGAAATTTTCTTAAAAATAAGCGCAACAATAGAAACAACATGAAGGGAGGGCCAAAACAGTTACTACACTACGGATTGTTGAAGAAGCATCAAATTCTCACTGTTCCGCCTCGCAGATCGGATAAAATTTGTTAATCATTCCTAGAGTTGACACGGTAAGATAAGTATTTCGGAGAACTGGATAATCTAAAAAGATTAAAATTACAAAAAAAAAAAAAACCGTCTCTTACCGCTACTTGTAAGGAGACTTGCATAGTTTTTGCTCGGAATTGCATGACATGGAATAGCTAGTGGCATCAAATATTTTTTTCGGACGAAGCCCGATTTAGTTTAGATGGCCTTGATGGTTAAATTACTAAATTCATGATATACGCAAAGAAAAACACTATCTGTCTCGACACCATAGCCGTGAAAGGGCTGTAGTGGAATGTAGTGCGATTTCTTATTATGAGCAGTGTTAATTGCAGTTTCATTCGTTAAGCATGATCGCGAATATCTACAAAGGCGTACTGGAAAAGGCTTTTCCTTACTACGATAATGTATTTGGACCCGTGCAATTTACTTTTCAGCAGGATAACACCCCCATACCGCACGCGTGATAAAAGAGTGTATCCGTACCCAAAACGTGCCTATACTGGGGTGCCCACCTTATTCCCCTGATCTCAATCTAATTAAGACTGTTTGGGGATGGCTGTCACGGAAAGTACACGAGTCCGGTAAACAATTTTCAGATGTTAAATCATTAACAGCAGCCGTTAATGCCGCATGGAGCGACATTTCCTTGATCTACCTGGAATCTCTGTTTAATTCACTTTCAAACGCTACACCCATTATTAACTAAGTTTTAAAAAAAAAAAAAATAAATAAATAGGCGGCGCAACAGGCGGTAGACACCCAAGGCCTAGCTTCTCGCAACCACTCGTTTTGTGTGAGTTTCTATGTTTGGAACGAATGGAAGGGACCTACAATTTTATGCCGAGTCCGAACGGCTGAATTGAGAAGCTTTTTCAGGACAGTTATACTCTCGGATGTTTGTCAGACGTTCCCGAGAGGTGGTGCAGAGTGTTGTTAGGTCTCTCTCTTCATTTTTCCCACGAAACGTGGTCATTTTTCCCTTTTTTCCCTTTTCACCGAACTCAAATTCCCACGAAATTCCCACGATGCATTAAAATGAAAAAAATATAATAATAATAAATTTTAACTCATTTTTATTACATTGAAAGAAAATCACAATGGCCGCGTTCTATTGACCGCTAGATGACTAGCGGTATGCCAAACTCCATATAAAAAACTGACATTTCAGCTGTAGCACATATTGTGAAATATCCTTTTTTGGGAAATGTTTCAATCTAGCGCAAAATTAACTAAATAAATAAATAAATAGTTCATGCAACAAGTCCGTATAGGCACCCTATAGGTCTAGCTTCTCTAGTTTGTGTGAGTTTTTATTTTTGGGGCTAATGGAAGGGACCTACCATTTTATGCCGACTCCGAACGGCTGAATTGAGAAGCTTTAAGAAGTAATAAAAATGCAAACTGGTTCCATTCAAATGTCACTTTGCCGCTGGCGCTAGAGGTCTAGTTACATACGCTGTCGCTGCGCCGTCAGATTGTTTTTGTACTAGAACTTTTTTGTTAAGAGGCTGTTTACATGAGCTCTTTTTATTTCTGCTGATAATTGTTGTGAATTTTTGAATTAGTTTTGATGAAATTTCACAAAAATTTGATTTTAAAATTTTTTTTGTCAGATTGCTGAAATTCCCACGATTGTGGTGCTTTTTCCCTTTATCCCACGGAAGGCTTTTCGGACATCGAAAAATCCCACAAAAAGAGATAAATCCCACGATATTACAACACTGGCGTGCAGTAGAAAAAACCTTAAGATGTAATTTGCACAGTAGTCCAGCAACCAGCACACTAACCACTGCGCTATTGTTACAATTATCAGAAAGGGAAAAAAAAAGTTAATAGTAAAAATAAAGTTTTTTTTTTTTTTTTTTATTTCCAATCATTATTATAACTCAAGTTAGAGAGAATACATTTTTTATAGTTTTGGAGCCATATACCCAAAATCAGTTCATCTCATTATCCAACAAATCAGGTAATCAATAAAATTGATTCAAATCGTGTAACACATTCTCGAGTTATCGTGCCCCATAACAAAGGTACAAGCGTCCATAAATCAGTCCAGGTTTTGCTTCCCTTGTAGATAATTGTCAGTAACATGGAGCAAAAATAAAAAGTATTGCAAATATTTTGAGATGTTTGGAGAATTGAATTCAAAATACATAGTAATTTATTTAAGTTAGAATTTGAAATGATTATCCTATGTTATAATATATTATGCTATACAATCAGCTTTTATTAAATTTCTAAGGACTTTGTCCGATATCACTTGTGCATATAAAAATAAAAATAAATAAAATGTGTTCATCCTTTCTATTAGGTAAACATAACACAAATAATAGTATTCGAACTATTTAACTGTTATTTTGTTGATAACAAAGCTATGACTTGACTATGATCCCGACCCACGTGTATCTAGATAGTATCCCCAGGTACGAATATAGCAAAACTTATATGGTATGGCATTAATGGTTTTTTTTTTTTTTTTTTTGCATTTTAGTGCGGTTATTTCATCTCGGTTAACCAGAGATATTTGCGTTTTACCCTCTCTTGATATGGGCGACTGAGTGGTTATAGCTTATATTATGTTTGCATCTTATTTTAAAAATAGTGCTATAAATGTGGTCAGGTGATAAAAAATCAAGGCGATGATGGAACGATTTTTGTGGGATTTATCCTTGTGACGCTACTTGTGCTAACTATAAAATGATAAATAGCTTAGATGTTTGACAAAGGAGGAGGTATGTATGTGTACACAAGTTTAAGATTGCTGGGTAGTTGCAATCATCTTATTATTAGCATCAACATATTCACTGGTTATATTTATGACTTGCTGTTATGGCGAGCTTTAAAATTAAGCGTTTGCTTAAGTACAGTGAATGTTTAGTAACAAGGACTACGAAATTCGGAGCTGTATTTCTATTAATAGAGAATTTTCTATAACGAGAATTATCCCTGCGACTCCTTTTATTATCCTCATGGATTGTAGCTATTAAAACTCAAGCATAATAGTTTGGCGTATGTTTTCTGTTCCTGGAACGCCTTTATTTTCAACTAGTGCTCTATAATAAACAACCGACTTTTCTTTTCAAATGCGTTTGAAGTAACAAAATTTAAATTTTTGCAGGCATTTAAGCTTATGGTACTCATTTATTTAGTTTAATTAAAGTGGATCTAGATGAGAATCAATTAGGCCGATATTTGGTTCATTGTCAACACTAGGTATGGAGATTAACTATCACCCAAAATTCTGATAAACCAAAAATGTATGTAGCTCTCACCATTCAGCTCACACTATAAACTGTGTTGTCCTTGAAAATTCCTCCTTTCCGATATTTATTTTATTTTAAAGTTCTTAAGGTCTTTTTCATGAGATTCTGTTATTTGGATTTCCGTCCTTCGCAGTTACAGAAACTTATACTTATAGGCCCAATAAACACGGAGCAACTAAAAAAAAAAACTGATAAGCGATGCAAGTTGCCAACTAGTTTGCTTTGAGTCATAACCTGTGTAATGAAATGGAACGACTCCCACGGCGATACTGGTTGAAAACTCGTTTGCGATTCACAAAAAACAGTTTGTAATCAGTTGCCTTTTGATATTAATCTCGGGTTGCCTATTGAATTCAGTTTCTAGTTTGTCGAAGATGAGCGAACAACAGACCAACCTGTTGCTGGTGGGGGAGGTTGAAAAACATGACGACACTGAACGAACTAGAGATTTTTATTGGTGATGACTGATGAGTTTCCTCGTGTGTGGAGTCAAGTCACCGCTGCGTCTCTAACCCGAGGTGCCAATCGGTTTAGTTTTTTTTTTTTTTTTTTTTTCAGTTGCTCCATGTGTATTGAGCCTTAGATATTCGAACCATAAGAAATGTTATGCACGTTTACCAATGTAACCATATATTGGCTACTTGGGTTATTTAACCATCTCGTCGATGCTCTAAAAAGCAAAACTTTTGCTTAATTCCTTAATAAATATATCTTTAAAGTAGGTACCTGTGACTTGTTTATTTTTTTTGAAAGATTGCATTCTCCTTTCGAAAATTGCCGTAATTTTTTTTAAATCCTCACTACTTAGTATCGATATCCTTTTTTCTTTTATCTACCTTTGAACACAAATTATTGTATAGATAAACTGTTTGTATTTTTTTGTAAATTTATTTTGAATAATGTGTACCTATATACGTCCTACATATACGTACTTGAATGTAGAAAAATGTAATTAAAATTGAAAACTGAATTGATTTTTGAAAAAAAAAAAAAATAAATAAAAAAATGCGTGTCTGAATGTCAAGCCTGACAGGACAGGTATGTTGGTCTTTCCAGTGTTTATCATCTCAAAGCATGATTGCTTCGTCGCTAGCATATTCTTTTCTGACGATGTTTAAAGAGGTAAAAGGTTCAGCGTGGTTTATAAAGCAGCGGCGTTGGAAATATCTAAGTATGCCTTTGATATACAGGCAAATTAAATATAGAGTCCTTCCATTGCAATTGGATTCTAACTTTATCAGTCATCGGCCTAATATTAGTGATTAAAACCAGCTTGACTTGACGCTATCGGTCACAAAGGCTAGTTGCGGAGACCGAGTTCAAGATTATCCTGCAGTTTATTGGGAACTAAATAGAGCCCTCTAATTCACGTGTACACGTGTATTTAGCTTTTGCGTGTATTAGCACGTGTACTTCGGTTCGCTTCTTAAATACACGTGTATCTATTTACACGTGTATTTATTTCACGGCTGGTTCTTCGATGAAATAAAATAAGAATCTATTCATGGTTATCTTATCAAATTAAATTTTTAATAAAATTGATGAGTAAAGCTATGATTACACGACTTGCCAAACACGACATACACATGTATGTCGTATACTCGGCATATTATTGACGCTGACATTATGTTGGCATGCGTCTGTCGCCCATACGTCCGACTCAGAATGGCATGTAAATTTCGGAATAAAAAAAATTGTTTGAATTGAAGATTTCTTGGACGTTTTTTAATCCATTGACATCGGCGTAGCCTTCCTTTGATGGAATTTGTTACTTTATGGCTTGATAGAAAGAAGACGAACCATATTTTGGGATATATATTTCGAAATGTCACCACAATGCCCTAAAATCTTAATTTTTCCAAGCGAAAAAAAATCACTCAAATTTTGAATATTTTTCGGCTTTCTCCTAGATCCCAAAATATGGTTCGTCTTCTTTCTATCAAGCCATAAAGTAACAAATTCCATCAAAGTATGGCTACGATGTCAATGGATTAAAAAACGTCTAAGAAATCTTCCCGAATCTAAGACTTTGAAGGGTGTTGAAACAGTGTAATACTGGTTTAGATTGAATAATAGATGAGCTAAGGGCCTTTATAGCCGCTAAACTATCCGGGAATACCAATATATAGATGTGAACGAACACCTTTGATGCTAATTTTTTGGATGTGATTGACGCATTCTTGAATTGGCGTCGAAGTTTGCTCACTAAGGGTTTTCCCCACTAGGTATTGAGACTGTTTTCTTGTTTCGTTAATTTTCTGTTTGCTTTTTGTAAGATATTCGTTAATTTTCTGTTTGCTTTTTGTAAGATATGTGTGGAAAATCGAAGGTACTTTTTCGAGCCAGATAAGGGAAAGTGTCATTTTTGACACTGGCGTAGGAGCTATAATTAAGACAAAACACTGGCAGTTCTGTAGTACCCAGTTCTTTTAATGCATTCTTGAACTAGACTGGAAAGCCATCATTAAGCATTTCACTGATTTTTTTAATTATCAATTCGGATTCTATCAAATTGATATTAAAATTTTCTAAAAGTCTACCTAAAGTTGTAATACATATTTGACAAATGAATATAAATGACATAGAATCGTATGCCGTATCCGAATAACTGAATTGAGAATTTCTTTGGTTTTGGAACCTCTCGCTCAATAGCCGAACATAAGAGCCACTTAGCACATCGCAGAAAATTTTGCGGATCTGCTAAATTTACATCCAACGCTGACTATTGAAAACATGAGCAGATGTACATAAGTTAAAAGAAAACCTTCAACACCAGTTAAGCAAATCAAAGCGATTAGAAATATAATAAATCTCCCTCTTTAGACAAAAAAAAAAAACCCCACTAATCAGAATCAGGTGAAAATCTAATTGACATAACTCCTTAGCAGAATTTTCCTCTTCGCACATACGATTTCTATCGTGTACTTGCAATTTGAAAAGATTTTCAACTCAGCACGAAACTCAACCTAAAAAACCACCCACACATCCTCAAGTATCCAAACTCACTTTCTCTGCTCTGCCACTAACCACTAAGATCCCCCCAGTGCTTTGTGCACGTGCTTCCGGTTTCGTGCTTCATGCAACCTGCATTTTGTAGCGATAACGAATTCAATTATCCTGCATTCGGAAGTCCTGTTCGGCTGGGTCTGGCGTCACATATACATGAGAAGAGGAGAAAACGTTTTAGAGCCGGCAGAGTGTACAAAATAAGTTGGTATCCTCTGCAGGTCGGTTCGACAGAACTTCATAAGCATCTGCTTCTGCACGTTTGGTCCACGTGGACTGAACAAATTTGGCACATCTGGTGAAGTTCAATGTCTGCGTAATGTTGAAACTTTTACTAACGATGATTTTCAAAGTTTTCCCTATTTGATGCGGATATCTGCAATACGACCAGTTCGCAGACATCCAAATGATGGATGTCGACTCATAATCTCCGAATAAACGTTCAACTTTCAATCTATTCCAAACAACCCAATATTTAAGACTTTTATAAATGCAGGGTGCGTAAATTGGCTCAAATAATTTTTAGTTGGAGAAGGCATATAAACCAGAGCATCGCGATGCACGGATTCACTCGACTGAATGCAAAATCAAAACAAACACATTTAATCGCATTCTCTGGGTGCAGTCTGCAGTGTGTGGCAAAGCAATAAAGCTGTGATTGATAGATATACGTTTCGATTAGTTAGCAAGTGCTCCTAGTTGTGTGTGAGTTGTTATTCGCTTGTTTATGATGATTTGAGGTAAACACCTGCGGAATTTGTGGCAATTAAAGCCGGAAAGGCTGTGTTTCTGACCTTACTACAGAAGCTTAGCATTCAGATGTTTATAATCTTCTCGTACAATGTTTATTTGTGAGTACTGGTTGTGTTGTGATTTAGATTTCATTCAACTTGTAAAAGTTACAAGTAGAAAGGAATCTGAGGACACGATGCCTGAGAACATATTTTCAATGAACTACAATTTACATCAGTCGTCTCAGCTTCAAACAGCATCTAGAATTCTAGAGCATTGTATGCAAACAGTCGTCAAAAACTGATAGTGCACTTTCAAGGCTGATGAGTAACATCGAAGGCCGGAAACAGAATAAGAGACTACAACTTGCAGGGAGCTGTTGGTTCTATACTCATATTCGCAGTATAAATATGGTCAAGTGTCAAGAGGTTAAGTCGTATATGCACGCGGAATTTAGTCGGTCTGCGGCCTTAGTGCATTAAGGCCCGGTGCACACCTGCGTTATTTTAACGCGCGGTGCCGAAATAGTTCAGTGCACACATGCGGGTTTTTCTCGCAGGACTCAATCTGCAGTTTGCATTTTGTTTGCAGCAATGGAGGTTTATAAAAAGAAACGAGTAATTTTCGCGTACATAGTGCATAAAAGCTATGTTATTAAAAGGAAACGGCATTATTGGGTACATCCTTTTGTTGATCATCGGCTAACAAAAGGAATACTTTTTACATCATTTACAAATATTAAGAGAAAATGCCTCAGAAGCAACACTCCATATTTATGAAAACTTTTTTATTTCATTGCTAAATAATTCTAAATTAAATTCTTCCATGTTTGACATATTTCTTTTGTGTTTAAATTAGCGGCCGCTGCGGATCCGCGCGTTAAAAAAACGTAGCAAATTTCCGGGTTAGGAATCAAACCATTAGGTCTAAGGAGTCTCTAATGTACCTAGGAGTAATGTTCGACAACAGGCTAAACTTTAAAACCCACATCCAGTACGCCGCCGGCCGGCAGGAAGGCCTCACAGAAGCAAGCAGCTCTTTCCCGAATGCTGTCAAACATCGGTGGACCTGGATATACCAGGAGTATTCTACTATACAGAGTGGTCAGCTCAATACTTCTGTACGCTGCACCGTTCTGGGTGGGGGCTCTAAAAACAAACGAAACAAGAAGAAAGCTCTTATCAGCGTAAAGGCTCTTCGCAATACGAATAATAGGGGCATTTCGTACAATGTCGAATGAATCAGCCTGCGTTATATCGGGAATGATCCCCATCGACATTCTTGCAAGCGAGATGCAAAGGAATTGCCTTAGACAAATAGCCAACCGGCAAGAGGTCCCTAATAGAAGGGTCAAAGTATAAGAGAGGAAACATCGATTGCACTATATGGCAAGCCAGGTGGGATAACACGGCAAAAGGCAGATGGACCCACAAAGTGATCCCCACCATCGAGGTGTGGACAACGGGAACTGCAACGCAGTTCTTATCGGGGCACGGCGGCTATCGTAAATACCTTCACAGATTTGGTCACAATAGCTCGCCTTTCTGTACCGAATGCCCAGACGAAGTAGAAGATACGGAGCACGCAAAGTTCCATTGTAGGCGCTTTGCAGAGGGAAGAGCGAACTTACCAAACCCCCAAATTCTAATAAGCCATATGTTAAGGTCAGAAGATGACTGGCTGGATGTATGCTTTATTATAACGAGTGTACACGAAGATTTTAAGAGACTTGAAAGACTTAGAAGAGCCGAAATGGCGGACCCAGAGGATTTAGCATGGGTTGCTAACCAGTCTCGCGAAGTAATACCTAATGGCAGTCCCGCCGGGAAGAGCGGTTGAAGGAAGGGTGTGGAATAGCCTTGTCGAGTTCCAGTGTTCCGTGAAGACACTGATATGCCTTTTATCAAGAGAGCTTTTCCCAAAACTTGGTATGATAGCCAGTGTAGTCCCGAGTTTGGCAAGTTTATCGGCCTTACAGTTTCTTGGGATGTCTCTATGCCCTGGCACCCAGAAGAGGTACTCCTCCTTCTCCCAGAGAGACGTGCGACAGTTTAGGGCTGTAATGGAGTTGCATAGTATAAGTATAGAGACTGATTCCAGGCACTCAATTATGGCTGTCCGAATACCTTAAGCGGATATCACGTTTTTTCAGTCAAGATAAGACTTCTCAGAAAAGTGATAGACTTGTATAAATTGACGTTTATTACAAGTACTTCTAATATTGTGTTACATGCCCTTGGTACAGTCCTATTAGTAAGCCTATGAATGTACATATTTTGGGCTATTAATTTTATTTTCTTGTTTTCAATATGGTGTCCTGCCGGAAATCATATATTTTGCCACTATGTCTCTTAAGCTTTAAATTCATTTCCAATTGCACACCATATAAGTTATGAACAATAAAAAATCTATAGAAATCTATTCTATATTTTTTAAAACCTCAATTTCCAAAAACGAGTCAACTGTCTGGATCTTCCAAGTTCCAACCACACCAAGCAATAAGCATTCCATTTATTTATTTGAACAAAAGTTGTGTCATTTTCTAGCACCTGTTTTTCGATAGGGAACTTATTTTAACCCAAAATAAACCTAATTATTCGCACTTCATTTATTCAAATTGTTATTCACTTTGTTTAACCTCAAAACTGAACGGTACGAGAGCACCTCATTCTGATACTAGTAAACAGGAATGTCATGTTGAAGATTTGAAGTTTCACCATAGGTACCGGTATCGTGCTGCGTTGTACATTTCGTGTTGATCTTAAAGTTGTACACGATAAATGTGGTGGGAAAAATATACTTATCAATGGCAACGGATACATCTGCGTTTTTATAGGTTGTTTTTGTTTATGTTTGTGTGTTTTGAAATCTATAGCATAGCAATAGTTTTTTTTTTCGGAAAAAAATGGTATTCCTTGGCTAAATAATTATGCTACCAGTTGATGTGCGTTCCAGCTTTTGGACAATGTGGCATAAAAATGTGGCTGTGGTGTTTGACTATTGGTTTCTATACATAGCACGGGGTAAATTTGACTACTGTCTGTTCTTTTTAATGTTTTATTTCCCCATATAAGCCGAGAAGATAAAAGACAATGTGTGTGTATAAATCGAGCAAAAATAAGAAACGGATGATTTTTACTGAATCTGCTTTAAGTGTTTTGTACCCATCATAAAACGAGACATTGATATTAATCAACTTTTTTTTTAAAGGCGATTGGTTCGTTGCATTACCCAAATATGTCAATTCTGCGGCGCAGTCAGGAATCGGATATCTCTGTCACAAATTTTTGGTAAATTTTTCGAAGGACTTCCAATTTTCCAAGCGAAATCAGAAGCGATCCAGGTTTTTGATTGATTCTCAGTGATTAAGCCAGAAATAGTTCAGCATCGAAATTTTCACATTTGGACTGCTTACATACAGCCTAAATCCATTAACACAATTTTAGTAGTGTAAGGGCAAGCAAGCTCTGTGGTGCAGATTTCATGCTGGAAGAGACTCTGACCACCTAAAGATCTCATTCAATGATGATACCATAATGATACCATAAAGTAGTCACAGTTAATGGATAAAGCTACGCCAAACTATAAGTTCATAGAGGTTCAGTAGGTTCTGGCGTTATGATTTTATTTATAGAAGAATTTTTTGTTTACGTATTTTTTTTTAGAACTAACTTTGGAAATTTATACCTAATGGAATGACTCAGCGCAGAATGAAGAACAAAGTTGTTAAATTTTATTTTTTTTCATTCGATTTTTCAGGCACAAAGATAGAAAGATTTATGAGTCGGAAGAGCCTTCATGAGGCTCTGGCACTGCGCCCTCTTTGATGGAGCCTATTGTGCCGGCAGTCAGGAAGGAAGACAATGATCTTCTCTGGGGGTATATCAGCAAGTTTTACTGGGAGTAACGATTTCCTCACCGAGGAAAGAGAGCCGGTCACCTCAGTCGTTCGATGTTCACTCTTCTGGATAGTTCGATGCATGTACATTGTACAGCTCGTCGTTGTTTATCCTAATCCATACTAATTTCAGCTGAATTTTACCAATGCCATTAATTTTGTTGACTTTCAGGGCAGTGGTGGTTTGTATGGTTTATTGGTATACGGTATACCCCTGTGACTTAAGAAACCCCCACAAAAGAAGAAATCTAACGAGGTATATCGCACAATCTCGATGGCCAATTCACATTGCCTCCGCGTGAGCTAACCACGTTCGGAAATCACTCGTGCAAAATCCATTGTCGAATGGGCTGTGGGTACGCAGTGCCGTCCAGTTGAAACCACATGTCGTCGTCTGAATGCATTGGAAATTGTTGGTTCTCGTGTGGATTGTTATCGTCTCAAATTCGACAATTTCGCTTGTTGTCGAACTCAGTCATCCAGAAATGGGCCTAGTCGCTGAATATGATTTTTCGACCGAAATTGGGGTCAAATTCAAATTGCTCGAGAGTCCATTCAGCTAACAATCGTCGTTGACTGTGGTCATTAACTTTGAGCTCCTAGATACCCGTACAGTTAAATTTTGTACGGGTAGAGGCCAAAGTCATGTCGCAAAATTCGCCAAGTTGTGGCCAGCGAAAGGACGAGTTCTTGTGTGCGACGCGGAATTGGCTCCCTCTGATTCTCCTGCACACTTTTACGGACAGCGGCGATATTTTCGTTTCGTTGACGTATAGGTATTGGTGTTGGTAGATTGTTCATTGAACTGGTCGACATGAATTTGTCCACCACATTGCGAATAGTCTTCTCGGATGAACGATTATGGTGACCAAAAAATGGGCGAAGCGCGCGAAATGTTGCTCGAATAGAATATCCACTTTCATAAATCAATTTAATCATTTGGAAAATCCTCTATCACCTTAATTGCATTAATTTGCATTCAAATCTGCATTCTATCCAACGAATTAAATGGGTTGGGGTCGAAATTCTGGCGAGGTGAAAATTCTTTTTTCAAAATTCTGTTTTACAAAATTCTGCTTTCAAAATTCTGCTTTCAAAATTCTGTTGTTCAGAATTCTTTTTTTCAAAATTCTGCTTTACAAAAATCTGCAAATAATAAGCGCGCGCTTTTTAAGATTTTCCAAACCTTTTTTTTATTATTTATATAAAACATATTCTACCTACCTACTCACTTGTTATAGAAGAAGATGTAAAAGGAGTTTTTTATTGGCTTTAAGTTTGCTCTCTTGTCTTAGACAAATATTCTGTTAGTATACCCTTGTGAGTGAACGTGTGCTTCTAGAGTGAAAATGAATATCTGTAATTAAATCCAATAAAGGAAAAGATAAGTTGTGCGTGGATGGATATATCTATGTAATTAAATAAATGTAAAAATTATATTGCAATTATGAAATAATTTGTCATTTTTTGGTTTTTTTTTTTTGTTTTGTGTGTGTTTCTGGTATGAAATAGTATATTGTAATTTGTTGACAAAGTTGAAAAATATTTGGTTTCTTCAAATTCGTAAATTGGAAAAAAACAGAATTAGTAGAATTTATTTGTTTAAAATATTGCCTGTCAGAATTTTAAAAAGCAGAGTTTTGTAAGACAGAACAGAAAAAAAAACAGAATTTTGAAAAGCAGAATTTTTGTGTTAAAAGTCAGAATTTTGCAAAGCAGAATTTTGAAAGTTGAATTTCGACTCGCTCCCGAAATCAATATTTTAAAAGTTTACCCAGACATAATATTATTTATTCCCGTTCTTAATAAAATGTATCATCACCTTTAAAAACGTGTGAATTATTTTGTACAAAGGCAAATTTTTAGTCCTCTTTCGCATAAATAATTTCTGTTTCGCCGCATTTCTCCTTAAAGATCAAATTATGAAAGACGGATCCCTTGTGATAGCTCTAAGAACAAATTGAGGCAAAACAATAATCCGGCATTTCAAAGTTATTGCAAAATTCTCGTTTCATTGTAAAATAAAAAAAAAAACGATGTAAGTATATAATTGTGCTTTACGACTAATATTTGTAAGGCACTCTGTCATCCGCCTTCTCAAATATTCAACAATTTCAAAAGCAAAAGCTTCATGTACCGTAAACAAAACACAGTTTATGCACAGGATACGTTCAATTTCACTCACTCTCTTTGTTCTCTCTGGCAATTTCTCTGCCATTACGCACAAATAGCGCATTGAATAGAGCTTTTCCACAAAATGACGTACTGAAGCTTCCCCAGCATCCACAGTTCAGGATACTGGTATCCGTCGGTATTTCCTAGTCACAGCTGTCTGCGCTAACATTAACAATTGTTTTCGTTTCTCACTATATAGCATACGTCCTTTTTCCGATGCTAAGTAGTATGTCCCTCTATATGAAAATGTATCCATAAGGACGTAGTACCATACCAGTACAAGTGGGTGAGGGAATAGAACAAAAAAAAAAAAAACAGCTTGGTTGGGTGCAGTGCAGTCCTCGTGAGAACTTTCTCTCTCTCCCATCGGTGAATATTTAATTCACAGTTACGAAGGAAAGAGATATTCTTCTGTATATACTTCGAGTGACACACTTGCTATTTCCTCATCTAGTACGCTCTGGGCTTACGCAGTCAATAGTGTGCCACTAGTTCCCGGTCGGATTTTTATCTTTTTTATTTCTCAAAAGCCGCTGGTCATAATATCCTGTTTGTTTTGCTTTCACAAGCGAATGACGAACAAGTGCTCATTTTTATTCTACCCGATTTTTGTATCTACATCGCGAGTATCTATAGTCTGTAATAACGGTCTCTTTAACTTGTGGACTGTGGAGCTGGAGCTGCTGCTGTGTATGACTCCTGTGTGTCTCTCACATGCCACAGTGTAAAGTGAAATCTCAACCTGTCTGGTTGTATCCGGCAGATAGATTATTTGCATCCGCGGCGGGCGGTTTTATTTTCTTTATGATTTTTAAAAAGAAAAGCTGTGTGTTAATGTAGATAGTGTTTTCCTTGCATACAATTTCTTTCCTTTTTTTCATTTAAATAGTTTATGAGTTCACATCCGGATAGTGGTTGGTTTTAGTTGCAGCAATATTGACGCAGCTATACATAGCATAAGAGAAAATTAAAATTCCATAATAAATGGCCTCGTAGGTTCATTTAATATTCTCAGCTCCGTCAGTTGTCCTGGTTTTGCTTTTCATTTCACTTTTTTTTTGTAACCGTAACTTGTGTATTTACTTACTTTTTTTTTATTAATGAAAACTTGTGCAAAATTTAGTTAGCTTTGTAATTTGAAAATCATGTGTATTTTTAATGTAAACGCAGGTACCTACCAATATCCTTAAGTGAAAGTGAAAATACGATTTAATATTGAAATTCCAACTAGAGAACAAGTGATTTTTGTTTTCTTCACGACACGCTCAATTCTTTCTGCGTGTCGGTAATGTGATTTATAAATCATAAGCCATAAAGAAGATAGGCAAAGAAAAATATAAGTGAAAGAAAGGTAAAGAAATCAGATAAAAAAAAACGGAACCCACTACCTGTGCCGAAGTGCTCATGTGCATACATCCTCTGAGAAGAATGTACCTTAAAATAACTTTAGTCCTTTCTTGCCGTGTATGTTGTGTCCCCTTTTGCGGATCTCAGCATCATCATCAACAACAGGATATACGTACGTACGTTGGCCCACTTGAAATGCCTCAACGTGGAGCAACAGTGCTACTTTAGGAAGTAATAACACCAGCAACCAGGACAGTAAAGCTGAGTTACAACTTCGAATAGGTACCATCTGTGACTACCGCTCTTGTATTATAGGTAGTGTGTGCGTATATATAAACAAATACTAAGATAACCAAAGAATACAACAAAAAGAAGAAGAAAAAAATCTGCGACATGCAATAAAAAATCACGTACAAATTCTGTATGATAATATCCTTAATAATGTTTTCGTCCTGAGCAAAGATATGTAGATCCACAGCTCGGATGTCTGATTCAATAAAGTTAGTTGATGTCCTCTTTGTGAGTGTGTGTGTGTATATTTGAGTGTATAGGTGCATAAATCTCCCTGCAAAAAAAATATAGGTACGTGGAAGAATTTTTAATTAAAATTAAGGGAAAAAAAGTTTTCTTGTATGTATATGTGTAAGATATCCCTTAAAATATTAGTTTCCATCTGAATTCGATTGGAAACAAAAAGTTGCCAAATTTAAATAATTAATGTGAATACACCAGAAATTAATCAGTTAAATAAAAAATTAAAAAAAAAAGGTTATACACACAGTGAACGAATTTTACGGGAAGAGTGTAACGCATTCTTAAATCAATCGAGGAAAACTGTCATAAATGTTTGGATTGCTGCTGTAAAAATTGTATCTAAAGCTTTTTACTCAAAAACGGATATCTACGAATTGAATTCCACTAATGTGTATCGGTGATTGAAGGGTAAGTGGATTTTTTTTCCGACCATACCTGTGGGTGTATTACCTTAATTGACTTGTAATTGCAATCAATCTTGAGATACGTTAAATTCAATCAATATTGTATTGAATCTTGTGGGAATTCAATATTTTTTTAATTGATTTTGAAATTACATTAGCGATTGAATGGATCATCTTTTCCTTTGATAATATTTCCTTTCTTCTTTTCAATACTCGCTGTAAACGATTCTTGCGAACAAAAAAAAAAATATACCCTTCTCATACCTACAACCGTAAGAAACGAAACCCTTTGCTGTCGATCTGAAAGAAAGTCAAAGGAATAAAAAGTAGATTTCACGTTTTCATTCAAAAATTCGTTTCGACTATAAACCTTTTCATTTCTTTCTTTTTGAGAAAACTTCCAGGAAAGCTATTTATGAGTGTTCCTCTTATCTGCGAGGATGTATAAGTTGAAAAATTTTAGAATTAATTGATTTCCAGTGCTCTTCTTAGGTACACTGAATACGGTATTGTAAAAAGTAAATATATGTTTAAGACATTCGTTTGACATTTTATAAAACAGAGGCGAATAATAGAAATGTACAGGGTGGCGCGTAAATCACACAATAATTGTTAAAATTATTCGCAAATATTTTATATTTACAAATGAATTTAATATTTTTATAGTTTAGAAAGTAATATATTTGGGTGTGGAATACATTCGTAGCTTTTCATAATTATTCGTTTGTGTGACTTTTATTTTTGAGACAAATGAAAGGCTATGGAATTCATGCCTGGTCTTGGTGGTTTATTTAAGTCCGATATCTCTCATCTATCACTCCTCGAGAGTTGTTGAGGAAAAAGACTTAAGGTTTTGATGTGATTTTTTTTTAAAGCCACGCTCATTTCACACTTGTTCGGTTTCGTTTAGTAGATACGTTTTTTTTTTTTTTTTACACTACTACTTGCTAAAACAACGGAAGATTATGATAGGTTAGGTGGCTGTCCTAAAGGACACACTTGGACCATATTTTTAGGTAAATTTGTTTTCCAACTACCTACCTATATGTGCGCATGAATTTCGTTTCTGACATATTCCCTTAAGATAGGAAAGACTGCCAAAGAACTTACCAAACGATGTCTTAAAGCAACTCAATGAAGATAGTCTTGACATTAACCTTTGCCGGGCTCAGGGATATGATAATGCTGCGACTATAATGGCTACTCACGGAGGAGTTGAAAAATTAATTCGGCAAATTAATCCAAAAGCCTTGTTTACACCATGTGCAAACCATTCTCTAAACCATTGTGGAGTTCACTCTTTGGGATCCACTGCTTCAAGTACAACGTTTTTTGGGACAGTGTAAAGACTTAACACATCTTACTCAGTATCTACGCATCGTTGGGGTGTCAGTCAAGAGACTTATAGACATTAGATGGAGGGCTCACCATGAAGCTGTTAGGCCATTGGGTCATTGGCAGGGAAGAACAAAAAAGAAAAAAATGATGCCAGTCGAAAAGGCTCCAGATGCTCCAGATACATTTTACACTGAACTTATTCATCGGTCTAAGGCCATGGAAGACAGTATCATATTGGAAATCGGGCGAATACGACGTCACATGGTAGCAGCAAAATTAAATTTAAAAGATTTTTGGACAGCCTTTGAATTTTTAAGCTTCATTGTAAAGTGGAACTTTTCAGACTCGTTACCGAGTCTGTCATTGGCGATGAGAATTTATTTAACAATTTGCGCCTCAGTGGCATCGTGTCAACGAAGGTTTTTAAAATTAAAATTATTTAAGACTTATCTAAGATCAACAATGAGGCAAAATAGGTTGACTAATCTGGCTATACTTTCAATCGAAAAGGAGCACACAAAAATTGTAGATTTTAATGATTTAATCGAAACATTCACTGCAATAAAAGCTCGAAAGTACCTTTAAATAAAATCTTTTTTCGTGTTTTTTTCTTAAATTTTTTAAGGGGTGTAAGCTTGATTTACCGCCCCTGGTGCCACTACCTCTTAGTCAGCGCCTGTTGTTCAAGAATGTTTCCAATGAAACACTCATTTTAGTTAAAGGGGTCTTTGCTAATTCCATTAACCAATTAATTGCTACCAAAACAAGCTAACAAAATTTGTTAGTAATGATTTTAAAGAAAATGAAGATCAACCTGAATCATGCTTTCGACCCATTCACCGAACCTACGACGCTATAATGGTCACGCGGTTTCAACTCTTACACAAGATGGATCTTATAGGCTTTTAAGCCAAAATATTTCCGTAAAATTTTCCACAAAGTGGGTGGTCTGGGCATAACTCCAATTGCTGAGCTTATTCGGATTCACCTCACTCAACACTTGGTTCCAAAACGGCAATAACTTCTTCTGTACGCACTGTTTGTCATCTTTGGAGATGCGTGTTATCCACTAGAGTGTACGTGGTGCGAAAGCGGTTCAACGTGTTTCAAATAACTTGCTTAATGGACGAAAAGTTCGGCGAACCGAACCATGGTGGAAATAAGTTTGCACAATTTGCACGCGTTATTCTGGCGTTTCTCTTTAACGTAAAATGGCAAAATGTATTAATCACAAATCAATTTTAAACTGTCAAATTGACAATCTGTAGTAAAAGTTTTGCCAATTGAAAAACCAAACTTCTAAAAAAACACCCTTTTTATACTTAAGTAAAGTTTCTAAAAACGGACCAACGAAAGGTGTTTTCTTTGAGGCCCTACGACTATGATAGACGTGGAAGAAGTGACCCAATGTTAAGCGTGGTTTCTGGAGGATCTAGGACTAAGCGTAGTTTCTAAGTTACAGAAAGCCGCCAAACAATAACCCCGGTGCAGTGAGGATTTAAGTACGAGCTTGGTTTCTGGGTTTCAGAAAGCATTTTAACCGCCAGCAAGGTTACCAGATGGTAGAAATAGGAATCCATGAGACATAATACAGGAGATCCTTAACCAGAGAAATCGATAACCAGCCTCTCAAGTGTGCCAACTATAGAAGCATCAGTAGTCTTTTTATTTAGATCGCGTTTTCTGTGTGCGAATCGTCGCTGGTTCATTAATTTCATAAGATCATGTCACCGAGACCTTTGATCGCATCAATCGAGAGAAGAATTCCGCTTGTCAAAAGATGTTTCTTTGCCCTATAAAGGCAAATAGTAACATAACATCCCGCAGCAAAGTCGATTACTTTAAGTCCGTTCTCATCAGACGTGGTATCGTGTATGCTATGCTTTCCGATTGTACTGCCAAAGATGTTCTCCTAACCTAATCTAGCGTTGAAATAAGCCAGTACGATTTTAACGTCGTACTTAGGCTATCGCTCATATGTTTTGTTGAGAAGCTTATAGGAACAATCGTTGGTAGTCTCATCTTTTCCATCTTTGGAGGGGAGGAGGATATAAGTAAATATCAAGGTGATGTTGTTCAATTTTGCCTTGATACAGATCATAAGATGTTCATTAACATGTCGATAACTCAAGACCTCTTGGTGAAGTCTACCGCGTCCAGTTTTTCACAAGTCATCCCATTGTACTTTCTGGATGGAAGTTATGTCTGATCTATAGCATTCAAGCCTTTCTTGTAATTGTTCGACTGCTTTGAGTCCGCATATTCTTCGTTCAGATCCTAATTTCAGTGTTGCTTTTCCACTTTCCTGGGTCGTCAACAGTCAACGATATATGGGTATTTGTATTATACTTTAGAAGGCTGTTGTTTTATTTTATTTGCAAATGTTTTCCTAGTTAACCATTTCGGCATTTTGATGCCATATGGCAACACGAATATTCATAACACACATTCTCTCTCTCTAAATATATTTTTTTCTATTTATTTTGCTGATTAACTTCTTAAAGTATCTGCTTAATTAGAAGCAAAAAAACTGGGTGATAGTTGTTGTCGTCATTTTACTTTTAGCTCTCGTGAAAGATCGGTCTGCAATAGAGTTAGAATTTTTTCGTCGGAAGACTATTTTTATTACATATTTCTTTTTTACATTGATAATTATTGTCAAATACATTAACAGCTTCGATTTTATTTGAATGATTAATATCAGGCGCACAATTAACAAAATAAAATAAACATATAAGTTCCGTCTATTCAATTTGCCACAATTTTCCTTTTCTGTGTAGCCATGTAGGCTGAGCAGACGTCCTCTATTAAGAGGAAATATCCTCTTTTTATCTAAAAAAAAATATGTCCGGTATATTTTTGGAAAAATATGCAATTTGTCCTCTTTTTGGGATTTCTCAATTTACGGAATTTTTCGACACCACAAAACAATAACAAAACTTTTCAATACTAATTCAAACATTTTCTAGATCTTTTTGGTATGAATATGAACTGTAATGACCGGTGATCGGCAGCAACTAGATGTGCTCAGCTCCACATCTCAGAATCGACTGACTGGACTGCAGAAATGCGGATCAAACTCTTTTATAGATAGTCAACAGATGTTACTCTTTGGCTCGTAATTGACTTGTGTCTGTGTGATCATGTTCTAAGCATAGGTCACTTACATGAACTAAAATTTGTAGTCAAATGTGGAAATGAAAATTATGCCTAAAACGTGGAAAAATGTATTAGTGGTTCATTAATGTTGCTTAAAATATGTATCTTCAGAGTTCAGAGATGGGCCGGATCCCTGGATGAGTTTGATTGTTTTACATTGATGGTCCTAAACAAAATTCTCAACGAGCGATAACGAAAATTCGTTGCTTTATTTGCGAAACAAAGGTGTCAAATTAAACGAAAATAAATTGTTTGACCACGAAAAATGAGTAGAATACTTTCAAAAAATATATTCTTATTTTGGTTATTATTTGTTGTTCTTCAATTTTTCATTTGACATTTTTGAAGGGCATGAATCTGGTCACCCTAGCCATATGGCATCAATATTGTTTAGATATGTGCATTTTAAGGCATAATTTTTATGAATAAAATTATATAAATGTAATATATGCCTGCATATGTATAAAAATAAAAATATTTTTATGCATAAATAGTGTTAAATATCATTACTTTTTAATTTAGTTTGAATTAAAAAAAATTACAGTAGACGCTCTGTATAGTGAACCCTCTGTATAGTGAACTATCCAATATAGTGAACCACCAACATTTTACACAGACTACTCAGTGAAATATGAAAATCTCGATATAGTGAACTCAGATTTTTTTCGCAAATGTCAAAGAAAAAAGTTTAGCAATGCTCCTGCATGTCAACAATTTTTTAGAACAATTTACCGTTCATTCGTGTTTTTTTTTTTGATATTTTAGTTATGAAGGTTAGGTTAGCCACCTAGACTGTCCCAAAAACAGGACACAGGAAGTGGCCAGAAAAATTATGGGCCGGACATTACAGGTAGGAACTCTATTGCTACCTACGAATTTCTTTTAAAGAAAGGTATCTCCGTACATCTTACCGTGATGGCTGAAACAGTCAACTCAGTTGGTTAAATATGTTTGAATTTAGCATCTCCTGGTGGCGGTTTGTCTTCGGGTATAGACGGAGGGTAACCATAGCAGACTACCCCCTGTCTATTGCCTCTGAGGAGAGAGGGACTGATACATGGCAGAAATGGGTGGTTGAATCATTCTGTTCTTCTGCTTGACCAAAAGTCAGTGGATGGATTGTCTACTGGAAGAAAAGGGTGGAGGGTAACCGTAGCACTCTGCCCCCCGTTTATTTCCTTTGAAATCCCGTCCACGAGACAAAGACTGGTGTTGACCAGAAGAGCTTGATTGAAGCAAACCACCATACTGCTTGGTACCAAAAAAAAGGGTTAGAGTTTCTCCTTCAGGGAAAGCAAAGGCGAATGGTGACCGAAACAGTTTAACAGTCTATTGCCTCTGATCAGATGTTTAGAGTGTCGAAATGAAGTTGACTGATGTAGTCAGCTCCTACAGGTGGCGGTTAGTCTTCGACGATGGCGAAGAAGACACTTAATGAAGGTGACAAATTATTTTTCAAAAATTTAATTATGGAAAAAAATGATATTTATTTCTGTGTTCCTCAAAAAAAATATCTTCATCTCAGTGTTTTTTATAGATTAATACAATTTTTTTTTTGTTATTTTAGTGTTTTGTAATCAAAACGTTGGTATGTGTTTATTTAGATCAAATTAGCTTATTTGAACATTTAAAAACTCCCGCTCGAAATAGTGAACAATTTCGATATAGTGAACAGGCCTGGTTTTTATTAGTTCACTATATCGAGCGTCTACTGTACTTAGATTTTTATTAATATTTTTTATTTTTTAATTAATTTTTTTATATAAATACCTACGCGTGCTTATCTTGGAATATGCTTGTTTTTTAATTTTTAGTAATTGTAATGTTTGAAGTAAACAAAGAAAACAGAGTATAAATGCAACAATTTATTTGTTTTTTTTTAGGTGTATATGAAAATAAGTTTTTTTTTTTAAATATTTTCAAAAATCCAAATTTTTTTACAATGCATTTAAATTAAAAAATGAATCATATTTTTTTTCTTTTCAATTTTGTTTAAAAATTGAAGTAAAACAAAAATTATAATTTTGTCCTTTATTTTGTTGCCACTTGTGACAATTGAAGCCATATGGCAACGTCCCCAAAAACCACCAATATTTACCAAAAAATAATGTTACAATGTTTTTAGTAGGAGTCTCCGTAGCAACAAAAAGAAAAATAATATTTTTTTTAACATTAGAACAAAAAAGATGTACCAAAAGGAAAAAAAAACAATTAGGAATAACAATCAATTCAAAGAAATACATTTTTTTAATGCTAATCTAAACAAGCCGAACTGACAAAGAAAATACTAGGATCGGTCCAAAGAATAGTTTGGAAGAGACTGGGTGGACTTACTCCTCAACAATACGTCTCTTTGGCTAACTACCTTCAGTTGCTCACTTCATGCTCATCCACAGGTGAAATGAAACAAATGAAAACATTTTGTTTTTTTTTTAATATACATTATCTATTTTGAAGAAACCGAGGCATGAGGTCCTACTGAATTATTGCAACCACTTAAAAGCATCAATCATACATCTAATAATGAATTTATGATATTACATAAAAAAAGAAATTTTATAATTTTTCTTAGTACACTCTGGCGTATACGTACTATTTTTTTATAAAAGTTAATGGCGATGGATGAGCTAATCGGAGATGTGAAATAAAAGCTGTGAAGGATATTAGAAAGTAACTTTGACATAGGTAACAACAATTTTACCATTTTCTAATTATATCTACACCCACAATTAGGTTTTTAAATATTTCTTATTATTTCTTCTCTGCGCGAGTTGTTACGTCAATATTTCTTCAATCAAATATCCAATTCCACCAGGTGGCCTTGCCACTCGAAAAACAGTAATCACAAGAAAGTGCTAAGCAAACAACGTCCAACAAACTTTATCCACCTCTTAACAACTATGTATTTACCCAGTCTCATTTTACTCTCACTTTGGATGCTCTGTCTAACCCAACTCGACATTGCCAGGCCAGTGTGTCGATCTTAGTAAGTATAACCGAAAGTTATACGTACCTTCTCTACACTGATGATGACCAATAACCTGTTTCAATTGCCCTTTGTGCTGATTTCACCTGCTCACCGTAAAATTGTATTTATTTTTTCCACAACACAATTTTAGATTTTTACCGACAAAGCACCTGCTTTGTATCTGTCCATGCTTTTGTGTGTGCGTAAAATCTCTGATACGTTCTCTCCCTACGTTGTCCTGCTCTACTTTGAAATTATACCATTCTCTGTTCAACAGGTGACAGTCATATACAGTAAGAAAAAAAAAAGAAACAAGTATATGAGTGCTGTGTGAGAAACCTTCCTCGCCACTCTGGGTCTGGACGCATACATTACAATGGCGATTACCCTTACACATAACATATACGTACATGTTGGCACCTCAAAAGAACACAATATTGGATTGCTGTAAAATTTGTAAATCGAAAGGATTCTCTCTTAAAGTTCGGAATTCTCTTTGAAGTACATTTACTCCCAGAAGAAACCAGAACTCTCTTGGCCTACTTTCTCCAATACGCTCTCTCGTATTTCGTCCTCCCTCTCCCTAACTCTTGGCTTCGCTAAATTAATTATTAATATGCCAGCTATATAGTAACACAAGCTATATGTATACAAAGAGCTTCTGTGATATGCTCCTTAAAGAGCACAAAAACGATAAAAAAAACAGCTTAAATCCTTGCTAACATCCTGAACATACATTGACTCACATTCCGTGTTTACACTACACGTGAGAGCATATAGACCTCGCTTTAAGCCTATGGCTATATTGGTGCGAAAGTTTCAAGGATTCGCAGATTTACTGCAACAGTACTTTAGCTTTTTCTCCGAGCCGTTCTCTCCATTTTATGAACAATTTATATGGAAATAAAGAAAAATAAAATAAGGACGATGAAGAAGAATAGCAGCTGATAGGTTTATATGTATATGAATGCTTGTAATGCAACTACCCCCACTACCCCATATATTGCTGGCGTTCATTTCATGCATTGCTTGCAGCGTTTAAGTTGAGGGATAGAGTTCGCCTGCAGTTGGGGGGGGGGGGCGGGGGGCTTTCTATAATTATAATTTCCTTCTTCCGGCTGTGTCCGTTCACACACATACATACGATGGAAGCCGCATGATTATTTTAGAACGGAAATGAGTTGTGAACGGCAGAATCGTCATCAAAAGGACACCGATGTTGACGCACATGGTCAAACGCATGTTCTCTTATACAATATTATGCGGATCACTGGGTGAGTTCTATGAGTTTGTTTGCATGAGACGGAGGGTAATTCTCAGGCAGGCAGTGTGGGTGATGCAAATCATTATTATTTTATATTTTTTTAAATAGGAAACGCTGTGGAAGCATAGTCGGTTGTTTATATAGGTAATAAAGACAATATTGACACGAATGTCACCAAGTTGACTGTATCGTGTTGGTTTCAACAAAGCTATCGCGTTCTACTTTCAAATGTGTCGTAAAGGAGTCACTGTGCCGGGCAGAGCAAAAAGGACTTCCATTGCATGTGCAATTTAAAATTAGTTTGTCTTCCAACTACCTACATAATTACATCGATTTGTGAAAAATCGGTCAGTTTAATGACTGTTTTAAATGACTTCTTGAACGAGTGTCATTAGTCAATTCGTCAACATTCGGAACTACTACTATCTTGTTTAAAATGAGCTCATTGGGGTTTGGGTTGGGGTTGAGGAATTGGATTTGGATTTGCAATATTCAGACCCTGAAGAGATTGCAGAACTGGTGTACAAAAAGTTTTGTGTAAAACTGCGCTATCCTTACGCTAATATCTACAGAGAGAGGAAGATGATGCGAAATGCAACATTTATATAGCACCCACAACATGGTCGTCAACAAACTAGCTTCTAATAAACCCTAGCTTCTAATAAACCCTGGTTTAACAAAGAATGTAAGCGAATAACCGCAGAGAAAAACAAGGCTTTCCCTGAATGGCTGTCAAACCCATCGGAGCAAAAAAGATCTGAATTTATAATTCTTCGAAATAGATGCAACAAATTTATTGAATCTGCGAAGACAACTTACAGCAAAAGAGTCACTAACAAAGTGATTGGATGTCCTACCGGCTCACGCGCATTATGGTCCATGGCAAAGGCAATCAGTAATAACTTTAGTAGCTCTTCCTTTCCACCTCTAGTAAGAGAAGACAGCACGCTAGCAACAACACCTAAAGAAAAGGCAGATCTTTTCGCTAGCATGTTTTCAGAGAATTCCTACCCTAGATTCTGCACAACTAGAGCCACCAAATATCTCGAGGGTGCAATCGTCGATGGCAGAAGTGAAATTTCGGCCTCGAATAATTCAACGCATCCTTAAAGAACTAGATTGCAATAAGGCAACGGGACCCGACGGAATATAGTACTCAAGAGCTGTGCACCAGAACTTGCACCTGTACTTTGAATAAGCTGTTTAGCATGTCGTACTCCCAAAAGACGTTTCCTTAATGCTGGAAGACCGCTCGCATTCAACCTATTCCGAAGAAAGGGAAGAAATGTCTGCCACAAAACTATCGTCCAATAGCGTTACTTTCAATGCTCTCAAAAGTAATGGAAAAGGCAATAAATGTCGAAATAATGAAATATCTAGAAGGCCAACGGTTAATAAGCGACAGGCAGTACGGATTTCGGAGCCGTCGTTCGACTGGAGACCTGTTAAGCTACATAACGCACTTAAAACTTATGGAGGCAAGCAATTGAACAAGACGGCGAATCCAGAGCCGTAGCCTTGGACATATCAAAGGCATTTGACCGAGTATGGCATAAAGCCCTATTAGACAAGTTAGCGTCTTATGGATTACCACAACAACTCCGCGGATGGATGCAAAATTTTCTTCTGGGAAGATCGATCCAAGTTGTTCTAGATCATCCAATTCGTTTGCTATCAATGCAGGAGTGCCCCAAGGATCTATTTTATCTCCAACTCTATTTCTTCTCCACATCAACGATTTGCTTGGATCGACAAATAATAATATCTACAGCTTTGCTGATGACAGCACTCTTATATCCTCCATCTCGAATAGTGGGCCTGTGAATGCGGCTACATCACACAGTCAGAGATGTGAACAAAGTAGTTCTCTAAATGATGATCTGGATAAAATCTTGCAGTGGGGAAAAGACAACTTGGTTGTATTTAATGCAAACAAGACACAGCTCACAACATTTTCTATGAAAAATGCATCAACAGTTCCTCAGATCCAAATGGATGACCAAGACCATCCAATCCATCCCAAGGACTCAATGCACCTTCTAGGAGTCACAGTCAATTCAGGAATCACATGGCAGGACCACATTTCCTATATCGCAAGATCGGCGTCCGCTAAGTTGAGCTACCTATTTCGAGCAAAGAGGTACTTTAGCCCCTAGCAACTTCTCCTTCTCTACAAAGCTCAGGTTAGACCAGCCCTGGAATATTGTTCCCATATATGGAGCTCGGCCTCAAAACATTCACTTAACCTACTTGACAGCATACAGAGACGAGCAGTTCGACTTATTGGAGACCCTACACTCACATCGAATCTACAACCGTTGGTGCACAGAAGACAAGTCGCTGACCTATGCTTGTTCTATAGGTACTTCCATGGTAGATGTTCCGAGGAGCTCAAAGACATTATCCTTCGAAATGCAACTTTTGGGCGCCCCACAAGACAGGCTGCTAATGCTCATGACCATACAGTTCACTTGACAGCCGCGAGGACATCAACTTTCCAAAACTCCTTTTGTTACAGGACAAGCAAACTTTGGAACCCACTTCCTGGGGATATATTTCCAGAAGTATACAATTTGCAGCAATTTAAGTGCAGAACTAACATACATCTGCAAGCATCTCGGGGCGCTGTTGAAGCGTTATAGGTTCGACTGTCCCGAGAGAAGTATTTAAAAAAAAAATTGACGGCGGATTAGACTGTTTCGATCACCCTTCGCCTTTGCTCTCCCTGAAGGACAAACTTTAACCCTTTTTCGGTACCAAGCAGTAGAATGGATTGTTTCTACCCCCTCTATTGTGATATCACATAGAAATGGATCTATGTAAGTATGTCTTGTTTTAAGGACAGCCACCTAACCTAACCTAACCTATACGGTGAAAACTTAGAAATTGTTATTTTACTTTTCGTGAGCTTCGAAGTTAAACTTTTAGTTATTTGCTTCCTATTTTTATACATGTAATCGTTTTGGGCATTAAAATAAGAGGCTTATCCATCCATTCACGACTGAAAAAAAAATCGTTTATTGAGTGAAACTATTCATCAAAATATTTTATCCTAGCCAATTATTGTAGCCCTCCAAAGAGCTCATAGTCCTCATATTTTCATTCAAAATAAAAAAAAAAATTGTATTTTCCTAAAAAAATATGTAACATTACTTGCACATAAAACACATGCATGTACGTAATTTATATACGCATGTATAAAATTTGCTGTACCTTTGTATGTATTCCATAGATTTCGAAACTACACAAATAATTGAGCTAACATTTTCAGGAAATTTTTAGTAGTGACCGGAAGTGTTCCTGTGAAATTTGGTTGAAATCGAATAAAGGGGCCTGGCACCTGTCATATAAAAGAACATTGCAAACGCAACGCAATTGCTCGGTACTCATGGGAGTTAAAGTTTGGAACATTGATGTGCATTGTTCGAACAAAGCACATCTCTTCACATTTATGACAGGTTTTGCATGCGAATGTATTCAATGTTCGTATATTGCTTGTTGAAAGCATTTTACAAAATGCAGCCGAGATTGGACAAAGGGAATGCTATTTCTCGACACTCATGGGTACAAGGTACATATATGTACCTAAGCTTCATACATTTGTGCAAAATCTTCCCTGTACAATGTGAAATAAAAATCATCTCTCATTTTTTCTATCTGTGAATACGTAGGAAAATGCAAAAGAAGAAATTCAATGGCATCAGGAGGTGAAATAATGAATGAACTGTCAAATGCTGCTGGGTGTATGGGTGCGTCCATTTAGTTTAACACAAACTTTCTCACATAACAACATTGAAAACAGCTTGTAGGCAGTGTCCTTTTTGTTTTTCTTCCAGCTGTGCGGTCTATTACATTATGTAGTTTGTGCTTATAAGGCTATGGGGGTATTGTGGAATTTGGCACATTGATCTGCAACGTCTTGATAGACAAGAACATAATATTTGAGGAATACAATTGATGCTGGGCAAGAGCAAAGCCGAGCGGGTACTGCTAGTCTTACAGTTCAATGCTTTAGTCTTTTATATGCTTCAATCAGATTTAAAACACTATAAATTGAAATTTTTTTGTAAGTCTTATCCTTCAAATATGGTCAATGGACATATTTTTTCGTTGAAAGCATTTCCCAATACGTGGATGAGATTAGACAAATGGATGTAGCACTTTCGACACAAGAAAAATATTTCAAACGCTTTATGTGGTTAAATCTAAAAATGTAAAATTTATAAAATCGCAGGGCTTCGGTAAATACAGTGGCCGGCATAAGTTTTTTGACAAAACTAAAGTTAATTCTGCTCATGATTTGAACTTACTTCATGTAAATTTTGGCATCAATGCAAAGGTCATTTAAATTCCGTTGGAATGATACAAAACTCTCCTTAACCCATTAAGTACCCATTGAAAATTTAGAACTTTTGTAAAAGTCTACTTTTTTGACTTTTTTCCTCGGTCCAAAAAAAAATGTTTTGATGCAAAAAGTTTCTTCAAACAATTGTAATAGTGACTGCAAAAAATGTTTTTCAAAAATCTCTTCCCTAATATTGTTTATGATTTTTTGAATGGGATGATCTCAAAAAAATTTTGTATGAAAAGGAGGAAAAAGTGGCTAAAATAATCATTTTTAGCAATTTTCAAAAAATCATAAAAAATATTAGCGAAGAGATTTTTGAAAAAATTTTTCTGCAGTCACTATTAGAATTGTGAAGAAACTTTTTGCATCAAAAAATTGAGACCGATTTTAAATGGGTTAAGGAAAGTTTTGTATCATTAAAACGGAATTTAAATGACCTTTCCATTGATGCCAAAATTTACACGAAGTGAGTTCAAATTATGAGTAGAATTAACTTTAGTTTTGTCAAAATACTTATAATACGAAATAATCCAACATAGCCGGTTCTGTTGGGGTAAGGCACTAACTACGATAGGCCCTGCCAAAGCACCTGAAGTTTTCACAGTGCATAATAAATATTTTCGACATTAATCCAGAGATAACAGACTATCTACAGATGCCGACGATAACCTTGAAGAGAACGTGGAAGTACCTAGATAAAAGTTTATGTAGGTATTAGTCTTTTACATTCATGCAGACATTTAAAAGATTGTGAAGATTTCATGCTCCTCAAAATCCATTTTGCAGAACAATTATCGTTTAGAACTCTGTAAAAGTTCACCAAATTTCGGTCTAGATTAGTTCTGACTTCATGTTGAAAATACCTTCACATTAACTAAGTGGACTTAATATATCCCACTATATGTATGTTGATTATCTTCACGTGAAATTATTTCTCTTCATCGTCTCGACCACACACATCTATGAAACGCAAATGTAGAAAAACGAAAAAAATTCAGCTACATCCTTGTTTTGATAAGATCGACAAGGAAATAAAATCCATTTCGACTGAAAAAAATAAAACTGTTTAATGAATTTCGACTTCAATCAAATTCTTGTTTACCCCAGTTGTTGTAGAAATTGTCCATTTCTCACAACGCAACGCCTCGTCCAAACCAAATAAATAAAGAATTCCATCGTCCATTTTGATACAATCAAAAAATAGCAAGAAAAAAAAAATAAAAAAACTGCAGATGGATTGATTAATTGTTGGATCTCAATTTGTTATGCTTTAAATAAAAATAAAATATTCTTTAATTAATCAGCAGGCGATATGTTTAGTTTCACGCATTTCAGAGCACGATACTGTTTATAGTAGACATTGGTTGAAAAATTTATTTTTGAAATCAAGTTTTTATTGAATAAATTGGGAATCTGGGAAGTGGAGCCTGCAGAAAGTAATTTTTGGGGTTCTTTATTGGTATTTTCTCTATGACTAGACAAAATATGATTAGTTTAGTTTAAATAAATCAATACAAATTCACAAATTAGCAATAACCAACATTTCGCTGTTTAAGAAAGGCGCAACAGGCGGTAGACACCCAAGGCCTAGCTTCTCGCAACCATTCGTTTTGTGTGAGTTTCTATTTTTGGAACGAATGGAAGGGACCTACAATTTTATGCCGAGTCCGAACGGCTGAATTGAGAAGCTTTTTCAGGACAGTCATACTCTCGGATGTTTGTCAGACGTTCGCGAGTGGTGGCGCAGTAGAAAAAAACCTTAAGATGTAATTTGTGTTTTTCCGGGGATCGAACCTGGGATCCCTCGCACAGTAGTCCAGCACACTAACCACTGCGCCCACTAGTAAAATCTTTAAGCTTACTAAAAATCTAAAAAGAAAATTGTTTGGTCTTGTTTTAAGAATTTTCGAACTTAATTTAAGTTGACAATGGTCCAAAATATAGCCTTTGTATTCTTAAAATAAGAACGAACATTCTTAAAATAATCCCTAAACAGGATTGAAGTAAGATTTTTAAGCCTATTAAAAAGTATAAAGAAGATTTTTTGCTCTTGAAAAAAACGAGCTGAAAATAAGATTTTTGTACTTGGAATAAGATTTTCCGAGTTTACCATACTTTCGTCACCGAACAGGCTTGAAATGACAGTGATATTCTTGATTTGAGCTCGTTTTTTTTCTGAGAGTACAGTTGGCCACAATGGCCACAGCGCCACTGATATTCAGTCGAATGAAAAATTCGTTGACTTCAATAAACTGAACACATTCGCATCGATCTGAGAATAAAAGGAGAAATGAACAAACTTGAACCCGAATTGGAATCTAATATACGAATATCAATTAATAATAAATCCCAATGATGTTCATGATTGTCTTAAAATTATGAACCAAAAAATTATTTCTCAAGGTCACAAAATCAATTCTATAACCACATGTCAATCTGCAATACTATCAAAGCATTTATGTCCTTCTGTACTCATAAAATATTAACCTAACAAGAATAATACTAAAATGCGACGTCATTATAAAGCTTAATAGCGGCACTAACATTCCCACAAAAAAAAAAAAAACACTAACTCCCAGTGAGTAGTGAATACAATCCCTCACAGCGTTCTTTATTTACGAGTACACACAAAGTGCTATAGAACGATAATCGTTTGTCTAAAAATAGATTCATTTCTCAATTCGTACATTATAATGATAATAGTGAAAAACTCGATGCTTTGCCCTGTGGGGGAGAGCTATTGGGCTCATAAAAACTACCCCCAACAAAGGATTTCGTAGCCGGCTTATCTGTCTTATGATTGCCACTAATTGATTATAATATTACCACTTGAGGAGGCACTAATGTTGCCATAAAGCTAACACTTTTGGAGAATATAAAGAAGAGAACACTTTTGGGAATCACTACTGAAATTAATAAGAGAGGTGGAGAACAAAAATAAAACTGCACAAGTACTTATGGAATAATTTTAAATAGCTATTAAGAAATCTTTTGGCCAGGAATGAATTCTGTGTGCGGCGGGGGGTTTGAAAAAATCAATAATTGCTGTAAGACGTCTTTCTAAAAGTAGTCTTAAATGTTAATGTGCTTAATTTCAGAATGTAAATCAATAGCGATGGTAGTTGGCACATTATATCGGAGGACATCCGATTTACTGAAAAGGGAAGCTATGCAGGAGAAAAATTTTCTGGAGTTTTGCCAAAATTGCAGCTGCCAACTTCGGACGGGTTAGGGACCATGTCGGTGGGAGTGTCGCATGGGTAATTTAAATGATTTAGAGTTGGGTTGGTCCTCCATGCTGATCTAGTATCGAACTGCCTTGACATTGGGCTGAAAATGGAGTTTCATAGTCAAGGCATTTAGGGTAACTCTTTTGTTTTTGGTTGGTATTAGTTAAAAGTTTATATTGAATGAAAATGCTTTTAGTACCGACTCTAGTCCTAAGCACTTTGGGTATATTTGTGCAGCTACAAAAAAGTTATGGCTCCTTAAACTCAAAATTTTGAAAATTTGTTGTTACAATTTTTTACTTAAAATGCCTTTTTCTCAAAATTTTGACTTTATAAACTTTCATTTTTTTTATGAAATTTGTATCCTTGAGAAATTTCCTAAAAATTATGTAAATAAATTTTCTATTAGCTTTACTAAAAAAATTTATTTAAATTTAATTTAACAAATAAATTTTTAATACAATAAAAAATAATAAATAATTTAAAGAAATAGGTAAAAATCTTTTTTAAGCTAAATATATTAATTTATCATAACGAAACGAGGTAAAGTTCCTCGTACTCAAATAAAAATAAATGAAATTAATATTAATTTTAAATAAAATATTATATTAAAAATATCCCCTCCTAAAAAAATTAATGAAAATAATATATACATATAAATAAAATTCTTGCATATTCAGATAAAAAAATTAAGCAAAACTACCTCTTCTATATTCTACATTAAATCCAGATACCAACTCTGATTCTCGTTCAGTAAAATCAAATGGAGTTCGATTAGTTTCTGCTAAAGAAATAATTAATCAAACAAAACCTAAAGGATATAATAAAAAAATAAATCATATATATAATTGATAATTATAAAAATTTAATATATTACAATTATTAATTAAAAAAACAAATGACAATAAAATTAATGCTAAACTAACTTCATATGAAATTGTTTGAGCAACAGAACGTAATCCACCTAATAAAGCATAATTTGAATTAGATGATCATCCAGCAATTATTACTGTATAAACCCCTAAACTTGTACAAAATATAAAAAATAATAATCCTATATTAAAACAAATTAATTTAATTAAAAAAGGTATACATATTCATAATAATAAAGATAAAAATAAAGAAAAAATTGGAGAAAAATAATATGAAATATAATTTGATAATAAAGGATAAGTTTGTTCCTTAGTAAATAATTTAATTGCATCACAAAAAGGTTGAGGAATTCCTATTAACCCAACTTTATTAGGCCCTTTACGAATTTGAATATTACCTAAAACCTTACGTTCTAATAAAGTTAAAAAAAGCAACTCTTACTAAAACACAAATAATTAATATTAAACTTATAATTAAAAATAAAATAATTTCTATATAAAACAAGTACTATTTGTAATATAAAATTACATATATAAATTCTAAATTTATTACATTAATCTGCTAAAATAGTATAAATATTAATTATATTCTTATTTATAAAATCAATTATTTAAATATTTAATCCTTTCGTACTAAAATATATAAATTTATTAAAGATAGAAACCAACCTGGCTTACACCGGTTTGAACACAGATCATGTAAGATTCTAAAAGTCGAACAGACTTAAAATTTAAACGGCTACACCTAAAATTATATCTTAATCCAACATCGAGGTCGCAATCTTTTTTATCAATATGAACTTTCCAAAAAAATTACGCTGTTATCCCTAAAGTAACTTAATTTTTTAATCATTAAAAATGGATCAATTATTCATATATCAATAGCCGTTTTTTATTATCAGCGTGATCTGATCCGGATCAGATCATGAAAATAAAACAAACTGGATCATTGATTGAGTTGTAGCAATAGTTGTTTTTCACATATGAAATCCAATACCAATTATGACAAATTTCGTATTTCCACCAGCCATCTTGCAGCCACACGGTACAATATGACGTCACAATACGATGATCTCTCCATTGCACTTGCTCATATTTGAGTTTGACATTTCGCTTGTTGTGTCGGGGTGTTACCATATGAATACAAATCTGCATACATTTAGCATTCACTATTTTTTTGGGGGAAACTATGTTCAAATGTTATGTTCAAATATGCATCATAATTAACCGTATTGTACTGCTAATATTTCCATTTATATTTCTGTGCTATATAGCGAAACAAAACATCTCGAAAGTAGGAATAGTAACTTATTCGAATTAGAAAAAATGCTAATTGATTTTTTGTGTTGTTAATTATGTTTCATATTTTGGTCTGGCAACATTACTGTGTGGCTATAATTTACAGGGACACCAACATTGAGTGAATGAAATAAACAACGCCACGAAACAACAACGAGAACTAGTTGAATTAATTTTCAGATCATATTTCGTGATCTCGATGAAAAGCAGGATCACATGTTGTTGTTGTAAGTGCATGTAAATCGATGATCTATATAGATCATAGCTGATAATAAAAAACGGCTAATGATTTAATTTTTAAAAGTTTATTAAATTTTACTATTACCCCAATAAAATATATTAACATTATTATAATTAAATATATCTTTAAAATTAAAAAAATAAATATATAAAGATTTATAGGGTCTTCTCGTCTTTTAAATGAATTTTAGCGTTCCCCGTTCGACTGCCTTTTGCGATGACAATCAATGAATCGCAAGGCCAATTGTTGGAAGTCTGTGGGATTATTCTCGAATTTCCCTGTTTTTCTCACTGGCTCTTATTGTGATTGTCGATCAGCGATCGTCACGACAATTGTCGATTGCGTCAATTGATTTTAGCAATTCGCACGCACACAATTTGTTCACTTCCAAGAGAAAGCATCGACCAGACATTTGTAATCGACTACAAGCAACTGTCAAATCGACAAATAATATCAATCGCAATCGACAATCACAGTTGTCTATCGATCGACAGTTGTCGATGAACGATCAACTATCGAAACTCACAATAGGGGCCACTGTCAGCTGTACGTTGCCCGTTCGCGTGTTGGCAAACCGTCTTCGTTGTTTGTTCTTCCGCCTGAACAAATCGAAAAACATTGTTTATCACATCGCTCTCCACTGATTTCGATTCCATTCAAATAAATCGCATTGAAATTTGAACTATCTGTGTTTTATTATCACTCTGGAATTTATCTGAAGACGTTAAATTGGGGCGAGACGAAGTTCGCCGGGTCCGCTAGTGTACATATATAAAGTACTAGCTGACCTGTGCTCGCCTTGCGTCACTTGCCTATAGCAAAAAAACAAACTAATATTTGGTCCATTTAAGAATTTTTTTATTTTATTTGTTATTTTATTTCATGATTGGAGGTTGGAGCTCAACCACAGTAAGATACAATCTTATAAAATAGTGCTAAGCTTAAATTAGCTTGAATAATTACAAGAATAGAGTGTACTCGATGAGTCGTTGGAACTAAAAAATAATTACAGAAAAAAAAATTAAAATACATAATATTAACAAATATGTAGGTAGAGGGAAAGAAAGCTGAGAAATCAGCTTTTAATTCCCTTCGAAATGTTATTGGGTTATCAATCCTTCTAATATTTCTAGGCAATGAATTCCATAACCGAATCGCATTAATAAAGAACTGCCGCTCTGAAGTCAAGAAAGTATGACGAGTCCCTCATCAAGTGACCACATCTGTCAGAGGACGAAAATCTTAATTTTTCGTAGAGATATATGGGCAGGTGGGTAAAGAGAATATCTCAGAGAAGCCAAAACGTACGGAATTCAAAAAGTTTCTTGTAAGTCATATTATATAGACTGTTGGGATAGTTCGATACCCGTAAGAATCTTCGCATCAGTCCAAAGACATAGCGAACAATGCAATTGGAGGCAACTGTTAACCTACGTTCAGAGATAACGCTATATTTACATTGTATCTCACACCCATGGGTTTGGATAGGCACCACTAAAGTTTTGGCAAGCAGTGCTCGAGTTTGCAATAGGGTGAAAGACCTGGTGGCCCAAAGAGTACGAAGCATACCATTATGTCCTTCCTACAGCTTTGTTAATGTGGTTATCCCATGTTAAGCTACGATTAAACGTAAAGCCAAGATTTTTAGCAGAATCTACAGATACAGAATATGTAGATTCGATTAAGTTAAGTTCGATTGAAGGAAAATATGACAAATCTAAGATTACACCTTAAATGACAACACGAACTTTAAAAAAGTTTGCAAGAAATGAACTGCGAACACAAAATTTCGATGATTGACGTAATGTAACGACTTACCGGAAGAATAAATCATGCCTTTTGATCATTTTTGTTTTTCACTTCACTTTATATTAAAAATATGACACTATTAACGAACACAATGTACCTCTCATTCTACCAAGCGCTATGAACCGTTTGGCCTACTCACACATAGGCCACATCTGCGATTTACATTCACCATTATTTCGCATTTGATCAACTAAGGTCTGATATTTCTCAGCGGTGACTTCATCGCATGTTCTTACTATAGACCAGAGAATAGGCACATAATTATAGTCATGGCTAATTCCGTAAAACTATGGCGAGTTCTCATGAAAATTTGTATGGAAAGTCTGTTTAGCAAAAGTTGATTGCATTGGTATTCCCCTTTTAGTTTTAACAAGAAAATACACGGTTTTGTAAACTTCTATTTGTCTCAAACAAGATGAAGATACAGAAGTTACCTATGAATTTATTTCTAGATTTAATTTCGATGTTGGACATAACGAAGCTACCAAATTATATGATAGCATATTTGCGTTTGTTCCATTTCTAAGATTTATTTTTATACCCTCCACAGGAAGGTATATTAACTTTGTCATTACATTTGTAACGTCAAGAAGGAGTCACCGGAAACCCCATAATTGTTATGAATCAGGATCAAATTCTGAACCGATTTAACCATGTCCGTCCGTCTGTCTGTCTGTATGTTGAAAACACGATATCTAGCGTCCAAACGAATCGGCCTAGTCGAATGAAATTTTGTGAGAGGACGGTCGTCAGGTATGTATTGAAAATGGGCTATGTCGGTGTTGTATATGTACGTATTAACTCGCATGCCTAACATTTTGAATGACTTGTATGCAGTGGAGGGTATCAAAGCATCCCCCAGGCCGATGATAACACTATTACTTGTTTTTTTTATCACTTACGATTAAAAGTTGGTACTTGGTGGTAATAATCATCATATTTTTATTTTAGACCGTATCATAAATATTACGAGTCCATGGGTTTATTATAACAACAGTAGGTATCTCAGAATTTTTGTTTACCACATTACTCCTTCAATATGGAACGAATTCACCATAAACAATCTTAAAATGAGAAAAAGCAATTGTTGGTTCATAAAATCCCATATACTGCATGGCTTTGATCAACAAAAAATATTAATATTTTCTGTTTTAGCCTAAATAAACAAACAAAACAGTCGATAAAAATGTAATATCAACAGCAAATCAAAAATTCCGTCTTCATCAAAAACGTATCTGCTGTATTTATTTTGATGGAGATTTACTTTTTATCCCCATCTTCATTCCCATGAACTGCGAATAATAGCAAAAACATACGGAAATAAGCAGCAAACATATACGATAGGAGAAAAGATATAAACAATCCGTTATGGGACACAACTTCCTCTTTTGTTATCTTGCTTCATCAGCATCTGTAGAATATTTGTATGCATCTCATTACCAAGGAGGCCTCAAAGTTCGACAGTCCTGAATAAATGTAAATTTGTAAGTTGTAGATAAACCACCACAGTCGTTGATAGCTTATAGAGAAAAAAAAATCTACATCTGTAAAAAAATAAGACAAGTGTATAGATATAGCTACTTGGGTTTGTGTATAAATTACCAAGTCGTAACAAAATGTTTCATTCAAATACCTGGATATGGAGATGAAAGTTCCTCTTCCAAACGCTTCACATTGGTTAGGAATCTATAACATTGAACGTACTAAGGCACGAGAAAGGTAAACAGGGGTAGGTACCTAAGCACCTAAAGGGATCGAATGTCTGGCTATTGATCTCGGTTACTCTGAAGTCTTAACCATATGAGGCAAAATAAAAAATAAATATAGGTATAACAGATAAAAATTTGTATTTCATCAAGTGGGGTAGCTACCGAGCACTTTTGGAAGGAGAAAGCCAATAAAAATACGATAAATAAACTGAAATTTTTAAATAAAACGAAATAGATAAATGAGTTAAAAAACAACACCCCCAAGAATTTGTAATTTTTTTGTATTCATTAAAATAGCAAAAAAAGGGCCGCTTGGCATATCTTTACTGGTTTAAAAAGAAGACTTTCTCCCAGAGGCTTTGCTACAATTTTAAGGATGTAAATTTGGACTCAGATAGTCGTCTGAAGTGCCCTTCTGCCATTCCCAGCTTCTGTGTTGAAAATATCCTAGTTAATTTTGCTTTAGCATGTGTATAGTTTTGGCTTAAATGGTTAGGGAACTGAACTGCTTAGCGTGGATTCTCAAGTTAAAAAACTCACACTATACCTTGTGTGATACTATACTTTGTTTGTGAGTTTTTGAACTTGGGAATCCACGCTAAGCAGTGGATAGTTCACAAGGTATTGAGCTACTATAGCTTATGGTATAGTATACCTTAACCACCAGCTGGTTTAAGGGTAGTGATGCGATTACATGAGAACAGAAGCGTTCCCACTCTAGCCTCTCACTATCAACTCCTACTCTCACCTCCACGTTGATGACTGGTGGGTACCTAGTACCTCGACTTGAGATGGGGTACCCAACCCCTGTGGAAGGTCGTTGGTGGCAGCGAACGAGAGAGGGAGGAGGACTGTCTACGCACCAAGACATTTCCTCTTCTTTCAGGCGGCAGCGGATGAATCCCCTATTTTCCTATATCTCCAATATTGAGCCAGGGTGTTGGAAAAGAGTTGGTGGCGGACCAACCCTAAATGGGTCAACGGCAGCGCTCATATCCCAAAATTGGGTTACTGACATCGGAATGTCCGGCCCGCTGTCCTAGGGTCAAAACAGGGCCTGGCCCTCCAGGTAGGGGGTTGTGCCGTCGTCGGGGTAACTTCCCGACCATGGAAAAAAAGACTAGTTATGAGAGAGACGCAACCAGCCTCGGATAACGAAACTCCTCAAATGGCAACCAGACCAGGAACGTCAATGGACTACGATATGAGACTATGCACCTGGAATGTAAGAACACTCTTCACCAAAGGTGCCACTCAAAAACTTGAGTCTGTCCTCATGCGGTACAAGGCAGACATTACCGCGATCCAGGAGATACAATGGATAGGATCAGGCATGATGAAAAGAAAAGATTGCAACATTTATTACAGCTGCAAGAAAAGATTGCATGTATTAGGATGAGCATTCGTCGTGGGAAATCGGCTTAGGACAAAAGTTATTGATTTCAAGCCGATAAGTGATCGCCTTTCTGTGATCCGCATCAAAGCTACTTTCCAAAACATAAGCCTAATATGTGCACACGCCCCTACCGGCGAGGCTGTAGATCCCAGCACTACGGAGCCTGTCCGGAGTACGATGTAAAAGTTGTACTCGGGGACTTCAATGCTAAAGTCGGAAAGGAAAACATCTTTGGCGGATTAGTTGGTAAGCACAGAATCCACGAAACGACAACAGACAACGGCTACCGACTAATAGATTTTGAAGCAGCTCGTAATTAACCACCTCACGCTAACTTCTAACAAAAATCAGGGAGTAGAATGTCCTGGAGAAGGCTTTTCAATTCAGACGATTGGATTCGGTATAAAAATGTAGGTCCCTTTCAGTCTTATGAACTTGTTACGCCAATGACACACACTTTCTGAGGGCGATTTCTGAAATACAATTCCAATTAACCTCACTTCTTCGTAGTCCTTACATTTGAATGATAAATAGTATAATATACCCATCATAGCCAGTGTAAATGTACAGATACGAATAAAGTGTCACAGAGAATGAAGGATTATGTTTTTTAATATTTCACTCAAAGTGCGACTGGCTAAAATAATGCTTAACATTTTTATTGCGACATTGGGTTGAGTGATTAATGAGCGATTTAATTTAAATATCATAGAGCTGAGTCCTTATTCCATTCAAAGTATTATCGGTCCATTAATTTTGTTGGTGTCAAGATTATTTTGTTTTATTGGATTAAGAACCGTGCTGAAAATAGAAAAATTATATCCGAACGGACTTGACATTAAGTTATTCACAAATCACAAGAGATACATTTTAATTTGCATAATGCTCATGCAATCAGAGTTTCAAGTGCTTGTCACCTTGTCCTTGTGTGAAGGAAATAAGTTTTCGTATTTGTATTGTATCTATAGATAAAAGGCTTAGGTAGGTGTTTACAAATTCCACTTTTTCTTTACGGAGGACATCTTACTTCAAGTGTCTAACAAAAATGGTAGGTCTGAAAAACAGTAATGCTAATGTTACGAGCATAACAATTTCTCTGGAGTTGTTGCAAATTTAATTTTATTACGCGATAACATGAAAAGAAACTGCGAAAATCAACCCCAGTCGTAGAGGGTCTTTCACACAATGAAGGGCAGTTAGGTTCCTGTTTGAAATGGGTTTAGTAAAGCGTTTTTTTTATTTTTGTTGATTCACACTTTTAACGATGATGGTGCAAGCATAGACAAAGTGAACAAACCCTAGTTTGTTTTTGTTTTGCTTTTGTAATCTGTCGGAAAACTGATTAAAAACCTTTATTAGGGGTAGGTATTAGAAGGGCGTCTGTTCGTAAACGGTAATGACATTTTAATTTTCTTTTACAAAAGTTGAAGAGAACCAAAATTAAGAAGAGAATTTAAGAATGAGTTAAGGGGGTTGATGAATGTCATTTGTGCAAATAGTTTGGCAGCACTGTAATGACTATTGAGACAGACCACTTGGTCCGCTTGTGCATTAAGTGGGTCCTCACATAAAACTATCGGCAGCAATTAGTGCAATGAGAATCAGCCAATCAGTAAACTGGCAATTGAACAAAAACGGGTCATTCGATGAACAAGAAATATTTTATACGGCCGTATTTACAGACTCTAAAATGGACACTGGGGTAGGACCAGGTGTCTTCTCTGAATCGCTGGATATATCAAAGTCGAAATGTACCTATCCCCGACCATAGCAGCTTCTTCCAAGCAGAGGTCCTGGCAGTGACAAAAGCTGCCCGTGAGTCTGTGGTAAGGGCAATACCACCTGGAGGTATTCTTTATCGACAGCCGTCATCAGGCAGCAATAAAAGCCATAATTGCACCAGAAATAAAATCGAAGCTTGTGAAGTGCTGTCGCGAAGAACTCAATGGTCTTGGTACACAGCACAAGGTATCGCTCCGCTGGGTTCCAGGACATGAAAGCATTCCAGGCAACGAGAAAGTAGATGAATTAGCAAGACAAGGTTCCACAGCTGTTTTTGAGCAAGCTGATCCCTCTGTGAATATCCCGCCTTTCCCACTCAAGCTTTTGAAGAAGGGAAAAAGCCACAAGAGAAGCGAACTATGGGCCATCTTAAATACTTGTAATACCACAAGAACGTTATGGCCGTCCTTTAATGAAACCAGAACCGAGAGTATCGTACCGGTGAGGCTCTCCCACCTCCGGTCGGCTTCCTTAGTTATTTTATTTCTAATATCACTTTTTATGATGCAGGGAGGTGGTTTAATATCCACATCTACTCCATCTAACATTTCCCCGCCTCTTCTCGCAAGCTCATCAGCCTGCTCATTTCCAGCTATACCGCAGTGTCCTGGTACCCAGCACAGTCTCACTCGGTTCTGACTGCATAATGCCTTGAGCATTGTGCGACAGTTCCAGACTAATTTAGAATTGATGTTTGTAGATTCCAGTGCCTTGAGCGCAGCCTGGCTATCGATGTAGATGGCTATATCCCTTCCAGATACAGATCCCATCCGCATTAGCTCTGCCGCTTTCAGAACACCCAGAACTTCTGATTGGAAGACACTGCTTGTATCCGGCAGTCGTATAGACATTTTTAGGTCTGGGTCTATACGGAGTAGATTCCAGCTCCAGTACCTTCCGCTGTTTTTGAGCCGTCTGTATAGACTGCTACTTCGCAATGTTTAATTATTTTATCCCTTTGCCATTCGTATCTTTCCGGGTATGATACCTCGTACGGAGTGTCGAAGTCGACCAGAGGGTGAATTTCATCAGTTTGTACCTGTACGCCAGGGAGTAGCTCCGCTAATATTGTACAGTGCCCAAAACTGCCCTCTTTAAAATAGCCCAAGGTTGTGAGCCGTAGCGCACTGCTTCCCGCAAGTTGCTTAATATGCAAGTCAAGTGGCGTGAGGTGTAGAAAGGTGTCCAGGGCTACCGTAGGAGTGCTACGAAGTGCACCCGTTATTGCTATGCTAGACGCTCTCTGCACCAACGCCAGTTTGCCGACTATTGTTTTCTTCTTTATCGCCTTCCACCACACTAGTGCGCCATATGTGAGTATGGGCCTGACCACCACTGTATATAGCCAGTGCACCATAGCAGGTTTTAGGCCCCAAGTCTTGCCTACTATTTTTTTACAAATAAAAAGAGCGTTATACGCCTTTTTAATTCTTTCCCCTACATTTGCATTCCAGTTCAGTTTCCTGTCCAGAATAACCCAAGATACTTAGCCTTGTCAGACAGAGGCAATTCCACTCCTTCCAGTTTTGGGAGGTTAAAGTGTGGTATCTTATGTTTCCTTGTGAAGAGTACCAGTTCCGTTTTTGAGGGGTTGACGTTAAGTCCACAACCCTTTGCCCATAAGTTGACTTTTCTTAAGGCACTATCCATGATTTCACTTAAGGTGTTTAAAAACTTTCCCTGAATGATAATAACTAGGTCATCAGCATATGCTGTGGCACTTGTACCCCTGGAGCTCAGTTTCTTCAGAATGTCGTCCATAAAAAGCACCCAAAGGAGAGGTGAAAGGACTCCCCCCTGTGGTGTACCTCTTGTCACCGCCATTCTAATAGAACTTTGTCCAAGGGAGCAGTTAATCTTCCTACTTGCAAGCATGTTGCAGACCCAGATAACTATACTGTGTTCAATGTTCATTTTTAACATGGCACTCTTTATAGCTTTGCCCTCTACGTTATTAAAAGCACCCTCAATATCGAGAAAAGCTGCTAGAGCAAACTCGCCCAAGTGTAAACTTCTTTCTATCTTCCCTACTACGTTATGTAGAGCTGTTTTCACCGATTTTCCCTTCATGTATGCATGCTGCGATTCGCTTAAGAATCCATTTTTGTATTTGATCCTGATATGAGCTTCTAATAACCGCTCTAGGATTTTTAGCATAAAAGATGACAGACTGATTGGTCTGAAATCCTTGGCTGTTGTATGCCCCTGCTTGCCAGCTTTGGGAATGAAAGCCACCTTCACTTCCCTCCATGCTGCTGGTATGTACCCTAGTTTCAGACTCTGTCTTAGAATCTCCATAATTTTCCGTATTGCCCTCTCAGGTGCTTTTTGCAGCATGATCGGTAAAATTCCATCTGGGCCCGAGGATTTATACGGTTTAAAGGACTGTATAGCCCACCGCATTTTTTTCCAATTTATGAGATCAACTATCTGCCCCTCCATGTGAGGGTCAATATTGATATCTGTACGACGTTGCAGCTCAGAATCCTCTGGGATAGTAGCCCCGGGAAAATGAGATTCCACCAGGGTTACCAGAACCTCCTGACTGCTTTCGGCCCAGGTACCGTCTTTCTTTTTGTGGTAGCTAGGTAGTCTCGCCTCTTTTGAGAGTACTTTACGTAGTCTCGAAGCCTTATCTGTATCCGCGATTGATTCGCAGAAAAGTTTCCACGAAGCTCGTTTGGATTTCCTAATTAAGTATTTGAATTGTCTTTTGCATTCAGTATACTCATTCCATGAAGTGTCGTCCCTGACCAACTTCGCCCTATTGTAAAGTTTCCTTACTTCTTTCTGTTTCATCCCTATGTCCCTATTCCACCATTTCGGCTGTACCCTTTTTGGTGTCTTATTTTCCGGGCATACTTTCTCAAATGCCGTTATAAGTGTTTTGATTATCAGCTCCACCGCCCTATCCAAGTCATTGGCAGTACTGCCAGGACTGAGTTGGGTATCAAGATTCTGATTAACCACTACCGCATATTTAGCCCAATCTGCTTTTTTAGGATTCCTATACTACATGCCCTACTATGGAAGTCCACTTTGAAGCGTATCCATCGATGATCCGACATAGATGCTTCGTCCACAACCCTCCAATTTCCAACTACCAACCTGTCTGTATTGGAGACAAGGGTGATATCTAAAACATCCTCCCTATTTCTAACTACAAAAGTAGGTGAATTCCCTCTATTACAAAGAATGAGGTTGGACGATATAATAAAATCATAAAGACACTCACCTCTTGCATTCGAGGATAGTGGTTCAGTGGATGATCGAGTAGTCCCAGTTGCCAGAATTTTAAAAAGATGCGTGGTCTACCGAAAATATTTCTTCGGCGGCACAGAGTGTGCTCAAGAACGGCAACGCAATTTCTTGTCGTTCTCAAGAATTTGAGTTCGGGAATTTGAGTACCGGGTCATAATAATCGAATCACATTTGTTTGGTATTTGGCATCGTGTGACGTTTCTAGCTCGCGTAAACCCTCGAAGAGGCGACAAAAATTATCCGCCAAGATTATGCGAATTGTTTTGAGTTACGTTAAAATTCTGGTCCATGCCAATAGATCAGCAGCAATTGCCGACCGAAAGAACAACGTTGTTCACATCATTGGCTACACTTGTGAGCCCGAGTAATCCAAAATTGGACCTATCGGAAGACTGCGTCAAAGTTGGTACCTGACTGACACCACTATTCAGATGGCCCAGACAAAGACCACGAGGTATGCTTGGTAATATTCTTAAAGTGACAGGAGTCACTTATTTGAAAGCGGTAAAGCGAGCGTTTTGAAAGGAGGGGTATTGGATTTTGAAGACTGGATAGTAGGAAGAAAAAAAGGTTAGGGACAGTCAACACCTTAACACTATCGACTACATTGGTTTAGCCAAATTGACCAAATTAATAACAAATTTCCAATCTCCGTTTGGAACACCGGCTGACAACACACATGAAAGTCCTATTCTATATAATCCTTCTGTACATAGAAGAAAATATGTTACATACGAGTGCATGATGTGTCACACCAAAAATGAAAACAAAGCCTCACAAGAACACTTTCTAAATAATGCAGAAAAATTTAATTTAGTTCAATGTCTCTTCCAAACGATAACCCAAAGTAAGAATACAGTTCTCAAGAAGTTACCAAAATCAAATTGACCGTTTAATACTCTTACCTTAGCCCAAAAACCACCATCTCATTAAAGTCAATTGCTTTTACCAAAACCCTAGTGCTCAAGTTTGCCCAGGACAGCAAACTATTGATTTATCCTACCACACCACACAGAGAACACCAAACACAAATACACTCGTTTTCGTTTTCGTTTCCAGTTCTTCGGTCACAACCAGAGACAAGCAAGTATCCTGGACTTGTACCAAAAATAAGAGCACCAAAGGAAACTGAATTGGAATAAAATTAAACAAACGGGTGAAGGACATAGGCGAACAAATCCAAACGGAAATTAAACCACATAGTGATATACCAAAGGATAACCAAAAAAAGTTTATAGTTTAATGCAATTGGGTCTTTATTTCGCCCACCGCATTATAGTACATAACACACATATTGCCATATTTATTGATTAGAATTGGGCCTGCAATTAAATGACGTCCATATGGATATACGTACTCAAACCACCCTATCACCAAATCACCTGTCACCTGCCACACGTGGTGAACGTTTTTGTTCATCCGATACAAGTTTATCGATTCGATGTATCCTTTCTATGCTCTGCATTGCAACTTCATTCCCCCGCAGTAGTGTTGGTATGGAAGTGTGCAAAAAAATAGGTCACTGCATTTCAAAGGACAGTCCATACGAATACGATGTACAGCCTAACGGCATTGTGTTGAATTGAAAAATATTCGCTAAAGCAAAATACTGTAGTTTTGTGTAATATTAACACCCATTCTGGCTCGTATCCTTGCATACGGTCAATTCGATTAAATTTCAGCCGCGTACTGGCTTTTAGATAGTCAAAACAAAAATCCACCTCACACCCGCATGCATTTGCATCCTGTTTACATTCAAAACTATGGTCAGTCGTGCTTATGCATGTATACGTATAGTGTGGGGGTTTTCTGCTAAAGTACACTTCAATGGTGTCTTCATGTCCTTCAGCAGCTGACGATGAATTTTAATTAACAAAAAAAAAAAAAAGGAACAAATGACGCGCCTCATCCAGCGGAAATGAGTGTATCCCTCGTGTACTTGAATAAATTTTAAAGTTCTACGCGAACATCCTCACACCGCTGCCTTGGTGCAAAGAAAGTGGACCAAAAAAGGATATTGTTGGATTCACATGGAATTAGCAAGACACCGCATCCACACATGCACAGATCCGTTTTGTCACGTGAAAATAATAATAGAAATGGAAAACACGCTTTTAGCTGGTTGGTGGGCGGTTAAAGGGAGTGGAGCAATGGGGGCAATAATTAAAATGGTTTACAAAGCAAAGAATGCAGATTGCTTTCGCCGGGTTGCCTAACGATGGTTGCGATGTTGCTGCTGCTGCTGTTGGTGAGCTCGCGCGACAGGGGTTGATGGTGGCTCAGGAACGTTGCTGAGCATAGTATGATGCAATTATTATCGAAAGGACCTTGCTGCGAAATGTTGTGAATACTATTGTAGTCTGAAATTGGCCTTGAGTAGGAAATTATACTTATTTGTGGTTACTTCTTGCTTCTTCTTTTTTTTTTATGTGAATGGGTTGATCTTTTGAGGACATGTCGTCGTCGTCGTCGTCAGAAAAAAAAGGACAATATTTAAATGTTAGTTTGTGCGGCGTTTCCATTTTAAATTTGAAATTCAAGGACAACTCGTTGATGAGATTGTACATGTACAAACCATTAGGGAATATCCCTTCAGAATTAAAGGAGAATGTAGTTGGACCTTTAATTATCTACCAGCAGTGAGACTTAATGAAAGGCTCAGAGGATTAACTTTTTGCACGAACGAAGTTGGTTCTAAAACAACATCAAGAAGCATTTAAAAAAAAACGTTTAATATTTACCAGCGCTCCCTACTCCTTCGTATAAATGGTTAAAATGGAATTAGTATGTATCCCAGGAGTTTATCACACTTTTGACACCTCACTTGTTAAAATTGGTTGGGTGTGAAAGCCGTAAAAAAGGTTCCTACTTATTGATTCTTATTGCGGGTCAAAATGCTTTCAAGTCCTTGCATTTACCATATAATGTACACCAAACTGTAGTTTTTTATTGTTTCCGTTTCAATTTTATATTCTGTTAAGTAGCTATTATTTTTTAGACTGGCGTTTGCTCTGGTTTTTTATGACAATTCTACAAACTTTGGCTTTCAAGATTGTCGAAGAGTAGCGTTTGCGAAATTTTTTTTTTTTGATGGGAGACGCCACGCCCCTTTGTCCAATTTTGACCAACTTTCACAACAACACTCCGGCGTCAATACCTAATTGATTGTCTATTGTCTGTAAATTTGAACTCCAACGATTAGATGATTTTCGTGATATAAGATTCTGAATGTTATTTTGTATGGGCAGTGCCATGCCCCCTTGTCCAATTTTGACCAAACTTCACAGAAACTCTCTCGGGCCAGTATCAAAGATGGTTGGAAAATTTGAGCTCAATCGGTGAAAATTTTTCTAATTTTTGAAGCGTACACAAACCAACATAACCTTTTTATAATATAGGTATAGAGAGTGTGCTTAGAGCGCCACCTGTCAACAATTTTCCAAGTTTTCTTTTATCTCTATCCTTCGCGTTGCAATTACGAACAAATCCGCAGAAGGAAGTATCCAATTTGGTCCAGTCGTTTTCAAGTTTTAATCATCCGAACATACATACCACGATTCATTTTTATATATACAGAATTTGTTTTCGGTTTATATGTGGCAATCACGCCTTCTAATATCACGTTAAAACTACTAATCCAATCCGTATAAATAGCTCAAATGTAACAAAGAACTTTTTAGAATACTATTTAGTATTTATTTCATTGCAATCGGCAGACTCCTTCGAAAGAAATGCGAATATAAAGTTTTCTGTTTAATTTCACACAATTGGTACATCAAATAATATTTTTCCAAATTAGCCTATAAATATGCAACGCTTTCTTTGGTTTTATTCTATGTACGCGTAGCCTGTTAATATGCTTCGTTTTTTATTTCCTTTATTATACTTTAATTTAGCAGATCATTGACATTCTGTGCAATATGGACTCCTAGTTCAGTTTCAGTTCCATAAAATCTCTGACAGAAAATTACATAAAATAAGTTCGCCTTTCATTCGGTGTATATTTAAAAAAAAAAATCGGTTGCGAAATAGAGCCGTAATCGGTTCGACAAAAATGTAGGAGCCTATTAATATAATGATACTAGCGGACCCGGCGAACTTCGTCTCGCCCCAATTTAACGTCTTCAGATAAACTCCAGAGTGATAATAAAACACAAATAGTTCAAATTTCAATGTGATTTATTTGAATGGAATCGAAATCAGTGGAGAGCGATGTGATAAACAATGTTTTTCGATTTGTTTTCCGGCGCGAGAACCAACAACGAAGACGGTTTGCCAAGACGCGAACAGGCAACGTACAGCTGACTGTGAGAAAAACAGGGAAATTCGAGAATAATCCCACAGACTTCCAACGATTGGCCTTGCGATTTATTGATTGTCATCGCAAAAGCCAATCGAACGGGGAACTGAATCTGCTTGAATTGGAATAGAAGAACAGATGGAATAATTGGAATTCGTTGGATAAGAACTTCCTCTCCTTTGAATTTGCTTTTGATGATCGTGGCTTGAATCACATTGTTCATCAGTCTCTTGATGGACAACCGCGTACCGTTGCATAATTTCGAATGACTCAACATGATTATGATCTATCCCACCTTCAGCTGTAAATTATGCAGTGGAGTTCCCATTCACTAACCCAATCGAGATTTTTATAATTTTGGGCAATGCTGAGGAACACTTTGGTGAAGATTTCCTCCTTCGACGATGTGAACTCGCAAAAATTTGCCATGAAAGATATCAATCCAGTCGAAACATCAACTAAACATTCATAATTATCCTAAATTTTCCAAGCTTCACAACGAATTTCCGCCTTTACATCGTCCAAAATCATCTAATCATGCGATAAAATGCAAAATTTCGTCGAATAAAAAAAAATTAAAATTTTTAGCGTTTTTCCCTAGTTTTCCGAGTAAGAATTTTCTACTTTTCTACTCATTGAATTACTATACATTTTTACACAATTTTTATATACAGTGGGGGGCACAAGTATTTTGACAAAACTAAAGTTAATTCTGCTCATAATTTGAAACTTACTTAATGTAAATTTTAGCACCAATAGAAAGGTCATTAAAATTCCGTTTGAATGATACAAAACTTTCCTTAACCCATTATGTACCCATTTAAAAATTTTAGAATTTAGAATTTTTGTCAATGTCTACTAATTTTTCTGATATCATCCCATTCAGAATATCATAAAAAAACATTAGCGAAGAGATTTTTGAAAAATTTTTTTTTGCTGTCACTATTAGAATTTGTTAAAGAAACTTTTTGCATCAAAAAAAATTTTTTTTTTTTGGACCGAGGATAAAAGTCAAAAAAGTAGACTTTTACAAAGGTTCTAAATTTTCAATGGGTACTTAATTTGTTAAGGAAAGTTGTATATCGTTCCAACGGAATTTAAATGACCTTTGCATTGGTGCCAAAATTTACATGAAGTAAGTTGAAATTATGAGCAGAATTAACTTTAGTTTTGTTAAAATACTTATGCCGGCCACTGTACATACATAAATAGGATGTACATTATAATGCAAAGTGGGGAAAAATTTGTCACCCGAACCCGATGTACTTTGGCTGGAATATTTTTTATGAATGAAAAACATTGGTTCTGCTTTTGGACTATTTGACGTCTTAATTTGTTTGCCCATTAAGTCGGCAAAAATAATATCAGTTAAGTGATGACCACTCGGTCACGAATTATTACATTTTCCATCATTTTTTATCCACAACAGTACAACATGCTGTGATTTGCTTTGAGCGAGTCTAATGGCTTGTCGTGGACTATACGCGGATTTTCGATGCACCAGAAGTGATTATTTCGCTTATTCATATATCCAAAGAAATAAAAATAGGTCTCGTCGCTCATGATGATATTTTTGATGAAAAGTTCTTTCCCTCGTGGTCAAGATTCAGGATGACTTGAGAGTAGGTTACGGCTACTCGGCGGTCAACAGCTACCAGCAGATGCACTGTCAGTCATCAGGAAATATCCTACAGTCTTTCACCAAAATTCCCTCTAAAGACGTCCGATTAATGCCCAATTGCGTGACACGTCATCTGGTCGATCTTGATACTCCGGAGCCATCTGCGACATCTTCAGCCACATCTGCGATATGTTCATCTTATCTCAGCAGAAGGGCTGCTCTGGGGCCAGAATTGGAAGCATCTTCTGTTGTCCCATACTCTTCTAGACGAGAGGCTAAACGTTGTAATGTTTGCCCAGTTGGTGTCGGACGACCGCGAAATCTGCGCTGAAATTAACGCTACACCATACCAACGAATTATTCCACGAAATAATCCAAACAATTATTATTCCGCGTTCTTTATTAGTATAGCGTTCATGTGTTATTATTTTTACGTGCATTATGTTTGTGTATACTTTACAAATATCAAAGCAGAATTGACATTTTCCACCATTTACAACATCTTCCGATCCCCACATTGTATTATAAAAATGTTACTCGAAATGCTAATTATTTCTGACATCTGTATAGTAGGGGGTTGCAAATTTTTCAGGGGATGTTTTAGTACTGAGATGTTGTGATTAGGTACCTATGGTCGGATGGAAGTAGGGTTCGTGTTATACGATCTTTTCACTGATAATATCGTTTATACATATAAATACAATGATCGTGGGATAAGGTGCTTTGAATTTTCATGTTTTAGTGAATTTTTAAAATTTGTTGTTTATGTGAATAACAAAAGGTTCGTTCGATTACATATTATGAAATTATTTAAACTTTGATTAGAAACAGTGCGAAGGTGTACATGTACTGAGTAAATTGAAAAAAATTTTAAAAAATCAGAGGCAATTCGATCTGCAACTTTAAAGTTTTCCAAATTGTTCTTCAATTAGAGAAGAAGTTTCTGGTTGTGGGTATTGGACTTGTATTGAAATAGAGGGAATTTTACAAAAATATATCGTGGGACTATTCTAGGGGCGTTCCAAGACGGTACGCACACGACGTTCCATCATCTTTAAGCTCGATTTGAAAAAAATTTCGTATAGGATCGATGTTGGCAGATTGTCCTTTGGTGGCGTCTGTCTAATCCGGGGGTTTACTATTCACTATTCAATCACTGATGGTCAGTTCAAAAGTTGCGCGCGTTGTGCTCATTTTACGACATACGCCGTGGCTCCTCAAAGTCGACTATCCAAGTTTTGGTGGCCAAATTCGAGACAACTGATTTGGTAAGCAATCAACCCGTACTACAAAGAAACGCCAGATCGGTCGAGAACTTTGCCGTAGTCCTTGAAAGTATACAGGAGAACCCGAGGCAGTCAATTCCTTGCCGTGCACAAGAAGTCGGCTTTTTGCAGACATCAATTTGGTGAGTTTTGCTTCGGGATTTGGGCCTATACCCGTTCAAGATCTAACTGACCCAGGAGCTCAATGTGTATGATAATGACCAAGTCCATATAGAAGACGCCAATTTTGGCCGAAAAATCATCTTTAGCGAAGAGGCGCATTTTTGAATGAATGGCTATGTTAACAAGCCAAATTGCAGTACATTTATGGGACGACGCCAGGGTCATTTTGTTGTTGGGGTTGTCTGAAGTCACAGCTCAAATCGAATAAACCGCAATCGACTGATGCCCTTAACCCTACAATCAATGCCATCGCTCAAATTCAGCGGCATCTATGCGGCATATTGGACCACTCGGGTTCGTGCCACCATGAGAATCTGTGGCGGACATTTGGACATGGTGTTATATTTTTTATAATTTTTTAATACCTCCCACACAGCTTGTTTTACTCCACTGCAAAGTCGACCCATCCTTATAGAAAACCCCTTTAGTGAATCTTCAGTAAGCTCTGCTTCTATTCACACATCTGTGCTCTGTTCCATTGTGTGATCTTATGAGAAGCGTCTCAAAAATATTATAACCTGTATAGGGACTAGGGAGTCGCTGTATATAGAAAAGATTGGGAACCCCTTGTTTAAGGGGTTTTTGTAAAATTGTGCAAACAAAATGGTAACAAATATGTATTACAATACATATTTTGTTCTTTTTTATAACTGCTGATGAAAACACTTAAGCTATTGTTGAAAGTGAAAATTGTGTTTTCGGGATACGAGCATTTTTTTAAGTACCATTGTCCTTGTCCATAATTCGAACTTAAAATGCAGGACACCGTCATTTTGAGAACATAAATTTTACAAGTACCTATGCATTTTGGTAAAAATCATTATGCCCGTTTTAATGTTAAAAGACAGAAGGAATTGTGAGATCCACTATTTTTTAGTTCCCCTCTATCAGCATTTTCATCATCATTCATTTCGACTTTGTACCTACATTTATTAGTTTTCTATTACTACGTATAGCTATACGAGAAATTTATAAAAGTTGATAAGAACAGGACATCGCATTTACGAATTACGAATCCACTTGCGAAACACATCTACTAGCATCCATCCCACTCGACTACCACCCCAAAGGGGACCTTTAATTTGCGGTAAACACCTATTAAATGCAACACGGTCGTCCTTGCACTAAATACCACGCATGTACCAGAGATCATGGCCTCATAAATCATCATGATAGATGGTTGTCGACAAGGGGGGCAAAAAAAAAAAAAAAAAAAAACTCCCTAATTAAACAGATAAATGGAGCAGAATATATAATTACCAGGTTCATCAGTTTCACACGTCAAGCTGTCTCCACAGCCATGTCACAAATAACAATCATCGTCGACAGTTTCTGAGGTGTCCCCATCTGACCAACACTGACTACTACTGTCGGCACCTCTTCAATTATACATTTTAAAGTGATTCATCTGAAATCGTCCACCTGCATCACCACCAGGAGTATACGAACAACCGCAAAAGCCAGTTTATTTTAAAGGGGCCTGCATTCCCCAGGGAATCATACTGGACATATAACAGGGATACGGATACACAAAGGATGAAATACCATCTACTACTAGTCGACATAGTAGTAGGAGAAATTTTGGAATTGCGCAGGACACGCCAGCAAACACGGTCATTCTGCTATCGAAATTGGGACAATGTGTTATACGGGCGGTACACAGGATGAAAAATAATGTCAAACATCCGTTGTGTTTGCTTCGATGGAAATTGGTCCATTTTATGTGTATGTATGTGTGTGTATGTGTGAATTCGCATGGGTTTGTTGAATATGCGTTCGTTTTTATTTGCCAACATGAAACCAACACAAATACAACTATCCATGATGATTTCTTGAGCTCTTCTCTCTCCCTTTGCAACTAATACATTATGAGTGTGTAATGGGATGACGCAAATAACAGTGAAATAAAATTTAAATGTAATTTTATGCCAAAAAGCATACACTGGTGGGTGAGTGGCGCAGAACATTCCAACACACCTTCATCCCCATCATCATCATCATCGTCATATTATGATATACCAAATGAAGACGGGCAGAAAAGGAAAATAGAGAGGCAAATGAAAATCCTGCCGGTTGTTGAAAGAAATTACATTTGGGTACCTATATAAATATATGAACAGTGGATATGTAAAATCTGAGTTTTATTATTGCTGTGTTGCTTCTTAAGGTTGTTTTTTTTTTTTTTTTTGAGGACTCTTTTATGTTTATCTACTTTGAAATTATTATTTTATTACGCGCTGTAACCGGATATGGACTGGACATGGACAAGGACATCCTAGTCGGATTGGAAGCATCAGTCTGCAGATTGTGTGATTTAATTTTCCAAATGAATGATAGAGGAATTTTTTTTTTATTGTTTGTTCAAGGACGATAGTAATTTGCTTTCGAAATAGAGATGAGGCTAATATTTTAAATTTCTGTCAGTAAGGTAGGTATTTTCAAAAATTTTCAAGGAAACCGTTTTTGGAAAGAATAATAAAAATGCGTCAACTTTACATTGGTTTGACATGATGTTGTTTCGTGCCGTGCTACATGGGGGTTTTCCTGTTTGGTGCTTATTTTTTTGTTTGCTTTTGCCTAAAAATTCCACAAAGAAATTCATATGAAAATATCAAAAATGTCACTCAAAACACACTTGATCGAATTGCTACGCAAAACGCCGATACACGTTACATAAATGTCGGAAAGCTTTTCGAAAGAATACCTCGAAGCAAAAATTCTCTGATTCCTAAAAAATCTAAGAATTTTCCGTACCGAAGGATACCTCGCTATAGGGCAGAATAATAAAGAAGAAAAATCGTATCTTAAGAAGTGACAATTTTTTTACATTATTTATCCAATCAAATTGGGGTCAGAAGATTCTGCAACATCAAAGTCTTTTTTAAAGAAAATTAATGACGCAGGCCTGGCCTGGCCTTTATCTATACCTTCTCTCAAGCTAACGATATGTTTGATCCGATTTTATTTGCCTATACTCCATCATCATGGGTGGTTTATTGTGGTGAGTAATTAACCCTAGATTCATATAAACTATATTCATTGTTACATCGTTCATGAACATAGGTCAAAGTTATCTTATTTACTCTCTTTAAGATTTTTTGGAAAAAACGCATAGGTTACTTTGAGGAACATTGAATTTTAAATAAATAGAAGAAAAAAAAAAATAAAATTCTTTCATCCAAATGGGACAGGAGGTACAGAAAAATTTGGAATCTGAAAAAATCGTACGCATCTTTGTGTAATCGTAGAAAATCCAATTTTTTCTGGGTTGTTTTTCAGAGTTCACTGTAATACATGGCAAAGTATCACCTAATATGGCATCAATATTCCTTTTTAGGGATCGCCTCAAAGTTAGTAGGTACTTCGCTGTCATATAACGCAACCCTTTGTCCATGGTTTTTGTTTATTACGGCTGCTATTACGTAGGTGGATGACAACAAAGTTGACTATAGACATATTCAATATGTCAAAAAAGTAAAATAGAGCCCACGTAAGTATAAAAAATTGTAACACTGTTCATAAACATACGTTCCTCAGACCCCTTGCACGTCAAATTTCGAAAACTAAACTTTTATGCAACAACGAAACTTGCGCGACACTAAGCTTTCTTATTTTTAGGAAGGTACTGAAAGGTACATGATTGTATCTCTTTCACACCGCATGCTATGGCTGATTAATTAACTGAGAGAATCTGTGAGACCCATGTTTATGAGTTTTTTTCGTTATTAGCCGTCCAGTTCCAGTCTAGCAAGTTCGTCAGATGCACAATTCCATTCAATGGTATAGTATCTCGTTTAGAAATAGGCGATGATAATTGCAAAGAACTAAATCCGGCAATCCCCGACGTTCCAACGCCAACAACTGGTGATCTGCAGCTTTGGTTGTTGAATAGGCATAACAAAAAAGTAAGCCAGAGAAGCAACCTAAAAACAATTGGCGAAAATCCTTTTTTTCCCTTTAAAATCCCCTTAAAAGTAGAATTAAAAATTGCCAACCCTGATTGAGTTCTTTGAATGATTAGTCAATGGTGTCATATATTTCCCATGATTCTCACCAACAGAAAAAAAGATAACAATGTAACAGCTGGCGGTGACAGTTCGGGGTTAGTAAAAATCGAGCGCTATATGAAAGAACAACGCATTTTCATTTTCGCGTTGAGCAATATTTTAAAAATAATGAAGGTTTGTCAGCTACATAGTTCGCAATTTTCGAACAAAATATGGCCGTCATTGTGATTTAAAACCTTCAAAAAATAATTGAAAAATTCAGGGAGACTGGATCAAGTAGTAATCTTAAATACTCTCGGTGTCGTGCCACAAGTCGTTCAACAAAAAACATCGAACCAGCTCGCGAGAGTATTGCTTACAGTACAGGAACATCAATTCGGCACCGTAGTCAAGAATTGGGCATTTCGAGAAGCTATCTACAGCGACAAATATTAAAAAGCAATGGCAACACCTACAATAAAGGACTTTGGGATTTTTGAAATCCAAGAGTCTGTTCTTTCATATTATTTTTAAATCAAGTTATTTTTATTAACAGTTTTTGAAAAAAAAAAAAATGCTTTCAAACTTAAAATTGAAAAAAAAAAAATATTGTATGCTGATTTTTTAAATAATGAAATTATAGATACTTAATTTGTTTGTAGTTTTGCTGCATAAATCAATTCTTAATCGAACACTGAAAACCAGATTGATTTATGTCTTCTAATTTTTGATAAAACGGAAAATTACTTTTATATGTCACAACGCTTAGAGTACAAATTTTACCCTTGCACCTTGAAATCGGTATGGGGGGCCATGCTGCCCCCCTGCAACCCCCTGCTTGGGGTTACTGTTGGATTTTGGGACGGGTGCAAGGCTGAGTATATGCAAACTTTCTTTAAATTATATTAGTTTACTCAATGTCTTCAGTAACAGTCTCTGGCCTAAAAGTTCACATTATAGACAAAATTTTGCTGATTTGCACTATAGACAATTTAGAAGAGATTCCTAGCTATGAAAAATGCTATAGTATTTTGTTGTTAGTGATGCCATTGATATTTAATATTTAGTTTTTTTTTAATTACCCATCGCTCCTAAACGGAGCGAGATAGTCCCCCTCTCGTAGTAAAAAATGCTTATATTTAACCCCTCTACAAAAAACCTTTAACAATTTTTGGCGCCTAAGTTATCGTACTCTCCCCAAATAAACGGTTAATCCAACCGACGGACGCGACGCCTGCCTAATGGTACGGATTTTAATATTTTAAATGGTTTCGTTATCTAATTCGTCTTCAGTTCGATTAATACCACTCTGAGTTTGAACAGAATACTTATTTTTTGAAGCGCAGAAAATATCCAAAGATTTCTAAAAGGCAATGCACGACATGCTCAAGTTGATCTTAGTGCTTATAATGACTTTAAACATTTCAACTCTCAACTGCAATTACAGAATAATACAAAATAATTACAGGATTTTTTTCAAAAGCACAGGAGTCTAAATTCTACAGAATTTTCGTTGAAAATACAGGAGTATCCTGTGCAATACAGGATAAGTGACATGGTCAACTATGAGGTATGGGGGTTTTGTTGAAATAGTGTATGGTCTGTTTTCAATATACTGTATTTCAAAATTCTGTATGAAAAAAACTCTGTATACACTTTATTGAAAACTGTTTTTTTACCATACAGTATTTCAACCCCAACCCCATACATACATCATACATCATAGCCTTATCTATAGTACAGCTGAATCCATATTTACAAATTGATTTCATAGATTTTTAGAATTAAATCAACAAACACAAAATAAATGTACATTCTTATTTTTCACCAAATTCAAAGTAAACGTCAACTCGTTGACAGCTGAGTAGTTTCCCACTTGTCAGTGTTACGAGAAGGTAAAACTTAAGCCTCTAAAATTGGGCAATGGGCACTTAAGTTTTATAATTAAGTATGACAGAAATTGATTCTTGAATGTAATTTGAGGGAGAATCGTGGTCACTGTGGAATTTAGGAATAATACATACAGTGGACGGCATAAGTATTTTGACAAAACTAAAGTTACGCGAAACGCATTACTGGAGTCGAGGCCAACTCAAATTTAAAAATTTGTGATTACAATCGTACACTCCAACAATTTATTCATTTCATAAATATGTTTATGATTTGAAAATAGTTTGATTAAATGGACAAGCCAGGCCTTGGGCAAGAAACAAATCCTCTCGGCGATAGTCTTTGAACCAAAGATTCGTCTTGAGGTATGATTCACAGTCACTTGTTGATTGAAAAATCATTAGTCTCGGTGAAAATCGAGCAAACAGTGCGTCTAGAACAGATGTGGTGGTCGTCTACTGATGAGCCCACCCACCACATCGGGGCGAAACGCATTACTGGAGTCGAGGCCAACTCAAATTTATAACCTAAAGTTAATTCTCCTCATAATTTGAACTTATTTTATGTAAATTTTGGCATCAATGGAAAGGTCATTTAAATTCCGTTGGAACTATATACAACTTTCCTTAACCCATTAAGTACCCATTGAAAATTTAGAACTTTTGTAAAAGTCTACTTTTTTCGTCGGTCCACAAAAAAAAAATGCTTTGATGCAAAATGTTTCTTCAAACAATTCTAATAGTGACTGCAAACAATTTTTTTCAAAAATCTCTTCGCTAATATTTTTTATGATTTTTTGAATGGGATGATCTCAGAAAAATGTTGTATTAAAAGGAGGAAAAAGTGACTAAAATAGTCATTTTTAGCAATTTTCAAAAAATCATAAAAAATATTAGCGAAGAGATTTTCGAAAAAAAATTTTTGCAGTCACTATTATTATTATAATATTATTTATTTTTTATTATTTTTTTTTTTTGATACCGAGGAAAAAAGTCAAAAATGTATACTTTGATAAAAATTCTAAAATTTTTAAATGGGTACTTAATGGGTCAAGGAAAGTTTTGTATCATTCAAACGGAATTTAAATGACCTTTGGACCGGGAGTGTTCCTGTGAATATCGGAAAAACTGAACAAAGGGGCGTGGCGCCTCCCAAACAAAAAAAATTATTACAAACGCTATTCTTCGACAGTCACGGAAGCCAACGTTTTAAAAAGCAGTTGTGAGAAGCGACAGCTAGGTTCTATATGGACCTGTTTGAATTTATTGCGCCAATTTTTGTTTATGCCAACCCAATTTAGTACCTATCTATTAATCGCCAACTTCGATTGTGACTTTTAGGCAAGCCGCGTTTATTAGCGACCATCCTATGTTGTGCCTATTGATTCGAGTGATGCCACATCCGCTTTATAAGGGTTATTAACAATGCCTATAAAAATATGTAATACTTACCCAAGAAGATTGCCTTCGAGCAATGTAGTGGGCATTCAATTGCCATGTGATTAGGACAGTGTGTCCAGCAATTAAATTTTCCATCAACGATTTCATAATGCAATAGAAACGTTCCACATAATATCTCCTAAGTGTTTGCCTGATGATGCTATTTTCGATCCGTAATAAAATCGATGATACCCATCTTGCCCGTTATTGACCATTATTTCAGTTGTTACCTCATTCAAAAAAGCTCGCTCTATCTATAAATAAATTTATCTCCACATAAACACCATTATTTCCAATCTTCTTTTCATTAGCATTTAAATAAGAAACACATTTAGGTATTTCTACAAACAAATAATGATCATTTGGTACTCATAAAGCTAAATTCGAACATGCAAAATAAAACCCAAACATTGAAATAAGCATTGCACCTCGATAATGTTAAAATCAGTCACTATTCGTAGAAGACACGTGATTTTGTGTTATGGCATTTTGGCATTGCCACCAAGAATAGCTACCTACCCTACAGTTTAAGCAAAGAAATTTGCAATATTTAAATTTTCTGAAAATATTCATAGCCTCTGACACCATTATCGATTTATGCCAACACAAATAAATAGTTCAAGCAGACACTTGTACGTACCTACACACATATATCAAACATTCATGGACATAATTCATCAAATTCTTACAGTACAACTAGTGGACATCCAACACTAAGGCAATACCATTGCCTTCCTCTAATTGTTTATGCATATTGCAATTATTTGGAGTTTGACTAGGTATATTATGTTGGCCGAATGAGTGATGTTTCTGTTTGAATTCCATTACCTATTCTCTGCTGAAAAGGTAAACTATCTTAAGTCGATTTAAGTGAATTTTGAACAGTTTAGTGCAAAAGATTCCCTTATTCAATACGCGTAGTTGTACCAAACCCTCGTCGTTGTATCTGAATTGTATCTCGAGTTATAGAAAATCAAAATCATCTTAAGTCGATAAAAATGCGTATTAACATTTAATAAATTATCTTAAATCCACATAAGATGATATACTAATTGTAAAAAAAACATCTTATTTCATTTAAGATGTTTTGGTCAAAATATAATTGGCATTTCCTGAAAAGCTAAAACATCTTATGTCGATATAAGATTGTTTGCTCCGTGTAAGTTACTAAAAATTGTGTACCTAACTCGACATAAGATAAAATGCATGTGAAATATAATCAAATGTGTGAAAAAGTAAACTATCTTAAGTCTACTTAAGATGATACCTATTTAATTAAAAAAAAAAGATATTTCTCAGATTTATGTCGACATAAGATATTTTGCCAGGTGCTACCAGATGTACCGTTACCAAAAATGATAGTCAACTTAAGATGTTATTTCAATGCATTGCAAATAGCAGTCAGAGTGGTTTATAGTGGTCTATAGAAGTGTCTATAAAAAGTAATTGTAATAACAGAGCATCGAATTTAGCAAGTATTTATAACGGTAATTTTTGTTAGTAAATTATCATAAATAATACAAAATAAAAGTAGTTTTTATACTCATAGTTCCAAAAAGAGTGTTTGTGGTACTAGAGTGTTAAATAATAAACATTTAAGGGTCATAATCTACATACGCATTCATTAGAAAAGTGTATTGTAATGAATTAGATACCATTTATTTATTTTCTTTCGTAAGTTTTTAAACGAAAACATTTTATTTTATGACCTAAAGTTTAAATAAAAGAAGTACAAAACATCTTATGTTGTGTTTATATTTCATTAAACAATGCACTGTAATGCGCACTTCATCTTAAGTCGATTTAAGAACTGAAATCGATGCTCTACAAAATTAGCTAAAGTATCTTATCTCAACTTAAGATTTCTTAATGAGCAAACACGCGGAAGGTATATCATCTTAAATTGCATTTTATCTTATTTCTCGCTGATTTTTAAAAAATATTGTTTTAAAACGTGGCTAGGAAAAAAGAGGATAAAATTTCCCTTCTAAAAAGCCCTTGCATTAGAGTTAAAAGTTGGAGGCTTTTTTCAAATTACGTTTTTTGATGTTTTTTTGCTCTCCTGAAAAACTATGAAAATTGACCTAAGATAGTTTACCTTTTCAGCAGAGTATTATTTTCTAAAATTGACACACATCCCAGTTACACAAGGGTGCGTCTTATAAATATTTCAATTCCCTATCAAAAAGCGGTGCTTTTCAGATTGTCAGTTTATTAATAAACAATTGAAAAATCTGATTTATGATTTACAATAATGGTCATTGATGACCACTTATGGCGCCTTAAAGTAGGTACCTAACCTATATAAATTGAATCGTAAAATTGATGGTCAATAAATAATCGTCCTCACTTTTATTGCTTTTCTGAGTGATTTCGAGTATATAAAATTTATTGTAGGTATTCGTGCTCACAAATCCAGTATTGGAAGAACGCACATTCCTCAGGATTTTTTTGCGGCTTTTTTCTTTAAATAATAATTGAAATTTTCTTTTTGACAATTTCTATTATGTAAACAATAGTTGGTTCGCTTAATATATACACTTTTGTATTGAAGGTTTTCAGAAAGGCAGATGTAAGCCCGTCATATCTAGGGTCGATGTACAATATGTTTTTAAAGGGATCCCTAATTAATCCCCTTTTCCAAAATCCCTTATTGGACATAATCTTTCATTTTCTTCTTCTCTTTTTCCAAAATCTCCCGGGACGAAATCCCCTATGCCAAAATCCCACACAAGCAAACTAAACTTTGCATATATCCAACCTTGCACCTACTCCAAATCCTACAGTGACCACAAGCAGGGGGGTTGCATGCTGCCCCCCCCCCCCTCCCTATACGTATCACTCTTCTTAACACCATTTTTAGGTGTCGCGGCGCCAGAATTAATAACACTAAATCTAAAAATGGGGGATTTGGTCCCTGGGGATTTTCTCTTAGGGTCTTTTTCAGCACAGATTTGGGAAAAGGGATTTTGGAAAAGGATATTTTTAATAATAAATGGATATGCATAATAATATATGTTCTATCTATAGCTTATTTTAAGACAGACCCGAAAAAGATAAGCTCTTCTGGTAGATTATAGGACCGACAAGCGAAGTAGATATGTGTATTGGTAAATCTTCGGACCCGACAGTGTTCGTATGTCGTAAGAAATTTACCTTTTCGTAAAAATTTCTAGAGTCAAAAACCATCGCATGGGAAAAAGGGAGAAAAGTGTTCTCTAGTGCCATACCTAAAGTGGGGAATTTGATAAACATAAAGAAGAACCAATATCCACATAAATTTTAACCTCAGATCTTAGGCAACACTTGTTTAAAAAATTAACTGTTTTAGCACTTAAATAATAAGAACAGAAATTGTGTCAAATTGCGTTAAAATGCTTTATTCATTATGCAAAATGGCTTATGTATCGTGTCATCTTAATATCATGATGTAACCGAGCTCCTCCTAAACGGTTGGACCGATTTTGATGAAATTTTGTGTGTGTGTTTGAGTGGGTCCAAGGATGGTTTAGATTCACATTTGGTGAAAATTGGACAAAAGGGCGTGGTACCTCCCATACGAAAAAAAATCTAAAATATCATATATCTAGAAAACGACCGACCTGATTGAACTCAAATTTTAAGACAATATTTTTTATTGGCCCAAAGGTGTTTCTTTGAATGTTTGATCAAAATCAAAATCCCGTAAAAAAACACATTTTAAATGCTATGTCTTGACACCCATGGGGACTAAATTTGTAAAATTGTAGACATTGATGTGCGGGCCATCATTGCCTGATTGAAGCATTTTCAAAACCTGGCGGGATTGGACAAAAGGGAGTGACACCTTTCATAACAAAAAAATACATTTCAAACTCTATTCTTCGACAGTCATGGGAAAAAATATGTCTAGACAATACAATTTGTGGGCACAGGTCTGAGGAAATATCGGTCGAAGCACACGGAGTACAGAATCAGTCCGGAAATATTGGTTAAATAAACCGGCCACAGAACAATTGATGGACCATGAAAATGTATAATATAATATATGTACCTTGATCATCGGTTAATTAAAAAAAAAAAACAGTATGTGAACGACCGAATACTTTTTCGATCATCAACCGCGGGACCTGTATTTGATCTTTAATGAGATATAGATAGATCCTGGGTTGATGATTTGTTTGACCGATTGACAAACGGTTTCGAGTTGAAACGGGAGTTTATCTTGAAACGACGACGTATTTGTCCAATCTTTAGCCAAAAATATTTTTTTGACCAAATTACTAGTTACTCAAAAAACAATCAATGTATCGCTAAATTGGTATTTATTGTTTAACTAGTTTTTTTACCTGTTTAACCTGATGTTATGTTCAAATTTTACGTCAATTAGTTCTTGAAAAATTGGCTTAGTGGGTTCGGACAGACATCGTAGCGAAAACAATAAGGTACCGTTTTGTCCCTATGGGAACGGAACCTTAAAAATGGTGACTCGTAGCTATAACTTGCAAAATTTAAATGTATACAATTCTAAATGAAAATAATGACAACTATAATGACAATGACGATGGCGGCAATTTAGATATTTGTATCGAACGAAACGAAAAAAAAGGAAGAATTCGTTGAGACTACTGTTTGAAAAGGGGGGTTCAATATATGGCTTTCTTCAGTGGAAACTATTTAAAAAAAATGTACTTCTTTTATTTTTATTTTAACATAACGGTGTGGGAAAATAGTGAGAATCTTAACAAAATGCGGAGGGGAAAAAGGGAAACCCATCCCAATGATATACAACACTATTGACAAACCAAGTCCTGGTAAATCTTCAGATCTTCTTCAGACCTGCGTGTGAATTCTATCTGACGAATTAAAAAAAAAAAAAACGGTAGACGGCTTATACACCGTAACATCAATAATATTAAGGGAAGCGTTATATTATATCGCCCTGATTTTCATAGCTGATGGAAGGGCAGAGCTAAAGGTCGAATGCCTTGTCACAACTTCTCCCCAAAAACCTACGAGCCCTCAGAGAGATGAGAGTACTTATACATCTCATAAACATGGTGGCAGACTATTTCAAGAGCAGGATCTTAGTGTACAATACCGACGACGGATCTAAGGAACACAAGATCAGCGAAGGCGTTCCTCAGGGCTCAGTCCTTGGTCCACTTCTATGGAACGTCATGTACGACGGAATACTGCGACTATCAATACCCGAAGGAGCAAAAATTGGGGGATTTGCTGATAACATCGCCATTACTGTCACTGCAAATTGCTGGAGGAAGTGGAACGGATCAGCAATGCGACAATAAGGACTGTGCGAAATTGGCTTACCGCAATCGGCCTAACACTGGCGGAACACAAAACCGAAGCTGTCCTAACAAGCAGAAGAAAAAAGGTAGAAACTATTACCATTACCGTCGTTGGCATTAAATAACATCTAAGCCGCACATAAAGTACCTAGGAGTTATGATAGACACCAAGCTCTCATTTAAGGACCATCTTAAATTTGTAAGTCAGAAAGGTGCAAGTGAAGGTTCAGCACTAGTGCGATTCATGCCCAATGTAAGTGGGCCAAGACATAGCCACAGGCTTTTGGTGGCAAGAGTGGTAACATCGATCATTTTATACGCCGCTCCAATTTGGGCCGAGGCCTTGAAGACTAAAAATGGCAAATTAGTCTTAAAATCAGTGTATCGAATAAGTCCACTAAGAGCTATTTGCACATTTCCCACAACTTAAAGCGTAGCAGCCTGCGTAATCGCAGGAATGGTGCCAATATAGATATTCTGGCAGTAGAACAACAACGCAAGGAGAGAGAGGAGAATTGAGAATGCGGAAAAGCTTGAGAAGGTGTCAAGAACGCTGAAATACTTCTCAGAAAGGCAAGCGGACACACCGACTCATAAACCAAATCCAGCGATGGATTGACAGACATCACGGAGAACTGGACTTTTACCTAACACAGTTCCTAACCAACCGCGGATGGTTCCGCTCGTATTTATACAAGTATATATAGATAAGCACGACGATACTGCCCGTCTTGTATTGGCCAATTGGAAAATGCTGAACATGTGTTTTTCCAATCCCCAAAGTTCGCAGATAGTAGAAATATACTACACAGAAAACTTGGCGACCCGATACCAAACCGCCAGAGAACATTGCCAGGAGGCATGGAATGTAGTCGCTGAGACTACAATGCAAATCATGAAGAACCTAAGATCCTTGGAGAGAGAATGAAAGGAGTTCCACAGGCGAACAATAAATGCAGTGCACGAAAATGCCAATATGATCTAGCTGAATACATCAGGCTAAAACCCCCCCGTGATGAAATGCTTTACGGCAGTACCGCAGGGAATGTGGCGGGTGTGGGAGGGGGGGGGGAGTTTAGTGGGTAAAAATCCCACACTGGTTACTCAGTGCCGTGCTGAATTTCGTCTTTTAAAGATTACCCCTCCCAACGGAAAAAAAACCCAAAAACCCCTCAAAATTTTTCAACACTTTTTAAAAATCACTACAAAAGGATAATCATTCTATTGAAACAGAGTGCTGCACTTATTAACTTCACTTGTAATTTTTTACATCCAAGCGAAGCTCATCTATACTAGGCTTGTGATCTATTTCCTTACCTATTGTACCTGATGGAAATACTGCTTAAACAAATCTACTATAATACCCTGCAATTCGGTGGTTATGTTTTCTGTCTGTATTCAGGTCGTAAAGGTGCTAGTACATGTCCTGTAGCAAGCCACATACGTATTTAGATCTGACGTCAACAGAGAGTGTACAAGGAGAGCTTGTACACGGCATCTACCCATTGAGACCATTCGCTGACATAAAAATGACGTCAGTGCTACATAAGTATGTGGCTTGTTACATGCTGTGCACCTTAAGGCCAGTAGCCAGTTGCTTGACTTTATAGTAAAACCCTATTATGTTGATTTAATCGCAAGAATTTCATCCTATCTGAACTGAAAGACTTCACCTTCCTCCTTTTGGCTCGATTCACTCCCTGTACACCTTCTATCACAATTATCCAATATTTCGATCGAATTTCTTCTTCTTGAAGATTCCCATCAGCTTCTTCTCCACTATCCAGAAGGTCTGAATTTAGCAGCATCAAAAAAACGGTCTTTGCCTAGCCTTTTGAATATTGGAATGAGTTTGTCGACTTGTCAGCACATGGACAATTTAATTGAGAATTGGCACCAAGGTTTTTGTGTTTGTCCCTTTACTGAAAACCTAGTTTCTTGGTTGGAAGGAAATTATTTCTGCCTTAAGGACCATTCACATGGGAACGAACGAACGAATTGATGAAATGCGAACAAATCACTTTTTATGCATTTATAAACAGAAAATTGCACATTTTATTATTCCAAGAGAAGGATAATTAATTATTCCATCAAAATGTATTAAGAAAACAAGTTAAAAAATAGTTTAAATAACGAAATTTCGATTTCCAAACTTTTTGCCGCGAACGAAAACGCCCTGGCGCGAATTGTCAATCTATTCGCAATCCACATCATTTAATTCGCGTTCCACAAAGTAGCGAATAAAAAATTCGTTCGAACTTAACCTTATTCCAAGAGGAGAATATCTTGGAATAATAAAATGTGCAATTTTCTGTTTATAAATGCAGAAAAAGTTGTTTGTTCGCATTTCATCAATTCGTTCGTTCGCTCCCATGTGAATGGTCCTTTACTCTTCTCCTTCGACTTTGGACTGCGTAAAGGAAAACTTAATCACTTATTAAAAAAATAAGTACTCACTGTAATACTACATCTTAACGACCTCTTTAACTTCACCAACTAAAACGTGACAAGCTTCACAAAAAGAAAACTTAGTCACCAGTCCATGCAATGAGCAGTTACTTAACGACTCCTTTAGAAGTTTTAGCGCATCGCAAAACTTCCCGACACCCCATCTCCAGGGAAAGTTCAAAAGTAAATCAGGCAAACTTCTATGCTAAGAATAACACTCAAGAGTCCTGGAATTATATATTTTGTCTTCCAAATGAAGGACAGATGAAATAAATTATGAAAAACATGAGCGCCAGAGAAAAGTTCAGCATTCACAATTCACTGTTGTTGTTACAATTCTATGTATAAAAATAAAGTCGATAAAAATCCACACAAACCGACACAACCAAAACAAACCTAAAAAAAAAACTAACTCCTTCCATTATCAAGGGTGGGTGTACCTTTTCTATTTTATGTTCGTATTTCATTGAGTGGGTGGTGTGGTGTACGTTAAACCGAACTTGTTGCTATGTCGTCCTCGGATGGTTGACATCGTGCCAATATAGCCACATTGGCAATCCAATCCCGCCTGTTGAGCCACCACTGTAATGACGTATCAAATTAGGTTTACCTAGGTAGGAAATACACCCGATGTATAGTTACATGAATATCAACGACAAGAGCTGTGGCAATGGTTCAATGGAGCGCGCAACAGATGTGCTATTATACGAGAGCTCCTTGAAAGTTTCTTCGAATATTTATAGTTTTTTTTTTTTTTTTTTTTTATTATTGTTGTGTGCCATCAGGGAAACTTAACCATGATAAGTGAGGGGGTGGTGGATTTTATGAAAAACCTTATTCTTGTTTTTTGAGGCGGATATGAAAGAGGTTGCATGCGGGCAAGCAGATTGAGTCGTGATTTTTATTAGCCAATAAAACAGAGCACGGTGTTTGCAACTTACATAATTTCCAATTGATTAAATCATTTTAATCGATGTTAGCATGTGTTTAGTGTTGACAAAATTATGAGTACTTGCCGCTAGTTATAGATATTTAAATGGTTGCCGGATATTATCAACTCATCACTGTCGTGTATCATTGTTAATCACTTTAGTCTCTGGTGAGTGAGCGGAAACGAAAACGTTTGGACTCTGATTTTAATTTTATGAGGGGATTTATTTTTTGAAAATGATGTGGATTATAGTGGATACACTCGCATGTTTCTCTCTGTCACAGCTCACATTGGGATGGCTTTGTGGGATAAACGAGATACTTCGAAGTGGATTTAAACTCTTTAAAGATTAGTGTAGACTTTTTTTTGTATTGAATTGGGAGTTTTCGTATTAATTCATCAGCTATAAAGTTATGGGAAATAAATGGATAACAATGAATCCTTTAGACTTTTTAAAGATTATAGCTCCGGATTAAATATGAGTATGAGGTTAGCATGGTAGACTTTGTCAGCCCTGTTTTCTTTTAAAAGGCTTCTGACCGTTATGGAGCAGCGCGATTTCTTCAACGTCCATATATACAAAATGCATAAAAAAAAGTACACGATCGATAAAGACTCTTGCAGTCGGAAACCTTCGAAATAAGACTTTCCCACAGTATTTTTTGTACAGCAAACAATCCTTGAAATTGTTATTAGGCAATACTCTTCTGAGCAGTTTAAGCTATTATTTATCTTTCTGCTCTATCTAGAGCCTGAGCTATAATAAATTCAAAAACGGTCTTACGGGGACGGATTTATAAAGTTCAACAAAATTTCGCAGTTTTCGTAAGTAGCTTTAGGCTGAATATGCTAAAAGTTATTCCACATCAGTTCGGAGGGCTGCTTTGTTTTCTATTCAATGGAGTTAAGTTGCAGGTATGTACACTAGTCAGCATAAGTATTTTGACGAAACCTTTTTGTGACTATTGAACCTAACTTTACTTAGTATCGTTAAATAACGGTACGAAAATGATGTCCAAAACAAAGAATCTATTGTTAGCTCTATGCATGATAAATTTTATATTATTTAAAGGAAGGAGATATTTTAAGACAATTAAAGCTAAGGACGTGCCGCACATATCAAAGATAAACAAGCCTAAAAGACTGGCCTTCGAAAAGGAACATCTTCACAAGCTAAACGAGTTCTGGAGAATCGTTCTATGGACAGATTAAAGCTCCTTTGAGTATAGTATAACTCATCAAAAAACTAATTTTTTGTAAGATTGTCAAAGGTAGTAGGCAAAAAAAACGGCCCGTTTGTCAAAAAGTGAGACGTGGTGGAGGCTCTGTCATGTTCTGGGGATGTGTTGCGCATAATGGGCTGGTGGGTGACTCGGTTCCTATTATCGGTTCAATGAACCAAAGTCAATATTTTAGTACCCTAAATGATAATGCATTTCCTTCCGGAGATAGGCTTATTGGGGAATTATTTATCCTGCAAAAGAATAATGTCCCATGCCACAAAGCCCGGATGGTAACCTACTAACGTTTTAAAGGATGTTGGTGTTACTACTTTGGACTGGCCACCTCAAAGTTCCGATTTAAATTTTATAGAAAACGTCTGGTCTGTTTTGAAACGCAAACGAACAGTTTCTTTCAATCAAATCAGGGAGGAGACAATTTTTGAGGTCACTTTCTTCTGGAAAGAGATATCTCCAGAGATTCTTCAAAATTTAGTTGAATCAGTACCGAGATGCTTTCAAAAAGTTATTGAAGCCAAAGGAGGTTATCCATTTCACTAAATTCTTCTTAATTTGTTTACTTTTGTTATTTTTAAACTTTGTTTTCTTAGTATTACATGCTTGTCAAAATATTTATGCCAACACATGCAATTACTAATTAATTTATACGTTTTTAAGTTTCTATGAAAAAATATTTGTTTACTTATTTTTAAGTTTGTATTAGTTATATTTAGAAAGGAAAAAAGAAACAGGGATTCTTTATAAAACCATTAAACTCAAAAATGCACGGTTTTTATTTTGTCAAAATAATTATACTGACTAGTGTATATATGCAGAGGTCCTCAACAGAAAAGTAACTAAGTTCAGGTAATTATTTTTATTGATATGGTAATAGACAAACTGTCTTCATAGCTCGAGTTAAAATCGCACTTGTTGGATGATTATTCTTATTAATTTAACTATGATTCTTTTTTTCTTTTGCTCGTATTGCTGTATTTCAGGTTTACGGAGAAAGTAAATTCCATAAAATCGATTTATTCTCATTTTATATATTATTATCTAAGACCTAAGCAATACGCAATTACAATTGCGTAGATATTTAAGTCCGATAATGGCAGCTGAACTACTGAAGCTATGCGCCTTCCTATTAAAAATAATTGAACAAAAATATCAAAATAAATCTTGAAATATTTAAAATAACTATTTTAGGCAGAACAAAGTTTGCCGGGTCATCAGTCCTAACCCGCCAATGGTGACGCAAATTTGACTTTGATCAATAGTGACGCCGGTCTCACAGACCGGGTTTTTCAACTGAAGATTTTTCGAAACGTGTTACTAATAGTTCATGTTTTTTTTTTATGCTCTTTGACAATAAAACAAAGATATTTAATCAATTTAAGCTCTTTTATTTCAATATTACAATTCAAAAAACATTAATTAGAGCATTAAAAATAACAATGTTTTTAGTAATACATTTTTTTAAAATTAATAAAACAATAAAAAATCACATATTCATAAAGGAAAATAACGTTTTTTAGTCTTTCGACATATGGAACTTTTACAAAATGAACAAAATACACAATAAAACAATAAAAAAAAATAATCACGGTAAAATAATACGAATAATAAAAAATTATTTTACTTACATAAACGGTGTCGCACGGTCTCACGCACCGGGTTAGTAAAAAAAATACACAACGTGTGCTCACTACGCAGTTTCGACGTCAACTGATGGTGGGGGACGTGCAATACGGCAGCTACTCGAAATTGCAACAAAAAACAATGACGGAGAATAAAGTTATTCGCATTTTTTAACACACCCGGTCTCACAGACCAGTACGTCACCATTGGCGGGTTAAGTAAACTCCCATCAAAAGTCGGAAAAGTCTAGCCAGACCCCATAATTGACATAATGTTAAGGAATCGTATGCCAAACAAGCAAATTGCTAAACCTTTCAGAATCTAAAAAATATATTTGTTGGGGCCAGTGATACCAGATCGGGGGATTTATCCCTTTTTGCAGGATTTTCTCACTTAAAATAAGCTAAAAGGGTCAAAAAAAAAGAAAAGAAAAAAAAGACACTCTAAATATCTGAATGCGCTCATTTTCTTTTTTTATTTCCCTAAACTGACATATCTGTGGTGAAAATCTCATCAAAATCTGTCAATACCTTGACAGATTTATTTGCTGATGGTAAATTGGAGGTTAAAAAAAAACTGTCTCAGTTTTTATACCTAAAGGTAGGCGACTTTTGATGATGATGCTGTTGCAAAACTTGAATTTCTTGACGCAAAAGTAGCATTTAATGTTACAAGTTTTTCTATTTTAGAAATTTAAAAGAAAGTTGATCCAAAAACGTCAAACGAAGCAAGCGAAGAATTTAAGAACGTCGCTATACTTCTCAGCGAAGATAAAAATAAGTCCCTCCAATATTTGCCTATTGATGAAATGTGGTTCGAGATTTGTCAGATGAAAAATTTTGATGACATATTAGGTATTATTGTTTCCTAATTTAGGAAAGTTACTAAAAATAGCTTTGACTCTTTCCCACTCGAACGCGGAGGCTGAAATAATATTTTCTGTTGTTACCGATGTTAAATCGAAAAAAAGAATTCGCTTGGGAAAATAAATGATAAATTCAATCAATCAAATATCTGTGTCATTTTTGTATCAAAAATCGAGAATAATGAGACTTGAGGCCGAGATAAAGTTTTTTTTTGCATACGAGTCATTTTCAAAAAATGCATTATTCTTATGTTGATGTTGAGTATTATTTTAATTTTAATGCCGAATGCAGTTTTATGTTCCTTTTTTTAAAGTTTTAAAAATGTGTAAAGGTGCTAGTACGCGGTATGTAGCGATTGGCTCCATACGATGACCTCAAAATTACGTCAGAGCCACATATAATATATGTGGCGTGCTACGTACAGAGTACTAGCACCTTAAGATGTACCTACATTTCTATTTTTGTATTATATACAAACTACCTACGTTTGTATGTTTATTTTTGTTAACTTGTAACTTGTATTTGTTCCTAATAAAAAAGATTGAATTTAATGAAATAGCTATGTATATTTTTTTTATTTATTATTTCGTGGGATAAATGTGAGATTTTTTTTAAATTTTGGCGAGGGATAAAAGGGATTTTTTGGCATAACTGTGATAACCTGCTTCTAAAGTCTGGCATCACTGGTTAGGGCACGTAACAAAATATAGTTAAACTAGCGGACCCGGCAAACGTTGTTTTGTCTGCTCGTACATTTTCATTGTCCGTCAATAATTGTTCTGCGGCCGTTTTATTTAACCGATGTGTTCGGATTGATTCTGTACTCTGTGTGCTTCGATCGATATTTCCACAGACCTTTGCCCACAAATTGTATTGTCTACGACATATTTTTTCCCGTGACTGTCTAAGAACAGCGTTTGAAATGTATTTTTTTGTTATGAGAGGTTTCACGCTCTTTTGTTCAACCCGCCAGGTTTTGTAAAATGCTTCAATCAGAGAATGTTCAGATATAGTGATTTAAATAACTTTGTTGTAAGGTTGGTGCCATGGCCCATTTTCCAATCTCCCCCATTTCACGGGGTTGTTTGTTTGGGCAATGCACATGAATGTCTCCAATTTTACAACTTTAGCTACCATGGTTGTCGATAAATAACTTTTAAAATGTATATTTTTTATGCGGGAGGTACCACGCCCCTTTCTCCAATTTTGATCCAACCAATAAATTTGGGCAAACACAAAATATTGTCTTAAAATTTGAGTTCGGTAGTTTTCTAGATATATGATTTTTTTAGATTTTTTTTTCGTATGGGAGGTACCACGCCCTTTTGTCCAATTTTCAAATGTGAATCTAGACCATTCTTGGGCCCACTCAAACAGACACACAACATTTTATCAAAATCGGTCCAGTCGTTTGGGAGGAGTTCGATTACAACACAATAGCGCAGTGGTTAGTGTGCTGGTCTACTGTGCGAGGGATCCCAGGTTGGATCCCCGGAAAAACACAAAATACATCTTAAGGTTTTTTCTACTGCGCCACCTCTCGTGAACGTATGACAAACATCGGAGAGTATGACTGTCCTGAAAAAGCTTCTCAATTCAGCCGTTCGGACTCTGCCTAAAATTGTAGTTCCTTCCATTCGTTCCAAAAATAAAGGGTCCGCCATCTAATGTTTTTTTTTTTGTTTTCAACTAGTGCTTATTTCGCGAATGGTAACACTTAGCTCATGTCTGATTTGACAGATAATTAGTTTTATCCTTCTGCTGAACGAATATGGTTGTGTATACGCTTGAACAACGCTGGGAAATATTGCGACATTACTTTGAAAATCATGGTAATGTTGCAGAATGTGTGCGAAAATTGCGTACGGATTTTGGAAGAAGAGAAGCACCGTCAGCTCCGTATGTTCGTTATCTTGTGAAAAAAGTGAAAGAAACTGGCATCCTCATCGATAAACCAAAGCGTGAAAAGCCAAAAACAGTGCGTACACCCGAGAAAATTGCTGCTGTGGCAGAAAGTGTGCGTGAAGCGCCATCAACATCAATTCACCGTCGTTCTCAACAATTGAACATTTCGGAGATATCAATGAGACGAATTTTGCATAAAGACCTTGGTATGACGCCATACAAAGTCCAATTGGTTCAGGAGTTAAGGCCAACTAACCATCCAATGCGTTTTGGCTTCGCTAAGTGGGCCTGCGATCGACTTAGAGAAGATGCCGATTTTGCCAAAAAAATCATCTTTTCAGATGAAGCTCATTTTGAATTTGGCGGGTATGTAAACAAGCAAAATTGTCGCATTTGGGGCACAGAAAACCCGCACGCATACATTGAAAAGCCGATATACCCAAAACGAGTCACTGTTTGGTGCGGATTTTGGTCCAGAGGCATAATTGGGCCATTTTTCTTCGAAAATGAGCAAGGAGTGGCCGTTACAGTCAATGGCGATCGTTATCGGTCCATGTTGAACGAATTTTTGTTCACAAAAATTGAAGAGGAGGATATTGGCAACATTTGGTTTCAACAGGACGGCGCTACGTGCCACACAGCCGAAGCTACACTCGATGTTTTGCGCCCTGTTTTTGAAGATCGCATTATCAGCCGCAGAGCTGATGTCGTTTGGCCACCGCGGAGCTGCGATTTGACACCGTTGGACTATTATGTGTGGGGTGCCGTAAAAGGTAAGTGTTACGCCGACATGCCAGAGACAATTGACGCTTTAAAGGACAACATTCGTGAAGCCATTAGTGAAATACAGCTGCACACAATCGATAATGTGCTTAAAAATTGGACCGATCGTGTAGGCAACTGCATGGCCAGCCGAGGCAGCCATTTGAATGAAATTATTTTCCATTATATTCAGTAGTTTTTTTTATAGCATTTTCAAAAAAAAGTTATTTGGCGGACCCTTTAGAAACTCACACAAAACGAGTGGTTGCAAGAAGCTAGGCCTTGAGTGTCTACCGCCTGTTGTGATAGTTTCATTTTCGTCAACCTATCGCTAATTTCGCTCGATTTTGTACCTTCGTAAAAGAACTGGGAATTTCCCCGAGTTTCAAAAAACGATAGAGATCAAATTTTTCCAAATTTTTCAAATTTTTTCGCGATTGAAAAAATCTTTAATCGAACAATATTAAAACTGAACAAATGACTTAACATTGCCCTTACAAAGGTCAATGGAGCTACTTCATAATGGAACACTTATCCAATTAATTAAGACATAATGCCATTGACAATCATTTTCAAAATACTTAATCTAAAAATGGCCAACTTAAGTACACTTCCCCTCTAAAATTTGAATGAGGTTTAAACTCTCTTCCGAAAGGTCACTAACATTTTTGATGCTACCAGAATACGATGCACGATTGACCTGTTTCACCCAATCAAATGTCATACCTATTTCCATTATATCATAGACCACAATTTCCATTGGTATGAGCTAGTAGTTTAATATCCTCCATAAATGCGAGTAATCTGCTCTTCAATAGTGTGGGTAAGCAAGCAGCCAAAGCCTAGGAAAGGAAACAGACACTAATTAATAGCAAATATTGGAAGAGGATTTTGATAATCCCACCACGATTTAATGCTCATTAGTTATTGATGTCAGAAATCATAGGGAAATCATCGCCTGGTATTATCTGTTTTGGAATGGGGATGGACATAAATGCTTTATGCCCACAATTAGTTGCTTTGCCGGAATTTGATTAAATCTTTAATATTTGAGTGTCATGGGTGTATGAAATTATAGCAAGGATACCATACCATACCATACACTTGTTGTTTTGTGACCAGTATAGGTAAATAGCTTAGCTTTGTTCATTTGAGAGATAATGTCGAGTGGCTAGATGAATTTATTCGACATTTTAATAACCCAAGTTTTCTGACTCTCAGTCATAACCATACCAAATGAAAGTTTCCGAGCCATTCCGTCGTCGTAACTGTCCTCAAAAACCTCTTAATTCAGCCGTTCGGACTTGGCATTAAATTGTAGGTCCCTTCCATTCGTGCTATAAATAAAAAACCCACACAAACGAATATGGTTATTCGAAGCTAAGCCTAGGGTGCCAAATGGTCCTGTTGCGCCATCTACAATTAATTTTTTTATTTTACTTAGAGGACACCTCCGGCATAATGTCAAATCAAAAACTTCTCCAAATCAACTGCAGTGATGCGATTGCCATCTATTTGTGCAACTATGCATGAGTCTTGCATTTCAAGAGTTCTTAATGTGTCGGCCAACACTTTCTTGAACAATAATGTCCTATTCTCATTCGTAATATATGCATCTTCAAGACGTATCCCTTCATAGTGAGACATGTGCAATTTCCTTATACAAAGGACACTTCTCGTTCCATCAATAAGATGGGACAATCTCCCACTCGAGTGCTATACTTCTGACACATCCTTTGCAGCAGAAGAATGAAATCGAATTTCCTTATACACTCCTTGAACATCATCCCACAAGAACCTACTCTATGGCATGTTTTCCGTACATGTAAGAGGCGGAAAGTGAACTGTCCCAAGTGGACTAGGACTTGTTGATCAACTTTTGTACTTGCCCTAGTGGAATGGAATATAAGTGGAAGTGGCTCATCACATCTTCGTGGCATCAGTGTCATGAATTCAAAATCACCTAAATAACCTTGGGCAAGTTTAGCTACACATCCTATTATGCTACTTATGCTCGTATATATCCTGTCTCTCAACATCCGGATTATTCTTTATTTTTTGTTACAAAAAACGAAAAAGTTAAAAATAGGATAAGCACGTAGGATGATTTTTTTTTCTATGTTACATCACACGGTTTATGATTTTGGCAAATATTGAATGCTTTGACTATCGTCTACTCCTTTACCTACCTGTTATACCTTAAGTGGTTTCTATATGAAAAATGTTAGTCAGAGGAAGATTATAATATAAATCGTATTTTGAGTTAAGCCAGGCAAATGAGCCTAGAAAAATGGAAGGTTATCTATAGATCCTTATTGAGTACGTTTTACAAGATAGAAATGTGCACTTACATCTGAAAGTGACTTTCGTGGCTAGTTTCACAAACTCTTGGGCCATTAGTGCCCTCTTATTTGACTGAAGTGGAAACAGGAATTCAAAAGGAATCCCTAATCGAATTCATATTTACTGTGGAGGTGGTTGGCTTTATTATGATTTGTGAAGGGAAAAATGGCTTGCATGGAATTACAATTCGATTTTATTGAAGGTGTTCTTTAGATTAATTTCAGTTATAATCTCAAGCGTACACTATATATTTCTATATTGATTAAATTTATCCTTTATGGTCATGACTTACTACATGAAATTGCAATCGACTGCTGCTGCAACGATTATTGTTTCCAGACGCTTGTAATCTTTACGGTGAGTGAAAAGGGGACAAAGCGCATTGGAAATGTCAGATTCCATGTGATTTTAGAGTGTTTGCTTTTTCAGCATAGAAAAATGAAAAATGTCAAATCTCAAAAATTGAGAGAGAAATCTCTCAATTTCAAGAGAACTACCTGACATTCCTGACCGATTTTCTTACAAAAAGTTTAAGAGTTTTGACATTATCGTAAAATAAACGTTAAAGGCAGCATCTACAAAATAAGTTAAAAAAAAAAAAAAATAAATAAAATAGGCGGCGCAACAGGCGGTAGACACCCAAGGCCTAGCTTCTCGCAACCATTCGTTTTTGTGTGAGTTTCTATTTTTGGAACGAATGGAAGGGACCTACAATTTTATGCCGAGTCCGAACGGCTGAATTGAGAAGCTTTTTCAGGAGTGTCATACTCTCGGATGTTTGTCAGACGTTCGCGAGAGGTGGCGCAGTAGAAAAAACCTTAAGATGTAATTTGTGTTTTTCCGGGGATCGAACCTGGGATCCCTCGCACAGTAGTCCAGCACACTAACCACTGCGCTACTGCGCCCACAAAATAAGTTGTAATTGATTTTTTTATATGCTAAATATCTACCTATTAAACTTTCCATTTTGAATGCGCTAATATGTCCTAGAAGAACATTCAATTACAACTTCTTCCTAAGACAAAAAATAGAGTTTTATTTGTCAAACTTTTGAACTGTCACTTATGTAATTGTCAGTTTTAATTTTTAAATTTTCAGTAAGTCGAAATTCAGCGAGTAGAAAATTATGAAAAAATTAAAAGAGGGGCAATGGATTTCTTTCTCATTTTTTTTTTTTTTTTTGATTTAGGTACTTAATTTTTTTTAATAATTTGACGTTTCCAAAAAAATTCCCCGAATAAACCTATTATTATTTTAAAACGTAGGTATCTTAAAATTGTATAACAATTGTGCACTTTGTGATGAAAGCATGAAATTTTTACCATGGAGGACACATTATATGAAAATGATTTTAAGATATTGGGGCACTTCAGATTGCGCCCTAAAGGAGTAAAAGGGGGGTGGTCAAAGTATGTATGGGAAAATTTTTATTTTTCATCCGATTGACTTCAAACTCAGTTTATGTACTCTCTATGAGAAATAACGAAAACTAATTTCTCCGATTTTGGAAATTCAACTCTTAAAGGGGTAAAAAGGGGGTCGAAGTTTTTATGGGACCATTTTTATTTTTCATCCGATTGACTCCAAACTCGGTTTGTGTACTCTCTATGAAAAATAAAGAAAACTATTTTCTTCGATTTTGGAAATTCAACTCTTAAAGGGGTAAAATGGGGGTCAACGTTTAAATTCAAATATACATAGGTATACATTTGAATGTATTGTGGTATAAAATATGTTGAGACAGGGGCGGACTAAGAAGCAGTGGCACCCGTGGCGGTAAAGCATGCTTACACCCCTTAAAAAATTTAAGAAAACACATGAACAAACATTGACCCCCCTTTTACCCCTTTAGGGGTTGAATTTCCAAAATCGAAGAAAATAGTTTTCTTTATTTTTCATAAAGAATACACAAACCGAGTTTGAAGTCAATCGGATGAAAAATAAAAATGTTCCCATAAAAACTTCGACCCCCTTTTTACCCCTTTAAGAGTTGAATTTCCAAAATCGGAGAAATTGGTTTTCTTTATTTCTCTTAGAGAGTACATAAAAAAAGTTTGAAGTCAATCGGATGAAAAATAAAAATGGCCCCATACAAACTTTGACCCCCCCCTTTTACCCCTTTAGGGCGCAATCTGAAGTGCCCCAATATCTTAAAATCATTTTCATATAATGTGTCCTCCATGGTAAAAATTTCATGCTTTCATCACAAAGTGCACAATTTTTTTACTATGCCGCCTCACTAAATGTAGATTTTACGATTTCTAAATTTTATATCCATTTAGTTGTGAATATTGTGTGAATATTATTTCCCACAAAATTGCAAAATACATTTTTCCGAAGCTTCATTTTGACAGACCACGATCACGATCAAAATGGCGCATTCAAATTTGAACATATTTTTAAGCATAGAACTCTAACCCTAATTGTAGGTACGTTATTACTAACCATGAGTCGAATCGGCTCACCCATGCCCAAAATAAGTGTAATTGCGTAAATCAAAAGTATTTTTGTTCAATATTAATTTTTTTATTCAAACAAAGTAAAACAGTAAAAGAAATCAACTTTAATCATTACAAAATGAATTCAGCAATTTTCCTTTTTATAAAACATCCATACTTTACTTAGGTATAGTTTTTGCCAGCTACTGTACTCCCAGGAAAAGTTATTATGCAGGAAGTTAAGTCTGACAGCTCTCTAACTTCATGTTGGTCAGTTTTCATTGGCCCGTACTGGTCACGTGAACAGTTTTATCAGTTGACGTTTAGGTATGTCAGCAAAAACGACAAATCTAGTCAAGAATTTCTCACTACTAAGTTGACGTCTATTTGTGTCAACATACAAAATCTTCAGGGATAAGCACTTCAATGTTACTTTATATTCGATGTAACCAAGCTTGCTCACATTTCCAGTTAATCTTAGATATTGGCCCAGAATAGTTCCTCTGCAAATTGGACAAAGGGGTGTGGCATCCATACAAAAAAAAATCTTATATCCCGAAAACCGCCAAATCGATTGATTGCAAACAATCTTAGGTATTGGCCCAGGTGTGTTGCTGTGAAGATTAGTGAAAATTGGACAAAGGGGCGTGGCATACAAAAAACATCTTCTATGGGGTGAAAATCGATGAAGTTATAACTCGATAACCGCTGGGCCGATTTTCATGATCCTTCTTTATACCTACCCTCCACAGGAAGCTATATTCACTTTGTCATTACATTTGTAACGCCAAGAAGGATTCACTGGATACCCTATAAAGAATGTATATATTCTGAATCAAGATCACAGTCTGAATCGATTTACCCATGTCAGTCTGTCTGACTGTCTGTCTGTCTGTTGAAAGCACGATAGCGTCAAAACGAATCGACTTAGGCGACTAAAATTTTGTGAGAAGTCTTATTTTTACGGTCGTAAGGTTGGTATTAAAAATGCTCCATGTCGGTCAAGTAGTTCTGTTACCTCCCATAAAAACCCAATATTCGACCTATATCTGTCTGTCTGTTGAAAATACCTTAGCGTCCAAATAAATCGACTTGGGTGAATGAAATTTTGTGAGAGGACTTCTTTTTACCGGGCGGGTTCATATTTGTCCATTCGATCCAGAACTGTGATTCCAACAAAATTAAACAACAGACACACTGCCTCACCAAGTATGAACATTTTAAATTGGGTAGAATATTTTTTAACGATTAATCAGCTTTCTGGTGCTTTCTACTACCTTTAATTTTTCTGCAAATTCTCGAAATTTTTTCCTGTTTCTATATTCTGAATAATCTGTTTCTGGCATTCCCACAAATGAAGAAACTAATTTATTTCTGTGCTTCCTATGGATTCTCTGCATAGCTCAAGTCCCAAGTCAGCCTGTAACTAGGTATATCCTCTTTCACAAGACTCGGGAAGCTGATTTTTCCAACTCAATTTCTTTTTATTTGCAAACAAGAAATCTTTTTTGACATTTCCTTAAAAATAAATTTGACGTTAATCAAGTTTGCCACCGACTGGACAAGTCAGGTGGAGCACTTCCCGGACCCAAGCTTGGAAAATATGAAGGTATTGAAAGTTTTCTAGTGAATGAATGTAAATGTTCTCAAGTCCTTCGATAATTTAGCGGTATCTAGATATTTTTTTCTTTTTGTCAACTGATGTCTAGTTCAAAATCACAGACCAGTGACGCGATCGTTGCAAGTCCTTTTACGAATGTTCAAGGGATGCAACAATTCAATCAGTATACCTTGGATACTAACCAATTGGGGGCTGGAAATTAAAAGAAAACCCAGAAAGTATCTATAGGTACTTACTCAGTGGTGTTGAGTACAAAATATTTTTCTTTTAGCTTGTCAAATATTTTATTTGACATTGAATATTGCTGACGAAAATAGAAACGTATATTAATTCATATTCAGATATTGCAGCTACTTCAAATATTGATTGCAATTACACGTAACTTTTATAGAAGTAGGTCCTCCTCGGTCTATTGTATAATATTTCCATACTTTGAATGATTTTTTTTCTTTTCCTTTTCTTTTCAGAATACAATATCAAGTGACAACGATATCATCTAAATTTAGCAGCACACCCAAGCAATCTGCAATAAATGCAACTCGTCGCAGTTCAGATCCCTCCTGCCGCAACTGGCCTCGTTAGTCACTCAGAACAATTGTCTCAATGCATACAATGTTGACAAGAAAGAAATCCATAACAAACAATTGGAACTCACTAAGGATGGCAGTGTTATAGTATTGAGTGCATATAACCAAATACATACATAAACCTCATCCTGTGAGGAAGTTAGCTATGCTATGCAGCAACAGCGTGGGGTGTAGACAACTAAAATAGACGTGGCAATGATGAAATCCGATAAAGCGGTATGCACAAACGACACCATGGAGGATCTGGGGAAAGCCCTGACATACGAAGCAATCTTCACCACCCTCATCGAAAACAAAGTGCTGGCAATCAAACGTGACTGTGAGGAGCGAAAGCGCGCCAAACGACAGAAGCGCAAATCCTTTGGAAGGATTCTATTTGGTAAGAAAATATTCGGAAGTGGTGGCAGGAAGCCATCATTGTCTGAAGAGCATGACGTGGAGAAGGGTTCGCAGGCGGAGAGCCTCGAAAGGAATATGACTTCACAGCTTGCTGACTGTCATATCCATGATGAGACGACACCGAAGTCGAACAATAGAAGACATCACCAACAGGCAGCGCCAGCGGTGAGCAATGATATTGAAGAAGTCAATCAGGCGACAGTTTCTTCGAGAAAAGTGAGAAATGTGATTAGGTCTTCACCACCACGCGGAGATGACAGCATTGCCAGCAATGCGTACAACGAGAGTCTTAGCACTTCAGAGAAGAACGGTGGCGATAGCCTTGGTGGTGCTGTGAGGAATATTGTTGTAGAGGTCCTCACCCACCACAATGATGCTCGTTTCGCCTATGACGACGATAGATCGCTGATGGTGAAGGCAGCGTCAAACTCCTTGACTGATGATGCGAAAGTTGGTCAGTATTTCGACGCCGCCTCATTGGGTAGTAATAGTGATCCCGTGGATGAGCACAACACATCCACAATGGCTGACGATAGCCTCACTTCGATTCACGATAGCATCGAAAGCTTATCGTTTCCTAGCTCAAGATGCACGGTAAGCGTCAGTGCTGTATGTCCGGAGATTACCGTGAACCCTAGTTGCTTAGAAAGTGCTTCACTAATATTCGATAAGAGTCGAGCGAAGCGACTGCGCATTCTAGAAGCCAAGTCAATTAGTGCCCAGTGCAGTCCGATTTTGCCGCGCCATTCCAAGCCAAGAGTAACGACGAAGACGGTACCTAGTTTCGCATCGGCCCACACCCAGACACAGAATAGGCTGATGGCACGTCAGCTGGACAAAGTACATCATCCACACCATCAGGTGTCCTTTTCGAACGAAGACGAAGGACGAACCGAGCATCAAGCAGACTCGCAGAAATTCTTCTCTCGCCAGAACACATCTGAAGACAGTGCCAATCTTACAGTCAGTACGCTCCTAAACGAGGGCGAGGAAATGCTAGCCAGTCACGACCTGGGCAAGAAGTCGAAAAGCACCAGCCTCTTAGTTATTTCGAATAAGTCAAGCCAAGATAATTTAAATAAGCAAACACTTAGTAGACGTCTAGATAGTAACAATCGTAGTTCAGTAAATCAAATATTAGCACCACGTCGTGAGTCCTATATAGAATATACGACGACTTCGAGTTATTTTCCTGTGATTACAACGACAACTGCACCTGCAGCGGCGACAGCAGCGACTGCAGCGGCAACTACAGTCACAAATGGTAGTGTAGGTGGAGGTGGAGCAAATGGTGGTACTTCAGCATATGCCACGACCACTGATGAGCTTGGGCCTGCTCCATCAGCCATTGTACCTAGTGTGACATTACCTAGCGATACGGCCAAGTTGCATCGCATGACATCTACATCGACTGGGTCCAGTGTTGCACCGACCGGTTGCTGTGCAACCAAATCCCGAGACAAGGAGAAACGCTTTAAGCCGAGCTGGCCATCGGGGCAGAGCGGAAGCGACGACGAGTATCGGAAACGCAAGAGAAAATACAGTAAGTTGTCCATAGTCACAACAAATACACGCACAATCTAATCAATAACTTTCGTTCGACTTATGTCCTTACAGAACGCCACCATAGATGCTCAGATCCAGTATTGGTTTATCCCTCACCAAGTGGTTTACAACATTGCATCCTAAGTATGCCTCCAAATCAACCCATGTAAGTATATACCCGCACAATTTGTGTAATTGTGTATAGAAAGCTAATTATCTGCCTTTCATGCATGTTATCCTGGGCAGTCAATTCCATTACAATGAGGATTTCGTTTACGATATGTCACTGCAAGTGGAGTCGGACAAAAACGATGACCTCCAGGAGATAGTTCCAAGCAGTCGCAATCGGAAACATCGGTAAGTTACGCCCGGCGCCATACATGTGAATACATACGCACAATGGAGCCACTTCCACTCCAATTACGTTGAACAACACATTTTGAAATTAAATGGTCTCGTTGCGTCGCGTCGTAGTTTTCTTGGAAGAACTATCTCCCCAGTGGAGATAACGTTGTTATTAATGATGCTGCGTTGTTGGTTTGCATTTGGGACAAAGATTTATTATTTGAATGGCGAATTTGTTTTTATGTTTCTCCTTTTTTCAAACTATGTATAGGTATACAAACATGTTTGTATATAATGTGAAGGACGATGACGACGAGTATAAATGGAGGTGGTTGTTCAAGTTGCAAAAATTTGTTTTTGCAATTAATTAGGGAATTGAATTGGCTTGTGATTTTCTAGAAAAAAAAAACTGTTTAATTTTGATTTAATTTATTAAACAAATTGCTCAGGAGTAAAGGGAGTAAGGGGGGTCTCAAGAACCGTTAGCCGTATGAGCTTGAAAGTTTGTACGTTAATAGATAAGTCAAAATTATTACATGTCTCATTCATCGTTTTCGAAAATTCGTCCTATGTATATCTAAGGGTTGAAAAACTTTTAAAACTAACTTTTCTATTTCGACCTTACTACGCTTAAGGCTTAACTTGCCATTATACTCATAAATCTATGTATGTCAGTTCAAGACATGCTTTTAATTGTAAGGCAATACTTTGTATACCGAGTATTTTGAGGTAACATTCATCTTTCTGGTCCATCCAGAGGGTAAGATATAATAAATTGAAAATAAAGGGGTGGTAGGTACTAAATCTGGTACTATTTGACCGATTTTAAAAATTCTTTCAACATTGTACTGGCTACCTCCAGATCAGTATAGGTTACTTAGGGACAGGATGGGGGAAGGGGAAACGGAGGTATAGGGGCTATCTTTGGAACTACTCGGCCAATGCTGGAGTTGGACTCCGACAGCTATGTTTTTCAAATGGACAGATATATAAGGACTGAGAAAAAATCCGGGAAGAGAAATTAGGCATGACAATTTTAAATCCTGAAAGAAACGGATTATGCTTAACATTTTTTTAAACTACTATTTCTACACTTTATTAAACCGCGCTAAATAATTATCTTCGGCTAATTTTCTGACACTTATGACGTGTTGAAAAAAAGTTTACCAAACTCAAATCTTAAAACAGAGATCTATCGAATGTCACGGTATTAATTTATTGAAATTCTGTGTTTTATTTCCTCTTGAATATTCAAGCAAAAGGAAATGTCAAAAATTTGCCAGGATAAATTGTTGACAGCTGAAAATTCGTTTTCGACCACGATAGAAAATTTTCCGAAGATAATATTATTTATCCCAGTTAACAGGCGGCCTTAAGATCAAATAATTTATAATTTATTTATTTATTTATAATGATTGTAAGAGCATGTGATCAAAATTTAACGGTACTGCGATGTCATATTTCAGTATTGCCAGACCGCGCAAATGTTTCCGGATTTTTTCTCGTACAGTCCTTATGTAGCATGTTCACGTGTGAGCTGCAGTTGTTTATACTTGCGCCCACTAAAATAATAACGTGTATATAAAATGGCATTGCTATAAAATATTTTGTAAGCTTAAAATAGAGGAAAATAATATATAAACAAACGTACCTATAATTATAACTCAAATAAATTTTAGTTTTATTTAAAAGAAAAGAACATTTGCGAGTCTACATATAGATTTAAAAATTTGCAAAGGTAAATTAAAAAAATTCAAAATACAAATGAAAAGCGGTTGGTGAAAAAGGCCTTGATTTTTGCTTGGCCAAACCATCAACAAACCTCACTATATACTGGCGAATGTGAAAAAAAGGGCCGTTTCCTATTATTCCATTCAAAATCGATAGTTTTTTACTTTATGTAGACTTTTAGTCAGAAATCCTGCTTTGCTGAAGATGAATTTTCACGGAACGTTGTTCCTGGAACAGATCTTGAATTTTTGTAACACAGTTTTACGATTTCCACGCCTTGTTAAATCGTGTAGCGTGCCATTGTAAAATCACAGAACAGGATGACAGCAAATTAAAAACAAAACATTAGCCAGCTGTTATTGTTCTATCAAAGCTACTGAATAATCATTTACAGAAGCGAATGTAGGTAGGGGTTTTGGGGCTTCTAACCCTCCAATAGGTATATCTGGTACAAAAAAATAAGGAGAGTCCATTTTATAAAAAAAACAATACTGAGGTTCCATTTATCGGTCATACTTTCTTTCGACTAAATCTTATAAATGAATTGGTGTATGCTCTCCACCAAGTCATCTCCCGATGCCTTAAATAGTTCTTCCTGCAACAAGTTCCTTATTGGACTTGTGTTTAAATATCGCTATCCTTACTATACAATTTGGTCGTCTGGACGGATTTCTTTTATCGTCTAGATTGAACAGTTCGCTCAGAAGATTTTTTTTTGTATGCCATAAAATGCTAGTGTTTTCCAATTTAGAAAAAAATAACACAATTTTGTTGGAAGGTTAGGTTAGGTTAGGGTGACATAACGCAACAAGTGCAGCGTCACTTAGGCCAGAGGAGCCCCATTGTGATACCACAGGATCTAATGATCTCATAACTACCCGTTGCACCAGCACGAGCTGAGAATGAATGAAAGATTATACGTCCCGCAGTAATGTCAATTAGCCTACAATTAGTGTTGTGTTCTTGTAGGCTATGCTGATGAATTCGTAAAAACAAATTTTCATAGCTTCATATTTTGCCTCTGTTAATTCCTGAGCGCAAATTAGAAAATTAGCTTCCGAACACTCCGGTGTCATTAACCCACTTCGAGGATGTGAGAGCTGCTGTTGCCACATCAGACATCAAGTATTCATTCGCCACATTTTTTTCCCAGCAAACTGGCCAGTATTAAAAAATCCGCACTGATCTTAACTCCTACTAGATGTAGTAGTGCGTCACGACCACGAGTAAGAGGATACGCATCAATAGTCTAAATTTAAAACTTTAGCTCCCACAAAGTGTCGAGAAATGACGGTTGCAGTTTTTTTTTTATTGGGAAGTGCCGCGCTTTGCCCATCCCGCCCATAGTTTATTAAAAGCTTTCTAAAAGAAATAATCATCCATTTACCAAATTTAAAGGCTGGTGTAAATTTTGAGATTTATGTATTCCACGCCTATTTCCCATATAGGAAAACATAAAATGTTAAGAGCAACGTCGACTTCATAGCAAATTAATTGTGTACGTTTTGACTTAATCGACGGACTACTTTGCGAACTGTCGAGGAAAGGTGTTTGCAATGTTTTTGTTTTATGGAATCTGGCAACGCCCATTGTCAAATTTTTCATAAAATAACATGAACACTTCCGAGCCAATAGGTAACATTGGAAAGTGCCACTTTTAAGCCCTCAACCGCCCCGCACCTTAAGTAACTTATAGTATTACCAATACAATGCTGAAAGAACTTTCTAAATCTTTTTTTACTCCCCCTTTACCTCTTACCACAGTTCTTCCTTTAAGTAACATATTATACTGATCCAAAAGGTGTCACCATTACAGCTTTGAAAAAATTTCTAAAATCAATCTAGAAGTCCTACAGAATAGCTCCTACCAGAGTGACCAATCTGGCATTTTTCCAGCCATATCTAGCAGGAAAAAATATTTTTTAGCTGAAAAAAAAAAATAAAAAATCTGCCGGCATAATTTCTAGCATAATTTTAGCTGAATTCTTTATATTTTTAATAAATTCGTATGCAATCAATGAAACTTTCACGGCGAACATACCCAAACTAAATTATGGCCAAGCCACAATGCCGCTTTGCGGCTTTCGTGCGTTGACAGATAGAGTAGAACCAATGCTTTCATATGGTGCAAGCCAAAATGCGGCTTCAGGCTTCGGGTCGCGTTGAGATCGTAAATATCGTAAAGTTCAACGCGGCGCCCAAGTAGAGCAACTTTCTACTTTCAGTGGCGTTGGACGGCTTTGACGTTTCCTTTCGGTTTGGTTTGTTCGATTTGAGATAATATTTAAAGTGTTAGACCATATGCCGTTCATTGTTGGAGTTGCATGGATTCACTTAGGTATATACGTACCTACTCGTTTTTAGTAGTCTATGAGGTTTTTTCAATACAAATTAATTATTTTACTGTGTGGAAATGACGAATATTATTTTTGTTGTAATCCTACTAGTGATTTCTTTAGATTGTTGATAAAAAAAATATGTGCTCAAATGTAATGTACACGCTTTTGATATTTCAATTTTGTCTGAAACTACTCTATTCTTCATACAATTTATTAACGAGATAAACATTTTTGTTTAGAATATTTATAGTTTCTTTTTCTAGGTGAGGGTAAATCTAATTTCCTGCGATGTGCAAATGATAGGTATTATTTTATAACTTGGTTTACCCGCCCAGGTTTGCTCGTACCAATGAATTGCATTGCTTAGATATATTTTTTATTGTCCATCGGGACAATGCACATGAATATGCGCACCTTTGTCCGACTTTGACCCAACTTCACGGGAATTCTCTGGCCAATAGATATCAAAGATTCCCTGTAAATTTGAACTCAATCGGCTTGTAGGGTTTGAAGTCCGTACATAAGAACATAAAAAAATGTCTGGACAAGACAGCGAAGATCTTCGCGGAAATATAGCAAAAAAATTACCCTAATTAGGTCATAAAATCCTTTCAATATGCATTGTCCGATGGGTGACCGGATGTGGTAAAAACGAATGTCCAGCATACCACCAGATGTATACATATAATTGAAATGAAATATAAATATAAATTGAAAAATCAAGTAAATCGTCGGTATCCATATTTGAGAATTTATTAATACGGGTTTTTTTTTAATTGCCAAACCAAGTTTTTAACAAAATTACACTTCTCTATTTAAGTGACTGAACTTCTTCCCACAGCTCAGATAAATGCCGTCCATTTGGTAATATTGCTCACTTAAATCGTTTTACAAGAAGTATTCCACAAAGTAATCAATTCACAATTTTAAGGGAAGGGATTTTCGATGTAATTTACCCATATTTTCTCAACTAAACTAAAAATCTACCTGTCTCGCCTGAAACGCCTTTCATGTGAAGGCATGCACCTGTGTACATTGAATGCACAGGCAATTCTTCCACAAAAATATTCCACGACAAGAAAAGTTAAAATACATTTTATTGATATTTATTTATGAATTTTTTTTACTATTTTGAACAAATTTCCTCTTAATTCGTGCATTAAAATAACAATTATAAGCAAAAAGGAGTAGTTGCATTCTGCTCTGAATTCGTACATAACGTACGTACGCAACATAAACCAAACAGAACTTTCAATCTCTCCTACTCTAATCTCTCAACGCGCCAACGCTCTGAAGCGCCATTTAGTTTTGGAAAAGTGCGGCTTGACATAAAGTATCGTAAAGTCTCTGAAACGCCTGTCAACGCACGCACGCCATTGTGAATTGGCTTTTAGTTTTAAAATAGAGCTGAACTCTTCCACTAACCCCCAGCAGTGTTGCCACCTTTTCTAAGGGGTATGGAGCCCAACTTTAAAAGTCTTGTAGCCAAAAATAGCCAACACGAATATGAGGAATAAAAATGCGCACCTATTTGTTTAATTGCTCGCACATTTATTTTGATTAAATTGATTGAATTCAAAATTAACAAAAAATAACTTTTAGCTTCTTCATTATATTTATATACGAACTCGTAATTGGAAATTAAAGTAATATAAAAAAATATATATATTTATGTGTTTTGTTAACAAAACATAAAATAATTCCAATAAAAATACAAAAAACAATTAAAATATCAGTCTCTTCGTGAAAATTGCGCATTAAGGTTTGATTAGAAACACAGAAACAACAACAACCTAACGTTTTAAATAAAAGAGTAGAACAGACTAAAAATAATAAATAATAAAACTGTAGGTATTCATAAGAAAAATATTAGTTTTTTTATTTTACATTAATTCATTGGTAGATATTAAAAGAAAAATAATTTACAAATATATTATAAGATGAACATTTGGTGAAAGTAATAAGTTAATAAACTCAAAAAACTCAATTAAAAATCGCAAGTTTCCTCCACGTTGTTTCTGAAGTCAAATTTGCATAAATCTTTTCATTAAATAAATGTACAAAAAAAAACTTTGCTTTAAGGGGACATATACTTGGGCAAATAATGAGTTTTCATATTCATGCATAAGTCTTGTGAGCTGATTTTACTACTCAGAAGTGAGAGTGTAACCACAATATCGAAACTGGAGTTGACTCATTCACAATTACATTTTTAAAAAGTTTCAGTTCTACCAGTTCGCAATGAAAAAAAAAAATATAATGATGTATGACTTTTTTTAAAAAGTTTCTAAGGAGCCTAAAAATAGCCCAATTTTAAAATGAAATAGCCCAAATTTGGATAAATCCCAAATCGCAATTTCATGGAGCGAGTGAAAAATCCGAGTAGCTTAATTGGCGATAAATAGCCCGTGCTAGCAACACTTACCAACAGTTTCACAGTGGGAGTTTAAACTACACTTTCAGTTTAAACTTTAGCTCTACAATTAATTCGGTTTCACAGTTGTAAACAATTGAGAAAATCACCATGAATTCAAATTTGAACTGTAAAGGACCATTCACATGGGAACGAACGAACGAATTGATGAAATGCGAACAAACGAGTTTTTATGGATTTATAAAAAGGAAAATTGCACATTTTATTATTCCAAGAGGAGGATAATTAATTATCCCATCAAAATGTATTAAGAAAACAAGTTTATAAATAGTTTAAATAACGAAATTTCGAATACCAAACTTTTTGCTGCGAACGAAAACACCCTGGCGCGAATTGTTAGTCTATTCGCAATCCACATCATTTAAATCGCGTTCCACAAAGAAGCGAATAAAAGATTCGTTCGAACTTAACCTTATGCCAAGAGGAGAATATCTTGGAATAACAAAATGTGCAATTTTCTGTTCATAAATGCACAAAGAGTGGTTTGTTCGCATTTCATCAATTCGTTCGTTCGCTCCCATGTGAATGGTCCTTAATTCATTATAGTGGGCGATAGCTAGTTATTTCAATATTGGACATTTTATTTTCAAAACTGTCATGCCATAGAAAACTATCGTCGCACACAGGGACATCTCCAGTATTTTGTTTTTGTGCCGAACAAAACCGAATCGCAGATTTTTTTATTATTTTTTTTTTTGTTTGCATCAGTTGAGTTAAAAAATAACAAACCCTATGATTGATAAGTTTATGTTGATCTATCGGTATTTTATTTATGCATTGAAGCTTTTAGTCAGCCAAGAGATGACATCTTTTGATGAACCAAAAAGAATCCATTCGATTAGAGGGAGAAAAGATATTTCATTTTTTGATATTATAATATGTATGTGTATGTAGGGTAAGAAACCTATACAACAGACATGTATTTTGATGTATTCATTTCATCTTATGTAAATTTAATTTTCGATTTCTTTTCAGACACCATAAACATAAAAAACGCCATCGACATAAAAAACCAAAAATTCTGGTCCATGATTTAGATACGCAAATGGTGAAGGTGAGTAATGAGATACATTTTATTTTCTATTACACCATGTGCCGTTTTTATTACATTGTTTGTTTTGATTTAATTGTTGTCTGACACAGAAAAGTTTACCTATAACCAGAGATTTACATGTCTGGTTGTAGACAACATCTGTTCTTCAGTATCGAAAAGTGCAATGCATAATTCAAAAATAACAACAAAAAGAATTTTCTAACTTTAGGAGCAATCTAAAAACCAAATAACTGTTCGTGCACTCATTATAAGGATAATCATAGCTTGCGCGTCAATCCAATGCCCACCTGAGTGACTTGTTGAAGATCAATTTTGACGTTTCTTTCCCAATGTCCCAGAAGTATTTTTAGGGGCGTCTTATTATCCAGTTTGCGAACAAATATTCTGTGCGCATTGCCCCATAGACACATGACGCTTCATTAGGTTAGGTTAGGTTAGTGTAGTGGGTTGGCAAGTCCGGAGAAACTTGTACATGCCACACTTAAATCAATCTAGATCCGTAGTGATGCCTTAGGGATTTATACCACTGGAAACCTATGAAAAACTTACGGATTGGTAAACCAACTCGATGGACTTATAAATTTATGTAGGTCATTAATGGACCTGTCGGAAAGCTCTTCTAAATCCTCGAAAAAGTAGCTACCAAGGATTCTATCTATTTCTTACGTGGCAGAGCGCTGGGAAGTGGCAAAGACATTGTGAGGTGTCCTGATGCACCTCTTTATTACCGCATCCTCTGCATTTGCATCGCATTTATTTGATTTGGTTTTTCAGCATTATTATGTCCACAATTGAGAACAAGGATTTCTTGTTCAGTAGTAAGATTCTCTCAGTTTTCTGTTTGTTATAGATTTGCCACAGGAGTCGAGCTTGCTCCATCTTTCATTTGTCGCCATTAGTATTTTCTTCCCAATCGTCTATCTGAGATTACAGGGGGGAATCATTACATCAGCTTGGAATACGCTGCTGTAGTCAGGAAGTCTGTTTGAACTGAATAGTCCGAGAAGTTCGGAGTAGAAAACCGCCCCAACGCCGACCTACATATTTGTCCCATCTGTGTGGTTGATCCGCCCACCACCCCAAAGCAGAGCAACAACATACAAATAACATATCTAACTTATTGTTTCTCAGGTTCTAGAAAGATAAATGATCAAAATACAACCATCTGCGAATAAAAGTACCTATGTAATTTCACTTCAAAAAATACATTTTGGCTAAAAACTGTTCCAAAGAACGTGGCTATAAACGACATAGCCTATAGCGGTCTCACAGTATTAAGAAGCATTTTAAAAAAAGTTTCATCGAAATCTGTCCAATAGTTTTCGAGTTTTTAAGAGTCAAAGAAAATTCCTACATTATATGTATAGATTACTGCGGACCTAAAACCGCATCAGTAAGGGCGACAATCAGATTATCGACGACAAGTGGTTTCTAGCATTCATACAGATTCATCCATTAATAAAGTAATAATAAACTCCTTTTAAAGGACCTTTTATGCAATGTTAAGGAAGCCGATGCTCTAACCAGGTGGACAGATAATAGGGTCTCATTTGTGAAGAAGTGAGTTCGGATTTTCTTTAGGCTGTTCAAAAGTCGGCATATCAACGAGCAATTTTCAAAAATTAGGTCTTAGATTTGGATTTTCATTAGGTATAGGTTTTAAACTTGTAAATATATATACCTACCAGTCGGCATTTTCAAAGGTTCCACATGTACTCCTTAAAATTTTGCCAGTTTCGATTGGATTTTTAAAAGGACGATCTGCATCGGTGAATATGCCGACTGGAATCCTTCAAATTTAGCGAGTTTAATTAGATTCGATTTTAAAAAAGAACGGGCGGCATTTCTAATTTGAGGTTAAATTCGAAAGAATATGATTATTCGCTAGTTTGTGGAACTCGGCTAATTGATGTGGATTGCAAACTTTGTCAATTCGCGGCAAGGGTGTTTTCATTCGTGGCAAAAAGTTTGGAAAACGAAATTTACTTATTTAAACATGTTTTCTTAATACAACTGATGGCTGAAATTCGCCAACTGCCGCGACCTAGAAAAGTGTTCATGTGAACGGACTGTCAAAACTTGCGAATACATATTCGTTCCTTCGTAGATAGTTGGTCGCTCGCATGTGAATGGTCCTTTAGGTATTGGTCCAGGGGTGTTCCTGTATGGCGCCATCCATCCAAACAAAAGCAATTAAAATCTTATATCCCGAAGACCACCGAATCGATTGAGCTCAAATTTACAGGTGATCTTAGAAATTGGCCCGGGATATTTCTTGTGAAAATTGGACAAAGGGGCGTGGGACCTCCCATACAAAAAACATCGGCATTTCAATGAAAGTGACCCCCCCAGAGTTCATTCTGTAGTACGACAGTATTCTGCCGTTAAAACTTCAGATCACTTGACACAGTGAAATTTCAATAGAACAAGTTGATTCGTTCATTCTGACCTACAGCGACATTTGGGGCGTCTGTAGAATATAAATACATTGCTCCTGCAACTTAGGGTCTGGTTAGTTTGACACGTTTCTTTTGAGTAGATAGTAGATTATTATTTCTGTTGCACCTCTCCATTTTCACCATCGCATTTGCTTGCTTCTCATACTCTCATATAACTAGCTAAGTGTGTTTTTGTTTGATACATAAAAGATGGATATTATTGAATTTATATAAATTTTCGAGACTTTATATTTTTGTTTATAGGTGATTGACCCAGACGATCTGCCTCAACGGGCCCGATGGACTATTATAGCCACAGCATTCCTCCTACTCCTAATGTGCCTAATGCTAGTTGGTATCACACTACGAATGGCACCTATCATCGATGATATGGGTGAGTTTTGTAAATAAAAATTACTGTATATTTCCTTCAAAAAAAAAAATGTTGCCAGTAACACGTGAAATCGTTCGGACCGCCATTTATTCCCTTTACGGTGCATAGATATAGTGAAATTTCTGAAATAAAATCAACCCAAAATGCAATAATTGACATCTGTCCAAAATAAAACACAACAACTACATACCTACATATTATTATTATTTATACTACGTACATGCAAATATCCACACGATAAAAAAGAGTGTTCAAGGACTTCCGTAGTATAGTGAGTACTTTAAGTATCTCAACAAACTGACCTACATTCCAGGGTAAAACAAAAGCGCGCGATTAAACTCCCGCCGGCATATCTTCTTCTTTTTTTACACCCTCAATGTCGTTGATATGCAGATACAGTAGAGTACAGCCTCCCCTATCTGAAATGTTTGCCACCCAGCTCTGAGCTCACAACTTCTTATTTTCTAACTATTGTACCTATTTTTATTTTCATCATCGCATTCGTTTTCGATTAAAAGTTTACTCAGGTTACGCTACCCTCATTACGATGTCCTTAATCCTTTTAAATCCTACCATCCTACTCAAATAAAAATGTGTGTATGGGATTTCAAAAGAAATGTTCAAAAATAAAGCTCAACTATTAGTGCTTTGGAGCACCTCGAAATATGCAACAACTTTTGGGTATTCTCGGAATGTGCTTTTCTATAGAAGCTCCTAAAAGCAACTGAGCAAAAGCAGTGAGAATGCTGTAAGCTTTTCAGAGAGTGAAAGCCCCTTTTCTAATGCTGTTAAAAAAGTTTAAGCTCTGTTGTGTTATTTACAGAAATGGGGGAACTTTTCAACAGGTGAAGGAGAAACTTTGAGAAGTAGTGTTCAGGTTCTGGTTGCCGCCGAGGGGATTTCCTTTCTCGACTTCCTCTACCCCACTCTTTAACGTGTTAACCCTGCTTGTTGAATTCTGTTATGTTGCCTTGTTTTACAAAATGTTTTCTTTTTTTTCCTGTACTGTGTTGTGCCTCAGTCTCATGGTCCCCAGAGTGAGAAAGAGGCAAAGTCAATTTCCAGTGTAACATTGTTACACACCATACCGGAAGTTGGTACGATTAACGGAAGTTAGAGAATACTAAAGTTGATGTTTTGAAATTCTGTAGACACAAAACATCAGCGTAGCGTATCAGACCACTGAGAGTTGCAATGACATTGTTTGTGGTGAAGGACAGTGGTAATAATGATGTCGAACGATTAATGCATAAGATAATGCGAAAGGTATTTATAAATTCTATAAGAGGGATTTATTTATTCGCATTTTTATAGCGCTCGATTCGTTTGTTATATGACCGATGACGTTGGAGGAATTTTACATAATTTTTGAATGTGTAGTAGCTATTTCTGTAAAAAAAAATGAATGGTAGGCAAACATTTTACAATATTGAGTTGGGATTTGGGATGTTACTCATGGAAGGAAAGTCACCTTGAGTGTATTTTTGTTAATAAATTTCCAAGGAGGAATTTCATATTATTCTTTTATTTTGATGATGAAGTGAGTGTGTATAGATAGATAACCGACTAACCGGATATTTTGAATACTCTTCATTGGATTGGTAGGATATACATATAATGACAGGTAATTTTATTTTCTTAAACTAAAGGGTCCGCCAAATAACTTTTTTTTTTGAAAATGCTATAAAAAAAAACTACTGAATATTTTCTCAAATTTCTTTTTTTATTTGAAAGTACAATCCTTCCGGTTAATAATGGAAAATAATTTCATTCAAATGGCTGCCTCGGCTGGCCATGCAGTAGCCTACACGATCGGTCCAATTTTTAAGCACATTATCGATTGTGTGCAGCTGTATTTCACCAATGGCTTCACGAATATTGTCCTTTAAAGCGTCAATTGTCTCTGGCATGTCGGCGTAACACTTATCTTTTACGGCACCCCACAAATAATAGTCCAACGGTGTCAAATCGCAGCTCCGCGGTGGCCAAATGACATCAGCTCTGCGGCTGATAATGCGATCTTCAAAAACAGGGCGCAAAACATCGAGTGTAGCTTCGGCTGTGTGGCACGTAGCGCCGTCCTGTTGAAACCAAATGTTGCCAATATCCTCCTCTTCAATTTTTGTGAACAAAAATTCGTTCAACATGGCCCGATAACAATCGCCATTGACTGTAACGGCCACTCCTTGCTCATTTTCGAAGAAAAATTGCCCAATTATGTCTCTGGACCAAAATCCGCACCAAACAGTGACTCGTTTTGGGTATATCGGCTTTTCAATGTATGCGTGCGGGTTTTCTGTGCCCCAAATGCGACAATTTTGCTTGTTTACATACCCGCCAAGATCAAAATGAGCTTCATCTGAAAAGATGATTTTTTTGGCAAAATCGGCATCTTCTCTAAGTCGATCGCAGGCCCACTTAGCGAAGCCAAAACGCATTGGATGGTCAGTTGGTTTCAACTCCAATTGGACCAATTGGACTTTGTATGGCGCCATACCAAGGTCTTTATGCAAAATTCGTCTCAATGATGTCTCCGAAATGTTCAATTGTTGAGAACGACGGTGAATTGATGTTGATGGCGCTTCACGCACACTTTCTGCCACAGCAGCAATTTTCTAGGGTGTACGCACTGTTTTTGGCTTTTCATGCTTTGGTTTATCGATGAGGATGCCAGTTTCTTTCACTTTTTTCACAAGATAACGAACATACGGAGCTGACGGTGCTTCTCTTCTTCCAAAATCCGTACGCAATTTTCGCACACATTCTGCAACATTACCATGATTTTCAAAGTAATGTCGCAATATTTCCCAGCGTTGTTCAAGCGTATACACAACCATATTCGTTCAGCGGAAGGATAAAACTAATTATCTGTCAAATCAGACATGAGCTAAGTGTTACCATTCGCGAAATAAGCACTAGTTGAAAAAAAAAACCTTAGATGGCGGACCCTATATTTTATTACAGATCTAAAATAATTAAAACCTTTATATTCAATATTTTGTTGCATAGGTATCCTTTATTTGATATAATGACTGCTTCTAGTCCTCTTGGTTTTTTTTTAAATACTTCTCCCGAGAAAGTAGTGATGGGAAATGAACTTTTCAGATTGTACTTTTCACAAGTTGAAATTGTAACTTTTAGGACTGAAGTGTATCCTCATCGTTTTGGAAATTGGTAGCTACATTTATGGGCAATTGTATAGTTTCGAGATCACCTGGTTTTTTGGCTATGAAAAGTCCAAGATTAGACCGATCTTCAATGATTTTTTTAAATGTTCGTTTTTATGGCGGATTTATAAAAAAAATTTAGAAATCTAAAAATATCAATATTTCATTACATTTTAGCTTTGAATTCTGAAAAAAATTTAGTTTTTAATCACAACCTTTCGTTTTGTGTGAATTAGCTAAATTTTATGATGCTTTCTCTGGAAAATTATACTCTCTGAATCTATGGAACTCCAACATTGAAGGGCCTACTCTATTTCTTTAAACATAATACAGTCGAACAAGTCAGATCGAAAATGAAATGTCAAAACTGTCAAACGCGCGTAAAAGCAGAAAGTATAGGTCTGCTTGGGCGATGCTTTGAACCTTACTATATTTACTATCTAAAGTCGATATTTACGCCTGAAGTCACATTTTAGCTTGTATCATATGAACGCGTTGTTTCTACATAATCTGTTAACGCACGCCCTCATAAACGACGGCCGCATCAGTGAATGAAAAGCTAGGTATTTGTTGTGTAAAGAAGTGTTGTGAAATTTTTTTCTGTCAGTGAAAATTAGATCTCAACACTCAAGAAGTCAAGAGCATGCGTGCATTGTGCTTCGCAGTGCCCCTGCACATGACCTATGCAATTTGTTTCTTAGTTGGTTAGCCGCATGTTAGAATTTGAAGCTTCAAGCTGAATGCATTTTATATTCTTTATTTGAAATTCTGGATGTATTCGTAGCGTGGGTATGAAATTGTATCTTTTAAAGAAGGATTGTAACTGCGTAACTTTTAAAGCAAAAATATGTTTTGTTAATTGTATCTTTTTCGAGTGAATTGTAGCTGTGTAACTTTAATTTCTGATTGTATCCAAAAGATACAATTGTATCCACTTTTCCATCCCTGCGAGAAAGGCGATAACGCTTCAACAGTGCCCCGAGTAGCTTGCAGATGTATGTTAGTTCTGCACTTAAATTTCTACAAATTGTAGTCTTCTGGAAATATATCCCCAGAAAGCGAGTTCCAAAGTTTGCTTGTCCTGTAACAAAAAGAGTTTTGAAAAGTTGATGTCCTCGCGGTTGTCAAGTGTACTGTATGGTCATGAGCATTAGCAGCCTGTCTTGTGGGGCGCCCAAAAGTTGCATTTCGAGGGATAATGTCTTTGAGTTCCTCGGAACATCTACCATGGAAGTACCTATAGAACAAGCATAGGTCCGCGACTTGTCTTCTGTGCACCAACGGTTGTAGATTCGATGTGAGTGTAGGGTCTCCAATAAGTCGAACTGCTCGTCTCTGTATGCTGTCAAGTAGGTTAAGTGAATGTTTTGGGGCCGAGCTCCATATATGGGAACAATATTCCAGGCCTGGTCTAACCTGAGCTTTGTAGAGAAGGAGAAGTTTCTTGGGGCTAAAGTACCTCTTTGCTCTAAATAGGTAGCCCAACTTAGCCGACGCCGATCTTGCGATAAAAGATATGTGGTCCTGCCATGTGATTCCTGAATTGACTGTGACTCCTAGAAGGTGCATTGAGTCCTTGGGATGGATTTGGATCTGAGGAACTGTTGATGCATTTTTCCTAGAAAATGTTGTGAGCTGTGTCTTGTTTGCATTAAATACAATCAAGTTGTCTTTTCACCACTGCAAGATTTTGTCCAAATCATCATTTAGAGAACTACTTTGTTCACATCTCTGACTGTGTGTTGTAGCCGCATTCACCAGGCTCATCTTGATCGGACCATTTCTAACCATTTCTTTCTGGCTCTACCTAAAGGACACCTGCCTGATGGTATGAATTTCATAGCACGTCTTGGGATTCTGTTTGTGGACATGAGATTAACATAACGAAACCACCGGAGCATGGACCGTTCTCTCCGGAGATGTAGCTGCTCGACAGTTACAGTTACGCACGTATTCTGGTTTTCCATAGCGAGTCACACTAGCAATACAACGGAGTAATCTCATTTCGGAAGCTTGTATCCGGCGATCTTATTCTTTCGCTCATTACCCAAATGATTATGATTATAGGTAAGAGTTGGAACAAACACCAAATTAAAGACTGACAACTTACCCTTGACACCAAGTTCTGGCCTCCTAATAACACAATGACAAAGCTGTCTCAAAATTGGTGCAGCGTGACCAATCCTACAGAAAAACTCCTTCCATCACAAGTCAATAAGACCCCCGAGATACTTAAACTTCTCCACCTGTTTCAATGGGACTCCACTAAGATGTAGAGTGCATTGAACAAGCTTTCACGTTAGCTTCAACACAAACGGCTACAAACCGATCAAGTGCGCGTTGGAGTTCACATAAGGGGATTGAAGGAAATGAAAAAGCTGATGAACTAACCAGAAAAGGCTCGGAAACACCTTTCATAGGACCTGAACCCTTCTGTGCAATCCCCAAATCAGCTACAAATTCGGCTATAAAAAGCTGGGATCGAAACAAGAGCATTTCTTATTGGGAGAATAAGTCGGCCGAGGTGCCGACAATGCCTTGAGGAAAACGAAACAAGTGGGCATATCATATGTGAATGTCCGGCACTCTATGGTATTAGAAGGAAATCATTTTTCAGGGAAGTAATAAGTACCGAAGAATTAAGGAAACCCTCTGCTGAGTGCATCATCAGATACATTAGGAAAGTAGAGGCGCTACTAACCTAAACATAAACCTGACAACTTTAAGCACAATAGATCCCTGTTAAAGGTATTGATTTTACTGAGGGAGTGCGAGGAGTAACAATGATTTATCGCTAGTTGGCTATGACCCTGACAATTTCTGTTGGGAAATTTTGTCGAATTTCAGTCTAGGAATTATTATTTGAGACAACAACTCGTAGACACAGTCACTTTTGATAGGAATGGTGGCTTTTATTTTACCCGGACACAGCTTGTACAGCTTGTTTAAGGACACTGTATGGATCTCAAGAGAGCACTGTCAATTTCAAACTCCTGTAATACACTCCAGAGTTTACCTGTAGGGACTCGGTTGTATGCCTTCTCCAAGTCTATAAAGCATGCGTAAACGTAGATCTGAAATACACCCAAGGACCCAAGCCAAGTTTTGGGTCGTTGTCTTGATAAAAAGTAAAATTATGTGAGATCTCCAATTTCTGAGAAGATGGATTCACATCTTTCTTTAAGAAGTTAATATACCTACTGAAATGTATCCATTCTATTCTCAATAAAATGTAAATTACCAGTCCCCGCAGCAGATACGCAGCCCCAAACCATAACTGAACCTTCTCGGTGCTTTAAAGTATTTCTTCATGCAACGAATCTTTGCCTATCTGATCCTTGTACATTAAATTTACTTTAGCCCAAATGCGGCTAATGACGAAATGCCTATCGATGTTTGATAGGATTATCGTGCCTTTAGAAATTAAAAAAATATATATTCACGAAGGCTTAGTATGTCCATCACGCTGGACCCCAGTGTAGTGTTTTGAGGGTTAAACAAGGCACAGACAAGGGATTGCTTGAAAACATATTGTACCGCATACAATAACAAACTCGTATTTAAATCCAATCAAATATTCGCTGTACGAATTCCGTTTAACCAAATACACGTGGTATGTTGTACATAACTCCCCCGCAACTGCCTACATACATCATAAAAATCTTTTTAACTGCACAAAGTTTTTCACGAAAAGTTTACGCGTCGAATAATAATTATTCCACTGCCTCCCAAGGGCTGCCAACCACGAAGAGGAGCTCGCCGAATTTCGTTGTTGTTGGACCTTGGCAAACAACGATTCCATCACAAAACGATCAACCCGACCACAAAACCGAAAATCCTAACGAGTCGTATAATTTGCTGGATGGTCTCGTAGGTGTGGGTGTACATCAAGTGAGGGGAATCATTAACGGCTACCTACGAATAGCACCAGATTCAGCGTAACATTGAAATGATGGCTGCAAATTTCCTCTTCCTTCAGATTGTTTGCTGGGTTTCGTCAACAACCCCCGGTGCGCGTTCGCTGCGCGATGGAGTCTGTGTGGTTGAGATTTTCGTCATCCTCCAAAGCACCACAATAGCGAAGGTAATGCAAAGTGAAAGAAAGCTTTTTGCAACAGGAAATAATTAACTTAGTCACTGAGGGGGTGGGGGGTTAGTAATAGGGAGGGATGGCATTTCAACATAGCACATATGGGTGAGAAGTTTTGCTGCGCAAACTGAATCAGTCATCATGGCGGTTTGTGTATCGTTGCTTAGAGCGTGTTAAATCGTCGGTTTTTATAGGCGGTAAATGTGCACATTTACATTGGTGTCATTCGGCTTTTTTTTATAACCGTTACATTGCGGTACGAGCACATAATTGGCACCATACTTGGATATATGAGTATAGCTTAGCTATACGTACTCAGTAAAATGGGGCCTACTTTGTTGTTATATAAGCAAGTTGGGACAGATTGTTTGGGTAGTGGAAAATTATGGTACTTTCGCTCGGGATGACTTAAGAAATTACAAAATTTAGATTTCATAATAACAATGCATTATTCGAAAGTGCATACAAAGCTTGAGTGTATAATTAGTCTATGTAAATTAAGGGTGGTTTTAATATTTGTGTAGCCAGCAGTACCCAGGAGGGTTAATGTCTTCTGTAAATATTATCCTTATTTTAGAATATAGCGAATACAGAATATCGTTTGTTGCTTCGTTTTAGCGATTAAAATGTGTGTTTTGATTTTTAGTTGAAGGCGTATAAATAATTTTAATTTTAATTGATATTTACTATTTTTTATTTTAATTGTTAACAAAAAAAATTAATATTAAATATAAAAATTAACAATTTTGTTGACCAAAAAGGTTTCTCTTATATAATTCAGCAGCAAAAAGCTATTCTAATTGATTTTTATCTCAAGGCGCACTGAAAACTCGAGTCGGTATAAAACCAAATCAGGTATCATTGAAATTATTATTTATTTAACGAAATAGGTATCTGTTGCACAAATTTGGTGGATCCAACTAAAATTGATCTGACTTTCATAGTGAGTTCCACGGCTATTAATAGCAACATGTCAATGGTCGTTTCAAGAAGGATATATGTGAATCACATGCTATAGTCCTCTTTCAACTTGTATATCGTTTAATACTCTATCTATATTCCTCTCCTCAAAAGTGGGCTTGGAATTAGTTAAAAGCATTTAAAAACGTTAAAAACGCAGTTAAAAACGTCCCAAAAGTGCAAATGGTTAAGGAGGTCACTTTTTAAATATTACTGAGGACAGGATAGAATCGAACCTATCGACACTTTTTAAATATTACTGAGGACAGGATAGAATCGAACCTATCCTGTCCTCAGTAATATTTAAAAAGTGTAAAAAGACGTAAGGTTCTGAGGAAAACCATCACAAGACACCAGGCATCTTAGTGGACGCATTGCGATCCCTGGGACAACCATCATTTTTAATAGATGGAAAAACTGTCCCTAAAGCATTTTATTTCTATTGAATTGGTATCAAAAGGAAACACACGAATTGAGACAGCCCAGTTAGGGACAGATATCCATCGCCATACTACTTATAAAATGCAACGTCTGTCTGTCTCCATAACTTGAGAACTATTCGTCCGATTTTCATGATTTTTTTTTTCTGATTTATAGATCTGTGGCCAAATTAGGCCGTAGGGTGGGTGAGAATTGCTCAGAAGTAAAGGGGTCGCGGGGAGTAAGGGGGGTCTCAAGAACCGTTAGCCCTATGAACGTGAAAGTTTGTATGTTAACCTTCACTTTGTCGCATAATAAAAACTCCTTATCCTGACAGCGAACACCCCGGTGTAGAAATTGTCTTTCATTAATTGAACTATTGAACATTACAGTATTTACCTACCTACTACAGAAACAAGTGATTGCAATACAAACAAACACAAGATTCTCCTTGTGCGTGCATATTGTCAATATTATCCTTGGATTTAACAATCTTTGAAGACGAATTCTACATACAACTTCGGGTAAATGTAAATCTACACCCAGGTGTATACAGTCCATGTGGTCGAAAATATACTAAACATTTCGAAATTTCTGCAAAATATAATATCAAAAAATGTTCATTATTATCTCTTTTCCGGGAGTACAGATCAATTCAGTTACTGAGCTAAAACGATTTTAGAATTGGCAAAAAAATAACTGAGATATTTAAAGGTGAAAACTGGGATCTACACCCGGGTGTATACCGTCAAGGTGAAGGTTAATAGATAAGTCAAAATTATTACATGCCTCACTCATCGTTTTTCAAAATTTCTATTTCGACCTTACTATGCTTAACTTGCCATTATACTCATAAATTTATTTATGTCAATTCAAGATATGCGTTTAATTGTTAGGCAATACTTCACCGAGTATTTTGAGCTAAAATTCATCTTTCTGGTGCATCCAGAGGGTAAAATAAATTGAAAATAGATCGCGCCCGTTGTTCCGAGAATATCGCCGCTGTTGCCGAGGATGTCGAGCTGTCGCCGGAAACATCGACCAGAAGCCGTGCCTCGCAATTAGCCATCAGCCGGTCGTCCCTAAGGCGAATTTTGATCAAAGACTTGCGCATGTTCCCGTACAAAGTCCAGTCCGTGCATCAGCTGCTGCCTGTCGACCGCCAAACGTGTGTAACCTACGCCCAAGCCATCCTCAATCTCGAGGACGAAATGGACGATTTTTCGACCAAAATCATAATGAGCAATGAGGCTCATTTCCACCTCAGCGGGTACGTGAACAAGCAAAACTATCGCTTCTGGGGCACCGAAAATCCACGAGTAATGCACGAGGAGCCATTACACCCGCTCAAAGTTACTGCATGGTGCGCTGTTCACGCTGGAGGAGTCATCGGGCCATTTTTGTTCGAGAACGCCGCTGGTCAAACGACAACAGTGAACGGTGCACGCTATAGGGCCATGTTAACCGAGTTTTTTCTGCCGCAATTGGACGAATTAGGACTGGAGGACATGTGGTTCCAACAGGACGGAGCAACGGCACACACTGCGCGAGCCACAACCGATAATCTGAAGGCGGCGTTCCCGAGTCGCCTCATCTCTCGTTTTGGCGATTTGCACTGGCCCGCAAGATCGCCCGTTTTAACCGTTCCAGACTTTCTTTTGTGGGGTTTTTTGAAGTCCCGTGTTTACGTGAATAAGCTCGAGACCCTAAAAGCCCTCAAGGACAACATTCGACACGAGTGCGAGAATCTGTCGCCCGAAGTTCTCGCCGAAGTGAAAAATGTCATAAAACGAGCCCGTATGGCAATCAATTGTGACGGCGCCCATTTGGCCGATATTATCTTCTCGACTTGACCAATAAAATTCTAAAGGTTCAATTAAACATAATCAAAAAACAGAATCGAAGTTTTTCGGATGACTGCTTTTGGCCCACCTTGTATAAATTTTCAAATCATACCTGTGACGAATTTTACCAATCATCTTTAACATTAAGCACGTACTTTCAACAGGTCCGTTCAAAGTATATTTCAAGATCAAATATGTGCAATAAAAATGGCGCCAAAAGAAACAGTAAAACACCAAAGTTGGCTTGGTCATGCATCATCTATTGCGAACGTCTGCAAAGAGCACAAAAATGTCATGATAAGTCGAAGCAGGGATACATTTCCCTGTACAGGACTTGAGTCCCTTTAGATTCGTAATAGAGCTCTTGTCATTTTAGTTTTAATTTTTCATTCATTGCTATTTAAAAAACGAACCAAATATTCCTTCACAGTTCAGTCATTAAACGAATATTAATGCCTATAGATTGCTTCCTGAAATTACGCCAAAAAGTGGTTCGGAAAAAAGACCAAAATAATTGCGGCGTAATATTTTTGCCAAAAACGCCAAAAAATAAAAAAGAAAATTCATCAAAATACCAGGAAATTACGCCATATTTTTTTGAAAAAAAAAAAACCCAAAAAGTTAAATGGAAATTACGTCAAAAAAAAATTAAATAAGGCCCCAAATCTGACAGTAAACTCAAGCAGGGGGGTTGAAATACGGTTTCGTTTGAGGTCTTATTTCACGTTTTTTGGTGTTTTTTCCAAAACACATTTTTGGGCGTTTTCTCAATTTTCTTAAATGGAAAAAATGCCCGAAAGAGTTTTGGTAAAAATGGCAAAATTAGCGGCATTTGTGTCAAAATATTTGGGCGATTGTTCCTAAGAAAAAATGCCACAAATTTGTATGCAGGCTTTTGGGCTCTTTTTCCACTTTAAGTTTTTGACGTAATTTCAGGGAGCCCCTATAGATCACTAGCTCCGGTATGCATTTGATATTTGGCAATAAAAGCCCAGCAGCAAGTTGTTCTTATCCGTTACTAATGCATGTTACTCCCTCCTTATTGAGCCATCACTTGGCGGCTATAGATATAAGTTACCTGGTATAAAATCGAACTCAATTTCCGTTCTCATCAACAGTCGGCTTATTATTATTTTAATTAGTATAAGCCAACATCTCAAGTAGGTAAATCCTTTGTACAGAGAAACACATTTCAATTCCTTTAGCAATGTGACCTACTTCCAACCACTCATAGCGCCACAACTTGATTGTATCCTTACTTCATAATAGGATCAATAATTCTAATCCAGGAAAATTACACCCTCAGGGAGATGTCTTTCACTTCAATGCACTGAATTGTAATACAATCTGCCACTATAACTCCTCACAATACCGCACGCATACCACCCTCTATGGCTTTGTCACAATGTCAAACTATAGACATGCACCTGCAGAAAATTCCAATAACCATTTCCTGCTTGAATGCAGCTTGTTCCCCATCTTCATCTTCATCAAATATTCAGCCAACAATATTGAAAGGACTTTCAGAAAATAAGAGAGGAAATAACAAAGCAAAAAGACCCAACTTGAAAAAAAAAACGTGATTTCCATGTTACTCTGTCGGAGGCGCAATATACCAACACACATCCAGGCGCATGAAATATTTAACCGAATCTCGAATCTGAGGGTATTTTTCGTAAGAGCACAATGTTTAGTAGCTTATAGAACATCTTTCTGATGCTAACGGAGTTACTTGCCCTTCATGCTATTTATAATATTGTATGTAGTAACAAGAGGATGAAGCTCCTCGACATAGCTGTGCAGTGCATGGATGCACTGCAACCAAGACGGAAGAAGAATTCTTCTTTAAACCTTAATCCTTCGAGCTATGCATGCTTTCACAAAGCTCTCCCTATTAAGTAATGCCAGTGATTTTTTTTATTGTTTATACGGGCAAAGCATAGACTAACACAGATACATATGAACTCGTAGGTATCTGCTTCTGTTTCTGCGGTGCAACAGGACATCTTCGTTTTGCGCTGTTTACAGCGAACTATACGCGTGTGTGTTGTTGTACGCCTGTCTTAATTAAAATTTAATCTCTTTGGGAAAATCTTTTCCTCGGAAAATGGCAAATGAATGAACGTTTTGCTGGTGGTCCGTTAGCAAACAGATAGGACGACATCAACGCTGGCGATGGTAATGTGGGACTTACGGATAAGTGTAGTTCGGTTTGGTCTCCGTCATGGCCTAACAAAAAGAACAGCAGCCCAATGCCGTCCTTAAGGGGACTTTAACTTTATACATGGCTATAAATGACACACAGAGATTCGAGAATGTTTCTGCTGCTGATTCGCTGAAAGCGAGGGATAAAACACAATAAAGGACCAAAACAAAGAAGTCGCTCGCTAATAGAATATACGAGGGCAGATAGTAAACAAAGCGAATTAGATTTTTATTTTTCAACATTTTGTGTGACAAAGGAGCGCGCCTTGTTCGTATCATTTAAAATTTGTCTCATATATTTGATAGCAAAAAGTTATCGTCCTCGTAGAAGGAATTTAATTTATGCACAAGTAATTGGAAGGAATTTTAGGCAAAATTTAGTTTGGTTATACATACTACAAGTCTTGAGTCTACAGATGCCAGCATATAAATTTATAACCAACACTTGCTCTGATATTGTTTGCTTTCAAGTTTCAACTGTGACCGTGGGCGTAATTACATCCACGCCACGCGCTATTATCTTCAATTTATCGCGTCATTTGACAAGGCCTATACCTCGAGGTGGATAGTACTACATGACATTACTCCGTCTTTGACTATGCAATTTTGTAGCTGGCCTATAAAGTGTGATCGACTTGTTGCCCGATGGTGTATAAGTATTGCCCAGGGGTAAATTTGTTTTCCATTATTAATGTGTAATTTTCCTAGAAACCACTCAAAGGAGTTGTGAAGTTTCAGGTTTCTGAGGGACTGCCATACCTGGACAAGGTTACATATTTATGACGCTTTTGAATTTAGTTGTTGTTACTGGCGTTAGGCAATAACGCCCAAGGAAATAGCGCCCAAATCGATTTGGAAATAACGCCCAAAAAAAAACTCGTACAATTTGTTGTTGCAAAATATTTCTTCATTTTGGGTGTTATCTCCTTTCCAAGGTTCGTTTTTTGACAAGTAAGTCGAAATGCATAAACAGTGGAATAAGTAGGGGGGGCATGCTGCCCCCCTTCAACCCCCTACTTGGGTTTTCTGCTGGATTTTGGAGTAGGTGGGTGTTCGTACTGTAAAAAAACCTTCAATGTATCCAATTTTGCACATACTCCAAATCTGAGAGTAACCCCAAGCAGGGGGGCAGCTTGTCCCCCCATACGTATTAAACTGCAAATTATTTGTAGGCTTTATTTCCATCTTGTTGCTTATTTTTGGGCGCTAATCAGTGTTGTGCCATGTAGACTAAAAATGTAGACTACACGATTGTCTACGTGTAGACAACTCAACGTAAACAATTCTCAATTGTCGACATGTCCATGTTAACAACGTAGACAATGTAGATAATTATTAGAACAAGTTTTTTATTAATTTTTCCTGTAAAGTTTCCTAATAAATTATTAAAACAGAAGCAAGTTTTGTATTAAACTTTTTAATTCAATATCGTATATATTTATTTAAAAACAAAACAAAGCTAGTATTAGACGATATGTCGAATCATCATACGTATGCTGACTATCATTTGCTAACAATTCTAAGCATATATGCATATTTTTGTCTGTCGTATGATGTCCTATTACACGATATGCTGAATTACTCCGAAAGCAGCAAATTGTTTGCTGTCAGCATATGCTAGCATACGGTTTGCTATCATATTTTTTCAGGACGTATGATGCCATATTAGACGATATGTTGAATTCGGTATGCTTACAAATTTGAAGACTCGTATGATTATATGCTGATAAATTAACAAATCGGGATTTTAGCATACGGGCGCGTTGTATTTATCGATTTTCTGCGATTCTGGTGAAATGTACGCGTTCGACGTACAACGAAATGAAAAGACAACAGACTCAGAGTAGGGCACTAGCTCTTATACGGTTTTGGGCATAAGCTGTAAAGGGGTCGTCGGTCGGGGGTGCTTGTTATACCCTCTACACTGTACATGAAGGTATATTCACTTTGCCATTATATTTTTAACGCCAAGAAGGAGACATCGGAGACCCCATATATTCTGAATCACGATCAAATTCTGAATCTATTTAGCTATGTCCATCTGTCTGTCTGTCTGTTGAAAACACGATAGCGTAGAAACGAATCGACCTAGGCGAATGAAACTTTGTGAGAGGACTTGTTTTTAGCGTGCGTCGTCAGGTTAGTTTGGAGGTATATCGGTAAAGTAGTTATGGTACCTCCCATACAAAACCAATATTAGAATACATTATTAGAACCATGTGTTGTGTACGTACTCAAATGCCTCACATTTTGCCTCACTTGTATGCAGTGGAGGGTATGAAAGCATCGGCCAGGCCGATGATAATACTTTTACTTGTTTTGTCTTGGCTTGTCATCGTGGTCATTTCTAATATGGTACAAATATATTAAAAATGACCACGGCGACAGGAAGAAGATAATAGAAACGAATGCAATTTTTTAATATTAACTTTTTATTGAAGAAAATGATAATATGCACGAGACAATTTACGTTTCGCAAATATCACTTATGCGACTCGAAGGCTCCGCAATTCTCCTGCAATATAATGCTGCATTTCCGGCACACCCAAGTCATTCAAAATTGACTTGTCACTAACCGCGGGTGGCTAAAAAATGCACAACAAAACCAGCCATTTTTTCATTAAAAACATATCCGGCGCGTTCAAAATGTATCGAAACTTCAAAAATAACAAAACCGTATGCTGAAAAATGTGGAGTATGCTGATTGAGCCTACTTTAGCTCGTCAGCATATATCATACGAGTCATCATACACCGAAAATTTGTCCGAATGTTAGCATACGGTCCCAAAAGGGGTATTACACGATATGTTTAGTTCGTCAACATACGTATGCTGACTAGCCAACAAATTTGTCAACAAACGCCTTTCAGCATACATATGATGACAGAAATTTGCCTATTACACGATATGTTGCGATTCGGAATCAATTTTCAGCATACGTATGCTGATTCAACATATCGTCTAATACTAGCTTAAAGTTTATGATGTTTAACAAAAAAAAAATTGTTCAGCTCTAAACATGTTCACCTCCATCTATATTATGATTTAAAAAAAAAAACAAAACAAAACAACTTTATATTAATTTTTAATAAGCTTAATATCAAACTTCATTATTTTAGAAGAATTGCCAATAAGATATAAGAACCCAACCGAAAGCGTTCTTGGAGCTGTTGATAATGCTTGAATTGAATTACTTCTCAATGGGTCTTCTTCCTTTAGGTACAAATTTAGAATTAATTCAAACTAAAATGTATTATACCAGAAAATACTCACAAGAGTATTGATAACCATTGCGTTCTGAGTGTCACCTTCACCAATATTTGTAACAGAAACAGCCATCTAAAAGAATAGTTTGTGTTGGTCATTCATTTTTTGGTAAATCAATGGAAATTAAAATACACTATTATTTACCTGTGTCTGTTGTTTGTTTTCACCAAAACTAAACCTAGCTCCTCAAAAGCCTTGTTTTTTGGTCGACCAGACATTTAAAGTTTTATATTTATGATACACAGGATTTTAATTTTTAAGAAAAGAAATTCTTAATTAATTCTTAAGAGTGTACTTTGTCGATTGAAGTTTACAGATGAATGACAGATTGACAGATATGAAAGGTAATGATGACATTGTCGACATATTGTTGACATTTTCGACATTGTTTACGATATTGTCTACGTTGAAAAGTCGACAATTAAAGTCGACATGTAGAGGAACAACACTGGGCGCTATGCATTTTTTTGGGCGTTATTTCCAAATCGATTTGGGCGCTATTTCCTTGGACGTTTTTGCCTAACGCCGTTGTTACTAGGCTTTAACAAAGTCGAGTTGCCCTTGCATATAAATTATGCAGTGTATGGGAAGTACTGTCAAAGTCCTATAGCATAAAGGATCTATGTTCAATAATAGATGACAAAAGACAGATTGAAATTGCAGATACTAAACTAAAAAGGTAAAAACTGACACCACCTTTTTTTTATGTGTAGTCGCAGTTACAACACTGGGCATTAGCAGAGTATCCCTGTCACTATATTATACCCCTAGGCCCCTAGGGGACTATAATTGGAGTTATGAGTGCTTAAAACCACCTACATAAATATCTGAGTCCTAAAAGTTTTTTAAGGGCTTTATTCGCCAGATCTTCTGGTTCGACAAATAAGTAGCCATTAAGAATGTTAAATCTTTTGTTCTTGTGATTGGACAGTCGCATAGTAGGTGCCGGATAAAGTAAGTCTCTTCAAGGTCCCGATAGTAAACGTTGTGCAATGTGCCCACCTGTAGAATATAACTCTGCAATTTAATCCGCTGTCGCAAATCTTTGTTTTTTCAACATTGGCCAACGTTTTTCCGTAAGCCCGCGTGTCTGAGGTTTAGTTATGACGTAGTTCATGGCGTCATTATATTAATCCTCTGTACGAGAGTGTATACATAATGAAGTTTTTACAAATGTATGGCCTAGGGATGCGAGCGACCAAGGCAGGGTCCGTGTGTTGTGTTTATGAAGAACATCATGAATATAGCAACATAACCAAATAAAGAGTCCGCCCAATAACTTTTTTTTTTGAAAATGCTATAAAAAAAAACTACTGAATATTTTCTCAAATTTCTTTTTTTATTTGAAAGTACAATCCTTCCGGTTAATAATGGAAAATAATTTCATTCAAATGGCTGCCTCGGCTGGACATGCAGTAGCCTACACGATCGGTCCAATTTTTAAGCACATTATCGATTGTGTGCAGCTGTATTTCACCAATGGCTTCACGAATATTGTCCTTTAAAGCGTCAATTGTCTCTGGCATGTCGGCGTAACACTTATCTTTTACGGCACCCCACAAATAATAGTCCAACGGTGTCAAATCGCAGCTCCGCGGTGGCCAAACGACATCAGCTTTGCGGCTGATAATGCGAACTTCAAAAACAGGGCGCAAAATATCGAGTGTAGCTTCGGCTGTGTGGCACGTAGCGCCGTCCTGTTGAAACCAAATGTTGCCAATATCCTCCTCTTCAATTTTTGTGAACAAAAATTCGTTCAACATGGCCCGATAACAATCGCCATTGACTGTAACGGCTACTCCTTGCCGTTGTGCCTTGTCGAAGAAAAATGGCCCAATTATGCCTCTGGACCAAAATCCGCACCAAACAGTGACTCGTTTTGGGTATACGCACTGTTTTTGGCTTTTCACGCTTTGGTTTATCGATGAGGATGCTAGTTTCTTTCACTTTTTTCACAAGATAACGAGCTGACGGTGCTTCTCTTCTTCCAAAATCCGTACGCAATTTTCGCACACATTCTGCAACATTACCATGATTTTCAAAGTAATGTCGCAATATTTCCCAGCGTTGTTCAAGCGTATACACAACCATATTCGTTCAGCGGAAGGATACAACTAATTATCTGTCAAATCAGACCTGAGCTAAGTGTTACCATTCGCGAAATAAGCACTATTTAAAAAAAAAACGTTAGATGGCGGACCTTTTACGACAGTAGAGGCACACCCCAAGGAGGTATTATTTCACCACTGCTGTGGTTCATAGTATTGAACAAAAAACTAAAAAGTTCAGATAGAGAAAAAATTAAGGTGGTTGGATATTATGCGGTCGAAATGGGGATACTGGTGTTAGGAAAATTTCCATCCGTAATTATTGAAATAATAGAAAGTGCTCTAAAGGTTAGCACCTTCCTCGCCTAAACGGCCAACCGCTCTCCTTATCGCCCAGTGCTAGGTATCTGGGGAGTGATCTTGCATCCCAAGCTCAAATAGAAAACCAAAATCAAACAACGGGTTAAGAAAGCATGCATAGCTTTTATACAACAGAACATTTGGTATAGGATGGGGCCTGCAACCAAAACTGACTTTTTGGATGTATATTCACAGCCGTGATACAATCAATCCTCATCAATGGGTCAATAGTTTGGTGGCCGGCTCTAAGAAAAGCAACCAACATAACCAAACTCAACCCACCCACCACATCGGGGCGAAAGGCATTTGGAGTTGAGGCCACTTAAATGTTTTTTATAATTTTTATAAAACTCAACAAAGTCCAAGGAACGGCATGTAGAGCCACTACAGGCGCGCGGCGATCAACACAGTCATCTGGCATCTTTTACCTTCAAAACTTCACATCACAAACATCACAGAACATCAGACTCAGAGAGAACCTACGGCCATAGCAGCATTCTGCTTTCTTTATCAGGAGAACTAGTACCACTCTCACCGAATTACATTACACTTACATTTTCTTCAAGATCTACACGGACGGTTCAAAAATGGACCGTGGAGTAGGTTCGGGCGTATTTTCAGAGTCTCTGAACATCCCAAAATCATTTAGGCTTCCAGATACGGCCAGTGTGTTTCAGGCGAAAATACTTGCCATCCGCGAGGACTGCCGCCAAATCAAACTACACACAAATATAGTTCTGAGACAAAAGTTAGACATAATCATTGACAGTCAAGCTACCATCAAGGGTATCTTCTCAGTCCATATAACCTCTAAATTTGTGTAATAGAATGTTGAGACGACCTGGCCTTGCTTGATCGGTTCAAGGTTACCCTTATTTGGTTCCAGGTCATGGCAGAGTCTATGGAAACGAACAAGCCGACGAGTTGGCCAGACAAGGTTCAGCTCTCCACCGTTCACTTGCGGAATCAGATCATTTTTCGCTCGGATCAGTAAAAGTAAAAATCTAATCAGAATTCTTATCGAAAGCCAACCATAGAAAGAAGAGACTACTGAACTGAACTACTAACATATCCAGAAGAATGTGACCAACCTACAGTTTGAAAAAAAAAAAAACAATATTTTCCTAACACACGAAAAGATATCGTCGGAATAACAGCAATCACCACAGGCCACTGGTCTATAGGGGACCATACGGTTAGCGCTGCAGTTGCAATAACGCAGCAGAAACTCACTCACTACCTAAGCACCTGTTCGGCACTAGTGAAAGTGATCTCTACGAAAACCATTCTTCCACTACCTTTAGGAGGTCTCAAAGAGTAGCATTAGAGAACTGATAACATTTCTGAATTCCACAGGCTGGATCTAAACCCTGATGTCCTTTTGCTGAGGCCGAGTTTTGCTCGCCGGATCCAGGATTTGCCCAAAGAAACACCAAACTTTGGTGAGGTACTCTTTATTTCAGTAACCAACTTATCAACTAATGTCTTATGATTAACTTAACAACGATTAAATTGCCAAGTTGAGGCTAACGTTGAGTATACTACTTATACAGTATGCGCCTATGCGGCCCAGCGACAAGCGTGGCTCCGATATGCGGCCCACCGACAAGCGTGGCTCCAATATGCGACCCAGTGACAAGCGTGGCTTCTTATTACAGGAAGCGGTCCACCGACAAGCGTGGCTCCGATATGCGGTCCACCGACAAGCGTAGCTCCGAGATAAAGCAGGACTGCCAAAAGTGCTGACACTGCTGATTTAAGGCCAGCTTTCCAAGGGAAACTAAGCCACCAAAAATTTAGAACACTGACCGAAGTCAATTTCTATGTGACAGCCTTATAAGGTACACGAGGTCAGTACTATCAACACGTAGACAAGTCTCTCCGAATGGCAATTTTATTCGGGCACTCATGCAATTTCATCCACTTAGTCAGTGTGACTTATAAGTGACGAATGAAAATTCCTTGTCACAAATGATGGTTGGTTGGACAGTCTATGTTATTTGTGCAATAGCAGCGGGTGGTGTGTCTGCGGTTGGCCTTGCACAGTAGTGGCCATACAAAATGTGACGAACGGGGACGTTTCGTTACAACCCCCCTCTTCCACAAACTTACTACAACCAAGTCAAATGAGTTTGTGGTAACAAAACGGCACACACAAAACTAACAAAACTACCCTCCAAAACCTGTCCCGTTTATTACCTTACGGGCTATACTTCATGCGACCGGGGAGTTTTTGTCAAATTAATACCTTCGGCTAAATGTCAGCACTTTTGCTACCATCGCATCGTATAGCTGATGAAGCACTACATAGTACATAGTGGTTTCCAAAAAAAAATAGATACTTGCTTGTGGAAAGGCGTTGCAGTTGCAGTACTTCCTTTAGTTCCGGCCATTAAAACGACATTGGCTGCTAACGTCAGATTGAATCAAAATATTTCGCCAAATATACGCAAATCTCTGAATGAGAACGGTCCTAGTTCTAGCATAGTATGCGAGTGTATCCTCCTCAAAAGGTTATCCAACAAGCACAATATTATACACAAGCAGTTTGCGCCATAGCAGGCGACTGGAAAACGCCCTCGAGGTTGTGAAATTCTTTACCCATTGCTTGGTTTCATGTTATCCTTTTGCCAGTTTCAAAAACATATTTTCGGACTGGCATGCTCTATGGAATTCTTCTATAATAATGTTTTCGTTTATTTTCCGCCCTTCTTGTTGCTGTAGGTTATGTGTATTTTTTTGTTCTCACTTTTTGTATATAAATACGACACGACATTTATACAATAATCATATGTATAATAAGTGTGCATCGTGCGGGTAAGTTTGTTCGTGTCAATTCTTACTTTGTGCGATGTTTATGAAATTGCTTTGGTCACAAGAATATAGAAAAAGTTTTATTACCAGCTGTTGGTAATAAAATTACTGTTGGGTCTCTCAAAGTGGTCTTGAATTTTTTTCATTTATTTATTACATGAAAGATGAAAGTAAAAGTAGTATCCATCTACATTTAGCTGCATTTAAGAAGAGCGTTATATTTTATTTTCGACATATTTTATTAAATAACTAGCTGACCCGTGCTCGCCTTGTGCCGCTCGCCTTTATAAAACAAACAAACTTATATTTGATCCATTTAAGATTACACTTTGATTGTTTCATTGAAATCTGTCAAGTAGGTTTCGCGCTTTTAGGAGACAAAGAAAATTCCTACAGTTTTATTATAAGTATATACATCGATTTAATGTGCACCCTCCGCATCGCCCTCCCTCTTCTTGATCTTGCTACTCTTGTTTATAATGCTACCTTTCCTTTCCTTTGTTTCCCTCTTCCAACGGAATTCAAACAACTACCTCCCCAACCCTACACTGTTACCATACCACAACCACATATCAGAATGAACGTCTGTACAGTGTACGTCTCTTCTCTTCTGAAGATTATTAATATACCCCATGCCATACTGCAGCACGCACCACATCTCCATCCGGCATCGGGCATACGATCATAATATACATACCTACATAATACAACTGACCATAGCACTCACTGCGAAAACAAATCAACCCTTTTTGAATGCGAGGCACATATACGTATGCTAGTGTGGTTTTGTTTTTGTTTGTCGTGTCGCACGACAGCAAAAGTATAAATATCCATTTGTAGCAAGGTATGTGTGTATGTATATATTTTCACTTCAAAAAATACATTTTGGCTAAAAACTGTTCCTAAGGACGTGGCTATAAACGACATAGCCTATAGCAGTCTCACAGTCTTAAGGAACATTTAAAAAAAGTTTCATCGAAATCTGTCCAGTAGTTTTCGAGTTTTTAGCTGACAAAGAAAATTGCTACAGTTTTATTATATGTATAGATATCGTTTTTTTTTGTTCAACACACATAGTTCCAACACAAAGAATGTGTTCACTTTCATAATTTTTGGATTTTTCTAGATTTTTTTTGGGGCATTTTTCGCCTAATTTTTAGCGCCTTTCGTCGTGCTTTTTGGGGTTTTTTTTTCGTTTTTCTGTCCTTTCTGGATTTTTTCTAGCGTTTTTCCTACGGGGCCTTGTAATATGCTCGTAATATTCATCAAATTTGTCTTCTAAAAATTCTAATAAATTTTTTAGGACAATTGTGACTGCAATCTATGCTCTTGCTCGTTAATACAAAAGTGACCTGATATAATATATTTTCCAGACACTTCAAATAAGTAGTTTGCTTATCTTCCAGATAAAGGATTTAACAGCCTCTTGCGGCTAATGATGGGCTATCAGAGACTTTATTTGCCAGATATCACTATCCGAGACTTTTGATAGGCCATCAGGTACTTTATTAGCTAGTCTTGAAACTGGCACTAAGTGGGGAAGTTTAATTTTCTGATTCTTGATATATGTACTATGTATATGTAGTCACCTGTACCTTATTTCAGAATCATACTTGTTGATATTTGATAAAGCTTTTATGTGAGCGTTTGTCTCAAATGTTTACGCGCCAATAAAAAGAACAAGTATAACTTTTACCATCGACCTGGCCAATTACTAAGCCGATATAGCCCATTCTATATACCAACCTGACGATGACGACGGTAAAAGAAGCCATCTCACAAAATGATGGGGGATGAAAACGCAGTTTTTGTCTCTAACATAATATCAAAAATTTTACTTTTCTATTATGACTTAATTTTTGGCTTTTCTTGCACTTTTAAGATTGTCTGGTGCAACCTTAAGACCGGTAAACTGATATGGCAATTGCATTTTCTGTCTACATCGCTCGTAAATTAACATTATACCAAAATCTTAAGTTTGCTAAAATGAGGTACATTTCTTGCACTTTTGAGGTTATGACATTCCTATAATAAACCAACGCACCGCTGCCAGAAATATATTTTCGTGTTCAGTAGTCACCACGAACTGAGCCAACAAAGTTACGCAGCCTTGCTAAAATGACTTGAGAAAAAACGTTGATAGCTCTTATACTCTAGAAGCGGTTGAGGAAAATCGAAAGTTCTGATAGGCCGGTTGAGCATCATTTATCATGATGGATTATGATTTTTTTTTTTTAATTATTTTCATATAATAATTATTGTGTGATTGAGAAGCATATATGAATTATGATTGTATCTACACCAAGGATTAAAATTGGTAACTGTAAATATCTATATGATAGTAGGTATAAAAACTGAAAAAAATATTTTCACCAATCAAGGACAGTAAATTGTTCCCCAATGTATTACTAACCAAGGCCCAAACATTAAATTAAATGTATTGACGGAAAACTAATTTTGACGAGTGTCCTTCCTTCGATAAACTTTATGTACGTACATAGCTACTTTTTACCTTTCGAGTAACTTTAAATAGGTTCGCTTGGCGTATGGAAGAGAATAGTATTTATTTGGTTCGTGTAGTATTTCAAAAATTATGGAGATTATATTTCACCCTTTTGAAAACTCCTCTGCTGTAGTGACATACATATATATATATATTCCCTTTTCGGATGAATTCACTTAATTACCTTGATAATAAATATCCTTTCCTCTTATAAATAATCTCTACTAGGAGATGTAGCTAGCTATTTAATTATCGTTAGTTTTAATTTTGTTTGCAAACTCTAAGGTAATGACTACTCATATAGGGACAAAGCATTATCCTCAACTCGCATTCTCTATAGCCTTTGAAGTTTTTATCGGTTATAGCCATTTTGAGTTCATCAACGGCTTTTAAATCATTTTTAATGATAATTAAATGAAAATACAAATCTCAAAGTCGAACACCTACTGCCGTTAAAGGGTTTGATATCTATTTTGTTCTAAAATCAAACAAGAACTAGGTCGTATACAGGATAAAAACTGTAAGCAGTTTTATATCGATCTAATTTAGGTTAAGATTGACTGAAACTTGAACAAGTATATTATATTGTAGGGGATAGGCCAAAGCACCTGTCTCTATTGGAAAACAGCTTGAACTAGAATTTTCTACAAAAACTTTAAATGTATACGGTTAAAAAGGATTGGATAATTTCGACGAAAGCAAATCGAAAAGCAAAGAGTAAATTAAATAGCTTATGCAGTTCAGCTTTGTGCAACACGTTGTCAAATGCCTTTTCGACGTCTTGGAGAACCACACCTAAATCCTACATCGAAACTATTTTCAATATGCGCAGTTGTTATTCTGGATAATTAATGGACCGTGGAGTTGCGAGGTCTGAAACCAAACTGCTCATCGGGCAAAATATTGTTGTTAATTAGGTGCATTGTCAATCATTTGCTTAATAAGATGACTGCACTATGGTTTGTAGCTACAAGAAAGGGGTAGCATTTTTGCATTTTTTGGGAGATTTTAAAATCTAACTTTAGCAGTCCTCCATTACACGTGGATATACAGGGCTTACTGGCTTTGTCTAGACCTTGAAGTTTACTATTCCATGACTTATTTCTGCGGCTATCTACCAGTTTAATGACCGATGTTAAAATGTTTGCTTCAGTAAGGTAGAACTCGTTTTGCGTTCTCATCCACTTAGCCCTAGCGAGGTTTCTCTTTTTTACAATTCAGTATAATCAGTGTTGGAAGCAATTGGAATTATTCGAACGAATAAAATAATAAAACCATTCAGTGTGCCTGTTTACAATTTTTAAAGCTACCTACCGCATGTGAGTATGTACACTCCGCGCCACTTGAATAGCATACCCCCTATGGTCGGTTTTCTATCGCCCACTGGTCCCAAACCAAGCATGCTAGAGACTTAATTTTTTTTTTAAATTAAAGTTATTTTAATTGTTGTGATTTGACCAGAAGGAAGATTTAAAACAATAGATTTAAGTATTAGCCAAAAATTGTTAACTAAAAACCGGAAAAATTTGGGGTCCTCAGGAAGAAGACACCCCTTAACCCTGGACTTAATATAAGCATTGTGTGGTCTTCTCAGACGAAAAGAATTTAATTTGAAAGCTCCGGATGGCCATAGCTACTATTTCCATATTCTCCGCAAAGAGACTAATCATTTGGACCGGCTGCATAACAGAATTGAAGGTGTGATGGTGTGGGGCGCGCGCCGTTTCGAATTATGGCACAAATTACAAATTACAATTTTGTCAACCACAACGTGTCGTGCGTTGTCTTATAATCACATATTGAAATAAGCCTTTCCATACTTTCATAGCCTTTTAAGACCTCTGTCTTGGATTTATCAACATGATAATACCCCAATACATACAGCCCGGGTTGTTATAACGTGCTGTGTTCATGAAAATAATAGTGCATCTCTCTAAAATAGTCAAAAGTAAATAAATTTTGACCGAAAGTAACGAAATTTTGAAAATTTTATTCTCTTCTGTGCATTCTAAACAAAAAAGTTTGCATCCTTATATTTTTCAACGGAAAAAGTACCGTTTTTTTGGTTCAAGTTTTGTGTAGAGCAGCACTACTATTTTCATGAACGCATTCATATAGAGCCAAAATGTGGAGCTATTAAGCTGACCGGATTACTCACCGGATTTAAAAATCATCGAAAATGTTTGGGGATTGTTGAGACATCAAATCTAAGGATCGTGATAACAATATTCAACTATACCTGAACTAACCCAAGCCATCGAATTAGCTTGGAGCTCGATTTCGCTAAATTATTTTGCCAATTTGTATGCATCCCTTCCAAACCAGGGAGGTGTAAATTTTGGAGCTGAAAGTTGGCTCAAAACACAATTGAATAATTTTTTTTTTATATCTAAAATACTCCAATTACCTTAAATGTAAGTAATGTTTATGTTAAAACGAAGCAGAATTTTGGTTTTTTTTTTTTTTTTTTTTTTTTGCGTTTAAGTGTTCTATTCAAGTGGGCAAAATTAGGGCCTCACATTTTTCTGGTTTTTAGTTATTTAGTTAACGATTTTTTGTTAATACTTACAGCTTTAATTTTAAATCTTCCTTCTGGTCAAATTACAACTATTAAATGAACTTTAATTAAAAAAAAAAATGTTGTCTCTAGGATGCTTGTTTTGGGACCAGTGGGCGATAGAAAATCTACCTTAGGGGGTGTGCTATTCAAGTGGCGCGGAGTGTACATTGCTAAAAGATTGTGTGTGATAAATCTTATATCAGGTTTAGTAATCAAACGTGGGTCTCAAAGACAATATAAACAAACCAATGGGTTTACCTCTTAACCCTTTTTTCATGTTTTACATGTTTTGAGTCAAATTGTGTGTTAAGAAATTACACCAAAATAGAAAGGCAGAGTATGTAAGACGGGTGAAATGATTGTAGCGTATTTATAAGATACGGTGTGGATAATAATCTATTTTACATAGTACGGTAAAATTATTATTCTTGAATAGGGTTAACTTCTTATATCTCATCTCTCTTACAGCTTGTATATTCCACTATTTATATGAGGCAGGTAGATGTGAAAAGTTGACTTCAAGTCGCCTAAATATTTTATTAAGTCAACAACTATTTTAATTTACCTAGTCTAGTAAAATAAAATAAATAAATAAATAGTTGGCGCAACAGGAGTGTAGTCACCCTTAGCCTAGCTTCTCAGAGCCATTCGTTTGTGTGAGTTTTTATTTTTGGGACGAACCTACAATTTTACTCTCAGATACCTTAAGATGTAATTTGTGTTTTTCCGCGTATCGATCCTGAGACCCCTCGCACAGTAGTCCAGCACACTAACCACTGAGCCACTGTGCCCAATCAGTTTTATAGTGCCAATCATAAAATTAAATCAGCCGCGGATTATACTACTGAGTACCAACACTTGGCCTAAACTATGTTCTGATAGATTTACAAGAAAGTTGAAGTCTAGGACATTTTATAACGGCCAGTCTTCAGTGGATAAAACTTAGCCGTGCCCTAATGAACGCGTCTAAATGAAAAAGTTATCAAGCTGTTGTCGATAAGCATGCTGCTCTGTCTCTGCTGATAAATTATATTTTGGTGTAGCTAAAGATATGGATGCAAAAAACCATAAGTAGGTCGTTTGTCCATCATCTAACAAAAAAATAAATAGGTGGCGCAACAGGCGGTAGACATCCTAGGCCTAGCTTCTCGCAACCATTTGTTTGTGTGAGTTTCTATTTTTGGGACGAATGGAAGGGACCTACAATTTTATGCCGAGTCCGAACGGCTGAATTGAGAAGCTTTTCAGTCATACTCTCGGATGCTTGTCAGACGTTCGCGAAAGGTGGCGCAGTAGAAAAAACCTTAAGATGTAATTTATGTTTTTCCTGGGATCCCTCGCACAGTAGTCCAGCACACTAACCACTGCGCTACTGCGCCCACATTGTCCAACATCTGCTAAGTGATAAAAAATTACTGGAATCTAGGAAAGTGTCGAAGATCAACAATTTTCGCTTGAGTTAAGTTTCACCGCACAATTTCTATAGAGAAATGATTATCAAGTTTTCTAATCCTCAAAAGTAATAGGTTTTTGGCAGGGGAAAAACAGTCCATTCAAATCGTCTTATTTGCGGAAACTTGACTGTCAGAATTCAACTATTCAAAACAATCAACTAAAAGGCTGATAAATAAGTGTTATATACTATACCTACCTACCTACTTATTTATTATTGTGACGCTTTTAGTGATAAATGAACTATCTAAGATATTTACTCTATCGATAAATTAAACGGAGTGTCTATTCGGTATTCGCCCGTTGATTTTGTACTGACTGACGTTTACCGATTTTCGAGACACGTAGCGAAACGAGCCACATATACCCCAAGTCCCCAACTTGACGCAATTTAAACTCTGACATTTCGCTACGTAGTCGTGTCCCGAACAATGAGCGAATAGTAACACGCTAAATTAAATATCTGAAACTAACATTTCAGACACAACTTCTTGTTTTCACATTAACAAAACTTCAATCTAATCGAAAAAGCAAACTAATGTCACACATCATTTTTTGTCACCTGTCGAAATGGTTGTCGCTGGAAAAAGTGTTGCCAACCATACCACCAAGAAATATTTAGCGACTTACCACAACCGGTGCGACTGTCATCAACAATGTCATTGATGGAAGTTAACAAAATGTGGTCTTACCACATTTGAAAACATTTAGGATAAACCAAAGTGAGGTCGGTGGATCCCTGTAAAGGGTATCACTTCCAGAGCCTCTTTAATAATTTACCCACCAGACACCCAACGACAATTTGTCAGAAAATGCGCATTTATAACTTTTACCACAAGTGTCTTTCTGCTTTCTGGCTTTCATCTCATATGCGGTCGTATGAAAATCAATTACAAAAATTTAATAACAGCCAAGAAATCATGTATAACCAACGAAAATACCTTCGCTTCTGCACTCATTCATTTCCTACATAGCCTCAACAATCCTTCAAACTTCTAACGAACCTATATTTCCAATTTAGAATTTTCTATCATTATGTACATACGAGTAATAACATACAGCATGACCCTGCCGCAGAACACAATACCTAATAGAATATGGGCAACATAAATATTTTTCGCTGACATGGGCACAGTTTTCATTTTTTTCATCCGATAAAGTCTTTCTTTCAAAATTTAAAGGTAAAAAATAAACAAAATCTACCACAGCTTGGAACAAACCACAAAAATGAACTCACACAATTTTTCTGTACAAGTAGAATTCACTCAAAGAGCAAACCAAAAACACTTCCTTTGATGAGCTTTCACTCGGAAAAGCTTCGCCAATATTGAGTACAACTGCGCCAGCTCGTGTGCACGCACTGAGAATTTTCATTTGGGAAAAAGCTCAAACTCAATGTAGCCCCAACAATAAAAGATACCGATATCAAACCACCCCCTCGTGGTCGTGGCACACATCGTAGATTCATACTCTCTCTGACGCGCACACATCAGCGCGGTTCTGTTGCAGTCCATCCAACGTGTTGCTTCCTCATGGATAAATTTTCATTTGTCAGTTGAATTTTTCCCACGCTTCGGTTATGTTCCTTATTCACGAAATCTCAAACGGTTAAAAAAAACCGTCGCACACACATAGAAAAAAAAATTATACACACTTCCTTATACACAAATAACGCGTTGCAACATTGTCCTTTTTGATTTATTGTCTCATTTTGTGCTCGCGCGAAACTTCGTTCTGTCGTTGTTCATTCGTTTCTTTTGTTAATAAATTATTACATTTTTTTATGATTTATCAGAAGCTTAACGGAAATCGGAAACTGTGGATATTCGGTAGTTTTTTTTTATGCAATATACACACAAGCAATTTTTCGCGAGTCAATTAAGGACAAGTTTTTATTAATTTTCCTTTTAAATGATCAAGAGTGATAGTTTAAATTTTGTTAATGTTATAAAAGATTTGCTAAACGAATTTATTTAGAGATTATATTTACAACTACTATACAAACAAAGGACTAAAGTACATGATAAAAAAAATATATGGTTTCGTAACAATCAAGGTTCTAAAATAATGATTATTTTTTTTTTACTGTAAATAAATAAAATATTAACGTATAATATAAAAATAATCGTATATTTATATCACAATAAACAAATATTTATATATAATCGTAAAAATTAATCGTTAATCAGTTTTAAGTGTTGTTAATGTGTATTTAAAAAAGCACAAAATAAATAAAATGTTTATTCCATACAATTTGAATGTCTAAACAAAAAGAAAATTTAAGTTAATAATATTATAATCATTGTTGGTGTTGAAAGTGTGTGTGTGTGAAACATGTGCGCTTATTGCGGTTAAAAAAAAAAGAAGTAACAATAAAAGTTAAATATTTGGATACACTGAAATTTCAAGGAACACAAAAAGTACTACGTAAGGTCCATCCAAAATCGCATGAAATTAAATTTGTTATACTATTTTGTATTTATTTATTTCTTTTTTTTTTTTTCTTATAAGAAATATACACAATATGTACTTTTATCCTTTTCAGCTGCAAGTTAAACCAATTTTTTAGAAAATATTTAGAAATTATTTACTACATAAACAATTTTTATATGAATGCAAAATTTAACTAAAATAATTTTAAAGTTATTATGGGATTTCTTGGAATGGGTATGAATTATATAATTCGTTGGGCGTGGTTCCAGGTGTATAGAGCAAAACGCAATAGAACACGATCGTTCTCACTAAATGGGTGAATTGAAAGTGTTACCAACCCAACATTTGGGGTGAGAATTCTTTGAAAAAGTTGTGATTCTATAAGAGTTTCTTTTTTTATAATTTTTGGAAATGACATGCGGAAACAATACATTTGTGTGATACTACGGAAATTGAAAAAAAGTCTGGTTCTAAGTTTAATATTTCATTTGCAGAAATTGACAGGCCAAGGATTAAAACCTTGCCGAAATTCAAAATATAAATAAAAGACAAATAAGTGTTTCAAGCGAAGCAATCTTAGTAGCAACAAGGAATATTATGTTGGAATGGTTTAATTTCAATAATAATTTAGGGTGTTGCTATTCGGCCATTATTCGGGACACGACTACGTAACGAAATGTCAAAGTTTATAATGCGTCAAGTTAGGATATGTGGCTCGCTTCTCTCGCGGTAAAAATCCAGTATAATCGTTTTCGGACATTATGATGTACGTTTAGGACCCGACCTTTATTTTTCTAAACAGTTTTTAATGAAAATATGATTACGTTTCGTTGATTACGTAGCCGTGTCCCCAACGTCGTTAAACGTCAGTCAGAACAAAATCAACGGCCGAATAGACACTTAAAATAATTTAAATGCACCTAACAAAATATAAACAAATTTAGTTTTATGGTCACTTTTCTTAATATAAATTACTATTTTGAAAATATCAGCCAGCTTATATCAATTTGTTAATTTATTTCACAAACATTTTTCCAAATAAATTTGTCAAAAAAAAAAATATATATATAAGTAGGTGGCGCAACAGGCGGTAGACACCCTAGGTCTAACTTCTCAACCACTCGTTTGTGTGAGTTTCTGTTTTTTGGGACGAATGGAAGGGATACTAAATAAATTTATAAATTTATATTTAATTTCTAAAAAAAAAATTGTCAACAAACTTAAATAAGACTGTATATAAAGGATATGGCACATTTTCCCCTTTTTTTTTGGTGTAGCCTAGGCGCAGGAATTCATTGATAATAATTGGGAGCAACAGGTTTTTTGGACCCTACACAATTATTTGTGGGTTAGGGATTTATTTTTAGAACGAATCAAGAGGGCAGAAACCACTACGGTTTCAACACTTTTTGCTGAATAGCCCAAGATACTGGGTAGTCGTATGCAAAAAGCAATAGCTCAGTCACAGCTCATATGACTGAGCTATTGCTTAACAAATGCCAAGATGACTTTACAGAGTGAATGTAACAAAGAGGAAACAACAATTAAAAGGGCAATTTATAAAATTAACTGTTTTCTTCTGCAGTTTATTGTTATTCAAAAAGCCAAGTGCAGTAAAGTAAAAAAAAATAACATATAAATGTATGAAAGCAGATCTAGGCTTAAATATAAAATGTAATGTAAATAAAACGGTAAATAGAAAGATTCACAGGATATTCTATTCAGTCTTCAACAGTCTTTGCCAACATTTTTTCGGCAACTTCACTGACTATTCTGGAAACGCTGGATTAATTTAGGTATTCTAAAATCTTCGGCTATGCCACTTTGATTATGTGGAACTCCAAAAAAAACTTGGTACCTAGAGTTTCAAATGAAAATAATTGAAAATTGGGACTTTGTATAATAAAACCGGTACTCTCTTTGACATAATGAACAAATTCAAAATCATTACTCGCCTGTTTTCTTTTTTAATGTGAAAAGCTATTATTGCAAATGTATGCGTTGCGTAGGTAGTTATTTTGATAATGATATCGAGACTAAAAAAATTGGAACTTGGTTTGAATATTGTTGCTGCTAATGTCACTGTCTGGTTATTTCAGGGCATACCTTGACATGCTGGCGGCATGGCTCAGCTAAACTCGCCGGATAATGGGGTGGTCCTTTGCCCTTCAAACCAAACACAACAACTGAAGATAACTTACTTCATGTCAAGGTTTTATCAACAAAATCTTATCAGTTCTCTATCTGAAAACTACCGATGTATCTAACGCTTATGAGATGTGCAACTTCGTTGATATGTTGCTTAGGTGCATTTATTCCCTCCCTATCTATGTCAACGACACGCCATGACAACACTCGCACCTGTAGTTTAAAATGCTATCCCTAATCCAAAAAGTTGAATGCACTAATCAAGACATCCTAAAAGAAAACCCGTCCGATCACATACAACCCCAACAAATTAACTCACTTCACTGCATTATAATATAAATTCATTTATTAAAACTAAGTAATTGTTCCGCAGATCTTTGCATAATTATCGAACAAAATTTGCTTAATTAGCTTTCATACGAGTATGTCTTAGGTTTGATAGTACGTATATGGTTTGATTTTAATTGTATTTGTAATATTTATATTATACATTTAACGTTTTATGAATACAATAGATTTCAAAAAAAAGTTTCAATTACGTTACACAGTTTAGCTACTTTTATCTCTTTCAAAATTACTATCTTCAAGGAAAATATCATACTTCACTAACCAAATTGATTTGTTATAGATAAAAAAAAAAAGGATCTCTACAGAATTGAAAAGAATAAATAACACTTACTTTTTTTGTCAGCATTCGCCGTCTTGTTTCTTTCTTTTCTTGTTTTCTTGTTTCTTCTATATATTATATCCTTATCGTTGAAGTTGTGATCACAAGCTTCTTACACGATCCAATTGCAATTATGTTTCTCACTTTTAGGAAACAAATAAGACTTTAGTAAAATGTATTTTGTAAATGCATGTAATTAACTCAGTGCAATATTACTTTTGCTATTTATTCTTTTTGCTTTGATCCATTTACCTTTGTTTTAGATATTTTAGTGTATATATTTAAGTATTTTAATGTGCAATATTTTCCCATAGGAATTAAATACCTTTATAACCTCTGTAGCTCTTATAACAAAAGAAATATTAAGTTAATATAATATAATATGGAAATTTTGCAAATTCAGAAAAAACAAAAAAAAAACCTAATCAAACCAGCAGACCATGTGTGTGGGTACTGCACTCGCTGATGATGATGAATCACTGAGAGTGGGTACTTTGGCTATCTCTCAGGGTCTCGCACTTGACGATTATTGCGGATCCTTCTCGACAACCTGCGATGCGGGTATGCTTATGGTGTCGAAAGATCGGTGAGGATCCCAATGATATCGGTTAGGACTTTATAATTTTCGTGGTGTAGTTGAGGAAAATGTTTTTTCGGCGTTGCAAGAAAATAATTTTCTGCTTAGCTTGTGTTCCTTTATGTAATATTTAATTTTGATTCTTGATTTAAATACGAATATAAATTCGGCGTTTATTTTGTCCTTGATCAAAATCGATTGGCAAATTTTAATTTGGAGTACTTTGAAATGCCACACTTGTTCACTCAACGACGGCCACCAGAGAAGAGACCGAAAAATAGCCGAAGTGAAATTCATACGCTCTCCCCATCAGTGCGCGTGGAGCGTGTTCACTCTCCTTCCTGTTGGAAGAAGAAATCGCGAGGAAATCGTTCAGTGTGTAGTAGTGAACAGGGATGGTTTTGCGATGTTTTTATTGCAGTTTAAATTTTAACAAGCCCTTTCAGGAAGGCGATAAGGTATAATTAGCAAGTGTCGTATTAAATAGGCAACATCCGTAACAATATACCTACTTATATTCATGTTCAGAAAACGCAGCCAAAACATTCGTCCGAATTTCGGTCTATATAATAATATTAATATTAATATATTAATAGATTGATAGAAAGTGCTTCTATTTTCGAAAGCAGAAGTGGAAAGGTTTCGATATGGGGAAAAATTACGGAAGAAGTGAAAATCGATCATCAGAAACATACAAATCAAGCGAATTATAAGAAAAAGAATGTATTTAAGTCATACTGCTTATCTGAGAAGAATATCAAAGAACTTAGTCCTGTATTAATTACATAATACATAAATATGTTTTAGTTTTTCGGTATGGGTTTCAGTTATGTTTCTGCTATTTTTGATAAAAATGCCTACATAGAATAGATAAATAAATTTCTTATTCAGTTGTTTTATACTTTCCTAATTACAGAAGTTAGAATGAATTAAATACCTACAGAATTTTGAATTTTCAGAATTTTGAAAAAACAGAAGTAAAAACCCAATTTTAATCATTTTTACAGAATTTTGGTAATGGCATTATGGAATACAGAATAACGCCGAATACCAAAAAAAAAAAAACGTCATCCTGGTTTGATTACTTATTTTCCTTCCACGGAATTCCTCTCTGTTTGTGAAAAAGTGACAAGTTATTCAATTCATTTGTACCGGATTAAATCTATAAAGACTTAAAGTCCCGATTTTGTGCAGTGGCACCGAGAACGTTCAAATACGAACAAATTTCTAGTCTTGACTTCATTTCATTGTTGTGAGACACTCTTTTGCATACGAGAAATCAAAACGTGAGATCTGTCGTCTCATTTTCTTTTTGCATACGAACCCGACCTAAAGCTAGGTATAAAAAGTCAGACTTGAGTCTGAGCGAAAGCACTTTGCATACCACCCATTAAGTCGATGATCCCCACATCGAGTATAATGTAAATAAAGGTCTTAGTTATCACAATGGACCTATACTGGTCTAAGTGTGTTGGCGGTTTTAGCTGACAGCCACTTTCAACCAAAGGTCTTAGTTTGGAGCTTTTAAAACATCAATTGCATTGGAATTGGAACTTTGACGCATTCATTGACAAGCCAATTTTGGAAACATTTTTGAAGATGAAAACATTAAATTGTTCGATGTGTTTTAACCATTTTACTAAAAAATTAACAAATTTCGTACAGGTCACATGATTCAAATATGAATGACACACAATGTTTCCACAACGGCCGTGTCATTCATATGTAAATGACGGACATTGGCAAGATAAGGCAGTGACTACGAACAAACTGAATAGGGATTAAGAAGCCTGGCCTCTGGTAGTAATAACGGTGTAGAATTTTGTTTTAGTAAATCTCGAAAAAATGTGTCTAATAAAAACAAAAAATACAAACAATTGAAAAAAAACACAACGTTTGTTCACTTTTGGACTTTTTTTTTTTGAAATATCCCAATGCAACATTTTATGCCATTTTTGGATGTTGTGGCCGTATAGGGAGGGACATGTAACTGTCGAACACATATAAATTACGTGGTCCCCACAGAAACATGAATGTCATTCATATTTGAATGATGCGGCAGTGTAATTTTTTTTTTTTTGTATTTGGAAATTTGCTGGAAGAAAAAATCATCAAAAGACTTTGCAGAGCTGGCAATAGTGAGGGACTTTAACCCGATCTAAAAAAAAAAACTTCCGAGTTGAATTGCACCTAGTCGTTCAACTAATCGGGAATTTATATTTCATTTTCATTTTAAAAAATTGAGAAGATAAATCCGTCGTTTGTCGAATTTCTATACTTTTTTGATTGAATTTTTACGTACTTTCTTGTTCTTAGCTAACTCTTATAGATCAAGAGGTTTCAACCGCCTTAATCTCCTGATTACATTGTCAGTATTTAAAAGTTCTGTTATTTCTAAGTTAACATGGTTAAGAAGTCTACTGCTGTGCCTTTGGGCAACTTTTTTAACATCATCTTCAACCATTTAAATGTTTAGATCTCTATGTAGATCAGCGTTTCGTATGTACCAAGTTGCATTAACTATGTTCCTTAATACTTTAATTTGGAAAACTTGAATTGTTTGCAAATTTGTTTGGCATGTGCATGCCCACAACTAGAGCCCATAGTCCATACTGGTTTTAGAACTTGCTTGTATAGCAATAATTTATTGTAATTGGACAGATATGAATATCTCCATAACATAAGCCAATATATTTTACTGTATCGCATGTTCAACTCATCTCTTTTTTAAACGTAAAATTAATATGGACTGACTTTAGGTCATATAAACTAATCTGCCATTTATTTGTTCATTCAGAGATACTGTTTATTTGCAATTTGGAGCTTTTTAGTTGCTACTTCGACAGTTGCTCCCACATCAAGAACAGCTGTGTCATCTCCAAAAGTAGCTATAGTGGTTTCCCCACTTTCAGGCAAATCGCTAGTGAATAGAAGGTATAAAACTCGACCTAGTACACTGCCTTGTGGTACTCCAGCTATAATTTGTCCTAGTGTGGAGTACTCCGTCTTCTTTTTTATTCTGAACAATCGACCTGATATAATATTTTATATGACTGCAGAATTTTAGAATACTGCCTCGGAAGTTCCTTTTGTAATTTGTGGATCAATCCTTTGTGCCAGATTTTATCAAAAGCTTGTGGTATGTCAAGAAATATTGTAGAACAATGATTTTTTGCAGACGTATTACCACCATTTTTCCGAATAACTTTGACAGCATTGGTAGTATTGATATTGGGCGATATGAAGTTAGGTACCTCAATAGATGGTTTGCCTAGTTTTGGTATCATTATTACTTCCGCGACTTTCCACATGCTTGGTACATACTTAACTTAAATTAAATGCAGCATTTATGAACTGAGCTAGTTTTTTTACACAATTTTCGATGAAAACACATTTTCGATGATTAAATCGAACCCTGGTGCTTTTTTTATACTTATGCCTTCTTTAATTTCAAGTTCTTTAGCTATTACCAGCTGAATAGGTCTATCTACTTCACACCTTACTTCAATCCCTTGATAACCATTATAAGGTTTGAAAACGTCTTCAAGACACTCTGCAAAAATGTTTGCTTTTTCTTGGCTGATTCCTGCCCAGTTACATTTCTTGGATTTTACTGTCGAAATGTGAGCTATTGGCCTGTTCATTTTCTTTGTTGTCTTCCAGAGCGAGTAGTCTGTACTAGCATCATTTGTTAGACTGGTAAAAGATACGTTTTCAAAGACTCATTATTAAATTCTCTTATAGATTGTTTGAGATTATTATTTAAATTGTTTAATGTGGTTTTGTCGCTTGGAGCTCTTGTCTGTTGTCAACGTTTTCTAGCTTTCCTCTCTTTTGAAATAATTTTACAGACTTCGCAAGGATAAACATTCACTCTCCTAAACCGATGCGGACACTTTTTCTTACTCATTTTGAATAGAAAATATTTCATAAACGAAAAAATTTATTAATTAAAAGATTATTTTTAATTTTAAATCTTACATCAATTTTCATAGCTATTACAAATTTGCAATCGGAAATTTACATCATTCTGATACGGATTATAAATCTGTATGGACTTAGGAGACATTTTTTTGTAATTCTTAGTCCGTTTTAAAATCGTGGAAGCTATTTTAAAAAATTTTTTTATTCAAATTTTGTGTAACAGAAAAAAATGTAGAGGATCCATTTTCAGTACGGTTTAAATTTTTCTCAGCATACAAGCAAATTCATTTAAAATATCAGGTAACCGGACGTAATGCCTTAATAATAACCGGACAGGACAATGTTACTTTGTGAGCTTAGTAGGGAATATCCCGAGATGTTAAACTTAGTAAATTATGCTCTTACAAAGCGCAAAATGTTTTGTTACCTTCTGAGTTTATATTAAAGGATTTCCTCTGCGTTCATATATTGTATGCCTGTTGTTTTGGTTTTACATTTTTACAGTCATTTTATTGCGTTAAGTAAATAGAAGCAGGCTACAGGATGTCAACAAAAAAAAAATACAATGATTTCTTTGAAAGAAAAAATGTAAGACAAAAAAAAAAAAAAAATACTCACACAAACGAATGGTTGTGAAAACCTAGGCCTACACCTGCTATACGTACCTAACTGTTGCGCCAAATATTTATTTTTATTATTTTTTTTGAGTATCCGCTTATGGGATTTTTTCCATTAAAAAATTTTGGTCTCGAGGTTTTAATCAGATATAACATTGAAATGATACAGGAACACAAAATAGCTTTAAACTTGCACATATACTATCTATAAGCTTCAGCGTAGGAGTGGATTTGCATAAAATTTTGCTTCTGGACTACCATCATACCTAATTTGAGATTAATTAGAAAAAAATTAATCACAATTAGATACAACAAACGGGGACTCGAAAAGAGTAGATAGATTTTTTTGGGAGACCCATTTACCTTTTAAAATGATTGCATTAACTTTTGGCCGCTTTCTTTTCCTTGTACAAGTAATTTAGCTATAACATGCTAATTATTCCTAAAACTTTTCAATGGATATTTTTCTAAACAAATATTCTCACCTTACAGAATAAATTCTTAAAATACACTCATTTAACGTTCACATGTTAAATGTACGTCTAATTAAAAGTATCTATTCTGGGTAAATGAATTTGACGTTCATATGAGCGGGGGTCGGTTGTATACAGATAGGCACACCTACACAAATACTTTAATTTAAATCCAAGAATTTAATTTTTTTTTTGGAAAAAGCTATTATCCAACTCAGTTACTATCCCGGAAAATAGATGTCCATGTCCATGGCAATGATAATAATGTGCAAATGTTTTTCGGTACATCTAACAACGAGCCCAAAATTTAATGTGCCTGTCCAAGTCGCCTTCAACCCTTATTTTCTGTATTTTCTAAATTATACATCATCTCATCCATGAGAACGACATTTGTCTGGGTTAAGGAAATTAAACTTTGTCGGGATGTTTATTAAATTAGTGCTTGGTATATATTTTGCAGAATATTATTGAAGAGATGCTTCCTTTAATTGCGTAGGACTGTGGAAATGTTTTCCATCTTTATCTGTGCATATAACTATAGTTTCCCTTGAGGCTCGGTTATATTTGTTGTTATATTAAAGCCGTATATATGGGTAATGATCCCATTGAAAGCCACCTGTCTGCGTACCCTACGGAATATTAATTTAGACTCACTATATTTATGGTAAACCGCAAATATTCGATAACAACGAATACTAGTTATACTGTGTGGTTATAGATAGGTTGCTTCTACCACACTATCGCATAGCCTATTCTATTGTATAATATTTTATGAGTGCCGAAATAACTGTTTTATTAGATTTTATTAGAAATAAATTCTTAGCGAAAATAAGTTCAATATAGGATTATATGAATAGTTTTTTTTACAATTTTTGAGTCGAAAGGAAGGTGACAATCTCTTTATGGGATAGGTAACCCTGACCCGACGCGACGCGACGGTTTCCTGTCCAATTTATACTGGAAAAATTTGCGAAATGTATATTGCCCGAATCAAATAGGTTCGTACGTTAACAGGTCGCAAAAGAAGAAGCTTTTTCACGACATTGGCGCTTCCAGTATGTTAGAATTTTCAGACTTTCCATTTTATGTGTATTTTTTCCCAAGACCATAGCGAAAAAAACAAAAAATCCGTTAGTCGAATCGTACATGAGATATTGTCGAGATTTCAAAATTTCCGGGTAACTTTTCGAGTTCTTCTTTCCTTTTAAAACATTATTTTTGGAGTAATAGCAAACATTTAAAAGAACAAAATTAAACAAATAATAAATGAATCTCATCAGCCTTTAACTCAAGAATCGAAGAACCAATTTGCAAGTTTCTTAAGTCATTCCTCTTAGTTGCCCAGAGACTATGCTACATTAAATTAGGGTTGCCAGAAATAATTTGAAGAAAGTTGGTAGTTATCGAGCATGAAAATCCCGGACTTTCCCGGACAAAATACGATCTAAAAACCAGTACAAAACTAGGACTAAATTGCGGTAGCTATACTTCATGTTTTGAAGCCATGTGTCATTTGCGCTGAGTAATTATTCTCGGCTGATCTTCTGACACATATGAAAGTGTTGAAAAAAGAAGTTGACTAAACTCAAATCTAAAAATAGAGATATTTTCTTAGTCAGATACTCCATATTTTCCCAACTTCTAATTCCAATTGGTGGGAAAGGGGAAGAGATAAAGAAAATAAATTTCTGTGATTTTGGAAATTTTGCTTGGGACCCGAACTATTGGCGACAAAATATATTTCGTATTTTACAAACAAAAAGATTGCCGCATTAAACAACCCAAAACAAAAAAAAAATATATTTTCGGGTACTTTTTAACGTCTTCCAAATATTATTTTAGGGTTTCTATTTTCTAACAGTCATAACCTGTTTAAATTGTATAAAATGGGTTGGTGATGAAATCTCCTCTTCTAAAATCCACTTTCCAAAATCCCCTGTGCTGTGCTGAAATCCCTTACTCCAAAGTTGGTACCAAAGTTGGTATTACAATAATATTTTTCAGAATTCAATTGACACTTTCAAGCTCTTCGAATTTGCTTTTCTCTTAACGATGAAAGTTTAAAAAAAAGCGGACAATGTAGAAAAACTATCCCGGTCGTTCCCCGCATAAGCGAAAAAGATTAGATGTCCGAGAAAACCTGAACGGCTGGCAACGCTACATTAAATCCAAAACACTTCTTGTCAAAATGAATGACTTGTGTAATATTTGGGCACCAAGTGAAATATTGTCAAATTTCACTCGAGAAATATGTAAAAAATTTCTATAACAATATCAAATTAAAAATTCTTGAAAAATTATAGAAAAGTTGTTGACCACGCCAATTTTGAATGATCTCGAAATTTTGACATTATAGGACAATATGATAATGCGATCAAAATGTTCGCGACACTGAAAGTTGAATAGTTGTCATGATGTTATAATAAGAACTGTTACAAATTTTACAAATGTTGGCTCCCATGACTGTCGAAGAATAGTGTTTGCGATTTTTTATTTTTTAGCTTTTTTTTGATGGTGATACGCCCCTTTGTAGAATTCGTCCGATATTCACAGAAATACTCCCGGGCAAATACCTAATATTGTCTGTAATCGATTCGGTCAATCGATTCGGTGGTTTTCGAGATATAAAATATGCGATGTTTTTTTTTGTATGGGAGGTGCCAGGCAACGAGTATTATTATTTCATCACAAATATGTACGTCCAAGACGTTTTAGGCGCGGCAAGACTTATCGTCGCCCCAAAATTGGTTTGATGTAAACGCCATTTTGACGTTTTTAAGTTAGGTATGCAGTAATAGGTTATTGAGGTTGCTCTTTCCATTTCTGAAAACAGTTTTATCCTATCTCATCTGGCTACGAAGATATTGAGTATCGACTTTGCCCTAAACGACACAATTTAGAGCCTTGTAAGAATTGGTTTGCTTTATAAACCAATTCCCGGCGTTTACGTCAAATTTTAGGAGCAAAAGCTGTACAATTTTCTGTAAGAATTGGTTTGTGGTACGAACATTATGCTATTATGTACTATTAACATTGTACCTATGAATTAAATCGTTTTTAAAAATAAAATTTTTTTTTATTTATTTTCTAAATTTGTTTTTATTGAAATATTTACTTTAGGAAATGAAGATCATCAGCTTATTTGAGATTGGCTGAAATCTATTTTCCTGACTTAAACTTAAATCTCAACTTAAAAAATAAAAACCTTTATTTTAATAAATAGCCTTCGAACTTTAAACTCTAAAAGCTGTTTTGGCATTTACATCAAACCGATTCTAAGGCGACAAGTCGTGTCAGACTATTTCAAAATCCTAAAAAAAATTTTCGTTTTTTTTGTAATATTTGATATAACCAAATAATATTTTGCTTTAAAAGATAGAAAATCCATCCCTTAAAAGAATTATGAAGGTTCAAGATCTTTTCAAAGCGGCCAGTGTCGTTACAGACGAATTCGAAATTCTGGAAAAATTTGTTTTTGAAATAATTGTTATAACCAAAAATAATGTATCTAAGTATATCTACACCAAATAATTGTCGTACTCCTCTGATCACTAATATCTGGGTCCAAGAACGTTTGAAAGCGGCTTTCGCCCTTTATTAAAATTTAAAAAAAGAAATTCGTTTTCGAAATATGTACTTAATAATTGTTAGATATAATCTCGCCACCCAAAATTTTCTGTGGGCTCTTAGACTATATAAACCTTGGTATTGACGTCAACTTTATTACAGAGAACAATAATTACAAACACAATACAACTTATTTTTATATCTCTTCTCTTCTCTGTTTCTATTTCTATATATGTATATAAAACAAAGTGGCAAAACTATGTTTCCCTCTGCCGCCCGTAATTTTCAACCAATTTAGTTGATTTTTTTTTTAAATTTCGGTAATGACGGTGGTCGGGCGATAGGCCCAACAAATTCAAAATCGGACAAAGGGGCGTGGCCCCGCTCATACAAAAAACATTCAAAATTGTATATCTCGAAAACGGTGATCAATTGATAAACCAAAAAAATTAAAAAAATTATTTTAAAAACAAAAAAAAGGCCTGGCGAAGCCGGCGGGGGTTAAGCTAGTATCTTTATATTATATATAACTAGCTGACCCGGCAAACGTTGTTCTGCCTAAAATAGTTATTTTAAATATTTCAAGATTTATTTTGATATTATAACATACGCACCAACGTTTTTATATAATATAGCAGTACCCGCCCGGAGTTGCCACGCCCTTTTGTCCAATTTTGACTACACTTCACAGGACCACTCCAGTCAATAACTAAGATCATCTGTAAATTTGAGCTCAATCGGTTCGACGATTTTCGAGATATATGAGATTTTGAATGTTTTGTTTATGGGCGGTGCCACGCCCCTTAGTCCAATTTTGACCAAACTTCACAGGACCACTCCAGGGTCAATAACTAAGATCATCTGTAAGTTTGAGCTCATTCGATTTGGTGGTTTTCTAGATATACGATTTTGAATTTTTTTGTATGGGCGGTGCCACGCCCCTTTGTCCAATTTTGACCAAAACTTTAGATAAACTATCTACACGACCATACGAACAAACCCTAAAAATTTAATCGAATTCGGTTTGACCATTCGTGAGTTATAAAGTCACAACACACTTGCAACAATTTTTTATATACATACATATACTAGCGGACCCGGCAAACGTTGTTTTGCGTGCTCGTAGGTACATTTTCATTGTCCTTCGACCGTTATTTCCTTAGACGTGTGCCCAGGACAACCGCCCACACTTCGCGCTGTTGTTTGTTTGGACAATGCACATCAATGTCTACAATTTTACAAATTTAGCTTTATGAGCTTCTTGCTTTTTAATTTTTTTTTTGTTGAGTGTTTATTATTTTAAATTTTATTCATGATTTTTTTTGTTGAGTGTTTATTATTTGAAATTTTATTCATGAAATGTTTGCTTTTTAAATTTTTGTATTTATTGTTGAGTGGTTACTATTTAAACTTTTGTGGAATCGCATCGCAGCGCGACCTACCGGGTCCAATTGTGAATATAAACCATCCCAAGACCCATTTAAACACACACACAAAGTTCCATTAAAATCGGTCCAGCCGTTTAGGAGGAGTACGGTAACAAACACGGACAGAAGAATTATATAAAGATAAATTCTGATATTTTGCTTGGCGCCTGAGTTATTAACGACTTAATACATTTCATATTAAGTATAAGTAGATCTGAAGCAGAGCGAACCCGCTGGAAAATTCTAGTAATTCATAAAGATATGCATCTTCTTTGCATTAAATAAAACCAAGTTGGTTATTTTGTTACTGAAAGCACTGCATACTTGAAGACGTTTGAGTAGCATATTACATGCGATATTGCTCTCTACAGCCAGCTCAGTATCGCCGAGAGACAAAACTTGTCATATACAGCACATTTTCCACATGGATTTGGCTGGGTGAAACTGAAAGCATCCATTGCTCTTTTAAGTTCAGTCTCGCTTTTGTGGAATGTATTTCATCAAAATCTTCATAAGCGTGTAACTAATTTCCATATTTTCCACATAAGCTATTCCACAATCAACCCCACAACCACTTCATAAAGTTAACAAGCTGCGTACGGAATTTTTCCTGTGCTATACGATGTACGGAATTTTCATGGATATAATTTTTAATTAGTTTTGCTTGCTATTTTAATCTAAAATTAAACTTTATTCAAAATATACAAAGCTCGAATACAAATTAGGGAATATCAAAATTACATAAATAAAATTCGTAATTGAAGTTGATATATAAATGTTAAAATTCCCGTAGACATTATTATGTCCTTTATCGACCGCGACCCAATGAAATAAATTTTTTGTTTGGTTCATTTTCAATTGCTTTTTATTTCATCAATAGATAGTTTTTTTTTATTTTTAAAGATTGAATATCACTAAATGGACATTCAATATTTTTATATTCATATCCATCTCGTATGTGTACGAATACCCAACCCGTCAATCCTATATTTGTTCACTCGAACAAACATCTACCTAGCTCATTTCAATGTTATCCCATTTTGAGGATGTTTGTCCAGCAGTGCTTCCAAATGGAAATGTTGATGAAATTGCTTACTTTTAATTTTCTCTAACACCAGCAGGTACGCACGAAAGCACTTTCGGTTTCAACTTTCTCTGTGTATGTATTTCAAAGAAACAGTTTCCTAGATAGGGTGGCAATTTTGTTCCTGCTCATAAAAAAAAAACGTATTATCTACGGGGTACCTAGTGTGAATTAAATTAAAACGTTTAAATACTTGGATCATAAAAGATATAAAATTTTATGTCACGTTTTGATGTCGACAGGTACTCTTTTTCATTGCTTTACAGAGTGCTTGGGATTCTGGCTTTAATCTGTCATTTTTTTGGGTCAAATAAAAAATTAGAACTTTTGGAATGAAGTAAAGCTACCGAAATTATATAGGCCTTTCTATAAATACTTTCAGGCGATTCTATGGAGTCATGGTCAACTGCATAAATGTAACCCAACTGCTGACATCTCCCTCTCCAATTAATCTCCATCTCCATCTCCAATCAAAGAATTGGCGCAATAGGTAAAGGATCTTAGGTCTTACTATTATCACAACGATTCGTTAGAATTGTTGGTTAGTTTACTTGGGTGGATTACGGCTTCTTATCATGTAGTTTGTATGGATTTTTTTATATCTTTTTGGGAAGGGCCAGCAATTATTGTTTGCCGGATTCGTAGTCTTTCTTTCGACAACTATACTCTAGAAAACTTGTCAGACATTCATAAGAGCTAGACATTAAAAAAAATATCTAGAGGCAATTCGATTTTCCGGGGTTGAACCTGGGACCCAATCGACCTAGCTCAGTCGCCCGACACACTAAGGACTGGGCCATTACTCCCTCTTCTGGACTTCTAAGCTCCTCAATCTTGCACTCTATTATAGATTTTTTTTTTGTATTTCAGAGCAGAATTTGAACTGTCAAAAAAGAGTTAAGAAAGTTCGTGTTTCTTTTTCACCTCAGATCCATCGAGGTTTGAATAAGCGTTTCTTTCGTTCAGAGCATAAAGAGAGTGGACTCTATGATCCCAGAACAAAGTGACTGAGCATAGTCTGAGTAAAATCTGAGCACAGCTTATTGTGACAGCTGATTAGAAATGCGAATGCTGGTACAGAAAATTAAAGTAGATTGTCAAAAGGGATAGCAGAATAAAGAAATATGTACAAACAAAATTGTTCACATGGAGTATTTTTACAGTAATACTATAGCATTTATGAGAAGTACCTAGTATCGATAGGATGAACAAAATGTTCCCCCCTACAAACTAAATGCCCCTTTTCCTATCGCTAATAACTCGGACTCCAAGCAAAATTTCCAAAATCGGAGAAATCATTATTCTCTATTTTTTATATAGAGTACACAAACCGAATTTGAAGTCGATCGGATGAAAACTAAGAATTTTCCCATACAAATTTTGGAGTTCGAATTTTCCCAAATCGCGTCTAAGTCAGAAAAAAAATTTCAGCTTCCTAGTTCTTACCATTTAGCCTGGAAGTTGATCGCCTATCAGTCACGACAAATTGTTTGTAACTCTTCATAGGCGATTTTGAGTCCAAACCAACTTTTCAGTTCATTGAAATCGGTAATATTGGCCGCACTGTATACAGTTTAAGGTACGTTTGGTGATTAAATAAAACTCGTTCGTAATTTAAATGGATTCACACCCCTTTGTTAAATTTCGACCAATCTTCACATGAACACTCCCGGGCCAATACCTAATAAGATTGCCTAAAAATATTAGCTCAATCGTTTAGGTGGTTTTCTAGAAAAATTGTTGGGAGGTGTCACGCGCTTTTGTCTAATTTTGACCAAACAGAAACTTCTCTCGGCCTGTAGTTCTCGAATTTTTCAAATATTGATTTGCCAACTTTTGAGATTTTCCAAATTTTCTCTTTTGGGGTGGCTTACCCCTGCCAAAAGACGAATCATCCAAACTATCATGACAGTTGGTGATCAAATTTGTTTTACAAATAAAATCAGATCGCATGTGGACGTTTTTTTATTGAATACCATCATTTAAATTTATAAGGATAATTGCCACTTTCTCTCACATGATGAAGACCGTTTGCTTATTTGTATTTCCTTTCCCCAAAGGGTTGATAATTGACCATTTTTTTATGAAGAAAAATAGGCAGTTTGGTAAAATTCTCAGGCCAATTTTGATCCACCAATCGACTGTGTAGATTGCGTAACCCTTTATGATAAAATGAATGGCCCAACAACGAGCGCGGTTCCAACGAAAATGTGGGTTCTTTTAGTCAGGATGACAAAAAATCTACCAAGAAAAATATTCTCATAATTGTCTGCAATCAGTTTCTTTAAGAGACTTCCATCACTTCGCCATGTAGATGAACATACCCTGAATTTTGGTACTAAACATGAGATCAACTACAAGGTGACGCAAAGTTGTCAGCCATTGTTCTTTGGCTGTAATTTTTATTTTTTTTTACGAATGAAAAACTTTGGCTCTGCTTTTGATTTATGTTTATTTGATAGCTTAAAATATTTTCGCATTAAGTCGAGAAAATTATATCAGACCAGAATTGATGACCATTTGAGCCCGATTTATGGCATTTTCCATCAATCTAGGCAGAACTTTCGGTGATAGGTCCTTGCATTTTTGACGGATATTCTCTTTGAGGGCTTCAAGAGTCTGAAAGACTTTTTGACAAAGACTAGTGAACCCCACAAAAAGAAAGGTGACGTTTGCGTCACCTGGTATAAGAAGCGAGTGTGAATTATTATAGCGAATAGAAATAATTATCTCTATTTTTTGTACATACCCCACCAAATATTCTGTCAGCATCTAGGTGTGAAGGAGAACGCTTCATTATATTAATTATAACGCAATTCATCTCTTGTTGAACAAACGTCCCCATCTGCTGAGAAACCGACAACACACATTTTCATAAAAGTGTATCCGCTCCGTGTCTATTAAAACTAAACTTGTTTACATAAGACACAAATATATAAACCATCGTGGTCCTTTATAAGCACACTAACCCTTGCCGCACTCACCCCATCCAAAATGGAATTAACAAATTTATTTGCCCGATTAATGCTGCTGTTTATCTCGCCATTATTGTGGACCATCTATCCGCCTTAATCCATTGTAATAGGATTTGTTATAACCAGCGATTGTTAACACAATAATAAGCCATTGCATTCATCTCTTAATTGCCGCCTAAGCTTAATCCTCTGTACATCGTTTTGGTCGTCACCGACGTCCTCGTCGTCGTCATCTTTGTCGCCTATAACAAAAGGCGACTAAGGTAAGGCATCCCCTAACAAGGGGCAACATGAAATAATTGTCCGTCATATAATTTCAAAACACAGGCAAATTACACATCTTCATCATAGGCCGGATGTACTTACGGGCGCAAGGGACGACTCTAACGCATAGATTAATCCGTGTACTATATACGAATGGTGTAGCACTTTGTATAGAGGCGTAAGTGTTCATCTCATGGTGAACAAGGCTGTACCACGAAATTTATCATCGAATAATAGGGGATATAAGATAATCCTGTTCCAAACAATTCCAGGACATTCATCCGCCCTACGTCCACACGGAAATTACGCAAAAATTAACCGCAAATGTTGGCGGAGTCATTACGACAACCGCTACCACCACCACCATTATAATTTCGACGGAAATTTATCCTGGCCAGATGAGGATGTAATACTCAACCACGAAACATGAAACACATTTTTTTTGTTCAAAATGGCAACAATTGGATTTCCATGCACAGGATATACGACATACGAGTATGACCAACACACATGGCGGTATCTCGAACAATATCCAGATATAGTTGCCATGTTGAAGATTGATAACGGAAAATGCAACATACGCAACCATATGCGAAAATGGGAGATTGTCAATCTCCTTGGGTAGCACTGTATATGTGTTTGTGAATACGTATATAATGATGATTCTTCGGGCATACAATTTCACGCTTCTACGACATTAATAATTAATGTTGTTGTCGTAGTTCTTGCGTCATTGTTGTTGTCCAAGTCCTTGACGCTTGTCAATTGGACACAACTCCCTGCAGGCATAATGTTTTTCCGAGGATATCTGAGATATTTCATCCGATTGCAATTGCATACTTTGTGCATAGAGTAAAAGATTAAAAGAGAAAAAAACAATTCCTAAAAGGATTTGTTAATTGCAATGGGAAATGCAGGCGACTTTTATACCGAAACTTGATAAGAAGGGATTCACTTTGAGTTGTTCTTCATTTACAAGTTGTAAGATGCAAGGAATCACTCTGAGCAATGTAGAAGTAAGGAAAGGCAGTCTAAGGAGTAGTTTGCTGCAAAGAGGGGGATAAAAGCTTGACTGGATATCCAAAGGAGTTGTTCAAATTAAAGTAACGTCAATCATCCTATTGGATGGGGTTAGCACTGTACTGATGTCAATGGTCAGCTGCATATATGGGAAGAACATGTTCCTGTTAATGATAACTCGGGCGAGTAGAGTGCAGCCAAGAGCTCCATTTTTAAAAGATTGACTCCCTTAAGGCTAACAAAGAAGCTGTTCGACGTCGTGATAGGGCCGTAGTAACACCCTAAAGAAACCAAACCGCACAATATTGCGAAGCAGTCTTTCGAATTGAATTCTCAGTGTGCACGGTGTGGGGCTAAATCCAGACCAAAATGGGGAGCAATAGTCTCAGTAAGAGCAGCGACCCAAAGGATAGTGTATCTACATTTGAATTATTTATCTAACTATCAGCCCCAGGGCGCAGTAGCGCAGTGGTTAGTGTGCTGGACTGCTGTGCGAGGGATCCCAGGTTCGATCCCCGGAAAAACACAAATTACATCTTAGTGTTTTTTTCTACTGCGCCACCTCTCGCGAACGTCTGACAAACATCCGAGAGTATAACTGTCCTGGAAAAGCTTCTCAATTCAGCCGTACGGAATCGGCATAAAATTGTAGGTCCCTTCCATTCGTCCCAGAAATAGAAACTCACACAAACGAATGGTTGCGAGAAGCTAGGCCTAGGGTGTCTACCGCCTGTTGCGCCACCTATTTATTTATTTTATTTTTATCAGCCCCAAAAAATGTGGGGGACTTTGTTGCCGCCATATATGTACCTCTTCCGGGGTTGAATGACAGGAACCAAAGTTCTCTATAGACACTATTAACTTCCATGGATGATTCAAAAGCCCTGAACTGGAATCTTGTTTAAAAACTTTGTTATCTTTCTACCTGTAGCACTCCCAGTGATAAAACCGAAGAAGTGCACTCACCATCTATTTATCGAGTTTAAGGCCGCATATGACAGCAATTATAGAGACGAGCTCTACAGAGCCATGTCTAGTTTTAGCATCCTTGTCAAACTTGTCAGTTTTTCAGAATTACGATGGAGAACGTTCGCTGCTCCGTAAAGGTCGGAAACAATCTCACCGATACCTTTGATGTCAAAAAAGGATTTAGACAAGGTGATGCGCTGTCATGTGACTTTTTCAACATCGTATTTGAGAAAATTGTGCAAAACTTGCAAGCCAACATCAGTGTAAAAATTTTCCAAAAGTCTGTAGATACTTGCATAAGTCAACGACATTGACATAATTTGCAGAACACAGCGAGCTGTCACTGGAGCGTTTGCAAGTATTAGTACAGAGGCGGCAAAAATGGGCTTAGTGGTGATGAATGAGGGCAAAATAGAAAATATGCTGTCAACAAGAAGCGACACAAAACATCGACGAATCGGACAGAATGTCACACTAGAGAGCTTTAAGGTATAGCTTTAAGGTAGTTCGGAACTTTGTCTACCTCGGCTCCGCTATAAACTCTGATAAGGACACCATAGCAGAAATCAAACGAAGAGTTACACTTGCCAACCGCTGTTTCTTTGACCTAAGAAGGCAACTGACTATATAAGACCCTCATCATCCCAGTTATGGTCTATGACGCAGAAGCATGGACGTTAACAAAGGCGGATAAAGATCTCTTTGATCGCTTCGAACGCAAAATTCTTCGAGTGATCGGCGCTCCCGTTTGAGTTGATGGGCTTTGGAGGAGGAGATTTAATAGCGAACTCTAGAAGCTGTACAGTGACATCGACTTGGTTAGAAAAATATGTATCACTCGACTAAGATGGCTAGCACATGTAGAGCGAATGGACACCAACGCTCCGGCCCGAAGAGTCTTCGATTCTAACCCGGGGGACAACGCAGTAGAGAAAGACCTCGCCTTAGGTGGCGACCACAAATAGAAGAGGACCTCAACCAACTTGAAGTGCGCAACTGGAGGCGATTAGCCAAAGATCAGGATAACTGGAGAGGCGTGTTGGTTGAGGCCCAGCTCCACCACAGATTGTAGCGCCATCTATGTAAGTGAGTAAGCACTCCCAGTGCCAAAGGAACACTTTTGAGTGCTAAATCGCGCTGTTTAACAAAACTCTGCAGAAACTCATGCTTGAAGGAAATTTAATCTATGTGATTTACCAACTTTGCATTTATTTTCACCTTACATTAGAACTATACATTTGCCGCCGATTTTCTATATCTTTGAGGGCAGAATATACGAAAATTGATTGTTCCTAGCTATGTATCCATTTTTGTGATTCCATACACACGCGTGTATCTTTTACACTTTCAAGCTACTGTGGTGTGGCATATTTCTGAAAAATGTTCCTTCCGAACGAATAGCCCCAAGGTTCACTCACGCTTTCCGCCCTTCTTTGATTTCGATAAATCTGCCTACACTGAGTTGAATCGCCCACACAGTTCCACGTTTAAATGTATACATATTCCCAAAAATTTGCAGACTAAATAAAAAAGCTCATTTATGTCCCATTAATGCGGCCATTCCCTTCATTCCACTTCCTGCAGTTCAGTCAGACAAATCAATTACTAATCTCTTCAGTTGCAACTGTTTGGACGCGATTGGGATCGTCCTTCTACTCCCCAAATTCTAACAAAAGCAACAGTCCCTGACCTCAAACCCTGCACTGAAACTCGATCTAGTCCAGCGAAGCAGGATGAAATTAAGTGAAGGAAATAAAAAAAAATTCTAATTTCTCCCATTCTTGGCAGGACTTTTTCTCATCTCTAAAAAAAACCTACTCCTTAACGAAGGACAGTGATATATATGTGTAGGTAGGTACATCCATCAGATAGTCCACGCCTCACAAGTCACAAAGTCACAACCATGCAAGTGCTCGACCCGAGAACTCTAAACCCTTAATTGTCCAGACTCTTGCTGCCAGCACGGGACAATCGTCCGGAAGACGATGTAGATTTGTCCACATCTTTACAAATTACAATGTCCGGACAATTTCAGCGCAAAAAACTAAGCTTTTCAAGTGACCAAGCAGCGCTATGCTCTCTGGTGGAATAAATGCGAACAAATAAATCAAATATGCCTTCGAGTTCTTATTGCAAGAAAAAAACGACAGACCAGCGATGAAAAATCAAGTAAGATGAAAGGCGAGGGGGAGGACACTAACAGAAACATGGCATGCAAAATGCCTGCAAGCCAAGCAATGTATATTATTCATTCGCTTGCTTGCGTCGGTCCTCGCTCGTGGTTATGGTCTGGTATGGTATGCTAAGAACAGAGCTTTGGTGTGTAGTTGCCTCCCTCTTGCAGCGGCACAGAACACAGAACTAAAGAATCCGAAGAAAAACGAAGATGAACATACTTGGTGCGGTGGAACGTTGAGATTTATCCTGTCTCGCATCGCATGTATGTAGATGACGACATATCCTTGAAGTGGTGTTAAGCATGACTCTAGAGGTAACACATTTTCAAGTTGTTCTGCTCTCCTCTGTGCCGTGATGAAGAATACTTGGAGTGTCATGTGTGCAATATTTATTTTTTTTTTTGTTCTGGTGGCCCACATCACGAAAGAGATGTGCTCCTGAGTATTTGACATAATACTAAAGCTAGGACATTAAGCAAACAAAACAAATAAATAAAAGTCGCCCCGCATATATCTATACACAGTTCAGGCAAAAATAGGAGCCCTCCCCCAGATTTTTACTCCCAGCCTGGGTTTTTGTTCAGATACAGTGGTGGGCACTCAGAAACAGAGACGCTCTGACTCGGGTAAGTGCTGTTGTTCTTGTTTCGTCGCCGAGCAGTTTACTGAGATGGCAGCTAACGTATATGCGACATTTAATGTTTAAATTTAAATGTAGTTTAAATTACTTGCGTCGCTTTGGACCTGTTATAGTGTAGTTATGGTGGTAGTAAAAGTTTTTGAATTTTAACACACCTAAGTTGACATAAATTTGGCTACTAATAGCCCAGAGAAAGGAGTCAATTTGGTTTTAGTGCCACTAAAGTTATTATTGTCGAGGGGCTTGCTAGAGCTAAGAGGTAAGTGGACTTTTAGCAACAATAAATGATGATGTAGCTACATTTCTTTCCATTTTTTTTTTTGTAATTTATACTGTCAAATTTTTGATTCCATCGGTTAACCAGGAAAGGTATGTGATATTTGGGTAGAATACTAAAGAAGGTCGCTCACTTTTGTGCTAAAAACAAATTTGGGGCTCGGACATGGGCTCGACTGAGCTCGAATTTGAGCATATACATATAGTGATTCTCCAAAAACGTTTTTAGACACCTGTGCATTCAAAAAATAACTATAGTCTTGCGACTGCTTCCTTCCAGTTACTGTCCCTAAGTGCATGGGAGGTGGGAGGTACATAAGTAAGTGAGCTGAGCTGTTCTCTCATGACAAGATTGGCTTCTGTATCTGCATCCGTAGTCTGTTTAGTTTGTAAGGACACAAATGTGTAATAAAGAATAAATCATGGATTGTTTTCTTTAGTTTATTCCGTTTGTATGAAAATCATTGAAAATAATAACCGTGAACTAAATGTATGAACTTAGTTCATTGAACTAGTTCGTTCGTGAACTACACAAGCCTACTCAGCAACCACACTGTAAATTGGTATACAGATGGATCGAGAATTGATGCAGGAACTGATAAAGCATTCATGAAAAATTCCAGCTTTAGGAGTAAAAATTGATAGAACTCTTGGTCGACTAAATCAAACGAGTATTTGGGCCAGGAACTAAACACTACGAATCCATGGGCAAATGTACAAGCATCTTCCAAGCTGAAATATGCGCTATAGATAGGTGCTTTCGGATAATTCTCAAGAAAAACTACAGAAACTTTAATATAGCAGTGATGTCAAATAGTCAAGCCGCCATTAAAGAACTTGATCCCTATATCATAAAATCCGAGCTTGTATGGGAATGCCCGCACAGTCTTAACAAATTCGGTAAGAACAACAATGTAATCATTGGCTGGATACCTGGTCACGCAGGTATCATGGGGAACGAGGCAGCGCAGCCCTTCATAGGACCTGAACCGTTCTGTAGCAAAGGGGACCACACCCTGCGTGAAGAGTTCCGGAGGATTGAAAAGAAAAAAAGAACCGCAGCTTTTAAAAACCTTCAGCCTGAGGAAAGCTAAGAAATTTCTAGGGTACTATAACCCAAAAAGATCCAAAGTAGGTATGTATGATTTGAATTGTCTAAATCTCAAAGCAAAGACAATCTAAGAATCTTCACAGGTCTCCTAACAGGACACTGTAGACTAAGGGAACACCTAAGGAAAATAAGCTTATCAGAAGAAGGTATCTGCAGATTCTGCGATCAGATCGCACAGGAGTGTTAAACATCTGCGCAAGTACCAGATAATATATAAGGAAAGGATATATGATGAAGTGCTCTAAAGTTGATATTCTTGCCAAGGCTGAGATAGAGCAAAATCCCTGAAACACGATTCTTAATAGAACACGATTCTTAGCGAAGCGGCTCTGGAAAAGGGCATGAACCTTTGCAAGGTATAAACAGGGGACACAATAGACCACAAGTTCGCAGTGCACTAAACCCACTCCATTATTATTATTATTACTTTGAGTGGGCGAGGGGATCCCAGGTTCGATCATAGGAAAAACACAAATTACATATTAAGGTTTTTTCTACTGCGCCACCTGTCGCGATCGTCTGACAAACATCCGAGAGTATGACTGTCCTGAAAAAGCTTCTCAATTCAGCCGTTCGGACTCGGCATAAAATTGTAGGTCCCTTCCATTCGTTCCAAAAATAGAAACTCACACAAAACGAATGGTTGCGAGAAGCTAGGCCTTGGGTGTCTACCGCCTGTCGCGCCGCCTATTTATTTATTTTTTTTTTTTTTTTAGAAGTAACAGATTAAATGACAAAATATGAATGAAAATATAATCCTATACGATTAATCTTTGACCAAAGACTCGTATTAGGTTATGGTCCACAGTCACTTTGTGATTGTTTTTCCATAAGTCTCGGTAAACATCGAGTTAAATAGTGCGTCTAGGCAGATGTGGTGGTTCGTCTACTGACGAGCCCACCCACAACATCGGGGCGAAACGCATTTGGAGTTGAGCCAACTTAAATGTTTTTATAATATCAAAGGGCACGGTAGTGCCCCAGCCAAGTTCTCTAGTAAAGGCACTTACCCTTTTTACAGGAACAAACTCAGGCGGTTTTCGACCCCCCTCTAACTTTGGAACCAATTAAGCCAAAAACTTCAAACTTGAAACATTTACTGTGCTCATTGAAAAAGTTCACCTCACCAAATTTCATTTCTATAGCATTAGTGGTTCTCAACATACAGGACTTCAAAAATCGCAAAAACCGTAACTGACTGACTCACTCACTCACTCACTTAAATGATGATCATCAAAATTATGAAGCAGTTCCGGCCATCCTAGAATCGTGAAATTTGGCAGAATGCTAGATCCTGTGGTGGTTTACTTGGCAAGTTTTTCGTTTATAACTTTATTATATCGTACAATATATAAGAGATTGAAAACTTGACCAGTGACTTACCAATTGCTTAACATTTAACCTTCTTAAACTAAGAACTTGGCGTACATTTAGATCTCATTACTTTTCGTGGCTGACGAATTACACACTTTTTGTTCTACATAACAGAACTTGGCTCTTCTTTTACATTTATGTTTTTGGTGTGATTTAATACTTACTCCACAAACTTTATTCATTTCTTGAATTATTTATTCTTGACTTGAAACATTTTTGGTATATGAATGAACAATTCCTCAAAAATGTGAGAAAGGAATCGCGTCGTATACCATCTTGACAGCACAGAAACTACGCCAAAAAGGCGGCACAATTGACTCTAACTTGAATTTGTTAGGGCAAATAGTCGGAAACAAAAACAAGGTTATTACGTATGTTCTCTCTCCCTACATCGATCATATCTCTAACAAAAAAAGGACCATTTTTCCTACTTTCTTGCAATTCTAAGAAAACTAAGTTTACTCCTTGGAAAAAAGTCGTCTAACTTTTTTATTTTTGCCTTCTGCTATAATCAAAGTTGAAACTCAAAATCTGCTACCAGCAATATTTTCCATTTGAGCAAATCCAGGTCAGAGCCAAATACTTTCTAATAATTTTCTATCTACCTATGCCTATCCTCCTATCCTTTTTCTAGAGAAATGTTCGAGTTTTAAAAGTTTTATCACCCCAACGCGCATCGATTTTACTGGGAAACATTAATTTCAATTGTTGCCATCGGGAAACGTGCTTCCTACCATTTTTTTTTTATTGCATAAGTCATAAATGATGTATAAATTAACAGTCCGTCTATAATATGTACAGAGCAGAAAAATAAAAATTTTAATTTTTTTTACGTGCAACTTAATAAGCTTAACTCATGCGTGTATGCGTGTATGGTGAAAGGAAATCATTTCCGCACGTGAGATGAATTTATTTCGTTTCCTCGAAAACGTCATTGCCCACCATTTAACATGATGGTGATGATGATAATGAGAAAACTACACATTGTTGCGATTTTAAAAGTTCGCTGAAAGTATAATTTTATTTTTATCCAAAAATAGCTGCCAACGTCAAACAAAAGAAAATTTTACTTTATCACACGAGGAAATTAATAAATTCCAAATGTAAACAATTGACGAAATATACAATAGTTCCCAAGTATTGTAAACAATATTCTGCACTTGTATTGGGTTGAGCAAAAATTTACATTTTTCAAATTCATACTGGAGACTGGAGGGAGAGCTTTATGAACACTTGAGGAAGTTTTCAGTAAAAAAAAGCAATTCATTGAAAATATTTTTTTAGTTTTAGTCCTGTCACATTAAAAAGTGTTAATGGCGATGAAGAGTTATGGACCGGATATCCATAAGTAATTGTCTGTTTATGCTTTATTGTTTTTATGATTTTATTATTCGCAAATGGGTGTGTCTGAAGGATAAAAATAAAGTTACGGAAGGCAAGCGAGGGATGTGAGGGTATTTAAAGCAAGCTATCAAAAGTTGCTGATTTTAATGGTTCTCCGAATTCTAATAACATTTTACTAATTGAAAGTGTAGCGACACAACTGTTATAATGCTCACCTAGCATTTCGAAGCAGCATACTTTTTAAATGCGAAAATACCACAAATTTGATTGCCGGAAGTCATAAATAGAAAATTTAAAAATATCGAAGGATAATAATTATTCCATTTATTAAAACCGACAACGCTTTACTTAAGTATTCGATCTCTGGGCGATGAAATTATATTTTGTATCAATTACCATTTTCTAGTTCACGTCTACGAATGCAGAATAGCTCAAGGGAAAACAAATTATTCAGTTTTACACATTTTTCACTCATGTGAGGATGGTTTCGAGGCTTTGGAAAAAGCAAATATTAAAAAGAAAATGTGCATATTTTTACTTTCAAATGGTACCTATCCACTGTAGCACCCCCATTCTGTTATGGGGTATGTAGGTAGGAACTGAGTAGATGACTACACTAAAGTATTCAAATTGAAATACCATACTTCCTAAATTGTTGAATTTGAAAAGAAGTATTTTAGTTTCGTCCGTTATAAATGCGCCAAAAATTTAAATTTGATTTTTAATCGCAAAGGGAGCGTTTTGTTTTTTTATTTACTTCAATTTTCAGAATTATCTGGAGAATCCGATACAAACACTAGGTGTATTTTAAACAACATTTTCTGATAGTTAAATTATTGAATGTAATTGCCCAGTGATAAGTATACTGGACTTCTGATTGAAGCGTGTCAGGATCAACCCCACTAAGAAATACGCCTTAAGGATTATTCCTATCGGTCCTGGAAAATGGAAATTCGATGACATGTATAACTTCGTGATAAAAAAAATTACTTGATATGTCATAACTTAGTTACAGTACCTACGGAACAAATTTGTGGAAGGTGGTTTTAGTGAATAAAAATCTCACACTACTATGAGCACGCGCTGACTGTCCTCATAGTGTAGAGGATTTCCACCTGCCTCGAAGAAAAAAACACAATGTGTCATAGCATAATGTTTCTCTTTGCGAATGCGAAGAAACGAAATGTCGAAGCAAATTCCAAATCCACTTTATAGCCGCATTTCATTCGAAAATAAAGCCTATTAATTAACAAAAACGACTAGCTGCAAAATTAAATAAGGTTTTTTTCAATTAGAACGGTTCGATGTTGGCAGACTGTGGCAGCCATGTTGTTTAGGTGACGGCTGTCTATAATCTGGTGATTATTTTTCATTCACTGATACCAAATCACCATGGCACGTTACACGATTGAGTAGCACGTTCAAATTATAAAATATAATCAAAATGTGTGTTTGTCAGTGTAATCGTTACGTCAGACGCGGTGGCCCTTCAAGTCGACTCTCCCAGCGTTTGGTGGCTGAGACAACCGGTTCGGTAAACAATCAGCCAATATCTCCGTATACGTCAAATGAACGCCGAATTGGTCGAGAATATTGCCGTGGTCCGTGAAAGTGTACAAGAGAACCCGAAAAAGTTCATTCCTAGCCCTTCACTAGAAGTCGGCCTTTTTGTAGTACAATAATCAACTTATCCAAGAGCTCAAAGTTAGTGACCATAGACAACGCCATTTTGTTCGCTTAGCCCAGGGGTTCCCTAACTGTGCCCTGGGGCGTCGGCGTCGTGGCGCTATCGTAAGGGCGTCGCAAGTTTTATTTTTCCACTGCTGTAAGACTCCGAACAAAGGAAAAGCATTACGTTTCTCTTTACGAATACCAAGAGCAAGGTCGAGGCGAAATCCAATAGTTACATTGCAGTCGAAAATTATTTCCAGTCAGACTTGCTTCATGCCTGGCACTCATATGTATATTTTCCTGGCACTTAAAACTTAATAAAGGGTTATCAATTGGCACTGGTCATTGCCAGCGAGATTGGTCGGAAGGATCCAACTAATCCAGGAGCTCAACCTTAATGACCATTGACAAAGCCGTTTGTTCACTGACTTAGCTTCGAAAAATCATCTTTAGCGACGAGGTGCATTTTTAGATGAATACGGGTATGTTAACACACAAAATTGCCAAAAATATGGGACGACGATATTTCAACGTCATCGACACGTCCTTATTAAAAAAAAAACCCTTTAGTGAATCTTCAGCTTCTATTCACATATCTGTGCTTTTAGAAGGGCGTCGCAAAAATTGTTCAACCTCTTTAGGGAGTCGCAGTATGAAAAAGTTTAGGAACCCCTGGCTTAGCCATTTATTCGATTAGGCGTTAGGCAATAACGCCCAAATCAATTTAGAAACATCGGCCAAAAAAAAAAAACATACAATTTGTTGTTGCAACATTTTTCGTCATTTTGGGTGTTATTTCCTTTCCAGGGTTCCGAAAAATCTTCTTTACCGACGAGGCGCGAATGGCAATGTTACCAAGCAAAATTGCCATATATGGGATCACGCCATTTCAACATCGACCCGTCCTTTTAATCAAACTATTTTCAAATCATAAACATATTTATGAAATGAATAAATTGTTGGAGTGTACGATTGTCATCACAAATTTTTAAATTTGAGTTGGCCTCATTGTCCTTATTGGACCATTTAGTAAATCTTCAGCTTTGAACATCGTATCCGTTTTCTGAGTATAATTTCTAAATTGATTTAGAGAATGCTTCAATTTGTTTCTACTTGAAAATTCCATTCCAACAATGTCCGTTGACAATCTACAGGATAATCCACAAATTAGTTCAGGTGGATACTCCCATACAAACTCAATCCGATGATATAAAATAAAAGACTAGCTAATGACTATTTGCGGCTCTATTAAAATTGCATTCAAGTCCAAATTATATGCCTTTGTGCTTGGTAATAAATTATATTGAACGTGCTTATCAAGATCCCTACTATCGATATCCCAATAGTCCACAATACCCACTTTCGTTTCCTTTTGTTTATGTTAAACAAAGTAATTCGGCGTGGAAGTCCCCTTCAGTTTACTACCGCATTCGGTGGTCGATTACATCACCTTATTCAATTTGCTTCATTTGCAAATAAAATCATACCAAAACACCCACACATACAAAACGACTGAGCCGCATAAATTCCGAAACGGAAATTTTCAATTTACCCCACCATCGAACTGAAATGAATACACGCACCATTCTATGCTTGAAAATTTACGACCGTAATAAGCTGTAAAAAAAAACAGACACACACACACACAGAAGTTACAATCCTAGTCAGATGGTTGTGCGTTAGGTCCTCTCTGCATCTATAAGACTTGAGAATTTATAAGAGTCCTTTGTTCACTAAAACCACACACTTGTAAGCAAAGAAGCCGTAACCGAAAAGAAGAACTGGCCAAAAAAAATAACTGTGAACCATTTGAAAGTCACACAAAAACGAAATTGCTTTGAATAAAGATGATTAGGTTCCAGTTTTGCACACTCACCCAGTGGAGTTTTAGCCACCTCCAAAGGAGGGAGGTATGCAGAGTCCTTTCGGAACAGTCAAAGGGGGTGGTATATAAAATGGGAATGATTTTGCAGATGAAGTGCAACAGGTTTTCGATGGAAAAGACTTTGCATATTTTAAGACTTGTATTCATTGTTTGGTTTCTGAATGACATTAATTGGAAATATGAATCTGAGTGGGCACCATTACCCTATTTAACGAACAAGTAGGGGACTCCTATAAGCAGTAATATCCTTCAATTTCATTGTGGTGCGTTCTCTTTAGTTGTGTATTCTGTGGACTTGCTTGAGTTTAAAGCCACATAATTTTTAAAGTGCACGACTGGATTGCACGTAACTTTCTAGTCCAATAAAAGTTCGGCTGAACTTCGTGTGAATTTTTACTCCTTTCCAATCGTTCTACATAGATTAATTTTTGTCTGGTGTAGTAGAAGAAATTTAACGTTTTTTGGTAAAATATTGTTTCAAGATATTCATTAGTTCTGATTTTACGATGACCGGTCGATCGATGAATGATTTAACGAAAATTTTTAATAATTTTAAAGGAAACACTTCTGACAAAGTTTTATGCCACTCAATCGTACCAACTTTTTTATTGAATTAAATTAGTTCTTATTATAGGCACATAATTGGCAGGATTTGGATAATTAGGTAAAAAATGAGTCTTGTTTCTTGAGAAAAAAGTAATATCCTTGCAAGAGGAATATCAGAACTATTCAAATGTTTAGATTACACTCACAGTCCGGGGTGGACCACGGGCTTGACCAAAAAGCCTCTACAACCAGCTCGGTCCCTAGATAGCTGCTTCCAGTTCAGGTACACCAAGTAGGTTGAGGTCGCCATCCAATAATTGTGCTCGCCACCTAAGGTTGGGTCTTCCTCTGCTACGTTGTCCCTCAGGAGAAATGCTCAGGGTTCCTCCTCCAAACTCCATCGGTACAAACTGGACCGAAAATCACTCGAAGAATGTTTCTATCAAAGCGTGCTAAGAGGTTTTCATCAGCTTTCGTTAAGGTACATGCTTCTGCACCATATATCAGCAGGACCGGTGTGATTAAGGTCTTGTACAATATTTCCTTGGTTCTGTGCGAGAGACATTTATTTCTTAGATGCCTTCTTAGCCCGAAGATTGGCAAGAGTGATTCTTCGCCGATGTTGTTTTTCGAGGTAATTGTAAAGCCGAGATAGGAAAGGCCTTTAACTACTTTGAACAATGCTGCCAGATTGAGAGAATATTTGTACTCGAAATGAGCCGAAAAAGAAAGAATTCTAGTTCTTTGTAAATTTAGTTGAATTTTCTTGTTCGACTTCAGGAAAATATTTTTTTAGGTAAACTGTATATTTTATTGAACGAGCCCATTTATTTCATACACCTGTATGCGTCCATGAACAAGCGCTAGTATTGACGCATATAATGTTATTTCTTCTTCAATACATAGCCCGCTCTCCGCTGAGTTGGCTAGATTCATTTTGCTTAGGTAGTATCGTAACCAATGATGTCCTGTAAGGAATTCCACTAGGTTTCTGATATCATGCCTGCTATTGGTGTTGTGTTTGAATGGCTGGAATATTTTCCCAACATGAGCCAATTTGGAGATGGAAAGGTTCCGCTCTCGTAAAATGTTTTTTCTTCGTTTCCTTCATAGCCCTCGTGGCCAGGAACCCACCATACATTTTGTTCTGCTCCCGAGGTTAAGAATTTGAAATGTGTTGAAATAGGTGAGCTAAAGGCTTTTATAGGTCCTTGACTGACCGGAAATATATTTAGATGTGAACACCTTTGATGTTTTATTTTTGAAAAATTATGTGTGAGAAAACCTAAGGTACTTTTTCGAGCCAGGTGAGGGGAAAAAAGGGATTTGTTGTGGCAGTGCCGTGAGAAGTTATGAATATCTGTTCATTGTTCACGTTTTGTCCGAGTCGCCAATATTGAAAGTTCTTCGCCATGTCAGCATATATTTTGTTTTTTTTGCTCATTAATAGCCAGACCTATATTCGCCGCCTTCCTTTCAATACTCATGAACTTTCCACTGACAGCTCCCTTAGTTCTGCCGATTATGTCGATGGAAGAACTTTTGAAAAATGGTCCCTCTAGTGTTGGCGATTGAGTTTTGGAATATTCTTTCAATAACGATGTTGAAGAAGTCACATGACAACGCATCGCCTTGTCTAAGTCCTTTTCTGACATTGAAAGTATCGGTGAGCGTTTTACCGACCTTAATGGAGCAGCGTGTATTCTCCATCATAATCCTGCAGCAACTGACGGGTTTGGCAGGAATGCCAACATTAAACTCTATAAATGCTGTCATATAGGCGGCCTTAAAATCGATGGAATGTGAGGTAGTTGGTATCGATTTGCAGTTCCTGGGTTTTCTTCCAGATCTGCCGCAGTGTGAATATTTGGTCGATAATGGACCTTCCTGGCCTGAAGCCACACTAAACGAACCAATCAGAATGACGAACAGCATCAGGGGTTCACACAATATGGCAGATAAGATCTTGTATGGAGGTCCATACTGCTGTGAGTGTCAATCGAGAGGTTTGAGTTGAATTTTAAGGGTACATACAATTTCTGTTTTTCAATCTAAAATGTATCATTGTTATTTCATATTTTTGTCACAACTTTTCTTAATGTCAAATGGCATACACAGCGTATCTTTTGATAACGGCTATTAGCTTGTTGTCCTGTTGCGGGCTCAGTTTTAAGACGAAAGTACTATCAACGATCTTAAAGCTGAATATGATAAAAATCATAGAAAACTCCTGAAACCAGTGAACTTTAATGAAAAATCAGACTCAAGTCCATCGTGGTGCTAGAATATATTTAGTACTACTCAGTATTGGACACCCCCTTTAAATCCAACCACACAATGTGGAAGGGAACTAATATAGATAGTTTTCTTTGTTACTCTACCTCCCTTCGAGACCTAATTTTATCGACAGTACTGCTTAAAATTGTCAAGTGTTCATTAACTTTGAGATTTCTTAACAATCAATTGCGCTCGCATCTACCAAAAAAAATTTAATTATACCGCATGATCAAAAACCCATCTATGTACATCTGTCGATATTTTTACATTTTTACAACTTTTTCTTTTAAAATCTTTGCAAAGCCAGAAAGTCTAATCCACATTAAGTATGTGGATATGTGGATGTGTAAGGATTATCTAAATATCCAAACAAAGAAGTTTTACATAATGAAACCATTGAACTTAGAATGAAACCTTTTCTAATTTTATCCTTGGCTATCTCCGGATGTGTACCAGCTACAAAACTTAAATCTAAGCCCTACAATATGTGGTGGCTAAACCACTTTAGCAGTTATCGGTACAAGCAGGACCATTGTTAGGAAAATAATCTCTCGACCCGAGGTCGCCTATACAGAAGGCCACTCCATCGATTCATTAATCTATTTGTGTTGCTATGGATTAGTGTTGCTCGGGATAAAACTGCCGAACGGGGAATTTAAATTTCGAAAGATAACCCCACACATACTAGGCCAATATTATAAAAGTATGTATATACAACTTAAATGCGCATAAATGATACATTTGAAAGTACCCACGTGGTAACCTGCTTCACTCGTGTTGCCACTCCTGCCACACACCATCGACATTAATACTGAATGAGAAAATATTACGTATACGCCCCGTTACATGGATTTCAATTTGAATACAATACAAACAAAAAATCCCTCTATACCCCGCCAGTTACCACTGAACAAAACTTTACACAGAGAAATTGAAAACAGATCTTTTTCTTCTTTTTTTTTTTGTTGCCTCTTATGGTCCTTGGGGCACAATTTAGTCAGTGAACCACACCCATGCCATCACGGAGAAAAATTCCTTCCACCACTGAAACTCGCGCGTACCACTTGACGTTTCTGCAAGAACTATCTTGACAATTTCGCGTTCAAAAGAACAAAGTGCAATAATTTAAAATTAAAAAACAAAAAAAAGTATCACGTTACTTGTGACCACATCAACGACGCTGATAAATTGAGTTTTAAACTTTTAACTGTAAGAGTGGACATTCTGCATGTGGATGTGGGTCAGGGAGCATAGTGCTCGAAATACATTAGTAGAATTTTATTTTCAAACTTTCCCGCATTTACTGTATCCAAACTGATAACAAATTGGTCAGAAATGTTTTTATTACTCGAAGAATGTCCCACCCATCAGTGAGAGGTGAAACTTTGAAGATGGCAATATTTCTTTGTCCTTCAGGCCATTTTCAGTGATTACGGTATTTTTGTTTTTATTGAGGGTGCACTTTGCATAAAAAAGCCATTTAAACCTCAAGATGATAAGGTGGAAATAAATCGTTTGTTATTACTTCCTGGCGTGAGGTTGTGTGAAGCGTCAGTGACATCATAGCAATGACACGTATGAGATGACATTAAATCCAATAATGACATGTTATATATGTACACAAATTTGCTGTCATCTAAGTTATTATTTTGATTTGTGTCTTCGCCTTAAGTAAAGACAAACGACCAAATTGAAGGACGAAGTGAGGAAAATTTACAAATAGCCATACCTGATGACATCGAGAGTAAGTCTGATATATTTCAAGAAATCTATTGCATGGCTGTTTTTAATGCAGACTACAAAAAGCTGATAAAATCCACCGCATTCAGTTGACATGTCAGTTAATTTCCTATTTATTTGTTTGTACAGACTCATATATCATGTGCGATTCCCTATAGTCCTTGGCAACAATCTCATGGCAGTAGTCTCTCTCTGTCTTAAATGTGGATGGACGTAGAAAAATTGGACATTTTTTTTTTATTTGCGAATGCGATAAGAAAATTCGAGAAATGAAAACACATTTTCTTAGCTTTGTCCACTTCTTGCGTTTAGCTCGTTTTCTCCGTAATCCATAGTTAAACATTTTTTCTATTCCCATCTGGCAGATTACGACAAAGACAACAAAAGGGAATCGTTAAAATCGCTTTTTAATTACCACTTTGTACGCTCATCAGCTGGGGTCTAGACACTGGGGATAAATTAAGGAAAACGGAATGATTTCTTGAACTAGGATGAGTATTCGAAAGAATTTAAAATTTTTTCAGGGAATTTTGAAGATGTTTTAAGTTGTTTTGGCTCTTGGGTTTTTTCTCGTTTAAAGACATGAAATAAATGTTTGTTGAGCAGGTTGCATAAGGTGAGGGGACAAAAATATTCTGCTTCGACGAGCTATAGCCGAGCAACCACAAGCATGCCGCGCCCTCCTCACCTGTGCCTGACTCACAACAAACAACAAGCTCCGTTTTAATGACCCCATATATGAAGTCAGCAAATAGGCAGCGAAATGTCTAGGCTCTAGGTATCTTAAATTGATGCAGAAGTAAGCTTATACCCTTGTTTCACTTTATAAGGCCTTTTATTCGTCCTAAACTGATAACTGGACATAATTCAAAAGCGTGCGATACAACTTATATAGGTAATAGAACTAGGCCATAGAAGGCTCCATGAAATTATGCCCCAATCAAAAAAGACCCAAAAAAATAGGTGAAAAATGGTCCCAAAAATTATATTGTAAGCAACAACAACGTCTTGTAGTAGGATTTTATTTTCTAGATTTTCTAAAGCTAAAATTATTATTAAGTTATTTCAAAAACCGAGCTGACTTTTCTACAGCTTAAATTAAAAACTATTTCCAAACTACTAGTAGATTTTTGTTTTGATACCAAAATAAGAAAATGAAAAATTCCCCAAAATGATCTTCAAAGAATTGCCATTAAATGAAAAATCACCCCAAAACAATGAAAACTTCATAATAATTTTTCTTGTTGTTTGCCAATTATTATTTTGGGGCAATTTTTCATAAATGGAATGGGGAAATTTTTCATTATGATATATTGCCCCAATTTTTGGGTTTTTTTTCTAATTTATTTTTGGGGCCGTTTTTCATTGGGGCCTAATTTCATGAAGCCATGGAACTATAGCGGATTGAATTGAACACCGCAGAAGTTTCTCTTTATTTTCCTTACCGCTGTTTTGAAGACCACAGGACCACACCTTCGATGATATAGCTAGCCCCTTCAACGATTTTTCTCGTCTTAACAGCACTTCTAGAGGTCCACCAGTGGGGCTGGTCTATTCAACCTCAGAAAATATCTGCAGGCCGGCCACCCGGTTTTGGATCACTTCATCCCTGAGGCCAATCAAATACTTCTGTTTTAGCATTTGTGTGAGATTTTTTTGACTTGTCTCCTGCGCTTTGACAGGGCTCGTAAGTTCATGGCAATACCAACTGAGCTGGTCGTCCTCCATTTTTGTAAGAAATTGGTTCCTTTGGTTCACTGTAGCGTGTTTCAGACGGAAATCATGGTGATTAAGGAGGCCCTGTCGTGGAACGTGGCTACAGAATAATGTAATATCCGCTAAAGACGTCGTAATTTGTACCGATAGTCAAGCCGCGATTAAATCCCTGAACTCGGTCATATTTAAGTCCAAAACCACCCTCAATTGCCACTTATCGCTTAACGAGATGGTGGAACAATTTAAAATTCACCTTATATGGGTGCCGGGCCATAGGTAGTTTTAGGGCCTTTCCATAAACAAAATGCGATAAGTGCCACTAATCGAAGGTGGCCAAACTACACCACGTGCTCTATCACGAAACAAATCTATCCTCAAGCGCTTCAACAATTTTGAATCACTAAAAAGATCCATTATAAGCACATTAGTAGATGTTATCACGGAACACTGCATTATTGACAGGCATATGCTCACAATTTAGCCTCCCTGTCAACGAATTCTGTAGAAGCTGCTAGGACGAGGAGGAGGAAGAGACAATTTTTCACCTCCTATGCACGTGCCCAGCCCTCTCATCTCGTAGAAAACTCCATCTCGGAGAATACTTCTTCGACAATCTCGACGAACTCGCTAACAACCATAAGTTTTATTCTTAGCTCCTGCTGGTTCAACGGGTAGTTGTGAGTTCATTCGATCCTGTGGTATCACAGTGGGTCTTCTCTGGCCTAAATGAAGCTGCACATGTTGCGGCCTACCACCCTAACCTAACCTTGGTTCTTTGACGTGAAGTTTTTCTGGGATATTCGCACTTCATGCGAAGCTCCATCTTCATCTCAGCTGCCGTTTAATTTACTCTCATACTTTTCGTACGTTGTCCAGCATTGCAAACCGTATGTGAGCTTCGGACGAGCAATCGCGTAATGTATGTGTATTTATAAAGCCGTCCTTTTTCAGCTTAGGGGACATTTTTGCGGTCACAAAAGATAGCATGATTGTTGTCGTCATCAATAGTTTCTTCGCTATATTGATCATAGATCCCAGATACTCGAACTTTTCGCACTTGGGAATCACTTTTTCGTTCAAACAAATGTTTGGAATAGGTCGAATTGGATCAGAGAATGGGCAGTACAGGTACTCTGTCTTTTTTGGACTAATTCGATAGAAATTTCCCTCCAAAATTATCTACATCAAGTGCTCGCTGCAGGGACGTTTGATCCTTATTTATGATAGTCAGCAAGGAATAACTAATGCACTTTCTCTCGTCACTCTTCGAATACGCATCAGTTTAGCCTACATTCGGACGTGCTGTAAAATATAGGGATTTTGTTATATGTCGAGCATTAAAAATTCTGAATCTTATGTATTATTGCACTCTATGAACAGGATAGTACAATATGCTAGCCTTATTCCTTTAACACTCTCAAAGTTCTTAGCTCGCACCACACGACGAATTTCTGCTGGGTCCCTGGACAGAGTGACAAAGCCGGCAATGAGAGGGCTAACGAACTGGTAGAAAATGAGTCTTCAATGGATCACGATCGAGCACTACAGTCGATCAAGCCAGCCAACACTCTGTAATCTTAAGAAACGAGCAGAGAAGAAGATTCGTCTGAAAACCAACAACAGATGAAAATAACTAACGACCTGTGAAGTATCACGGAAGCTTTGAATAGAATAATGACAGAAGATGGACCATCAAACTTCTACAATTTTTCATGTCATCGATGTCTAAGCTGGTAGTGGCTCTAACGGGACATAACTTCCTAAGAAAACATATAATGAAATTAAATCTCAAAGATGTTGATATGCATTATGTAGAGGCTGCGAAGACTAACAGGTCCATCGTCCATGACGAAATACCTCACTTCCTATATCACTGCCTGAGTCTGTGTCATTTGAGGAACAGAACACTTGGAAGTCATTACCTCCATGACTTTCTGGTCTCCATCTTTACAGGTTTTTTTAGGATATCCAGGACGACTGTACGACGACGTCGAAAAATCACAGGAAGGAGGGACATTAAATCATCTCTAACACCAACGGTTAGCCTCTCATAAATCGCAATGGATTCACCCTGGGCGTTAGGCAATAACGCCCAAGGAAATAACGCCCAAAAAAAGCCCGTACAATTTGTTGTTGCAAAATTTTTTGTCATTTTGGGTATTATTTCCTGACAGTAACCCCAAGCAGGGGGGTTGCAGGGGGGCAGCATGCCCCCCCATACATGTTAAGCTGCAAATTATTATTGGGCTTTATTTCCATCTTGTTGTTTATTTTTGGGCGCTATGCATTTTTGGGCTTTATTTCCAAATCGATTTGGGCGCTATTTCCTTGGGCGTTATTGCCTAACGCCTTCACCCTGTCCTACTAACCCGTGAACCTAACATTACCTTCCTTTAACACTGCTCAGGGTTTGTATAAACCTCATTACCCTCTTACGTTCAAAGTTCCAAATACATTCCGACCTCAGGAGCGCTATCTGTATAATGCATCATTTTGCTTTTTGCTACAACATATCTTTCACAGAGTATGTGCACCATCATCATTCTCAGTCTCAGTCATCGGCAGGACACTTATTCAATGACAAAACAATTAGACTACCATTTTTCATTATCATCCCAAGTGGTAAGTGCATTGATTTCAACTAAGTACCCACTCGTCTCAAAACAATCCGATTATGATGGTGATCTATTAGCATTGTGTCCTTTACAATGCAGGAACACTTAGAAAATTAATATAACCTTTCAGAGACAATTTAAGTAAAGTGGCCTTCATTATTCTAGGGGCAGAGAGTACAAAGGACGCGGAGTAATGTAAGTGAATGTCGGTAAGGGCATTGCTTCATGTACACAATAAATCCTATGATGCATTTAAATAGGAATGCACAGAAATAGATCCTTAATGTTTTACGTAATAAATGTGTTGTACCTTATACACAGAATATACGTCCGTGATTCGATTGCAGTCTTAATTGGATTTTGCAAATATGAATCTAAGGGAACTTGAGAGGTATAGGGAAGGGTCGTATTCATGAATTCACACGAAATTATTAAGCAATTTTCTTCTACTTTCCTTAAGGAAGGAATAAGGAGGAGCAGATTCAACGACGAAGGGTTTAAGGGTTATACAAGCGAGGTTGACCCGGTCAAAAAGCTCGAAATATAGCAACTGAGTTGGCTAGGTCACGTGGAGCGTGTCTCCTGAGGGACAACCAAGCAGAGGAAGATGGAAGACCCCATATCTCTGGTGGCGCACACAATTGGAGAGTGACCTCAGCTAACTTGGTGTGCGTAACTGGGGACAGCTAACTATCGACCCAGCTAGCTGGAAGGGCTTTTTAATTGAGGCCGTGGTCCACCCCGACTTGTGAGCGCCATCAAAAGTACTAGGAAGTTTAACTACTTGAATATCTCGGTCATAAGACCGATACTCACATATGGAGTAATTGTCTGGTGGACAGCTATAGCTATAAATCGTTATTATGTAAGCCAGGTCCAGCGCACAGCTTATATGTGCATAAGCGGTGCACTAGGCACAACTCCCTCTGCAGCACTGGACATAATGTGTAACGAAATTTCTACCATCCAACCCAGAACCTCCTGTGGAAAATATCCAAGATGGATGGAGAATATCCTTTTGGTAACTCATATAGATTTTAAGAGGGTCCTATCTCTTTGGTATACAATTTTTCCCAAAAGGACTAAACCTCCCACTTAGATCACCCTTATGACTTCGCTGCTACAGGCTTCCCACGAAGTCAGTCCGGGCAAAAGTGGGAGGGTGTTCGTGCAACAATGTGACTGCAGGCATGCAAGTCGGGCTCCGTCCTTAGCTCGTCGGAATGGGGGGGGATCTTGCCACAAATTGCCGAACAGTGTTACCATGTATTCATGCCTGACTCTAGTTGGTATTTGAGTGTCATGTTAAAAGAAAAAGGCCCGAATCTGTCCTGTCACACACAATATATCAACCTTAAATCTCCCTGAAATGCTTTTAATCATCCCTTAGTTTTTGTAGAATGAAGGAGAGAAAACTAGGTGGAGATGTTTTCTCTGAGTGAACCCACCCCTATGCAGGTAGTGACTATACACTATACCCACACCGTGGTAGCTAAACGCACTCACTAAATTTATTAGCTACCCCACAAAAGAAGGAAGAGGTCAAAGACCCCTTAGGCGATATCTACTATCGCTAATCCCGAAACATCATCACATCCTATACGAATTAAATTCACCAAATCATGGTCTATGCTTTATAGACACTGTAAAAACAAACTAAAAATCATTGCTAAATGAGAGCGAAACTATCGAAAAATTATCCCATTCAATGGTCAAAAAGAACGCTAAACTTTTAACTTCATAGTTCAGACAAACAATATTTATTCAATCGGTAAAAAAAAAAAAAATAAAACTTTCAAATTTACAACTAAAGACAACAAAAGGAAAATGTTTAAAAATGTAAAAAGAATCTTATATCTAGGGGATTTTTAATAGTTATAGATTTTAAATAAATTTTCGTATGCAGTACTTCAAATGCATATCAGTAGATCATAGATCGTAGATAGATATCTATTTATAAAAATATATTTGAATGGATTCAAAATTAGGTCGATTGCAAATAACGAATTTTTGTTATGTATCTCTGATTAATATCTTAATTTTATAATAGAATATCTAGTATCTAATTTAATTCGACCAGTCTATCTTTTGAATTTGGATATCGATGTATGTATCTTTAACTTGGTCAATACACTATTAAACGTTTGTTCAAATTAATTTAAAATATTACAAAAAAAAGGAGTTATAAGAAACTCACTCACCGATTAATTTCACAAACCAAAATTTCCAAAATTTGTTGAGCTTCCAGGTGAGGGAAATGTGCACAAGTCCGGCCTGAAGAATTTTGCGACGCGACGATTTGTTGAATTCTTGATCGCTGAATACGCGTTAAATTTTTGTTGCTTGAGCTAAAGGGAAATAAAATCAATTTGAACAAAGACCAAACCTAATTTTTACAAAATCCAAAATACTTATCTTTTTAAACTGCTAAATTTAAAATCTTAAACTATTATGGACGGATTAGGAGGGATTATTTTGAGGAAGGGGAAAGGGAAGGGGAATCGCCTTGGATGGCGCTCGAGACTGCTTCTTCTTCTCCTCGTCGATGAGCTGATGCGGAGCGTGTTGGCTGCTCCGTCGCTGGTGTGGCTCGTGGCGTGCTGGTTGATGGCGCATGTACTGCACGATTGGAGATATCTGATGATCGCTGGATCGGCTCGATTATCGCCCGTCAAACAAAATACTTTGGGGCAGAAACGATGTTGGCGAGGGTTCTGATCCCCTGCAGTATATAGCTCGGTGTACGAATGCCTGCTGAACAATGATTTTTTTTTTATTGGAACGCACTGAGGTACTTCACTTTGGTTGACGGTGGATAACTTCTCAGCGTGAATCCTCGTGGCTGGCGGTAGTTGCTTGGACGTTAGAGAAACTTGTAGTGATCTTACGTGCTTTTGGTGGACTGCTACGTGACGTACAAGCGTGTTAGCTCTTCTGTGATTGCGACGGCGATGTGGCGGCTTCGGTATCGAGCTTCTGCTGAGGCGTAGACGATGGATCTTCCGATAAAAATCTTCCAGTGGCTTTACGTGACGAAGATTACACTCACAGGTGCGGGAATCTCGATGTTTCGACAGCTTAGGTGGTATGGAGCTGAATCGTTGGAGTTGAGTAGACGTTGGATTTGTCTTAGGTGACTGACAAATTGGTTGTGGCGGCTCTGGCGGTGGTGCGTTTGGGATCGTAGCTTTCGGTGGCAGATCGTATATTCATGTGCTTTTATAGTTTGTGCCGAATTTTGTCACTGGCACTTGAGTCTTACCATATAATTAAAACTTTTCATAGGAAGTTAGTTTGTAGAGTAGAGCATACGTTCGGCTCACAAAAACTCAATATAACTTTGCAAATAAACTACCACACGCGGGGACACTTGTCCACTTAAACTTTCGCCAGGCACTCACGTCACTTGATAACTTCCAACTGTCTTTCGATTTCGTCTTCTCTGGTCTCTTTTATAACTATGCCAAAGCCATTAGATTGAAGCCGCTATTTTTCAGCTATTCACTTTCTGCATGGGTTAGACGCAATCGGCTATCGCTGACCAAGACGGTAAAAATCGCGCCACAATAGCACGATATAATTATTGTGCTCTTCTTATAAAGCTGTCACTTGGCTTTTAACACGCGTTTTGTCCCCTTCTTATGATTCCGTTTTTTCATATTAGAGAAGTTCTCGAAGTGGTGTCTAATGACCTCTCGTTTTAACATCTTTCATTACATAAATTGCATAATCTACTTGATCAGTCTATTGTCTGCTTACTATTTCCGTCTCAATTGCAGGTGCACTCCGAATTTAAAATCAACAAGTGCGTTTTCGGAGTGATTGTGTTTAATGGTAATATTTCCGATACACGAACCATAATTTTTAATCATGGCGGTTATAGTGGAATTATAGGAAAGTATTGTGGGTGTGGGTATGGGATAGGGATATTGTGGGTAGTTTGTGTCGCGAGTATGTTTAGGTAATTTTATTTAACCGATTCGTGTTTGCTAATAATAAAACGATAGGTAGGTATACTTCGATTGAATAAATATACATAGCTTGATCTAATGGGTTTCCCACAAAGCTTATCATTTTTATTCGTACAAACGTATAAAAAGGGATAAGAAGAGAAACCACTGTGGCAATTCTAAATCCTCAATATTTTATATAGGCTCCTTTAATACCTACGCTACCTACTGGGGCGTATACGTAACATTTAATATAAACACCAGCAATACTAACTCTTAAGATCTTTTATGTGGAAAACTCCAATGTTCCTGCCGTTTAAGTCCTGCAATTCATATAAATTGTTACCAATGATCTTGGAAACTTTCATTTTGAGAAACTTGGGACATAGCTTAGCATTTAACTTCTTGGAGGCATCACTCAACACGAAGTTTCTTTTAAATACGATATCTCCTACCTTATATTTCCGTACAGAGCTTCGCAAATTATAAACCTTTTCATATTTCTGATGGGCTTCTTCTAAAGACTTTTGTAGGTGCGCGTGCAAGATATTCATTTTATCCTTTTTCGTCAGAATCTCAAATTCAGAGTTGTTAAGGGAGTCAAGCTTTCGCAGAAGTTGATATGTCGACCCATGCTCAACCATTTTCTGCCCGAAGAGTGCCTCATAGGGAGAGATCCTTATTGCAGAATGGACAGCTGAACGCAAAGCACACCCTATTGCAGGAAGCTGTTCATCCCACCTAGTTTGATCCGTAGATATATAGGATCGAATGGCTGATAGAATCGAGCGGTTTACCCGCTCACTCGCATTCGCCTGTGGGGAATATGCTGCGGTTCGTATGTGTCGTATACCGAAAGAGTCTAGAAGCTTTCTAAATTCCTGACTGGTAAATTGTTTACCGTTGTCTGTCAATATAGTTTCAGGAACACCGAACATTAAAAATATTTGATTTCGCAAAAACTCGGAAGTTTTCTCGGCAGTTGCTTTTCTTAGGGGCTGTATTAGGACAAATTTGGTAAGTTGGTCTAAAGCTAGTAGGATATATGTATTGCCTGATTTTGAACGGGGATAGGGCCCTAAAAAGTCGAGGTACACGTGCTGAAACGGACGTTCGACCTTGAAAGCTTTTCCCATAGGGGTACGCAAAATGGAGTTCGGTGCTTTTCCTGTTTTACATTCTTCGCAATTATTAATGAAGTTTTTGACTTGAGAAGCCATGTTGGGCCAATAAAATTTCTCTTGGAGCCGATATAAAGTTTTGGCTATGCCTCCATGTGATGCTCTAGGTGGACGGTGAGCTAACGAGATGAGATTTTCTGTCAACGCCGATGGCACCCACAGTCTCCAAGCTAGGTCATCCTGAAGTGGGTTACCTATATTGTGTTTAACCTTGCGGTAGACGAAACTATCGGAAACGACAAGATCAGGTAATTGCGATTTATTTTGTTTAATTGTGTCAATGATCTTAAGATATTCCGCTGACTTAAAGTTGGGATCTGTAAGGTCGACAATCAGTACGTCATAATCACCCTTCAAATTAGTGACATCTGAGTGGATCGCATCTACCGAAAATACTCTGGAAAGGGCATCTGGGACCACATTTAGTGATCCTTTTCGATGCTCAATATCGAATGTGAAACTTTGCAGGTGAAGGCTCCATCGAGCTAGTCTACCATCTAAATCTTTTTTATTCATTAGCCACCGCAAACTGGCGTGATCCGTAATAATTTTAAATTTATGTCCCTCCACATAAGGCCTGAACTTTCGCACCCCCATAACTGCAGCTAGACACTCGCGTTCAGTAACGCTGTAGTTACGTTGGGCGGAGTTCAGCTTATGTGAGTAATAAAATATAGGTCGTTCTGTCCCCGTGTCATCGAGTTGACACAAGACGCAACCAACACCAGTCGCGGAGGCGTCGCAAAGGATTATAAACTCCTTGTCATAATCAGGGTTGATTAGTATAGGGGCCGACGTCAACATTGATTTAAGTTGCTCAAAAGATGCAAGCGCTTCGTCACTAAACTTGAATTTAACACCCTTTTTCAGGGTATCAGTTATAGGAGTGGCTATCGAGGAGAAATCTTTTACAAACCTCCGGTACCACCCGGCCATGCCTAGGAATCTTCGTACTTGGCGAGGTGTCTTTGGTACCGGGAAGTCCTGAATTGCGGCTACCTTTTCAGGGTCTGTTTTGAGACAGCCATTTCCTACAATATACCCTAAATATTTTAACTCGCTCACACAAAATTTTGACTTCTCAAGGTTAATAGATAATCCAGCATCTTTTAATCGGCCGGCTACACAGGCTAACATTTCCAGATGTTCATCAAATGTACGCGAAATTACCAGAAGGTCGTCCAAGTAGACGAACACATTTTCCCTCAATTCGTGTGGTACCACCTTGTCCATCAGCCTGCACATCCGCTGAGGGGCGTTGCAGAGGCCAAAGGGCATCACACGAAATTGATAAAGGGGGCGACCGGGGACGGTGAACGCGGTTTTCTCCCGAGACCTTTGCTCCAGCGGTATCTGCCAAAAGGCGTCTTTCAGATCCACACTCGAAATGAAATGTGTATCTGAAAGGCGCCCAAGCAGCCCCTCAATATGCGGAAGAGGATACGCATCCTTTTTGGTGACCTGGTTCACTTTCCGAAAGTCCAAGCACAAGCGGTTCTTACCAGGCTTACGTATTAGTACGACTGGCGAGCTCCATGCGCTTGAACTCTCTTCTATGATCCCCAGATCAAGCATACGATCCAATTCTTTATATAGGAGGGTTTGTACCGCTGGAGAAACGGGATAATGCCGCTGTTTGACGGGTTCAGCGTCCCCAGTATCAATGCTATGTAACTCTAGGCTAGTCTTACCTAGGCCGAAGGAAGCAAACGATTGAAACAAACCGATGACTTTGTGCAATCTACCAGATTCTTTATCTGATAATTCACGCACATTTGTGTCACCCGTTCTGGAAGGAGAAATCGAAATATCGGAAATTATGTGAGGGGCAATCTCAAATTCTTTCCAAAAATCAACCCCAAGATATAGGGATTGCTTGAGGGTAGGCACAACAAAAAGTGTCAATGGTTTTATGACACCCTTATAAGAACAATTGGTTATCAGTTTACCGATTACTGATTGGTTCACACCATCAGCTGTTTTGACCATAGTACGAAAAGCCTTAAATGAAATTGATAACTCTTGAAGCATCTTATATCCCTCATGTCCCAAGCAGCTCACGGCAGCTCCGCTATCCAGCAAGCCTAACATTTCACGACCAAAGATGTTCACTACGGCGTACGGACGAGGATCTCTTTCCGGCAAACACAAAGTGGTTTCCGAAATGAACTTGTACGAACGACTTTTTTGCTTAAACTTGTCTCGAAGACGAACTATCTTATGAGATAAGGCCGGTTTACTACATTGGAAAATTTGCCGTCTTGCAGAATAATATGCTTGCTTGCGTTCATGCAATGATTTCGTGGGAATAATGTTTGGTTGGACATTATGTTGGGAATGAGGTGTCTCGCGCTTAAGAATACATATAGGCTTAATCAAATTTAATGTCGAATCTGGGATTATATTTGTAGATGGCGAAACGTTTAATGAGGTGCCGGTCTTTCGTCCTGTGAGCAAGGCACCCCGGTTGATGCGTTGCTCCTTCGGAAGTTTTCCGAGCATTTGGTACATTTTGGAGTGGTGGTGTTCTCCATACCGCACTTGTAGCAAAACAAGTTTCTTTGTGGACTTTCGCATTCATAAAAAGTATGGCCAGTCAGTTTGCAGTTCCAACAAGTAAAACTAGTTGGATTTCTGCGAGTTTGCATTGCCTCGAGATATAGGTCAGGTGCTCTAGAGCTTGAGCCCTCGTCGACTTCGAGTTCACTAACCTGTCGGCGAACGTTTGGGTTTTGAAAGGGACGAGGTCTTTGTGGTTCATGGTCGCTAAGATACTTTTCTATTGTGCGGCATACATAAACCATCTCAGGCAAGCTATTAGTACTAAAAGTGATTAAAAGTTCTCCAATTCGCTTACGCACATTTTGTTTAATGATTTCTATTAACTCGCGGCTTGGTTTGGGACGTCTGAGTTTGGTATTAAGATGAAGAATGTCATAATAAAAATCATCAAAAGGTTCGGATGGTCCCTGTCGTCGATCTGACATTTTACGCGACAACTCGGAGTCCGTTTCAAGACTCCTAAATTGTTCGATTAAGGAAATTCTCAAATTGGACCAATTGGTATCGGGGTTGGATTTTAAATACATCCAAAACCAATTTTCGACGGGCCCGGTTACGAACTGGTGGAAGTTTAATACCACCTCATCCCATGTAGCTCCATAACCTTCTCTCACTCTATCCAATCGAAAAAGGAAATCATCCACCGACATTTTCCGATTGTCAAACTTAATACCCCACTTGTGGAAGTTGTGGGCATTTGAATGTGTTGACGAAGGGGTTTGATTTCGGCTTATTGCCGGTGGTTGAGAATCGGTATTGAAGTTAAGGTTGTTCAATTGTGATAGAAAGTTATCGACGTTGCTACTTCGGGGAGGTGGTTGGGTGAAATCTGGTTGTGCGTTTGGTAGTGAAGGATGTTGCGCAGGGACTGACAGGTCCACCGGGGTAGTGGTTTGAACTCTATGGACTTCGTACTCGGACTGACGATTACATACAGGAGTCGGTGCATTAATTAATTCTTTTATCAGAGTCGAAATCTCACCCCGAAGTGAGAGTTTATTTTTCTCTAACTCTTCTCGAATAACTTGCAAGTCGTCTTTTCGGCTGAGACCTACGGTAGCCGTAACGACTTCTTGAACATACTGTGCTAATTGTTCTCCTTCACTAACCTCAGGTTCATCTTCAGATTCAACAAGATAGTTGCCAGGATCGTCTACTACCGGCTTCTCATGTTGAGGATGGATACGAACAAGAGCTTCTTTAGCGTTCTGCGATGTAGACGCAATCGGATGAGGTTCTGACAAACTCGGTATTGGCTGGGCTCGATTGGGTTTTAAAGATCCTAAAGACTTGTTCAGGCGACTATCCTTTACTTTTTTGTCCTTCTTTGGACGTAATTGTCTATCAGAGTCATTGACTAATGGAGGGGCCATAGTTAATTTATAATTTGTGTGTATCAGCTTAAAATACCTAATAATAAAAGGTTTCAAAAATAGGGTTCTATACAAAATAAAAATTTAAAATTCAGAAATTAACAAAAGAAATCCAAAATACTTCTACTAGGCGATTGTACAAATAACCAAAAAAGAATATATTATATTAAAATGTATTTATCATGGATGTTTAGGATGTGATGTGTTCTTGTGGGAGAAAGCGAATAGTGGTCAGTAAAACTGCGCGAATCTTGTAAAATATTCAAACTACAAAAATTAATAATGACTGAGGTGGTATATGCATTTATATTTAAAAATTCGTCTTCGAAAAATAAGTTTATATTGGGTTACGACTTGGCCAAAATGCATTGATGCATAAGGTCCATTGGTTCAGCTTCAAAAAAAAAAATATAATAATCTAAATATCAACCAAAACTAACACCGAACCAAAATAAGAGAAGCAGAAACCTGCGCACCAGCATCTAATAAGTCTAGGTATCTTGCCTTAACTTAACGGACTGGGCGCATCAGTAGTCGATTACCCAAGGTGTTACGCAAACTTGTATTATCCTTTTCGAGATTACTCAAAGAGCTAAATAGGCTACTTAGTTTCAAATCCTTAAAAGAGAAGGTGGAGTACTTAGCAAACGCATAGATCGTGACCTACATCACTAATCTATCGGACTAAGACAACCTCCTTTCTTACACTAAAGATGTTAAGCACTTAAGCTACGAAATAAATAAAGTATACGCCGCAAACTCAGAGACTAAGCTCCCTGCACACGTATCTATCTAGACCGTTAACTTGGACAACGGATCGGGAATACCATCATCAGCACTGACTTAAGTCTGGGCAAAATGCCACGAACCTAACGGACAGACAATGGATATCCAAAGATCCTGGTGATTTTCCATACAAAGATATTTAGCCTTGGAAAAAGAAAAAAAATAATTCGAACTGAACTTTAAATTTAATTTAAAGAGAAAAAAATTAATATACAATGATATTATAAAAAATTAAAATGGCGATTTTCAGGACATCTTTCGTGCCCCACGTTGGGCGCCAACCTGTAACGAAATTTCTACCATCCAACCCAGAACCTCCTGTGGAAAATATCCAAGATGGATGGAGAATATCCTTTTGGTAACTCATATAGATTTTAAGAGGGTCCTATCTCTTTGGTATACAATTTTTCCCAAAAGGACTAAACCTCCCACTTAGATCACCCTTATGACTTCGCTGCTACAGGCTTCCCACGAAGTCAGTCCGGGCAAAAGTGGGAGGGTGTTCGTGCAACAATGTGACTGCAGGCATGCAAGTCGGGCTCCGTCCTTAGCTCGTCGGAATGGGGGGGGATCTTGCCACAAATTGCCGAACAGTGTTACCATGTATTCATGCCTGACTCTAGTTGGTATTTGAGTGTCATGTTAAAAGAAAAAGGCCCGAATCTGTCCTGTCACACACAATATATCAACCTTAAATCTCCCTGAAATGCTTTTAATCATCCCTTAGTTTTTGTAGAATGAAGGAGAGAAAACTAGGTGGAGATGTTTTCTCTGAGTGAACCCACCCCTATGCAGGTAGTGACTATACACTATACCCACACCGTGGTAGCTAAACGCACTCACTAAATTTATTAGCTACCCCACAAAAGAAGGAAGAGGTCAAAGACCCCTTAGGCGATATCTACTATCGCTAATCCCGAAACATCATCACATCCTATACGAATTAAATTCACCAAATCATGGTCTATGCTTTATAGACACTGTAAAAACAAACTAAAAATCATTGCTAAATGAGAGCGAAACTATCGAAAAATTATCCCATTCAATGGTCAAAAAGAACGCTAAACTTTTAACTTCATAGTTCAGACAAACAATATTTATTCAATCGGTAAAAAAAAAAAAAATAAAACTTTCAAATTTACAACTAAAGACAACAAAAGGAAAATGTTTAAAAATGTAAAAAGAATCTTATATCTAGGGGATTTTTAATAGTTATAGATTTTAAATAAATTTTCGTATGCAGTACTTCAAATGCATATCAGTAGATCATAGATCGTAGATAGATATCTATTTATAAAAATATATTTGAATGGATTCAAAATTAGGTCGATTGCAAATAACGAATTTTTGTTATGTATCTCTGATTAATATCTTAATTTTATAATAGAATATCTAGTATCTAATTTAATTCGACCAGTCTATCTTTTGAATTTGGATATCGATGTATGTATCTTTAACTTGGTCAATACACTATTAAACGTTTGTTCAAATTAATTTAAAATATTACAAAAAAAAGGAGTTATAAGAAACTCACTCACCGATTAATTTCACAAACCAAAATTTCCAAAATTTGTTGAGCTTCCAGGTGAGGGAAATGTGCACAAGTCCGGCCTGAAGAATTTTGCGACGCGACGATTTGTTGAATTCTTGATCGCTGAATACGCGTTAAATTTTTGTTGCTTGAGCTAAAGGGAAATAAAATCAATTTGAACAAAGACCAAACCTAATTTTTACAAAATCCAAAATACTTATCTTTTTAAACTGCTAAATTTAAAATCTTAAACTATTATGGACGGATTAGGAGGGATTATTTTGAGGAAGGGGAAAGGGAAGGGGAATCGCCTTGGATGGCGCTCGAGACTGCTTCTTCTTCTCCTCGTCGATGAGCTGATGCGGAGCGTGTTGGCTGCTCCGTCGCTGGTGTGGCTCGTGGCGTGCTGGTTGATGGCGCATGTACTGCACGATTGGAGATATCTGATGATCGCTGGATCGGCTCGATTATCGCCCGTCAAACAAAATACTTTGGGGCAGAAACGATGTTGGCGAGGGTTCTGATCCCCTGCAGTATATAGCTCGGTGTACGAATGCCTGCTGAACAATGATTTTTTTTTTATTGGAACGCACTGAGGTACTTCACTTTGGTTGACGGTGGATAACTTCTCAGCGTGAATCCTCGTGGCTGGCGGTAGTTGCTTGGACGTTAGAGAAACTTGTAGTGATCTTACGTGCTTTTGGTGGACTGCTACGTGACGTACAAGCGTGTTAGCTCTTCTGTGATTGCGACGGCGATGTGGCGGCTTCGGTATCGAGCTTCTGCTGAGGCGTAGACGATGGATCTTCCGATAAAAATCTTCCAGTGGCTTTACGTGACGAAGATTACACTCACAGGTGCGGGAATCTCGATGTTTCGACAGCTTAGGTGGTATGGAGCTGAATCGTTGGAGTTGAGTAGACGTTGGATTTGTCTTAGGTGACTGACAAATTGGTTGTGGCGGCTCTGGCGGTGGTGCGTTTGGGATCGTAGCTTTCGGTGGCAGATCGTATATTCATGTGCTTTTATAGTTTGTGCCGAATTTTGTCACTGGCACTTGAGTCTTACCATATAATTAAAACTTTTCATAGGAAGTTAGTTTGTAGAGTAGAGCATACGTTCGGCTCACAAAAACTCAATATAACTTTGCAAATAAACTACCACACGCGGGGACACTTGTCCACTTAAACTTTCGCCAGGCACTCACGTCACTTGATAACTTCCAACTGTCTTTCGATTTCGTCTTCTCTGGTCTCTTTTATAACTATGCCAAAGCCATTAGATTGAAGCCGCTATTTTTCAGCTATTCACTTTCTGCATGGGTTAGACGCAATCGGCTATCGCTGACCAAGACGGTAAAAATCGCGCCACAATAGCACGATATAATTATTGTGCTCTTCTTATAAAGCTGTCACTTGGCTTTTAACACGCGTTTTGTCCCCTTCTTATGATTCCGTTTTTTCATATTAGAGAAGTTCTCGAAGTGGTGTCTAATGACCTCTCGTTTTAACATCTTTCATTACATAAATTGCATAATCTACTTGATCAGTCTATTGTCTGCTTACTATTTCCGTCTCAATTGCAGGTGCACTCCGAATTTAAAATCAACAAGTGCGTTTTCGGAGTGATTGTGTTTAATGGTAATATTTCCGATACACGAACCATAATTTTTAATCATGGCGGTTATAGTGGAATTATAGGAAAGTATTGTGGGTGTGGGTATGGGATAGGGATATTGTGGGTAGTTTGTGTCGCGAGTATGTTTAGGTAATTTTATTTAACCGATTCGTGTTTGCTAATAATAAAACGATAGGTAGGTATACTTCGATTGAATAAATATACATAGCTTGATCTAATGGGTTTCCCACAAATGTTTCATCTATAACCGTGATATAATGTAGCAAGAAAATAGCAGCGAATGCAGCCATTCGCCTTAAAGCTACCTCGCACAGTGGTCAAGGAAAGAATTTGGCCACGCTTCCATTCTGAAGAACTTCAAAATCTCAACCGAAAAAGTTGGTTAAGGTCCCCTTCCACTTGCCTGCGCCACCTGAGTCGCGGTCTTCCTCTACTGCACCGTCCCTCGGGTGTGGATTCGAAGATCTTCCGGGCATGACCCAGCCACCTCAGTCGTTGGACCTTCACTCTTCTGGCTAGGTCGATGTCGCTGTACAGCCCGTACAGTTCGTCTTTGTATATCCTCCTCCATTCACAGTCTGTGTAGACGAGACCGAAAATCACTCGAAGAATTTTTCTCTCGAAACAACCAAGAGTAACCTCATCCGCTTTTGATAGCGTCCATGCCTCTGCACCATAGAGAAGGACTCGGTTGATTAAGGTCTTATAAAGGGTTACTTTAGTTGTTCGAGAGAGGGCTTTGCTACTCAGTAGCTTTCTTAGCCCAAAGAAACAGCGATTGGCAAGAGTTATTTTTCATTTAATGTCAGCGCTAGTGTCATTGTCTGAGTTCATAGCGGAGCCTATGAAGACAAAGTCCTTAACTACCTCAAAATTATATCTGTCTATAGTGACATTCTGTTCGAGACGTCGATGTTGGGCGTCCTTTCTTGTTGACAGCATATACTTTGTCTTGCCCTCATTGACCGCCAAACCCATCTTCGCCGCCTCCGTCTCAATGCTCACGAACGCGCCAGTGACATCACGCAGTGTTCTGCCGATTATGTCGATGTCGTCGGCGTAGGCGAGTAGGTGGACGGACTTTTAAAAGATAGTACCTCTGGTGTTAGCCTTTGAGTTTTGCACTATTCTTTCAAGAAAGATGTTGAAGAAGTCACATGACAGCACATCGCCTTGTCTAAATCCAAGAACTTTCTTAAAATACATTTTTAGAAGATGAATCAATTCACTTCCATACTGACGGCTCGAAAACCAAAGACGGAGTTGGTCAGGGGTTTTCTCCGAAAGTCTTAGTCTTAACCTCTCCTTCCGTGTACCAAACTATTGTAGCGTGTTCCAGGCGTAAATTATGGCGATATGCATATTTTCGAAAAGCCAAGCAGCTATCAAATCATTGGATTAGATCTCGTTAACTTCTCAAGTAACCCTCGACTGCCGATCATCTCTTCCGGAGATGGTCGAACAGTTCAACATTCATCCAGGGAATTGTAAGGCCGATGAACTCGCCAGAATTGGAAAAACTATACCAATCAAAATAAATTTGGCCTAAGCTGGATTTGAAACGCTTTAAGAAATTGATTTCTGTCAACAGATTGCATACCACAATTAGGTGGCATTACTGTATAGTGACAATACCTGATAGGAAAAGATGCCACAAGGCTAGGCCTTTTCGCAAACGACTATTCCCCACCTTCTTTGTTTCTGTCCAGCTCTCTCTCATAGAAGGACGCTTCACTTGGGAGCCTTACATTACAACGACGCGTGGGTGATCTTACAAACACAGATATCAGAAGCCTCTTATGCTTTATAAGGAGCTCAAAATGGTTCAACAAGTAGGGAGATCTTATATGATCCGTTTTTTCGTGGTATCACAATGGACCTAAGCTGGTCTAAGTTTGTTGGCGTTTCCCAGCTGGCACGCACTTTCAAAAAACCAACCAACCAACTACTTGGAACTGCAGTTACTGCTAATGTATATGTTTAAGTGCTCATCGTTCATTACTTAGTGAAATCTGAGGCCATTAATTTGAAACATTAAAGGCACAAAGAATATTCAAAATTGTCTTCTGATATTGAAAATATATTTCAAGATTTTTAAAACACTGCGGATAAGGTATAAAATGTGTTAAAATGTATCTACCCAACTTCCTTCTATTTTTCAAACTGTATCCTAATTTATAACTAACCCTTTCCAATTGAAGGACTCTGCTTTTTCGGTTAACATAATTCCAACAATCGATCATATTTAATCTCAGTACCCTAAGATAAATCTAATTAAACTCCAATATTTTAAGACTCTCGATGAATGATATAACCCATACTGAGAAGTCCTTCTAGTGTTCATACATACAGACCCATCAAAATAATTTATTAAGGTCCATTGAAATCGTAGATACCTATACATCACTGCACATCTGTGTGAGTGCCATTCGTTATAGCTATTCATCTCAATCCCTTTTTACGTAATTAGCGTCCATAGAACAACATAAGTGGCTCTTTGTTTTGTACCTCAAATCCAATAAGAGAAAACGTAATACTCTACTCAGGTTATCAGATAGCTGCATCAAAGCTATTGGTTTTTTCTAGAACTGAGGTTAAGAGGATAATGGAATTTTCGACTATCGCATCTATTCCTAGAATTCAGTTTGGTAAACGCAGGATACCGAGATACCATACCACGAAGGGTAATGCAATAGGATCAATTTAACAGGAACACTGAGGGTTTTCAATATCCTGGGGCTAAAACAAAGATGATAGTTTAAGATTCATCCAGAGAGTACATCACTTTGTCCGAGTGTTGGGAGAAAAACTCAACCGAAACGGAGGAACATTGTTCAAAAAGGAAAATATGTGTTGCATCCACATGCGATATACATATAAATCTACGTTAGCTCGACTAAATTACTAAACACAAATTCCTAACCAATAATGGTATACAGTCGGAAAAGGCGCACAAAATTGACTATCATATTGGCTCAACTGATGTGCACATTCACTGCAACCAACCATGCGAATAGCCAATATACTAGGACTGGAATGTAGGTCCACGAGTAACACTGAAGCTGTGCTATGCACCAATTACACAGATTACAGCCTTAGGCAATTTGTGTGTAATCGTTGCCATAGATATTGGACATTCCATGTGCACTTCCGAATATGTGAAATTTATTGTGTTGTAAAGCCAAAAAGGGCATTAGTTTTGGTGACTGTCATGCCCAACATTGTTGGGTTGTTATATTAGATGCAAATAGGAATTTTGCACTCAATTCGAAATTGGTAGGTGGCTTAGAGTGTCTATAAGCTGTTCTAAAGCTTATAGTATATGAACATAAATAACACTGAAGCAAACCGACACGCTTGGTTCGTGGGAGTAGAAAAGGGATTAACTAAGGTATTGCAATCTGAACCAAAAAAAATTGATTACAGTGGACAGGACATTTTAACTTTAGACTTATCACTGAAAATAGTTCAGGGAAAAAAAAATGTTTAACAATTGAAGAAGAGACGAATATTTGACAGACCTATGGTAACTTGTACTGTATGCAGATATGCACATAATATGAACACAATAGAAGCAGACAACAATGAAAGGAGATGGCTTCCTTTTAAATAGGTTAATAATACGCATTTAGAGAAAACGCAAACGACTCAAATTGCTATAATTTTTGCGAATGGTGGTAAATGTCAATTCTACTTTGACATTAGTTAAGTCAACAGACACAAAAAATGCGTCAAAAAGACATGAATCGATATACTCTTAAAGAACGCGGAATATTTTTTTTAGTTTTTTTTTTTAATTCGTGGGTGGTTTTGCGCAGTGTAAATTTCGTCGCAGATTTCCTGGGGCCAGATTCCGTAAAATGAAAACGATCGAACGATATCGTTTCGACAATAGCAGTCTCTGTCTATTGCCACAGATATGATAGAGACAGGATTAGTGAAAACGATATCGTTCGATCGTTTTCATTTTACGGAATCTGGGCCCTAGTCATCCTATCCAACTGGGCAATCACTGTGACGTTTAGGTAAACGGCAAGGCCAACTCCTTACTATTTTATTAATTGTATTAAAAATGCAGTCATAAACTGAAATCTAAATTTTAATTTTATTCACCGCTCACTGGGGCAATACAAGATTCTTTCAGGTCTGGCCGGCCCGCAGCAGCAGTTTTGCTGAGAATATCGCAGCTAAAGATAACGCAGAGGACCCCGAAGTATCGACCAGACGACGTGCTACGCAATTGGGCATCAATCTGCGGTGTTTACAGAGAATTTTGGCGAAACACTGTAATGTGTTCCCCTCCAAAGTGCAGATGGCGCATACTGCACAAGCCACAACCGAAATTCGGAGGGCTGCATTTATGAGTCGCATTATATCTCGTTTTGGCAATTTGCACTGGCCGGCAAGATCGAATGATTTAACCATACCCGACTTCTTTTTGTGGGGTTTTGTCAAACCATGAATCTACGTCAATAAGCTTTAGACTTTTAAAGCCCTCAAAGAGAATATTAGTCAAGAATGCGAGGAGCTATAGCCGGAAGTTCTGTTAAGAGTGGTGGAAAATACCATAAATTGGGCCCGAATTGTCATCAGTTCAGGCGGCGGTCAATTAGCTAATATTATTTTCTCAGTGGACAAAAATTTAAGATATCACGTAAATACAATCGTAAAGGAGAATTAAAGATTTTCAATTTTAAACAAAATTACAGCCAAATAACATCGGGTGACAACTTTTGCGTCACCTTGTGCAAGCAATCTATGACAGTGGTTAAGAAATTCGAGTTTACCGCCAACCCATCGAACTGGAAAGACTCAGTGATTTTTTTCTGAGAAAGGCGGATGTATTATGGACAGGGATAACAGTATAGATTATGATAGTTCTCAACGAAGAGGAAACAATCCTTGGCACTATAAATCGATATAAATTGAAATCGCAAGAGCTATCACTTCCAAAGAGCAACTTATAGCAGACATGAACTCTGACTTTGAAAGTGGCTTCGGAGGAAAAGTTCTATGGCCAACTATAGGCAAGGCTTAATGCCCTACTGCTGCCGAACGAGTTCACATTTTGCTCAGGGTAGTTAAAACTAAAACTAACTCAGTATAACTTGTGAAAGACAAATCTTTTTGATGAATTGTGTCATATCTAAAAGGATATGGCAAAACTATAGCAAGGCAAATTATAATGCGCAACCAACAAAAAAACTATTATGCGCCTGTCTACGTCTGGCTTCGTCCATTAGAGAGCGAGCCCTAAGTAAACTCTTCTTCAACTCTCTTGTAAAGGATATAGATTATACTTTTTACCAACTTCAACATCCAATTCGAACGAGTTATGGTAACAAAATTACACATAGTCCTACTTGTGTTTTTCAAAACTGGCACACCTACCTACCTACCTACCTTGTTGCATCTCTTTGGTTAACCAGGATACAAATATTCAAATAAATGTGCGACCGGCAAGCTCTATAATATTTTTCTTAGTAATGAATGACCCTCTGAGTGCAGCGGGCCAGCAGGTAGTGAGCTGGACTACTGAGATTGACCAAGAGGGAAACTTTTTGACGTTGTTCTATTAACTTAATAAATATGTAGTAACTTCAAAAATCTGTTACCACGTCTATATTTGGAGCATATCGTATTTAAAATACCCAACAGCATATCCTTAAATAAATGTCCAGAGTTACGGTATATAAATTTGAAAAGATATCCGCCCTTATATTTCAGTTTAGAGCTGCTGCTTCTATTTCCTGCCAGAAAGACTGTTTGAAAACCTTTACAACTAATAAAAAAAAAACTTTAAAGTGAAAAACTCTTAAACAATCAGAAACAGGATCCGAAGGGTGACTACTGACTACAGCCGACTACAAACTGAAACTCCTGTCGAGCTTCTGAAAATTTCTACTCATCCTTTTGTTTTTTATCTTTTACTTAACGAACACATCCCATTACCAGAATAGGGGCAGACAGCAAACAAAGGAGCTTCCTATTCCATTGCAATTTTACACGTAAATCTCTTGGGGTCAGGGCTGCGAAACAGTAGACACTGACTAAAGAGAAAAACAAAAAAAAAATTTAAGAAATTCCTCCTTTTCGACTTCTTGTAGTAAATTAAAATTCTTTCGGCGAAACAAAACAAAAAACGAACAAGAAAAAAAAACTGAAACTTCCAGGCAATAATTCGAACGCAGCTCATCACTTACAACTTTTGCTGCGAAAAAGACAAATGTTCCATCACTCGTCGTCGTCCTTCCTCTTCATCCTCATAATACCATGTGCTGAGTATCTACAACACGTCAACATTGGCCCCCCCCCCCAAAAAAATAAGGACGACACGATGACAAACAACAGATGATGATAATGGGGATGGGGGGGGAGGGTAACAGTTCAACCTCTTTCTGATGTAATATGTAATTATTTGCATAAATAATGAAACAGAAATTAAATGGCAATTTTCCGGTATGCAAATTTCTGGACCACGCTTGCTCGGTTTATAGTGGAAAAGGACGACAACGATTTGAAGTAGCAGACAGATAAAGTTTTCTAATTCCATTTTCGGTTTGTTTCATTCAGATAGTAGTAGCCGGGTGAACGGAATTCATTTACATGGAGGCGTGGTAGTGGTAGGCGGAAGAATGTTATGGAGTGTAAATCAAATGTGAGTTCAAGATTTTTACTACGGCAAGTGAAGTTGAAGAAACGTGTAAGTTTGTCTGTCGGAAGAGCTTAGACCTTAGACCCGTCCTGTAAGTGATTGAATTAACTTGTAAAAGGTGTGGAGGGAGATGGAGATGGAAATGAATTCGATTCCTAATTTAATTTCACAGCCACCGACAGTGTTTATTTGGAGAAGGATTTTGCAGAGATTTCTGTGAATGCCTGGGCTTATGTGAATCTTCAGCATATGCGCCATTTCAGTTTACTGTTCTCACAATCCATGGTACGTGCTGGATTGACTTGTGTAAACAAAAGTTGTTTCTGTTTGTCGTCTACGAATGAAGTTCACAGCGTTCGGCGGTGAAGTGAAATTGCAGTTTCTGTATATTATGTCTCGGCATTTGGATAGATATTCTTAAGATGGCACGTGATACTTATTTTAGGATTGGTATAATCCTAGAAAATCCTCATCTTCGCAGAAATTGAAATTTACTTGTCATCTTCATGTAAATTTAACAAAATGAGACTGAGCGTTGCTGTCGGCATGGAATTGAGTATACGATTTATTCTAATAGCATCGAGGGAGGCTTGATCCAATACATGTAGCCCTATTGGAACGAAAGGAACGTGCTAACAATATAATTTTCCAAATGTAAAATTTATTTAAAGCTCTTGGAGGTATTTTAATAGCGTAGCCGATTGTTTGCCCGCCTAAGATCGCAGGTGTTACCTGATTTGAAGATATCCTTTCGTTCACATGTTTGTCTAGCCATTAACCGAAAACGATCTCTTTATCTGGTAATTCAGCAACAGTGGCAAAACATGTCTTCTATATTCTTTTCGATACTCACGGTATTGCTGATTGCTGCTTCCACTTAAGCGTACACTCTACCATTGCGGCGTCATTTGTTTTTGTATCTGACCTCTTTTGAGATTTGTACGTAAGTTTAACGCGTTTCCGATGTTGGATGTGAAGACCAAGAACTCTTGCACCCGCGATGGCTTGGTCTTTGAAACGGAGTTTCGGTCTTCCTTGATTTCTCGAACCTGTCTGCTGGGATCCAAAGATCCTTTTAGCTGGAGCATTATTGTCCATTTGCCCGATGTGGGCGAGCCAGTTGACTTGTTTTGGCTTTTTGGACTTCATCCACATCTTGGTACAGCTCAAAGAGTTCACGGTTGTGTCTTTTCTTCCATTCGCCCTCCTCGCACACAGGACCAAAAATCCGCCGAAGTATTTTTCTTTCGAAGGAGCCCAGTTTCAGCTCTCACTTTTTGCTTATCGTCCAGCACTCGGCGGCATAAAGCAGAACTTGCAGGATTAAGTGTTTTGTAGAGTATAGATTTCGTCCTTCGAGTTAGGAGTTTTGAACCCAATTTTTTTGTCAAACGGAAGTAGCAGCGGTTTCCTAGGGTAATTCTTCACCGGATCTCCACTACGGTGTCATTCGTGGAGTTCATGTTTACTCTGAGGTAGGTGAACTCCTTAACTACCTCGAAGTTGTTGCTATCAATAGTGACGTTTTGCATTAGGCGGTGGATAGATGCTTGTTTGGTTGTTGATAGAATTGTAGTTAGTTTTGTCCTCATTTACTTCAAGGTCAAAGGATTTCGTCTCTTCTTCAATCCAAGTGAACGCTTCTATCACGGCAGGCTGGAAACAATCGAGGATGTCAATATCGTATGCATACCCCAGCAGCTGGTCGGACCTATTGAAGATAGTGCCCTCAGTGTTGACACCTGCCCTGGATACTATCTGCTCCAGTACGATATTGAAGAAGTCACATGATAGAGCGCTTCCTTGCCGAGATCCGGTGCATATTTGAAATAGTTCGGAGGAGCTACTTTGCAGCGCGTGTTTTCCAGTGTCACGCGATACACCTGAATCAGTTTCGCCGGGATTCCGAAATTCGGCCATCGCCATATAGAGCTTCTGACGATGTATACTATCATACACGGCTTTGAAGTCGATGAATAGGTGGTGAGTTTCGACTTGAAATTCGTTGGTCTTTTCCAGGATTTACGTCAGTGTGAAAATTTAGTCTATAGTCGATCTGCCGGGCCAGAAGCCACACTGGTCCGTGCCGATTAGTGTGTTACAGAACGTTTTAAGACGTTCACACAGTACGTTAGAAACGATCTCATATGCGACATTAAGCAGGGATATGTCTCTATAGTTCTTGCAAGACATAGATTCGCCTTTTTTGTAGATGGCGCATATGAAGCTGATTTTCCAGTCATCGGTTGGTAAGTTGATGATTTGGAGCATGCTCCCTACCAAAACATCATCACCGTATTCAAAGAGATCCACTGGTAAACTATCAGAGCCTGTGGCTATACTTTTTCTGTTTTTTTTTTTGTAGCTAAGCCAACTTCTTCTATACTGGGTGGAGGAACTGGTTCTTCATTGCCTGGACGTGGGTTATTTTCTACAGCGATATAGACCTAGTAAAAAATGCTCCTGTCCTGAGAATCGGTAGAGGAAAACCTTACCCAAAGTGGCACACGTAGTTGGAAGGTGAACTCAACCAACATGGTGTGCGCAACTGGAGGCAGATAGCGATGGATAGAGCTGGCTGGAGAGGCATGGTGGTTAAGACCCAAGATCGTCTTGGACTGTAGTGCTATTAAAAACATGTAGATTTCATTCCGAAAGTGCAATTTTCCGAAACCTAATATATATTTGGAACTCTTTATTTTTGAAACGGAATGAAATCTCCAAATGTTAAAATCATACACGAAAAATCGTAAGCGTACAGAGTACGAATTCAAAAGGGGAACGAAAAGCAATTTCGAAAAGGATTGACTTTCGGAACGAAATAGAGAGTAGGGCCCTTGGTAACAACTTTTTAAAATGGATTACGAGTCTTTTTTAAGTAATCGAATAATACAGGTTGTATTAGACGGCTGTTCCTCTACCTCCTTTCAAACAAATGCTGGTATACCGCAGCGCTCAGTCCTCTCTCCGACCCTTTTTATACCCTCCACAGGAAGGTATATTCACTTTGCCATTACATTTGTAACGCCAAGAAGGAGTCACCGGAGACCCCATAAAGTATATATATTCTGAATCAGGATCACATTCTGAATCGATTTAGCCATGTCCGTCTGTCTGTCCGTCTGTCCGTCTGTCCGTCTGTTGAAAACACGATAGCGTCCAAACGAACCGATCTAGGCGAATGAAATTTTGTTAGAGGACTTCTTTTTACCGTCGTTAGGTTGGTATTGAAAATGGGCTATATCGGTCAAGTAGTTCTGGTACCTCCCATACAAAACCACTATTAGAACCATGTGTCTCTCTGTCTGTTGAAATCACGATAGCGTCCAAACGAATCGATCAAGGCGAATGAAATTTTGTGAGAGGACTTCTTTTTACCGTCGTCAGGTTGGTATTGAAAATGGGCTATGTCGGTCAAGTAGTTCTGGTACCTCCCATACAAAACCAATATTAGATCCATGTGTCTCTCTGTCTGTTGAAATCACGATAGCGTCCAAACGAATCGATATAGGCGAATGAAATTTTGTAAGAGGACTTATTTTTACCGTCGTCAGGTTGGTATTGAAAATGGGCTATGTCGGTCAAGTAGTTCTGGTACCTCTAAAACCACTATTAGACCCATGTGTCTCTCTGTCTGTTGAAATCACGATAGCGTCCAAACGAATCGATATAGGCGAATAAAATTTTGTGAGAGGACTTCTTTTTACCGTCGTCAGGTTGGTATTGAAAATTGTCTATGTCGGTCAAGTAGTTCTGGTACCTCCTATACCAAACCAATATGGCATGGCGAACATTTTGCATGACTTTTATGCAGTGGAGGGTATCAAAGCATCGGCCAGGCCGATGATAACACTTTTACTTGTTTTAATTTTTATTAATGACCACCTTTCTTCGACTCGCAATCCGATCAATTCCCTTTCAGATGAGAGTACTCTCGACTTTTCAAACGTTTTGTCGACTCCCCGCGATGGGCAAGCATCGACCAAGCAGTCGACTTAGCACGCGAACAAATGTCAACGGGTCTACCCCGATATCTCGAAAGCATAATCTCAAATAACAAAAATCTCGAAAGTAAAAATCTCGATACGTATGGGGGGGCATGCTGCCTCCCTGCAACCCCCCTGCTTGGGTTTACTGTCTGGCTATGGGATGGGTGCAAAAAAAAAATCTCGAATTTACTTTTGATTTTCGAGATTTTTTCGAGATATAGTCTATCGAGATTTTTCTACATTCGAGATTTTTGCTTTCGAGATTAAAAAAAAACCTTTTCGAGATTTTTACCTTTCGAGATTTTTGTCATTTGAGATTACGTCATGATCCCATGTCAACAGAACTCAACTCGGATATTCGATTCGGGTAAAAAAAAAAAACGAATTAAGTCCAAACACAGTGCTCTCATTTGTCTCTAAAACGGGATACTAACGTTGTCAGACTCTAAATGAAGGAAACAGACATTGAGAAATCAGAAGGCCTGACATTGCTTTGCATGTCTATAAGCTCAGATCTTCGCTGGAACGATTAAATTATTAAAGCTGCTAAAAGTGTTTCCAGATTCCTTGAATTCCTTTAAATATGAAAAAGTGTCTTCAGTCCTTTGGCAATAATATATAAAACCTATAGATATTCTTCCGAAACTCGAGTACAACACGCATGTGTGGGCGGGAGCACCCCCGTCCTGCTTTCGTTCTCCACAGCAAGCATTGAGATTGATTGGAAATCAATCTATCTGCAGTCAAATCTATTCACTTGAGCACCCCCGGAATGTTGGGTGTTTAATTCTTCTCTATCGGTATTTTAACTTCAATTCTTCGAACGAATTATACATATATGTAATTATGTCCCTTGTCTTTCTGTTTACTCAAAGCACACGTGCTGCAACTTCTGCACATCCTTTTACCCTAAAAACTGCTTTCAGGCGCACAGTTAAATTCAGAAGGCCAATTTTTAGTCACACGACGTGAATATAGAATAATTTGCCTTCCTCAATATTTCCAGAGTCTCTTTCCTTTCCAATTCAAATCTGTAACTCGTCGCTATACATTTTTCTTTCTCTCCACCACTGAGTATCAGAAACTTTAAAGGACATAGTCCTAAGTGATGAAGAATTTTTTTTTTTAAAAAGTACTAGTTGACAACGTCAAAAAATTTTCCAAGCCGCTTGGGATATCGCACCCTTTTTGGCCAATAATTTATTATACCCGGTACCACACTGTGGTGAGGGTATATTCACTTTGTCATTCCATTTGTAACGCCCATAAGGAGGCGTTGTAGGTATGACAAACTATATATATTATTGATCAGCATCACTTTATTAGTCGATCTAGCGATGTCCATCTGTCTGTCCGTCTGTCCGCACGATTACGGCCGTAATTTAAGAGCTATCGACTTGAAATTCGGTACGTAAGCTTTCATCCACCAAACTGAGGCTAAGTTCGAAGATGAGCAAGATCGGATAAAAACTACTACTACCTCCCAAACAAAATATATAGCTATTTGATATTAAAAATTAAATTTAAATAGCTACAGTGAAGATAGCAAGTTTAAACTTTGCACATATTGTTTTAATAATATTTAAACAAATTTGACAAAAAATGAGCTTCGTCGAATAAAAACTACCCATACCTCCCATACAAATATATAATTTAATACATACAAAAATATTTTTTTTACAATAATATAGTACCGGGTATTTGAGCTTCGGCATAGTCGAAGATAATTGTCTTACTGTTTTTTAAAATCCATCTGTCTTCACTTTTGACCAAAATTATTTCCGACAATTTTTAATTTATTACTAAAACCCAAAATAGCCTTAATGGCTTGTCTACCCACCACAGAGTGATTATTTTATAAATACGCACCCAGGCGTATACGTAACCTTTTGCACGGATCGACCAAATTCGTTCACATTGTACGGTGTACAGTGTAAAAATAAAAAGAACCTTCCTCTGACATTTGATATGCAATTTAAGAAATTCTTTTAATTTGATTGTCCAAACCCAAGTCTATTATACAAAATATTTTATTCGACGGTGTTTTGAAAGAAATTTAATTTTCTTATCGCGAAATGTCATGTACAGCGCATAAAAGAAATCAAAGGACTGAAAAAATATCACGTTACCGGATCAAAGACTTTATTGTTTTCGAGTTAACCTAGGAGGGTAAACAATGTTTTCCTATTATCGTTGTTTTTCTTCTTCTTCTTTTTCTTCTTCATTCTGTATTCAATTACGAAAGGATTTTGTTTTTTTTTTTTTTTTATTAAAATAATAAGCAATGAAATCAGAACGAAGCATTTGTGACAAAAAGTCTTCAGATTTCTTATTACACTTTGGGAGCCTTTGGCAATGCAAATAATTAATAGCAACATAACTGGTAGAAGTTTATAAAGTGTAAAATGTGAAAGATTCCATATTTACCTGTTATTTGCTATAGCTTCTGCCTTCACAAAGAGGATCTTACAATTATTTTTCTAAATTAATATTCATGGATAATTATAACACTCAGCTGTGCGGTAATTACTGCGAGGATTATTTTTAGATGTGAATTAACTGGCAAGGATAATGATGAGCAAAAACAGACAGAGCAGTACAAGTGTGTGTTTATATTCGCAATAAAAATGGAAAATATTTTAAATTTCAGAATTATTTCCTCATTTGTTGGTCCATGGGAATATAAGTTGAAATTAACCGTTTGAGTCCTCCTTCTGTAGTAGGTACCTAACTTTGAAAAATCTCATTTACTTTTTGAGGATAAATATTTTTGTAATGCTGGAGGAGTGGACTGCATAATTAATACCTATCAACATTTTTCTGTGGATTCATTATTTACCTCCATCTTATAAAATTTGACTCACAAAGAACCGCTAAAGTACAATATTCACCAAAGGGTGTAAAGTCCTAGCACCTAATTAAAATATCCCTCTAATTTGATGACTCGCGCTCTAACCCCGAGGGTGTGTGTCTCATTTCGTTTGACATTCTCAGCTATTTAATTGTAAATATGTCACAATCTACCGTGACCGCATTTGCTGGCGATTAGAAAACGCAGAGCGCACTAGTACCAGTCTCTGCCACCAGCTGACATTCATTCCAACATTGCCTCAGGTTGTCAAAGTTAATTTCATAATAAATCAGTTTCTTTTGTGCGACTAACGCGCGTAATGAGATTTGTGAAAGTTATGCGACTGCTCCTTGAGTTATCTTCATCGAAATTTTGCTTACAAACAGACAGACATAGCCACTTTGACTTCGTAGATACACTATCCTTGAAAAGGCTTTCAACTCACCCAACCCAATCAAGGCATTTCCATGCACTATCGCAAGGGCCAAAGGCGGGAGAGGGATAAAATATTAATGATGTTTGCCTCCCATGGATGGACAATGTTTGGTCCTGATACTATGCTATTCCAAGGTCCTTTTGTTCCTTCGTTTTTGTTTGTCAACTGAGGCACATTGAAAAATGCGCGTGTCATGAATTTAATTTTAATTTTTTTTTTTTTTACTCGCTCTTCTCCATCTCTTTTTTTTTAATTTTCTTTTGCAGTTTTTCACTAGTCCAAGTCCAAGTCCAAACTGTGTATGTGTTCATTTCCTTTATTTTTTTTTTCTTTGCTACTTATATATTGTTTGCAAGTCGCGTCGTCTTTTTGTCTCATCTCCTTGCGAGTTGAAAATGAAGGAACTATTATGACTACACCATTGTTGCCAATGGAGAAAAATGTTAAAATTGCATATTATAGAATTCAAAATTGAAGAAATTTTAAAATAATTATTTTCGTGTCTTATGCATTTAAATTCATGATTGTTTCAAATTGAAAATGTTGAAGAAAATATTTTATTCTACCCATATGGCAACACTATTTCCTATACAATGAACTGCATTTTTTTTTTTTTTTTTTTTGTAATAGTCAAGGGATTTTTTTCGCATTGTCATTCTATATGGTATCTACTTGGCTTGTCACTCCTTCATAATATTCTTTCCACTCAAAGACCTGGTTTTAATAAAAGGAAGAGAGCGAATCCATTTTGAATAAAGGACATGATGCTCGAATGAAAGGTTCTTGGAATAGGGAAACAGTGGTAAGGACAATTAATTAACGTTTAATGTTTCAAAAGATTTTCAACTTCCCTTTGGTAGGTAGGTAGGTACTCTTAAATTAGGATGGGCTTGCCCTTGATCCTCTGGTAATGGTTGATACTTATGCTGATACATATCGTTGAGGAATTTTACACTTAATCAAAATATGGTACTTGAAAAGATACTACGCTAAAATAAGATGAGTTTCAAAGGAAAAGCCTTGAGCAGTGATTTTTTTTTTCGAGTTAGACTTAATTATGAATTTTGAGTGTAGGCTTTAGATACATCGAGAAGATTAAGGATGATATTTTTAAGTTTGCTGTTTGTAGTACCTCCTCTGGTGTGAGAATTGTTTGTTCTAAATTTACTGCCAGATTAGACATTATTATGATAATCAGGGTAAATCAAGAGGGCGGCTTTTTGACATAAAATTAAAACCCACTGATCGTGACGTAGTTGGAAGAGGTGTGTTTTGTCGGTTGTCATTGATTTAGGTTAGGTTTGTAGGCTGGCGAAGAGTACTCAGAGCCATTGTGATGCCTGTCGGGGAAATGTCCATTACCCATTATAACCCTGTCTAAATGTGCTGTACTTATTGTAACATACAAACCATCCTGTGGATTTTATGAAGTTCATTATATTGTATATTGGTGTGTTGGAAAGCTCGTCTAGGTCTCGGAAAAAGTGCCTCCCTAGGAATGTGTACCTGGTGTGTTGGAGAGCTGGAAACAAAATCTCAAATCTGACATAGGATCTGGATTGCACCCTCATTACCGCAGCCTCTAGTTCCTCCGTCAAGTGCATTTTTTTCATGTGGTAGTACCACAGTGGTACCGCAGAGTGTTGTGCCCCTTTATGATTCCTACGAGGGTGGAAAGGGATTTTCTAGTATGTATATTATTCTCTCGGTTCCGGGTTCATTTAAGGCGTTCACCTCTCCTGTGGCTTTTCTTCCTACTTCAAGCTTGAGTTTGTAAGGCGAGACTAGGGCTCAGCTTGTTCTGAAATAGCTGTCCAACTTTGTCTTCATAATTCCTCCACTCTCTCATTGCCTATAATGCCTTCATGTCCCGAAACCCAGCAGAGCTTCGATTTTATTTCTGGTGCAGTTATGACTTTTATTGCTGCATGGCGCTATCGATAAAGAAGGCGATACCTTCAAGTAGTACTGCTCTTTCCACAGACTCGCGGACTGCTGTTTCCACTACCAGCACCTTTGCTTGGAAGGCACTACTATGATCGAAGAGGTGTATACCAATTTTGATATTTCCAGCGATTCGGAGAAGACGTCTAAACCTACCGAAGTATCAATTTTTGATCCGACTGTAAATACGGTTATGGAGACTTGAGACATACTTAACTGGAAAAATCTAAAAATTAGGAGTTCTAATGGTCTTTGCATCGAGTCAAAGAATGTTGTGAAATATTTAGGTGTTCATTTGGACAAGTTCTTGTACTATAATGAGCACATAAATATACAGTTACAAAAGGCAAGAGCGGCATTTATGTCACTTAAAAGCCTTTTTTACTCCAACTATCTGAGATCCGATGTAAAGGTCATATGTTATCAAGCCTTCGTTCGTCCAATTCTGACTTATGCGAGTCCAGTATGGTGGAACATAAGCCCATCGTATATGGAAAAGCTTCGAATATTTGAAAGGAAATGTCTACGAGCCTGTATGCGGATGTACAGAAGCGCACATTCCGACTTTCGGCATTACGTCTCTAATAAGATACTATTGGATGCTTCCGGTGTGTCCAGAATTGACAATGTCATCCTGGATCTTGCGGGGAATCATTTCGCGCGATCGGCGGGCGTTATAGAGAACGAACTTGTTTCAGGCCTGTTTTACCCTAACCCTGGGTACTTCAGAAATACCATGGTGAGTGGATACATACCACCTGAGGCATTTTTGTATCTAGATGCACACGACTACTTATCGGACTTAAATAACGTGCCTATTATCTACCATATTGCCTCGGGTGATGGAAACGCTAACCTACGATACTGCGTAAGCATACCTGAAAAGGATGTAGCAAACGTCGACAGGCTTAATCGAGAAAAATACTGGTGGCATGACTGGGTTGTGGCCAATGTTTAGAGCTACAGGACTGGGCCCTGGGCCCCGACGTGTGGTGTTTGGTCCGCCTGTGAGGGGGTTAGCGAGTGATATTTTATTACTTGTTGGACCCTTATATTGACGGAACGAAGATCGCATGTCGGGGCCTAACGCAGCTCAAAGTTTAGGATTAGGCTATGTTAGGTTAGGTTAGGTTAGGTTAATGTAGTATTAGTTTTTTTATTACCTAGGTTAAATTTTAAGAAAATAAATATTGTTAAAAAAAGGTTTTCCCACATTTTTCCTTACATAATAAAAAACAATACCATAATATGTGCCTAACATAAAACAATATAAAATAAACTAGTCTAAGTATACAAAATATGTTTATGATTTGAAAATATTTTGATTAGAATAATAATTATCATAAGTATTGAGTACCCATGAGGTCATTTACTATAAGAATTAAAAAAAAATAGTTTTAGTTTTTTAAGTTTATTTGAACAATCAAAATTGTTAATATTTGAAGTGGAAAAAATAAACGAAAAGAAAAAAAAAAAAAACGGTTATGGATTACGTGTTAGGTTTAGGTATGATTCTGTCTCTCCATTCTTCCCTGTAGCTGTAGGGAAAGTCGCTCGAGATTTGTCTTGCTAACTTTAAGTATGGTGTGATTTAGCCCGTGATATAGGTAGCAATTGCATGATGATTGTCGCTTTACTCTGATTCGTCGGTTAGTTGCTAGTGAGTTAAGCGTGTAGTATTTTTTGGATTGCAATCCATGCAAAAAAAAATACTACACGCCACTGACAACGGTGGACATTTCGATTTTCTTCATTCGGTACGATGATGCTGCTAGGTGGGTGTCCATTTGAGAGTAAAAATACTGCGAGCAGCTCTCAAGCAGTTCGCGAGAACAAACTCGCAAGTGGACACAGTCTTGAGAGTAATTTGCGGATAGCTACCTTTTTACTGTAGACATTTTAACCTTTTGAAACTCACTCGCAAGTGGGCACATGTCTTTATCCCTATCGGAGATTAGCTCTCAAAACTTCAAGCAACGGATATCAGAGGAAATAAATCAACTCATAGTGTTACCAATACATATTTACAAGCCATACCAGGGCTTCCCTTAATTTGGAAGCCCTGGAATTTATTTGTCCCAACAGATTGAATTATATATTCCATTTCATATATTGTCAAATGGTAAAAATCCCTAAACCCCTCATGAGTCATGAGGATCTTCAATTTGAAGCTCTCTTGTAATAGCAGACCCTTCACCGAGTTGACGATGACGATCTACCCGTGTTTTAATCCAGCACTTCTTTTTTACTCTTCTTTCTTTTTTAAAAACAGTACGAATAATTGAAGCATCTGCACTGCATCCTTTCGCTCGTAATACCATGTTCCCATCAACGTGATTAAGCCGAAGTTATTTATGAATCACGAAAGCCGTTTCCAACGAACTTTACGTGTTTTATTTTGACATTTCTGTTAATTACTGAAACGTTTTCTTTCCAAAGTTCCAAAAGGAAGAACTATTCTTTTTCGGACCAAATTGCGGTTTTTTAACTTTTAAATAAGAAAAATTGTTAATTATGTGTAGAGTAGGTACATCTATCTATATATATAAAAATGAAGTTTACCACTCACTGATCATCAACGCCCAGCCTAAACCCTTTGCTCTAGAAAGCTGAAATTCCTTTATGATGTAGTACAACCACTATGGAAGGATTTTTCAACCCCTAAAGGGGTAAAAGGGGGGGTCAAAGTTAGTATGGGACCATTTTTATTTTTCATCCGATCGACTTCAAACTCAGTTTATGTACTCTATTATAAGAAATAAAGATAATATTTTTTTCGATTTTGGAAATTTTGCTTGGGACCCGAGTTATTGGCGATGTCCACTTTTTAGGGGGGCCTTTTCTTAACTCACGAACCGATCGATTTGAAACTTTTTAATGCGTCCAAACTTCATCGCTGTTGAATATTCTGATCGCTTCATCTAACTCCAGCGTACGTACTCCAAAGATATTGAAGCGGAATTCTGTAAGAATGGGGTTATACTGCTAGAAAGTGATAGACGTCCTCACGATCTTTCCGGTTTCATATGTTGCACAGTATAGAAGATCTGGGCAGTGTGAAATATAATTAAGGATTTGCTAACTAAGAATAAGAAATATGGTGTGTCCCTTAGATAGTGGCTCAGTCTGCCCTAGTATAATCTGTGTTGAGATGTCAGCGCTTCACCAACAAATATTGAATATATATTTTTTGAACTATTTTCTCCAATAGGGCGTTAGACATATTTTTCAGAGATACTAATTGCTTCTTAAGTACTGTCTTAGTTAGGTTTCCTGCACGATATATACATAAATATAAAAAGGCAACTAACGGACTGTGAAGGAATCTCTGTGTCCAAATCCTGAGGACTGCGCTAGCGAAGCCGCGGGCAAAAGCTAGTCTATACATATAATAAAACTGTAGGACTTTTCTTTGTCAGCTAAAAACTCAAAAACTACTGGACAGATTTCGATGAAATTTTTTTTAAAATGTTCCTTAAGACTGTAAGGCTGCTATAGGTTCCTACGTCCTTAGGAACAGTTTTTAGCCAAAATGTATTTTCTGAAGTGAAAATATATACATACCTACACATATACCTTGCTAAACAACAAACAAAACAACACTATTTGTTTTCGCAGTGGTCAGTTTGTATATGTAGGTATGTATGGGATGGGATGTATTAATAATCTTCATAAGAGAAGAGACGTACATATAATGCAAAACAGGTTCCATTTCAGAATTTCATTCGATATGGTGTATGGTAGCAGTCAGCAGTGTAGTTGTTCGGATTCCAAAGGAAGAGGGAAACAAAGGAAAGGAAATACAGCATTACAAACAAGTAGCATGATAAAGGAGAGGGAGGGCGATGAAGAGCGGGTGCACATTATACATATGTATATCCAATACATTACATCCATTATCGATATCGCCACGCTAAAATTGGACAAACGGGGGTGACGCCTCCCATACAAAAAACATATTATATGATTTTCATGATTCTTTTTTTGTTTTTTTCGTATTGCTGTATATTTCAGGTTGAGGCAGAAAGAAAATTCCAAATTTATTCTCATTTTTCGCATTTTACAAAAGAACATTATTATCTAAGACCTAAGCAATTATTATCTAAGACCTAAGCAATACAATTCCTGTGCACGGGCAAAGCTGGGCGGGTACAGCTAGTACCTAATAAAAATATAACAAACTCTGCGAAACAAGTGGACATTTTAAAAAAACTGATTTTAATTTTATGGAAATGTATTTTTGATAGTTTCTGTTTAAAAGGTATGTTCCATTTTATTTTGGAAATATTCGCGACGACAATACTCGTACATAATAAAAAATGTATGATAAATCACGTCCTTCGTGTGATCATTTTTATCTAAATTTAAATTTAGCTAAATCATGTTGGAGGGAACATGGTTTAAGAATAGATTTTAACTGATAACTAAACTATAGCAAAATAAATATCAATTGGACACGGTTATGAGGGTACTTTCAAGGAATAAACTCTCAAATCGGATTTCCTTCAGTACTCTACAATGACAATGAAGCAGGTATCTAAGCTATTTTCAAAATACTTTACTGCTTGGTACAAAAATTAATTTTATTTAACAAATGATTCGGAGTTTCGGAGATTTTTTTTAATGATCCCTACCCCCTTTTCGATGGTTATAGAGCGAATACACGATAATTGAAATCGTTTATGATTATCTCCAGGACTGTAGAAATTAAGTATGGGAAAGGCAACCAAAAACGTTACGTAAACAAAGCCACGGCATGGTTGACTTATTCAATTTATTTTATGCCAAGTTGAATACACAAAACCTGTCATATCGCGTTTATGCGTACTGTTGGTCCTTTCTCAATGACTAGATCGTCATTCGAAATGTTGCATTCCATTTATAATGAATCCATAATTTAAATCTACGCTCCAGTGGGCAGGGACAGAAAAAACCTGTCAGTTATCCTCTTCGCATTTGAGCACACTCAATGAACAATTAGGTAATCATTCTGTACCAGAGTCAGTGCAAACGATTTCAGACCGACCTCCTAATATTTTAATTTTTTTCAATTCAGTTCACACACCTACTACATTTGTATTTCATATACAAATTTCTTCCATTGAATAAAATTAATTTCCGATTAAATTGGCAAATTGGGTATACGCAAAACTGCAACTATATATGTTAAATAAATTCAGTGATTAATTCTAGACATAACATCAACTAAACTTTCAAGATTTGCTAAGTAGTCTTAGATTTAATTACATGCACAAACACATGCAGTGTATCCTTTCAATATACTTAGTGTATACCTACCCCCATTCATCATAGACGTCGTAGCGTAGGTACTTTCATTCCAGTTTTTAATTTTCAACTTTAAATTCATGCAAGTATTCTATGGCATTATTTGTTATGGGTTTCCCGGAACTGACTGAATACATCAACTCTCACAGGATGCAGTGTATGATTAAATTCCTGAATATGCTTTTGTGATTTGATATGGTTGCTGCATACTTTTAATTACAAAATAATTAATTTAGTTTTAATATGATGATTTAGAGTCGGTGGCGGAAGATCGAGAGTTATGGAGGGTCAAGCATCCTACTCCCACGACCTTTTTTAATGGATAAGCAGGACACTGCAAATGAATGAAATGGATAATAATATGATCCGTTGAAAATGTAAATTCATGTTTTATTTAATTTTTAATAGAAAATTTAATGGAATTTGATTTGGGTTACCTCTTTTTTAATTTCGATTCAGACATGGTCAATAATTTATATAATAATCAGAACGGCGCACAAGCTATATAACATGAAATCAATTTCGTCGAACTCATTCGCTTCCTCTTCATAAAAAAACATGTCAACTTAGTATTCTGTTTATTATCAGATATTCTGGGAAGGTCCTCATGCAGTCAGGAGGAAAGCGTATCATCATGTACCCGGAATTAATGTGTTAAATTATCGATACGATTATGGTTCATTGAGCGTTCCAGTCTCCTTCTAATGAAAAAAAATCTCGCTAAATGAAGGTTTTTGTCTTAAGTAGGTATTTGAAGTATTCATCAAGTTCTCGTTACATTTAAGTGTATTGACTTTTGTAATTAAGAGGTTACGTTGGTTAGGCAACGTGAATCTATGTTTTAGATACCTACAACTTTTATATGGGAATACGTTTTTGTTCAAGTATTTTCTATAAAGATAAAACATGTCATAATGATATAATTCAATAGAAATATGAATCGGAAAATTTGTTCACCTCAGCCATATCTATCTATTTCGTTCGTTTTCGCTCTTCTACCAGTAAAGCAGAGCATACCACACGGGTAAATCGTTGGTCCATAATTTTCTGTATACTTTTTTTTAATGACTTTTAAAAAAACTTTCGGCCATTGAAAGTAAAGATTTAAAGTAAAGGTTTGCAGTTAAAACCAAAGCCGTATTTACAGACGGATCTAAAATAGACACTGGGATAGGGTCAGGTATCTTCTCCTAATCGCTGGCTATATACAAATCGATACGCCTCCCCGACCATAGTAGCGTCTTCCAAGCAGAGCTCCTGGCAGTGACAAAACTAGCCTATGTACCCGTGGTAAAGGCAATAGCACCTGGAGGTATTACCTTCTGTATCCACAGACAGCCAGCAGTAAAAGCCATAATTACATCAGAATTAAAATCAAAGCTTGTGAAGTGCTGTCGCAAAGAACTCAAGGCTCTTGGTATACAGCAGAAGGTATCGCTCTGCTGGGTTCCGGGACGGGACATGAAGGCATTCCAGGCAATAAGAAAGCAGACGAATTAGCAATACAAGATTCGACCACTGTTTCAGAACAAACTGATCTCTCTGTGAACATGCCGCCTTGCACACTCAACATTCAAGCTTGAAGCAGGGAGAAAAGTCACAAGAGAGGCGAACGCTAGATGGACCACCTTCTTGTAATAAGAATGGCCGTCCAAAACTGTCCAAAATCGAGAAGATAGTGCGGAAGGATAGGAAATCCCTGTCCACCCTCGTAGGGGCACACCACTCTGCGGTAGACGAGCTTTCCAGCACATCAGTAGACAAGATAATGAACTTCGTCATTGGTTAGATATGTAAATATTACTATCACTGCGATCCTAATATTAAGTCTTCATTAGCATTGACTGCAGAAAAACTGTGGTGGGATTCTGTAAAAAACGTAACGAAAACCGCTTTCGTTTTCACTGTGGAAAAAGACCTAAAGCTAAAGGTGTAACTTGGAACCCCTCGAGCAGTATACTAACTCCTGCATTTGAAGAGTGAATTTATTGTAACATTTTGCCGCCAAATAAAACGATTCCTAGATAATTAGAGACCAAATTTAAATTAAATGCTCCACTATAAGTATAAACATAAATGTGTAAATATACCCAGAGTAATAACTACAAATTTCTTCTCTGCTTTATCTTTTACAAAAATTCGCTTTTCATGGTGGCGAACTTATATTACGCTCAAAAGCATCTGAATCATAAAAAGGGGTTACTGTGGGTCAAGGAGTCTTGTTCATGAAATTAACTCGTAATTGCAATTCAATTATGCATTTCTGAGTTTTTCACACTTTATAAGTAAGTGATACAAGGACAGGACTTTACTGCGCGTTCTGGATGCATAGCTGCTTATTGAGGTGGATTCTTTTGGCTGGCAAAAGAATGAATTTCAATGGCTCATTTATATGCTTTTGAACTGGCTGAACTGGGTGATTTATTAGAGCATTTAATGTTTATAGAGAAGTTGGGAATAGTTTTTAAGAACCAACTTTGTTTGCGCTCACTTTTTTTTTAAATTGGAGTGAAAACGGTGGTGCTATTATGACTGTGGTCCTTATAGCTTATCAACAGATAGTTAGGAAATACTACAATGAATATGCTGGTTTGGAAAGATATTGTGGATGTGTTTGACGGTTTTATGGAGTGAATATTCAAGCTGAGCTATTATATACTGCCTTATTGTCGTTGTCGTTTGCGGCTCTAAAAAAAACGACACGACTCTTTGGTATTGGTGACTAAAAATAAACGATTTCTATCGTGGCAACAATCGACATTTATGTCAAGAAATGTAAATTCGTCGACTGAAATGCCAAACCACATGGTGTCATAGTTTGTGGGATATATGTGGAATGTGAGAATTAAGAGTACAAAGAGTCAAGTCGTGTCAGTTATGCAGTACCAAATTTCAAACGACTCGAAGGTACGACAAATGTCGCCAGTATAAATGGTTTGTAGTCTCCAGTCGACGCCCATTTTCGAAAAATTGTCTATAAGATTGTGAACTTGCGAGTTCCGGACAATTTAAGCAAAAAAAAATAACAAAAATAGTTGCAGCCGTTTTCGTAAAAATCATATCCTTGTCTCCTACGTCATGAATCAAATGATTACTTTTATTTTCAAACCACCGATACATACAATTTGGTCTAGATGATGACCCATTTCGCTAACTACCATTCGGAACGCTACAACAAATAGATTGACTTAAATAGAAAAACATTTAAACAATTAGTCACGTATAAGCCCCTGTTACACTAATGAATTTGACTGTAGTAAAGTCCTCATATTCTACGTAAGAAGAAGTCACCCTGGCGGAGTTTAAAATACGAACCACTTGAAATAATTACAGAAAGCTTTTTCATCAAGCCAAAGATAAGAAAGAAGTCAACGATAAGAAAGATACGAGGAAAGTTCAGGGACTATTTTGGAGGCTCTTATAAAGTCTCGTAAGGTGTATCTACAGTCTAATTGCTAGAAAGAAATTTGGATCCGAGAGCATAATATTGGCCGAATTAAGAATGATTTCGGATATCATCCTTCAACTGCTAAAGATAATCTTATAGAGTTCCCAGATCCTAGTAAAATCTTGCCGAACCGCAAGAGGGGACTTATTGCAGTAGGATTTCTACGTGTTTTTCACCTGTAAATGCTAATCGAGTTTGTCATGAATGAGGAGATGTATTGCCCGACCCTTTACAAAAGGACTTGACATAGTATGCTTCGACTCCCACTGAAAATTACTTTATCGCCTAACATTAACCGTAGAAGTACACAATTGGGGAAAAATCGTTGCCTGCCTAACTATTTTCAGCTAAGAAGATTTTTTTAATCAAATCTGTTTGCTTGGAAAAGTAAAATTGTACTTCGCAAAAGAAATTCAAAAATAAGGGTAAAATTGGTCCCCCACTTTTGGAATTATTAAATTATTGTCTAAGCAGCTACATCAGCATAATTAGTTATTACTTTGTCTATAATAAATGCAGACATTAAATTCAATGGCTAGAAGCAGTTTCCTAATAATCCATTAGCAGTCATTACAATATCTTAAGAGTCCTGTAACAGTCCCTGAAGCGACTACCCTTTTCTGCCACTCCTGTCTAATTCGATGTTTACAGAAAATGGATTCTTAATCAACCACCAAACTTTGCATCAATTAAAAGATACGTCTGACCTTGTGTTTGTGTATTGGAAAATTGTTTGAAAACATTCGCGTATTAAATTTTGAATAATATTTACAAAAATTATAATAATTGTCATTCCTTGTGTACATGCATTTAGAATTACAAAAAAAAAATTGTTATGACAATTTCTTCGTGGGTGTTCATGTAAACATTTCAATGGAAATATCCTGAAATATATTTCCGCTTTTTGTGAAGGGAAATTTAATTAGAATTTTAATTTACGATCCTAATTTCATCAGCTCGTGCTGTTTGTATACCCAAGCCATGCGTTTTCTGCCGCATTTTTAGAGATACAAACAAAAAAAAACACAAACAAATAAATTCAAATGGAACATCACTCGCGACTAAAGTGCTGACTTATAAAAGTCAATTAACCCATACCAAGGACAACAACCATCACAGGCATAACTTGCGTGGTATCTTTTAGAAAAGGTAAATCTATAAACAAAGAATCTCGAGAGTACACTGAATATAAAGGAACCTAATTGTATTGCAAAGTATAGACCAGTTCGTAAGTCGATTTACGCACGTACATATTATATAAAGAAGAACTCTCTCTTGAGAATGAAATTTTACAAACAATTAATCCGAACGTCCTTTGGATAAGCACGTCTCATGATTTCTTATACATCCCTATAAAAAATTTATGAATTTTCAAGTTTTTAAAGGTTTCGCATTTAGAGTTTTAAATACACTTGTGTTTTTTATTAGCCAGATTAGGTACACTCAAACTAGAAGAATGACCTAAAAACATAATCGCCCTTGACCGTACATACAGCAAAAAATAATGCTGAAGGTGGATCAAAGAAAGAAAACAAAACAGCAGACTTTCGCCTTTTATTGAAATCAAACGCAAACATTTCAGCATTGTTCTGGAACGCTGTTTGTTTCAAGGAAAACCAAATGACTGCTCTATCCAGTATCCACCCTTGTCTGTATGGTAATGACAATTTGTTTGAATAACAAACTGTATTGTCAATGAAAATGCATTTCAGGCAGTTGTTAGCAGTATTTCCCATTCCTGTTGAAAAGAATGGAGTTATAAGAATTATGCTTAAGGAATTTGTAAAATCCTAACCAAATAAAAAGACATAACCTTAACTTAGGCTACTCTACAATTTGGGGTGATATGAAGCCTTAACTATAACAAAGCCTATCCAGTTAGCTAATTGCCATACTCCAAATCGGTTGAGCTGCTCTACTTAGAACGATGTCTTTCTCTACTGAGTTGGTCCATACTGTTTAGACTCGAAGCCGAAGACTCAATTTTTTGACTAGGTTGATGTCGCTACAGCTCGTATAGTTCGTCACTGAATATTCTTCTCCAAAGCCCGTCAAGGTCAACGCAAACTGGACCGACACGACATGTTTACGAAGAACCTTTCTCTCGAAGCGATAGCAGATAGAAAGACTCCAAGCTTCAGCGTCATAAAGCAGGCTATAAATAAACAACGATTGGCAAGGGCGTTAGGCAATAACGCCCAAGGAAATAGCGCTCAAATCCATTTGGTTACCGTTACCGACCTTGATGCAGCAAGGGAACGATTTTGGCAAAAGATGTCAAAACTAGGCATGGCTCTGTATAGTGTTGCGCATATGCACTTCAATAAAGTTTACACAATAAAAAAAAATGAAATGCATTCGCTCATAGAAAAACCAAGCGACGACGTATCAAAGCGCTGATAGTCGAGTCCGAGTGGATAAACACTGTCATTCTGAACGCGCTACAATTCATGAGAACTGTTCGATTTTCTAAGCTGTCAATTATTATCAAATTCAAATGGCGGCAAATTCACAAGTCACTGTTATTAGAACTTGTGCTGGGGCAAATGTCTCCTCTGTCTTAGTTTTTTATTTTTTTATTTTCCTTTTTTTTTTAATAGTAGTTCTTTTTGCTGAATTTATTTTACCGGTGAAAGAAAATAGCCACAGGCAGCTATAATAGCCTGTCTCTGTAGATGTTGTCCCTGTCATAAGCAGCTTTAAAATCGATGATGTGATTATCGATTTTGACTTTTTGGGTTTTTTTCCAGGATCTGTTCAAGTATGAGAATTTGATCGGCTGTGGAATTTTTTCAAAGGTATAAGACATGTGGGTGGCCTTAAAAGCGGTGGCCTTATAAGTCACTTGCAATGACGGATGGGCTTTCAAAGAAGGGAAATTCCTATGTTTTTCTTACTTGTAAATTTACTGTATATTGTTGACTTTTGCTTCTCACAATTATTCGCCTTTATGAGTTCTTATTTTTGGTACGACTGAAAAGAACCTACAATTATTTTATGCCTAATCCGAACGTCCTGTGTATGGTCCTGGAGAAAATGAAAAAATTGTTTTCGGTGGAGCAACTATGTATTTTAAAGTCATATTTCCCAGACAAAGAAATAGTTATGCAAACAGACGTATGTAGGGCTAGGATGATGTGTAATGCAAAAAGGTACGTAGCCCGTATTCTTTAAGAGCCTTAGTCCCAGATAGAAAAATTCCCAGAATTCTTGACATGTTGTATATGCACAAGGCATATGCTATGCATAATACGAGCACTTATTTTCGATTCGTTCTGCGTATATGTCAAAAAAGCTTTCTTTTTCAAAAGATAGCCATGACACATGGCACATACTTGCCAATATTATTCCTATACATTATTATTGTCGCTGTCATACAATGGACCGCCATTACAAACGCGCAACGCAATACCTATATTTAAGGACATCCGATTGTAATTCAGGCTGATGTCCTATCCATCCCGGACTGTAGCGCCACCTAAGGTTGTAATTTAGACTAATCGCCTATTGAAAACGAATATGCAATTAAGGATGTTGTTCATAGCATAAATATGAAAGCGGATAAAAGGAAAAGATTTAAATAAGAACCTCTAGAAGATCCAAAATTACAAAGTCTAATCTGAAATGCTAAGAAAGGTTGGCTAAAGAGTATACCAAAATTGCCTGAGGAACTTAACATGTTTTGGAAAGAAAAGCTTAAAATTTATTTTAACGATATGCATGTTGGCCTTTTTAAGGAAATGGCAATTATTATACACTTTAAGGAGTGGTGAAAATAATTTTATTGTCCTAATATGAATAGATGGACTTGTTATTCGAAAATTACAAAAATGCAAAAAATATTAGCCCGCTAATCGAAATTAACTCTCTTGAAAAGTAGGGGCAGATATATTTGACCCTGAGGGTAAAGACGAACCCTCGATATTATATTGCATAGACATTTTTTTTATAATTCACGCGGGCTTAAGGGGCTGTGAATATACCAGCTTTAAGGTTAAAAAGCAACAGATGTTATTATATTTGATTAAAGCAATCAAAAAGGTATTTTGACACACGGCACGGTGGTTTCTGACAACCGAGTTTGAGTAGTTTTTTTTACTCAAGTCCTAAATACACAAGGTCGAATAGACTTCCTAAAGAAGGAAAGCATAGAGCTGGAATGTAATGAAAACTCGGTATCAGGGTAAAGACAACTACGCAAAACTGTAAGAACAGAGATACACGATAGTAACGAGACTACGATATTCAGCAGCAGAGATACATATTAATGAAACCAGGAACTGAGTCACCCATAAATAGTTTACAGTAGTAATTGATGCCTCGAATTTTAGAAGATGAAAATGAGAAACATCATGAGCCAACATGAGCTCAAATAGTAGGAAAACATAAAGCGCCTTTTATAATAAAAACAAGTAAAAGTGTTATCATCGGCCCGGCCGATGCTCTGATACCCTCCACTGCATAAAAGTCAAGCAAAATGTTTGCCATGCGAGTTAGTATGCACTGTACCAGAACTACTTGACCGACATAGCCCATTTTCAAAACCAACCTGGCGACGATAAAAAGAAGTCCTCTCAGAAAATTGTATTCACCTATGTGGATTCCTTTAGACACTATCGTGTTTTTAACATACAGAGACACATGGGTCGAATATTGGCTTTCTATGAGACGTAGCAGAACTACTTGACTGACATGGACCATTTTTAATACCAACCTGAAAAAGAAGTCCTCTAACAAAATTTCATTCGCCTAGGTCGGTTCGATTCAAAATGTGATCCTGATTCAGAATATATATACTTTATGGGGTCTCCAGTGACTCCTTCTTGTCGTTACAAATGTAATGGCAAAGTGAATATACCTTCCTGTGGAGTGTATAAAAAAGAAGAGCAGAAACTAATGCAAAGAAATACTTCACATTTAAGAAGATCATTCAATGAAGGCCTTTTTCAGAGGTACATCGGATATGCGGACTTGTAGGGCAGTTGAGGACTTAATCTACATCGGAATTGCTGCCTTTAATAGTGACGTCTTCCTTTAGTCGATAATCGAGTCGATATCGTTGATATTTCAAAAGATGAAGATAATAGTGCATTCGGTGTTGACACTTATATACAGTATCCACTATTTTCTCCAAAACGAAATTATTTAAGAAGTCACATAATAGCACATCGTCTTGCCAAAATTTGGTGCGTGTTTCGAATTGGGAAATGATCAAACATTTTTTTTCCGACAAATGCTGATTTCAAAATTCAGTATTAAAATAAAGATTTGGAAAATATTAAAAAGCTTTCCAAAACTTGTTTGTAAAGGGTGTTGTTTTTCGAGTTTTGGTTTTTAAACTGGCAACATGCAGTTAGTTTATTTGTGGTTAGTACGTTTTGCCATTTTATGATGAATAGATTAACGCCAAAACAACGCGTGCAAATTGTGCTATTTTGAAAACCATGGTTCGGTTCGCCAAACTTATCGTGCGCTACGTCCATTTTATGGTCGACATAATCGTCCATCTGAGCAATATATTCGGAACACGATGAATCGTTCTCGCACCACGTATACTCTAGTGGATAATACTCATCCCCAAAGACGACAAACAGTGCGAACAGAAGAAGTTATTGCCGTTGTACTACCGTTCTACTACATTTCCTCTCCTTTGTTTCCCTCTTCCTATGGAATCCAAACAACTACCTATCTCAACACCACACTGTTAATGTTACTATACCACATATGACAATGAAATTCTGAAATGAAACATGTTGTGTATTATACGTCCCTTCTCTAATGAAGATTATTCATATACCCCAACCCCATGCCATACAGCAGCATGCACCCCATCCGGCATCCGGCATACGATCATAATATTCATACCTACATTATGCAACTGACCATAGCACTCACTGCGAAGACAAATCAACCCTTTTCGAATGCTAAGTATACGTATGTGGTGCCGTGACATAATGTCGAAGTAAATAAGGTCGAATCGTGTTTATTTCCATTTTGATTGGAAATAATGTCGAATTCCAAAAATTTTTTCCTTCGACTGTATTTCCAAAAAAAAAAAATGGAAATGAACACGATTCGACCTTATTTCCTTCGACTTTATTTCACGGCACCTACGTATGCTAGGGTGGTTTTCTTTTTGTTTGTCGGGTCGCATGATCGCAAAAGTATAAACATCCATTTGTAGCAAGGTATATGTGTATGTATATCATTTCACTTCAAAAAATACATTTTGGCTGAAAACTGTTCCAAAGGACGTGGCCTATAGCAGTCTCACAGTTTTAAGAAACATTTAAAAAAAAGTTTCATCGAAATCTGTTAAGTAGTTTTCGAGTTTTTAAGAGACAACGAAAATTCCTACAGTTTTATTTTATCTATGGATAGATAAGTGTACCCTTGCAACGTTTTTACCTAATAAACCGGAAAAGAACTGAACACTGCATAAATTGTCAAATGAGCTTGGTGCAAGTGGCCTTAGTAAATTGTTTGAATGAATTTAATTCTGACATTCAATTCTCTCCTTTTGCATTTCATTTAAAATATTAATTTAAATTTTAAATGAAGCATCTGCATTAAAGCTTGGTGTAAGCCATTTTGTAAAACTCATTAATCAAGATTCTATACAGCCTGATGTCATGTTACTTTTTTTTTAGTTCAAATGCCATCAGATGTCCTTTATTCAATTTAGGTACATATTGCCATAGGCACTATAGCTCTACTTCTGCAACAAATTGATTGTCTTTTGATTGATGAATAATTAATTAATCCGATTGATGGCACATTTTCTGCCAATTATCATAGCTAAGGGCAATAAATTCAAATCAACTTAACTGATTACTATTTAAGGCAATTAGTTAAGTTGTCACTGCTTGCAAATCAAAGGTCAACTATAAGCAAGAACGAATATACATGCGATGCGACTGTCAACTGTTGCATTCGATAAACAAAGGAAACGTTTTCGAGTTTTTCTTTCAAGGAAAATGCTCCATTAAAGGACTTATTCAGTCGTAAATTCGTATTCCTATTGGAACTTTAGAAAGTCCCTGTTCTATAAAATTACCATTCGATCCCTACTTCCTTCTAGTGATTTTATTCTTGAACCCAAAAATCTGTTTTTACCACAATACAAATTTGCTCACTGTATTTACATTTCCAGAATTTACAAATAAATAACGATAACTTCACCCTGTGGGTGTCTTTATATAACCCCAGTCCCAGTAAAAGTAGTAGAACCGAAAATGAAACTTTTACACACTCTCCAAGGCAATTCACTGTAGATATGTCTATTTTTTGAACAAGTTTTATGAACCACTTTCCTAACAGCAAAATTGTTCGCATTACTATATAAGGAGGGACACCATACCTATAGTGAGCTAACTTTTTCTCTTTGTTGTGCCCTCTCCGATCTAATATTAAGCCGAACGTAACAATATCCCTAAAGCGTACATTTTTCATGGAAACATTCCGACCGACCGACGTGAACGAGGTAGGTATATTTTTTTTTTTTTTTTCTAACTATCCAGTGTTTTTGCTGAGCAGCATGATAGGGGTTGGGGATGACTGCAAGCATATCAACGATGTACATGCATGTGCACCACCGCGCTACATATACAGATCGACTTAATGAGTCTCACAACTTTGCTTTGTACATCAAATGGGCGTATGAATGCCAACATTTACCTGTCCCGGTCCATACATACACTTATATATTTAAATTTGCTCCTGCCGTGTATGTCCTGCACCGCCCATATAATAATAATCAACTTGATTGATACTTGAGCATCTAACTAGATATAGGACAATAATTAGTAAAGCCATTTGATGTGTACGAAATGCAAACAACAACTTAGTCCGACAGTCCTTTTTGTAAAGTACTATAATGCTTATAGTGCGTCTGACGTATATCCCCTTCGAGAAACTTTGTATGTGCCATCAAAGGATTAGCATGGCTTCTATCCTCTACGCTTTCTCCCCCACTTTCCTATATGCAAGAAAGGAAAAACAGATTTCACCTATTTAATTCAATTTGATAAACATGTTGTGTCAGGTGGGGTGCACGCAGGGGATGGCCAGAGTCAAGTGAAAGTTTTGCTAAGAAGTTTGCCTAATCCGACAGAATTTTCTTTCATTATATTTTCATACAGTTATCTCGAGTTAAATTGACGTGGCATAAGGAAATGAACCAACGAAATGTTAATGAGTCTAATATTAGCGAATTAAGGGTCGTACATCCGTTGACAGGCCCATACGCTTTGATTAACGTTGTTAAGCTTTGCTTAGCTGATATAGATGGAACGGAATGTGTCCTAATCAATTTTTGGGTAGTGGATGTGTGTGTGTGGTACATTAAGGCTTGCCAATTTATTGATGACTCGTTCCTAGAATAATTGATGGAATTTTGTCTGCACAAGTCGATGACAAGGGACCTTGTGAATTATTTAGAAGTGCGATGCGGGCAAATGGAAATCGTTTTTCTGTATTTTTTGTCTATAAAAAAAGAATATACATTAAATGGCATTTTATACAAAGGATGAACGGTCCCATCCAAAGTTATAAATATCCATTACTGTCACCATCAGGAATAGATGGACAGTTGGACCTCAACCACATTGGTGTTAATACATTCGATTGAAGGCAGATTGTCATTCTATAAATTCTCACAATCAATCGTTTGTATAATTTGTTGTATTTTGTTCTTTTTGTTAACAACTGGAATTTGCCGAATTTTACGCAGCATCCGAATGACTCAAATGAGAAGCTTCTTCAAGAGAATTAAGACAGACATCCGCATTTCGCTGGAGATGAAATTGTGAAAACAATTAATCACTACTGCAGAGTTCTTATAAGGGAGAAACTTTATTTCATCAAAATTCCAATTGAAATTAGCTAGATTAAAGTTATATGGGTGATTCGCTGAGATCGTATAAGGGATACCAGGATACTAAATGTCCAGGATCCACTTCTCCGGATGAATTGGTCCATGCTCCGGTGTCTTAGCCATTTTTAGAAGTCGCGGCGACAGAATTAATAACACCAAATCTAAAAATGGGGAATTTTGTCCCGTGGGGATTATCTCTCAGGGTCTTTTGGAGTAAGGGACTTCAGCACAGGGGATTTTGCAAAGGGGTTTTGCAGTAGCGCATTCTGTCACTCCAATTTTCCAAGACCTTGTTGATTGCTTGGATGATATTGGCCTTAAGTGCTTCAATCGTTTCCGGATTGTTGGTATATAACATCGGCCTTTCACGGTTCCCCACAAAAAAAATTCAAAGGGGTCAAATCGTTTAAATATGATTTTTTCGAAAAGTTTTTTCAAAGAGGGGTATTGCGTTGACCGGTCTAAATTCTTCGCACAAACGCGTGTTAACAACTTTTTCAATCGATGTAACGACTGTCTGTTTCCAACGAGTCAGGGAAACTACTGGATTCGATTGAATAGTTGATTATTCTTTGTAACGATGGTCCAATATTTTCGAAACTGTCTAGTGTCTATATATCTAAGGGAGCACGTGAAATGAAACGCTTATGTCTTATACCTATACTTAACCTACATGTCTTCCCATGAAAGCCGCGGCGGGCAAGACAGGTCTGCCCAGCCATACGTAATTGCAACTTTATCTGTGTATGATTTTCTTCTTTAATTTCTGCTTAATGCCCAAGCCACAATGGCGCTTTGCGGCGTGCGTGCGTTGACAGATAGAGTAGAACCAATGCTTTCATATGGTGCAAGCCAGAATGCGGCTTCAGGCTTCGGGTCGCGTTGTGATCGTAAATATCGTAAAGTTCAACGCGGCGGCCAAGTAGAGCAACTTTCTACTTTCAGTGGCGTTGGACGGCTTTGACGTTTTCTTTCGGTTTGGTTTGTTCGATTTGATAATATTTAAAGTGTTAGAGCATATGCCGTTCATTGTTGGAGTTGCATGGATTCACTTAGGTATATACGTACCTACTCGTTTTTAGTAGTCTATGAGGTTTTTTCAATACAAATTAATTATTTTACTGTGTGGAAATGACGAATATTATTTTTGTTGTAATGCTACTAGTGATTTCTTTAGATTGTTGATAAAAAAAATATGTGCTCAAATGTAATGTACACGCTTTTGATATTTAAATTTTGTCTGAAACTACTCTATTCTTCATACAATTTATTAACGAGATAAACATTTTTGCTTAGAATATTTATAGTTTCTTTTTCTAGTTGAGGGTAAATCTAATTTCCTGCGATGTGCAAATGATAGGTATTATTTTATTACTTGGTTTACCCGCCCAGGTTTGCTCGTGCCAATGAATTGCATTGCTTAGATATATTTTTTATTGTCCATCGGGACAATGCACATGAATATGCGCACCTTTGTCCGACTTTGACCCAACTTCACGGGAATTCTCTGGCCAATAGATATCGAAGATTCCCTGCAAATTTAAACTCAATCGGCTGGTAGGGTTTGAAGTCCGTACATAAGAACATAAAAAAATGTCTGGACAAGACAGCGAAGATCTTCGCGGAAATATAGCAAAAAAATTACCCTAATTAGGTCATAAAATCCTTTCAATATGCATTGTCCGATGGGTGACCGGATGTGGTAAAAACCCAGCGAGCGACGAGAATAAGCAGTACCTGCGATCGCAATCGTCCGAATGTCCAGCATACCACCAGATGTATACATATAATTGAAATAAAATATAAATATAAATTGAAAAATCAAGTAAATCGTCGGTATCCATATTTGAGAATTTATGAATAGGGGTTTTTTTTTAAATAGCCAAACCAAGTTTTTAACAAAATTGCACTTCTCTATTTAAGTGACTGAACTTCTTTCCACAGCTCAGATAAATGCTGTCCATTTGGTAATATTGCTCACTTAAATCGTTTTACAAGAAGTATTCCACAAAGTAATCAATTCACAATTTTAAGGGAAGGGATTTTCGATGTAATTTACCCATATTTTCTCAACTAAACTAAAAATCTACCTGTCTCGCCTGAAACGCCTTTCATGTGAAGGCATGCACCTGTGTACATTGAATGCACAGGCAATTCTTCCACAAAAATATTCCACGACAATAAAAGTGAAAATACATTTTATTGATATTTATTTATGCATTTTTTTTTTTACTATTTTGAACAAATTTCCTCTTAATTCGTGCATTAAAATAACAATTATAAGCAAAAAGGAGTAGTTGCATTCTGCTCTGAATTCGTACATAACGTACGTACGCAACATAAACCAAACAGAACTTTCAATCTCTCCTACTCTAATCTCTCAACGCGCCAACGCTCTGAAGCGCCATTTAGTTTTGGAAAAGTGCGGCTTGCGCGCGTTGACATAAAGTACGGTAAAGTTTCTAAAACGCCTGTCAACGCACGCAAGCGGCAAAGCGCTATTGTGAATTGGGCATAACACATCAGAGTCAGATCTTTGTTACGTGCAGCGTAGTTGTCGTAACGAAGGTAATTTAAAAATATTATTTTACCTATTTTGCGTATAGTTGTTGTAACGAAGGTAATTTAAAATAATATTATTTTACCAATTTCGCAAATACTTTTTGGAAATTATTATTCTTTTCGACACATCTACGAGTGGTAAGCTTCAATTTGATAAAAAGAAAAATAGAATTGCTTTATATTAAGTAGGGCTAATATGTACCACAAGAAAATGTGTCAGCGATTAATATATAGATAACGAACCCCGCGAATAAATGCGTTATGGCGGTTCCGCGGAGGACAAATAATCGGTATGTTGAGGAAAGGAGGTGGTTTCGGTAGGAATCCGGTCAGAACGTTGGAGCCCCCTGCAAGGTTTCCACCTTCCATCGCAAAAAAAAAAGTCTCTGATTCTTTGCCAGTAACCCTGGTCCGACTGGCTCAGCCTAAAGATATAGTGCTGTGTACATTGTGTGTGAACACAGTGGTGTGAACATTGAATATGATAATGGATAAATCTCGATGGTTCGTATAAGACCTACATATATAGAATTACATGAATTGTAAAAGGGGTAGGGATGTAGGAGCTGATAGCTCATAAGGTATCTACATGTGACATTATATTTACGTGCGTCAGCATCAACATATAATGCAGTCATTCTCTCCCCATTCTCAGGATAAAAATACTTTTTCATTACTTACTACATCAGGAAAACAAACAAACGCACACACAAACCAATCTCCAATAATCTCCCTATTGTGTATGCATAAAAAATGAATACATCTGCAAGTAATTTTCCATGTATTCTTTTACAATTGTATGCGAAAGCAAAGCTCAGATTATATAGTACTTATTTGAATTCAATGATGTGACACTGCGTTACTTTTGTAACCAATTTTTTTTATGCGACATATGCTACACCATCGTCTATGTGTCCTTAAAAGGAATGTGATTTTTAAGTGTTTCAAGTCTGTCGGAGAAATTGAGTTAGAGGCACACTCTATGGTTGATGCAACTATTTTTTATTTGTCACTTCTCTAATTAGTGAAATATGAAAAGGACCTCTACTGTTAGGTCTATGTTAGACCAGTAAAGTAGAATTCCCCGACAGACACAAGAGTTGAGTCTGTTTAACTCAACATGGTCATTATGGTAATTTTGTCATAATCTGTCTTCTATACTCCACAATAACATGCTGAATAGCATTAACGGCACAGATTTCAACCTAATAATGTCCTTGACCTCATAAATAAATGTAAAATCTGTTAAAGGACAAAGCATGTCCTCATCTGCATGTGCTGTGCATTCCTGAAGGGCAATAAATCTCAATTGTTTGCAATCGGATAGGAGACGTATATCTGTATGTCTACCGTTATAACTTTACATTGCAAGTCTCCTTGTTAAGTTATCAAGACATATTGAATTCCAATCATATTCTGGATAGAATTTCCACAAATATTCTAAACGGGGGTGAGTTGAGGGTACGCTTATTGCTAAACGACCTCGTCATCTATCTCGAGGACTCTTAAAATTGCGATTCAGATTGATTTCCGATATGTTGACTGAGGTGTTCAACATGATGATGTTTTGTAACTTGACACCTGAACGAAGAGGGTTTGTATGTTCAAGTAGCTATGTGCGTCATGGTTTTGAAGATTACGCTTTGACATTTGAGTTTCAAAGAACTCATATACCCTTTGGTTTGGTTTTGAGTTTTAGCAACACTAATGAGCTGAGTTTTATTAGAGGAATTAAAATTCAGTATTCTCCTGCATGTTGAATCAATGTTTTTCTGTTTTATTGGTAAAGCATTCCAGTGATCAGATTTGTGTTACAGTATCCTAACTTATATACTTTCGGTTAAAAGATTCTGGAGTAATAAACAGTAATCTATTGTAGGAGGAGTTAATAGGAGGATTTTTCTGAAATCTCGAAACCTAGCGGTTCATTTGGACAATTGCCAGTCAGCTGAAGCCAGCCGAACTTTTATATCGCCAAGTTGGTACACATGATTTTCTTTGTGCATGAACACACGATCATAGGCATGACTTTCATTCCTATGACCGATTTGGCTACACACAAAAATAAGGTGTCATTCCAATGAAATAAAATTTGGCAGATACAGGAGTACTGAACTTTGCACTATGCACTTGTGCCTTCCCATGTCCAGGGACCAGGTAGATTTTGAGTCTTTAGAAGGATGAGGTCGATGCACAGAAAATGCAACGAAAATTCACTTTCAGAAATAATTTTTTTTTTCGACAAAATTTTGCATTTTCTTTGATTCTGGCAACAATTCGGTAAAGATCTCCAATTGCTTTAGGTGCTGCATAATCTGGCATTGTTGCCACATTGTTGGATTGCGGTCGAACGGCACATTCCGCTGTCGATGAATTTTCTCACGGTTAACAAGCCAACGTGCACAATGACGAAGAATTCGGCGACAGCGAAATTGATGCGAGAATACAAAATCATCATTTGGGATGAATTCACGATGGCGCATAAACGAGCTTTGAAGGCAGTTGACCAAACGATGAAGGATTTACGAGGTGATTGGAGACGATTTGGTGGGGCTATATATATTGCTCTCCGGAGATTTTCGTCAAACGCTTCCCGTCATCACGAAATCAACTGCTGCCGATGAACTTAATGCATGCCTGAAATCGTCGTCTTTGTGGCGGCATGTCCAGAACGAACTTGAGAATTGCATTGCAGAACGACCCATTTGCTGCTGACAACTGCTGGCGCTTGGCAATGGCCAAATTCCCGTTTATGTTTCGACCGGGAACCAAACAACTATCGGACGGAATTTTTTAACTCGCTTTATGTGCCAGGAACTTCAACGCATAATTTACACCTGAAGGTGGGATCGATCATAATCATGGTGCGGAATCTGAATCATCCGAAATTGTGCAACGGTACGCCGTTGTCCGTCAAGCAAGGCGTTAAATTCGGGCGAGACGAAGTTCCACACAAAATATGTATTGCAAGGGACTCTTAGGTGAACTTGCTGACGTACGAAATCTTCTTCAGGGAGGAAGCGAGGAAGCTCGAAGCGAACAAAATGCGAATCGCCTAGTTTGCGGAAAATAATTAAATTAAAAGTCACTAATAAATGAATATTAACGATACACGACTCCAGACCCAATCAAACACAAGCTCAAAAGGGGTCCCTCAAAAACAAAAAAGACTGGTTTTCCAACATTTTTTTTTTTAAATGCTCCTTCTTAAAAGCTTTTCAAACTCTTTTTAAAATGTTGAAATTTATATCGTTCTCTACTTATAGTCTATCAATGTTTAAATTAACATTTAACTAATCTCCTATAGGAAAACCAAAAGCATCGTGTAAATTATTGAACAATTTTTTTAAATTTTTACACAGTTCGATTTTTTTTAATGTTCAAGCTTATTCGTCGATATAACAATTTTCCTTCACTATAGAACAAGATGAGAGTATTCTTAAATGCCACGACCTCTCAGCGTTCTTTGTAAATAAATAATCATTTGACGCAGATAAGATTACGTTTCCATGTTTATTTAGTAATTTTGATTATTCGACACAATTCAGTCTTATATTTCGTACAAGCCACGCAGAAAAGGTTAAAGTGAACTCTAATTCATGCACATGTGGCAATAGTGTTGCCCTACATCTGCGCATTGGATTGACCTTTTCCGTTTCCTCCATTACTCTACCATTTACCATCAAAACAAAATGACAACTGACTTAATAATAAGAAACTTTGTGTGTACAACTAACTGGCATATTTCACTATATCATAGCTCATACAAAATTAAATCTATCTCGGTAACAAAAATATACATTGCTTGTATCCTAGGTTCGCCGGAAAATAACCTGACTGACACATGTACATTTCGTTTTGCGAAATTTTCTTGACAGTTGATTAGATTTGACGAAGATCTGAAACATTAAATATGCATAGCTATACGAAAGTAACTTTTACGATCCTAGGCCATACGTTTGTGCGAGTGCGAGAGTAATGTACCGTCCATTTCCTAAACCTATCCATAAATTCAAATCGGAGGTCCTCCCCCCTTTTCCTGTTGCGTTTTATCAATTCATTCTTTTTTATGTCAATATACTGCCAATGAGATAAGAAGTGTTTTGACACAGAACGAAGGTCCTTGAAAATTTATTATGTTCTTTGTATAGATAATGTAAATGGATTTCGATTATATGTGTCATTTTGGATATGAGGACACAAATCAGCCAGCCTGTTGTTACCTGTCATTGAAAAAGAAACACCCCAGACAAAGGATGTAGGTAAATGTAAACATTTCACTTTGTCGAACCCCTGACATTCTGCCCATTCTACCATCATCCTGCAAATGGATAACACGCATTGTTATGGTATGAGGTGTGATACTCGTAAGGTAAATTCCAGATACCCCAAATGTATAGCAAAAGGATTTGTTACTTCTTATTTGGGCGAATCCTTTCACCAAAATCTCCGCCAGATTAGGGTTGTGCGTTAGTACATAATGCTTTCTTTTTGTTGACCTTTTGATGATTGGGGAATAAGGATCCACGTCATTGAGTTGGCCATCGAAATAAAATATAGTGCTAATGCTATTGACAGCAGGGTTCCTTTCTGTGGGGAAATCAGATTTAGTTCGTAAATATAGAAAGGATTTTACAGAATTTCCCAGAAACTTTGTTTTCAAGTTGGCGAGAAATTTCAAAAACAAAAAATTTGGTTGTTTGCAGTGTTCCCATGAATAAATAAAAGGAAGCTCTATCGTCACGTAGTTACAAATCCTCTTGATTACGAATGGAATGAAAAATGGAATCACAAAGAAATGTGGTGAATCCACATTTAATGAGTTGAAAGTTTCAAAGGATTTTGCGGTATTGTCTGCCAGAGAAGTGTTGATTAAACGTTCGTGGGATTAAAGGTTTTAGTTCTATGTTTAGTTAAAAGGCGTGAAATCCGGATTCCAGTATAGAGAGTACTTAGCGCTGTAGATTAAATTTTTTTTTTTTTTTTTGTGTTCATTAAAGTATGATAAAAATAATGAAATCATGAATTGAAGGTTGCATCAATTATAAATTATGTCGGAGATGTAACAGAACCGAAGTATTGAAAGGAGACAGCATACTTTCGTGCAGTCTTTTCGCACAACGTTATCCCGTTTTCTACTAAAACAACATCTCCGGCAAGCAAAATCACCGAGCCCTTTGATGTCGAAAAAGGTTTGAGATAAGGCGATGCGCTATCGTGTAACTTTTTTAACATCATCCTTGAAGAAATTGTATTAAACGCACAAGCCCAATATCAGAGGTACAATTTTTCAGAAGTCTGTTCAACTGATTGTAAAGGGCCAAATACAAGTTTCTTTTTAAAAATTCAATAAAATGAACAAAATTATATGTTTTCCATACCTATATAGGTAATGGCTTTATTACTTACTTACTTACTTATCGGGCTCCCGACCCGTGAAGAGTCTCTGCCTGAGACACTGCAGCCTTCCATCCTCTACGATCCCGAGCACGGTGCTTCCAGTTGTCCAGACCAAGCGCTCTGGCATCCGCGATGGCTTGGTCTTTGAAACGGAGGTTCGGTCTTCCTTGTCTTCTCGAACCTGGGGGCTGGGATTCGGAGATCCTCTTAGCTGGAGCATTATTGTCCATTCGCTCGATGTGGCCGAGCCAATGCAGTCGACGTGTTTTGACTTTTTGGACTACATCCTGGTACAGCTCATAGAGTTCGCGGTTGTATCTTCTCTTCCATTAGCCCTCCTCGCACACAGGACCAAAAATCCGCCGAAGTATTTTTCTTTCGAAGGAGCCCAGTATCAGCTCTCCCTTCTTGCTTATCATTTAGCACTCGGCGCCATAAAGCAGAACTGGCAGGATAAGCTTCCCAGCTGCGTAAGCCCTCTTCTTTCTACGCAGGATCTTCTTTTCCTCCCTTCTCCTGGCTCGGTACTCTTCTCTCGCTGCCCTTGTTTTGCGCTGCAGCGCTTTCTTGTGTGCATCTTCTGTCATCTTTTTCCTGTACACGCATTCATCATCATACCACGGGCTCTTTCTCTGGGGTGGCTGGTACTCTTCAGTGGTTTCGGCTACCTCCTTGATGATGTCGCGATGTATGGCTTTATTAGTAAGAGCAAACATTCCCATTAATCATGGAACACAACGTCGTTCAAGTGGCTGCCTCGGCTGTCTTTGCAGTAGCGCATTCTGTCACTCCAATTTTCCAAGATGGTTTTGGGCTGTAGCTGACGGATTGCTTGGATGATATTGGACTTAAGTGCTTGAATCGTTTCCATATTGTTGGCATAACATCGGTCCAAAGGGGTCAAATCGCAGCTCCGAGACGGCCAATTGACATCGCGAAGACGGCTGATAACACGATTTGGGAATTTGGTGCGCAAAAGATCGATTGTGGCATGGACTGCGTGGCATGGCACACCATCCTGCATGAACCAGAGGTCGTCCAAATCCATGTCCTCAATTTCAGTAAAAAAAAAAGTCAGTTCACATGGCTCTGTAACGCCCACCGTTGACCGAAACGTTGTTCCCAGCCTCATTTTCCTAGAAAAATGGTCCATTGATGCCACCACTCCACAATCCGCACAAAACTGTCACATTCTCGCCTGTGCGCCACCGTACGATGAAGGGGACCATGAGTGTTGTCCACTAGCATACCAGTCTTACTAACTGAAGACACAAACTTGCAGGTGGGTGCTTCATTTCGGCCAAAACTTCTTTTCAAAAAACGCACTATTTGGGCTACTCACTTTGGAAATGAGTTCTCAATATTTCCCAACGTTCTGACTTTCTGACAAGATTTCGAGCGGGAAACAGCTGTCAGTGTCAAAATAACCCATGATTTAAAAAGAAACCATACTAGATGGCCCACCCTTTATATGCTGACGATATTGACATTATTGGAAAATCACAGCGAGCTGTCAGTGGCGCATTTGCAAGTATTGAAACGGAGGCCTCGAAGATGGGACTGGCTTTAAATGAGGACAAAATGTAGTATAGAAGTATAGTAGTATAGAATAGAAGTATTTGCTGTCAACTCAGACAAAACGTCACGATAGACAGATACAACTTCGAAGTAGTTAAAGATTTTGTCTTCCTGGGCTCCAACTATGTATCACCTCGCAATATGCCATCAGCGCAAAGATCAAACGAAGAATCAATCTTGCCAATCGCTGTTTCTTAGGGCTAAGAAGGCATCTAAGAAGTAAACCCCTTTCTCATATAACAAAGGAGATATTATATAAGATCCTAATCATCCCCGTCCTGCTGTATATTGCAGAAGCATAGACTCTCACGAAATCGGATGAAAACCTCCTTGGATGTTTTGAGAGAAAGATTTTTCGAACGATATTCGGTCCAGTTTGTAGCGAAGGAGTGTGGAGGAGGAGACTAACCGACGAGCTTTATGGGCTATACAGCGATGTTGACCTGGTCAAAAAAACTGAGGATACAACGGCTGAGATGTAGTGGAGAGATGGACAAAAACGCACCAGCCCGGCGAGTCTTTGAGTCCACCCCTGGAGTAGGACAACGTAGCAGAGGGCGAGCCAAACCAATTAAAACCTACATAATACACAAGTGCAAAATCCCCACTTTTTTGAAAAATCCTCAAATTGATTATCCCCAAAGACAAAATCCCCAAATCAAAAATCCCCAAAATGTTAATTCAAAATATTTAAAGAAATTTTCGTCTACCTAACCTTGCTCCTACTCCAAATTCAACAGTGAGCCCAAGCAGGGGGGTTGCAAGAGGACTGCATGCCCCCAATACCTATTGTACTGTTAATGTATTGTGAATACACTCGAAATTTAGTTGGGTATTTTGGGTTTGGGGATATTGATTTGGGGATTTTAATTTTTGGAGTTTTCGTACCCAACCCTTAAAACAACGGCACTCAAATATTACAATAGGCCCACTTGTGGCCGTAATAGCATCCCCCTACAATCGTATCTAAGTGCAGAAGGAAATGCCCAAATGTGAAATATGAGGACCATATATACAGGACCATTGACAGGACAATTTTAACTCGGTCATACGATAATCAAATCACACAATTTCGAAGGTTAGATTTACTTAGATGGCGCTACAGTCCGGGGTGGACCTGGGCCTCAACCAACATGCCTCTCCAGTTAGCCCGATCTTTGGCTAACCGCCTCCAGTTGCGCACTCCAAGTTGGTTGAGGTCCCCTTCCACTTGTGCGCGCCACCTAAGGCGAGGTCTTCCTCTACTGCGTTGTCCCTCCGGGTTGGAATCGAAGACTCTTCGGGCCGGAGCGTTGGTGGTTAGATGCTGCTGGAAAATAAAAGCCTACACATTTTCGAAAATCCACATTTACAATTAGCAGCTCGTCACTCATAATGTCCACGTTTATATCTGACAAACCACACTTCCTTCACACAACCGCTAACAAATTTATCATAAACTCAGTTCCACTCAGTGTATACAACTATTGTACCGGAAAGTGGTCCGTTATCACGTGGCTTTTCTATTTTAAAAGCGCATCGGATGCGATTTCCAATCCAATAACTTTGAATAAATGAATAACAGCATTTATCTGCCTTCCGGTCCTGTTTTTGGTCTCTATTTTAATATTGACGCCATATTGTATTGACATAACCGCATTTTCAAAGCACAAACCGCACGATTCAGTCGTAGGTTAAAAGTAAACATAAATATAGTTGCGCCCTGTCCGTGTCCCTGTAACAATTACCCAGTTTTTGTATACTCTTGTTCGTTCAGCATATCCTTTCTCTTTCGTTTGCATTGCTGCATTTTCTACCCTCGTTATTTACCGCTGCATACACCAGGAAGTATCATCGTCATTGTGTCATTAACAAACACATTGTCGCAGAGATGAAAATAAAACCGAAAGGGCTTCCAACCGAAACCACCAAGTTTCATTCAACAAGCAGGACGAATGCAATTTTAGTCCAAGTCCCCACCACCCCCAAAGGTATACCTAAATTTATATCTATGGTGTGGTGCCGTATTAATCACTAGTTCTGCCCCCCGCCGCCGCCACTACCCGCTCCACATGCAACAGAGCCATGTCTGAGTGTAAGAAGAACCTTTCCGGCTGTTGATAATATAGGTAAGGTAAGAGCGCGCGGACGGAAAAAGGTAAGGCTCACAACAAGGGCGGGGATAATGTTGCTTTCAACGACCGAACCGTATTGTACACTTTTATAATACAAATATACTCCAAGGATATGCACAGATATAGTGGTAATAGGCCACGATAGGTATATTACCAAACGACCCTATATCTATAGCCGGCAACTTTCCTACCGACTATAAGAGCATATTTCACTAGATACATAAAAGCAGCTGTTTACTCAGGCTAACAGTAATGGCGTGAGCAGTGAGGGTGGGGATGGGTTTTTCAGTTTTAAAACATTGTCAGGGACCAGGGTTGGAAACAGAAGAGTTTCACTATCACCAGTTGGATATACTGTACTGAGCTTGGGGTATAGTATAACTATAACACATAGCGACGGTGTTACGACGTTACGTATACCGGAGGTGCGGACTTTCTCTCATTCTTGTTTCGGTTTTCATATTTTTGATTAAAATTTTGTAAAGGGAACCTGAATCCTTTCCATTAGTGGGGTAAAGGACGCTCTGACAAATGGTTACAGGATGATAAACCTTGTTCATCTGTTGGAAATAAAATAAGTGCAATCTGAGGTCTTGAAACAGCAAACTCTGTATGATATAGTCTGTGGTGTAGGTACCTTGTTTCTGCTGGTATAGGTACCTCTGCACTTTATTCCTGCATATGATGATAATTTTTATATCAGGTTGTTGAAGTTGGCTCCAGTAATGTAACCAGTATGCGATATACGAAGTTAATCCGCTCAAGTATTCAGAATTGCAAAAAAAACCTACCGAAAGGCAGGTAAATGTAACCAGATTATGTTATATATGAGGGTTCTTTGAATATCGGCAGCATATGGGTGCCATTTTGTTCCTACAGCGAGTTCAATAATACTGAAGGGTATTAGCTAATTGTGGACTTGTGTCTTGACAAATACCTACACCTGCGGTCTTTGGATAATTTTCAGTTGCTCAGATGGCCCTCTGGGTTGGAATCTAAGACTCTTTGTGCAATGTTGTTAGTGTTGTATTGTAACTATGCTTTTGAGAAAGGTCTCAAATCTTGCTGGTAAAGCAATCCCGGGTAAGGGCTGGTTCACGCGACAGCCCAGTACAAATTAAAAAATCAGAACAAATAATTTCAACTCTAAATTTTAATAAAATCCAAGTCTAATGGAAATTATCTGGATGTGGAGTCCCAAAAATGGCGTTAGGACTCCTTGGCCACCCACCCTATCCATGTAGATAGATTGGCCAAATGATATTGGTATCTACCCTAATTAAACACTTAAATTTAAAATTTTAATTACATTAATGAACATGACTTCATTTTTTAATGATTTATATAGTGATACAAAAAATATAATTTTTTTAAACTAACATATTGATTTATTTATAAAACAGAAATAAAAACTAAACCAAAAAAAAATTGAAAATTTAACTGTATGTGTGTTAACTTAAATTTGTGTTATGAAAGAAAAGAGATATAACAAAAATGTACCTTGAATTTTTTTGATGTCTGTCCGCACGAAATCTTGATGATTAAAAGTATTTTTATGAATTTGAAATAATTAAATAATAAATACACAACACAAAATTAAACCCCTTATTCTTATTTATTTTAACAAATTTTATTTTCTTGGATTTTTTTAGTCTTTTTAGAATCATTAAACAAAAATTAAGACACCGTAGACTTCCAGAAAGTTCAAAGTTAAGGCCTTTGGAGTCAAAGAATGGCGTTCCTTAGATATCCCTTAAGTCAATAGTTAAGGCTAATGTGTGGAGGATGTTTGTTCCTATAATAATCTTTGAAGGGAGTTAACATTTTTTTTATGAACGTTTGCTTTATAATGTTTGTAATTTGTATGACAAATTATTTTATTTATATGCATTTTTTTTTTTTTTTTTTTTTTTTTTTTTTGTTAAGAACAAAAACTAACTGAAATAATTTTAGCAACGGTATAATTTCCAAAATGCTTATAAATATTCTGACGGACGGAAAGAGCAGAACTAAGTCAATCATTACAGTGTCCATTTGCTCTACATGTTAACTGGTTTGCACTATTATAACTTACTTTACTCTGTACTTACTTTCTTAGAGGTTGCTACTGTCCGGAGTGGAACAACACGACTTTCCAGGGTCTTTTGAGTTCTCGAAGCTATTTCAGGTCCATTTTCACTCATACGTGCCATGTGTTAGGCAAGATTTGTCTCTACTGCGTTGGCTCTACGAGTCGTAGTCGAAGTCTCTTTAAGCCGAAGTGTAAGTGTCCATTTGCCTTACATGTCCTAGCCATCTTAGTCAACTCTTTCGCATTCGCACTTTACATGACCAGATGTGTGATGTACAGCTCGTACAATTTTCGGAAAACAATCTTCTATTTCGTATACCGTCAACGCAAACGGAACTAAAAATCCGAAGAATTTTTAGATCAGCACCACCAATGAATTATACTTTATAGCACTATGATCATGATCTTACTTTTTGTTTGTGATAATTTTTGAGGATGTGATAAAGTCGGTACCGATATCCAACCTGTGGAGTTGAGAAAACGGATAACAACTTCTATCCCTTTACCCGAGATGTCGCTAAGGTCCGAATGTAGAGTTCCGTGGAATAATGTTGTTTAAGAATTTTCGCAGTAATTCTGTCAACTTCCTGAAACTATGAACATTTGAAATATTCAATTCTAGCATATCTCTGGATAATAGCGACTCTTTCAGCATTTTCAAATTCAGATTGGGTCTAACGTTAGACTGTTCCATAAATTGAAAAATCATCTGGTAAAATTATAAAACTACGTGTAAATCGGCAAGTCTGCTTGCTAGGTACAGTTTGGTTTTATATGGAATAATAGACCACTAGCACAGATACTATAGTTCCATAGATATCGCACCCAGAGGAAAAAAAATTACCACATTTTTTCATTCCTTATTTCAAGTGATTTCTTGAAGTCAAACCTTGCAACTAAATTCAACAGAACAAAATCAAACCTATAACACGATTTCCAAACAACAGACGTTGACCTGTGACTGTGAGTTGCATTCGAAAGATAAATACATTTGTTGTAATCCTTTTACAGGAGCCCACCTATAAAAAGGAAGTCTGAATCCCACCCCATCTCTCAGAAATATATAAGCACTTTTTTTCTCTGGGTGCGATATCTATGCAACTATATTATCTGTGCCACTAGGCATTTGTATGGACAAAAATTTAAATCTCTTTCTAAGAATTTTCTGCAATTATTGTCTACCACTTGATTTGATCTTAACCATCTTAACCAAAATGAAGCACTAACTTGATTCGCATAAGCTATCGTTTCCTACTCCGATTGCGTCGATCTTGTGAATATCTCATGCTTAACGAAGTGATAAAAAGCTCAATATGGCCCCTCTGTTGTGCTACACCATGTGTGTGCTAAATGAAGAAAAAAGGGCTGTCGGTTCTAGATGGGGCCTTCAACCCAATATAGTGCACTGACTTTATGCCGAGGTTTTACCGATAATTCTATACGTCATTGGTGTGTGCTGGCCGGCCTTGAACAAGTTCCAATCTAAAGGTACTAGAGAAGACTCAGCGCGTGTCATGCTCGTGCATCACGGGTAAACTGAGGACATTTCTAACCGCCGCTCTATAAACCATGCTTAACTTACATCCCATTCGCCTAGATATCGTTAGTATATAAAGAAATCGTTAGTAAATAAAAATATATGCCACAAACGTGGCAATTAGATTATCAGAAGGGAGGCACTGGAGAGGACAACCGAATAGACCCGCCAGCATTCTCCTAGAGACGATCCCCTTGCCCATTACTACCGATTACTTGCCTACGAAAATCAAATTTGGAAAAGGCTTCAAACATGAAATAAAGGACAGGAACCGATAGGATTCGCAAAACACGACAAATCACTGCCAATATTCGCAGGCAGTTCCAAAATACCGGAAACATTAAGTATTAAAAGATCTACCAATAGCAACTCGAAAGTCGTTACCTAATGTCATCTCCGGGCACTGCATATTAGGCAGACACGCGCAAAGGCTTGTTCTGCCCTAACAATGACTTCTGCAGAAGCTACAGAGAAATAGAGGATGAGTCCCTAACTCAGTTTCTTTGAAGTTTCCCTGTACTGGCCTAAGTAAATAAATAAAGTCCGAAAGGCTGAATTGAGAAGCTTTTTTCAGGACATACATACTCTCGGATGTTTGTCAGACGTTCGCGAGAGGTGGCGCAGTAAAAAAAACCTTAAGATGTAATTTGTGTTTTTCCGGTGATCGAACCTGGGATATCTACCTCGGAGCTCGCACAGTAGTCCAGCACAATAACTGCGCTACTGCACCCACGAAAGACATAAGTAGGAAACTATTTTCTTAATGATCTCAGTGATCTAAGTATGTAATTCCAGCACGCGACGCTAACTTTTAAAGGCAGGAGATGGTTTGCATGAGTATCCAGTTCTCACCGAGAACCACTTCAATCAAACAAAATATGAAGTTCAATAACTTGACACGTTCTAACACTTGGTATCTTGATTCTTGATACAAAAAAAAATATACCATTGAGACCATCCTTCCTGCGGTCAAAGACGGAGCCATTACGAGCAATACTATTCTGTTCCTTGGTCATATGGCATTTTAGTCCTTTTAATACCAATCAGAGCTTAAGGCCGAAATATTTGATTTCTGAACAAATCAGTTATCTGTTCTGTTAATAACTCATCCGGTATTGAGAGTCAGCCATTAAGTTTTCCATTTACGACTTATATGTCGAACACTGCCTAGATACTGCAATACATCAAAAATCATAAATCTCTTTACCCTTGTTCGCAAGTCAAGTGTTTCCAAATTGCAAACGAAATCTTAAGGTCCACTTGAAGCCAACCTAGAAAAGCCAACACAATCAATCACTACCGCATCGAAACAATACCAGAAAATATATTTTCAAATATTTACCATTAATCATGCTCCCGATCAATATAGAGCAATTTATGTTTTTTTTTTTTTTTTTTTTTCAATTCCATCATCGAAAATAGCCAAATAATTCAGATTCGGATATGTAGACTCATTTGTGGTAAGAATTTCAGCCTCCACAGTAGTAAAAAATTTAAAATTAGACCGATGACTTAGGTACATCAAAACCATCCAAAATATACTAGAGGAGTACATTTTCCTTTAAAATTTTATTGTTCGTCTAAAATTTAAATCCTTCCGTCCAAAAACGGAGACAGTCTAGCATTTAATTAGCCGCGGAATGTTCCTATTTAAAAATTCTCTTTGCGGATGAAACATTCGGTATTTCCGGAGCGACGATGTAAAAAAAATGTTCACTGGAAACGTCGCTCTATAATGGAATTTAATTTTCAATTTGTTTTCGCAGCTCTTTTTTATGCATCTCGTGTAGGTACATGAGGTATCGCTCTAGATATATTGATCGTTAACAATAGCCACACCGCCACATGGCTTATGAGCGTGACCTGTGCACGGGGGGGGGGGCTTTAACTACCCCATCTATAGATGGAGTCAAAATTCCTTGTGTTCGGCATCGAAATGATGCCAATAATTAATGAATTGATGGGGAAACACACAAGCGATGGCACGTGGGTTATCCGAATCGGGTTGCACACATTCGCCGACATATTGCTGCCAACTATTTAATTAATTAAGCGTATAGTAAGCTCGTTTGTATATTGCATGGCGTTCTTTAGAATATGCAAAAACAAATAATAGCAAATGCAATGAATGATGTATTCATATATGTAACAGAGGACTGGCTTCTCTAAAGCTAATGCTTTGGTATATTGAATTTTAAAAATGGATACAATTTCCTTCAGTATATTTCGAATTCACAGTGAATTGAGCATTTGAGTAGTTTAATGAAGTGCAGCGAACGGACTGCAGTCCAGCCAGCAAAGGTGTGGGTCGGATATAGATGCTGATCCATAGAAAAAATGGAAATTGAAAAAATTGCCTCAATAAAACGTGTAGGCGATACGGTTCTGATAATTAAGGTTTCTGACGCAAATGTTGGGCAAAAGAAACGCACATAATTTCCGAAAAAATGTTCGGTGTATATGTAGATAAAGGGTGTGTTTTTTTAGAGGTATAGAACTTTAAAATGGAATAAAACAAAGATGATTTTTTTAAATTGACATGAAATTTACTTTATACGAAAGATAACCTTCGGTCCAATTTTCGATGAATTTTTCCAACATTTGTGGCCGTATATCGGCAATAACGCGGCGAATGTTGTCCTCCAAGTGGTCAATCGTTTCGGGTTTATCGGCGTAGACTAGCGACTTTACATATCCCCACAGAAAATAGTCAAGCGGCGTTAAATCGCACGATCTTGGAGGCCAATTCACGGGTCCGCAACGTGAAACTATGCGGTTACCAAACGTTTCCTTCAATAAAACAATTGTGGCACGAGCTGTGTGACATGTTGCGCCGGCCGTCTTGTTGAAACCACAGCTCCTGCACATCATGGTTGTTCAATTGATGAACGAAAATGTCAGTAACCATGGCTCTATAGCGGTTACCATTGACTGTAACGTTCTGGCCAGTATCGTTTTTAAAGAAGTACGCACCCATTATTCCACCAACCAATAAAGCATACCAAAAAGTCAGTTTTTGTGGATGTAACGGTGTCTCGACATACACTTGAGGATTATCGTCACTCCAAATACGGCAGTTTTGTTTATTGACGTATCCATTCAACCAAAAGTGAGTGACGATTATGTTGACCGTAAAATGGACGTAGTTCGCGATAAGTATTTCGAACAGAACCATGATTTTCAAAATAAATTTGCACAATTTGTAAGCGTTGTTCAGGCGTCAGTCTATTCATGTTGAAATGCCAAACCAAACTAAAAATAAATCACTTGACAGCTGACAAAATGGCTGCCAGTTAAAATAGTTTTGCCCACTTAAAGTTCTATACCTCTAAAAAAAACACCCATTATAAGAAAATTTTTAATATAAAAACAACTGATATAAGAAGCGAAAATTATTTTAACCGATCTACAAATTGAAGAAAGATGTATTTGTACATTTAAAGAAATAAAAATCTATATACCTATATAAAAAATTGTTGCAAGTGTGTTGTGACTTTATAACTCACGAACGGTCAAACCGAATTCGATTAAATTTTAGTGTTTGTTCGTATGGTCGTGTAGATGGTTTATCTAAAGTTTGCATCGAAATTGGAAAAAGGGGCGTGGCACCTCCCATACAAAAAAAAACATTCAAAATCTTATATCTCGAAAACCACTAAATCGATTGAGTTCAAATTTACATACAATCTTAGGTATCGGCCCAGGAGTATTCCTGTGAAGATTGGTCAAAATTGGACAAAGGGGCGTGGCACCTCCCATACAAAAAAAAACATTCAAAACCTTATATCTCGAAAACCGCCGAATCGATTGAGTTTAAATTTAGAGACAATCTTAAGTATTGGCCCGGGAATGTTCCTGTAAAGATTGGTCAAATTCCATACAAAAAAAAACATAGCAAACTCTGTTCTTCGACAGTCGAAGTCGTACCATACACTATATCGAATGAAATTCTGATGTGAAACCTGTTTTGTATTATACGTAATGTGACCATTTCACTCGCTTTTGGCGGGTTTTACCCTCTTTTTTACCTAAAAACCCTCCACCCGTCACCACAACCATTTTCCCGCTTTTTGATAAAAAATCGGAATTTAATTCTCTTAAGAATTTTCTATAGTCCTTTTTTCACTACTTTTGAAGATTTTTTTAATTAAAATTTAAAAAAAAATAAATTAACAACCATGATGGACAACTTCAGTTGGAATAAAAATGCAAATGTCATGACAAATGTGTCAAAGAAACAACCAATGTTATTCAATGAAAGTATTTACATTCGCTGTAAATACTACGGTAAAATTTAAAAAGATAAAGAGAGATGTCGAAAAATCCAAAAATTCAAAAATATGTAACGCTTACGCCAGATTTGGAAGCCGTATATGTATTAAAAAAACTGATGACGTTTATTTTTAAAGAATTATATTTTACGTGACAATACGTGAAATAAACTGTTTCTACTATTTTGCGCGAACATTTTTCAGGTCAGAATATACTTTTGGGAAACCCGCCAAACCCGCCAAAAACAAGCCCGCTTTTAGCTTCAAAAAACCCGCCGCCTTTTGCCAAAAAATAAATGGTCACGTTAATTATACGTCTCTTCTCTTATGAAGATTATTATAGCCCGTCCCGATTCACAATACAGCGAGAGAGCGAGACGAGAGCGAGATCGAGTCTAGCGCGAGTTGTCAAATAATTTCCAATCAAAGGAAATGCATGCACCAATACACAATGGCGCGAGACTCGTTGCCTCGTCTCGCGACCATTTCGGAAATTTGGAAAAATCTCGCCCGAGACACCGATGACATTTACTCTCTGAGTGGGAAGCGACGTCATTTTCATAGGAATGTACTTAAGGTTGCCACTTGTATTTTCTCAAGCAAACAGGGCGGCACTTTTATCGTTTTTTTTTTTTGTTATTATTTTGATACGGTTCGATTATTCTGAGAAATTTTTAAATAAGTCAGCGACAATGTTAGAACTTATTTTCCCATAATAATGAATGCGGTGAAAAAGGGAATTTCGTATTTCTTTAAACAAACATTGCCGCGAAAATATATACGTTTTTGATGAATAAAAAGTCAGTCGATTAATAATTATGTTCACAAATATTTATTAGGTTTAAAAAGAAAAGATAATGTCGGAAAAAGTTCTGGTTGTAGATGAGATGGCAAGAACACAAGAAATAACGAAGAGGTCGCCATTAAAGTAGATAATGAAAAAAAGTGAAGCCAAATACTTGCTGTAAGCGTAAGTGTGCGAGTATGTTCAACACCCCCTCTCGCTGCAGCAAGTCTCATCTATCGATCTCAGTTGAGTCCTAAACGTCTTGAGAACTTCAAAAAAGAATCCTTTGGAAGTGGTTTGGTGAAGATGTCCGCTATCATTTCGCCAGAAACACAATATGATAACTGAATTATCTTTTTCTCACGAAGGTCTCTTATATGATGATGGCATACATCTATGTGTTTTGTACGTGCTCCACATTTGTCCGATTCTATCAAACGAATGCATCCTTGATTGTCCTCATGAATTGTTGTTGGATTGTCCTTCAATTCTCCCATTTCAGAAATTAGTCTTCGCAACCACAATAATTCCCGAGTTGCATACGAAGCCGCAATGTATTCTGCCTCTGTTGATGACATGGCCACCGAAGTTTGCTTTCGACTCGACCAAGCAATACTGCTGCCTGCGAGTTGAAACACAAAGCCGCTTGTCGATTTTCGATCCGCCTTATCACCAGCCCAATCTGCATCCACGAAGCACATCAGTTCACTTCCCCCATCTGAAGATAGTCGTAGAGTTTGATTTATAGTTGATGCGAGGTATCGCATAACTCGTTTCACTGCTTTCCAGTCGCTTTCGGTTGGTGCCTCTACCCGTCTGCTTAAAAGACTAACTGCTAATATTATATCCGGTCGGGACACTGTGCCGATGTACAACAACGATCCTATGGATTGTCGATATGCACTGTTATTGGGTAACTTCGGGCTATTCACCTCCGTCGTTCCCAAGAAACCTGTTTCAATAGGTGTTGCCACTGTCTTTGGATCAAGTAAATTGTAGGTTTTTAGCATCTCTATTATTTTGCATTTCTGGCTGAGTTGGAATGACCCATCCTGATCGCGTTTGATTTCAATACCTAGATAGTGCTTCACTTCACCCAAGTCCTTGATGATCAAATGTTGTTTTATTTCTTCACTCACCATTGCAGTAAACTCTCCAGATATTCCAGCTACCAGCATGTCGTCGACATATAACAATATGAACGTAGTTTTGCCATCCTTTTCTTTTCTCGAATATAAGCATTGGTCAGCATCACCCTGCTGGAATCCGATTTTATTCAAAATATCTGTCGCTTTCTTATTCCATGCTCGCGCTGATTGTTTTAACCCGTATAAACTCTTGCGAAGTCTTAGCACCTTATTCTCCTGTCCAAATACCTCAAATCCTGGAGGCTGCTCCATATAGATCTCCTCGTTAAGGTCTCCATTGAGATAAGCGTTTCTTACATCTAAATGACGAACATGAAGTCCTCTTAGTACTGCCACAACGAGAAGAGTTCGAATAGTCTCATGTTTTACGACTGGCGCAAACGTTTCATCGTAGTCCTCTCCATATTTTTGAGAGAAACCTCTGGCTACCAATCGCGCTTTATATGTGCTTATCTGTCCTGTTTCATCTCTTTTAGCTTTAAACACCCACTTGCAACTTACTGTCTTCTTTCCAGGTGGTAGTTCTGCTAATTCCCAGACTTGATGTTGTTTCAGCGATTTGATCTCTTCCTTAGCAGCTTCAATCCAATTGTGTTTGTCTCGAACCGGTAAGCAAAGCATATCTTCCCAAGATTGTGGCTCTGCCTTATCATTATCATCTACTTGCACCTTGTATGAAAGACGTCGAGGTGGAATACCTTTATTTGATCGCATTGAGGTGCGAGTTGCCTCGTTAGACCTGTTATCAGATGCATCGTCCTCAGAAATCTGATTTTCATTCAAAACATCCACAGATATTTCGTTCGATGCCAATTCTATCAACAAGTTATCTTTTGAATCATTAAGAGGGGCGGCATCAGCTTCATCCATCTTGTGGTTTGTATTCGACATTGACATATTGGGCTCCGTTTCAATAATCTTTAATGATCTAGAGACCCTCACTCGGTTTGTTTTAGGATCCAAAATGCGGTAACCCTTTGTGTTACCATCATAGCCAACAAGTACTCCCTCCTCAGCCTTATCATCCCACTTTTTCCTCTTCTGCTTTGGAATGAGTGTATACGCCTTAGACCCGAAAACTCTAATGTGGTTAAGATCTGGTTTCTCTCCTGTAAACAATTCCACTGGAGTCTTTTCAGCGCTGCTGGTTGGTGACCTGTTTTGTAAATATGCTGCATTCAAAACCGCTTCACCCCAAAAACGATTATCTAGACCAGCATCCAGCAACATACATTTAGCGGCCTCAGTTAAAGTTCTGTTTTTGCGTTCCGCTACACCATTTTGTTGTGGAGTGTAGGGCACAGTATATTGGTGCTGTATACCTTCCTTCTTCAAATAATTTTCCAATTCGCCATTGACATATTCTTTGCCATTATCCGTTCTCAATACCATCGGTTTTCTAGCAAACCTATTAGACATCGCAGCAATGTACTCTTTGACGACACCAGTTACTTCGTCTTTTGACTTTAGCAAGCGCAATACTGTAAAGCGAGAATAGTCGTCAATTAGGGTTAAAAAATACTTGTTACCACTAGGAGTCGCAGTCTGCATCGGTCCACATAAATCAGAGTGGATCATCCTCATTGGTTCCTTTTCCCTATTTGTGCTCTTTGGGAACTTAGACTGCACTAATTTACCTTTGATGCAGTGCTCACAATCAATATTATCAGTACAGCCTTTAATCTGTATACCGGTTGCAAGTCCCTCAGTTACTAGCCTCCGTATAGCTGCTGGATCTCTATGTCCTAGCCTACGATGCCATTGGTGGACACATACGGATGAAGCAGCAATGCAAGCCCAAGCAGACGCACCTGACGCAACAATTTTTAATTTATACAAGCCACTATCGCTTTTTGCCGTTGCGATCATCTTTGGCCCATTAAATAAATTACATACACCATCTTCAAATGTCACATGATGCCCATTTTGTGCAATTCGATTTACCGAAATCAAACCCCCTTCGAGTTCAGGAACAAATAAAACCTTTTTCAAATATATCCTCTGGATGCTTTGATCTGGCAGAATGCAATTCAACCATCCATTTCCAACACCTGACGACTTTACGCATGAGCCATTTGCAAGAAATATCGCAGTGTTATTATCTTGAAGAGTTGAAAAAAAGTTCCTATCATCAGTCATATGATTTGTTGCGCCCGAGTCGACATACCAATTACCAGTTTCTGCCCTTACACCCGCACAGACTTCAAATGTGACTACCTTGCTGGAGTTGCTTTCGCTTGCTGCGAAAGAAGCCAACTCGCTACCAGACTTTTGGGTTCCACTTCCAGATGCCTTTAGTCGATAACAATCTGCTTTAAGATGGCCTGGTTTGTTGCAATGATAACAGGTTCTCGTCTCTTTATTAGTCGTCTTTTTGCCTTTGGAAGTTTTGGCATTACCACGCGAATAGTTTTTGCTCCCACAAACGGTTCCAGATGTCGATCGCATCGCCACCTCTTGCTCACCTTTGTTTCCCCCACTGGATTCCATACGTCTTTGGTGCTCATCTAACATTTTTCCAGTCACATACTCTATCGTCAAATCTTCTTCGTCACGGCCCTCGAGCGCAGTAACAAGACCTGAGTATGATTCTGGTAGACTTACTAACAACACAGCAACAACTTCTTCGTCATCAAGAGGCTTTCCAGAGCCACGTAACAACCCAACAACTCGCATGATGGAATCAATATGTTCGCTCATTGAACCTCCATTGTAGTGAATACCATACAACTTACGCCGCATATACAATCTGCTTCCAAATGTCGATCGTTCATATTTTCTGGATAGCGCTTCCCACATGCTACGTGCATCCTGCAAATGTGCAATATGAACCAATTGATTGTCCTCGACACTCAAGGTTATATAAGCCATAGCTTTGTTGTTGCTCTTTTTCCACGCATCAGTAACTGGATCTGGTTTCGTTTTGCCAATAACTTCCCACAAATCATCACGCACCAGCACTGCATTCAGTTTCGTTTTCCAAAAAACGTAATTTCCTCCATTAAGCAGTGAAACGCTTAATTTTATATTGTCCGACATTTTGCAGAAGAAAAAAAAATAGATGTGTGTTTTTTCAGCAATTGAGCACAAAAAATAAAGTCGGCCAGATTTATTATATCCACAGATGCTCTGGTACTGGACCCATAACCTGATGAATAAAAAGTCAGTCGATTAATAATTATGTTCACAAATATTTATTAGGTTTAAAAAGAAAAGATAATGTCGGAAAAAGTTCTGGTTGTAGATGAGATGGCAAGAACACAAGAAATAACGAAGAGGTCGCCATTAAAGTAGATAATGAAAAAAAAAAGTGAAGCCAAATACTTGCTGTAAGCGTAAGTGTGCGAGTATGTTCAACAGTTTTGATTGTGTTTCTTTTTGATTTCTTGGTTATTGGAGGTCATTTTCTTGAGCAAATTTTATTAGGATGTAAGACTGTAAGCTTTTTATAGGGATTCATTGGAACCTGTTCTGGAATTGACTAAGAAGTTCAACAGAAAACTACAGTTGTACGTACGTACGTACGAAAAAATTAATAAATTAATTTTCTAGAAAATGTAGACTAGATTAAACAACACGTTTTTGATTCGAAAAAAATCTTTTTTTATTTGAACACACACCAAGCGAAACAGAATGTAGTACGTACGGACTCAGACAATGAAGTTGTGCAAATCTTATTTACATTTTAAAAACAACATGTAAATTTTGTTTCGTAAAAACAACAGGTTAACTATCGGCAACGAAACATGTTTTTCTGTTTTGCTTTGGTTTTTATGTTTTGTTTTCTTTGGTGTGTGTTGCGCTCTAAGAAAGTAGGCAATTATCGTCAACGACGCTGGTTCAAAACAGTTTTGTTGCATTCGGTGTGTGTTATGCTTGTATACAATGGCATGTATTTTTGACAACCACCACCGAAACACTTAAAAACAAAAACATCTGTTTTGTTTCATTTGCTTTGGTGTGTTTTGCCTCATAAGAAACAATGTGCTCTTGTTTCACGAAACAAAGAAACACGTTTTGCTTTATCCGGTGAGTTTTCAACCTTAGACAACAATTGCTTAATTTTTTTAACTAACTTTATAATTCATAAGCAACATTTTAAGACCAAGATTGAGTTCAGTCATTAAGTTTAAGTGCTCAAAAAAAGCAACAGAATTTTTTTCGGTAGCATTTTACTGATAGTTATAGCGACTGATGATAGCGACGCCTGAAAACTGCGAATTGGTTGTTTTTAGAATATTCAAACTGCATGCAATAGTCCTAAAAAAACAATAAAAGTGCAGCTCTGTTTTGTAAAAAAAATCGAAGTGGCAATATGGTTTTGTAGTTTCAGTGGTCCCTCTATTCGTTGTCAGAAAAACTCGCCGACGTACCACGTTTCATTGTGAATTGCCGGACGAGGTTAAAGCGAGAACGAGGCGAGAGCGATTCTCGCCTCGCTCTCGTCTAGTTATCACGCCCACATTGTGAACGGGGCATGATTGTCCACACAGCAGCGTCTTTGGCATGTGCACAAGATACACATTTACCCACCCCAGAGAAGAGGGAAATTTGCTGGGTGTTGCACTTCTCAAATAGCTATGTGCTTAGTAATGACAGCCAGAGTCCTGAGTAACTTTATTATAACAGCGTGAAACCCACTATGTGTTGAAAAGGGTTGAAATGGAATTTTCGGTATACTTTGTGATAAAGTAGAGAAAAGCATTAACAATTTCATGCGATCAAAAATACCTTAAGGGAAAAATTTCCCTTAAATAAAGTGCTACTGCGCATGTTGGGATCTTTCTTTTGCTTTGGGACGGACTATAATATACCCCATGCCATACTGCAGCACGCATGACGCACCCCATCCCCATCCTGCATGCATCGGAAATACGATCATAATATACATACCTACATATTAGGGTGGTCCTTATTTTTCGACTTTTGAATTAACTGCACATTTAGGGAATATAAAAAAATTAATTTTACAAAAATTGGACACTCCGTTCTTGAAATGTTGGTACTATTTCATATAGTATTTTTGTAACTTTGGGGGCGTGCCACGCCCAAACGGTGAGAGACCGCCAATTTTTTTTCAGATTTGTGTTTAGGGCACTGAAATCAATCGGACTGTGAAAAAATACCGTTATTTTCGAATGGGCAGTAAAGTAAAATCTTGCCTTTTTATTTAAAATTCAAACCTTGGTAGCGACCTCTAAATATATGTCACTTAAAAAATTCGAAAAAAATACTGAAATACTTTCTAATGGCATTTAATCAAATTACGTGGTGCCCCGCGAAATTAAAGAAAAAAAAATGTTCTTAGGAATAAGGACCACCCTACTACATATTATACAACTGACCATAGCACTCACTGCGAATACTAATCAACCCTTTTCGAATGTGTAGTAGGTATACTTATACGTATTGTTTTTGTTTGACGATCGCAAAAGCATAAACATCCATTTGTAGCAAGGTATATGTGTATGTATATATATTTTCACTTCAGAAACTACATTTTGGCTAAAAACTGTACCTAAGGACGTGGCTATAAACAACATAGCCCATAGCAGTCTTACAGTCTTAAGGAACATTTAAAAAAAGTTTCATCAAAATCTGTCCAGTAGTTTTTGAGTTTTTAGCTGACAAAGAAAAGTCCTACAGCTTTATTATATGTTAATAGATTTTACAAATGAGAAGAAATATATTTCAAATGGTTTATTTATTATTGAAAAACTCTGCAGTAACAGCAAGTTTCAGCCGTAACATCGGTTTGCAGGACGTAATGGATGTGCTTGCACCTTTATCGAATGATTCAGGATGATTGAAGTTTCAGCGGCGAATCAGTAGCACTGCACATTGCACAAAGTCTTTACGTGCAGTGTAGCATTTCAGCAGCCACAGTGTTTCGACCCGAGTCCAAATTTTGCTTTGCAATATTTTTTGTCCATATTTTCTTGATTGTTGATGTTTGTTTGTTTTCTTTTTTTTATTAATTTTGGTTGTCAAATTAATGTCATTTTGCAATAATCGAAAGCCCTTGCGATAACATTTAAAGCAATCGTAGATTGGTAGCACAGTTTTTATTTGGGCTAACGAATCATATAAAGGATTGCGTGTTTGTATGGAAAGTTCGCTACGCCCATACAGGATTGACAAAAAAAAAGCCTAATACCTACTACATTTTTACACAAAAATCTTGTATAAGTATAAGAGTTCTACCTGTTTTTGCTGTCTTTGGTTAACAGTAATTATATTCAATAATCTCTTTCTTTTTGGATCATCAATTTGCTCAGAAATTATTTTTGGTAACTGTACAGATAAACGACACTGAACCACACACTAATGTCGATTTCCATTGGGCTTTTACCGTTTTGCTCTCAGATCTCAGATTTTTCCTGCCCAATGGAACATGAAACGAGATTCATTTTTTTGCATTTGTGTTGGTGTGTGATTTGACAGTCAAATTTTTAGATTCCAATTTGTGCTTATAAAATTGAATTGTTATTTGCTAGTTTTTTACTTGTACTTGTACAATAACTACTTATTTGTTTTGTTTTGAATTAGAACTTCGTCCTTCCCCATGAAAACAACCCCCTTGGCATTTTCTACGACGGTCCATTAATATCCATTTTCAATTTTCAAATTTATTCCACAATAAGTAGGAGAGACTGGGGCACATTTGAACACTTTTTGCTTTGAGGTTTCATAAAATCCTATTTGTTTAATTTATTAGACTGTAAAGTGTTCTCACTTTAAGAAATGCAAATAAACTTAAATTTGGACATATAACTACGTAAATTTAGTAAGGGCGTATAATTTATTTAAAAACGAAATAGGTCCTTATGTTCAAAGGTACCCCCAATGTGGGCAGTTTTGAACTAGGCTGGGCACTTTTGAACGGCAGTACCTACTTGTAATTGCTTTTAGAAGCTAATAAGTTACTATACAAGGTTTGTATTTTTTTAATAAAATAAATTAACTTTATTATTTTAATAAAGAAAACAAAAACGACTTAGCAAAAGCAAACTGAAATTTTGAAATTATTGAAATATTTCACAAATGACTGAAGAAACTTTATAAAAACAAAAATGAGTTATTTTATTAACCGAAGAGAAATTTTGAAAAAATTAAGACAAAAATTATCACCGCAGCTGTCCTCGATGTTCCCGGCGCGTTAATTGGTGGTGGTAGCTTAGCTTTTATTTCAATGCCACTTACAGACCCCTTGTTCAAATGTGCCCCGACTGTTTTGTTCAAACCTGCCCCAATAAGTCAAGCGACAAAAAAATTTGCGCAAATATTTATATTTTTCATATTTGTCAAAAAAAAGTACCTTTATACGTTTTCAATTGAAGTTGCGCCTTAAAAATATATTTTACACAAAAAGAAAAGCTCACTATAAAATTTATAGATTCAAATTTACTTTTCACTTTATTCACTTTATTTTATTTATTGATTGATTGAAAGATCTGTATTCCCCTGGTCGGTATTCTCCCAGAAACAATTTTACAGTATGACCTCAATACACACCGTCATGGAAATCATCACTTTCAAAATTCTGATCGTAAAAGCAAATGAGTGAAAATTAAAATTTAAATACCTACCATTTTAGAAAAGCAACACCCCACCCCTTTTCTATCATAAAGCCATGACTGCAAAGTGCCGCGAATATATATACGAGTACAGATACAGACAATACAAAAGTTTTTCAAACAACATTCAAAATTTACGGTCTCGTACATTTCCAACAGACAATACAAAGGCACAACCAGTGGGACCATTTAAGGATTAAATTTAATGAGCTTTTAAACTATGTGAATGAATACTTATAAGTAAGTGTATACGTATGTTTCAATGGCAAGTAATAAAAGCGATGTGCACTTTTTCTGGTCTAATCTTTTGTCTGTGAATTTTGCCTTTTGAGCATTCGTTATGAATATGGATATATACATGGTGAACTGACATGAATCTCATTTAGGGGAAGTAATCTTTAAAGAAAAATTTCAGCATCCCATCCGAAAATTAAGAACAACAAAAATGCATTCTTTTTTTTTAATACATTTTTAGGGAAAGGCGAACCTATATCACTTCAAAAGTGCTTCAAAAGTGTGAGTTTTTATTTTTGGGACGAATGGAAGGGTTCTACAATTTTATGCCGAGTCCGAACGGATGAATTAAGAAGGTTTTTCAGGACAGTCATACTCTCGGATGTTTGTCAGACGTTCGCGAGAGATGGCGCAGTAGAAAAAAACTTTAAGATGTAATTTGTGTTTTTCCGAGGATTGAACCTGGGATCCCTCGCACAGTAGTTCAGCACACTAACCACTGCGCTACTGCGCCCAGAGATTATAGCATAATAAACAATAAAATGCTTTATTTACAAACTTTGTGTACGTGCTTCAACTTCTAAGAACTACTGAATTTAGAGACTACGGACAGTCAGTCTTTACGACATGGTAATGGCAGAACTAGAGCCAAAAGTCCAGAAAAAATGTGTTCTTGTTTGCAACGCAAAATACAAAATGTCTTAATCCCTATTGCTCACTTGATATATTTTATATTTGAATGATCTCACACAAAACTATACTCGTAGTATCGTATAACTCCGCACTCCGATAAAAAAATGCTCTTTTATTTATTTTCAATAAATATGACCACATTTCGGTTGTAGCCAGCTTTATAAAACTGCACAATGCTGCCTTTGGGACAGTCCGAAAACAACAAAGAACCTATACGTATACATCCTCTACGACGTTTATGCAATTTGCGTCCTCTTTAATCGAGCTAGGTATACATGGTCCCACTGTGGTCATGAATCCATGAGTAACTATTATCGACTGTGCCACACAATAGCCGCATCATAGCCATTGTGTTTGGATGGTATCTCTGCCAGATGCAACATCCGCTGTCTATAGCGCATATTTATTTTTTCCAAAAAAATAAAACACCCGAACAATGCACTTAGCTTAACGGAGTGGCACAGCTCAATCCATTCACGCACACCGCCTCGTCACACTGAATTCTACATAAAATGTACACGAATACACGAATTCATACTCCTACTCATCTTACATTCGTTTCGACACAAAACACATGCATGATGTGCGCAATACTGATAACAACATCCCTTGACGTTTTTCAGCCCTCCGAGCTCCGACTTTACTGGATGTGTGGAATCGCTCTACGAACAACAAAAAAAACTATCTATTTAGTGCTTCGAGTACTATTGCAGCAATGAACAAAAAAAAATTCAAGGAAGAGGCCAACAGAAGCCTTTTTTTCGTGCTTGCGATTGGATTCCATTTTTGACTTTCAGTCATGGCCTGCATTCAAGGACTTGCACAGAGCCCCTTTCTCTGTACTATTCGTGTTTTTTATTTGCTTTCTATACTGGAAATGAACATTCTTAGCGTTTGCTTTACTTTTTCATTTTGTGATTCAATTTCCGAAGATTTGAAACACAACCATAGCTACCCGCTGAACCGACCGCAAACTCACAAAACCTTGAGAACAAATAAACACCGACAACGAAGCAAAAACAAAGTCGTCGTAATCTGTAATTACATTCCCTCGGAGGCTTCATTTTATTGTTGCAGTGTTTTTCAAAAAAAAAAAAAACTCCATTTTGTTTTCGCATTCGTTGATTCTCACCACGGGAATGGGAGCATTGGGATAAGAGTCCAATAAACGGCAGAAAATCTGGTAAAAAAAGAATTCAAAACAAAATGTAGCATTTGAAGTGAGACATCGGAAATAGATCCTTGAACGTGATGAAATGGAATTTTCAATTAGTTCTGTGGAAAAGTACGCGAATTAGCTGTAATCGTAATAGAGGCAGATTGAAATTTTTTTTTCTAGAAATTTAACTGTGATATTTATAGCAGAAACTATGTTATGTACCCAGCGTTACCATAAGTGCAGATTTGTCTGCATTTTGCAGATTTTCAACCCAGCCGCAGATTTTTAAAATCCCAAAATCTGACTTGCAGATTTTGTCTGCATATAGAGGAGAACAAAAAGTTGAGGTTTTGCGTTCCATGAGTTAAAATGTTGTATAAAACTGTTCCTCCTGTTTTAGGTTGAACTGAATCCATCTAGCACTAACCGTTCAAAATAAGATTTTTCGATGTCGCAATATTTGTGAATGTAGATTTTTTTTAATAGAAATCTGCATTGCAGAATTTTTCTGCATAATTGCAGATTTGTCAAGATATTTTCCTGGTACTGTACTGTAATGTACCCATCGCATTAAATTTCATGTGTAAGGATAATGGATTTTGGAAGGAAGTACAAATACCAAATTTCAGGGAATTTTGAAGCGATTTATGAACACTTTAAGTGGTTAGAATTCATATGCCAAAGCTTTGTTTTTGTTTCAAGTCGATTGGCATATCTATCAGTTCTTTTTAGTCTCGAGTTTCCCAAAGTGTGCTCCACGGAGCACTTGGCAAAACTACTCCAAAAAAAGATTTGCAGGACATAAGTATCTATTAGAGCCAGCCATTTTTGATGCCAATACAAATTAGGGAGATTGTTGTAAATTCCATCAAGAACTCACGCCCAGGACTGTTAGGCGCTGTGTCGTAGGACAAAATTTTCGTGGAGGCATATTCCACAAAAAAATGTCAATAAAAACCTGAGGAAGAGGCGGAATTTCGCAAGACTTCACTTACAAAAACCATAGCAATTTTTTAAAAAAGTTCTTTAGAGTTCCAAATCCTAGTTTAATTTTTTTGAATCCGATGGAAAAGTATATGTAAGGCGTCCTCTAAAGAAAGAATTGAAGCCAAAGTACACGCTTCTGACCATAAAGCCAGGAGGAGAAAAAGTAATGGTCTGCGGTGCATTCTCTTGGTTCGGTGTTGGTTCATCAGTTGTATAAGGGTCGACCCTTGATCAACACGCTTATAAAAGCATATTAGAGAAAACCCTATTTTTCACATATGCTAGTAACACAATATTTCTAACACCACAACTGTGCCCTTAGCATACCCCGCGGAGAGTAAAGCAAAAGCTTACAGATCAATTAATATTTTGGATTGACCAGCGCAAAGTCCCGACGTGAATCCAATTGGAAACTTGTGGGCCGATATCGAAAGAGCATTAAAAGCCAAAAAATCAAGAAATGCTGAAGAGCTTTTCGAAAACATTAAAGAGGCCTGGAACTATATACCGTCATATTAGGATGCACACTGCTTGTGGGCGTCCTTTCGGGCCACCAAGCTTTTGCCAAACACTTAAATGTATTGGGTTTGTGCGACACCACCATCTATCCTGCTTGTGGAGAGGACGACGATACAGCGGAACACTTCCTCTGTAGTTGTCCTGCCTTTGCTCGCATCAGCTGGCCGATCTTTGGGGCTGACGTGGTGAGTGCCGAACATCTAAGCTCTTCATCACTGAAGCTCCTTCTCATCTTTCTTCGAAAGACGGGAAAACTAAGTACAATAAAGTAAGGTGTCTGTTTGGCAGTACAATGAACCAGTAGTTGTGTCTGAGTGCTCCATCGGATAGTAGCAACCTCCGACAAAAAAAAAAAAAAAAAGGATGCCGAATGAGTGCAGTGGCTCAGTGTCTAGTGTGCTGGACTACTGTGAAAGAGGTACCAGCTTCGATCCCCGGAAAATGCAAATTACATCTTCAGGTTTTGTCCAGTGCGCCACCTATCGCGAAAGTTTGACAAACATTTGAGGCTCAAAAGCTGAAAAAGCTTCTCAAATCAGCCGTTCGGACTCGAAAACTCACAAAACAAATGCATGTGAGAAACTAGTCCTAGGGTGCCTATATGGACTTTTTGCGCCAAATATTTATTTATTTATAAGATGACGGATTTTTGTGTAAAAAATTGAGGCTATTTAACTAAATATTTAATTTTTATAAGTTTTGGAAAGTGGAATTTTAAAGTGTGGCCAACTCGAAAAAGATTCAAAAATGTTTTTTTTTTTTTTTTTTTTTAATTATCTACTAGGTTTAAATATTTTTTAAAATGCTAAAAATCACATACATGTTACTTATTTCTTCAATTTAATAAAATTTAAAAAAAAATCGGAAAATATTTATTTTGGTATTGCGTTTTCCATAACTACGACGCTACCAAAAAAGTTTGGCAACCGCTGGTCTCGTCTATTGCAGTTGCAATTCTGTTGGTTATGATAGGACCTAAGGGAAAGTTCACAATATAGTCAACGAAAATGATTAAAGGAGAAGATATGTACGTTATTATCGCAGTCTATGAATGGTTAAAACATTTTCGTCTGAAAAGAAATTATTTTCATCTTCTAATTTGTTCATATTCATCTGCTAGTTTTTGTCAGCTTTTTTTAAATATTCTTCTGAAAAACTTGAAATTTCGTCTAAAAATCTGAATAAATCGTCAGCATTATTTTTGTCTCTATGAACATTCCCTTTTACTCAATTGTTTTTTTTTATATTTTCAGACGGGTTTTTAATTTTTCAGACGATTTTTATATTTTTCAGACCATTACTAGCTATTTGTTTTCAGACGTTTTAAAAATTGTTTCAGACCTTTCTAATATCTGATTTTCTGATGATTTCTATTTATTTTCAGACGATTTCTATTAAATTTCAGACGTTTTTCGAATTTTGCCCACGTTTCCAATTTTTTTTCTGAAACTTTGAATACCTTATTCCAACATTCGGAGATCTATGCTATACAAAAATGGCTGCCGAATATTTTGTTAGGAATATGTGTCGTAGTCGGCGTACCTGAGTCGTCTGTAGCGATAGTCAAGCTCCGCTTTAAGCCTTGCTCAACCATGTTACACTTTCTAAAATAGTTCGGGAATGCGAAAACTCTGTTAACTCAGTCGGAAGGCTGAACTCTTTGACTCTTATTTGGTCCCAGGTTACACTGGGATTGTGGGAAATGAGATATTGCTGAGCAAGGCTCAGAGGATAACTTTTCGGTACCAGAATCTGCGCCCGGTTTTCCTGCGTTCTCGGTCAGAGCATCCATCGACGAATGGGTTTCTAACGAAGACAATTGTGTAGGGCAAGGTTCTATCGGAAGTGGCCAGACTAAAACGTATGCTCCCTAAAGTTAGTAAGAAGTCAGCGGCATTCCTGCTGTCGCTACGCAGAAAAGGTTATAGGCATCTTATTGGCATTCTTACGGGACACTTTGTTTTTTCTAAGCATCTTAGTGTGATTGGCTTAAGTGATACCGCTGTCTGAGACGCCGACGCTTGTGGAAAGGGCGACGGTACTTCGTATCATTTCCTTTGTTATTGTCCTGTTTTGGTCGGATCAGGTGGCACTGTGGCAGATATTTGGCATAAATGTGGTGACCGCTGAGCTTACACTCCTCATCGCTGAAGTGCATTTTCGGCTTTCTCCGAAAGTCAAAGAAATTCCACTAAAATTGGTAATAATTAATTTGCTTCCGGGTAGTACAATGAGCCAGCTGCGTCTGAGTGCTCCAGTGGAGTTTGCAACCGCATTAAAAATAGACGTTTCAGCAGGCTCCAGATACTAAGATGTGGTACGTGACTACGCCTTAAGCCTTTTTCGCAAGAGGAATATAAAGAATTCTACTCGCTTCCTATAGAACTTATTCCTGTATGATGCGGTTTACCTAATCACCAAGAGTAAAGAAAATGGCAGCCGGTCTTGAACAATTTTCGAAAAAGCGACATTTGGATTTTGGATATACCTAAACATGGAATGCACTGAAGCACTATTACCCAAGATGGAAGAAGAGCTGGCCGATCGAGAAACACATGACGCAGAAGATTTAGGACGAAATCAAAGGCGATTGAGGGAGCGTTGGCGAGTTCAGGAATATTTTTCAAAAAAAAACCGCAGAAAATGACACCTAGCTTTATTTACATATAATATACAAAGCAGCGCCGTGGTGACTGGACGAAGAGGTTTTGATACTAAAGATTGAAGAAAATGACGAATTTTCCAGCCAGCAAGCCTGGACATCATTGCTGCCCAAAAGTATGCAAAGACTGGTAGAGCCGTACTTTCCCTAGTTTTCTCTACCTACTAGTGTAGTGTTGGTATTCTTATCCTTCAAAGCCTGATGATAAAGGTTTGGTTACGGACATAGAGGACACTTTTAACTGCTGCACCTGGGCACACTGGGTAATTTTGGGTTCTAACTCAGTTTCGGTTTATTCCTCGCCAACAATATTTTCCTCATGTTCCTTACATTGCAATGGAACTCTGGCAAATCCTCCAATTATTATCGGTCTACAAAATTCATATAAACTAATTACTTTATGATAAGACCAATTCATTCAAATTTATCCGAATCAACCCATCTAAAGTTGTCCATGCTTTCCAAAAAAAAGTAATCTTCCCTAACAGATTTGCCCGCCCTCTTAGACATTTTTCTTGTTTCACAAACTCAGTCGGTCGCATAATTCTGACTGTAATAATTTACCCAAATTTTTGTTCACAACCATCAGGCATCAGTTCTGACGAAGATGCTCCTTTAATGGAATTCGTTAAATAATCGGCTCTCTGACTTGACTTCCACTTCCACATCCGAGTGTTAATCACCGGTCGGTCAGCTTTTGATTCCCAACGCAATGTGATGTTGGTTTCTACATCTATCTTGCTGTCGGCTCATAATGCATGCATGAGCGAATTTCCCAAAAAGGACTTTTTGATGAATTTATTCGCATCTGCACGAATGAGTTTCGTGTGCGCCACTAATACACGCTAGTAGTGTGCTAATGGGTTACGTTATGAGTATTGCTCCGTACCGAAAGTAAATCTTCCATTTTTTTTTTTGAAAAAAAAAAAACTCCTTGGAAAGACCACCTTTTTGAACTTTAAACGTGCAGCCATCACTATGGCATCCGCTCGCATGAGCGACTTTTAAAATAATTTCCATGTGTACCTTCGGAGAGTGTCATTTTTGTGAGGATGCTGTAGAAAATGTGAAAATCCTCTTAAGGTATTTCATTTTGGGTTTTTCCTACCTTCAATGGTGTCCCTGTCCATTAATCAAATTTAGAAAGAAAAACGTGTTACGAATGTCTACAAACCAAATTATTTCAACGAAATATTTTTTTTTTAACAACACCTAACGAACAATCCCATTTTCCTACATATGGAATTCCACATTAAAAGTGTACTAAAAATCAGATAGGGAATAGGGAAGCAAAGAATACGAATCAGGAAGTAAAGGATAACACAAAGAAGGCTAAGCTTTGACTCTCATTAGCCGAATCGAGTTTATTCTTTTCCATCGTGGCTTTCAAAGAATCGAGAAGTGTTCTTGCTATCCGTATTAGTACACGCATATGGCTACTAAGTATAAATTTTCATCGTCGATTTAATTTAAATCCGAATTAAGACATTTTTGTGAATCAGTAACTGATAAAACTGACACAAAAACAAAAAAATTATATAAATCTGTATATAGTTAACGAAGGTACGCATATAAAAGCAAATTTTGTTTGTATAAAATATAAAATTTATTTATTACAAGTAGGCATACCACACCAACATTTGCTTCAGTGGGGGGAGATAGATCAGAGGCGAAGAAATCTATGAAAATCTCGCGGATTTTCTCTTCGATTTCTTCCCCTTCACAATCCTTCACCGCATAAAACCCGTAATTAAAGGAATTTCGGCAAAAAAGTGAAGAGATCGACAGACCATCACTGAACAAGAGTAATTGCCTGATCTACTCCTCCACCAGTGGTACATACCACCTACCACCCCGCATCATAGACCATTTTACCCGTACTACACTATACCAGTCACCTTTAGAGAGAATCTTTCCAGTTCGCCGCGTGGAACAGTGTACCATAGACCAGACTCTCTTATCACCTCAGAGTCATCCTGCTCTATATCACTGTTCTTCAGCAACCCACCAGACGAAACCCCCCCAGTCATAACGCTAACACGATCATCGCATGCGGCGACCAGCATTTTTTTTTTGCCCGCCTAATTGTGTTTAGCTGAACAACAAGCCGAACTTGGGAGCTTGAGAGAAACGTTTCGCTCAGTAAGGTCTTACAGTTACCTGACTTCCAGTGATAAACAGCTACAGCAGAATCTTCGATTCCGCTCGATCAATCTAACCATAGTGCACCGTGCGTGGAGCAGTGCAGCGAGAAAAATCGCCAGTAACGCGATACCCTCCGCCACGTGCTCGTGCATTGCCCTAGGAATTGGATTACCAGTGAAGTAGTAGTGTATAGTTTGAATATTGTATAATTTATCTATAATTGTTAATAATTTGTAAAAGTGTCTATTGTTTTGTGTAAATTTTGTTAAAAAAAAAAAAAAAAATAAAAAAAAATTTAATAAGTCTATGGTGAAGAAAAACTAACCTAATATTGCACTATTAAATAATTGATTATCCTACTTAAAGCTAATGACTAGAGAGTGTATAAATGATATCACAGTTCATAATTTTTGTGTTCAAAAGACTAAAGTCATCTTTTCTTTTTTTTTGAAAGTGAGTTCGAGGATATTGTGCACAATCTCCAGCGACGTTGTGGGAGGAGGGGACCAATGAAGTTTAATTTGGATTTTTTTTGCAGATCATCGAATCCTTAAAAGGATATAAGCAAGTAAGTGATATCGTTTGTCCTACAATATTATTATTTATTTGAAGAGTATCCTAAATTTATAAGTATCGATTTGTAAACAATTTGAATTTTGAATTTGAAATTATTTTTGAACGGTAATAGTGCATCGTTAGTTTTTTTTTTATACGCAAGTACTACGAATCTTTTGAATAGTACCATACTACCATCCGATTAAAATAGTGTAAATCATACTATTAACTCTCAAATCATATATCGGATAAAAATAGATCGTTAAACAAAGTAATCCAAACTTCTCCATGCTGTTCAATTTTAAATTATAAGATCGAAAAATATGTATTTTAGGTTTAGTTTTGTTTATTAAAATAATGAATTTATATAACATGATTGGGTGAATTTCTTTTCTGAGGGGTTGAGCATGGTTCGTTTTCACGCATGATGGGAATAAAATAAGGGTAGTCTAACTACCCATCTTTGTTTAGGGACAGCACTATATTATAGGTACTTGTGTTGTCAAGGCGTTCTTGTTTAAGAAGTAAGGGAGGGAGCCGTGTACCTCTGCAACTTAACACCATCGTTGCATGCTTAAGTGATTAAAGTTATTGATAGTTAGGGTTCAAAAGTGATTGTGTCGTTATGTCTTGGCATGAAGTAGGTTTTTATTTTCGTTGTTGTTTCGGCTATTATAAAGGCAAGAACCTAACCCAAACCGGCGAGCGTAGCTGAGCCTTGTCGCAAGCATGCCAAGCACAGCCTTTAAATAGTCCTAAGATAGATGAGTGATAGATATCTAGGCCAAAACCTAGAACAACCAAAAGCGCAACAATAAAATATGGCGCCCAACGTGGGGCCAAGAATGCTTAAGAGTAGTTCATTATTACACATCTTAACGTATTGGCCTTTTGTCTTTAAACAGGCAAATATATAAGATCTAAGTTCCATCTTGATATTGTAAGTCCCGATGATAACTACAGTTTTATGTACTTCGCGTTGCGACAATATCACAATAGATCACCACGTTTAAATTTTAGCTTACTTCGTTATCATATACTTACTTTAATAACACCTTAATATTTTTTTTTTTACTACATAGATTCAATATTTATCCTTATATCAGTAAAGTCCTGAGAGATGATTTATATCTAGTTTGTCTACCAGTTGCGACTGATTTGGGAATATATTTGCATGAGTAAAGTATTTGCTTTAGCGGCAGCGGAAAGTTTTATCATCTAGCAGTATAGTCCAGTGAAATACATTTGTGATTGTATTTACTGCTGCGACTGCAATCATTTTCCGATCGAGTCGATTCAAACCATTTCCAATACCCTTTTTGCGAGCTAAGTATAGTCCTGAGTTTGTTTTAAATTAGTTCACGTGCGACTTAGTTTCGTTAACTTTTTTGTTTGACTATATCCTGAAATCACTTAACAAAATTGAACAAATAAATCCATTATGTTAGATAAAGACCATGCCAACCCCAGATAGTATCATACGAATTTGATTAAATTTAATAACACTTACACATTTTTTTTTATAAATATTCAAAATGAGTAACAATAATCGAAGGAAAGAGTCAAAGAACTCAAGATCATTTCAAAATTCCAGACAATCATTTGGAAACTCATATTCTGGTAGGAATCAACAACTCAATTCTTCTCAGCGTATGGAATTAAGACCTCGCGTAGCTAGAACCCCTGTTAGACAGCAAAATAGTGAATCTAATCAACAAATACCACCTGAAATTCCACCTCAACCAGATCCAGTTATTCAAAATAACTCCCTTCCAGCTCAGAATATTTCTCAGATAATAGATCCTGAGCAGCCAAGTACCAGCAGTGCTGCTGCAGCTCAGAGAGCATCAGTTTTGGCAGCACAAAACTCAAATAGTAGCGTAGGAATGGAGGCACTTGTGTCTTCCTTCCAAAGAATTTTGGAAGCGAATCAAAGAGTTTATATTAACGAAATTAAATCAATTAGAGACGCATTGGTAGATAGGCTTGATAACCTTCAAATTAATAGTAATTTACCAGCACCAACTGCGGAATCAGCTCAAAATCATTTACCAAATAATAATCCGGTAGAGTTTGAAAACTTTTTAAATGCTTCATTTTCAACGAACAACCGACCTTCTCAAATTCTTCACCAATCGAATTCTAACACCTCTTCAGCTAGTACTAACATGTGTAAGATTGAAAAGTGGCAAATAACATTCGATGGAAGTGAAAATGTTCATGATTTTCTTTTTAAAGTGGAGACTTTAAAAGAAAGATCACAATGCACATGGGAACATCTTCTTGCTAACTTTCATGTCCTTTTAAAAGGTAAAGCAGAATCTTGGTTTTGGTTCTTTTTGAGAAGGAATCCGTCTGCTTCATATAGCAATTTAAAATACGCCATAATTAAAGAGTATGGACGACTCGAGAACGATCACGACAAACTTGTGCGGATGCTCGGACGACGTCAAGGTTTCAAGGAATCTTTTGATGAGTATTTCACTGACTTAGTCACTATGAACGCACGATTAACTGAACCTATGAATGACCACAAAATGATTGATCTAATAAGGAAAAACTCTAAGGAAAGCTTAGGAACACTTATATTTTCACATCAGTTTAATAGCCTCGATAATTTGAGAGATGTAGCCCGTAAGGCAGAAAAGTTTCTGATACACCAATTTTCTCAAAGGAATGCGTATCCAAGACGCACTGTTAATGAAATTGACATTAATTTTGTAGAAAACCCAGAAGACGATGGTGTATATGCTGAAGCTGAAGTGGCTGCATTTCAAACTAATCGTAGGCAAACCAAAGCCGCGATAGATACTTCCAGATTACAGTGCTGGAACTGCGACCAATTCGGTCACTCGTTTTACGAATGTCCATCAGAGGTCAGGCAATTGTTCTGTTTTCGCTGTGGAGAGAAGAATGTAACCACTCTCAAATGCACTAAGCATCTGGAAAACCAGTATGCGAGCGAGAAGGCAACCGGGGACTCTCGTTCCAAAAATCAACCCCCGAATCATTAAATAGTAACATTTCTTCTGAGAAAGATTCTTTCTCTATTGTTGTAAATATATCAAATGAAGATATATCCCCTGACGTACCAGATATGAATACCAAAATTATTTCTGTAGAAAAACCCTCATTACAGTTTGTTACCAACAAAGTTGATGCTAGCCCTAAACAGCACCTTTCCTTTCACCAAAGACAAATTAATTATCAATTAGCAAAGCAAAGAATTTTCGGTTCATCTAGTAGCTGTAAAGTTTCGGAGAAAATCTTAAAGTGTAGGAATAGGTACAACAGTAGGCGAAACTACAGGCATGTTTTGGAATCAACCTTTATTAATGAGAGTACTGATTTAAGACCTTTTATTAATGTTAAGATTGGTTCTGATACAGTATATGCGCTTTTAGATTCAGGTGCATCTGTTTGTGTACTTGGAAAAGACAGTTTTGAGTTTATCAAACGTAACTCTATTGAGGTTAAACCAGTCAATACGACTCTCAGTACAGCAGATGGTACCAAACAGCAGATACATGGTTTCTGTCGTGTACCTGTTTCGTTCAACAATCAGACGAATACTATTGAATTTTACATTGTCCCTTCATTGCAACAGAAAGCTTATTTGGGCATAAACTTCTGGAAAGCATTCAATGTTGCACCCCAAATCGTCTCAGAGCTTGCAGTATCAGAAAACACAACTTCGGACATTAAACTTCATGACTTAACTCCTATTCAACGTTATGAATTGGGGAAAGTCATAGCCTGTTTCCCATCATTTTCTAAACTTGGTTTAGGACGTACCGACAAAGAAGAACATTTTATAGATACAGGTGACGCTGTACCTATAAAATCGAAACATTTCCCTCTATCACCACCTCGTCAAGAAGAAGCATATAAAGAGTTAGATCGCATGATCGCCCTCGGAGTAATCGAGGAAAGTAATAGTCCTTGGTCATCGCCAGTTGTTCTTGTTAGGAAGCCAGGGAAAGTACGACTATGCCTCGATTCACGCAAATTAAACAGCGTAACAAAAAAAGACGCTTATCCGTTGCCACACATCGGCGGATTACTTAGCAGATTAAAAGACACTCACTTCATTACGGGAATTGACCTTAAGGACGCATTTTGGCAAATCCCTCTTGAAGAAACGTCGAGAGAAAAGACGGCATTTGCAGTACCCGGTAGGCCTCTGTATCATTTTACAGTCATGCCTTTCGGGTTATGCAACGCCCCACAGAGGATGAGTCGTCTCATGGACCGTGTGATTCCTTCACGCCTCCGTGAGAACGTCTTCATCTATTTAGACGATCTGCTGGTGTGCTCCGCGACATACGATGAGCATCTTTTTTTGTTAAAGGAGGTAGCAAGGTGTCTTTCTGACGCTAAGCTCACAATCAATGTAGACAAGAGCAAATTTTGTCAAAAGGAGATCAGGTACCTTGGCTATATTGTGGGTCAAGGTTACCTGAAAACAGATCCATCAAAGGTTGAAGCTATTACCGATTTTCCGTTACCAAAAACCGCGCGACAAATACGACGCTTCATTGGAATGACGGGTTGGTATCGCCAATTCATCTCCAATTTCTCTGACCTTGCTGCTCCATTAACAGATTGCCTAAAAAAATCCAAGACCTTTACGCTAACGGCTGAAGCGATAGAATCATTTCATAAGCTGAAAACGGCATTAACTTCTGCGCCGATATTAACCCAGCCGAATTTTACGAAACCTTTTGTTATACAATGTGATGCTTCAAGTACTGGAGTCGGTGGTGTCCTATACCAGGAGGATGATGATGGTAACGAGCGCCCTTTGGCTTATATGTCACAGAAGTTGAATAACGCGCAAAGAAATTATACTGTTTCTGAGTTAGAGTGCTTGGCTGCTATTGTCTGTGTTAAAAAGTTTCGACCTTATATCGAAGGTCTTCCATTTAAAATAATTACTGACCATTCAAGTCTTAAGTGGCTGATGTCACAAAAAGACTTAAATGGGCGGCTTGCAAGATGGAGCCTCAAACTCCAGGGGTATAATTTTACAATGGAACACCGAAAAGGTTCTCTTAACATCGTACCAGACGCGTTATCCAGAAAAGATATAGATGAGCTACATTTTGATCCACCGCCTGTAGATATTGATTTAAAGTCTGAGCACTTTTGTTCGAAAAGTTACAATACACTAAAATCCGAAATAGAAGAGAATATCGATAGTTTACCAGATTTGTGTTTATCCGAAGGTTTTATCTATAAACGTGTAAAAATGCGAAAAGGTGTCGAAAATGAAGAGGAGGAACTATGGAGGTTATGGTTACCCCAAGAGCTGACCAGACAAGCTATAGTAAATGCTCATGATTCAGTGGCTGGATGTCATGGTGGATATGCCAAAACTCTCTATCGAGTTCGCCTTAAATACTTTTGGCCAGGTATGGCCAAGGATATCCGAAATTATACAAGTGCATGCAACACGTGCAAGGAAATAAAAGCTCCCAACAAAACACTTCGTCCAGTAATGGGCAAGCAAATTCTGACTGAGCGTGTGATGCAGCGATTGTATGTGGATTTCCTTGGGCCTTACCCACGCACTAAATCAGGTAACTCCACCTTATTTATAGCCATAGACCACCTATCTAAGTTCATTTTTCTGAAACCTTTAAAGAGCGCAACTTCTCTTAATGTCATGAAGTATCTTCAGTCTGATGTTTTTCATATTTTCGGAGTTCCACAGTTTCTTCATAGTGACAACGGAAAGCAGTTTGTGTCGAAAGAGTTTTCAAGGTTTCTTAAGTCGTATAATATCACTCATATTAAGACTGGACTTTATGCCCCTCAGTCAAATGCTTCCGAGCGAGCAAATCGGGAAATTTTGTCCAAAATACGCGCCTTGATTAAGGAAAAACATAATGAATGGGATAAATATATTTCCATTATAGCGGCAACTCTTCGAAGTGATTATCATTCCGCCACAAACTGTTCCCCGTATTTTACTATGTTTGGACAAAATATGATCCTAAACGGAACAGAATATGATGTCTTGAACGCTTTACGATGTCTCAATGAACCTGACGTCGGAATCATTTCGAAATCTGATCGAATGCAGATGGCTAGAGAGCGAATAAAACAACACCTTGTTGATGCACATCGCAAAGCTGAAAATACTTACAATCTTCGAGCGAAGCATATTCACTTCAAGGTAGGTCAAGAAGTTTTTAGGCGGAACTTCCAGCAAAGTTCTTTTGCTCAAGGGAAAAATTCTAAATTTTCGCCGAAGTTCTTGAAATGCAGAGTGAGAAAGCGAATTGGTAACTGTATTTATCAACTAGAGGATCTTAGGGGCAAAGTTATTGGTAGCTACCATGCCAAGGACATAAGACAGTGAGAACATATGAATTTATAGAATGCAGCTCAAACAAGGACATATCGTTTTTCCATTTCGTTTTTACATTCCCATTTAAAACTAAAATGGTTTGTTACGAATGTCTACAAACCAAATTATTTCAACGAAATATTTTTTTTTTAACAACACCTAACGAACAATCCCATTTTCCTACATATGGAATTCCACATTAAAAGTGTACTAAAAATCAGATAGGGAATAGGGAAGCAAAGAATACGAATCAGGAAGTAAAGGATAACACAAAGAAGGCTAAGCTTTGACTCTCATTAGCCGAATCGAGTTTATTCTTTTCCATCGTGGCTTTCAAAGAATCGAGAAGTGTTCTTGCTATCCGTATTAGTACACGCATATGGCTACTAAGTATAAATTTTCATCGTCGATTTAATTTAAATCCGAATTAAGACATTTTTGTGAATCAGTAACTGATAAAACTGACACAAAAACAAAAAAATTATATAAATCTGTATATAGTTAACGAAGGTACGCATATAAAAGCAAATTTTGTTTGTATAAAATATAAAATTTATTTATTACAAGTAGGCATACCACACCAACATTTGCTTCAGTGGGGGGAGATAGATCAGAGGCGAAGAAATCTATGAAAATCTCGCGGATTTTCTCTTCGATTTCTTCCCCTTCACAATCCTTCACCGCATAAAACCCGTAATTAAAGGAATTTCGGCAAAAAAGTGAAGAGATCGACAGACCATCACTGAACAAGAGTAATTGCCTGATCTACTCCTCCACCAGTGGTACATACCACCTACCACCCCGCATCATAGACCATTTTACCCGTACTACACTATACCAGTCACCTTTAGAGAGAATCTTTCCAGTTCGCCGCGTGGAACAGTGTACCATAGACCAGACTCTCTTATCACCTCAGAGTCATCCTGCTCTATATCACTGTTCTTCAGCAACCCACCAGACGAAACCCCCCCAGTCATAACGCTAACACGATCATCGCATGCGGCGACCAGCATTTTTTTTTTGCCCGCCTAATTGTGTTTAGCTGAACAACAAGCCGAACTTGGGAGCTTGAGAGAAACGTTTCGCTCAGTAAGGTCTTACAGTTACCTGACTTCCAGTGATAAACAGCTACAGCAGAATCTTCGATTCCGCTCGATCAATCTAACCATAGTGCACCGTGCGTGGAGCAGTGCAGCGAGAAAAATCGCCAGTAACGCGATACCCTCCGCCACGTGCTCGTGCATTGCCCTAGGAATTGGATTACCAGTGAAGTAGTAGTGTATAGTTTGAATATTGTATAATTTATCTATAATTGTTAATAATTTGTAAAAGTGTCTATTGTTTTGTGTAAATTTTGTTAAAAAAAAAAAAAAAAATAAAAAAAAATTTAATAAGTCTATGGTGAAGAAAAACTAACCTAATATTGCACTATTAAATAATTGATTATCCTACTTAAAGCTAATGACTAGAGAGTGTATAAATGATATCACAGTTCATAATTTTTGTGTTCAAAAGACTAAAGTCATCTTTTCTTTTTTTTTGAAAGTGAGTTCGAGGATATTGTGCACAATCTCCAGCGACGTTGTGGGAGGAGGGGACCAATGAAGTTTAATTTGGATTTTTTTTGCAGATCATCGAATCCTTAAAAGGATATAAGCAAGTAAGTGATATCGTTTGTCCTACAATATTATTATTTATTTGAAGAGTATCCTAAATTTATAAGTATCGATTTGTAAACAATTTGAATTTTGAATTTGAAATTATTTTTGAACGGTAATAGTGCATCGTTAGTTTTTTTTTTATACGCAAGTACTACGAATCTTTTGAATAGTACCATACTACCATCCGATTAAAATAGTGTAAATCATACTATTAACTCTCAAATCATATATCGGATAAAAATAGATCGTTAAACAAAGTAATCCAAACTTCTCCATGCTGTTCAATTTTAAATTATAAGATCGAAAAATATGTATTTTAGGTTTAGTTTTGTTTATTAAAATAATGAATTTATATAACATGATTGGGTGAATTTCTTTTCTGAGGGGTTGAGCATGGTTCGTTTTCACGCATGATGGGAATAAAATAAGGGTAGTCTAACTACCCATCTTTGTTTAGGGACAGCACTATATTATAGGTACTTGTGTTGTCAAGGCGTTCTTGTTTAAGAAGTAAGGGAGGGAGCCGTGTACCTCTGCAACTTAACACCATCGTTGCATGCTTAAGTGATTAAAGTTATTGATAGTTAGGGTTCAAAAGTGATTGTGTCGTTATGTCTTGGCATGAAGTAGGTTTTTATTTTCGTTGTTGTTTCGGCTATTATAAAGGCAAGAACCTAACCCAAACCGGCGAGCGTAGCTGAGCCTTGTCGCAAGCATGCCAAGCACAGCCTTTAAATAGTCCTAAGATAGATGAGTGATAGATATCTAGGCCCAAAACCTAGAACAACCAACAGCGCAACAAACGGTAGACATTTTAAGCTTTATGTCATATGAATCCTTGGAGCCTTATTTTTGGGTGCAATTCTCTTGTTGCTTTTCTGCATCTGACTACAAATCAGAGCAGATTTAGCTGGATGTTGATTAGGAAAATGTATCTGCTGGTAAATTCCTGATTTCTACGGTTGTGTGTATTCCAATTGAAATATTGAACTGAGGGTGGTTTGGTTAATGAATACTTCAAATTTCTCGGTGGTTTCGAGCAATACCTTTATAGTTGGCGCAATTCTTTTGTTATTCCAGAGCAATTATTCATGATTTCCCTTCAATAGAAAACACAGGGTATTTTGCTTGATTTATATTATAGTCAGCGGGAGCTAACTGAATCGTTCATACATTCTGAAAGCGTACTACTACTAGTGCCATTCCCGCTTCATTATGAAATGATTTGCTAAGATTTAAGTTCATTCAATTGACGAAAGTGGTTTCCCTTTTCCCCCATCAAAAGCAGTAGGTTTGTAAATTAACACTAATTGGGAAAACTCATTATATGTCTGTGCTTATAGCATAATGTCGTCATTTTAATGAACAATCCTTATTTTCCCTTATTTCACGAAATAGCGAACTGATTTCGCATCGTTTTGGATAGCAATTAAAACCTTGCGATACCGTTTTTGTTAATTATATGAAATATTATTATTATTTCTCTGCTTAGAGATTTGAATTATAAAATTAGATTTAGGGCCAGTTTCAAGTCTCGGATAGACTATCCGGAACTTATCTGTCAGCTAAACTTCTACTTTTGGTTTCAAAAGTTTCGGATAGTGATATCTGACAGATATAAGTCTCGAATAGAGTATCAGCCGGTTCAAGTGGCTGTTAAATCCTTTATCCGGAAGATACATTTTTTATTTGAACTGACTGGAAAAAATATAGTTCCAGAGCATTCATTGATAAATAAATAAATAAAATAAATAAATATTACGCGGCCCCATAGGAACAGAGTATTTCGCCCAAGGCCAAATTATTTTGAAACACTCGACGATAAAGATTTTAGAATTCGATTCCGGCTTACCAAAACGGCCGAAAACGCGATTGAAAAAGGAAAATTGTATGCACTTTTCTCCTAAGCATTCCTACCACGAAGGGGCGGTCACCTTGCCGTAGCGTCCTCTTCTGAACGTTGCGTTGTTGGTGTAGAGGCTTAAGTTGTAATGATTCAACAGGATATACTGTCGGCGGTTTTAGTCGCCAGTGGGGTTACCCATGACAGACCGGCTGTTTTGTTGAACAACGAACTAAGAACTGCCCAAAAACTCTTAATTAGAGTGGAGGGCTTATCTATCTCCCGCCCCTCCCCCCTCCCCCTTTTCGTCTACTCTATCCACAAATCACACTTCTCTCTACTCTTATCCTATACCCCTTTCCCCTGGACGAAGGTGTCATACGACCCGTACCGATAGTCAGCCTGGTTGAGGGCTCAGCCCAGTTTAAAAAAAAAGCTCCGCCGCAAACGGAGTATCCGGACCGGATACCTGCACCAGCTCCTCTGTTATTATATTATTTTTTTTAAATTTTTGCTGCTTCAATTTTGTCTTCCGTTAATTATTTATCAAAGTTCTTTTTTCTTTTGGCTTTCCTAAAACAACAAAAAATATTAGAAAACACGAAACAAACAAATGACATGTGTATCGAAACAAACTTAGTGGCTGATACATTTTTCCGCTAGTTTATCAGAGACTTTGATGATGAAACAGAAAATATCAGCTGCTTTTATCTGGTGGATAGCGTTATGTGTCGGCTAATTGTTCGAAACTATATCCGGAACCTTTCAAACTGGCTCTTAGTATTTTAATGAGCCACCTTAATAAATTTTGATACTATCCAGGAAATACAAAAAAGTTATTCTTCCAATTCTGTCTACTCAGCATCTGTTGCAAGAATAACTTTTTGGTAGAGAACAAGTCAGGGGGCAGATCACGTAAAATGAAAACGATCGAATGATATACTTTTAACAATAGCAGTCTCTGACTATTGCCACAGATAGGATAGATACAATACAAGTTCAGTGAAAACGAAAGTGGTTTTAAGGCTGAGCTATAACTATAGTCGGATATGGGGTGCAAATAAACACGAACTTCGGATAAGAGGTACAATATTTTCTCCTATTTTAGCTGCGACTTAAGACTCTCTTAACAATTACTAAATCACTATACTTATTCTAGCTTTGTTAGAAATTGTCCCAACAATGAATGTGAATCCAAGAGGCCCCTATACGACAAAGAGTAGTTGCTTTCCCAGCTAGGGTATACAAAGCTATGCAATACCGAACGTTGCTCCGAACAAGCCCAACTGCAAGGTATGGTTACTGGCATTAGGCAATAACACCCAAGGAAATAGCGCCCAAATCGATTTGAAAATAACGTAAAATATTTCGTCATTTTGGGTGTTATTTCCTTTCCAAGGTTCGTTTCTTTGACAAGCAGTAAAGCCCAAAATAGTAAGTGGAAATGCATAAACAGTGAGATGCGTATGGGGGGCATACTGCCCCCCTGCAACCCCCCTGCTTGGGTTTTCTGCTGGATTTTGGAGTAGGTGGGAGTTCGTACTGTAAAAAAAAACCTTCAATGTATCCAATTTTGCACATACTCCAAATCTGACAGTAACCCCAAGCAGGGGGGTTGCCACACGTATTAAACTGCAAATTATTTTTGGGCTTTATTTCCATCTTGTTGTTTATTTTTGGGCGCTATACATTTTTTTGGGCGTTATTTCCAAATCGATTTTGGCGCTATTTCCTTGAGCGTTATTGCCTAACGTCGTGGTTACTGTTGCTGGTTTTTTATAATACCTATTCCAGTTATTTGATGAAATTTTCCATAACCATTTTTAAATTTTGTCGACTCAGCGCACTCAGGGCCAGTATATATTTGGATTTAATGCTCCTTTTAAGGTCTGCAAGAGACAGCGGATTTTATTCGTGAACATTGTCCTAGAGAGTATAGACAAAAATCTGGAGGTGTGACGCCTGGACAACAATCTGCCCAATCAATAGTTTTATATTTTTTTACACTATTTTATATCACGGACTGTTTTGGCAGTAACGTCACCGAAAAAGTGACTAAGATGCGGTTGCGAAAATTATAAAGAGTGATTTTTTTACTGTTTGATTTTTCAGTCTGATTATTTTTTGACAGTTCACGCGTGATTCGTGACATTTGTCAAAGTAAAAAGTGCTCAGTTAGCATTGCCATTTCACCTTTTAGACTTACGCCCGAACAACGTTTGCAAATTATTGAATTTTATTACCAAAAATCGTGCGCAGTAAAAATTGTGTCGTGAATCCTCAATTTTGCAAATTTTTATTTATAAACGCAAAAAATTATCATTACAAACAACAACGAATCTTTCACTCCAATATTTTTCGCGGGTTTCCGTGCCCCCGAAATTTATATTTATAAAAGTAGCTATCTTTATTTTGTCTTTCAAGAAATGCCCTCAACCAACTTTTAAAATCTCTGACAAGCAGTTGTTAACATAATTTAAAATAATACAAACCACGCGCCTAGACGAAAAGGGAGCTCAATAGCTTTCTTAAGTTATTAAAGTGGCCTTAACAAACTGAAGTAAGTGTGTCCTTTTTTCAAGAAAGTGGATAAAACAGATTGTTCAAATTATAGAGGAGTATAAGTCTTCCCGTGAAAGTTTTGGCGAATGAGTTGCAAACTCGCTAGAGGACTTAGCGTGGGTATATGTCACAAGATACATTTTGTGGATTTCCACAGCGCATACGACCGAGCGCTGTGGCTCACTGATTAGTGTGATGGACTATTGAACAAGGGGTCTGAGTTTCGAACCCCAGAAAAAAAAAAAACACAAATTACATCTTAAGGTTTTTTCTACTGCGCTATGTAGTTCTCGCGAACTTTTGACAAACATCCCAGCGTATAACTATCGGTCTAGGCCTAACAATGGATAGGTCCCTTCCATTCGACCCAAAAAATATAAACCCACACAAACGGTTGTGAGAAGCTATACCTCGGGTGCCTATAAGGACCTGTTGCACCAACGCTTTACATATTCATATTATACTACATGACCCGGTGAACTTCGTACCACCTCTAAAATTGATTTGTTTGTAACTCTTCATAAACGATTATGATTCCCAATCATAATAATTGAGATATAAGATTTCAAATTTTTTTTTGTATGAGAGGTGCCACACCCCTTTTCCCGATGTTTGTTAAAAAAAAGAACAATCATCCAAATCGGTTTAGCCGTTGTCTAGTTTTTGCGAGACTAACACACACCAATTGATTTTTATATACAGTGAGCGTCAAAAGTGAGTAACCAATGATGTTTTTCATTTTTAAAGGCTTTTACTTAACTTCGTGAAAAATTTGTTGTGTCAAAATCTTGCAAGCCAAATTCGAACCACTTTCTCTAAACTTCGAACTTCGAAATTTTCTATGCTGATTGGGTTGTGAAGACAATGCAATACCTATTTATAGAGAATTTTTGGAAGTTGACTTCTCCTGCCCCTTTAAGGGAAGCTTTTTCATAACACATGATCCATTAGCCGTATTAACTTGAAACTTTATATGGCAATAGATAATTCAAAACTATTACATTCCTAATTAATACTTTGTACCGATTCGTCCAATAAGGGTAGAAAAAAGGGGGTGCAAACTTTTCTATTTCGATCTTACTTCGCTCAACTTGCCATTATACTCATAAATCTATGCAGATCAACTCAAAAAGTCCTTTTAATTGTTAGACAATACTTCACCGAGTATTTTGAGCTAACATTCATCATTCTGGTCCATCCAGAAGGCGAGATATAACAAATTGAAACTAGATCTTTTTTGGCCAAATGCAGAAAACAATTGCTATCTCGATCGCCGTTGTGCTTAGGAAGGGTAGTTTTAATTTTCGTTCTAAAAATAGAATTGACATACGTCGGGCATTCAGAAAGTATGCTCATATGACGTATGGCGTAGTTGAATTTTATGTCTTTATGAATTAACCAAACTATGTACAAATGTACGTACATATCTGCTTACACTAAGCCGCTTGCAGGATAAACCTTAGAAATAGATTGGTTAATTTTTATTATTTTGCATTTTAGTGCAGTATACTTATAAAAGCGTTTCATTAGTTTTTTAAACTATTATTATTTTATTCTTTGGAGATTGAAAACAATTTTTTTTTAAATATCTATAAAATATTTTATACGGTATTTTTTAAACAAGCATTGGTTTTTAGTCACTTTTGACACTCGCTGTACATAGATAGAATACAGTTAATGTTGTAGAGTAGTAATATGAATATTTTTGTAATGTAAGTACATTCTTAGTGTCTAAATTAAATCTAAAATTATTTGCTCCAGCTTCGCCACTTCAAAAAGTCAACAGAGTTAATTGCCCCTAATTGTCCAACAACGACCCTCGTGCACATTTAAAAAAAATTTCACTTAGATATTTATCTTAAATTTTAGATACTCCGATTTCTAACGAACCAAAAACAAACCAGACGGAAAGCGGGCCAAAAGTTGCATCTGACAACTTTCACTCATAGCATACCGCAAAACATTTAATAATAGATTCGCAATACATTGGCTTCGTTGCTGCGCATTCACCGTCTCCATCCAATTCACTATACTAACGAGACATGACGTGTCAAAGGACCTTTTGAGCAATTGTTTGCTCATTAACTAGTTTACACTGTCATCTCTGGTGTCTACAACTATTAACTCAGTAACGATATTGTGTTGGGTTACGTTCCGTAGATATGTGGTTTTTTCATGGCACATGATTTATTATACGTGACCCTAGTTACACAGCGACAGCATCTGCGACTGATAAGCCCGCAGTGATTTATTACGAATCCTTATTATGACAATAAATGTGTACGATAAAGTTTCCCTTTTCATTATGTGTGATGCTGGGTGATATTATATTTATCTTTGTCTTATGGAAATAACAGTTATTTCCATATTAACGTTCTTTGGCAAAGGAAAATTAATTCCCTTCTATGGCTCTGCACTAATTGTGTACACTAATACACAGACTCACACCAGCACCTCCATGAGGACAAACTGATGATTTATTTGCATGATTATGGTGTTTTGAAAGGGGGTGCGGTAAGGAGCAACAGTGTTTTACCCAAAATTACACGGATAAACTTTAAATTGAAGTGGAAACAACTTTACTATTTTTTTTATTGTCAACTGCATTATGGGTAGATATGCATACAAAAACAAAACAGAGAACAAACTATTTTTATTAAAACAAAAAATTAACGAAAACAAATGTAAATAGTGTCTCAAAGCAGGTGCAGGTGGATAAATATTTATTTTTCATTATTAATTAACCCCAATGGAAAGCTGGCGATAGTATACAGTGGTTGAAATTCATGCGAGCTCGTTGACCACCATCAGCGTGGTGAAAGGCCCTGTTTAGGATGTACTTGTACATGAAGTACATATGTATTTTATTTGCACAACACTTGTTCTAAAATTTTAATTAATTTGAAGGGCATTTTGAGTCCTTTCACGGTTCATATTTTTTTGCTGAAATTTCTACCATAGTATTAATAATCAATTTGCAATTGTATATTGAACGTTCCAAATCACTTGGACAGAGCCTAAAGCCTTTTTTCTTCTAGCGAATATATATCCAAAGAGACGCATCACCTTCTCTTATGCGTCCCATTTATTTCCCGAAGGTTTCCCTTGGTGGAATACGAATATGTCTGGATTACCATATTTGGATTGTCTATACTCTAAGCATAGTGGTTTGGTTAGTGTTGTGGGGTAAATTGGAAATTGACGGACATGTCGGGTGGTTCATAAGGGTACGTGTTGCTAACTGGATGCACGGTTGAAATATGTAGGCTTGCGGAATTGGGCCCCTGGACTACTGTGCGAGGGGTTGCACGTTCGATCCCCGGAAATTACATCTTAAGGTTTTTCACTGCGCCACCTTTCGCGAAAGTCTGACAAAAATCCGAGATTATAACTGTCCTTGAAAAGCTTCTCAATTCAGCTGTTTAGACTCGGCGTAAAATTGTAGGTCCCTTACAATCGTCCCAAAAAAATAAAAACTCACACAAGAAGTAGTAGTGGCTCAGTAGTTTGTACTTCAGCGAGTGCTTATAGGCTATAGGTATAACCGAAATAGAAATCGCTCTGCGAAATATGAAGAATAATTAGGCTCCTGGTCCTGGGACTAGATTTAGTTTTTTTTTAAATACGGTAGGTATTGAAAATTTTTTGAACAGCCTCTTAGTATTTTTTAAATAAATCTACAGTGACGGCAAAAACATTCCGGATTTTTTCTTGATATATGTAATATTTTTCTTAACATCAAGGAGAAATCCTTTAACTTAATACAATTAATAATTTGAAGAATTCCATTAGAAACCTTTATAGTTACAATATACCTAATATAAGGAAAATATTATAGAAAAAATCCGGAATGTTTTTGCCGTCACTGTATATATATAAAAATGGTGGCAAAAATGTATAGTAATTCATCAATTGAGAACGGCTGGACCGATTTGCCTCAAATTTCTTTTCAGTTGTTCGTAATTGCCAGGAGAAGGTTCTTCTAAAAGAAATTTTGCATTTTGGGTGGAGAAGTTAACCTGCTGGCGCTTGGAAATGTTTCGAGTGGATTGATATCGTTCCCGGCCAAATTTTTGTGAGTTCACATCGTCGCAGGAGGAACTCATCACCAAAGTGTTCCCCGGCATTGCACAAAATTATAAAAATCTCGATTGGAATAGTGAACGGGCAATACCTGCTAGCAGCGAAGAATAAGGACGTCGATACGATAGCTTCAATTTCATTATTCAAAGTCAAATCGCTGGAGAACTGCATTCGTATAAATCCGTTGACAGCGTGACCGACAAGGATGAAGCGACCAACTATCCGACGGAATTTTTGAACTCGCTTGATGTGCCAGGAACTCCACCGCATAATTTACACCTGAAGGTGGGATCGATCATAATCATGTTGCGGAATCTAAATCATCCGAAATTGTGCAATGGTACGCGGTTGTCCGTCAACAAACTGATGAAGATGAACAACGTGATTCAAGTGACGATCATCAAGGGCAAATTCAAAGGAGAGGAAGTCCTTATCCCACGAATTCCGATTATTCAAAATGATCTTCCATTCCAATTCAAGCGGATTCAGTTACCCGTTCGATTGGCTCGACAATTGCGATGACAATCAATAAATCGCAAGGCCAATCGTTGGAAGTCTGTGGATCTAATCTCTAATTTTCCTGTTTTTCGTACGGTCAGCTGTACGTTGCTATTCGCATGTTGGCAAGCCGTCTTCTTTGTTTGTTTTTGCGCCGGAAAACAAATCGAAAAACATTGTTTATCACATCGCTCTGTACTGATTTCGATTCCATTCAAATAAATCACATTGAAATTGGAACTAACTATCTGTGTTTTATTATCACTCTGGAGTTTATCTGAAGGCGTTAAATTGGGGAGAGACGAAGTTCGCCGGGTCCGCTAGTTCTTTATAAATGAAGACATTCAAAATATTTTTCTGAAAAGCTTGATCTTCTCAATTTTCAAAGTGTGATCTTTTCATCGTAGCTTGAGAAACTTTTTTGCTCAGCCCAGATCCTAAACAGCGATGACAATTGCTGCTCCAATTGGAGTAGGTATAGATCTAAATACTTAACTTTTTCAAAAATATCGGTAATCTACTCCCTACTGAACATACTTTCAATTTACCATTATTTCATATTTGTTATCCATTGCATTATTTTTTTAATTTAATTTAATTTAATTTATACTATGCTGTTGCCTTGTACCAGCCCTTAGCCGGGATTGCTTTACCATCAAGATTTGCGACACTTCTCTCAAAAGAATAGTTAAATTTCATTTCCATTTTTGTAACTATGCTTTTGAGAGAAGGGTCGCAAATTTTGCTGATGAAGCAATCCCGGCTAAGGGCTGGTTCAAGGCGACAGCATAGTACAAATTTAAAAATCAGAACAACAAATTTCAACTTTAAATTTACTATATAATTAAGGAAAGTATCAATAAGCTCAGTATCTTTCAAGAGGGTTTCTGAGATGAGATATTTGCTCAAGTCAATATCTAGCCACGTAAGTGTTTTTTTTTTTAACAGAAATTTCTTTATTTTTAAGCTAAATTCAATAGATGTATCAATAAAGTGACCAACTGTACAGTTTTTCGCTGTATACTACAGTTTTTCAGTCAGTCGATACAGCGCGAAATAGTCAGAAAAACAAATACAGCGAAAGCATGAGAATACAGCATTTATACAGTTTTTGTAGAGTATTGTCTGTTGTTCAACGTAATTAGAAAACGCAGCGAATTTTACATAATAAAATTGCCGAAAACACATACACATATACATACAAATAAATCCGTTTCCTTTACTCTATCACTGTTCTGAAATATAATTTCATTAGTGAACTGGAGGTCGACTGTATTCATATATGTAACTATCTTTTACTTTTTCTTTGAATTTGTATTTTGTGTATTGGTTTTATAATAAGACAAGGCGCGCACTGAAGTGGTGTGTTAGTGGCGTAATGTCCAAGAGACAGGTGTGGAGGCTGGTGGCACCGTGGATTTTGGCATTACAACATTTTGTTTACCCGGAAACTAAAAACATACGAAACGACCAAGATAACATATGGCGACATTTTTTTAAAAACTGATGAATCGGTAGCACCAGCGCCATACGTTGTTTGCCCCTTCAGTGTGCGTTAAGTCACTTTCATTCCACTTCGCCGGCATTTCATCGGCAGACCACTCCTATGCCACCTGCCACTTGGTCACCACGCCACTGCCAGACCACTTCGGTGCGCGCCTTGTCTTAGAAATGTTATTTCAATAGTTAAAAAAATATATAATTCGCTGTTAAAATGGTACAGTTTTTATACAGTTTTTCAGTCTCGGTTTTACAGCGCTGACCTGTCAAAGAGTTGGTCACGTTATGTATCAACAAAGTTCCTAAAAGTGTATAAGAAACTTAGGTGTACATAATACCTAGCATGCGTCTGTGTGGCATGAAAATGAGATGTCTACCCTTTTTGTGACTGATACTGATGTACCTCAATGCTACGTTCTCTACCTTATTCGTTTCGCGCTTTTTATTGACGATGTGCATGAATACGTGCCTGGTGGTATTGCCTGAAAATCAATACTGCAAAGTCAAAAATAATAATTTGCGGTAATTTTTATTAACTATATTCCTTAGTACTTTATTTTGGAAGGCTAGAGTTGAAAAATAATAATAATACTCGAGAGAGGGGTCTCAGATTCAGCGGGCGGGAAACCAAATTTACATCCTTAGACTTGTTGCCCTGCGTTACCTGACAAACATCCGAGATGATTTTATGATTATCCATCGATAACCACTAAATTCAGTCATTCCAAACCATCATTAACTTGTAGGTGGCTTGTATTCATTCAGGTAGTTAAATAAAATCGACATCGCATCTGGTCTAAAAATAACTTAAAAGCCGACCAACAATCTACAATAATAAGCTAAAAAAGAGCAAGTTGCCCTATTAAAGCAATAAAACGAAAATCAACATCACAAGTGATTGCAAGAGCTATCAAACTATCACAATGGACCTTTTATTGGTCTAAGTGTGCTGGCAGCCACTTCAACTTAACCTATATAGAGTGTCGGGAACCCACCCACTACCCCAAAAATCAACCCCACTCAAACTATTCCCCTACAATGTAAAAGCCATACCTACATTTCTGTACTCAGTCATAGGGAAATCTCATTTTTGATAAATAAAAATGCGTTACAAGCGATACATACACATTGTACAATCCCTTTGAATATATTCTTCCTGATCTGATCAACTAATGCAACGGCGACAAAGATAAAATTGTACACATATCTTTTTCACGGAAAAAGATTACTTTTTCAAAACGACTGTTGCTGGCAGCATAGTGAAAGAGGAATTCAATATCCTTGCATTCACATCACAAGCATGCTTGAGGACCAAATGTGCATATGCGACTGGAAAGGATGAAATTATTTTCCATAAGTGTGACAAGAGCAGTGTCTCTCCCGAGTAATATGAATTTTCATATTTGTGAATAAAAAACGTACTTCAATTACTTTTTAGAAAATTGAATCAAAAGCAAGAGAAAAATCCCTTTAAATTCAATTTAATTATGTATCTACATTCTACAGATATTATGCAAAGATATTCCAAAGGCTCACCTCCCACACGTGCAAAAAGTCTACTGATTTTCTTCACCTCAATGAACACTAATTAATATTAATAAAACCCAATTGATCCGCATAAATAATAATTGAATTGAGTGTTTATTTCATTAGATGTACAGATACATAATAAATGCGTTCGTTTCAATTTATCAATATCCTTTCAGTGCTCTGTTGATATTTTCATGCGAAATGATCAATCTTACACACTTCAGTTTGGATTTGTCAACTCAACTGCAAATATAAGAACTCATCACCTGAAGTACACCAAAACATTCTCTCTTCATATTCACGGTAATCAAGCTCAATCAATCAAATAAAAATTTAGGTAGATATAGATAGCTGCCCATCCTTTCATTTATGAATATTATGATTTTATTCATTCGCTCTCAAGCTTAGGGACGAGAGTCTATAAATCGAATATAAATTTTCCCAGAATTCATATGCAAACCCTCATATGAATAGGTTTTTAGAATTTTTTTTTTTTGTGTGACGCTTCTCATGTGTCAAAATGTCCGAATGGATATGTTGATATTTTGATGATAATATTGACTGATGGACGACTTTGTTAGCCATGCTAGGTTAGGTATCTACTTTTTGAATGACGACTTTTCATGCAGAAGTTTCCCAAAAGGAAAATATGGAATGTGCTGTGCTGATAGGTGGGCAGTGGGAATTTGGCGCATTATCGATCACTTATTTCCTTTTGATGGTGCTATACTTTGGGCGAATATGGACCTTAAACAGAGAGCCAATTCATCCAGCGCATAGCTCACCGGCTCTAAAAATTACTAACCAAATATAGGACTGTACAAAGTGCAAATTGGAACAAACGGAGTAGTTCGTGGTAACTTCCATTACTTCCGTCGTCGCCAGCGTTCCAACGCCTATATGCAATGATCCAAATGTGATGTCAAAATTGGACAATTTTAACTACAAAATATGGAAGGAAGACATAATGCAGAAGGCAGTTGGGAACCGTAGATATCAGCAAAAATAAAGAGCACGAGAAGCATGCAATCGAAAATATAAGGAGATGCTACTCTAGATAATCAAGTTGTTCCAAAAGGTAAAGATAACGTGCTAGACCAAAAAATAGCAGGAACCTTTATATATTGCCTTGGCCAACTGCGAAACCGCCATGCTTTTAGAAGGAGAAATAACAGTTTATTCTTTCATAAAACATCAAGCAAGTATATGATGGCTCTGTCATACTGCATCTGGCTTAGACTTTCAACGGGTCTGTTTGAAAATAGATTGATTTATGTGTATTATACTAGGTTTTAACTTGTCGTTTTGAAATTGACAATTACATTTTTGTTGTCAATTAGAAAATTGGCAAGTGGAAATAATGAAAAACTGGTTGCCATTGAATTGACTAACAGCGCTTGTTTTGACGAAGAATTTCCAGGATAAGTGAAAATATCTTAATTGACAAACAAAATGTCATCTTATCATTCATTTATTTTCTATGGCCCGCTTATCCATGAAGAAGTGGGTCGCGGGTGTAAGTTGCTTAAGTGGACCCTCCATAGCTCTCGATTCTCCGCCATCATCAACAAAGACTGGTATAGGACAGATTATGAAATCGATCTAACTATCGCGTCCTAGGTCTACCTAGAGGACGCCTGCCTGATGGTATAGATGGCACATGCGTTTAACATGACCAAACTACCGAAACATGGACCGCTTCGTCCGGAGAAGTAGCTGCTCGACATTGAGTTCCTCATGTATTCTTGTCATTCTAATGCGATCTTTACGGGTCACACCAGCAATACAGTGGAGGAATCTCATTTCTGCAGATTGTATCAGCGATCTTATTCTTTCGGTCAATTCTCATGACCATCGACTTGAAACAAACACCGAATTAAAGACTGACAGCTTAGCTTTGACGACACCAAGTTCAGTCCTCCTAATAACAGAATGAGCAAGCATCTCAGCTTCAGCAGCTTTCAGTCGGAATAGACCCAAGGATGACCAAGTCATCAGCGAAGAGCAAATGACTTATCCTCAGATTTCCGAATTCGAAAAGTTCTTCGCCAAGACTGCGCGAAGGAGAGGAGACAAGACAAGGCGTAGAATACTCCCAAGCCATTCTAAGAGTGAATAACTGGTCGGTTGTGCTTCTGCCGGGATGCTCATCTCCTAATCGTGACTCGACCACAGATCTGCAAAGCGTTTCCAGCACCTTCCCAAAAAATTTTCCGGGGAGACTTGCACTTGGCAGATTTGGATGATTGTGCCCCTTTTGCCAATAATTAGCATTAGTGGAAATAAAGTGGTAGTGGTGTCGCTTAATGACATAAACGAGAGCTGTCAAACTTTGTCAATTAAATGACATGTGGAAACCTTCCTTTAGGGACTGTTTCTCCATATATAGCCAAATTTTATATTTCTATTGCTTCTCACAATCATTCATGAGAATTTTTCTTTTTGGGCGAATGGAAGGAACATACAATTTTATGCGGAAACTTTCTTAGGAGAATTAGTATGTATTTCTTTGAGGGTTTGAATCTGAAACCGATCCTTCAATAGTCGTCCAGCACACTAATCACTGAACTATGCCCAATTACTATGCGGCTGAAACAGCGATTTGAGGAAATTCAAACTCCAAAAGGAGGAAAAGTGGGGTCAAAGTTTGTATGGGGAATTTCTTATTTTTCATCCGATCGACTTGAAACTCGGTTTGTGTACTCTACATAAGAAATAAAGAAAATCGATTTCTCCGATTTTGGAAATTTTGCTTAGAGCCCGAGTTATTAGCGACACGAGAAAAGGGGGACTCAGTTTGTATAGGGAATATTTTTTTTTTGCCTATCGAGCGCGTAGCTTTGCACACTCTAGATACTTCTGTAAAGCGAGAGAAGATGCTGATAAATGCTAGTAACTAAATATAAATAGAGCTCCTTAATTTAGTACAGCCACCATGACTTCCTGATAATAGAATTTTCGACAGTTCTGTTATGGAACTTTGTTCCGATACGGCTAAGAAGAAGTCGTTTTTATCCAATGCATTCTAATGCGCTCAGCTTTAACCAATAATAGGGAGCAAACACTAGCGCGAAACTCTCTACACAAAATAATTTATTGTGACCTACAATAAGGTTAATGAGGATTAGTAACAATCCGACAACAAGCTATTGAAATAACTGGTAAAATCCAGCAAGCCAGCGTTTGCGAGCTTAAAAACAGAAGAAGACAATTTTATTGCTTAGAATTTGGATGCAAAACAATTTTTTCCCAACCACAAATTGCCTCCTAAAAGTGTTAGCTCAAGGGTAAACTTTACAACATATAGGAACAGGATACCAGTAACGATCTGGTCGGTTTGAGCATTTTTGAAGTTCCGCTTAATACCTCTTGAGCGTGTTTTCTAATTAAAATTTCTTTAAACAAACGCTTTGCAGTGCTTTATCTAAATAAATGACCAAATGGTCACTAATCTTTTCATATCACCTTTTGAATTATCATAACCGCGTTAAAATTGCGGAACGAGCAGGAACTATCGCCGGAATGTTGCCTGCCAAACATGTATAACTTCGTGATAAAAAAATTGCTTGATAAGTCATAACTTAGTTGCAGTCCGAAACAAATTTGTGGGAGGTGGTTTTAGTGAGTAAAAATCTCACACTACTATGAGCACGCGCCTACTGTGCTCATAGTGTCTTTAGAAGATTTCAACCTGCTTTGGAGAAAAAAAAAAAAAAAAAAAAAAACCTTTTGACATTTAAAATTAATACAATAGCATGGGCCATGTAAAACAAGTACAAGTAACATTTTGATTAATATAACAAATTTCCTCGAAAATATCCAAGGACAGATGTATAGCTATTGGTAGACAGCACATAGACCCTTAAAGGTCAGCATATGGCACAGTGATACTGCCATTTTAAAATTAATCGCGTGCTATAATAGCTTAGTTCTCAGCAAAGTGACTTCTGATTGTAAAGCATATCGATAACTATATCACTCAACAGATATTTAATCTATAGCCAGGTGTTTGGTTCCTTTCATCCCCAAGCGCTGGCAAGAGGATTGCATTCACTTTCGAAACATTCTCACTTAAGAGGATTAAACTTTCACTGACAAAAAGTGAGTGCTTCATACAATAAATGATATACCCTTTTGATTTTGATACCCTCGCCCAACTAAAAGCTACTGGGATAAATCTCCTTTATTGTTTGATTTAAGGATTACTTTCATGTTCACAGTAATCAAATGGCATTAGAAATTTTCAACAGGCATATCTGTGATGTGTTCATTCAGTAAAGCCAATTAAGTACGAAATTGGCTTGGAATTTCAATTAATTCATAAGGTGGGAAAACAAGCTCACTAGAATTATTCTGAAATGCAAAACGAGTCTCTAAATAAATAAACAAATTCGTCCTGCACCACTTTACGGCATAAAATCAGAACAAATAGCATTATTGGAATTCGTAATGCAACTCGGTTCAACAATTCGACCTTCCAATGTGCCATTTCGATTTGAAATCATTTTGTTGTGAAATCGATATTCAATTTTTTATCGAAAGGAAAATTCTTGTTTTCTCAGCTTTCATCAGAATATTGAAATCGGCATTGTATTAAATTGATATGTCGTAGGAATATTTTATTGGGCGTTGAGGGGGGGGGGGGGGGGTGGGATACATCTACACAATGGGAATATCTTGAAGAACGGAGAGAGAATTGTTTTGCTACTTGATGTCGGAATTTATAGTTCTAAAGAAAGCATTCAGTAACTTCAACATGTTCAAGAGGACTTGACCTTATCCAAGTGAATGAACAAAAATCTATATTAAAAATACATTATATTTATTTTGAGAGCTAATCTATGCCTTGTGTCGGTTAACTATGACAAAAGACCAATTAATTGCAAGTCGCAACTCACCATCTCTATTCATCGACTTCAAAATGCCGCGTTTGATAGCATACATCGTCAGGAGCTCTATATGGATTTTTCCAAATTTCCGAAATGGTCGCGAGACGAGGCAACGAGTATTGTGAATTGGCCATATGGCTGAATTCGGAATCCCAGTACAACTGATTCAGCTGTGTCGCGTGTCGCTGGAAAACACGCGCTGCAACGTGCGGTTTGGAAGTAGCTCCTCCGAACTATTTCAAACATGCACCGCATTTCGGCGGAGAGACGCGCTATCATGCGTCTTCTTCAATCTCGTACTGAAGTAGATAGTGCCCAGGGCAGGTGTTAACACTGAAGGCACTATCTTCAACAGGTCCGTTCAGGTGTGCGGACGATATTGACGTCATCGATCGTTCCCAGCCTGCCGCTCTTCAATCGCGTTCACGGCGAAATCCGTTGACCTTGCAATAAATTAGGACAAAACTAAGCGCAATTCTATCAACAACCAAACGAGCAAAATGCCACTACTGATAGCATCAATTTTATTTCAAATTAGTTAAGGAGTTCATCTACCTCGGAGTAGGTAAACATGAACTCCACAAATGACAGCCAAGTGCAGATCCGGCGAAGAATTATCGTAGGAAACTGTTGCTATTTCGGATTGGCAAAACAATTGCTTTCAAAACTCCTTAATCGAACGACTGTGTGCTCTACAAAACCCTTATCCAGTGTTGTCCTTCGAAAGAAAAATACTCCGGCAGGTTTTTGGTCCTGTACGCGAGGATGGCGAATGTAGGAGAAGATACAACCGCAAACTCTATAAGTTGTACCAAGATGTGGATGTAGTCCAAAAAGCCAAAACACGTCGACTACATCAGCTCGGCCACATCGAGCGAATGGACAATAATGATCGAGCTAAGAGGATCTTCGAATCCCAGCCCACAGGTTCGGGAAGACAATGGAGACCGAACCTCCGTTTCAAAGACCAAGCCATCGCGGATGCCAAAGCACTTAGTCTGGACAACTGGAAGCAGTGTGCCCGGTATTGTAGATGATGGAAAGCTGCAGTATCTTAGCCAGAGACTCTTCACGGGTCGTGAGCCCGATAAGTAAAGTAAGTAAGTGCCCAATATTTCCGATCAGCCAAATTGGTCAATTTCAGGGCCATTCCAGCACTTGGGTCGTTCTAAAACATCAACTTGCATAAGTTTTAGGCCAGGATTTGGCCATACTCACATTGTCGAACTGAACAAAAACGATCACAAATTGTGTCAGAAGTTTGCCTATTGTAGGTACCCTTGAGCACTTGGAAACTTTTTTTTTTGGCTTTGCAAATAAAATGTCCGCTCTATTTGCCGAAGAATAAGTTTGATGATTGGATCCTCAGATTAAGGGTATAACGTTAAAGCATAGTTCTATATACCAACAATTTTTGATCATTTATAAGCCAACAGTCGTTAAACCATTCATCGTCGGAATACAGCCGCAAATGTTGCACAGTGTGCTCAAAAATTTGAGCGATGAAGTGCTTCAGTGTTAACAAAGCCGTGAACGACATCTATTTCTGAACATAATCGTCAACTCCATTGTCAATAAAGCAAAACATTTTATTGATATTTCAAACTGCTGTAGTTTTATTTAGGACTATCTGGTACCAGCTCATATTTGGGCAAGCATTTTATTTGCTTAAATATATCTTCTTGTAGACGCACCTTACTTTTCGTATTAGTTTGTCTACTACTTCTGTGTCTTTCAATTGTCATAGATTGTGACTGATGGACTTACAGATTATTAAGACAATTAAGACTAAGACGAATTTAGCTTTTTGTATAGAATTACTTCATTGTTAAAAGTCAATTGTTGTGTTTTAGTCCCAGTAGCATTCCTACCCAAAAGACGCCTAACGTCATCAAGGCTCCAGTCAAGTTAATCGTACCTAAACAGTAAAATTCTACTTTCTTAAAAAAAATAGACCCTTACCATTCGTTTCAAAAATAAAAAAAAAAACTCACACAAACGAATGGTTGTGAGAAGCTAGGCCTAGGGTTCCTATAACCTGTTACGCCAACTATTTATTTATTTATTCATAGCTGTTTTTGATAAAACATCGATATTTGTCTCACTCGCATATTGCTTCACTTTGACAATAGGAAAAAGGGAAATTGTAAAAATTTCAACAAACAACGATATTGAATGGAATTTCCGCAGTCTCTTTCCTTTTTCTGTCGTTTGTTAAGGAGAAGTTTTGGCGAAAGACCTTACGGTGTCAACTTTTCAAACTCCGGCTATGTTTTTGGTGTGATTTCACTACTTTTTGCGAAGTTTTTCTTTTATTAGATTTCACAAACAACGGTAAAACGTCTTCGCTTTTTAATATGTCAATAGACATTGAGTACCATGACTTTGGCTTTCTTTCTTATAAACTATTCATTAAAATTATATTCAGCAGGTAGATTAACTTCTATTCATATTCCTATTCCTATTCCTATTTATATTCAGACTCCACGTCCCTTAAATGGAAAATTTTTAATTTTTCATATTTCCCCTTTCGTGCAATGCAGCATGCAGGTCCTACCGCTATACCCAATTTCAACATTTTACGGCAATGGCAAGTGGCCCAAATAATTAATAACCAATTTTTAAAAGTGGGCGTATACCACGCCCCCTAAATGGAAAATCTCAAGTTTTCAACTTTTCCCAGTGTATGCACTACAGGATCTAGCATTCCGCAAAATTTCACGATTCTACGATAGCCAGAAGTGCTTCATAATTTTGATGATCATCGTCTAAGTAAGTGAGTGAGTCAGTCAGTTACAGTGTTTGCGATTTTTGAAGTCCTGTATGTTGAGAACTGCTAATGCTGTAGAGATGAAATTTGGTTAGGTAGACGTTTTTAATGAGCTTGGTAAATGTTTCAAATTTGGTTTAACTCAATTGGATTCGAAGTTAGAGTGGAGTCCAAAACAGCCTGAGTTTGTTCCTGTAAAAAGGGTAAGTGCCTTTACTAGAGAATTTGGCTGGAGCAATACTGTGCCCTTTGATTATAACTTAAAAAGTCACGAAAATCAGACAAATATTGTTCTTGAATTATAGAGGAAAAAAGAAACAGACAGACGATACATTTAATATAGTAGTATAATATGGACTATGCTCGCTCCTCCGCTTAAAGAACTTTTAAAATCGGCCTATTATCCATTTGCCTCTGATCCGAAGGGTTTCACCATTATAACGCTGAAAGAATTTTAAAAAAGGCCGAAAAGTTCTTAAAATATCCCCACAACCCCTTTACCACTAAAAAACCTAAATATGCAACAAATATATAAATCCAAAAAAACAAAATCATGAAAATCATATTAATAGTTTCAGAGACCCCTCTGCCCCCCCCCTTTAGACCCCCACTCCCCCACCATTCTCCGGCCAAAATGGGTAACAAATATATAATTCAGAAAATCAGGAAAATCGGATGGTTCTCGAGTTATAGATGGACCAACAGACAGACGTCGCATTTTGTATAGTAGTATGGATGGAGGCTTGGCAAGTCAAAATTTAAATTTTTAAAAATCGTAATAAACTCTTTCCCCGATGGATTCTTTTGAATATTGTAACCATCACCTCCTTAATTAATTATTTTATATTGAGCTACTTAAAATCTTAAAAGTGTCATACCAAATTTTAATAAACTCTGTTTAAACTTATTCGCTCCGAAAGAGTATTCCATCTACGCAGTACAAATTTATATTTACTCACCAGTTAACTGACATATCTGCAGTTGTTACTTTAGCCATTTGCAGTCAATGTCTACCCTAACGAGAGCAAAACTAAACTTAAATCGTTGCCACTTGAGAATGGTCTAAATTTGACAACGTCTTCAGAAAGGACACTCTGGAAAATTGTTTCACTACCAATTCAGTCCCAATGGCATTGCATAAATTTACTTCTAATTAAAGTCCTATTTTATGAAGTATCTCACGGCACAAAATAGTCCCATTTGTCATCACAGTTATATCTCATAAATTCCAAAACACCGTCAGTACGAATTAAATGCCTTTCTTATCTCAACGGACTATGAAATGTAACGGACTACGAAAAACATCCATTACTTTTCTTTACCAATAATCCCACCTTAAAAGACTAAGAAGCTAAATCCCACTGACACCTTAGGCTAGAACAAAATATTTACGCATGCTATACATTTTAAAATACGCTCCCGTATGGCCTCTACTATAACCTTCACGTACCAACGCAACGCCCAATGGAATGAGTTATGAAGTTAAATCGAAATGGGTTTGCCAAACACCATCTTGGTCGCAAATAAAAATATATATACGGATACGCATGTTTTTTTTTATAACTATCCCAAATGGATACATATAACTTCATTACCGGTACTTTGCCTATCGAATAAATAGCACGTGCATCCTGGCTACGATATAAATGTGCTAAAGTTTACACGCAGTAAAACGGAGGTAATGGCTGAGTTTTTCCTATTTGTGTGGTCAATAAAAATGCATATACACACATGTGTATACATGTATCTGCCAGTGGCTAATTGAGTTGTTACGAATTTAATTCAATTTGTTCTATTAAGAAAATTAATGATGATTTAATTTGTATCTATGTGTGTATCTAATTTGTATCTATGCTAAATTAATTTTGTTTGGAACAAAAATAGTGCGTATACGCCAGAGTGGATGTGTATATTAATTGACTAACTTTGCATAATTAACCCTAATTCTGGTGGGTTTTGTTGTGGATGCGGACAGAAAGTGGCAGTATATCCTCATAGAATGAATGTAAATAAAAGTCAATGTAGGGTGAAGGTAATACAGAACTGAATGCATATTATCAATTTAACGGTCAGTGCTCCGGATGAGCATCTATTCAGTTATTCAAAGTCTCCATGGAGTCTGCAAATGGAAGTTGGATAGCATACTTAGAAGTTACTTTCGGTCGCAAATTTGCTTCGCATCCTGTACCTCATTTGGTATGGACGGAAACTGTTTATTTTATTTAATTTTTGTGTGCATTCGAAATATGTACTTTCGATTGATGCAAACTTACTGCAAATTTATTTAATTTCCAGCACATCTGTGGCTTAGTTTCATAATGAAACACATTTTGCCATTGAATGGGACTTCATATGTCCATTGAACCCTTACGTAATATGGCAGATTTATTTATACAATTGTGATGCGATGAAATGGAATTGGTCAATCTATCGAAAACAATTACTCATCATCTTGACCACAGATATTGATGATCAACTCCATCTTATGGAGACAAAATTGACCGCCAAGTGCTTCGATTTGTATACGGACTGGCAGTTATGAATGGCAGAATATTTTTTGTTGTGACTCAATGAGTCAGAACTAATTTATTGGTATATAAAAGTGTATGCTAATTCGACAATAAAATTACGAAATCTGGAATGTCCAATTATATAGATGAAAGGAAATTGCACAACTGGTTTTGGTTATTAACGAAGGTGATGATTGGACAATAAATAAAGCCAATCATTGTAGGAAAATATTTAGCTTGTTAATTGGTAAAATACAGATCAGATTCGAAAGGAAGTGATAGAAAAAATTTTTCGAAGAAAGAGCATTTTTGAAAGTTATTAAAAAAAAAAAAAAAATCGATACCTATGTAGCCTGCCTACTATGAAAAGGATGATACTATGAGGATACGTTTGTCGATATTGAAAACGCAACATGACCATGGTATTTCTTTATTCTTTTGTTTATGGGTGTGCTAAAGTATGTGTAATATTTGAACGCTCGGGCTACTTGTCTACATATATAAAAATAATTAATATATTGTATTTGTAATTAATATTCTCTGTAATGCGTGAACCGATTTTTATTCTGGAAATTTTCCATGAAATTTGACGTTAATACCAGGTTTATAAGTATATACAGTATTTGTATGTGTATTGGTTTATGAGTTATAAGTGCTTGGCACTTCCCATACAAAAAATTCATTCAAAATCTTATATCTCGAAAAAGACCGAATCGATTGAGTTTAAATTTACATACAGGTATTATCCCAGGTATATTCATGGGAAGATTGGTCAAAATTGGACAAAGGGGCGTGGCACCTCCCATACAAAAAGAACATTCAACATCTTATATCTCGAAAATCACCAAAACGATTGATTAATAGGTCTTGGCCTAGAAGAATTCTTGTGAAGATTGGTAAAAATTGGACAAAGGGGCATGGCACCTCCCATACACAAAAAAAAACATTCAAAATCTTATATCTCGAAAATCACCGAATCGATTGAGCCAAAATTTTCGGACAATCTTATGTATTGGCCCGGAAGTGTTCCTGTGAAGATTGGTAAAATTGGACCATATAAAAAATATATTGCAAACTCTATTCTTCGACAGTCATGGGAGCCAAAGTTTGTTAAATGTGTGTACTACAGAGCAATATAATAAAAACTGTTTATAACCGATTTAAATGAATTGGAAATTGATCTATTTCACCGCCTCTCAATTTGCACTCGCGCTGCTATCATAGGGTTTGCACTATTTATGAAAGTTTATGTTTCCCTAATACTAGCGGCATAAAGACACTAGTACATTGGAAAATTACATACTACTCTCATGTTCTTCAGATTGATTGGATCTATAGCAGCCATGTTCCATTATAAGTTAGCTAATGTAGAAATTAATTTAGTAAAGACAATACTGAGCATATGTGAATAATTTCGGCTTCTGTTAGCCAAGCTTTCCTGCTAAAACAGGTCAGCCTAAGTTCTCTTCACCCTAGAATGGATGCTCTCTTTTTTCCTTAAGCTGCACACACTGTACATAATTCATAAAGCGGTTTCGTTCTCCCGAATCTATTACGCGTTAAGTTGAATTAAATCTTGCTTTAAATATCCAGGTGATTTTTTCAAGCTCGAGCCCACCGCTGATATAACTTGTCCCTCTTCAATGATCCAGAAATTTGTAGATGCGTGTATTGCTTGCAGATGCCGACTTCAGCAGCTGCAGTAGATGAAAGCTCTTTTTTTGATCCAATCGATATGAGAATGCAACCAAAAACTTTACTTCTTTGACCCAGAAGTAAAAGTATTTTAGTTGGTATGGTAGTCCTCTTTTGCTGCATTCGATTATTGTGTTTGCTATATATCTCATGTGAAGATCATGGGATAGGAGTGTCCGTCTTCTGTCTCAAATTTTAAAAATTCGTTTCAAAAAGTATAATTGCGCTTTATCTACTTCTTCGAACATTACGAAATCTCAGACTTGAGCGCCCTAAGCCTGGATAGCTCTACAGACCGCTTGCAACAATTTCCACTTAGCAGTTAGATTAATATTTCTTTTAGCCAAATAGTTTTTCCACGTCGAGTTTATACTGCTCTTCTCTACACTGTTTTTAGATTCAGTCTCCAAATTTCTTGGAAGATAGACTCCCACCATTTCTAAACATCATAATCTCTCATTTAAACTTCTAGCTCCTATTTCTCGGAACAACCTTCAAGTCGCTTTATCATCAGCTGTAACACCTTGTCATCATCTGCCAAAATTACCATATCGTTCGCTTTTTTTTTTTTTTTAATATTTCTCTCGAGAACGGCAAACCTATAACGCTTCAACAGCGCCCCGAGATGCTTGCAGATGTATATTAGTTCTGCACTTAAATTGCTGCAAATTGTATACTTCTGGAAATATATCCCCAGGAAGCGAGTTCCAAAGTTTGCTTGTCCTGTAACAGAAGGAGTTTTGGAAAGTTGATGTCCTCGCGGTTGTCAAGTGAACTGTATGGTCATGAGCATTAGCTGCCTGTCTTGTGGGGTGCCCAAAAGTTGCATTACGAGGGATAATGTCTTTGAGTTCCTCGGAACATCTACCATGGAAGTACCTATAGAACAAGCATAGGTCAGCGACTTGTCTTCTGTGCACCAATGGTTGTAGATTTGATGTGAGTGTAGATTCTCCAATAAGTCGAACTCCATATATGGGAACAATATTCCAGGGATGGTCTAACCTGAGCTTTGTAGAGAAGGAGAAGTTGCTGGGGGCTAAAGTACCTCTTTGCTCTAAATAGGTAGCTCAACTTAGCGGACGCCGATCTTGCGTTTAATCAGTACCTACACTTTTCAATGCAAAATTATGGACGGTACCAATACTCAAGAAAATTACCTTTTAGAGAAGTCCAAAAATTGTATTTATGGTCCTCATTCGGTAATTTCGTTAATCGTTTTTTCTTGTCTACAATCCTTGATCATATGACGAGAACAGTTCAACAACAGCGTTACTGCCTCTTATCATAAGGCAACAGATAACAAGGCATTTGCTTCCATAATACTCTCATATGATAACATATACCCAAAGTGAGTTTTGTCATCAAAATAAAAATGAATATTTAAAAATCTTCGAATATCATAATTGAAAATTCTTATTTTTTTTTTCTTCACCACATACATCACAATTGTATACATAATCCTCGCAAAGAATATAAAACATTTCCAATTAAGTCCACACACACACACACACTGATGCATACCCGTAGTAGGGCTAGGGTTTCCTTTTTTTCCTACGATTATTCGCACCTGCAAACCCGATTGCATATAATTGTTGTGGATTTTTTAATCGATTACTTTCTGTACATATGATAAAAACAAAAGCGCAAAAAAAAAAAAAGAAAGGAATATGAAAAAGGATACAAAAATTGTACACAACAGTTGAGAGCTATTAGCGTTTTTACGATATGGGGAAACTGCTGCAGTTGCTGTTTTCATTTTGTGAAGAAACTTTTTCATTCACTCCGGTCGGCCGACCCGACCGTGGAGATAAAGAACTGTCCAAATGTATTCTCATTGAGGGATCAGTGCTGATTGTATGTGGTTGGAGTGTGGGGTTTGAGAGCACTTTAATTTAAGCGCAACAAAAAATTGCTTTTTTTCAGTTTCTTTTTTTTTTTTTCATTCAACGCAATAAGACTGCAGCATAGTGGTAAAAAAAGAAGCCACCAAAAAACGCCATAATCGATAGTTCTATTATGGGGATATACAAAAGCAATGTTATAGATACTTTTTTGTAAATTAATTCGTATGTGTATGAGATCGTCCCTGGGTAGGTTGGAGTTTATGTGAAGGTTAGTGAAATGCGTTTTTTGGGAGCAACAGGTCCACATAGAAGGGTGGTAGGTGAATTAAATTCATTTTAGCATTTCGATATTTAAAATTATTTTAAAATGATTCATTTCATTGAAGATTATTATAAACTTTTAAAATTAATAAAATTGCAATCATTTTTCACCAATTTTTTTACGTGCAAACGCCTTTGTATAACTTAAAAAGAAATAAAAACGAAATGTCACTTAGGCCTTAAGCCACTGATCAAACATAAAAATCTAGTACGAAAATGATAGCCGTAAGGCATTGCAATTCATTTTCCTATCATGACTTTCCTGGCTAAAGAAGGCTAAGAAGGCATCTAAGAAGTAAAGCCCTCTCTCATAGAATCAAGGAGATATTATATAAGATCGTAATCATCTCGGTCCTGCTGTATGGTGCAGAAGCATGGACCCTGTCAAAAGCGGATGAAAACCTTCTGGGATGCTTTCAGAGAAAGATTCTTCGAGTAATATTCGGTCCAGTTTGCGACGATGGAGTGTGGAGAAGACGATTCAATGACGAATTATACTCTGACCTGGTCAAAAAGCTAATAATACAACGGCGGAGATGGCTGGGGCACGTGGAGTGTATGGACAACAACGCACGAGCCCGACGAGTCTTCGAATCTACCCTTGAGGGACAACGCAACAGAAGAAGACCCCACCTATGGTGGCGCGCACAATTGGAGAACGACCTCAACCCACTTGGTTCTCTTGTTCTCTCTTCACTTGACTTGGCAGCACCTACGCGAAATTGAAGTGTACATTTTTGATCAAATAAAGTGTCGATTTTGACAAAATTTTTATTGTGTATTTGAGCTGCCTTTCACAAAAACACCAATCAAATGATTTAAGTCGTCATTTGAAATCATTACCAATCATTTGCGTTCTTTTTCCCATCAATAGGAATCACTTTAATTTCTTTTCATTCTTTTTCCAATCATTTGCATTCTTCTACTGGTGTATTCTTTCAGATGAAACTAAGATCAGTATCAAAGAAAGCCCGTAAAGTACAGTGGCCGGCATAAGTATTTTGATAAAACTAAAGTTAATTCTGCTCATAATTTGAACTTACTTCATGTAAATTTTGGCATCAATGGAAAGGTCATTAAAATTCCCTTGGAATTATACACAACTTTCCTTAACCCATTAAGTACCCATTGAAAATTTAGAACTTTTGTAAAAGTCTACCCATTAAGTACCCATTGAAAATTTAGAACTTTTGTAAAAGTCTACTTTTTTGACTTTTTTCCTCGGTCCAAAAAAAAAATGAAAACTATTAGAATTGTTTGAAGAAACTTTTTGCAACATTTTTTTGATACCGAGGAAAAAAGTCAAAAAAGTAGACATTCACAAAAATTCTAAATTCAAAAATTTTTAAATGGGTACTTAATGGGTTAAGTAAAGTTTTATATCATTCAAACGGAATTTAAATGACCTTTCCATTGGTGCCAAAATTTACATGAAGTAAGTTTCAAATTATGAGCAGAATTAACTTTAGTTTTGTCAAAATACTTATGCCGGCCACTGTAGGTACCTTAAAACAGATTTTGGTACAACTGTGCAGCTAGAATACATTTTTTATCCTTGAAACATTTCCTAATAAAAAAATAAATACATATAAAGCAACTTTCTTACAACAGAAGTTGTAGCAAAATGAAGTCTATCTACTGAATTATTCTTAAAATCTCTTAGAATATTTTTTAGTGATTCTAACAATTTATGGAATGTTTATACAAATTGTTCGAAGTACATTCCTTCCATTTGAATACACTTTCGGGCACGTTTAGGCATTTCGGATGGCAGATTTACGATCAGCAAACTTCTTCTCATCTCTTCTGAAACGATACTATTTTTTTCTTGGAGCTCTTCTAGAGTTCTAGACTTGACATTTTTCCTAAAATAATCATAGCACCTCAGAAGAAAAAATCCATGGGGATCCATAGGTCAGGATCCAATTCACCGTTCGTTAAAAGTATATTGTAAGGGTGTATGACCTCGATAAACTGTATAATTGCTTTTAAAGTTATCGAAAAGTTCTATCGATTGTGTCATAAATGACATTCGACATCAGAAAATTTATTAAAAAATCAAAATAGAAAACAAAATATTTCTACAATTTATTTTTTAGTTATTGGAGAGAATCCAATTGATGATTTGTGTAAAATAGAAAATACATAATGACAAGCATAGTGCATGGAGCTCCAGCATCAGCATCCATTTTTATAGATGAAATATTTTAACAAGTTAGTTTGCAACCTACAAAATATTTTCAAAAAAAAAAGAAAACAGTCAGCCTTCCACTTAATTTAGGTGTAGGTCCTAAAATCAGTTTTTATGTAACAGATAATCATATAGCTTCAATTCTTTAGCCAATTCAATGTTCTAAAACGTTTAACCAAAGTCTTATCGCAAAGTATGTACAAAGTCGAAGAACAAACCCCATTTTCCCCAATCCGTTGAACCAATAAATTTGGGTCGTAAGCAGCTCTCTTCTTCTGAATTTAGAAATTAAGTTCTCCTACTTGATAGTGGACAGCGTTGATTGATATAAATGTATGTAAGAGTAAGAGTGAGATACTCTGTGTCTCTGTCAAAGCCAATCGAAACGAATTACATCAGAGTTTCTCAACCACAAGGGGTCTCTGTTTGGTAGTACAATGGAAGGAAATTGGTCTAAATGCTAAACGATGTGCGAGGAGTAACAACAACGTAACAACGTTTCTCGTTTAAATTGTGGAACATCCCGTGACAATTTCAGTTCTAAAATTGTTGTTAAGTTGTCTGCTGTCATCGGATGTGTTTTAAGAGAACAACAAGTTGTTTACAGACAAACGGAACGGATGGAATTATATCTCATAGCACCTCTTGGGACTTGGGATGACTTTGAGAGAAAGATTCTTCCTTCGGGTGACCATTATGTATAGTATAACATATATAATAAAGTGTGGAGGAGAAAATTCAAGAACGAACTTTTACATGCGATACAGCTTAAAATACAACGGCTAAAGTTGGTTATGTTGAGCATATGAACTTCAACGCATCAGCTCGATGAGTCTTTAGTTCAATCCTGAGGGACAACGAAGAAAAGGAAGACCGCATCTTATAGTTGACGTGCACAATTGAAGACCGACCTTAACCAACTTGTTGTATTTAAACTTGAAGTAGTTTATTCATTCATTTATTTTTAATTACCCGCTTATGCATTAAGTGGGTCACGGGTGTTGTTTGCTTAAGTGAACCCTCCATAACTCTCGATTCTCCGAAATAGACTCTAAATCATCAAAGGAGAAATTATTGACTTGATCTAACCATCTCATCATGGTTTTACCTAGAAGACGGCTGCCTGATGGTGCTGGAATCCCCACGTCTTAGGATCATAGTTGGGGCCATGCGCTTAACATGACCAAACTACCGAAGCATGGACCTCTAGCTGATCGATATTGAGTTCATCACGTATGCTAGTGTTCCTTATACGATCCCTGTGGGTCACACCAGCGATAGAACGGAGGAATCTCATTTCAGCAGATTGTATCCGCTATCTTATTCTTTCGGTCATTACCCAAATCGCATGACACTGGAAGTAGTTGGCTAATAAAATTAAAATTTAAAAACCGAATGAATGTGAAAAGCTTGTCGTAGGGTCCTATATGTAGATGTTGTGGTTGTCGGTTGGTTAGGTTAGTTTGGCTGTCCTATAAAGACACACTTAGACCATATTTTTAGGTCTATTGTGATACCACAAGGCGGGGGGGAAGGGGAAGGGAATGTGGACAGAAAAACAATGGGCCGGACATTACTGGTGCTCTATTGCTATCTGAGAATTTCTTTTAAAAGAGGTATCACTGTGTATCTTACCTAGTTAAGTAGTTAAGATCGAGGTTCTAATGGTGACTAAAGCAGTCAACTCTATTGGTAGGCAATTTATGAATTTACCACCTCCTGGCGACGGCGGTTTGTCTTCGGGTAAGTACGGATGGTGACCGTAACAGTATACCCCCTGTCTGTTGCCTCATTAAGCAGGAAGACTGGTGCGTGGCAGACATAGCCGATTGGATCAATCCGCTTTGCTGCTTGAGCAAAAGTCTATGGACGGATTATCTTCTAGAAAATAAGACCATAGCGCGTTTATTTCCTTTGACAACCTGTTTACAAAACAGAGACTAGTTGTGTTTTTATGAAACCTCGCCAGCCAGTGGTTGCCAGTAGTTGCCAGTAGTTGCCAGTTGAGGCACATTTCATGTGCTAATTAAAACAACAACCTGCTGGCAACTGCTGGCAACAACGCTTGATTTTCTCCTCAGTCGGAGAGATGCTGGCCAGGGTTGTCAGATGTGGCGATTTATCCCCAAACAGGCGATTTTAAATTTCAATTGGCGACACGAAAATCGGTTTGGCGACGCACCCCAAATAAGGCGATATTTTTATACTTTGGCGATTTAAATTTGTTTAACCAAAATCCTCATATTTTTCCTTTTTTTTATAATTTTCACTCGAACCTTACATCACTGTGATGACTGTGACGAAATATTAAAATTAGTAACGAATGAAGATAATTTTAAAGCTTGGAAAGATATTGATTTAAAAATAAATAAATAAATAGGTGGCGCAACAGGCGGTAGGCACCCTAGGCCTAGCTTCTCGCAACCATTCGTTTTGTGTGAGTTTCCATTTTTGGAACGAATGGAAGGGACCTACAATTTTATGCCGAATCCGAACGGCTGAATTGAGAAGCTTTTTCAGGACAGTCATACTCTCGGATGTTTGTCAGACGTTCGCGAGAGGTGGCGCAGTAGAAAAAACCTTAAGATGTTATTTGTGTTTTTCCGGGGATCGAACCTGGGATCCCTCGCACAGTAGTCCAGCACACTAACCACTGCGCTACTGCTCCCACAAAGATATTGATTTAGCGTCGGATTTTGAAAGAATCGCGATAGAAATCAGTGAATGAAGTTAAGAAGCAAGTTAACGATTTAATTATTGTTTTACTAAGAGAATTGCGAAAAAGATTGTCTGACTGCAACACACCTTTTGTTTCTTTGGGATATTTTTCACCAGGCGTCTGTTTAAACCAACTGCGACAATGTTTTAAAAGTCTGCTTGTAAGCTTTATTCCACCCAAAAGCTTACAACTTACCTACTGAGGCTCAGTGAGAAAAATTATTTTCTGTCAATTGGTCGAAGGAATTTTATCTAGAATGTGTACCCGAAGAAGACGTTTTGAAGTTTTGGAACAAGGTATACAAAATGACAAAGGCTTTAAGACAGCCAGAGTTCCAGGAACTTGGGGAATTTGCATTAAGTTTTTTTTTTACGAAAAATTACGACTTGCACGAATTCATTTGATTTTTATGGTTTTTGAATTCGGAGAATTGAAAATTTTGAAATTTGGCGATTTGTTGACGTTTTATATTTTACGTTTGGCGATTCCAGTTTTTAAAACCTGACAACACTGCTGCTGGCTGGCAGCTGGCTAAATTCAATTCACAATGAACAAACAGGTGGCGGTGAAAGCAACAAGTGGCTTAGAATTTCCGTACAATTTTCTTTAATCATTATGGCGTTCTTATCTCATGCACACAACATTCCAGAGAAAAATGTCAAATTTGATCATATATTTCTACCAAGTCATTCGGCTGGCTTCATCTTGCTGGCAATTGTCCAAATGAACGGCTGCGGCTGGTTGGCGAGGTTTCAAAAACACATGCCTACTGCTGCTGAGCAGAATAGCTTGATCGAAGCAATCCGCCTTACCGATTGGAAAAAAGCAAAGGGTAACCAAAATAGTCGAACTCCCCGCCTATTTTTCGAAGTGTCGAAATAAAGTTGTCCGATCTAGTGAGCTCCTCCAGGTGGTGGTTAGTCATCGGTAAAGACGAGGGGGTGATCGAGTCTAACCTACTACTTAAGAGGGTGACGATTTGTCTTCAGGAAAAAACGAAGCATGAAAGAAACAGTCTAACCCCAGCATGTAGCTTCTGAGTTCTGACAGTCTGCTTGTAAGGAGAGTGGCTGGTAGAGGTGGTAGACTGCTGTTTGGAGCAATCTGCTCTACTACCTGACGTCAAAAAGGGTGTCAATTTGTTTTCGGTTGAATGCAACACTTATTTCTGACCCCAATTACCTTTAACAATTTTTTTTGTGCCACCTACCGGGTTCAATTGTGAATCTAAACACACAAACAATTTCATCAAAATCGGTCCAGCTGTTTAGAAGGAGTTCACTGACACCAAAGGTATAGAAGATTTATATAAATAAAGATGACTAGAATGTCCCACTGATCTATAAAAAAAATCATTACGCACGCTTGGAAATGCCTAAAAAAAGTGAGTCCTTGAACGCAATTTTGCGTTTCACCTCCTTCACTAAATAGAAATATATACTTGGATATTTCAAGTGCCGCATGAAAAATGCAAATTACCTCAATGTCACTTGAGAGCGCATTCTGACCGCACACCTGAGATACCAATTCAATACTCAAATATCTAAAATAAATTAGATGGAAATATTTCCGACATCTCGCCCACCTACAATGTGTAACCCAATATATTTGAAATATGGTCCCAATTCAATTCGCAAATTTGTTTTTTTTTTTTATCCAAATTATTACCTAATTATCCTAAGTAGACAACATTTTATTTATTTATGTAGATTTGCAAGAACTTGCCTCAACTCTGTGAGGTCCTTGATTCATCTTTTGAATGGCTACACACAGTTTTTGTGTTCCTTGGAGTATATCCTTTTAAGAGGGACTTAAATTGTTGTGTTTTTTTTTATATTGTGTTATTTGATTCTTAACCATGCTCGTCCTAGTCGTTGTCATCGTCGACTTTCTGAACCAGTGATAAATGGTAATAGTCAAATAAGCCCCAGCAAATAATGTCGTTTATATACGGTTGGGTGTCTCTAGTCCTATTTCAGTGATGATGATCATCATCTTGGTCGTATGACTTTTGTTTGAACTGCCCCCAGTTTCGTTATGAAGGATAAACATTCTCAATTTGGTATCCTTTTCCTGTTTTTTTTTTTCTTCTCTTTTTTTCGTTCTCCATTCGTCCTTCGGTTGGAACCTCCAACTCCAACCGCCTTGCTGTCCGACAGTATGTCAAAAGAAAGTGATGTTTATCCAGCCGGCATTTCAATATTTGATAAAAAAATAAAATTATTTTTCGCTTTATTGACATAGAAACTCGTATGGGGATGTGTTACACGCAAAGTCATCAGCTCAGCATCACTGTATCGGTGCACTCTCATCTGTCGGTATGTAAGTGTGCGCGATAGAAGAAAAAATTCTTTCAAGATATCCCTTTTGGGAAAATAATAAATGAAGCAATCGGCAATCGGTAGAAGTAAGACGCACAAACACAAGCCAAACAAAGTTGTAATCACATTCTCATACAAACCGCCAACTGGGTTATTTTCGTGTGTATGTGTACACAGGTCATATCGAAATATCATTGAATGTAACATGCACATGTGGTCCGTTTCTTTTGCCACATTATACAGGACTATCATAAGGGGTTGCTTTGAATGTTTTTTTTTTACTCACTTTAGGCCTGAAATGTTTATTGTCCTTGCAAATGGGTTCTTTGCTTGTAAATAGAAATATATTTGGTTTCTTTGCGGAGAGGAAAAGTTCAAATTTGTATCCAAATTCAAATACGAATTTATATGGAAAGTTTCGGCTCTTTGAAGCGTATATGTCAGTGGCGTGCGTGCGTGCGTACATGTGGGCCGGGCATAGAAAGTTCTTCGAAACATTGATCGATGGAGGAGAATGTTGATTGAAATTCATTGGGCTGTTGTAATGTTGAATAAGTTGTAGCCTGTACGAGGACATAACCTTCAATTTGGTGGTTAGTTCAATGGAATTTGAATGAATGGGTTAAGCTGGGATATAACTACTACCGTAAATACCAGAAAAAATGTGCCCCAAAATGTGTACAAACTTTTACATCCAGGTACATCTTCGAGTTCGCAATTTTGTGGTATTGTTTTGCAACCGTTTATAGTTCCAAGTCACTTTAGTGCTGATGGGATGTAACATTGTCATGCTGCAGTAAGGTATGAAGTGAAATGTATTTTACTTTGAAAAGGCCTCTGCCAATTGATGATAGTAGCTTTTCTACCAAACTTTAACACAGGGAACTCCCCCCTTTGACGACAATTTTTAACCGACCAGTCTCACTTTCCTTCTATTGAAAAGAATGGAAAGACTTTTGTGTATTTGCGGAAAATTGTTCTTTTACTATACCTTCTGCAGTAAAGCCTGCGAGAATGCACTTCACATTCAATTCTGATGAAATGATTGATAGGAAATTGGAGAATTGGCGCCTACTGGTCCATAGCACGACAACATGTGAAAAATTGCAAGGTCACCATCCTGGAAGTTGAGTTACCTATTTAAAGCAAAGGGATACTTCAGTTCGAAGACATTACCTACTCCTTCTCTATAAAACACTGGTTAGATCAGGACTCCACATATGGAGCTTGGCCCCGAAATAATCGCTTAACTTGGGTGCTTTAAAGCATACAGAGACGAGCGTTATTTGCATCTTAACATGGGATTAGCCAACATAAGTAGAAGCCATGATGATTTCGACAAGGATACACTTCACTTTATCTGTCACCACCCGAGTGTCAGTCACTTGAGGAAAAGCTAACTTCAGCGCAACTATTTTCAAGTTGCTGAACTTAAGAACTTAGTTAGAACTTAGTTAAGAACAAGCTGATGTTAAACAGGTTTCTTAGGAGATCAAAATGGCTAAGCAGCGTCGAATAATCGAAAGTAGAAGAAACACAGCAAAATGTGGGGTCCTAATTTTGAGCCATTTGAATAGAACCCTACGACGAAAACATTTTAGAGAATTCTGCTTCTTTTTAACACAAACATTACTTAAAACCGTCAATATTGTCCTGCGGCCGTTTTATTATTTGAAATTTTATTTATGATTTTTTTGTTTTTGTTGAGTGTATATTATTTGAACTTTTATTTGTGAGCTTATTCTTGATTTTTAAATTTTTTTATTGTTGAGTGTTTATTATTTGAAATTTTGTAGAGCCGGATCGTAGCACCACCTACCGGATCCAATTGTGAATCTAAACCATCCATAGACCCATTCAAACACACACACACAAAATATTATTAAAATCGGTCCAGCCGTTTAGGAGGAGTTCGGTTACAAACACGTACAGAAGAATTATATATATACAGATTGGAGTATTTTGAATTAAAAAGAAATTGTTTAATAGTGATTTGGGCCACCTTTCTACTTCAAAGCTTCCCACATCCGGTTTGGAAGGGATGCATAAAAATCGGCCAATCACAATCCCGACTGTATGTATTGGCTCATTATCACGTTGATGGCAGAGGTCCAAAAAGGTTATTAAACTATGGAAAACATCGCATTCATTATAGTTGACGAAAATGTTAATTTGCACCAATGCGGTTTTCATTTGTCTTTTATGTATACAATTTTCTTTAGATAAGTTTATAAATAATAAGTTTTCATGCTGTGTCGCCATGAAATATGTTTAATTATTTTTATTTCGTAATCAAACCATTTACAGATTGTTAGGGTTTTGGACCTGTTTCCAGTCCCTAAAGAAAACTCAAAAAAGCATCGGTGTTTACTCACTTTTACATACGGACTGACCCCCACACCATCACACCTCCAACTCTGCTATACTATACAGCCGGTTCCAATGATGAGTTCCTTTGCGGAGGTCATGAATATAGTAGCTGTAGCCATCGCATCGGGGCCTTCCAAATTAACTTTTGTTCGTCTGAAAGGCTCACACCATGCCACTCCAGGTCTTTTCGAACCGGGTTATGGGGTGGCTTCTTCTTGATTTTCAGCCTTTTTATATGCTTGGCATTCGAAATGAAACGACACAACGCACAATTGTAGGACTTGTCTTCATATCACATTTTTCCCTGATTTTTGCTAAAAAGTCGTGAGAATTTGAAGCATTTTTTAATATAAGTCGTAATGAGCACACTGTGTATGCGGCTTATTTATTTTTTTTTTTATAATAAAAGTCATTACTTAAAAATATGGATATTATTAATAAATATAAATTGAAATTGAAATTGAAATTGATAAATTGAAAAAGGAAAATTGAAAAAAAGAAAGAAATACTTATTTACAACACAAGATTTTGGGTTAAGCATAAAAGATAAATTCGTTAAGTCTCTAACAATTAGTCTACAAAAAAAGATGAACAAAAAAAAAAAAAAGAAAAAAATATATTTATATAAAATAAAACAAAAAAAAAATAAATGCAATTTGTACATCATTATATAAGTATAAAACTAGATTAAAGGAATGGAATGGATCAGTGAGGGGTCTAAAACAATTTTGATGATTTGCAACATAAAGATTTATAATTTTGAAGTGATTTAAAACACAAAAAATTAGCAATTTTAAATGATTTGAAACATGAAGGAAAAATTTTGGATTATTTAAGCAATAACTTAAGCAGAACGGCAAAAATGGCTTGTAGCTTGGACTTTTAAAAGCTATTACGATATACCAGAGCATGATTGCAGTATTTGTACAAAACAATCCACCCCCTAGCTCCGTTTAGTATATCGTACAGGCCATTTACGGACAGATTGCTTTCTTGGAAGTATAGTCGACGTATCTCTTGTAAAATAGGGCATTCCGCGATGAAGAGGTGAATATTTTCAGGCACTCTCATATTGCATAGATTACACGTTTCCTCAAGATCTCTTCTGTGAGGGATGAAATTTAAATTTATTAATTCTACTCTCGCTCTAAAAATGGTGCGTATAACTTTCGATGAAGAATTTATATTGAAATAACTTTCGTGAGATAGCAAATGATGGTTTAAGTTCTTATAGATTAACCTTGAAGCTGAGGAAGATGCTCTATTTAGATGCTGATCGTATAATTTGTCATCCATTTTAGCAATGATCATTTCAAAGAGCCTCTGCCAGTCGTTAACATTAGTTAAAGTGAAGGAGACATTCAGTTCGTGAGATATCGCTAGCTGGTTCCAGTCCTTAAATGGAGAAGCATTGGTTTGTAGCAATCTTATTATGATAGTCTTGGAAAGATTATTCCCGCTTCTCATTATCACTCTGGTTAGATAATCAGAATGAGCTTTCAAGTTTCGCACGTAGATGGGAGGCAAACCTGACTCCACATGAATAGCGTAGGTCGGAGTCGCATTTGGTAGCCGAAATAGACGCTTGAAAAAGAATCTTTGGACTGCCTCAAATTCTTCGAGGGGGCTCACTCCAAAAGCCTGCACACCATAGCACATACAAGTATTAACTGTGGCGTTAAACACTTGATACTTCGAAGAAAGGTCAATGTTTTGATTGGCGAAGAACTTCGGCCACATCATGTTGAGTGCCAGTTTGGCTTCAATACTTTTTTCTCTGGCATGCTTGTTAAAGTTTAGATTATACGACAACAATACACCCAGGTACTTGAACTCACGAACTACCTCAATTTGTTCGTTGTTAAGTCGCCAAGTTCCTACCCCAGGACGTCTTCTCTGCCGGTTCTCAAATACCATGACCTTGGTTTTTGCGACGTTGATATGGAGATCCCAAGTTTTACAGTACGTTTGCAATCTATTAATTTGCAGTTGTAAAGAAGAAGGATTTTCCGCCAGTAACACCAGGTCATCAGCGTACAGAAGTACTTTTATGTGATTGCCCCCAAAGTTAACGCCACCCGGAAGAATATCAGATATTGCATCAATGTACAACGCGAATAAAATTGGGCTTAATATGCAGCCCTGAGGGACGCCTGCAGATGTTTCAAACCATTCGGACAGGTTCGACCCATCCCACACAGCTGCGCATGATGACGAAAGAAATTTGACATACAGCATTAAGAACTTTCTTGACACTCAAAGGGATGCCAGTTTATAAATTAAAGCTTGCCTGTTGACTGTATCAAACGCTGCTTTAAAATCTACAAAACACACAAAAAGTTTCTTATTATTTTCAATATATTTTCTAGCGATGCTAGTCAGCGCGAAGATATGATCAACGGTGGAAAAACCAGCCCGAAAACCAGCTTGATACATGCTGAGGCGATTATTATCCTTAATTATGAATGTATCTACATGTAAAGCAATTATATGTATGCCAGAAGAGAATTTAGAATATTATGTAAACACGGATAAGAAAGCATGACAAGTACCTACACAATTCCCCTGATGAAGGCGAATGTTGATTTCCACGAAATTTTGTCGACAGCTTCTTGGAAAAACAGAGAAACTATGAAACTATTAAAAGTATGGTATCTTTCTGTCAGAAGAGTTTCCTAATACCCTCACTATGCCAACAAACTACTAAAAAAAAAAATATCCTGTAGCCAAAAAGAAATTCAGTGACATCAAATCAAACCCATGTAATTAGCACCCCCTTGCCATACTCTTTCAATAGCCTAGCCAGTGGGCTCAACTTAGTGGACACAGTTAGCGGAACCCTCCTCGATTTGAAAGCTATATGTATATGTAGTCTGCCATTAATGGAACACCCTTTTAGTGTTGGATTAAATTTCGTTTGATGATAAGCCCCCGGAATCCGGATTACACTCATAAAACTCTGTTACCGTTGGCCAACCACAACTAATGAGAGAGTGGCAGTGGATGTCCTGTCCATATAGACTCCGTTCCTTCTCAGTGCAAAGGCATTATAGTAGTGCGCTGAAATAAAAAGTACCCCGGCTAATTATGCAATTAATAATTTATGAACTCACAGACCTAATATGCACGCGCATAATTTCAACTATGCCAACGATGATGTGTGTTTTCCTTTATGGCAAGCATGGATATTCGTGTTGCTGGCAGGAACAAACTTTCCTCGAAAATTGATTTCGTTAAATTTCAAAGACTAGAAAATAGCAGCGACAAGAGCACACATCCCCAGGAGAACATTGAGTATGCTTCAGGAATGTGTTTGTAAGGACAACAATATGTGTATGTGTACATCCTTGCTTCATTGTGCGAAACAAATGAATTTTCATTGCCTCATCAGAGTGTTAATCGAGTTAAATTGTTTTAAAGGATCCTCATGGAAAGGCGGACGTGATACCATACGTTACGTACTATCCACTATAACAGTGTATGTGGATAATTATTCAAACACATTATGTATATGTACTTGTAATTATTTTAGGTGATTATGAGTTGTTGAACACTTAAAGATGTTGATGGTTATAACAACGAACACGATGACGACAAACGTGTCCAAACTTACAATTTTGTGTTCGACGATTTGTTGGTCACAAATTTTGTTTCATGTAAAAGGATACCCTCTAAACAATTATTGTATTTAAAGTCAGATCTTAAAGCATTAATGGTTTTGCGAAAATAAAACAAAAGGGAGACCCTGTGAAAGGATTGTTTATAAATTTGCTCTTTGTCCTTTATATTATTGTATTTGTTGTTAAGTTAACTCTACTTCTTAGATATAGGACATATGAACGGAAACGTGATGTCAAGGCTTAGCGGGCGCGACTAAGAACAAATTTTCTTCTTTTTAATTTACTCTCTCTCCCTCATACAAAAAGTTCTTCGGTTGAAATAAAGGGAAATCCATTACAGCGACGACGACGACGGCAAGAAAACCTTAAACTTTTAAGGATTCCCGTATATGCAGAAGACAGAGGAGACAAAGAACACTTGAGAGAAATTCTTTATTTGTATTTTAATATATTTTTTAATTGTTTTAAATGCACAAGTGTTCTTGAGTTTTTGTGATGATTTTTACGAGTACCTCATTCATTTCAAGGATGCGTGTAAAGGCTGCCAACAATTATGTACAATACATAAAGTGGAGTAGAGTTAAATTAAACTGAGGCGAGTATAAATATATGGGGATGTCAATGTTTGTCTTTATATAATTTTTGGTTTCATCAGGAATTTCAATTTAAGTCTTTTTTAGATACGAAAGTTATTTTGGCATTACGAACGCCAGATTTTATTTATGTTTCAATCAACTTTGGTTCGAGGTCGTACTTGTAGATATTTTTGGAATAACCCGAATAAAAGTATGAGAATGTTTTTGTAGTATATTTAATTCAAAAGATTATCAACTTTTTTACGAATAACAAAAATACACGCATATTGTGTGGTATATGTCTATGTTACTTATTTACTTAATGTGGCGCTACAGTCCCAAGTGGACCTGGGTCAAGCGTTTCCAGCCAGCACGATCTTTGACCAGCTTTGACTTCCTCTATTGCGCCGTCCGCGTTCCTCCGGTGTGCATTCGAAGATTTTTCGGGCCGGAGCATTCGCGTCCATTCTCTCTACATGACCCAGCCAACTCAGCCGTTGGACCTTCACTCTTCTAGACCTCCGTCAATTCAGGCCTATTCAAAATTAATTTTTGACATATGTGCTCTGCCAAGTTGACGGAGGTCTCTTCTGGCTAGTTCGATGTCGCTGTGACATCACGCTGCGTTCTGCCGATTATGTCGATGGCGAGTAGATGGACGATCTTTTGAAAGATAGAGGCACTATCTGGTGTTATCTGCGTTTTCTCCAAGATCTGCCGCAGTGTGAATATTTGATCGATGGTGGTCACACTGATAGGGACCAATCAGGTTGTTGAAGAAATGCTTCAGGCGTTTACACAACACAGCAATATTTCCTTCAAGCACTCTCCCCGCGGGACTGCCGTTAGGTATTACTTCGCGGGGCTGGGTTATCAACTCATGCTAGATCCTCTGGGTCCGCCATTTCGGCTCTTCTGAGTCTTTCAAGTCTCCTTAATTCTTCGTGTACACTCGTTATAAAGGAGCATACCTCCAGCCAGTCATCTTCTGAACTTAGCATATGGCTTTTTAGACTTTAGGTTTGGTAAGTACGCTCTTCCCCCTGCAAAGCGCCTACAATGGAACATTGCGTGCTCCGTATCTTCTTCTTCGTCTGGGCATTCGGGACAGAAAGGCGGCTATCGTGACCAAATCGGTGAAGGTATTTCCGATAGCTGCCGTGCCCCGATAAGAACTGCGTAAGGTGGTGGTTGCAGTCCCCGTTTGCTCTTTTTGTCCACACCTCGATGGTGGGGATCAGTTTGTGGGTCCATCTGCCTTTTGTCATTTTATCCCACCTGGCTTGCCATAGTGCCATCGATGTTTCCCTCTCTTCTACTTTGACCCTACTATTAGGAACCTCTTCCCGGTTGGCTGTTTGCCTAAGGTAGATCCTTTGCATCTCGTTGGCAAGAATGTCGATGGGGATCATTCCCGATATAACGCAAGCTGCTTCATCTGAGATTGTTCGAAATCCCCTTATTGTTCGTATTGCGCAGAGCCTATATGCTGACGAGAGCTTTCTCCTTGTTTCGTTTGCGGTAACGCTATAGTACTTAACCCAATTGTCAGTCTGATACCTTAACTTTCTATCGGTAAAGTAATTTGCAAGTATGCTCCGCAAGTACACCGGCGTTGCCATTCTGGCCAGCGACCTCCTAATGCATGACCAGTTCGCCGAGTGAAAGGCATTTTTAACGTCCAGCGTCACAACCGCGCAGTATTTCTTTGTCCCCCCTCTCCATCTTTTTCCCAGTATTGCTTCAGCTGCTGCGTCTACTACCGCCTTTATGGCATGGACAGTAGAACGCGATTTTCTAAATCCATACTGATAGTCTGACAAAGCTCCTTTATCTTCGGCCACCTCGAGCAGTCTGCCGTATATGACACGTTCTAAGATTTTTCCCGTTGTATCCAGCAAACATATTGGTCGATACGAAGATGGTTCTTCTGGTGGCTTCTTTCCTTTTGGTAACAAAACCAGATGTTGAAGTTTCCATGGCTTAGGAAAAACCCCCTCAAGGCACTTTTGCATCGTTGCAATAAAAAGGTCTTGTCTTTAGTGCTCAAAGGCAGATTAACATCTGCTTTGAGCACCATATTAGATATACCATCGGGTCCCGGCGCTTTGTTGTCGCCTATATTCCTGCATGCATCGTTTAGTTCCTTCGTGGTGATTGCGGGGATGCGTTCTTGGCTAATCTCCCTTATGGTGATCATCGAAGTAGACGGCCTATGTGGGAATAGGTGCTCTACTATTTTCCTCAGCATTGTCGGGCAGGATATTTGTTGGGACTTACTGCCCTTCAGCTTTTTTATCACAATCCTATAAGCCATCCCCCGGGGTCTAGGTCTGCTCCGACGCAGAGTTCCTTAAAACATCTCGCCTTGCTGTCCTTAATTGCTTTTTCGAGATCCCGTCTTGCTAGCCTGAAGGTAGCTAATCGTTCTCGGAATTCTGGCCTCCCCCTGGATCGCTGGGATCCAGCTTTGGAAATAAGGATTTTTAAGGTTATGTTTTTTTTTTAATTTGCTGTTAGTAATATTGTTATATTATTTCAGCATTGTCAAAATAATGCTCCACAGATATTGAAAGCAATACCTAACATTAGTCTGTACTCAAATACTTTGGTTATGAAACTTGTGGTTAATGTTTAAAAAAAATGATTTAAATAAATATTTGTATCATAGCTAAATAATAAAAAAAACAATGGTTTAACTTGCAGCGAAGGGAACTGTACTTTCTCTTTCTAACACAATGTCACTTGCACAACAAACACTGCAAAAGTATTTATTTCTTTTTGTCTCACCACTTAAACTTTTATTTTAGATTCATTCACTGTAATGTGTGCATCGTTATCACAATTTTAATATTTTTAAAAGCAAAGCTGACATTTCAACTGACAATAAATCAAAATCAAACTGAAAGCTATCAACCGAAGCAGCTAAGAAGAACGCCATCTATTGGAAAGGCAGCAGAACCAAACGTCAATTTGGTCATGCTTTAACTACACTTAACTGAAAGAAAACAAAAAAAAACGCACAAGGACCTTATATATTTTTGTAACAATTTGTAATCAAAAGAAAAAAAAAACATTTATTTTATATAAAAAAAGCCAGCAAACCAAGTCTTCCGTTTGCCTTTTGAACACACCCCTGCCCAATTCACAAAACTCCCCAGCAACTTGCACTGTCTTGTGTATAAGTGTATAACAAGCGCACCGTATACGTAGATAAAAAAAAACACAAAGTCCACCACAAAGCACAATCATTGCACAATATAGAATACCGCACAGCTACAGAATGGATAGGGAAAGTAAATCGTCCTTAGACAATCCCGCTACAAAGAAGAAACCACCGAAACTCAAGACGATCAATCGATCGATCTCGATGGCCATCGATAACTATACACCAGCACCGCAAATGATCATTGATAACTCATTGATCTTTGAAGAACCACCGCCACCACCACCGCCAGCACTAGTACCCTCACCACCAGCACCCCTGTTAACCCTGCCCCTTGCCAAGTTCCCACAGCCTGATATTTATTTAGTTAGCGGCGGCGGGAGCACTAGTCCGATTAAGTACGACGACTGGCATCCGATGAAGAAGCCGTTGTTTCGCCGTTCCGATACGATTGACATTCATCCGAGTTCCACATTACAGATGAAGAAGACGCACTCATTCCACGCCAACGAACCGACAATGGAACAGATAATGCTGCAAACCGCTGCCGGATCGGCATCTTCATCCCGCCGCACGAGTAGTGTTAGAGGAAACTACCTCTTCCCGCAGCCATCAACGAAGGAGATAAGTCGATCACCGTCACCAAGCCGTCGTGGTTGCCGAACCCATCGATCATTTAACGAACCCTCGCGTAGGCCAAGTGTGAAAACGGAAGCTGACGCCATTCGACATCCATCGCTGAACGATGATATACTCGAGAGCAATCGACCTCCGCCACTATTCACGACAAATCTCTCGCTGGAGAATGAACTTTTCACTAGTAGTAGTAACCGATCGCGAAGCAATAGTCACACAAAGATCGACGATCAGCGACTGTCGTTCGAGGAAACTGCGATAGCGGGGAGTAGCAACAGCGTGAGTAGTCGCAAAAATCATGCCCGCCAACACAGCTCACATAGTCTGGAACTGGAAAAACACAATGAAGCACAACATCACAACCACCATCTGCTGCCGTCGGCATCGATATCACCTTCCCAACAACAGCCCGGGCAGTCACATCCGTATCACTTTAAACGCGGAGGCAAGCACACGCACAGTCTCTACCTCTCACCGAACAACCTCGAGGAGCTGCAGATCCATCGTCCGGCTACCGTGCAACAAGGTGCCACAAAAAAACAGCACAGTGCCAGCGTACGGGTGCGAACATACAGGGAGGCGCTTAGTGCGTCAAAGAAATCCAAAAGCTTTATGGGTGATGCATATCCTGACTTTGATGTTTCTCCCCACCGCCGTAATAGTCGACCATTGGCCACAGTGTCCGGTGGGGAGGCTGGGCCTAGTGGTGTCAACGTCGATGACATTAAACGTAGTCCCAGGCCTCTGGTTGCGTCCACTTCGGGACGTCTCATCGAAGAGAAACGTCCATCGTTCGAACGAAAGGCGTCATTATCCTACGAAATCAGCGAAGCTGCGGCTTTTGATCAAGTGTTGCGACCCTTTAGGCATCCAATGCGACGATCATCAATGACCGGATCGGCCCATAAGCTGAAAAAGAAATCACTGAGCGACGACACCGACGAAGACGAGGAGTCGGATAGAAAGAGAAAGCGAATTGTTTGCATTATCATGACTGTATTTTTGTGCCTAGTATGCGCCAGCGTTTTCGTGGTCATAATCACGTTGACACACTCAAGTGTGGCGCAAGTGCAAAACACGACAAAGAAGATATACACCTTCTCCAGGGAGACACCTGTCCACTATACGGGTATGACCAGTAAGATCTTTTTCTAACTATCCATTTTTATTTTAGAGTAAGTTTTATTGCATACAATGTATTTTTTATTATTATCATAAACTATATATAATTAGACACGATTCTTCCCAGAAAAAAATCCCCTCTTAATTCAATACATAATGAAATGTCAAAATAAATGGCCGAAACAGCTACTGCAGTCCTATTGTGCAACTAAAAGAGACGAAAAGAGAACTGCCCCCAAACTTGACGTTGGCAATGACAACCCACTATGACACCCGGATCTGTCAGATCTTTGCAAAGAAATGTCAGTAAACTATGCATTGATGCGTTCCATTCGCACCATTCCATTTCATTCACGCAGTATTTCGCGTCATATTGGGCAAAATGAGTCTCCTGTTCAGAGACAAGAATTTATTTGATATGTAGAATGTAGTAGATTTACTTATTTTTATTTTTTTTTTTTAATTATTTTTCATCTGCTACGTAGCAACTTACACAATTTTGACTTTGTTTATTTAGGCCGTGTGTCAATTGTGCTAAAAAATTATCCTCGGATAAGTTTCTGACACTGACACGGGTGGTAAACGAATTTTCAGCTGTAAAAAAATGATCCTACTCTGGGCGCAACGCAACCTCCAATAAATATTTTCCTTTAGTTTTCATACTTTTCCAATAGTGAATAAATGATCAGACCATGGCTATATATGGCATTCGCCAAAAGTTTGTTTCACTACTTCTATTTTTCTGGCAATTTTCTCCTATTTTTGGGTTCAGTTTTCACATTTCTGCTTTTGCGATATATTTGAGATGAAATTTACAGATAGATATTTCTCTTTGCAGAAGTTTCTTCTGAGTTCGTTTTTAGTCCTGTGATTGTTCCATTTCCATTTCCATTTCCTGTTTATACGTTCAAATTTTTTGCGAAGTTTGGCAGGATATTCCTCTTTTGACAGAAATGTTGCTAAAAAAAAAATGAAAACATTGACAGGTGACATAATTGACAGTTAAATACAACGACAAATTTGTCACGACTATTTTGTCATTGTCATATTTTGACAAATTTGTCGTGACAATTTTTTCATAGTTCTAGATATGTATTTTGACAAATTTGACGTGGGTCTTATCGAGAGAGTGATTGCTTTTTGCGGTATGCTCTTCGGTGCTGTTTTCCGGACATGGATTTTTTTTTCTTAAATTTTAAATCACTTATTGCAATAAAATATTACATATTACATATTTATTCTTTCTTTAAAGTGTCGAGTGCGTACTCCCCGAAATTCGATTTGAGATTCTTTATCACTTCCGCTTGAAGAATGCTTAATTATATTTAGCATTTTAAATCATACTTTTCACTTCAATATCAATTCTTGACCGAAACTCAAACGCCTGTCGGAATTGTCAATTACATACTGACAAAATTGTCAATTGTACAATTTTATCTGTCCGATAAAAAAATTGTCAGCACAAATTTGTCAGAAATTCATGACAATTCTCGAGAAATTCCTGACAATTCATTGTCATGACCATTTTTGTTTATGAAACCAATACTTGACAATTGTCATCTATTTTCCGACAATTGTACAAAATTGTCTAATTATGAAACAGAAATTTAACAATTGTCCAGTTGTCCGTTTACAAATTGTCACCTGTCACCTGTCGCAATTGTCAATTTTTATGAAACAGCGCCCTGCCCTTCTCTTTTGTATACACTCTGCCTTTTGTATTCACTCTACCTGTCTCGAGTGACATGACTTTCATCCTTTCATTCATTTTCATTGCACTTTTAAAGCCACTCTTGGTATGAAATGAAATGTCACTTGAACTGTCATTTGAATTGATCTGATTATTCTTTCGTTCATTTCAGGAATGTTGTCTTTTAATGCGATTATTTTTTCGCGCAACTTTACTTATTACAAGTCGTCCTTGGAATGGCATACGTTTTTACGGAGGAAAACTACAACTTACAATTCCCATTTGACCATTCCTAACCTCATTTGGTGAAATGAACGAACAAAATAAATAAATCTCCTCATAGTTTCTTTTTCTAAATAGTTTCTACGAACACAAACACAACACAGGCTACTTTCAATGTAACTACAAAGTAGATTCACTCATCGTTCTTTTAAAGATCCTACGGAGCGCCCGCCATCCCATTGGCCATATACAGTTCTGTCATTTCTCGTAAAATCTTAGAACGTTTTCCTACAAATCAATTTTTTTTTTTTTAATTTATTTCCACTCACATTGCACAATTCCTTTGTGGGCCATTCTCTACAATACAAACATACACCACCTGTTGCTGTAGGATGTGGGCAGAAGGACGACAAAGGACAATAAAACAAAAACTAAACACTTTTTGTACTGCCATTTCATGGAAGCATTTTCGCAAACTTCCTGGAAACCTTGAAATGTGTACATGACATACATAAATCGGTCTCTATGGCGCGCACCATCAGAAAATAAAGCGCATCAACTACAGGACCTTTGTGCACTGCCAAAGTGCAGGAGGCAAGCGACTGTTCAGCATTTTTCCGCACTCTCTGCTTGAAATTGCCTCGCCAAGCAGCGATGCCAACTAAGGCTTTTTCATGCCTTTTAGGCATTATTTCATAAGCTAAGGCTTTAAGGCTCGTTTTTTGTCAAAAAGGCATCTTTTTTTTATTTCAATCATTTTTTAAATTTTTTTTTGATTCAACATACCTACTGACTTTTTATTTTTTTAAACATTCTTTCACAGTAGAGTTTCAACTACACTTTTTGTTTAAACTTTAGTTCAACAAATAATTCGGTTTCACAGTTTCGTTTAACCCTTGAACAGAGTTCATTCTGTAGTTTAAGTTAAACTACAGTATTCTGCCGTTTAGACCTCAGAGCAGCCGATTGTCAAAAACACACATTTTACTTTGTTTTGCGTGTTCTTTGAAAAAAAAGACAAGAAACTATTTTGGAAAAGTCGTATTAAAGCTAAGTACTGTACAATACTGCCAAATTCTATTCATTAAATTTAGTTAAACTGAATTCAATTGAACTGAAGTTCAGATCAGATTGTGAAACCGGACTTCCCAGTGTAAAACTGGGTATAAAAGTACTTTAAGTGGAATTCTGCACACAAAGTCGCTTTTTGAAGATAAAAACTGCTATGATCTGCAATTCAAACAAATAGACATATCCTTGTTTCAAAAACCAATGTATGATTTCAAGGACCAAGGCGATCTGAGGACTAAAACTATGTTTGTTTTGTATTCAATACTTTGTACCTATACTTATGAAACTAAAATGTCATGAATTTTGTTCCTATTAAGAATTTTTTCTGTGATTTTATAATTTAAGATTTTTTTTTTGTTTATTCTTTTATATTTGTGTTTAATTTTTATTTTACTATTCCAATTTATTTAAAAAATTATTTAAGGCATTATTTTATTGAAAAAGACATCTTTTTCTTTCAAGTTAGGCATTTTTTCGTGAAAAGTGGTTGGCAACGCTGTCGCCAAGGTAGGTACGATTAAGGTGAAATAGGTGTTCGGGGAGGGGGTTTTAAGATCCGTTTTCCTCTTTCAACTGTACACAAACACAATGGGTTGGAAAAATATTATAAAATCGATTATTAACAATAGCCCCAAGACAGGACTAAATAAGACCATATTATGTATATTGTTTTTCTCCCGTCTCGCGTTTCCTTTTTACTCCACAAATTCTCGTCCTGTAGTTAGTTAGTGGTGAATAACAATGCCAATGAATTTATGCTCTATTAACTGGAATGAAAGTAAAAGCATCAAGCTGGATACCGTGCAGTTATCCTGTGAAGCTTGTGATTTATGGTCACGTGCAGGTGTGCAGTTTGCAGAAGATAATAACAAAAGCAGTTGCATTGGATTTGTTGGGGATCTTCTTGGTTCATCCGGATGAGGACGATGGCGAATCGCAGGAAATTGTAAATTGTCCTTGTGATTAATATTTTCACTTAATTTTATTCATTTGTTTCTTTCGAAGTTGAGAACTTGTTTTGTTTGAATTTCGTTCTCACTTTTCTGTTTCTTTTTTTTTTAAAGAGAAGCTATTATTAATCAGCTCAGCGAAAAGTTTTTCAATTAAAGTCGAATCTGCGTTTGCTGTATCTGTATGGGCAAGGAGTGATATAGGATAGCTTAGTAGTAGCTTAAAATTGTACAGAGTTTTTGCAAGCTATGTCCGTCTCAGGATTAAATTATCCAAAAGCCGTGGGGACTGCTGGGATAAATATGATAATACTGCCAGTACTACGGGACTACTAAAGGGCTTATAATTTAGGGATGCATTTTAGTTTTTGTATCTCTGTGTGTCTGATCTGACCTGCCACTTGGGATTTATGCATTAGGGTTGGTTCATATAAGAAACAAGTTGGTTCATTCAGCATGATGTCGGAAAATTAAGTGCTAAAGCCTCTGCAGGAAGTGTCAAGTCCCTTTTTCGATCCTGGCTACAGTTTATTAAGTGCAATACAGGCAATTGTTGCGAGAGCTGGCAGCACTTAAAAAACACCAGCGCCACCACAACTATCACTGCCGGCCATAGCAGAGACCACCGCGACCATCTTTTTTATCATCGACCATCTTTTTTATCATCGGCCATCTTTTTGATCAGCGGCCATCCTTTGGAGATTGGCGATTTGCATTTTTTTGGTATTCTTTTCACATTTTTTGTACAAAGTCAAACTTAGAAAATTAAAATTAAAATTACCTAAATAAAATAAAAAAATAAAAAAAAAAAAAACATTTAACAAAAATTTGATAAGTGAAAACGAAATGTAAGTGAATTATAAATAGCTATTAAAATTATTCATACTAATCAATAAAAATTTTAGATTTTAGTTCTTGGCAAAGTTTAGCTTTTATTTCGTCCAAGAGCTCTGTTCCCTGGCGGACAAAAACGCCAGAGGGAACAGGCAATAAACGTCTATTTACAAAATTTTAGGGCTAAATTGTCAAAATATACGTTGGTATCGAAATGTCAGCAATGTAAATTAGATTGCTGAATGCGAAAGTGTAATTTTAAGTTATTTGTTTACCTATTCAGCGCTTTTTAAAAGAAAACTTGAACACTTTTAAGTTGCATGCACTTTGCATATGTTCTTGCTAAACCGACCAAACGTTTCGATGTGTCGAGGAAAAGCGTTTGCAATGATGTGTTTTTTTATGGGAGAGGTGCTACTTTTCCTTGTCGATTTTTGACTAAACTTAACAGGAATACTCCCGCATAATACCTCAGATTGTCTGAAAATGTGAGCTCAAACGGTTTGTTTGTTTTCGAGATGTAACATTGTGAATGGTCCTTTTGTATGGGAGGTGCACGCTCGTTAGTTACCTTAAGCCCTCTCCCGCCCCATCTTAAGTAACTTATAGTGCCACCATTACAAGGCTGAAAGAACATTTAAAATCGGCCTGTCCCCCCTTTACCTCTCTCCTTCCCCAGTTGTGCACTCCAAGTTGGTTGAGGTCCCCTTCCACTTATGCGCTCCACCTGAGGCAAAGTCTTCCTCAATTGCGTTGTCCCTCCGGTTTGGAATTGAAGACTCTTCGGGCCGGATCATTGATGTCCATATGTACATATCCTAGCCATCTTAGTCGACTGATAACTACGCCCTTTTTTGGCCAGGTCGGTTAGCAGCTCGAGTTCGCTGTTAAATCTCCTCCAAAACGCTAACGGGACCGAAAATCACTCGAAGAATTTTGCGTTCGAAACGTCCAAGAAGATCTTCATCCGCCCCTTTTATTAACGCCCATGCTTCGCGCTTCGCCATAGAGCTTACTTACTTACTTACTTAGATGGCGCTACAGTCCGGGCGGACCTGGCCTGATGGGTCTCAATCAACGCGCCCCTCCAGACCGATCTTTTGCTAACTGTGTCCAGTTGCAATCTCTAAGTTAGTTTGTGACACCTTTTACTTGTGCCCGCCACCCAAGGCGAGGTCTTCCTCTACTGCGTTGTCCTTCCGGTTTTGAATCAAAGATTCTTAGAACCGGAGCGTTGGTGCCCATTTGCTCTACATATCCCAGCCATCTTAGATGACTGATGCGTACTTTTCTCACCAGGTCGATGTCGCTGTACAGCTCGAAGAGTTCGCTGTTCCAAAGCCTCCAAAGCCCGTCAACGCAAACTGGAACCGAAAATCACTCGAGAAATTTTGCGTTCGAAGCGACGAAGGAGATCTTCATCCGCCTTCGATAACTCCCATAATTCTGCGCCATAAAGCAGGACTGGGATGATGAGGGTTTTATATAGAGTCTTCTTGGTGTTTCTCGACAAGGCCTTACTAATTAATTGCCTTCTTAGGTCGAAGTAACAGCGGGTGGCAAGTGTAATTCTTCACTTGGTTTCCGATGTAATGTCATTTTCAGAGTTAATAGCGGAGCTGAGGTAGACAAAGTCCCGAACTACCTCAAAGTTGTTGCTGTCTGTCGTGACGTTCTGTCCGATTCGTCGATGTTGTGTGTCCCTTCTTGTTGACAGCATATATTTTGTTTTGCCCTCATTCGCCACTATACCCATTTTTGCCACTTCTGTTCTAACACTTGCAATCGCACCAGTGACAGATCGCTGCGTTCCACCAATGATGTCAATATCGTCAGCATATGCAAGGATAGTTGCACGGACTGGTGCCTCCGGTGTTGACTTGCGAGTTTCGCACAATTTTCTCAAAAATGATGTTGAAAAAGTCACATGACAGCGCATCATTTTCTCTAAATCCTTTTTTGACATCAAAGGTATCGGTGAGATGTCATTTATGAAGCAGCGAGTGCTCTTCTGTACAAGCTTGGCAGAGATGCCAAAACTAGACATAGGTCTGTGTAGCTCGTCTCTAAAAATGCTGTCATATGCGTCCTTAAAATCAGTAAATAAATAGATTCTACTCAAATACCTACAGATACCTACTCAAATCAAAGACAATATAATATACAGATGACGCAATATAATGTTAGCTGATGTCCGCATTGGTTGCGATCGTGCAACAACGATCGTGCAACAAAAAGCTCTTCTCATTGTCCAACAAAATAAAAGCTTTTCTCTCAGCGCGTAATCCTTTGTGTGTGCATAAGTGCATCGTGTATGAAGTATGGTATGCCGCTTTTCTGTTTTCGTTTATGCTATGCTTCTCGTTCTCCATAATGAATGTCCTCTTGAGGAAAACAACAGTCGCCGCACTTGATAGATCGGTTTGTATTCTTATTATTATGTCACTATACTGTCTGCTCTTGTTTTATTTTGTGTGTGTGAATAACAAGGAAGAAGGGGCAAACAAAACAAAAATCCTCGTTCCTCGATGAAAAGAAAATCATCGGTCGGCTATTTCAAATTGTTAGCTGAGCTCATGCAAAAGATGTATAGATACCTACGTTATAAATTTGTTCCTTTTTATGACGGCATACCAAACTGAGCCATCGTATTTTTAAAAAGCAATTTGAATTTGAATGCCTGGTTAGTTTTGTTTCCTTTTATAAATACAATAGAAATTTGAATTAATTTTAGAACGTTAGTTTTGTCTTAAGAGTAATCTATATATGTATAAGAAGACTAAAAATATATATACGCATAGTAGGTATTCAGGAGTAAAATTATTTAAATTTCCTGATAAAGAACTAATTTAGTTGTTATTACAATGCTATTGGTTTTGATTTTATACATTATATTTCTTTACATTTTTTCCCAAAGTGATTACTACAAATAAGTTTATGTTATTCTAAATCGTCGCAAGATTCTCCTACTAGTTCCAGCCAGTCATTAGGGGTATTCATGCAACGTCGTAAACTTCGTAACGTGCCCTATCAAAATTTGTATGGAAAATCATTTACGACGAGATGGTAAACTTACTACGCCAATTTGTGTGGAAAACCGAGATGGTAAACTTGCGACGAGGTTATTGTGACCTTCCAACTTGAAATAAAGGCGCGAAATCAGAAAAAAATTACTTTGCATGCATTTTTAATACTTTTGATGCATTTATAAATAGAAATTGCATATTTTACTATACCTAGTATAGAATAATTAGTTAGTCCATCAAATTGTAGGTATTAAGAAAACAAGTTTTAAAAAAGATTAAATAACGAAATTTCCAATTCCAAAAAAGGGAGTTTTCGTTCGCGGCAAAAATATTGGAATTGTAAATTGCGTTATTTAAACCCTTTTAAAACTTGTTTTCTTAATACAATTTGGTAGACTAATTAATTATCCTACACTTGGAATAGGAAAATGTTCAATATTCTTTTTATTTATTTTATTCATTTTATCAATTCATTCGTTCCCTCTCATGTGAAACATCTGATTGGTTTACCACCATTTACCACAAACAGCAAATTGGGGCGTTCATGAAACGTTTGTCGTAAACTTACCATTTTACGCAATTGGTAAACTTACGACGTTGCATGAATACCCTTATTGTGTTTTTTAGTATCTTTATCAGGAAATTTAAAGTAATTACAGACTTTTCTCAGCAAGTTATATTTTAACCTATTTTAGGGCCAGTTTATTCAGATTTAGTTTAACCCATGATTATATATGTCTGTGGTAACCAAAAAGCGTTTGTTCAATTATTCTTCACTTTGGTCACCAAACCATAGATTTGCGACAAATCGTTTCAGTTTTCCAGTTTATTTATAAATTCAGTTGTTTTGTTAGAATTAATCCTTGGTTCAAATTGTTTATATTTTGTGTACGTTTCGGTATTTTATTGATTTATGTATTTTTTTTTTAAATTTAACTAAACATGAGTGATTTCAGCACAAACGGGTCCAAGCCGCAGTAATGCATTCAATTTTTTCCACAAAGTGTGCATCGTATTCATCTGTCAGCTGAAAATGCGTGGACAAAGCGGATACGAAGCAACACACTATATTTTGCGTTTATTGTTGTGTTGTTGTCGGATATGTCAAAGCTTGAACAAAATTACAGAATGAATTTGGTTAAATACCTTTAACCGACCAAAATCGGCTGGTTATCGATTTCTCGGGTTAACTAAACTGATTCTATTGTTATCAGCTAAAATAACCGTTGATTAGAGTTAACCAAAGATGAACAAACCGGCCCTAAGTCTTCTTATATTTATTTAGTCCTAAAATTAACTCTTAAAACAAAACTAACGTTCTAAAATCAAATCAAAATTTGATTGTACATATTTATAATGCTTTGTTTCCACTTGCCGATTGAAAATCTTGAAATTGGCAAGTGGAAGCAGTGAAAAATAGCTTGTCAATGAATTGACTAGCAGCGCTTGTCAATAACTGAAAAAGAAACCACTGGACAAGGGGAAATAGCTGAATTGACAAACAAAATGTCACTTTGTCTTTAATTGACAGCGAAAATTAATTGGCATCATGTTTGTCAATGACTGTAGAAGGTAGGCCAATCTTTTTCAAATGAATATTTCTTTATTTTTGATGAATGATGGTTGAATCCTTCGCAAAATAAATTCAAAGTCAGTTTTCTTCATTTCATACGCATTTAGCATTTTGTATTTTGAATATTTTGCAAATTTTCGGCTTTGTTCGTCTTCTGTCTACAGCTAACTCAGATTCGACCAACAAAACACAAAAAGCGACAGCGATTCATATGTATCTTTTTTGAAATAAATAGTTGATTTGATTTTAAAAAAGAAAATGTTATTTGTTTTATGTACCTATAGATTTTAATAATACGATGGCTCAGTTTGGTATGCGGTCATAAAAAGGAACAAATTTATAATACATAACAGAAATGATCGACGATTTTCTTTTCGTCGAGGACTTCTGTTCTGTTTGTTCCTTTTTCCTTCACACACACAAAATAAAACAAGAGCAGACAGTAGTGACGTAATAATAAGAATACAAACCGGTTTTAAATCTATCAAGATCAAGGGCCAAGGGGACATTCATTATAGAGAACGAGAAGTATAGCATAAAACGAAAACAAAAAGAGAGTCATTAACGATGCACTGCACAAGTGCACATCCAGACGATACACTCGCATCGCAAATTCGCAATTCGCATTTATATGACGTCAAATTGCATATAAAACGCAGCACGTCCGAATTCGTCGAAGGACAAATGCCGAATAATTAAATGAAATGAAGAACTGCAAATGCATGCAATGTTCAATTATATTTATAAGATAAGTGGTGTGTGTGTGGCTGGACTCTGATGGAGTCAGTTCCGTAGCAGTGGTAATGTTGTGGTAGTAGTGTTGTTCAGTTTCGGTTTCATTTTTTCTCAGCGGTAAAAGCTTTTTTGAAAAGCTTCTTAAGGGTATCGAATTTTGATTTCATATGACAACAATTGCCATTTGAATGCGTCATCTAGGTGTTTTATTATCTTTGCTCAAATGTTATGATTTATGAATTAAAAATCTTCCCTTACTCGGCAAATGTTTTACCAATTGCCTTATATGTACAACTGTTGTCTGTACCCAGCTTTGTATGTACCTATCATGCAAAGCCAATTTGTTACCACATTTAGCGATAATAACCTACAAAAACACATAAAAGTATATCTATGTAAATGTAAGCTCTAATTTATTGATGTTTTCGATTTAAGCAACCGCATGGTAAACCGTAGACCCTCCTCAACACTAAAATCCTTCGAATATATAGGTATACCCACCCGTATCACTTTGAACATAAAATTTGCAGAAAATCTCTACAAAACCCTTTAAGCTGCTAACATACCTACTTAAACCAGAATCATACAAACACACCTCTTCTCCACGAACAACACAATCTGGTTCACTTCAACACTGATTGGGTCTCATTTCATCATGCTCTTTCCTCTATCACAACTAAACCCATCTCTGATGTGTACCGCAAAGAGTCGACATCCTAAAAATGTTGTTAGCCATCTTCAGGCGAAAATTCCTCTTGCCTTTGTGTCTGTGTAACTATAGTTGTACATAACACAAAAAAAAAAAAAGAATATCACATCGACGACCTGAATAAAATAGCAAGTATCCTTCATCATGTTAGTTAAAGAACGATAATAGTCCATAATCCGCAGGACCAGCCAACCGACCGACACGACGACCCAACATTTTTTATGGTTCGTTGATGCCTCATCTTTTTTTTTTTTTTGCTCCCTAAAATTCTCTACATACATACAAGAGTCCATTACACATCCACGTACCACGATAGCAAAGTACGTGGCCTAACCACGCTCTAAATATTGTAAAAGGCTACACCGAAAAGAAAAAGAAAACACCGACAACAACTATAGGAAACGCTTATTTTCCCTGCCATAGATAAGCACACGCCGAACAAAAAATGAAAAAGGATTTAATCTAATTTTATCGTGACAAAAAAAAACTGAACAAAAGAAAGAAGGTGTCATGTGTTAGAGAAAAAAAAAAAGAAATCAATGGCACTGGCACTGGCACCTATAACATGCCTCCGTATCTTCTTCGGTGGAAAGAAAAATTCTAAAGGAATTTTCAAATAAACGCAATTTCTGTCGTTCCTTTCCCATTGCAAACATGTTACTGGCAACATAATCCTACTCAAACTGTGCTAGTATTCAAATGCAGTAAACGTTAATATTCCCCTCATGCATGAGGCAAAATGTAATAAAATAAATTTATGTATAAAAATTCCATCTGCCACTTGGTATCTAATTTCTTTTCATGTTTCTTTTTTTCTTTGTTCGGAATTATTATTTTTTTTTTTTACAGTTCGCCAGGAAAACGAGAGGCTAATGCAGGAATCTATAAATCGTGCTAGATTTGCGAAAAACTTCACCGATGCTGCATCGTTGAGTGCTACAGCTGAGCAAATTCCATAACAAAGTTTTCAAACGATCCTTACAAATATTATTAGCGAAACATTAGCACTTGTAACTACATAAGATACAGGATCAAAAATGTATGTAGAACATTTTTTTTGCATATTGATTTAATTTAATTGGAATTTTCTTTCCAGCAGCAGCAATTTTTTCCAAGTAGCCAGAAAGAACCAATCTAAATGTCCCCTCCCTCCCACTAATCAATGTGGTCCATTCTATGTCCTTCCCATCAGTGTCTGCCAGCATCATCATTTCGCTGCAAATATTCTTGGTGCCAAGCATGATTAAGGATCCACAGATCCAAGTATTCGATGAACCATAGATCAACATGGATGAACTTCATTGACATGCAAATGAAATAATATGAGCGGCGAATGCACTTTTATCCTTGCAACTTGCAACGTTTACTATATGTGCTTGTGCATTTTCATCTAGCACAACGTCGACGAGTTCCAATTCCCATACATCACACCTACCTACTCAACCAAGGACAGTGACAGTGTCATGCCAGCTCTGTCATTCTTTTTCAGCATCGACACCATCATGACAGCAAAGTTAAAGCACACACTCACCCCCTTTCCCTTTGGCATCTACGGAATACACCGCATCGCTTTCCTGTCAGCATGCTACTCTCTCTAGTGGACTACTTGGGTGTTCGGACGGATGCGAGTTTATCGAATTACCATAATTGCAGTTGACATTCAATAAATTAGTAGTATAGTAAAGTGAATTTCGAGAAACATTAATTGGATAGATATTGGTATCGTTGTGAGATGGTATTGGAACATTTGCCGGCTTTAAACAAAAAAAATACAGCAACAACTGAAGCAAAAAAAAAATGGTTAACGTTCCGTATATCCTTATAAATTTGTATGTGATTTATCATAGAAAAAAAAAATACAGTTAATTAAAATAATTGGTGAAAGCAGACGTAAATAAATGTATTTCAGGATTTAAAAAAAAAAATTCAAAATAAAAAATGCTTTAGTCATGTGTATTACAGGTATTTACATGAAGAAAAAAATATTTTAACATAGAAATGTTTGAGAAAAACAAACCGTTAGATTTGTCTTAAGAATGCAATAAATGCCTTTAAGTATTATTAAAGAGAATTGTTAAAAAAAAAATAAAAAATTAAAAAAAAACAAACGAAAATGAACGTAGGTATTGTATTTGTAATTATTGTACTGTGTTTTATAAGAACTGTTAATTTAGATTAGTATAGAGGCACAAATCACACATAGTTTTGTTATGTTTGTATTGTAAATTTACACAATGTTAGTTTTTGTATTCCTGGATTGCCTGGATTGCAAGCGATAAAATCACCCCAATCCCCTTTGGCGTTTGTCGTAAACGCCTAATACATTATTTCCTTTCAGTTTTAAGTTAGTTTTTGTAACTTTTTGAGACAAACGATTTGAAATTATAGTGAACACATAGAAAAAGAAGCAAAATCGTTAACAAAAGTTCGAAAAAAATCTGAATATCGTTTTTACAAACGACACGACTCATGAGTCGTATACGACAAACGCCAAGCCAACGGGAATAAGGGTGAATATTTATTCAAAATAAGGTAGGTAAAGTGGCTGGTTGACAACTTCCTTATTTATTTATTTGGCCGCGCTACAGTTAAGGGCCTAACCCATAGAATCCGTCGCGTCCGTTGCGTTGCGTCGTCAATATTGACGTATTCGACTGAATGAAGAGTGCCATAGAATCCGTCGGTGCAGTCCGCACTTGGAATCTTTAAAACAATTTGCAATTTATCGAATTCGAAAATATCCACGAAATTATTTTGATTTAATTGTTATCTGCAGCTTTTGACAGTTTCTGTCATTATCTCAATATTTCCACCAATGAAAGTGCACGTTGTGCCAACAACTGTCATGCGACGCCGAAGGACACAAAAGTAGAAAGTAAACCTTAACCTACTTTATCCGTCGCATCCGGCACGTGCGCTGCTTATGGGTCACCTTCCGCTGCCATAAGCTGCTGTGTATGCTATTAACCTGTCAGTGGAATACGTTGCCGCAACGAACGCGACGGATTCTATGGGTTGGGCCCTTTAGAGATGAATCAGGAGGGGTCGAAAATGATAATATCTTACATTTCATAAAAATGCATCCACTCGACAGCAGAAACGGTATGAAATTAACTCGATCACTGATGACAGAATACCAAAATTGGATACTCGAATCTCGTATTCGATCAGATCATACCAATATCAGTCACGCGTATGACTCCATAACTGATGTGGTAATTAGACCCCAGGACTTCAAATAATAAGCCACTATACATAGTCTGGCCCTTGTCTAACTTATTCCAGCTGCGCACTCCAAGTTACATAGTTAAGGTCCTTTTCTACTTGTGCTTGCCACTTTAGGGGAGGTTTACATCTACCGCGTTAACCATATCTAGGTTAGAATTGGATAACCTGCGCGTCTGAGTGTTTGATGCCCATTCGCTCATCTTAACACTACATGCTCCATGCTCCGGAGTGGAGGACTTTAATTATTTAAGGTGTTAAACAGAGTCCCCTCATTTATCGGAGCGAAGGCCTTACTGAAGATGATCTACTGCAAAGAATCGGCGTTTGGCAAGGGTTATTCGACGTTTGATTTCTGATGATAATGTCTTTTGACTTTTTGCACTACATTCACATATTTGCAGAGCTTATAGAGTTCGTGGTTTTTATTGTTCGCGAACACAGGACCAAAACTCCGTCAAAGCATTTATCAAATTCTCGCATACGTTTATCTGTCAAAATATCCAATTTCATGCGAAAGACTGAAATTTGCAATTCTCAAAATCCGCATACGACAATTTCTCTTCGAATGTTACTCGTCTGCTTTTTCTAGGCGGATTTGCTTCTCGCATACGGAATTGTGGGTTTGACAATTTGATTTTTTAAATTCTGTGTGAAATAATTTATTGTGAAGATACAAAAATAATTAAAATGGAAAGAAAACAAAAGAATAAGGTTCTTCACCAGTAATTTCAGGCGGATTTGCTCGTATATGAGTTGCGTTATGCGGAATTTGAGAATTGGGATCGTGGGAGGAGCAGATAATTAAATATCCCATCAAAATATATTAAGAAAGCAAGTTTAAAAACAGTTTAAACAACGCATTTTCCACTTCCAAACTTTTTGCCGCGAACTAAAACACCCTCGGCGAGAATTTTTAAAATTTATTCGCAGTACACATAAATAAAACATTCGTTCGAACTTAACCTCAAATTAGAAATTGCTGGTAGAAATAGAAACTGATGGCTGAAATTCGCGAACTACCGCGACCACGAAAAATGTTCATGTGATGTGAACAGACTGTCAAAACTCGCGAATATTCGTTCTTCGAAATAATTCGCATCCCGAAACAGATAACAACAAAATCCAATCCATTTGATCTACCAGGTATAAAGTCAGTAAAAGGACAAACATTAATTTGAAACACTCAATTTAATAAATTATTTTCAGATTCAAAAGGTTTTTTAAAATGTCTAAGGAAATTTCCATTAGACGAAATAAAAGATAAGCTCGTGGAAAGTTGAAATTACACGGTCGCCGTCAGTGCCGCCGATATAGCTTGTCGCGAATGTGCGATCCTTTAAAAGGGTGTAGGAAAACATGGTTTTTTACTTTGAACCTTTCAAAAAAAATCTAATTTAACCTAATGTAACCTGAAAAGTTATATTTTCTGTCGTTTTCCATAACTTGGTGATCGCTGATTTGTTTTCTTGTTGTTTTGTGGCCTTCAGCGCCTTAAAGAATGACAGTGAAATTTTTCACATGAAGTTCGTTGTACCTACACTAATGGAATCCACAAGGCGTTTAACGACAACTTCCGTTCAACGACGCGAAAACGCCACTCGTTTAAAATTGACGTGTTTTAAATCATCGTAAACGCCACTCGGAATAAGGATTCATGTTGTTCTTTGGCGGATCTCCACTAGGATTTCATTCGTGAAGTTAATATTTACAATAATGATAGTTAATGATACTTCGTGAACCTTTAGCTTTTCTCAAAAATGGAGCAGATAAAATCCAGAAATGTCAGAATTCAGAGAAACGAGTTCCGTAACCTGACAGCAGAGCCCACCCGCTTCTCCTATTATTGGCCCAATTGACGTCCTAGATTTTCAAGTTATAAATCTTGTGCATTAATTGTGTCTTGTATTGCGGCCATTAATCGCATTTCGAGGAATAATCTCCTTAAGGTCCTCAGAACATTGGTGATGGTCACGGTGGTACCAGGCTAGGCACAGGTCAGCAACAAATATTTTTTGGGCCTTCATATTTGATAATAGTCTATAATGCCTTTCGTTGAAGTGATGGCCTCTGGATGCTGTCAAGTAAATTATTAAGTGAATTTTTTGGGCTAAACTCTATTTATGGAAGCGAAAATCTTAGAGCCCCGTTCTAATCTGTGCTTTATTGAGAAGGAGGAGCTGCTTTCTCTAACTAAATAGGTTACCCAATTTTGAGGACCCTTTAAACGACTACAGTCACCTACAGGATACCCAGTAGTTGAATCATTGCAATGACAAATCTACACAGCAATGTCAGAAAAGAACACCAAGGTGGCATAGAATTCAAGAAACTAGTTTAGTAAGTCTCTGACAGCTCTCTAACTTCATGTTACTGAGTTTTCATTGGGCTGAACTGGTCACGTGAACAGTTTTCTCAGTTGACGTTTATGCCCGCAACACCGACAAATCAAGTCAAGAATTTCTTGACTTGCTACTAAGTTTTGAAATTTAGTCTTTGTGTTCAGGTAAATTTGAGTCCAGACAATTCAAGTCGACTTACGATGACTAGATTCTTGAATGCGGCCACTTTAGGTAAGCTACCGACAACTAACTATAAAAAAGTAAATGTACGCATTATTCGGGCCAAAAATTAAATCATTCTTACAAAAAGTAGGACGGAGGAGCTCTCAATCATGGGAAATATTATTGTGATCTAAGTTGAGTGTGGGATTCTATTTTTTTTAAATACCTTCTCTACTTGTAATTTTAATTTATAAAAAATGCTGCTTGTAAAAATAGATCTACCCAGCTCCCTTCTAAAAAATGATTCAAACTTGTAAACAAATTAACAGAATGACTTATCAAAATACAATAACAATTAAAAAATAATTAATGTTTATTAAATTAAAAAAAAAACCAACCAACTAATAAAAATAGGGAAATAATCAAAACCCGAATCCGAAAACAAAAACTACTTTCTACCTTTGTACTGTGCAAATAAAAATAAAGCATTTTTAATTTATAAAAAAAATAATTATATGTTATCAATGAACAAAAATAAAAAAATCTATTATTTTTCTAGTGAACCACAATAAATAAATAAAATTTATTTATGAACCATTGCTAAAGTAAAAATTTAGAAAAAAATGGGATAATCTTAAATTATATAACAAACACAATATTTTGAATAACGAATTTTTTTATATAAACAAAACATATTCAATAACAAAGAAAAAAGTATTATTAGAAAATTTTAAAACAAATATTTAAGAAAATGTTCACTTGGATATGCCAAAAAATCAATTGTACTTGTATATAATATAATATAACAAATAGATTTTTAAAACAAACAAAATAATTCATAATTTTGTTACACGCATGTCAGTATGTTGAGACAACATGAATCGTTGAAAAAAAATTTAAAATGAAATAGGTAGTATTTAAGCAAATTATGTATTACTGCTTAGAATACATTTTTTAACAACAAGAGATACACATAATAAAATCGAAAATTGTAAAATTGTATAGTAAACTGGGCAATATTGAGAAACTAGATTTTCTGTCTGGGAATTTTAAATTTCAAGATCAAAATCACCGCAGCAATTATATTGCACAATGGTATTTTGTTTTATATTTAATTTTTGTTTAGCTGAGAATGCGGTTGTACTTTAGATAAATTGCGAGCTTGTTTTATTGATAATAATTATTATTAATGATAAATAAGTTATAAGTAGTGGAAAATAAATTTAATTGTCAGCAAACAAATATACATACATATTTGTAATTAGATTATGGACGGTGATGATGTTGCAAATTGTTTGTAAATTATGTTGAAAGTTCAGAAATTATTTCATCAAAAATACTAGCTCAGTGAAATTGTAACAAAAAGAAAATAAGTACAGCAGATGGTTGTAGTATTACGTTATAGGCCGCAGATGGGTCTTTTTGAGAAGTCGCTTTTAGCCTTGATTTTCCAACAGAGGCACTTAAATTGGAAGCACTTCTAAGGCCCTGTATCAATGGCGCTAAATAATTATCTTTGGCTAATTTTCTGACACGTATGAAAGTGTTGAAAGTGGGCGCAGTGGCTCAGTGATTAGTGTGCTGGGCTACTGTGCGAGGGGTCCCAGGTTCGATTCGGAAAACACACAAATTACATCTTAAAGTTTTTACCACGTCGGACGACCAGGAAATCTGCACCGAAATTCATGCTGCGCCAAAACCACCTATGAATTATTCCCAAAAAAAAACCGCAACAATTGTTCCGCATTCTTTATCTGCTTACTTCGCAAATTTCAAAGTGGAATTGACATTTGCCGCCATTTGCAAAAATTATAGCATCTTCCGATAGGGTCATGCTGATGACTCTGGTCCGCAAGTTAAACTCTGGAGTGTATTACAGGAGTATGGAATTGACGGTTCTCTCCTGAGAGCCATACAATCTTTTTACACAAACTGTGAAAGCTGTATCCGTGTAAACGGCGTTAAATCAATACCTTTCAGCGTGGGCGTTGGACTTCGCCAGGGGTGCGTCTTGTTTCCTCTCCTTTTCATTACTATGGACTGGATGTTACTGCGCAGTCTGGGAAAAGTCATCTGCTCTTCGCTGATGACTTGGTCATCCTTGGGTCCTCTCAGAGTGAACATCAGCGCGCACTCGATCGGTTTGTAGCCGTTTGTGTTGAAGCAGAGATGAATGTAAACGTGAACAAACAAACAAATCTGAAGTGATGACGACGTGCTATGGAATGCGTACCATCAGGCAGGCATCCTCTAGGTAATAATTTCATCATTTCATCATAATTTCTCCTCTACCCGTATGGGGATCGACCTTGATGATTTGGACTCGATGGCGGAGAATCGAGAGCTATGGAGGGTCCACTTGAGCAACCTACACATGGATAGGCGGGCCGACGAAAATGAATGAATGAATAAATCAGTTTTTCTGTAGTCAATGCTATTGAAGGCGTAATATTAAGATCGCAGTGATAGTAATATTTACATATATCTAATCAATGACAACACCAGGCCAGGCCTATTCAATTAATCGAGTGCGCTTTCGGAAATTGTCCGAGAACAAGTTTTGATGGTTATACGATGGTTAGGTTAGGTTAGGCTTGTGGGCTGGTGCGGATGCCCGTAGGGGAAAGAGGTTGTCCCTTACCCATTATAACCCTATATTCAAATTACTTACTGTTCTGCTACATACAAACCATGACGAAGTTCATTATCTTGTCTACTGATGTGCTGGAAAGCTCGTCTACCGCAGAGTGTTGTGCCCCGTTATGATACCTACGAGGGTGGACAGGGATTTCCTATCCTTCCGCATTATCTTCTCGATTTTGGACGGCCATAGCATTCTTATTACAAGAAGGTGGCCCATCTAGCGATCGCCTCTCTTGTGGCTTTTCTCCCTGCTTCAAGCTTGAGTGTGCAAGGCAAGATGTTCACAGAGGGATCAGCTTGTTCTGAAACAGCCGTCGAACCTTGTCTTGCTAATTCGTCTGCTTTCTCATTGCCTGGTATGCCTTCATGTCCCGGAACCCAGCAAAGCGATACCTTGTGCTGTGTACGAAGAGCCTTGAGTTCTTCGCGACACCACTTCACAAGCTTGATTTTATTTCTGGTGCAGTTATTGCTCTTATTGCTGCCTGGCTGTCGATAGAGAAGGTAATACCTTCAGGTGGTACTGCCCTTACCGCAGACTCACGGGCTGCTGTTGTCACGGCCTGGACCTCTACTTGGAAGACGCTGCTATCGTCGGGGAGGCGTATCGATTTTGATATACCCATCGATTCAGAGAAGACACCTGACCCTACACCAGTGTCCATTTTAGATCCGTCTCTAAATACTGCTATGGTTTGTGAGCTAGGTACGAGTCCGTCTCTCCATTCTTCCCTGCTGGGATAGGCGCTAGAGAAGGGTCTTGTAAACTCTAGGTAAGGCGTGACGTAATCCGTGACAGGTACATGGCCAAAATATTTCTATAGGATCATCGAATGACCCGTTTCATTCAACTTTTAGTTCACTGATTGGCTGATTCTCATTGCACTAATTGCGGCCGATAGTTGTATATCAATGCCCGCGTTCCATTGACCCGCTAGATGACTAGCACAAAAAAAACTGACATTTCACAATATGTGCTAGAGTTCTAGCATTCATTCTGAAATGTCAGTTTTTTTATATGGAGTTTGGCATGGAATGGAATGGAACGAGGGCAATGCCTAGCGGAAACAGGTTGAGGTTATATGAAAGATTCAATAAAATGGAAATAGAAATTATTTGTCGTTATCAGTTTGTTCGTCCCTATTACCAGCAAAATGCGATTCAATTTCTCAGGCGAAATGTATATTGCAAATGTTTCTAGTGAAATAGATTCACCTGTGATTCGCCAAAATGTACGCGAAGGAACAAAATGCGAACATTTAGAGGAAGTTCATGTGAATTCCCGTAAAGTTTTTTCCGTACTATTCTTTCTACACGTTCTGGCCATACCCCTTTCCCATAGACCAAATTTGATGCATTGGAGCCCGAATAACGTCAGTCGGACAACAAAATAATGCGGCCATAAGCGAGTAATGATACACAACCAACAGCGGTAGGTGTTGCTAATGTTCGTACTAGTCTCACTTTTGACACTAGTTCAGCCCCGTAAGTAAATGATTCTTTAATTGGCTTTTCGTTACAATTACATAATATCTCTTGGAAAATTACACCTATCGACATTTACAATTACTTTTCGAAAAAGGTAAAATTCAGCAAAATCTATTTCGATCTAGTTGAAAACTTAACAAGAAAAATAAATATCGAACGGAACGGAAATTTACAAACTCTTTGGAATGTGATTGTGCCTAAAAAAGTGGTGGAAATACTGATCTAGACGGTTTCAAATTATTATGCATCTATGTATAATTTATAGCAATTATTTAGTTTCTTTATTTAGCTACTAGAAGAACAAAATGTTTGCTTAACTCAATAAGAAGCAAAGCTTTAAGTGCAATTTGAAAAATAAAATACATAAATATAATGCATAATTTTAATAAATAAAATGAATTGTAAAATTTATTAAAAATGGCGCAAACAAATCTAAATTATAATTAAATTAATAAACGAAATATAAAAAAAAGTATGTTTATATTTTTGTAAATTTTCTTGTCAACTACTAAATGAAATGGGATATAAAAAAAGAACTATTACAATCAAAATTAAAACCAAATATAATTACAGGTATAAACAAAGAATATTCAATTGAATAAATTAAGCTCAAGACAAGTAAATTGCGATCACATGGTTATAAGACTAGTGATTTCCTAAATACTACAAATTAAATTAATAGAAAATACCAAAAATTAAAACTTACAACTAAAAGTTCAGAAAGCGGAACAAATTTGGTTAAATATATTTTTAAATTTGCAATTAAAAATTATTAATTCATTGAAAATAAAAGAAGAAAAGCTTTTAAGTACTGAAATTCGATGTATAACTTTGTTAAATAGTTATAATGAAAAAAAAAATAAAAAATATGTTTAAACAAAAGTGAAATTGGACGTTTTCTTGTTTAATTTATGTTAACCAACAATCTGATTATTTGTGTATTCATATTGATGTATCTATATATTTACTAATTTTGTTATAAGAGAAGAAAAAATGAAATAGAATCGATATACAAACAACAAAAATGTTAAAATTTAATACAAAAAGGCAAATAAAAAATACAATTCAATTTCACGTAGCATTAAATTAATAGGTTAAACATATTTTAATAGATAAAAGAAAATAAATAAATGAAATTTGGACGAAATTTGTAACATTTACAAAAATGGATACAAGAACATACAAAACAAACACTACATACAAATCGATTCTAAATGTTAATTGTTGCTAATACATGAATAATTAATATTAAATATTAATAATAGTGAATAAAATATTTATAAAAGAAAATTTGTGATTTATTTATTTATGGTTTTGCGAAATATTGGAAAAGCCCTTGAAGAATATTGTATATCGGAAGTTGGTGAGTGTAAGTGTCAAAATAGAATCAAGGAAACAATTCGGAATGGGACTAGTGAACATTTTACGACAATCAAGATTCTTGATCAGCCCTTTATCAGTCCAATCACGCTTTACGGCGCAAGCTTGAACTCTATCCAAAGCAGATGAAGATGAAGATATCCTCGGTCGCTTCGGATACCGACGAACAGTCACCCGATCGAGTAGGTTGTCAGTTCCCGTTCCCGCTAAAGTCATTGTTCAATATTTTTTACTTGACGACTTCAAACCTAACCTCCATTTAGAGCTGTGTAGTCCAAATGAATTATCACAACATCAGAAATTGGTAATTGGTATTGGTATTGAACCTATTGGTTGCTTGAGGAAGAACACGGATGGTGAGCCCCGGAGACGGTCGTTCAACAATACCTACCTACTAATTTTGCTTTCGCTCTAAAGCAATCTATTCAGATTTATCTTCAGTGCCTTATATACTGACAAGTCATCCAATATAAAACAATTTTCCACAGCAAACTTTAAACTGTCACAGTCTTCACGTCCTTTGGGACGTTCAATTGCCGTCAAGCGGCAAATTACTCGTCCATTCCATTCGTTGAAACTGACGCAAACGAATGGTTGCGAGAAGCTAGGTCTAGGCTCTAGGGTGTCTACCCGCCTGTTGCCTATTTATTTATTTAAATTACTCGTCATCGTCACAACAAAGAATTAAGCCGTAGAATCTGGGCCCATAACCTGTTGGATTCCGCAAATATTTCTGGAAAAAATTTATTAAGGTACCTAAATACCTACAATAAAATCGCGTTTGCTCTTCTATATACGTTAGCAAGGCAATAAAGTTTATTTTATTTTGACATAAATCAGTGTTACCAACAAGTACTAAAGTTTTTCCATTTCAAAAATGATTCCAAATCAAAAGATATCAACAAAAAGGTAAACTTCTTAAAAAGATATAAAAAATATAAATATCCATAATTGTTGCAGATTAAAGATTTTCGACACACACTGTAAAAATAAGTGTTGCAATTTCACCATGTTCCATGAGAATATTGTGGAAATAATGGAAACGAAACATTTTTAGCTTTTAGGTATTGCCCACTAGATGGCAATGATCGTCTATTTCAGCAAAAAAAAAAGTTTATACATACAAACAATAGGTAAATTCTAACAAAATTTAAATCAGATAACATTTATGGATGACGAAAATACCAATAGCGTTTTTCAAATTAATTGTTGTTGGGTAGCATCTAGGAAACGTACAGAATGTATTGAGTGGAACGGTGTCCGATCTCGGACACGGCCAGGGACAATATTTTTTTTTTATAAGCCCATGGGATAGAAAAAAGGGTGTTGCTATTCGGACGGTGGTCGGGACACGGGTACGTAACGAAATGTCAAAGTTTATATTGCGTCAAGTTGGGGTATGTGGCTCGCTACGCTCGCGGCAAAGACTCAAAACTCCAGTAGGTGTAATCATTTTCGGAGATTATGCCGTACGTTTAGGATCCAACTTTTATATTTATAAAGAGTTTTCAATGAAAAAGCATTGCGTTACGTTCGTTACGAACATGTCCCGAACATCGGTAAACGTCAGTTCAGTACAAAATCTGTCAAAATGAACGTCCGAATAGACACTCCGTAGAAAAAAAAAAACAAGATTAATGCTATAAACTCATAAATATGTGGTAGGTATAGGTATTTTAGTATATTTTTGCCAAAATGCTTATTTTTTTAATGGGCCTTTCCAATAGCCAAAGAAACACTTAAATCTAGTTTTCCTAATTTCGAAATTAACTTTAATTTCGACAATACAACCAAAATAATCGAAGGGTTTACTAAAAAGAGTGAAGTCAATTCTTATACGATTTTCGCACAGTTGTACATTTTTTTCGAGCAAAAATTAGCTGTAAGCTATTTACTTTTATTTTTTTTATTAAAATTAATTTTTGATATAATCGATAACACACGTTTCGATAACAATGATATAGCTTTGCAACAATGTTTTTTTCTTAAGTACCTATTTGTATGAGTATTCAGCATAAAATATTTAGTGGAGCCTTTCAGACGTTTTGCTTCGGTTAAGTGGATTTTTGCCGAGTTTCGAAATTCACTTCATCTCGGGAAAACTTCTCAAATTGATAGTAGCTATTCAAATTCAACAGAATTCGTGTGCATAGTCTGTATTCTTCTTTTGATTTCATGTCGATATTCGAATTTGAAAACCACATAAAAAGTGAAAATCTATTAAAATGTAACGCTCTCCTCATCCTCATTTCAGACTGTACACTGTACAGCATGTTATCTGTCACAATTTAGCGCGCCCATATTAATGGTTCGGCTCATTTCTTCAAGCTAAATTTTGACAAATCATTTTTTTTTTTTCTTCTGTTATGTTTTTGTGTTGCGGAAAAATAAATAAGGATAAGGTTTTTCAATGAATACCTCGATGAGGAATCCTTTGTAAGTGATAAATTTGAGATCAAGGAATAGCAGACAAGAAATAAAGAAAGTGGAACGAAAATATTAATGTGCTAGTACAGGGCATGTAGCAAGCCACATACGTATGTAGCTCTGACGTCAACAGAGAGTGCACAAAGAGAGCTTGTACACCGCATGTACCCATTGGGACCATTCTCTGACGTAAAACTGACGTCAGTGCTACATACGTATGTGGCTTGCTACATGCCGTACTAGCATCTGCTTAACACGTTTTCGTGTCGATGCATTTTTTAAGGAAGTTATTTTCAACGAACAGCTGTTTTCTATAACGCTTATATCCACAGCGCGCACTCTATGTCAAAATTTAGCTAGAATTTTAGCTAATGTTTGGAGAAAAAAATTGGAGAGCAGCTAAAATTTAGTTTCGCTCGAGCAGCGTGTACTAAGCTTTAAACGTAAAACAATCATACTAGGTGAAGAAAACCGAGAGAACGACAATAAACAAAAACACCTCGTAGCAACAACAACGCACAGAGGTTGGTCTTCTCCTCCGTTCTAATCACCAGTTGGCGGGCTTGTATTCGTCGCTCAATTAGCGCAAGTGGTAGTCACTTGGTCAATTGAGAAAATCGAGGTGCAAGTTCACTTCCTGACAGGGGAAAACAGAAATGTCTTCCCAAGTGGATATATACGGAGAATTGACTGTCAGAATTCAAAACTATTCAAACAATCACTTAAAAGGAGTCTGATGATGAATTAGTGGTGTAGTTCGAAATAGCTATCATTCCTACCAAAGTGACTGTGTCTACGAGTTGTTGTTAATGTAATTCTCTCAAACAATAATTCAGAGACTGAAATTCGACATAATTTCCCAACAGAAATTGTCAGGGTCAATCCCAAACAAGCGAGAATCGTTGTTACTCCTCGCTTCCCCACTCAGTTAACAATCATACTTTAGTATAAATTCATAGGTACCACATTTATACGCGAGCAATGGATGTACCGGACATTATAAAGAAGAAATTCGCATGCATGCGAATGTATGCTTTTGGAACGTAAATTCGCATGAGAAACTATGCGAATCTACACACTATTTCGGAAACTCGCAACGAAACTTTTGAAAATAAAATACATGCGAAATTCCTATATATTTGCGGAGACTCACATGTATGCAAATGTACACTTTTAGGTAGCAGATTCGCATGTGAAAAATTTCCATATGGACTATACTGCTGTCATACTATACTGATGGCAGCTAAGACTGATGCCAGACAATGAAGCGTAAGGTAAATTCGCACCGTAGCTTATTTACCCCACTAGGAGTGTAAAAGCTCCGAGTATTTGCTTAGAAGAACTTGATTTTCCCTTTTACTGGAGTTATATTTTAAAAATCACCTCGGAAAAGAATTCGCGCGCGCGGATTCTTTTCAGAGGTGATTTTTGAGCACATGCGAGTTTCCGGTTCCTTTGTAAGGTTCAGGAAACTCGCATGCATGCGAATTTCCTTAATTATATCGGAAACTCGCATGCAAGCGAATCTACAATATTATATCGGAAATTCGCATGTGCATGCGAATGTCTAGTAAATCGAGTAAATTTCTCTACTGTTAAAAAATTCCTAGCCTTATTCATCAGAATCATTATTAATTATCAGTGTCTCAGCTAAACTCACGTCAAAACTTAAAAAATGTTCATTTATAGAGAATTTTTGCTCATAATAGCAGCTAATCAATGAATTAAGCCTAATAAGCCTAAAAGTATACCAGCATTTCGTATAAATTTATGCATTTCGTATAAATGTTTGATAAATTTTGACATTTTCCTCTGCAATATGTTGTGTGCATAAGATAAGATCGCCATTATGATTTAAGCAAATTGTATTATGCAGTTATCATGCGATTTTTTTTCACGTAAATTTGTTATTCAAATTTGGAAAACACCGATTTTTGTTGTGCTAAAACTAAACTAGCAACATTTACCAAAGAAATAATAACATAAAAATTATATATGCCTCGATTGGTATCATTGAACAATTTAATTCAGAGTTAATTTGTTCCTGAATGCCGATTTCGACATTTAATTTTTTGACATTTGATTATGGAAATTAACTTTGAAAAAAGTTTATGAATAATTTTCTGAAATTAAACCAACATTAGCCCTAATTCAGATTTAATTAAGTGTTATGAATGGCATCTCATACACACAACATTCCAGAGAAAAATGTCAAAATTTATCAAATATTTCTACCAATTGCATACTTTTATATGAAATGCTGGTATACTTTTAGGCTTATTGCCTTAATTCATTGATTAGCTGGTATACGAGCAAAAATTCTTTATGAATAAGTATTTTTTAAGTCTTAATTAATATGACATTTTCGCATTTGACGTGAATTAGCTGAGACACTGATAATTAACAGATTAAATGAATCTAATGAATAAGGCTGTTTGCATGCAATCTGGTCTTACCCTATGATTCTATAAAAAAAAAGTTACTCCAAAACTAAATCCATAATGGAACGGAAGTGCACATAAGCTGCACTTATTCCAATGACCTTAAGTATCCAGAAATAAAAAAATTGTATTGTTGTATTACGAAAACGCTTTTTAAGATATTTTAGGAGTATATTTCAAGAACCGCAAAATAAACATATAAGTAATACATATTAACAATCCGAGTCATCTATCTAAAATAAAAATATGTAGATATCCATGCGAATTGAACCGGAAATAGTGGCTATATCCTTTCTGTCATTAAAATCAATTTAAAAAATATGCTATGAAGTTAATAGGATGAATGGTATAAAAGACGAGTGCATACAATAATAAGCAAATCAACATTTTACATGGTATTTCTTTCAAAAATACAATTATGTATACTTCATTGTATTTATTTTCTGCTTTAATTTTTCTATTTTGATTTTACAAAATAAAATTCCAATTTTATTCACCACGACTACATGTTCTCTATTCACCACGCAAACCAGTGGAAAAGAAAAACAGACAAAACTCGCCTCGCCGGGGTTTCTGAAACACCAATCACCTACTACAGCGGAACACAACGAATCGAAACAATTTCTTTCGTGCGTGCCTGTGTCAGTTCAGTAGTTTGTCTACTTTTTCTGCTTGTTTTGCGGCCTATACTTTCAAGTGTTTGTTCGAAAAAGAAATAGCATCAAGGGAATCTTTTCAACAGAAAAACTAAAAAAAAAATTCTTAAATAATTTGCAATATAAAATCTTAATTAAGCACTGCTGCTGAAAAATAAAACCGATACATTACTCCAACAGAGGAAAACAGGTAAGTTGATGGCCCGTTCCACTATTCAATAAGAAAAAAAAAATTCGCGGCTTTCATAATTGCTGCTCCGCGCAAAAAAAAAAAACCGACAGGAAAATCAAAATTTAATTCACCAATAAATTTAGAAAAGTAAATATATTTTTTTTTCTGTTAATTCTCGTGTGGTCTCTGGTGCCGTCTCTCTGGGAATTCTTCAGCAGTTTAGAGGAAGTTACTTTTCTTAAATTTGCCGTACGTACACCGAGCGAACACACAATTGTAATGGAGAAGAGGATAGAACTCGAGCGAAGAGCACGTCGTGCCAACCAAGTAAGTTGCTATATTTTATTTTATTTCTTGTTGTAATTTTCTATTTGTAAAGTGTACAAAAAAAAGTTAATTTTAATATTCGACATGATAAAATATTCAACAACCTAACAATTGCCAATAACGGGTGAAATATCATTAATGATAATAATGACGGCGATGAACGTGATTGTGATGATAATTAAAAAGACACAAAATGTGTAATTATCTGGTTTTTTTTTGTAAGGTAAAATTGAATATTTCTCATGTCCTGTGCGTGCCCTTCGATTAAGATTTGCGAATAGCAACAATTTTTCTTTTCCTCACAACAAATGGAACAACAGCTACGAAGGGCGGGGAAAGAATCGGCGAGAATTTCTTGTTGAAGATGTTTATACATAGTTGGCATTAACGCTGCGTTCGCTAACACGCGGTCAAAAATTATAAAATTTTACAGAAATACGAAATTACTGTATGGCCGATAAAATCGATTTTTGATAGGTGAAAGACAAAAGTTGACTTTTCATTAAAAAAAAAAAAGTATTGTCAACGCGCCATTTTTTTCTTGCGTTCTTCAACTTGATTGTTATAGGGAGGCATTTACGTATTTGGATTTGCTTTTGTTTTTCTGTAGTTTTTTTCAGAAAGACATTTCGCATCCAATCTATTGAATAGTGTTACCAGACGCGGATTTTTTTTTTCGTAAAATTGTGTAACAAAAAAAAAAGTTTCTTCATAATTATTGAAAACGCATTAGTCACTGCTATCTTTCGTGTATTTGTTAAGAATAAAACAGACGCAATCAAATGGAGAATTGATGTGCAATATTATAATATGTACATAAATGTAATAATTTTTTCGTAGGTACCTATGCGGCGCATTTCTTTCTTTTTAAAGTTGGATATTGCCTCGTACAGTACTTTTAAAATTAGGCTTCAAATGATTAGTAAGGCTCAATGGAAACTATGTTTTGAATATTGGTATGTTGACCTACAATTTTGGGCTTTTGAAATTCTGGCCTAACATACATACATACATACATATTATAATGAATTATTGTTGAGAGAACAACAACTGAAATTCGACAATAAGTTCTCAATAGGGCAAAACCAACTAGCGAGAATCGTTGGTACTCCTCGCTCCCCACTCAGTAATCTACAATACAAATTGGATCCTGTTCTCTATGAGGACTGGGGCATAGTTTCTTTATAGAAACTCGGATTTCTAAAGAACTAAAAAATATCTCCAACAGAAAGGTTCTCAATTTCATAGAAACGATTAAACATCTCTAGGGCACCCTTAAAAAATCGAAGAGCACAATGAATTTCTAACACCGAGTTAATTACAAGTTAAATACTACTCTTATCAGCACTTTTAGTAGACCTTTGTAAGACTTGTTATCGTCGTTTAATAGGCACCTGTTCTCTTAGATTCTGTGACAAAATCGGCCCTAGCGAGGTATCTGTCGGAACGGAAAATTCTGAATTCTCCGCAACGCATACTTTGTCGAAGGCTCAAATTACATTCGAGGTATGCGTCTTCGGAATGAACAATTAAAATATGTACGATGAGAAATCGATATGTGGGTTACATATTTTCCGGACTTTGTTTAATAAGCACCTGTTCTCTTAGATTCTGTGACACAATATATCTTTAATGTTACAACTGACTGTTCAGATAATTAGTATGTATATGTACTCGTAAAATGATTCATATTCATTCAGAGAACACACTATCAACGGAAGCTATGGTAATTCACACATAGCTGGACAGAGATCACGGTTACGAAGAACATTTTCTTTACGTTTCTCCTTAGAACACTTAAAAAACTCTCCTCGAGTGTACCGGTGGGTGTTATGTATTGGTTAATAGCCTATGATTTGTTTTAAAATTGGTCGCACCGCTGTCTGCTGCTTTTTGGGTTTCATTGTTACTTCCCCCCCAGCTCATTTCAATCTCCGGACTTGCTTAATTTTTTCAACTTGTTCCAGCGACGCCCATGGTAGATGGAATAATGAGGTCTACCATATTCTTGCTAGTTGCTGTTTCTGCAAGTTTAAACGCTCTTAACACAATCATGATTGCTGACAACTTACATGCAGGACCCCAATTCTCAAATTCCGCATAACACAACTCGTATACGAGCAAATCTGCCTGAAATTTTCGCATACGAAAAAAATTGGTATTCTCAAAGTTTTTTCCACCTCTGCGAAAATTGTATTCACCTCTCGCATGAGGTAGAATTTTACGTCGAAATGTACCTGTTTTTTTTTTGCAAAGAATAGCATGAAAAAAAAAATCAATTCAAATTGGCTAAGAAATATTGTGGATGTGGGTTTTGATACATTCGATTAACAATAACGAAAAAAAAAAACATTTTGCAATTGTGTGTGATTGGTTCTAATTTCAGTTAATAATTAATTGTGTTTTAACAATGGCTACATTGGGCGAAATAAGATTAGCATTTGTTCAGTTGGCAATGGAGCAGTTGGAGCAACTTCAAATAGACCGAGATATTCAAGAACCCCAAGACTATTTTGAACTTTTCGACACAAAATTTATGAAATTATTTCGGTTAAACTAGCGCTTATGGCACAGGAATTCATCGATTTCTTGGTTACTCATTATGATTGACTAATAATGATCAAACGCTTTATGTAACTGCTGCAGAACCTTCTTCTTTTGTTTTCCTTCCATTTTAATTATTTTTGCTTCTTCACAATAAATTATTTCACACAGAAATTAAAAAATCAAATTTTCAAACTCACAATTCCGTATGCGAGAAGCAAATCCGCCTAGAAAAAGCAGACGAGTAATATTCGAAGAGAAATAGTCGTATGCGGAATTTGAGAATTGCAAATTTCAGTCTTTCGCATGAAATTGGATATTTTGACAGATAAACGTATGCGAGAATTTTTGAGAATTGACCCCCAGGCCTTTTTCTTTTGTCTTCTCTACAGTATACATCTACCCCGACATTTGTATAACAACAAAATTCTTGAATGGCATAATTCTAGAAGCTTTCATGTCCGGCAGACTGAGGTAGAAGTCAAAAATTGCCGACAAAAAACGTTGCCATCCGTATATGTACTCTTCTTCGCCTATGCGGGGAACGTCCGGGATAGTTTTTCTAGATTGTCCCAGTTTTTCATTTCTCATCGTCAAAAGAAAAAGAAATTTTTCTGAATTGCTACAATGAATATAGAATACCAGTCAATTTTATATCATTCAAAAAGGAGATGGCATTCTCTTCACCCTGCAGTGGAACGACTATTGCTTATGTTTGAAACCCTAAAATAATATTTCGAAGACGTCAAAAATCGACTGAAAATATAATATTTTTGTTTGGGTTGTATAATACGGCAGGGTTTCTTTCAATGAAAAAATCTTTTTTCCAATATTTTGTAAAATACGAAATTTCCAAAATCGCTGAAATTGAAATTGATTTTCTTTATTTTTCCCCCTTCCCCCAATTGGAAGTTGGAAAAATGTGGAGTATCCGACTGAGGAAATATCTCATTTTAAGATTTGAGCTTAGAGAACTTTTTTTTTTTTAAAACTTTAATGTGGCAGAAAATCAGCCGACAATAATTATTCAGCGCAATTGTCACACGGCCATAAAACATGAAATAGGTACCTATACCTACCGCAATGAAAGCGAGAAAGTCAAGTTTTTGTAAAGAATAGTACGAGCATTTTTGTACTCTTTTTTTTTAGATCCTATTTTGTCCGGAAAAGTCCGGAATTTTCATGCTCGATAACTACTTTCTTCAAATTATTTCTGGCAACCCTAATCTATCTCCCCGTCCAAGTTCCTATGGTTTACTGTACTGTCTTTCTTCCAGAACTTTGTTATGTGGATCCTTCATAAGTATTATTTCTTTTAACAAGGCTGCATTCTCCCGAGAATGCTAATTAAAATAACATTTCCTGGTACATAATTACTCAAGGAAGAGTTATCAAACGGTTACACTAGTCATTGTCGTACTACCTATCCCTATTTACAGAGATAAAGTTAGTTTAAACTTGCGGCGATTGTTGAATAGCTACCTAACATTGAAATACAACTCGTAGATGTTTCACCCAAAAAAGCAATGAGCAGAGTTTTGCTTTTAGGGGACATTTGCTTGACAGGACTCAACGATTTTAATTATGTACATAGGTAAATGCATATTTTCAACTTTCTGTAAGCATTTAAACTTGCGGTGATATTATAACAGCCTTTTTCGTTAGATTCCTCTAATTTATTAATTATCAGTGTCTCAGCTAAGTCACATCGAATGCAAATGTCATTTTAATATTATAGTCCTTAAAAAACTATTTATGTATTCTTAAAGCATTTTTGATCGTATGACGTATATGTAGGTAGGTACTTGCTAATCAATGTGTCAGTATGTAATTCGTACAATTGGCATTCATCCTGAATTTAAATCGGTAATACCTCAATTTTTTTCAAACAATTTTGTATGAGCAACTTAATTTCTTCAGTCTTTAAAAGTGCAAACATCGCCACGGACAACAATGTAAAATATTCACACACAAAAGTGCATTGATAGGACAAGGACAATTTGACATCCATTTTTAACTGTTGTCATAGTTCCATCACGTTCCACGTGCCGAATAGTATTTTCTACAAACTACAACTAAAGTGTGTGCATGAACTATGAACATGTATGAGTGTTCTATTGCTGCTTTTGACTTGCGTTTTATTCACCACGTCGCCATTTTTTTTTCTGATTGTGATTTCTTTACACCAAAAGTAAAAATTCCACATATGATTTAAAATTGCAGAAATATTAAATAATCATCTCAACACAAGTACCTAATTGTTTTTCAATGTTGTGTTCGTCCAAACGCGGGAAGGTTGAGAAAGTGACGAAATATTTTATATTTTTTTCGCATCCCACAACATGGGCGTCATGAACGCTAAAGTGTGACTAGCTTCATCTTCTTTTTACCTTTTGGCTGGCCTATGACCAGAGAGCAAACGTTAGCATTGTTTTGTTTCAATTTCATTCAACGTTCAGAATGGATTTGTAGCGCCAAAGAAGAAAAGAGATGGTAACAGGCATTCATTTGTGGAATAGGACAGGAACTAGACTGTCTCGTTCCCATTTTCATATTAAAATGAAATGAAAACAAAATAAATTATGCGCAAGAACGAAACGAAGTGCATTGGAATTCACCTGACTATTGTACTTGTAATCGGAATCGGTTTGGAGTGGGCGCCTTTTGCGAGTCGTATGGATGTGGATATGCATAATTGCATATGGATGATTGGGTTCATCTTTACACCGCGTCTGAATTATTTCAGACTTCTTCGCGAAATGTGTGTCTTTGGTTAGGCAAATTTTGTTAAGACCTTTTATTTTATATCACATGTTTACAAAGAAACAAGTCAGGGCGATTGTAGCAGTGACTTGTTCATCAAAACTCATTTGTTTTATCTCTTTTTTTCTTTCTTTCTTTTTTTTTTTCTTGAGTATAGACAAGCATGCAACAAAACTTGGCATATTTTTACGTACTCAATTTGTACAGAAGCTTTATGGACAATGAGAAGACTATTTTCGACTTTCTCTATGGCCCTTATTGTGATTGTCGATCAGCGATCGTCACGACAATTGTCGCTTGCGTCGATTGATTTTAAATGAGAAAGCATCGACCAGACATTTGTAATCGACTAGATACAAGCGAATGTTGTCGCTCAACGATCAGCTATCGACACTCACAATAGAGGCCTATACTTGCCCAGCCATGTCCCAAAAAAACACATCTCGGAACGCTGGGCGTTGATCACCAATCGCCAATCAGTCAGGACAAACTGTTTTATATATGAGATGTCGGCTTTTACTTTGCTTGCACTTTTTTTCGCATGCCATCTTTTGTGACATAAATTGCAAAGCTTCCGTTGGTTTTGGTTAAAGAAACGAGAGGCAGTAACAGTGGAGTAGGTACATACACCCAAATGTGAATGTATGTCCTATAAAACATAGAAATTATGTCTATACATATCTATATATTTTTAGTAATTGTTTTTGGTTTCCTTTTTGAACTCGTCATTCACATACAAAATGATCTACTTGCACGAAAATGATTTTTCCCTTTTCACACCATTTCAAATCTGTATTTTTCTCTCAACTGCACTTGAAAGTTAGATGTAGGTATGTATATCAAACTTTTAGGTATATCTAACATTCAAGTAACACACTTTGTGAAAACGCGCACAAAAACTAGCACATACACAAAAAAGTTTGCGCCAATTAATGATCTCGCCAATAGAGGGCACTGATGCGACTAGAATGTCACATTTTTGCTTACATATTACCATGGAAACGAAACTTTTTGGACAAAATGGCAGTGTTTTGTTTGGGTTCACTTTCGTGTCAGAGCAAACTTTTTAGATAAATTTCTTAGCACAAGGGGGCAACTGCGTTTGTGTGTGAGCTTGCACTTTTTCCACTTTTTGCCGAATGAAGTTAAGTTTACATACACTCGTATTCTACAGTTGCCTTTGTTACGTTTTCCATTTAAAGTTTAATTAAATGAATCTAAACGAGATTCATTTTAGTTTCATAAAAACCCCACCAGATGTAGTGCAGAGCTGTTCACTGGTTCCCGATGAGTATTTGCCTTTAGGTGTCTAATTTTCCAAGCGTACCAACACAAAAGTTGCCTAGAATTTCAGGCAAACTGTCCAACAAGAGAACGCAGAAAATCTCTCTTTAAATTGTTTAAGATTGTGAGTTGTGAGATCACCGACATCGTGATTTTTGCACATAAAAAAATCTAAATTTTTGTTCGAAATTTTTATTTGTTGGTCAAAATCAAAAAAAAAATGGGTAGTCGTGTTATACTTCCATTACGAAAATTACCAGGTCGAGATGCTAGAATAGCGAGATATATTGACTATCGATTGAAGAGAGAGGTACAAGCTCTGGCAAAGGCTTTGCTTCAACAAAATAAAAAACAGTTTATTGCTGCTGCTGAACGCAAAAAACGACGTATCAAAAGGCGACTTGCAATCACCGTCTGGAAGCAAATCCGAATTTCTAGGCTGTCAAGTCTGCGTTCTCTGATAAATGGAAACCAAGGCAAAACTGCTAGATATGTAAGTATGTACTTTGTGTTTCAAAAAATTTATTTGGTCCTTATAAGAACCACCCTTAGTCCGCGTATGTAATAATGGATGACCTTCAAATGGTATAGGGAAACAACAGAGATTTGCTTGGACTGTAGCTGCTTATTCACTCTTTGATCATGTGACTGCAATTTGTGTATGTACACTAGGGGCTATTTCATAAAAGTACAATGTGAAAAATGTTCTTATAAATACTCTCACAATTTACACATAAACTCGCGCAAATAATATCAGTGTAGTAGATTTATGAAATGTGCCCAACTATATCTAGGCTAGGCTTGCCATCATTTATTTCCGGGCACTCCGCAAGGCCTTACACGACACAAACACGTCGCTGCAGACTTTAAGTCTGTGCAAATACGCCTTCGCCACACACGGTGCAGACATTAGTTTGTATCGTTTCGTAGGGTCGGAAAAATGGCGGATACTGCTTGTGCTGCACTTATCATTGCTTGGACTGGTTTGAAAAAAAAGATGTGACCTTGGTATTACCAAATTATTAAAAGGGCTGAAGGTGAGTTGGCCAGCCGATTTCTTTAATTTTTGCCGAATCGTTGAAGGCAATTTATTGAAGCTGCTACAAAAAATAAGTTCATTAATAACTAAACAAAAAAACATTAATGAGGGAACGGATTTCTCTCAGCGAGAGGCTTTCAATTACTTGACACTTCCTAGCAAGCGGGGAGACATTTTAAAAACGTAAAGTTTCTGTCAGCAATCGCCTCACATCGCTTTTTTAGATTTGCACCATTTTTTCATAGGCATCGGATTTTAAAACCCAATTCAATAATCAGCAACTTCCCACAAAACCGGCAAACTTTTATAAATTTCCAAAAATTCTACCCAGAATTGTCTTTCACTATTTTTGTTCATATTTACGCCGTGAATTTTCACCATACACGTACACGACACAAACATGTCATTGCAGTCCAAGAAAAATTCAACACAGACGGTCATGTGCACAACAACAAAATATATTGGTCTGCAGGTGTCTGTGTCGTGTATGGGCTCTATTAGAAAACATTTCCAATTCCAAACAATTTTAACGATATTTTAACTGATAGCACTAAAAAAGGCGACAATATTATCTTGGCACTTAACGCTCTCAATAAAAGCTCAACGGCGAGGCAAAATCAAACTCTTATGGGTTCCTGGACACGCAGGAATAAAGGGGATACGAAGACGCTGATGCCGCAGCAAAGCACGAGGTTAATAAACCAGTTTTTACATATTCAATCCTTAACAAAAGGGATACTAAAAAGCACATTCGAACCTACGCTCACGAATTAGAAAAGGAATACTGGTCCACGCACCACTATAAATCACTCAACTCGGAAGATACTCCAGCAACTTACCCTGTAGAATGTATTTAAGAGCATGGTCAAAGCCATACGTCCGACTTAGACCTCGACTTCATTCTCTGCACCGACACTACACCCTGCCAGTGCAGCGTAGCAGGTTTCAGGTCCCAAGAACAAGCGTTATACGCCTTTCTGATTCCTCCCCTACATTGACGTTCCAGTTTAATTTCCTGATTTTGGTATATACATTATGTACGTCGTCCTCGCTGATAGGAATTGACCTGGGAATAAAATTACACATCACATCCTCTGCTGTAGCGCTGACATGAGCTGTTCCAGTATATTTAAAAGCTCGTTAATTAGGCACCTGTGGTAGTCTCTGACTACCATACTTGTCATCTGTATTCTATATCGATTTTTAAACATAATGTCTAGAAACTTTACTGTTTTCAAAACATATCTCCAAATGCACTAACAAAAAAAAAAAATCTTCTAATCCACTTAGATCACAGAACTTAATTTGGACAACTGCAGAAGTACCAGTATCGTTGGTCTCACAGATGAATATACCGCCTTGGAATCCTTAAGTTTAATCAATGTCGGCCTGACCACATTAAAGGGCTTCCCCAAGCTGCCCAATTTGAAGAGATTGGAGCTCTCTGACAACAGGTATGGAACAACATTGCTTAAATTAATATTTTATCCTAAATTTTTTTTTTTTACAAATAGAATATCGAATGGACTTAATTATCTTACAACAAGTCCAAAGCTGGCCTATCTAAATCTATCTGGTAATAAAATCAAAGACCTTGAAGCATTGAAGCCACTTGAAGCATTCGAAAATCTTGCCGTCTTGGATCTATTCAATAATGAGGCCACGCAAATTGAGAACTACCGCGAGAAGATCTTTGAAATGTTACCATCGTTAGAATTCCTAGATGGGTGAGCAAAGAAATCAAATTTATATTTAAAAGTTTTTGTTTTTAAAAAAGATGTGTACTATTTTGTAGATTCGATGCTAACGATGTAGAAGCTCCATCCGAGGGTGATGATGACGATGAAGTCAATGGAAATGATTCAGAAGATGAAGGTAAAACAAAATATTTTGCATAAAAATACAGTTGGATATATACTTGATCAGTCTTTGTGAACTTTCAAATTAGCGTTCGTAAAATATCGCTTTGCTAATTCAGATTCTAATTCTCCTACTCGTGGTACTGGGCTTAGCTTGGCCGAATAACCATATCCGCGAACTAGTACTTCGTACTTCGGCCTATCACAGTCTGTCTGTACTTTAAACTAGGTGCCCATCATCAGTTTTCTGGGCTTTCCTGTCCTATTCTATTGATCATCAAAGTTGGCCTCCATCCCGTTGGTTATTGCTAGTCTCCAGTTATTTCTCTATCACGCCCTATCAATCACAAAATATCATAACCCCAAAACATACACTACACACTCATACGCAACAATAATCCGTAGAGGATTGTTTTCAAAAATGATTTTTATGGATTTCAGGCAAAAATGCATTCTCTATAAATGGGTTAGAAATAGATTTGGATGAGTTAGAAAAATTTGAGCAGCGTGTTAAAGCGAAAAAGTCGACACATCTGCCCGAAGACAAACTACAAACACAAAATACGTCGTCGTCCAACGAAACAGATGACTTGGATGAATACTTGAAAGAATTAAAACTCAAAGAGTCATCCCTAGAGACAGATGCCGCCAACTTAAATAGTACAAATCAATTAGCTACCTTAGACTCTGATCGACCCCCAACGAATTTTCCCCTTTTACTTTACTGGTTCTTTGCATTGCTGAATCTTGTCAGCGCCGCATATTGTAAGCATTTCAATTATCAGCAACTTGTTAACTAATCGCGGTTCATTTTCTTCTTGTTCTCTTGCAGTTTCTGATGAAATGGGTGACGATGAAGACGACGCAGATGGCGATGACGACGACGATGAGGATGAAAGCGAGGACGAAGATAATGGTGACGTGTCGTTAGCTGAGGTGAGCTAGTTGATTATTATTTTTAATTTTGCACTTTTAAGGTGAATGGATAGTAAGAGAAATTTACATTTTAATTTGTATAAAGGTCTACAATGATGATTTGGAGGAAGATAACTCAGACTGGGACGAGGAGGACGGAGCCGATGACGACGATGATGATGAATCTGACGAGGAGGATGGGGAAGGTGAAGCTGCTGCTGCCGCTGCACCCGCTGCAGAAAAGGAAGCGGAAACAGCAGGTGAGGGATTATTTTTTAAGCAATATGATAATTTTGTTACGTCATATCAGAAAGCTATAGTAGATCTTAGGAAATTTATTCTAAAAGGACTCTGCTATCAGCCGCTGACCCTATAACGCTATAACGCTGCCAAAACTGCCGGTTCTATTCCTATTTGTAGAAAGAAGTCTCACAATTTTTTTGTCATCAAGTTTCTACCAAATTTGTCGTCTGGATGTTGATCTAGTTTCTTTGGATGAACCACTTTGGCGAAACAAAACCGATTTCCTCATGTGCCATTAGAATTCAGAAGGAGATATCAGTTTTGGACGAACATAAACACATAGGCCCCTATTGTGAGTGTCGTAGTTAGTTGATCGTTGAGCGACAACTGTGATTGTTGATTGCGATTGATATTTTTCGATTTGAGCGTCGCTTCTAGTCGATTACAAATGTCTGGTCGATGCTTTCTCTTGGAAGTGAAAAAATGTTGTGCGTACGAATAGCTAAAATCAATTGACGCAATCGACAATTGTCGTGACGATCGCTGATCGACAATCACAATAAGGGCCATACACTCAGCCACTAACTTGTTCCTAAATGTCGGACTCAAGGTTTAAATCAAAAATTACAATACGATTTTAGAAGAACCCGAATAGGGTCTAGCGATAGCGATTCTGCCCACCGAGTTGGTATTCACATTACAGACTCAGCTACAGCCTAAACGATTTGATAGAGTTGCTTCTTTTTTGATGAAAATTTAAGCGAATAGTTTACATTAACGTTTTTGAAGAGAATGGTAAATAACATGGCTGTTTGGTAATTTACGGCGTTTAATCGTCTTTGTGCCTTAGAGCAAGTGTTCCTGGTCACTCTGGACTCACATCCCGAGACAAAATCAGTTTCAAGTACTGACGGTACTTACATTTAACGATTTAACGATTAAAGTCTTGTACATTTTCTATTTACGTCGTTTATATTTTTTCTCGCGGTTTCAAGAATCACAGATCAATTATCCCTGGTCACTTAAGCTATATTTAAATCAGTGCAGATTTTTTAATTAAACCTCTGTGTCTTGAAGGCAAACCAAAATATTTGGATTCTACAATTTAATTTTGTTTTTTTTTTTTTAAACTTACTTCTTTTACGGACAAACATAAACATAGGTTTATGAAATAAAGAGTGACGGTTTCTTTTTAACATTGATAGAATATAAACAATATTTTTCAGTTTGTCGCTTTATTGAAGAAAGCAACCTTCCGATTAGATTTAAGCCACAATCACATTAAAAGAGTTAGAAGAGTGGAAAAAATTAAAAAAACACACGCATATGTATGCGACATCTATGCGACAGAGTTTTCCCTAAAAGCTCTTTCTTGACACTTGGAAGATGTCAAGGAATATGACAGGCTTCATTTTTTTATTTTTCACAAGTGTCAAATGTTTGTCAAAAGTTGAAAAAGACACACTATCCCCGAGTTGGAAAGCAGTCACGCGGCGAAAAGAAGGCACGCAAAATGTGAGACTGGAGTTGAAATGACATTGAGTAGTCATCACGCAAGCGAACAGCCAAGGCAATTCGAGCGCTCAATAATAACAATGACGATATTGTTAACGCGATTATGGAGCTGACAATGTTATAACACCGCGTCTCCACGAGCAATATTTCATAGCTTACCATCTGTCATTTCTTATAGAAAGAAATAATGATAGTATGCAATAAAATGTAGGGTGGGCATTTCATAGCTTACTATTTCCATAGTCATCACACCACAAACCACATACTGGTTTGTGCATCACACGAAAACACATGTGTCAGACAAAGAAAGCACACCCCATAGAATACTATCGATAGCAAGCTATGAGCTGAGCAATAGATGGAATACCATTTTTCATAGAATACTATTTGTGGTCTCCACGAGCAATTCTCATAGCATGATATATGGCATTCTATGAAATATTGCTCGTGGAGACGCGGTGTAAAAAAAGAAAGAAATTCAGGAATCAAAATAAACAACATTATGAAAAGGAAGTCAACATTTATTTATTTTCAATCTCATTCTCTACCACCGACCGTGGTGGCGTGGTTTCAGTTATTCTGTATCCGTTAGCTAAGAGTTCGTTGCACAATGTGGAGAATTCTGCTTTGTCCTTGTAGTCCGTAGGAAGTAGCACAATGGCATATCCACCACCACCAGCATCAGTTAGTTTGCAGCTAAATTTATTCTTCTCTGCAATCCGAAAAATATCCTCTAGCCTTTCGTGTGACACTCCAATGGTCTTCAGCAGGTCGTTGTTTATTCGAAATAGACATTTTCCTGAATGTGATTGTGGCTTTATTCAAGCGACTGCGTGGACTTATTTGGCAGTAGGCAATTCTGTCAACCCACATTTGCGATAAATTGTCGATGATTTAGCGCTCTAGTTTTCAAATTGCTCGGCCAATAATGTCAAGCTGCAATGGCTTCAAATCGCTCTGCAGGGACGAAATCACAAGAACGGCTAATGGGCACGTAACACCATTTTGCTAGAACGAAGGGTTGGATTCTGTAAACAATTAAAGAAAACACACTTTCACATTTCAGTAAATTAAACAAAATCATGAAAAAGCAAAAATCTGCTTCATATAATTCTTCGTTTTTGTTCTTCTCGCAAAAGTTTAAGAAACTGTGTTAGTTTAATTGCATACTTTGAGGAGGATTTTTACGGTTTAAAAAGACGTGTTGGTAGCACCTGAATGTACCTTTTTGCACCGGTTGTCATACATTTCTATGTTCTACGTCTACATTCACTTGACTGTAACATTGTCACTATCTCTGATAACGTCGGCGCTCCGAAAACCACATGCTGATCGCCAATTGTACGAACAAACTTGCGTACGTACAGCGGGCGAGATTGTTGTATTATTTCGACCTCCAAAACTCTACACCTGTGCTGAAGAACGAGTTTGTCCAGTTTAACCACCCGAAATATAAGAAAAGCTTCTAATGGTCATTAAAATGTCGATTACGATTATGATTGTGATTTTCCCGGGTATGTATCTCGGGATAGCTGGACAGTACAGCCTCACTCTCTGTTGGGTTCCTGGTCACTGTGACATCCCAGGGAACTGTTCCGTATACGAACTAGCAAGTTCCACTCCTCTGGCGTGGATAGTATAAGTCTGCAGAACGTTCATGCTAAACAAATAATTTATGTGGATGCAGCAGGCAAAGCAAGTCACAGATAGAAACATTTAGGATAGTGTGATACTGCTAGGCTCACCTGGCCAACTCTGGATACAAAAAGATCCAAGGAGCTCTGCGACTTAAAAGATCTAGCATCTCAAAAGTCGTTAATGTCATCTCCGGCACTACATATCAGGCAGTCACGCGCAAAGTCTTGGTCTGCCATCACTCACTTTCTTTACAGTTGCACTGCCCTAAGCAATTTAAGTAAGGCCTTCTAAGAAACTATTTTCTCAATGATATCAGTGATCTAGGTAACACTAGTGCCTCTAACATTCTTAGCTTTATAAACGGCAGCAAATGGTTTGCATGAGTAGCCAGTCAAGGAATCAAATCTTTCTTTTATTGCAAGACTTGAAAATACTACCAAATTAGCATGAGTTATATTTTTTATATATAAATCGCAGTGCTAAACAAAATTTCTTAAAAAGCCAGATAAACACAATTATTACCGCTTCATCTAACAGTGTCAGTAGAAGTGAGTCGGATTTAATCAGAATACTTTTTGTAAGTTCCGATAGTGTGGAAAGCCACATAAGAGGGTAGGGTTGCTTTGCTGTATCAATGGTCCTCTCTTATATGAGATCTTGAGTTGGTAAACAACAGAATTAAATAATAATGTGTACTAATTCGTATATTAAAGAACTACTCCAATTGTTTGGGACTTTTTCACTCTTTTTTTTTTTATTGCCAACCAGATTCAATAACCTAAAATGTCAATTTTAATATTTATCGTTACAGAAGAACCTCAAGCCCGAGGAAAGAAGAGAAAACATGATGGTTAAACAACTTGTGTACTAATATATTATTTTATTTTTTTGTGAGAAAAAGCAACAAACAAAATCAAACTAAATAATAGAAAGGATTTCATAAAAAAAAAAAACACACCACAAAGCAAAGAAAATAAAATATATATATTCAATATAATTTTAACAGAACAACAAGTGTAAGACAAAAATGAGAGAAAAACGACATCCCGCAACGTAACCATTTAATTTCCCATTCCTATTTCATCCCGCGTGTCTGCTTTCCAAACTCCCACAAATATACACAACGCAGTAAATCGAGGTTTATTATTAAGGAGGAACTAACATAAAAAACTTGTAGTCCCTGCTATCAAGAAAAGTTTTAAAACAAAATTGTATTGCACGAGAGAAATGTAAGAAAAGTTGTATAAAACATAATAGAATACATCCAGTCTCTAAAGCAAGACTTCCTATAGTTATCATTTGCTTATTTAATTTTTGTTACAATTTTCAAAACAACAAAAGTTCACTACATTTTTGTATTATTGCCCTCGACATAGAAAATAGAACAAACATTAAGGAAAAGCTTAAATAAAATGAACGAAACAAAATTTTTAATAGATAAAGTTTTGATTTAAAATATCAGTCGTGTTTTTTTTTGTTCACCAGTCTAGAGATTAGCAGTTGCAGTCTTGCAAACGCACCTAACAATCATGTTTCTAGGTGTGTTTGCAAAAATTGCACTGCCAACCATTAAATTGGTGGGAAAATAACACAAAGATTCATATATTCTTCCAGATATTGTATTAATTTTATTTATGTCGTGTATGTATGTTTCTCAATTAGAAAAAAAGGAAAATGTGTGTCCTTTTGTTTGGTTTTGATCCCACTATGAGCATATTTGCGCAGCACTTTATAAGTTGTGATGTTCTTCATAGACAAAAGCAACTAGTTTCTGAAAATCATTTGATTTCTCTGCAATTTAGTTGCAATGGTCCTATTTTGTTAAGCTCGTGGTGATGTAAGTTAAGTAAGTGTTAGTTTGGTTAGGTTATGTTACTCGTACTAGGGTAGCAAATCGAGTGTCACTTAATGACACTCTTTTGACTGATTTGAAATTTTATTATCGCCACAACTCCACGAAGTAGGACCACACCTTGGAAACGTAACACACTCATATATACATTTTGTTTGTTTGCTTATACAACATAACTACAAAACTTGATGCAAAAATTGTTTAATTCACACGACCAGCTAAATTTTCGAGATTTAGACTTAATTATTTAATAGTGTTTCTTCTTTTCTCTTCTATTACTATGACAGTTAGTTTGCCTTATTTTGTTCTTTATTTTATTTTACATATATGTACATGCATAGTGCATGTATTTTCAACTTTAGTTTAAAAATTTAATCAAAACTAAATGGAAAACAAATATAAAAAAAAACATTAAGCAAAACAACAACATTCTGGGAAAAATCTGATATATCTAAAAATAATATCCTTTTATTTTTGTAAAGTGTTAAGCATTTAAAAAAAAAAACATGTGAAAAACAAAAAAAAATTATAAATAAATATTAAGGGCCTTGGATTAACCAAGACAAATTTTTAATAAAAAAAATAAAAACTTCATAAAAATGTAAAAAAAAAATAAATGTTGTTATTTGATGTCTTGTATAGCAGTTGAAGTGACAGCTTTCGTTTTCCAAAAACATCTGCGTCTCAGATCAGCTTAGCCCCCCACATCGTTGGAATGGAATGTGCTAAGAGTCTTTCCGCAAAAGTTGTCACCCAGGGGCTTATTCCCAAGTCCGCGGTGGATCGCTTTCCATGGCCGATGGGTGTTTTTGTATTTTCAAAAGCGAATCGGTCCATTCAAAAGCGATAGCTATTTAGGTGACGGATTGCCGGCGGATTGTTTGAGGATAGAAAAAGCTGTCAACCTTTCGGGGAAAAAATGGAAAATTGGAAGTCAAATTGGAAAAAAAACTTGCTTATTCTCGTTTTTGAGAATAAGCAAAAGCGAAAACGGTCGAATTTGAAGTATCGATACGCCACGCATATGGGAATAACCCCCAGATGTTCTTTGGCTGACATTTTTTTTCTAACATTTTTTGGTTCTGCTTTTGGATTATGTTTATTCGATGTCTTAAATTAAGGCTGCTGTTATAGCTATCAGGAAAATGCATCCGTAAAAAAATTGTTTCACTTTTTGGAGCACTTAAACTCAATCTTGGTCTTAAAATGTTGCTTTTGAATTATAAAACTAATTCGTCAAAAAAAAATTAAGCAATTGATCTTTAAATTTTCTAAAAAAGGAATTTCTTTATTTTTCCGTACGAAATATACGGAAGATATTGAAGCCTTAGCCGAGAAAATGATATCGGCTAAGTGGCTGCCGTCTGAATTGATGACCATTTAGGCACTCTTGTCAGAACTTCCGGCAATAGGTCCTCGCATTCTTGACGGATATTCTCTTTGAGGGCTTCAAGGGTCTGAGCTTGTTGACATAGACTTGTGACTTCAAAAAACCCCATAAAAAGAAGTAACAGAGATAGAAATGGGACAGGGTAATTTTTTTCCGGGTAGAATCGGGTATGTGCACGGAAATCGACTGTCTAGTTCTTTGTGGTTTGTGTTGTCCGTATTGTCATACACAACCTTAATAGAAAAGTTGTCTGTCAAAACACAACAAAGATAGCAGTGGTTGTTTATAAGTTGTTAGTTAGTTTGGGTTGTGTGAAAGTTGAGTTGAGTTGAATTGAAGACAACTCAACTCAACTAAGTTCGAGCACGAGACACGTTAAGACTGGCCGAACCTGGCACCATCCCGTGTTGTCCCAGCCTGTCGCGAGGGCGAAAACCACTCTTTCATGCCTCTGCGCCATAGTGCAGGACTGGTGACATTTTCAGAAATTAAAGTCCACCACAGGTACAGACAAATTCTGTCTATTCTGACGTTCCGTCCGATTCGTCGGTGTTGTGTCCCTCCATGTTGACAATACGTACATTGATTTTGCCCTCATTGCTCATTCACAAGTAAATCGCTTTTGTTCCAGACGTAGGCTCAGTGGTCAGTTTGCCGGACTACACTGTGCGAGGGATCTGAGGCTCACTGAGACAATTTTAACGCTTTTTTCTGTAACATTGTGGCTATGTTTAGACGGTTATCATCTTACAATAGGCGGCGAAATTATGAAACCTCTGTCCGCCATTGCTTTTTTTACATAGAACACAGTGTCATCCACTGTAGAAACATTGCAACTGCGGAAAATAACGATTTATTCAAATTATTTAGAACTTTCTCCAACAGATGGCATACTCGAACTCGATTGATCGATGGCGTTTGAGTGTTTTCGCTTCTCTCCACCGTGCACCAAAGGAGCTAGTGCCTACGTTTGCTTCAACGAAAAATTGGCAATGATAACGAATGACTTTACAACGTTAAATTGTCAGTTCACTCTTTTGTGAAGTTTTATCTCAATTTCTTAAAATTTCATTGTCAGGTGTTTGATTTGACAATGCTTTCTCTGTTCACGTTGTCAGTTCACGCGGTTGGCAGATAATTGTTAAGGACAAATTGGTGGATATTTTGCCAGACATAATTATAGAAATATTACATAATATTATAGAAATACTTGATTAGGAACAGGCAGTTTTTTGTTTTAATTTTACGATATTTTTCAAACCCTTTGCTAATCTGGGAAAAATTAATTGCAGAAGGAATGAAGGATATATCTATATAATAAAAATGAGTTCTAAAATGTGTTCGGATACGTATAACTTGAAACCCACCGACTCTATTGCGCCCATATTTACAAATAATCTTAGGTATTAGCCCAGGAGTGCACTGAAGGAGATTGGTCAAAATTGGATAAAGGGGTGTGGCACCTCCCATACAAAAAAAACACTCAAAATCGTATATCTCGAAAACTGCCAAATAAATTAAGCTCAAATTTACAGATAATCTTAGGTATTGGCCCAGGAGTGCTCCTCTGGAGATTGGTCAAAATTGGACAAAGGGCGTGGCACCGCCCATACAAAAAACCATTCAAAATCTTATATCTCGAAAACCACCGAATCGATTGAGTTGAAACTTACAGACAATTCTAGGTATTGGCCCAGGAGTGCTCCTCTGGAGATTGGTCAAAATTGGACAAAGGGCGTGGCACCGCCCATACAAAAAAAAAACATTCAAAATATTATATCTCGAAAACCACCGAATCAATTCAGTTCGAATTTGCAGACAATCAAAGGTATTGGCCCAGGAGTGGTCATTGGCCAAAATTGGACAAAGGGGCATGGCGCGACCAAATTGGGTACTTTCTTCTACGGGTTTGTTCGTAATTGCTACCCGAAGGTATAGGAAAAAAAACGTAGAAGTAATCGATTTGTTTTGTTTCTCAAATTGATTTCCAAATTTCAATTGTATCTTTTTCGTTCGTTAACTTTCTTCACTGTCTATTTCAAAGGTAAATTATTGATAGTGAAAAATGTATGTGCGATTTATACAAAGTGATGATCATTTACAGTTCCATATTTGTTACGATGCCAAGAAGAGACAATGGAACAGAAGCCGGCATTTTCAGAATGGCCGCTGAACCAGTGCAGTGAAGCTATCCGCCTTAATTTTCTATTAAAAAAAATAATTGAACAAAAAATATTAAACTAGATCTTGAATAACTATTTTAGGCAGAACAACGTTTGCCGGGTCAGCTAGTTATATATATATGTTAAACAGCTGTATCCATCAGGTCCGTCCAAATTAACAGCTGTTTAACAGCTCCCTAACAGCTGTCGCATGACTCTCGATTCCACCTGTCACACTTGTTGCAAACTCAAGGCGGTGGATCTTACGTGCCGCATTAAATGGTGGTTTCCTCTTCATTTTTTGATGGCGAATATGGCTGGCGTTCTGTATCACGCGATAAACAGTCGATCTGCTAGCTGTAACTCCAGTTTCTGCCTCAATTTTACTTACGGAGAGCCTTGAATTTGAAGCAGCTCTCAGTATCACCTGACATGTTATTGCTTTGCTGACTCTTCCTTTGCGGGTTTTTCCATAGTTCGCCAGGTCCTTAATAAAGCTGTTAACAACCGTGGCGCCTCCTCCAATCTTGCTGGCTATGTAACGGATGGATTGTCCTTGTGCCAGGTAAGCTCGAATTTGGCCTATTTCCTGCTTGGTTAATGTCTTTCCTTTACCCATAGTTGGGAATTTTATGAAGGTATTACTTAAACTAATCTCCCTAATACTCAAAGCATCCTTTTATTTGATTTAAAACATGGTAATAGGTGGGTAAAACTACTGTTACTAATTAAGTGACACGAAAAAAACAGGTAAATTTTATGAAGCTTTTGGGAAAAGTGTCATAAAAGTTGCATTTATCAACTTAATCCCATTTTTCTTTTAACAATATAAGGGGTATTTTTTTGGGAAGTGAGTATTATAAAACCAAAAGTGAGTATAACAATTTTGCATGTAATACCAAAAGTGAGTATAACAAAACCGAAAGTGAGTATAACAGTTTTGCATGTAAAAGTAAAACTGAGCTAGCTATAGATTCCCAAAAAAATACGCCTATAAACATAATAAGGGTATTCACAATCAAATAAATTTATGCAGCTCGCAAATGTATAAATTTCTGCGGTGCTTTAAGTGAACACCCCTAGGAAATTGTCATTGCGTAAATCGACTGTATCTGGAATCACACAAACAATTCATATGACTGTCTCTCAAAGTTTGACATTTGTGATTCGCGTAACTTTCCGCGGTTGATTTCCGAGCCCAAATCGTCGCGGAAAATTATGAGGTCTGCGTAAACTATTCTCCATACAAAATCCGACAGTTTATTTACGAGGTGGTAAATTTCTGCAGTTTACGTAATTTATGAGGCTTTTACGCGTTTAAGTGAATACCCTTAATATGTCCTTCATTCCTTCTGCAATTGGTTTTTCCCAGATTAGCAAAGGGTTTGAAAAATATCGTAAAATTAAAACAAAAAACTGTCTGTTCCTAATCAAGTGACACGGAGTGTATATTAATGATGCTGGAAACAAACTAAAACGTAGAAACCAGCAGCGAAAATACTCTCTTACGTCCAAAATACACTGAAATTGTTACGAAATCACTCACAATGACAGGTTTCGCACATCTTACAATTTCAAGTGAGATCTAAAAACGTTCTGACAACTACAATTAGCTTTTCTCACGATTTTTACTAGATAGGTACCCCTGACAATTTAATTCTGTCAGATGATGGTCTTTGATATTCGATAATCAGTGTTCCAAAATAATTAGGCCTATTCGGCAAAATCTTTTATCCATTTTTTCTGTTATTCTGTTATGAATTTCCATACAAAAATTCGAACTGTCAAAAAATCTTTTACGATTTCCAGAATTGGTATTCTAAATCATAACAGAATAAAAGACAGAATTTTGTGACTTTTATCATAAAAGATTTTTATTAATTAGAAAGTTTTGAATTGAAATGGATATCTATATAATTTATCGTCAACGAAATGTTTACAAAAGAAGACTAATGTTATAATTGTGCATAAACTAGTGGGTATGTAATCGAAAATAATTTGGAAATTTGTACCTACTTTTTCTTTAATTCGCGAGGAACTCAATGTCGAATAGCTACTTCTCCGGACGGAGCGATCCATGCTTCGGTGGTTTGGTCATGTTAAACGCATGTCCCCAACCAGGATCGTACGACGTCCTATGGAATCCGTACCATCATCAGGCAGGCGTCTCCTAGGTACACCCAGTATGAGATGGTTATATCAAGTTCATAATCTCTCCTCTACACCCGTATGAGGTGTTACCCTTGATGATTTAGAGACGATGTCGGAGAATCGAGAGCTATGGAGGGTCCACTTGAGCAACCTATACTCGTAACCCACGTAATGGATAAGCGGACCATTGAAAATGATTGAATGAATATTTTTTGTTTAGACGAAGACACCGATCACTTTTGCTGGAACTAAGAATAAATAGTAATCCATTTGATCTTCCTAATGTATGAGTTTTATTCAGCTCTTTAGATTGGTTTGGAACAATTTACAATACACGAATACAACCATTTCATTTCAAATTCAGGTAAATTGTATTTCTAAAGATGACGATGTAAAGTTGGATATTTATTTCAAGTTTCTCACGACACTACATTTTTAGGGATACAGTTCATATCAGGCTTTTTCCTAAAAAGATGTTCCATTATTTATTACACAATTATTTAGTTTGTAATAACTCAAAATATACTCTTTTCAGACTGCATTTTAATATGTTTTTTTGCGCAAATTTGATCAGGTGCCTACCGTCTATGCATAAAAAAAACTCTGCGGTTTGTTTTGACAGCTTCGTAACAGATTTTCAAATTTCGAACTTCCATAACAGATTTTCATAAAAGTTCGAAACCCTGAATACGATTTATAAAAGATCTTTTATGGTCGAGATCTTTTATGATTCATAACAGAAAATTCATAACAGAATAACAGATTTTGCCGAATAGGCCTAAATATCCGATCGGTAAAACCAACAGTTCTGTCAGAATCCACTTCATTCCAAATATTTTCCCATCCACTTTCTCTCGTACATCACTGACAACCTCATTCCACTTCCATTTGTTCGCTTGTCATTTTTCTGCTCATTTTCGAGAAATCTTGCGTTGGCCGAGGGAACCTTTTGGAAAAAGGGTTAGTCTGTTCGAAATCGGTGTGAATAATGGCAGAGAGTAAAGGTGTTATGTTAGCTAAATCCGTTCAGAAACATGCAGGACGTGCCAAAGAAAAGGTAAGTCCTTCGAAAAAACAACCTCAACTCAACCACTTAACCAATGGGATATTTCAATAAAAATAAATTCCATCACCAAATGACCAAAACAAAATTCCTTTTAAAGGCAAAATTCCTTCACAAAATATCTCGAGTTGTGATAAAATGCAAAGTGTTCGACTAGTTCGAGAGTGCAAAAGTGAAAACCGTGTAAGTGCTGCAACTTGCTACTGCAAGATAAATAAACAAATGAATGAAATTGTGATTGAAAAATGGAATATCCTCGCAAAAAAAATATGAAAATAATCAAACTGAGTGAAGAAATAGAATATTATTTGTATTTTGTGAGTAATTTGTGGAAGTAGCTGCAAAAAAAAAAAAAAAAAACGAATTTTCTTTTTCGACTTTCTTGTCTTTCCTTTTTTTGTGAAGAAAATTTATACGGACACCCAATTGGTTTGGTCAAAAATAGAACAGCAGCCGCTGGTGCTATAGTGCTAGTAGCTTAGCTGGTGTCGTCTCTGACGCTGACACAACCACCAGCGACAACATTGATGGAGATGATGGCAAGAGCAATAGAATATGGATTGGCGGACTCACATTTCATGCTCCCATTGAAGAAGAGGTTTTCTTTTATTCCCGGGAAGACTTTTCTCTCTGATTTTTCAAAAAAATAAATAAAAAAATCGTAATGAGATTTGTTGCATCTATTCGCGGTGATGTGCTGGGCGTATATTACACGAATGTCTGGGAAAAGTGGGTGTAGAGATGTCAATTGAAATGCGAAGCTGGGCGGAATTCAACTAATTTATGCTTAACTTTCAGTTTGGTAATACTACTATGGAGTTGCTTTAGAAATTCTCTATATTTGGAGAGATCAAGGAATCACTGACTTCCTTTAACGCGACCATATGGTGGTTAGACTATTTATAGTGCTATTTTATTGGCTGCATTCTTATTGGATTCCATAGGACAATGTGTATGGTTTTCTTCTACTGAGCAAAGTAATATGTAAATCTACCATAGAACTCCAAAAGACGGAGTGCATGTGCACTTTGTATTCAAAATATTGCTGCTACCCACGCCCAGACCCACCTTTCAATGAAACATTGGTCGTTTTGCGATTGATAGGGACATTTACTGTATACATTTTTAGTAACTACTCGTTTCAGTAGTTACAATACATACTATAAAATAGACACCGTTCTTGCAAGGCCAATGAATGTTCAAGTTTCTATTGCTGACCGAAACTGAGAAGAGATCCTGCCGTCTCTCAAGAAGGTCCCCTCTTCATTACCGACGAAATGGAGTACCTAGCACGAGTATGTGTCACAGGTCACTGTCATACTCTGCGTACCTATGTACCTACCTCATTCCAGATTAGCGCCATCAAATTTGATTTATAAACAGATCACGCAACTCCACCCACTTCCTATACTGACCTTTTATTTTGACCGTGCGTTGGCTTGTTATTTTCTATTCGCTTTTTCTTCGTGAGAATATATTTTATAAAAAAATTCATTAACATGCATAGGTGCGCGTAAATCTTTTCAGAGTGGATTGACTCAACCGGATTTTATATACACCTGCCGCAAACAACAAGTGGATTTTTGTTTTGTTTTGTCGCTGCCATCACCTTTGTAAATATGTACGTCATCCTATTAGGTGGATTTTTATTGATTAGTTATGGCATCTGCTGCCTCCTTGCATCTTTCTAACAGAATAAAATATTAAAAGTATTTAAGTCTACTTTAAGGAAAGCTGCTATATTGTTTAGCTGCTCCTTGAATCTAAGCATGACAGATGTGAAAACGCCTGTGATGCAAATGTTTTCATTACGTTCCAAATTAAAAAAAAAAAATAGTTTTCTGTGGGGATTTTCGACTTTCCTCCGGTTATCAATGAACTGTGATCACTTTTGGTGTACTTGCCAAATTGCAACAGTCTAGCTCCAATGAAAAATGGCATTGAGGAACATTATGCAGCTTTTTCGTGATGTTGGCAGTGAAAGTGTTTTTCCAACAGAACCCATATACACGCTAAGATAGCCGATCTTGAGCAACATTACTAACTTTAGTTTACCTTTGCCTTTACCTTTTCGGTTCAGCCTTCTGTCGCAATGTTAACTTCAGCTAGAGCCGACGACATTTGCTTCCCTCGCCACATAAGCTGTCTTTATTCGAAACAAGTGTCTTTCACCGAGGGTTGACTAGAGTGCAACTAACTACTTATAGTTTTTTGGAGATACAGAACGGGTCTGCGGTCACACCAGCGCTCACTGCTTACTCTAAGTGTAGGCTGCACTTCTCTCATCTTCATTCGATATAAAAATGTTAGTTGGCCCACCTCATTCTTCGGGGACCTGCATGCGAACTTTATGATGTTTCCAATTCGCCTCCATGTATCTTCAATAAGTCACGTGCTATGCTTTCCCTGCTATCTACCGAAAATACTTTCCGTCCCGAATATAAATACACTTTTTACAACGCTCGAATATTTTTGTATGGCTGAGTATGAGAGATGCTGCTTGATTGGACTCTTTGCAAGAACGTTTTTCCCGCTGAACCGAAAAGATTTTTTATCTGGTCGATATTATTATACCTGTAGTGGAATTTCTAAACGTTTAACGATAGTTAACCGACTCGTTAGTGTTCCTAAACTGATGCAATTCGCAATTGAACTACATACAATGAAATGGTGATCTCGAACTATCCAGTTATCAAGCTCTTGGAACGTCTAAGAGACAACTTCTAAAACGTCAATTGATCAAATGAATTTTTTTAGAAATTGATTGCGGGTCGGAGCGCTAGTGTCAATTCACTGTACGTCGCTCTACTCCTAACCATATTAGAAGACTGATGCGCAAATTTTTGACTAATGAATGGCATTGAGTAAGAATTAGTGAAGAATCGTAAAAATGAGACAATCCTTTTATTAACTTTTGAGGTTATTTATTTCCCATTTCAATGCAGCTCAAGGCCTTCGCTTAAACTCGAGTTAAGTAATTTAAGCCTGTTCATTATTCACATCCGATAGTATACCAACTTTTTATCCCAAGTTTAGCTCCGGCAACTATTTGAAACCTTTTTGATTTTGTAAAACCTAGCCTAACAAAAATATGTTTGCAATTGTCTCTAATAACTTTGTCAGTGATTTAGATTTTCATTTGCTTATCGATAATTTTGTTCGCGTGCGAACGCAGTCCACGAACTCTGTCGCAATGTCTAGAATTTAGTGCCGCGCTCGTGTTCCTAAAGTTTATCTATTTGTTTATTGTACTGTTTGCTATTTAAAGATTGACAAGCGAATATATCTATATTTTGATCTAATTTTGGTTTCAGCAAATTGTTACTTGTTGCGACCATACACACATGTTGGCCGTATATTCTTTCGCTTGGATGGTCACATCACAGGCCCAACAAAGCTCACAGTCGCACCCAGTTCGTATGTGAGAAGTGCGGAACTCAGTGAGATAGAGAGAAAGAGTAAAAGTCACGAATGGCCTAGCCATTTTTTTTTTTTCACTTGGACGTGCGTTCTAGGTATGCTGATTGCTGGTACTACGGCTTCATCTTCCCGGATGATGATGGTGATGTCTAAGTCTATGTGATGAATTTTTGTGCGTTCTCGCAATGTGCGAACGTGATAAAAGAGAAACCTTCTTCTCGAAATCGCACACACATTTAGAATACAATAGCACGCCATACATTTTTGTTCGACAACTCATTGCTAATGTGCCCTTTTTTACTTGTACACCTAGTTGGTGTCCCCAATTGGAATTCATTTCTATCTCTAGGAATTTCCCATACCCTACCTCAATCTCAAAAATAGAATCCACATAGGGCAGCACACGATGTTAGAAGTGCATTCGTTTCTTCATTCCCCCTCAGTCGAATAATTACTTTCTCTCTTCTCTCCCTTGATGCTGCGGTCAGTCCTCCTTTTTCCGTCGAACCCAAACCCAAGCATGTCGTTCTTGCGCTCTCTGGTTTATTTACATCTGTCAGCGTTTGGAAAAACCATTTAATTGGCCATAAATTTTGAATTACTCTTCGAGATTCTTCTTCTGCTGTGTGAAAAGTAGAGAGTTGGCAGAAGAGGAGTGCAAGATGAAAACGGAAAAAAATAAACACACAAAATAGCTCCAACCTATGGAAGGAGGTCAATTATAGGTGTGGAATACTCATCATTTGGGATTGGGAATATTTATTCGACCCGAAGTGTGAAGCGAGGCATCGACTGACATTTCAAAGATGTAAGAGATCAATGTTTTCTAATTTGACAGACGCATTTCTCCAGTGTGATGTGATGTTTCGTTAGCCGGAAGGCCTTGGGCTGCACTCACTGTGGGATTATGTGTTTTTTTTTTAACTTTTGAAATTTATTGTTTTTGAAATTTACTTGAATTTACTTTCTGTCAGGGAATTTTGTTCCATTTTCTGGTTTATTAGTGGAACTACTACAATTGGATTTGATTTAGATTTACAAAATTTGACAGATTGAAAGTGGAACAGCATAAGTGGGTAAGTGGCGCCCATCTGAACGCTTCTCAATAAGAATAATAATGATGAAAGGCGAACAGAATATGCTATGGAGTGATGTAAATCCACTCAGTACTGGTTTACTTAAAAGATGGTCAGGTGCAAGGGAAGAATATTTTTATATCGCAGAACAGAGCACGAAAATCAAAATCTCGGGCGTTACAAGATATGCAAAAGTTGATAACTAATGCTCATTATGAGCTGACATTCGGTTAGATGAAAGGCAGCGGAATGGTGAACAGTTTGATCAAAAATGGGGAGCCACGTCTGAAGACAGTAAAAGTGGAAAACGCATACCTATATCATTTAACATTAACCAATATCTACGCCTCTACAGAATGACCGGTCTTTGGGTAACTGTCTTCAGTACCGCACTTCTAGTTGGTTGAGGTCCCTTCCACCCAAAATGAGAATTAGATTCGTGGAGCGGTGAAGAATCCATATACACGCAATCATTTTGGCTAAGAGTCTTGCAAGACTGTTCTCAAGTAAGTTTTACAAACACTTTATTTTCCAACGATTGATGTTCCTGTCAGCACTATATCCATTTCCATTTTCCAACACATTGATTACGAAATCTCAGGGCAAACAATTTTCCACTTCAATTGTAAACCAGTTTGTTCACTTAAGTACATTTGCAACAAGTATAATATTTTAGACTTTTAACATACACAAATGAATGCTGTCACTTGTCCCAACCTGTCATATTTATTCAAGCGTCTAATTACTGCACCTGTTCCCATTTGTTTAGTCTGCCATATTGCAATCATTTGAGATACGACTTAATCTCAGAACATATTCACTGTTGGCTGGCCAAGTGATTGTCCTAAATAAAAACAAAATACAAAAAGAAGACCGAAAAAGGTACACAATGGCCGAACAGCAACAATACAGCTCTATGCATTTATCGGGCTTCTCTCTCTGCGACTCTTGTCACAGTAATATTCAGTGTGACAGCGAATAAATCAGCAGTAAAACACGTTTAAACAAAAATAAAACTATGATAATAACGCGGTCGAACGGTGACATATCTATTTTCTGTAACACCGCTGCTCTCATGTCGACTTAAGATACACTATTCGAGCTAACGAAAGGTAATTCACAGGTGAATAAGTCGATGTTGTTGTATCGAATGCGATGCGGTTCCAAGTGGCCCCCCTAATGTGTTCATCTAGCTAGAGGCAGCCGGAGGGGGGCCCAGCCGGCACCACTCATCCACCCGTGATTGTGTTTTATTTCAGTCCAAATAGTCGCTGGTATTTATTACAACAGGCACTCAGCCTCAGCCAGCGAGGAGTTACATAGTTTGCTGCGCAATGCTTTGTATATCGGATGTAGCACGTCAAGAGCAAGAAAGATAGAATGAACAGCTGTGTGGCAGGTCTATTGTGTGTGCCTTATTGTGTCGTCGTCGTATTCACTGTCATTGTTAAATAGGATAATTGTGCTCAGCTACCGGGTTAGCATTGCATTTGCATCAAGTGCACGTCAATATTAATAAAATTGCATTATTGTGTGGAGTTTATTTGGGGTCATGACTTTGACTAGTACCTACACATACATCATTCAAATGTGCTACTTTGTAAGCAGTAAAAAAAGTACTTAATGCCACTCTCTAGAGTCTAGTGCAAAGTGGCAGTGGCATCTTGATCTTACTTGAGTGAATTTCGTAAATCACTGATCAGTGGTTTTGCAATAATGAAACTTTGTTGGCGAAGCTCGACAGTTCTTCAAGACTATTACCAAATTCGCTTCTGGTTCTGGGTGCATTGGTTTAAATATATTTGTATGTATAGTTTAGTTACACAGAAATGGACCCAATATCACTTTTTTTTGACAGTTGACAGCTAAATTTGTCTTCAAATATCCAACATTGCTCAAAATATTTGTTACTGAATTTGTTTAGTTGACATTTGTGAAGAATATTCTTCTTCTTCTTTCAAGAATATTAAGATGACAGTTTTTCAGCAATTCAAAAGTCAAATTTGGCATTCCGCTGATTTTTCTCTTCTATTACGATGATTACAACTGATTAGTTGATTGTATTAGGACTTGACTGACACATTCTTGTTCATTTGCTTCTATCAAATGAAAAAGAACAAGAAATCAGGGTAAAGTTTTTACTTCCGAGTTTTTATCACTCATTGTCGAATGTTGTATGTCTAGCGATTGATACATGTAGCATCTAGAAGTGTCATTCAACACATACACGCTAATTGATTTCGAATTGTTTGTCGAAATGGATCCATAAAAAATTTCAACTGGAAAACTATACGGTAGGTAACGTGATCAATCTAGTAACAAAATACTGTCAGACTTCAGTCAGATTTAGTAACCTAGAGATTAAAAAGCTACCATTTTCTGAACAAATTGTGACAAATATCGGGTACGCCATCTATTATGTCGGTATGTGAATATTGAATAACTTTAAAAGAAACGACAGTTTTCCATACATGATGAAGTATTTTTATTTATTTTGTTCCTTTACAATTTATTTGGACAATCAAGTGGCGGCCTCTATTGACCAAAGCAAAATGTGACCTTTTGCAGCGTTTTACTTTTTCATCACTTTTTCGAGCATCCCGGGCGTCATAGCGATGATTTCGGCTGTTTGCCTTGAGCTCGTCAATGGTCTGCTGAGGTTTGCTGGTGTACACTTTGGAGAAATCTGGAGATCTGGGTGGCTAGTCAATGTCGCTATTTTCGACAATATAATTATGCACGCTGAGTTATATACGAATATTTTCAATGTACAGCGTTTGGGTTTCCACATGTCGGTTGACTGACAAAGTTTGACAGCTCTCGTTTATGTCATTGAATGAAACGACCGTCAGTTGATTTCCACTTATGACAATTATTGGCAAAAAATTGTTTGTGAGTTCATTGAAAATTAAATTTTGACAAGCGTGTTTGCCAATTCACTGAAAGCTATTTCCACTTGGGCTGTAAATTTGGAATTGGCATGAGATTTTTGGAGTCGCGTGAGCAAATACATCTATAGGTACATAATGTACATAAAACAAATAACATTTTCTCTTTTAAAATATAAAAACAAATGAACAATTTAAAAAAAAAGAAATGAATCGCTCTCGCTTTTTGTGTTTTGTTGTCGAATCTGAGTTAAAGCTAAAATATCCAGAATGCAAAATGCGTATGAAAGGAATAGAACTGACTTCAAATCTATTTTACAAAGGGTTAAACTATCAGTCATAAAAAAAAGGTACATTCTTGCGAAAAGGGGTGGGCCCTGTAAAAAGATTGGTTTACCTTTTATATCAAAAAGCGTCTATTCATTGACAAACATGATTCCAATTAATTTTCTCTGTCAATTAAAGACAATTTGTGACATTTTGTTTAACAATTCAGCTATTTCCACTTGTTCAGTGGTTTCTTTGTCAGTTATTGACAAACGCTGTTAGTCAATTCATTGACAAGCAATTTTTCGCTATTTCCACTTGCCAATTTTTGAATTGACATAAAAATACGTCAATTTCAAATCGACAAGTGGAAACCCAGCATTACTATTTTGGCGCGTTGTTTCGGTGCAAAGCGATTGGTTAAAACTGTGCTGAATTCACGGTACAAAATCTATGTCTATTCAAGTCAATCAGTTGATAAATGTCAAAGTTATTCAATGTTTACATACCGACATAAAAAATGGCGTATTATTATTTTTCCTTTATAAACATATGACGAGTGGGAAATGTAGTTAATGAACGAGTTCTTGCTTTTTGAAATTCCAATAAATTTAGTTAAAAATATTAAAACTAGGGATCCAAAATTAAACGTTTTCGACAACATTTGTTGGTTATCCTTCCGTGAATGTCGACTATAAAACTGCTCACATGACCAATAATTAAAAGTCATACCAGATTCCTGTCATTACTGAGTAAAGTCGAAATCCAAACGCGACTTCTCAATGGCGGTCCTTAGATAACTGCCTCCAAATACGGACTCCAAGTTGGGTGAGGTTATTTCTACTTGAGGCGATATCTTCCTCCATTTTATAGCTCCTCCAGCTTATCCTATCCAGCTTGGGCTCTACACCAGAGGGTAGACGAAATAAATGTGGCGTGTATAAAACTCATCTATGAAACAACTGCACTTCAGGCCAACTCAAGTGATAGTCACTTGGACAATAATTAGTGATAAATGAATGGTATAGTTCGAAATAGCTATAATTCAAACCGAAGTGGTCAGGGGCTGGTCCCCAATTTAAGAGAGAAACCTTGTTACTCCTCGCTTTTCCCCCATTCAATTCATCTATTGGAATAGGTAAGTCGCTTCGGGTCAAGGTCTTTCAAAACCGATCACTCTGCAAAAATTAAGTTGAATGATATATCCATGGATCAGTTGTCCTGTTCAGTTGTCTCACAGATAAGCCGTATCGGTATGAAATGGCCAGGCCATAGATAATCCCCCTTTGTTCTGATCGTTGGGCTATTGCAACTTAGCTATGGGCACTTGTTTCGTTCAATTTATTTCTATTGTGTTTCGAAGCCTTTATTATTGGCTTCGCACATTAATGAGTCAGGGAACGGATTTTTGTTTTTGCCTTTTTTTGCTCACATTGCCTTTTTTTTCTTTTTGTAACAACATTGGCTTCTTCTGTCTTTTTTGGTCATATCTATCAAGTTCATGGGAACTTTCTTCTGTACATTACTTGCACACGTTGTTTGCGAACGTCTGAGAAACATTGAAGAGTATAACTGTCCTGAAAAAGCTTCGCAATTCAACCGTTCGGACTCGGCATAAAAATTGTAGGTCCCTTTTATTCGTCCCAAAAATAAAAACTCAAACAAACGAATGGTTGTGAGAAGCTACGCCTAGGATTCCTATACGGACCTGTCGCGACAACTATTTATTTTTATTGATTGGAGATACATATTTTAAATATTTTGAATGGGATCGATGAAAAATTGCAAAAGGACCAGCTGCTGAAGTTGCGGTGTGAAAGCGCACGCCGTCTTTTCTGCAAATGAAGGACTCGAGACCATCAAATAAATAAATAATGTAGTAAATGGCGCTGAAAACTTCAAATTGCCTTCAAATACTGCAGTCGATGACAAGACGCCTTCTAACTGGGTTCCACTTGTCTCTGCCCATGTCCTCTCTTCAGCTCTTTCAAAGCTTTCCTGAGGGACAGTCGCAGGCGTACATTGCCAAATGTTTCTGGTTGTACGGTGTTATTAAAAAAAAGGCATTTATGCCTTATTTACAGTTCAGTTTTGCCTTCTTTTTGATTTTTTTACGTCAGCAAAATCCGTTCCCTGTAAATGACTCTTAAATTGAACCTCCAGAGAGATCTAAATAATTTAATCAATTCAACATAAAGGGAAACTACAAAAAAAGTCCTAAAAGCGAAAACAGTTTCAGAATTAAAATTAGATAACCGCTTAAAATCAGGCAGAAAAAAAAAACAATCTATAATGAATTTCCTCTCCGACTTGCACAACCGCCCAACCTGCACTTTCGTAGGCGGGTGTGTGCGGATTCTGTATGGTGACTAAAAATCGTTTGCGTAGGATGCGTATATAAATTTTGTTTGAACATATTTTTTGTTTTATTTAAGAAATAAAGAGTGGGACTTTTTATTGGTTCGCATCATTTTCTTATGAATATATTATTCCGGTGTGACACACATAATTTTCTCTCAACACCACCGCCATAGTATTGTAGTCGTATCTACATACAAATGAAAAGCAAACAGACTTATTGTCATTTAGCTAACAGGTCGTTAATGATTATTAGCAGACGTATCTTAATTTTCCCAGCGCATAGTCACAAGCAAACGTACTTATAGTTTCATATTTGTCTTGCCATTAAGTCAATGCGTGATTTCGTTGCCGCTCTGCTACTGCTGTTTCCTATTCCTATACAACTACCAGTTGTTGTGTATCTAGCTAGGAGTATTCTATCTATATTCTCATACATGCAATGGGATGTAGTTCGCTCTTCTCTTGGTTCCGTGTGTAGAATGTTTGTTTAACCGTGAATCCATGATTTATCAGAGAAAAACAGCAAAGAAATACGTTACAGTGGAGCGCTCGAGGAGAAGATAAACTTTGAAAAGTAATTAATTATAATTTCATATTCCAAGTGCGATTAAGCATCTCTAGCGCACGTTTGTGAATTTGACATTTTATTTGCCAATCAAATGTATATAGTGACATCATATCTATGTGGACTCTGACATCAGGCATGCTAATTAAATTTCAATAATCCAAATGGTAAAAAAGATAAAAAGAAGCAAAATATGTAGAACCTGAGAATGGAGATATTTTTCTTTGACAAAATATTATGTTATGGTGCCATACTGGTTGAGTCGTTTGACAATCCCACGAACGGCCTACACGATGACAGCCATAAATGACAAGTTGGTCTGTGTTTTTTTTTTTTTTAACTTTATACCGGTGTTCATGCAAGATTTCGCTTGTTTTTATGGTACATTTATAAATCTCTCACATCGCCTGAAATGAACCACAACTGTCAGATTTGGTAAACGCCTTTAATGAACATATTTGCACGGTTGTTGTGTTGAACAACCACATATGTGTCCAAACGAAAAGATGTACCTGTGGGAGAGTTTTATGGCGAACAGATTAAAGGTCTTACGCACTGACATTTTAGCCAGTGCCACTGAAACTCGGGTTAGACGAGTGATGACACTATGATCAAAGGGTGGGTCAATGCGATAACAAAAGGTATAGATTTTATTTCGCAAGTGCTGACAGCTCAAGTTTCGATTATAAAAATATGCAAAAAATACTCAAGATAAAACATTGAAGGAGTTTTAGACGTCTATTATCCTGTTTCAATTCAATTTACACAAAAATATATCTCTCTGCAAATAATGAGCTTTCTAAAATGATTAAGGCCATAGTCTTCTCGGCCGATTCACAAAAAACTTACAGTCACAAATTGTTACTTTTCGCAAGTTATGGTCCTTCCGGAGAAAATCAACTGACATCAGGCTTGCTAATTAAATTTCAATTATCCAAATGGCAAAAAGATAAAAAGAAACGAAATATGTAGAACCTGAGAATGGAGATATTTTTCTTTGACAAAATGTGTTGGTGGAAAGTTGCGTAATCCAAATTCAGTAGGACTTATATGACTTTACCTGTTTGTATACTAAAACTAGTTTTTTGATGATGAAGGGTGGACAGGACATGTTAAAAAGGAAAACCCATTCACATTTGAAATCAACTAAAAAATTAATTTGTGTGTTTATAAATAAATGCATTAGACAGGTTACTAATAATTACTTTGACAAATTCAACGTATCGGTCACTTATACACATGTTTAAAGTTCCCCATCATGATAAATAAATTAAAGTTAAATTTAAACGGCAATTACTGTATTTAACTAACCAAGCAAATTGTTCTAAGATGCAATTAAAGTATTCAAATGTATAGAAGTTGTTGTTCTCTCTCTCTCTCTCTTTTGGCGCGCTCTCTCTCTATCATTATGCGACTAATCGTTTTTCGCTCGAATGATTCTCATAAAAAAAAAAAAAAAACATTTTGAGTCAGTCACTTGAATATTTATTGCTCATTCTCATCGAATAGAGAATTCATTGAAACATTCGAAATGGAAACCTATGTTGTTTTTAGTTGTAACTTTTGATCATATCCCTTGAGAATTATATTACCTGAGATTTATGGCTCTACTGTAAATATTTTGTTTATTTTATATGTACACTAGCTGAAGCTCCGCCGGCTTCGAGAATAAATCGATTTGCTGGAACTTTCTTTCTGCCTAAACCTGAAATACAATACGAAGAAAACAAAAAAAGGCTATCGGCCCATCGGTTATTGAGATATAACGTCATCGAGTTTCATCCCATAGAAGATGTTTTTTCTATAGGAGGTATAAGATTTTGAATGTTTTTTTTTTGGTATGGGAGTTTCCACGCCCCTTTGTCCAACTTTGACCAATCTGCATAGGAGCACTCTAGGACCAATATCTATGATTATCTGTAAGTTTGAGCTCGTTCTATTCGGTGGTCTTCGAGATATACAAATTTGAATGTTTTGTTTTGGATGGGAGGTGCCACGCCCCTTTGTCCGATTTTGAATTTGTTTAGCCTATTGACCTACCACCGTAATTACCGACATTTAAAAACAAAAATCAACTAAATTGGTTGAAAATTACGGGCGACAGAGGGAAACATACAGTTTTTTCCACTTTGTTTTATATACATATGTATAATAAATAATATAATATAATATAAAATATAATATATAGAGATAAGAAATATAGAGATATTTTTGCAATATTTGGCGTACAAACAGGGAAAAATAAAAATAACACACAAACAGTATTTTTTTTTAATCAAACTACATATTTTCAAATCATAAACATATTTATGAAGTGAATAAATTGGTGGAGTGTACCTGATAGTCATCACCAGGAAATGGATTTTTTTGACCTCGCCTTTTTTGCCTTTTTGCGCACATTGCTTTTTATAAAAATTTTCGCTTTTTCTGCCTTTTTTGGTTAAGTCTATAAAGTTCATGTGCAATTTCATCTTTCACAATTAAAAAAAATATATATCGCCGAAGCATCACTTGCGCACAATGTTTGGGAACGTCTGACAAACATCCGAGAGTGTAACTGTCCTGAAAAATCTTCTCAATTCAGCAGTTCGGACTCGGCATAAAAATTGTAGGTCCCTTCTATTCGTCCCAAAAATAAAAACTGAAACAAATGAATGGTTGTGAGAAGCTAGGCGTAGGGTTCCTATATGGAGCTATTGCTCCAACTATTTATTTATCTTTTTTTTTTGTGTCCTCTGTGCAACTGATTGGAGATATTTTAAATATTTTAATTGGGATCGCTGAGACATTGCAAAAAGCAAAAGGAGCAACTGCTGAAGTTGTGATGAATACGTGCGCCGTATTTTCTGCAAATGAAAGACTCAATACCATCAAAGAAATAAATATTGTAGTAAATTTCGCTGAAAACTTAAAATTGGCTTCAAATATTGCTGACAAGACGTCTTTTAACTGGGTTCCACTTGTCTCTCTTCAGCTCTTCAGGCGTTTGCAGCCAGCAAATTCTAAAATGCTTAAAGTTGTACAGTTGTTATTATAAGGCTTAAAACCTTTTTCTTTTTAATAAAAGGCATTTGTGCCATTTTTTACAGTTTGGTTAGGTTTTTTTGTTTATTTTTTACGTCAATAAAATCCGTTTCCTGGTCATCACAAATTTGTAGATTTGAATTGGCCTCTACCCCAAAAATGGGTTTCGCCCCGATGATGTGGTGGGTGTGCTCATAAGTAGACGACCACCACATCTGATCTAGGCGCAATGTTTGCTCGATTTTCAGCGAGACTAATGATTTTCCAATCAACATGTGACTGTGATTTTTTTTTTAATTTAGACGACTTGTACTGCCGTGCTATATTAACATTTTTTTAATAGAAGCTTTTGGGGCACACCGACCTTTAGTTTTTATTTAGTTTTACATATTTTGCTTCGACAATATTATTCAGAGAGTTCGGAAAAGTAAATAAATTTGGTTTGTCTTCGATTTCCTTTCCTCATTTGAAGTAAAATTTTCAACGATTAGAATTTTGTTTTTTGAATTCGAGATTTAATTTAAAAAATCGTAAATCCACAATAGATAAACAGTGGAATATGTATGGTGGGCCATGCTGCCCCCCTGATTTTGGTCACTGTTGGATTTGGATTAGGTGCGCGGTACAAAGTTTCTTTAAACCTACGCGAAACATTATGTCGTTTTTCGAAAGTGGCATAGGGACATATTTTGAAATATGACCTTATGGCACGGCACCATATCTGTCATACCTCTTAAACGCAAATTTGTCATGCAAATTAACAAACACAAGTGTAGTAGCTTGGTGGGTATTGTGTTAAGCTACTGAATGAGGGTTTACAGGTTCAACCCCCAACGTTCGCAAGTATATTCATCAAGCCCTACCTTTGTTGTTTTTCAGTGCTTTGATCATGATGGTGATTTCATACTTACTAAGGGGTTGTGTGTGGTACATATTCGGATTTCCAACATCGTGCAGCTCAGGGGGATTTGGGTGCAAGTCGCTTGCGAAAATCTTCCTAGTTAGTCCTCATATCCGAAATATGTAATGAATCGCCTTTTGCGAGGACCGAAAAAGCTTTAGTGATTCCGTAAACGGTTCTGTTGGTACATATCTTTTAATATATACATATTTACTTCCTATGTTTCGTACATATTGTTAAACATTTAAGTGACCTGTGTTCCAAATTCGTTTCGCCGATGTGGTGGGTGGACTCATCATCAGTAGACAAACCACCACATCTGCCTATAGACGCACTGTTTACCGGATGTTGAAATATTTAATGCTCACACTCCACAAACTGTATTAATTTTTTGAATAATTTATTCTTGACTTGAAAGATTTTTGTACTTCCTATGTTTCCGTAGCTGGCATTTTTTACATTTTCAAGCTAAAAAAGCTTGTAAAATTTTTTTTTTTTCTAAAATTTTGGATGTTAATTTCTTGGCAAGGCCATGTTACCCCCCTGATTGGGGTCCGGTCATGGATTTGGAGTAGGTGCGAGCTTGGGTGTATGCAATATTTCTTTATATACAAGCTTTTCAGGTGTCGCATAGAAACCTGGCATATACCGAATTTCGCACATACTCCAAATCCAACATTGACCCCAAGCATGGGGGTTTGTAAGAGGGGCAGCATGCCCCCTATACGTATTAAACTGCAAATGTTGTTTGGGCCTAATTTCCAATTTGATTTGGAACACAACACAACCACAAGTCGACAAGTCTTGCAAATGCCTTTTGAGCTTGTCTATATACAAGTACTGAAGGATAAACATTTAACTTTCAAGTTTATGTTGCAGAAATGTCTAAAATGTGCACCAAATTTTCTATTCTATTAATTTAGCGTCCTTCCTAAACAATCCCATCGTACTTCCTGAAGAAGATTTATTTGAGCTTTGTATGGGTTGATAGTACTTACTTGCGGACTCATTTATCGTTTATATGGTCCATATAAGCAGTCCGGAAACCGTTATCCTTGTAGCTTTTTTTTAGGTCGCCATGTATTGGATTAATTATTGCATCGCCGACTTGTTTCATGTTCATCGCTCGATGTTTTGAAATTGTCTTTGTGAATGTGTCTTGAATGTGCAGTCATGGACACTCTTAGATTTGATGTCCTAAAAGATAATTCAGGCCTATGCATGATGCACTTCCTAATATTGATGTTAGAGTTGAATAGAGAAACGTTCTCCCTACATGAATTCTCTCGGATATTTGTCAAACGTTCTCGAAGAATGATCCAGTGGAAATCAACTAGGTGTTCAACCTCATACAAAATTGTGTCCGTATGACATGTTTTTTTTTTTTTTTTTGGATGCGCCAATGAACATGCACGATTCGCAAACCCGCCTAAACGTACTAATCCACACCCCACACACTTCAACCACTCTCCCCGCGGGACTGCCGTTAGGTATTACTTCGCGGGGTTGGTTAGCATTCAAGCTATTCGTGTTGTGTCACCTGCTTCTGGTGTTTCTGTGGCCTCTGAGGCTTCTCCTGTGGCTTTTCTTAGCCTTTCTATTCTCCGTAGCTCGTTTTGTACGATGGTTATAAAATTGCATAATTCCGCCCAATTCTCTTCAGACTGCAACATGTGGTCGATGATTAGTGACGGGCTGGGCAAAGTATTTCTCCATGCCATGAAGCGTGGGCAATAAAATACTGCGTGCTCCGTGTCTTCATCTTCATTTACGCATTCGGGGCAATATGGTGAGCTGTCGTGCCCAAAACGGTGCAGATACTTCCGATAGCCACCGTGGCCTGACAGGAACTGTGTAAGGTTGTAGTTACAGTCTCCATGGTTACGTTCTATCCATTCCTGGATTGACGGTATAAGTTTGTACGTCCATCTGCCTTTCGTTGTGCTATTCCAGCGAGCTTGCCACATAGCTATTGACGCAGCCTTTTCTTCAGATTTAATCCTCTTGATTTCCGTATGACATGTGGACTCTCCGAATGGATAGATAGATGCAGAAAAGATGGACTTTATGAAATTTGCGACGATTTTTGAATATTATTCATGTGAACATATCCCCTGAAGAAATCCGATAATATTTTCAAATACAAAAGCCCGCCGTCATCCAGGCATTATCTGGGTAATCTCTAAAATCACTTAAATCGAAGTCAGTCATCCCGCAACAAGTACATAAATACATCCAACAAATCCAATTCTAGGAACACACGCACCAAACCTCAACCTATCTCAATTTCCCAGAAATAAATACAATCCCCCATGGAATCGTTTTTATAATTCAAATCGCGTTTTCCGAATAAGTTATCTTTAGAACTTTCCAAAGAAACACTTAACAAACGAGAATCACCGACCGGCCGAAGGAGCCATACAGAACACCTTCACAATCACTTTACCGTTGTGTAACACGCAAGGTCAAGTGAGATATTACTTGCCGAAAACACAAATATTCTTCCCTACAAACGAATACGAAGAGTAACCAGGGCAACAACGATTTACTTGGTATAAGTGGAGCAGGAGCACATACTGTTTACATTTGTAGAAAAGGTGAAATCACAGCCACTTATCTGTTTGGATATTTTAAGAGCCGAACGTGCTGACAGACATGCCCTTCAGATAGCGCGGATAGGCGAAGAAATGTAAATATGTATAAAATTCGTCTACCTGTTGTTAAGTGAATATACAGTGCGGGTGACGGAATAGACTAGATAAGTTTTCTCCATATTCAAAGGTCCATTGGAGCAGATCGAAGTTCGAATAGTTGATACAGTTTTCACTCCATTTCGCATTTCCCCATGATGATGATGATGATGGTGGTGTGCAATTTATTCAACCGAAACTCGGAAAGCCTTCCGAGTGAATATGTGTATTTTTTAAAATGTTGTCTAGAAAATTTCCTATTGAAAGGCCACCATATGGCTTGTGGTGCCGCCTGGCGTGAGCTTAAGTTTTTACAATAATTATCACATACGAATGAGCACTGCAGATACTGGTATACAGCGACGATCTAGCACAAGATACAACGATGACAAACATCGGGCTCCCCTTTTCCGCAGTTCACAGTTCGTTTATCTCGAAACCGACAGTTAATTGGTGGGTGGAAAATGCCAGATAGAGATGTAGATACATTTTTTTTTTTCGTTTGTTCTCTTTGCCGAAAAAAAGTGTGGAATGGAGATGATTTCTGTTTTCTGTAGTCGTTAGATAAACGGAAAAGACTATAAAAATGGAAATCTAAAAGAAAAATTGATTTTCGACTTTTTTTTTCTCTTCTGGGTGGGATTTGATTTGTGTCGCTTAACTTATGGGAAGAGAGAGAAAAAAATAATCACAAAATAGACAAAATAATCGAGTGCGGGAGCCCCAGCAGTAGGATGTAAGAGTAGAGAACGACAGAGCGTTGTTTTCAGTGTCAAAGAAAATCTCGTGTATTTTGGCCGAAAATTGTAAACCCAGGAGAATGATTTTAATTTGGATTTTTTTTAAATGACACTGATGAAAAAATTCCATTTGTTGATGTATGATATTTTTTTTTTAATACTTCTCTCGGGCAAGGCGAACCTATAACGCACCCCGAGATGCTTGCAGATGTATGTTAGTTCTGCACTTAAATTGCTGCAAATTGTATATTTCTGGAAATATATCCCCAGGAAGCGAGTTCCAAAGTTTGCTTGTCCTGTAACAGAAGGATTTTTGGAAAGTTGATAAACGTTTTACAAAATAATTTCTACGAAATGTATAAATGGGCATTTCTTTTAGCCTTGTTTATCCTCCGGATAAAGGCACCTTTGGCATACCAATCGCTACTTGCAAAAAACTTCAATCTGGGCGCATATCTTAAGTGGACAAGTGGCACTAGACTAGAAAGCACGCTGTAAGGTTAGGCATTTTTGCAGATGCTGTATGGATAAAGAAGAGGAGGAAGTTATTCCACACCTTTTTATTTATTCGTGCCCAGAGCTCTCCCATAGAAGGAAGCTTCACTTGGGAGCCTTCCATTACAACGACTTAGGTGATCTGACAGACACAAAAAATAAAAAGGCTCTTACGAGAAGCTCAAAATGGTTCAATGAGTGGGGGGAGACACATTTTCGCCAATGATCACTTTTTTGTGGTATCACAATGGACCTATTGTGTTGGCGTTTCTTAGCTGGTAGCCACATTCAACCAAACCAGACCTTGTCTAATCCACATTTAAGCTTATTGCGAAGTTTCCTGCAGCTTTTAACGACCAACCACCCACAGTCGATTTCCATTTAGTGGGGCATTGATTTTGTTTTAAGTGTAGGTAGCTTGCCTTAAACAACTCATGATAGGCTTGGTCATGGCGCTACTTATATGAATTGACCTAGTCAACGCTTATTTTTCAACGACATAAACCTTTGTGGTTGAGCAATAATAACAACTTCCCATAAGACCAATACTTATGTGCTGGGCCACACATGCCTTTCCAATAAAGACCCGTTGGGCGAGACAGGTTGATTTTAAGTGAGTAGAAAAGATATGGGATTTTCGATTTAATCTACCCTTCTTATCTCAACTAACCGAAAAATCTACCCGTCTCGCATGACACGACTTTCATGGAAAGGTACATATGTATGTGTGGCCCAATATTATGTACGGAGTGGTTGTTTGGTGGGTTGGATAAAACAGGTAATCTGAACCTGAAGCCTCTTTGTATAGTACGCCCTTTCCTAAACAACTAAGAAGACTGTAAAAAAAAAAAAACTTAAACATCTGAGCCTTACTTTAAGACTTTGGAGCTAAATCTGTACTCCGTGTGCTTCGACCGATATTTCCTCAGACATGTGCAAACGAATTGTATTGTCTAGACATATTTTTTCCCATGACTGTCGAAGAATAGCGTTTGAAATGTATTTTTTTGTTATGAGAGGTGTCACGCCCTTTTGTCCAATCCCGCCAGGTTTTGTAAAATGCTTCAATCAGGCAATGTGCAGATATTAGACTAAGAGCTAGCAACGTTTTTTCTCAAGTCATTTTAGCAAGGCTGTAACTTTTTGAGCGTAGTTCGGGGTGACTACTGAACACGAAAATACATTTCTGGCAGCGCTGCATTGGTTTATATATTAATTCCATAACCTCAAAAGGGCAAACAATTTAGGTACTTCATTTTAGAAAACTTAAGATTTTGGTATATGTTACTTTACGACCGATGTAGACAGAAAATGCAATAGCCATTTTAAAGAGCAAAAAAGGCAAAATTTAATTCATAATAGCAAAGTCAAATTTTTGATATTATGTTAGAGATATTATTATCTACTAATTCCTCAAAGCTAAACTAAAACTCCGGTTTCATTATATACCAAAATCTTAAGTTTGTTAAAATGAGGTAAATTTCTTTCACTTTTGAGGTTATGGCATTCCTGTATAAACCAACGCAGCGCTGCCAGAAATGTATTTTCGTGTTCAGTAGTCACCCCGAACTAAGCTCACAAAGTTACAGCCTTGCTAAAATGACTTGAGAAAAAACGTTGCTAGCTCTTACTCTATATGCTTACGTGCCATTGCCCGTTTTTCAACTCCACCCACACTTCACAGAAACACCTTTGAACCAATAACAAATATTTTCTTAAAACTTGAGTTTAATCAGTTCGGTAGTTTTCTAGATATAAGATGTTTTTAGTGTTTTTTTCGTATGGGAGGTTCCACGCCCTTCTGTCCAATTTTCACCAAATGTGAATCTAAACCATCCTTGGACCTACTCAAATACACACACAAAATTTCATCAAATTCGGTCCAGCCGTTTAGGAGGAGTTCGATTACAACACATGTACAGAAGAATTATATTTATATAAGATGACGTACATTGATGGGTTTTGGAAGAGACGATTCAACGACGAACTATACCAGGAGCAGTAAAGCGACGTCGACCAAAAACTGCTCATTGAACATTTGAGATGGCTAGACTATGTAGAGCGAATGTAAATCAACGCTTTGGTCCGCAGTGTCTTTGATTCTACCCCAGAAGGTCAACGAAGTAGAGAAAGACCTCGCTTAAAGTGGCGCGTACAAGAAGGAACGACTCTGAATCAACTTTTAGTGCGCAACTGGAGGAAGTTACCTAAGGACCGGAATAACTCGAAAGGATTGTTAGTTGGAGTTCACCACGCGCACCATAAACGGCGGCTTCTGCAGCTGTTCAGCTCAATGCAATGCAGTGGACCAGTAATTGATAAAAAAGCCTAAAACGATGGGGTCATGCTGCCCCCCCTGTAACCCCCTTGCGTGGGGTTACTGTCAGATTTGGAGTATGTGCGAAATTGGACATATTGAAGGTTTTTTTTTTCAGTACAAACTCCCACCTACTCCAAAATCCAACAGAAAACCCAAGCTGGGGGGTTACTTATTCCATTGTTTATGCATTTCTACTCACTATTTTGGGCTTTACTGCTTGTCAGAAAAACGAACCCTGGAAAGGAAATAACACCCAAAATGACGAACATTTTCGCAACAAAAAATTGTACGAGTTTTTTTTAGGGCGTTATTTCCAAATTGATTTTGGCGTTATTTCCTTGGTCCTTATTGCCTAACGCCAGATGGCGTTTTACAGATGGAATGCAAAAGTTAAATATCTCATAACCACTAAAATTCTCTTCAAATTTAAACTACATATATAAAAAAAAGTTAAACCATCTGCTCCCTGTATTTGCTAAAGTTATTGATATAAGGTTCAATAGTCCGGGGTGGACCCGGGCCTCAACCAACAAGCGTCTCCAGCCAGCACGATCTTTGGAAATTGATAGTTTAACCTTTGAAGTACTACCTTGGGCTCACTTGACTCTTGGAATTCTTATACCAGATAACTAAACCAGTGAGTGTTCAAATTGAGCAACATATTGAATAACAAAGAAGCTTTTCAGAACTCAGTATACTTACTCCGTGTGGCATTTAAATAAATTACAATTGATTAACATATTGTTAAGCATAATCTGTCCAAGTATTCAGTTTCAATATATAGATATAGTGACGACCTGCACACCCACACACACACACTCATTTACAAAGCATGAGCAGCACTTATGTAATTTGTGTGAAGAATCACAATACTGCTGTCAGATCTAGTTAATAATAGGTCTATATAGGAAATTTGCATTGCCTGGTATCGAGAAGCAGCACACCAGCAGTTCGTATCTAATCGGTGCTAACATTGCCTCATATTTTGCGGTTCGTCTGCCATGAGCACACATATCCACTGTGAATATTGCATCGCAACGGGGAGTGTGTTTTTCTCACGTTGGGCCACCGCCACACTGTTGCACCGAGCAGAAGGAGACTATGTAACATCGGTGTAATTGTTTTTACATTTTTTTTTCTACACACCAACTGACGATATTCCGCTCATCAATTTAGAGCCAAGTAGTTAATTCATACCTCCTCCTTGGGGTAGACGAGACACACCGTATTGGGTTATGTAAATGCTGCCAGAATTAATAATGCTTGATAATTTTTTTTGTGTGCTGTATTTGCAAACGGGTATGCGGATTGGTTGCTGTTGTTTTTCTCTAACAAGCCAGCAACACCCTACGTCAACGTCGTCAGTTTCTTACGTAAGAGGAATTCTGAATTCTGATGTTGACTTCATCTGCAGCTTATTTATGGGTTCTCGGTTTGGTTACAGTTTGCTGAACACTTTTGTGAACTGGGTCAGGATTTCCCAGTGATAAATCTTACAGAATATAAGAAGCGGGAAGCTTCTTGAAGGTTCATGCAATTAAAAGACCAGTTCGAACGAGGTATAAAGATGTTAGCTGAGAACAATAGGGGGTGGCATTGCTGGGAAGTACAATAACAACAACAACAACTACTACAGGTTTAACGACGAAAAGTCGCAGTTACAAGATGTTGTATTTTATAATTAAAATATAATTTAATTATCTTAAGCTAGTTTAAGCGATGACACTTAATACTGTGCGGCCGGCGTTGGAAATTAAAATATCTTGTTTGGTTCTCTATCTCGTTGAGCGATAAAAATGAATATTGTAAGACTTCAGCTAGTGAATGAGTCAGAAAGTAGGTTTTCAAGTTTGAATATTACTACATGTGCAAGTTTTATTGTTTTGAAAGAATGCATTTTATATGCCCGGCCTTAGATAAGGTTATGAATAAACGTATATACGTATGCTGTTGTTAATTACAGCATAATTGATAATAAACCAGTGCCTGTCAGTAAAATGGGGTGCTTGGAAAAAAATAAAGTGTACCTGCCATGTCGATTTGCTAATTAGTCGCATTTGTCGTTCGTTAATTGTTTAATTTGTCAAGAATGAGTATAGATATGTATCTGTGTACAGTGCATTTTGGTAAATATTGTATTCGCACACATAAATATCGAGCAATTGACATAAATTGGTTTTTGGTGCCCTACAACCGCTTCTATACATTTGTGGGACACATTTCCCTTTGTAGTTAAGTCGAACATCCGTACGTGCAGGGAAGACCTGTAAACTCTTCAAATTTCATACACTCCAGCTAAGAAATACAAACCTCACTAGGTGGTTGTATTGAAATAAATTGCAAGACTGGTTCACACCAAATTTTCTCAATCATTGTAAATAGAGGGTCGTTACTAATTGTATTAGAACTTTATTAGCCGTAGAAATTTTGCTTTCATTGTGTTCTACCAACTGCCATAGTAAAAAGGCGCCAAGTGTCAAAGAACGGAAACTGGAACAGAAACCGAAACAAAACAGAAAACTGTTTTCGCTCAGCTACAACTGGAACAGATCCAAAAAACACGGCTGCATCTATATTCTGTCAAACAATAGGTATCATGAAATTATGTCCACTAAAAACATTTTGTTCGTCTAGTAGTCGAATTTGCAACTCAAACTAGGTACCTAAAGCTGGCAGCCAGATGACATGCAGATAAACTCAAATAACAAACCATGCCTCGTATAATAAGTTGTCATAATAAGTTGCTGGCATCAACAGAAACAATTAATGTAGACTTGTTTAGGTCCTGTCGCCGACGCCAAACAGCCATTTTCTGTTGCTAAATTCTGTTGCTGAAAAAAAATATTTCTGTTTTTCTAAATCCTAATTCTGTTTCTGTTGCAAATGTATGGGAATGGGATTCTGTTTCTGTTCTCTGTCTGTTTTTGTTCTGTTGTTGTTTTGCTATTTTTTTTTTAATGGTTGAACTCAATCCTAAAATCTGGACTTAAAAATGTTGCTTAGTTACTTCATCAAATAAAAATAAGCAATTGGTCTTTAAATTTTCTAGAAAACGAATTTATTAATTTTTACATACGTACAATTTTTTCTGTTCAACTACTCAGTAAATTCCACAACAATATTCCACAGAATTCCTATGAAATGCTGGCTGTGGTTAAATGTTCCAGTTTTGTTTTGTTTCTGGCCCCTAAGGCTTCAATTATAGCTAAGGCCCTAGTTATAGCTATCATTGAAATGCATCATTGGAACAAATCAGTGGAATGGTGGTTTCATTTTTTTGACAAGTCGGTTATAGCAATCATTGAAAAATTCCTGTCTGTGGAAGTACCTGTCAGTGGCTTTTCAACAAACAAGTCTAGGTTTTGAGGTTAGAGTTGATCATTGAAAGCAAAACTGACAGCTGAGAATAGAATGAGAATCGAATACATCAGTGAAACGATTGGGTTCCAAATTAGAGAAACGAGAATCAGCTGTTCATTGAAATCGATTTCGATCAGTGAAATGATAAAATTGGATTTAAAGAAAAGTTTTAATCAGAATTAAGTAATTTCTATCGTAAGAAAATTCCACAATTGATTAGCTTTATCTTGATACCAACTAAAGCCAATATTGTTTAATTATTCGCCTTAAAATCGGAAAACAAAATTTTCAATGATGGATTTCAATGATAGCTATAACTAGGGCCTAAGGCTTCAGTTATAGCCATCAGAAAAATCCATCCGTAAAAACACGAAACAGAACAAAACTGAAACATTTAGCCATAGCATATCATAGGAATTCAGTGGAATACTTCGTGAAACTGGTTGAGAAGTTGAACAGAAAAAGTTTTTCGTACGGAAAAATAAAGAAATTACTTTTTTAGAAAATTTAAAGATCAATTGCTTAATTTTTTTTGACGAATTAGTTTTATAATTCAAAAGCAACATTTTAAGACCAAGATTGAGTTCAACGATTGAGTTTAAGTGCTCCAAAAAAGTGAAACAATTTTTTTACGGATGCATTTTCCTGATAGCTATAACAGCAGCCTAATAATCAGTAAAATGCAACCGAAAAAATATTTGTTTGCTTTTTGGAGCACTTAAACTTAATCGTTGAACTCAATCTTGGTCCTAAAATGTCGCTTTTGAATTACTTAGTCAGTTCATCTAAAAAAATAAGCAATTAATCTACAACTTTTCTTGAAAACGAATTTATTACTTTTTCAGTACGAAAAACTTTTTCTGTTCAACTTCTCATTCAGTTTCACGAAGTATTCCACTGAATTCCTATGATATGCTATGGTTAAATGTGTCAGTTTTGTTCTGTTTCGTATTTTTACGGATGCATTTTACTGATAGCTATAATTGAAGCCTAACTGAAGCCTAACAGCCCTATTATGGCTATCAAATATCAACACGATATTTGATAATAATTGATACGTATCAGCAAAATGAATGAATCGGTATTATGGTTATCAACCTATCAACATTTTTGATAAATTGTGAATTGTATTAGATTTAAGATCTATTGTGAATAGTTTTATCGATAAATTTGGTATTACGGTTATCAAAAAATTTGATATTCATCAAATTTTCTATCAACCACAAATTTCTCGTTGATACGTATCAAATATTCGGGCGCATCAAATTAAAAAATGTGTATCCTAGTTTTTAATGTAAAATAACGACTTTAGAGCGAAAGGTCAGCGGTAGACATCCCAAATGTACTTAAACTACGAGTAGCGGCGACTTTAAAATTATTTGCAAAAAGGAAACTATCAACTGAGCGTTGGGAATAACTTCAATATTGGCATTGCACAATCAACAGTGTTGGTCGGTCTTTTGATTTGCGAAAAAACGACTTTTGTTTAATAAAAACAACTAACATTATTCAACGAAAACGAGTCTTCAGACATAAAACAAAAACCAACTACAAATCAGAAACGTCAAACGTCAAAACAGAACCCATTCTCAATGATATTTTGATAAGTATTCACAATGGGGTAAAATTTATCAATTGATACTCATAATACCAAATGATCAATGAATTGATAGATCTTATCAAGTATCAAATAATTGATATTTGATAGCCATAATAGGGCTATAATTGAGCTACACGATTCAACATTCAATAATAAATCGAAATCGTAAAATGAAATGAATTAAATCAAAATCCGAGTTCTGTTCGCGAAATGTTTCCGCCTAACTGTCGTAATGAGCGTCCTTCCAAGCTTACAATTCGGCAAATTATGAAGAATTTCGAGCAAAGTTTTTCAGTAGCTGATCGAATATTCCCCAGTCCAGTGCCAGTAGGTGAGCGAAATCGAGCGAAAATATTGCTGCGGTGTCACACAGAGTATGTTTGAGAAATGGAATGTCTAAATTTCCCATCGTTCTCATCGGGAACGGTACCGCGGTGATAGCTATAACTATCAGTGGAATGGTGGTTAAATTTTTTGGACAAGTCAGTTATAGAAATCATTGAAAAATTCCTTTCAGTGGAAGGCCCTGTCAGTGACTTGGTAGCAAACAAGTCTAGGTTTTGAGGTAGAGTTGATCATTGAAAGAAAAACTGACAGCAGCTGAGAATAAAATGAGAATCGAACACATCAGTGAAACGATTGTGTTCCGATTTGAAGAAACGAAAATTAGCTGTTCATTGAAATCGATTTCAATCAGTAAAATAATAAAAGTGGATTTGAAGGAAAAGTTTTAATGCCAATATTGTTTGTTTAATTGTCGTAAAATTGGAAATCAAAATTTTCAATGATAGCTATAACTGGAGGCTCTAAACTTTTTTTTTTGAGTGAGTCCGCTAAATCTCCGGTATTATGCTAATAAGTCGTCGTTGGGGTGGGATCTTGCACTGTCTAATAGACCGCCTAACATGCCAAAATTAAATTATCAACCTAAATCCTTTTAATTTCTTTGGACTGTTTGTTGTGAGTTTACGATGAGTTCATCGAAAGGTTCACGAATCACAATCTCAGAGAAGAGAAGTTTATCGTCCAGTAATAAACCCGATTTGTCAACACGTTTTGCCGCCTTGGCGATATTTTGCACAAGTTCACACCGAATTTTGAAATAGGATCTCAAACTACACCCTTATAAAATTAAAACTTAATTGGCGCCGGATTTAAAATTAAAATTATTACCATTTGTTTACGTACGAAGCCCATTTTCACCTCAATGGGTAGACATGCTAATATGCAAAATAGTCTACATTGGAGCAGCATAAGTCCTAAATGCAAGCATCAACAACTGCTTCATTCTCCAAAAACGACGCTGATGACAGTGTATTTTGGTTCTTAAATAAATAAACAACAGGTCCGTATAGGCTAGGCACCCTACCCCTAGCTTCTCACAACCATTCGATTGCGTGAGTTTTTATTTTTTGGAAGAGTCGTACAATTTTATGCCGAATCTGAACGGCTGAATTGAGAAGCTTTTGCATGACATTTATACCCTCGGATGTTTGTCAGACGTTCGCGAGAGGTGACGGAGTGGCTTAATTCGACTGCTATGTAAAGATGTTGCAGGCATTTTTTACACGTCAGGGTTACATGAATTTGAAGGGTATCATGAAAGGATCTGGGTGCAGCGGAATTGATCCACCTAACCATACCTCAAACATGTCCGTACCCATGTTAAAAGAAATGTTCTTTAGCTGACATACAAGGAGCCCAGTCAAAAATCGTATCTCGAATACCGTTCAATATAATAAAGCTATCATAACAAAACCTCCAAAAAGTGAAAAGTAGTCAAGGTTTCGATGCATTCAATATCAGGGTCGCTTAGTTGCTTTGTGGTTACAGATACCTATATCTACTCAAGAAAATAACCCTGACACTTTTGCGATCTAATCTAATCAGTGCTTGCTTCGGTAAATCGAAAAATCGCTTTGAATAACTCGGCGAAAATTGTAGCTTTTTTTAAGAGCTATTTGCGTCGATTGTTTATTTATGATTTCTCTTGAAAATGAAAATATACTTTTTATATATGTATTTTAATCGGGTATAATATGGAAAGAATAAATCGACTATCTGCTTTGTGAAAGTTTCAAATGAACACATAGTTTCGTCTACCCAATCGATATCTTTTAATTGAACCTTATCAAAACAGTAGCGGCAGACATCAGATACACATCTGTTTCATTACTAATTGCCTAGTACATCAAACAGGTGTTGGAAACACCTAAGGCAAATTGTCATTAGGTAGCGGCTAAATTCTCTTATCGAAACACGGCGTTGTATAAAATATTTCGGTTAAAAAAAAATTTTCAAAAATTTCAAAAATGCTCTTTGTTTACATGAATTGAGTGATAATTAACATAATTTGTTTGTTTTTCTCTTTTCAGGTAAATACACGTGCAATGGATTAAAAACAAAAAGATTTATCGGCAAGTTGTAGCATTTTCATTTGTTCTAGTACTTTTCGTGATATTTGAACAGTTATTTTGTTTGTTTTAGCTTCGAATACGTTGTATGATGAATATTTTCACTTTTAGTCAAGCCAGGTATATAGAATAGACTTATCAATTAGTCTCTTTGTGTACATGTAAATTAGTATAACCAGTTAGAGATGTGATATTTATTTTTAGGTATACATGCCTACCTACAACTTTTTCGAAGAAGAATTTGTGGAAAGCTTTCTTTTGGGTTTGTTTGCACGGACAAGTGAATTGTTTAACAACAGATTCGTGGTGTGACATGAGATACAGACGCTAATTAATTAGAATTTATATTTATATAAGACGCAACAGACATCTATCTATACCCATTAGTCGAACTCACGTTTTCTTCTTAATGGCAGCGATTAAGAAAAGTTTAATATTTATGATGTACTTTTGTTGTTGAGGAAATCTAGGAAATCAACTGGCGATGATTAATCTAAAGATCGGGTAAAGTTTAACAAATTAATTCTTAGATGCTTTCAGCGGTCTATTTCTATTGCACTAACGACTTTTCGCTCTCACTTTGCAAAATTTTAAATATTTGTCGTATGCTTTGGTATTGTAAAAGTTATTCATGTAATTTGGTTCCAGGTTTCCAAACTCGTTAGTTACACACTGAGGGCGTTGTTGAATTATTGATATAATTAAATTATGTACATGAATTAAAATTTAAATTGGATTTTACTAAAAAAAAAGAGTAATGCGTTCCGCCTCGATGTGGTGGGTGGGTTCACTAATAGACTATGATCACATCTGACGTAGACGCACTATTTGCTCGCTGACTACTGAATGTATTTGATTTTCCGGTCGAAATTTCTATATTTTCTCCGTCAAATTTTGGGTGAAGAAAGTGCTTGAAATTAGATCACCATTACGATTGGAACAAATTCATAAAGCACCAGTTCTTGTTTTCTTTTCCAACGCATCTTTTCGCTATAAATTGATTATTGTAAAAGAAAGTAAAAGTGCATACAATTCGCGTCCCTTAATGCATTTCCCTTTGCAACATATGTAATCAATGTGCTGGTGCTGGTCGTCTTGTTGTTTATTTTCACTTTCTTTTCTCACTCACTCGCTCTTCTTAGCCGATCTACTACATGCACAATTAAAGAAACAAAAACCTGATTCTCATGAAAGTCTTTAGAGGGCCAATCGCTTCGCTATCGCGCGCGCGTCTCAAGTGCAATTAAAACGAAATGAAATGAAACATGATATGAGCCAGAGGCCGCGTCACATCACATCAGCAGACGCAAGGTGCACACTGCACACACACTTTATTTATGCGGACAGTGCTGCCCAGTTCAACATAAATTTAATGTTTTACCATCAATCGGACAGGCGGCAATGACCCGAGACCACCACTCGAAACAGTCCGAACAACCACACGACCAGGCAAAAAAAAAAAAGCAACCACTTTCACTACAGAAATGTCGTCATTCATCGTCGTTGCTGTCTCTGTCGTTGTTTTGAAAGCTCTATCTGAACAGCGCAAAAGGCCGTAGCAACCGATAAAAAGTAAACTTGGTCATGACCGATTTATGGGTGTATCTGATGGATTGAATGCAAACGCATGAAATATTTAAATTGCAATCTCAATTTCATTTTTGAATAGCAATATCAATTGAGTCTATTCCATACAAAACCAATTCACATCAAGTGGCCAATGGCGGGTGTAGGTATATATGGTAATGCTGGCCGAAAGGCACGACTCTTGATTGCTTAAGATTACTAAGCAGAAATCGGTGTCGGTGTCCATTCACATGTGGATGCTAATCGGAGACAAACGAATCGATATGCCGGTGTTAAGTCTACTTGCATGACTCTGGTCTATTGTGTATGCAAAGCTGTTTTTGAGTTTGTTCTACTATACCTGGGCTGGGTATTAGAACTCATGAAGCGCTAATTGGAAACCTGTGGCTATTTGGGTGTTGTATGTGCTTGTGTTTACCAGTTTGTTGTGAAAAGCTTTTTGGGGAAATTCCTCAGATCGAAGATTATCCTAAGTGGGTACATTGTACTCAATTCAATTGCCGCATGGTTTTGGAAAATACATTCGTTCCAAGGCTATATGTATGGGTTATCTTGTTTTCTTATCAAATAGTGATAAAATAATGAAAATGTTGCGTATACGCCAGAGTTAACACAGACTCGCAGTAGATTAAGTCTTATGCTTGGTATTTTTTTTCTATGTTGCAAATATAGTTGCATGATTTTAAATGTTAGTTTTAAAGGGGGTTTTTCACAACTGTTATTATTTATAAAAACATCTTTAGTTCTTGAAGACCTTTTCGGGCATATATCTATATATATAAAAATTGAGCCTTAAAATGTTTGTCGTCGATTCACGCCTTAACGCATTTACCGATTTTAACCAAACTTTCACACATCTTTTGTATTGGTCCATATAAGATTTCTGTGAAGTTTGGTCAAAATTGGATAAAGAGGCGTGGCACCGCCCATACAAAAAAAACATTCAAAATCGTATATCTCGAAAACCACCAAATCGATTGAGTTGAAACTTATAGAGAATCCGAGGTATTGGCCCACGAGTGTTGCCGTGTAGATTGGTCAAAATTGGACAAAGGGGCGTGCCACCTCCCTACAAAAAAAAAAAACATTCAAAATCTTATACCTCCTATACGAAAACATGCTTCTATGGGGTGAATATCTATCACGTTATATCTCGGTAACCGCTGAGCCGATTTTCATTATTCTTTTTTTGTTTTGTCCGTATTGTTGTATTTCAGGTTTATGCAGAAAGAAAATGCCGGCAAATAGATTTATTCTCATTTCTCGCATTTATTATCTAAGACATAAACAAAACAATTCTTGTGCACGGGCAAAGCCGGGCGGATACAGCTTCTTCGACAGTCTTTGAATTGGAAGCCAACGTTTTTAAAATTTGTAACATTGATAGGAATAATGCATGGTCCTGAAAGTCAAGAATATTATCTAGGCAATACGATTTCTGGAAAATCAAAAAAAATGTTGTTTACCACAGAGCATTACAATAAAAACTGTTTAGGTATCTATGTACATATTTAACTATTTTGCACTACGAAGTGTGCACGGGCTACGCTAGTTACCTATAGAATTTTCAATGCAACTATCTCAAGGTGCTTTCGGCTGGTCCATTTCGTCTAGTTTTTGATAGCATATATGACGAATAACGCGGATAATATTGGCTTCTAAAGTGTCAAGTGTCTTTGGTTTGTACGCATAGACCAGCCAGCAACTGATGCTAAAATTCCATGCTTACCGATGTTTCGTCAATATCCATCGACCTTATAATGGCGTTAATGGTTCACTTTGCCAAAAAAAAAAATCCATTTTGGGCCTGTTTCATTCAAATGGCTTCCGGTTTAATGTTCCGCAAATTTAAAAACAAATAATTACTGATCATCATTCGGATAACAGGCTTCGTTGATGCCCTTTCCCAACGTCAATCAACAATTTCCCGGAATTTGGTGTCGTGTATCCAAAGATGTGCTTTCTATTTTGTCATTGAAGTTGTCATCATTAGGATACTGCTTATTGATCCTCTAGACTTCTACAGACTACATCATCTCGCAAAAACATTCTTTGAGACTCTTGCCTTTAGGTAGGTAGATAGGACTGGCAGTTTGAGAGAAACCCAATTAGCACTATGTGGCGTTTTGTTACCTACCACAAACTCATTTGACCTGGTTGTTGTATAATTTTGTCAAAAAGTCGGGTTTAGGTCCAGCATGTGGAGTTTAGAAAGGTTATCAGTTAATGCTATCCTTCGAGACCTCTCGAAAGACTTTACTAAAAATATAGTTTTATGTCACTATTTTTTAAACATTATTTCGAGCATATGAGCGCCACGGCTGGCACGAATGAAACGCAATCTAGTTCACTTTTTTGATCACTTTATCGAACAGTTCAGCGTTGAGGCCTTATATCGACAATAACGCGGCTAATATTGACTTTCAATTGGTCCAATATTTGTTATTTACAGACGCGGCGTGGACTAGCGCACACATATCCCCATAGGAAATACTCCATAGGTATGAGATCACACAATCGTGGAGGCCAGTTAACAACTCTGGCCCATTCTGTGAATAAATTTGGGCCAATGATTCCACCTGCCCATAAAACACGCCAAAACAGTGACTTTTAGTAGATATAAAGGCTTCTTTATATTCTCCACACACAAAGTCGCACAATTGTCATGTGTATATAAGTAAAATGACAAAGGCTGTCACTAAAAACAGGGTTACATGAATGAAGAATGATGAAAGGACTAAATGCTTTGTACGCTTGCACAAAGGCTTTCGGATAGAAGTGGGGCTTACAACCGAACGTAGTGCACTGGATCTACACCGCGATCGTAAGACCAATTCTGACCTATGACTCGGTTATGTGATGGGAGGCTCTTAACACTAAATTCTTCCTCAAGAATCTGAACAACCATCTGAACCTAAAACCCATCGAGCAAACCATTAAAAATGTGGCAGCCAAAAGTTGCTCTCAGAAAATTTGGAAGCCCGAATCGTTCGATCACTCGCTCATACTTCACATATTTGATCAGAGCTTACTCATGCTACTCACAGACTATATCCGCAGAGATCTACGCGGTTAAGAAAACAGCTCAAACTGTCTTAGTGAGGGAACTATACCAGCAATGGAAATCACCTTCTGGACATGTTGGTGTAGAAGGGAACGAGCCAGCAGATAAACTGGCCAAATGCGGCTCTGAAATGGACGTACTATTAGCTGACAGACAAGTATTACCAGCTTTCAACGCATCTAAGGGCGCCATTGACGTCACATTAAACTTGGCTAAAGAACGATGGAACGACACTTCCAGTTGTACTATATTTCACAGCGTGTGGCCCGCAATTCGACACTAAAAGGTCAAAGATCCTAACATCTTTTAATAAAAATCAAATCCGAGTGCTCGTCGGGGAAATAACCGGCCACTACATCATGGCCAAATGAATATGTATCTTTACAAATAACTTCTGCAGAAGTTGCAGAGATGAAGAGGAAATAGAATCTGTGGAACATCTTCTGTGTCACTGCCCAGCCCTCCAAGAACGCCGCTACTGTATGGGAGCACGGTTCTTCGACGGCTTGGAAGATCTAGCAACGATACAAACAAAATATTCGAATGGTTTTGTTAGTTGCATGTGCTATCATGCACTACTCGTATAAAAGGGTAATCACAATGGGCCTCAATGGCTTCTGGGTGAAAATTGCATATATTGCAAACTGCCCACCTAACCTAACCTAACAGCGTTACATAGAAACCAATTTAAAACCCAAACCGCTGAAAAAAATTCCCTTTAAGAAAATTAAGAAAATGCGTTTTTAAAATTGGCTCTTGCAATTGTAATCCGTGTAATTTCATTGTAATTTTTAACACCATTTAATTTGACAAATGCCAATTCTTGCTTCGAATAATTGAGCTTGAGAAACGAATAGACCAAAGAAATGTCTTTATAGGTTTCACGTCTACCTATTTAAATAGTAAATTGCAGGATATTACCAATTATAAATTTTACAGCGCACATGTTAATAATACCCACCAAGCAACAATCTACACTCATTTATTCCTTTCCCAAACGGATGACAGTGATAAATTGCTTTCATACATTTAATACTGAAAGAGCAAAAGAAAGCAAACTCTTACAGCAATTTCCAGCACACTATTAACGCGTCGATAAACACTCGTAACTTGGAATGCATATTGTCGATTAAATGTAAATAAAAAAAAAGTCCTCAATAAAATTCAGCTACACATATTAAATTAATAAACTCCTAAACTGTCGCTCACACATCGGCAATCTATGCGTAAATATTAATTCCTTTTGGACGACAACCATGTCTATACATCTATCTATATCTATACATATAATAAAACTGTAGGAATTTTCTTTGTCTCCTAAAAGCGCGACACCTACTGGACAGATTTCAATGAAACAATCAAAGTTAAATGGACCAAATATAAGTTTGTTTGTTTGCTAAAGGCGAGCGGTGCAAGGCGAGCACGGGTCAGCTAGTATGTCAATAATTGATTGACTTAAATGCTGACACGCATGAACTACCTTAAAGATCGGGAGCTCGCACGTTTTAAGCGTTTCGGCTTAATCATGTTAAAGGAAGTAATGCTTGTTGGAAAATGTGTCAAGACATGCGATCATTTTGGCAATCCATGGCCATTTTATACTCATAGAACTCATCTATCCCAAGACGTGCTATTGAATCCGTGCTATCAGACGTCCAGACAGACGTCCTTTAGGTAGACGCAGAATAAGATGGTTAGATCAAGTCCATAATCTCTGCTCTACCCGTTTGGGGATTGACTTTGATGATTTGGATTCGATAGAGGGTCAACTTGAGCCACCTAAACCCACGACCCACTTAATAGATAAGCGGGCCATTGAGACAGCTAAATATCACTCACCCATGACTTTTCATACAACTTTAATTATTGCCGAGGGAAAAGTTTTTAATATACTTTTTGTCTCATGAATTTTCTTATAGACCGTGAAATATGATGGGCTTGTAATTGAGTCTTCTTTGATATGCATATTTCCATAGATGTATCAGTTCCTAGAAGCGAATCTACTTTCGCGGGTATACAGAAGTTCAGATGTCCTGATGGCAATACGTTGAGAACGAGTCAGATATTGAAATGATTGTGGTGGGCAGAAATTCGGGGGACTGAATGAAGAGATATCTTATACCTCCATCCCCTGGGGTACTTTTTTTTCATCCTGAGAACTCCAATTTATATATTAATCGCCGACACAATTTCTTGTGGTACATATTAACCCTACTTAATGTAAACCAATTCAAATTTTCTTTTTAACAAATTGGAGCTTACCACTCATAGATGTGTCGAAAAGAGTAACAATTTAAAAAAAGCATTTTTAAAATAGGTAAAATAATAATAATAATGTTCTTTTGGCGTTCTATTTGTATATTGTGTTGCTCTGTATTTAAATGTAGGTATGTGATCGAAATTCGGCCATTGGGCAAGCCTAGTTTCAATAAATGTCTATCTTGTCTAAAAGTTTTGTCCACAGCTGCTTCCGTGGTAAGCGATGCTTCTGATCAAATCAACTTCAGATGACATTAGTGCTCCACCTGCACCTTTACCAAAGCCTAGGAAGATCGAATTTAAGGTGCCACATGACGTTATCGGCTCGTCCTGTGGCTAAAATGCACAAGCGTAAAGATTGACCAAAAAATTGTTTCAAATCATGAAGAATTTCCAATTTGAACGGTCTGTTGTTTCCCTCAAAGCATGCTGTCCTAATTAGTAGACTCGTCTTAGCTGCCACTTTTGATCCTTATACGAGCCTAATATACCATAGTATCACAAATCTACCCTGACCTGACCTACCTATACCACCAGGCTTGTGGACACGCTGCTCTTTTAGGATTTTCTCTACTCTTTCTTTTTTTTTTTTTTTGTCGTGCTAAAGGGCACGTCTTCTCTTTCTATATTTTTACTATTGGCGTTGTAAAAGATGAGTGCCCACGAACAGGATACTGGACCTTATTGTTAAAAACATACGACCTACCCTACGAAACACCCTGTACTATATCCCAGACCCGAAAGTTTTTATGATAGCTTCAGTAAACGTTTTTTTTCACTCTGGTCTTCCATCCTTGTTAGTTCAGCTCCTGTTGGGGGGTCGCATATAGTAATTTCCTTTATATATCAATAAAAGTCGTCCTTCTTAATATATGTATAATGCGGTTTAATAATTATTTTTCAATTACAATTAAAAGGTTGAATATCTAGTTAAGGATATGGTTAATAAGGAAATTTTAATAACCGCGTGCACGCTGCTCGGTTCGGTGGTAAGACAGACGTCAAAAGCTGTTGTCATTAATGTCGCTGTTGGTAGCAGTGTCACTCGTGTAACAATTTCTATTGGCATTTCATCTTCAATTGCTGGATATATTTCCCAACAAAGACACTACACCAACGAACGCATTTCAATCAAATGCAAAGTTAATCACAAAAAATGTTGCGTATACGCCACCGATTCCAGTTAAAAAAAAAACAGCTCTTTACCAATCCTACTCATACAACAGCACTTAGAGTTAGAACACAACTTTTCAATGTCCCACAACCTTTTTTTTACATATATTGGCTACGTTCAATGATGTAATTAATGCTCGCCCACATAAACTTGACAATAGACAACGTAGACAGAGAACCCAATAAAACAACCCACACATATCTGCAGCATAGAAAATGGAAAGTAATTGTTTCTTATTTTTATTTTTGTGCGTAAATTCGATCATTGGTTTCGGTTGATCAGCAAAGCAATTTATTTGCACCACTTTATTGGCCACCAGAGTGGCAGAGCGCACCAAGTAATCCGACAGATGAGATACAGTACTTGAAGCTGAGCCAACGATTCAAATCTATTGTTACCACAGATGAGGCAATAAAGTGTCAAATTGTAACATGGTTCATTTCGTCTGTAGTGCGAGACCACAGATACCATGGGTAGCTGGTTTCATGAAAATAGATTTCCGATACCAACTTTGTCAAGTGGCGTGAACTTCAGTGTGTAATGTCTATATGCTCGAGAGGAACGTGTCTAAGAAAACAAAATTGTTTTAATTGAATTAGAAGACGGGACCACATGCGTGTCATTGAACTTTTTTTTTTGCAAATAAACAAATAAAACATTTGATCAGTTGGCGATGGCGACGCGACGGCAGCGACTGAACTATATACAATGTTGCTTCACGCTTCGACGGCCGGTATACCTTTCGAGCATCCAATGAACAGACTTACATATATTATTGTCTCGCTGTATATGTGACGGTTCATTGATTCGTTAGAGATGATAAGAAAAATCTCATGACGATCATCGGTGGATAAATATAATTAGCATTGAAACTATTTGCCATTTCCCTGAACACGATTGATTTGAACCTGTTTTTCGTATCTAGAGGGAGTGGGGCAGAGAGATCGTTAGCCTTTTGGTCAAAGAGTCGTGGTATCGGTTTTTTTTACGTATGGTGTAGCATGTTTAGCAGGCATGAGGTGGCCTAGTTTGATTTATGGGACATTAAACCCGTTTTTGTCGTGATAGATTTTATACGATGTTTTTTTTTTTACTATAATCTGTTAAACGAGCATTAAGTAATGGATACAAGTTGAATTTGCACCCTTTGAGTGCAAATTCCAATGTAAATACCTGTTTTGCGATGGAATTTCAACGTTTGCTTTTTAATTAGAAAAATGGTTTAGCTTTAGATGGATTAAATCTGACAACAGGATGCAAGATAATCATAAATAACTGAATAGAGCAGGAGTTTTGTATTATTTGTGTTGCTCCGTCAAAAGAGTTTCTCGTGTTTACCTTATATTCCTCTAGGTTAGGTTAGGTTAGATTCAGGGTTGTGAGGAGAAGCATCACAAGAGACTAGACACCTTATAGTGGGCCCACCGCGATCGCTGGGAGAACTATCTTTTAATAGACGGAAAAATCTACGCAATTTTCCTTTAAAGTATTTTATTTCCCTACAGAATTTAAATATCTTTGCTTTGTCGACAAGCCCTATTCTATTCTATGTTGTTAAAGAAGTAGTTTCTCAAAACTGTATACCGCGTACGTGCTATGCCATGACATTCGCAAAGTATATGTGTGTGTGATGCAGAATCTTCACAGATCTGTGTCTGAAAGCCCTAGTCTTTTGGCATGTTTTTCAAGAATATAGTGCAGGATATATAGACAGGATACCTATTGATATTCTCAGGTTTGCCCTGTTAAGATTAAGAATTTCCATAGTTCGTCTGTGGTCTGTTTCTGGCCGCAGGGCCTTGGACACGCGGTGGCCAGCTATGTTGGCCCATCTTCGGGGTGCTTGTTTTGTATACTACTTTTGATAATTTCCTTGAAGGTGGGTTGTCCTCAACTTGTTAGTTTGTCGTCATTTCCCCTCCCTTTATTGCCAATTCGTCGGCGAATTCGTTTCATTCTATGTTGCAGTGACCTGGGACCCATAGCATAAGCTGATTTCGTTCTGTACACATAATGCCTTAAGTCTTGTGCGGCAATCCCTGACTATTATCGATTTGATGTAGTTTGATTCTAGTGCTTTGAGAGCAGTTTGACTGTCGATGTAAATAACTATTTTCTTATCGGATATCGATTCCATCTCTAATATAATTCTGCGGCTTTTTTAGCTAGAATATCCGACTAAAAGACACTGTAACTATCCGATAGTCTTATTGACATGTGCAAGTTTAAATTTGCAGAATAAATGCCAGAGCCGGTTCCCTCCGTGGTTTTTGATCCGTCGGTATTTATTGCCAGCTCATTTGGTTTTATAACATCGTTTCCGTGCTATTCTTCTCTTTCTGGATACGATATATTGTATGTTATACAACTTCATCCGTTGTTATTGGATTGTCATTGAAAAATTCGCCCATGATTGAGCAGTGTCCTATACATTTTTGCTAAAAATTGTTCCAAAGGACGTGGCTATGAAGCCTAAAACCATCGCACAGTCTTAAGAAACATTTTAAAAAAGTTTCATTGAAATCGGTCCAGTGGTTTTCGCGCTTTGAGGTAACAGAGAAAATTCCTACAGTTTTATAATGGGTGATTTTTTAAGCGTTTTGTTTTTAAAATGTAAAAGAACATCGAAATTTTTATAAATCAATTCTTGCTATTTACTTTATGAATATTTTTTCGAGTAAATTTTGACCGCGACTACGTCTCAAGTGGTCCATCCGGTATGTCAAATTTTGGTATACTTTTTCCAACATATCCAACACGAGTTAAGTTGTCTTCCAAGACGGCAATAGTTCCTGGCTGATCTGTATAGACGAGAGACTTCACATATCCCCACAAAAAATAATCCAGCGGCGTCAAATCGCACGATCTAGACGATTCACAGGTCCAAAACGTGAGATGAATTGCTCACCAAAATCGCCTCGCAATATGTCAATGGATTCGCGTTCTGTGTGGCATGTCACGCCGTCCGGTCCTGTTGAAACCACATGTCCCCAGCTCTTCCATTTTGGGCAAAAAAAAGTCAGAAATCATCGAACGATAGCGAGCACCATTGACGATTACGACGACCATAAAATGGACAAAGTGCTCTAAACACATTTTTTACCGATTTTTGGTAATACAATAATTTGCAAACGTTGTTCGGGCCTAAGTCTATCCATGGTGAAATGGCAATGCTAACTGGGCATTTTTTACTGAGAAAAGTGTCACGAATCACGCGTGAACTGTCAAAAAATTCTGGCTGGAAAACCAAACAGCAAAAAAAATCACCCTTTATACAAAAGATAAAGATGAATTGTATAGTAAATGATTTGTACAGAAGATGATTCGTTACGTAGATGAGTTGTACAGAAGATGAGTTGAGGTGACTTGAATAAATAAAAATAACAGACTTGCAGTTAACTAAAAAAAAACTGTAGGTATCTAAGTAGGAATTATGAGAAACAAAAAAATAGGACTCATCTCTCACAATCTACGGCAATTTTACACCCATACAGCTGATCATATAGAGCAACTGAACTCCAGGACAACTCGTCTATTGTACATTTCTTACACCATCATTATCTTCCACCTTCGATGGCGGCCATGGCTTTAAGCTCTCATCGGGCATCATATTGCACGGAACATTTCCCTTGAAAACCTACCTCTATGCAATAACTAAAATTGGATGAAATGTCCATGGATGAGTTGTCCATGTTGTCTAGTTGTCACTGTCTTGTATGGGTATGAAACGAATGAGTTGCAATGACACAGTTCTCTTTTACACATCTATATCCTGTATTTAGCACAATACAGGATATAGATGTGTATCCATTTAGCCTGTTACCAAGCGCATCTACATCAAACATGTAATTGTGGTAAATATAAATTGTTGCTATACACCAAACATCTATAATTAAAAACTAAACTTTTCAATTACGACAACAGTACATGTACTTAAAATTGTTTACAAAATTGTAAGCACTCCTTTTCAAAATAACATGCTTCTATCGTGCTCATCTAGCTTAAACTATTTACCTCAATGTTTTTCCGAACAACAACTAAAATAAAAAAAAATTGCTTTTATAACGACGACGGCGTTTATCGTCGTTCATTCACTTGCACTTGTCTTGTCAGTCCTTCCTAACACATACGATCCAAACCCCGTTCAGTTGCGTTCCCAAATAAATTACAACCAGCAAAAATCATCATCACTGTATCCCCTGCACCAGTACCGACGACACGCCACAGATGATTGGTTGCAGTTGCTAACAAGTGATATCATTTGAGAACCCATTCAAGAGGTTTACACACGCAAAAACCCGTCGCAAATAATGCGCTACGTGTCTAGATAGTTTAGAATGCGAAGGTAAGCATGCTCTCCTCCCCAGCATGTCTATTACATTTGAGGGATGGGACGCGTCTGTCCCACAACAACACATTTGATACTCTCTTAATTGTAATTATATTAGATTTTTTAGAATTACTAATTAGATGTGACACAGATTCCAGAGATGTTTTCTTTTAGAAAATATTATTGTTTAGATGCATTTTGAGGAGGTGTTTATAATAAGCCGTACATCCTTGGCTTTCTTTTTTGCGGGCGGGTCAACGGTCAAGTGTTATGTGTCTTAAATTCCCTTGTCGGGTTAAGAACAAACAATGATTCATTAGTCTGTTTTATTTTGTACTGTCGAATTGAGTTTTGCAAAGAACTTGTTTCTGTTTAAGTTGCTAGCTTTATAAAATAACCAAGAATGTTTTAAAATGCTTGAAATTGTGCCTATACACTCTTTTAATCGGTGGATATATTGTACGAACAACGCGTTGCCATGAGTGCAGATTTCTTTGGGTGGCAGATTTTGTCTGCATATATTTAGTTTGTTTAGTGATTCTGAACTATATTAAGGGACACCCTTAATTCACGCAAAATGTAATTTTTATAGAAAATACAGATTTTTAATTAGAAAGCTTAAATAAAAAATTTGTTGATTCAAAGAGTATACAGATTGGGGTTATGTATGGAACAGCACATCGATCGGTTAAATGGCCACGACGACTTTGCTGGCAAGTACCTACGTACTCTTTTATTGAAATTTTCTATGACCGTTTCGCATAAATGTGGCTGAATTCCATTAATACACCTCACAATTTACTCTTTTAAGGCGTTAGTAGTCGTGGGCTTGTTTGCATAGACCTTTGACGTAAAAAAAAAAACCCCAAAGAAAAAAAGGACAATGGCATTAAGTGGTAAGATCTGGATGGCCAATTTTTATCGCAAAAACGGCCGATTACACAATTAGGAAATGACTCATGCAGTAAATAATTTGTTTCTCTGGTTATATGGCTTGTGGCGCCATCTTGTTGAAACCACATGTGTACCAAACCGAGCTCTTCCATTTTTAAACAAAAAAAAAGTCCGAAGTCCGTTGACGATTACGACGACCATAAAATGGACAAAGTGCTCTAAACATCTTTTTAACTGAGAACGATTTTGGGTAATAAAATTCATTAATTTTCAAACGTTGTTCTGGCTATATTGCATGTGGCGCCATCTTGTTGAAACCACATGTTGGTCACATCAATATCTTGTAATTTAGGCACTAAAAACTGGGTTATCATGTCACGATAACGATCACCATTATTTGTTACAGCCTGACCAGCCGCATTTTTGAAGAAGTATGGCCCGATAATGCCACCAGCCCAAAATCTGCACCAAACAGTCACGCGTTATGGATGCATTTGTTTCTCAACAATTACTCGTGGGTTCTGAACCCCAAATGTGACAATTTTGTTCGAAAAATCAACATCCACTTGTTGTTGTTCCAAAATCCATTCAACGAACTCTCTTCGCGCTGCATGGTCAGTAGTCTTCAGTTCTTGAGTCAATTGAACTTTGTAAGCATGAAGTTTCAAGTCTTTCCTAAGAGTTTGCTATAGAGATCTTCTCGAAATGCCGTAGTCAAGAATTGATGTTCCTGGACTGTCAGCATTACTTCTCGAACTGCTTCGATGTTTTCTGTTGAACGACTTGTGACAAGACACCCAGAGTGTTGAAGATAACTAATTGATCCAGTCTCCCTGAATTTTTCAGTTATTTTCTTCACAGTTGATAGTTTTAAATCACTACGACGGTCAGCTGGAGGGATCATAATGACTACAATTAGTACCACATGCGTCACTCATTTTACATAATGTCAAAAATAGTGTCATTTTTTAACATGTCATTATGACGTCAGATTTTGTCCTAAAGTTGTCAATATGTGTGAGCGCCTGTCACGCAGCTTGTCATGCATCGTGCCACGCCGCGGGAGACGATTGACACGACTTGTATGTCACGATCAAATGACTGATTTGGGTCACTGTGTTATCTATCGCCTTGTCAAAATCGCAAAGTCGCAAAATCATAAAATTCTCATGAACAATAAGGTACTGACCACGCAGCGAACTAGGTACATATTTGAGCCGAGAGAAAAACCATAAATGACACTTATCACATCCGCGCAACCCATACCATTGTCAATCGTATTAATCATGTCACCTTGTCGCTCAGTGTAATCGCCTTTGGCCTTGTGTGATCGGATGTCAACACACTCACGAATGACATTTATATGACGATCGAAGAAGCCAAATTTTGTGCCGTCAACATGTCAAAAATTGACTTCATTTTTGACACGTGTAATAGTAGCTTAAGAAAATACATACAAAATGCATTTCATTATAATGATATTTAATTATCCCAAAAGCAAAATCCCGTATTCGCACATTTATCACTAAAACATTTTGTAGATCTTAACACAGCTAAATTTATCTCTTTGTATTTTCTTCCTTATACTTGAACCTAATGCGATGTGATGACTCATTACATGATTCTGCTATCCTTTTTCTGGAAATAGCAAAAGAAACCTCAACAAAAACGCCCAAGATAGGAAATCCCCGCCGTTAGTACTATTTTTAAAATGCAAATTATAAACTAAATACACTTGTGGTGAATTGAAACAAAACAAAACTCAATACTAGCCCACTGATATGAGAATACCAACAAACACTGCAAAAAAATACAAACAGAAAATAAAGCAAATACATAAATCAATGGGATACATCGGAAATTGAACTGCATCGCCTGGAAATGCACGGCAAATATTTACGTGTGTGCAATTCGGGGCATCTGTTGAATAACCGAAGTGGGCAAAATGAACTTACTCATGTGCTCGAGTAGATTTACATTTAGTTGACTTTTATATCTTTTTTCAGAGTCAAGAGGGGGGGGGGGGGGGGGGGGCAGTTTACAAATAATATTTATTTTATATTATGAGTTATTCGACAGATAAATTATATTTCAGGGGTCCGGGTAATCACTATATTAAATATATTTTGTGTAAATTTATTTATAACTTACAAGGTTACCTAACCTAACCATGTCCCAGAACGTATGGCAAAATAATGATAAATATTTTTACTTTCATTCCATTTAGCTTTACTAATAATTTATAAAAATTGCTGAATTTTTTTTAAATACAAATTTCAAATTTTATAATTTTTGCAAAAGTGTTCATTTTTTAAAATGCCTTGCTCATGCTTCAAAACGACATTTTCTCCATTGATTGATTTGTTTCGTTCCAAAGATTTTTTTTAAACTAACTTTAAAACATTCAACATTAGTATACTTCTTCTTTTTTTCTTAAAGTTTCATAAACTTTTTAAGCGCTGGAGAGTAGTTTTTACTTCAGTTAATTTTCTTTGCATTAAAAACACACTATTCGAAAATGATTGTTATTTGCTAAACTTTTTAAAACCAGCAATACGTCTTTTTAACACAATCTGTATTTGTTTATTTTACGCTTTTTGTCAAGATACCATCGAAAGAAACTTTTTTTAACTCTTTGGAAAATATTTGGAAATTCTGATCCTTTGTTTTAATCCGATGTGTACGTACATATCTCGAATGCATCCTCCATCGTGGTATCTCACGAAACTGTCTTCTAAAGCTGGAATCGTTGTTGACTTGTCCGTATAGACCAACTACTTCAAATGCCCCCACGTAAAACAGTTCTGCGGCGAGGGTCGGGCTATAGGGCGTATTATTTAAAATGGTTGTTTTTCCCACCATTTAATAAATCTATTTTTTGCATAACTACATTAAGCGCGTCTTGCAGACAAAAGACCAAGTGCAAAGGTTTCTATCACAAGAAAATCTTTTTTTTTTGCCATCACGATTATTGAAAAAAAAAATATTTAACCCTTTTGGACCATATCCGTTCTCAGGAAGCTTTACTATGTTAATTAAAATGGCGATATACAAGGTGGCACAAAAGTTGTCACCCGATGTTTTTTTTTTGGCTCCATTAAGTCGAGAAAATGATATCGGATAAGAGGCCGCCGTGCCGCCAGAATTGATGACCAATCCCGATTTATGGTATGTTTCATCACTTTTGACAGAACTTCCGGTAAATTCCCATTATTACATATTATGCCCTTGCATTTTTGACAGATATTCTCTTTGAGGGCTTCAAAAGTCTGAGGCTGGTTGACAAAGACTTGTGGCTTCAAAAAACCACACAAAAAGCAAAAGAAATCACAGAGATGGAAACGGGCTTCGTCGCTTTATGATGATTTTCGTTGAAAAGTTGTCGCCCTCATGGTAGAGATTCAGGATGAGTTTAATCTACGCGCTTGGTGGTGATCAGCTAACATCTGATGCACTGCCTGCAATTTATTAGGTAACATCTCACAGTCTATCACCAAAATTATCTGGAAAGACCGCTGATTGATGCCCAATTGCGTGGCACGTCGTCTAGTCGATACTCCGGGGTTCTCTAACTCGGATACAGTTGCGACATTCTCAGCAGATCGGCTACTCCGGGACCGGCCAGACCTGGCAGCATCTCAAGTTGACTCATACTGTACTAGGCGAACGGCTAAATTTTGTAGTGGTTGCCAAAGATATATTTTACCCTAAAGTTAATACGCAGCTGGAGCGAAACTAAATTTTATCTACTCTCCAATTTGTCTCTCCAAACATTAGCTATAAAACCCTAGCTAAATTTTGACATGGAGTGCGTTGTGGATATTAGTGTCACAGAAAATAGCTGTCCGTTGAAAATAACTTCCTTCAAAAATTGAGCGACTCGAAAAATGGTTTTATTTTCGTAGCGCTTTCTATTTTCTTGTCTTCTATATTGATCTAACATTTTTCATTTTCAAGGGATTCCTCGTCGAGGTAGACATTGAAAAAATGCATCCTTATTTACTTTTCCGCAACACGAAAACACAACAGAAAAAAATGAAACGATATGTCAAAATTTAGCTTGAGAAAATGTGCCGAACCAATAATGGGCGCGCTAAATTTTGACAGATACAGTCTGAAATGAAAATTTTATCTTTTAGCTAAAGCTGAGTACCACTCTGCTAAATATGGAGTGTTCCGGTGACATCGCTTTTGTGTGTAATGAAAAATCTGTATCTTCAAGATAATTTTTTTTAACTCGGAGACTGCGGCGGCGGCTTCGCTATCGTTGAACAGTATATAATGAACCCATACTGTCCGTACCCCGTGTCCCATATGGCCATACCCCATTTTGTGCATGTAATTTAAGTTAATACATTTTTCTACATCCATTTTTAATGTTTCAACGCACGAACGTGTTGGGATTGTATTCGGATGTCTGAACTACACGTACGTATACGTATGACTTACGCGCTCCCATATTACTTTGAAGATCGGGATTGTTCATCCGTATTCATACGTATTTGCACGAGTTAAATTCGTACGAAACCGCGTCCAATGTGCGGCTAGCGTAAAAATTGAAACAAACAACTTTCGACGGGACTTCATTAGTTTTTTTTTTATCGCAGAATCTTCAATTAAATCTAATCGATATGTAACCAAAAAAAATTATAGCATTTGGAATGAAGATAAAATTTATAGATTTGCACAGATTTTTGTCATCACAAAAATTATATTCTTTAAAAGTATGTATGTATGTATGTATGTATTAGAGACATTAGCACAGGCCTCGGCCCTCATTGAAGCTAAGCTCTGGGCCTCCGGGTATCGTAGAATAGCGCCAATACAAATGGACAAACTAAACCCGTAAATAAGCTGATTGAATAATTACAGAGACATAAATATTCAAGGTTCTTACATATTACCGTTTGAACTGAGTTTTGGAACTTTCTCCTGAGGGATCTTATCAAAGTAACGCTGGACCTTTGACGATGTTATTATACCTGGTGGCACCCAGGTGTAACCCAATTGTCGTGGATCTGATTCCCATTGTGTTGGCGAAATACTCTTGAAGCCGATGCGTTCGCGAACCGATGTGACGATGTTACACATTTTCGGTTAAGTATCTAAACTTAAAATAAACATGTCTAACTAAATTACCTTTTCAGTAGCTTCGTACAGATATTTGATAAAAATGCACTCTTCTTGAATACTGTTCTGCCAACTTGTCTCTTCTCTAATTCGTCCAATTTTGTGACTATCTTCAGTATACTAAAGGGGTTGGCAAATATTAACTATTTAGTATTTATTAAATTGATTTGTTTTGATGATTTTCTTTTTGTTTAATTTTTTTCTTCACAAAAATTATATTCTTTAAAAGTAAAACGTAATCAACATTTTATAACAACGTGATATTTTTTTTACTTTTAGGTAATTCATAAAAATTTGCAAGGTTCATGATGCATAAAATATAAAATTGGTAAGCAACTTTAATATGAATGTTATATTTGGTTCTCATGTAGATACGAACTATTTGTTTAAGATTTGCAACAGATTGTGTAAAAGAAATACAAATACAATAGAGAAAATGAACTGAGAATAACAACAACAAGATAGATATCTGAAATTCTCAAAAATTGTTTTACATGTTTCAGTGTTTGTGTATTAAGCGGAAGTTGTTGCTCTTTATATTCGGACATAATATCGACAGTAGATTTCTTTCAGAAATTGCTCAAACTTCTCTCAAATGTCGGGGTTTTTATTTGTTTAGCTGCAAATGACGTTTCCGATAAAGCTCCCACTCCCACATGCAGATTGCTATTATGTCGTTCGCGTACTTTACAATAAAAAACATTCGACATTGCGCCAGCTATCAAATTAGATCATATTTTTTTTTTTTTCCTTTAAAAATTCCAGTTGCCGGATTACCTGCTTGTAATTTACATTCAATCATAAACCACTTACTCGCTGATTACTTTCATTCAGCTATGGCATCCAACCACTCTAAACAGATGCACTTGTACAATTTCTGCAATTCACCTGCCCACACTCTAAAGCAACTTGTGCAATTTGCATTCAAATCATAAACACAAAACTTCGTGATAGCCTCAAAATAGATTCCAATTAAGACCACTGAACCCCCGTGTTCCACAATAAGGCGGTTGTTACTCTTCCTGCCACCACACACCGTTGCTATCTGCATCACCATCTATAGACGAAAAAAAAAAAAAGAATCGAAGCAAAATATCGAAAACAAACTCAATCTGCCGCAACGCAACCGATACAAAGCTACAACAACAACGACAACACCACCATCAAGGTGGACGATGGGAATACTACGTCCACCGCGACCATGCTATGTCTTTGTATCTTTTTTTCGCCAAGCAAAAGTGAAATGAGAAAGAGAAAAGTAATTCAACTACGCGCACAGTACGTTTTGCATCCGGATTGTATTAATCGCGAATTCCTTCTCTTCGATGTGGCGGCCAGTTTGTAATCACAGATACACCAGCACAGCAGTAGCAGCAACATAGTATAGCTGACACTCCCATGTTTCATGTCGGGGACCGTATGACAGGTTGCTGGCGCTGGCTTTTGCTCTGGCTGGCTGATTTCATTCGATAACCCGGTATTCGAGAGGGAAATTGCATATTTCTTATTAACAGCTACAGCACCGACATGAAGACAAGACTGCTTTAGTGCTTTACAACAAAACCGCTAATGGACACACACGGTAAGAAGAAATCGCAAAAAATAAAAAATAAAATCACTGGGAAACGGCACGAAATGCCCTACATTGAGTGGAATTCGCGAAATCAAAATTGTATTCTACACCGCACGCCAGCCGTACTGCTGCGTGTACGAGGACGCTAGGCAATGTGCTGGTTTTTCATCAGCTATCGTCTGCTCCCGGCTATTTGGCAATTTTGTCTATTTGTCTGAATGATTTTTTTTTTGAAATTATGTTTGTCTATCTATGTTCATCAAAGAAATGAAACTATCCCAGCAATGTGTGTAATCAATCAGTCATCGCATAATGTTTTGTAAATATTGGCCAATAAGCCAACAACCCATAATGAATGGAATATAAATTATCTATTTATAAACAAAATACAAAATTTTCTTTATATATACAAAACAAAAGAAACTTCATATTGGTAAATGTGCCTATAGTTTCTTTCGGCCGGAAATTTGAATTATACGAAGGCGAACTAAACACGTGTCGAATTAATAGTTCCGATGTGTTTTTTTTTTTTTTTTTTTTTTTTTTCATTTAGAAAAAAATGTATCAAGGGAAAAGAAGTGGGTAGCTTATCGGTCAACTTTGTGTAGGGACAATTTGGTCGACTTTTTGGAGGGTCGCTCGGAAATTATTATATTATCCAAAAATATTTTTTTTCCACTCTTGCGATCGTCTGACAAAGCTTCTCAATTAAACCATTCGGAATAGGCATAAAATTGTAGGTCCCTTCCATTCGTTCCAAAAATAAAAACTCACACAAAAATAATAGAAATACATAATAAATAAAAGCCCAAATAAAAGCCCAACTATTTATTTATTTATCGATTTCAAGGTGTATCCAGTCAATAATAATTTAGTTTTATTGAACATTTATCTCAGCAAAGCAAAACGGAATAAAGTAGACAAAAATGTTCAATAAAACATATTTCATAGCGAATTGCCTCCGAATCAGCCTGCAGATATGCAATCATTTATGAGCAAATTGTGTAAACTACATAAGCTGTGTTTTATTATACCCATGATCTGAACCGGATCAGATCAGCATAATAAAACAAACCAGGATCTTTTTGACATTTGACAGTGGCTTACAAATTTTATGCGAGAAACGGAGTGGTTTGATTGGTTATTGGGTTGTCAATATTTTGTAAGCCACCTTATTTGTATACACGAATAAAATTATTCGCCTAGAAGTATACTATCATACTATCTATTTGGATCATGAAAAATAATCCAGATAGAAAGTTGGATCACGTATTGTTGTTGCGAATTAGTGCTAATTTGTGATCTGGTTCAGATCACGGGCATAATAAAATACGGCTATAGTTATTTTGGTGCATGTACCCACTACCAGTTCGATGAAAGTGTGAATATCAGAAGTATAACGCAGTTCAAGTGACCACCGTTTTGGTTTTCGCAACATTCCTTTTATGTTTGTCGATTTAAAGTCAGTGCGAGAGTACATTATGCGACATTCGTTCGAACTTAACCTCAATTTAGAAATTGCTGGTAGAAACTGATGACTTAAATTCGCGAATTGCTGCGTCTAAGAAAAATATTCATACGAACGGACTGTCAAAAATTACGAATATTCCTTGGTTCATAGACTACGCTTCAAGTGGTCCATCCGGAATGTCCAATTTTGGGATACTTTTTCCAACATATCGACTGGTGTCTCACCAATAACACGAGTTATGGCAATAGTTGATGGCTTATCCGTATAGACGAGAGACTCCACCTATCCAAACAAAAAATAGTCCAGCGGCGTTAAATCGCAAGATCTAGGCGGCCAATTCACAGGTCCAAAACGTAAGATGAATTGCTCAGCAAATTCGTCTATGGACTCGCGACACATTATTTACTGAACACGATTTTCGGTAATAAAATTCAATAATTTGCAAACGTTGTTCGGGCGTAAGTCTATCCATGGCAATGCAAAATGAGCGTTTTTTACTTTGACACGTGTCATGAACTACGCGTGAACTGTCAAAAAAATCAGGCTGAAAAACCAAACAGCAAAAATATCACCCTTTATAAATCTGATCTTTCAAATAACCATAGGAAAAAGTCTGGAGCTCTTAGTCAATGTATACATTTTTTGAGAGTATTCGTTCTGGAAACATATCTCACTACTGTATAGTCCATTAGACCATTACTATAGAAACTACATGCGATCAAGGATAGGTGACTAGTATTTATTACTGGAACTTGATACCGATTTGCATCTGCCCAGAAATATACCCCTGTGGTCATATATATCGGTTCCGTGACATAAGGCCGGGATCATGACGTAATCTCGAATGTACAAAAATCTCGTAAAGTGCAAATATTTCGAAATATGGCCTTATGTCACGACACCATAAGAGACTCGATGTGGATGATGTATCAGTCGCTCCCGAATTATTCTTGGGTCTACTTCCAGTCGGGTAGGTCCTACTAATCCTAAATTTAGAGCGAGCGTCGTTATTTTAAATCGGAATATCTAATACAAAAGAGAAAACAACTTATTTAAAAATATCTATTGCTTGTTTCGAAGTTAGACATTTTTAAAATCCACTTAGTAGCTATTTATGGTCCAATTGCCAATTGTGAAGTTGTTGTAATTTCGTGCTGAAGATTTTACTTTGGTTTGCAAAACAGACCATACCATTAGTTATAGCCATCATTGATTGGAAAAATTATGTTTTTTATCAACGACGACTAATCCTTTGACGACGGCTACGAGCTTCCAGCCGAGTATATAAATACAGTCAGTGGCAAAATTATTTGCATTTTGTGTAAAGTTAATCTACTTATAAATTTGAACTTACTTCATGTAAATTTTGGCATCAATGGAAAGATCATTTAAATTCCGTTTGAATGATGCAAAACTTTCCTTAACCCATTAAGTACCCATTGAAAATTTAGAACTTTTGTAAAAGTCTACTTTTTTCCTCGGTGATTTTGAATGGTATGATCTCAGAAAAATTTTGTATGATAAGGAGGAAAAAATTGCTAAAATAGTCATTTTTAGCAATTTTCAAAAAATCATAAAAAATCAATAAAAAATTTTTTTGCAGTCACTATTAGAATTGTTTGAAGAAACTTTTGTATGCAACTAAATTGTCATTCTTGCTCTTTTTCGGCTATCAATTTCTCACTAGGTGTTTATTTGTTCTATATGATTAATTTTCAACTAACGTTATGTTAAACAATTTGTTGAAGAACCTATACACCAGTAGTAGTACCTGTAACAAATCGGCACATTTACATCGAGCTATATTTTTCGAAACCATTTTTTATTGCAACTTTTCTTTTCAAAACCGCAAATAATTTCCAATGAATCGCTCGATGATATCTGTCTGATAAACATCCCATTGTCATTTCCGGTCAGTATCTTGCCGCAGGCTGACATAAATAATGCGTGGAAATATTTATCACCGTGAACAACAACTCACAATATATAAATACATATCAACATACAACATGCAGCTAAATATATATTTGTAATCCTTTGCTGCAATTAAAATCCATTCCACTTATAATCTGATTTGTATGAAACCACATAACCCTACTTATTTGTAATTAAGATTAATCCTGAAATTTTAGGAATTATTTATTATATGTACTTGGTTCAGGTGCTACAATGGTTTATATATACTTACCTAGCGATGCACAGTGGTAGAAGATTGTCCGATAAAAATTTTGACATCAAATTATAATACACAATAAACGTCAAAACGGCTGATATAGTACATTTTTTTACATGTAGTTCTGTTTGACAAAAAACGGATTTACATTTTGTTGAGAAATGTATCCTCAAATATTTTTGTAGCTTGGAGTTTGCTCAATCCAGGATTTCAAAAGAGTAGTATACCCACACATGGGATTGTACTAAACTTCCACTAGTAAAATTCTGTTACCTACATCAATTCTACTGTTTGACAGTTAAAAAACAGGTTTTGCAAACTAAACCAACGAAAATGGACGGGTTTACCACGATATCTCGAAAAATAAAATCTCAAAAGCAAAAATCTCGAATGTAAAATTCTCGAAAAAATAAATCTCGAAAAAAAATCTAGAAAACATAATCTCGAATAACAAAAATTTCGAAAAAAAAAATCTCGAATTAATATTAAAAATGGTGTTAAAAAGTGAGATGCGTAACCCCCCTGCTTGGATTTACTGTTTGGCTATGGGTGCAAAAAAAAATCTCGAATTTACTTTTTATTTTCGAGATATAGTCTTTCGAGATTTTTGTTCATTCGAGATTTTTTGCTTTCGAGATTAAAAAAAACTTTTCGAGATTTTTGTCATTCGAGATTACGTCATGATCCCAAATGGACTTTTGCCCAAATTCAAGTTGTATGATACGAAAATGGCAGTGAAAAATTTAATTGATGCAATAAATTCTATTAATTGGCGTTTAGTACAATTTTGAATGTGCATCCGTTGCCTGTCATTCGAAAGCATTTACTTGTCACCTGAAATAGTCACCCTAATTCTGAGATTCGAATTGAATCGAACGTCATTCGATTTCAGCCAACTGACATTCCAACATTCGATTTGGATGGGGATTCGTTTTTGCTCATTTCTCCCCACATTCTCAGTTTCAATTGGATCGAGTTAAATGTCAAATTTTATTCGAGCGAAAATTTGTGTTCGAAAGCTCTATTTAAAAATGTACCTAAGTTCAATTATTGTTTTTTACTTACTTTTATCACAAAATCCACATAAAATGTAGATCTAGAATTCAATAGGAAGCAACATTTATTCCTCTCTTTACTCAAATTAAAACCAACAACAATTGAGAATCTGATAACTAAATACTTATACATCTGATTTCGAAAATAAAATTAAAATCATTCGATAAGGAGCTTCTTTCCCTTCAAACTTAGAATTCGAGCAGTTCATTCGAGTGGAAGTTTTGAATTCGGTTAATACTGGATCCGATCAAATCTCAGAATAAGCGCGATTGTGTTTTAGGAACTTCGCTACTGTTTTACAAACTTAGGCAGCCATATTAGAATTAGATCCATTCCCTTCTTACCAAACATATAAACTTAAACAGCTAAATAGTTGTGAGCAGAGTCATATTATGAATCTGTTGCGCCAAGTAATTTATTATTATTATTTTGGAAAACCAAAACAAAGCTATTCGCAGACCCGAATTCACAGAAGTTTGAATGTTTTGTGTTCCAAATTCCATTTCATTCCACATCGCAATTTGTTCTCGATCACTTTGCAACATGAACCATATTTATAATCGAATGGACGCCAGCATTACTCAAATTTTATTGAATTTCCTTAACTGCAATAAAAGTTGAAAAGACTGATTTCATTAACAAAACGTGTAGGAAATTATTGGTCCGGCCATTATGAGTTTTTTTTCCTGCTCCATTTCCTGTTTTCATTTTTTCAGAGGCCGTCAGCTCCTGTTTTACGTTTATTGCGCGCATATTTTCATTTTGCTTGTCCTAAATTACTGTCATTATTTGACGACCTATTTTTATTTTAAAGAAAGAATTTCCTTGAAAGAAGCGTGTGTCTTGAAAACTCATAAAATGCGTTCTATAAATAAAAAACACGATATAATGGATGATCTACACTGGTCGGCATAAGTATTTTGACAAAACTAAAGTTAATTCTACTCATAATTTGAACTTACTTCATGTCAATTTTGGCATCAATGGAAAGGTCATTTAAATTCCGTTTGAATGATACACAACTTTCCTTAACCCATTAAGTACCCATTGAAAATTTAGAACTTTTGTAAAAGCCTACTTTTTTGACTTTTTTCCTCGGTCCCAAAAAAAAAAAATATTTCGATGCAAAAAGTTTCTTCAAACAATTCTAATAGTGACTGCAAAAAAAAATTTTCAAAAATTTCTTCGCTAACATTTTTTATGATATTTTGAAAATTGCTAAAAATGACTATTTTAGCAAATTTTTCCTCCTTCTTTTACAGACTGCTAGTTTCTTTTGTTAACTTTTCCATGACCCTAAAGAACAGTCAAAAGAGCATCGGCGTTCACTAACTTTTGACGCTTACTGTAGAACAGTTTGTCCTGACTGATTTGCGATTGGTGATCAACACCCAGCCCAAATAGTAACCCCTAGGAAGCTAACATTTTAAAACAAATGACCAAATTGATTTGGGAAAATTTTAACTCCAAATGGAGGAAAGGGGGGTCAACTTTTGTATGAGAAAATTCGTATTTTTCATCCGATGGGCTTCAAACTCGGTTTGTGTACTCTATATAAGAAATAAAGAAAATAGCTTTCTCTGATTTTGTAAATTTTGCTTGGGACCAGAGTTATTAGCGACAGAAAGAAGGGAATTCAGTTTTTATGGGGAAAATTTGTTTGCATTCTATCGAGGGTGTAGCAAAGCGCACTCGATACTTCTCTAACGGTAGCAAAGCCGCGAATAAATGCTAGTAAGACTCCTTTAAATGATTATTTGAACATTTGGCATTGGCAAAATGGTTCTGTTTTTCCCGTGTCGGGAAATGACACGGTCCTCACGAACAAATTGTCCAAGCACTATTAGCTCTTCTACTTTGAGAGTTGGCAATTATTTGCATTAGTAAGGAAACGTAACGTAAAACTACTGTGCGAGGGATCCCAGTTTCGATCCCCGGAAAAACACAAATTACATCTTAAGTTTTTTTTCTACTGCTCCACCTCTCGCGAACGTCTGACAAACATCCGAGAGTATGACTGTCCTCAAAAAACTTATCAATTCAGCCGTTCGGACTCGGCATAAAATTGTAGGTCCCTTCCATTCGTCCCAAAAATAGAAACTCACACAAACGAATGGTTGCGAGAAGCTAGGCGTGTCACCCGCCTGTTGCGCCACCTATTTATTTTATTTAAGGAAACGTAACTTGACTCCTGGTTTAATTGACCGAGTCTTGCAACCTCCTTTTTTGACTTTTCACTTCGTAATATTAAGACTGTCATTTGCCAGTTCATATTTGACTGTCGTGTAGAGCGGTGGATATAAGACCAGGGGCCTGTACCACAAAACTACAAGTATTGTACAACAGGCGAATTTTAACAATTAAAAACTGGTTTTGTACCAGAAAGCCTTTGTTAATTGTTAAAATTCGCCTGTTGTACAATACTTGTAGTTTTGTGGTACAGGCCCCAGATAGCAAAAATAAGACCAGAAATCTGCCAGAACGCTTTGAGATGCTTGAAAGAAAATGTCACCAGAGGTCGCCACTTGGTTATTCGTTGTAAATTTCCAGACTTTGATCCTGAGTTTTGAAGACATTTTATAGGAAGTCGTTTTTTTCTGTTAAATAAAAATGCAAATCGAGTTGAAAAAGCAAGAAAAGGCATAAATAAAAGAAAATCATGGAGGAAGTTTAAGCGACGATGACACTTCATCCTTTTCATGTAGCATAAAGTTCATGAACAACTACTGTAAAAGGACATAGGTTAACAAATCGATATCAGGGAGGCAATACGACTGCAGTTTCTGAGTATGTACTTGAATTCCAAAAGTCAGAATAAAAATATGAATCATACATGAACACAGTAGGTATGTCCTGCAACGTGAAGTCATGAATTCTGAGAATCCATGTCAAAGGCAATCTGTAAAGCAGTATTTTTATTCAAGCCGTAATTGTGTCGCAACCAAGCAAAGGCAGGTACGCAGATGCGTTTTCAGTCACACTTCACTCTGTCACTGTCACTTCAACTTGCATTATACAAAAAAAGTTTCCTGCGACCCAATCCAGCACTTTCCTGATTTGTTGCTGTTGTTATTAAAAATTGCATTCATCTGAAAATGTATGCGACATTAAGCCAGCTCGCCATCGTCTCTCGGTCTATATTTTGATATACGAGTAATTGTCACATTATGTATACGTCATTGTTTTAAAATGAATCCAATGAGAGCAGGCATTTTGCCAAAACTCAGCACAAGGCTGTCTGCGTGGTGACGACCACATAGCAGGACAGGATGTGTCGTTAATTGCTGGAATGAAATTTATATATACATAGGTAAATATATATGACACGTGGGCGAAATTTCATATAGCAATTATAAAACATGCCAACGTAATTTCCTCTTTGTTCAATTTTATTTTGTTCTTCTCCGAAAGAACCTCATACAAAACTTTACAAGCTCTATAAGTTTTCCATTTAAAAATTGATTTTAAATAAAAATGAACACAAGAAGGGTAACTTAAGAAAAGTTTTTTTTTGTTGTCCTTCTTCTCGGAATTTCTAAAGGGTGAATAAGCCATTGATTAATTCTGCACTACTATACTTGACGTAACTTTATTGTACTTGAGCTAGGATATAAATTTTAATCCGACTTAAATCAAAGGACGTCAATTGAATTATAGCAAGGACTTTGAATTGGTTGTAATTCTCAGATTTTGAGCAACGATAGAGAGTTTGCAAAGTGTAAGGATAAGGACTCAGTTGAGTGCAGAAAGATGGGGATTGATTTACGGATCATGGTCAGAAATACTTTTTGTATTGAAATGTGCATTCGATTTAACCACAAGTGTATGGTTGATTTGAATTTACGTCAAAGGTAAATCGAATAGTTTGTATGACACAAAGTTAGAGATTTTTTGTTTCATTGATGAAAGCTGAATTTTTGTTGGCTGAAGTTGCGGATGTTTTATTTTATTTATAAAACCTGTATTATACAAGATTTGTCTTAGCTTTATTTGTACGTAATACTAGCAGTTGGCCTAAAGATAGGCTGAATGGTCAACTGATGGGCATTCATAGCATGGCGAGTATTGCTAGCAATTTCGTTTGAGCACTGTTTGTTAAAAAAGCGGCAAAACAATGTTCAATTAATAAAGGCTGTCCCATAATTCACGCAAAATTTGAATTTTGCGCCATTTAATAGTACAGTGATGCCAACGTAAAAAAAGATAACAATGTGACATCTGACAGTTCGGGATTAGTAAAAATTGAGCGCTATACGAAAGAACAACGCATTTTCATTGTTGAAGCAATATTTTAAAAATAATGAAGGTTTGTCAGCTACAGTCCGCAATTTTCAAACAAAATATGGCCGTCATAGGTTAGGTTGTGGGCGCAGTAGCGCAGTGGTTAATGTGCTGGACTACTGTGCGAGGGATCCCAGGTTCGATCCCCGGAAAAACACAAATTACATCTTAAGGTTTTTTCTACTGCGCCACCTCTCGCGAACGTCTGACAAACATCCGAGAGTATGACTGTCCTGAAAAAGCTTCTCAATTCAGCCGTTCGGACTCGGCATAAAATTGTAGGACCCTTGAACGATCAGATAATTAGACCGTCAACCGGGGATCTCTATTAAGCCCTTTAATTCGGATAGGAAAATCCTCTGGTTGATGCGTTGACCAATGCCAACGGTAGCGAACACGACAACGGAATTTTTACCGATGATTAGCGAGTGAAACGACGAATTATGAGGCGGCGACAAATAAAAAGCAGTGTTTTCCCAAAGGGCGTTAAATAACAACAAGACTAGCTTTTATTTTGCTCATGGTATTTATACAATTTGAGAGAGAGAGAATGTTACGTTGTTTTAACATTAAGGCGAATTCAAAAATACTTAAATATGGTGGATGGTCTAAAAGAACCGCGAAATTTGAATTTATTTTACATAATTATAATGAACTAACATATGTTAAAAGTTTTTAAAATACATGATGATGATTTGTTGATGAGCGAGTGATTCTGCCGCAACAACCCTTCCATTCGTCCCAAAAATAGAAACTCACACAAACGAATATTTGCGAGAAGCTAGACCTAGGGTGTCTACCTGCCTGTTGAGCCACCTATTTATTTATTTTAGGTTAGGTTAGATTAGGTGATTTAAAACCATCAACTGTGAAGAGAATAATTGCAAAATTCAGGGAGACTGGTTCAATCACTCTGGGTGTCCTGTCATAAGTCGTTCAACAGAAAAAATCAGTCCAGGAACATCAATTCGCCACCTAAGTCAAGAATTGGACATTTCGAGAAGCTCTCTACAGCGAATTCTTAAATTCTTGAAAACTTGAAACTTCATGCTTACAAAGTTCAATTCACTCAAGAACTGAAGACTACTGACCATGCAGCGCGAAGCGAGTTCGTTGGATGGATTTTGGAACAACAAGTGGATGCTGATTTTTCAAACAAAATCATCTTCAGTGATGAAGCTCATCTTGATGGCTTCGTTAATCGTCAAAATTGTCGCATTTAGGGTTCAGAAAATCCACGAGTAATTTATGGTGTAACAATTAATGGTGTTCGTTATCGTGACATGATGCCATATAGCCAGAGAACAAATTAATTACTGCATGAGTCACTTCCTAATCGTGTAATCGGCCGTTTTTGCGATCAGAATTGGCCATCCAGATCTTGCCATTTAACAACATTGGACTTTTTTCTGTGGGGGTTTTTTTTTTGAAGTCAAAGGTCTATGCAAACAAGCCCACGACTACCAACGACTTGAAAGAGGAAATTGGGAGGAATGGAATTCAGCCACATTTATGCGAAACAGTCATAGAAAATTTCAATAAAAGAGTAGGTACGTACGTATCCGTTGTGCTATTCCATACATAACCTCAATCTGTATACAGTATACGGTATACATACCGTATACCCTATGAATCAATATAAAATTTCATTCATACATTCTTTTTCAAATGGTCCGCTTGTCCATCAAGTGGGTCGCGGGTGTAGGTTGCTCAAGTGGACCCTCCATAGCTCTCGATCCTCCGCCATCGACTCCAAATCATCAAGGGCAATCCCCATACGGGTAGAGGAGAGATTATGGACTTGATCTAAACCATCTCATCCTAGGTCTACCTAGAGGACGCCTGCCTGATGTTACGAATTCCATAGCACGTCGTGGAATCCTGGTCGGGGACATGAGTTTAACATGACCAAACCACCGAAGCATGGACCGCTCCGTCCGGAGAAGTAGCTGCTCGACATTGAGTTCCTCACGTATTCTGGTATTTCTAATTCGATCTCTACGGGTCACACCAGCAATCCGCGATCTTATTCTTTCGGTCATTACCCAAACCTCATGACCATAGGTAAGAGTTGGAACAAACACCGAATTAAAGACTGACAACTTAGCTTTGACACCAAGTTCAGTCCTCCTAATAACAGAATGACCAAGCTATCTCAAAAATTTAAAATTTAATTTAATTCAAAATTTAAGCTTTCTAATTAAAAATCTGTATTTTCTATCAAAATTACATTTTGCGTGAATTATGGGACACCCTTTAGTAGCATGGAAGTAGGTATACGAAAATCGCACAATAGATTAAAAATTTCAAAAAAGTCTTTCGTAGGATTTATTTTTTTCTCAGTGGGCTCCCATTGAGCGCATATCTGGTTAGTCTTCGGGGAACTTGCTGTTTTATTATTTCGGGCGAAAGTTTCCCTATTTTATGTCAGATTTGCTGTCACAATTGGAATCCGCATACCTTTGAAATTATTATACCATAGTTTGCCAATAAGTTGAATTTATTCAACCCTTTCCCATGAGGTTTCTGGAAGCTGTGTAAACTACAACGACCCCAAAGTGTTGAGCAAAGAAACAGAGTTGGTAAGGGGTTTGAGTACAAACACGTTTCCACTTAGTTAGATAACATTGATATTGGAATTGATTTTAAATATGTCAGTAATATCAGAAGCAACATGCCATTGTTACCATACATACCATACACTGTTGAGTCGGAACGATTAATTGGATCAAAGTTCGCCAAAAAGAAGGAGTATTTTAACTAATATGGATTTCCCTTGACATAATTCCCATTGTGACTTTTATCAATATTACGCAAGCAAACTAAAACCGTATCTCCATCGTGTGATTACTTTCATAATTAAAATTCAATTTAGATAACAACGATGTGCCATGTACATATTTTGTCTATCTAAAAGTAATCAAGTAAATCCACTGCCCTAGCAGGTGAATACGAAAAAATGTTACAAACAAAAGCAATTTTTATTTCACATATGGAAATAAATAACTAAATACTTTTTAAAAATATAAATGTATTTTCAAATATCGCACATTTTGTATTTCCTCAGTTGTAACAGACTTATTGCAACAACCAGGAAAGATAATTTTAGTCGAAAGCAATTTTTTATTAATATTTTACGTGCCCCATACTTGCACATGGTAAAGTGTATTTGCAAATAGATACTTATTTATTATTTATACCTATGTGAGTGAGTACCTATGTGAGTTTAGAGATCTGTATAGATAAAGATAAAGATTCAACAAATCTGTCATCTCGAGTAAATTAATAGAAATTTTACAATACAATACTGACTGACGTTCTTGTTAGCATCGCTTATCTTATAGAGTGGAGATAATAAATTGTTAGCTTATTTTATTAGAGATGAGATGATGTTGACATCTTTCTAAAAGTAAATTTAAATTACATGCGTCATGCACAGTCACTTATTAGACTTTGTGCGGATATGACATTTGTAAAATGAAACTTTTCAAAAAGGGATAAGTTCCCATATCTGGAGAGGTTTCAAATCCAAAATCGTATTCAACAGACAGCTGACATTTTGAGATATTCATTAAATTCCATGAATGCAATGCAATGCTTGATAAAACTTTCCAGTCATTTCCGGGACTATGTCCGAATTTACACACTTTATGACTATTCTGAGAATCGAATCGAAACTTATTAGATTTTTTTTCAATCGGTATTCCTTCTGAAAATGAAATGAAATATTGTTTCCGTTTGTTTGTTTTAGGCAATGGTAAAAGGGATAAGGATAAGGAAAGGGAGAATTTCAACAATCAACGATATTTAATAGAATTTCCGCAGTCTCTTTCCTTCTTCTGTTGCTTGTGATAGAGACATTTTGGCGTTAGGCCTTGCGGTGTCAGTTTTTCGTACTCCGATTAGAAGTAGGTACATACAACATTAGATTAGATTATATTAGATTATTTATCGGGAGAGCCTTCACCGACCCTGGCACTGCGGCCTATTGTGCCTTCCCTGGTAGGGTCCTAGAGCCATCTACTTACTCCGGAGACAGGCAGGAGCACAAGTATCTTCTATGGTGGTAATTCAGCAAGATTTACTGAGGTAACTATTTCTTCTCCAAGGACATTATTTCTGAGGCTAAAATGAGCCGGACATTCCGTGAAGAATGTGAAGAGAAGTTTCGTCGCTCTCCAGACATAGTCTACATGTGGGGTCCGGTGAGACTCCAATTCGGTGAAGATGTTTTTTCATAAGGCCATGGCCTGTAATTAAACGTGTTAGGATTCTTATGTTGTTTTTTCCTAGATTGGTGAGGAAATAGGATTTCCTGAGGGAAGAATTGGTTGGTGCAGTTCTGCCCAGGTGTTTTAAGCCAGACTTCATTAGATTCGATTAGAGCTAAGTTCTTGATGTGCTTCCTGAAGCATTTCTTACTAACGCCGCAGAAGGATTCACGTCCAACAAGTGGTATTGTCGCGCCGACTTTGACTAGTGAGTCGGCTGTTTCGTTTTTATCAAAGCCAGTATGGGTTTTTCTTTGCAAATTCGTAGATGGCCATGTACGTTTCCAGGACCAGCTTCGATTTTATGACAGATTAGTCCAGAGCTTTAAGAGCAGCTTGGCTGTTTTACAAGATGAATATTGTTTTACCAAGTGTATTAGAACTTAAGTTTATTCTAGCGCAATTGTTAATGGCAAGGACTTCAACCTGGAATATGGACGAGTATTTGCCCTGACTGAAAAGTTCGCTTGAGGCAATTCGCCATAGAAGCCAGATCCAGTCCCTGTATCCATCTTGGAACCGTCTGTATACCAGACTAGGTCAAGTCGCGATGGAATGGATTTGTATTTTTCCCAGTCTTCCCTTGAGGGGGATGATGATTTTTATGGAAGCCATTTTTCGTTAGCATGTCGTCTAAAAACATGCTGAATACTCCTTCAGATTCCATAACGTCGATTAGGGACAGGTGACCTCCATGGTAGGTAGGAAATAGGAATATGGGTCGATGTTTTTCGAGTGGAATAGACGGTGAATGCTCAGTCTTGCTTCCATTTGAATATCTACCTGAATAGGTAATAGGCCTAGGATGATATTCAGTGCAGTGGTCGGGGTGGAGCGTAGACAGCCCGTCATGCAGTTTCCGACTATACGTTGGATCCGTCCTAGCTTTTTGACTTATGTACATACAACATACTCATACATATAAGTTCAAAAATCACGGAAATCTGATAAATGTTTCTTGAATTGTAAAGGAACGAATAGTATTGTAGAATAGACTATGCTTGCGCCTCAGCTCACGTGTCATAATAAGATCACCTGTACCTCTTCCCTCGTCATGAAGTAACATATACTGATCCGGTGTCTGTCACCATCATTACAAAGCTGTAAGAATTTTTAAAATCGGCCTTTTAGATCCGAAAAGAGCCCCTACCAGCCTTTACCCTCTCCCTCCTCTTCCTAAGTAACCTATAGTGATCCGGAATATGTCGCCATTATAACGTTGAATGAATTTTTGAAATCAGCCAAGTAGTTCCAGAGACCCCCCCCCCCCTACCCCCCAGCCCCCTTTACGCAAATCTGAAACATACAAATTGATGATTTGGAGTCGATGGCGGAGGATCGAGAGCTATGGAGGGTCCACTTGAGCAACCTTCACCCGCGACCCACTTAATGACCATTTGAAAATGAATGAATTGAAATGAATGAAACAAATCTATAAATCAGGAAAAAAAAAACATGAAAATCAGACAAATTGTTCCAGAGACTCCCGCTCCCCCTTTACCACTCCCCACTTCCCACGAACTAATTGGACAGTACATCTATAAATCAGAAAAAAAAATTATGAAAATCAGATAAATAGTTCTCGATTTATGGATGGACCAACGACCAACAGATAGACGTTGCATTTTATATAGTAGTATGGATGGAGGTATGTTTGTAAGCACACGATCACAAATTTTCCGCCTGCCTGTCTTACTTTAATGCGCCCACCCCTAACCCTTTGTCATTACCTCCGGAAAGACATAAATTATTATATCACAAGATTTTTTCCAGTGCGCTGCTTTTCGTCTGACAAACATCAGAAAGTAGCTATAAATGTGCTGACAAAGCTCCTCAATTCAGATTCGACATAAAACAATGCGTCGTCGCCTCCATTCGCTCAAAAAAAAAAAAAAACCCCACACAAACGAATAGTTCTGACAAGCTAGGCGTTAGGTCCGAATACTTAATTTATGTACTTTAGCGCAAGTAAATCGTAAGTCTGTTTTTTGCCGGTGCGTTCCTAAGTTAAAATAAAAAAAAATCTCTATAATATTTATTTCCATTAAACCACCGTTTTCAACAAAACTTCAAACAATTTTTTTTACCCATTACCCTGAAGCATATGTCGCTTTCTTTTTTTCTCTATTTATTTATGCTCAAGCTATTTCCTACATTTATTTTTAAAACATTATACATTATATGACGTCTTCGCAATAACAGACCAGAGGTTGGTGCGGGCACCATTCTCCGCAACTGTACGAATATAGAAAATGTATTTCACACAAAAATTCCGGCCGGTAATGGCAGGCGACTGCGCCCAGTTCGTCGCGCAAATATTAAAAATACAACCATTACCCCTCCAAGTAACCCAAATAACTTATGACATAAAAACACATTTCAACGATTTCAATTCAGTCGAATGGAGGATGTAGGATTTCTATTCGTTTTCCGAATGCAAAACTTTGCGTGTGTGTTTGGAAATTTTCAAAAAATTCCAACACTGGACATATAATGCAAAATGGCGGAGCGACTAATAAAAGGGATCGCTTAAAAAAAAAAAAACGTAAATTTGATTTTAAAAACGACTAGCAAAATAGACAAATTGACAACCGGTGTGTGTCGTGACGAATTATTTTTTTTATTTTTATTTTCTGTTCAACATAAGAACAAAAATTCTTGGCACTTGCCACTGTCTGAAACACTTGGTGAAAAGAATACAAAAATAAAATAAGCAATTCAAATGAAAAACGTTTTTTCCTTAAGCCTCGAAAGTCTGCAATCAGATGGGGAAAATTCGAAAGCCAATAACCTGCATCTCGTTGCAGTTGGTCAACACTTTGGCAATCACATTTGGTTTCGTGATGCATCCGATGAATCGGCAAACAAGATAATGAGAAGTTATTTGCGAATAATTGCGTTGGTGATTTTAAATTTCGAACTTGTACGAATAGTATTTTAATTAATAAAATTGAGATGAGTATGCAAACATTTGAATAGTATTTTTAAAAATGCTTCCGGTTGGGGGCATTTTAAATAGAAATGAATATTGCAAGTCATAGAAGAAATCTAGGAACCTTTATTCGAAAAGTGAAAGGCCGGGCAAGATGGAAAATAAATAGGCAGAGGCAATTCATTTATTTTTAAAAGACACGTAAAAATTAGGCGCCATTCACATGAATCGCGACAAACTGTGGTTAAGTCTCTTTTAATGTATTTGCAAAGTTCTAATTAGACTTTTGACAGCTCAAAGACAAAACTATTTGATTGGTATTATAAATGGGATATAATAAATACACTAGTATTGATCAATATTCTGAAATTGTGAATTCCAAAGTTATTATCGTGAACTAGAACATTTGAGCCGCAAACTTTTAGATTTGATTAGTAATTGACATATTGCGGGGTACTAATAAACATTTTTAGTGTTTAGATTAAATTTTACCACCTTTCAATGTTGAATCTTTTCATAAATACAATTTATCTATTGTGACCTACAATATACTTACGCAAAGGTTTCAACTTATTATTAGTAAGGCATACAACTCGTTTCATAAATCCGCGAAATTGATTTCAAAATTCAATTTTCAAACTTTTCGAACTGACAGCTGAAATTTAGATCAGAACAGAAGCTGACATCAAAGCTGTGTCTTAAATAAGAGTCCTGCCCAAGACCCTGAGTGCAGTGAGATGTTAAGTGAACCCGAATTCAAAAGGCTAACGATTCGGATGTGACTCAAGCTCGTTGAGGTTTTTTTTTAATGCAAAAAGAATCGCCATTTTGACTCGAGCGTTTCAAATTTTCATACAGACGACACGGTACAGCTAGATGTCCTAATTTTATTGAAATTTGTATGGAAGTAGTGCGGGGACGATGAGAGGAAGAATCAGAAATAGAGAAAGAGTAAAAGATGGTGAGGACCGCAGTAAGGAATACATTTTTCACTGTAACTTCACGCGCTAAGCTTTATTGAGAATTTTTGTTACTTTGGCTTATGGTCATTTGGAGATTATATTTACCTTACCCTTGAATTATTTCTTAAAAAAAAAAAATCCACCGCGCTCATGAATGTCGAGGTGACGTTTTCTTAATCTGACAACACCAACACCCTGATTTAAGTATGAATCGCAGAATTTCCTTAAGATCCACATTCTCCAGGTCCTCTAGTTCATCGAAGAAGAAGCTGTTAAGAATCCTCTGTCTACTGTTTTTAAAGGCTGGGTATTCGCAAAGCAGATGGCTAACAGATTCTATTTCTTCAACGTCTCTACAGTTTCTGCAGAAGTCATTATGCGGTATGCGGTATGCCCAGCCTTTCCGCATGTACGACTATCGCACAGGGTCCAGTAATGACCCCCGTGCGTATGCGAATATCCGTGAGGCTCAGTCCGATTATGAATTTTGATCTCTTTTTACTCACCTCTGGTCATAATTCTTTTGCTTTCCTGCAGGTATTGAGATTGGACCAGCGCAGGTTTGTTATTACTCAAGGACTCAGTGTCAATGCAAGCGTTCTTAAAGATTCTAGGGCCATTGGTGCGTGCATTTTTGACCCGTTTCTTGCATTCTCATCCGTGTTGACTTGTGATAATTCATTTCTTGCAATGACTTACTGCCCTCGACTTCAACGACTGACTCCATGGCTTTTATGGCCGCTTGGCTGTCGAAAGTATAAGTCATACTTCCATAACTCGAACTTCTTTAAGTCGAATTTTTCTATTACTCGAAGTTTTATTGAGAACTCTGCGTATTCAACTTTTTCAACTCTTGGCCTCCATAACTCGAAGTTTCTATAACTCGAATTTATTTTCATTCATTTTGAGAGTCCCGACTTATGGAATTTCCACGTATAGTGATTTGTTTGTCGGCAATGTGTCGTCTCTTTAGGTCCTTTGCCGCACGAAATTAATAACCCATCTATTTAGCTTGGTTAAATTTTGGAGAGATTTCTGTATATGAAATAAAATTAGGCTCGAGCTGGGCACTACTTTTTAGTTGTTAGTAACAGCCCTTGTAGGCTCAGTGGTTAGTGTGCTGGACTACTGTGCGAAGGGTTCGATCTCCGGAAAAATACAAATTACATTTTAAGGTTTTTTCCACTGCGCCACCTCTCTCTGACAAACATCCGAGAGTATAACTGTTCTGAAAAAAAACTTTTCAATTCAGCCGTTTGGACTCGGCATAAAATTGGATGTCCCTTCCATTCGTCCTAAAAATAAAATATAATTTATTTCATGATTTTGCTAATGCTTATTTGATACACAAACCAATTACGCTGCCCTTCGTAGTGATTAAATATAAAATTATATAATTTATATAGACATACAAAGATTATTATAAATATAGATGACTAATAATAGTTCTACTCTCACAATATTGTTTACTCTAAATCGAATCTTAAAATAGAAATTGATACGTCATACATAATAATAATTGTTAACCAAAAAAAAAATCCATTTCGTGACACTTTCAACTTTTTACTGCACGCAAATTATAAACCATGTTCATGATTATTATCATGACCACAAAGTCAGTCATATGACATTCATAGCAATATAATGTAATTAACTGAAAAAAAAAACTCCAATAACAAAGCACTTATTCGCGTCAACATTGTATCGCACCTCAGAGAGATGTGTAGTGTAACCAAAACCTCAGTTATGCCATATAACTTTATTCAAAACAAAACTTCACAAACAAAGAGTTATATAACATACCCCCTTCGCCTTCCACTGGGCTGAGTGGAAAGAACAAAAACCAGAATTATGTAGTGTGGGTTCCGATTAAAATGTCAAGTTTTGTTGTTCAGGCATGTGCATACCTATAATTGCCTGAGATCTACTTCTAGCTCTATCGCATACCTACCTTACCTAGGTACTCGCTCTGATATTAACTGCGCAGTTTCACTTTGCACCCTGCTCACATTGTGGCACTGGTATAATGGTTTTTATGTGCACTTTTGAGATTAATCTCTCTCACACAGCAGCGCCCACCTTCCGTGAAGATCAGAACTTGGTGGCATCGTGCCGGCTCAGTGGCCGGTGCGGTGTTGGCTAGATGGGGTCATTAAAGTCGATGCAAATTAATAACAACTCTGATCACACGACGACGGCAACGCTGTTGTTATTATAACTGTCTCTCGCGGCGAATTGAAGGTGAGAAATGGCATTTGTAGCAAACATGTTTTTCACCTTACACCAATCACGATCGCTTACACGTATAACGATCTTTTTTCGTCGTAAAAACTTGAAAAAAAAAAACTTGGAACGACGAATATTTCAAATTTCTTCCCCCTCTGTTCTCGTCTGCCTAGAAAGAGTCAAAATCCAGACCACTTTTGCTTTCTGTAGGCGGACAAGTAGAGTTCAAACTATTTGTTTTTATTTTTATTTTGGAGTGTGGAGGTTGTGTAAGTCAATAAGCACGGTGAACATTGAAGGTCAAAACAGCATAAATATGGACTTGATTTGTCAGATGTAATACGGTATTTTTATTTTATTCGTGGTACTTCCGTGCGTCCGCAGGTCTACCGGAAAATAAATGACACCAGTGTGGGCTCGTGAATAGAATACCAAATAGAGGTTTTGCCATCGCGTACCATTGATGACCCAACCACAAGTCATAGCTATATTGTCATCGTCGCTATGTGTATATGCGTTGACGTTTTAAGTTAAAGAAAAATATGGCGTAGAGTGTACACATCGATGATTACAGTAAATGGAAAAGGAAGGAGTTGTCTCTACAGAAATTTACACACACGACACGAGGATTGATGAAACTAATTTTTGTTTAAATGCTTTTACGGTAGCTGTCATGTGGTTGTCAATTCGTGAGTATCGCAATATTTAACGTGGTTGCTTAATAATCAAATTTGACATGTACTTTTTGAATTATGAAATTTTAAAACTTATACAAATCCGGCTTCATAATGCGTCAGTTGAAATAAATAATGTACCAGTACCTACTAGAAGATATTTTATATCTGCATTTTAATTTTCGAAATTAGTTCCGAAAGTTGTGATTGAATATAAAGTAGTTTTATCGATTTATGTGTAGGTGTAGGTAGAAAAAATGAATTGCGCTCAAAGCAGCTTACTAGATTTGTCAGGATTAGCGGTTACCTCATCCGCTTTTGATAGAGTCCATGCCTCTGCACCATAGATTAGGACCGGGACGATTAGGGCCTTAGAGAGTGTCACTTTAATTGTTCGAGAGAAGGATTTGCTACTCAGTTGCCTGTTAGCCCAAAAAGATTACGATTGGCAAGAATTATTCTTCGTTTAATCTCAGCGGTGGTGTCATTGTCTGAAATCATAGCGGACCCTAAGTAGACAAAGTTCTTAACCACCTCATTTATATATTTTTTTATGGTGACGTTCTGCCCGAGACGTCGGTTCTGGGTGTCCTCTCTTGTTGACAGCATATACTTTGTCTTGCCCTTATTGACAGCCAAACACATCTTCGCCGCCTCCGTCTCAATACTCACGAACGCGCCAATAGCATCACGATGCGTTCTGTCAATGTCGTCGGCGTACGCGAGTAAATGGACGGTCTTTTGAAAGATCGTGCCTCTGGTGTTGGCGTTTGAGTTTTGCACTATTCTTTCAAGAACGATGTTGAAGAAGTCACATGACAGCGCATCGCCTTGTCTAAATCCTTTTTTGACATCGAAGGTCTCGGTTACATTAGAAATCAAGCGAAGAGTTACACTAGCCAACCGCTGTTACTTCGGCCTAACAGCTAGGTTCCATAAATCGAATGAATTCGAAATTGCAAATCGAGTGAATTCGTTTTCAGTGTTCTGCATTTCGAGCCATTCGGAAACTCCGAAATTTTTTCGAAATCACAATTTCACTTTGACTCAATTCCGAAAATTTTAAAATCGAACTCGAATACAGTGAAATGTAGAACACAAAAATTCATTTCGAGTGAAAGTGAAATGTGGAACCTAGCAGTAAGATTGATTAGTAAGGCCTTGTCGAGAGACACCATAAGGAGACTCTATATAAGACACTCATCACCCCAGTCCTGCTTTATGGGGCAGAATCATGAATGTCATCAAAGGCGGATGAAGATCTCCTTGGTCGCTTCGAACGTAAAATTCTTCGAGTGATTTTCGGTCCCGTTTGCGTTGAAGGGCCTTGGAGGTTGAGATGTAACAGCGAACTCTACGAGCTGTACAGCGACATCGACCTGGTCAGAAAAGTACGCATCAGTCGTCGTAAGATGGCTGGAACGTGTATAGCGAATGGACACCACCGCTTCAGCCCGTAAAGTCTTCTATTCCAACCCGGAAGGACAACTCAGTAGAGGAAGACATCATCCCTGTGTCTCAAGAAAGGAGACCCTCTGAACTGCGCCAACTACAGAGGTATCAGCCTTCTTAATATCACCTGCAAGATCTTATCTGCCCTGTTGTGTGAACAACCTGATCGGTCCATAGCAGTAGGCCAGGAAAGTCCATACCATCGACCAAATACAGCAGATCTTGGAGAAAACTCAGGAACTTCAAATCTATATCCACCACCTTTTTATCGATATTAAGGCCGCCTATGACAGGGACTACATAGAGAAATGTATAGTTTTGGCATCTCTGCCAAACTCGTCCGCTTGTGGGATAGAGAATGCACGCTGCTCCATCAAGGTTGGTAAAGACCTCACGGAGACCTTTCTTACTTACTTATTTAGGTGGCGCTACAGTCCGGGGTGGACCTGGGCCTCAACCAACACGCCTCTCCAGTTAGCACGATCTTTGGCTAACCGCCTCCAGTTACGCACTCCAAGTTGGTTGAGTTACCCTTCCACCTGGTGCACGATGTTCCTTTGTTCATCCTTACAAGCTTCGGTTCCGGCTCTTCAGCTTTGGTAGGTTCTTTTTACCCTTTGGTAACCTCATTCCTGAAGCATCATCTCTCTATTTCGTCGATAGCGGGCTTCTCATGTACTTCCTTTTATCTCCTGAGAAGCCGATGTTCGTCTCTTCTCTTCTGCGCGTCACGAGCAGCTCCGGTCCTTCTTTGCAGCGTCGCTTTGTATGCCTCTTGTTTTGCTGCATGTACCAAACACACACAAATCATTATATTATATGTATGTAAAAGAAATAATTCAAAAACTTGTAGAAATTTTAAGTGGAACTATTAAAAGCTGTGTTTTCTTATATACAAAAAAAAACACACAAAGACTATTCAAATTCAGCCCCAATTTCTGATTGCATAAACTCGTCCAGTAATTCAACTCGCAAATGTTTCCAAAATCAGCCAAATATGATGAATGATCCCTCGCATTTGTTACTACATCGTCTCTAAAATAAAAACTAAATCATTCTCAACAAGACAGAAAAACTATGTGTTCATTACCTCAGTGTATACATTATTGATTTGATTTTGGTTGCCAAAAATTGTTTATTTCGCCGGCTAGATTTCTATTTTTATTATCTTGTCTTGTACACCGGGTAGCTCCTATAGCTAAGTGTTTAGCTCATAAAAACTGCATTTCCTCTTAGAAATTTCGAATTCTCATCTCATTGGTGTATTTGTTTGTTTTTCTTGCAGATTTTACATAATTTGGGAAAAGTCGACAGGACTGCGGATGAAATTTTTGACGATCATTTGAATAATTTCAATCGTCAACAAAACAATGCCAATAAACTGCAAAAGGAATTTAGCAATTACATAAGATGTGTTCGAGGTAACTAATATGAAATTGAAAGAGACATTGGATATAGTTTCACGATTTTATTTTCTATTTACAGCAATTCAAGCCGCTTCCAAATCCTTGATGGATGCAATATGTGAAATATATGAGCCACACTGGAATGGCTTTGATGCTATAAACGCCCAAGCCTCTGCCGAGGAGAGCTTATGGCAGGACTTTTCTCATAAATTAGCCGAACAAGTTTTGATTCCGCTTAGCACGTATTCGGGTCAATTTCCTGAAATGAAAGTAAGCAAGTAATTGAATAAAAATGATGCGAATAAATTGACATATTTTCTTTTATAGAAAAAGGTAGAGAAAAGGAATAGAAAACTCATTGACTATGATGGTCAGAGGCATTCGTTCCAAAGTGTACAAGCTAGTGCCAGCAAAAAAAAAGACGATGTTAAGGTTGGTACAAGTGGATACATTTAAATAAATAAATAAAAAAAATTTAAATGTTTATAGTTGACAAAAGGTCGCGAGCAGCTGGAGGAAGCTCGACGAACATATGAAATTCTTAACACGGAACTGCACGACGAACTCCCAGCACTTTATGACTCCAGAATATTGTTTTTGGTTACGAATTTGCAGACACTTTTCGCAACAGAACAGGTTTTCCACAATGAATCAGCAAAGGTGATTAAAGAAAAAATAAATGCATTAGATTGGATTGAGTTTTGAAGTACATATTTGTTTTTCAGATATTTTCGGAATTAGAAACGATCGTTGACAGATTGGCCACAGATTCACAAAGAGGATCGAACACGTTAAAGAAGTCAACAGGTATGTTTTATTCCAACTATGATCGTTATTCAATATTAATTGAATTGTTAGCTATTTCTGTAGATATAGCGGAAGGTGTCCGATTTGGCTTTAAAAAGATTGCGCTTATGTGGCTTTATAAATGTGCGCATCTTTCGCCTGCTGATTTTACACAAACTATAGTTTGGGATTCCTAAAACTTCTTCACTGTCCTATCTATTGCCAACGTCTAACAGAAAATTGAAGACATCCCTTTTGGCGATGAGCTCATTATGGTGTCTAGCTCTATATGAGAGGCTTATACTCTCTTCCCTCTGCGAAGCGCCTGCAGTTAAACATAGAGTGCTTCACATCTTGATAGATATAGACATTCAAGACAGAAGGGGAAAACTCATCGTGGCAAATAAATGTGCTTTCTCGTTGTCCATACCTTGATGATGGGGATCAGTTTCATCTGCCTTTTGCCGTATTATTACACCCCAAGTAGTTGTTTCATATTCAGGAAGATGTTTCCCTTTCTGTGATACAAATAGGGCAGATGGCTTCTGAAATTACAAGAATCGTAGCAATCAACTCAGGCCACGGGCCAGTTTGCACTTATTCATTCAATCTAGGCATCCGCAATAACAGCTCCTGGCCTACTTGCAAGAACCCACTGGAAGAGGAAACGCTGACACATTTCATTAACTTTCTCAACTTAGAGTATGGATTTGAAGGGACACGTTGACATTCTGTACGTTTGACAGAGATAAACAACGACATCCTAGGTTACTAGAGATGGCATCCGCAATAACAGCTCCTGGCCTACTTGCAAGAACCCACTGGAAGAGGAAACTCTGAAACATTTCATTAACTTTCTCAACTTAGAGTATGGATTTGAAGGGACACGTTGACATTCTGTACGTTTGACAGAGATAAACAACGACATCCTAGGTTACTAGAGATGTGGTAGCGTTGATCAGCGTTCATTGTGTCCAGGGGCCAGTACCACGAAAAAACAAGTATTGTTAAACAGTAGCAATTTACCGTAGCAATATGTTAAAATGTTCCCATTGCACAATACTTGTTGTTTCGTGGTACAGGCCACAGGTCGCAGATTTAGCTACGGCTTCATTTCTATACCTTCGTAGCTGACAATTTTAGTGTCTGCTGCACTTGATGCAGCCGGTATTTATTGTGGCGATTTTATTTGATTGCAATCTTTAGGCACTGAACCTTCTCAGAGTATGTTCTTGATTAGCATCTGTTCATCAACAGATATGGTGTGTTTAAACCTATGTTACTGAAGATGCTACCTTCGACCTCAGCGGTAAACGGACTACTTTGGGCGTTGCTCTTAAGCTTTGTCGATAAGGTCCGAAAACTACTCCCTGTCATTCGTCGTGGCGAATATTAGATCGATTGGTTTCATGATTAAAGTTGTCGGCTTATTTCCTAAGTATTCTTCTGATTAAAAACTTGAACCAATTGCTGTAATAAGTTTACCAGTTTTAAGCCAACTTTTGAATTGAATAGCAAATTGAGTTCAGTTTTCATTTTGTACCTCACTCGGAGGTTATTTTCCCAAGTTTGCGCAGATAGTTTTTGGATTTCTCTTTCTCTAGTAGCTTTACGAGTGTCTACCAGGCGGGTGGTAGAGCTGTCTGCTATATAGTCCGGGAGGCAGGGGTCTTTTTGACCGACTTATCGCATGCCGGCTGATTTTAATGGACATAACAGATACTATGTAGAGAATGACGAAACCGAACGTCAGTTGTTCCGGTAGCGGTGGGTGCGGTTGTGGGAGGGTGTGGAACTTGTCGAAAAAAAAATTTTTTAAACTCATTTTATGCCGACTGATTTTTTTTTAAATAAATTATTGACGTCATGTAGTGTTGAAAAAACATAGTCAGTCGCGTTGTGGAGGGGGGACTATACGTCAGCTGGTCGCATGAACTTGCAAAAAAATGAATAATAATACGGGGAATAAAGATATTCACTTCAAAAAAATTAGGAGAAAGCTGAATTTTTGCATGAAACTTCCTTTTGTGGTTCTAAACAATATCCCAAAAGTCCCCAGTGATACATGTGCCGCTAAAAATGTTACGCGGGGTCAAAGGTCATGAAAAACAGTTTTTCGTGAATATCTCGTTAACAGATACTTTTATCGAAAAATAGTGTATGTCGAATTTGTAGCTTAGGAAATTGCCTACAAAAAAGATCATATTATTTTTTTCGTAAGACTAACGGTTTTCGAGAAAATTTGATTTAAAAAGTTTAAACATACGTGCGCGCGTCCAGATTTTATTTACGACCCATTCAAAAATAACGGTTTTTTTTACACAGTCCGATTGATTAGAGTACCCTAAATACAAATATGGAAACAAAATTTGGCGTTCTCTTACCGTTTGGGCGTGGCACGCCCCCAAAGTTTCAAAAATACCATATCAAATAGTACCAAAATTTCAGGAATAGAGTGACAAATCTTTCCAAAGTTATTTCTTTTATTATAACTATGTGTGCAGTTAACTAATAAAAGAAGTTTCATCAAAATCCGATCATAAGGACCGAAGATATAAAATAATTATTCAAAAATTCAGTGGTTAAATTTTAATTACATCATATCTTAGGTCTTTATGATCCGATTTTGATAAAACTTTTTTTATTAGTTAACTGCACACATAGTTATAATAAAAGAAATAACTTTGGAAAGATTTGTCACTCTATTCCTGAAATTTTGGTACTATTTGATATGGTATTTTTGAAACTTTGGGGGCGTGCCACGCCCAAACGGTAAGAGAACGCCAAATTTTGTTTCCATATTTGTATTTAGGGTACTCTAATCAATCGGACTGTGTAAAAAAAACCGTTATTTTTGAATGGGTCGTAAATAAAATCTGGACGCGCGCACGTATGTTTAAACTTTTTAAATCAAATTATCTCGAAAACCGTTAGTCTTACGAAAAAAAATAATATGATCTTTTTTGTAGGCAATTTCCTAAGCTACAAATTCGACATACACTATTTTTCGATAAAAGTATCTGTTAACGAGATATTCACGAAAAACTGTTTTTCATGACCTTTGACCCCGCGTAACATTTTTAGCGGCACATGTATCACTGGGGACTTTTGGGATATTGTTTAGAACCACAAAAGGAAGTTTCATGCAAAAATTCAGCTTTCTCCTAATTTTTTTGAAGTGAATATCTTTATTCCCCGTATTATTATTCATTTTTTTGCAAGTTCATGCGACCAGCTGACGTATAATCCCCCCTCCACAACGCGACTGACTATGTTTTTTCAACACTACATGACGTCAATAATTTATTTAAAAAAAAATCAGTCGGCATAAATGAGTTTAAACAAATTTTTTTCGACAAGTTCCACACCCTCCCACAACCGCACCCACCGCGGGTGCGTCAGCTGACCTTCACTTTACTTATCAACTAAAGTCTATCAATGAGTAAAGATAATAATTTATCGGCATAAAAACGGTGCTCAAAATGGACCCCTGCCTCCCGGACTAATAAGACAGACGTTTCAAATCCGCTGTGTTTTGTTCAATCTCTTCTCGGTTTGGTCTACGATTTGTTATACAGTAAAACCTGTCAAGTTGGCCACCCTTGTAAGTTGGCCACCTGCCGAAGTTGGCCAGTATATAGTAGCACCAAGAAAATTTCATACAAATATTCGACCAAATACCTCCGAATGTTGGCCACCTGTCTATCTTGAAACTTGGCCACAAATTTATATATTTCTGAATATTTAGGCGCCAAAGCACATTGAACGCGGCCAATGTAACGAAAGATTCGTTCGTGTTAAATCTTGTTGGGATAGATTTGACTGAATTTCTGCAGTTTGTGAATAACTTCTGTATTCCTCTGCCTTTCGTGGAAAATCAGGAAACAGCTAAATTTTTATAAATTATGTAATACTTTTCTTGCTGTCTTTTTTTTAAAACTGTTTCTTTTGGGGTTTTTTTTGTTTTTAATAATGGTTTTAATAAACTAATAAAATGGATAAAAAAATGGATTAAAAAAAAATAGGTACCTACCCTTATAAGTTGGCCACCTCTCTAAGTTGACCAAAAATGTCTGCACCACAGGTGGCCAACTTACGCAGGTTTTACTGTATAGTGTTTTTATTCCGTTTTCTAGAGTTGCGGGATCAGTTCAATAGTGAACTTTCCTGGAAGAAAAGTAAACCAGTGAACGCAAGATTGCCACTCCTAATTTAGTCGAATGCTTTTTCATCAATTATTCTTCTTTTATTTGTGCTTTTCGCGTTTGTACACATTTAGCGAGCTTACTTTATGACACAACGCAAACATTTTACATTGCCAACGCCTTAGCTTGTAAATTAATTATGAGGCTGCTATGACTAGTGGCATTTGACACTCATGTGTAAAAGGTTGGACTTTTAAAAGATGTTATACAATCTATTTCGAAACAACAATTCATGAAAAATTTTCTATACATACAAATTGTGTTTTCTTTTGTAGTAAATGCCATTAAATCCAGCAGCCCAGTGCAATCACCAGTTAAACAATTAAACAACACAAATGCCAATAACAGCAGTTACCAAAATCAAGTAACAAACGGCTCCAGCAATGCCAATAGTCGTAAGTTGATGTTTCAGTTCGAGAGAATAACCTACTCTTGTTTTCTTTTTTATTTATTTTTTCGTCTTTTTTTTACAATTTTGCTTTTTTTCTATTCCCGAAAAAGGAAACTTTGGTTTTTAGATTGAAATTGATTAATTACATATCTATATATTGTTTATCCATACATTAATATCCACATACAGACATTTCATAGAATTATTTTGTTTATTTTATTGAAAGAAAAAGAAAATCAATCTAGAAATCTCCTTTAGCTAGTTTGCTTTTCGGAATGCTTGTTGAAAAAACTAACAAGTTAAACAAGTAGACACAATAACATAAATTCTTATTATAATTCCAATGAAAATGCTATTCTACTAACATTTGATTTAAAGACAATGAAGCATGCGTGTGACGTTTTTGTTTTTTTTTTTCTGTTTGTTTTCTTTTTTTTTCGTTTTTTTTTTGCTGTTGTTCGTTCGTTCTGTTCTTCTTGCATTGCACGTGAGAGCAGCATCATCCAGTCCTAGCTCACAACTCGAACAATCATCACCAAGACTTGATTCAATTTCTCCAACGCCAGACACAACTCCGCCCGAGAGTGTTGACATCATCCAGACAGTAACCACAACAGAACAACGTATCAGCTTAACCAATAACTCAACAACACCACCACCAACGGTAGCACCAGGGACTCCATCCTCAGCTGGTAGTCATGTTGCCGAGGAGCCATCGTACCAAAATACAGCTGCTATCATTGCTGTACAACAACACCAACAGCAACAACAACAAGTCCAAGCACCAATGCGATCTGGAGGCGGCGGTGGAGGTAGCCCTTCTGTTATTGCGGATAATCAAAAAAAAGTTGACAATGAAACGCTCAATAGTCCGAATGCCAATTCTGCAGAGATCACAACAACGACGAAAGTCATCGAAACAACAACAAAAAACGATGATGATCTAAGAACAGTGACGACAACAACGACCACAACAACGGATGAGGTGAACAACGTTACGACGACGACGACAAAACAAGTGAATGGAAACGGAAACATCACGAAGGACGATAATGCCAAGGCATTAGGAGGTAATAACAATGACACAACAACGGAACCATTTTACGATGTGCCACTGGGCGGCGGTGAGTAGGTTTTGAACAAATCTTGTGGCAAAAGAAAAAAACAATCGCTTTCCCACACAGATTATTAAAAAAAAAAACAAAAAACAAAATATTCGATGTTGTGCAATATTATGTGGAGAAGATGCACGCTGTTGTCCCAAAAAGAAAAGAAAATTAATTTTTGAAAATTTTGTTTTCGCATTCTAAACGAAAAAGATATGTTTAATAACCCTACTAAACCCACACAAAGTTATTTGTGGCTTGCTCAACAGACTGTACAAAACATAAACGATTATTACAGCTTGCTCTCTGTTCAATGGGGACTTTTGTTTATAATGATTTGCTTGTGATTTCAGGCGCTACAACAGCGGAACTACCACCAGGAGTATTGTATCGTGTCAAAGCCACCTATGGATACGTCAAAGAAGACGCCGATGAGTTGAGCTTCGAGATAGGAGACATTATTCGCGTCATAGAGTATGATGATCCAGAAGATCAGGTAATTTTCATATAATAAATTATTTCCCTAGCATCCTACACCCGAGACCTTCTAATTATTGGACAGGACTTTTGAAAATTAATGCATTTCAGTTGGCATTGACTTTAAATAATTTTTTTTAATAAAAAAAAGAATGCCAGTCTTATGGCAATCGATTCCCGGAGTGGATTGATTATTATTGTTTTAAGTACAAAGGGGAGCTACATAGGAACTAGCACTTTTGATTTAGCGATGGCGAAAGTGAAACCTCTACTCACCATTTATATTCTTACATATTTATAATACAGTCAATCGCGATGTACTGAGGTGTATAAATGAGAGTTCGTATACCCTAACCTAGATTTACACATTACCAACTATATTGCAGAAACTTTGAAAATGCGGGAGACGATTTGGTTGAGAGCATACACCAACTTATCTCCAAGAAAGAATGAAAGTATTCCTCATGAATGGAACCTCAGCATTGTTTGTCCGGTTTACTAGAAAAGATAACCTCTAAACTGTGTCAACTATAGAGCCATCAGTCTCCTTAATATCCATACAAGCTCCGTACTCACATTGGCTTTTAAATAATTTCACCTTTGTAAAGTAGTATTATTTTCAATTAAGGGATGTTATTTACCATGTGGAGTTACTTCCCTCGAACTTTTTTCCCCACATCTATGAGGACATACATTTTGAAATTCACCTCATGTAATTGTCATAATTTACATTATTTATCACTAATGTAGCTTGTCAACACCAAATATTTTCTCTTTATCGAAAAATTACCGTTTATAAAAGCTACCTTTGCAATATTGATTACATAAATATTTTATGACTTTTTATATCGAAAAGAAATATCGGGGAAAAAGAAGAATCCGGAGGTCCATCAAAGACGGATTAGAGCCGGTTAATCCCTATCTTCAAATAGCTTTGCAGGTACCTATATTATGGATAGATCAGGGCCAGATTCCGTAACCTTGGGTATTGCTGTGGGCACAATTGTTGTACCTGAAAACAAATAACCAAAATTTAATTTTAAAAAATACAAAACTAAACTGAGTTAGATTTTTTTTCTTTAATTTGTACTCACAAACGTTTTGCTCATAGAATCGGAATCTGTCCCAGGTGAGCTAGCAAACTGTGCTGTCTGAATAGAAATATTGTACCTATTCATAAATGGGTATAACAAAAAACAAACCATATCGAATTGTTACAACAATTATCCACACTACGGTTTACCTCAAACGTGTAAATTAATATAAATTTTGTTTTTAAAAAAAGCCTAGATAGGACATATTGCACGCCCACCACTACCGCCATTGGATTTCCTGTTTTCGCATTTTTGTTTATTTTAACAGATTTCTAGTCGACGACAGTCCCAGCGGTCAACTAGTTTCTGCATGGGTCCAATTGTAACTGATGACATCATTGGTGTACGTACATTATTATTTATATATAGAGGATGTATTTTCATTTGCTCCATTTTGTTTTGGTCATTGATATAGATACTATATATAGGCAGCTAGCTGACTGTCAATTTTACACAAAACGAGTAGCTGCATCTACTGCCAGATAAATTAAGAAAATATTTCCATTTCTGTTGTTTTTTCTTCTAAACAGCTGACTATACTTACTATATGAAAATTCATTACAGTTTAAAAAATGTTGTTGAACTATAGATTTAAAAAAGAGCTCTACATTATGATTGGCAAATTGCAGATTTGTTATTGACAAGCTTCATTATTCTTTACAAAACTGTTTTTTTTAATGCAGCTTTACGTTTGAAAATGTTTCCCAAGCAGTCCAATGTATGTACATTCTTTTGGCGATTTTTTTTCATTGCTCCACCTTATGTGAACATCTGACAAACATTGATAAAAGATCTGTTCCTATACTTTAAAATCTTATGTCGTTTTCCGTTGGGCAAAAAAAAGCGTCCGGAATCAAGAAAATCACATCTAACACCTTTCCATTGGCGCAAATAATACTGCTAGAAGCAGTTTTCTTGTTCCATTGAATTTCAGAATGAGTGAATCGTCGAGTGAAACCAATGGAAAACGATATTACGAATTTTAACGCAATTTTAGTGAATGTCGTTTCTTAAGCCTTAACTTGAAAAATTCTTCGAGAGAGCAAGATATTACCCTCCACTGAGGAGAATCTTACTAGTTTTTACTCAACAAATTTCTTTGAGTATGAGTAAAGAAAAGAATTGAAACAACTGTCAGTGGCCTGAAAATTGACAGATGATTTGAAATTTGTTGTCCTATTTGTCATACGCGTGTAACGACTATTTGCATTTGTCTTTTGATTTCCTGCGATATGATGTATAGTTTTTTTCCCCTTCCCGAATGTTTGTAGCTCAGTCAGTACAGACTCTTCCACATAGGTAGTAGTAGTACTTGGATTTATACTCACATGCAATTTATTGAAAAACAAAGTGCATCTGTTATTTTTCATGATTACATAAAATCGTTCCCTAACGTCTTCATAAGTTTTTCTCTTTGAGAGAGAATTCCTCAATTCCTCCCCACCACTGTCATTTTGACAATCTTTTCCATTTTTACTACAACAGTATAGAAACAGACCTAGTTTTTCAAGTCATTTGACCTAGGCATAAATGTATAGTGGGACAAATACAAGTTTCTTTTTAAAAATGCAATAAAATAATCAAAATTACATTTTTCCAAAAATTATGGCTTTATTAGTAAAAGCAAATATTCCCATTAATTATGGAACACAACGTCGTTCAAGTGGCTGCCTCGGCTGGGTTCGCAGTAGCACATTCTGTCACTCCAATTTCACAAAGACCTTGTTGATGGTTTCGGGCTGTAGCATCATTTCCGGATTCCCCACAAAAAAAAAGTTCAAAGGGGTCAAATCGCAGCTCCGAACATCGCCAAGACAGCTGATAATTTAAGGAACATTCACATGGGAGCGAACGAACGAATTGATGAAATGCGAACAAACCACTTTTTAAGCATTTCTAAACAGAAAATTGCACATTTTATTATTCTAAGAGGAGGATAATTAATTATCCCATCAAACTGTATTAAGAAAACAAGTTTATAAACAATTTAAATAACAAAATTTCGAATTCCAAACTTTTGCCGCGAACGAAAACACCCTTGGCGCGAATTGTAAAAGTTTATTCGCGATCCACAACATTGAAACGCGTTCTACAAACGAGCGAATAAAGGATTCGTTCGAACTTAACCTCAAATTAGAAAATTTCAGACCTAGAAAGGTGTTCATGTGAACGGACTGTCAAAACTTGAGAATATTCGTTCATTCGTAGATAGTTGGTCGCTCTCATGTGAATGGTCTTTTAGTCCCGTACTTTCAATATAAACTTAAAATTCAAACATTTTATTAATTTAAGAAACATGACACATTTTCAATGTCGGTTCGCACACGACACAATAAATGTATTAAAAATGTCTATGACATGTTCCCGCAATAGTTCAAATAAGGATTTAACGAAAATTGGAAAAAATGTACCGAAAATTCGAGAAAAGCGGAAAGTGTTTTTATTTTTTGTATAAAGCGGCCCATAGACACTACACTTATGTCAACACCAGTGTCGGTGTACGGAAATGTTTGCTGTGTGTGGGCTGGAGCGCACACCGATTTGATGTCAGACATGGGCCGCTTAAGTTCGCGTCTTGAACGTTGGATTTGCCTTCACAAATTTCGACAGGGCACCAATCTAGTCAGCTAGTAGTGTCTCATTTAAAAAATCGAACCGAGAAGTGACTATTTGGTGCGCAAAAGATCGATTGTGACATGGGCTGTGTGGCATGCCGCGCCATCCTACATGAACCAGAGTTCGTCCAAATCCATGTCTTCAATTTCAGTAAAAAAAAGTCGGTTAACATGGCTCTGTAACGCCCATCGTTCTCGATAATAACTTGCTAGTTTTCCGAGCCCCAGATGCGACAATTTTGTTTGAACGTAGCCGGCGAGATGAAAATGCTCCTTGTCAGAAATCGTGCCCCGAACATCGGTAAACGTCAGTGAGTACAAAATCAACGCAACGACCGAATAGAAACTCCGCATTTTTTAACACTTCGCTTATCTAATGAAGTTTTCGATTAAAGAAGACTATACGCCCTTTCTACCAAAAAAGCAATTCAGGAAGTGTTATTTCGACGTCTTTCATTGGCGTTTTTCATTGATAATCCTCGAGAATTGCCCCAAAATTTAGAATTGTTCTATTCAATAAAATTCGTTAGGGTTACTTACCATATCATAAAGCCAAAGATTTTTTTTTTTTTTTTTTCTTGCTACGTTTTAATTAGTTTCTACAGTTAATAAAGTACATATATACATATTCTCGCTTCATTTCAATTTAATTTCATCTTTTTGAATAACATAGCCCGACATTTGCCGGACACGAAATCAGCCAAAACAAACAAATAAGAATGAAAACGCCCAATAAAAAATTTGTGATTTGTTATTTACTTTGGCCAATTTTTCATTTCATTTGCTGACGTAAAAAAGTAAAATAATTTTCAAATAAATAATAATCAAAGCCTCTTAAATAATAAGATAAATCAGTTTAAATTTTCCTGTTTTTTCTATTCCATTTTTTGTATTTTCATATTTGTTGTCTTATTTTTTATTGCAGGAGGAAGGCTGGCTGATGGGTCAAAAGGAGGGCACGCAAGAGAAGGGTCTCTTCCCTGCCAATTTTACACGACCTATCTAAATAAGGAAAATGTTAGAACAACCACCAGTAAAAGCGAAGAGTGTAGTTAAAGTTTGTTTCAAAATTTTCTTGTTGGCCAGATTTACGAGTGTGTGCTTATATTTTGTTGGAACAAAAATTTTAAAAAAGAAAAGAAAAAACGAATAAAAAAGTAACAAAACAAAAACAAATTTGATAGGAAACTCAATTTTTTTTAATTAAAAAAAAGAAAGAAAACACTTAACTTCTTATTATTGCGAATATATTTTTAGTCAATGTTTTTTCCTGTTTTCAGGTAAAATGCAATTTGGAAGTTAAAGTTCTTTTGTTTTAGAATCCATTTAAGAAACAAATAATAATTTATTTAAATAATAAAATATTTAAAGCAAATTTTTTTACATGTAAAAAGTAGACGAAAAAAAAACAACAAGAATCTAAAGAGAATGTTTTTATTATACTAAAATGTTTCTCTCCGCCACTTTAACGAAAACAAAGGACACACTCGAAGTATTTTCTTCCCTTGTCTAAACATATAACGTGGGTATATGAGTTGAGTATATACAAATTTATTGTTTTTGTTTTGTCTGTAATTAAGAATTTTTTTCTTTTTGTTCATTTTTTTTTAAATGCATTCAACCATTCATATCATAATGTATACACATTTTTAGCTACAATTTCAACTAAACAAATTTAAACTAAAACAGTTCTTGTATACAAAGAAAATGAAAAGAAACAAAAATTATTAACTCGACTTTTAATTATTGTTATGTTATTATAATTTCTTCTTTTTTTCTGTAGGAAACTAATATTTTGTTTTGTCCGTCGAGAAGCGAACAAATAATGTGTAATTGAATAATTTGTTTCCCTTTATTGTGTAATTCATAAGAAATTGTTTTTAATTGTTTTATTATTGCTATTATTACTACTACTACTATCCATACACGGAACTATTATTACAATTTTATTATTTAACTACGTTTATATAACTCTTAATTTTATTTACGCAAATTAAACAAACAAATTTACAGCATTCAGCAAGAGATGCAAGTAGAGCAACAACGCCAACAACAGTTTTTTTTAAGAAACCAGAATGTGTAATTTAAAAGTACGATGAACATATTTTGTGGTCCTTTTTGTTCAACAGACAAAATATGTATTTATTTTAAAGAACAAATTTATTAATTGAGAAAAACCGGATAAATAAAACATTAATATATATACTTTACTTGAAAAGTTTCAATTTATTTTATTTTAGGAATTCTTAGGTGTAACATGACTGTAATGCAATTTGAGTCAGAATGGAATTTGAAAGGGCAGGTTGGTATCTACAAATTTAGTCCTATGTTTACAAAAATATCAGCAGAAACCTTAAAGGTTTGTAAACTGTAGCAAATAGTATACTAGTACACACATAGTTTAGGATGTGTGTCGAAAATATGAGAATTGAGAAGTATTTAAAACAAATAAATAAAATCAATAAAACTGATTTTACCCAGCTGAGGTTTTCAAGGTAGAAAATCAATCGACTTTCCACTTAAAATAATTTATTTTCTTAAAACGGTTTATTCAAAGATATAGATAACTTTTGGAGAGGAAATTTGTTTTTTTTTTTATATTATGTAAAATACTTTGCATATACGATATACCCAACCTCGCACAAAATCCTATAGTGACCACAAGCAGGGGCGTTGCACACACGTCATATTTCACTGTTTATGGGTTTTTGTAAAAATTGTAAAGTGTTGATTCACTTTTGACGCTCACTGTATGTTTATTAGAAGGCTGACAAAATTAAAATTTTAGCGAATATCCTGGATACGTGTTTAACTCTATTAAATTGACACGTATCTTTGTAAGATTGTAAGTTTGTTCGACGTGTTCAGTCCTATAGATTTTTCATTGTCGACACTCGCGTTTTATTGACCGCTAGACATCTGCACATAATCCCTGATAGATGAACGCTACCGCGTAGCGCCAGCGACAAAATGACATTTTATTTTGAATGGTTTGTAATCTGTAGACGTATAAAATTATAGACTGAATTCTTATTGGGTGTTGCTATTCGCCCGTTGTTCGGGACACGGGTACGTAACGAAATGTCAAAGTTTATATTGCGTCAAGTTAGGGGTATGTGGCTCGCTACGCTCGCGGCAAAGACTCTAAATTCCAGTATAATCATTATGCCGTATGTTTAGGAACCAACTTTTATATTTATAAAGGCCCTTATTGTGATTGTCGATCAGCGATCGTCACGACAATTGTCGATTGCGTCTATTGATTTTAGCTATTCGTACGCACAAATTTTTTCACTTTCAAGAGAAAGCATCGACCAGACATTTGTAATCGACTACAAGCGACTGTCAAATCGACAAATATCAATCGCAATCGACAATCAAAGTTGTCTATCGATCGACAGTTGTCGATCAACGATCACCTATCGACACTCACAATAGGGGCCAAAGAGTTTTTAATGACAATAGGATTACGTTATGTTGATTACGTACCCGTGTCCCGAACAACGGTAAACGTCAGTTCAGTACAAAATCTGTCACAATGAACGGGCGAATAGCCACTTCGATTCTTATTTTACTTGCCTTATTTCCAATTTCACTTTTACACTTCCACTTTTCCTTGATTTTTATTATATTAATTTTAGACTTTTGACAAAGGAATATTCACTTACAGCGGAATTAATAAAAAAGGCCTATCCGCTCTTTAAAACATCTTTTAGCTACCATACGGATAGTGGACTTATTCGTTTGATAACTTTTATTATTTATAAATACATCTTATATCCATATTAGCTATCCACTCTTTATCACTAAACGCACGGTAGCACTGCGTCCAAACTGTACTAAACATGGTTGTAAATCTGTCATATTCCATCAGCTGACACTATCATCCTCAGAGAATTTTCGTTTGCGAATTTTAGATTCTCTCTGAAATTCTCTTCCAGCTTTTAAATTTCTCGCGTCCAATCGAACTTTTTGTTGGTATACGTGTATTTGAAATATGTGTATAGCAAGTTAACTGTGTGTGCAAGTTAACCACTCTCTATACGCCGAATAAAGTTATCCGCTCCTTAAAACATGTCAGTGAAAGCTAAGATATGTTTATAAATAATATTTACGACTTAAAATATGTTTTAGAGCTAATTCGCCACTATGCGGTATTTATTAATACGGGGGTTAGCCATTACATTAATTTGTAACGCCAAGAAGGAGTCGCCGGAGACCCCATAAAGTATATTAGGTATATATTCAGAATCATGATCAAATTTTGAATTGATTTAGCCATGTCCGCCCGCCTATCTGTCTTTTGAAAACACGATAGCGTCCATACGACCTAGGCATACGAGAAGAGAACACTTTTTTTTGGAACACTTTCAGTGGAAGGTATCAAAGCATCGGCCAGGGCTAATACTTTTATTTGTTTTTTGTTATTTTATTTTTTTTTTTTTTTTGTCAGTTCGGGACGGGACATTTGCCCACTAATGGTTGTAGTCATGATTGTGACTTTTGGGGATTTACATTCGGCTACCTCTTCCTAAAGTGATTTCGGTATTAGTAGATACGATTACAATATTTACGCCTATTCGGCAAAATCTTTTATCCATTTTTCCTGTTATTCTGTTATGAATTTCCATACAAAAGTTCGAACTGTCAAAAAATCTTTTACGATCTCCAGAATTGGTATTCTGAGTGCATAAATCTTTTATGAATACTGTTATAAATCATAACAGAATAAAAGACAGAATTTTGTGACTTTTATCATAAAAGATTTTTATTAATTAGAAAGTTTTGGATTGAAATGGATATCTGTATAATTTTCCGTCACCGAAATGTTTACAAAAGAAGACAAATGTAATAGGTAATTGCGCATAAATTGGGTAGGTATGTAACCGAAAATAATTTTGAAATTTGTAGTTTTGCTTTAATTCGCGAGGAACTCAATGTCAAGTAGCTACTTCTCCGGACGGAGTGGTCGGTGGCTTCGCTGGTTTGGTCATGGTAAACGCATGTCCCCAACCAGGATCAAACGACGTCCTATGGAATCCGTACCATCATCATCTAGGTAGACCCAGTATGAGATGGTTATATCAAGTTCATAATCCCTCCTCTACCCGTATGGGGATTGTCCTTGATGATTTAGAGACGATGGCGGAAAATCGAGAGCTATGGAGGGTCCCACTTAATGGACAAGCGGACCATTGAAAATGATTAAATGAATATTTTTGGTTTAGACGAAGTTTAGCTGGAACTAAATAGTTATCTATTTGATCTTCCTAATGTGCGTTTTACTCAGCTCTTTAGATTGGATGAGGTGTATGCTAGAATTTTAATGAACAAATTGGAACAATTTACAAAACACGAATACAACAACAACAATTGGTTTATCGCAGCCCAGTACATCGAGATCGATTCAGTTGGTTAATGACCTGAAATAGACACCCCTATCGTGGAATTTTCTAATTGGATTTTGCTCCATTTGCCTTGTCGTGGTTTTTTGTTGTCTTTTTTCTAAAAAGATGTTCCAGTATTTATTACACAATTATTTAGTTTGTAATAATTCAAAACGTACTCTTTTCAGACTGCATTTTAATATGTTTTTTGTACAAATTTGATCATGGTGCCTACCGTCTATGTATAAAAAAAAACTCTGCGGTTTGTTTTGATGACAGCTTCGTAACAGATTTTCAAGTTTCGAACTTCCATAACAGATTTTCATAAAAGTTCGAAACCCTGAATACGATTTATAAAAGATCTTTTATGGTCGAAATCTTTTATGATTCATAACAGAATAAAAGATTTTGCCGAATAGGCCTGAATACCTACTTCGGCTACGTATTTTTAGACTGATCTACTATAACTGCTCCTCCTGCGATATTGAAATATAAAAGAAAATTAACTGATTGTCATGGATCTCTGTGTGCAAAATCCTGAGGGCTGCACGATCGAAGCCGCGGGGAAAAACTAGTTTGTACATAATTTCAATTGCCTGTAGTTAAGACACTTGACTTTTTTATTCAGGATATTAATTCTTTCATGTCTCGACGCTAATTTTTGCATCCATTTTAATTTCGTATGTACCTACTGGTTTTGACAGTTTTAAGCTATAATGTGAAACCAGCAAACAGCATTAAACGACGCGGTTTAATGACAACCGCTAGTGTCAAATTGTAGCTTGAAATAAGCACTACAGTTTATTTTTGCATTTCGTTTTTCATTCATAATAATAAATAATTTCATCTATTATTGAATGAGTTAAATTAACAAAATACCTATGACTGATTTAAAATTTAAAAAGCTGTTCTATACAAAATTTGGTATGTTATTGCATTAGTTTTCATCAAGCATCAGATTAGAATATTTTTGATATAAAATTCAAAGTGAAAACAAAATGAATTAGATAATATTATTATACATAATTTATAAAATTGCCAATTTGTAAAAGAAAAACGTATGAGACATTTCATGAATTTAAATCGTAGGTATTGGAATATTTTTATCTGAAATCAGCATACTTGCCTTATTAAAACCGTACTAGTGAGTATGTGTGTATTATGAATTTTAGGAGTTGAAGCTAATAAAAGTTAACGAATTTAATATTATTCATCAAAATTTTAATGTTAGTTCTCCATCTGTCTCCACCCTAACGACGAAATCCGTTTCCTTTGCCAATCAGAATTTTCTGTTCTTATTGTACTTTCTCTACTACATATTCTCAACAATAGGTGGCCAATAGAATTACTGCTTTCAATACTCCTCTCGTACATAAAATACTACTACTTTCATCACAATCCATTCGAAATACAATTTCTATCTTTCTTATTACTTAATATTATTCAACCTCTTTCCAACCACAGAGAATTATTACATATTCATACCCTCTTGACACATGCCAAATTCAGCATTGCCATTTTCATCAAACCTTCTGACTTGACATTTCTTATTCGCCTTAGAAAAAAAAACATCTCGTCCAAACTTAACGATATGCGATTTTCTTTCGTTATCTTTTGGCAGAGTACATTTGAAGTCCGCCATATTGGAGGCGGCATTCGTCATTTCAGAAATTTTTTTTATTCGTTTGTACAGTGAAATGTTATTTGAAGTGCTTGTAATATTGCTTTAAATTTGTGATCAATCAAATTCGGGGGGCACCACAACAGACCTCCAAAAGGACTTGGCAAACGCCTGTTGGGGTCCCAAATAGTGCCGGTCCTCGTCTCAAATAAATAAATCTTCACAGAATCGGTCTTGTTTCGCTTTTTTTTTCACCACCATTCGTCGCGACGAATTCGGATTCGTTCACAGTGTAGTGTGCATAGAGAATTTTTCCTTCTACAGTCTTTTTTTTTTTCTTCTCATTAGTCTTTGAAATTTTTGTCGCAATTTTCCACGGGAAAATCTTAAGTGAGTGCGTGTTATTTGTGAAAAATAAAAGAAAAATCGTTGAAAGATCAAAAAAAGAATTCATCGTCGTCTAGAAGAATCATACGAGGAAGAAAAAAATTTTTTTTTGTTCTCTGATATTTGCAATGCATTAATAAAAATTTTTTTCATATTGGACCTCGCCCGTCAAATACATCGCATTTGTGTGAGTGTGTGTATGCGCCCATATATACACACGCATAGCCGAAGAGTATCGTTCACAAAACGGACATATACAAAGAGACGACGACTCTGGCCAGCAGCAAGAAGAACTCACGGGCGCTCTGCTGAGGAGGAGTACACACCTCTATACATACAATACGTCACGCATCCATTGATAACCGCCACCGCCGAACACACCGAGTAGAGTAGAGCATTTCTCTGCTCCTCATCCCAACCAAAAAAAAAAAATATAAAAAATCCCAACCCGCTGCTGATGGTGTTTCCTCTACATTTTTGCTGCTGATACTCTTCCATCGAACGAGGAGGAAGAAATCCACCCCGACCACCACCCTCGTCATCGCCGCCGCACACACCCTCTCGGGTTCGGTACTCAACGAAAGAAAAAGTTTTTTTTTTCCTGTCGACAAAATCCCAAGAAATAAACAAAAAAAAATAGAATTTCTTGGCCGATTTTTCTATTTTACGAAGTTTACAGTGCGTGCAAAACTCCAGTGCAATATTTTATACATAAATTACACGAAAATATACATATTTACCGATATGACAAGTAAGCCGTGTAAATAGGGAAGAGACCGCCTGACACATTCGTTCAGTGTTTTTTTTTTTGTGCTTTTCGGTTTTCTCAGGTTTCTGGAACTCGCCTATCGTCCCCACTCGGTTATTTCGATTTAATTCATAATTCACGGGTGTATGGAAGCCAGCAAAAGGAGTAGTTGAAGCCTAGACTTGTTTGAGACTTAGCGCCACATCCAAAAACCAAGTCAATGAACAGCACGTGAGTTACCAATCTATTCGATAAAAGTGAAACAAATAATTATCTCAAAATTAAACAGAAAACATATATTTACTAGATCAAGGTACATTATGTATATACACCTATAATATGTGCACAGTAAAAGGAGGTACATTGCAAAAATTATAGAAGAGTGCATTCCAGGTTGTACATTATGTGGAATAGATACACAAAGACGACTGTGCGCCTTTACAGCAATTTTAATAAATTTCTTAGCTTTTTGTTTGATTTTTTTTTTCTCTTTTATTTTTCGCTTTTCAACGATCTTTATGTATCGTGTTTCAGTTTCATAGGGTGCTGTGTGTTTGATTGATGGTTTGAGGCGCACATGAATTATTGTGTGCTTAATGGGGGTGGGTTAGAATCACACTCATTTGCAATTGATATGCGGGGGAGTCGAGTGCATTTGATGCATTTCCATGAAACGTCAGTCGGTTGATGGTGTGTATATTTGTTTTTGCTAGGATATTGAACTATGTGTTATTGTTGCACAGTCGTTTTTTCATTCATCAATCGGGTAGTACCTTATTTTGGCTTGTAAACGTGGGGTAAAATTTGTACATTGTGTGGGTGAGGCCCTTCTGGAAAAGTCATAAATTACCTACGAACCGGCTCGAGGATTCTCGGAACTGATATCCACCTAGGTATTTATTTAATTGCATAAAACAGCAGGGAATCGAATTGAACGACCTATACCTATGTTCGCAGAATTACGTCGATTTTACCTGTTAAACAAAAACAAATTACGTCACATTGCTTGTTAACGGATAATGCGATTCCGACCGAGTTAAGCATTTTGATGCATTTCCTTTGGAAAAATCGTTTATACCTATTGAAAAAGCTTCTTGGAAACCTCAGCTTAAAGCGAACTACGTGCATGCAGGTAGGTACATATTTTTGATCGACTAATCAAAGCGCAGTCAAATACAGTTGTAGCATTTTTTAATTGCGGTTCTTGACAAAACTAATTAGTCGCTATCATTGGGTAATTTCGTGATTGGTATTCGCATTCGCGCAACCCTTAAACTGATGGTCTGAGATATATTTTTAGTCTTCTTAGCTTAGGGCTAAGCAGGTTCGCTCTTCTCTCTGCTATAGGTGTCTAGTTTGTGCATATACCTATTTTCGACAGCCCGCCGTGCCCAAACAGAAACTGCGTAAGGGGGTACCTAGTTGCGTGTTTTCTCTGTCGAGATCACGATGGTGGGGATCAGTTTGTGGATCCATCTGCTTTTTGCCATGTTATCCTTCCTTTTTTTGCTTACCACAATGTTTCCCATCCATTCTTGTTCTTTTATGGTTCTGGGAATGGTTGGATGTTCGCTAGAGCATTTATGGACTGCACATATACATTATATTATATTCGCAACGCATTTTATTTATTATTTAATTCTTCTGCTGATTAAAAAACACCGCGGTCCAAATTTGTTTAAATAGAGAAATTTAAGATAGGTATTGAACAATTTTTTCCGCGAATTGAAACATTTTTTACGCGAATTGTCAGATTTTATTCATATTCTATTAAATATGACCGCGATCCACAAATCCGCAAATAATGTACAATTCATTCGAACTTAACCTCAAAAGAGTAATTGCCACTAGAAACTGACAGCTCATTTGCAGCCAACAAAAAAGGAGGAATTGTAAAAGTTCGTTATTCGCTATTATTATTAAAAGTTTCTTAGGTCGAAAGGCACTGCTACATTTAGTCAATAAATATTGAAAAGAACTGGAATACTGGATACTAAATTCACCGCTGATTAAGTACAACTCTAGCAGTACTTCCTGAGATTACCTCGCGTGTCTCGGTCGTATTATGCCTTCTCCAAGTCTTCTCAAGTGCCATTGTAATATTATTGAAAGGTGAGAAGGCAAGCTGAAAAACGTCCTTCTATTAGTAATAATTCCCTTACAATGTAGGTATGTATTAACAGACAAGAGTGTCGGGGGACAGTTACAACGAACATTATTTCCGGAATTAATTTTGGTTTTCATCAATGTACCTAGCTGTTACTTGACAAGAACATTGAAGAGCTCCTACAAACGATCAATGTTACTTGAATGATCATAAACACTCTCCCTTAACTGCATCCTTAGGTTAGGTTAGGTTGAGTAGGGTGTGAGTTCATCACATTGGACTAGGCACCAAATTGGGCATATCGCAATCCCCGGGGAAACTTAACGGCCAACAAACCTAAACCACTTCGCCCAAACAATTATTTTCCCTACAAAAACTGAAAATTGTTTCAATTTTGTTTGCGAGGCCAACCTCCTCCAAATTGTCGAAGAAGTACCTTCCAAGGTATTTCCTCCTGTACCGGGCAATAGCTTGACATTCACAGAGGAGATGAGTTATATCCTCTGCGACATGTAAGTCTTCGCAGTACCTGCATGTGTCTGCATCTGTTATCTAAAACTAATTTCATAGCGTGCTTCCTAAGAAGACAGTGCCCAGAGATTATCCCTATTGCTGTTCGTAGCTTTGATCTGCTGAGCTTTAGTAATTCTACAGATTTTTCCGATCTAGCTTAGGCCACAGAGCCTTTGAGACCCTGTGCCCTACTATATCCAACCATCTCTGATCTGCCCTATTTTTAATTTTCTCGAGAATGATTTTCTTGGCCACGGCTATTGGTGGTCTTATGCCCTCAATACTCTCATTAAGTGGAAGCTCTGCTCCGGTTTTGGCCAGAACATCAGCCCCTTCGTAACCCTCAATATCACAATGTCCGGGTACTCAACATAATCTGAATTGGTTCTGCGCACATAATGCTCTGAGCATTGTGCGGCAGCTCCTGACTAGCAGCCCTATTATGGCTATCAAATGTCAACACGATATTTGATAATAATTGATACGTATCAACAAAATGAATGAATCGGTATTATGGTTATCAACCTATCAACATTTTTGATGAATTGTGAATTGTATTAGATTTAAGATCTATTGTGAATAGTTTTATCGATAAACTTGGTATTACGGTTATCAAAAAATTTGATATTCATTAAATTTTCTATCAACCACAAATTTCTAGTTGATACGTATCAAATATTCGGTGCATCAAATTAAAAAATGTATATCCTCGTTTTTATTGTTAAATAATGACTTTAGAGCGAAATGTCTTCGGTAGACATCCCAAATGTATACTCAAACCACGAGTAGCAGCGATTTTCAAATTATTTACTCAATAAGGAAACTATCAACTGAGCGTTGGGAATAACTTTAGCATTTGCATTGCACAATCAACAGTGTTGTTCGTTCTTTTGATTTGCGAAAAAAAAACAACTTTTGTTTATAAAAAACAACAATATTATTTGACCAAAACTAGTAGTCAGCCATACAACAAAAACCAACTACAAATCAGAAACGTCAAACGCCAAAACAGAACCCATTCTCAATGAAATTTCGATAAGTATTCACAATGAGGTAAAATGTATCAATTGATACTCATAGTCATAATACCAAACTATCAATGAATTGATAGATCTTATCAAGTATCAACTAATTGATATTTGATGGCCATAATAGGGCTGTAGGTCAGATTTGATGATGAAGGACTCTAGCGCCTTTAGCGCATCCTGACTAGCAATGTAGATAGCGATATTCTTGTTGGATATTGATCCCATATCAAGTAGATCCGCGGCTTTGGCACGGTCAGAACCTCTGCCTGGAAGACACTGCATGTATCCGGAAGCCTTAATGACACGTGTAGGTCTATATTCCTAGAGTATATACCTGAACCTGTACCCTTCTTAGTTTTGGAACCATCCGTATAAATCGAAATTTCATTATCATTCGGAACGATTCATCGTGTTCCGAATAACTTGTTCCGATGGACAATTATGTCGACCGTCAAATGGACATAGCGCACGATAAGTTTGTCGAACCGAATCATGGTTTTGAAAATAATTTTGCACAATTTGCACGCATTGTTCTGGCGTTAATCTTACCCTAAAATGGCAAAACGTACTAACAATTCAATTCAATAACTTTATTGAGACTTTTCTTTATTGTATTGCCCTATCATCTCTAGTTTTTAGATTGCACTGTTTTATTCCTCAGGTACATGAGACTGACATCAAAACGTACTAACCACAAATCAACTTTAAACTGTCAAATTGATAAACTGTAAAAACAGTGTTGCCAGTTTAAAAATCAAACCTCTAAAACCACTCGTTATAAACGCGAAAATGCTTATTAAGGGATCCAAATTTGAGGGTGAATTTTCAAAACCAATATTGTGGACAGGCCGATAGACAAATGGACGAAATTTGCTTTTCGATTTTAAAACTTGCAGAAGTGCAATTAATGTATTTTAAACAAATACCTGCAGCAGCCATTATGTTTATATTTGACATTGACATACATGAGACTAGTCGCTCGGAAGCATTTAATTACAGAGTTAAACCACTGGAAAACGGCATAAGTTTGAGTAGCTTTTCTTCTTGCTAATCCAGGGGTCTAATCGCGTAAGGCTAAAACGATCGAATGACGTCGTCTCGACGATGTTTCTACTTCGTGTAACAACCAAAAAACGATGATCGTCGAAATGATTGGACGATCATCGTTTTTTACTGCTTCACGTAAGCAATTCAACTGTCAAATGCCGTCGTCAAAACGATTCGATCGAACGATAGCTCTTTTGCAATCGTTTGGTCGTTTTTGGTGTGTGTTTTCAGTTTCGTTTAGGTTTAAACACAGCAGAGGTTCCATACGGAATATGTTGCAGCTTGCAGATACTATGATTCATCGAAAAGAATACTAAAAAATTCCCTTAACACAAAGACGAAGAATAACTTGCTGCGGATTTGGATGGATATAACCGAAGTGGGACATCAAAATGTTGGCGTTGACGACTTGTAATTTTTATTTTTACAAATAAACAAACCAACTTTTTGTTTAAACAAACACAATCTTTATTTCCTTATGAGCGATAAATGTTGAAGATTTTTCCATCAGTCGTCTGTCTTCTAGAATCTAGAGATAGAGAGTATCAATCAATTCCTTGTCAACTTGTACGCGGCACATAATTTCTTGCAATATATGAACGCCTCTGTAAAAAATGTTAATAATTCAATAACAATAACTTCAATGTTTAAATCAAATATCTACTTACATTTGTAATTGAACGCCTAATCCATAAAATAAGAGCTCCAGAAAAAAATTAAAAAAAATGGATTATCCAATTTATTTTTATTTCTTGCTGTCATAGTTTGTTTACAGTCCTGCTCAAACTGTTCAAAACGAAAACGATGAACGATTCGATTGAAAACGATCGCATCGATTGAGATGTTATATGAAGCGAACTAAAAACGACGTCGTTTTATTCAATCGTCTCGACGATGTACGTTTGAAAAATTACGCGATTAGAGCCCAGAATTGAATTTTTTGCTGCCACTCAAAACGTCAAAACCTACCGTAGGATTACATAATATAGAGTAGTTTCTCTTTTCGCTCATTGTTGTCGCATTTGCGCGGGTTAATCAAATTATGGCGTTTGTCATTTAGGTAAAGCATGGTTTTGTGAGTAGGTACATTTTTTAACTTTATTGGATTGAGGATTCTGAATAAAATTATTGACAATTTACGTCAACGTCAGAAATGTTGTTGTGTTGTTTTAAGATTGCAAGTGCAGTAAAAGATAAAATACATAGATGGCGCAACATCTCAGCCAACCTTCTCACAACTATTCTTTTGAGTGATTTTTTTTTTTATTTATTTTTTTGACAAATGGAAGGGACCTACAGTTAATTATGCCGACTGTGAACGCTGAATTGAGAAGCGTTTCCATAATATTTATACTCTCGGTTGTTTGTCAGGCGTTTGTTGCAAAAATATGGAACTTAAACATCCCTTTCCTAGAATCTGCACAATCGATCATGGGATTTGGTTGTTGGAACACCCTTAAGATAAATAAACAATATTGGTACATACGACTACGAATGTTGTAAAACGTAGGGTATCATGCCAATTCGCCGTCATAAAATAAAATACTTCAATAAGTTCTTAATTTTTTTTTTTGCAATTTCATCTTAAGTTGTTTTGTAAAATTCTGCTGTGCTACTTGAGGCGGTGCACATCTCCACCTATTGTGCAGTATACTATTGCTTAGATTGCACTTCCCCATAACACAAAGTGTACACCCCTTCTCTTGAAAGGAAATCCCTCTCCCAATCCGCACCTTACATGTATAAAAGATTAACCTTTTGTATTGTTATCTACGATATTTTGTAATGACATCAAGTACTGATAAAGCTGCCGGTAGCTCGATGTATATCATGCTGTTGAACACGAGTACAGTATATTCCGTCTTGTTCGAATATGGGTATACTGTTTCCGTTTTTCTTTGTCAAAAACCTAAGCCCAAGTCACACCTGTCACTTGGCAAGTGGATTTTAAGTTGTTATTTGCACTATGATAGTACATATACTGACTGACTCATCCAGCAAAGCAAACTAATCTAAATTTCTTAAGCTTTTGACTTCAAGATGTCATTTTTGCAGTACACACTGTAACCTTACTAATAGAACCATTTTAAACCTTCCTATTAAATTTATTGAAGGTCCCAATGAATAATTATGTATGAAAAATATCATTATTGTGTCGTTCACTAAAAATTCTTATTGCTACCGTGAAAAATACTTACCACAAAGGACAATGCTTGCAAAAAAACACAATTCGCCGCGAACATCGTGCGGTAATAGTTTTTATCTGATCTATATGCGCCTACTTACAATTTGTTATCTATTATTATGTTATTTTTAATAAGTGAGTAAAAGAGAAGCAAATTATTGAGAACATAAAAAAGCGAAAAACCGCATTAAGTATGTGATGTGTAGTGTATGTCGTCGTGCCGCGTTTGCTGATAAGGTTACGGGGCGAGTTAAAAAAAAAACAAATCGACTCTCTCGTTTTGGGGTCTATTATTAAGACGGACCGACTAGTAGTTGGAGTTTTATTTATTTACTTTTGTTCAAAAATTGATAAACACCATACCAAAACCCATACATCTATACATTAATCGTATACATATTATTTGACTTGATTTTATGTGGTGCAGGATTATACTTTGCAATAAGGTTACCCTTTCCAGTTTGACGAGTTCATGAACTATGCGAAAGTGATGCATTTATTTTCTTCTCAATTTCATTTGCGTTGGCTCTCGTTTTTCGCTATGAACTTTGTTCTGAATGTTCTACGAGGTTTTGTATCTATCACCCTCGAGTGGTGTTTCTCTTTTTATTTGTCTGTGTATACGTTTTGCATGTCTCTATGAATAAAAAGATAAACGCCTGAAGGGACACACGAACGTTTTGTTCCTCAAATTGGCATCATGTAAAGTGTTTCACATTAAAATCCTTCCCCGACATCAGCTTCATGAAAGGTCATTTGTCCGAGAACCACCTGTAGATTGAGATTAAGAAGGGAATCAGAATGTAATTTCTTTGGGCATTGGGCAAGAAAAAGCACTTTTTCAGATTCAGACCAGTTTTTCTGCTCTTGAAATCAGCTGTCTGTCAAATTCCTTTTCCATTGGGCGAAAAAACAACACCTTTTCTTAAGATTCAGATCAATTTTGCGATTGTAGATTCGAGAGCGAGATTCACATCAGTTTTTTTTGTTTTCATTTTTAGCAAGAATCTCTATGTGTCGCATTTTGATTTAAAACAAGGGATATATTAGAAGTGGGCGCAGTAGTGCGAGGGATCCCAGGTTCGATCCCCGGAAAAACACAAATTACATCTTAAGGTTTTTTCTACTGCACCACCTCTCGCGAACGTCTGACAAACATCCGAGAGTATGACTGTCCTGAAAAAGCTTCTCAATTCAGCCGTTCGGACTCGGCATAAAATTGTAGGTCCCTTCTATTGTCCCAAAAATAGAAACTCACACAAACGAATGGTTGCGAGAAGCTAAGCCTAGGGTGTCTACCTGCCTGTTGCGCCACCCATTTATTTTTTTAACTCTCTCGTATACGTAGTAAGAGAAAGATATTGTTTTCGTACAAAATTTCGAAATCGAGATTTTGATCAATTCTGATATTACGATGATAGGGGAACTCAAAAAAGTGGGTCTCGCAATTCTGTCCGTCTGTATGTCTATCTGTCCCACCCCTGGGGAATCTAAACGCTTGGACGGATTTGTTTCAAACTTCGTATTTAGAGTTTGTGGGCTTCCCGCTAGGAGGCGTTTTTTTTTGTTTTCATGCTATCCCTAATATGTATTAACGGTACTTCCCATATAAAAATTTTACGAAATATTAAACAATTTAGATTTTTTCAAAAACGGCTTTAACGATTTGAACCAAAATTGATAGTTGAGTTAATGTAGTTAATGCTTAATATGACTGCATACTCAGTTTTTCGCTAAAAAGTCCGGCAACGGCAGTTTTGAAAATTGGCTTTTTCTCGAAAACGGTAAAAACGATTTAAAAAAAACTTATTTTTGAGGTACTATTGTCATTCTTAACTCAGTTTTTCTCTAAAAGGACTGCGTCCTTTGATACCCACCCAAATCCCTAATAATAGTACATATACTTTAAAAAACTGCTCATATCTCAAAAACGCCATTTTCGATTATGATAAAAATGTAACTGGCAGGTAATGCTTAAATCCATAGAAATACCTTTTGCTCAGTTTTGAGCTAAACAGTTGCAAAACTGTTGTTTTTTGAACCATGAATGCGTTCTTCGATTTCCACCCCAATCGCTAAAAAGTACTTTAAAAACTGTTCATATCTCGAAAACGCCATTTTCGATTTGGATGAAAATGTAACTGCTAGGTAATATTTATATCCTGAAGAATACGTCATACTCAGTTTTCAGCTAAACAGTTTCATAAAAGTGCTTTTCGAATCCAAAGTTGTAACATTTGTCAGCATAATTTTACAAAAAACCGCTCTAACGATTTTGATCAAAATACATATTTAATTCTAAACATGATCACGTACTTAGTTTTTCACAGAAACTCGAATATAGCAGTTTTATGAATATTTCTCAAAAATGACTACCCAAATCCCGATCACAACCGGTATATTTTTGCAAAGCCCAAAACGTCAGTGGCAATATAATTCGAAATTCATCGCCTACTTGCCTTGAAGGAAATGTCAGTTCGGGGTACAATTTGAAAGTAATAAAGTGTTGTATAGTTAATACGTACATAAACATAGTAGAATGTATTACGTTTTTAATTAACAAGGGTCCAGTTACTAAACCTGAGTACATCTTGAGTAGGTATGATTTTAAACGTAAAATTTTCTGAAATGAATCTGACAGCTAGGTTCTAGAAATCGAGTGAAATCGAAATTGCAAACCGAGTGAATTCGTTTTCAGTGTTCTGCATTTCGAGCGATTCGGAAACTCTGAAATTTTTTCGAAATCACAATTTCACTTTGTCTCAATTCCGAAAATTTTGAAATCGAAATCAAATACAATGAAATGTAGAGCAAAAAAATTCATTTCCGATTTCATTTCGAGTGAAAGTGAAATGTGGAACCTAGCAGTGAGATTTTGCGAGATTCGCAATAAACGAGAAAGTTTTGTGCGACCCAGTCGTGCACATTTTTTTTTATACATATTAGACCTACACCACGATAATAGAAGAAGCGTTAGCGTAAAAGCGAAGAAGATAACTGAACATATTTCTTAGATTAATAAATAAATATGTACCTACATAAATAGTTGACGCAACAGATCCATATAGGCACGGTATGCCTAGCATCTCACAACCATTAATTTGTGCGAGTTTTTTCTTACGAATTGAAGGGACCTACAATTTTTGGCCCAGTCCGAACGATTGATTTTGAGAAGTTTTTCCCTCGTATGTTTGTCTGACATTCGCGAGAGGTGGCACAGTTGAAAAAACCTTAAGATGTAATTTTGTGTTTTTCGAAGATCGAACCGTGCGTCGCTTAATATAGTCCAGCGCATTAACCACTGAACCCACTAGAGATTCCAATTGCTGGATCCCTCATCCAACTATCCCAGCTGGAGCAAGAACATTTTTCGAATGCTGCACCAGATGCTGGATCCATCAGCACGGCGCGTCCGCAAGTAATTAACTGTTCAAATACCTAATGCGCAACAGTCAACAGGGACCTAAGCGACACAACTTAACTCCGCCCGTTGATCGCACAGAATTGTAGATTTAGCTACCTAGACCGACTATCATCTATGCTTCGGTGTATGTTTGGTGGCCGAAAAGCTCCCAGAAAACTGTACCACCTGCACCACTTGCGCATTGAAAGTGATCCTGGGAATATTTCCGCTTGACTTATTTATTAAGAAAACAGCGGCTGAAATTGCATGTAGTGGAGCATGTAGCCGGTATCTACTCAGAAGAACCAGGAACTAGTCCGTCACATTAACCTAGAGAAATACATAAAAGGTTGAGATTATTGCTTTTCTGCATGCGTTGGATTATTTAATTGGAAGTCAAGTGAAGACTATAGCTGTCTCAGGAAAGCACCTAAATACTCTAAAAAAGCTCCTACGAAATGCTTCAAACAAGCTACCTATAGCTGGGCGAGTCGGTTTGGGTGTAAACCCCCACAAAACTGACTTGGTGCTCTTAAATCACGATTATCTAAGCAACGTCCGCGAGTGCAGCCATTCACCTTAAAACTACCTCACAGTGGTCAAGGAAAGACTTTGACGACGCTTCCATTCTGAAGAACTTCAAAATCTTATCCAAAAACACAGACTACACCACTCCATCGCTAAATTTTGACAGTAACTTTCTCGTCACCATCCCCTCCAGAACAATCTGGAATGAAAATACATTTTTAGAAGATGAATCATTTCACTTCTCTATTGACGGCTCGAAAACCATCAAAGACGGAGTTCGTGGGGGCGTTTTCTCCGAAAGTCGTAATCTTAACCTCTCTCCGTCTACCAAACTATTTTAGCGAGTTCCAGGCGGAAACTATTGCGATAAAAGAAGTCTTATCTTGGCTAAAAAAAAACGTGATATCCGTTAAAGATATGTATCTGCATATTTTCGGACAGCCATACAGCTATCAAATCCTTGGATTCGATCTCTATAACTTCTCAAGTAGCCCTCGACTGCCGATCATCTTTTACGGAGATGGCCGAACAGTTCAACATTCGCCTTTTTTGCGTGCCGTGGGCATAAGAACATTCCAGGGAATTGTAACGCCGATGAACTCGCCTGAATTGGAACAACTATACCCATCCTGCCGGATAAAGGCACCCTAGGGATACCAATCGCTGCTTACAAACAAAAATTGAAGTTGATTCCTATCGAGAGTGCAAATCTTAAGTGGACAAGCGACAAAAACAATTTAGCCTAAGCTGGATTTGAAACACTCTAAGAAATTGATTTCTCTGAACAGAGCTAACGTTGACACTAGGAATCGAAACCAGAGAAGAAGGGTACCAAACCGAAAAGTTAGTTTGCTGTACCCACGACTTAGCAAGCTTGATTATCTTGAACAAAACGAGGCTATTGCAGATAGCAAAGAGTCACCAAGTAGCTACTTGAATTTGGTTGTGTTAGCTAAATGAATGTAGTTATTGAGGGATATACATAATTTGATTCTAGTACGAATACCTAAAAGTAAGTTCGTGTACCTGATACACTTCTTTCAAACAACCCACTGTAAGCTGCGGTACCGGTTGCTTCGGTACAACAACTGCCATACGGCTATGATAGCTTTTTCTTATATGTACTGAAGTTCTCATTGTTAGCTGGGTCAGGGTGTCGTTTGTGTATAAAAACTGTCATGTAGCTCTGATAGCTCAGATAACATCCGTCCTTTAAGGTTCCCCCCCCTCGCCCAAAATCGTTGTCCAATTCAAGCTGCTCTAAGGCCCAAACTGCGGATGGCCGTGCGCCTTCAATTGCTGAGTCAATTGGTCCTTGTATAGTAAGAGAATAATCCAAAATCTTTGATTTCGGCCAAAACTGCACTATTTAGGCTACACAGCACTCACTTTGGAAATAAGTTTTCAATATTTCCCAACGTTGTTCAAGCGTAAAGCGATTCATTTCGTTCCGCGGAAGTATGATACTAACTCTGTCAAGATTTCGAGCGGGAAACAGCTGTCAGTGTCAAAATTACCTATGATTTAAAAAGAAACCACAAGATGGCCCATGGCCCAACTATGGGTGTACTGAAATATTATGTGATGGTTCCCGTAGCTCTGCTTAAGGTGCTGTAGCTATATTTCTAACGGTATCACAGCATAAAAAAGAGCGGGCGAATTTGCTAGGGCTATCGTAGAGCTCTACATATTCAATTTTCTGAGGGTTAATTTTAGGAACTTATTACGAGATCCACTCTAACGAAGGCTTGCAATTATTTTAAAAGCGTTCCAAAATTGTTTCAAGAAATTAAGTCGTAAGTGGACTTATGGCTCACTTTCTTTTTGAGATTTTCCACAAATGGCCCGAAATGTTATGAACTTTTGGCCCACCTGAGTGGGATATAAATGTTCACAATTTGATTTGTGGATCGGAGACCAAGAGTTATTTTCTACAATCGGATGCAACTACACGACAATTCCGAATGCATGACTCAAACTTCCCCATTTCGACTGGCCAGTTTTTCCCTGTTGCAAATTTCGCTAACGCTGGGCTTTCGCCCGCTTATATACCGCGATGCATGATTAACCGCCGTTATGATTAACTTGCTCATTAATAGAGTGATGATTAAATTGTAATGTTTTTTTTCTTAATAGACTAAGGTATAGGTAGTTGCAAAATGCAGCCAAATGTTATATAAATCATTAAAATGCCCAAAGTCCAAACGAAACGTAATGAGCTAATCTTTCCCCTGTATTATTAATATTTATTTTTTGTGATTTTATTTAATTTTTTTTAAGGAATGTGTAACGTTTTATTTTGTTCACTCTCTATAGCGGCGCGCGGGACTGATAAGATTTAATTAAACATTTTTGTTCTCGTCTTTAACACTAAGAGGAGTATGAAAGTCAGAAGCAGTCTCGTTTTTGTGTGCAACTTTCTATAGCTAAAAAAGTGAAATAATTTGCGACGGTTTATCAGTTAGTATAAACAAATATAATTAATCACTCAGCTTGTTTTGGAAAGGGAATTATCTAATTTACATGTCTATGTCTCCAGCGACTTGAGGATCACCTACTCTGCCCGCAGATAGCAGTGTTCACTCGAAAACACACGTTCGAATAAGCAGTTGTTTAAATTAGATTACCCAGCATTCTTAAAATGCGCCATCCAAGTGAATGACAAATTTTATCGGATGGTTAGAAAATCAATGACAATGTATTTTGAGTGTCTGTTCACCTTCTTGATCATTAACAATAGGCATGTCGCGGACGCGGCCGGCCACTGCCTGCATGGATTTATGTAAGAAAATCTAATCTCTGTACACAGGAAATGCTGCATAATTACAGCGAATGGTGTGTGGACCTAGAACGAGGGTTATTCGGTATTCGTATTCTCAATAGAGAGGGCAAACGAAAAAACGATGGAAAAAGGCGTTTTTTTTAGCTTATCGTAACCCTACGATGGTCAAAGGCAAGCTCGAAGAAGCCCTATCGCTAGAACGTTGGCCACGAAGTCAAACACGTGCAAATAATTTCCAGAACGTTGCACTGGTTACATTTGGCGTTTGTTCCAAGTTTTGCGTTTCCACTTGCATTCAATTGTCTTTTAAAGTACCTTGCAATAGACCTCCCCCTACCAATAGATCATGATTTTTTGTTGTTCATTATTTCTATGTTTACGTTTCCTATTGACATTGAACGGGGATTTGGTTAGTTTCTCATATATACACTATACAGTTTACCTTCTCAGCCTATGTGTGTGCATTTATGAAGGTATTTGGTAATGCAGCACTAAAGTATACTGCACAATCCGCAAGGAAATCATGTAAGCATAGTTTTTGAAAGAATTAATAAGTTCCCGTAATGACACCTGTTTTAAAGGGTGGGGTTTGGCTGCAGGCCTGAAATAAAGAGCATTTCGGTTCTTCACTTTACGTCACATCATTTAAAATAATTTGATCTTCCTATTCAAGTCAGTATTATACAGTTGCGCTCAAAATAATAGAAGTGCTAGTTAAAAGGAATGAAATTTACGAAGGAGCACCGCAACTGGCCAGGAGAGAAATTGAGACATATTTTGTGGTCCGACGAATCTAAAGTCGTTTTGTGAGCTCATCTTTATGTATGATGGCCTCCAAAAACGTAGTGTAATCCTCGGTATACACTATTATAGTTTGGACATGCTCTTCTTTTTATGGTGTTTGTCCTATCTACAGAATCAAACGAATAATGGATATATGTACGTCCAAATCTTGGAGGAAGTAATCTGCCCTATCATAGAATCCATTGATCAAAAATTCCTGAATGAAAGCTAAGCTACAAACTACGAACAATTTTCTCCACTCTTAACGAAATCCGAATAGAATCCACAGAAGGATTGGCTCATTAACCGCTCTCATTCTCATTTTCGAAATCAGCTGTTTTGTGTCAAACATTGTGACATGTGTGAAAATTATTAAAATGAGCTCAAAAATGCATTCAGTCGCCTTATTAATTATTGCTGGTCGAATAGGGCTCTCTCGGCAAAAGCGAAATCTGAACTTGTTCCCAAAACATCTTTTGGTGCTTTCTCGCTCAAAAATTGTAAAAGCTTGTTGTAAAAATTGTTTTTGCTATATTAAAGCAAGAAATATTATTAAAAACTAAAGAAAATTGTTAAATACACACATTTTTATACAAAACACAACTTATTGCTGTACAAAAAAACCGCTTTCCCAAAGTTCCCGACAGGAATTACTTGTCGTAGACAAAGAGATCTATTTTCCGTTTCATTCCTATTCAGTGATACCAAATCTCACGAAATTCGAAATTCGTTGCAGATTTTCCACTACTCCAATCTAGCTACCTACTACGAATGGATTTCGTGATATACATATTTTTCAGGATTCGTAGCGTATTTTCGATTACTATGAAATTCGTGAATTCGGCTGGCGTATTCTGAGTAAGAACTGCCACTGAAACTTGCTATGCATATTGCATAGTGGTTTCTTGCAAACATTGTGAACCCGATTGAGATTCTTTGGTGTGACGTTAAGATGGAAGTTGCTCGTTGTAAATCAACTAACAGCAATGACTTTTGGGCAGTTGTGCAAGGACGATATCTACATACACTTTTATTTTCGAATTTTATAAAGTCACAAATACAATGTGAACTTATATTAATTTGTCGCAAACAATCAAAATTAACAAACACCAGAGTCAATACCGTCAAATTTTAGCCGATTGGTTTTTCTAGTAGTGCTATTAAATAAGAATAACGATTTGTTGCTATTACTCGTAATTAAAGGAGTCTGCTGACAGAATGGCTGACTAAACTATATCCGTTTCATAAAAAGGGACAGTGTCAGACAACTGTGACAAATTTGACAGCTGACAGTTCGGGGACGAAAGAACAACGCATTTTCATTGTTGAGCAACATTTTAAAAATAAAGAAGGTTTGTCAGCTACAGTCCGAAATTTTCGACCAAAATCATCTTCAGTGATGAAGCTCATTTTCATCTTGATGACTTCGTTAATCGTCAAAATGTTCGCATTTGGGGTTCAGAAAACCCACGAGTAATTGTTGAGAAACAAATGCATCCACAACGCATGACTGTTTGGCGCGGATTTCGGGCTGGAGGCATTATCGGACAAGTCTGTATGTATATATATAAAAATGGCAAAAATGTATAGTAATTCATCAATTGAGAACGGCTCGACCGATTTGGCTCAAATTTCTTTTCAGTTGTTCGTAATTGCCAGGAGAAGGTTCTTCTAAAAGAAAATTTGGGGAAAACCCCCCGGAAAAGTCGGGAAAACGGAAAAATCGAAATTTGAGAACAACTGGGCCGATTTGGCTCAACTTTTTTTTCAGTTGTTCGTAATTGCCAGGAGAAGGATTTTACAAAAGACAATTTTGGGAAAACTCTCATTTTTTTTCAGTTGTTTGTAATTTTTCCAGGAGAAGGTTTTTCCGAAAGAACATTTTGGGAAAACCCTCCGGAAAAGTCGGGAAATCGGAAAAATCGAAAATTGATTTTTTGTATGGAATTTTGTGTGCAATTGTTCCGGAATGGCTTTTCGAATAGAAAAATATAAAATTCTTAGCGGAAAACTCGGAAAATTCCGGAAAAACCCGAAAATTTGAATTTTTTTCGACGAAATTTTGACATTTTCTTTGATTCTGGCAACAATTCGGTCAAGATCTCAAAATGCGTTGGCTGTTGCATCATCTGGCATTGCTTCCACATTGTTGGAAGGCGGTCGAATTGCACATTCCGTTTTGAAGCTGCCGAGCAGAATGACCCATCTGCTGCTGAATTCTCAAGACAACTGCTCGCTCTTGGCAATGGCCAAATTCCCGTTGATGTTTCGACGTCGATAGCTTGAATTTCCTTATTCAAAGTCAAATCGCTAGAGAACTGCATTCGTACAAATCCGTTGACAGCGTGACCGATGAGGATGGAGCGACCAACTATCGGACGGAATTTTTGAACTCGCTTGATGTGCCAGGAACTCAACCGCATAATTCACAGCTGAATCATCCGAAATTGTGCAACGTTACGCGGTTGTCCATCAAGAAACTGATGAACAATGTGATTCAAGCGACGATCATCAAGGACATATTCAAAGGAGGGGAAGTCCTTATCCCACGAATTCCGATTATTCCAACTCATCTTCCATTCCAATTTAAGCGGATTCAGTTCCCCGTTCGATTGGCTTTTGCGATGACAATCAATAAATCGCAAGGCCAATCGTTGGAAGTATGTGGGATTAATCTCGAATTTCCCTGTTTTCGCACGGTCAGCTGTACGTTGCCTGTTCGCGTGTTGGCAAACCTTCGTTGTTTGTTTTTACGCCGGAAAACAAATCGAAAAACATTGTTGATCACATCGCTCTCTACTAATTTCGATTCCATTCAAACAAATCACATTGAAATTTGAACTATCTGCGTTTTATTATCACTCTGGAGTTTATCTGAAGGCGTTAAATTGGGGCGAGACAAAGTTCGCCGGGTCCGCTAGTTTTCTATAAAAATTACATTTACCGTGAATTATGGAACACTCTTTAATAGCAACTCCCGTTGTAGAGATTCTTCTATATATACATTTACGATTTACATGATTAGAGATCTTTTCGATATCCACGAATATCGGGTGACTTAAACTTGGTTGATTGGTCGAGAATTAGCTATATACGGAAGGTGATGTTGAAGAGGCTTGACTGACCATGATGGCACTCAGTACATCGGAAGGTACCTACCCGTACTAGATTTACGTAGCGTTGCCAACACAAATTGAATGGAAGAAGACTAGAAGCGGGATTTACATATAGGATTTCAGCCGCGCAATGTCATCAAGCCTGGCTATTTGGTTGGCTTTGATGGAGATCTGCGCATGTCAATGTAAAGTAATTGTAACCTCGTATTGCACTCTCTTTGTCGGAATCATATGGGTTTGAAATGGTTGGCGCAACATGTCCATTGGGAGGGACCCTATTCGTTGCTACTGATGACTTTTTTGAGTTTTATTTTTAAGACAAATGTCAGCGACCTAGTGTAGTAATGCAGCCCATTATCCACTCAGCCAGTGCGCCCACTGATGGGCATGAGCATGAATCAAATAAAATACATATCTATACGATACGCAATTAAATAGTTTGAGCAACAAACTCTAGGTCCTTACAACCCCTTCATATAGCTGAGTTTTTATTTTTGGGACGAAGCTTAGATCTTGCTTCCTCAAAATAGACGCTACTGCCTGTGATTGGCCTTACAGAAATCAGTTCATCTGTCATAATCATAATGCTACAATTCATGCAGTTGATCACAAGAACTAGAAACTGCCCTTAGAGCCTCAATAGAAAGCTTGTTTTGCTTGTTGCCTATCTTCCTATGATTTTCTCGTTCTTCCCTATAGTAGTGTAAAGAAGCGAAGAATACTAAGATCTGAGATCGCAAAACTGGCAAACCTTTGCCTCTGATAGTGTACTAGTGTTCCGCGTTGGGGATCTTACTCTTATCGATCTGGATATTGACTGTTTTCTCTTGTTTTATGGTTTTGACCCGTAGCAATATATAGCTAGAATTTTGCATCCTGGGAACGTTAGTGTTTTTTTTTTTTTTTGTTTAAGAATTTTGGACTTTTCTAAAATTTATCTTCGACACACCGCACCTACACGGCTTCAACTTCACAGTAGTCATAAAGAATTTTGTACTTTCCAAGAAAAGTTTGTTTTACTGAGATAAATATGTAGATTTATACGTACATTTGCTCTCATGATAAGACCGATTCAGTGTTGGCTGTTGTTTTTTGGATCACACCGGCTATACTTAGTTTAATTAGGTGTAGTGATTATTTTCAATTTTCAAACCACAGAAGAAAAAGCCACCAATGCATTGCGACAATTCGGTAAAAAAGAGACGAGCAGTTCGACTTATTGGAGACTCTACACTCACATCAAATCTACAACCGTTGTTGGTGCACAGAAGACAAGTCGCTGTCCTATGCTTGTTCTATAGGTACTTCCATGGTAGATGTTCCGAGGAACTCAAAGATATTATCCCTCGAAATGCAACTTTTGGGCGCCCCACAAGACAGGCTGCTAATGCTCATGACCATACAGTACACTTGACAACCGCGAGGACATGAACTTTCCAAAACTCCTTCTATTACAGGACAAGCAAACTTTGGAACTCGCTTGTTGGGAATATATTTCCAGAAGTATACAATTTGCAGCAATTTAAGTGCAGAACTAACATACATCTGCAAGCATCTCGGGGCGCTGTTGAAGCGTTAAAGGTTCGCCTTTCCCGAAAGAAGTATTTAAAAAAAAAGTGAGTGAAAGTCATCAACTGGTTTGAGATTTACTATGGCGACTCCTACCTTTTGCAATCGATTTACATATTCATGTGGTCCACCTTAAATATGGTCTTCCTGATATCCAGTTGGTAAATAAAACTGAAAAGGGTTTGTGACAATATTCTATGATGCGTTCCAGAGAATTGCTGTCTAAAAAAACAAAACTTGTAAATCTGCTTCCTTGATTCGCCATCGTTCCATATTCAAATGTTGCTAACTAAATAAAAAATATCGCTCACCTGTCAGTAGGTACTCCACAAAGATCGCAGGGTTTAGTAGAAGCAAGTCGATTTTCAAGGTCTAAACTTCGGTCTAAACAGATTGTGACCGATAATGTGTTGCACGACACGTCAATTTGGTTAGTGTGCGGTCATTGATTCGCAATTTCGTTTGTTTTTCTATAAAGCCGCTCAGTCGGATCGGATGTTAAAGCAATGACACCTAAATTAAATTATTTCCACCCTTTCTAACGGAATACTCGTATTTCGTTTCGGAAACATGATAACTTGTTTCGTCTATAGAAAATAAACCATGACTGCGGTATTTTTTTAAATACAAAACGGCATTAACAATTGTTGTTCTTTGATTCGTTAAATAATCCAAACACGCAGACTCAGCTCACGTGCTCACATTGTGACCTTTGGTAGAACATTTTCGAATGAGTTGGTTTTAATTTTTTTTTTGCGTCCGGAACTTAGTTTTCCGTTTTTGGAATTGGAAATAATAAAATATGTGCTCTGGCCTAGAAATTAGAATTTTGAATTAAAAGAATAAATTTCAAGTGTGAGTAATTACTTTTCGTTATCGAAAGGTAGTAGAGTGCTTTGTGTGATGCAAGCGAGGTTCATTGTTTGTGGGCGAAATTCATTTGGGAAAAGTTACACAATTTTTAGATATATTGTTTTTCGGGTTCTTTGTTGTGGCTCTGTTGTAAGCTGGGCAAATTTGTGTCCAAGGAGGTGCAGTGGAAGCATATTTCTTGCTTCACTTAGGTATCCAATGGGGGGATAGAATTCCTTGGTTGATATGATTCGCAAAGATCGTTTGTCGTTTCTCTTCTTTCCCTATAAGATCTTCTTAGTTCAGCCGCTTGGACTCAGTATAAAATTGTAGGGTGCTTCTATTTGTCCAAAAAATAAATACTTACTGAACGAATGATTGTGAGAAGTTAGTCCTATAGGGTACTATAAGGATCTGTTGCGTCAACTCCACATTAAGGTGCATAGTATTCGCGGGATGGCCGTCAAGCATTACATCGCGAGGGGGTCATAGCCTTAGAAGTTCGGCATATTCAGGTTTTCATGCTCCTGCATTACATTACATTGTCGCTCATGTTGGCGTTGATTCTTATGTTATGTTTTCTGGTGTAAGGCCCTAGTTATAGCTATCATTGAAAATTTTGTTTTCCGATTTTAAGACGAATAATCAAACAATATTGGCTTTAGTTGGTATCAAAATAAAGCTAATCAACTGTGGAATTTTCTTACGAAAGAAATTACTTAATTCTGATTAAAACTTTTCTTTAAATCCAATTTTGAATCTCGTTTCTCTAAGGCGTCTGCTATCAGTAAAATGCAACCGAAAAAATATTTGTTTGCTTTTTTGGAGCACTTAAACTTAATCGTTGAACTCAATCTTGGTCTTAAAATGTTGCTTTTGAATTATAAAGTCAGTTCATCTAAAAAAATAAGCAATTGATCTACAACTTTTCTCGAAAACGAATTTATTAATTTTTCCGTACGAAAAACTTTTTCTGTTCAACTTCTCATTCAGTTTCACGAAGTATTCCACTGAATTCCTATAATATGCTATGGTTAAATGTGTCAGTTTTGTTCTGTTTCGTGTTTTTACGGATAGTGAACCCAATCGTTTCACTGATGTGTTCGATTCTCATTCTATTCTCAGCTGTCAGTTTTGCTTTCAATGATCAACTCTAACCTCAAAACCTAGACTTGTTTGTTGAAAAGTCACTGACAGGTACTTCCACTGACAGGAATTTTTCAATGATTGCTATAACCGACTTGTCAAAAATAAGAAACCACCATTCCACTGATTTGGTCCAATGATACATTTCAATGATAGCTATAACTAGGGCCTAAGTTCCACACCAATTTTCTCCCTCAACATTTGACGCTCTTCTTCGTGTCACGGGCAGTAGAACATTAAATGCTTAGCGTCTGCAACAGCTCTTGTACAGCATGGGCAAAAAGGATTGTCATCGTTCTTAAACCTGTACAGGCAACCCCTAAAGCATCCATGACCTGTTAGAATCTGTGTCAAATAGAAATTTAACTCTCCATGCTTTTTGTTGATCCAATCGTCGATTTTGGGTATGCTTTTGTGCGTCCATCTTCCCTTGACAGAGTGATCCCATATCTGCTGCCAATCTTCTAAACTTACCATTTCCTGTTGTCATTGATGTTCCTGCCGTTGTTTTGCTGACGAGGTATTTTTCCTGGTGCTTCTCTTGCAGGGAGCTCAATTGGTAAGATTCCAGCTACTACGCACACTGCATCGTAGGATGTCGTTCTAAAGGCGCTAGTTACTCTAAGAGCGTTTCATTGCACCGGCCCATATCGGGGACCCGTAGAGAATTATCGACGCTGAAACTCGCGTTAGAAGCAGTCTTCTTCTGTATCTTGGCCCTGCAATATTGGGGATCATCCTTGATAGTGCAGCTGTTACCTTTGCTGTCTTTTCAGCTGTGTACTCAACGTGATGTTTGGTTCGTGAGTTAAGAAAAGGGCCCCTTAAAAGGGGTGATCTCCAATAACTCGAGCCCCAAGCAAAATTTCCAAAATCGGATAGATTTCTTATAATAGAATACAAAAACCGAGTTTGAAGTCGATCGGATGAAAAATAAAAATGGTCCTATAAAATCTTTGACCCACATCCCCCCCCCCCCCTTCTGCCCCTTTAAGGGTAAGGGTGAGTAAAACTTCTGTCTTCTCTTCCGCTAGCTGTAGACCCATTGAAATCAGCCATTCCTGTACGGACCTGATAGCTTCGTTGCAATCGTGCTCTAGTTCCTCCAAAAATTTGGCTACCACCACTATAGCTATGTCGTCGGTAAAGCCGATTATCTTAAACTACATCGGGATCCGATGTAGGCGCAGTAGCGCAGTGGTTAGTGTGCTGGACTACTGTGCGAGAGGTCCCAGATTCGATCCCCGGAAAATCAAATTACATCTTAAGGTTTTTTCTACTGCGCCACCTTTCGCAAACGTCTGACAAACATCCGAGAGTATAACTGACCTGAAAAAGCTTCTCAATTCAGCATAAAATTGTAGGTCCCTTCCATTCGTCCCAAAAATCGAAACTCACACACGAATGGTTGCGAGAAGCTAGGCCTAGGGTGTCTACCCGCCTGTTGCGCCAACTATTTATTTATTTATTTTTTACATCGGGATCCTCAATCTCAATATGTCATCGTAAATTACGTTCCACAATAGCGGACCTAATACGGAGCCTTGCGGAACGCCACCAGTTACGTTGTACTGTTTGGGTCCGTCTTCGGTATTGTATACAGCAATAGCTTATCTGTAAAATAATTCTTCAGAATGTTTTGAATATAATTAGGCACCCCTTTGACAACGAATGCACTTAAAATGTTTTTCCAGATCGCACTATATTAAAGGCGTTTTTGACATCTAATGTGATGATGGCGCAGTATTCCTTGCTTCCGCCTTTCCATCGTCTTCCGCTGATAGCTTCCCTTGCTGTGGCAACCACTTCATTGCATTGACGGCATCAACTGCCGCATTTTTCGGAATCCATATTGACGATCTGTTAGACCTCCTGCCTCATCGATCGCAGTGTCCAATTGGTCACTTATAATGCGTTCAAATATTTACCTCACTGTGTCTAGCATACACAGGAGTCTCTCTATACGAGGAATGATTCTGTGGGGGTTTGTTTCCCTTTGGTAAACATGGGTCTAAAATAGGTTTTGTATGGGAGGAACTATTTGACGGATTAGTCCAATTTTTAATACCAACCTGACGTTGTGTTTGAGCGTGCTTCAGAATATATTCTTTATGGGGTCTTCGGTGACCTGTTGACGTTACAAATGTAATGATGAGAAAGTGAATAAGGTTAGGTTAGGTTTGTGGGCTGGCGAGGAGTACTCAGTGCCACATTCAGGTCCATACTGACCCATTGTGATGCTCGTAGGGGAATGAGGTTGTCCCTTACCCATTATAACCCTGTATTCGAAGTGAATAACCTTCCTGTGGAGGGAATAAAAACGACACCATGGTGTGTTGTGTACTAATATTTATTTCACACTGCTGCCCTGACCCTTAAATCCATCAGATCACATTGCTCTTGAGATAAACGAAAAATTGTTCTCGCATTAGCCCGCGTACAGCCCTCATGGTCATGATTGCTAAAACACTTGAAATTAAGGTTTTGCACCCCATCACTGTCCGCAGGTTCACTCAGTCGACTTGATCACTGATACTTTTCAATTATCGCAGTGCGAAACTATTTCACTAGTTCGCACAGTTGCCACTGGTGCAAATGCGCTAATATTATTGTTTATAACAAAAACTCGCCCTCAGTGTGTTTAGCGTGTTAATTAGATTTAAGCGCATAGAAATCAATAGGACACATATAGCCGCGCATGATGAGAATGGGGAGGCTTTGCTGCGCTTAAGCTGCCACATAAAAAAAAGCTGAAAAAACCAAACAGATGCAAAATTACTGTAGGGGTCATTGTGAATTATAACAAAGTTCAGTAAGTAAGCGTGCATTATTTGAAGCATTGTACTTAATCCTAGGCATCGACCTTAGTTTGAACATTTTTGTCGCCTCTGGAAGAAATCCTTCGTGTCTCATCTACTCCATAGTATTTGCGTGTTTTCGACCACCGAATGTCATTTAAAAAAAAATCAAAGCACTCGAAAAACACCGAAAGAAAATTGTTGTTAAGAGGAAGATATTTGTTTGGATTTGTTTTCGGCCCACAACTAGTCGATGGTTCGACCTTGCTATTGAAACAATTGGATTATAATATCGTGACGTGACTCAAGGAAGCCCTATCCATCAGCAGTGAACTGCTAACAAATTCAGTTATGTTATAGTCTATTGTTCGGCTGTTAAGAAAGTGTCGCATAAACTTTTACAACTACCAACTTTGGCATAACGTATCGCGCCTTCCCCGAGCACACACAGCTCGGTTTGTTTCGCGATTTTATGTTTTTTTTTTCTCTCTGTTCAACAAATAATTGCAAATAATGTTTTCTGTTTAATTGCCACTGACAGCTTAACGAACATAAATTATTAAATTGTTTTCTAAAATTTTTACAGATGTTCTGGAATACAATTTGTGGTGCGTTGTCGTCGTGTTTGCGGGTTTTAGTGTGATACAAGGATAAGAGTTGTAATATAACCACCCACCTATAGCTTGGAATATAACTAAAAAAAAAAATAAAATAAATTTTTTTATACAAAAGAATTTACAAAATATACCTAATTAAATCCGAAAAAAAAAAAAATTAAAATAATCGAATGGATAGTGAATTGTGCGAAAGCGATACGTTTTTGAAAAACTCACGCTTATTATAAAATAAATTTTTTATATATAAAAAAAAAGAAAATAAAAGACTTGTGTTGGAGCGAAGACTACTAGCTGAAATAAAATAGATAAAACAGAGTGCATGTTAGAGTTGAACTGCAGTTGGTCGAGGCGATTTCATACAACGGGATAGCGGTATATTAAAATCCAGTTAGCATGGAGTGCTGTTTATCTGAAGAGGCGAAGGAACAGAAGCGCATCAACCAGGAAATCGAAAGGCAATTGCGTCGCGACAAACGAGATGCCAGACGAGAACTCAAATTGCTGCTCCTGGGTAAGTCAAATATAATAAGATTTTCCTAATAATGCATATTTGTCCTCCGTTTTCTTAAGCTGGTATTACACGGCTTGTAGTAAGCCACTTACGTATATGTGCACCATATTTGAGTGTCACAAAGAGAGCAGCTAGTACACGACATGTAGTCATTGGGACCATGTGCTGACGTAACCATATAAATGACTTCAGTGCTACATACGTATGTGACTTTCTACATGCCGTGTACTACCACCTTTAGACCTGTATGCTAATTTTGGTATAAATGATCAGTTGGTGTAACTTGTATTTAAGTCAATGAAAGCTTAAGTACACCAACTTTTGTGGTAAGCTAACCACCAACGGCTTATTCGAAAACTCGAGTTAGGAAACTAACAATATACATACATAGAATTCTATGCATATCTTAAAGGGTGTATGGCTTCTGGCCATAAAGCAATTTTTGGCTTAAGAGGAACCATTAACCGAATTGAATTGCTCACATCATAGTTAAGATTGGAATGATCCAGATATAAGTAACTTTCTTTCCTAAGCTTCAGAGAAATGTGAGAAGGCTAGTAATTTTATCAAATGCATTCCTACATGCAAGAACTTTCTTGTAGGAATAAAGTTTGAATGCTTTTCTTGGACTGATTTACAGCCCTATTATGGCTATCAAATATCAATTAGTTGATACTTGATAAGATCTATCAATTCATTGATAGTTTGGTATTATGAGTATCAATTGATAGATTTTACCTCATTGTGAATACTTATCGAAATTTCATTGAGAATGGGTTCTGTTTTGACGTTTGACGTTTCTGATTTGTAGTTGGTTTTTGTTGTATGGCTGACTACTAGTTTTGGTTAAATATTTTGTTGTTTTTTGTAAACAAAAGTTGTTTTTTTCGCAAATCAAAAGAACGAACAACACTTGATTGTGCAATGCAAATGCTAAAGTTATTCCCAACGCTCAGTGGATAGTTTCCTTATTGAGTAAATAATTTTAAAATCGCTGCTACTCGTGGTTTGAGTACATTTGGGATGTCTACCGAAGACATTTCGCTCTAAAGTCGTTATTTAACAATAAAAACGAGGATATACATTTTTTAATTTGATGCACCGAATATTTGATACGTATCAACGAGAAATTTGTGGTTGATAGAAAATTTGATGAATATCAAATTTTTTGATAACCGTAATACCAAGTTTATCGATAAAACTATTCACAATAGATCTTAAATCTAATACAATTCACAATTCATCAAAAATGTTGATAGGTTGATAACCATAATACCGATTCATTCATTTTGTTGATACGTATCAATTATTATCAAATATCGTGTTGATATTTGATAGCCATAATAGGGCTGTTAGCTCCGGGATATTTCGGCTTTAGGCTAGACAAAGTTTGGGTTTCCCATCTTTAATCAAACGGTTTTGGCACTAAAAACGCAGATTCTGTATGACGGATTACGCGGATTATCTGCAGTACCGTTGTGATTCGTTACCCAACCAAGGGGGCTTATTCCCAAATGCGTGGCGGATCGTATTGAAAGCAGTACCTCCATTTCGACCGTCTTCGCTTTTGGTTATTCTCAAATGCGAACGAGGGCGAAAATGATATTTCCAGTTTTTCCATTCTGAGTTGCAATTTTCCTTGTATTTTTCCAACACTTTGACAGCTTTTTCCCGCCACAGGAATTTAGTTTATTTTTTATCCGCAATCAATCCGCCAGCAATCCGTCACCTATGGAGCTATCGCGTTTGATTGGATCAAATCGCTTTTGGAAATACAAAAATGCAAGTCCGCCATGAAAAGCGATCCGCCGCGCATTTGGGAATAAGCCCCAAGTTTAGCATTTTGATGGCTTTTGGCGATAGCCACTTCAATCTCACGCAAGAAATGAAACCAAGGTGTGGACGAACATTAGAAGGTGACATTCCAAAAGAATATCAGCGGGATTTTGTTCACTTCGTACGTGCCACCGTGTGTATGTTTAGGAAATGGTTTGAATTTTTGCAACCCTGGTGCAAGCTGGAGATGCTAGCCATGATAACACGATCCTTGAATCGGAAAAGATATTTGAAAACTCAATTGAAGTAGTTCTTAAGACGCGTTGAATAAGTTAATTGTTGCCATTGCGAGTGAAGATAAGCCAGGAAGTGTTACGTCCCAATTTAGGTTTTCTTTCCATAAGGTTTGTACCAACATCTTAGCTTGAACAATTACTGGTGATACAAGGCCTAGAGGATCATATAAACGTAATGAAATCACGGACCTCTTAGTAATACCCTTGTTAAGTGTGATTTCCTTGGGCGAAAACCAAAACTCGTCTGATTTTGGCTCCCAAATGATTCCGAGAGATTTTGTAACATTACCGTCATTAATTTGAAGAAATTCTTCCTTCTCTTCTGCCGGGATCAATTGTAAAAGCTCCTCCGAATTTGAACACCACTTTCTGAGATGACTGCCACCCTAGACAATAAGGATTGAGTTTGATTCTTTATTTCAATAAGCTCATCAAGAGTACCAGCTCCTGCTAGCATGTCGTCGGCATAAAATCTTGACCTTGCGATTGTTGATCCTATTGGAAATGTTGTTGCTTCATCAAGGGCGAGCTGATGAAGGCTGCGACAATAGTAAGAACAACGGCTGATATAGTGCCGTATGTAACGCTGTTAAGTACATGGGTCTTTAGCTCCTCAGAGTTGCTATCACGCCAAAATATGCATTGCATGTAAGCATCAGGCGGTTGAATAAGAACGCAACGAAACATTTTCGCTATATCCGCCGTTACTACGAACCGGTGAGTGCCAAACACCAAAAGCGTCCTACCATGAGGAGATCGTTCAACGATTGGCCTGAAGAAGTCTTGGCTAAACCATTAAATAGCACCCGAAGTTTCGTTGTGGTGCTTTCTTCATTTAAAACGCAATGATAAGGTAGAATTACAAATAAATTAAGGAGAATAACAAATAAATGCATACGCTGCTTCAAAGAGAGACCGGTGGTTTATAAGCATTTCATGGGAGACTTGCCTGAGTATCGGGTGAAGCCGTCACGACCATTTTCAAAATGCGGAGTGGATTCCTGTGGAACTTTTTACGCAAAATCTGGAGTACGGGGAAGAGGTCCAACAAAAACCTACGTCAGTCTTTTCATCTGCATGTCTACCAACGCTGTTCACATGGAACTTGCAGTCGGCTTATCAACCACATCCTTTTTTTTCAGTGCTGAGGAGAGGAAAACCACACATTATTTACTCGGATAACGCTACTACTTTTGTGGGTGCTAAACTAACCTACCCTAAAATTCCTTATTGCGAGAGTTAAAAGACCTTCTCAATAATGGACAAAAGTCATTTGAAAGGATTTGTAGGCAATGTGTGGACGAAGGAATCAATTGACAGTTTATTCCAGCTCGCTCTCCACACTTTGGCGGCCTCTGGGAGGCCTCCATTAAATTAGCGAAGTTTCATTTCCATCGCGTTGTAGGATACGCTGCCTAGCGTCGATGATCTACATACTCTGATATGTCAGATAGAGTCTATAATTAATTCCAGACCCTTATATCCACTTTCAGATGACCAAGATGATCAAAGTGTTGTGACCCCAGGGCACTCTTTGTTTGGTGCGTCCCTTACTTCCATTCCTGAACCAGATTTTACAACACAAAAAGTGTTAATCGCTTAAAAACCTGGCAGTGCAAGTGCATGCAGCAGATCTGTTGGAATAAATGGGTAAAGAAATACTATTCAACTCTTCAGCAATGCCGAGAAAAGAATCTTTCAATCGGCAACTTCGTTCTTATTAAGGATGTCAACCTTTCGCCTGTGACATGGCCACTAGGACGAATTGTTGACATTTTTCCTGGAGATGACAACCTAGTACGAGAGGTGAATGTGAAGACACAAAATGGAATTTTTAAACTATGCGCAACAAAAATCGTCGTTTTACCTATTAAAGACAACGATACAGAAGACAATGAAACAGAAGGTACAGATGTCATTGAAAACATGGGCGTTCAACCTGGGGAAAATGTTTAGTTCTATAATTTCTAACTGCTATAAATGAATTATTCATTTTTTTTTTGCTAAAAACTTACTTTTGTACACTACTGTATTCTGACGCACTTTATTGTCATATCTAATTACATACATAACCGAATTTATATGAAGTCCAATTATTCCTCCTCAAAATCAGATTACAATAGATATTTGAAACTACCGCTTTATGTACCAAAAATTATGTTTGCTGATCTGTAATACTCTAACCTATTCTGTCGCGACACACTGCTATTAGTACCTTTACTTTGAGCGGTTGCTCGATATTTAATAAAGCGTTGTATATTGTATAGAAAAACTGTGTCTTTTGATATCCGCTGATTTGTGAAAATACCTTTTTGAGACGAAATCATAATACATTCGATTTAAAAAATATTAAATCGACAAACACTTGTATCGAGATAAGGGGTTCCAGACTGGCATCACGAAAAATATCTTCAAAAATACCACGTGCGTCGCCCCCACTTGGCTTTGACGCGCTTGTCTTTATTTGTTTAGGTGTGTCACTTGGTCACCACGCCACTGCCACGTCACTTGCGCGCCTTACTTTAAGACTTGTAATTTACGTGTAGTTTTAAAATTTAAATAGAAAGAAGCCTGTTTCAAACGTGAGCATAAATTAGGGTTCTTCGTTGAAAAGATATTGTTATATGGATAAGGAGACCGCTACAATGACCTGTATTTGCTGATGTGAGCGATATTGATGATATATTTAGCCAGCTCTCACACTGAGGCCAATAAGCTACTGGCAATAAGAAACATGAAATATTATCGCCGCGCTTTTGGGAATAAGCTACCAGAAACCACACTTTTTTTTAGTACTGGGGTGAGTCCGCTCGGATTACAAGCAATGACTAAGCGTAAGCATTGCCACCTCGTCCTTGTCTTGATCCGTTCTACGTTTCGATAAAACTTTCAAACTCTGTTTTTTGTAGTGACATCAAATCAAACACGACCATTAACTATATAAACAATAATCATTTCCTTGTTTCCATTTTAGGTACTGGTGAATCTGGTAAATCCACATTCATCAAACAAATGCGTATTATCCACGGCAGTGGTTACTCCGATGAAGATAAAAGAGGTTTTATTAAATTAGTCTATCAAAATATATTCATGGCCATGCAATCGATGATAAAGGCCATGGATATGCTTAAAATTCAATATGGATCGGCAGATAACATTGTAAGTATAAGTCGCATTGTCATCAAATAAATTTCTTCCAACTAAACGTGTTTTGTTTAATTTCAAATAGGAAAATGCTGAATTGGTAAGAGCGATAGATTACGAAACAGTCGCCACATTTGAGGATCCCTATGTCTCTGCCATTAGAAATCTTTGGGCAGACAGTGGTATTCAAGAATGCTACGATCGAAGAAGAGAATACCAACTCACAGATTCAGCTAAATAGTAAGTTTTATTTTCTTGCTGATACATTTTTTCATTTTCTAGTACAATCGTATGTATGTATATTTATCAATTTCTACACAATACCTTGAAATCTCAACAGTTATCTGATGGAAATTGATCGAGTGGCTGGAAAAAATTACTTACCAACCGAACAAGATATATTAAGGGTTCGAGTACCAACAACGGGGATCATTGAGTATCCATTCGATCTAGAAGAGATACGATTTAGGTATCATTCCTTTCATCCTTCTCTGATTTACATGTTGCAACCTAAAAAATTATTCATAACTAACTTTGTTTTTTTTAATATTGCATGGCGTGTGGTTACATATTCAACCGAAATATTGTTTACTAAATTGTTGTTCCTATTTTATGTTTCTAACATTTTGCTCTAAGAAAAAAAAATAATAATATTCTTTGCCCGCTTCGGTGATATATATTATATTTAAAATATGTCTTTGCTTATACACCACAGAATTTCCAAACAAACGAAATTAAATTCCTTTTTGTTTAATAAAATGGTTTGCATTCAACGTGTCTTTTGTGTTTATGTGCCCATGTTTTGTGGTCTTATTTATTTGATTTATATTTCGGGAGAAAAATCAATGAATGCGAAGCTGATGACGAAATGTTGAAATTTATTATTTCTATGTGGTTTATAGTTTATTAATTGTTGCATGCGTGATCAAACAAAAAAATTGTATATCAAATAATCGGAAATTATAATTAGAATTCATTCGAGAGGGAGAGTTTATTTGTTTGATCCTCGAATCAGTATAAACAATACGTATTTTAGGAGGCGATATTAGGCATGGTTGTCATACTGAGAGTAGGATCGATGTTGAGATTTTATTTCGACCTAAATATGATCTGGTAGACCTTGGGCCCTATATGAGATAAGGTTATTTATTTAAGTTTCTGCTCCTTGGATGTCTGCAATGGAAGTACATGACATCCACTAGTCTTCTATAGATTCAGTGCTGTAGATTCCATATATGTATAAATATATAGGATCTTCTATTAGTCGAATTGCTCGTCTCCGTATGTTCCATATGGAGCTGAAGCGAACCAAGTCAGAAAAAGACAATTCGCAGATATTTTGAGGTTGAGTAAATGAACTGCCATTAATTTCTGGAATGAACATTTTAGTTATACTAAAAACAGTTCTAAAGTTTATTCTCAAAACTGTTTAATGATATAAATTTTACAAACTGCAATTCAAAATTTTTCCAAACTAGTTTTTACATTTTTTTATATTTTATGACTTGGTTCGGTACAGCTATGAGCCCTCCATATATGGGACGATATAATATAGAGATGTATGAGTTGCATAGTGCACCTTACTTCTCTGCTACTTCTTGCTATGTTATTATTGTGGTGCTTCCATGTTTTTCTTGAATTCGATTCTATTGTTTCTATATAAACCAACTGGATTCGATTGCAAATGATCTGCCTTCAAAATAGTACATATAAATGCACAACAAAGTGGCAAAGTCGCAGCGTAACATTTTTTCTACTCTGCTCTTTTCTGCTCTTCGAGTAGATAGAAAACTGCCTGCATCTAACAAAGTCAAATGATTTTCTCCCACCAGCCAGCGGGGCGCTACATTTCGCGGTGAACCAGAGTCCTCAACGAACAAGCCTCTCCAGTTAGCCCTTTCCCTAGTCAATTGCCTACAGTTGCATACTCCAAGTTGGTTGAAGTCGTTTTCTGCTGGCCACATTAGGCAAGATCTTTTTATATTGGGTTAACCTTCTCGGTTAAATCGAAAACTGCAAGCCGGAGCTTTTATTTACATGAAAACATGGTGAGTATCGATTTCATGTGTGTTTTCCTGGTTCTGTCTAAGTGTACCACGTTGTGCATACATTTCTCTGACTACATCTTTCAAATGAAAGTCATCAGAGTCATCTACAGCTGCTCTTAAGAGTTCACCTGGTAAACCGTTGGTCTTTCGCTTGGAAATTGTTATCGTTAAGAATAAACGGATAGAATAAACGCAATAAACGGATAGAATACACACGAGCTTGTGGAAGGTGTCCACGCGCATATGCCAGATGGGACTGATAAAGTTAGTTAGTTTACTTTCTACTTTTGTGTCCTTTGAATTCTGTCTGTTTGAACAGGTTTTACAAATTTTAAGTAATCACTTTCATTGGTCGAAATATAGAGAATGAGAAAAACTGTCATGGTCATTAAATTAATTGAGATAGTAGGTACATCTTTGACGGTTTTTTTTTTTGTTGTAATTGTATTTCTATGATAGGGTTGCAGCATCACGTTTCATAAATTAAATTTGTTGTGGGTTGTTTTTTTTTTTTTTTCGAAGCAAACATGTGAATCAGCATGTGCTGATCTGAAGAATATAGCAACTTGGAACTGATAAAGAGACCCCGTGCAGAATAACACACATCTATGTGTACAAACTGACAACGATTATAGAGTCTTGAATAAATATTCGAGATAAGATGAATTTTCTGGCACAATAGATCTGAAACGTATGTTTTTCGGTGACGTGTTAGTTATATTTGGTGGGCAACTAATTCTTGCTATTCTCATGTCGCGTCGTGTTTCACCTACAAATAGGTTAGCAAATTGCGAAATTATGGAACATGAATTGCGTACGGATACAAATGCCACTTCTAACTAATTTTAAGGGGTAGACGATTTTTTCCAATTTATTTTAAATTGAATGCATGATAATATTTTCTTGTTTTTTTTTTTTTTTTGTTAATTCTACAAATTTAATTGTTTTGTATTACTTTTCGTTTGTTTTATTTTTTGGTTACTTAGTTACTTAAGTGATCTGCCACGTATAGAAAAAGAAGATTTCTTACCAACCGAACAAGATATTCTACGTGCTCGAGTTCCGACCACAGGAATTCTAGAATATCCATTCGATTTAGATGGAATCGTATTTAGGTATAAATTTCTTACAATATTCAATGGATAATAATAGAAAGCGTAATTTTTGTATACTCAAGAACGGCTAGAGACTGGTTGGTAGTAGTTATATTAGATTGGCAGTAGCAGGCAACTTTCGAAATCATGGCAACAAAATCGCTTGTATTTTTTTTATTCCAATGTTTTCTTTTATTCGTTTGTGTCAAGTTTTTAGTGAGAAATGTAGAAATTCTTTTCTTTGTTTGTAACGCTTTGTGTAACGCTTATTGCTTGCTTACTAAATTAAATAATATCAGCTTGCATTTGAAATAGATTAATGAAACATTATGGAATTGTTTTTTGTTAAATTGTATAACTAACGTGAATATTATTTTTCCATCCCCTCTAATCAACAACAACTCACAGGATGGTAGACGTAGGCGGTCAGCGATCTGAAAGAAGAAAATGGATTCATTGTTTCGAGAATGTAACTTCAATTATTTTCTTGGTCGCTCTCTCAGAGTATGATCAAATTTTATTCGAATCTGAAAACGAGGTATGTGTTACAAGTTTTATGAATATTATAGTAAAATTGGTATATTGTATCAATTTTAATTATGATCTACTTGTGCATTAGCAAATTCTATAATCAGAATTATTTTCTTATTGCAGAATCGTATGGAAGAGTCAAAAGCTTTATTTAGAACTATTATTACGTATCCATGGTTCCAAAATTCATCAGTTATTCTTTTCTTAAATAAGAAAGACTTGTTAGAAGAAAAAATAATGTATTCGCATTTGGTGGACTACTTCCCCGAGTATGACGGTAAGAATCTTTTATAATTTGTCTAAATGTTTGCATGTCTTAAAAAATAAGTTATAATATTTTAAAAACCTACCACGAAATGCAATAACAAAAGGTCCCAAATGTGATATACCAGCGGCAAAAGCATTTATATTGAAAAAATATCTATCAGCCAATCCTGATCCAGAACGTCAATGTTATTCCCATTTTACAACGGCTACAGGTTAAGAAAAAAAAAACATTAACATGTAATTAGTACTACGCCGTACGCTAGAAGTAAATTATTATATTTCAATGGGATTTATCGTGTTAGTGATAGTAGTAGATAATAATTTAAAAAAAAAAGTTATAGAACCTGCCATAAATGTTTCTATTTAATAAGCACTTGTATTATTGTATTGTACATATTGCTAGTTATTGCTAAATGTATGCTTTTTCTGTATATTCACTATTGATATAGGTCCACAAAGGGATGCAATAGCGGCCCGAGAGTTTATTCTTCGTATGTTTGTAGACTTAAATCCAGATTCCGAAAAAATAATTTACTCTCACTTTACTTGTGCTACAGGTAAGTTTGAATTTGTGTTTTGTTTGTCTTTAGTGTGCAATTTGGATGAATGAGAGAGATCGTTTGAATGGTTATTATAAATGTGGGTAAATCAGACCTTATACATATTTTGGAACTGAAGCAGGGTTTCTAAAGTTGTGATAAAATGTTCTCTGAGATCTGCGTCTTTATGTAATTTTCAGCTTAAATTTATGCCATCACAGTCCAAGGTAAGACTGTAGAAAAGTTAGTAGATGTTGAAGTATAGCTAGAAAACGCTTTAAAAATGGTACTTTTGTGGATAAAAATTGAATTCGAAATCAATGTCTGATTTCAATGAACTTAATTTGTTTATTTTTCTCTCTAATGTGCTTGCAACTTCAACTCTTAAACAAAAAAAAAACCAAATCAACACAATACCAATAGACACTGAAAACATCAAGCTTGTGTTCTGCGCTGTCAAAGATACAATCATGCAGAACGCATTGAAGGAGTTCAATTTAGGTTAAGCTCACTCAAAATACCAAAAAATTAGCTGCGTGATTGACCTATATAAAAACTGACAAAAAACAAAGGAAATCTTTAATATTTTATTTTGAAAATAAATAAAGTTAATTTGATATTTTTTAACATTTATTATTTAAAAAAAAAAAACTAATATTTCACATTTTATTTATTATAAAACTCATACACACACTGTGAAATCGACTTTACACTAGAGATGACTAAAAATAGACATTAATTGATGTATTATGTTGGAATGTGATTATAAATAAACAAAATTAATTAAAACAGAATGCAAAAAAAAATTAAGATACATAACTAAACTACATATGAATATGGTTTTATTTCCTTATTACTTTTGTTTTTTTAATTGTTAATTTTTTTTAATATATCCTAAATACCTACCTGTACCTATTGCCATTAAAATAATTTCTAAAGTTGGGCGTCGACATTTTTTACAATCCAACTCATGATATACTTCGCAAGCAATGATCACACAGTCAGAGATGTGAACAAATTAGTTCTCTAAATGATGATCTGGACAAAATCTTGAAGTGGGGGAAAAGACAACTTGGTTGTATTTAATGCAAACAAGACACCGCTCACAATATTTTCTAGGAAAAATGGATCAACAGTTCCTCAGATCCAAATGGATGACCATCCAATCCATCTCAAGGACTCAATGCACCTTCTGCACCTGGACCACATTTCCTTTATCGCAAGATCGGCGTCCGCTAAGTTGAGCTACCTATTTAGAGCAAAGAGGTACTTTAGCCCCAAGCAACTTCTCCTTCTCTACAAAGCTCATGTTAGACCAGGCCTGGAATATTGTTCCCATATATGGAGCTCGACCCCGAAACATTCACTTAACCTACTTGACAGCATACAGAGACGAGCAGTTCGATTTATTGGAGACCCTACATTCACATCAAATCTTCAACCGTTGGTGCGCAGAAGACAATTCGCTGACCTATGCTTGTTCTATAGGTACTTCCATTTTAGATGTTCCGAGGAACTCAAAGACATTATCCCTCGAAATGCAACTTTTGGACGCCCCACAAGACAGGCTGCTAATGCTCATGACCATACAGTACACTTGACAACCGCGGGGACATGAACTTTCCAAAACTCCTTCTATTACAGAACAAGCAAACTTTGGAACTCGCTTCCTGGGGATATATTTCCAGAAGTATACAATTTGCAGCAATTTAAGTGCAGAACTAACATACATCTGCAAGCATCTCGGGGCGCTGTTGAAGCGTTATAGGTTCGCCTTTCCCGAGAGAAGTATTAAAAAAAAAAGTGATTTGACCATGTTTTTGCTTTCCGTGTGATGTGTACCTGTACATATTTTTGTCAGCGAAAGTTTGTTTAAAAAACAATGCTTAGTGTTGAGGCCTTGCTCAACGACTCAACGTCGTAAACGACTAATATTTTATTTCGTTTCTAAGCCGGTGTTTGCAATTTTTTTGAGGCAAACGATTTGAAACAACAGTGAACCCATAGAAAAAGAAATAGAATCGTTAACAACAGTTCGACAAAAAACGGAACATGACATATGAGTCGTATACGACAAACGCCAACGGGAATAAGGGTGATTATTGAAGGTACTAAGGTGGTAGGTTTTATCCCTCCATCTGCTGAAGGCACCTTATTTAATACTGCAGAGGTCCAATCAAACGCAAACAAAATGGATAACAAAAACACATAATCAGACCTATAGATGAAAGAAAAAGAAACAAGAGAAGCGTGCGATGGATGAAGTTTTGAGGAAAGAAAATCCGAAATACATATCTATAAAAATGTACAAGGGGTCAACTTAAAGTTTCGTTAACCACCACGAAAGCCTGCAATGCGAATACTACATTAGACAAGCAAGTAGTAAACGTGCGATGCGGAAAAAACTATTTCTGCGGATCGCTAAACGGCGACGTAGTTAAAATCCCGCTTTATGGGAACCCGATAATATTAAACTTGCAAGCTTTAGGCCAATCAATCAATACAACCACCGACCGTTCCAAAACGAAACTGAAGCAATCATAGCTAACCTTAAACCAAACATAGGCCGCATATCCAAATGGTCAAGCAGCGGAGCATTTTAAGTCTGCAGACGATGATTTGGTATGGTACACGCATCGATTTATCCGTAAAAAAATATCCGACGAAAGCATAGGTTAGGTTAGTGGGTAGGCAAGACAGGAAGAACCTTGTCACACTTAGATCAATGCAGATCCGTTGTGTTGTTCAAGGGGTTTATGACTCCCACACCCTGGAAAGCTATGAATAACCGGATAATAATAACAATCCCGATTACAAATTTAAGTGGGTTGCTTATGAACCTGTCGGAAAGTTCTTCTAAGTCCTCGAAAAAAGGATTCTATTTCTTATGTGCCCAGTGGGCTGGGTAGTTGCAAAGAAAGTTTGGGGTGTCCTCGGGCACCTCCTCATCACCCTTTTATACTATGCCACGCATTGTCGTGATTTACATCGTACTCCAGATAGACTCCATAGGCTGCGTCCAGGAGATCATAAAATTCCTCTTTGATATGGTCTCTCTGCCTCTTCGGCAGGAAACGTAGCCCTGCTTTGCGAATCGCAGACAGAGCCTTTTGTTCTTAGTCGATTTGCCACCATGATCCCGCATCTGTATAGTGTTTATGCATATAATCCTATAATTCAGCCTGAATAATGTGATCCCATGAAATTTATCGCTTGGATCGCAATAGTACTCGTATCTGGAGCGTCCGTACATTCTTGGTACAGACTCTTGTATCGTAGTTTGATAGTTGCTGTTTGAGGTGGGGCACTATTCCCAGACTGTTTATTTTTCATAACTAATTTTTTTCTGTACATGGCCGGAAAGTTACATCGACGGTACAACCCTCGGTACAACCACTAAACTGTAGCGGCGCCAATTAATCGCTTCGGGAACATAAAAGCTGCCGTTGGCCCATCAAGAATTTTAATTTAAATAATTTAATTAATGTGACGTTAAGTACGCTGGCTGGTCCTGACAAATTGTTTAAAACACCATGTGGAAGTGCAACTGTCAAATTGTTCAAAAAAGTTTTAGTCACATAATTCCGATGTACTGACTTCCGCATCAAATATGTCGGAGCTGCTGACGTTAGGTATCTGATCCATCCGTTGCGTTGATTGAATCTAGTAAATTCATTAGCCGCGTGCAAAATATGATTCGAAATTCGTTAGTTAAATAAAATGCCCGAGTGAAGCTACATAAGAACTGATCTTCTAAACGAGAACAACAAATTAATTTTATACGTCTTATTTTAACACCGGAAAACTGACATGTAGTCGTTACGGCAATTCCTAGGTTTTTGTGGATTCGGTACTCGTTCCTTCGAATAGTAGGGTTGTTCAAAAGGTTGTTTCTAACCTAACAAAACCTATCAAATGTAAGCTTAGCACATATCGGAGCTATGGTCCTAGCATTAACAAGACACTGTGTACTAGGCAGACATGCTGCAAGGCTTGCAGTCACCGCTAATGATTTTTGTCGCAGTTGCATGGATGAGGAGTAGGAGGAAGAGGAAACACCTTTTCACTAGAAATGTAACTGCCTGGCGCTATTCTCGATTAGAAAGCAAAGTCCAGAAAATTCCATTTTCGGGAACTTGCGGATATTTATTTATTTTTTTTTTTTCGCCGAAATGGATATCAGCATTATCATGGTTCCAAGAGTAGCGGGGGTAACCAACTCTGCTCATGGCATCACAATGGACCTAAGTGACCCTCCGTATGTGAGGGCTAAAGGAATATTCAAATGAGAGCGACCAATTACCTACGATGAACGAATATTCGCGAGTTTTGACAGTCCGTTCACTTATCACTTTTGATAGTCGCGGCAGTTCGCGAATTTTAGCCATCAGTTTCATCCAGCAATTTCTAATTTGAGGTTAAGTTCTAACGAATGTTTTATTCGCTAATTTGTGAAACGTGGTTTAATGGTGTGGATTGCGAATAAACTTTGACAATTCGCGTTCAGGGTGTTTTTGTTCGCGGCAAACAATTTGAAATTTCGTTGTTAAAACTTTTTTAAAATTGTTTTCTTAATAGATTTTGATGGGATAATTAATTATCCTACTGTTGGAATAGTAAAATGTGCAATTTTCTGTGCATGTTTGTTCGCATTTCAGCAATTCGTTCGTTCGCTCTCATATGAATGGTCCTTAATTAACACCTAACCTCTCCGCACCCTTAACGGCGAGCGGACATGCATCAGTTTGGTACAATAGATATACTCAGATCGACGTGCGAGTCAGAATTAAAAAAAATGTTGTCTTTGGTTTACTGATTCCGCTTCAATTAGACACGGGAGGAAAACAATAATGTTTTTGAGAAAATCTACTCTTCCAAAAACAGACTGGAATTAAAATTGCTCCCATTTTCTGAAAGAATGGGAATCATATCATCGAATCATTGCATGCTGATTATAGATTAATTTATGATAGCTCCAAAAGCTAAATTACAACTTAAAAGTCAGTTTAAAACAACAACAAAAAACCCGATCAATTGTGACTGAACGTGGAAAGTGTATTTTAACTAATAAATTATTTTGTTGAAAGTATGTTTGACTGGTGTTCTCGTCTTTGTGTCATGTCATTTAAATTAAACAATTAATCTATCATAAATCTTTCTTTCTCTTTTTTTTCCTTCCCCACTGCTTTAGATACCGAAAACATAAGGTTTGTATTTGCAGCTGTAAAGGATACAATTCTGCAATCAAATCTGAAAGAATATAACTTGGTCTGAACTGGTTTTGGATCGTTAAAACTATTTTTGTGATTATAATGTTTTCATAATTCCTTTTTTCAAGAAAAAAAAATTTTAAATAAATTAAATAAAATAATAAAATATAATAAAAAAAAATACATATATAAATTTAACAATTTTATAACGCAACAAAAATTATATTTTAAAGTTTTTTTTTTGTTTGACAAAAAATTGAAGAAACAAAAACCAAAAGAAAAAGAAGAAAGAACTAGGAATTAATAACAACAAATATATATATATTTAAACTAAGTAAACAAAAAAAAAATATTTATAAAAAATACACACAGCAGCTTTTTGTCAACAGAAAATGAGGAATCTAACAATAAAAAACCGAAAAACAGAATAAAATTTTCAAAAACCTGTAAAACTCGGATTTTTTTTATTTTAAAGAAAGTTATAATTTTTGCCTACAAAAATGTGTTTAAAAAAACGAGTTTTAACCAAAAAAAAGGGAAATATAATAAATAAACGTATTGTTATATAAAAGATATGAATGTCACAAAACAAAATTAATTCCAAAGGATAAGAAAGGATAATTGGCTCCGTAAATAAGCACGCAAATTTATTTTTTTTAATATAAAAAAATGCATCGTCAACAAAATGAATGGGATAAGGAAATTATAAAAATTAAAAAAAAAGAACTACGAGGAAAATATAATTAAAAAAAAACTGTCGCGTATTAAACTTATATTTTGTAACAATTTAATAACATTCTAACTTGAGCCATTCCTTGCCAATTTGTTTCATTTGTTTGTTCAATTATATAATCCACTTTTTTTTCATTTAAAATAAATCCAAAACTCAATTCATATGTTTTTAACCACTTTAAAAGTGGGAAATGCAAATTCCTATTGTATGTTATTTCAAAACAAAAGGCGCACAAATAAATAGAAAAAAAAAGTTAACTAAGTTACGTTACGTTAACTTTTTTTTATCATTGTCATCGATTGTAATGTGTTTGCTAGAATATTATTATAAAGGGTTTTGATTTAAGAATGAAAAGGGCATTGTTGTGAATGAGGTTTTGTTGGGTTGTCTTTGATTGAGATCGTTCGTAGAGGTTTCGCCATATTACAGCATCAGCATGGAGATGCTATTTGCAATATTGAACGTTTTACTCTTTGAAATGTAGCATCGGACCAAAGTACGGGTTCTACATGGACCACAGCCAATAGGTCTCTCCAAATAATGTGGTATTTTGGTAACTGGGTCCAGTTGCGCACTCTAAGTTGGTTGAGGTCCCTTGCACCTGAGGAATTGAAGACTTCGGTCCGTTTCACAAATCGTTGCAATCGCAAATACACAAAAGCATTGGCTATTTTGGGCTGATGTTTATGTCTACCAAAAAGAGACATTCCATTCTTGGTGTGGAACCGCTTTACATTGTCGGCGTAGTTCATATTTAAATCGGCGATCAACTTAACAGTAAAAGTGCTAAGAATGTCCATCAATTTTGTTGGTTTTTTGATCAATCCGTAGGTCGATTTTTGGAAGTTTGTCTAAGACTACTACAAACGTTCCTATTTGCGTAACTCTAAAGTCTAGAGGAATGACACAAGTTATGCTAGCTTCTCCATTCGGTTGACAGGAATTCAACTATCATTTTTGGACATCACTCGCTATTAAAGGCTCTTACCATTAAGGTGCCAGTGCACGTCATGTAGCACGCCACATAAGTATGTAGCACTGACGTCAATGGCTACATGCCATGTACATTGTACAAGCTCTCTTTGTGCACTCTCTGATGACGTACATACGTATGTGGATTGCAACATGCCGTCAACTAGCACCTTTAGAAGTACAGCCCCATCCGCCAACAGCCCAAAATCTATATCGACCAGCTTCGATCGAATTTGACGATTACATAAACGTCGATTTGTTCGTGCATTTTATACAGCCACGATTTAACTGTTGCCGGAATAGAACGATTCAACTCTTTTAACGGGCAGTTACCGGAGAACTTGTCATTGACCGCTAGATATAGCTGGCTACAATTCAAACTTTTAAAAATGTACTACTGCTTTGGCAGAATATGCGGTTAAATATCCATTTATTTGGTATATGGAACCAGACATGCGTTTATTATGTATAGATCTTTTCTGGAACTACTCTGCCCTATCTCCAAGAAGAATGCTTCACCGCCGAGATTTTTTCCTTAACAATATTGACGAATTTCTTAGTTCTCGCGCTAAGCAACTCTTTGAAATGTAACATTGAATTCGTTTCAACGCCAATCAACGTGTACAAAAAGCAATTCAACTCATTGTCGGTCGAGCTTCATCCATTAAGTTCATTAGCTTTTGTGATTTTGGCAATAAGAATGCGAGGTTATGCACGCGTTGATACTCTCGTACACTCGATCAAGCGTCGGGTATTGAACAACGCCTTAAAAACTCTCGGTTGATGCCAGCTGTAGTATACGGCAAACCTCGATTGTGTTTTAGGCTGCGATATGCTTGCCCGATAGACCACAGTGCAGTGACAGTAGCTGGAAAGCCTGACTGAGTTGATGAATGACTGCTTCAACTCAACAAGCTGGCATAAAAGTTTAGCAAGGCGTTGAAAATGAAGTACGTAGATAAAGAAATCATTGCTCAACTCGATGGGGAAATGTTTCCAACGAACAACAAATGCCAGTAGGTACACTCACTAGCAGTAGGTCACAACCGTTTCCAACACATTTGTTTGGGCAGAATTGAGAGCCTCCTTAGAGTTGAATTCGAATGCATTGAAAATGATACGTTCCGCATATAGTTTATGAGTATGATTACGATGGCGACTCAGGAATTAAATAAATAAAGCGCATAAATCTGTCTACGGAAGCATCCGGTCTAATGGGAGCTCTGAACAGAGCTCAAGCAAGTAGAGTATTCCGGGCCTCTGGGGTCGAATGGCCACATCCGTGACAAACTGTATACATTCACGGAATTAAGTCGATTTTACATGAACACAAAAACATTCCGTCACATATTTCTCCTTCAAGGACAGCGCGATTCGGCTCCTGATTTGTTTATGAAACACAATTGATCACAAAGCTGTCATTTGACGCTATGTATGTTCCCTCCTGTCAATTTTTGTTCACGCACACCGCTCAGACAATTTACTCTGGTCTCAGAGACATCGGTCTAATCATGCTCCAAACGAAAAAAAGAAACAGAAATTCAAAGTGTCTCGCCTCATTTTCGTACAACAATGCTAAGTGCATTCAATACCAACGAAACATTTGTGTAAATTGAATACCAAATGAACAGAACGCATGTGCATTGAACAACACTCAACAAAGATTCATCCTACCTCCAACAATAGCATTTCTAAGGACTTTCGTGAATTACATTGCAATGCACACAGCCAGACCATAGAAGCTCTTAGCTCTTCTGTGATCTGTTTTATTTTCTTCCTAAATATTCATACAATGCACCTACAAAAATACGTCGCCATATTTCGTTATAAATAAATAAAATATAACTATAATATTCGCATACATCAATATTGTTGTTAATTTAATTTTTATTGTTTTCTTTTTTTTATTTAAATCAAATATACACATATATAAAATAAATATTTAGTGCAGCTTCCCAAGAAATAAAGAACCAAACTGAACACATTAAAATTAATATAAATATATTTATTTAAATAATTTATTCATTATAGGATATATAATTTTTCATTGTTTTTAGAGTAATATCTACATTTATATAAAATCTATGATCTATATAATTTCCAAATAAAATTACTGTGTATGTGAATAATTTATTAATTTTTAGGTAAAATGAACACAAAACTAAAACGCAAACTTTATTGTAAACACTAGTGTCTTCTAATTTCATTTATTTTTCATTTGATTTTCAAAATGTATGTGATGATTTAAAAACTGTTTTCTTTTTTTTTTATTTTTTCAAAATTTAGGTAATTTATTGTTTTGTTTTTTTATTAGATAAACCAAATTTTAAGAGAAAAGAGGCAAAGTAATATTTAATGAAAAAGTGGCGAGATAAAAATGCGAAATTTAGTTAGTTAGTAAAAATTGAGATGATTTTCTTTTAGTTTTTTTTATGTTTGGAATAAATGGCTGCGCAAATACACACAAAATGGGGAATATTTATAAAGTAAAAAAAAAAAAAAAAACGTATTCACGTAATCACTAAACCACCACAAACCAGAAAAGCACACACAAAAATGAAATGAAAAATTAAGGAAAAAACAAAATGTCGCACAATTTTTACGAGTACCTATTTTTTAAGGGTAGCCATACATTTATATAGAATGCATTATATATAGAACGTAATTGTATGTTTTCCGTTATTATTTTAGCTAAATTAATTCTTTTATCGTATAATAAAACGCGTTGTTTATTATTTAATACATTATTTTCTTGTTTTTAAGAGAAGAGCAAAACTATTTTATACTAAATATAATATATATTCGTATCTAAATATTATATTCTACAACTGAAAATTTATAATATACATTATATATATATTTTAAATACTTATGTCACTATTTTTTGTTTTCACTCTTTCTATAACGGTTTTTATTTTATATTTTTAAACTTTTCAATTGTCTGTTATTATGTAAAATTAACTCTTTATGTTGTTACAAAGAAAATACAAGAAAAAAAAAACGCGTAATTTTAGTCTGTAATTTTAGGACCCTATATAATATATTTCTGTTTCGTATATAAGTTTTACAAAATACAAACTAAAAAGAAGGAAAATATTTATACCATTTAAAATAATATAAATATGTATATGTTTTTAGTTTATTATAATAGCAATTATATATATATTTTCTTTTTCTTTTATCGCTTTTATATATATACACATATAAATATTTGTATATATATGTATACAGTCAATAAAAACAAAATTATTTGCGTGTTCAATTTGTTAAATTTTGTGTTGTTTTATTTATCTTTTTTACACTTGGTTTTTATTTTCCTTTACAATTGCAATTCATTTCTAACGTTTATGCATTTGTCTTAGAAACACAAATATTCAATTATAATTGTTTAACCTTGTTTATCCACTGCAACAAAGCAATTTGGCAGCATAGCCATTTAAACTGAGCTTTGACCGAAACAGACGGGCAACGGCTGCTCTAGAACGTTGTTTTAATGGCGGTCTGTAACTCCAAAGTACATTATCCTCATTGACAAGTTCATACCAATCTTTCATACAGCTTCTCAAAGCCATTCGTTAGTGTTTTTATGTCTGAGACGAATGAAAGGAACCTACAAACTTCATGTCGAGTCCGAGCGGCTGAACTATTGTGTCGGATGTTTATTAAACGTTCTCGCGAAATTTGGAGCACTTTAGGTGTAATTTGTGTTTTTCGGGGGGTTGAACTTGAGACTTCTCGGTTAGTAATCTACCGCACTCGCAGTGGTTTCTGTTTGGTATTGTACAAGTGCAACCAAATCGACGAATTGATGGAAACATCAAGAAGTGACACGTCGCTATTTGCGCATATTACGTTTTGGAAAATATGTCTGACGATCCAGTTTTGAATACAAAGCTCGTAGAAATAAGAGAAAAATATCTAGATAGCTAGAAATTTCTGGCAATACTTTTGCTTGAATGTGAGAATAGGCTAAAATAAAGTTTCCTATTGGTTATTGAGAATTGCTAGGTTCTGAGTTGCATAAAGTGTGAGACTCGTTTAACATCTAGGTTCCAGAAATCGAGTGAAATCTAAATTGCAAATCGAGTGAATTCATTTTCAGTGTTCTGCATTTCGAGTTATTCGGAAACTCCGAAATTTTTTCGAAAACACAATTTCACTTTGTCTTTCCCGTGCTGGTAATGTGAATGAGTATCGTTAAAAACGTTCAAATCCAATTTTTCCCGAACGGGAAACTGTTCACTTTGCGTTTTTGACGATACCAAAATATTCTTTTCCGTGAATAATTCCCCCCGGCGGATTCCACGATAGGGGTGATATATGTATGTATGTATATCCTATAGGAGTAGTATTTTCGTATTTGTTTATATAGGTACATACATACATTACGACAAAGCCCTTAAAAGCTGCTAGACCGGACCTACGATTACGCTTGATTTAAAGCTAGGTATGGCCGGTACAATATTCATTCTGGTCCTCGGTCGTTGGTACAATGACCTGACTATATTTTTCGTTCCAAAAGTTGACCTTGAATTGGCATTATGTAGTTACTGTGAGGATGAAGAAAAATTACCAGAATGAGGTTAACTCTTATTTCGGCAATAATACAATTTTGACCAACTTCCAAGTTTCTTGCTCAAGCCGGATACCAACACCAAATTGGACAAGACGAAGACTATCACTTTGGAATAGCTTAAACAGTGGCGTCGAAAATAGTACCTAAAACACAATTGAACTTTTTTTTGTACATAAATCTATGAAAATCTGAGATTGTTTTTGTTTTGTGATCCTGTTACTGTTAAAAATATTTTTAGAAAAATTAAAAATCAAGGAAACAAGGCAAGGTTACTTACAAGTGAAATAAACAAAAATCTGTTTTACGGCAATAATCTTATCTTTTCCGAAATTCTAGTCTACCTAATTCTGAAGGCTCGCTGACGCGATAGATCACATGACTAGTTTTTTCTCATTTGGTCTATAGGAAGGGGTAACTATTTAAAAATCTCCAGACTGACTATCTATCTACTCGCAGTTGACATCTCGATATTAAACTTGACTTAGGGTCGTTTTATTCGGTTTGCTTTCGGTTTCTGCCGACAAGGTGTGAACTGATTTCATCGGTGTGTATAAGATTCATATGGTTTCAAAACGGCTTGAATTCTGGTAAGCGGCACTTAAAAAATCAATGTAGAGTTCACACCCGGTGGTTTACACCGTCCTTTGTCGTTCCAATCTGGGCGCCTGAACCAAATACGGGACATACCGAATGGACCCGAACAAGTGTGAAACGAGCCGTACGTAGTCAGTAAGATTGACGTTAACGACCAATCAACGTCCAAACAAGCCTAGTCGATTTAAGACTTTTGAACAGAGCTCGAAAATATTTCAATCTTCAGAAAAGCTTTCAACTCTCAGTTGTTGAGTATGATAACTTAAGGCACCAAGACAAAGAACAGAAAAATTATCCCATACATTTGCAACAGAAACAGAATTAGGAACATAACATTTTTTTTTTCAGCAACAGAATCTAGCGACAGAAAAATGGCTGTTTGACAGAAATGAAATTTATCGTCAGACGGAGGTTATTTTATTTGCACAATTAACGGAAGCCATATTTTTCTGGATCTGTTTCAGTTTTGTGTAGCTGAGCGAGCAACGAAAAAGCTTTCTGTTCTGTTTCTGTTCTTTGTCACTTGGTGCCTTTAGGCGCCGAAAATTGATAACGGTTTTTTTGTGGAGGAGTTAAATACAAAAATTTTTTTCTATTGCATTTGTGCAGTAGTTGTAGATTAAAACCCATCCTCGATCTCCATTCAAAATTTGAATTGCTTCATCTAATTGAAAGATATATGACTTAAAGAATCTTACTCGAATTTCTTTTAAAATTGGGTATATTGCTAGCAGGTGAAATATGTCTTCTCGTATCTAAAGATTTTACAAGATAGATAGGACGGCGTGGAATTAAGTTCAGGGTCAGCGGCTCTCCTCTGATTTTGAAAATTAGGCTTATCTTCTCTTCTGAATTGCTGTTCAGAAAGTACGTTTTCCGCTGGATGGTATTTCAGCTCACTGTAAGATGTCCTATACTGGGAAGACTGTGTATCAGTTACAAAACGAACATACATGCTTCGAACTATGTTTTCCAATAAGATGTTGAGTTTTGTTCTTAGATGTTCAAATCATGTTGCTCCTCTGGTGTATGCTCGTACGTTCCAAAATCGGATGCATTCCCATTCTTGAATGAAAATGTGTTTAGTATCTACGTAAATATTAAATTTTTAATTAAATTTTACATTAACATGTTGCAAACTCTTGCTTAGTATACAAACTTTGTTTGTTCTTATTTATATTAAGTGCATATATTTATTTCCATTTTTGTTTAGTTTTTTTTTAAACGTGTGACTGTCACCGATTTTTATAGGTAAGCAAGATAAAAACAGAATTAAATAAAGATTACAAATGAACTACCTACGTCGAAATAAAAAACAATGGCCGCGTTCCATTGACCGCTAGATGACTAGCGGCATGCCAAACTCCACATAAAAAAAAACTGACATTTCAGCATTTGCGCTAGATATCTAGCACATTTTGTGAAATATCCTTTTCTGGGAAATTTTTCAATCTAGCGCAAAATGAACTGTTAGATTGAAAAAAATAACGAACTTTGAAAATAAAAGTGAAAGTGCAGAAGTCAAATATTTCCAATTTGGTGTAAAATGGGAATTCCAACTTTTGTGTAATTAATATGTTAATAATTAATAAATATACGGTATGATGGCACAAAACACATTTTTGACTCTCATGAAGATGAAATAATACGACTTTGAGTTGGTTATAATGTCACTTTGCCGCTGCCGCTAGATCTTTAGCGCCAGCGTTCCTCCATCAGGGATATTATGTGCTAGACGACTAGCGGGCAAACGTGGCCAATGACTGCGTTCCATTATAGATCGGTTGAAGTCTAGCATATAATGTGCTTGATTAAGAAATGCCCCATAAAAGAGCTTCAGCACATTACGTACCTTTTCACTTAAAAGTTAACTACATAATTACATGTGGGATGCTATAATTTTACCATTACATATTTTGAATTTTATCAACTAACATGTGGATGCGGACATTTATTAGTATGTCCTCCATTGGTGACTCTTTTTTTCTCATTTTTCTCAAATTAGTTTGAGATCTCGACGCTAGATGGAGAAATTACACTTTTAGGGAAATTATCTTTAGTGGTTTGATGTGGTTAATGGAACGCGGTCAATGTTTAATGTTCACGAATACGTGCGCATAATACCTACGTGTGTTTATTGTTTCATTTATTTTCCGTCCAAAAAAAAAGATAAATAAATAAACAATTCAAATGATCAAAATACATATGAAACAGCAACCTATACTAATAACGCATGTATGAATGGTTTTTTTATACACAATTTTAATAAAAAGTTATCAGTTAAAATTTCAGAATACGTATTCTTAAATTATAACAAAATAATTACCATTCAAACATTTTATTATATACATCATGTTACTGGAAACATTTAATTAATATTTTCACACAATTAAATAAAACAAAATCAAAAGTCATGTCGGGGAAGTGTGAGCTTTATAAAATATAATGACATTTGATGAGAAATTTGTAATAATGCCCTTTCCATTGACCACTAAGATGTCTACCACATAAGGCGCTAGATGAATAAAGGCTATGCTACATGAGAAAATATAAAATTTCGAAATTTCTCCACTTTTGTTTATCGATTTTGCGGGTAGTTTTACGAGATTTTTACCAGAGCTGTAGCGCAGAAGTTAAGATGTACTGTACACCCTATCGTGGAATCCGCCGGGGGGAATTATTCACGGAAAAGAATACTTTGGTATCGTCAAAATCGCAAAGTGAACAGTTCCCCGTGTGGGTAATGTGAATGAGTATCGTTAAAAACGTTCAAATCCATGACGCTGTATGTTAAAAACGTTCAAATCGAATTTTTCCCGAACGTGGAACTGTTCACTTTGCGATTTTGACGCTACCAAAATATACTTTTCCGTGAATAATTCCCTCCGGCGGATTCCACGATAGGAGTGGTTAATTTTGGTCATATGGAGTTTGACATGTTGCTGTTGCTAGTCCATCTAGCGGTCAACCTTCCCTTTCGACAAACTAGCTTTGCATTTCAATCCATCCACCTGAATGATGCCAGACATTTTTTTTATATAAAGTCATATTTGTATAATATAAAATGCCAAGCGATTTATTACTTAGAGCCAGTTAACACATTACATCCAAATCTGAAGAAAAATAACATAAACTGTCGCTTTGAAAATAACCTTTTACGAACGTTTCAAAGGACAAGTTAAAGTAAAGAAGCTACCTTCGATTATCATTGTAATGGGGCTGTAGGAATTAATGTACTAAAATCATGCGCATTTTCAATCTCAACGCTACGTCTTTGAGGCTGCCAATTGTAGGTTATGTGTACTTTGAGACAATGCGTCCCAGAGTTAATTAATTCCTATAGATTTACTATTAAGTCAGTTATGTTTAAAAAAAAAAAAAATATCGACCGATATAGTGGGTGCTAACGAAATTTCGATTGTATGGAGTGCTAAAAAAAACGGCTTATGTATTTCTCAAAAAAAAAACCGAAAGAGTAAAGAATACTTCACAAAGGACACGCTACACTACAGACAAAAACACCAATTTGCGTCGGCAAAAAATAATACGTTTTTTTTAATGAAAAGCGATTTATTATCGTCACTATTTTTTTACTACATACATTATATATACAAAATGCTGTTTAATAGTGATGCAAATAAAAGCTAAACACATTGTTAGATTATACTATCGATATTTTAAGTTCAGTCTAGTATCCATTGATCGTCTTTTTTTTTTTCATCTATACTAAGACACATTTTATATTTTATAAGAACATTCTTATCGCCTTAACAAGTCCCTAGAAACATTAGATGTGTGTAACTAAAACAAAATAACTACTTGTAAAAAAAAGATACAACCAAAAAACTAAATCTAACTCTTAAGCATTAAACATAAAACAAAAATAATCCAACTAAATTGTAGTTATACATATACGAGTATATCTAACAAATTTTCTAACAATATGCGGCATAAATAAATACAAAATATATTGTGTATTTTGCTTAGATACATACATTTTTATATATTTGTCAAAAATAAATAAATAAAAACAAACACAACTTTTTATTTTATTGCTCCAAAATTATTTCAACACATTTATATATATACATAAAGATATATATATAGTATAACGCAAAATAAATCTTAGCTATAAGTACCAACAAAAAGTGTTTCCCCAAAATGATTTTGTCATTTTTACTTCCAAGTAAAAAAGAATAAATAGAAAACACCTTTAACTAAAAAAATAAAACTTTTTCTAAAAAAAAATAAACAAAAGAAATTGTAGGTAAAAATAAAACTAATAATTAAAATGAAAACAATACACAATTTTGTAAGCTCTATAAAACGGTACTCTTACAGAATATATACATTATATAAAAGGAATAACATTTTTTTACGAAAAAATATATTATATACATATATTAATTAATTACTACCCGCATCTTTCTAAGTAAATTAGTAATATTTACGATGTAAGAGAGCTATTTAAATAAATAAAAAAAATACAGAAACTTTTGTCAATCTCCTCTTGACTGTTTTTTTTTTTTGCTTATTTTCTGCACAACAATCACAATTGTAACCACCAATGAGCCTAATATTGGTAGATTGATATGCAGAAAAATAAGAAAATTAATTTGAATTACAAACTACACTCAAGAGGATGTTATACCCTATTATTTGATTCAAGTTTTAAATGGCCCTTCGATCATCGATGTGCGCAATTTCTTGGACATCTGTAAGAAGGACATTGAACCAAAAACCCTATATATTAACGAAATTCATGAGTTATTTAATATGTACTAAGCAAAAAAGAAAACTAAATATATAAATATAAGGTAATACTAGACACACATTCGAATAAATAATATTGTACTAACAAAATTTCATTTTTTATTATCAAAAATAAAAAAAACAAAAAAAAAATTTGAGTATAATAGTAATTGTATTAACTAAAATTATATTATACACATAAAATGAAATTTATAAATGAATAAATATAAACAATAAAAATGAAGAAAGATACTTGATTGTGTTTTATTTTGAATGTCTAATTACATTTTAAATTTCGCAGTGTTTTTGTCCTTCGAAAGATCTAAAGTCTCTCATTGTTTGACCAAATCACATAATCGTAAGTGTCGCATGAAATTGCAAACATTTCATTATACAAATATTGCAACTTCGTTCTTTAGGTTTAGGTATATAGCACTTTCCCTCTTTATTATACGAGCAAATTAAGTAAACCTACTTTATGCGTCGCATGCAACCTATGCGTTTCTTATGAGTTATGACATTGGTCATCCGGGATCATGACGTAATCTCGAATGTACAAAAATCTCGAAAGATCGAAAATAAAAAGTAAATTCGAGATTTTTTTTTTGCACCCATCCCATAGCCAAACAGTAAACCCAAGCAGGGGAGTTGCAGGGGGCCAGCATGCCCCCCCTACCGCATCTCACTTTTTGACACCATTTTTAATATTAATTCGAGATTTTTTTTTGAGATTTTTGTTATTCGAGATTATGCTTTCTAGATTTTTTTTTCGAGATTTTTACATTCGAGATATCGTGGTAAACCCGTCGGCGGCAAGAAAGAATTTGGTCTTCCAAGGTTCTTTCTTGTTGAAGAATTCTCCTCAAAGTCCAAATCACCAGTTGATGGTTAAATGATTGCGAATAGCACGACGCACTCGTACGTAACAATTACCATTTGGATAAAACGCCTTCAGAGGGTACGCTAGCTGCTGAGTGGTCCACTTTTCCATTATTACTAAATTCTAATAATGAAACATGGATACGACGAGGTTGGCGGGATTTTTAAAATCGCTCGTTATTATATCCCACCTTTTACTTGGCAACCATCAAGATATCTAGAAGAATCTAGATCTAACAGCACAAAAATAACTGGCAGAACTATTTGACTGTGTACTTTTGCACTCACTGCACTCACGCTAGTGAGTACTCTAGTATTTCAGGCCTTTACGGCCCACAGGAGAATTATCTATACTCTGGAAAGTTTGTCCGACGTTCCCGAGTGTGGTGCAGTAGAGGAACCCCAAGGTGTGTGTTCTTCCGAAGTTCTCCCCGCTCAGTATTGCAGCACATTCACTACTAAGCAACGACGAGCGGAAGGCGGGTGATTGGTGTTGCTGTATATTTTTTTCGCGTTTAACATTCGCTATTAGTTTAGGATTCCGGATGGACAAGGCCAGTACTTTATGACTATCAAATAAAAATAAATAAAAAACAATATTAGCCTAAATAGTCGATTCGTTTGGACGCTATCATATTTTCAACAGACAGACAAACATGGCTAAATCGATTCAGAATGTGATCCTGATTCAGAATATACATACGTATATACTTTATGGGGTCTCCGGTGATTCCTTCTTGGCGTTACAAGGCGCAACAGGCCTTGCAGACAGCGATAAACTGAATGAAAATATTTGGCAGTGATTGCAACAATACTCAAAACTTTACCTACTCTTCTTCATACGATTGGAACTAAATCCCTATGACCACTTGACGATAAACAATCCCAGAACGAGTTGGTGATGAAATCTCCTTTTTCAAAATCCCCTATGCTGAAATCCCTTACTCCAAAAGACCCTAAGAGAAAATCACCCATTTTGAGATTTGGTGTTATTAATTCTGTCGCCACCTAAAAATCGTGTTAAAAAGTAAGATACGTATGGGGAGACATGTTGCCCCCCCCCCCCCACCCCTGCAACTCCCCTGCTTGTGGTCACTGTAGGATTTGGAGTAGGTGCAAGGTTGGATATATGCAAAGTTTAGTTTGCTTGTGGCAGATTTTGGGATTTTGTCCCAGGAGATTTTGGAAAAAGAAAGAAAAAAAAAAATTAGATTATTTCCAATAAGGTATTTTGGAAAAGGGGATAACGTAGGGATCCCGCTTTATAACGATTAGATGATTTTTTCTATACCTAAGATCGTTAGGATACGATTTTTGTTAAACCTTTTCATTAAGTGCTTGTTGCATGTTTTGTTTAAAAACAGAAATTTTATTATAATAGATGACATAATCCAAACAAAATATTTGGGACGTTTATTATTATTGTTTATTTATTTATTTATCTTTGTACATATATGTCAAGGACAGAGACCTATATTTTTGATCATTGGCAGTCGATTTAATTTCGTTAATATTCGTAAATCGAAATCGCATGACAGGATTTCTGTTAAAAAAAAATTATTATTTTTATATTTGTATTTTATAAATATGTGGAGGGGCGCAGTTAATGTCCTGGATAAACACAAATTACATAAATGATTTTTTTTTTTCACTTCACCGCCTCTTAAATTGATCTTATAAATTGTTTTGCACGATTGAATGTTTAGTATGCTTCAAATAATAAAAGTGTGTAAATGAGTTACCTACCTAATGCCTAATCCATAGATCCTTACGTAAACAAAACAAAAAATATTATTTTAATAAATTTTTCTTATTTCATTTAGATACCGAAAATATAAGCTTTATATTTGCAGCTGTAAAGTGTAGAATTCTGGAAATAAATCTAATAAATTTTAACATGTGTTGAAGTTGTGATGGATCATTAACACCTTAAAGTGAAAATAATTGTGAAAGGCAACAATAAATGTGGCACAACTAATAAAATTAAAACTAACCAAAATAAAATATGTACCTATATGTATGTACTAACTAAAAAGCATGATACCTATTATTATTAACAGGAAATATGGAATGTACTTACACGTCATTATTATATCAAAATAAACATAATTTGAAATGTTAAATAAGTTGTAAAGTTTAGTTACAGTATTTTGTTATCACCATTTGTAATTTTTTGATTTAATTATGTTGTCGTGGTTAATTAGGTAGGCGTATGCTTGTATATAAAAACAGTCACCGCCCATCCAAAAAAACGGGATGGTGATGAAATCTCCTTTTCAAAATCCCTTTTCCAAAATCCTCTTTCTAAAATCCCCTATGCTGAAATCCCTTACTCCAAAAGACCCTAACAGAAAATCCCCAGGGACAAAATTTTAGTTTTATTAATTCTGTCGCCGCGACACCTAAAATGGTATTAAAAAATGAGATACATACCCCCTGCTTGTGGTCACTGTCGGATTTGAAGTAGGTGCAAGGTTGAGTATATCGTATATGCAAAGTTTAGTTTGCTTCTGGGAGATTTTGACATTGGAGATTTCGTCCCGGGAGATTTTTGAAAAAGAGAAGAAAAAAAATGAGAGATTATGTTCAATAAGGGATTTTGGAAAAGGGGATAACGCAGGGATCCAAAAAAAAACATTCAAAATCTCATATCTCGAAAATCACCGAATCGATTGAGCTCAAATTTACAGATAATCTTAAGTATTGGCCCTCTGAAAGTCGGAAAAATTGGACAAAGGGGCGTGGGACCCCACATACGAAAAAAAAACCATTGCAAACGCGGCAGTCGTGAGAGCCAAAGTTTGGAAAATTTGTAACATTGATATGCATTGTAGACAAGAATATTATCTAGACAATACGATTCCTGCCGCATTGTGGGCGCATTAGCGCAGTGGTTAGTGTGATGGACTCAGTCGCTCTTCAGCATTCATCGTGAACAGTCGACTTAGTTAGTGGTGCGTGATTAGCAAAGACAATCGTTATACAGTGATTTTGATCAGAAATATTCTGTAAGCCCTTTGGCGCAGTGAATTGAGCCATAGACTCTGACACAAGAGGTGTGTGGTTCGAGTCCCCGTGGGGGAAGTGTTCTTTTTTTTTTTTTTTTAATTAAATAAATAACAATTAAAAGAAACCAAATACAAACAACAGTAGAAGTGCCGCAAGGCAATCAAGCGATGGACACTGGCCAGCCAAAGGTCCCGAAAGGAGATGCCCCGTTGCCAAAGCGAGTGACAACAAAACCAGTCCAACAGCAGCAATTGGGAGCAGCAGCAACAACAACAACAATTGCACCAGCAACAGCAGCACAAATGAAAATAATACCAGCAACAACAAGTACAGCAGCAATAGCAGTACCAACAACGTCAACAGCAGCAGTACAGCCGCTTGTTTCAACAAAAGTTGAGAAAAAAAGGCGACGACGAATAAAGCAGACGCCGAATTTGACATCAAAAAGAATGGCAAAGTCAGGAGATTCAATACTGACGTCAGAGGCTGAGACAGACAACGATGGCCTCAGCTATTCGTACGAATCTGAGGGGGGAGAGTGCCGGTACGTGGGCGAAGGTAACTCGTTCATAGAGTTACTGGACGCCGAAGATGAACCAGCACAAGAACAACAACAAGAAGATGAGGAAGCAGAGCTCGATCGTCTAATTAAAGAGCTCCTAGAGAAAAGGGAGAAGCTGCGTCAGCAAAAAGCTCAGCAACAACAACAAAAGCTGAAGCAAATCGAGGCGGCGCAGCAAAAACAAAAACAACAACAGCAGCAACAACAAGAGCTGAAAAAGCAGCAACAACAGCAGCTGCAAGGGCAAAGTAAAAGCCAAAAGCAGCAACAACAACGACAACAAAAGCCGCAGCAACCGCAGCAGAAACAAAATAATCAGCAGCTGACACAAAAGCAGCCGCTGCAACAACAACAGCAACAACAGCAGCAGCAGAAGGAGCAACAGCAACCGCAGCAGCAACAGCAACAACAACAACAGCAGCAGCAACAACAGCAGCAGCAGAAAAAAGTAAGAGTCCCACCTATTAATGTAAGTTATTTAGAGATTAGTGATAGCATTAGGTTATGTAGATTAGTAAGTAAAGATTTTTATATTAAAAGGCTAAATGCCGAAAAGCATATCATAATGTGCAATAATATGGAGGAGTATAAAAAGGTACGCACCGCTCTGGAGAAAGCAGAGGCCGAATACTTCACGTATACTCCAAAGGGAGAAAAATTGCAAACGGTGCTGCTTAAGGGTATCGACCCAAACGTTAAAACGGACGAGCTCGAGAAGGAGCTCAAGAATTATGAGTGCGACGACCTTAAGTTCGTGGGGGTCAAGCCGTTTTCCTCGCCTTCGGAGAGGGGTGGTAGCCGCAAATTACCATTCTTTTTGGTGCAACTAACCCCCGACAGCAAAATCGATAGTCTGAAAAGGATCAGATTCCTGTACTATCATGCAGTACGTTGGGAAAAACTAAAAAGGTCAGATCGCGTACTTCAATGTATGCGCTGCCAGAGGTTCGGGCACGCCGCAGCTAACTGCCATATGCAGTTTAGATGCGTTAAGTGCAACAGGGACCACAAGCATGGGGAGTGTCCTTTGGGAAGAGATAGAGTAGAGGATCGGGGCCAGCTCTCGTGTGTACTCTGCAAAAGCTCAGGGCATCCTGCAAATTTCAAGGGATGTCCCAAGTATCAGCAGGTTAAACAGAATGTGTTGGCTCGGAAACAGAGGTCCGAAGAAGAGAAGGGTCGAAAGAGTCGCTCGTTCTCAAATTTTGTTGCACCCAATGTGTCATTTGCCCAAATGGTATCTGGACCGGGTAAGGCAAATACAAAAACCGCACCAAAGGCTCCTACGCCTGAAGCGGATCTGGATTTGAAAGCGATCCTTCTGTCACTGCACGGAAAGATCGACAAATTCCAGAATCAGTTAAATGAGCAAGCGGCTCGAATAGACGTTATCTATTCGACGCTGTTTGCGGAGTCAACCGCGCCATAAATATGATGGGTACGCTGGACGAGGAAAAACTGAAGATCCTTGCGTTGAATGTTAATTCAATGATCAGGATCGAGAGAAGGATCAATGTTTCCAATCTGTTGAAAGCCGAAAAGCCAGATGTACTTTTGGTTAGCGAAACTAAGCTAAATCCGAAGCACAAAGTGGGCTATAGAAATTACAAGGTAGTTAGAAGAGATCGACCCCACTCCACTCAAGGAGGCGGTGTCGGTATCTTAATACGCAGAGGCTTGCGCCATAGGGTCATATATAGCAGGGACGTGCGTAGGTTCCGGGTGTTGGAAGCGTGCATCGTGTGCATTCCCCTCCATAGCCAGAGGCGGGTGTATGTGGTGTCACTTTACGCACCTGACGCACCCCAACCCATTATATTTTTAAATGAGCTCGAGACACTTTTTCGTTGCTTACAGCTCCAATCGGAGGACAATTATTACTTTTTGGGCGGAGACCTTAATGCTAAACATGCGGCATGGGGAAATGATACTCCGAACCCTAGGGGCAACCAGTTTCACGACTGGTGGCGTCATAATATGATTGAGTACAAACTCGAGTTGTACGCGACGGATTTCCCGTCTTTCCCTAGAGAAGGTTCTTTCTTGGACTTAGCGCTAGTTGACGAAAGACTAGAACTGACCGACACAGATCGACGAACGCGGAACTGTTTACGAACGGTCGAGTACGATAGTGACCACTACGGACTCGCCGTTGTAATACGGATCCCGAACGAACAAACGCAGCTGGAGGAGTACGATCAACTGCGCTCCTTCGATTATCGAAGAGCACAATGGTCGCGCTTCTCCAGAGTTTTACAGCGTGATATACGTTCGAGTGAGATCAACCCACCGACAAACAGGAACTTGACAAACGATGAAATCGACAGCCATTTATTGCAAATGAATGCCGTCATCAAACGGACAATGGAGCGGACTATCCCTAAGGTAGGACGTTCCACTGACGAAGAACAAACTGAGAAGTATCGAAACGCGACAATCGATGCTCTATACAGACACAAAAGTAGACTGCTCTCGAGGCTTAAACAGCTGCACAGACAGTTTACTGACAGGAACGATCCCGAGATGAGGACACTGAAGTCGATGATCAAAAACCTGAAACAGTTGATAGTCGAGAATTACAGAAAATCTGTAAGTTTGTATTGGGGCAATAAAATTCGGGCTATAAAATCCAGTAGTCCGAACATGTTCCCACAAATAAATAAACTGTTCAGGCGGAAGGATCATAACGACATTTCATGTGTCCGAATCCCTCGGACGAACGAGAACAGACAGACACTACTGACTGCTGGCATAAGTCCGGAAAGTGCCGACTCGAACGACGGTTTTTACGTGGTCGAAGACCCACAGGAGAGAGTGGATTTGATGGGCGCTTTCTTCGAGACCGTGTATACTGTGAACAACCCAGTTCGCCGTAATCACGATCTTGAAGAGAGGGCCTTTCTGAACCACTTTTATCTTCGCACCGAACTTCATAATTGGCGATCCGAGAACAACGGTTTCACCGTGTTCAATGACGACAACCTTGCAAACGGCATAATCGCCGATGAAAGGACAAATTCCCAGTTGTTCGTGAGCAAAGATGAACTCTTGTGTATCTTTGAGTCACTTAAAAATAAAAAGTCGGCGGGAGTTGACGGTGTCCCAAACGTCGTATTAAGACACCTGCCTCTAGAAGCGATTGAGATCTTCGCCACGCTATTTAACAATGCGCTGAATAATGCATATTATCCAGTGCAGTGGAAAATGGCGGTGGTACACCCTATCCCCAAACGGGATAAAGATAGGACCAACCCGGCTAATCTTCGGTCAATTAGTTTGCTCCCGAATGTTAGCAAGGTATTCGAGAAGGTCGTTAATAGAGCTCTTTTGAAGTGGGCTGAAGAAAATAAGATTATTCCGGACAATCAATTTGGCTTTAGAGCGGGGCATGAAACGATTCATGCCGCGTCGAAATTGGTGTCCGACATTCAGTGGCACAAATGCAAGAACCAATGCACGGGTGCCTGCCTGGTCGACTTTGAGAAGGCCTTCGACACCGTATGGTTGGAGGGGCTCTTCTATAAGCTGACTAGGTTGGGTATGCAAAAACCATTGCTATATATGATTTATGACATGCTTATGGGAAAGAAGTTCGTAGTCAAATCTGGCAACGTGACTTCGAGCAAAGTCTTCGAAATTAAAAACGGCTTACAACAGGGAGCGGTGAATTCTCCGATCTTGTTTAATATTTACACGAGTGATCTGGTGGGTTCCCTCAGACATGCTATAGCGTACGCAGACGATTTAGTGGCGTACAGATCAGGTCCAAAAGTCGAGGTCATCAACATCCTATTGCAGCGTGACTTCGATCAAATTAAGAGGTATTGCGATGATTGGAAATTGAAAATCAATTTCCAAAAATCGGAAACAATCCTATTTAGAACTCCATTGGCTAGGGCCTCTAGGGATACCAGAAAAAACTGGCGAAAATTAGCCATTATTGGACAAAATGGACAACCATTGGCGGTGCGAAGCGTGGTCAGGTATCTTGGCATCTGGCTCGACCAGTATCTATATTTTGACAAACATATAGATGCTTGTCTTGCTGGGGCCAAGAGGGCTTATGCTCTGACAAGAAGACTGTTTCGCAGCAGTCAACTTGATTCCAGAGTAAAGGTCATATGCTACGTGGCCCTTATAAGGCCGATCATCGCTTATGGCTGTCCCATTTGGTTCAATATAGCGCCTTCCTATATGGAAAAGATTCGGGTGTTTGAGAGACAGTGTCTCAGGACCTGCCTAGGGTTGTTTAGAACTCCCGAGTCTGAGTACATAAAATATTATCCCAACAAGACCTTATACGATGGGGCTCGATTGAATAGGATTGACAATTTCCTAATTAAGGTGATTCGAAGGCACGTTGCAAGGGCGATGGCCAACGCTAACAATCTGATCTCGGGTGGTTATTACCCGAATTTAATGTACCACGAGAGTACGCTCCGGTCTGGCTTTGTCCCGCCTGAGGCATTTCTTCATGCAGACATGAAAGGGTTAGTCCAGAATAAAGATGGTGTGCCGGTATTGTACCACAGCCACCGCGGCGCGAGGGATAAGCGGCTCATCCACGACGGGTACGCCGCCAATGCTCAGGAGCTCCTCCGTTTTAATACCGCAATTGCGGATAGGGACATGGTTGATACCTTAAAGCAGTTCACCGAATTTTGGTGGCTTGAGGAAGAGGTGAGGGCAGACACGCTCTCCCGGGTCGGTGCGTTACCTACGTAACATCCTCCTTAGTTTTAGCTAGTTTGTAAGTTAGTTAGGTGTATTTTAGGGGGTCTTTGGGAGGGGCCGGGCTCGTCAACATGAATGAGTGCTACCGAGACTTGACCGACGCTTATGGCCTCGCTCGGGTCCCGGCGGCGCGTGTGCACCATGTTGGTGACTGCCAGGCGACCATCGACGCAATCGGGATGGTGACCAATCGAGAGATTGCTCATCACCCTGATTATATTTAAGTTAGTTTAAGTAGCTTAGGTAGTTTTAAGTAGTTTTAGGTAGTTTTAAGAAAAACCAAATAATAAAGAGTCCAAGTTTTTAGCAAAGTTTCTTGGAAATGAAAAAACAGCAAAAAATACAAAAATTGATAGATTTAAGGCCGAAAGGCAATAATTATAAGAATATAGTTAAGTTTAGAGTGCTCGTTAAGAGCCAGTAAGCTAGAATAAGATAAATGTTAGTTTTAATTTAGATTTAATCATTTTTGTCTAGTATGTAAGTTTAAAAAAGAATTAAATAAAAATGAATTTAAAAGTCAAAAAAAGTCAAAGTGTGATGGACTACTGTGCGAGGGATCCCTGGTTCGATCCCCGGAAAAACACAAATTACATCTTAAGGTTTTTTCTACTGCGCCACCTCTCGTGAACGTCTGACAAACATCCGAGAGTATGACTGTCCTGAAAAAGCTTCTCAATTCAGCCGTTCGGACTCGGCATAAAATTGTAGGTCCCTTCCATTCGTCCCAAAAATAGAAACTCACACAAACGCATGGTTGCGAGAAGCTAGGCCTAGGGTGTCTTGTTGCGCCACCTATTTTTTTATTTTTAATACGATTCCTGGACAAACAAAAAATGTTGTGTACCACAGAGAATTACAATAAAAACTGTTTATCACTGATTTAAATGAATTTGAAATTGATTTTTCTATTTTGCACTACGAAGTGTGCAGAGGCTTGCTATTAAATTTATAATTGTTCCTTTGTGCTAACTGCTAGTCTATAAAAAAGAAAATGAAAAACAAGCAATATGTATTAAATTTTAAAAAGATAAAGTTGATAAAATACAAGTGGGATTCTGAGAAAGTAATATATTGGGATTTTCAGAGTCAGTATTAAAAAAACGAGGTTTTAAAACTTTTTTGGCGGGATTCTTAAAATGATTTTAAAAACGCTGCCCACCTTCCACATACACCCCTATCGTGAAATCCGCCGGGGGGAATTATTCACGGAAAAGAATATTTTTGTATCGTCAAAATCGCAAAGTGAACAGTTCCCCGTGTGGGTAATGCGAATGAGTTTCAATGTATCGTTTAAAAACGTTCAAATCGAATTTTTCCCGAACGGGGAACTGTGACTGACCACACTATCAACGATTCTAGCTACCTAACTTATGAGGTTTTCCGTTGGGTTAATACATGGGTACCTTACCTACCTATATTGAAAGAATCATAAAAGTCCATAACTCTTCTCAACAAAACCCCATTTTATTAATAATGTTGCCCCTATAACAAAGTTGTGTATAAAAAATTGTTTGTATATCTATGTAGGTATGCTTAATTTTACTAAAGTGTGTAGCCGCTAAACTAAATTAGTGCAAATGACTTTGAACACAACTTTTAAGTTGACTAATAGTTTGCTTTTGATCATCTGACTTAATTATCGCTGTTCCCGACACAATCCAATTGGCACCAGCCTGTAAAAAAAACAATGTTTTAAACTCTGCACAAACATTATTTACAGATCAAATATACCTTTGCACACGAATCAATGGTATTAAGTCCAACACCCCCATCAACTTCGATATCCAATGTTGGATAGTTCTTCCTTAGCCATTCCACTTTCGGCATCATATCAGCCATAAATGACTGACCACCGAATCCAGGTTCCACCGTCATTACTAGAACCAAGTCAGCAGCATCAATGTATTTAACCACATCGTCGACTGGAGTTCCTGGCTTTAGTGCCAGGCCTACTTGCATGCCGGCCTCCTTTATCTTGCGGCACACCTCCGGCACACTATCGATAACTGGTTCAATGTGAAATGTGTATAAATTTACACCAGCATCGGCCATTGGCTCAATCCACTGGCCTGGATTGGATACCATCATGTGAGTCTCAAAGAAAGCATCCTAAGAAAAAAAGATGATCAGTGCAAGGATAGTATTATTTAATTCACTCACCTTGATTTTGTTACGAAGGCACTTCACAACAGGATGTCCGAAGGTTAGATTCGGGACGAAATGTCCATCCATCACGTCCAGATGTAAGTAGTCTGCTCCATTGTTAAGTAACTTTTTAGATTCTTCGCATAGATTTGCAAGATCTGCGTTTAGAATTGATGGTCCTATTTTAGCTTGGAGTGGCATATTGTGGAGTATGATTGGAATGGATGAGCTAGTTGAGATATACAATATTAAGTAAATAAATAAACGGATAAACGCTGTAATCGGTTCTTACTTTTAAGATAGGTTAAAACGAACGTGTTTGTGTTTTTTTGACACTTTACATCACGATTATGTTCGATGGTGATTTTGTTGCGTTAAGATGTTGGCTCCCAGTTCACAATTATAATTTTAACATGATACAAATTGTGATCTGAACTAAATTCGTATAGTGAAGACTCAAAACATAAAAAAAATAGTTTTTTGTGGAAGGCCTTTGGGCCTATTAGAAATCTGTCGGAAGGAGAGAATTATGGGACATACACCCATTATTTTTAACACCGCTTAGCCAGTGCGCCACTGAAGTAATTATTAGAATTTGTTTACGATTGTTTTAACTCGGCCTTATTTCTGCTCAAATAAATATTGCTCAAAAACAACAATCTTGTTCGATGTGAAAAATAATAATAAAAATATATGTTCATTAGAGCAAATTTTGTATCTGCAATAATTACACATTTTTTCTTTAGTTTGTTGAAGCTGTTTTGGTGTTATGCTCCAAGTCCGCGAAGAAGGGCTTTTCACAAGATTTTATTCCGGAAAAGATATACTGAAACTACTCCTAATAAAGTAAGTAATAAGCACATACCTAAGTATTTTGTGCAAATATACCACTTCAAATAATTCGCATTTGGGAGGATTCCTATTTCAATCTATTTGCTGGAAATCGTTGAAATAACTAGTTTAATAAAGTTTTATCTGCCATATTTCCAGATGATTGCGATGATAACGAAGTGAAGAGCACATTGAACGCCGTTCAGAGAACAGTCACTTAAGAAAAAAAAATCTTAAACTCATCAAAATACATTCGCTCTAACATTTACGAATTACGAGTACTTATAAAAAAAAACTCATGATGCTAGATTGGTCATTTAACAAAAATAAAAATAACTATTGTGAATTTTCTTTACAGCCTTTAAAAGCCAGCACACCCTATTATCGATAACATCAGTTCATCGAACTGTCATGTCAAGACGACGTGTATTTGTTGATTTCTTGCTTACTTTCGCATTCGCGTAAATGTTCTTTATATTATAAGCATTCCATTAAATAAAAACAAAATGAGGTCGTTTTTCATAGTTCTACTATTAATTTTCCTACCCATCATATTGGCTAAGAAGTTCGATGAGAAAACAAAGCCAGATTGGGCGAAGAAAAATATCAGAGACTTCAACGATGCCGACATGGAACGTTTACTGGAGCAGTGGGAGGTGACTATAGCAATACTTCATCGCGCAATCAACTTATTCACTTTATATTCCTTAGGAAGATGATGATCCCCTAGAACCAGATGAGTTACCAGAACATTTGCGGCCACAACCCAAAATAGATTTCTCCAAATTGAACAGTGGTAATCCAGAAGATGTGCTGAAAATCTCAAAGAAAGGTCGCACGCTAATGACTTTCGTGAGTGTTTCTGGCAAACCAACTCGTGACGAGGCAGAGACGATCACCAAATTATGGCAAACAAGCTTATGGAATAACCATATCCAAGCTGAACGTTATATGGTCGATGATGATAGGGCAATCTTCTTGTTCAAGGACGGCGCACAAGCATGGGAGGCGAAAGACTTTTTGGTACAACAGGAACGCTGCAAAGGTGTTACTATAGAGAACAAAGAATACCCCGGAGAGCACGTGGGAGCGAAAAATGATGAATTGTAAAGAAAACAGGTTGCATTTTAATTCTCATTTTAGAAATATGTTTTTGTAAATAAATTTACCACACCACTTTTGGTAAATTTCAAACATCTGATAATGAATTTTTGTTGATTTTTGTTCTGTCTATTCATTCAATTTGTTTTTTTTTTTTTTGCATCGATTATGTTGACATAAGCAGTGTTACCACAATGAACTTTGAAAATATTTTGGTGACTGAAAATTGGAAATTTAAAATTTTTTGGAATAATTTTTTTTTAAATAATTTTGGAAAGGACTATTCACAATGAGTGCGACCAATTACCTACGAATGCACGAATATTCGCGAGTTTTTTCAGTCCGTTTCCCTTCACTTGAATAGAGTAGTTGGTCGCGCCGGCCGGCGCGGTTGCGGCAGTTCGCGAATTTCAGCCATCAGCACAAACCAGTAAGAATAGACCGTCGACTCCTCCCACATAACGGACTTTGCCTACAAGCTGCCGGCGGGCCCAGGATTTTTCATGTAATGGTGCTGTACAAAATTAAAGGAGTGTCATTAACGCACGCATACTTAAAAAATCCTGGGACATGTAAAATCATTGCCGCCATTAATTTTGACATTTACACGTATTCACAGAAAGGGTAATTTTTTCCGGGGGGAATCCGGGTAGGTGCACGGGAAGTCGGCGGTATATTCTTACTGGTTTGTGCCATCAGTTTCTACCAGCAAATTTTAATTTGAGATGTGCTAACGAATGTTTTATTCACTAGTTTGTGGAACGCAGTTTAGTGATATGGATTGCGAATAAGCTTTGACAATTCGCGCCAAGTTTGGAATTCGATATTACGTTGTTTAAACTGTTATTAAACTTGTTTTCTTAATACATTTGATAGGATCCCACAAGTAAATTGTGTAATATTTCGTTCATGAATGCATAAAATAAATACATGGTTTGTTCGTATTTCAGCAATTCGATCGTTCGCTCTCATGTGAATGGTCCTTATTATCAAAAATAGAAACTAATTTGCGAAATATGTACTACTAATATGTTACTTTGTTTGTACGATGTTACGACTTAGTTGTTTGTGACTATTGAGACAAGCTTTTGACAGTGAATTCAGCTCGAAAAAAATCAGAATACCTACCTAAATTATTGTTTTTACAACGACGTGACACAATGAGTCGTATAATGACAAATGCCAACGGGATTTATGGGTGATAGAATTAAGAAAAAATCTAGATTCGCAAAAGTGCTCTCGAATCTGAAAAAGATTACTTATTTTTGTACCAAACGAACGAAAAAAGTGATCTCGAGAAAGAAAATGTGTTTTTGTTTTTATTTGCCAATTCAAATCAGAATTAATAAAGCATCAAACAACATTTAATATGGTAAAGTCACTTCAAGAAAGAAGTGAACTGCCAGAAAAGAAAAACAAGCTCAGAAATAATTCCAGTAGTGACACCCTTAATACATGAAATCATGATTAAAAATTCGTAACATTTCTACATTATTTATGGAAAGTATATGTATCCGTTTAAATACCTATTTTTTCTACCATATAGAGTTTTCAAACATTTTCATTTGTCAATAAAAGATTCCTTCACTGAAGAAGCTATCAGCATTTTGTTCACATGTACAACACTTAAACGCTACTCTTTTAGTCATTTCAAATGTGGTCATTATCCCTGTGGGCATTCATTTATGCAAAATGATTTTAGCCAAAGTAAAATTGTAAAAATTTGCTATTGTGAATAATATTTCTGATATTTCCAAACCTGTCCTTATTGGATTATGTACGAACCGGCCAGCTGATTCAATATTTGACAGCTGATGAAGTAACAAGAAAACCGAATTTGAAATATGTTCGTCTTTAAACACAATTTTCTACAGTGTGATACTATTTTCTAATATTTCGAATAAAAATTATAATGGTCGTATAAATACACATACCTAAATTAACTTGCGTTTGGATAATAGGTTGTAAAAAAAGAAATAAAAAGCAGCTGTCTAATTTCGATACAAATTTGACATTTGAGGTTTATTGACTGCGTGCAAACGCGGCGGTGCTTGTTTTTCTTCGTTGTTCGTTCATTCATTTCTGCCAGTTCGAGTTTTTTATCATCGTTGGACGGATGTTTTGACTTTTGAGTGCGCGTATTGTGGATAAAGTAAAAAAAAAACCTGCATCAAATTCTTTTACGTTCTTTTGCGTTTCATTTGGGGCGAGAATACCCCTCTCTCCAAATGAATTTCTTTTTTTGAAAAGTGCATAAATCTTTCCATATTGCAAAGTGAAATGAAAATATTTAATTTTCCCATATCTGCAGATTTGTGAATCTCTAAAGAGCCTTCAATTTCATTCTCATTTCTCGTAAAATCAAGTGCTGCTCTACCCACAGATGATGTCATCGTTGAAGTTTAGAAAATAGTGTTTTGTATAACTAAAAAACGAGCAAACAAGAAAAATAATCTAACCAACCACTTGAAAATTGAAACGTGTTCAGTGTTTGTGAAATAAAAATATAAAGTTAAGCACCAGGCGGATAAGGAAATCCAATTAATTTGTGTGTTACCACATCGTAGCGTCAAAATGGTTTTCGAATCTGTCGTTACTGATGTTCTAAACAAAATTCTCGGCGACTATGTGGAGAATTTGGATCGGACACAGCTGAAAATTGGAATATGGGGAGGTAGGTAGTGGCAATAGTCCAGACCTAATTTATTGTAGATTATTGCTTTTTCGATAGCTAGGAGGTGTCCCATGTTACCATTGCGGGCACCTCTATGAACTCATCAGTATCACCTTGATAGTTTGCGTGACCCGATTTGTGGGAAATGTTTATTATTTACTTGGTACTTAGTTCCCCATGCAACGGAATGTGTGCTATGCACCTACAGCTACACCCATGAATGGGTACTGGGAGGTACAAGTACAGGCGCACTACTTCTTTAAGTAAGCATATTATAACGTACCTAATGCGAGTAGGAGCAAATTGGGAATGTAAGTGCAATGGAATCTGAATCAGAATCTGAACACAGTTGGAACGCATTGTAAATGTAGTTGGATTTATTCAACAATGTTTAGTTGCAAATTCTTGTATTGTATTGTGAGTTGTGACTGTTGGCATTATTTCCAGCTACTGCGATGACACATTCGTAATTTTATTTTATCTTAACATGAGATGCGTTTTGTTTTTGTTCGCTCAGGGACGCAAATCAGTGGTTCTTATTTGAAAATAGATAAGGTAAATCCAATTGTATCCGATCATTCTGTTTTTGGTCGTTCTAAAGGGTGTCCCATAATTCACGAAACATTTGAATTTTGCGCCGTTTAGTACAGTGATGTCAATGCAAAAAAAGATAACAGTGTGACAGCTGACAGTTCGAGGTTATAAAAAATGGACCGCTATACGAAAGAACAACGCATTTTCATCGTTGAGCATTATTTTAAAAATAATGAAGGTTTGTCAGCTACAGTCCGCAATTTTCGAACAAAATCATCTCCAGTGATGGAGCTCATTTTCATCTTGATGGCTTCGTTAATCGTCAAAATTGTCGCATTTAGGGTTCAGAAAACCCACGACAGAACAAATGCATCCATGTGATTGTTTGGTGCGGATTTTGGACTGGAGGCATTATTGGACCATTCTTCTTCGAAAATGCGTCTGGTCAGGCAGTAGGTAACTTGTTGACCAACATGTGGTTTAAACAAGATGGTGCCACATGCCATATATCCAGAGAAACAATTCAATTACTGCATGAGTCATTTCCTAATCGTGTAATCGGCCGTTTTTGCGATCAGAATTGGTCATCTTGCGATTGAACGCTATTGGACATTTTTCTTTGGGGTTTGTTTGAAGTTAAATGTATAAATGCAAGCAAGCCCACTACCACCAACGACTTGAAAGAAGAAATTTGGAGGTGTATTAATGAAATTAGAAATGTCAATAAAAGAGGTACTTGAAAGCAAAGCCGTGGCGGCCATTTTTATCTGATGTGCTTTTCCATACATAACCCCAATCTCTATGAATTAATAAAAAAATGTAAGCTTTCTAATTAAAAATTTGTATTTTCTATCAAAATTACATTTTGCATAAATTATAGGACACCCTTTAGATTTTAGAAGTATGAAATGGCTGCGTTCAGCAAGAAACCATAATATCAGTGTTGCCGAATCATACTGTATCCTTAATTTTATACTGAAAATAATGAAAACAATTTTTGAATAAAAATGCAGTAACTTTTCATCGATCTTTCGCATGGATTTAATAAAACTTTATACCCAACCACGCTTCTAAACAGATTTTCACGGGCTACCTACCTATACATACATAGTTACAAATTCTATAAATCAATTCAAATAAACTAAATTCGAGAGTTAGCTTAACAGAACAGAAACAAAACAAAGAAAATCCTCATCACTTAACAAGCCATTGAAATGCGTTTCGTCCCTGAAGGAATCTCAAAAAGCAACGAGTGTGCTTCTCCTCCTCTCTTTAATTATAGTTGTATACATCACCAACAGAAGCTGTTATAAACACGAAATAAACAATAAAATGTGTAGAAGCAACATTTTTAGTTTCATTCACACACACGACTAAAAATAAAAATGTTTTTAAATTTAACCAAGCGTCACACCCTACCCTTGAAAACTGATTATCATTTTAAACATTTATCTAGCAGAAGAATGTTAATGACCTCGATAATAGCATATTTTATGTTTTCAATCCATCTATACCTACCTCTTGAAAGTTAAAAATTATTTAAATTAATTAAACCCATCTACCAACACATGCACACTTGACAGATAACATTTGCATATGAATGCCGATGTCGATGTCGAAGCGCCAACCATATTCCATATGTTCGTTTAATTAGGCCGATAAGTAAGTAAGCAAAATTAGAAACAATAAAAGATTATAAATAGTAACACAAAGCACAATCGGAATGATTCAAAGAATATTTTTGTTTTGATTACTTGTTGATGATAGATAGGGTTATGTTGGAATTTGGGCTAAGCTCAAATATACTCAAACGCAGTGACAACAGTGACCTTAAGAATATTTGATTTGAAAAAGTAGTATTAATCAGCTTAATGCTGTCATTTAATACTTAAGTATAAGTATGTTACGTACCTACTCTACTGTTGTGTATAAATGTAATCCAAAGTGGTACTCTTTCATGGGTGACTGCGCAATTTGTCATTTAAATGGAAACGTCAACTGTGGTGCCATTAAGGGGTAGTTGTATAGGCGAATTGATTCTAATTTTTTTCTACTTGCCAAAATAAGTATGTAGGTAAGACCCCTTTTACACGCACCGAGTTTTCACTCATGATACTTCTTAATTCTCTTTTGGGCACTTATGGTGCATTTATACGTCCAGTGTTTTCACTTTAGTGACTTGGTTGTCAAATTGTCTTTGTTTCCCTTTGTTTATCATTCGTCGTTCGCGGTGGTAGCTGCATTTTCGAAGCGCAGACCGAACACAGTTCGAAAATAGAGCAAATGCAGACGTCAATCGCGACCGAGTACGGTTTGAGATTTTGAGAATAAAGCAACGCTGAAAATAACGAAAGAGAGCGAAAGAGAACACAAGAATCGGATGGGAATTCGCGGCCCATCCGTGTTCGGCTATCCCCTGCACTTTTCAATCCCTTTACCTACACATTATCGACACTAAAGTGAAAAACCGGTGCGTGTAAAAGGGGTCTAATTAGGATTCGAAAGTGCATCATTTTTTTTTACTAAAGCGCGCATAATACAGTCACTGGACGCACTAGTTGACCACTGGTCGTGATAGGTTGTGTTAGGTGGCAATTATCCGTTACATTCGGAGTAGTAATTCACTAAATTAGACTATATTAAATCCATTGTGATACCATGAGCGGGGTCGGTTATTTCCGCTACTCTTGGAACCATTTTGAATTCTGGAGGAATTTCCGTAGATATTTGGTTTCTTATCGAAGATAACGCCGGTGAATACATAACATAGTAAGTTGGAAAGTGCTTCCTCTTCCTCCTCATCATTCATTCCAAGACTTGCTGAGACCGAACTGATTGACAGAGGCGAGTGACCGGCGAATGAAAGGCGATTACACAGAGTGACGATAAGTGACATTATTAATACGATCGACAATGATATGGGTTGCGCCAGATGTGATAAGTGTCATTTCTACTTTTTCTGTCGCCTGGAATGGATTAAAAAATAAACTTAAAACAATTGGTTAGTAATTGTGCATTTTTTAATCGTAATAATTTTGCAATCATGCAATAATTTTGCTGTTTTTTTTTTATATATTAAAAAATGACGAGTAGAGATACAGACATACCAATTTTAACAGTGTATTTGTTAGCTGGTATCCCAAATCTGTGGCTCTTTCTGAACAGCCTCAATCAAAGCAGATTCCATTTGGCGGTTGTCCCATGGGAAAGCAATTTGTTTGCTCCGGTTATCATTATAAAGGGCTATACCGTCCAATATAAAAAAAAATGCTGTGTGCAAAAAGAGCAATCATTTGAACAAACAACATCGTCATAAGGGAAAAAATGGCCGCGTTCCATTAACCCGCTAGATGACTAGTTGCATGCCAAACTCCGTACAAAAAAAACTGACATTTCACAATATGTGCTAGAGTTCTAGCGCAAATGCTGAAATGTCAGTTCTTTTTATAGTGAGTTTGGCATGCCGCTAGTCATCTAGCGGTCAATGGAACGCGGGCAATGTCAATCGAGACATATATGACAGTATGCCACTTTAGACAATCGTACGCTATAAGTCAAATCCGACATTTGATGGTGATGACATTAAAGTCGTATCAATCATCTCACGCGACGTTACACAACGCATAACATGCTGTGACAGGCGATCACACTGATTGAAAACTTTAAGACAAAATCTAACGTCATTTTGACATCAGCATGTCAAAAATTTACACGATTTTTGACATGAATAGTAGGTTTTGTCCTGTGCGGACTTATCCGTGGCCCAAAATCCGCACCAAACATTCACGCGTTGTGGTTGTATTTGTTTCTCGTGGGTTTTCTGAACCCCAAATGCGACAGTTTTGACGATTAACGAAGCCATCAAGATGAAAATGAGCTTCATCACTGAAAACGATTTTGTTCGAAAATTGCGGACTAGCTGACAAACCTTCATTATTTTTTAAATATTGCTCAACAAAGAAAATGCGTTGTTCTTTCGTATAGCGCTCCATTTTTACTAACCCCTGTAACAATGGGAATGGGAAGAGAATACGGTTATAGACGAAAATACGCTAGAAGTACCTATACACAGATGGGTCTAAGACGGAGGACGGAGTAGGAGCCGGGACTTTCTCAGTTCCATTCTCACGCAGTCTTTTAGACTACCAAATAACTGTAGTGTCTTCCAAGCAGAAGTTATGGCTATTCGTGAAGCCGCTGAACTGCTGAAGGTGAGATCGATATCGAATTCAGACATCGTCATCTACACCGACAGTCAAGCAGCTATTAAAGCACTCGAATCACCAATATTAAGATCCAAATTGGTCAGGCACTGCCGCAAATCTTTAAATGAGATCTCGGTATGAGCACGTTAACGCAGTGCTGGGTCCCTGGTCATAGAGATACCAGGTAATTGTAAAGCAGACGAACTAGCAAGGAAGGGGACGAAAATGGAACTCTCTACTGATAAAAGAGAGCCCATTGAAACTGTAAGATACAACATCTCCACATTGGCACTGCAACATGCTAAGAAATTTCGGGATTTTGACACCTGTAACCATGCAAAACAGACCTGGCCACGTATAAGCCGGCGCAGGACAAAGATCCTGTTAAACGTCAGTAGAACACATATCGGAACTCTTGTCGGAGTACTAACAGGCCACTGTGTACTAGGAAGACATGCCGCAAGGCTTGAGTTACTGCTAATGACTTCTGTCGCAGTTGCATGGATGAGTGAGGAGGAGGGAACACCGTTCCACCTACTAGTAACTGCCCGGTTCTATCCTCGATTGACTGGTCACGTGAGCAGTTTTTTTGTTGACGTTTATGGAAGGGTACTTAAGAATTTCTCGACTTATCACTAGACATTTGACACATGTCTACTTTTTACGTTCACAGTTTACCGCAACCAAAAAAATCTAGTCGACATAAGATTACCCATTACTTGTCCATTAAGCCAGAAATGCGTTAAAAACAATTTTGTGATAACAAGAAAACTACCCACTTCCACCTACAGATCTCCAGACAAGATCTCCCTGTCAAAATCTTCCCTAAAAAATCAAAGGACAATCCAAATATTTAATTTGATTACGGCAGTTTGTCACATTCAAATAACTGCTCGAGACCGAGATTTTTATTACATAACTTTTGGTGAAAAGATTTGGACCACCATATTTGCTATCAGGACACTTAAAACCTTATTCCCGATCTCCTTTTTGTATACGACTCGTGTGTCGAGTCATTGCAAAAAGTGTCTATATTCAGTTTTTTCCGAACTTTTGTTTACGATTTTATTTCTTTTTTTATCAGTGAACACATTCATTTCAAAAAAGTTACAAACACTGACGAAATTAAAAATTAGACGTTTACGACAAAAGATGTAAATTTTCTGTCAGAAAAAAAACCCCCTTCATAAAAGGTAAAGTTTTTATCGAGTTGCCCTTTACATGTGTCAATCCAGAGTGCGTCGTATAACAATATGTATGTAATGACCGCGTTCCTTTGAACGCTAGACGGTTGTCATATAAGTCGCCGCTGAAACGCAACAGAAACGTTTCTTTTCACTCATTAACAAATGAATCGATTTTTATCGATGAACTCCACACTCAGTATAGGTTTTTTTTTTTGCTTTTGTCATTTTAATGAAATGTCACTGACAATTGACAATGAAGCGTGGTTAGCGTGTCGCTAGTCATCTATTAGTCAATAAAACTCGAGCATTGTACATTTTTGCATATCGATTTAGACAAATGATATCACTCTTGCAATTCTGTAGCTTTATTTATCTCATAAATGTACTGCACTTGACAAAACATAGTGATTCATTAATAAGAGTAAACAAATAACAAAATTAGATCTACATTATTATCCTAGTATGTGTAAACAAATCAAATTGCTAATGAGTTTTATTTAATTTACTAAAACCCGGTTAATCGCTCGCTCCTAAATTGACATTTACCAGTTTTCGTTGTGAAATACTTTTTCCTAAACGTCAATAACATCATCATTGTTCGTCATTATATGCGCTCCCACATCTGGTACATTGCGTTTTTTTTTGTTGTTATTCAAAATGAAAAGCAAAATTCTCCTCAATTATCTTTCGCTACAGACGGTGAAAAATGTTATTATTAAAATAAAAAATGTGGAGTTGGCTCCACAGTCCATATTGTTTATTGGTTACCGGTAAAACAAACACCGATATTGCGCAGTGCACCTGTCATCTACCTATTACAGCCGGCGGATTAGCTCATTAAGTCCACTCTCTTATCGCTATCACTGGACAAAAAAAAATGAAACAATATTGATATTATTATAGATATCCACTTGAAACACAAACAAATATCAGCCCTAAAAAAAAATCAAATCAAACATTTCACGATTAATGAGTGAAGCGTACATTTGATATAAATTGGCCTCTTTGACATAATATTGGTGGCACTTGGATTATAGAGTACATAATGCAGTCGGCATGATAAATGGGGTGGAACCGTGGAACACCGAAAGTAGACACCATAAATATGCATTGCGGTTGTATAGATTACATTCTTCGAAAGTTTCGAACTAACCAAAGTAGGAGAGAATAATTTATTGTATTTCCACATTTGGGCTTCTTTGCCGTTAGTGTGAACTCATTGAGGTTAACACTAATTGGGACCCGTAATTCACAGCAATTAACCTTACAGTAGCTGAAAACTGAAGTTGCCGCACTTGGGTCAAAATGATTTAAATTAGCATTGAATGGTTCTAATAAAAAGTTGTTGGCCTTACTTGGTGTGAAAAAAAATAAAATTAAATAAAAGCCAATCGTTACTGATATTCGTATGTCACGTCCTCGGTCGGTCGCTGAAAGATCAGCGTTCTATTGTGATTTTGCGTTCCTGCATTGTTTAGTTATCAAAACTATCTCATAGTAATAGGTTTGTTCGTCCCAAAAAAATAAAAACAAATATAAACGAATGGTTGTGAGAAGCTAGGCCAATACGAACCTGTTGCGCCGACCTGTTACGGACCAACTAAAGGGTCCGCGAAATAACTTTTTTTTTGAAAATGCTACAAAAAAAAACTACTGAATATTTTCTCAAATTTATTTTTTTATTTGAAAGTACAATCCTTCCGGTTAATAATGGAAAATAATTTCATTCTAATAGCTGCCTCGGCTGGCTATGCAGTAGCCTACACGATCGGTCCAATTTTTAAGCACATTATCGATTGTGTGCAGCTGTATTTCACCAATGGCTTCACGAATATTGTCCTTTAAAGCGTCAATTGTCTCTGGCATGTCGGCGTAACACTTATCTTTTACGGCACCCCACAAATAATAGTCCAACGGTGTCAAATCGCAGCTCCGCGGTGGCCAAACGACATCAGCTCTGCGACTGATAATACGATCTTCAAAAACAGGGCGCAAAACATCGAGTGTAGCTTCGGCTGTGTGGCACGTAGCGCCGTCCTGTTGAAACCAAATGTTGCCAATATCCTCCTCTTCAATTTTTGTGAACAAAAATTCGTTCAACATGGCCCGATAACGATCGCCATTGGCTGTAACGGCCACTCCTTGCTCATTTTCGAAGAAAAATGGCCCAATTATGCCTCCGGACCAAAATCCGCACCAAACAGTGACTCGTTTTGGGTATATCGGCTTTTCAATGTACACTGAACCAAATTTGGTAGTTATATTGACAAAAATGTACGTAGACTTGAAGAAATGGTGATCAATATAAGGTCAACACCTCCTGTCCGTTGTTTTGACAAATATTTTGTTTTATTTAATAAATATTGTCACTTTGAAGAAAGTTTCATCAAAACTAGTGTTCTTCAATTTAAAAAAATATTCTTCAAATTGAAAAAACATTCTTCAATTCGACGCATTGTGCATTATGAATCAACGAAATTTTCTTCATTTTTACGTATTCTCTTCTTTAAATTGAAAATAAATTCTTCATTTCAACAATTCACTTTATTCATATTAAATAAATATTCTTCAATTTGAATCATCGATTTTCTTCAAAATAACTAATTTATTCATCATTGTGAAACATCTATTTCTCAAAAATGATGATAAACAAAACAACAAAAAAAACATTTTTGTAAGGTCAAAAACATTTTTTTTCTTTTATTATCATTAGGTATATAATACAATTGATAGTTTTATTTTAACTTACATTTTTATAAGTGATTTAACTTAAATATGTTTTTTTTCTTTATTGGACTTGACTTGATGAAAGCAGGTTTGGGTAAAGGTCCTAGCTAAATTTGGAAAAATTAAACAAATCGATTAAAGTTTGTTTAGTTATGTCATTTAGAAATACAACGACTTACTTACCGGCCAGTTATGATGATCATTGGTTGATTATTTGCCTTGATGCATCTATTCCGCACATTTCCCTCGGTTTATCGAACTAGGAGAAAGATAGCCTAGAAAAGCATGTTGGCTTTGGGGAAAAAATTATAATAAAAAGTGAACCTTTTTTTTTACACTCATTAACTGCGATTATATTTTTTTCTAGAAAGGAAGTGATGAAAAATATTTATTTTACTTACGTTTTTCTTATATAAGTCTGTTTGTGAAGTTTGCTTTAATTTATAATTTCCTTGACACGACTTCACTTTGTCACACTTTCAAGAATTAAAGTTATCACTTCGAGTTCAATATTGCACAATAAAAATGAAACTTCTTTAAATTGACGAATTTCTTCAATTTGAAGAAAAAAGCGATGAAAAATCTAAAAATTTGTTATGAAAAATTGTTGATTTGAAGAACTGATTCTTCAAAAATTAATAAAATATTTTCTTCAATATCACCTACGGGATTTAGTTCAGACAACGACTTCAGTTTGTCAATATGACGAAATTTCATTCATTTGAATAAAATACTAAATCGGACAGCTGTTGAAGAAATTTTATTCATTTTGAATATTAAATTTTCAATAAAACGAAAAGTTTGATGAAAAATTGTCGATTCGAATAATAAATTCTTCAAAGATTGACAAAATATTTTCGTCAATATGACCTACGCGATTTGGTTCAGTGATGCGTGCGGGTTTTCTGTGCCCCAAATGTGACAATTTTGCTTGTTTACATACCCGCTGACGGTGCTCCTCTTCTTCCAAAATCCGTACGCAATTTTCGCACACATTCTGCAACATTACCATGATTTTCAAAGTAATGTCGCAATATTTCCCAGCGTTGTTCAAGCGTATACACAACAGCGTTGTGCTGAAGTACCCAATTGGGTAATTTGGCTCAAGTATTTCAACTTTGGCTCAATGCTCCGAGCCAAAGAGAAATGGCTCACATTTTTCTTAAAACTTAAACTTCGTTTTTAAAAAAAAATTCATATTCCTATCGGGAATAATGTATGGAAATGTTTCCCATTAGAGACGAACTATACAGAATCATGTCTCTGACCCGAAGAGTCTATGATTCCAACCCGGAGGGACAGTTGCACCCCGGACTGTAGCGCCATCTAAGTATAAGTAACAAAAAGATCTCTGACATATTTGTTTCGTTTGTCTATATCCTTTAGAGTGGTGTCATGGATTATGGCTGTACCTCCCCGTATTAGAGCCAGCATCTGTTTGAGGCTTGATTCTCTGGTAGACTAACCATTTTGAGCCCAATAGTCTTACTCTTGTTGCGGAATATATGAAGCGATTTCCACGTCTTCAAGGTATGGCCTGCGAGCTTCATTCTCCAGAAATCTCATCGTCTTTAGATGATACTTGAAGTTACCTTATGCTAGAAGTACGCACTGCTTATTTGAAAGAGTACTTTAGCGGTTTACATTGCTGACGAGGAAAACATTTCCTCGGGCACAGAAGTAGACTTCTTAACCATGTTAACTTAGAAATAACAGAACTTTTAAATACTGACAATGACAATGTAATCAGGATATTAAGGCGGGTGTAAGACCTCTTGATCTATAAGAGTTAGCTAAGACCAAGAAAGTAGGTAATATTTTCAATCAAAATTTATAGAAATCCGACAAACGGCGGATTTATCTTCTCAATTTTTTAAAATGACTCAAAAAAATAAATTGCCTAGATATTAGTCGAACGACTTCTGGAGTTTTTTTTTAGATCGGTTTAAGGTCCCTCACTCTTCCAGAAGCATCCCGTAATCGCATAATAGTTCTGCAATGTCTTTCGATGATTTTGCCTTCCAGCGAACCACCAAACAAAAAAAAAATTTAAAGAAATCTGAACAAATAAAGCACCCCCTCCCCCTCTTTCCCTTTAAATAAAGTGGCTCAAACATATGTGAAATGGCTCGGAGAATGGCTCAACTCCAAAATTTCTGCGGAACAACGCTGATACACAACCATATTCGTTCAGCGGAAGGATAAAACTAATTATCTGTCAAATCAGACATGAGCTAAGTGTTACCATTCGCGAAATAAGCACTAGTTGAAAAAAAAAAACCTTAGATGGCGGACCCTTTATTACCTACTCTTGGTTTTTTTTTGCTTGATTTTATTCCAATTATTAGGGTCGGAAGTATCGAAAGCTGATTACTCCGCTGGTCTGGAACTACTTCTTTCAGGGGAGATGCGGCCAAAAGTCGTAAAGACATCCTAACTTAAAATTAGCTTATTTGAAAAACAAAGTTATCAAAAAAACTAATTTCTTCACTGACAATATTTATTTTTTACATTTTGGGCTATATCTGACAGATTTCCGAATTTTGGCGCTAAAAGTACGGGAAAAATCCTAATATGTTTACTTAAGCCTGTTTCACACGTAATATTTTACATTTAAGCAACTGGAAAATAGTTTTCTACTTGTGAAACCGATAGAAGTTATACTACAGTTTTACCGGATCTAACTTTTATATTTTTAAAATGATTTTCGATCTTCCAGTCGGCTTACTACAATGTTTGTGTTCACAAAACTCCGAAAACCACTGAACCGATTGAGCTCAAATTTGCAGGCAATCTTTATTATTGGCCCAAAAGGTGCTTTTGTGAAGTTTGGTAATAAATTTGGACAATGAAGCGAGGCCCCCTCAAGAAAAAAAATTTTTGCAAACTCTTTTCCTCGACACTTCGAAAAGTAGTCGATCGTTTGAAAGAATATGTGTAGGTATAACAAATTGTAGGGGAACTATGCAGGCTCTAAGAAAAAAGGCCCCAGGAAATAGTGTCCTGAGAAAAATCCCGTAATAAGCAGACAAAAGTGCGTATGGGTGGCATGCTGCCCCCTGCTTGTGGTCACTGTAGGTTTTGGAGTAGGTTCGAGGTTGGGTATATGCAAAGTTTTTATATATTTTGTTCTTGTCTCCCTTTCACCAAAGTAGAAGGCCATTTTATATAAAGTACAAAAAATACGACCCCAAAAGAACGAAATAAGATCCCAACAAAATGAAATAAGACCTCTATTCCAAAATGAAAAGGAAAGGCTCCCTGAAATTACGCCAAAAAATTGAAGTGGAAAAAGAGCCCAAGAACCTCCATACAAATTTGTGGCATTTTGTCCTAGGAACAATCGCCCAAATATTTTGACACAAATGCCGCTAATTTTGCCATTTTTTCCAAAACTCTTTCGGCCATTTTTTCCATTTAAGAAAATTGAGAAAACGCCCAAAAAAGTGTTTTGGAAAAAACACCAAAAAACGTGAAATAAGACCCCAAACGAAATACGAAACCGTATGGGAGGCATGCTGCCCCCTGCAACCTCCCTGCTTGGGTTTACTGTCAGATTTGGGGCCTTATTTCATTTCTTTTTTTGCACATAATTTTCATTTAACTTTTTGGCTTTTTTTCCAAAAATATGGCGTCTTTTTTATTTTTTGGCGTTTTTGCCAAAAATATTACGCCGAATTATTTTGGTCTTTTTTCCAAAACACTTTTTGGCGTAATTTCAGGGAGCCAAAGGAAATGCTGGGTCATTATTTCCTACAGCAGCCGACTAGCGAAAGGAACGGGGCATTATCATACAAAAAAAAAAAAAACATTGGAAACTCGATTTCTCAACACTCATGCGAGCTAAAGTTGTAAAATTTGAAACATTGATGTGCATTGTCCTGATAGACAGAACATGTCTAAGCAATACAGTTGTTGACGCTGAGCAACGTGTAAAGCCAGGCGGGAACGGCTAGTTTCAATATATGAACGTTGTACTTGAAGCATTCTCTTGGATATTGCTTTAGCGAACTACGAAAAAAAGTCAAGTTCTCATACCAATTTCATTATTTTTTTCCGAATCAGTGTGAAATCTTTTAAAAGACACTATGAGGACCGTCACTACCGTTTATTCGCTAAAATTAAAATTCACCTCCCACCGATACAAATTTGTGGATTCCGCTTATTTGGGACACTTCGGGCTAGACTGTTTTGTCCCAATTAAGCGGCTATCCCAATAATACGAGGTCATGATGAAGTATGAAAAAAACACAACAAAAAATTATTTGACTTATAATGTCGATTATTTCACATTTTTTACTTGTCGATGTACATCTTTTGGCAACTTACAACAACAAACCGCTTTGCACACACTTTGACACTTCTAGAACTGCACAAAGGTAAAAAGGTGCGCAACACCACGAGAAAATGGCGTTGCTAAATAGCATTGGGCCAATATGCTTTTCTCATCTTCGGTGATAGACAGACAACCAATGTGGCGATATTTTTTATGTCAAAATGTGTTAAGATGTGTGATGAATATGTCCCGAATAAGCGCCTGCTGTCCACAATAAGCGAAAAAATGCAATCTAAAATATGCATTCGTTTTCGTTTTTTAGCATTTGTCCCAGTTAAGGGGCTGTCCCGATTATCCAGTATCCCAATAAAGCGGAATCCATGTAGGTATTTCCTAATCAAGAAGTTTTATCATCAAGAAGTTATAAAAGTTTGGCAGGCAACTTTGCGGCAATAGTTTCTGCAAGTTCCGCAAATTAAGGGCGGTTTATAATTATCGGAGTAATTCGGAAGGTTTAGTTTAGCTGGGAAAATTCGGAATGTATTACAAAATGCCTTTATCGGTCTGAAATACCAGGCGAACTCTGGGAGTCCAGAAAGTCCTTTATGGTTCCTAAGTAATTGCGGTGTTCTGTACAAGGCTGGGATCCGCTTGTGTGAAACGGATGTACGAACAAAATTCTGAGTATGGACTTCTAGAAAACGCAGACGGATTTGCAGACGATAACATGAAAAGGCCTTACATACTCAGTCGAAGGTTAGGTTAGGTTAGTGGGTTGTAATCAATAATAGAAAAGTTCATGAAATAATATCGTTTAGAGCTGGGCGGCATGAAGTGGTTTAAAAATAAGTTTGAATTAAGGGTATAGCTCCAAAGAGCTATAATTCCAACCAAAGTATTAGCAAACAAGCTGCTGTTTCCTTGCAAGGCTGATAAGTGATTACTAACATCGTTGTCTCGAAACAAAATTAATGACATCTTGAAGGAACTGTCGGTCCTATACTCATGTACGCAATAGAAATAATAATGGTCAAGTATAGTCCCAGGTTCAAGTGAGGCAGTTGAAATCGTTTTCCTGAAAGAGAGAGAACTAATTGTTATTTTTATTGACATTCATGTAAAGTTTATGTCTAGAGTTTCCCTAATAATTTCAAACTGCTCCAGCGTTCTGGGGAAACAGCAAGTATTATACAAGTAGAGCTATTGAAAAATATGTACTCCTTTTGTACGAACTTGTTGTTTTGTGTGATAAGCCCCAGATGTGGTAGAGTCCAAAGTTAAATTAATTTTTCTTCGCGGTTTCCACTTGTAACGGTATACTCAAAATACCCTTCCATACTCTAGGCCAGGATGTAGTGGGTGGAAGGTGTCCGGTCGACTAAATCGTGGCAGGCATGTTATTACACGTGCATAGCTCCTCGTGGGGTGGGGCCTTACCCAAGTTTAGCGAACTACCGTATTATTGTATGCCTCTAATCAAAAGAAAACAGCAAACTTTGGTTAGGGAACGGCGATAGGGATCTGGGAATAGGATGGTAACGGATGGAAAAAGGGGGATACAAAACATAATGCACCAAAAGATGGTATGGATACCGACGGGCAACCCTCCCCTATACCATAACCATGGCTAGGAATGTGTTCACAATTGATGCACGTTCCCCCGTCAGAGGTATATGAAAAGGGTTTACCTATTCATCATCATCATCATCATTATTATGCGATATGTGACATTTGTATAAGTTACGTTATTTTATAGAGCGTATGCTATAAGTTGTTCATTTCTCTTCCGACAAATTACCTACCTTCGCATATCATGACGATTGTTGATCAAGAACAGAAATTATGTACTCATAAGTCATATCTTTCTACTCCCACTAAACGCGTAAGTAGGTACGCGTGCGATATTTCTTATCGTGATTGTGGACATAATTTATCTGATAAAATTAATTAACTTGTTGATGGCCTTATATACCTGTCACCAACGACTATGAGTCCATTTTAACGCATAACTGAAGTGCCGCGACTAATTTGTTTGTTTATACATTCTTTCATTTTAGGCGATGTAGTGCTAAACAACTTAAAGTTGCGTGAGAACGCCTTAGATGACTTAGACCTTCCAGTCCAGTTGATATATGGCTACCTAGGTAAGCAAAATTTAAATCAATTTCTATATACATAATATTACTGATGGCATTCCCAATTGTAATAGGAAAACTCGTTCTGAAAATCCCTTGGAAGAACCTCTACGGCCAGCCAGTCGTAGCAGAAATCGAAGACTTTTACATTTTAATCTCACCAAAGCAGTCGGTGGCATATAATGCCGATAAGGAGGCCAAATATGATTTGCAAGCCAAGAAAGCCGCTCTACAAAAACTCGATGATGCAAGGAGATTGGAACTCGAGAAAGGTAAATTTAATTGTATTTTTGTGCAAACGAAAACTATATGCAACTCCTTTCCCAGATAAACCGAAACCCGATCAATCGTTCACCGAAAAGCTGACCGCACAAATTGTTAACAATTTACAAATGAAAATTGCCAATGTGCATCTGCGATACGAGGATACCACAACGACGGGCAAACCATTCGCCTTTGGTATTACACTCAACGAATTGGAGCTCTATACCACCGATTTGAATTGGATCAAGTGCTATATGACCGAGCAAGCGAGTCGAGTCTATAAGATTGCAAATTTGGACAGTTTGTCTGTGTATATGAACTGTGATGCACAGCTTTTTACGGATAAAAGCAATGACATTAATGAAGTATCGAGTTTGTTTAGGAATAACATTGCTCGAACAGATAGGATTCCATCCCGATATAATTACAGTGAGTGGGTGTAAGATTTTGTCATTTTTCAACGTTGTACTATATAGTGTTTCTTTTTTCCTTTAGTTATTGGACCAATATCATCGATGGCAAAATTACAATTGAACATGAATCCAGAGTATGATGATCCAGCGTTTGTTATACCAAAGATAGACCTCGCCTTAGATATGAAGAAGTTACATATTGGAATTACTAGCACGCAGTTTCAGGTAAATGAATGAAAGACAAAGGCACGACATTATGTTTGACTGTGTAGTGAGTATATAAATGGAGGGCTTTATCAAGTTTATGGAAGTGATTACCACTCCTTAATTACCTTGAAGTTGCTACTTACAGAAGGTCATATGGTCAGGTCATCTGTCCTTGCTGTGTCTGTGACTGAACAAATTTTGAGGCTTGTGTCCAACGTTTTTTTTTATGTATTTACCTTTCTTTACTGTCAGGGCTCTGTGTGAACTTTGTTTGATTTAAGAGCTCGGCTTGATTGAAACTTTCGGTGGTGGCCTTGTATGCTTAGTTCATATTTTTGGTGAAAACTAGATTGCATAGAGTTTATATTTGCCATTATGCGTTGCCTCTTTCTTTGCTTTTTTTTATCACTGCCCGCTATCCTAGAAGTTGAACCACGAATGGTCATTAACTAGCACTTCTTGTGTACGTGCCTTGCACTCGTCAGTGTCCTGAAAGCTACACTAAAACCAGTACCTTTATCACGATCTTAGCGATTCCAATATGGCAAACATTTCCAGTTTCATTAAAAAAACAAAATAAGCGCACACAGTGACAGAACAATGCACCATATTTGGTCTTCTAAATACACCTCATCGAGGACGACCTTAGACCAACAACCTTTCTATAATATGCTGTTGTTATAAGTTTATCAATATCGAAGCTGTAGTGCAGCCTTTAATATTTGTAAATTTATATTAATTTTAACTCTTTTGCAGGATATAATGAAACTGGGCGATTCAATGAATCGAATGCAACTGGGACAGCGTTACAGAAAACACCGTCCCTTCAATATACGTACGTCTCTTTTAAGACCTTAAATAGATTTGCATTGCAATCAAGTTAATTTTCAGCATATAAGGGACATTACAAGGAGTGGTGGCAATTTGCAATCACTGCTGTCCTCGAGGAGGATATACGAAGAAGAACTCGGTATTGGTGTTGGGAGTACATAAAGCAACATCGTGAGCTGTGCAACACATATGCTACGGTAAACGGATAAATTTCCTTAAAGAAAAAACACATATCAATAATTTCCTTAACAGTCCCTTAAAGAGAGCAAACTATGCAAGAAACCAACGGCAGCTCTGCTAGAAACCTGTAACCTTTGCGAACAGAAACTGGACATGTTCAACTTAATTCTAATCCATAATCGCGTTCAATTGGAGGTTTGTTGTATATTATGTCCTGTATACCCTTTCATAGCATTCCCATACATTCAACAGGTCGATAAAGTAAAGAAAGAAGAAGAACGGAAGGCTGGACAGAAAAAGGGTTGGTTCAGTGGCTGGTGGGGTGGATCAGCAGCAAATGAAGATGAATCTTCTAATAACATAGGTACTTTCAAAGGTCTGACCAATTTACTGTGATTGACAATTGCGCGTTTTTTTTAGTGAAAAAGTTCGAAGCAGCAATGACTGATGCAGAGAAGGAAAAACTATACAAAGCAATTGGTTATCACGAGAATGCTGTGCAATTGGCTGTGCCTGAAACCTTTGAAGCGATCAAAATGAACTTTACGCTGGAAGCATTAGAAATTGGGGTCTACGATGATCTGGGTATTGTTAGTTCGCCTAATACAATAGTTGCAACAGCCGATAGGAGAACCATCATGCTGATGAAGTTCAAATTGGCCAGTTGTAATGTTGTGCAACGACCCGCAGCAAATGCTATTAGGTAAGAGTTTTCGAATTTTGTTCTTCATTTCTTGTATTCTAGTGTTGTTGCATTTAAAGTGTCACCGCTCGCGTGAAAGAAATGAAGTTGACTGGCTTAAAGAAGGACGATTATCTGCCGACACTGATTGAATCTAAAGTATCAGATGAGTTGTGTTTGTTGGACGTATTCTTTGAAACCAATCCATTAGATAAGGTATGTTCTGTTCTCTTATTATATGAATACTTTTCTGTTTGTAACAACGTTTATTTTTCAGCAATGCGACCAACGGGTTAAAGTTTATGCTCGACCACTGCAAATCGTTTACGATTCTGATACCATTGTACAATTGGCGAAGGCATTCTCACCGCCAAAGTCGGTTAACCTTTCCGAGTAAGTACTGTTGATTTACTTGGAACTTGATAGCTCAAACATACAGTTTCCTTTTTCCCTATTTTCTTTAGTACTGTTGATTTACTTGGAAATTGATAACTCAAACATCCAACTTCCTGTTTCTCTGTTTTCTTTAAAATTGAATTTCCATTTTCCGTTTTCAGAATCGAAGAAGCTGCTTCCGAACGAATGTCCAACTTTAAAGAGCGATCAGCAACCGGAATGCAATATATTGTTGACAAACACAATATCCTCGAAGTGGACATTAAATTTATGCCAAACATTGTTATTCTTCCAGCAAAAGGAAAATATGTTCCGTAAGTATAAGTCAACGCAAAGGTTCTTTTAATTTCCAGTTACTCATGTTGCTTCCCAATGTACAGAGGCGAGGCATCATTGATTGTTCTCAGTCTGGGTGAATTTCGCATTACAACAGCACCGCGTGCCGGCGGAAGAGGAGACGTTGCTAATATGCATGTAGCTGGTCACGATCCAGACGCAATCTTGCGTACTATGATGGAAAAGTCTTATGACAAATTTAAAGTAGTGCTGGAGGACATTCAAGTGCTGGTTGTGAAGCCAAAGGAAAACTGGCAAGATGTTCTAACCACTGGTCACTTGTGTGAAATGCATGTACTCGAACATACCTCACTAATTGTCACTGCCGAAGTCTGTGTCATTACAGATGACCCGCGATTACCCAAAACCAAAGTCGGAAGTAATAATACACTTGAACAGTCCCAACATTGCGCGTGGTTCTAAATGTTGTTCCTTCTTTTAGTTCTGATTCCGTCGGTGAAGTTAAACTTTACAGAAGATCGTATTTTCGAAGCACTTAATATCGTGACCAACATTCCGCTGCCAGAGTCTGAGGAGCCTGTGCCATCAATGAAGAAAAGCGCAAGCTTTTTGGCAACGTCCAGACAATCTGTGTCTAGATTAATAGATCAGGAAATTCTAAAAGTGAAGACGAAAAAACCTAGCGCTGAGGAACTGTCTGCTGAGATTATACAGTATACCAATTTGGAAGTGAATTTTGCGCTAAAGGGTGAGTGAAATGAAAACATACATTTATTTCCAATTTTATGACATGATTTCAATAGAATTCGGAGTAACGCTGTATAAATGCAAAAACGAACACGAAGCCGAAACACCATCAGACAAGTTCAGAACCCCAGTCGAAGAAATGGCCCCTGATGTGTTCGACGACACATCAAGTCAGCTGGTCCCTGTCGCGCCAAATGATGACGATAAGATTTTGTCGTTCCAAGTGTTACAACTGGAAGGCTATATGGCACAGCGTACTTACGAGCTGGTGGCCACTGTAAAGTGAGTGAGATTGTGCACATGGATGTTTATAAATTTATAATTGTTCGTTCCTTCTGACAGACTTGGAGCGATAAATCTCACTCAGTACGACAACTATGAAAACAAGATGAACGTCCTCAGTATCATTGATACGCCGAGAACCAACGCAGAGCTGGAATATCTCTTAACTATTTCATACACAATGGTAGCATTTTAAATTGTTTGCAGCGAGTATGGGTTTTTAAATATTTTTTTAAATTTTACTTGTAGGTAAACAAGACCACGCCTGAGTTTAGCACCAAGTATAATTCAACAGAACAACTTATCGTTATTAACTTTGCTAAATTGGCTTTAACGCTGCATCAAGAGTGCCTGTTAACGCTAATGCAGGTATAGTTATGTCTGTTACGTTTGCGGAGTGGTTTGTTTGAATTGAATGTTTCTTGTAGATCGCAAGTGGTCTGCAACAGAAGTTGGATGTAATTAATCAATCGTTGGGACCCAAGGATCGTGTCGCTACAACCGACACCGAGAGTATAATAACAAAGCTCACTACAATTATCGAAGAGGCAGAACTAGAAGATGGTGTCAACGTTAAACAAGAGAGATGTAAGTTACTTTTTTTCGCTTTCGAGTCTTATAGCCTTGATACATTTTTCGTAGACTTCGTTTCATAAGCGAGTTATTTAGCTGCATGGGCTTATCGGCGTCTGGCACTCTAATCGGGGTTTTAAGTTGGCATTGGCATCGATGTCACTGATCTCCGGGCCGACCTTTTCGTAGTAAAATAGCCAAAAGTATATCGCTTTCGAAAATACTATATGCAGCAAATCTAAAGTTATCTATCCTTGGATTGATGCGTGCCCTTTTCGTTGCAGCTTTGCCTTCCAATTCCTTTCCCAACAACTTAAGATTTATGTGACTGTTGTTTTAGAAAGAAATTTGAAATGTAATGAACTATTACTGATTCTCTACAATATGTAGAAGTCAGGGGCAATGTAGAATAGCATAGAATAGAATAGCTCCTCCTATGCATCATAATGTACTCCATAGCTACAAAAATGTTTTATCTCCCTAGTGGCTCGTCGCAAACGTAAAGTAGTGGACAGCATCAAAATCAGAGTAATGGCCAATTTGGAACAAGTCTCCGCTTGCTTAACCTGTCGAAAACGCGATTTGGCATTGCTGAAAGTGGAAAACTTCTTTGCTGGGGTCATTATAAAGTCTTCGTACACTGAATTGACACTGCGACTGAAGGATATTCTTGTCTGGGATTTGAATCCCGTCAGTATTCATCCAACCGTAAGTTAATTAATGTTGTCCATAAGTAAGTATCCTCCAAGTAACATGTTTTTGTTGGTAGATTCTGTCAATTGTTGGTGAAAACGCACTTCAATGTCAAGTTGTTATGTACAATTTGGAAGAAACAGCCAACTACAACTCGGATGATCTAAAAATTGAAGTCAACATTGGATGTGTAAAGATTGTCTTCCTTAATTGGTTCGTAACTTCGGTTTTGGTAAGTAAAAATGGTTCCGCTTGCGTATCTAAGAGGTTTAAGGGTTGTTTTTTTTTTGTCTTGCAGAGCTTCTTGAACAACTTCCAAGCAGCTCAAGAAGCCTTGGCCAATGCTAGTGCTGCAGCTGCTGATGCTGCTAAACAAAATGCCATCGATGCCTACCAGAAAGCGACACGAATGAAGTTGAATATCAAGATAAAGGCTCCAATTATTGTCGTTCCTGTCAATTCGTTTAGTTTAGATGGAGTTTCTTTGGATTTGGGCATGTTGAGTCTGTCTAATGTTATAAGCGAAATTGTTGTTCCAGGGGTAAGTCGTTTTATTTGATTTGTAACGCTCAACATATGTACATGTATGTGATTTATTTCTTTTTCAGAACGAACACAGTCCAGCGATTTTGGATGAACTCAAATTGGAGCTCAAGGATATGCAGTTGTCGAAAGTAAGGATTACTCCAGGTCAGCGTTTGTCCGGAAGTGCTTTGGAAGAAAAAGACGCTGCATCGAATGCTTCTTTAGACGATTGTAAGTCATAATTTTAAACATGGGAGATATTATTCAACTAAACTATTTTTCAGCAATATCATACGGGCTAAAAGCACACGTTAACATGTTGGATCCGGTCAGTTTCACATTGGTGGTCAAGAGGAATTTGTCAAGTGGATGGTATCACGATCTCCCGGAAGTCGATGTGTCTGGGCATTTGAAATCAATTGAGGTATGTATTTTAACTTCCATATTTTTTGATCAAAAACCATTTCAAATTAGACAAAGTTTTCATCATCTGGATTTTGTATTACATAGTTCGATAAAATTACCTTCGTTTATATGAAATCTTCTTCTTGTTAACTTTTTTTTTAATTTCTGTAATTTTGTATTTTATTTTTCTTCCTTTTCAGTTAAACCTTTACACCGAGGACTACGCTCTCCTCATGTCCATATTAAATAAGAATTTGCCCGAAGGTCAAACTGAATTCCAAGTCACTCCCACTAAGCTGGATAAACCTGAAGACATTATTGTGGAAGTCCATCAAAAAGTTGAAAGTCGTCAGCCATCCGAAGGGAAGAGTCCTCGTCGTAAGCCATCAGCTACTAAAAAGCCACAATCCATCGCCGAAAAACAAACAATTTACGAACAGTTTAAGTTTAATTTCCAATTTGATGGTGTTATTGTGAATCTTTTCCAAGGTAATTCACAATCGAAATTCACAGGATTTCCTAAAAATAATACTTACTTTGTGCACCTATAGCGAACCAAGACGGCCTAGCACGATTCGGTATACATTTCCTCTCCGTAAAGGGTAAGATTCTGGTCGACGGAACACTTAGTACCTCAGTGGTTCTGTGCGATATACAAATCGACGATAACCGACCAAATGTCAAGAGTAAAATAACAAAGTAAGTTTTTAAATTGCTGGAAAGAGATCCATTTACTTAAGCTCATCGTTTAGGTATTTATGCCGTAAAGAATGGAAGCCGCGCGACAGTGAAATCTCACCAAGCCGCAGCAGCGATTTAAGTGATAATCTAAGAGCGGAGAAGAACTACATGCTGGATCTAACAGCTATAGTTAAGGAGAATGATACTTTCGGTAGATCAAAAGGCGTCCTTTACGGATACTATATGCTAAACTATAACTGAATTGCTTTCAGCTGAGGTACGAGTTTGTGGGTTTGATCTTATAATCACCATTGACTTCCTAGTCCAACTGGCTGAGTTCTTTTCGCTGCCTGAAGTTGATACACCAGAAGAGGCAGAAGAAAAGGCCATTGTTGCAAGAACTGGTGAAACTAAAGCTATGCCGAGGACACCTAAAAGTATGTTCTATCGCATACGTCTAGCTTGTATGATATGTAAGATTCTTTTTCTTTAGAAACTGTTTCAACGCCAGAGAAGACTCCCGAGAAGAAGCTCAATCTGATGCTGTACATCGAAGAGCCGGACATTATTCTGATTGAAAGTCTCGAGGATGTCAACACGAACGCCATTATATTTAATGTAATGTAACCTTTCGTCGATTGACTCGCTTGCTAATCATTTGTACCTTCAGGCCCAAGTGCGATTAAATTACCGAGCAATTGGTGCGAAGGAACTCATCAGCGGACAAATTGACGCTCTCAAAATGTACATGTGTTCGTTTATGCCCGAACGGAGGGAGGCAACCAAACATTTTATCCTACATCCGTGTGTAATAAGCCTACAAGGATCAACGCCAGATCAAGAGGGACTTCACATCAGTCTTAAGCTGACCGATATAATTTTAAACATTTCGCCAGCCACCATTGAATTGGTCAATAAGGCAATGGTGACCCTCTCGTCAAAATCAGAGAAAGTTGCAGCACTTGCAAAGGAAGTGGATCACAGTAGTGTTTGGGTGGTGAATAAATTCTCCGAAAAAGACTACTGGTTCTTTGTTGGTAAGTAATTGAAATATTTGAAGCACTGTTTAGAAAAATATTTCTCTTTTCATCCGCCATATAGACCAAGCGTTTGATGCTTTAGAAATTCCGGATGTGCCGGAAGAGTTGGCCATACAGAAGACGGAGAAATGCATTGTGGAAGTGCCTTCGATAACGTTAGTTGTAGAAACTGGTGTGGGATACTATACAACGCCAATGTTATTGATTGAGACGAAGCTAAACGCCACCGTGGCCAATTGGAGTAGAAATGTAAGTTAATAGTTTTTACTGGGGCTTTTTTCGTTACCTGAGTGGGGAAGCGAGGAGTAACAACGATTCTCGCTTGTTTGGGATTGACCCTGACAATTTCTGTTGGTCAATTGAAAAAAATTGTGAGATTTTATAACAGATTCATACGAGTAGAGAGGTATTATTGGGAAGAATTCGTTGGCTAATACCCAGGCCATGGTTTTTTGTTAACATTAGGTTAAATTTATTGAATTTGTTCATTTGGAAGTTGCTTCTTGCTTCATAGCCTTCGCATTGAATTAATTTTATTTTTTCAGATGAACATAGATGGCGCTCTCAATCTCTACATGAACTACTTCAACCATGCGCTGGGCGTATGGGAGCCACTCATTGAACAAAACGAAAAAGCCGATAAATCTGGAATGATCGAGTACTTACCATGGGAATTGAACTTCGGTCTACAAATCCAACCGAATAAATCTGAAATTGACGATACAATCGAAGAGCCAACAACAAAAATCACAATCGAATCTGAAGAAATGCTTGAAATAACTATGAGCAAGACGTGCCTGGATACATTGAAAGTCTTAGGAGAAGCATTTTCTTATGCTATCGATTCCAAGGGTCTTGTGAAACCAGAAGTAATCGCCCCCTACGTAGTGGAGAACGATACTGGCTTCGATATTACCTTGAATCTTACTCGTGGCATATTTACTTTGCACGAATGTCATATGCCAAATACAAGTCCCCGTAGCGATACATTGAATAGCTCGTTAGTATTTCAATGCCGAAATGGAGATGCGGATTTGTCCCCCGATCAAGTGAAAGACTGCACTATATCGCCCGGAGGAAGAGCGTACTTACAGACAAAAGATTTGACGATGGTCTCCTCGCCCGAGGATGAGGCGTACAATATTTACGTAGTGGTAAGTTTGAAACACGATTTGAAAACACGATTAATTTTAATGTAAACTTAATTAGGTTGGAGGAATTGACAAAGAAGTCGTTCTGCCAGTGTCCAAATCGGATCAGAGATACTTCCCACTTTATAGAGATACCAATCAAGATCCCTGGGGCATTATATCGCAGGTCACATCGGAGTTTGGAACTACCAGAGTCAACATTCATGGTGTCGTTAATGTAGGCATCTATGACGCACACTTGCAGTTCGATTAATGAATTGGTTTTGCTTTTCTAGGTTAAGAACCACTTTACAACGAACGTGTCCATCTATAGAAACAAACAGAACTCAACGGAGAAGATCTTTGTCGGTGATGTTGCACCTGGTGAAGTTTTTCATATTCCTTTGCACGCAATCTACGCTGAATCGAAGGAAATATTCTTTGCCCTGCCGGGCTATAATGTTTCCATTCAGGGAATTAAGTGGAATGATTGTCCGACAGACTTCAACTACCATCGACAAATCCAGTGCGATCCGATGGACACTTTTGAACCGCTCTACATCAATGCGGTCCGTCTGAAGACCGAAGTTTTCCACGAGAATACCATGAAATTCATGCTGTTGAGTGCTTACTATACTGTACACCTGCGTCCTCCATTGTATTTGAGAAATGCACTGCCGATAGACATCAAGGTGTCGGTAGCGGGTTGCACTGTTCGCAATTTGGACGCCAGCAAGGCGGTGGAGTTGGGTGAGGATGAGGTCGATAAGGGAAAGTCACTGATTAAGGAGGATCTACTTGACTATGGCGAAAAGGAAGTGAAGCCTGGTGATGTGCTCCATTTGCCGACCGTCCAGCTTACTGGGCGACGCAAGGAGACAAAGAGCTATGTTGTAGTTCGGGTATATTCTCATCTTTCGGCAATTCGAAAATATGGTTCTATAGATTATTCTGTTTCAGTTGATTCAATACTTGGAAAAGGACTGGTCGTGTACCACCGAGATCTCGGAAGATCATGAAGAATACGCAACATGGACGTTTAGCTCGTATGATTCTGCTGCGAAAATGGACATGGATCTCGGTGTTAGGTATGCTAAAAGTCGAACCACTGCATATGACAATTGTAACTCTCATTCTCTCAAGATTCCAAGACCGAAATGGAAGCCTCATGTTAACGGTCTACAGTCCTTTCTGGATGATTAACAAAACCGGTCTAATGCTAAGCTATAAGGTAACTATGTCACCGTTTTTGCTATCTTGGCTAATACAAGTACTTTCGCTAGACAAATACGGAATCGGTGAACGTTCTCTATCATCCACCCGAGTACAACGGCCCCATACTTTTCTCCTTCCGAGAGAAATTCTTCTTCGATAAGAAACGCGCCTCGATACGAGTCGACAATGGCGAGTGGAGTGACAAAATCCCCCTAGATGTGGCTGGTTCCACCGGTGAAGTTACATGCAACGCCAACGATCAGTTGTATCAGATTGGTGTGCACAATCATTTGACACAGAATTCGCTGACAAAACAAATCACATTCATCCCCTTCTACATAGCAACGAATAAGTGTGACTTCCTCATTGAGTTGCAGGAACACAGTCGACCAGGAGATCCATGGACTAAGGTATGAACTGCGTTTTGGAGCGCAATTTTTTTCTACATGTAGTCTCGTTGCAGATTGAACCAAATGCGTGTATACCATTCTGGCCAAAGTCAGACGCAAAGAAAGTGATACTTAAGGTATCCGGACAGACAACCGTTCCCTTCAACTATGCTGAGGGTCAATGTATTTTGTTGAAGTTAGAGAGCAACCAATATGGTGGCATCAATGTGGATGTTCAAGTAACAGAAGGTGGAGTCTATATAACATTTACACAGTACAATGCGGGCGATGCCCCAGGCCTTTTGATAAATCACACATCGCAGACGATCACATTCCATGAGAAGGGCAATGTCAACCAGAGGTGACATATTCGACAATATGTTGGAATGTTATGAGTAACTTGTGTGGATTTTTTTCAGAATTCTGGAACCCTTCGAAAATGTTCTATTCACGTGGACTGATCCAGCCGGACACAGAATGCTGTTATTGGGCAAAGATGACGTGGAGAATGATCTCCGTCGGGATGGTGTTGGTCAAATAACGTGAGTATTCTACATTTTGACGTTAGCATATTAAAAAACGACAACGATTGGCACATTATCAACGAAATTGATAACACTCTCTTCTATTATAGGTTGGAAGGAGATGTGAAAGCCTTTTGGGTTTCATTTCTCGACGGTCTTCAGCGTGTGCTTCTTTTCACTGAAATGAGCAGCATAGCCGAACGCGTCATCGGAAGTTCCGATATGCAAAAGGTACAACAAACAATTGTCGCTTACTTGAAACTTCAACCAAATGTCTGTTCAACTTATAGGTCAATCAAGAAATCGAAATACGTATTCATGGCATCGGTCTTTCCGTTCTGAATAACATAACAGGAGTTGATATATTGTACTTGGGTATAAAGAGCTCTGGCATCATTTGGGAATCGAAGAAGGCCGGCAAGAAACGCTTTAAACAGTTTAACATGGCAGATTCGGTTCGCATGGAAGAGCAGTATCAAGCGTATTTATTAGCGAAACAAGTCAACGAACAGAGGAAGTTCTATTTGGATCAGAAATATGAAGTAAAAGTGTTTGCTCTTTTAAAAATCTCAAAAACATGTGTACATTATGCGTTTGTTTATAGATCGATTTCGACACCATGATTTACCACAAGTCATCAGATCGTCTGATTAAAAGAACCTTCTACCCGGGACTTTGGTTTGACTTGAAGACCTCTCCATTCCAAACGCAATTGCATGCGAAAATAAATAAAATCCAAATTGACAATCAGCTAACTGACTGCATCTTCCCGGTTGTGCTTGCACCGATTCCACCGCCGAAAAGTATTGCCGCTACTTCAGGTGAGTTGCGTGTTTTCATACGTGCGTACAATTCTGATTTTGTATTGAATTCAACAGCGCTCAAACCATTCGTCGAGTGCAGTATCGTAGAACGTGTTGTTCCCAACTCAACCATCAATCAGTTCAAATACTGCAGCATGCTGATCCAAGAGTTCCACTTTAAAGTTGATATCCTTTTCCTAAGTGCTATTGCAGAGATGTTTACGGCCGATCTCAACGACGAGCAAGCTGTAAGAACAATCAGTACTTATCTACTTTATTCGTTCGCTATATAGGCTTTTCCAGGCAAAACTTTTCAACGAGGACGTCGATTCAATCGAGAAACCTTTATCCGCATTGGTTGAAATACACTCGGCGCAGGAGCAGAAGAACTTTTATGATAATCTGCATTTGGGTCCACTGAAAATACACGTTTCGTTCTCTATGGCCGGGTCGGATACAACCGCTCTGCCAGGTCTTCTCTCAACAATAGTCCAGGGTGTGGGTGTCACTTTGACTGATGTCAACGATGTTGTTTTCAAACTGGCCTTCTTTGAACGCGAGTATGGATTCTTCACACAGCGACAGTTGATTTCGGAAATTAGTGCTCATTATGCGGGTCAAGCTCTGAAACAGCTGTATGTTCTGGTTCTGGGTCTCGATGTGCTGGGTAATCCCTACGGGCTGGTCGTTGGCCTTAAGACGGGTGTGCAGGACTTGTTCTACGAACCATTCCAGGTAGATTTACAGGTTTCGAACTAGAGAGTGAGAGTACATTTTTTTCTCAACTATAGGGTGCAATTCAAGGGCCTGGTGAATTTGCCGAAGGCCTTGTGCTTGGCGTGAAGTCGCTGTTTGGCCATACAGTCGGTGGAGCTGCGGGAGCAGTATCCAAGTAAGTCCTAATAATTCGCGTTTATGAGCTATATTCCATTACTGAGAGTTTTTGCAGGATTACTGGAGCCATGGGCAAGGGATTGGCTGCTTTGACCTTTGATGAGGACTACCAGAAGAAGCGGCGACAAGCCTTAAATAAGAAGCCAGCTAACTTCCAAGAGGGCATTGCTCGGAGTGGAAAGGGATTGGTTATGGTAATAATTGAGAGCATTTTCAATAGACACAGCTTCAATTATGGCTTAATAATTTCAGGGTGTCGTTGACGGTGTGAGTGGTGTCTTCACCAAACCGATTTCCGGAGCCAAGGAGGAGGGCGTCGAAGGTTTCTTCAAGGGTTTGGGTAAAGGTGCAATCGGTTTGGTCGCCCGACCCACTGCTGGAGTTGTTGATTTCGCCAGTGGCAGTTTCGAAGCTGTCAAGAGAGCAACAGAAAGTAGCGAAGACGCTAGTCGCCTCAGACCACCGCGGTTCATGCATTTAGATAACGTGCTACGACCATACAGCCTATCCGAAGCCAAGGGAAATAAGTTGTTAAAGTGAGTAAAAATTCAATCCAACTGGACTTGAACCCAAATTCAATATAATAATCCGCAGGGAAATCGAAAAAGGAAAGTACGCCAGCACTGACTCATTCGCCCATTGCGAGGAAGTCATCCTCAAGGAAGAAATCGTCTTAGTATCGAATCATCGAGTAATCTACGCAACGAAAAACGACCTATTCGGCAGTTGGACGGTAGGAATAATAATCCGCATCCCTTGATAGCCTTTACCCAATTTCTCTCTTTATTTCTAGATCCATTGGACCTACCTATGGAATGAAATATCATCTATTGTCTCGTCAGATCGGGGCGTAGAAATAATTCTCCGAAGGGAGGGTAAGAAAGTGTTCGGCCTCTTCTCATCGAACGAAGTTCAACGTAAGGTTATATCTATTCCACAACGAGCTCGTCGTGACCATTTAGCTAATCTAATGGAATCACTTCGAACGGGCACATAAACACTAATAATAAAGAATGCTTTCGCAGAAGTCAAGCGCGCACATATTCATTCGAAATACATTTTTTTCTACCCATAACCATGAATTTATAAGAAAACAAGTGAAAATGCTTTTTGTTTCCTACACCTGCGTATTTAAAATGCAATAATTATAATTTAAATATGTACTACCTATACCTTCCCTCCAGAACCTCTGATTCCTATCCCAGGGGCAATGGTGGTTTTTATGGTTTATATATTAAACAATATCTCATTGAACGACTAATTGTTTTTCTTTTATATCTACCTCAAAAATATGATTTGAAATTCGTATTCTGTTAAGAACTGAGAGGGATAAGGATCGTTATTACTTAACACATGTATGTGTGCTTTCACTTAAACGTAGAAGCATTTTGTAAACTACTTTAATAAAATATTTTATTGTAAACGGATATTATATTTTTGTTAACTCATCATTTAACAATACAATTAAATGTATGTATTATTAATTTTTTTTTTTATTGAATTGTTGCTTTTGTGAAAATAATAAATATATAAATCTACATATATATTTGAAATAAAATGAAACTCGTATATCCACCGCAATTGTTTTTGCAAAACATGATTTGTTTTATTTTGGAAAATATCCATTCCCTGATGAAGTATGTATATGTATCTTCTATATTATATAAAAATAAGTTGTATTGTGTTTGTCGCCAATGTTCTCTGTAATGCGTGAACCGATTTTGATTCTGGAAATTTTCCATGAAAGGTGACGTTAATACCATGGTTTGTAAACATAAACGGTCTTTGTAGGTGTATTGGTTCATGAGTTATAGGGGCGTGGCACCTCCCATACAAAAAATGCATTCAAAATCTTTTATTTCGAAAACCACCGAATCGAATGAGTTCAAATTTACATACAACCTTAGGTATAAGCCCAGGAGTATTCCTGCGAAGATTTGTCAAAATTGGACAAAGTGGCGTGGCACCGTCAATACAAAACAGCTTATATCTCGAAAACCACCGAAATATTAGGTCTTGGCCCAGTAGTATTCCTGTGATGATTGGTGAAAATTGGAAAAAGGGGCGTGGCACCTCCCATACAAAAAAAAAACTTTTATCTCGAAAACCACCAAATCGATTGAGTTCAAATTTACATACAATCTTAGGTCTTGGCGTTCATGTGAAGATTGGGCAAATTGGACAAAGGGGTGTGGCGCCTCACATACAAAAAAAAAAAAAAAACATTGCAAACTCTATTCTGTCAATCATGGGAACCAAAATTTGAAAAATGATGTGTACCTACTACAGAGCATTACAATAAAAACTGTTTATCACTGATTTAAATGAATTTGAAATTGATTTAATTTTTTTATTTCGCACTACGAAGTGTGCAGGGGTTTCGCTAGTATGTATATGAAGGAAGGTTAGGTTAGGTTAGTGAAAGACTACCAGCAGTGCTTCAAAGAAAAGGGCTTCAAAACCAGGAAACTACGTTTAACTAAGCTGATACTCACCAAAGGATCAGCCGTATTCATCAATTGTCTCGAAAGAAATTACCATCCGAGTTTAAAAAGAGTGGTTCGACCGTAGGTATACAAAAATATTTTGTGATTTTTAGAAATAGCCTACCTTTGTGCATCACAAACTCACAACGGATTAAACTACATGAAAATACCTCGCATTTACGTTTCATCGTATCCGCTTCACTGCTTAATTTCATGAATTCCACGATCCACGTATTCCTACTCTCACTTTACGTCCTAAATTATTTTTCTCCGGCTCCAGCACCAATAGCGCACCACAAAAGTCACTTAAAAAATTTAGAGTTTCAGCAAATAGCGAGAATATCTCTGGGGGTCAATTCTCAAAAATTCTCGCATACGTTTATCTGTCAAAATATCCAATTTCATGCGAAAGACTGAAATTTGCAATTTTCAAATTCCGCATACGAGAATTTCTCTTCGAATGTTACTCGTCTGCTTTTTCTAGGCGGATTTGCTTCTCGCATACGGAATTGTGAGTTTGAAAATTTGATTTTTTAATTTCTGTGTGAAATTGTTGGCAACGCTAATTCTGCGAGTGGCCGCGCCATCTTCTCGCCAATTACAATAAGAAAACTACACGCCATCTTGAATAAAAAAACAAGTGTCTTTTCCTACAGAGGTTACAACCATTTTCTTGTTCCCTATGTCTTTAGTTTAAAATTTATGAATTAAAATAAATGTGAATTACTAAAATACCGAGTTGTATTATTTCTCGGAACACAACAAAGTGGCGACGAGGATTTGAAAATAACAAAACGGAAGGATCGAACAAATAATTCGAGATTTACTTCACGTTTCTTTAGTTTTCCCTAACCTCACAGAATGGCGAACAACGAACAACCTATCCCCGGAACATCCAGAGACCCACCAGCGCAACTCCCAGGAGCAGCTCAAAGTCATCTAACCCCATCATCAGGCATGGACCCCATTCTAGTCCAGATAATTTCACAAAACAGTATATTACTGGAGAGAATTGCTCAAATGTCACTAGGGGCACCACATGGAACAGCCACGGAGTTGAAGATGGATGCGTTAGCGAAAAATATCAACGAATTTCACTACGATCCTGAAAACGGACAAACTTTTCCAGTGTGGTACAGGCGCTATGAAGATCTTTTCGCTGAAGATGCCAAGGACTTTGACGACCCGAGTAAGGTAAGACTTCTACTGCGAAAAATCCATCGTATTTCGCACGACAAGTACGTGGATTACATTTTGCCAAAACTTCCACGGGAATTGAGTTTTGCCGAAACAGTAAAAAAATTATCAGAGTTGTTCGGGCGCTCCGAGTCAGTTTTTGCCGCGCGTTTCAATTGTCTTCAAATGACAAAAGGCGATTTAGATGACTACATAACATTTGCAGCGAGAGTCAACCGCAATTGTGAAAATTTCGAGCTAGAAAAATTCACAATGAATCAGTTAAAATGCATCGTCTACGTCATGGGTCTCAAATCACCGAAGGACGCCGATATCCGCATCAAACTTTTGTCACTTCTTGACAAGGAGGTAGATCTGACAGTGGATAAATTAGTGGCAGAAATCCTACGGTGTCAAAACCTAAAGAAAGACACGTTCTTGATCGAATCAGGAACATCCAAGGTGCAGCACGTCGCGGCCAAACAAACTCACAAGGGCCACCGTATATCCAGCGAGAACGATGAAAAAAACAACACCAAGGGGGGAAATATAAAACCCAAAACACCTTGTTGGAATTGCGGCGGCATGCACTTTTCGAGGGATTGCTATTTTACAAATCATAAGTGCAGAGAGTGCAACAAAGTCGGTCACAAGGAAGGTTATTGTCCTTGCTTCAACAAATCAACCAAGAAAGCGAGCAGTACAGCAAATAATTCCAAGAAAAAGTTTCATCATGGCCGATCATATACATCCAAAAGCAATAGGGTCTACGCTGTCAATCAACGTCTGTGGGCACAAAAGCGCAAGTATGCTGACGTCAATATCAACGGCAACAATGTCAGACTCCAAATCGACACGGGTTCTGACATTACGATCATCTCAAAATCAGTTTGGTCATCAATCGGATCCCCAGCGATAATCAAAACTCATCATACAGCCAGAGACGCCTCAACAAATCAACTTCCCATCATAGGACAATTCGAAGCCCACATAACATTTCAAGGATATCACCAGGTCAGTACAGTTAATGTTTCCAAAATTAACAGTCTCAATATCTTTGGACTAGATCTAATGGAGAAATTCAATCTGTGGGAGAAACCGATCAGCACGTTTTGCAAAGCAATTAACGCAGCTGACGGAGCAGCAGTCATATCATCGATCAAAAACCAATTTCCACAAGTATTCCGTGAAGGCCCAGGTCACTGTACCAAATTCAAAATAAATATACAACTCAAAGAAAATGCAAAACCAGTTTTCGTTCCAAAAAGACCTGTGGCTTATTCCGCATTACCAGCAGTAGACAAGGAACTCAACCGGTTACAAGAGGCTGGAATCATCACACCAGTCACCTACTCATCATGGGCAGCTCCAATAGTCGTTGTCAAACGAGCTAACGGGAGCATTCGTATCTGCGCAGATTATTCAACGGGGTTGAATGCCTGCGTGGAGCCCCACAGCCATCCACTACCGCTTCCAGAGGACATTTTTGCAAAGATGTCAAATTGCAAATGTTTCACTCGCATAGATTTGTCAGACGCCTATCTACAAATGGAAGTGGACGACGAAACCAAGGGAATACTTACCATTCACACTCACCGCGGCCTATACACAGTAAATAGGCTCTCACCAGGAGTAAAAGCAGCCCCCGGTGCTTTTCAAAAAGCAATGGATACAATTCTAGCCGGAATCCAAGAAGCAGCAGCGTACATAGACGACGTAATTGTGGCAACAGAGTCGGTGGAAAAAAACATCATAGCAGTTCAAGATGTTTTGCGAAGATTTGCGGAATATGGTCTCACAGTCAATTGGGACAAATGCCAGTTTTTCGCGAAGGAGTGCAAGTATTTGGGGCACATCATTAGTCACGAAGGACTTCGACCAGATCCCAACAAGCTCACAGCCATACAAAAATTGCCACCACCAACGAACATCAGCGAACTTCGATCATTTTTGGGAGCCGTAAATTATTACGGCAAATTCATCAGGCAGATGCGTTCTCTACGAGCTCCTTTGGATGAACTCCTCAAAACCAACGCACAATGGTCATGGTCAACAGAGTGTCAACAAAGTTTCGACAAATTCAAAAAAATTCTTTCATCGGATTTGGTAGTCACTCATTACAATCCAGCGCTACCAATAGTCGTTGCAGCTGACGCATCAATAGTTGGAATCGGAGCTCGCATATCTCACGTTATGGAGGATGGAACCGAGAAAGCTATTTATCACGCGTCCCGTTCACTCACGGCTGCAGAAAAAAAATACAGCCAAGTCGAAAAAGAAGCTTTGGCATTGGTTTTTGCAGTCACCAAGTTCCACCGAATGATCTACGGCAGGAAATTCAGCCTTCACACCGACCATAAACCGTTGTTGTCGATTTTTGGATCCAAAAAGGGGATACCAACTCACACGGCAAACAGACTCCAACGGTGGGCATTAACTTTAATGTCTTACGACTTCGAAATCAAATACATCTCTACACACGACTTTGGTTATGTCGATGTGCTTTCCCGTCTCATCAACAATCACATGAAACCAGAAGAAGAGTTTGTGGTAGCCAGCACCAAATTGGAGTCAGAAGTTCAGTCAATTCTTCAGGACAACATCCAGGCACTGCCGCTGACATTTCACATGGTAAGTGCTGCTACACAAAAAGATAAAACTTTACAGAAAATCACACACTACGTCCGCAACGGTTGGCCCGAAAACCCAGATGACTCCACCCTTGCAGCATATTTCAGCCGTAGAGATGCAGTTTCGATTGTGGATGATTGTTTGCTATACGGCGAACGCATCATCATTCCGGACATTTTTCGCAAACGAGTTCTCACTCAACTCCACAAGGGACACCAGGGGATAGTGAGAATGAAGGAAATTGCTCGCTCATATGTCTATTGGCCCACTATCGATGCCGATATCACAAACTGGGTGCGACAATGTCAAGGCTGCGTTTTGGAAGCAAAAACTCCGGTAAAAGCGCTATTGAGTTCATGGCCGGTAGCAACTTTCCCCATGCAACGTATTCACATTGACATCGCCGGGCCAGTTAACTCTAAATACTATTTAATCATAGTAGACGCTTTTTCCAAATATCCAGAAATTTTTCAAACAGAAACCATCACATCAGCTACGATGATACAAAAACTTTCCGAATTTTTCGCACATTTTGGTCAGCCGCAAGAGATTGTTTCAGACAACGGCACGCAATTTGTCAGTGCTTCTTTCCAAGAGTTCTGCAAATCCAGAGGAATAAAGCACACTCGAACAGCACCATACCACCCTCAATCAAACGGGCAGGCAGAACGTTTTGTGGACACACTGAAGAGGGCACTTGCCAAATTTAAAGAAGGAGGAACGGATCTCGAGCATCTTCAAGAATTCTTATTGGCATATCGATCAACTCCCAACCGTAATGCTCCAGACTTCAAGTCACCAGCCGAAAGTTTCGTCGGAAGGAAAATCAAAACGAATATTGATCTCTTGAAGAAACCCGAGAAGCCGCCAGTCATTCGCAATCGAAAAATGGAAGAACAATTCAACCGGAGGAACAACGCAAAACACCGCAGTTTTAACCCAGGGGATCCAATCTTCGCAAAGGTTTTCAAGAAAAATAAACAAATTTGGGTTCCCGGCGAAGTTGTCAATAAACAAGGCAATGTCAACTATGAAGTAACCATCTTGTTAGATGGGCATACATCTCTAAGTCGGAAACACATTAATCAACTACGTTTTCGTTACGCTGGAAACGGAATGGGTAATATTAATCCTTTTTTAAAACATTTCGATTTCGTTGACAGGTACATACCTGCGACGTCGGACACAAGTCAGGGTCATCCCAATGGTATTGCAGCATCATCACCGCCTACGATTAAAGAGCAAAGTATTCCAAGCTCTCCAAATCCACCTCAAGCGATTTCAACTTCAACCGAGTCGATAGATGAACCTGAGGCAGCCAACAGTAACTCTCATCAACCAGTCGGTCCAGACGAAAGCCAGCAAGGGACGTCAACAACAGAAGCTTACCGAAGATCTACTCGAGCGCGACGCCCACCTGGTTGGCATGATGATTATACGCCGGACTATCTATAACTTCACAAAGGGGGATGTTGGCAACGCTAATTCTGCGAGTGGCCGCGCCATCTTCTCGCCAATTACAATAAGAAAACTACACGCCATCTTGAATAAAAAAACAAGTGTCTTTTCCTACAGAGGTTACAACCATTTTCTTGTTCCCTATGTCTTTAGTTTAAAATTTATGAATTAAAATAAATGTGAATTACTAAAATACCGAGTTGTATTATTTCTCGGAACACAACAGAAATAATTTATTGTGATGAAGCAAAAGTAATTAAAATGGAAGGAAAACAAAAGAAGAAGGTTTTTCAGCAGTTACATAAAGCGTTTGATCTAAATTGGTCAATCATATGAGTAGTCAAGAAATCGATGAATTCCTGTGCCAAGCGCTTGTTTAACCGAAATAATTTCATAAATTTTGTGTCGAAAAGTTCAAAATAGTCTTGGGGTTCTCGGATATCTCGGTCTATTTAAAGTTGCTCCAACTGCTCCATTGCCAACTGAACAAATACTAATCTCATTTCGCCCAATGTAGCCATTGTAAAAACACAATTAAATATTAACTTAAATTAGAACCAACCACACACAATCGCAATATGTTTTTTTTTCCACAATATTTCTTAGCCAATTTGAATACATACACCCCTATCCGCCGGGGTGAATTATTCACGGAAAAGAATATTTTGGTATCGTCAAAATCGCAATGTGAACAGTTCCTCGTGTCGGTAATGTGAATGAGTTTCAATGTATCGTTAAATACGTTCAAATCGATTTTTTCCCGAACGGGGAACTGTTCACTTTGCGATTTTGACGATACCAAAATATTCCTTTCCGTGAATAATTCCCCCCAGCGGATTCCACGATAGGGGTGATAGTTTTTTTTTTCATGCCATTCTTTGCACAAAAAGTAGGTACATTTCGACGTAAAATTCTACCTCATGCGAGAGGTGAATACAATTTTCGCAGAGGTGGAAAAAACGTTGAGAATACCAATTTTTTTCGTATGCGAAAATTTCAGGCGGATTTGCTTGTATACGAGTTGCGTTATGCGGAATTTGAGAATTGGGGTCCTGGTAGTGTGTTTTATTTATTTCTTCAATCGTATCCGCACTCCGTCTATGTATGGAAGTAGTACTGTCTCACTCTCGTATTGCTTCTCTAATGTGAAAGGAGAAATAGTAAGAATTTCTACAAACAACGATTTTGAATGAAATTTTCAAAGTCTCGTTCCTTCATTTTTGTTGTTTGTTATTTTCCTTCTTTTACTAAGAGTTTTTTTTTTAAATAGCCACCTTTAGCCCACTCCCGTCCCATCTCCTCATCTCAACTAGGCAATAGTGTCGCCATTACAACGGTGAAAGAACTTTTAAAATCGGCCTCCTCCCCCTTTACCTCTCCCCTCTCAAGTAACATATTCTGATCCGGAGGTTTTCCGTTTTGTCGCGAATGAAAAGTTTGATGACTTTTGTCATATCCGTGAAGCTTAATACTGCCATTGACAAGCAAAAAAATAATTGGCCTGACTTCCGGTAGCTTTCGCAACGTCGTCGAATGTATTTCAAACTTCCACACAGAATAATTTGGTCTACCAAACTCAGTCTTCTTCGGTTTTCTTTGTTATTTTTATAAATTTGTCTGTTTATGGCACCACCAATTGGCGCTGACGTTATAATGCTGACCTGTAAGCTGTATAGCAAAGACAAAAAGATGAAATTCATTTAAACAAGCCTAATACTTTTTATTTCATCAAATACAAAAACGCTCTCTAGCTTTCCTAAAATTTACACCTTTTTCGCAAAACTACTTGGTCCAGTCATAATCGGTTCATAATTATTACAATCACTGTCACAGAAGGAGCTTAGTTTCGCTTCGGAGTGTCCCCCATTAAACGATTCAACACCGAACATAGCCAGATGGCCACTCGCCTCTAGCTGATTAATGATCATGTTAACCTTACTGCCCTTTACCGAGCTGGCACCATTGCTCGAACTAATAATATCACCCTCATAACCATCGCAGATCTCAAGATTGTTAAGCAGATTCTCCTTTTCGCTTTGCTTGCATTTTGTCGGCGATGTTGCTGAACTTCTCGTCGACGAAGTGGACTTGTTGAGGCGATTTAAGAACCAATTTCTGGAAGACTTCTCTTGATTAGGAGTTTTTGAAAGTTTTTGTGCGCTTTTGTTTGCTTTCTTTTGCTCCTTGGTAATTGGCGTTTGCTGAATCGATAGAGCCGATGTCTCTGAGTCCGAGGATAGTGTTTTCTTTGCGATCTTCTTAAGACGCTCCGGACTCGGCCCTGATGTTGAAAGCTGACTTGACAGCTTGCTATGGACATCCTTGACCTTACTCTGGAAGTCGCTATTGTTGCGGGATATATCCAGGAGCTCTGCAGTCTCAGACTCTGAGTTCACCGGAAGTGGTGGCGATTTTGGAATATCGTAATCGAATTTCTTCGCAATGCTGACCATCGACTTTTGTTTCTCTGGGATATCAGGCACCGTTTTCTGTTCTTCGACATTGCGCTCTATTAGCAGCTCTGTCGGTTGATGCATGTTATACAACGGAGATGGTTCTTCGTAGATGCAGTCATTGTTGATGCAGTTCCTGGTATTCGTTTCATAAGTCTTTTTCAAAGTCGGCGGTGTGGGTAGTTTTCTAGGATTTTTATTAGCCGCCGATAGGCCAGGCGAATCTCCACGAATTGCAGCTTCGATGGCATGAATCCATTCCTTTGCCTCCACTTCGGAATTACACTGGAAAACATGTTTCTTGCTAGGATCTGGGGTTGTTATTTGGAAGCAAATTTCACGTCGTTTACCCTCTCCGTGATGCTCAACTTCGACACCATGAGCTTTTAAATGTACGCTGAAAGTTGGACGCAAAGCGGTTACACCATCGCAATAGCACAGCAACCAATCGTTTAGGATGCCACAATAGCACTTTTTGCTCTGGTCAAAGAATAGTCTTTTCTCGATTCTCTGGAGTTGACCAAACTTTGTGGACTTTTGAATGTTCATATGGGAGGCAGGAAGACCAGCGTAGGGACAATCAAGCACAGCACTGCTTTCACATTCTTGATGAGATTTCAGCCCTTCATCGGACTGGGGAGATTCATTACAAATATCGTAGATTCCTTTGTCTAAAATTTTATTTTCTTCGCCATCATCATCGTCGTCGTCTTCTTCGTTTTCTCCATCCTCTGGTTGAAGTGGGCTTTCGATAGGTTTTTGCTCTTGAAAGTCTATGTATTCTGTTGATAGCACTAGAAATATAGAGTTTAAAATAAATTTGTCGACTTGTTTCTGTAAAAGATAAAAAATACTCACACTTCTTTGGCGGAGTAGCTGACATTTCCAAGTATGAAATTTCTTCGGATTCAACATGCTCAACCATAGAGATTCTCGTTTTGACACTTTTGGCAGTCTTTTCTGGGCTGGACAAGCCATTGACCATTCGCTTGTGATTATTGTTAGATGAATCACTGAAGTAACCCAAGATCTTCTCGCATCTTTCGAGAAATTTTCGATTCTGATATTCAGAATTGTCGCCGAAAAGGTTCACAGTGTTTTCGTATTCCGTTGGTTCGATGGTATAAATTAAATGATCTCGAAGATCTGCAAAGAATAGAGAAGCATGTTTATGTAATGATGTGTAACAATGGGCCCCCCTTCTGCCCTGTGATATTTATTTTAAAGCAGGTACTCATCTAAAAAAATGAATAAATATTTGGCACAACAGGCGTGCAGAGATACAGGTCTAGCTTCCCACATGTATGTATGAGTTTTTATTTTGGGACCTACAATATTATGTCGAGTCGGAATGGTTTAATTGGAGAAGCTTTTTCAGGGCAGTTATACTCTCGGATGTTTATCAGGCGTTTGCGAGAGGTGGCGTATTGGACAAAAACCTTAAGATGTAATTTATGTTTTTTTCCGGGGATCGAACGTGGCACAACCACACTAACCATACTGAGCCACTTCGCCTACAACCCTCTAAGTAAGGTAAACTTTGGAGAAGCGTTAATCGATCGAATCTTTAGAGATTAGATGCAGAAGTCCAGTGTCAGCACTGCCAGCAAGAGGCTGAACCAATTGGTTGTATTTACGTATACGCTACTGTTGTGAAACCACCGATGCTATTAATTGTGTATGTATACTGATTGTCCAGCGCTATATAAGAATAGGCATCCTTTGCGCTTGACTATATGCTATAAGTGGTCCAGCGCATTCAGCAGATTCATATTTCGGTTTGTTGCTATGAGGTTTTAGTTTCTAGACTCACATGCAGGCTACATTCTATTTCTAGACGCACCTTCGCTCTACCATCCTCAATTGGATGAAATTTAAACGGGCTAATATGGCCTCTCGGATCGGTGCTCTACAAATTCGGTGATGAAGTTTTGGTATATGTCGCTTACAAATTATCAACCAAGTATGAGTGCAGGATGAGTTGCCGATGATGTCACTATCACCTCCATATGCCCATCTATAAAATAGGCTGATCCTATATCTTAAAACAAAACTATTTATCTATCTAGCATATCCCGGCAAACGATTATATCCAATGTAACGTACGTACGTATCAAACTATTCTGCAACACACTAATCGGGTGATTTTAGGTTCGGCCGATCGGCCATTAACCAAATTTTCCTACAAGCAACACAATGACGAATCCAACAGAAACCCCAAGCAGGAGGTTGCAGGGGGGCAGCATCCCCCGCCATACTTATTCCACCGTTTATGCCTTTCCACTTACTATTTTGGGCTTTACTGCTTGTCAAAAAAGCAACTCTGGAAAGGAAATAACACCCAAAATGACGAAAAATTTTGCAACAACAAATTGTACGGTTTTTTTTTGGGCGATATTTCCAAATTGATGTGGGCGCTATTTTCTTGGGCGTTATTGCCTAACGCCAATGCTGTTTGTTTTTTTGGTTTGGCAAAACCAAACTCTTGATTTGAAGGACGAAATAGCTAACCCCATGAACTGTACTAAGATGTGGATGTTGCCCCAAAGGGCAAATCAGATCTACGATGCTTGTCTATAAGACAGTGATAACGCCTATTGTAACAAGGATATCGAGTCTGTCGAGAGAGATCAAATACTTATAGAAGGCTTCAAGAATAAAATGAGAAAACAGCATGCACAATGCACAGTGATATTGCAACGTATATTTTTTACCTCCAAAGATCTTACATATTCCTAGAATGTCTCTACGCTCTGGCACCTAGCAAGTTAATATTGAACCGCGACAGTCTTGAGCTACTTAAATGTTATAGAGACTGATTCCAAGCACTTGACTATCCGAGAAGATACGAATATCTTTAACGGATATAACGTTTATTCAGCCAAGATAAGACATCTTTTATCGCCATTATTTCCGGCGGAAATAGCCTGCAATTATCGGGAAGACAGAAGGAGATACCTACTTAAGATTCGGTCTATTGGAGAAGACACACCACCCTCATTAGCTCCGTCGACAGTATTTTATCCATATGTGGAAAACTGCATCGAAATGTCATCCTCTGTAAAATAAGACGCTAGTATTTAGCTTTATTAGAAAATGTCAAGTTTGATCCGTTGATAAGTGAATTGCCAACTGCCAATGCCAAATGTGTGGAATTATGTATTTCCTTGAAAAGAAGACAAGCTCAGTTTTGTAGGGGCTTACGCTCAATCCGCAACGACTCGAGTTTTTAGGTGAGAGGTATTTCGGACTTGCATGACTTTGCCGACCTTGGGGACTAATTTCATAATAAAAATAGCTAAATTTACTTGAATGTTTGAGCATCATTGGTTGTCACTTTTTTAATAACAAAGGTAGTGAAAAATAATCTAATTAAATGATCAGCTATAATTGGAAACTCGGCGATAATGGTCCAATAAAAAAGCCAATGTAATGAATAAGTATACAGAGGAAACTTTTATCAGTCTGGTTAAAGTGTGAATTGCGGTGTAAATAAATAATATCAATAATTTCAAAAAGTGTGTGGAAAAAAATATTACGATTTTTATTGCTTTAATGTTAGCTTTGGGTTATACCCGACGCCATCAACAGAATAGCTGAACAAGTATCTAGCAGAAAAGTGGACAAAGCTAATTTGTTTGTTTTAGGGTCAATATTTCAAAACATTAATATTTTGGACCTCGAAATGGACATTACTAAAATAATCAAATTTAATATTTTTTTGGTTACTCTGTATTTAAGAAACATTATTAAATATTTTAAGCCAATGGGCCACAAAATTTTGTTAATTTTAAATAATTTTTTTCACGGGAATGACAGAACTAACATGGAAATGACAAAATCCTATCTTGGTAACGACGAGACATTTTCGGTTTTTTTATTTACACTTTTGCGAGGCGCCATGATAAGCACAGATGACCTTTTATATCAATTTGAAATAAAAAGTGAAAATATTTGAACATTTTTTGCAATATGATTGAGTATGTCATTTCCGTGCCCAAAATGTCATTACCGTGTATGCCACGGGAACCATGGAAATGACATCGAAAGGTATTTCTCTAAAATAAAACCGAACTTTACTGAATATTTTCCTAAAAGCGCATATAATTAATTAAGTACATAAAAAAGGCATGCATTGGAAAAAATATTTGATTTAATTATTTCAGTATTACATTCAAAAACACTAACCACGGTAATGACAACTTTGGATAACGAAAACATGAAACGCCTTAACCACATGAAAGAAAAGTCACTTCTGATATATGTTGGAGTGTGTGGCTACGTTAGGGGTAGTTGCACTGTGCACTGTCACTGTGTGTGTGTGTGTGTGTTGTGCTCCAACGATCTGCATTCCTTTGTGATCAACTGGTTTGGTTGGGGTGCATCTGCTATGGTTTTGTATCCTTTTGTGATTAACTGGTTTTGTTGGTCTGGAATGGTTTTTTTATTGTAGAGGGGAAATACTGGAGTCCCTCTCAATAGGCAGATCTGCGAGTGCTTGGAAACTTGATTCAGTCGATAAGTAAGAAGCCAGTCGGGAGGTCCGCCGCAGAATTGCTTTATCGATTCTTAGATAACATCAGAAGTGGGATCGCCCATATCCTTTTGATCAGAGGTAAGAGAGACTGAGATACCCATCTTCGACCGATTTACAGTAATTTGCCTACAAGCTAAATTTTACGCTCTTAATAATTTAAGGTGCGCTAGTATTGTTCCATAGAAATTCGTATTGACAAATGTCAAAAATCCTCTCCACCAACACATTCGCACCTAATCTTTTTACACGGATAGGAACTGATGTACACAGATAGGAAAACAAAATGGCGGATTCCTGGCAAAAATTGAGGGGCCCAGCGGCAAGAGGATTCGGAGATGGGTATCTCAGTCTACCTTACCTCTGCTTTTGATAGTAAAAATATTGTTTGTGGATAGATTGTGATAGTAATAATTTTTTTTTCTGTCTTTTCGAGAGCGGGTAGTTTTTCGTGTGTTTTAACAAAAAAAAAAATATATTTCGTTATGCACATAGTAGTGCGAAGTGCGTCTGTGTGTTGCTGTGCCATACGTCTATTTTTGCCTTTTGTGTTGTCTACCTGTGAAATATGGGCATAGTGTGAAGTGTGGCTGGGTGTTTTACGTTGCCAATGTGTTGCTGTTCCTGTAGCTCAAAAAAAAAAAAAAAAAAACACCGTGAGATTTCCTGGTGGATTTCTGGGGTAAGTTTTGTGTTGGGAAGGTATTTTCTGGCAGGATGCCGCGTGAAATGTGAAATGCGAGAACATTTCTGGATGCCGTTGGAAAATTTGTAGAAACTTGCTTGATCAGTGTTGTGGCCGACGGACCTTCGCGGAGAAGAGTCCTTTGAAGGTGGTCCAGCATTTTCATGGTGTTGTTGTTTAATATGTGGCACGAACCCCAGCGGAGTTGGGATATAGTTGTTCTGGTTGGGCGTGGAAGTAGGTAGTTTCTCTTTGGTGGTAATTGTTGGCAATCTGCCGCCGAGCACTACATTTCCTTTATATATAGCTAGCGATCCCGTTAGCTACCCAAGGAGATCTGATCGATGTGCTTTATGCCTTCTATGTATTGTTCTTTGTTGAAGTTGGGTTGTTGGCATGTCGAGAAGCTTAACATAATTGTCAAACCCAGGAGTTTATGGTGCGTGATGGAAGTGAACAGAGTTGCAGTGAATTTTTCTGATGAGAGTTTGAGATTGCGACCGTTGAGGAATGCTTCTATTATTCCTAGGTATGCGTTGATGTGCAGAGGTCTTGTATGTTGGTGCCTGATGCTGGGATTGTGCAATCGTCTGCATATGAGACTAAGTTTGTACCTGTTCGAGGTGGTGGTGACCTTGAGCTGTGGTGGTTGAGGAGAGGAAGGGACGGTGCTCCGCCTTGGGGCGCTCCTTGTTTAGTTTTTCTGTGTTTTGAGTTGGAATTCCGGAATTCTGCGTATGGCTGTCTGCCGCTGCGCTGAGGTGGTTTGTGAGCCAGTGCTTGATGGAGTTTGGTAGGGTTGGCTCAAGGATGTCCTGGAGAAGAATAGCATGGCTCACTGTGTCAAGGGGTTTGGATAGGTTTAGGGCCACTGCTATGGGACAAGGTCTTGGTTGGTTTAACCCATTGCTGGTTTGACTAGTGATGGTATTTAGGGCTGCGTGGTGATGTGGAGTTTGCGGAATCCATGTTCTAGTTTAGGAATTCGTTTGGTCATAGACAAGCTTAAGATTGCCTCTGAGCTATGGACCTGTTCTAGTTTAGGAATTTCTTTGGTCATAGACAAGCTTAAGATTGCCTCTGAGCTATGGACCTGTTCTAGTTTAGGAATTTCTTTGGTTATAGTCAAGCTTAAGATTGCCTCTGAGCTATGAACCTGTTCGAAATTTGTTTGGTCATAGACAAGCTTAAGATTGCCTCTGAGCTATGGTCCTGTTCTAGTTTAGGAATTTCTTTGGTCATAGACAAGCTTAAGATTGCCTCTGAGCTATGGACCTGTTCTAGTTTAGGAATTTCTTTGGTTATAGTCAAGCTTAAGATTGCCTCTGAGCTATGAACCTGTTCGAAATTTGTTTGGTCATAGACAAGCTTAAGATTGCCTCTGAGCTATGGTCCTGTTCTAGTTTAGGAATTTCTTTGGTTATAGTCAAGCTTAAGATTGCCTCTGAGCTATGAACCTGTTCTAGTTTAGGAATTTCTTTGGTTATAGTCAAGCTTAAGATTGCCTCTGAGCTATGAACCTGTTCGAAATTTGTTTGGTCATAGACAAGCTTAAGATTGCCTCTGAGCTATGGTCCTGTTCTAGTTTAGGAATTTCTTTGGTTATAGTCAAGCTTAAGATTGCCTCTGAGCTATGAACCTGTTCGAAATTTGTTTGGTCATAGACAAGCTTAAGATTGCCTCTGAGCTATGGACCTGTTCTAGTTTAGGAATTTCTTTGGTTATAGTCAAGCTTAAGATTGCCTCTGAGCTATGAACCTGTTCGAAATTTGTTTGGTCATAGACAAGCTTAAGATTGCCTCTGAGCTATGGTCCTGTTCTAGTTTAGGAATTTCTTTGGTTATAGTCAAGCTTAAGATTGCCTCTGAGCTATGAACCTGTTCGAAATTTGTTTGGTCATAGACAAGCTTAAGATTGCCTCTGAGCTATGGTCCTGTTCTAGTTTAGGAATTTCTTTGGTCATAGACAAGCTTAAGATTGCCTCTGAGCTATGGACCTGTTCTAGTTTAGGAATTTCTTTGGTTATAGTCAAGCTTAAGATTGCCTCTGAGCTATGAACCTGTTCGAAATTTGTTTGGTCATAGACAAGCTTAAGATTGCCTCTGAGCTATGGTCCTGTTCTAGTTTAGGAATTTCTTTGGTCATAGACAAGCTTAAGATTGCCTCTGAGCTATGGACCTGTTCTAGTTTAGGAATTTCTTTGGTTATAGTCAAGCTTAAGATTGCCTCTGAGCTATGAACCTGTTCGAAATTTGTTTGGTCATAGACAAGCTTAAGATTGCCTCTGAGCTATGGTCCTGTTCTAGTTTAGGAATTTCTTTGGTCATAGACAAGCTTAAGATTGCCTCTGAGCTATGGACCTGTTCTAGTTTAGGAATTTCTTTGGTTATAGTCAAGCTTAAGATTGCCTCTGAGCTATGAACCTGTTCGAAATTTGTTTGGTCATAGACAAGCTTAAGATTGCCTCTGAGCTATGGTCCTGTTCTAGTTTAGGAATTTCTTTGGTCATAGACAAGCTTAAGATTGCCTCTGAGCTATGGACCTGTTCTAGTTTAGGAATTTCTTTGGTTATAGTCAAGCTTAAGATTGCCTCTGAGCTATGAACCTGTTCGAAATTTGTTTGGTCATAGACAAGCTTAAGATTGCCTCTGAGCTATGGTCCTGTTCTAGTTTAGGAATTTCTTTGGTTATAGTCAAGCTTAAGATTGCCTCTGAGCTATGAACCTGTTCGAAATTTGTTTGGTCATAGACAAGCTTAAGATTGCCTCTGAGCTATGGTCCTGTTCTAGTTTAGGAATTTCTTTGGTCATAGACAAGCTTAAGATTGCCTCTGAGCTATGGACCTGTTCTAGTTTAGGAATTTCTTTGGTTATAGTCAAGCTTAAGATTGCCTCTGAGCTATGAACCTGTTCGAAATTTGTTTGGTCATAGACAAGCTTAAGATTGCCTCTGAGCTATGGTCCTGTTCTAGTTTAGGAATTTCTTTGGTCATAGACAAGCTTAAGATTGCCTCTGAGCTATGGACCTGTTCTAGTTTAGGAATTTCTTTGGTTATAGTCAAGCTTAAGATTGCCTCTGAGCTATGAACCTGTTCGAAATTTGTTTGGTCATAGACAAGTTTAAGATTGCCTCTGAGCTATGAACCTGTTAGAAATTTGTTTGGTCATAGACAAGCTTAAGATTGCCTCTGAGCTATGAACTTGTTAGAAATTTGTTTGGTCATAGACAAGCTTAAGATTGCCTCTGAGCTATGGACCTGTTCTAGTTTAGGAATTTCTTTGGTTATAGACAAGCTTAAGATTGCCTCTGAGCTATGAACCTGTTAGAAATTTGTTTGGTCATAGACAAGCTTAAGATTGCCTCTGAGCTATGAACTTGTTAGAAATTTGTTTGGTCATAGACAAGCTTAAGATTGCCTCTGAGCTATGGACCTGTTCTAGTTTAGGAATTTCTTTGGTTATAGACAAGCTTAAGATTGCCTCTGAGCTATGAACCTGTTAGAAATTTGTTTGGTCATAGGCAAGCTTAAGATTGCCCACCTGTCTAAAGAGAGAAATTTGTTTATTCTTAGTCATTCTTGGTGTTGGTTCTGAAATGGTTCCGTCGTAGTTGGGAATTTGGAATTCAGGAGTGTTGCTGTTGCTCAGAAAATTTGCGGTATCAGATGAAAGCAGTATTATCTGCGGACCTGTCTAAAGCTGTATGATGGTTGCGGAGGAAGTTGTCGAAAGTCATTTTTTTATTATTATGGTTTTTTCTTTGTGATTGTATTGGATCGAATTGGTTTTTGTTTTTGATCCCGGTATTGTTCCTCGAATTTCCAAGGAAGGAAAGGGAGCAGGAGTGTTTTGTTTCATCGAGAGCGATGAATTCTGCAGGATGGCCGTGTTGGAGTGTGTGGCTACGTTAGGGGTAGTTGCACTGTGCACTGTCACTGTGTGTGTGTGTGTGTGTTGTGCTCCAACGATCTGCATTCCTTTGTGATCAACTGGTTTGGTTGGGGTGCATCTGCTATGGTTTTGTATCCTTTTGTGATTAACTGGTTTTGTTGGTCTGGAATGGTTTTTTTATTGTAGAGGGGAAATACTGGAGTCCCTCTCAATAGGCAGATCTGCGAGTGCTTGGAAACTTGATTCAGTCGATAAGTAAGAAGCCAGTCGGGAGGTCCGCCGCAGAATTGCTTTATCGATTCTTAGATAACATATATATATGGGCTTATTGCGAAATGTTCCAAAAACAATCAATATGTCCCGTTATTAATGTGAAATCCGCCGCCTAGTTTGCGGCCGTTAATACAATTTTTTTAAATATTTACTTTTTGTCACGGGAATGACCATTTTTTTGGGGACAATCACTAAATACCTTCCACGTAATTTTTTAAATTTCCTTAAAATAAATTGACTGGGCCCTAGTCCTCATTGTCCTTTCTTCTTCAAGGCTTCATCAATAAAAATTGCAAACCGGCTTACATTTTACAAATAAAATACATTTGTTGAATGAAGGTACAACTTAGGACATGCCATGGTAATGTCATTTTGGGTGTTTAAGTTAAAATTTCGGCATTACTATGCATTTTTATTTTTATTTTTTTATGTGTATACATGTTAAAAGAGTTTCTGCAGAAACTTGTCTTAGGCGAATATTTAAAAAAAATAATGTTTTTTAGCCTATAAATGCCTGACCGCAAACTATTAATATTTTGAAATATTGACCCTTTACCATTCTTATCTTAAAAATCATTTTTAACAAATTCCTTATTTCATATCTATTTTATACATATAATAAAATTGTAGATTTTTCTTCCACTATCAGTATCACGTAAAAACTACTAACCCGATTGGTATGATGGTCTTATTGGAAAAGGTAGGCCTTAACATTGGGAGTATAATAGGCTTTATTTGGTGAAAATTGGAAATGTTATATCTCAAAAACCGCCGAACTGATTGAGCTCAAATTTACAGACAATCTTACGAAAGAACATTATTATCTAAGATCTATGCAATACAATTTCTGTGCACAGGCAAAGCCGGGCGGGTACAGCTTGAGCTAGTAACAAATATATGTATAGTAAAAAATACACTAGTCGCGGCATAAGTATTTTGACAAAACTAAACTTAATTCTACTCATAATTTTAACTTACTTCATGTAAATTTTGGCATCAATGAAAAGGTCATTTAAATTCCATTTGAACATACAAAACTTTCCTTAACCCATTAAGTACCTACCTATTGAAAATTTAGAATTTTTGTAAAAGTCTACTTTTTTGACTTTTTTCCTCGGTCTCAAACAAAAAATGTTTTTATGCAAAAGGTTTCTCCTAACAATTCTAATAGTGACTGCAAAAAAAAATGTTTTCAAAAATCTATTCGCTAATATTTTTTATGATTTTTTGAAAATTGCTAAAAATTACTATTTTATCCACTTTTTCCTCCTTTTCATACTAAATTTTTCTGAGTTCATCCCATACAACATAAAAAATATAAGCATCAGCATCCACCGCTTTATTCTTAACTCCTGTTGGTACAACGGGTAGTTATAAAGTGTTAACTATAGCTATGAGGCAATTAAAAGGTAGTGACGCGATTGTAAGAGAACGCAAGGGTTCGTACACTAGCTTATCACTATCAAATCCTACTTTTACCGCTAAATTGGTGATAGGCTGTTGGTGGCAGTGGACGAACTCTTTACATGAAATCAACGGTGGCATCAGCTATATCTACACTATATCCAGTCAGGATGAACTATTTATTGGCATCCCTATAAAATCTGCTTCGACATATTCGGATCACAGGTCTAGGGGTCTCCAATACTACTCCTGGGTATTGCAAAAGAGTTGTTGGCGGATGAACCTATAATAAGCCAACGGGAATGCTCATATTTTAAAGTCGGTTACTGGAGCCCCTCGTCCTAGGGGTATAATCTGAAGCCGGTCCTCTAGGTTGGGGGTTGTGCGTCAAGAAATAAGATTGGTTCGGCCCAATAACGTCACAACTTCAAATCAAAACAGCTGTATATGTATTTAGCAGAGGCAAGATAGTCTACCTTACCTCTGGTGTTTAGGTGACATTTTTTTTCGCGGATACATAGAGAACATAATCGAGAAACTAATTTTATTTATATATACAATTTTTTTTTATAAACTAGCTGTACCCGCCCGGCTTTGCTCGTGCACAGAAATTGTATTGCTTATGCCCAGTTGCACAGTCAGAGTTTAAACTGAAGTTTAACTAAACCTGACCGAGAGTTTAAACTTTTGGTTTAACTCGTTCAGTTTCACAGTTCAAAATAATCTGCCAGTTGTGGAAGCGCAGAACAATTTCCCTTAAGGGGATATTTTTCTACCAGCGCACTTTTGATCAATTAAATGGTTATTGCTTTTCTCTACTTTATCTATATATACCATTTGTAAATAAAAGAAAATGTGGGCAATATTATTACATTATGTATTTTGGTATTAACGAGGTGAATTGATTTATTTTTGACACATGTTTGAACTGTCATCTACTTTCACCAATTAATTATTGCAGTATGTAATTAATTTTTGTTTTGTTTTCAATAATAATAATATGTAGCTAGTTGTTGAAATGAAATGTAGTGGGCATTCGGACGAATGCGATCCCAGGTACTGCTTCTTGTCACTCGCTAGGTTTTTACCACATTCGATCATCCGTCACTAGTAATGATAATGAAAATTGAAAGGATTTTATGAGCCTCTAATTAGGGTCATTGTCTGGTGATAAGTACGCGCAAACTTTTTTGCTGGTGTTTCTCCGAAAATCTGCGCTATCTTGTTCCTGTTATACAAAAATAAAATCTAGATCTGTATATAAAAATGGTATGAACTCCGAAACCATTTCACTGAACCAGCTCAAATTTACAGGCATTGTCCCGAGAAGTGTGTTTAAAATCGGACAAACAAATTGCATTGTATAAAGCATAGAGTAGGTATAGGTAGTGTCTTGTTTCAGCCAAAACAAAATGTGAAAGATATAAGTTCCTATGTATAGATATATTTTGATCGCCAAGAATAATTAATTTGTATTGAAAAAACCTCAATACAATTTACGCATGTCTACATTATGTTTGGGATAAAATCTACCTGATGTTCACTTGAAAAAAAGGGTTTTTTTCTTGAAACCTATATTGGTTGGAAATCTATTGAAATTTTCTGTTGACATTTTTTAACAGTGGGTTTAGATACCGCAGTAATGCTGAAACTAATCATAACTCTAGTTTTTACTCATACAAATTCAAGAAGTGTAGCAGCCAGACAATTACTCTTTTTTATTCTCTCTCTCATCTCTCTGTATGAAATAGCAGCTGTCAAAATAAACCTCAAAATGCTAAACGAAAAATTAAACGGCAGAATGCAGGGGTTTAACTTAAACCGAGAGTTGAACTCCACTTTGGGTTTAAACGAACACAGTGAAACCGAAAATTTGTTGAACGAAGGTTTAAACCAAAACGAGAGTTTAAACTCTGACTGTGCAAATGGGCATTATAGATCTAAGATAATAATGTTCTTTTGTAAAATGCGAAAAAGGAGAATAAGTCGATTTTCTGGAATTTTATATCTGTGTAAACCTGAAATACAGCAGTACAAACAAAACAAAAAAAAATCATGAAAATCGTCCCAGCGGTTATCGAGTTATAACGTCATCGAGTTTCACTCCATAGAAGATGTTTTTACGAATCTTACAGCAACACTTGTATTGGCGGTGCCACGCCCCTTTGTTCAATTTTGACAAAACTTCACAGGACCACTTCAGGGCTAATAACTAAGACAATCCGTAAGTTTGACCTCAATCGATTCGGCGGTTTTCGAGATATAAGATTTTGAATGTTATTTTGTATTGGCGGTGCCACGCCCCTTTGTCCAATTTTGACAAAATTTCACAGGAATCATATATGGACCAATACCAAAGATGTGTGAAAGTTTGGTTAAAATCGGTAAATGCGTTAAGGCGTGAATCGACGACAAACATTTTAAGGCTCAATTTTTATATATATAGATAAGAACACCTACTTGGAGGAATATTTTGTGGAGGGAGGACATGATGTAGAAAAAAAATCTATAATGTAGGTGTTAGACAGTAGATGGTTCAACTCCCGAAAACATCATTTCAGGCATTCTTAGGTAGGTATATTTTTTTATATATTCTGACTCTATAAAGATCGATGTGATATGCACGTTGACCTAAAACATCTATTGTGCTTAAATTTGTCAGATTTTTGTAAATTTAGTAACTTTTTGGCATCGTTTTTGAAAGGCTGAATAGCTTTTTTGGCCTGTCTTAGACCTGAGATGTTCTCCCACTAAGAAATACTCATGTTTCGTTCCCAGCCGTTTTTATAGCAGAATTTGTAGCTTATTTGGGGATTGCACAGAAAGGTTCAGGTCCTATATAAAATGGGATTCCGAGCCTTTTCTGGGTGATTCATCAGCTTTTTCATTTCCTTCAATCACCTTGTGGCCGGAGTCCCACTATAAACTGGTTTTGTTCCTGGTGTTTGGAGGGAATTAAAGCAGTGCAGTAATGATTTGGAGTCAAAAGTGGGTGAGCTAAGGGCTTTGTATATAAGGTTTGCGATTTCTTTGATGGCATATGGAGCTCTGCCTGAAATACACTGGGGGGCTTTTTCCAAGCCGATTCGTCCATGAATACCAGCTCCCACCCCCGAGTCCGTTTTGGAACCATCCGTATACCTACCACTTTAGGCCGTTTTAACAGTTTGGTGGGTTATTACTAACCCATGCTACCCTGTTTGTGATTTCTGTGGAGAACTTTTTGTTGAAGAATACCTAGTGTCTTTTTTAGGCGGTCTGTAACCGCACATATCATGTCAAGTTCTGAAAGTTCGGAAGTTCGTACGTATTGGCCTGGGGCTGCGGATGCTTTCGGCTTCAGCTCAATACGGAATACATTTTGTCATGCGTTTTAAATTTAAAAAAAATTGGCAGATACCTAGAGTTACCTATTATAGGCTAATGCTATATGAAATATGCAGCAAAAATTCACTTCATCTCAACCATAAAACAAAGAATTAACTACCCAACCAAAACATTTCGACCATAAAAACCTATTTTCCATTAAAAATCGCAAAAAGGTTCGCAAAAAGTATCTCAATGATTAATTTATCCCAAATCTCATTCCCCAAAGTATGACATCATAATGTGTAGAAGTACAGACAGATGCTCAAATTTATCATTCCAAGAGTGTTTCGCAATCTTAGAACACTAAACAGAACTCGTTGGCTATACTTACAATCACTTTGAACTACATATATACAACTCTCCATGCAAGCCAATGACCAGGCCACAGATGATAAACTTTCGCAGCTAATATGTTGCCGGAAGTTTGCCTCATCATAGTTTACATACTCGTGTAGTTGTTCGTGTATGCGATGCCCATTAAAAAGACGGAAAACATTAAAATTATAATTTCTTTTCGTACTACATATGTACTTCTGGACTGCGGTGACAAAATGACAATTCCTCCCGTAGGCTATATTTAAACGAGAAGATATTTCCCTCTGCAATTATTGCCCTACCTAAGATAAGCGATTTCACTTCGCGAGAGTGTCATACTCGCTCGCATGTAGACCGCAATTTAACCTTCTTAACTGGGGCTTCTTTCTACCTCAACATCAACACTCGACAGTAACCATAACCAACCGAAGTGGGTTAATGTTTACCTACCATTTCCATTCCATTTATATGGCACTTTTAAATGTACACAATTATTACTCTAGTGTTAAAGAGATAGGTACCTATTTAGAAAAGGTACTAAAAATATGAAGTTTCAGCTACCGAGTCCCGACAGCCCCACCCCCCCAACAACCAGATAGAGATACAGATACTGCAACTTACCGAATAAAAATTGTTCTATTTCACTTCGATGACTGTTCAGATCCATCGTTGTGTGCCGGTTGGATATTGTTGTGTTCTCTAAAACTAAATCCAAATGGAAAATATCGGCACCCGCTAATTGCTATCACAAGCAGCACTCCACGATGAAAAATAATTATTCCTATTTGCGTCTCGTCTCTTTTTTGGATGAATATTTTCTCATCATAAACAGCACTAGCGATATTATATCATTTGCTGTTTTTATCCAATTGGTATTATTGGTATTGTATCGATCTATCAAAGACTAAACGCCCTCCCACTGAGGGGGCACACCGCACACACGTCTTATGAGATAGTTCTTTTGTTTTTCCACCGGAGAATAGTAACTAATCGAGATACTTTTTTTTATTGCACTGCACTTTAGCGTGTGTATCTCTTTGTCCGGCGACGAGAATATTTTTTCCAATTAACCGAGTTACATTCACGTCAATCAATAAATTAAGTGACTGGCTAGTTGAATCATATAGAAGTATCTTTTATGACAAAATGCTGTATCTTTTGGTCGAAAATTATGATATTTTCTTCGTATTTTCACATTACACTGTGCGCTGTTGCTTAATTATTGATTCCGACGCAACTTTAGTCATCGCGTTCTGACCAAAAACGAAATAAAAATTTAAATTGAATGCACAAAAGGAAGGAGAAATCGCGCCCCGTTTGCGGCTCTGAAACAAGTAATGCCAGCCAGCCAGAGTCAACCAAAGTGTGTGTATCTTTAGTTTTCTATGCCGGAGACGGAGACCCCAATCAGAATAGAACTCTTGGTGGTCATTGACTATAGTTGGACGCAACAACAACAAATTATAAATGCGAATCAAACGACACGACCGACGGACGACGGACCTATATATTATCAAACTCACTACTGCTGGTTAGATCCAACCAAACATAATTGTACACTGGTGGCTCTCAATTCTCCGTATGGTCGGTCACTCACTATACTACACCAAACACCAGTACCAGTACTTGAACTTTAAAGTTACTTAGCTCTAGCTGCAGAGGAGAGATAGATACTGGCATAAAGAGCTACTTCAAATCAAATATTGTGGATACGCGCACAGCAAAATATCTACAACACATGGAGACAAAAAAAAATCACCACAGATTTGGACGAAGAAATACGGATGAAGACGAAGAGCATGAACAACACAGAATGGGATGGAAACCGTGAAATAATTTTTTTTTTATAATTTTTTTTTTTTAGGAAGAGAGAAGAGTTGAGTTGGTGCTGCAGTCATAGCGACATAGAATCGGATTCACCACCCGCAATGCGAATGCAGTTCCCCGTATCCAACAGTTTGACGGTCGTATTTTATGGATTTTGGTGTGATTCTCTGGCTGGATGTGTGTCTCTCAGGTCTATATATAAAATATTATTATAGGTTTATTTATGGTTTTATTTTTAAATATACACTTCCATATTGAGATACAATGGGTATTCCGTATTCCGTATTCCGTTTCTGTTCAACAGAACAACGATGGATGACGGCGACGAGCTGACTATTCGCATTTTGCACTTTGCGTATCGATTCAAGACTCTTTTTCGTCTCGTTGGTGTGGCTATAGTAGGTACTGGGATTGTGACTGGGACTGGCGTTATAAGGTAGACGCGTGTGTGTTTGGATAAATACGCACTTTTTACGACGAGAATGGAATGGCTATTAAAGTAAAACAATGATATAGGGGCTATAAAAATTCCCGATTCGACGATGCAGTATATTATTACAAAGTTCGCATCTTAATTAAGTATACCTTCTCCACTCTCTATCCCGAAGGGCTTAGTGAAATAGGTAGATACATGCAAGCCAAAAAATTATCCAACTCTTTTATAGAATTCAGTATACATATGAATATGAAGCATTCTGACTGTTTTTATGCCCTCCACTGGAAGGTATATTAACTTTGTCATTACATTTGTAACTCCAAGAAGGAGTCACCGGAGACCCCATAAAATATATTTTGAATCAGGATCAAATTCTGAATCGATTTAGCTATGTCCGCCTGTCTGTTGAAAATACGATAGCGTCCAACGAATCGACCTAGGCGAATGAGATTTTATTATAGGACTTATTTTCTCCGTCGTCAGGTTGGTATTGAAAATATGCTATGTCGGTCAAGTAGTTCTCGTACTTCCCATACAAAACCAATATTAGACCCATGCATGACTTTTATACAGTGGAGAGTATCAAAGCATCGGCCAGGCCAATGATAACACTTTTTGCTGGTGTGCGGCACGCATCAGGGAACGTATAAGGAACACCAGAATACGTGAGGACCTCTATGTCGAGCAACTATACTTCTCCCGACGGAGCGGTCCATGCTTCGGTGGTTTAGTCATGTTAAACGCATGTCCCCAACCAGGATCGCATACTATGGAATCCGTACCATCCAGGCAGGTGTCCTCTAGTTAGACCCAGGATGAGATTGTTATAGATCAAGTAGATAATCTCTCCTCTATCCCATATGGGGATTCTCTTTGTCTGATGATTCAGAGTCGTCGGATCGAGAGTTATGTAGATTCCACTTGAGCAACCTACACCCGCGACCCACTTACTGGATAAGCGGGCCATTAAAAATGAATGAATGAGAATAATCATTGGACCCTATCAGTGTGGTTTTATAGGCCCGGTTAGTCCGAAACCGACTAAATATTCACACTACGGCAGATCCTGGAGGAAACCTAAGAAGTCCAAATCGATTTACTCACCATGCATCTACTTATTTTAAGGCCGCATTTGACAACATTTATAGATACGAGCTATACAGAGCCATCATGTCTAGTTTTGGCATCCCTATCAAACTTGTCAGATTGTGCAGAATGACGATGGAGAACGCTCACTGCTCCATAAAGGTCAGAAAGAATCTTACAGTGATTTTTGATGTCAAAAATGATTTAGACAAGGTGATGCATTGTCATGTAACTTTTCCAACATCATACATACCTACTTAAGAAAATTGTGCGAAACTCGCAAGCCAATACCAGCGGGACACAATTTTCCAAAAGTCTGTGCAACGACTTGCATACGCGGACTACATTGACATTACATATTGACAGGAGGCAGCGGGCTGTCATTGGTGCGTTTGCAAGTATAAGCACAGTAGCGGCAAAATACATGCTGTCAACAAGAAGGGACACACAAGATCGACGAATCGTACAGAACTTCAAGATAGACAGCTACAACTTTGAGGTGATTATAGGGAATTCGTCTACCTCGGCTCCGCTATAAACTCTGACACAGCACAGCAGAAATCAAAGAGTGACAGTCGACAGCAGCTGTTTCTTTGGCCTAAGAAGGCAACTGACTATTAAGGCATTGTCAACACTAATGTCGATTCTTCGTCAATATGATTATCCATGAAGTTCGTATGTTTCCATCGTCAAACGAAAACAATTTGCACAGCTGATGTACTGTCAAATAACGCACTAATACATTTACAAAAGCAGATCAATCTGCTTTTATGTTCCATTCGCCACGAAAAATCTGAGATCTGAAATAAAAATCTGATGGTCCCAATGGAAAACAACATAAGAAGACTATATAAGATCATCCCAGTCCTGATGCTCTATGGCGCAGAAGCATGGACGCTATCAAAGGCGGATAAAGACATCCTTGCGGTCGTTTCGAACGCAATATTCTTCGAGTGATTCTCGGTCCCGTTTGCGTTGACGGGCTTTGGAGGAGGAGATTTTTAACAACGAACTACGAACTACTACGAGCTGTACAGTGACATCGACCTGGGCAAAAAAGTACGCATCAGTCGTCTAAGATGGCTAGGTCATGTAGAGCGAATGGACATCAACGCTCTGGCCCGAAAAGTCTTCGATTCCAACCCGGAGGCACAACGCAGTAGAGGAAGACCTCGCCTTTGGTGACGCGCACAAGTGGAAGGGGACATCCATCAACTTGGAGTGCACAACTAGAGGCGGTTAGCCAAAGATCGTGCTAACTGGAGAGGCGTGGTGGTTGAGCGTTGAGCCCCAGGTCAACCCGGACTGTAGCGCCACCTAAGTAAGTAAGTAAGAATGAATGAATGAAACAGAGGTTCTCTCTGTTATTCTAGCCTACCATTTATCAAAAAGACGGTTCTTATATTGAGTCTTAGTACACATTGTTTATATAGTTATATGTAGACAATATCTGTCTCTGGAAACTGTTTGGATGTATATCGATTCAAAGATTATCTTGGCTATTATGTGGACGTTGTGTCCTTTCTTCCCGCCTTATTTATGCACGTGTTCCAAAATCCGTCGAAACGTTTTACTTTCAAAGGAGCGCAGTATCAGCTTCCCCTTCCTGCCTATATCGAATCAACAATTAGCGCTTTCTGTATAGAAAAACATACATTTCGTCATTTGAGTGAGGACATTGAAACCAAACCGAAGTAGCAGCGAAATAGCAGAATTACTTTAAGCCGAAATTGATGTTTAATGCGAGGTGGATGTATTTTTTTTTAGGTACTACATCCAAAATCTAAACTGGGGTTTGTTGAAAATTATTTCTGACTTTGTTTACTTCAAGACAAAGTAATTTCGTCGAGAAAGCCTCGTCACGTCTTGCTCTGAAAGGCCAAGTCCCCGCGGGACACTTCCAAATGGCTAAAGTAAGAAGTTTTTTCAGGCCAGTTAGGGGTTAAGGCCCGAAACACACATGCGATTCCAATCGCGCGACTTTTTAGACGCAAAAAATGAAACACTCACATTTCAATGTGAATGCGCGCACATAATTTTGGATTTTATGTATGTGCGCGCATTCACATTGAAATGTGTGTGCTTCATTTGTTGCGACTAAAAAGTCGCGCGATTGAAATCGCATGTGTGTTTCGGGCCTGTACCTTGTCGGACATTCGCAAAAGACGTGACGTTAGACGTAGTAGCGATTAAAAAAATGTCTACACTTTTATGTGTAGCCGTTATTTTTTGGAGAGTTGGACCAGGGTCAGTGACCGAAAATACTAGCCACTGAATCTTTATGCCATTGGATGGAATATGTAATTTAAAAAAATTTAACAGGTATAGGACCTGTTTTATGCTTCCTCACAACTATTCATTTGTGTGAGTTTCTATTTTTGGAACGAATGGAAGGGACCTACAATTTCATACCGAGTCCGAACGGCTGAATTGAGAAGTTTTTTCAGGACTGTTATACTCTCGGATGTTTGTCAGTCGTTCGCGAGAGATAGCGCAGTGGAAAAAACCTTAAGATGTAATTTGTGTTTTTCCGGGGATCGAACTTGAGACACCTCACACAGTAGTCCAGCACACAAACCACTGAGCCACTGAGTCCACTCTCGATACCATCTGTTTATCAATCGGTAATCGCTGTTTATCGAGCGCAATAGGATAATAGGAACCTAAGCTCTGAGTGTGGTAAATTGACAGTTTATCAACTCTGGCTAGTGGTTTGATCCACATGCAGATCCATGAGTTAACTACTTGTAACAGCTATAACTGATAAATTTTGTTTGAAAGATGAAACATCGCTCTTTCCATAAACCCTTTACTTCATTAGTGATATTCATCGATCAACCGACGCTATTATGCCTTTCAGTTGTATAATAAAGTTAAAAACAACTCTCACTCTCAACAACGTAAATCAAGGTTCATCTGATTAAATTGTACTCGAGATCGGCTATATTATCTACCTGCTATGCCCCAATATACAAACAGAAACAGGTGTCAAGGTTTCAAGTTACTTTCATCGATAATTACAATCCTTTGACTGACATGAAATCACTTGACCGTACTAGCCAAGCCATCAATGCAATTTAAGTTCGCAACGAATAACCGGCCCCCAAAGGTGATGCGATCCGATCTTTTAAGCTGACAATCTAATATTCCATTTTATATTCCACCATAACATAAGAGAACAGGTTGCCCATTAAAAAGGGACTATAATTACAAAAATAAAATATCACAGAATCGAATTAAAGGTCCCATAAACACTATGGAGTGCCTCACCACAGCTTAATTGCAACCACTTTGGTTGGTATATGCACCTAAGCATACTTCTCTTTCGGCCTCACTCTTTCAGGCCTATTTGGCAAAAAAATAAAAAAAAAGTCCAAAACCCACATACTTTATTTTTCTATATGTAAGCCAGTTACCTACTTACTATCCTGCCACCATCCAAAGTCAAGGCTGCCGGATGGCAAAGAAGAAACTGCAACCAGTTCCTGTTCAATCGACTATAAAATCCAAATCGAGTTAGGCGTGTATTGGTATGCGTTATATACCAGATATGGATTATGTGCTACCCACTCAATTTTTCTTATTTCCTTTATAGCACGCAAGACGAAACGACAAGTACCTTAGAAGGATTCCAGTTGGCAAAAAAGAGAAATGAAACTGAACGAACGGCCTCATATAGTGTCATGTCCACTAGGGTAGGGTAGCGTGGTGTAGGCGTCTGATTGGAACGCATAGCGCAATCATGATATTCGTGGGTGGGTTACTTTTAAAATAAGGCATTTGAGAAGCAATTTAAATTCCATGCTTTTAATAAATAAGTAAAAAGAACGTGTCGCGGGAACAGGATCCGAACAGAGTCATCTTGTATTAGAATTAGACCAACAGTGTGTGCTGAGGACATGGAAAAAAACATTTCTGAAGACTGTTAAACGGCGGAGACAGCACAACTTCCGCTGTCAGGCAAAAAGAACCATTTACAATGGACGATGAAAGCCAAGACTTCCGTTCACCTCATCAAAATGAAGTGAGGATAGCCATATAGCTCAAGTCCAACAAAGCTGTTGGACCTGTCGGTTTAACTGACGAACTTTTTAAGGCAGCGGGAGATGACTTAGTTGAGAGCCATACACCAACTCGTTTCCAAGATTTCGTCACAGGAAAGTATGCCTGAGGAACCTCAGCATCATTTGCCCGATCCATAAGAAAGGAGATCCTCTCAACTGCGCCAACTATAGAGGCATCCGTCTCCTCAACATTGTCCATAAGTTCTTATCTATTGTACTCTGACCGCCTGAAACCATTCGAAGTGAGTGGTCCTTACTATTGTGGTTTTAGGCCCGGTAAGTCCACAATCGACCAAATACGCCAGATCCTGGAGAAAACCCAAGAAGTTCAAATCGATACTGACCATCTATTTATCAATTTTAAGGCAGCATTTTTTAGAGACGAGCTATGCAGACAATAATGTCTAGTTTTGACATCCCTGCCAAATTTGTCAGATTGTGCAGAATGACGATGGAGGACACTCGCTGCCCCATAAAGGCGGAAAGAATCTTACCGAGACCTTTGATGTCCAAAAATGAATTAGACAAGCTGATGCGCTGTCATGTGACTTTTTCCACATCATACTTGAGAAAATTGTGCAAAACTCGCAGGCAAACACCAGGGGCACAATTTTCCAAAAGTCAGTGCAAAACTACTTGCATACGCCCACAAACCACATAGAATAGATCGACGACGACTCCTACATAAAATCTATGGCGGCAATGATTTTCCATGCTATACCATGGGCCCAGGATTTTTCATGTATTGTTGCTGTACAAAGTCGAAGGAGCGCCATTAACGCACGCATACTTGCAAAATCCTAGGCCCATGGTGCACTGAAGTCGGCTGTCTAGTTCTATGTGGTTTGTGACGCTGACGATCATAGGCAGAACGCATCGAGCTGTCGCTCGTCGTCGTTGTCGAAGGAAAATATTTAGAGCGAATACCACCAATGTCCGACTCAAAGAGTCTTCGATTCCAACCCGGAGGGACAAAGCAGTAGAGGAAGATCTCACCTTAGGTGGAACGCACAAGGGGAAGGAGATCTCAACCAACTTGGAGTGAATTACCTACTTCTGGTATCATTAGTTGATTATGGGACGGACTCGACAAGACGAGTGACATCGATGCCCGTCAGAAAATCATCGAAAACGTGTCAAATTACGTTTGTGTTTGAAGCCTGGTGCCTTAATGAGGTAATGAGAATGTGCTAATGCAACAATACCCGAAGCCCTTAAAAAAAGAAGACTATCATTGGCCATATGTTCAATACACTTTTGCCTAGCTACTCAAGCAACAGCCCCTGATTGGTCGATTTGCAGTCAATCTAGGCAAGTTTCGTGTTTTAGGCAAGATTTTCTGCTTAGTTCTATGATAAACTGTCATCTAAATATTTAGGTGCCTATGCACATTGAACATAGTCGGTGTTGAGAATATAAAAAAAAATTAATTCAAGTAGTACGAACCATTCAACCTGAACAATTAAAAGGCTTCTATCAACATCATCAACATGATTCGGGGATTACAATTGGATTACAATTATCTGAGCCCGGAGTCGTACCGACACTTTTATTTTTGTATATCAAATTCGACGGGCAGCCCTCCATAAAATATCTTACCAGTTGCCAAAAAAGTTAAAGTTAAATATTTACCAACTTAGGGCTCCTTGTTTCGGTTGCAGTTGCGGTACACTATTGACAGGCCCTGCTATTTCTATATGCTTCAAAATTATTGTTATATTACCCTATATACGTCTACATTTCTCTTTTGGCCAATTTGTACAAAATAATAAGGGTATTCACTTAATCTGATAAATTTATGCAGCTCGTAAATGTATAAATTTCTGCGGTGCTTTAAGTGAACGCCCCTCGGAAATGTCATTGCGTAAATCGGGTAAATCGACTATAAATCTGGAATCATACAAACAATTCATACGACTGTCTGTCAAAGTTAGACATTTTTTGTGAATAGCGTATCCGCATTCTGAGCTTAAATCGTCGCGAAAAATGATGAGGTCTGCGTAAACTATTCTCCTTACAAAATCTGACAGTTCATTTACGATGTGGTAATTTTCTGCAGTTTTCTTGCAGTTTTTTTTTTTTTTTGATTCTGATCACTTTTTGCAGATCTCGAGAATTTTCGAGATTTACACATACTCTCACTAATACCAATATACCTTGCACAGCTGTTTTACGTCATTCAGAATTTGTTTTCAAAACAAAATTACGAAAAGCCTCGTGAAAAGCAATTATTCAGAACAAAAACGTTAATAATGGACATGGACTTAATTTTGGAGCAATTACTATCATCTTCATCATCTTCTTCTTCTTCCTCGTCATCTGTGGATTTCGATTCTTCGTCGATATGATTATCCATATGAAGTTCGTATGTTTCCATCGACAAACGAAAACAATTTGCACAGCTGATGTACTGTCAAATAACGCACTAATACATTTACAAAAGCATATAAATCTGCTTTCATGTTCCATTCGCCACGAAAAAATTGAGATCCGAAATAAAAATCTGATGGTCCCAATGGAAAACGACATAAGAGTTTAAGTGAATTATGACATTTGGTTTTGTTTATGTTTCTTATTTTTACTCCAAAAATTAATCTGATGTGATTTTCCATTGGGTACATCAGATTTTTATTTCAGATCTCCGATTTTCCGTGGCACATGGAACATGAAAGATTGATCTGCTTTTGAAAATCAGCTGTGCAAATTGTTTTCGTTTGCCGATGGAAACATACGAACGACGAGGAAGAAGATGACGAAGATGATAGCAATTTCTCCAAAAATAAGTCCATGTCCATTATTTACGTTTTTGTTTTGAATAATTCCATTTCACGAGGCTTTTCGTAATTGTTGAAAACAAATTCGGAATGACGTAAAACAGCTGTGCAAGGTATATTTGGTTTAGTGAGAGTATGTGGAATAGTGTATTGTATATGTATCTCGAAAAATATCGAGATCTGCAAAAAGTGATCCGGATCAAAGAAAAGATAGATTTTTTGCCCAATGGAACATGAAAAGTGATCTAGATAAAAAAAAAATTGATTTTTTGTCCCAATGGAAAGCCACTCATAATTTTCATAAAAAATATAACTTGAACCACGATATTTTTTTTTTTTTTTTTTTTTCAAATTCATTGCGCGATATTAACTATGTAATAATAATCATTTGTAATGTCCAGGGCCAGATCACGTAAAATGAAAACGATCGAACGATATCGTTTCGACAATAGCAGCTTCTGTCTATTGCCACAAATATGATCGAGACAGGTTTAGTGAAAACGAAAGCGGTTTTCGTGTTGTATTTTACAGAACCCCACCCCAGGTTAACATTTTCGAACTTACAATGGCGTAATTTTTCATATCAAGTTGTATATTGTGACCTACAAAATATTTCTAATATAGTACTAGTTAGGTCCTTTTTTTTTAGCTATAATATTAATTTTAAAATAATATCTGCTACAGAATCAACTCAATGTAACACACCCCTTATTGTTTTTGTCAATAAAATAGAAAATCTATCCAATATCCGAACCAAACAAATCTCCAACTTTCTACTGCTACTACCGCTCTGCGGCCAACATGAATACTGTTTCAATTCAAATTATACTTCAACTGCAAAAAAATCCAAATTAATCGCGTTGTTTGTGCTGTGTGAGAAAGTGTATTTATGTTTTGTGATTTTACCTAGCGAAAAATTGATAAAATATTGTGAAAAAAATATTAAAATTAATATATTTTGATTAGAAATTGTAATATATTGAATTTGCTGTGAAATATAAAGAAAATACTTGCATATTTTCAACAAACAATGGATCCCTTTACGCAGGTAAGTGTCAAAGAAATTGCCTTGTAACCTTGGAAATTGAAAATCGAATGAGAAAGTAAATTCAAAACTTTTGTTTACAGCGAATGCTTGAAAAAGCCGAACAACGTAGCAAAGCGCTTGGCATAAGTAAAGATACAAAATTTTCTCGTCCAGAATATGAGAAACAACCTACACCAGCCTTCAAAAAGCCCACGCAAATGGCTACAATTTCAACCAGTTCGACGCCGCTGCAACAAAGCAACTCTTCATCAACGAACAAGCTGAATGTTGTCCAAAAGAAGATTGAGAATTTTCGTGAAAAGAACGATTCCTCATCACCGGATAAAGTGCGACGCCAATTTTCGGTTGACAAAGAAAACATGGACCTTGGCATCGAGATAAACATAACGACAGCGAAAAATGTTGAGGTGAGTGTTACTGGGCGTTTGCATTAAAGTCATATTAAGTGCTTGTATATTATGGGTGCTTATCGGTGGGGGTGCATACCAAAAACCAGTTCGAGAAAGAAAACTGTAAACTGCAATAAATTCAAAAATATACATGCTGCTGATAGTTGATTACTTTTGTAACCATGACTGATAAGCTAACTAAAGTTTCGAGGGGTCATTGCTTGCAAGTTGTTTGGCTTATGTATGCTATAACTTAGGCACGCACTCTTATGCATGTATTTTTTTCTGAATAAAAATCCCAACTTCTATGGTTTGTTTCAATTTATCCACGATTTCCATTATTTCCAGGTTCAAGTACAAGTCGAAGAACAGGACACAAGTGACGATAACGACTCGGCTAAAGGATCATCGCAACCAGTAGCAAAACTACGTGATACCTCACGCAATAGACTGCAGCGATTGGGTGCACTCTATTCGAACACCGAAATATCATCTCCTATTCATCGTACAGAGGGCCAGTTTCATGAAGGTGGCACCGATAACATTGACACCAGTCCCCGTCGACCCAAGCAGCGATTTGGCAAACTCGCTGCCCTGGCAGATTCAATAAACAGTTGGGAGAATGACACCACTCACCATGATGGCAAATCAGCTGAACTAAAGCTACCACCCAATGAGCAAGCGTCAACCAGTAAATCCATTTCCAAATCAGTTGAAGGGAAAAGTCCCAAAAGGAAGCCACAAATTGTAGAACATCAGCTGAAAGAAAAAAATCCATCCGTCGATGTCAGCTACGCTCCTGCAAAGCCAAAACATCTAAAATGGGATCAAAAGGTAATGGATTCCCTAGAAGCTCAAGGTTTCCACCGCAGAGACTCGTCAACAGCAAAATTAGCATACGAATATGGGACACACTCGCAAGCGGGACCGGCAACAGCAACCGTTGGAGAGTCAAACGACAAAGAAAAATCCAAACAAATTGGAAAATTAGAAAAAGCAACACAAAAAACTGTGACAACATCAAACGTAGATGACAAGAAGCAAACAACAAAGTTTGTGAGTGAGAAAAAAATCACACCCGCTGTGAAGCCGGGCTTGGTATCGGGCAGAACTGCAGTATTCGAGAACAAAGCACAGAATGTCGTACCAGCCAAACCACAAAAGGATCCAACCGAGCTATCACTGAAAGAACGTATGAAACTCTTTGAGAGGAACAAGGGTGAGGCGTTGGTGCCGAAGGCGGCATTTGGCATGGCGCCTCCGATTAGTAAAATTCGCCAGGACAATAAGAAGGCTGCGGAAGCAATTGCGGCAACAAAACATGCCGTCGAGGAATACAATAAAGGTAAGTGTGTATGTAGATTCAAATAAGGGGTTGATGCGTTATATATATCATTTAATTTCCTCTCTATGATATTTCTCACACTTGGCGCTCGGAATTTTGCTACGAACCCCGAAAGAACTATCACAGAATCCGTCGTAGTGCACATTTTTGCTACGAATTTAATTGAATACGACGGATTCTGTGATCACGCAGATAAATTCATCGTCGTTGGTGTTGCTTTTTGTCACACTTAACACTTAGGCCGTTAGTCGACACATTCTGCATACCACTGGGATTTGGGCAGCTATTCCTTTACTGGCTACTCATGTAAACCATTTGCTCCCGGTTATAAAGCTAAGAATGTTAGATGCGCTGGTATTACCTAGATCACTGAGATCATTGAAAAAATAGTTTCCTAAGTGAGTCTCTCTTAAATTGGCTAGGGCAGGGCAGGGCAGTGATGGACTCATCGTCCTCTTCACCTCTACAGCTTCTGCAGAAGTCATTGTATGGCAGACCGGAGATAACATTAACGACTTTCGAGATGCTGGATCTTTAAAGTCGAAGAAGCTCCTTGGATCCCTTTGTATCCTGAGCTGGCCAGTTGAGCCTAGCAGTATCACAGTATCCTAGATGATTCCATTTAAAACTGGCTCTGCTTGCTGCGTCCGAGTGCATTATTTGTTTAGCGTAGGAAAGTGGTACATACACGTTGAGCAGACTTATACTATTCACGCCAGAGAAGGGTAGCCTTTCTAGTTCGTCTGCTGCACAGTTCCCTGGGATCATAGTGATCAGGAACCAAGCAGAGGCTTAGGTTGTACTGTCCAGCTATCTCGTTAAGAGATACGCGGCAATCTTCCACCGCTTTAGATATTATTTCGCTGGATATAAGGGATTTGATTGCAGCTTGGCTATCAATGTATATCACGATATCCCTTTGTGATACCGAATTAATCGACAGCCACGCTGTCGCTTGATGAATAGCTGTGATTTCGGCTTGGATGACACTGCAGTGTTTCGGAAGACAGAAGGAGAGTCCCAGATTCAGTTCTTCTGAAAATACCCCAGCGTCAATTCCCTTTAGAGTCTTGGAACCGTCTGTGAATATTGACAGTGATTTGTCGTGTAGGGCATTTCGTGAATCCCATTGGTTCCTGTCCGGTATTTCATGGGTGAAACCTTTTCCGAGGATCATCTGTGGAAGGATGCTGGCGTGTCCAGTCGGTTGCCCTCTCCAGTCCAGCGATTCTCTTCTTTTATTTTAATAGCCACGTTTGGGGCGTATTCTTTACTCTACTAGTGGAAGTAAGTTGAGCATGTTTTGTAGAGCGGCGGTTGGATATGTTTTCAATGCGCCCGTGATGCTCAAGCATCATAAGCGCTGAGTTCTCTATAACGCTTTACGTGATAGTATCTTCTATCATAGTACACGGATCGAGCGGTCCATGCTTCGATTTTCGTACTTTTTTGGTAGTCAAGACTTACCTGCCGTCTCGTTTGACACAATCATACTAAAGATAACGTAGCCTTAGACCACATGTGTGCCTTAGTACAAACGAAGTAAAGGAGTATTCTGTATGACATGGTTACTCTTTGGGGCTCCAATTTCATTATTACTAGACACATTGCATAAAATTGCTTTTCTTGTTCCGCGTGTCGGCGGATTTTACAGCCATACCAGCACTTTGAACAGTCGAACACATCCGACTATCGGAAAATAGTTTGACTCAGCAAGTTTGACCAGCAACTGCCCCAATGAGCACCATATTTACTTTTGAATCTGTCAGCCGGTTGGTCCATATTTCGGTCTGGCGCAATTTGAACATATTCTACAACGGAGAGGCCTATTTCGCCTTCTTCAAGTTTTATTTTATAATAATCGATTTCTGTCGGGGTCAGGTAAGGAATTAATCTAGCTTAAACCAATGTGCGATTTCATTGGAGTGTTTGTCTCACCTCAAGTTGATTTTCGTCCATATTTGACACTTGCTATAGTATCTACACATATAAAGGGTCCGCCAAATAACTTTTTTTTTTTTTGAAAATGCTATAAAAAAAACTGAATATTTTCTCAAATTTCTTTGAAAATTTGAAAGTACAATCCTTCCGGTTAATAATGGAAAATAATTTCATTCAAATGGCTGCCTCGGGTGGCCATGCAGTAGCCTACACGATCGGTCCAATTTTTAAGCACATTATCGATTGTGTGCAGCTGTATTTCACCAATGGCTTCACGAATATTGTCCTTTAAAGCGTCAATTGTCTCTGGCATGTCGGCGTAACACTTATCTTTTACGGCACCCCACAAATAATAGTCCAACGGTGTCAAATCGCAGCTCCGCGGTGGCCAAACGACATCAGCTCAGCGGCTGATAATGCGATCTTCAAAAACAGGGCGCAAAACATCGAGTGTAGCTTCGGCTGTGTGGCACGTAGCGCCGTCCTGTTGAAACTAAATGTTGCCAATATCCTCCTCTTCAATTTTTGTGAACATAAATTCGTTCAACATGGCCCGATAACGATCGCCATTGACTGTAACGGCCACTCCTTGCTCATTTTCGAAGAAAAATGGCCCAATTATGCCTCTGGACCAAAATCCGCACCAAACAGTGACTCGTTTTGGGTATACGCACTGTTTTTGGTTTTTCACGCTTTGGTTTATCGATGAGGATGCCAGTTTCTTTCACTTTTTTCACAAGATAACGAACATACGGAGCTGACGGTGCTTCTCTTCTTCCAAAATCCGTACGCAATTTTCGCACACATTCTGCAACATTACCATGATTTTCAAAGTAATGTCGCAATATTTCCCAGCGTTGTTCAAGCGTATACACAACCATATTCGTTCAGCGAAAGGATAAAACTAATTATCTGTCAAATCAGACATGAGCTAAGTGTTACCATTCGCGAAATAAGCACTAGTTAAAAAAAAATAACGTTAGATGGCGGACCCTTTACATACATCTACTTCCCAACTACCATAAAAACCTTAGTGCATCGCAAAAAGAACCCCCCCATTCCATTGCACAAACGTATCTACCCAAACATGACGATAATCCGTGTAACTAGAATATTAACATTTCACGTAAGCCTTCTTGTAATTTCTCCGGGCCATTTGCGCACGTCTAGTACTTAACTTGATTAAATAAAAATTAAATTCTCTTGTCACAGGCTCTCCATTCTGTTACCTGATCCAATTTAACAGTTCAGCGATAAAATATTTCCTCTAATGCGATAACCATGAAGACCATCTATTTATTTTTTTTTTTTACTTTTTAATCCTTTTTACACAGCCCCGGTAGCCGTTGTTAAAGGCAACGCGGAGAGTCAGGTCCGTAGCAAGGTAGCCGCTCTAGTCGCGAATGCATCGTCAACTCTATCCGAAAATAGAATCAAAGCCGAAATCTCTAAGCAACGCCAAGAGGATATGCAAGTTATTGCCAACCGTTTCAATAAACAAAAGGAGCACTTCCAACAGCAATCTAGGGACGAGGACGACAACTACGACGACAATGACGACGATGATGATGATGATACCGATGCGGGGTATACAAGAGTAGGACAACAGAAAATGAATTCGGTGATGGTGCCACCACCGCCACCACCTCCAATGCCGGCAGGCAATAACACAAGCACTTACAAGAGACGAAGTCGTACGTTATTTAAAATCGACTATTTTCGAATGCTGGGTATTTCATAGAATCATTTTGCTCTCTCTATATATACAGCAGGTGTTGCAGTTGATGAAATAAAACGTGCCAGGAAGTCGAATGAGAAGAAACAATCGTCTGGCAATGGCAATCGATTGTATCCGGCTTTGTCCGACTTTGAGTCGAATAACGATAACTCTGATAACGATAATTGTACTACAGCGACAGTATCAGCTGAGGAATGTCCTCGCAATCAGGATCAATTCAATGAAAGGTAAATGAACAACAACATTCGACAGATATTTGATTAGGTATCCACTGTTCTTAGATATGTGCGATTTAGAGCAAACTGAAACTAACATTAATTTGTCTGTATCTGATTAACACAAAATAGAAATGTAACCGTGGATAGTTGATGTATTTAATCCCCATATTGGATGGTCGCAATTTGCACCGAATAATTGCAACTCGGTGTGTATTAATCGTACCAGATAACGAAGGACGTCGTGTAAATGCAACATGGCGTATTATACATAAAGTTGAAAATTACTTCATGACTGTATCTAGAATTTTGATATTTTGGTTTTTAAAAGTGTCTTGCCAGTTTTTACATTAATTGCTGTTAATTGCTTACGTTACTGTGCAAGTACTTGATGAATTTTCAGAGCACTTTGAAACCGTCAATAGGCACGACTACTGCAAGACGAGTGCTAGCCATCCCACATTAAGTATTAAGAGACGAGCACCACTTTACCAAGTGCCAGTGCAGAAGGATATATTAGTAAACATAGTCAGTCATTTGCTATGGAAACTAATAGAAGAGGGCCGCTGCGACTGCATTTATTGTCGAAGCAGCTTACCATCAACATACTTTGGGAGTGTCGTAGATTATATGTATGTTGGATGAGTATACTTGAGTCGCGTGGTATTACTGGTGCAACGAGAAAAAAAAAATCCATACTGTTGCTAAGAAGATTATCTTGAATTTGCTTTCATTTCAATCAAGTATGATGAGTGGTCTTATCCGCTGTTGGGAGAAGGTAAAACTGAAGGAGAAGAACGTATTCTATGTTAGGCGGGAGTGCCACACGCTGTTGATGGATGTTCCTAATATATCAGAACACAACGAGGCTTTTCCAATTAGATCTGCTCTGGGTGCGAAATTATTCAAATTGTTAGTGAACTTAAACAGATTAGAGGTGATTGCTGTAAGATTTTTTTTATTCTCGTTATTAATTTTGACTACCTGAAGGACGTATCTATCTTTATTTGCGAGTTTCCAATATTTGGTTAAATAGGATACAACACTCTAGGCACCATAATTAGTCAATTGCGATGTATATGCTGAAGTAAATCAAAATATTACACATCTCCTCATACATGCACATAAAAAGCAACAAATTCTGGACAGCTAAAGCTCCCTATTGCAAATAAATCGATACCAGAAATGAAACTCTCTTTTCTATTGGTACATCCGTCGAAATCGACAGCGAATTTGATGGTGAATGGAAGTTCAATATATACTCACTCATTCAACAGGAACCATCGAGGTAACACTTGCAGTTCTGATAGAACAAATAAAAAAAAATCCCAAGGGAATTATGAATTGATCGGAAATCCATTAGCAGAGAATAGAATGATACCGTGTGTACAATGTAACATGTTTTCCTTTCAAACAATTACTTCTCGTCTGTGTCAATTCCCCAGACATGGTCGGACATAGTTGTTGAGACTGGCCCTGTCTCTTTTTATTAATTTGTTCTCTGATGAATGGATTTCATGCAATTAGAACAACATCCCCCATTTAGTCGGAAAAGGAAATAAAACCTAAGCGCTTTCGGACGTCTTGCGTTCGAGTTGACTTTTGTTTTTAATTAAAACATAAATTAACACGAATTTCCCTCACTTTTGCTATTCCTTTCGTTTTTTTTCTGAACAAAATTTTCCATTCTATCTGTGCTTGACTGTATTTTCTTTTTTTTTTTTGCATTCGCAGTTACATGGACTCGGAAGAAGACAGCACCGCGGGCATTTGCAATGTCAGCTTAGGTCGCGAAATAATGCAAGTGGTTCAGTCGAATGAATCGCAAAACAATGCATCAAGGCAAAAGGTAAATATGAAAATGTCAATCCCGCTGCATTAAATGACACAAAAATAAATCTCTTTTTTCCAGGGCGTTCGATATGCAGAACGGGATCTGTACTATGGCGACAGTTCCATTAATACATCCGAAGAGGGCTCAATGGGAGTGGATGATTATCTCGACGAAGCACTCGAAGAGGACGTCGACGGTGATGGTCAAAGTAACGATGACGATGATTACACTGATGAGCACAATGATAGCAAAGCATCGAGATCGGTATGCTGGCCACTTGACCATTACACTAATTGCGAATATCATTAAAATTGTTTCCAATTTTCCTATCCTTTTGATATAATAGAGCAAAGGGACAACAGCATCCAACAGTTTCTCGTTTAAAAAGACCCCGAAAAAGTACACACACTGCATGCCCATCTCAGAGGAGAGCGATGATTATCAAACGACAGCAGTTACGGCGAATGCAACTCCGGTGAAATCGGCTTTGACGGTAAATCAGTCGGAAGATGAGAACATGGTGACTTTGGTGCACACAGTGAGCTTCTACCGACGTCAGCAGAACTCCAATGTAAGGATATAGAGGAGAAAGAGAGTTTTATTTTTTTATTTCTGTGGAAATTGGAACATATTTCATTTGGTTTTTGCATTTTTTTTATTTCTTTGTAGAGTAACAATTCAACACCGCTTCGAAAGATATGTCGAGAGCAGCAAGTTTTACATTCTGGTGGTGGTGCAGAAAATTCTGGTTATCATCATCAGCACAACGACACAGAAGGTTACTCCGAAGAAGACGAATCTAATTCAGAGCCCGAGGCGCTGGATGATAGTCATCTGGTGCAGGATAAAATCAAAAAACTTTTAGATGAGGTTTGCAAACAGCAACAGGTTATTGGACAAACGAGTCAGGCGTTGAATTTGTGCGCCTCTACAATCGAATTTTCCGGTTCGGCAGAGTCCGTGGAAGGAGAACGACATTTATTGGTGGCAAGTAAGTGTGTCAGTTTTGGAATTTATTTTGATAGGATTTTTAGGTTTTCATTCAGTTGAAGTTGAATCGATTTTGTAATGGTGTGGTCCCTTTGGGCATTGCTGATTTGTGATGTCTCTATACTTGGGTGGTTTGGTAGTGATTGCCAATCAAGTACCTATTTTGGTCTCACAGTTAACGATGTCGTTTGATTTGGATAGTGTACATGAATGAATGGGGAAAGTGAATTTTTGTAAAGCGGAAAGGAAATTATGAGATGGGGTCCAGCATACGAATACGATGTTTGGATGGGTGGGTAAGGTATGTAAGAAAATACTGATTGTTAGTGAAGTGCGCATGGGCAGCTCAAATAAATTGCTGGTACCAGATCAGCATACGGAGAATTCTACGTATCAATTGCAAAGTCCTATCGAAACCACCGTCGCTAATGTTATAGTGCTCCAATGTGTGGCACCAGCTCATGCATTGGTTTGTTCAACCTACAAAGTCGTTGCACTATGTTGAAACAATATTCCTGTGCACTAATATCCGCTTCATCACGCTGCAATAACTTTGTTTCGTTTACGCTGCCATTTTAGTTACCCAACGACAGATCAACCAACAAAGAATCGCTGATATGGCTTCCCGACCTACCTCAAGTTCCGACTAGAAGGATAGGCCAACGACAATCGTAAATTTGAACATTGAAAAGTGCGGTTCGTTGTGTCTTTAAGTTTTTTTGTTTTTAATTTCACTCTGCGGGATATTACCCTGTGGTACCAACGGTCGACGGCATTCCAAATAAAAATCCCAAAGGCAAAAACGCATGGAGGCTGAGCTGACGACGGTTCCAAGATGAACTTCGGTACATGCGCGGGTATCTTCAGCAAAATTCTAAATCTGCGAGAATCTGTCTGAGTTTTTCAGGCAGAGATAGTTGCTATAACCTAAGCAGCGAAGGACTTCAAGAGACGCTGTTTACAAATTCGTCTTATAATAAACAAAATAAATAAGTAAAGACATGCATTTATTGGATTAATGTACCTACAAACAAAGCTATAATTAATTAACTTCAAAATAGAATGCGTTTCGCCCCGATGTGGTGCGGAGGTTCATAAGTAGACGAACCACCACATCTGCTTATACGCACGGTTTACATCGAGTAACTGATGAGCCCACCCACCACATCGGGGCGAAACGCATTCTGTAATAAATGCCACACATTATCAATATATTAATAAACTTCTATTAATTGAAGTTTGTCCTCTTCTATTCGTATCAACTGCTCCTATGCACCAATCCTATGCCACTTCTATTTCTTTGGAAACTGCTTACGTTTTGAATTTCCACCTGCAAATTTACGAAGGAAATAATCCGGGCGGAATTCAGACAAGTTCTGTGGTGAATTTTTATTCGCGATACTAATTTATACCCTTTTTCGAAATTCATTGCCCATGGGTACCTATTTTTGAAAAAATGGGAAGCATTTCGGGGGAATTTTGTCCACGATAGCTCTGACTATTTCGACAAAAACATCACCATATACTCTGACAGCCAAGCAACCATAAAAGCCGTGGAGTTTGTCGTTGTGTAGTCTAAAGCAGTTAAACAATACTTGACCGAATTAGCATAAGCCAACGCGGTGACCCAATCCTAGATGCCCTGGTACCGGAGATTTCGGGAAAGAGGCGAACGAGCTAGAAATAAATAAATCAAAAATGCACACACCTTTAGCCCTAAAATCTGTAAGAACTCTAAGAGTACGCTTGCAAGGAGGATTGATATTGAATCCATAAATAAAACGAACCATCTCTGAACTAATCTCAATACATGCAGGCACAAAAAAAAAAGCCAGAGGTACGCCAAAAGAGATATAAATTCATGAAGAAACTGAGCCGCAAAGACGTGCGTGTACTCATTACTACTGGTCATAGGTCGAGCCATCGCATCACTCCAAAAAGATTGCCGTTCTAGCTACCCTGTACGTGAGAATCGCCTTTAACACAGCCAGGTGGATAGACATGCTGAAATGGCTTGAGAAAGATTACAGGATACAGCAGTACCTACTCCGTATTATCCAAGATTAATCCACGGACCACGTGTTAAGCAAATCATATTAGGGCTCAATCCGTGGACCCGACCTTTGTAACATCTTCTATGATGGGATCCTTCGAGTCGAAATGCCTAATGACACCTACTTGATATGGTATGCAAACGACATTGGCGCAATGACAATTGCAAGGGATACTGATGAAGCAAGGAGGAAGTTAAACCAAGTTATGAGACGTGTCTACGTCTGGATGAAATTGCATGGTCTTAGTCTTGCATCGGAAAAGACAAATACCATATAGGCCCAGATGTAATCACCTGCAAAAACGCGGTAAAGTACATATCTTAGGCTAACTATGGAATTCAAACTCACATTCTGGAATCATATTAAATCCGCCTCCAAGCGAGCGACTAGAGGGACTACATCAACTTAACAGAATCATGGCAAACGTTTGAGGATCAAGACAAAGCAAACGAAGGCTGCTCATGACAATTACGAAGACACGGACTAATGCACTATATCGGAAACAGCAGCTCTCGTCGTTCGCAGGATCGACCTTTTAGCCGCAGAGAGAAATCTTGTGTATGAAAAGAGTGCGAAGTAGAAGTTGAAGCGGCAACCAAAATAATCAATGCCAACGAAGGTGGAACACTGAAACAAATGGTAATTCGACCGACAGGCTGACCAGAGACTTTCTTCACTTGCAGCAGGTACACTGTGTAAAGACAGCATCTGTAATCGGAGATAGGTTATATATCCCCTGAAAATATCATAGGGAAGATGATCGAGAGTGAATACGGTTAGAATCGATTACCATCCTTAATCGAAACCCTGCTCAAACCAATAAGAGAGAAGAAAACCAGAGCACACGCTCGTCATAGAAGAACAGAAAATATGAGGTAGAAGGGAAAAATGGGCCCCCGAGGTAATACGAATAGTAGTTCCGGGAGGCCTGAAGAAGAAAACTGTTGAAGAAAACCAAAGGGAGAGGGGGAGTTGTCAGTAGGAGTCTGACACACGATCCCAAGACAACAGAGTAAATAAAATATAGTAGAAAGCTATTGGGGATCTATTTATAAAAATTAGTCTTATTGCTTCACTTTAAGCGAGGCCTTATGACAACAATTTATTTTGTTTTTAAATACTTCTATCGGGAAAGCGAAAGTATAACGATTCAACAAGGCTCCGAGATGATCGCGTTAACATTGGTTCTGCATTTATTTTTGTAGGTATTTGAAGGCAGTCTTTTTCATGATTCTCACCAACATCGCAAAATACATTTTATAACAATTAAGTTGTTTTTCTTAGTTGTTTTTTAAAGTTCAAAACTTAATGTCCATTTGATAATTCTTTCGCGACAAATGCTTTCAAAAATAATACTATTAGGGCATTAATGTTCTGGTACACACCAGAAATATGATAAGTATTCTAAACTTCTTGTTTATTTAAAAATTTGATGAGATTTTGTTTACTAAATAAACAGCAAATGACAGTTCCAATCATTTCTCAATTTCAAATCGATTAATATCACTTGAACCGATTTACGTGTCCCTTCCTTACACATGTGTATAATTCAAAGGTGTTATTCCAACCTTCGATGCAACCATCATCTGTTGTATTCGAAATGTGTATTCAGTATGGATGTACATATTATGTGTCCTATGAACCAATGGATTAATGTCGCCCAAGACATACGAGTATGAGAGTTGGTTATACATAATAACAATATCTAGAAGGAGCAAAACTCGCACTCGCCCCAAGTACAGTTTTGTTTTGTGCACATTTTATTGCATCGCCTCTCGTTCATGAATCTTCCAAAACCAATCTCTACAAAATTTACCTTGAACGATGGCTATAGAATACATAATAAGGATGCTTGCATTTCTCTGGCTGAACCAACAAGCTTTCTCTTTGAAAACTAATTTCAACCACAAAATTCGCTAAGAAATTTATACAATAATGCATAAAATACGGTCGGTCCCAGAAGTAGTCGAAGCCTTGTTGTGTTCTTTCCAAAGCTATGCCAGGAAATGTGTAGTGTTTTGTATTTCCCTATTCAATGAACCAAGGTTCTGTGGTGTTTTCTCGAGCCAAAAACATTTAATGTTTAAATTCATTGAATATTTTCTCTGTTTGGAATGGGCGTCCTTGCCCTTGCTGCTGGAAAGCGAATTTAATTTTCTATTCAAGTTTAGGGTTCCCATTCTTCGTAGTATTAAATTCGCTGTGACGAGTTCTCGTAACAGATAACGCTTTACCTCTCCACTTGAATGATTGAGGTTTTTAATTTGATCGAACATGCGGACTATATGTTTAAGGCGATTCCCTCAAGTCTATTGTCTTGATCCTGTTTTTCTTTTGTCCGGTCTCCCCTTGAAGCGATTCAATCAATTTCGAAATTGAAATTATGTCTAGATCCCTTTTTGTGAATTGCTTTCTTTCGGGAGTACGTTAAAACTATAATGCTGGCCCGCAACGATTGGGATTACATATAGAATATGCATTGTCTTCCCTTTGGGTGCCCGCAATCGGAGAGTGGAGAGAGAAAAAATTTGCCAGAGTCCTGGCTGACACGATGCTGATTATGCTTAAATAAAAGATTGATTCTTCATCGACTGTCCGTATACTGAAGAACCACCATACTCATACATATTGTGGATACCACCAGTGAATGCCCAGCGGGAATACTTACACGTCCACTCGGATTGAGGCATCTCGCATATTGGACGTTCTCAACATAAAATCATCACACTAGGGAAGCATATTTAATTCGATTATTACAACAATGTTCTTCTCACGCTGGAATACGCACAGGGAGGGTGGTTCTGGCGGTCTGACATTCCGATGTGCATTGCAAGCAATATTGTTAGGTCAACCTGAACAGGGCGAACGAAACAAACAAAAGAAAGAACGTTGAACAAACTCAGCATGTGATTGCGCAGTGATGCACAGGAAACCTTTGCACTACCGCTTGTAGTTGTAGTGCTGCTGCTGTTGCTGATGATGATGTTCGAGAGGGTAGAAATTAAATATTAAGCCAAAAAGGTCGGTTAACCAGCATGGAAATGCATTTCAGTTGCATTACACGTATGGTATATATGCGCGCCGTGTGTTGTCATGTTTTGACTGCGTTCGTGTTAATTAATATTTTGATGAAATTTGTAAATTTGATGATTGCCAATTAGGGAGGCATGCCTTACGTGTGGTCGAGCCAAGTACTTAACGAGCTCTATTCTGCGATAGTGGGTGTTGACGTCCACTTGGTGTGATAGTTGGAATTTGTCTGGTGTGCTTTGGTGGAAATTTGCACGAACAGCATCGGTTTTCATCTGTTTTAATCGATTTTGGTGACACATTGCACTTGGTTATATGGCTGGCTCAGAGATTTGCGGTGCACGAATTCATGTTTTGCCGCTTCGAAGTGATATGAATTGGGTTTTCTGGGAAATTGTGTTTTAGAGGTTTACATTTTGTGTTTCACGCCCGACGGTCAGTGGTCAGTAGAATTTATTAAATTTGCTTAAGCATGTTTCAAAGCCACGTGTTGTTTTTCGAATACGATAGGGAGGCGATGCTTTTAGCTTGTTTTTGTTAAGCGCATAGCTGCTGACGACTATTAAATTCATTCCAATTCTAGGTTGCCTTTGCGTCATATGAAACGTGTACTTTGCTAGTGAAAATGTTCAAATCAATCCATCATAACAAGCAGGTGTATAGAAAGAGCATTTGGCTATGCTTTGCAATAAAAAAAAAAGCTTATTTTCTAGAGTAGAGATACACGCAAAGGCGAGAGTCTTAGTTGAGAGTTCGACAGACAAAAATCCATAATCGGACTTTATTCTTTAAGAATGTTAGATATTCAATTAGGCCAATGGATCCTCCTTGGATGCAGTGAAGAAAGTGATTAGATTACTTACAGCTGTGTTCCAAACGTGTCTTGTATCATCGTCCGAATCAAATGAAATTAATGGTGAAATTAAAGCTGAAGAACAATACCTACTATTGTAATATATCCACTCTCCATCCAAACAGTAACACTAACTAAATTAGAATGAATTGATGCAGCAAAAAATATGGACCTGTATGGTCGTAGAAAACAAATGTTCCATAAAGAGTGCCTGCCTCCGTTATGCCCATTAACAGGCATTTCCACTCATCTACATCTCATAATACATGACATGAAATTAATTCAAGTATTCATGAGCCATTCCGATTTTATTGCGTGAGAAGTGAAACTGAAGGCATCCTCTTTGGCAGCTCGACTACGGTAGCATTGAAATTTGTGCACAAGCAACGGGTTATAAAATACCACTCTGTCGTGTGTTCGTCTTAGATTAGGGGACAGAAATAAATGGCGTCTATCCGACAGTGATAACAAAATGCGCACAGTGTGTTAATGATCACCTTTGAAGCTTCCTAACTACGTAGATGTAAAGTGTGTACATGTTTTAGTTTATGCTCCAACTCACCTAAAACAGCAACCGATAAAAAATCAAATTAAACCATTTGCCCTCGTGTCTCTAGGATTATGTATGCGGCGATGCCTAGTCATCATTTACGCTTCAAGCTGTGCTAATAACTTCTCAACTGCAATCACATAATTAATTTGTTTACATACCTACTTCACACTTATCGCACCGTAGCATAACGCAGCATCTCATTTGATATATTTTTTTTTCTTTTATTACTCAACAGCTCATCGTCGTCAAGCATCACTGGAAGAAATCCAAAGGCTGCGTGTTGAAAATAGTCTTCGTCCACTTGGAGCACCAAAGGAAAAGGGTCGTCTCACCGTAAAAGAGATAACGATCCCTCTAAGGCATGATTACATAAGAAAGCTATCTGCTGACACCATTTCTGGCCATCATTTAGTTTGCCTTCTCAAGTATAACGAACATGTTCTGGCCACCAAGACTGTACCCACCCTGCCTGGCCTGTTGGCCGTAAAATTCCCCGATGTTCTACAGCTGAATAATGTTTATGCTGATTTCAGGGTAAGGATAAGCACCGCACAGCACATCACACACACGCTCGGTTGCATGTTACACATTAACACCTTCCATCTCTGTTCTTGTTCATAGGTTACTCTTGAAATTTACGGAATGACAGCTCAACGTGAAGTGCTACCGCATGAAGTTAAATATCACATCAACATCAACAAAAAAAGCGGCGCTAAGACCCCCAAAAAGAAGGGCAATGACAATCGCCTCGTAATGCCGATTGTGCAATCCCCAGCTGGCCCACATGTCGTTCGCACCCCGGCACTGGTTCAGTATGGATTCGCAATATTCTCTCTACGAGAAATACAAAGAACCACATGGTCTCTCACACAGGTACGTACTCGCACTAATTGTTTTGTGATATTAACGTACAAACGCTACGCACCCCCTCTAGGTACTAGGTGTCAGTCCACTGGAGGGTGTAGTCCACATGAAAGTTAACTGCGAACTGTCCGTATCGGTGGAGCATAAAGGATTCCTAACAATGTTCGAAGATATTTCCGGTTTCGGAGCATGGCACAGGAGATGGTGTCATCTAAATGGACATGTCGTAAACTACTGGAAATACCCCGACGATGAGAAGAAGAAAGCACCAATGGGTTCCATTGATTTGTACGCGTGCTGTACGACCAAAGTCTCAACGGCACCCAGAGATATTTGCGCACGATTAAACACAATGCTGTTGGAATGTCAGCGCCCGGCAAGGGATGGTGATGCCGAATCACTGTTAATAGTGCCCAATGGAAAGACGACAATCGTACGGCAGCTATTGTCTGCCGACACAAAAGAGGAACGCGAAGAATGGTGTGCTTACTTTAACAAAGCACTCACTCTGCTCCGAGCGTGGGGAGGACCACCGCAACAATAAATGTGTGTGTGCGCTTGGTTTGGGTTGACAACAAATTTCTACAATAGGCAATAAAAATCGAAAAATAAAAAAATATCGATATGGGTGGGTTTGAGTTTAAAATACTCTCGTAATTGTTGCACTATTTATAGTCGTCGTTATGCGCTACAAATGATTACGATTGTAATAAGTTTGCTAAATTATTTCATTATGTTAAAATACAAGAAACAGTCGGTCAGACACTGACATCTAATTAATAGGAATTAACTAAAGGACTGTTAATCGTATTTATATTTTCGATATAAATCGTGTGGGAGATAAATTTTATACCATAAATATATGTTATATATTTAATTAATATAATCTTTACGGAAACAAAGTATTAACTGTAAATAAGTCATATTATAGCTTTGTTCGTATATCTGATAATAACCTAATAAAAGCTAATCGTTTTAAAAAAAGTGTTGTTGTTCTTTTTGTAGTGATTGGCGAATTCCTCTTGTTGCTTACTGTTGCGATGGCATTCTATCAAGTGGTCTTCAGTGTTACCAATGTGAATGAATAAAAGGTATCAGTGAAAAAGTGACCGATTTAATAAATTGGGCTCATGGAATAATGGATACCTAAACCGAAGGAATAAAATATTACGACAAGCCCATGTTTTATGGTAATTGTTTAACATTTTAGGTCTGCTGCTGTTCGAACATTTTATTTAAATTTGGTCAAACAACATTGCCGTGCTCAAAAGTTTGACAGAAGAGAGCTACAAAAAGAGAGCAAATCACTTTCCGCCCATAAAAGCAGCGGAGTCTGTTTCTTTACTTTGGTAGTAAGAATAAGCACTCAAAAGACTGTAAAAATGGTAGTGGTAGTGATTAGATAAATTTAAAATCGTGTGTCAACTGATGGGCTTTTAATAGTTATTTTAATCCTTAGGGGCCAGCAATAGCCATCAGCAAAGTCCATCCGTAAAAACACTAAACAGAACAAGACTGAAACATTTCACCCCAGCATTTCATAGGAATTCAGTGGAACCTGTTGTGGAAATGACTGAGAAGTTGAACAGAAAAAAGATTTACGTACGGAAAAAAAATAAATTCGTTTTCTAGAAAAATTAGACAACAATCGCGTATTTTTCGAAGTCGAGGGCCCAATTGTCCGCCCGCCTTGGGAACAAATTTTGTTGTTGTCACACTATGCTGATCATTGTTGTTAGTTTGGTTTGGTTCAAAGAAGAATACTGTTCAAAAGAATGTTTATTTTTACACTGTTTTGCAGAATGAATACAAATTTAAAGAAAACAAAGACAATTATGGGTACATCCTTTAAACAGCGAAAGCCATTTCACTGGTCATTTTTATTTGAAACATCCTAAATTAAAGCAATTTCCGAAAAATGTTTTCAATTAATTATTATTATTATTATTATTATTTATGAGTATACTGAAGATAGTCACAAAATTAGGACGAATTAGAGAAGAACCAAGTTGGCTGAACAGTGCAAAGTTCGAACTGTTGGTGAACGATCAAGATGTAACCATTATAAAATTACAGATTCAAGAAGATTGCATTTTTATCAAATATCTGTACGAAGCTACTGAAAAGGTAATTTTGTTAGGCATGTTTATTTTAAGTTTAGAAACTTAACCGAAAATGTGTAACATCGTCACATCGGTTCGCGAACGCCTCGGCTTCAAGAGTATTTCGCCAACACACTGGGAATCAGATCCACGACAATTGGGTTACACCTGGGTGCCACCAGGTAATAACATCGTCAAAGGTCCAGCGTTACTTTGATAAGATCCCTCAGGAGAAAGTTCCAAAACTCAGTTCAAACGGTAAAATGTAAGAACCTTGAATATTTACGTTTCTGTAATTATTCAATCAGCTTATTTACGGGTTTAGTTTGTCCATTTGTATTGGCGCTAGTCTACGATACCCGGAGGCCCAGAGCTTAGCTTCAATGAGGGCCGAGGCCTGTGCTAATGTCTCTAATACATACATACATACATTATTATTATTATTATTATTTATTAACAAGTAAAATTAATTTACAATATTAATGACACTACAGCACTAGCTACAGGGGCTTTCGGCTGGCATTTCTTACATATAGGATAATTGCATAGGTATAGGATAGTTAGGAGGCAGTCGGGAGCAGAGAGACCCACAAATAGGCCAATTGTAGCCAAAGTCGTGACTCTTGCTGCTCTGGACAGTCCCATTAAGCTTATTATGTCCAAAAATTCGTTTGAGGAATTACTATAGAAGGTAAAATATAGAATTTTTCATCATTTCAACATCAATCTTTAATTCCTCTATTTTCTAAAATCGTTCATTTAATTTATATGTAGTATTTATAATCACAACCCAAAAATTTTCAAAATGCTTTAGACTTTTGCCTAATAAAATTTAAATGACGTGCTTACAGTAGGTACCCATCCTGACGCTCTACGGTTCGCGTTCCATGGAGGGAAGTCGCTGGATAAAACAGTTCGCTCGACCACACCAAATCCTGTTTGGTCGCGGGCGTTCGTGTGTGCTGTTCAATTGGTTTTCTGTATATTCATAGCGTGCGACCAAACGGGAGCCCTCCAAAAGATGCTCGTGTGGCATTAGCCTTAATGCTCGCTATACTAATGAATAGGTACCTAACCTAATACTAATCACCCCTATCGTGGAATCCGCCGGGGGGAATTATTCACGGAAAAAAATATTTTGGTATCGTCGAATCCGCAAAGTGAACAGTTCCCCGTGTGGGTAATGTGAATGAGTTTCACTGTATCGTTGAAAACGTTCAAATCGAATTTTTCCCGAACAAAATGACATTTCTTACCCGCAACAAAATCATTGCGGATTTCATAGGTTTTCTTACTTGCTGCAGATCGTGAGGATTTTTTTTAAGAAAATGTACATGTAAAAAAGCTGCGTTATTAAGCCGAACATTTGTAATAAATCTGTGCAATATTGAACTTTATTAAAACAAAAAAAAAAACATTCTAAAAACACATTTCATCCGGTAGCTCCATGAAATCATTCACTGCTCCTCTTAACCTGTCTCGTACTCTTCTCTGAGAACACCGCTCATTTCGTTCTTCCTCTTATGCTTCCAAAAATGGAGCAATCGTATCAATTATTATACCAAACACTTTATTTTTTATTGAAATCACTTTTAAAACACTTTTTATATGCCTCCGGTGAATGCAGCTACACAGATTTGTGTTAACAAATGAAAGACAGCCGTTTGACAGTGAAACTACCTTTCCCAAAAACGTGTCGATAAGGAAACGTTTCCGGCGGATTCCACGATAGCAGTAGAAAGTGAAAGGGAATCGAATAGGTGAAGTGAAACTCAATTCCGACGGATTCCACGATAGGGGTGGGTTATTATAAAGTCCCTTTCTTATTATTTGTCTTAATTACCCATATGTACATAATTTCGAAAGACAGTTTAGGGCGAGATACACTTCAAGTCGAATGCTGAAATTTTGTTTCTCAAATTGGTACCTACTGCAGCAATAAAATAAAATACAGCAACTTCATCAAACATAAAAATAAACCATAGTATAAAACCTATTTTAGAATTAGGATTTTATATTTTTCAAACGTACATACAGTTGCCAGGAAAGCTATGTTTTTTCACATAACTGTTAAACCAGAATAAAATGTAAGCAGAATACGATTTGAATTACATAAATTCAAATCGTAAACCTTATACAACCATTATTAAGCCTTTATGCTCAACTTATACGAATTTAAACTGTCAATCATAAAAAAGCTTATAGTACATAATTTCCAAAATCAGTGCTCGTATAAAAGTAAATTGATTTTAAGCGAGGTATCATCCATATAATTATTATCCCAATTGGCAAAAAAAAATACATACTGATATTACTAACTGGTAGTGCAAACTCAGCACACAGGAGTGGGCCGTAGTCTTTTGATTTAGTAGTGTGCACAAAAATCAGTTATTTTTAAATCTGGGGCCGAATTACTCGCGGATACGGTAAGTCGATCCCTGTTTTTTTACTTTTGTAGAAATTTCAAGTTTGGAGTATTGTTGGATGTCTACTGTCTAGTCTACATGGATGAATACAAACGCATCGCTTGAGAAATCGGTCCCCAGAATGCACTTTTATTTTACACATAATGCTGAACAGAATATCATTTTACAAAGTAGGTACGAGTATCTAAGGCGTTTTCCCAAATGCTCCATATATCGTGTTTGCTAATTCGAGACAATTGACACATTTTAAATGTTGAAAATAAACACGAAAATTACACTTTTCGGATTACAAAAAAAAAAAAAAAAATAATTTCAGCTTCAATCAGCTGTTCATTTAGCCTAAAGGCTTTAACCACAGTGGGAGTTTAAACTACGCTTTTAGTTTAAACTTCAGTCCAACTATAAATTCGGTTTCACAGTTTTGTTTAAACCTTGAACAGAATTTATTTTGTAGTTTAAGTTAAACGACAGTATTCTGCTGTTTAAACCTCAGATCAGGCGGTTGACAAAAACACAAATATTTGACGTTGTTTTGCGTGTTCTTTGAAAGAAAAGACAAGGAACGATTTTGGAAAAGTCGTATAAAAGCTAAGTACTGTACAATACTGCCAAATTATATTCATAAAATTTCGTTAAACTGAGTTCAATTCAATTGAAGTTCAGATTATATTATGAAACTGGTCGAGTTTAACTTCAAATTTAAACTCACGTGAAGGTTCAGTTGAACTATAGTTTAAATTTCCAGTGTGAAATTCGGGGTAAGGGTGATTTTGTTCACTCGAAATTGAACTCAATTTGAGAATTTTTATTATTTTATTTTCAACTTTGGATTTTCAACTAAAGACTTGATCACCCTTAAATTTTGTCAACTCCCCAAAATTGTATAAGCTGAGGGAGGAAACTTGGACGGCCACCTTTCTTTTTGACATCTGTTGAAAAATAAAATGTACGATCCCTCTAAGTCTGCTCAATTTTCATGTATTTTTCACGCAGAGGTTTTAAAGCTCGTTCCTGTGAAAAAAAAAGATACTGTAATGACAAAAAAATCGTACAAAGCGAACTATTTTGCCAATAGGTGCAACATTGAATGCATTTCCTGTGAAGTATAGTCTTTGTAATCTTCTCTTCTTCGTCTTTTTAGTGTACACAACATATTTTTGCAGCTTTTATTTTTTTATCATTTGATTTTTCCATCTTTTTATCACTTTAATTTAAAATTGGTATTGATAAGTTTCAACAGAATTTGAAATCGAAAGTTGAAACGAGATTGGCCGCGTTCCATTGACCGCTAGATGACTAGCGGCATGCCAAACTCGATATAAAAAAAACTTACATTTCAGCATTTGCGCTCTCTAGCACATTTTGTGAAATATCCTTTTCTGGGAAATTTTTCAATCTAGCGCAAAAGATTAAAAAAAATAACGAACTGTCAAAATAAAAGTGAAAGTGCAGAAGTCAAATATTTCCAATTTGGTGTAAAATGGTAATTCAAACTTCTATGTAACTAATATACCTACATTGTATTTGCTTATTTAAATTATTGTGTACTAATAAATATGCGGCATGATGGCACAAAATACATTTTTGACTCTCATGAGAATGAAATCATACGAATTCAAATTGGTTCTCATGTCACTTTGTCGCTGCTGCTAGTTCTCTAGCGCCAGCGTTCCTCCATCAGGGATATTATGTGCTAGATGACTAACGGTCAAAGGAACGCGGCCATTGACATTTCATGTGTCAATTGTGACAAATATCCTAGGGAAATTTTCGAAACTGCAATTAGGCAGTTTTGAATCTCAACTGCGGAGTTGGCATGTCCCAGGTTTAAGACAATCCAAAAGATTAATTAAGCCTTACTCCTACAAGGAAAATCTCAACCTAAATAAGGAAAGTATCAGAAATCTGGTTAGCAAAATGCATTTGTGTCCGGAGACAGAATACAGGCCCCGTATTGAAGATGAAAAAATCTCCGAGCACATGCTCTCTGTGATTACCCGGCACTACATTGCTTAAGAAAACGTTTAACAAGGAGATACGTTTACCAGCAGAGCTAAGGAACTCTGCTACTAAGGATATATTGGCCTTCACTAGAGAGGTCATACGTCTCTTAGATTAACAATCGGCCTTATCATGGTATCCGTTCCGAAAGAAAAATTCTCCAATTTTGTACCAATCGGAGAATTTTGTTTCATGGTAATGGTAATCGTTCCGATCAGCTGAAAAATGACAGATGCATTTAGTTTTTCCGTAAATTGGATGTGAGTATGAATCCAAGTATGTAGAAGAGTTTTTACAGACTGAACTACCTACATGGATTCGAGAAGAGAAAAAAACCACATAGTTTTCCAGCCTTCTGATATCATTTTCATAGCAATATGTTTCTCATATCGCAGGATATCAAAAGACAAATGCAGATATGTACACGCAAATATTGTACAAATCAAATTTCAAATCATCTGTCAATTTTCAGGTGATGACAGTTGTTTCAATTCTTACTCAAAGAAATTTGTTGAGTAAAAATGAATAAGAATTCGTAAGATTTAAAAATAATGGAACAGTCCTAATACGTAGCGCCCACAGGCAGTCTACGTTTTATGGGTTGGGTTTTTGCGATGGGTTGCGTTTTTTGCATTTGTTTTTGACAGCCACACGTCAAGTTCTCTCCGATGGTCTCCGACATCTGTTCGTCGCGAAAGTATATTTTAAACAAAATGCGTTGATGCACTTTCGGAAAACGGATACTATAAAGGTAAATTCAGCTCCCACTGGAAAAATCCCTCTATCCCTCTTTGATACAGTAGAACTTTCTAGGTCGCAGTGTCAGCCAATGGGCCGTGAATTTATAAAAAAAAAATAGTCAGGACTTTTACATTAAAACGCTGAAAGAGGAATATATTTTGTTACCCTTTAAAAATTTAAATCCACCAAGCCAAGCCACCAAGAATAAAGTAAAATTCGAGACGATTATATTTTAAACATATCCTTTATTGAATCAACGAAAATCGATAAACATTTATTAGTATTTCATAGTTATACACTAACTATATCTATCATCTAAGTTTATCTATACAATTTTCTCTGTTTTCCTTTGCATCTCAATTATCACTTTCATCTGAGATAAGGGCTTAAGTAGGTAATCCATCCGCTTCAAGAGAACTCTTTACCACTTTCAATGTTAATATTTTAATACATACAGTATACACATTTATAAATATGGGATATAGTATGTATATATTTTCCCGTACCTTATATTGTATTTTCCACCAAAATTAATTATTTACCGCATTTTAAAAATGTATTAAATTGGATAACGCACATTAAGCGAACCATTTGAGAGAATATTATTTTTTTTGTATCTTAAATAAATTTACACGCCCCATCCTCCACCAACTTTCCTTAATTTGATGACATTGATATATTTAATCATATCCTCACGTACGTACGTGACATTTCTATAAATATGTGTATACATTTAATCAACGAATATAATAGATCGTATATATGTATAATTGTATAATGCTAATGTCATTATTTAATCAAAAAAAAAAAACACAACAAAAAAGTCTACAATACATTATTGCACATGACATTGTTTCACATTTAATTACTTTATAAAAGTTATAATGCACCACCCATTGCCCTTTCGCTTTGTTCATGATTTTGCATTTTTTTTAATACTCTATTTTATGAGAGGATATTATGTTCACTGGTTTTGACTCTTGACCCCCTCCGACTTGGAGCCACTTCCGATAAATTTTAATAATTTGCAACCAGTGCAATGGTCCGTGATGTGATTTTATTCTGATAATTTCATGAATGGAAAAATGATTTTTTTTTTTATGTAGGTACTTTCTATAACAATATTTGATTAAAATTAATATTTTGTTTTCTTTCACCACCAATGATACCGATATTATGATGTGGAATTTTTAAATTTTCTGCATTTATAACTCCAATTTAAATTATTGGGGCAAAATCATAAAATTAGTTTTTAATCATTCCGGTTTAAATTGATAAAAAGAAGTGTGACGCTTGGAACGGGTTTATTAAGCCGCATTCTCCCTGTTGTATGTTTCAAAGTTATAATTTGAGCGTTAAATTTCTTATTTGTCATTTAGTTGTTTTACAATATTATTTTCTGTGTATATTTTTTTTCTAAAATATAATAAAATATTTGCAATTTATTCAGTTTTTGTTTTTTGATTTGGTTTATAAACTTAATGACTACATCTTAGGTTTGTAAACGAATTCCTTCCGCATAAAGGGTGTCCGCTTTTGAAATCGATTTCTATCTGAAAATTAGAAAAAAACGGAAAATTGTTACAAAAAATCATGATAATGAAGAGGTAGGTAGTTGATGCGGTTTAACCGTTCCACCAAGACTCCATTCTAATGATGTAAGATTCTATGGAAAGGTTAGTGATCTAAATTACACTTTTAGCCGAGGAGTGGAATCTGGAAGCTGCGGACTGTGGAATACGAATAGCATTAAAGTATACTGGGGAATTTTGAAAAGGCGCTCTATTTTATAATAAAGTCTAGGGCTGAAAACACACCCGATCAGACAAAGCGCAAGAAAACAAAAAAATTGTATTTTGCGCCATTTAATATTACAGTGAGTGCTGCCAACGCAAAGAAAGATAACAATGTGACAGCTGTCATTTCTTGGTTAGTAAAAATGGAGCGCTATACGAAAGAACAACGCATTTTCATTGTTGAGCAATATTTTAAAAATAATTAAGGTTTGTCAGCTACAGCCCGCAATTTTCGAACAAACTGGCTTCGTTAATCGGCAAAATTGTCCCATTTGGGGCTCAGAAAACCCACGAGTAATTGTTGAGAAACAAATGCATCCACAACGCGTGACTGTTTAGTGCGGATTTTAAGCTGGAGGCATTATTGGACCATTCTTCTTCGAAAATGCGGCTGGTCAGGCACTAACCAGTAATGGTGTTACTTATGGTGATATAACTGTTTTTAGTGCCTAAATTACAAGATATTGATGTGACCAACATGTGGTTTCAGCAAGACGGTGCCACAGGCCATACAGCCAGAGAAACAATTCAATTACTGCATGAGTCATTTCCTAATTGTGTAATCGGCTGTTTTTGCGATCAGAATTGGCCATCCAGATCTTGCGATATAGTCACATAGAGTCATGGCTGGCTTCGTATGGCCGTATTCGTGAGAATTTTCATAGGTATTAGCCATGTTATAGAGTAGGTAAGAGTGTTACGATTGGCTGATTTTGAAAAAGCATTCGATAGACAACCAATAGATCTGATATGGGTAGCGCCATGACATTGAGGAGTTCGAGAACCATATGACGGAGCAGAGACAAGAGTAAAGGACCATTCACATGGGAGCGAACGAACGAATTGATGAAATGCGAACAATCCACTTTGTATGCATTTATAAACAGAAAATTGCATATTTTATTATTCCAAGAGGAGGATAATTAATAAACAAGTTTAAAAATTGTTTAAATAACGAAATTTCAAATTCTAAACATTTTGCCGCGAACGAAAACACCCTGGCGCGAGTTGTCAGTCTATTCGCAATCCACATCATTTAAATCGCGTTCCACAAAGTAGCGAATACAAAATTCGTTCGAACTTAACCTTATTCCAAGAGGAGAATATCTTGGAATAATAAAATGTGCAATTTTCTGTTTATAAATGCATAAAAAGTGGTTTGTTCGCATTTCATCAATTCGTTCGTTCGCTCCCATGTGAATGGTCCTTAAGATGCCCCGCCAGAGTGACCAAAGAGTTCCCATTTAAAATCGTTGGGGACCAGGGAAGCGTTTTAAGTCCTTGATATTTATTGCAGTCCTAGATTATCTTGTGACGGACCCTAAAGTGCATAAGTTATTCTTTGCTGACGATGAATCCATCATAGGATCAAACGTCCCTACAACGAGCACTTGATGTTCTGGACGGAAATGGGTATCGAATTAGTCCAAAAAGACGGAGTACCTGTAGTGCCCATTCTCTGATGCACTCCAACCTAGTCCAGCCATTTATTTAAATGGAAAGTTATTGCCAAGTAATGATCCATATCGAAGCAACTATTAATGACGAAATTAATCATTGCGTAAGCGTAGGGACAATAAAACTCTGGAGGCTTATTTCCAATCGCGCGGCGGATTTGTATTTTTGTATTTCCAAAAGCGATTTGCGGATTGCGATTTATTACAAAATAAACTTAATTCCTGTGACGGGAAAAAGCTGTCAAAAATTGGAACTCAGAAAAAGGTCGAAATTGAGGTATCGCTTTCAATACGATCCGCCGCACATTTGGGAATAACTCCCCTGAAATAAAAATGCTTTGCATGTCAGCAGGAGGAGTAACAAAGCTTGATAGAATTAGAAGTTCGAAGATCCTCCGAGGAAGCCTTCACGTCAAAGAACCCGAAAAAATGGACTGATATTGCCATGTTTAAGAAATTGATCCTACGAACCCTGTCAAAAATACAATGTCAAATCAATGTTCTTGATTCCGCAAGCGCGGAAGAGAAGCAAGCCAAAAAACTCCTGGGTCACACAAATGCAAAAAGAGCAGCATTTGATTTGATGCAGTAAAGTGGGAGCGTTATGATCCATACAATTTTGATCATAACCTCGCCGAGCAATAAAAGTAAGAAGAAAGTTTGTATAGTGCGTCAAAGTTATTGAGGTTATAAAGAAGTATGCTCAATCGAAAGTAAAGAATACACAAATCGACTGCGTGCTAAAAATGCACTTAAATATGTAAAAAAAAATCAAAACTAGTTCTGTGTCATGAAACACAGGGCATAGAAGAGAGCTGTTAACTAACAATTTTAAAATACTTGTGATCTAGGATGAACTTTTTATTTTACTTTTAACTATTTATAGCGCTCCACAAAGTTTCATTTCTATCGCCATTCGTCAAGATTTCTGGGCTGACTATTTTTTTTTATTTCTATCAAACAAATGTAAGAAAGAAAAAAATATATTATTTTACTTCACTGTTTCGTTTGGTGTGCTTTAAGAAAAAACAAAACTGAATTTGCCACTTAATTTTAGTCCTTTTCAGTCGTTGAAACTGTGACAAAGTTATTGAAGCTTTTAGAGATATGAAGGACAAAAAAGGAATTAAATACAACAAAGATCTGAAGTGGAGCAGAGTTACTTATATTGTTCGCCACATTAATGCGTTAAAGACAGCTCGCTCTTGAGTTCATAGTCCGTCTGTTCCATTTCTTAGCTCACGCTTTGAAATGGACAGCAACTTCAACTTGGTAGTGTCGGTAGTCAAGTTTATTTCTTTTCAGATGCTTGTTTTTCAAATTAGCAGCTCTTTCCAGTGACAACGATGTAGTCCGTCAGACCACGGACAATTTGCAGAGAATAGTTTTCGCATTACCACTGCCATAAAAAGATTTGTAGGGCCCACTAAATAATGCAACAGTGGCTTTGTGCCAGCAAGGCCTACCCGGATGCACCGTAATTAAGGTTTATATGGAAGACCTTCGCCATATTTTACTAATCAGGGATCAGGATATTTTCTTCTTGAATACCGTGCTTTTGTTACTATATCGCGTTTCAAATTACTATGGATCGTGAAAGGATCAACAAGGAGATCTAATTTTACACATTATACCTCTCCCTCTCTCTCTCTCTCTCTATTCAATTTCCATCCTGCTCAACTTCAGGCTTATGTTTGCGTTGGACATCTGCTTCGTATGTATAGTCCGTTCAGAACTGTGATGACGTGATTACTTTTCATGGTGACCAATATGCGGTGGCTACCATATGGGGAGTTAAAGTTAGGTTATAATGTGGTATAAAGAGTCTAGTACAACACTAGGCACTATAACGGTTCCATGCACTCCTATCGCCGTTGAATATTCAAAACAATGAGGTTTCTCCTCAAAAATATAATTTTTGATAACTTTTAAAAGAAACCGAGTAAAATAAATGTATAAAAATTACGTACCGCAAAATATGACAAACGTGAAACATTTTGTAAACTTCTTCCGGTCCTTAAAAATTTCCCTCACCCAGACATTTAAAGGTAAACAAAATAAATGTCATTTATTTATTCACAATCAAAAAGCACGCTGCAGGTTAGGACATTTCAATTTCGGACTAGAAACCTTTTCCAAATTTACCCATAAAATTGCCGATCAAAAGCAGAATCACACATCCACAGTGACATCAATGAACGAAGGACACTTTTATTGACAGAACCGGAAAATAGCTGATTGATACAAAAAGGACGAATAAAAAACATCCGACAAAACAATTGACTGGCAAAAAAATCAAAAACACCAAATGAAATGAGTTTCGAAATCCAAGAGGCAGTAGGTACCAATCTCTGACCAATGTGGCAGTATGAATTTCAATTCAAAAATCCCATAATCATGCGACGTGCTTGTAAATTGGGGTTTCTTTTAGAGGCAAATCCACTAAAAATCCATTAAAAGTCACCGCAGGGTTTCGAATACATTTCCATATTCATCCCCATAAAATGTGAAAAAAAAAAACGAAAATAAGGTATGGGTAACCATGAATAAACCTGTATGGTTAACATTTCATTTGTTGTGGCTTTGATTTAAAATACACACTTCATTATGAGAAACGGAACTGGAACACACACACTTGTAATTCCCTCCCCCGCATCATAACATATCTGACATCTTTAAAAATATGGTAACACACTGTGAACCGTTCACTCTTCATTTCCTCTGCTTAAATTAGAATGTTAAACAAAATGTAAATTAAAATGTAGAACTCTGAGAAAATTAACACATCATTGTAGATGCATCCATGAAGTGCATATCCTTATCCCTGAATACTTTATAGCGTTTCATTTTGTATGCAAACTACGTGTCAAGTATGCCGGTAGCAGATACTACGACCACTTACGCGAAAAATAATCATTTTGTTTACCTTAATATCCTGTTGCGTCAAATAAATCCGGAAGGACTAGGGGTGGGCAATTATGCGGACTACACGTTACACGAGGTGTATCGTCCTTGGTGGCACCCTCTATGCAAATACATTGTAGGCAATTTCCTGTCTCCTGTGGTAGAATGGCTCCGATCTTGTAGGATGAGCCTGGAAATGAGAAAAAATACAAAAATAAAAACCAAAATCTTATAAAAAGAAAGGTAGGTATATAGGAGGGTATACGTTGCAAAATAAAAGAGCTTAAATGAGGTTTGTGTGGCGTCTGGAAATGAATTGCCTTTTCTAAAGTAGTCTCGTTGGTATTTATTGCGAAAGGCGGACGCCGACAAAATATCCCGAGTTAATTATAAGGAATTGCTTTGAATACAGTGGACAGAGGAGTTGGGATTATTTGTTATACTTTCAATTGAGAAAGTGATTAAAAAGAATGTGAGCTGCACGAGGATACTTAAAGAATTAAGTAACAGAAAAGTGATTGACATATTCTTCGTGGATGGGCGTATATCAGTAATCGAACCACCACACCTGCTCTAGACGCACTGACGATTGAAAAAATCCGATTTGCTGTGTTCCTTCTTGTCGCAGGTAATCATTTATAGCTGCACTCAGATATGCACTAATGCCTTTTTTCATTCATTCATTTTCTATAGTCGGCTTATCCATTAAGTGGGTCGCAGGTGTAGGCTGCTCAAGTGGACCCTCCATAACTCTCCATTCTCTACCATCGATTCTAAATCATCAAAGGTAAACTTGATCTAACCAAAACCATCTCATCCTGGGTCTACCTAGAAGACGCCTGCCTGATGGTACGGACTGCATATGACGTCTTGCGATCCTGGTTGAGGAATTGCTTGACATTGAGTTTCTTACGTATTCTGGTGTCCCTTATACGATCTCTGCGAACCACACCAGCAATACAACGAAGGACGCTCATTTCGGCAGCTTGTATCCGCGATAGATCTATTCTTTTGATCATTATCTAAAAACTGACAACTTAGCTTGAACACCAAGTTCGCAGTCTTCCTAATAAAACAATGACCAAGCTGTCCCAAAATAACTGACCAATTTTACAGGACAACTCAGAATTGCTCCTTCCATCACTTGTGAATAAGACCCCGAGATACTTAAACTTCTCTACCGATTTCAATGGGACTCCACTAATATGGAGAGTGCATAGAATAGACGTTCTGGAGAAGACAATCACTTCAGATTTGTTCACGTCTGAGAAGATCCAAGGATAACCAAGTCATCAGCGAAGAGCAAATGACGTATCCCCAGATTTCCCAATTCAAAACGTTTGCCAAGACAGCGTTGTAACATCCAGTCGATATGAGTAATGAAAAGGAGAGGAGACAAGATGCACCCCTGGCGAAGTCCAACGCCCACGATGAAAGACTAAAAGGTATTGATTTAAGGCCGTTTACTCGAACACAGCATTTAGAGTTTGTGTAAAGAGATTGAATGACTCTCAACCGAGAACCATCAATTCCGTACTCATGTAGTACACTCCAGAGTTTACCTACCTCCAGAGACTCACTCGTATGCTTTGTCCAAATCTATGAAGAAAGCGTTAACAGGTGTAGCATACTCCCAAGCCTTGTCAAGTAGCATTCTGAGAGTGAATAATTGGTCAGTTGTGCTTCTACCTGGACGAAAACCGCAAGCTCATCCCCTAATTCTGACTTGACCACAGCTCTGCAACGCGTTTCCAGCACCTTGTCAAAGAATTTATCGGGGAGACTTAAAAGTTAAATAATATATACCCTTGGTAATAAGAGCAGTCATTTGTATCCTCTTTCTTAAAAAGGGGCACAATTACTCTAATCTGCCAATCGCTGGGTCTTTCGCCGCATTCTCAGGACACCAGAGAGCCATCTAAGGCCCTCTTCACCTAAAGCCTTGAGCGTTTCTGGCAGGATTTCATCCACTCCGGTAGATTTGCCAGCTCTTAGCGATTAGAGCGAAAAAGTGACTTCCTCTACCGTGGGACTATTTTCCGTCCTGCTTAAGGCGATGGATCTGTCATTCTCAATGCCCTGCATTGTATTGAGCAATTCAGAGAGTCCTCGCTCTATCTGCGCAAGATATCCACCTCATTAGAAAGAAGTGTACCATCTTTGGATTTGACTCCTTCAATAATGTTCCACATCCTTCCTCTAAGACGGCGGATGGTCTGCCAAAACACTTTGCTTGCAGATCACGGTCCAATTTTCGCCAAAACTTCTTCCAGGATTATTCTTCGGCTGCTTTAACAGTCAATTTGCAAATTTTTCGCACCTCAATGTACCGGTTTCGAGGAGGCAAGTCCCCCATAGTGAATCCACACCTTTTTCTTCTCTACGATGGCTTCTTGAGTTCGGGGCTTTTTAAACCACGCAGTTCTTTTATGGTGCAGAGGCATGGACTCTATTAAAAGCGGATGAGGCTACTCTTGGCCGCTTCGAGAGGAAAATTCTTCGAGTAATTTTCGGTCCCGTCTGCATAGACGGTGAATGGAGGAGGAGATACAACGACGAACTGTACGGGCTGTACAGCGACATCGACCTATAGCCAGAAGAGTGAAGGTCCAACGACTGCGGTGGCTGGGTCATGTAGAGCGAATGGACGTGAATGCTCCGGCCCGGAAGATCTTCGAATCCACACCCGAGGGACGGCGCAGTAGATGAAGACCGCGACTCAGTCGCTTACGTGCGAAACTGGAGACATTTGGCCAAAGATCGTGCTGGCTGGAGACGCTTGTTGGTTGAGGCCCAGGTCCACCCCGGACTGTAGCGCCACCTTAACCTTAACAGTTCTTTTATCACCACCATTACCTTTTCGTATTTATTACATGTGAATTTGAAGCTCACTTGCGACGTTCCTGGCCAAAAAAGCGAACGATGTTCAACAGACCGACCACCATTAGAGGTTCGTTATCTAAATTAAATATTTCTAGGTCTAGGCATCACATCGGCAATCGCGATTATTTGTCAAAATCGGATTAGTTCGTTTAAATTATTTTCGTCCTTATAATATGTCAAGACAGAAAACCTTATTCATGTTTGTCTATAGTTTAATAATAATGTAATGTCAAACTTTGCAATTACTTGTTTGTATATACGGAGACGATAATGAAAGAGAGAAAGAAAATTAATTGGAATCTCAAAAATCCAATTCCACTGCCAGCAGCAGCAGATTTAACAAAACCCCCCCCCTTCAATGTCAAAATTAAAATAAAATTTGACAGGTTTCATTTGATTGAAAAATTGCGAAAACACATCGAAACAGTTGACTCGTTTAATTGAGTTTCCTTTGATGTCACATCCCGTTGCAAAACTGCCAACTCAAACTCAGCGATTCACCGAAGAAATGGTCCAGGTAAACTTAGCAAGTATATGTATATGTATTAATATTTGAGCCAACTAATCGCCCTAGTATGGAAGGACATACGATATACTCCACTCTATTGCATAGCCAAGCAATGAACAAAAAATAAACGGGTTCATTTTCATACATCACACAACACGACGACGCCAAATTGCCACTCAAATATGAAATTCAAAACGAAAAGCAACGTAATAGAGAAAAAACCAAAACAAAAAATATAAAAAAAAACTACAAAAAACAAAATCTACTTTACTTATGAAGTCAAGAGCAGAGTCAACACAGGTCAATAAGCTGTTAGTCCTTTTTTTTGTATCACACAAGCATAATCCCTCTTCAGCCCAGCCACCCATATGCGAACGCGTTTGCTCGTCGAGCACACTCGTATGTGACACTTAAGGAATAGTTCCATTTCCCACCAAAGAAACAGAGCAAATACGACTTTCCTTGAGTCACGAGACGAGGGCGGTTCTCTTCAATATGTCAAAGGATAATAATTATTTGTACATCATATGTATGATATGCAGATTAAGTCTTAGCAAAGACACTTTTTTTTTCGCTGCTTCAAATGGTACATGTTTCATCTTTTGGCGCCCGATGAAGATGTCAATAAATGCTTATCAATGAGTTCAGTGTGTGAAGGAGATAGTTGACCTATTTCCTTTAATAGTACGAGGTATAGTCTTCTTGCATGCTGGGGGATAATCATTTTCTGATCACGAAGATGTATCTAGAGTAAAAGAAGCTTTCGATATGAGGAGAGCACGGTGTTTATTCTTTCGTTTTCGGAAGGAGTTCAATAGGGCAAGTCGGGATAAGACTTTTATATTGCATGTCTGAGAGGATTTAGTTGCGATGGTATAGCAAGGAGTTCGTGTGCTCTTGTACGTTGAGAAAAGTAATCAAGAACATTACGTAAGGATGTGATATTATGCAAACATTACAGTGAACAGAGTATAGAGTTTTCTGTTTGTTTTGTTCTTGAAAGAAAAAAATTGCATTACATTGTGATCTAATTTTAAAATACATTACACTTTTTATTTAGCAGACGATTTATTTTTTATTTTTTGTAAGACTAGTTGGCAAAGCGGTGCGTGTTCGCATTAAAAAGTGTTTCGCAATGTTATTTATTTATAGTACTTTACACGCCAGTGTCAAAAAACAGTGACTTTTGCCAAATAAGTTTATCATCCGAATAAAGTATTGAGGACGGACGTCCATAGCTCTAGTTTTACCCCCAGTTTCACAGTGGAAGTTTAAACTAAAGTTCAACTAATCCAACTAAACTACAGAAAACTACCTGTTCAAGGTTTAAAAGAAACTGTGAAACTGAATTAATTGTTGAAATGAAGTTTACACTAAAAGTGTAGTTTAAAATTCCACTGTGAAACTGGGGGTAATTCTGACTGTTGGCTGAGGTGATGTGTCTGATCTTTTATTGGACTAGATTAGTCACTTGAAAAGTTTTTTCAGTTAATGTTTATTCAATAGCTCAAGCTACTCGTAAGATAGCGGCAGAAAGTATTGAACATATATTAAAACTAGGTACAACATTTTTTATTTTATTCGGACAGACATCGTAGCGAAAGCAATAAGGTTCCTCCATATGGAAACGGAATCTTAAAAATGGGTTGATAGAATGGCCTACTTCTAATCCAGCCGAGGCAGTTATTTAAATGAATTAACATTCTAATTCTATAGTTAATCGGAAGGTTTGCTCTCTTTAAAAGAGCAACAATCGTTGAAAAATATTGAACCCTGTTTTTGTATAAATAAATAGGTGGCGCAACAGGCGATAGACACCCTAGGCCTAGCTTCTCGCAACCATTCGTTTGTGTGAGTTTCTATTTTTGGGACGAATGGAAGGGACCTATACAATTTTATGCCGAGTCCGAACGGCTGAATTGAGAAGATTTTTCAGGACAGTCATACTCTCGGATGTTGTCAGACGTTCGCGAGAGATGGCGCAGTAGAAAAAACCTTAAGATGTAATTTATGTTTTTCCGGGAATCGAACTTGGGATCCCTCGCACAGTAGGCCAGCACACTAACCACATGGCTAACCACTTATAGTATTTTTAAAAAAGAAACCAACAGTTCAACAAACAACATAATTATAAAGAAATTTCTGCCGATCTGTCTCACCTCCTTTCTGCTGAAAAATGTCGCAAGACTGGTAAGCAAGTTCGCGCTCTTCGAAGCCATCAGGGTCGTAAATTCTGCAATACTGCGCTTCAAAACCGGGTTGGTAAAATTGATGATGCGTTTGTCAGGAACGAATTCGACGACAAAGAGGACATTTTCTACAACACGTCTTTGTCTTTGCACAGCATGTGTGGCCCTACATGGTGTTAATGAAAGTTTTGTTCTCTGATCCAGGCTAAGCTTTAAAGTAGGACACTGTATGTATGAGGCAGACTCAGCTGTTATGGTGCATGGTCTGGCCACCCTTTTCTTACCACTTTCAATGCTCAGGCCGATGAGGATGATGAAGGCGCGCGTACTGTTGGTTCATGGCGCAATTCAGGCAATTTTTCTCTCAAGATGGAAGGATGAGAAACCTGACTGATGATCTAACACATCATCCATCATACGTATCTTACTGTTTACGCGCGAATTTGAATGCCCTTGTGCTCTTTACATAAAAAAAAACGAAACAAATGATGGCGAAATAATTGAAATAGAAATAAACAAAAACCGAAATAATCGTAAAACTAAACAATAAAGGGCGAAATGAGCTTAAAACGAACTAAGTAAAAGACTAAATTATTTTTTTTCGAAACAAATATAAACCAAATAATTGAAAAACATATTAATAAAAATGCTGAAACAAGAAAATGCGAAACGACTAAAACGAAACAACAAAAAAAACGAGATGAAAAAGACGAAACAAACCATACTCGGCATATATCTCGAAGTAACCTTTGAGAGCAAGCTACTTTTAGATCTACACTGTGATATAAGACTCGTGGAATATGGTCGCAAATTTCAAAGAACTGCTTAAGGGCTTCGCTATCATTATCTAGATATACTCTAGATACTCTGATGAATCTTCTTATTTTGATATATTTATCGTGGGTTGCACCCTCAGGGCTATATTTCGATTAAGGAGAGGTTTATTGTTATGACATCGCGCGAGGAATATTCCACGACCCCACTGTCTGATGGATATGTTTAATTACATGATAGCACCAAAATACTATTGTAAAGAAACTACACAGTCGTCTATTCTTGCATTCAACAGTGGGTACGGCGACGGCCGGAATTAGAACCCGTGAAAAACATCAGACTACATTTTTCACTGAAAGACGCATCTACTAAACAGGTTCCAATGATACCTCATGCAGATTATCTTTATCATTGACAGTCGATCACGGCAATAAAAGTGATCTCTGTCGTTGAATTAAGTATGAACTACATCCAAACAAAAGTGGATAAAAGTACAAAAAAGTGAAAACATCGAAACTCATAGAAAACACACGCATATGTACGTGACATCTATGAGTAAAATCTGAACTACTAAAGCTCTGAGCTTTTTATTGTTTATTTCATCGAAAACACATGACTATTGAGAAAACATCTATGAGTAAAATCTGAACTAATAAATCTAAGAGCTTTTACTTGTGAATCTCATAGGAATTAAGTACGAACTACATCCAAACAAAAGTGGAAAAAGTACAAAAAAGTGAAAACATCGAAACTCATAGAAAACACACGCATATTTACGTGACATCTATGAGTAAAATCTGAACTACTAAAGCTCTGAGCTTTTTATTGTTTATTTCATCGAAAACACTCATGACTATTGACAAAACATCTGTGAGTAAAGTACGAACTACATCCAAACAAAAGTGGAAAAAAGTACAAACAAGTGAAAACATCGAAACTCATAGAAAACACACGCATATTTACGTGACATCTATGAGTAAAATCTGTACTACTAAAGCTCTGAGCTTTTTATTGTTTATTTCATCGAAAACACATGACTATTGAGAAAACATCTATGAGTAAAATCTGAACTAATAAATCTAAGAGCTTTTACTTGTGAATCTCATAGGAATTATGTGATTTGAATGTGTACGTGATCTGGCGGGAAGTCCGTAACGATTTTTTTGATTGTATTGGTTATAAGAACTTTGTGAAAATTGAAAGCTGGAACATGTTCAAGCTTTCAGCCACACACAAAATTTTAAATTGAGAGAAAATATACAGAGTTTACAATATGATGAAGTATGACAAATGATTTTGTTTAGTTTTTTGTACTTTTTTTCACTTTTGTTTGGATGTAGTTCAGGCTTTAAGACTATATGCTATATTCCTGGGCACAGAGGTGCGTCTGGAAATGAAAAAGCTGATAAGAAAGCGGTCCTCACTTTATCTAAACCAGACCGACACCAGACAGACGATTGAGAACAAAATACTAATGGTGACAAATGAAAGAAGAATGGAGCAAGCTTGATTCCTGTGGCATAACCAAGAAAATGTGGCCAATCTGTAACAAACAGAAAACGGAGAGAAACTTACAACTGAACAAGAAATCATTGTAGTCGATTGTGGGTATTATCACAGGACACAATATGCTGAAATAACATACCAAGAAAATGGCAATCAGTACATACATATGACCTGCGCAGAGTGTGCGGTGATGTTGAGGTGCATGAGACACCCCCCACTTCCTTTGTCACTGCACAAGGCCCTGCCACATAAGAAATATAATCCTTGGTAGTTATACTTTTTCGAGGACTTAGAAGAACTTTCCGACAGGTTATGGACCTGTTAAATTTGTAAATACATCGGGATGGTTTACCAATAGGTTATTCATAGACTTCGAGAGTATGGGAGTCATAAATCCCTACGGTCGACGGATTTACATTGATCTAAGTGTGGCACACGTATAGGTTTCTCCCGTCTTGCCAACCCCTTAAACCCCTATTGTCTTTAAACAGTATAGTCCGACTCTGGCCAGTGGAAAAATAGTACTTGCCTATTACTTATTACCTAACCTAACCCACAAATTTAATTAAAAAATAATTTAAATAACAATCGCTTTAGATCAATCTATTGTCCGCTACTAAGATTGTAATTTTTAAGATCCTTTTTGTCATTGTTATCGTATCTTCTCCGCAGTCCACTGGTCTCCGCCCTCCGACTATCTAAGTTAGTGGCTAAGTTTTAGATTCTATGGCGGGTCCCTTGTTTACCCTTCATATCGCTCCTTGTTCCTACCGATTGGCATTATTTTCGCTCTCCTATTTGGCACCAACGACGTGACTTCTCTTATGATTTAATTTTTGAATACGCAGAATATAGGGGTAATGACAAATTAAAATAATATTTCATATTAAAAGAACTTAAGCTGCACTTACAAATTACTTATGTAAGCTTACGTACTTATTACACGTAAGCGTTAATATTAAAGCAGACTAATGTAATGACATTAAAAGACCCATCCTTTCAATGGAATGACAATTACTTTGACAGTGTGAGCAAAATTTACTCTAAAACCCATGCCGTATATATGCATGCATATGTGAGTGAGACGTGTTATCCTTCATGTAATAATAATATATAATACGATTTTATAAATCACATTTCCTCGTTATGAAAGGAAAACTTTATTTTACTTGTCATCTCCATTCGGGCAAAACTTTCGCCTCAAACCTATATCCCCAATCTATCCCTATCCCTACCCTCATGTCTGTTCGTTAACCAGTTTGCAGTTTGCAATTGTGGGAAATTATGTATGCGTATGTTGGCTGGGGTGCAGAAAACTCGACAACACTACTCTCCTAATGATGACAAGGAGCAATGAGCCCTCTTGGTATGGGAGAAATAACCAAACCATGCATGGAGCAGCAGCGTTAGCTTGTTTACATGTATACAATCTTTGAAGCCAATCGATCTTTAGGGGTTGTATTTGCGGTTTGGGAAAACGTGTTCTCCAGACCACCATTAAAGGGAACGCGGTGGAAGTAAGTGTCTATTGCACGACCGCAAATATTGAAATCGAAATTGATAAATTGAACTGCGGGTTATGGGAGCGTATACGTAATTACTTTCGCACACACAATATTCTTCTTGCACTTTTTTTTCTGTTTGTTTCGCACATTAATCGTTTGGAGTTATCCTCCCTCGCATGTGGCTGTGTATGTGTGGATATGGATGGATGGATATGCCACCAGCCACGATTATAATGGGTCGCAAGTTATTGAAAAATGAAATTGAATGAGTCTACGATTCGAGGGCTTGATTGATTACAGGATGCTTTTGGAGCCAACTTCGGTCTGATATTAAAACAACGGTCACATTAAATAAGGCATAGAGGAAGCAGTTCGGCCATGAGTAAGTGGCCCATCGAATGATGAATGGATTTAAAATATTTATTTGATAATTTGATAGATGATTGAACTTTAAGTGCTCAAGTCGATTTTTAAATCTGAACTCGAATAAATATTTCAGTCATGTCGATGCAGTTTTAATAATCGATTACGGAGCTGGCTTTCCATGTGTAACGGAAAATCTGTCCATTAAGGCCAACAAGGAAAAACACAGAAATAAATAAATTAAACATAAATTTATGAACGAACTTTATTTCATGAATTTTGTGTCATTTTTTAATGACAAGAATTGAGGGGCCGAGGAGCAATATTATTCTTGAGCAGGAGAAAAGGTCATGAATACATTTTTTACACAGCACTTAAACGTTAAGCACGTGGACAAGTCGAATCGAAAAAAGCTCCTCACAGTTGAAGCGCATTATTAATTTACTACTGCTCATGGTGGCGTATACGTAACATTTTTTTTTTCGTTTCATTGAATAATTGCCTTACTGCGGTAAATGAAATGTATCAGTAGTCAAGAGAGTGTTAATGGATTTTTAAGTCATTCTGAAAGCTATAAGACGAGTTTAATGCGTACACTTAAGTATGGCCATATGTTTGAGGAGAGATCGGAACTCAGCTACGTCAAAAAATACTATACAATTGTGATCTTTGTTTACGTTTTTGCTCTATGTTTTAGCCATTTTATAATTTGCAACAACGTTGTAGTTTTTTGCTTAGAGGTGTGCATTATAGTTGACCACACAATAGATTATTTTGTGGAATGAAGCCCAATCTGGCAATACAATTGCGAATCCATGGACATATTAAAAAAAAAAAAATAGGCGGCGCGGCAGGCGGTAGACACCCAAGGCCTAGCTTCTCGCAACCATTCGTTTTGTGTGAGTTTCTATTTTTGGAACGAATGGAAGGGACCTACAATTTTATGCCGAGTCCAAACGGCTGAATTGAGAAGCTTTTTCAGGACAGTCATACTCTCGGATGTTTGTCAGACGTTCGCGAGAGGTGGCGCAGTAGAAAAAACCTTAAGATGTAATTTGTGTGTTTTCAGGGGATCGAACCTGGGATCCCTCGCACAGTAGTCCAGCACACTAACCACTGCGCTACTGCGCCCACATGGACATATTACGATGCGAATTTTTTGAGCTATTCATCTCACGTTTTAGACCTGTGAATTGGCCGCCTAGATCGTGCGATTTGACGCCGCTGGACTATTTTTTGTGGGGGATATTTGAAGTCTCTCATCTATACGGATAAGATAGCAACTATTGCCCCCTTGGAAGACAACATAGCTCGTGTTATTGGTGAGATACCAGTCGATATGCTGGAAAAAGTATGCCAAAATTCGACATTCTGAATAGACCACTTGAAGCGTAGTCGCGGTCAACATTTACATGAAATAATATTCAAAAAGTAAATGGCAAGAATTGATTTATCGATTCTAATAAAAATTTCACTCAATTTTGTAAATTTTCGTTGTTTTTTTTTTTCAATTTTAAAAACCAAACGCTTAAAAAATCACCCATTACTTAGAATTTATTCGAATCCAATGATACGGCATTACTATAGGCGAATTTTGAGAGCCGTATTCGATTGCCCGCAAACCAGAATATCTAATATAAAGGAATCTCGCATTTTAAATAAATCCCGAATAACAAAATCTCGCAAATAGCTAGAGGAAAATCTTCCATCATGAAAATCCTACCTGATTTTCTCCTGTGCTGCACGAGGATATCTTCCTCGGTGGGCACATGATTCCATTTGTATCACACAGTGTTTAAGCGAAGAAAAATCGATCAATTATTCAGCAAAAAGCTCGCTTTGATGGCCGATTATGTGCATCATTAAATCGCGAGGTACACATTTTAAAATAAATTTGAAGCGCGTTGTCCATGTGGAAATGGTTCCACACCAATTTGTGGAATTGACTCCGGCATGGCGGCATGAGTTGTATAAACACTTCCGCTGGTAGAACTGGCTACTAAGATCTTCTATCACATTTCGATGTTCTTAATATATGAGACTTATTTTTGCTTTCATCTATAAAGATTTGAGGTATCCTCTTAAATTCTTCTTCACTGATCTATTTAGAGGCTATTTCGTTTCCTTCCATTTTCAAAAACTCGATATACAATTGCCTAATGACACGAATCCTCATTTCAAATTTGTCCATCAAAATATCTCCAAAATATTAACGATGCACTCATTAAAAGGGTAGCATGTGTTCCATATTATAACCATTCACACTTTACTAAGACAAATGGACCAAATGGAATTGTTTTTTTTTTTCTTTTTATAGAGGAACCCTACTCAAATGAAAATTACTCTTGTGTAACAGATTCGTCAGAAAACCACATAAACCCTTACCCCGCGTGCACTCAAAACACACATCTCAATTTATCTATATGAATATAATTCTGTTAGCAGGACAGAGGAACTACCGCACATTCACATGTCAATTCTACCACACGAGCAGATACACAACACAACAGGAATATTAAAACAAAGCCTTTTTGCCACATAATGGCTTCGCCGAATGTTCAAGTGATTAAAAAGCCGTCTGTTGAACCATAAACCCCAAAAAGTTAATTGGTCCTTCACAATAATTATTATATTAATGTTCCACCAACCGACCGACCATATGCTATTTAACTCTCGAATGTTCTATATGCAATTGACAGATGATATCCCATTCGCATAAATAAAAAACTAAAAACCAATAAATCACCCACCATTCCGGCCGGAACTGATCCTAGCAATGTGCTTAGATGTCCGGGTGAGGGGTGACGGGTGAGCTTATGGCAACATAATGTTTTCCAATTTGAATTTTCTTCTTTCTCAAAGTAAAAGTAATAATTTCCCGAATGCAAATAAATACCCTAATCTTGTAAATATTTGCTTAGATTTATGTTCCAACAATACTACATTACATATACACTCTCACACCGAGGGAGGTATTTATGCCAGACGACAGTATGACAGACCACCATTGGAGCAAAAAAAAAACCGTCAACTTGAAGTAGGTAGGACCGTGCGGCGAGGCAATGGCAAACGATGTGTACGCTCCAAATATTAAACTTAATATAAAGTAAACTGTGTCCCCATGCTTTAATGACTTCTCTTTGAAAAACGGAACGAAAATGGAACAGAAAATAACCAAAAATAAAATAAGTTTCGTTACGGCTTTTCCAGAGAGTTTTCCTCTTAAATGGGACTTTTTTTTAACTGAGTTGTATTTCGAATATTCCGTGCGAGGGTTTGTGGCAAAAAGTTTAAGTTTCCGAGTTCCTGTACAAGTGCGACCAATGTGTCGGCAACAATTCGTTTTTTTTTTATTTACTCCTAGTGATGAAGGGGTTTGTTCACCCCATCTGTTGATAAACGTCACTTCAATGGGTGTATTTAAAAACCATACATCGAGGGTTTTAAGGGGCATATCGATTGAAAATAAAACGAAAAGTTTCACTTCAATTGATACATCGTTTTATTGATACTTATGAGTTTATAGACCACTTATAGAGCACTTGCTATGAGGGGGTGTGAATGTCTTTGTTAAAAGTTAAATAACTGCACTTGATGTTGTAATCTGTAGTGTGTACCTATTTGTTGGTGAAAAGTTTTAATAGTGTGGTTGTAGATGGTTATACAGGGTTGGGGGTGGATTTTAATTACGAAAGAGGAAATCATCTTGCCTTTTAGCAACTAGTTCCTCTGAGTCCGGTATGTGCAATTGTATACATATGCAATGCAGTGGCTTGCATATAGTTCACTTTGGTTAATAGGAAAACGCATTAGTTACTAGATTTTATGGCTTTATCGCACAGGGTGGTCCACATTCAACAAACAGGATGTTAAATACGAATAACTTTTCTAATTTTATTCGAAACTAGCCGTATACAAGCGGCTTTGCGAAGGATACCTAAGTTTCAATAATCTGTGAGCTACATTATGTTTCTTTAACTGAAAACAAAAAAGGAGGGAAGAACACCGTCTTTTCCAGAGGAAAAAGAAAGAGCATGAAAAGCCCGCTATTGAGGATATAAAGGGTCTTTTATTAGCGACTTGACAACTTCAAACTTTCAGTGTAAACGCACCATTAAACCAATTACCGAACTGTCAATGTCAAAATATTCAGTAAATTCAACATTTTCATCATGGTGAAGTACACGAAGGAACAACGTTTATAAATAACTAGCTGACCCGGCAAACGTTGTTCTGCCTAAAATAGTTATTCTAATTATTTCAAGATTTATTTTGATATTTTTGTTCAATTATTTATTTTAATAGGAATGAAGGCGGATAGCTTCAGTGGTTCAGCGGCCATTATCGGACTTACATACGCACCAACGTTTTTATATAGGTAATGTAATATAACTGTACCCGCCCGGCTTTGCCCGTGCACATAAGTTGTATTGCGTAGGTCTTAGATAATAATGTTCTATCGTAAAATGCGAAAAATGAGAATAAATCGATTTTCTGGAATTTTATTTCTGCGTAAACCTGAAATACGAACAAAACAAAAAAAGAATCATGAAAATCGACCCAGCGGTTATCGAGTTACAACGTCATCGATTTTCACCCCATAGAATATTTTGTTTGTATGGGAGGTGCCACGCCCCTTTGTCTAATGTTGACCAATCTTCAGAGAAGCACTCCTGGGCCAATACCTAAGATTGTCTGTAAATTTGAGCTCAATCGGTTCGGCGGTTTGGTAGATACATATAAGATTTTGAATGTTTTTTTGTATGGGCTGTGCCACTCCCCTTTGTCAAATTTTGACCAATCTTCACAGGAATACTAATGGGTACCTAAGATTGTATGTAAATTTGAACTCAATCGATTCAGGTGTTTTCGAGATATAAGATTTTTTTTGTATGGAAGGTGCAACGCCCCTTTGTCCAATTTTGTTTTTTCTATAACCCGTACTGAGAAAATACCTTTCCAACAAAGTATAAATCATCAAAATCGGTTCAGCCAATCTCGAGTTATGGGATTACATCGCATTTCGGACACTTTCTTTTATATATATATATAGGTAGATTAAAATTTACTACTGAAATTCCGAGTCGGTGGTGGCAACTTTAAGAGTGTTTTCGGCCGTAATTCTGAAGCGCATTTTTGGTTAAACGGCTTCGTCAATAAGCAAAATATGCGTTAACTGAACAGGTGAGAACCGACCCTCATGTGCTTCATGTAACAGCACTTCATCCGCAAAAAGTCACTGTTTGGTGCGGTTTTCATACCGGTTGGTGGCGTCATTGGGCCGTTTTTTTTCATCGATGAAAACAGAGACATGTTGGCACGTTATTTCTTTGAGCAATTGCATAAATTGGACATCAGTGATATGTGGTTCCAACAAGACGGTGCCACAAGCCATACAGCGGGTGCAACAATCGAGTCGAAGTCTCAGTTCGGTGAACTTATTATCTCGAGAAACGGACCCATCTATTGGCTGCCGAGATCGTGTGATTTAACTTTTATGAGGCTACATTAAATCATAGGTCAATGCCAACAAGCCGGCGACGTTAGAGGAGCTCAGGGCCAATATTGAACGAGAAATAGCGGCCGTATTGGTCGAAATGTGCGGTCGAGTCATCGAAAATTGGGTTCAACGTATCGACCGCTGTATACGTTCCCGTGGTGGTCATATGAACGAAGTCGAATACCATTCATAAATGTTTTGGTAGTAATTCAAGTCAATAACATTTTTTTTAGAGATCTCAAGTAGTTTGCATTTTATTCAAAAAAAGAAGTTGTCAAGCCCTTAATGAAAGACCCTTTAGAAAGGTGCTCCATCCAGGAACAATTTTCAGAAGTTTTATCAAAAGGTAAAAAGAACGTGTCACATGAACAAGACCCGAACAGAGACCTGTAGAGACGAACAAGGAAATCTTGTGGTAGAGTCACAATCGGTGCTGAGGACATGAAAAATCCATTTCTGCAGACTGTTAAACGGCGCAGATTACACAAATTCCGCGGTAAGACAGAATGAATTTAGCCATTTACCCTGGATGATGAAAGCCAACACTTGAGTTCACTTGACAAAAATGACATGAGGATAGCAATATTCAAGCGCAAGTTCAACAAAGCTACTGGCCCGGACAGTTGGCCGAGCTCTTTAAGGCAGCGGGAGATGACTTGGTGGAGAGCATACATACGTTTCCAATATTTGGTCACAGGAAAGTATGCCTGATGAATGGAACCACAGCGTTCGTCGTCATGAGTCAACATGACCTATAAGATTCTATCTGCCGTACTGTGTGAACGCCTGAATCCATTCGTCAACGAACTGATTGGTCCCTATCAGTGTGGTTTTAGGCCCGGTAAGTCTACAATCGACCAAATATTCACAATACGGAAGATCCTGCAGAAAACCCAAGAAGTCGAAATCGATACTCACCCTCTATTTATCGATTTCAAGGTCGCATATGACAACATTTATAGAGACGAGCTATACAGAGGCGTGTCTAGTTTTGGCATCCCTGCCAAACTTGCAGAATGACGATGGAGAACGCTCGCTGATCCATAAAGGTCGGAAACAATCTCACCTAGATCTTTGATGTCAAAAAAGGATTTAGACAAGGTGATACGCTGTCATGTGAATTTTTCAACATCCTCAAACAAAAAGGGACACATAACATCGACGAGATGGTTAAATTATAGATGGTTAGGGAAGCAGAAATCAAACAAAGAGTGACAGCCAACTGCTATTTCTTTGGCCTGAGAAGGCAACTGTTTAGTAAGGACTTGTCAAAAAACACTAATGTGACTCTATATAAGACCCTCATCATTCCAGTCCTGCTCCATGTCGCAGAAGCATGGACGTTAGAAAACGCGGATGAAGATCTTCTTGGTCATTTCGAACGCAAAATTCTTCGAATGATGTTTGGTCCCGTTTGCGTAAATGGGCTTTGAAGGATGATATTTTACAGCGAACTCTACGAGCTGGTTATCTCCTAATCCTCTTAAAATTTACAGCGACATCGACGTGGTCAGAAAAATACGAATCATTCGACTGCGATGGTTTGGACAATAGGTCATGTACAGCGAATAGACACCAACAACGCTCCGGCCCGAAGAAATTTCGATTCCAACCCGGAGGGACAACGCAGTAGAGGGAAACCTAACTAAGGCAAGCTAAGGTGGCGCGCACAAGTGGAAGGAGAGCTCAAACAACTTAGAGTGCGCAACTGGAGGCCGGTTAGTCAAAGATCGGGCTAACTGGTTGAGGCCCAGGTCCACCCCAGACTGTATCACCAACTATAATTCAAAAATAAGACAGTAAGTCTGTGAACGTAACCCTAACATAATTGGACGAGGGACAACAGCCTGTATAATATAAAAATAGTTTCAGTTCCTCAGGTAGCAGTCCTATTGGGAAGGGGCTGTTTGCTGTATTTGTTAAGTCACGAATATTCATATAAGGGTAGGCCATGGTAGTCAGTGGTTTCTTTTTAAATCATAGGTTATTTTGACACTTACAGCTGTTTCCCGCTCGAAATCTTGACAGAAAGTCAGTATCATACCTCCGCGGAACAAATTAATATTGAAAATTTATTTCCAAAGTGAGTGCTGCTGCTGTGTAGCCCAAACACAGCATTTTTTGAAAATAAGTTTTGGCCGAAATGAAGCACCCACCGCGCCTGCTATACGCAAGTTTGTACAAAAAGTTCGTGAGACTGATATGATAATGGACAACACTCATGGTCCCCGTCGTCGTACCAAGCCAAATGCATCCACAGAAAATGACAGTGCGGATTGTGGAGTGGTGGCATCTTTGGACCATTTTTCTTCGGAAATGAGGCTGGGAACAACATTTCGGTCAACGGTGGGCGTTACAGAGCCACCGACTTTTTTTTTTTACTGAAATTGAAGACATGGATTTGGATGATCTCTGGTTCATGTAGGATGGCGCGCCATGTCACACAGCCCACAATCGATCTTTTGCGCACCTATTTCCCAAATCGTGTTATCAGCTGTCTTGCCGATGTCAATTGGCCGCCTCGGAGATGCGATTTGACCCATTTGGACTTTTTTTTTATGGGGAACCGTGAAGGACCGATGTTATGTCAACAATCCGGAAACAATTCAAGCACTTAAGGTCAGTATCACCCAAGCAATCTGTGAGCTACAGCCCGAAACCATCAACAAGGTCTTGGAAAATTGGAGTGACAGAATGCGCTACTGCGAAAGCCAGCCGAGGCAGCCACTTGAACGACCGACGTTGTGTTCCATAATTAATGGGAATGATTGCTTTACTAATATGTAAATATATGGAAAAATTTAATTCTATTTATTTTATTAAAAAGAAACTTGTATTTGGCCCACATCGTACATATTTAAGAAAACAATCTATACCAAGGGCATCCATTTACAACCAAATGTCGCATCTAAGATGTAAATCCAATACGAATGAACTTATTGGAAAATACCTGCAGACAAATGGTGATAGTATTTTTTTGTCTTCTCCCCCTTCTGTATGCAGAATTCCTGTAGCCAATATCAATTGAAACACAACTCATTCCAAAACTTCTAATGAAACAATTCCTGTCACTCTACCGGACTTGTAAACCTCAAAGAGAGAGATTTATCAACTAGGGCAATAACTGTCCCAGACAAACCGACCAAGAAATGTGGTTTTGATTATTTCCCTCGAGGCGGACGTCCATTGAATCATTTCGTTACAAGGGATGAAAACTAAATGCCACGTCAATTAATAGTAAAACCATTGAAAATAAATCGCAGCAATTAAGCGTATAAAGGGGCGTGTGCGCCTATCAGCGTAAATTGGCACAGACGAAAATATAAAGCACAATCGAAATACTCGGAGAAAAAAAAATTGCAGGATTACGAGCATTACTTGCTTTAATCACAGGATATTATTTACCAAGCTGCTCTGGATTCATTCCCTTAAATCCCATAAAAACACCTGAAAATGCAAACAACAGATGCGTGCACTGCTCTTAGTTTTAATTAAGGTTAACACTCTCGCACGGAATCCTAATTAAATTACCATAAAAAATGAAGCGAAGGATACGAGCAGCTCCACATATATACGGAACAAAACCCCATCGTTATATCCTTAAAGCTTAGCGGTGATAAACAACACATAAGCATGTTCTGTTCCACCTTCAATATGGCGAATTTAAAAAGAATCAAAGGCGGCGCTTTTTTCCATCCCCCTCTTGCTACGTATTTGTTTGTCTGCTTTACTGTACAAATTACTGGGGACTCCTGCACGTACGGACTCAGGACTCGGGAGTCGGGATTCCAGCGCCACCGCTCGCCACCCTCACGTTAATCCAAATGTTTATGTTGACGCTCACGACACGAGGATGGCGATGATTGGAATGGGAATGAGAATGATGTGCGACCCGGATAAAACACCGAGCTGGGGGCTGGCATCCAAATGGGTCCTCAGTCCTCATTCCTCAGTCCATCGAAGTGGGGGGCGACGTGCCATTGCTATGGCGTACACGTGCTGCATTTTGCTGCGTCCGCTTTAATTAAAATCAGCTCTATACTGAGAATAGTAGTAACCTTAATTTCGCAGCGTGTCGTCGGCGGCGTGCGACTATTTTTAGTTTCTCTGGCATAAATTCTGAGCTAAGGTTCACGAGGTATATCTGTTCTCATGAGTGGCCTGTGTGTATGCCTCTTCTGGGTTCTTTTCGAAATTATTTTCTTGTTTGTCCTTACCCCGCCTACACAAAGGATGCTTTGCTTCCCATCCATTCACCACATTCACATATGTACAACGCGTTATATGTAAATGCATATGTGTACTTCCCTTTTGAAAACCCTAACCTTCTAATTTAAGGACTCTTAAGCATTCAAGTGATCCTTCGTTAGCGGGTGCAAACGCGAAGCAAAAAAAAAAACACACAATGAAAAGGAGTTCAACAGGGAGATGTCATACAAACGCAGGCACCTGCAATAATATATACTGCACACATACAGATGGCGCTGTACTTAGGCACACAAATATATATCACATTTGGCATTGAGAAATTATGAATGGTTCATGACGATGATGACGATGACGAGCAGAATAAATATTCCGAGTGACACTTTTTGGGGTTGCTGCTGTTCAGAGCTCGAGGGGGAGGAGAGGCGTTCTTCTTCTGCTCCTATTGAGCTTGATGTTTTCTAATGACTCTTCGCAATACACATGCACAGGATTCACGACCCGTGTACCTACATTATTGTTACAGTGTTATACCTACGGTCGTTGCCACCCTCCTCTTTGCAAACATTTGAAGCCCATCAAGTTGAAGTCTTCTCCGACCGCCCCCCCTATAGCTATGCTCTCTTGTGCCTATACGTGTATTTTTGTGTTAATTTCTAAAACATCCTTTGGGTGCGCGGTAATTGTTGTTAAAATTCACCTCATTGTCAGTTGAATTTGTTTCATCGCATCAATTCAGTTTGTAATGCTTGCAGGGAGCATTTCAAGTTGGACGTTATTTTTATTTTATTTCTCGTTTTTGGATGGTAATGTAAATAACTGAATTACAATAATTGTACTGGTGTGGAAGGTCTTTTAATAGGAATTTCTTTTTATAACGTATATCCAGGCGCAGTAATTATGGTGTCAGGGATACTGCCTTGAAAAATAAACAAAATGTCGGTCGCAATATGAATGAATGCATTTATCATACGAATACGAGTACACATATAGAAATTTAATGAGGATGCATTGCAAAGTTCTTGGAAATATTTTTGTATGTGTAATCTGCAGATTGTTGTGTTCATGAACAGGGTGACACTCGCTGCAATATCTTTTTTTTTCCTGTCGATGAGAAAATTGAGCAATTGAAAATTGAGTAAAATTGAAAGAATCAGTTCAATCATTAAGCAATTCATTATTACTTGATGGCAATTCCTTCAAAACGTCGGTTCTTTAATATATTTTAAGCTTTTGGAAGTTAGTCAACTTTTTTTTAAGCAAAAGATCAATATAGCGGATTCCTCTTCTGTTATAACCGCGATCGGACTCAACAACTTAAAATTTCGTCCTTCTCTCTCTTTTAATGACACTTCAGTCTGGGATGGAACTGTGCGTAAACCATAACACGCTCCCCGAGTCAGCCTGTTAAATCTGCGGTAGAGGTGGGTATATCTGCCAGATCGACAAAGATATCGAAGAGTCGTAATCGCGGAGAGGAGAAACGCCGCTCTTGGAGGGCTGTTCATTGCCATAAAATACATTCCAAATATTCTGTTTACTCTTCGTCTCTGTGCACCTCTTCCAGATGCATGAGTAACTAGCTGCCCTCAGTTGAACGTGCCATTGTTTACTGAGGGCGAGGACCCCCACAATTACCGCTTCGTAGACGGTCTTATTTTCCCTTCATCCTCATACTAATTTGCCAAAATCATAAAAAAAAAGTATGCATGACCTCGGTCGCATGCATGTTAAGCCTCCTTTATGCGATAAAATCCTCCTTTCCCATCGCTAATAAATCGGAATCAGGGGCGTAGGGGGTTTCGCACCCCCCTTAGGTTTGGATTTCCATTAGGTATAGGTTTTTGAACTTGAAAATGTATAACAAAATTGGCATTTTCAAAGGTTCCACATGAACTCCTTAAGATTTAGCTAGATTCGATTTTAAAAAGGACGGTCGGCATCGCTGACTTTGCCAACTGAAATCCTTAAATTTTAGCGAGTTTCCATGCGATTTTAAAAAGGACGGTCGGTTCGGTGAATTTGCCGACTGAAATCCTTAAAATTTAGCGAGTTTCGATTCGATTTTAAAATCAGACGGTTGGCATTTCTAATTTGAGGTTAAATTCGAAGGAATGTGTTATTCGCTAGTTCGCGGCTTATTAATATGGATAGCGAACTTTAACAATTCGCGCAAGGGTGTTTTCGTTCGCGGCAAAATGTTTGGAAAACGAAACTTGTTTTCTGAATACATTATGAATTTTGATGCGATAATTAATTTATCCTACTCTCGAAATAGTAAAATTCGTTCGTTCATTCTCATGTGAATAGGCCTTTAGGTATTAGCTTAGTGGCCTATTTCACCAACTTACAAATTTGTTTTTAAAAGTATTTTTCCACAAATAGAATAATTACAAATTTGCTTTTAAAATAAATGTGGTGAAACCGAATTTGTCTCTTTTTCTAAGAAAATTTTCAAAAAATGCTTGTAAATACAAATTTGTAAGTTGGTGGTGGGCGCAGTAGCGCAGTGGTTAGTGTGCTGGAATACTGTGCGAGGTATCCCAGGTTCGATCCCCGGAAAAACATAAATTACATCTTAAGGTTTTTTCTACTGCGCCACCTCTCGCGAACGTCTGACAAACATCCGAGAGTATGCCTGTCCTGAAAAAAATTCTCAAATCAGCCGTTCGGACTCGGCATAACATTGTAGGTCTCTTCCATTCATTCCAAAAATAGAAACTCACACAAAACGAATGGTTGTGAGAAGCTAGGCCTTGGGTGTCTACCGCCTGTTGCGCCGCCTATTTATTTATTTTTTTTTAAGTTGGTGAAATAGGCCACAGGGGTGTTTCTGTTAAAATTGGACAAAGGACATACAAACAAAAACAATTAAAATCTTATATCCCGAAGACTACCAAATCGATTGAGCTCAAATTTACAGGTGATCTTAGGTATTGACCCGGGATAGTTCCTGTAAAAATTGGTCAAAATTTGACAAAGGGGCGTGGCACCTCCCATACAAAAACATATCTTCTATGGGGTGAAACTCGATGACGTTAGATATAACTCGATAACCGCAGGGCAGGGAGAATCTATATAAGCTCCTCATGGACCTTTACAAAGGCGGATGAAGATCTTCTTGGTCGTTTCGAACGCAAAATTCTTCGAGTGATTTTCGGTCCCGTTTGCATTGACGGGCTTTAGAGGTCAAAAAAAGTACGTATTAGTCGATTAAGTTGGCTAGGACATGTAAAGCGAATGGACACCAATGCTCGAGCAAGAAGAGTCTTCAATTTTAACCCGGAGGGACAACGCAGTAGGGGAAGACCTCGCCTTAGGTGACGGGCACAAGTGGCGGTTAGCCAATGATCGGGATAACTGGAGATCATCATGCAAAGATTCAAAGTATGTATAATTTCGTTTTCAAGATTTTTTACAACTTTGAGTCTCTGGTAGCCCCTAAAGCGGCCGGCCCACGTCCGCCAGAATTAAACATCTGTGATGTATCCGACCACGACAACTCAACAATGAGCAAAATTTTGTTGACCAAATAATCATGAGAAAATGTCACCAGCTCTCCGTCTATAAGTAAACAAGTAGGTAAGTAAGTAATATCCCGGGGCCCCAAGCAAAATTTCCAAAATCAGGGAAATTGAGAATTATTGTTGAGAATTTTCTCCATGAAATTTGACCCTCCATGAAATTTGCCCCCTTATGGAGTTTGAATTTCCCCAAATCGCTTCTAAGTGCTCAATTTGGCTATAAAAGGACATTTTTTTTAAATATCAGCTTCCTAGCTCTTAGTTTTTGGGCTGGACGTTGATCACCAACCGCCAAAATGTTCCCATACAAAATTGTATCCCCATATCCCCCCCACCCCCCTTTGGAAGTCGAATTTCCTTAATGCGGTCCTTAGTGCTCACTTTGGCCATAAATGGAAATTTATTTCAAAACTAGCTGACCCGTACTTGCCTTGCGCCGCTCGCCTTTAGCAAACAAACAAAATTATATTTGGTCCATCTAAGATTACACTTTGAGTGTTTCATTGAAATCTGTCCAGTAGTTTTCGCGATTTTAGGAAACAAAGAAAATTCCTACAGTTTTATTATATGTATAGATTTTCACTTCAAAAGATACATTTTGGCTAAAAACTGTTCCTAAGGACGTGGCCTATAGCAGTCTCACAGTCTTAAGGAACATTTTAAAAAAAGTTTTATCGAAATCTGTCCAGTAGTTTTTGAGTTTTTAAAAGCCAAAGAAAGGCCGGGCGTTGATCACCGTTTGGCTACTTTTAAATAAAAGTACGCATGGAAGGAATTGCCAGACCGATTTTGTTGAGTTCGTCTATTAGAGCAAATATAAGAATCAAGCTTTTACACTGTGACAATATTTATTTGACGAATACATAATATAAAATATCCTCTCAACGATGAAGTGAATCATATTTCATGAGAAATTCCTATATACAAATATGCCTACAGAAGACATCTTATAACAAGGCGTCTTTCCAAAATTTCTAATCAGCTAATTAAACTCTAGTCAGCCGGAAGATAATACCAATTTTGTAAACAGACATCAAAGCATTCAAAGTGTTTGGTATGTCACTTCACCGCATAAACTTTCTATCGGCCAAACCGATCTGATTTCTATTCAAGTTAAATCTGCAAAAAAAGGGACCTACACCTACACCTATCATCGTCATTTAGTCCCAACAAAAAGCCTTATAATCCTATTGTGGTTGATGATTCCATTACAAAGCATGAGCTACCACAATTCTGTAGAAAAAAAAAACAACAACACAAAATCGCATTTACTGCCAAAGTTTCTTTCCATTCGCTTTGATTAAACTCCCAGAAAAAAAGGACACTGCGGATAGGACTGAAAAATGATTTCTTGTGGTAAATTGAATTTAAAATGAAAAGGTTCAAGTACCAAAACTAAGCGTGAAAAGGAAGAGAAGGATTATTTCTTATAACGCTGAGTGCTGACCAATTTCAGGTATAAATTGTGATTTAAAAAAAAAACAAGTACTTTTCCTGAGATGGAATTAATTCCAATGTAAACCGTGCGATTGAGATAATCTCTAGCAATTTGTACAGGATCGAAAAGTCCGTTAGGTGGGCAAACAAACCAAATTAGTATCGATTGAGTGAAGGACAACAAAGCAGACTTTTTTTCGTTTTAATTTCCATTTGCCAATCGTTTCCATTTCAACACAAGTGATTATGGTCCTCTCAATAACATGCGGGTATCGATTTTCGATCTCGGATGCTTCCGATGATTACATCCAAAGATTAATGTTTTCTGAAAGCAAAAAAATTCCCCACAGACGAAGGAATATTATTAATTAGTTACTACTTGCCGAAAGATACACCCAAGACCACCCAACGGACATATTAAAGGCAAATGTAACATAATGCCAAACACGCAAGGTAACTCAATAAGGAATGCTCTTCAAAGCTGTGATATTAAATTTAATCGAATGAACAATGAGACAGAAATAAATTCAAATATATAAAGAATATATAGTTGGAAGGGAAGTCCTTTGCATTTACAAGCAGAAACAAGGAATGCTGAATGGAAAATTACGAGTAAAATGATAATTAGAGGTTATGTCCTTGGCACTGCTGAAATAGATAGTTTTTCTTTTAATGGAACTAAGTGATTTACAGGATTTCTTTGGTAATAAGAAAAGTTTTAATTTCACAGGATTTGTTGGGAGGATTGGAGGATTTAAGAGGAGGAATTCACTTTAGGCGGAATTCTTTAAGACGCTTGGAATATAGTTTAACAGGATAAATTGAAGTTACTCTACTAGAAGGAGGAAATGCCAGATTTTTGCTTTCAATTTCCACTCAATGGAGTGTTGTAGTTTTACATCCTAAGGAGGATTTGTGCTCTGCGATTTCCGTGGTAAACCAATTTTTATTTAGTTTTACTGCTTCTATCATGGTAATTAACAAAATGTAGGCAATTAAGAATATAATTTTTGACAGGGTTTGGATTGTTTTCGTAAGTACATGTACATATACGTACGTCTAACTTGCACCCAGTCTGCGCGCTCCCATAGTTCTTCGAAAGTCAGTATAATTCCTGCGTTTTCGGACATGTTCGCAAGTGTCAAATTCGTACGAAAAAGCGTTCAATGTGCAACCGGGCAAAGCCGAGTTATCATCCAACGTTTTTCACTTCAGTAACGTCTTTAAATTATTGAAATAATGTTCAAAAATCAGTGTTCTATACCTTCCGTGGCCTTGAGTTCACGCGAAAAGAGTTTTTGTAGCAATCTATACGCATTATAGCCCAGCCCATTCCCCACTAGCAGCAACTGGTGCCCTGGTTCATTTAATAAAAAACCATTTGACTTTTATAGGGTTCCTTGTCTGACTAAATCTTAGATACGAGTTGCTGCAAGCTGGGTAACCGTCAACCACAGAAGCCTTGTTGATATAGTTGAAATAATAGCTCATATTCCCGTTGGCGTTTTGTCGTTAGCGACTCGTATTTCACTTCGTTTTTTAGTCGGTGTTTTTAGTTTTTTTTTTTTAAACAAATGAATTTAAATGATGGTGAACAAAAAGGAAATAAAAATGTTAACAAAAGTTTAAAAAAAATCTGAACATCGTTTAAGTGTTGACCAATTTGGCGTCGCAGTATGGCGTGGTGACAAAACGGCAGGTGGTGTGGCGATGTAATGGCCGCGAAATGGTATGAAAGTGATTTAACGCGCACTGAAGTAGCAAACAACGTACGGTGACCGATCATCTTAAAATGTCGTCCTATGTTGATTTCTTTAAATTCGTTGACTCGTTTCCGGGTAAACGAAAATACGTAGTTGTAATACCAAAATTCACGTCGTCACCAGCCTGTACAATAAGATATGACTCTACATGGGATACGCCTCTACAAGTCCACGTCGTCACCACCCGCTTGCGACTGGAAAATTAAACTTGTTCAAGATAAGTGGCAACAGACTGGCACCTGAAAAATGCCACACGTCGCCTCCACTTCGGTTTGACGCACGCTTCTATACTCGTTTTAGCGATGTCACCTCTTACTTGATCACCACGCTACTGCCACACCACTTCAATGCGCCTTGCTTCACTTCTCCTGTCCCTGAGCTTTATTTTTCTTCCTGAGGAGCCGATATTCTTCCCAACTCTTTAGCGAAGTTGTTCAACAAACCACGGATTCAGTGGTGTTGTCATGTGAAACCCTTAACGCATCAGCCGCGGCTACTTATGCCTCTATTCTTCCGCGCTTGCTATTGATGAAATAATTGTAAGACATCGGTATATAAGACATCGGGATACGCATTTGATAATGTCTCTGCACTCTGGCAGTATTTTGCAATGCAGTCTTTCAAAGACATACTTTCTTACAGTATTTCCTTGTTGATTTCTGGTGAATATCCGAATTCAAAGTTGTGGTCTGAGTCAATGTTGGCCGCTCGAAAGGTTCGAACTTCGAACATTCAGAATAGAGACAGTCATGCCCCCTTTTGAATATTGAAATGTAGAAACCGCTTGCTTGCTATTGTTAAACTCCGCTTTGCAGCAGATTCAATTCAAAATATGTGGCGTCGGGTACACTGACTTACTTTACTTTTGATGGCGCTACAAAGTGTGGTGCTCCTGGGCCTTACTTAATATACCCCTTCAGCCGGCTCGATCTCTAGCCTGCCGACTCCAACTTCGCGTATAGCTCGTTCCTGTATCTTCTTTACCAGATATTGTTTTCTTGGTCGAAGCAAATAGGACCTTAAATCGTTCGTAGGACCTTTCTCTCGAATACAGCAAGGGAGCCTTCATCCGACTGGGTAAGGGTCCATGCTTCTACACCATATAGCAGGACCGGGATGATGAGTATCCTTGGTTCTTCTCGATAGGGATTTGTTGCTCAATTGCTTACTTAGCCCAAAGAAACAGCGATTAGCAAGAGTAATTCTACGTTTGATTTCCGCGCTGATGTTCTTTTCATCAATTGTCACTTTCTCGTCGGTGGTGGGATTGGACTTTTCTTGATGAAAGCACCGGTTACTGTTCTTCCAATCACATCAATGTCGTCGGGTACAATATGCTTTTTAATTGTCCTACCAAACGTTTTTCTCATTTCTCAATTTGGTAATAAATTGACTAATATGATTTTAACGTCTCAATTATAGGAACGTCTCAATGCAGGGAGGTCTGGTCGGGTGGGAATCGAAGAAACTATTTTTGGCAGTGTCGTCATTTCGACGTACACTAACGTTCCGAAAGCTCTTTACTTTCTAAAGAAGTTATATCTCCAGTCTAGGCACTAGGTATCTGACTATCACCAACTAGCAAGATAGTGAAAACGTTTGTGTTGTGTTCTCAGATACGAGATTGATCGCATCGCAGGATTTTGACGGCCTATATTGTTCATCATGGTACAAAAACATACGCGGAAAGTAATAGGCGATATAACCAATAACAACTTTCCATATTAATTGGGACAAAAAACCTACTGCACAAACCTCTATTCTAATCTAATTGTCTTCCTTTTCTTGTGTCTAAATCAATACAATTGGAAAAAAAACAGGAGTCAAAATGAATGAGCCACGTAACAAGACTGCTCGCACTGTGCATACGGCGCATACTGATGGAGCCTATACCCAAACCATTTTATTCTTAAAATTTCACTCTTTAAGCCACAACACCCTAAGCAACATCATGGCAAATAGAAACTCCTCTATACCAATAACGATAGTCGTCGAATTAAACATTCAATAATTGTTTTAGACACACAAATGTTACCATTTTCTAACCAATCAACTTGTTCTAGCGACACAAAACAAGACCTTGAGTTCAACATATAATTCCTATTTATGTACATCGGTTTCGGTGGTTGAAATCCAAAGCTAACATCTATAAGCACCCCTTTAGATTATTCCCTTGTGATTCATTTTCGCTGGCATATCTTAACCCCATCATCATTAAGTGCCATTAACATTTTCAGTGTGAATAACTAAGGTAATCCTTTTCAAGCTCACTGGTTACCAAATCGGTTTAATTATAAATGCAACCACACAAATCCGACATTATCTAAACATCGTGATGAGTCATTTAATGATGCTTTCATCATTAAATCCGGCTGCATAATTGCCCGTAAAATCGTTCGTCAAAAGTATAAAACAACAATATTCGCAGGATCAGCATGAGCATCAGCCGCCATCATCTTCTGTGCCCTCGTCCCTTGGAAGATATTTCCACTCGGGCCATGTTTATTTTTATGCAAATATTCGTCTAATTCCATGCGAAACGAATAAACAAAGATAAACGATGCGAAACAAGTGGAATTCATTTAAATGTAGATAAACGCAAACACGTATTTCGAAAGGATATTATGCCCTATGCGCTTTGTGTTTTGTGTGTGTGCGTGCTTTAAGCAGGCATAATAGGCTGTTTTATTGTTCCAAACAACTCCACTTGAATTCACTCGAAAGCAGCTTCAGGGGTGTATCATTCTCCTGGAAAAAGGATTAACATTGAGTTTTGTTGTGTGATGGTACTGCTGCCGCTGCGGTACCTAACCTATACCTACAACAAGACTCAGTTGGCAGTATGCTCACTTTCGTATAATGCCAAATGAACGGAATAATTAACTAGAGAGTTTGAAGAGAGCTTTTAATTAAAGCGGTCCATGGGGGTGGAGCCCAAAGGTTTTGCAGCGATATGCTTGTTGTATATCCTGCAAGGCTTGTGAATTGATTAGATCTTCTTATCCTAATGTGCGGTGTATCTATATAGAAAATTCAGACGATAGACCTTTATTTATGATATGTATGGCAGCACGTTCTGCAATGGGCCCATAACTCATTGCCATTCTCATGACTGGCATGATATGTGGTTGCTTTCAACCGTAAATTACAAACGCAATTAGAAATTCAAAATTATTGAAACTTACCGAACCCCATACCTAAGAGTGAGTGGCTTTGTATGTGTTTCTAATTAAGAGATAACTATATCGGTGGGAATTTTGTTAGTAGAGAAGCAGCAGATAAATCACAGTGGCACTAATTAGTTTCGTGAAAAAATTAATTGGCAACAAGGGATAACCGTAAACACTTAATTAATTATGTGACGTATTGCCCGGCCGATTCTTTTCAAGGCGATAATATAAACTGAGCGTAATGTCAATAACATTTGTAAGTACATATACGAAACTTCTTGGAAAAAATCAAGTCCATTATCTTATCTAAAACGAAACATTAGATTTGATATAAGATTTTGTGCAAATTAGATGAGGGGATGAGGCTTAGAACATCAGGTTAAGTTAGGGGTTAAGTTAGGGGACAGTTTGCATCATGTGGTTGCAGTGGTCGCAGTGGTTCAGTGGTAAGTGTGTTGGACTACTGTGCGAGGGGCCCAGGTTCGATCCCCGGAAAAAACCCCCAAATTACATCTTAAGGTTTTTAGTTGATCCCTTGCATTCGTCCTAAAAATAAAAACTCACACAAAGGAATAGTTGTGAGAAGCTAGGCTTAGGGTGTCTACTAGGCTTGTGTACTTCACTATAGTGAACTAGTTACTAGTGAACTAAGTTAAGACACTTGGACACTAAAAATGATTATTAGATAGTACCGCGCAATGATTTTCATGCAAACGGAATAAACTAAAGCTAAGTACACACGATTGTCAGATCTTATAATATTGTCAGATATGAAAATGACTAACAATGAGCTTACAATAGCCAACTATCTTACACAACATTTTCCATTCACAGGGTTGTAAGATTTAGTCCCAAAGTCTTACAATTTCATTGTCAGATGAAAGTGTGACAATGATCTGACAGATTGAAAATTTTGTGTTCACAAGTTTTTCAGCTATTTGAATATGAAACATTGGTCTATCCGTTGTCAGACATTGTCAGACAAATTAAAATTTTTGTTCCTTGGTTTTTGCAGTACCTAGGAACAAAATATTAAAATATTGCACTTGGGACTATTTGAACTCTACGTGTTAGAAGACTGCAAGGACGATGAATTGACACAAAAACAACGTAGCGTTTGGACGAAGGAGTGGGTGGCCCGTTGTCAGCAGGAAGGATTCTACTCCAAATTCCAAGCTGAGGAGACGGAACTTTATCGCAATTTTTTGCGAATGGACTCAACACAATTCGATGGAGTTCTAGCTTTGGTTACTCCACACATCATGACGCCAGTATGCGCGAGCATCCAGGAAATCGATACGGTTTCATTGGCAGCTTGACCCAACTTTGTATCTGTATTTGTCGAGGTGGCTTTTGAATGTGAATCGCTACCTCTAAACACAGGGCTTCTTTGGGTAGTTTATACGCATCCAACAACCCCATTCACTCCGTACTTTCTTCCTGTACGATTTTTTTTTTCAACTTTTCTAATTCCAAATGGAACTTAAATTCCATTTTCCACTGTTGTTCGTATTAATATCTTCTGAATTATTGTCCATCATTTAAAAGCAAACATCGATTTTGCTCCTAAACCACTGGTAATATTGTATGACAATGAAGAAATGGTAAGCAATTGTCAGCTTACATAAACAACGACATCTGACAATTTCTAATGAGTCTGACTTCTGACAATGTCCTAATTGTCTGACAATGATAATTGAGTATTCAGAATTGTTCAGACGATGGTCAGCAACCTGACAATTTCATTGTCAGATAGAGGGCTGACAATGGGCTTTGAATGGCTTTTCTGACAATATTGACAGACAAAATTGTAAGTTCAGACGGTTGTAAAACATTTGGGACATATTTTTCACTGACATATCTGACAATATTGTAAGATCTGAAAATTGTGTGTACAATCCATGAATTCTTCTTTATGTATGACATATGTGTAAATATGTCAATATGAAGCTAATCATGTCATGAGAGAACAGCTCAGCTCACTCACTTATGTGAATTTGAATTATTTTGAACTAAATTGAACTAAAATGAGCGAACCAGTTCAGTAGCGTTATTTGAACTAAATTGATCGATCACTCAAATGAACTAAATTGTACAACTCTAGTGTCTACACGCCTGTTGCGCCAACTATTTTTTTTTAAGTCCATATTTGCAATTGCAATATCATGCAAGTTCTCGAAGAACCGAATCATGAGGAAAGAGAATCGCGATATAACATAATGTTTCAGAGATTCCATTTCCACTTCATTTCTGCAGCTTCTGCTAAAGTCGTTTGTAAGAATGCTTAGTCTTTTGGTCAACATTTAAATGAGGCAGTCTCTGGTTACCACTTTCACAAGCACTCGGATTTGGTTTTTATCTAAGGCGGTTTAAGCAGCTTTCTAAACTTCGTACATCTCAGATTAAAAGCTGCTGCAGCAATTTACATGTAGGCCTGTTTGATACTTAGTTTTTATGAGAGGACTTATGATCTTATTCCATTCTCTGTTTTTGAGCCATCTAGAAAGATAGATATATACCTTCTAAGATAGTACCGGGCCAGAACTAATCCTGTCTGTCCGATATACAGACTTTAAATTTTTCTTGCCAAAGTTATACTTTGGGTTCTTATAATCAGTGATGCCATTCTGACCGAAATCTCTTTACTCTAACCGGAGAACATTTTGAAATCCGGCCTAACCATTTTTTGACCGGAACGAAACATGTTCTTAACCGGAAATCTCTTTTTTGACTGGAAAAATAAAATTGTCCTACTGACTATAAATAGAGATAGATTTCTATAATTTGAATAAAACTTTGCCATACATTACGAACATGCTCCCAAGTTCAAACAGAAACCAATTTAATGCGAATAAGGGGACTACAACATCACGCATGGAATTCTGCTCCGGGAGCAGGATAATAAATTATCTTATAGGCTAACTTTTTGACGTTTTCTTTTGCTAGAATGTTGAAGAGGAAATTAAACAATGAATTTCAATTATGTTTGAAATTCCATAAATCTCAGATTGGAGTTTGGTGAACTACTCTTTTCAAGTGTCAGAAAATTATCCGAGAATAATTATTTAGCCCAATTGACACACGGCCTTAGTACATGGCCTGGTCATACACGTCTTCACATGACTTTCATTTCCATTAACGATTTGGCTACACACAAAAACCAGGCGTCATTGCAATGAAATAAAATTTGTCAGGTAAAATAATAGTGAAATTGAAAACACAAACAAATTCTATAGTGAAGCCGAAGCGGATGCCCGTTTTTGACGTCCTCACTCTATCAACGTAAATATCAAATGAAGATTTGTATCGAAAGCACAATGGTGCGAAAAAACGTGCCAGAATTATTTCTGAAAGTGGATTTTCTGTGGATTTTCTATGCTATCTACCGTTCTCCTTTCTCACTCAAAATCTACCTGTGTCGCTGGACACGACGTTCATTGGAGGGCGTGTATGGCCATGCACTAAAAGTGTATTTCAGAACTTAAAACATGACATATAAAAATAATGAAAAATTTGTTTCAGTAAATTTTAAACAAACGAAATAAAAAACAAGTTCACAAACAAATTATAAAAACGTTTTCTAAACATCGCTAATGCAGGTGAATATAAAAATTCGTAAATTGTGTAGGTAGGTATAGGTATTTTCTATTTTTGACCGGGTTTCAGGTAAAAAATTCTCATTTTAACTATTGACCGGATTTTTTACCGGATTTAGAAAATAAAAATCCGGTCATTCGGTCAGATTTGACCGGATTCACTTTTTTTTTGTGGCAACACTGCTTATAATCCGTGCATAAGTTCGCTCTATTTACATTGTTCAGATCCTTGACATAGAATGTTGAGTTCACAGTCTTCCAGAGGACGATTTTGTGTCGAAAATCGGCTCCCGGAAATTACGCCAGAGGGAATTACGACAGATTGTTTTTTTTTTTGAAAAAATGCCTAGGAAGAAAAGCCAGAATTTTCTGGCTATCTTTCTGAAATTTCAGGTCTCTTTTCCAAAACAGAGAGAACATGTTTGAAAAAAATGCCAGAAACAATATTTTCTGAAAAAGAAAGAAAAAGGGTGCAGTTCCGAACTTTACACACAAAACACCTTGCAGTCACTCCAAATCCTACAGTGCCCCAAGCAGTGGGGGTTACTTACAGGGGGCTGTATGCCTTTTTGTGAACTTGGATAATTTTCATACAAATAACATTTTCTGACGTTTTTTCCAAAATTAGTTTGCCTAAGTTTATTATCTGGCTTATTTTCCATTTTACTTTCTGGTGCTTTTTCCACATCTGTCTGGCATCATTTTCTAATTTCTGTCATATTTTTCAAACAAAATTCTGGAGTAATTTCTTTTGGCGTACTTTCCGGGAGCATCGAAAATCATCATGAGCGACGAGGCGCATTTCCACTTAAGCGGTTACGTCAATAAGTAAAATCTTCGTTTCTGAGACACTGAAAATCCGTGTGATATGCATCGTAGTCTATCCAGTCATTTTCAAGAAAAAAAAGATTTTTGAAAGACGTTTTCTTGGAAAAGGAGCTGTAGTGGTGCAGATTCAAAAATCTAACCAGTTTGTCGCATTGTACAAAGGTGGTACAAAAGTTGTCACCCGATGTTCTTTGGCTGTCATTTTGTTATTAATGAAAAACTTTGGTTCTACTGTTGGATAATGCTTTTTACATTTTTTCCCCATTATAAGTCGAGAAAATTATATCGGCTAAGTGGCCGCCGCCCGATTTATGGCATTTTCCATCACTTTAGGCAGAACTTCCCGCGATAGGTCCTCTCATCTAGACTCGTGATTTAAAAAAAAAAAACACATGAAAAGAAGTCTATAACGGTAGGCGAACTTGCCGGCTACAAATAGCCAAAACGAGAGATTAGGCGATCCATTAAAACAGCCCTCCGAATTTCGGTTGTGGCTCATACTTCATACCATATGCGCCGTTGCTCTATCCAGTTGGAAGCACATATTCTCCAATCCCATTTCATCCAATTGATGAAGGAGAAAGTTGTTCAGCGTTGTCTGGTCGATACTCCGTTGTCTGCGACATTTTTAGCTACATCTGCGATATTCTCAACAGAACGACTGCTCTGGGATCGGCGAGACCTGAGGCCCTGGGGGCTCATTCCCAAATGCGTGGCGGATCGCTTTTCATGGCGGATTTGTATTTTTGTATTTCCAAAAGCGATTTGATCCAATCAAAAGCGATAGCTGTATAGGTGACGGATTGCTGGCGGATTGTTTGCGGACAAAAAATAAACTAAATTCCTATGGGCCGGGAAAAGCTGTCAAAGTGTTGGAAAAAAATGGAAAATTGCAACTCAATGGAAAAAACTGGAAAGCAATATCATTTTCGCCCTCCTCGTTCGCATTTGAGAATAACCAAAAGCGAAGACGGTCGAAATGGAGGTATCGCTTTTAATACAATCCGCCGCACATTTGGGAATAACCCCCAGGTCGTTTTCTTCTAGCCGACCGGCTAAATGTGTGTAGTAGTGTAGTGTTTCCCCAGTTGGTGTCGGATGACCGGGAAATCTGCGCCTACGAAATTTTCCGCAAAATTTTCGAAACAATTATTCCGCGTTATTTAGGTAAGAGTAGGTATAGCGATTCATGCTTGTCTTGTTAACTTATATTTACATCTGTTTACATAATGTCAAAGTAGAATTGACATTTGCCACCATTTGCAAAAATTATAGGATCTTCGGATAGAGTGATGACTGATGACCTTAGCACCATCTTCTGATATGTAATCCGATAATAAAAAAAATAGTTGAAATCAGCTAACGCGTTTTGAATTATCGTGTCGCGCTAATGAAGAAATGCAATTTTCGATATATGGACCGTTTTTGAAGAGAAGCATTTGGTACATTAAAAATGAATAATTTTGTAGAAAGGTACAGCGTACAGAATATTGAGAGCTTGTCTCAAGTTGCTTAGGCTTCTATCATAATGAATCCAGATTGAATCCCAAAGGAGCAGCTCTGCCCGTGGACATTCATTTTCGTCACTCTCTCATGATATTATCAACGATGAAACACTTAAGCCTTGACAGTTTTGAACCGTTCAAATCCCAAGGACTTGATTCTACTTCTGGTACCCTAAATTACGTTGGGATATTCCTAGATGGAACCTATACTGTTTTCTGAAAGGATATCTGGCACTGGAAATTATGCCTGGCTACTGGAACTATGGCTGCAACAAGTGCCAAGGTACATATATATAGTAAGATTAGTGACAACATGAGGTGGCACGCCTCCTAAGCCGAAACAATTCGGTATAGTACAAGGAAGATCCTCGTAAGACACACGAATGTTGAATGGTTCATGAATATCAAATCGGATAAATATCCTGGAAACGTAGGTATATAAGACAACCAGACAGATGGACATTTTTATATATACGAGGAAGTAAAATAAGAAGAAGATTGTGCTCTCCTCTGAATATTTGAATTCAAAAAGAACGATACTAAAAACCTAGATTTGTGCGTTTTATAGATAACAAAAAAGCACACATTGAAAGCTTCACACATTCAATGAGAGAAGACTCCTTTTCATAGAACAATTTGATTATACTGGAGAAGAGGTGCTCCATTCATTTCACTTCATCATTTATCATGGTAGACACTAATATTCTCCACCCCAGGCACTATACAGTGGCACTATTTTATGCTCCCTTGACCACATCGGTTCCCCTCAAACGAACCAAAACTCAATTTTAAACATGAAATTAATTTGCATTACGCTCCTGTCTGACTATAAAACCCCATCTCACCCAAAGCAGTATAAAACAATTTATTTATTGTCACACCCCACCACAGACACCATAGATAAACACCATAATTAACTGCCACCCAACTCAAAGCGCTTTCAATTAAGCCAACGTTTAACGAGATCATTAAGCCGCCCGACTCTGATGGTGTGTCCCAAAAATGCTGGACTGCCTTGCCACACTATACAACACTTTGCACTAATTGTTTGTGGAATTATTTATTCCGAGAGCAAATGTCCTGCCAAATTGCCACCGCCCGCCCCCACCACCTTAGAAGCAAAAACTCACCCATGACAATGCACTCCTGGTCCTGATTGACGGTCGTGCTAGTAACCATTGTTGTGCTTAAGACTAAATTGTATCTGTTGCTATTGTTATTGGTGTTCGCACTGCTAGCACTGTCGCCCGTCTCGTGTTTCGCCAACAAGGAGGACGATGATGCATTCGCAATTGAGTCAGCCTCCAGAATTATCGGTGCATCATGGGCACTGTGGTGTCCAATGATTAGATCTAGGTCCACTGCGGCGCTAGCATTAAACTCCGAACTAAAGTCATTGAATGAGCTGCGAAAAGATGTTGCACCGCCCTTTAGCTGTTCGTTGTTCTGTTTGTTGTTATCCGAATTGTGTAACGTCGAGTATTTGCTGCCATGGGTGCTAACGCTACCGCCATTGCCACCTCCAGTGCCACGAAGGATACCATCATCATGGTCGACTTCTTGCGACTGTGACAGCATGAATGTTGTTTCGCCTTGAGTGGTCGTGTGGTTTTTGGTCTGCTCTGTTGTGTGATGTCTGCTGCCATCGATGTTTAACATTTGCATGCCACCTACAGGGTGGCCGCTAATAAATTGATTGTTTGCATTCAATCCGTCCTCCTTAGTGTAGTCCTGGAAAGAGACAGAGTTGCGGATTAAGTTAAATAAATTGCGGTTGTCGTTTAATTTGTCGGTTTTCTCTAAAGTTAAATATGTATGTATTTTCCTATATGTACCTACTGCAGGGTGTGGTTGAGTCAAGATTATACAAAAACAAAGCACACAAGGGAAATGCGGATTCGAATATATTATACCAAGAACATCATTCAATTATGTATCTAGTTTCATGTTTGGAAATGGGTATTGTACCGATACATGTTAAAAGATGCCGCCAGAGTGTATCCATTTCAATGTCAGAATTTACATAACCAATTGGGGTTATTGGAAGCATGTAAGTCTTTCTTTGCGAGGCGAGGGTGGGGAACAAATCTACCCTTGCTATTTCGATTTTTACAAGTCGCAATTTATTTTTACCACAATTGATGCACACGCTCCATAAATCTGCAAATGATATGATTTATTATTTTCAAAAAAAAATCAATCTACGTAACAGGTCGACTCACAGAAGTGTCCGGCTGAAGCATGCGGATAACTTTTTGAAAGGTCTTAACCCAACTGTCAAAAGTTTCAGTGTTTTAGCATCGCACAAAAAGCAAAATGAATTATGAGCACGTGTTGGGTTATTATTTGGAATGGAAATATTTTCGAATGCGGAATTAGAATATGAAATATTAGCTACGCTTATACTTTGACACTTCAATGGTTGAAGTTCAATTCGGATTTGTGCAATTATCTTTTGATGATTTTATCCATTGAATAATACAAGTTGTACGCATATGGGCAATGGACATACGACAGGGGATGATGAGACTTGTGGAAGTCATTAAAAAAGAAACAGAGTAACCAAATTGAGACTCTGATGGAAATATTGGCAGGCAACTTTATATTTTTTCCCAAATATGGGAATAGTATAAGTGTTAATCCGATTTGCGATTGCCTTAAAGTTAACTAGAGAATTCATTAAGCCAAGAATCGATAACCGGCCAACAGGGGTGTAGCGAAAGCGGGCGGGCGTGGGGGTGTCGCACCCCTAGTTTGTGTAACTCGGCTTATTTATGTGGATTGCGAACTTTTACTTTGGGTGTTTTCGTTTGCGCCAAAAAGTTTGGAAAACGAAATTTCGTTATTTAAACTCTTTATAAACTTGTTTTCTTAATGCAGCTTAATACAGCTTCATGTGAACGGACTGTCAAAACTTGCGAATATTCGTTCGTTCGTAGATAGTTGGTCGCTCTCATGTGAATGGTCCTTTAGGTATTGGCCCAGGGGTTTTCCTCCCAAAAAACAATCAAAATCTTATATCCCGAAGACCACCGAATCCATTGATCTGAAATTTACAGGTGATCTTAGATATTGGGCCGGAATATTTCCTGCTAAAATTGGTCAAAATTGGACAAAGGGGCGTGGGACCTCCCACACAATAAACATCTTCTATGGAGTGAAATTCTATGACTTTAGATATATCTCGATATCTGCTGGGCCGATTTTCATGATTTCAATGATACAATCGGCAATTTCCTGAAATAATTTGGCATTTCAATCAAAGTCACCCCCAAGGCTCGAACCTTCGGTATGCCCCTGTCAGCCAATTTTGGTATTCCGGAATTATGTTCTTTCATGTCTTTGACGTTGTATTCTGCCAGATAAATTAGCGCCAATACCTGAGGGTAGTGGATCCAAAACCCTTGTATAAACAAAATTCAATTGGTAATACTTTAAATGGTAACACGTGGCTTATGATATGGCAGTTCATACCTGCCAAGATAAGATAGCTCAAAAAGTCAAAAAGTTATGCTAATTTTTGTGCTTTTCTGTCAAATCGTTATCGTTCGTGTGAAAATTGAGTTTTTTTAAAAATAAAACTTCAAATAATTTATAAGTTATTTTTAGGTGTTGAAAGGCGTATATATAAACTAGCTTTTGCCCGCGGCTTCGCTCGCACAGTCCTCAGGATATGGACAAACTTCACAGTCAATCAGTTGCCTTTTTTATATTTATATATCGTGCAGGAAACCTATACCTAAGACAGTACTTATGAAGCAATTAGTATCTCTGAAAAATATGTCTAACGCCCTATTGGAGAAAACAGTTCAAAAATTATATAATCAATATTTGTTGGTGAAGCGCTGGCATCTCAAAACAGATCATACTATAGCAGACTGAGCCACTTATAGCTTAATTAATTTCCACACTGCCCAGATCTTCCTATACTGTGCAACATATGCAACCGGAAAGATCGTGAGGATGTGTACCACTTTCTAACAGTATATATAACCCCATTCTTACAGAATTCCGCTTGAATATATTTGGAGTACGTACGCTGGAGTTAGATGAAGCGATCAACATATTCAACAGCGATGAAGTTTGGACGCATTGCGAAGATTCAAATCGATACGACGAACGGTTCGTGAGTTAAAAAAATGGCCCCGCTTAAAAGGGGTTATTGCCAATAACTCGGGCCCCAAGCAAAATTTCGAATCGAAAAAAATGTTTATCTTTATTTCTTATAATAGACTATACAAACCGATTTTCAAGTCGATCGCATGAAAAATAAAAATGTTCCCATACAAATTTTTACCCCCCCTTTTACCCCTTTAGGGGTTGAATTTCGAAATATCCTTCCTTATTCCTCGTATACATCATAAAGGGAACTTCTGTGCAAAATTTCAGCTTTCTAGAACAAAGAGTTTGAAATATATTTCATAAAATTGAGTGAAAGCCGGCTAAAATATAAGAATTTTAAGAGAAATTTCTAGAAAACCGCATAGGGGTAAAACCACCCAGTGTTCGGTATCGAAATGAGCAAAACAAGCCACCGTTAAAGTCGGCAAAAGAACTAAACGGCGGCGCGGCGTAACAACATAAATATTGCTGAAAGCGAGGATGAGGACATTGTTGTTGAAGATTGCAAGTGTATCTTCACCCAAAAACTTTTTTCAAAATCGAATCCAAACGTGTCCAGGGTGGGCTCATGAAGCTTGTATAGGAGTCGATGAAGATGTCACGTTTGTTTGTGACTTCTGCAATTGAATTGCATTTCTAAGGAAAAAACGATTTCCCATAAAATTCAATAGCGCGTTTTTTGTTGATGTGTTCTAAAAATGACTAAACCCACATTCGATCCCCGGAAAAACACAAATTACATCTTCAGGTTTTTTCTACTGCACCACCTTTGGCGAACGTCTGACAAACATCCGAGAGTATGACTGTCCTGAAAACGCTTCTCAATTCAGCCGTTCGGACTCGGCATAAAATTGTAGGTCCCTTCCATTCGTCCCAAAAATAGAAACACCCACAAACGAATGGTTGAGAGAGGCTAGGCCTAGGGTGTCTACCACCTGTTGCGCCACCTATTTATTTATTTTTTTCAACTTTTTTTAAAGTTATATATTTATTTGTAATAATTCTCAAAATACCTAAATGAAATATGAGGCTTCCAGAATAAAGATTTTATTTTTCGTTGCTTCTCGCAACCAGTCGTTTGTGTGAGTTTCTATTTTTGGGACGAATGGAAGGGACCTACATTTTGATGCCGAGTACGAACGGCTGAATTGAGAAGCTTTTTCAGGACAGTCATACTCTCGGATGTTTGTCAGTTTTTTATAAAGTGAACATTAAATATGCGGTTTTCTCCCACTTCCCTATACATAAAGTAAGGCGCGCACTTAAGTGTTGAGCAAGTGACGTGGCAATAGCGTGGTGACCAAGTGTTAGGTGGAATCGTATATCTGTTTACCCACAACCCACAACAACAAAAAACATACAAGATGACAAAGAATTCAACATAACATTTTTAAAGCATTGTTTTGTCAGTTTCTTACAAAGTGTCCTTCGTGTTCTTCATTCGCTAGAAAAGCGTTTGATTATTCTTCATTCATTTTTATAAACGTTAAAAATTATATTATATATTTTTGTTTTTCATTTTTCTTCCAGGGAGGATGAACCTGGTGTTTTTTCTTCTTCAGTGAGCTTTAAATCACTTTTATAATAACTTAGAAGCATCTAAGAAGTAAAGCCCTCTTTCGCAGAACCAAGGAAATATTGAACAAGGCCTTAATCATCCCGGTCCTTCTGTATGATGCAGAAGCATGGACCTTATTGACAGCTGGATGAAAACCACTTAGCACACTTTGAGAGAAAGATTCGTCGAGTGATTTTCAGTCCAGTTTGTATCGTCGGAGTGTGGAGGAAGGGATTCAACGACGAACTTTACGGACTATATAGCGACGTTGACCTAGACCTAGCTCAAGATATAGCGACTGAGATGGCTGGGTCACGTGAAGCGTATGGACAACAACGCACCAGCCCGACGAGTCTTTGAGTCCACCCCTGAGGGACCACGAAGCAGAGGAAGACCCCACCTCAGGTGGCGCGCACAATTGGAAAGCGACCTCAACAAACTTGGTGTGGGTAACTGGAGGCAGCTATAGCTAGGGACAGAGCTGGCTGGAGGGGCTTGTTGGTTGAGGCAGTGGTCTACCCCGGACTATGAGGGCCATCTAAAGTAAGTAATTTTCTGTTTCGTTAAGGTTTTTTTATTTTCTTCGATTATATCTACAATATAAATCCCATTTGCGGCTTTCTCACCTAACCAATCTTAACATATAATGTGACGATTTGGAATATATAATAGCCTAAGAAACTAAATTATTTAAAATTAATTCACAATTCGCTAAAAAAGCGAAATGCGCAAAAACAAAACATCCTGTGAAAATAACCCTTAAATTCAACTACTACTCCTTCAAATACACTCCTTTTTCGAAGAGGAAGGGGAAAACGAAAGTAATGAAATGATTTTTTTTTTTCATTTTTTGAAATGCAAAATGAAGAACATCACCATATTATTTACTAGAAATAAAACGTTGATAGTTCTATCGTTATAACCCTGTGCCAAATCTAAGCACAACTACATTGCTGTATATCTACAGGGTCAGCCAAATAGAAGTTTCTTTTTAAAAATGCAATAAAATGAATCCATTCCCATTAATTATGGAACACAACGTCGCGTCGTTCAAGTGGCTGCCTCCGCTGGCTTCGCAGTAACGCATTCTGTCACTCCAATTTTCCAAGACCTTCTTGATGGTTTCGGGCTGTAGCTTACGGATTGTTTGAATGATATTGGCCTTAAGTGCTTGAATCGTTTCCGGATTGTTGGCATAACATCGGTCCTCCACGGTTCCCCACAAAAAACAGTCCAAACGGGTCAAATCGCAGCTCCGAGCCAAGACGGCTGACAACACGATTTGGGAATTTAGTGTGCAAAAGATCGATTGTTGCATGGGCTATGTGGCATGGTGCGCCATCCTGCATGAATCAGAGGTCGTCCAAATCCATGTCTTCAATTTCAAAAGTCGGTTAACATGGCTCTATAACGCCCACCGTTGTTCCCAACCTCAGTTTCGAAGAAAAATGGTCCAATAATGCCACTCCACAATCCGCACCAAACTGTCACTCTCTGTCTGCGCATACCGTACGACGACGGGAACCATGAGTGTTGTCCACTAGCATACCAATCTCACGAACTTTTTGCACAAACTTGCGGACAGCAGGCGCGGTGGGTGCTTGATTTCGGCCAAAACTTCTCTTCAAAAAACGCACTGTTTGGGCTACACAGCACTCACTTTGGAAATACGTTTTTAATATTTCCCAACGTTCGTTGTTCAAGCGTAAAGCGACTTATTTCATTCCGCAGAGGTATGAACGTATGATACTGACTTTCTGTCAAAATTTCGAGCGGGAAAGAGCTATCAGTGTCAAAATGACTTATTATTTAAAAAGAAATCTAAAATCTAAAAATCTAAAGATTTCGAAACCACTAGATGGCCAACCCCTGTCGCGCAGTAGGGTAGCGCAGTGGTTAGTGTGTTGGACTACTGTGCGAGGGATCCCAGGTTCGATCCCCTGAAAAACACAAATTACCTACATCTTAAAGTTTTTTCTGACTGTCCTGAAAAAGCTTCTCAATTCAGCCGTTCGGACTCGGCATAAAATTGTAGGTCCCTTCCATTCGTCCCAAAAATAGAAACTTACACAAACGAATAGTTGCGAGAAGCTAGGCCTTGGGTGTTTACCCGCCTGTTGCGCCACCTATTTATTTATTTATTTATAGATGGCCCACCCTATGTCAACTTCTATGAAAGTGTTCCAGTTCCAGTCCAACGATTTTGATTTAGAGATTTCCATTAAAATTCAAAATTAAATGTCGCACAAACCTAAACGCGTTATTAAAATTTATAACCAAAAATTGAAATTCTAACCCTGCCACAAAACTATGCGCAGCAATTCAGTAATAAGCATCGCATCAGTAGCTTTCGCAGTCAAGCTCTACTCTTCGTAGATATCTTTTCGGGTAGATTCTTTCATCTCAAAGTTATTTACATTATTTACTTTTCTGTGGCCCGTCAAGTGTACAAATTGGATTCCTTTTAACAAACTTCTCTCTCTCTGTCTCTGCACACGATAAATGTGTATATCTTTGCATTTTAACCTATTTTTTTATTTATTTTAGTTCTCTGTCTTCTGGGATAGGAACTAGTCAACAGCCCCACCTCCCCAATAGATAATGTTGAAAAAAAAAAAAAACTGAGAGCATCCCACCTCCACCTTTATTATATTCGCTTCTGTACGAGTAGCTCTGTTTGTAGTCAAGGCTTCGTATATCTACTGGTTGTAACACTGGTTTGGCGGTTAAATACATACGAAACTAAGAACGGCAAAAAAAACTAAACGAAAACTTTCGAATGCATTTTGCCCGGCGATGACAAGCGGAAACGAAATTTTTTGTTAGCACGATAGAGGGCGGCTGTGATATACCAGGATGTATTGAGAGGCGATGCTATTTGTATTTGCGGTACACAAACGGATTTTCTAGATATTTTCACTCTCTCTATATATATAGGTAATACCAGCAGAAGGAGGAACAAAAAATAAATAAACACAAGTGCGGAGCTCTTCTTTTGTGCGGACCGATACGACGAAATCTTGTTATTCCATATCACCGCCCATAGTCGGATATCGACGGTAGGAGAGCGAATTTAGCTCAAGAATCGGTTTTCTATTCTAATGCACATGCCGACGCACAAGGCGTACGTATCTGGTGGATCCCGGGTATCCTTGATGTGTGTGTATAGTTGTATAGAAGATACCAAACGCAAAAGGATGAGGTTGGGTGTCATAAGTGAAATATGCTTCCAGTGCTAACAGGCGATTAGCAGATTAAATTTAATAGAATATTATGAATTCTTTATGAGGTAGTATGCGCAGCCAGAGGAGAATGGGAACTTTGAGGAATGAGCTTGTATATCTAAGGAAACACACAGGATTAGACGTATAACATGTCAAGGGTATTTAGCAATCTAATGTGTGGTTGGAGTGATGACTTCAATTACTCTTTGTCACATGTTAGACTTGAATGATCACAAGCAGACATTTTTAAAACAAATTTTCTTCTTTTTAAGTCGTAGCCTGCTGAAAGCGATTATTGATTTATGAATAATTTTTTAATTATTCTTGTACTCATACATATATTCCTCTTGTTAAAAAACACGATAGTCACATTCTAATGGGGGCTTTTCATAACTCATGAACCCTTAGTCGTATCAACTTGATGGAGAAGAGAAAATTTATTAAATTGGTGTTTTGACGTTTTTCGAAATAACCTCTCTAACTCCTTTGGAAGGGATAGACTATAAAAAATGGGTACTTTTCTTAAAAGCTATAACTGCCTAACGAATTACTACAGCGATATGTAATTGTACATGGCGATAGAGAATAGAAAATAATTCGACACGTGTGTCAGAAAATTTTGATATTAGCGCAAAATAGGCCATTCTAGACCGTTGAAATTTATGGATTCCCTCAATGGATCTTGAGATGGATTTGTATATACCTGAGCGATGGTATGCAAAATGTGAAAGTGAATTATTCTTTGTCTAAAAAAATTGTCGTTTATTCTGGTATTCTTCAAGGTAGCCACTTTGACCCACACCTCTACCTGTTATTTATTAACGATATATGTTTTTTATTTATTTATTTTATAGAAGATCCTGCGTAGAAAGAAGAGGGCTTACGCAGCTTCCCATCTCAAGGAGATCGAAGAGTCGCGCGATCGTAATAACATCCGGAGGTTTTATAAAAAAGCCAAGCAACTGGCTGCTGGCTACAAAACCGGAACGCAGGCTCTTCGAAACAGCGAAGGAAACCTAGTCAACAAAAAGGGCGATCCTATGTCTTGCAAGAACTATCGAGGCATATCCCTGCTTAATGTCGCATACAAGATCCTATCCAACGTACTGTGTGAACGACTTAAACCGTTCTGCAACACACTAATCGGCACGTACCAGTGTGGCTTCCGGCCCGGCAGATCGACTATAGACCAAATTTTCACACTGAGGCAAATCCTGGAAAAGACCAACGAATTTCAAGTCGAAACTCACCACCTATTCATCGACTTTAAAGCCGCGTATGACAGCATACATCGTCAGGAGCTCTATATGGCGATGGCCGAATTCGGAATCCCGCCAAAATTGATTCAACTGTGTCGTGTGACGCTGGAAAACACGCGCTGCAACGTGCAGTTTGGAAGCAGCTCCTCCGATCTATTTCAAACTTGCACCGGATTTCGGCAAGGAGACGCGCTGTCATGCGATTTCTTCAATCTCGTACTGGAGCAGATAGCAGGACGAGACTAAGTACATGCTATCAACAAACAAACAATCATCTGTCCACCGCGTAGGACAAAACTTCACTATTGATAGCAACAACTTTGAGGTAGTTAAGGAGTTCACCTACCTCGGAGTAAACATGAACTCCACGAATGACACCCTAGTGGAGATCCGGCGAAGAATTACCCTAGGAAATCGTTGCTACTTCGGTTTGGCAAAACAACTGGGTTCAAAACTCCTAACTCGAAGGACGAAATGTGTGCTCTACAAAACCCTCATCCTGCCAGTTCTGCTTTATGGCGCCGAGTGCTGGACGATAAGCAAGAAGGGATAGCTGATACTGGGCTCCTTCGAAAGAAAAATACTTCGGCGGATTTTTGGTCCTGTGTGCGAGGAGGGCGAATGGAGGAGAAGATACAACCGCGAACTATATGAGCTGTACCAAGATGTGGATGTAGTCCAAAAAGCCAAAACACGTCGACTACATTGGCTCGGCCACATCGAGCGAATGGACAATAATGCTCCAGCTAAGAGGATCTTCGAATCCCAGCCCCCAGGTTCGAGAAGACAAGGAAGACCGAACCTCCGTTTCAAAGACCAAGCCATCGCGGATGCCAGAGCGCTTGGTCTGGACAACTGGAAGCAGCGTGCCCGGGATCGTAGAGGATGGAAGGCTGCAGTGTCTCAGGCAGAGCCTCTTCACGGGTCGGGAGCCCGATAAGTAAGTAAGTAGTATGTTTTTTATTAAATAGTCAAAGATTGTGCTATTTGCTGATGACTGGAAGCTGATTGATTCCTATAGTAGTCCACAGGGCTTATGAAAGGGCACAGCAGCCATGTTCTCTTCTAAAGGCACACACCCTTTTTAAAGGAACAAACTCAGGTTGTTTTCGACCCTCCTCTAACGTTGTAAACAATTGAGCCAAAAATGCAAACTTATAGCATTTACCAAGCTCATTAAAAAGATCCATCTCTGTAGCATTGGTGGTTCTCAACATACAGGACTTCAAAAATCACAAAAACCGTAAATAACTGACTCACTCACTCACTTAGGATGGTCATCAAAATTATGGAAGGGAAGTGTTTCCTGCCATCCGAGAATCGTGAAATTTAATAGAGTACTAGATCCTACACTGGAAAAAGTCGAAAACTTTCGATTTTCCATTCAGAAGGCGTGGTATCCGCCCACTTTTCGAAATCGGTTATTATTTATTTAGGCAACTTCCGATTTCCGTAGAATGTTGAAATTTGGTAGAGCGCAGCGGTAGGACCTGCGAAGTTTTTTAAACGTTCTTTGTGAAATCTAATAAATAAAAACTTCACTAAATGTTGTGAAATCACACCAAAAACATAAAAATAAGAGCCAAGTTCTCTTATATACAAAAAAAAAAAAATTAGTGTGCAACTAACTAGTCAGCCACGAAAAGTAATGAGATCTAAATGTACGCCAAGTTCTTAGTTTAAAAAGGTTCAATGTTAAAAAAAAACATGTCCTAGTTGATCTTAGTGCTAAGAATGGCTTTCAACGTTTTCAATTGCAATTTTCCGTATGTCCATGTCTTATTCATGAAAGCGAACACTCGATCAATAGAATTTTTCAACTTCATCAATGGAAGTAAAAAAATATGATTACAGGATAATTAGAGGGTTTTTCTCATTTTTCTACATTTTTCGTTGAAAATACAGGGGCATCCTGTACAAAAGAGAATAACTGGCATGGTTAATTATACCCATAGGTACACAAAACCCAAATCCGCTGTATTTTGTGGAGAGTGCGTACGGAGGTGGAACCATGGCCTGTGTGTGCGTAGGGTGCATAGCGCTTTGTAGAAATAAAATGATGTAGATGATCATGTGCCGTCAATTCAAAATGTTGCTAAATGTTAAATCGAATTTTTCATTTAATTTAGTTAATCCTCATACATTATTTGTAAGGGTTATTTAATCAGGCTAATATTTTATGTACTGAATAATTTTTTTGTTTGAGTTTGCACTAGGTAAGGTTACATACGTTGAGAGAGTGCTTTTAAATTAGAAAGATAAACGAAGTGAGGGACAAAAGTCATTCAGTCTTAACTACAGTATTTAAGGTTCCGTTCCAATAGGGACAAAATGGAACCGTATTGTTTTCGCTACGATGTCTGTCCGTCTGTCCGTCTGTCCGAACCCACTAAGCCAATTTTGTTCCTAGTTCTATCTCAAGAACCAATTGACGTAGAAGACTGAAATTTGCACACAACATCCGGTATAGTCTCTAGTTGAACCACAAATACCAATGATAGCGATACATTGATTGGTTTTTTTGAATTTATTGAAAAAAAATATTTTCCTTCATACAAAAAACTGTACCTAGGTCTATCAAATCAAAGAACAACCGACTTTTCAAGACATCAACTCTGCCTAAGTACGGAACCTTCGGCGCGCGAGTGTACTCGCACTTGGGCGTTTTTTTTTTTTTTTTTTGTTTTATACCGATTTGAACCAAAATTGATAGTTGAGTTTATATAGGCATGCTTAAAATGACTGCATATCCCGTTTTCCGCTAAAAAGTACAACAGCGGTACTTTTGAAAAGTGGCTTTTTCTCCATAACGGTATAAACGATTTTAACAAAATCTCATTTTTAAGATATTATCGTCATACAGGCCCTGGGATTTCGAAAAATCTCGGATGAAGCAGCCTGCGTTATATCGGGAATGATCCCCATCGAAATTCTTAAGAGCGAGATGCAAAGGATCTAGCTTAGGCAAACAGCCAACCGGCAAAAGGTCCCTAATAGAAGGGTCAAAGTAGAAGAGAGGGAAACATCGATGGCCAGGTGGTATAACACGGCAAAAGGCAGATGGACCCAAAAACTGATCCCCACCATCGAGGTCTGGACAAAAAGAACAAACGGGGACTGCAACTACTACCTTACGCAGTTCTTTTCGGGGCACGGCGGCTATCGGAAATACGTTCATAGATTTGGTCATGATAGCACTTTAAAAAACTTCTCATATCTCAAAAACGCCATTTTCGATTATAATAAAAATGTAACTGACAGGTAATGTTTATATCCTGAATAATTAATTATTCTACTCAGTTTTAAGCTAAACAGTTGCGAAACGGTGTTTTCCATGACTGGCTTCAGTTACTAAACCTGAGTATTGAGTTTTATATTAATAAGGTATGATTTCAGACGTAAAATTTGCTGAAATGACTCTGAGATTCAGCGAGATTTGCAAAAAAACGAGAGTAAAAATAAGTCGTCTCATAAAATTTCATTCGCCTACGGACAATGGAGCGAATGGACAATAATGCTAAGAGGATCTACGAATCCCAGCCCCCAGGTTCGAGAAGACAAGGAAGACCAAACCTCGGTTTCAAAGACCAAGCCATCGAGGATGCCAGAGCGCTTGGTGTGGACAACTGAAATCAGTGTGCCCGTGATCGTAGAGGGTCTCAGGCAGGACTGATCATGGGTGGTGCTTGATAAGTAAGTAAGTAAGTAGATAAATGGTGTTATAATCAAGGCTTTCTTTTTGTCGAAGATCTCTATCGTGTCGGAAGTGAACAATTGTACATCTACTTTATTCTTTAGATTTTAGATTTCAGTAGTTCATGTTCTATAAGTTTGTTTGAAATTTAAAATTAATATTATTCCTTTCACAACTTTCTTCAATAAAAGACCTAAATATTATTTCTTTAATCTTACTGCGCCTTTTGACTGAAATAATATATCGCTCGTCGACAAAAACTAGCAAATATCTGACAATTTTCAATTACATTAGCCCAGCGATGGCCTCAATTTGTTGACTCCCGTCTAAATTTACACAATTACACTAAAGTAAATAATTTTCCCTTGAAATATAAAATATTTACTAAAAATCGACTCCCGTGTATCTTATTTCTAATTGGCTTTTACACAAACACAACGAGTATCTGCTTCGTCCCTAAATAGTCAGAATACTGTGCGTACGTAAAGAACAATTTGAGGTTAATTTATTAATAAATTCCCAAATGAAGGAATCAATACTTGAATCGGTTTGTTGTTTGTGTGCTGCTACAATAGCATCACAATCGTCTTACATTCCTCAAATCAGGCCTTTTATCTACCTACTCGTTTCTTATGTCATAGCTACACACAAAGTATCATTAGAAATTCAATTTGTTTTGTATACCTTTTGATAAATGGACGGAATGTCAACTATCGATGTTACCCCCATCTTCTACCTTTTTGCTCAATAGGACATGGGTTGTTTGCCGACATAATCTGTCCTACAGTCTGGACAGCTCTTTGTCCTCAACTTCATATCTTGGGTGATGAGCGATAAATGTTGAAATTGTGTAATGAAGACAACAATGTAGATCCAAAGAAGACTGTTCCTTGCATTAGAGCCATGTATCGGATAAAGGATGCCATCCTAAGTACTTGTATGCCTTTTTGACGGTACGCACGCATAAAAGAAACTCATTGACTTCAAAGAAAAAAATGTACTTCCTGACCTTTTGTCGACCCATTTTTACTAGGTGCTTGCAAACATTGTCAAAACTATGTCATTATTTAAAATTTAAAAAAAAAAATTCAACTTAAAGTTGAGCGTACCAAAAATTCCAAGTAAGCAACTTTTCTATTGTCCATAACAGAATCACATCTGAAACGTCTCTAGGTCCCCTTCAAAATATGACCTCCTTTCCTATATTTCTACATAAGTGTATATGAACTCCTATTATAAACTCTACCCCCCCCCCCCCCCCAAAGGCATTAAATTACAGATTTCTACTGGCAATGGCGGGAACTTAGGAAACCCACACCCTCTCCCAAAGTAATATTTTTCGAATTTTGCTCTTTGTTTGCCTAAACTAAGGGGATGAATGAAATAAAAACCAACAAAATATTATGAACTTTGCGTTTTACTACACCTAATGCCATGAAGTACTCCTCGGCGCGGTATGAACTCCTCCTTTGAACTTAGGCATGGGTTGGGTATGCGGGAATCTACACATAGTCGTCTTTGAGCAGGAAAAAAAAATTCATAATTTTGCTATAATTTCTATAGCAAACAAAAAATACACCACTGCACCAGCGATTTTCCAACTCAGTTCTCCTAGTTGTGGGCAATCTGTGTTAATAATTTTTTTTATTTTTTTTAAGAAATCTCTTTTGAAGGATTATATGCAACAATGTGCACATTTTTTTCTTTTTATTTTGTTAACCTCTACCACAATTTTGCAATTAAAATAAAATCAGTACAAGTAGACAGCACATATTAGCAACAGGATTCAAGGATAACACCGACTCTCAAAACCACCCCACGAAGCCACTAAACTGCTGCTTAAAAAGGTCATGAATATCTTGAAAGTGGCATCTGGTTTGGTCACACTTCAGGAGAAGAAAAAAAAATATGGAGGCGCTCATTGTGCCCGCCAAACAATAAAGTGTTTTCTTTTTCTTTTTTTGCTGTGTTCCTCTTTATAGGGTGTAGGGTGCCAATTCACAGAGTCCTGCAGGTGAAAAATGATGTTGACTTGGCTGAAGTGTGGTGGTAGAGGATATAAAAATTGCTGCTACTACCTTTAGGTATAGGGTAAGGACGTGGTGATGGTGTGAAGGATGTTGACAGTTGAAAAACAATTTAGCCGTCAGTTTTGTGGTTGAAATTGATGTGTGCAAGTATGAATGTAGGTTACTTCTCTTGTGGAATCGATTTACATCAAGTGTCAGAGTGATGTTGTTTTGTGGGATTATTTTCTATTTCCATAGTCCAATACATTGGAACAAATAAAAATATTGATTTCAATTTTTTTTTAAATCCTGTTGCTGCTGCAAACATCAATTTTCAACTTGACTGACATGTATTAAAAGGGAGGGAGTATGAGTGATTACAAGAGCCTGGGTTATTTATTGCTTTGCGGTATTCCACTGAGGTCCAAGTTACTTTGAAGTATGGTGTGGTGGTATGAGTAGGTATAGATTTTTTCAAGTTTCACGAATGCGGAAAGTTATAACACAACACAATTCCCTTTTGGGAGATTGCTGTTTTTTTTTTTTTGTAGTTATAATTGCAGGTTAATAGCTTGTACCGCTTGGAACTGGCTTTAAAATGCATATATTATTGGAATGCGGAATAGATCAAGTCTGTCCCATACTATAATCCATTCCCGACGCCTTATAATTATTTGCGTTTCTTAGGGTAGGGACCGTCGATATAACTGCCGATCATCCGCCACCGACTCTAAGTCATCAGGAGGAATCTCCATACGGGTAGTGGACTTAGGCACGGATTCCGTAGCACGAATTTAAAAAAAAAAATGGCAACGTGCGTTCAAACCACCAAGGAAGCGCTTATATTTCCGATTCATGGTAAACGAAACGGATATAGAAATCTGTAAATGGAATTCTTTCTTCGACGCATTGTATAAAATATTTAAAATGGTTATTTTCGTGGATTTAAAGAACAGCTCAAGGAGTTATACGCTGGGTTTAGGGCAGGATATTTCCCATCTTCTTTATGTATAAAAATGGATCCTGTTTTGTGTTCGGCAACTTAAAACTTGAAAACCACCGACTCGATTGAGCTCAAAAATCGTATATCTCAAAAACCACTAAACCAATTGAGATCACATTTCATCTTAGTCAACTAATACCTACGTACTTTTCTGTCCAAGTCGATGTCACTGTACAGCTCTTAGAGTTCGCTGTAAAGTCTCCTCCTCCAAAGCCCATCAATGCAAACCGGACCGAAAATCACTCGAAGAATTTTGCGTTCGAAACGACATCTTCATCCGGCTTTGTTAACGTCCACTTCTGCGTCATAGAGCAGGATAAGAGTTATATAGAGTCTCCTTAGTGTTTCTTGACAAGGTCTTACTAGTCAGTGGACTTCTTAGGCCAAAGAAACAGCGGTTTTCAAGTGTAATTCTTCGTTTGATTTCTGCTGGGGTATCGGTGAGATTATTTTCGACCTTTATGGAGCAGCGAGCGTTCTCCATCATCATTCTGCACAATCTGACAAGTTTGGCAGGGATGCTAAAACTATACATTGCTCTGTATAACTCGTCTCTATAAATGCTGTCAATCTGTCATATGCGGCCTCACAATCGATAAATAGATGGTGAATATCGATTTGCACTTCTTGGGTTCTTTCCAGGATGTGCCGTAGTGTGAATATTTGGTCGGACTTACCGGGCCTAAAACCAATCAGCTCATTAACAAATGGTTTCAGGCGTTCATGCAGTACAGCATCAGATAGCATCTTATAGGCGATGTTGAGGAGACTGATGCCTCTTGAGTTGGCGCGGTTTAGAGGGTCTCCTTTCTTGTGCATCAGGCAAATGATGTTGAGGTTCCATTCATAAGGCATACTTTCCTTTGACCAAATCTTGGAGACAAGTTGGTGTATTCTCTCAACCAAGTCATCTCCCGCTACGTTAAAAAGCTCAACACTCAACAGTTAAACCGTCCAGTCCATCAGCTTTGTTCGACTTCAGGTTGAATATTGCTATTTTCTCTTCATTTTGGTCAGGTGGACGGAAGGAAGTCTTAGCTTTCATCGTTTAGGGTAAATGGTTCATTCTGCCTGACAGTGGAATTTTTGTCGTCTTCGCCGTTTAACAGTGCAGAAATGGTTTTTCCATGTCATCAGCACCGACTGTGGCTCTACTACAAGATTTTCTGGTTCCTCTCTATGAGCCTCTGTTAGGGCCTTCTTCCCGTGACATGTTCCTTTTACCTTTTGGTAAAACTTCCGAATATTGTCTCTGGAGTAACACCTCTCTATTACCTCGATCGCGCGCTTCTCATACTCTTTTTTTTTCTCCGGAGAATCCGGTGTTCTTCCTCTTTTTTTGATCGTAAAGCTCACGAACTGTTCTCGTCCTTCTCTGCAGCGCCGTTTTGTAGGCAGATTGATTTGCTACATGTGCTTGCCGGCATGTCTCCACTCTTATTAAATCTCTAAAGCTACAGGTCATGAAACGAAAGAGTAAGATAGCAGCAAACTTGGTTCATACGGAAAATGGTTGAAGCTAACTCGTTCAGAAATAGTGCTAAGCCTCGATATGGAGCTACCTAACCAAATCCAATACTTTTCTAGCTAGCTCACTATGCATACGCCGCCGTTGTAATTATTAGACTTAAAGGCTACTAATGCGAATTCCGAAGGAAACGAAGTTCAAATTATTATTTTGTGACAGTTGGTGGAAAAGAAATAATCTAGCCCCACAGAGGCAATATAACATTATTTGATTAATGCCAAATTAGCTAGAGCTTTAATAAATATCCGCGGATGAAATTTCCAATGAAATACTGTATTTTAAAAGCCCCCAATTTTTTAAAGAATTCACTTTATCAAATCCTAAACGAGTAATGAGAAAGTGAATCGTAATGAGTGATGGAAATCCTGCGAAAAATCAATAGAATACAATTTTATTTATTAAAATGTCCAAATATGTCGATATCTATCGATACAAATCCTACTTATTTGTCCTGAAAGACAAATGAAAATCCTATAAGAACCACCCTCTGCGTGCCTTACAAAATACTCAAACAATTCGCTTTGTAAAAGAGATGCCATAAGTCAACCCCCACGCTAACAATGAGCAAAAATCGAAAGGCAATGAAATGTACAATATCCTTCGAGTGCCTATTTTTTTACTTTTTTTTTCTGAGCATCCTAAATACTTGTACAAGAACCATTCATTGAAACTTTGGAAATTCGAAGAAATTAATCGTTTCTCAACTCGAATGAATGATTAATTTGAAACCGGCCTGCGAACGGTTCAACCTTCTTTTTGTTGGTCAATATGCGCCCATCGATGGAAAAGATGAAGATTGAGTGGAAAAGTGTGGACAACCCTTTGACCCTTTTGTAAAGTTTAATGTGTCAGGGTAATTTAGTTTATCACTTAGTCTTTTCGAGTGCGAAGAGTGGGCCCGCAAAAACTTTCATCACTTTGCGGAGAAGTCCCAAGCCTACTACAGCCTCTCTGGACACATCCAAAAGTGTGTATTAGTAGTGAATGATAAATTGAGGTTAACGCCGATGTGATGTTACTCTAATGAACATTTGATCCTTGGGGAAGAATATTGTTATTTTTGTTTGCACATTTTTGGTTTCGAGTTAAACTCTCACTCACTCTCTTTTTGCTCAAATAAACATGTTTACAAAATGAAGGCTCTGAGCGAACGCTATGCCAATGTCACTGAAACTTTTAAGTGATGTTCTTGCAAATTACTTTATGGCAAGCAATTAGTGTTACTGGAGCATGTAAAATGTTGGAAAATTTTCAATTTTAATTTTCAATGGCTAAGGGTTTAGGGTATACGGGAATTGAATGGGAATTGCTTTGTGGGAAGTGCGACATTCAAGTACATATAATAATTCATTTTCTTGGTAAGTGGCCTTGGTGTGGGTTAGGGTTAAGAATAAGATATCGTCAAGGACTTGTGGTTTTACATATCATCATATTACCACGCAAGATATTTGGGCAGTGACATAGAAAGTGAGTTGTTTGTTCAAGAAGTCCCTCATCATCACAGCCGCTGTGCGGTACCGCTAAGTATAGTCCCCCGTTACGATTCCTACGAGGGTGGAAACCAAACCAAAAACACATAAAATTTGTTCCATTTGCCCAGCCTTTTGCGAAACATAGGTAAACGTCCGGGAAGTACAATGAGGAAGCTTTTCAACTCTGACATTCGGATACGGCGTAAAATTGTAGGTAAGCACCTGCCAAAAATGATATCAAGAAGCCACTTCCAGAGTCAAATATAGGTACATCCAATTTTATTTTTGAATTACTTTTTTACTAAATAAAAAAAAATGATTTTGATTTCTGGAAACTTTATTTGGACCTTTACAATTTTTTCTGTTAAGTGGAAAAGATGATATCCCCGGATGATAGTCTCGGTGAAATTCGAGCAAACAGTGCGTCTAGATCAGCTGTGGTGGTCGTCTACTGATGAGTCCACTCACCACATATCGGGGCGAAACGCATTACTGGAGTCGGGGTCTACGCAAATTAAAAAATTTCGATACATATTTGTACCCGTTTATTGCATTTTCGATGACTTTGATAACTGTTCGTATTCCTGTCGAATATTCTCCTTAAGGAGAAGTAGCCCCAAAGAAAGAAGTCTGGGAGATGGTTAAATCGGGCAATCCGGCTCGTCATGCCAAATCGCCAAAACAGAAAATTACGCGACCAGGGGCCTGTACCACAAAACTACAAGTATTGTACAACAGTCGAATTTTAACAATTAACAATGGTTTTTGTACCAGAAAACGTGTTGTTGTCGCCTGTTGTACAATACTTGTAGTTTTGTGGTACAGGCCCCAGGAAACGCTTCATCCACAATATTCATTGTGGCTCGTACTGTGTGTGCGGTTGCACCGTCTTGTTGAAACCACATGTTCACCAAGCCCCACTCATAAAATTCCCGCAGTAAGGCCCAATCTACACGGAGCAATTGGAAAAAAACTAAACCGGTTGGCAACTCGGGTTACAGATCAGTTACAGACTCAGCGGTGACTTGACACGAGGAAACTCATCATCATCACCAATCAAAATCTCTAGTTCGTTCGTCATGTTTATCAACCTCCCCCACCAGCAACAAGTTGGTCTGATGTTCGCTCATCTTCAACAAACTAGAAACTCTGAAATCAATAGGCAACCCCACATGCAAATCAACAGACGACTGGTTACAAACTGGTTTTTGTGAATCGCAAACTAGTTTTCAACCAGTAGCGTTGTGTGCGTCGTCCCATTTCATTACACAGGGTATGACTCAAAGCAAACTAGTTGCCAATTCGCATCGCTGATCAGTTTTTTTCCAGTTGCTCCGTGTGCATTGGGCCTAAGAAGTTGTTTATCATGGCCCTGTAGCGTTCTCCAGTAACAGTGACCGTACTGCCGATGGCGTCCTCAAAAAGATACGGCCCAATCACTCCTCCCGCGTGAACGCCGTACCACACAGTGGCTTTGAGTGGATGTAATAGCTTTCTGTGCATCACACGCGGATTTTCAGTACCCCGGAAACGAAGATTTTGCTTATTGACGTAACCGTTTAAGTGGAAATGCGCCTCGTCGCCCATGTTGATTGACGGTCAGCAGGCATTAACTGATGCACTATTTGCACTTTTTACGGGAACATATGTAATTCTTTCACAAAAATTCGCTGCAGGGTCCGTCTGGTGATGCCCAATTGCATGGCCCTTCGTTTGGTTGATATGTCTTCGTTCTCAGGGACATTGGCAGCTACAGCCGCGATATTCTCGGCAGAACAACCAGTCCGGTGACGGCCACGCCCTGCATGGTCTCCTGTGCTTCCAGTCTGTTTGAGTCGAGTAACTAAGCACCGGAATGTTTGCAAAATTGGCGCTGACACCACCGACCGATTATTGGTCAAAATCGACACAATTATTCCACGCCCTAGCGGAGTATAACGCTCCATTGCCTGTCAGTTTGTATACTTCAGCTGTCTAGTTCACAAATAATGTCAAATATGATTGACGTACGACGCCATTTGCAAAAATTGTAACATCTTCCGATTAATTTTGCGTCACCTGTAGGTAGGTAGACCTGTTGCAATCATCACAAAACATCTGTTTTCCTAACTTCGACCAGCTAAAAGCTATTCTTGGATTGGAATTGTATGTTGGGACTTGGTTCCACAATCTCTAACTTATTTTTAATAAAATTTCGCTCGCATTTCAAACCTGAAATTGATTGTCAATAAATGTCATTTTACACTGGCATGATGGGCAACAAATTAATGTTGAAATTTTTTTGTTAGGCAAAAAACAAGCACATTCCAAGAAATTCACGTCATTTGTTACAGGACTTAGTTGCCGCCGAATTTATTTATTTTTTGCTGTGTCAGGCATCAAAGAGTTATGACTTTGACATAACTCTTTTAATATTATGCACATAAATTGCTTAAGAGCTTTTAATATCATCCTCCCTTAATATGACAGCTACTTTCCGTTTTGTTGTGAGAATTAAGGGCGGGAGAACCATTTTGAAGTGTAAAGGGTTTAAATGGAAAAGTTTTGAAAACACCACGACAAAGTAGGATACAAAGAAAAGAAAAGTGCTATTGTTCGAGGCATGTTTGTAATATGTAAGAATTTACGACTTTCAGAGGCCGTTGCTGAAGTTTTTTTTTTTAAGACTTATAGGAAAGTTTAGTTGAAATAAAAAATCCATAGAAACCTCTTTAATCAGGAGGAACCATTGAAAAGTGAATCACCGTATAGGTAGGCAAATGTCGGTCGTATTTTCGTATAGGTATCTACAAATGTGTGTAACGCATCAGTTTCAAATTTAACGTTTTCAAATATAATGAGTATGACTGATTCACAATACAGCATAAGGGAATGTAATCATTTGTGGCAAAACACAATTGTTCGAGACCCAATGCCTTACAATGCGACCATTTTGTGTTTATTGTCCAACGATACATTCATGAAACTGAGTTTCAACTTGCTATTTAGGAACGGAATCCCAAAAGAAGAAATTAAAACTCAATCAAAATCGATTCCCAACATCTGTACACGATGCCTGGCTTAAAATGGAAGGTTTCAATGAAGTGGGAACGGTATAGAACGGTATTAATAATCAAAGTCGACCGTCCCACATATCGTTGTCGTTGGGCATTCTATACACAAAGTAGAGTAAGTGCTGGAAGGAATTATTCGTCAGAAAACGCGGGCGTTCCAACCGACAATACCGCAAGTTTTCGATATTGGTGGAAATGCTTTCAATTCGGTTAGTTGGAATGACCAGTAAAGTTATGAGAGAACTGACTAAAATGTAGGTTCCAAACCTACTGCGAATTGAATTTGAAATTATTTAAAAAATGGAACCCACTTCTATGATGGACGAAATTCCAAAAAGATAAAAAAGTTACAGAGACTTGAGAGTGCGCGTTCCTCGTTTAATTCAGCCGAAAACTGAGCAAATAAAGCATTCCATAACAAATGTGCCAAACTTTTCCCGTTTAAATGCGTACCGCTTAAATGCGTTACCCGGTTAATTGCGCTACTAAAAGTAAAGCTTCTCGTAAAACTTCATACAAAATCTCCCGGTTAAATGAACACACAAAAAAAAAAAGCATGGACAACTTTCTGTACTTATAGCTTTAATAAAATCCAAGACACTTGTCAAATCAATTGCCATATTGACATGCCATGGAGAAGGCTCCTCTGCTGATGTGGGAGGTCTCGCATAAACTTCAATGACAAAGTTTTAGTTGCATTGCAAGGTGTAATGAGCGGTGATCGGCAGCAACTAGATGTGCTCAGCTCCACATCTGCCCATGTCCACATCTCAGAATCGACTGACTTCAGAAATGCGGATCAAGCTCTTTTATAGAGAGACAACAGATGTTACTCTTTGGAACGTAATTGACTTGTGTGATCATGTTCTAAGCATAGGTCACTAGCACTACAACACAAGGCATTGATCCAAAGCAATTAGCTTCAAGTCTTGTCCCACTAATGACTCAATTACCTAATTTTCTGGTAGGCATCGATGAGGAGTCATTAGATGAAGAATGGCGAAATCTGCTTAATTTAGAAAATATTTCAAAAGACTTAAAGCTACAGCAATTTTGGAACCACGTTTTCAAACAAAAAAACGAGTTGGGTGAAAAAATGTTTCCATTAATAAAAGATTTTATTGGTTCGGTCCTATCATTTCCACATAGCAACGCGACAGCTGAAAGGAAGTTTTTGGAACTAAATCTAATAAAAGATAAGAAGAAATGCTTTAATGACAGCTACCGTAAATTCATTTCTTATGTCAAAAGAATTAATAGACGGTAAAGATTCCGAAAAATGGGAACTGTCACAACAACTGATAGCAAATTATAAAAAAAATTAAATAAAAAAAAAACTCTTTCATTCTTAAAGAGTACTGCCCGGTACTGCGCAAAGCAATCGGATTAGATATACTCCTCAACAAAAATCTGAAACGGCAGCTCTGGTGCTCAATTCTGGACCAAGCCCTGTGAAACATTATGAAAAACAGCAAGAGGCCAGCGGTAAAATAACACTGTATCATAAAATAAAATGGTAAAAGATCATGTTGTCAAAAACTGACTCTATGAAGCCTACAGAAGAAGACGTCCAATTGAAACTACAACGTTTGGTACTCTCTACCACCAAAGTGAAATAAACCATATGGGGAACCGTCGGCGTCGTGTCGGTGTTATCATATATGGCTTAGATAATATTCCTTTTGGAGACAACGGGCAAGCTAGGTACGTACATACTTAAACGGATTTTATATGACAGATTCCTTGCAACAGCAGAGATACAAAGACCACCATTGCCAGATTTAGGAATTCATGCCTGTCAAGGCTATAAAAGCGGTTGTTGATCAGAGGCTGAAACGATACATGGAGAAAGATGGCTATAGGTATGGCACAACAGAATACTGTGCGGTAGTACCATTGCACTTTAACTTAGTAAATTGGTCGATCGCTAGTCAGAAAGGAAACACGATATTACTTAACAAATTTTTAGGCATAACTGAAAGCTGAATTATGAAACTGACGACAGTTGAAAATACTATAACGTCTCTGCTGAAGTGCCACAGGAATCGGTTTACTCGACCATTCTTATGGAATACCAGATAACTCGGGCGAACTTCGTTCCGTCCAAATTTCTTAATGTAGGTGCCCCGCCCCTTTGTCCAATTTTGTTTGCCTGTATCCTTCCTTGCGCCAATACGAATCCATTAAGCACAAAATTGTGAAAATCGAACGATCTGTAGGAAAAGGATGTTATTTTTAGAGGTTTGGGTTTTAAACTGGCAACACTGTTTCTACAGATTGTCAATTTGACAGGTGAAAGTTGATTTTCAACTCAAAATTTTGTTCTCCGATGAGGCCCATTTTTGATTAAATGGATATGTAAACAAGCAAAATTGCCGAATTTGGAGTATGGAGAAAACCTAGAAGCCTTTGTCTAGACGCCCTTATATCCATTAAAACTCACTGTTTGGTGTGCTTTTTGGGCTGGTGCCTGGTGGAATTATCGGCCCATATTTCTTTAAGGATGATGCCAGCCAGAATTTTACCGTCAATGGAGAACGCAATAGAAACATGATTTGTGACTTCTTCGTTCAACAAGATGGGACAACATGCGGAAAACATTTGCTGAGCGCATAATTTCGTGTAATGGATCTGTGAACTGGCCTCCACGATCCTGTGATCTCACACCTTTAGATATGACTTTCTTTGGGGGATGTGAAGTCACTAGTATATGCCGATAAACCATAGATGTTGAACGATTTGGAAGTCAGCATTGCTGATATACGGCCCCCAGTTGCTTGATAAAGTTTCCGAAAATTGAACTAGCGCTTCATTCGAACTAGCCGTGGTGCACATATGTATGCATATGATGACATAGTTACAGTGGCAAAGCATACTCACGAGATACTCGTAGTCGTAGAGTCTGCCACTAAAGAAGCAATCATACACTAGCCACTATCCGCCGGCATAGAATCAGCTGACCACAAGACGGAGGCAATCCTAATAACCAGTCTAAAAAAGGTGAAATACCTGAACATGAGCCATAAAGTACCTAGAAGTGATAACCGACCACAGTTTAAAGTTCACGTAGAATAGAGGCAGAACTTTGTTGGATACTTTCGAAGATTGGTGGAGCTGTATATGCTAGGACGATCCTTCATCTTTATGTGAATCCAAACGCAGCGCAGCAATTTTTTTTCTCATATTCACAAATAGAAAAATTCAGCGTTTCCGTTTTTTTTTTTTTTCAAAAATACAAAAATATTTTCAACCTTCAGCATATAGGTATGTCGTCCTTACACATTTTGATAAACTAACCCCTAAAACAAAATCCAAAAATCCCAACCAAACATATACTAAACAAAGGCGTATCTTACTGTAGCAAACTGAAATGAACATATCACAAGGTAATGGGAATTCCCATTTCTGCGGACGATTTTCTGCCACAAATCTTTATTTATGTGTCTGCGGAATGATTGCTTAATCTAACAACGAAATCATGTACACTCAAGCACAAGAACAAATGCCAACCAATCATTTCGTTGAAAACAGCTTACGCCAACATCTTGGGTGAACTCAACAGTTTTCGTACGCCCGATTTTACGCCTCGATTTAAGCATCACTGTGTGCTTGCTCCAGACCCATAAATCACTGCGGCCAAATCAGAACAGAAACAATGAAATGGTATTTGCTGCTAAATCGGACACCCCTCCCATAAACACCACACACACACAGAGAGAAACAATAATGTCGAGTCCCTATCCCAAATGAACATTGTTCACGTTCGTCCCATTACAAGTTCGTCGTAATTGAAGAAGCCATCATCAGAGTCAGACCCGTGTCGGTCCACGTCCATCAAAAACTTTCAATACGATTTCAAGTTGAAATCCAATTATTTGTTAGCCAGTTTGGGTGGACGACGCCGACGACCAACGACGTTTCTTTCGCTTTTTCGTCCTGCGACTGCGATTATTATCAAACTGAAATATCTGCTAAGTAAATCCCCACACATTCCAACACACAACTAACTAATTCAGTTCACGTTACATGCACCAAATGAGCTCTCCTGACTCCTGCCTCCTGCCTCCTGCTCCATCCCATTCCATTTCAACTTGTTGCGATTTGGATGTTTTGGAGTTCCAAAATCTGTATCCGACGCCATACAGAGAGGTGGATTGGATATACTTGGTGTAACAACATCTCAACATTCACTTTGATCCAGATGTGCAGAAAGAAAGTGTGAACGTGAATAGTGCATGGAGACGACGACGACGAGTCCTTTGTGGGAATACTATTCACACCAGGATCACGTATCACAAAACTACTCTCTTGGTGATTTCGTCTTCTTCGTTGTGTCTTCCATGAATTTCAATTATTCAATACGAGACGAGCACGGAGGTCGATAAATTTAAAGAGGATTATCGGGAATTGTATCTAAAGTTGGTTTTGTGTCGTGTTTCTGTGTGCTCTTTGTTCTTTGGATTTGTTCTGTGAATAGTGTTCTTATCTTTTAGTTGCTTAAAACGTGTCGATATAAATGGTTTATGTGTAGTGTTGCCGGAACAAGCTTTTCCTTTTCTTTGGCCATTAATGTCGTTGTCCTCAAACAAAGTCTAAAGTGTCTAATTTTTGGATTGTTTACTCCAGAATCTATATCCTTGGAAGAAATTGAGGAGTAGGATGACGGTAATGCATCTGCTCGAAGAAACTATTAGTCAAGTGCATTTTTGCAATTTAGTTGTAGAGCAGATGAAACGAGCACCATGAAGGGTTTCATCAAACGGCCGGAAGTGGAGTCTCTTACAGAGTAGTGTGACTGACAGGAATAATACAAACATTTTGTTAATGGAAGGATTTTTTGTAAATTTGTAGTTTTCAACTGCTTCATGCGTGGCAAAAACATGAAAATAAAACTGTATTGAGAACGTTTTCCAATACAGATGGTAGGATACGGTATAGAATTGTAGGTCCTGATTGTGAGAAGCTATAGGACTTATGAGTCTTTATATGGTACGAAAGTATGGTGACCGTGAGTTTCAGCTTTTTGTAGATTTATGCGTCTAATACAGTCATGCTTAAATTTTTGAAGACCTCACCACGCGAAATAATGACTACGAACGTCGAATATCCAGACCATAAACGGGCGGACGGACCATCCTGAATATACAAATCTGATGGCATGTTGCGCAATCTTGTTGAAACCAAAACTCTGTCACGTCAATTCCATTCAACTGAGGAACGAAGAAGTCAGAAATTATGTTTCTATAGCGCTTTCCATTGACTGCATCATTCACAGGATTGGTCAGGCTGGATCAATTTTGAGATAACTTGGTCATTCTGGTATTAGGAGGATTAAACTTGGTGTTGGCTAAGTTGTCAGTCTTTAATTCGGTATTTGTTCCACCTCTTACCTATGGTCATGAGGTTTGGTTAATGAATGACCGAAAGATTATGATCGCGGATACAAGTTGCTGAAATGAGATTCCTCCGTTGTATTGTTGGTGTGACACGTAGAGATCGCATCAGAAACACCAGAATACGTAAGGAACTCAAAGTCGAGCATCTACTTCTCCGGACGGAGCGGTCCATGCTTCGGTGGTTTGGTCATGTTAAACGCATGTCCCCAACCAGGATCCCACGACGTGCTATGGAATCCGTACCACCAGGCAGGCGTCCTCTGTAGGTAGACCCCGAATGAAATGGTTAGATCAAGCCCACAATCTCTCCTCTATACTCGTTTGCGGATTGCCCTTGCTGATTTAGAGTCGATGGCGGAGAATTATAAGAGCTAGGGATGGTCCACTTGAGCAACCTACACCCGCGACCCATTTTAATGATAAGCGGGCCATTGAAAATGAATGAATGAAAAAATGAGGATCAAGCTGAATCATGTTTTCGGCCCATTCACTGTGGTTTTCAAAACAAGTTTGCACAATATTTGCACGCGTTGTTCTGGCGTTAATCTACTTATTCATCGTAAAATAACCACAAATCAACTTTCAACTGTTAAATTGACAATCTGTAGAAACAGTGTTGTGAGTTTGAAAACCAAACTTCTAAAAAAACACCCTTTACTATAGCTTAATGCGAATATGCGTCACTCCATAACGCACCCAAAAAAAGCTGTGAGATAATGTGGCATTGCTTAGTTACTATCACACGCAAAAAGCAGAACTTTTGCCGATTGCGTCTCTGTTAATCTCTCAGCACAAGTTCACCGCCAACAGGGTTAGTGGCAGGGCAGCACTGCCAATGTCTCATCAAAAGTGCTGCTACCTATAATTAGGTTTTCCCTTTGGGCAGCCACAACAGAATCCTGGTTTGATCAGAAGTGGCAATATAGCCAATAACGACTTCTACTAATCCATGGTCTCCTGCATGAGCTGCATGCAAGTTTTAATACCTTCTCTATAGAAAAAGAAAGAGTCATGGGAAACATGTGTGCTGACAGGTGCTATTACAGAGACAATTTTGCTATGAGATAAAAGGCCCCAAAAAAAAAAAAAAGTGTAGAGATGCCAATAGAAATGCGGAACCTTTCTGCAGGCCGTTAAACGGCGCTATATCAGGCAAAACAATCCATTTAACCTGGGTGCATCCAAACAGAACTTATAAAAACTTAAGTCCAACAAGGCTTTTGAACCGGATGGCCCGGATGACTTGGTAACAAGCAATAACCAACGCCAAGGAGAAAGTATACCTAGAATAAAAGCTATCTGCGGTTTTCGCATTTCGTCCTTCCGAGTGGATCGTTGGCGAATCGCCGGCGATTCTTCTTTCGAAATTCGTCGCGACGTCAATAATTTCAAACAAAACATATATCGCCTCACCTGAGATTCTTGTAGGAACTTGCCGGCACTGTTTTTATAGCAAAGTTTATCACTGTTTAAATATTAAAAATGCATAAGGTTTTTCTTGCAACTAATACTGTCTAACTGTCCATTAGTGGAGCACCCAAGCATCCCTCTCCCTACCATTAGAAGTCTTTTTTGTATATTGCACGAACTTTATACATTCGACAAACCCTTCAAAACCTAATACATATATATACAGTTATTTTAAACGTGTGCAGATGTGTATGTTTTACTATGCAACAACATAGAATAATAGCGTGGGTGGTTCTAACACACAGGATATACTAGAAACTAGAGATACTACTTACGTTTGGAAATGGTTGTAATGCTGCCGCTTCTGCTGCAACCGCTGCTTTTGTCGTCGTCGTTGTTGTTGTTGTTGTTATCCTTGCTGTAGATGTCTGTTGTAATGAATATTTTTTGTTCGCCTCTGTCGCTGAATGGCTTTTTGCTCCGAATTTCATTTCGGCTGATGTTGGCTGCACCACTCCAACTGCTGATGATGCATCATCATCATCCTCACCACCATTGTTGTCGTCGTCGTTGTTGTCATCATCCTCTCTGCTGCTGCCACTAATCGAGGTGTGGGCATTGGTGCGACCTCCAACACCGCTACCATCAGCTGGCGATGCTGGTGGTTTTTCGTGATTTCCATGCTGGAATCCGTGTTGATCTTCGGTCTTGTAATCGTAGTACAGCACCGAAGGTAGATTCTCTGGGAAGGTGAGGATTTTACTTCTTGCCCCAGTGTGCTGTAGTTGATGCTGCTGTTCCTGCCAATGTTGTTGTTTTAATTTCTTTTCGAGTTGCTTCTTCTGCTTCAAGTGCAGTTGCTCTTTATGAAGCTGCTCTTTGTTTATCCTGTCGATTGTTGTTTTGTCCTTCTTCGATTTGCCAAGTTTTGTGTTTTTTTCCAATTTAAATTTTCTACGCTTTGGACTGCCTGCAAAAAGATAGAGAAAGGAGTAGAGTGCACTATATTAGAAAATGTATACAAGACACAGGTGCAATTGCAAGGAGATGATGTTGTCGCTTTTGGCAAAGTTGTGCATTTTCCAATTTAACAGAATTCAATTTGGTTGAAGTAAATGCAGACGTGCGGACATAAAACTTGCTGAAATTGGGTGGATAACTATATAGTGGGCGGGGACTGGAGTCCCCATGATCACGTAATAAGGAAAGTTGGTAATTTTTTTTTTTCGAAACCCTTTCGTAAACATTGGCGAGTAAATTTTCCAAGCGGACGACTATGACTAGATTAAGGGATGAAATGGATTCTTACGATTTTCCAGAGAAAAATTTGTTCAATATTTTGAGTAAGGTGATAGGTTTTTTACTTAGGGATCTTTAATTTAAATATTTTAATGAAATAGAACAAAGTTTGTAATATAATTTAAACTTTATAGAGTTGGGTAGATGTGTATATATGTACAATAATAAATATTTGGCGAAAGAGATCCTTTATTGGAGCCAAGGTCGGGGTTCTAACAAAAATTCGTTTGTCTGAGTATTTTCGTTTTTGGGACGAATGAAAGAGACAACCGACTGAGAAGATTTTTCAAGTATGGATCCTTTGCAACAGTGGAAAAAAGCATTAAGATCTGGGGTAGGATTCTGTAAAAATTTAAACGAAACACACTTTCGCATATTAACAAACGAAAGAAATCACGCGAAAGCGAACATTTGCTTCATGTAACTCCTAACGTTTTCTTTTTCACATTCGTTTAGGTTTAAGAAACTGTGTGACAACAAAATTAGAGTTTGGCAGTCTCAGTATGTCGTTTTCGTTAATGTTCGCGAAGTTATTTTGAAAATTAACAGCTGGCAATTAACCCTTTCATGCCCAGTGTAGTATTTGTACTACATGAACATTTGTATTTATAGTTTAAAAAAAATCACGCTAGGCTTTCAAATATTAACTTAAGTTATTGCTAGAACCTTGAAAGAAAAAAAACTCAACAGATGTCCCTGGAAGCAATAGAGGGATTTACAGTAGACTCTCGATAACGTGAACAATTAAAAACCAAGCCAGTTCACGTTTGCGAGAGAGTTCACGTTTGCGAAGGTTGAATTTTACCAAAAGTATAGGACAATCCCACAGTAGGAATTTAAAAATGTATGTATTTTTATTTATTTTAGACTAGTAGGCTAGTAAAGCTTTGTTATTCTGATGGCATTTTGATCCATGGGTTGGATTAAAGAAGTAACGTTTGGGAGCATAAACATAAAAGTAATACATTGATCATCTATCGTTAGCTCATTTTCTGGAGGATGCAATGAAGGTTTGTCCACCAGCAGAAGAGCCTTCAGCTGGTCCACCAGCAGAAGAGCCTTCACTGGTAGATTATGATATTCTATAAGTGACGAAACCTAAAAAAAAACCAAAAAATCTAGTACATAATATATAGGTGGATTTTTTTAGTCACACATACTTGTGGTGCAAATGATTCATGAAATCAATCTTTGAATGTGACCGTCATCCAAAATCATTTTGAACTCTTGTAGTCTTCTGGACAGTTAACATTTTTAAATGAACGTGAGTTTTTAGCTTTTTCAATAACTAATGACTTCAACTTGTGCAAACCATTTGCATTCGTACAAGCGAAAACCGAGAAGACAAATCAATCAATATCTAACAATTAATGCAAGGGACAACTTAGGGCAGACCAAATACAATACGAAATATCTTGTAACTAGGTACCTAAAAACTGTACAATACAATGATTTACCAAGAAAAACAAATTTTAAATTGCATCTTGCTTGAATTTTACAATTATTTGGAGCAGAAATAGTTGTTCATGTTTTAGAGTGTTCATGATTTGTTCACGTTTTAGAGATGTCAATGTTAAAAAAAATCTGTTCACTTTATCGAGTGTTCACGATAACGAGAGTCTACTGTATTTTGTTTGTCTGTAACACCACTTTCAAAGATTTGCGGTTTCCAAGAAAGGTATAAAATTGTTACGTCTCTAAAATTGTGAAAAAACCCTTAAAAAGAGTGCAATTACTTCCACGGGCTTAGTGAAATATTAAATGTTTACAATATTTTGATAAATATATAAAAATGTGTTTCCAAGCTACTTATTTTTGCTAATAAATATTCATGTCATTTTAAAATGACACCAGACACTTATGGAAGTTTTTAAATTTTTGACATGTCAGTTGTATACTACACCAAGCTACTGTGGAATAAAATATTTTAACTTTTTAAGGCAACATATTCCATGTTTAATGTTCCTTTTTGTTTATGTTCCTCTTTGATTCATTAATTTATAAATATAAATCAATGAATATAGACCCACTTTTATGTTTTAAGATTATTTTTTCTCGAAATTGAATGTGACAGTTAAAATTAAAACAAGTACCTAAATTAACAAGGCCTGCCGATGCTTTGATAATGTTCACTGCATACAAGTCCTGCAAAATGTTAGGCATGTGAGTTAGTACGTACAAATGGGCCTAATATTAGTTTTGTATGGGAGATACTAAGAACTACTTGATTTCAATACCAACCTGAGGAAGGATGAAAGAAAGTCTTCACAAAATATCATTCGCATAGGTCGATTTGTTTGGACACTATCATGTTTTCAACAGACGGGCATCAGACATCACCAATTCGATTCAGATCCCGATTTTGATCCTGGTTCAGAATATATATAGTACTTTATGGGGTCTCCGGTGATTCCTTCTTGGCTTGACAAAATATATACCTTCCTGTGGAACGTTTACAAATTAAGAAAATATTGAAATTTTTACTACAATACATGACCAGTGTAGTATAGAAATGACATTCCTTATCTAGCAATCCAAAGGACATTTTTTATTTTTTTTTCTTCTGTTGGCTTATTTCAATCCTAATAAGTCAGAATTTCACTAAAAAAAAATTTTCCTGGAGCTACAATGCAAAGCGGTCATGAAAGGGTTAAAAATATTTTGTTTGTTGAATTTTATTATGCACAAAGGCAGACGTTTGGGATAAAAAGGTAAGTTAAATAAATAAATAACAATTTGTACGCTGTTAGATTTCAATTAATTATTTTTCAACATAACAACAACAGAAACACAGCAAAAACTGTTGAATGAATGAATTGAATGCATGGAGAAGTACCCTTCATGGCCAAAAATTCAACAGACAAAACCCAAATTTTCCATTAGATTAACAGCTACGTGTAGTATTTTCGACAATGTACTCCGTGCGAGAGGAGAAGCAAAATCGTTACCAATCATCCACTGGTAACCACCTCCAGCCAGTACCTCAAGCGTGGAACATAGCCTTAAAATAGGAGGGACGTGTGTTTCGCGTTCCTGTAGGAAGACAAATGTTGTCCAGCACATACCTAAAAGCGCTTTTATTCAACCGAAAACGTTGAAGAAAACTAAATAAAAAAATAAGAACATGTAAACTTACAATTCAATACACATCAATAAACATCAACAAGTCATCGAACAGCGTAAGAGGATTGGAATATTCCCGAAGATTTTTTCTTAAATTTGTAGCATCTTTCACATCGCTATCATCACTATCACTTGCTATTAACAAATAATTCGCCAGCATATTTTGTATGGAATAAATATTAAACACAACCGCCAATTTAGAAATCAAAGAAAATGATAAACGTCAAGAAAATAGCTGTAGTTTGTTTTCTTTCGTGAAGACGATAAAATCTGTTCGTTTTTAAGGCCACGAAAATTTCTTTCGATTTTGATGTTACATGAAGCAAACCGTTCGTGTGCACGAAAACGTTTAAGCGTTTTCGCCTTACAGAATCCCACCCCTGGTTTATGTTTTTACCGGGGATCGAACCCGAGACCCCTGCCAGTTCAGCACACTAACCACAAGATCTGGTGAAAAAGGTATACATTGACGCTCTTATATGTGTGCAGAGGTACTGGCAGTGACCACAGCAGCTAAACAGGTTGGAATTTTGGCAATACCTCATGCAGATATTACCTTTTTCGTTGACAGTCAAGCGGCAACAAAAGCAATCTCTGATGCCGTTAAGTCAAAATCGAGGCTTGTAAACCGTCGGATAGCTACGGAGTCTTTAAATACTATGCTGGGTTCCCGTTCCCGTTCCCGGCCACAGAGATGTGTCTGGGAATGAAAAAGTTGATGAGCTGGCAAGAAAGGGGTCCACAGTAATGATTCCTCCCTGGGAATCTGTGACAGACGATTGGGAACAAAATACTAACGGTGTCAAATGAAAGATGGAGCAAGCTCGATTGCTGTGGCATAACTAGGAAAATGTGGCCAACAGAAAACAGAGAGAATCTTACATTTGAACAAGAAATCATTGTCCTCTGAAATATAACACCAAGATTATGGGAATCACTACAGATGACCTGTGCAGAATGTGCGGTGATGAGGAGTTGCACGAGGATATCCCAGACTTTCTTTGCCACTGCCCAACGCTCTGCCACATTAGAAATAGAATCCTTGGTAGATAATTTTCGAGGATTTAGAAGAACTTTCTGACATATCTATAAATGACATACTTGAATTTGTAAATGGTTTACCAATCCTTATAGGTTATTCATAGGATTCGAGAGGGTGGAAGTAATAAACCCCTAGAGGGCATCACAATGGATCTACATTGATCCGAGTGTGGTTTCTCCTGTCTTGCCAACCCATTAACTTAACCTATAACTTAACCTAGGTCAAACACCACCTATTCAAGTACACATTCAAATGGAGGAGAGACAGAGCATTCATCTTCTGTTCCCTTCAATTAACATTGACCCCTATTCCTACCATGCATGTCGTCTGTCTTTGCTTGACGATATGGAGCCTGAAAGCCCATTCAACATGCTTCTAGACGACATGCTACTCGAATATGGCTTCCATAAATTCTTCTCTATCATCAGTCCTCCAACGGAGGACTATATAAAATGCAAACCCAATCTATCACGACTTGACCTAGTTTGGTATACACAGTCGGTTCAAAAATGGAGTCAGGGACTGGATTTGCCATTAATGGAGACGGAGAGTCTCCTCAAGCGAACTATTCAGTGAGTGACTGCTAGGTCATAAAATCCAAGCTTGTACTGGAAACATATACTTGTCTTGCTAAGAAAACCCTTTCTTCACTGGATTCCAGCCCACAGGGATTTTTCTACAGCAACGAAACAGCTGACTCACTAACTAAAGTCGGCGCAACAGTGCCGCACTTATCGGACCAGAATCCTTCTGTGGTGTCAGCAAAAATTAATTTCTGGAACTATATTATGAGCCTGTCCCAATGGAATCCAATGAAGTCTGGCTTAAAACACTTGGGCTTAACTAAAAAATAAAAAATAACTAGTTGGCGCAGCAGGTCATAGAAACCCTAGGCATCTAGCTTCTAAAAACCATTCGTCTTGTGTGAGTTTTTTATTTTTGTGGACGAATGGAAGGGAACTACAATTTTATACCGATTTCGAATGGCTTAAATGAGACGCTTTTTCAGGGCAGTTATACTCTCGGATGTTTGTCAGACGTTCGCCGAAGGTGGCGCTGTCGAAAAAACCTTGTAATTTGTGTTTTTACGGGAATCGAACCTGGAACCTCTCGCACAGTAGTCCAGCACACTAAACACTGACCCACTACGCTCACACTTTGACATAACTGCTCCAGACAATTCTTTCCCAGAAAATCCTGTTCCCTCATTAATCTGTACAAAAATAACCTACAATTTCTGACAGGAATAATCAGTGGCATTGGCCTCCTGAAAAAACAACTTCTTCGCATTGGAGTTTTGCCGGACCTGTTCTATCATTAATCTGTACAAAAATAACCTAAAAATTCTGACAGGAATAATCAGTGGCCTTGAAAAAACACCTCCACCGCATTGGAGTCTCGCCGGACCCTATGCAGACTCTTTCTAGAAAGTGATGCATCCTCTCTTCAAATAATCGGGCTATTTTCAGAATATTCTTGACGAAGAAATCGTTATACCCCAGCAAATCTTGCTAACATACCCTCAGGGAAAATCCCTGTCATTCTGACTGCATCTGGAGTGAAAAGATGGCTCTAAGACCTCACCAGGGAAGGCACGGTCGTTTAAAAGACGTCGCAGTGTCAGAGCTACATGAGGCTCTCCCAATCTAATCTACGACCAGGGTCAGCTCTTCTGGACTCAGTAATAAGGTTCTGAATGCAACGTGTCGTCTGCTACTACCCTAATGACTTTAGCAGCCAACTATGTCAAAGTAGCTCATAAAAGTTATCTGATTAGCTGACTGTTGAAGATACCGCCAATCATCAGTTTTGCGTAGGCTCATATGCAGTCAGTCAATTTCGACAAAGCATTATAGATACTACTTGCTTCCTGCTCTATATTGAGATTAAAAGTTTAGCAAGTCAATTCCGATTAGACGGGACCCAGTACCTGATGTAAAAAGAGGTATAAGAGGTAAAATAAGCATACCCTATTTCTGCAGCACCCCACGACTAGTCCAATTTGTTCTATTAACACCCTTGCTCTTAATTTCTCGAAAAAGCTTCTCCACCTCAATCTATATCTTAAAAGCCAGACAAAATTCCGCGAACTTCCCACATTAACTCAAGAAATATGCGAAATTATCTGCGATGGGAATCTCCGGGGGCTCAATTAGCTCTATGTCTACATAGCTCCACTTCAAGCAATCGATATCGGATAGGCATAGGCCATTAGAATTCAATTAAAAATTACCCAACGCAATTATTTGCCTCTTCTGAAGGAATGAGGAAGTAAACGCTTGCCCAATAGGCATATTCGCGTACTTTTAGGACTTTGTAGAAACTTTCCACAACCCCCGAGCCCCGAGGCAATGGGAAAAGGTTTATTAATAAATAACACACGCCGGTAGACGTTAGTAATTGGATTGGCCTATAACCGACGTGACTTTTCGCATAGTTAGTCGTACAAAATATTTAACGACAGATATTACTTTTCAACTTTTTGCTTTACCACCCTTCCGCGCTCTCTAGAACTATACACAAAATTCATTGATCACTTTTCATGCTCCAGTTCGCACTATGTCGCCTTCGTCGTCCTGGTCTGTCCTTTAATTAATTTTTGATACAGAATTTCTCATTAACTCATAAATTATGAGAGAGTAAGCAAAAAAAAAAAAAAAATCCCAACAAGTACGATCACAGAAAATTAATGAAGTTAAATCACGAAATAAAGTGGTAAAGCTCATGTGTATATCAGAATTTCCTCTCCCTAATTATGTGCATTAGACTGTGTGTATATATGTGCGTGTAGAACTTCCATAATTATTGACATCTTACCACATTTCTTCCACCAGCAAAATATTTCCCCATCGACACACAAGCAGACTTCACATGGATCTTCTCGTGAGACCTGAAAATGAGAGAAGAAAAAAAAATTGATTAAAGTTTAACAAGGCTATATGAACGTTTATGGTATATCCTATACCAAGAGAAGGAGTCACTTTTGAGGAGACGTTCCCTAACGATTTGTTTTCTTCCCATTAACACATGTTCTACAACAAGCCACCAATATTGCCCAACTATGTTTTTGAAGTTGAGGTATTTTTAAATGGCACAGTGAAGTTGTTGGCGGTTTAACCATACTCCCTGCCAAAATGATGAATGAGTAAAAACTAAACCAGAGAATCGTTCACTGAACCCATGAGGGAGGACTGAGGAATTTGGGGATGGGCTTCCCCCATTTTCAAAATATAATATGTCTCCCTCCCAAGGGGATAATGCATGGCTTCCTCTTGAAGGAAGATAAACAAAGGGGAAACTTTCAAACGCAGGTATAAATTACAAACTTAAATAAAAGCCAAAAGGCATATTTAAAATATGCAAGCATGGTAACGGAAATGAGCACACAAGCTACCGAGATAAACCGACAGAGTGTATCCATAACAAACAGGAAGTGACGACACTATGCTACATATGGTCATAGACACACACAGAGTGGTTAAAAACGAAGCAGGATATGCTCCTCTCCAGCACCAGCTCTGCTTCTACTTGAGATGCGTTTTACAAAGCGGATGAAACTCATCAGAGCGGTGGAAGAGGGAAGTGTATAGCTTACTCGCCAGGTATAGAGGACTCTCTCAGCAAAGGAAAGTACAATAAAACAAGGAAAAAGGATGAAAACTGGATTACAAGGGCTGCCTGCCAAGAGTCTAACATCCACATGTGAACAAAGGACACAATAAAAAGCAGACGACGGGCGCGGACAAGGACCGACACGGCACATAAAAAACAGACAGAAAGATGAACAAAAAAAAAAAAAGAAGAAAAATAGTGTGAGGAGGATAGAAATGCTCATTTTTTTTCGCAAGGATTATAATTACGTACTCATACTCCTTTCTGAGTCTCACTCTCTGTTGTGAATTACCAAGGGACGAGCGGAAATGCTACCCGGTTACATTCGGTTGTAATAAAAGCAATTATTCTGGAAGCATCAGTGGTTAAAGGTTAGCTTCGAGTTTGGTGGGCGCCCGAAGTAAATAGCCCCAGTCTCAGTTGCATTGTAGGTGGTATATGATATGAGTGGGTGCGGGAGGATGCGCTTCCAGTTTATACAGAGAGTCCAATCAGCGAAATTTCCATTTGTATTCCTTTTTATATGCTCAGTTATGTCTGTTTTGAAGCCACCCGAGCGTATTATGAAGGCACAAAGTGCAAAGTTTAAGTGCATGTCAAAATGATACACATTCATAAAATGTAGGGCAGAAAAAGTAAGAGGAAAATAATGCAGAAACTACAAGGACGATGGTGGAACAACTTTCCTTTCGTGCTTGTGAACAAGTTTTGTAATCGTTTCTTTAGGCTACTGCAGCAGCAGCAGCTGGTGTGGGAGAGAACGAGATTAGTGCAGGATGAATTGTTGTACAATAGAAGAAAGGATATAAAGGGGTTGTGAAGGAGATGTGAAAAGGCCTGTGATATTATCTTAAAGACATTCGCAGAATAAATACGAATAGCATCGATTTTAGCAGCATTATTGTTACGTGTCAGTGATTGTCAGTGAATATCAGTGATTCCAATTAAAAACAGAGCCAGTGCTTGACTTAAGACCCGGAGCCTAAAAAGGGCAGGAAAATCTATAGACAACAAGCCCAGCTGTACGGAGACTGTATGCAACCTGTATCAGAGTTCAAGGGTGCTCCTAACAAAATTCGCCGCCCAAACGAGACCGAAGCTCACACTTTCTAATAAATGACCATCCAATGACCATCATAAATACGAGATAGGGAAGCTTGCCTCGACAATCAACCCTATCGTGGAATCCGCCGGGGGGAATTATTCACGCAAAAAAACATTTTGGTATCGTCGAATCCGCAAAGTGAACAGTTCCCCGTGTGGGTAATGTGAATAAGTTTCACTGTATCGTTGAAAACGTTCAAAACGAATTTTTCCCGAACAAAATGACATTTCTCGCTCGCATCAAAATCATTGCGGATTTCACAGGTTTTCGTGCTTGCTGCACGTCGAGAGAATTTTTTTTTAAGAAAATGTACACAACAAAACAGCTGCTTTATTAAGCCACACATTTGTAATAAATCTGTGCAATATTGAACTTTATTAAAATCAAAAAATAATCACAAAAAAACACATTTCGTCCGCAAGTTCCAGTCGATAAGGAGACGTTTCCGGCGGATTCCACGATAGCAGTAGAAAGTGAAAGGGAATCGAATAGGTGAAGTGAAACTCAATTCCGACGGATTCTACGATAGGGGTGAATATTATTGTAGCCAAGGCTGGTGCGAGGGAAAACGTCATTCTTGTTTTCATGTGACTGGAGATACTTCATCAAAAGCAATGCTAGGTTAGGTTAAGTCGAGTATAATAGGGGTATGAGAGAGAGGTTTCATATGGCACTTATAGGCACCATCAGGGCCCATCGCGATCCCTACCAGGAACCAATTCCAGTAAACTACACCAATTTTGTGTTGCAATTGAAAACACACAAAATTTCCCTACAAAAATCAAGTAGCCCTTTTGTAGATGGTATGGTCCATCTCCTCTAAATGTTGGAAGAAGTACCTGCCCAGAAATCTCCTCCTACTCCGCCATATTGCTTCGCATTCGAAAAATATATCTGTTATGTCTTCCTCGACTCGAGGTCATTACAGAATCTGCGAGAAGTGTCCGAGTCTGAGCCTCTTGGCATCTTTTTTAAGGAGACCAGTGCTTTATCAATATTCGGACCAGTATCCTAAGTTGTTCCCCGCCTAGTTTGAGAATTTCCCTAAATTCTTTACGATGGAATTGAGGATAAAGTGGCTCCCTGAAATTGCGCCAAAAAATTAAAGTGGAAAAAGAGCCCAAATACCTCCATACAAATTTGTGGCATTTTTTCCTAGGAACAATCGCCCAAATATTTTGACACAAATGCCGCTAATTTTGCCATTTTTCCAAAACTCTTTCGTGCATTTTTTCCATTTAAGAAAATTCAGAAAACGCCCAAAAAAGTGTTTTGGAAAAAACACAAAAAACGTGAAATAAGAGCCCAAACGAAAAACGAAACCGTATGGGGTTGGTATGCTGCCCCCCTGCAACCCCCTGCTTGGGTTTACTGTCAGATTTGGGACCTTATTTAATTTTTTTTGGGCGTAATTTCCATTTAACTTTTTGGCTTTTTTTCCAAAAATATGGCGTAATTTCCTGGCATTCTTGTGAATATTCTTTTTTATTTTTTGGCGTTTTTTCCAAAAATATTAAGCTGCAATTATTTTGGTCTTTTTTCCAAAACACTTTTTGGCGTATTTTCAGGGAGCCGATAAAGTGCCTTGGATACTGCATGTCCGCTAAGACCTGACCATCTCCGGTTGGCTTCCTTTGTTATTTTATTTCTAAATAGCGCCCTTTATGGTACATGGAGTGGATTAAATATCCACCTAATTTCTACCTATCAATTTTACAACTCTTCTCGCAAGCTTGTCAGTTTGCTTATTTCCAACTATGCCGCAGTGTCCTGGCACCCAGCAAAGTCTCACTCGGTTTGCCTTCAGCATTGTGCGACAGTTCTTGACTATTTCAAAATTGATGTTCGTAGATTCCAGTCCCTTGAGTGCGGGCTGACTATAGATATAGATCCTTGCAGATATATAATTTATTCGCAGTAGTTCTGCCGCCTTAAGAACAGCCAGAATTGGAAGACATTGCTCGTTGTATCCGGTAGTCGTATAGACAATTTCAGATTTGGATCTACGGAATATATGCCAGGTACATTGCCTTCCGTTGTTTTTGAACCGTCTGTATGGACTGCAGTTTCGCATTGCTTAGCTTTCTCCCTTTGCCAGTCATACATTTCCGGATAATTTTACAGATATACAGCTAGGTTCCAGAAATCGAGTGAAATCGAAATTGCAAATCGAGTGATTCTTCGCTTGAGTGATTCTTCGCAGTGTTCGCATTTCGAGCGATTCGGAAACTCCGAAATTTTTTCGAAATCACTATTTCACTTTGTCTCGAATCGAGTGATTCTTCGCTTGATCTCTGCGCCGATGTCATTTTGCGAATTGATAGTGGAGCCCAGGTATACAAAGTCTTTAGCTACTTCGAAGTTGTATCTGTCCATCGTGACGTTTTGTCCGACTCGCCGATGTTGAGAGTCCTTTCTCTTTGACAGCATATATGTAGATACTGTAAGGATTTAAAAGGCGAGCGCTAAAGTACTTCGTTTTGTCCTCATTTACAGTCAGCCCCATCTTCGCCGCCTCCGTTTCAATACTTGCAAATGCGCCACTGGCAGCAGCCCGCTGCGATCTTCCGATAATGTCAATATCGTCAGCATATGGAAGCAATTGAACAGACTTGTGAAAAATTTTACCTCCGATGTTGACTTGTGAGTTTCGTACAATTGCTTCAAGGATGATGTTAAATCGCCTTGTCTCAAACCTTTTTCAACATCAAAGGGCTCGGTGATGTTTTTGCCGATTTTGACGGAGCAGCGAGATTTCTCCATAGTCATCCCGCACAAACGAGCGAGTTTGGCAGGAATGCTGAATCGTGACATGGCTTTGTATTGTATAGCTCGTCCCAATATACGCTATAATATAGGCGACTTTAAAGTCGATAAAAAGGTGGTGTGTATGGATCTGAAATTCCTGGTTTTTTTTTTAAATCTGTCGGAGTATGAAAATTTGGACGATGGTAGACTTTCCTGGCCTAAAGCCGCACTGATATGAGCCGATCAGGTTGTTGGCGCAGTCAGTTCAGAGCATCTCCTTTTTTGTGAATTGATACAGCCCTTGGTTTTTACCAACAATTTCCGAATGTATAGCTGACATTGTCTGTGTTGCAAGCATTTTTGATAATGTAAGCTTAATAATTCGTTGGGTGCCTAGGAAACGAAGTTCGTAAGCTAAGAACAATACATTCTCGACAAGGCGTTACATCCATAATAGTCTGAAAATATATTCAAGTACTTAGTGGCCAACACCCACTAAAAAGAGCAGTACATGGGTTGCGAAGCGAAGGGAACCTAAGGAAACGAAAAGGTGACACGGAGAGAAAACAGAAGGAGAACCCTGTGGATCACTACCATTTGTTGCAAAAAGTTGGTGGATACCACCATATCCTGCGTCGGCTTCTTCAACTAATTTCTAACCACGCAAAAGCGATTCAAGCTAGTCGCATGTCTATACACAAAACTATAGCTAAGAGGGCATCATACGCCACCTCCAGTAAAACAACGACGTAAGTGCAAATTGGTAATTCTAAGAAAAATGCATTTGAAATTGTTTAAATCGTTTTTATGAAAAAAAAATAAAAATAAGGAACACAATACTTAAAATAATTAAAGTTAGTTGTAACATAAAGAAAATTTGACACACTTTCTGGTGTAGTAATTCACTTTTAAGAAAAAAAAATATTTAAGAAAAAATAACCAAAATAAAAAAGTTCCATGTACCTATTAAAAATAATAAGCACCTATGTCGTTGTTCCACTGAAAACGAAATGAAAAACCTAAAAATCACTTACCAGATTCAAAACACAACTGACTGATATGTCATTGCTGTTCCAATTTTTTTTTCAATGACGGTGTATTAGAACGTAACGGAACAAAGACGCACCTGGCCCCTATTGGCGAAATTAGTGTTTATCAAGTAGGTCTTTGTTTTATTGATAAATGTACAAGTTGGCCTGCGATATCTGGTGGCGAAGAAAATAACCCTATCAGACATACAGGAAATTGCCATCAGTAAGCGGTAAGTGTATTTTTGTACACGTAATTTATTTTATAAATTAAAAACTATCTTAATCGATGTAAGCGCGTTGTCCGTCTAAAATTCAAGTACTATTGTATATGAAAAATAAAATAATCCCGAGTCCATAAAATGCACCTGGAATGTAAGAACACTCTACACCCCAGGTGCCACTCAAAAACTTGAGTCTGTCCTCACGCGGTACAAGGCAGACATTACCGCGATCCAGGAGATACGATGGATAGGATCAGGCATGATGAAAAGAAAAGATTGCGACATTTATTACAGCTGCAACAAAAGACTGCATGTATTAGGATGCGGATTCGTCGTGGGAAATCGGCTTAGGACAAAAGTTATTGACTTCAAGCCGATAAGTGATCGCCTTTCTGTGATCCGCATCAAAGCTACTTTCCAAAACATAAGCCTAATATGTGCACTATCGACGAGGCTGAAGATCCCATCAAGGAGGAGTTTTATGACCTCCTGGATGGAGCCTACGGAGCCTGTCCGGAGTACGATGTAAAAGTTGTACTCGGGGACTTCAATGCTAAAATCGGAAAGGAAAACATTTTTGGCGGGTTAGTTGGTAAGCACAGAATCCACGAAACGACAACAGACAACGGCTACCGACTAATAGATTTTGCAGCAGCTCGTAATACGGTGATAAGTAGCACTAGGTTTCCAAGGCTAAGGATCCACACAGCAACCTGGCGCTCTCCAGACGGTCGAACCGCCAACCAAATCGACCATGTGCTAATCGATGCGAGGCACGCATCCAACATCCTCGACGTGCACACATTCCGAGGGGCAAACGTCGACTCTGACCATTTTCTTGTCGCAGCAAAATTCAGAGCTCGGCTGTCCAACGAGAAGAAGCTGCGAACCGCCCAGAAGAAGAAATTCGACGTTGGACGCCTTAGCACACCTGGAGTAGCCAGAGCCTACAGCGAGCGCCTGAGCATGAAACTCTCCTCTGTGCACTCACCTACCACAGACGCCAACAATCAGTGGTGCCAGTACCGCGACATCATCAAGGAGGTAGCCGAAACCACTGTAGGGTACCACCCACCCCAGAGAAAGAGCCCGTGGTATGATGATGAATGCGTGTACAGGAAAAAGGTGACAGAAGATGCACACAAGAAAGCGCTGCAGCGCAAAACAAGGGCAGCGAGAGAAGAGTATCGAGCCAGGAGAAGAGAGGAAAAGAAGATCCTGCGTAGGAAGAAGAGGGCTTACGCAGCTTCCCAGCTCAAGGAGATCGAAGAGTCGCGCGATCGTAATAACATCCGGAGGTTTTATAAAAAAGCCAAGCAACTGGCTGCTGGCTACAAAACCGGAACGCAGGCTCTTCGAGACAGCGAAGAAAACCTAGTCACCGAAGCGCAGGGAATAGTAGATGTGTTTAAGCGGCATTTCCAGCAACTGCTAAATGGGCATCATGTAGAGAGAGTGATAGGGCAAGAAGAGAACCCTCGTCCAGTCAATGAAGAACTAGTTCCACCATCTAGTATAGAAGAAGTTGGCCTGGCTATAAAAAAGCTTAAGAACAACAAGGCCGCAGGCTCTGATGGTCTACCAGCGGAGCTCTTTAAATACGGTGGTGATGTTTTGGTAGGAAGCATGCACCGAATCATCAACCAAGTATGGGTGGAAGAAAACATGCCCGATGACTGGACTATCAGCTCCATATGCCCCATCTACAAAAAAGGTGATCCTATGTCTTGCAAGAACTATCGAGGCATATCCCTGCTTAATGTTGCATACAAGATCCTATCCAACGTACTGTGTGAACGTCTTAAACCGTTCTGCAAATCCTGGAAAAGACCAACGAATTTCAAGTCGAAACTCACCACCTATTCATCGACTTCAAAGCCGCGTATGACAGCATACATCGTCAGGAGCTCTATATGGCGATGGCCGAATTCGGAATCCCGGCAAAACTGATTCAGGTGTGTCGCGTGACGCTGGAAAACACGCGCTGCAATGTGCAGTTTGGAAGCAGCTCCTCCGATCTATTTCAAACTTGCACCGGATTTCGGCAAGGAGACGCGCTGTCATGCGACTTCTTCAATCTCGTACTGGAGCAGATAGTGCGCAGGGCAGGTGTCAACACGGAAGGCACTATCTTCAACAGATCCGTACAGCTACTGGGCTATGCGGACGATATTGACATCATCGGTCGCTCCCAGCGTGCCATGGTAGAAGCGTTCACGGCGATTGAAGAACAGGCGAAGTCCGTTGGCCTTCAAGTAAATGAGGACAAGACTAAGTACATGCTATCAACAAACAAACAAGCATCTGTCCACCGCCTAGGACAAAACGTCACTATTGATAGCAACAATTTCGAGGTAGTTAAGGAGTTCACCTACCTCGGAGTAAACATGAACTCCACGAATGACACCCTAGTGGAGATCCGGCGAAGAATTACCCTAGGAAACCGTTGCTACTTCGGTTTGGCAAAACAACTGGGTTCAAAACTCCTAACTCGAAGGACGAAATGTATGCTCTACCCTCATCCTGCCAGTTCTGCTTTATGGCGCTGAGTGCTGGACGATAAGCAAGAAGGGAGAGCTGATACTGGGCTCCTTCGAAAGAAAAATACTTCGGCGGATTTTTGGTCCTGTGTGCGAGGAGGGCGAATGGAGGAGAAGATACAACCGCGAACTCTATGAGCTGTACCAAGATGTGGATGTAGTCCAAAAAGCCAAAACACGTCGACTACATTGGCTCGGCCACATCGAGCGAATGGACAATAATGCTCCAGCTAAGAGGATCTTCGAATCCCAGCCCCCAGGTTCGAGAAGACAAGGAAGACCGAACCTCCGTTTCAAAGACCAAGTCATCGCGGATGCCAGAGCGCTTGGTCTCGATAACTGGAAGCAGCATGCCCGGGATCGTAGAGGATGGAAGGCTGCAGTGTCTCAGGCAGAGACTCTTCACGGGTCGGGAACCCGATAAGTAAGTAAGTAAGTAAGTCCATAAAATATGTATGTTTAAATCGTTTAAAAGTGGAATGAAAAACTTGTTTTGGTTTCGTGTAAACAATTTTATTTTTTGGATTAGACTAGGTATCTATTTTTTAACTGTTTAAAGTTCTTTAAATTATTGTTAATATTCCATTTATTGTGCAGCATTATCCCAAATACCAATAGCGGACCCAAATAACGGAGATTTATCTCAGACTTTCTCGATAACCATACCATTTGTCTATATAAGTTGCATTGGGGTACAATACAATGAGACGCTCGATGCAACACTTTTTCTTTATTTTCCATTATTGTAGACTAGGAATTTATTTTTATGTTTTTACTTAACAAATGTTATTATTTTTTACAATATTTAATTATTTAATGTCGCTTAGCTTCTTTTCCGTACACTTTTTCGCTGATCTGTCAAATTTGTATGTCTATTAGGGTTCAAATTGTCGCCGCTAGGGACCTAGGGTACACCCTCCATTTCTCAATTGGAAAGAACTATAATTTTGTATGCTTTTGACATACTGAACTAAAAAAAAAACAAACTTTTGCACTTACGTCGTGGTTTTACTGGAGGTGCGAATTACGTCGAGTGCACTATTTGATAACAACGTCTATCGATTGACATACCTATCTATAAGTAGGTGCGTTTTTATGAAACCTCCCCAGCCAGTGGTTGCCAGTAGTTGCCAGTAGTTGACAGTTGGGGCACATTTCACATGCTAATTAAAACAACAACCTGCTGGCAACTGCTGGCAACAACTCTTGATTTCCTCCCCAGTTGGAGAGCGGCTGGCTGGCAGCTGGCTAAATTCAATTTACAATGAAGAAACAGGTGGCGCTGAAAGCAACAAGTGGCTTAGAATTTCGTACAATTTTCTTAAATCATATGGCGTTCTTATCTCATGCACACAACATTTCAGAGAAAAATGTCAGAATTTATCAAATATTTCAACCAAATGCATAATTTTATACTCGGCTGGCTTCATCTTGCTGGCAACTGTCCAAATGAACGGCTGGCTGGCGAGATTTCATAAAAACGCAACTAGTGTAACTTTAATGGCTGCTGTTTTCCTTAATCACTCTGTTGCAGTATTAGTGAGGGTGGGAAATTTACCTCTTCGTCTCGTGGTGAAAAGGGAATAAATAGTTCTGCAGTGTAAATTCGTGGAGACTTTAGTTAACGGCATGTGGCGATGGCAAAATTATAATAATCACCCTGCTATTTATAGTTGCGTTTTTATGAAACCTCCCCAGCCAGTGGTTGCCAGTAGTTGCCAGTAGTTGCTAGTTGAGGCACATTTCACATGCTAATTAAAACAACAATCTGCTGGCAACTGCTGGCAACAACTCTTGATTTCCTCCCCAGTTGGAGAGCGGCTGGCTGGCAGCTGGCTAAATTCAATTCACAATGAACAAATAGGTGGCGCTGAAAGCAACAAGTGTTTTAGAATTTCCGTACAATTTGCTTAAATCATATGGAGTTCTTATCTCATGCACACACCATTCAAGAGAAAAATATCAGAATTTATCAAATCTTTCTACCAAAAGCATAATTTTATACGAAATGCTGGTATGCTTTTAGGCTTATTGCCTTAATTCATTCGGCTGGCTTCATCTTGCTGGCTATTGTGCTGGCAATTGTCCAAATGAACGGCTGGCTGGCGAGGTTTCAAAAAAACATGCCTTATTATATATTTATAGGTTTAGAACCATCAGTCCTAAAGCTTGTGACTTGTGACTTTTTAACTTTTGAGAAATTAAAGTAACAGATTCTTTTTTACAGAGCCTGTTGCAACTAAACCCAAAACTTGAATAAATTTATGGAATTTCTGAAAAACCAAGTTCTTCCGCAAAAAATGTTCTATGGGAAAAAAAACTATAGTATAAACCGGTACCACACCTTGCTGAGTCCTTAGCCGAGATATGGGAATGTGTGTATATTGATAAAATACCAACATACACAAAACATCTTTATCGTTGAAATTCTTTTGAATACTTTTTATTTTCCACCCATTTGACGCTTATCTGCCATCATTGAGTTCCAATGAAATTGTCAAAACATTTATTGTAGATTGTGGCACACGCTACACGCATCCTTTTACTTTGTATCCCCTTTTGCACATGCCATTTCCTGCCATGTCCTTGATGTAATAGTGTGTCTACCCTTTTACCAGACCCTATAGGACTCTTTGGTAAAAGAATTAGAAGAACACTCATTCTTCTGAGCACTTTATGTGTGAGCTGTCATTCTGAGAATAGAACATTTAAATGACAGCACTTTTCAAAATCGTGTGCCTTTGTTCATCCATCCAGGCACAGTCAAATGAAATTATTTGCTCGTGGGTAGGTACATAAACACATACTTATATTGTCTGCTGCAATTCACCATGTCACCATCAGTCCCATAAAAACACACCACCTCGCTGACAGAAGTAAAGACCAAAGAAATGTACTGGAAAAGCTTCTAACATCTCCAACGAAAACAAAGAAAGAAAGGAAATCCTTAGGCTTGTCGTATAATTAATGTATACAGAGAAGTAACTGTGCCAGAAACAAAAAGAGGATTTCAGTTCCCATTCTCATGTCATTATACTGACTACAGTCAGTAACAGGATCCGGACAAATAACATTAAACAATTGACTTGTGAGTGGACCTAAATCTTAATAAATATTGTCACACTATGTGGTTACTGCTATGGGTTACCTTATCCAGGAATAATGTCGACCTCAGTCCAGGCTTTTTCGCCCATATATACACAGTGTTAGAGTTGTCATTGAACGGTCTACCGATTAAAGTTGAATGTATTCGAATCTGGAATCCGGAATCATGTTAAATGCCATCCCTTTTATAGGGCTCATCCGAGAAAAGATGAGCTAAGGATTGAGGAATTCTGGTGTGGTTGCCGAGGACATGGAGCAAACGAAGTAAACTTGTATAATGTAGTATATTCTTCTGTTCGTTGGTTATGCTTATGTGGTTACTTGGCTCATTATTTCATGTGGATTGTTTCGTCCACGGAATATAATGTCAATGAGTGTGCTGCTATCTGATGGCCGGGGAAGGGGGAGATCGGGTGCTAGTAAAAGTTTAAGACGATTATCTCGCTTTTCTCTGTCTGTCTTCGGCGTTCGTAATGTAATGTCTCACTGGTGATATTGCGATGTGGAAGTAATTATTTCAGATGACATGACTATTGTCATGATTGAGATTAGAAAATATTTATGTGTTCCATTGGAAAGGATTAGGTGGGCGAGACACGGTATGAAGTTGAGGTAGTAGGTAAATAAAACTTTTTTTCTTTTTCCTTTTAGCCGACTTACTCAGAGTTAGAGTGTCGTGTGGGGGTAATGATGTGGAAATTCTATCGATTCGTATGATTCGTGAAGATCCGATTGAGCTGAATGGTTGATATGAAGACTTTAACTTTAGTAACTCGTCAGCGTCACCGTCAATGCGAGGGTAATATTTCATTGGGAAATGGGAAAGGATGAAAATCATACGGAATGGCAGCTCAAATAGAGATAAATGGGTCAAGGAGAAAATGATGAGATTCAATAGAAAGTTAATGATCTCTGCCTGGTGAACTCGTTAAGGATGTTCTATAACTACTCTTGAAAGATGAGAAGTTTCGGAATTCATTATATTTGAAAACTGTTATTGACATGAATACTGTGGTAATGATGTGGGAATTTACAAGCTAAAAAAGGATTTCTACAAAATTTGATTAGAAACTGAAAGGAAAAGTTGGAGCAATACAAAATATTCAGGCATTTATATTCAACTATGTATTCGAGTAATGTTAAGAGTACATGACATACAAAACTCGACATACGTGAAAAACGTGCATGGCGATGAGAATGTATTTTGTTTTGTTTTGAAGATGTTTGGGTGAATGTTTTATTAAATTCTATTTAAATTCAAAGATTCGATTTTGCAAAGCGTGCGTTCGTAGTATGTGATTATATTCAATATTGTGGTAAAGCCCAATCTTTCGCAAACGGTTATAGATTTTCACACAGTACCTACGGCAGATAGCATTTAGTCTGTCAGAAGTGTATTTTCCACTTTAAAAATTGTGCCCATCAAAACGGGCTAAAGGGGTAACTTAAGTAAGGGGATTGGGCTGTGCGTTGTTGATTCACGTTGGCGATTTTGAAGGCGATTTGTGTAAATAATGAATTTGATACTGTAGTAAGTATTGAGTTTTTAAGTTTGTTTTGTTCATTGGAAAAATTGCTCTGATTAATTTTGCTATAGATATTTTCGATTTTGAAAAATTGAAAGCTGATCGGAAGGAGGATATTCGTATATTGCTGAGGTGCTTAAATGGAAAAAGAGTTATCGAACACGATTTAAAAAAAATATATAGGTATATATATTTCGGAAATGCCTTTAGAAATAGTGGTAGATTTAGGGATTCATGTTTATTTTACCCTGAGGTTCCTTTAAGCCAAGAAAAAACGGCATTGCTTTCAAAATAAATATGTGTGGGGCTGAAGCTGGACAGGAAGCTTTTATGGAGTGAAAATATTGTCGAACGTGCTAGGAAATCCCTAGTGGTTCTATACTCTTGTAAAAGAACAGTTGGGTCTAGATGGGGCATTCAACCCAATATTCATTGGCTTTATACTGTGGTAAGATCGATTATTCGATCGATTGTTGTGTGGTGGCCGGCCTTGAAGAAAAGTTCCAATCTAAAGATCTTAGAGAAGACTCTGCGCTTGGCATGCTTGTGCATCACGGAGGCATTGGGGACTTCTCTAACCGCCGCTCTACAAACCATACTTATCTTACTTCCACTAGACATCGTCAGTAAAGAATACGCCACAAACGTGGCAGGCAGATTAAGCGAAGGGAAACACTGGAGAGGGCAACCGATTGGACACGCCAGCATTCTTCTACAGATGATTCCTTTGCCTATTATTACCGATTATCTGCCTATACGAAAATCAACTTCGAAAAAGACTTCACCCATGAAAAATACCGGACAAGAACCAATGGGATTCTTGAAAATGTATACTACACGACAAATCACTGTAAATATTCACAGACGGTTCCAAGTCACTGGAGGGAGTTGGCGCCGTGTTCTTTTCAGAAGAACCGAATCTGGGACTCTCCTTCTGTCTTCCGAAATACTGTAGTATCTTCCAAGCCGAAATCACAGCTATTCGTCAAGCTACAGCGTGGCTGTCGATTAATTCGGTGTCACAAAGTGATATCGTCATATATGTACCTTGATAGCCCAGCTGCAATCAAATCTCTAATATCCAGCGAAATAAGATCTTAAGCGGTGGAAGATTACCGCGTATCTCTTAAAAAGATAGCTGGACAGTACAACCTCACCCTCTGCTGGGTTCCTGGTCACTGTGACATCCCAGGGAACTGTGCAGCAAACGAACTAGCAAGGCTAGGCTCCTCTGGCATGGAGGCTACTTTCCTATACGCTAAACAAATAATTCATGCGAACGCAGCAAGAAGAGCAAGGTTCAGATGGAAACATCTAGGATACTGTGATACTGCTATAGGCTCACCTGGCCAGCTCTGGGCACAAAAAGATCCAAGAAGCTTCTTCGACTTAAAAGATCCAGCATCTCGAAAGTCGGTATTGTTATCTCTGGGCACTGCATATTAGGTAGACACGTGCAAAAGCTCGGTCTACCATACAATAACTTTTGCAGAAGATATAGAGATAAAAAGGAGGATGAATCCATCACTCACTTTCTTTGCAGTTGCCCTGGCCTGGCCAATTTAGGAAACTATTTTGTTTATGATGATCTCTGTGATCTATAACAGTCTTAGCTTTATAACCGGCAGGAAAGGGTTTACATGAGTAGCCAGCTCCCCAAATCCCAGTGGTATGCACAATGAGCCGAATAACGGCCTAACTAAACAGCGATGACCTTCCATGCCGGCACAAAAAACGTCTTTCCATCCTCAAAGTACTAACTTTTAATAGCACCCACAAATTAAAGTTAAAACCATCCGACACGCATGAAAAATTAATCTGTAAATAAACTCGAACTAACATTCATCCTTCTAGTGATACCCATTTTTCTAACCCTATATTTGTTCCAAGAAAAAATATAAATACCACAAGCAGTATTTGTGTGCAGTTAGTTTCGAAAATAACTTCGCTTCAATAAACTCTCCTAAGGATGTGGCCAAATATACATCAACCCTTTCTTTTCAGAAATAAACCACGAGAGCCATTCACTACTCGACACTTTTGGACTCTCCGAGGCAAAAAACAAATTAAATTAAATTTAGTACACTACTAGAAAAGTTATTTTCGCGCCATCATTCTATGCAATTTATTGTTTAAATTGGATACCAACACAGAGAAGGAGGAATCATATTCCCTTATACTATATGTCTCTGATGACAATCGAGGCCATCATCCTCTTGGCGAATTAAATTGGATAACGAAGAAGGAAACCAGCACACAGTGGTTTTTATTGTTCCTCCACACGGCATACTCGTATGTTCTACCCTCTGGGCATGGGCCAATCTCTGCTGTTTGCTACACCAAAAGGCTTGACATACATATAAGTATTAAAAAAAAAAAACCCCCCAAACACATAATTCACAATGGAATTCAAAACAAATAAATTGAAACCAAAACAGGGGTTTTATTCGCCTTTCTCCGTTTGATAGATTGTGGCAGTACAAAAATTCCAGTACACAGCACATTCGTTGGGTTTGTCCTCCTTTGAATCTATATTTTTATCCTGCGAGCTGCGAACAGAAACTCTCGTTTCCTCTCATAGTCGGATGAAAAGATTTGATACAAGAGAGCGGAGAGGGAAATGAATGGGACCCCTACCCATTCCCTACAATATAGAAGAACTTATTCCTAACAGTATTGAAGGAGAAATTGTACCTGTACATTGTACAGAGTACAGGTGCCTTCCTATTATATACGTGGAGGAGCGTGAGAATATTGTGGGGTAGATGACAATGACAGTATGACTTACCCTTTGGCCATGAGTGTATTTGTTTGTGGCAGAATAGCATGGAGCCGCCCTCTCCTGAGGATGGTTGTGTTGATCCTTTAACTGCTGCGATAGGAGCCTGGGATCGTATTTAACTTTCGATTGCGCTGTATCCATATCGTATGAGAATTCATGATCATCGAAGTACTCCAGTGGCACTAAAAAAAAATCAAAAGGAAACAAAGTTAAGGACTTCAGAAGGACGTCAAGTGAATGAAAAAAAAAAATGTTTAAATGGAGAGTATAGTGGAATAACTTTTTCTGTCGAAAGGACAGTAGGGGAATTGCAAGTTACTGCCGATTCTATCGGAAAATGGTGCACTCAAGGAATTTTAGGAATTTACATGGACGAGCACTTCGGTAACAAGGTGTAACTATGAAAGTGCTTTTATAGAAATAAGACAGTTATTGCGAAGCTATATGGACAGAGTATGATAAAAGAAAATAATTTTCGTTTACATTGCTTCACGAGAGGGTACAGCGATAGATACAATTTGTCAAATAATTTGGTGTCTTCTCTTGGGACTGACTTGAACTTCTCAAAGTTTCACATTATTGCGAAGAAAGGATCAGGGAATAGTTCGTCTTCAGTATTCGTTTGTAGGAATAAGATAAGCAAATGCAATGTATATAAAAAGTCACCTCAACATGATATACAAGATTCTGTATGTTATAATCTCTGAACGCCAAAACGCAGTCGTCAAGAGTTTAATAGGTGAGGATTAATACGGGCTTAGACCGCCAAAGTCACTATTGACTAAATTTTCATAATATGGTAGTTATTAGAAAGAGGCATAAATTCGCTGTTTCTCTTTTGTAAAGGGCTGATAAGCATAGGCCGTAAGGAACCCTTATTACACTATCCTGGGTATATGCCGTATTAGATAAATGGACCCCGTCAAAGGTGGATAAAAACGCTTTGACAGGGTCTTCGGTATTGAAGGAGCTAGAAGGAATATCGTACACTGGATACCGCAGTTGCTAACGGGCACAATTAGAGTCAGCTAACTGTATTGAAAAAATAGCAAGCTAGGTTCCATGACGTCCTACGACTATATTGGGTCTACAGGATGAGCGGAACGGAAACAGGCTAACAATAAACTAATTCTGTCATAAGGCAATTAAAACCGATACCCCAGGAGGAACTTAGCCGCCACCCGATGTTCTTTGGCTGTAATTTTTTTTTTTTTTTTTTATGAATGAAAAACGTTGGTTCTGCTTTTGAATTGTGTTTATTTGATGTCTTTTTTCATTGAGTAGAGAAAATGATATTGGCTAAGCGGGCGCCGCGGCGCGCCGCCAGAATTGATGACCATTCTTTCCATTTCCATTTTCCATCACTTCCGACCTATCCTCGCATTGGAGACGGATATTCTCTTTGGGAGCTTCAAGTGTCTGAGTCTGGATTAGGTGATCTTGCCGGCCAGTGCAAATCGAGAGACCCGGCTTATGGCTCAACAGCTAACAGCTTATGCACTGTCTGCATTTTGTAAGGGAACATCTTAAGGTGCTAGTACACGGCATGTAGCAAGCACCTCGTGCTGTACCATGCTCTTCTAGGCGAGTGGCTAAACGTTGTTCAACAAATTTGTTCTCCTTCTATAGAAGTACATATACAGTGGCCGGTATAAGTATTTTAACAAAACTAAAGTTAATTCTGCTCATAGTTTTACTTAACATGGATGGGGGTTTAAACTAAATTTATTTTTCGTAGTACGATCTGCCTCCCGGTTTATGACAAAGCAACATTGCATCATTCTTGTTTTTATGCAACCAATACGATTGATTACAACTTCTCTATTGACCCTCGAAGTAATTTGTATTGCGGATGTACCACCGTACTTGGCGGCGCGCGCTCCAGAGTCGAAACAACCACAGGCAGAGCTGCGGAAAGCTGCAAATTAGTTTAGAAGTGCACATACACACAACACAAAGCATTTTCGATTTAGTTTGTGTTCTTCATTTATACAAAAAAATTGCAAATCTAGCCTAAATCAACAGTTTAACAAGTACAACATTGAACGAAAGGTGATGAGTTATTTCCCTGCTAAGTTGAACGGCCTTTTGGCATCCCTCCCAGCCCGGCGAGCGTGGCAGTTAGTTTGGCTTGAATTGGTCCCAGGTTGATCATGTTGCCACTTCGCTCTTCCCGATTTGAGCTTATCGACATGACGTCCTATAGAAATCCAAACCTCTATACCCATGGTGACATCGACAGGTTCTCTGGCAACTAAATGGTAAAAGTCAGAACACGTTATATGGTGAACGATCTTTATGTTGTCTTACCTCAATATGCCACTTTTTTAAATTACCAAACTGACACAATAAATAAAACTGATGAAAATTTTAAATACACATGAGTTTTACGTTTACAGTGGCATACAAAATAGGCGAGAAAAGTTAAACCGAAGTTTAACTAAACGTTCAAGTCACAAACAAAACACCAGACCAAATATAAATTCGTCGACTGAAATGCCAAACCACATGTGTCATAGTTTGTGGAATGTATGTGGAATGTGAGAGTTCAGAGAGTCACATTAGGTACGTCGCAATTATTTTGGTATCTTTTCCAAAACACTTTTTCCATGGAGCCGGCTATCATACACCATATTTATATAGTCTTGAAACTGGCTTGAATAACATTTTGCCAAATTAGCCTGCAAATATGCAACGTGTAACATTTAAAATACTAAAATATACAATGTACTTATTCTTTTTACCTATCTGTTGTAATGTATCTCAACTTTGTTAATTTTTATTGTTTGAAAATCAGAAAAACACATGCGGAAACTCATATACGGAAATTCATCTTTCCAATGGTCCATATTTCATAAAATACGGTTTTGAAATAACGCCGTAATCGGTACGACAAAAATAAGTTATATATGCATATTATATGCATTAAAATTTTGCGCCATTTAATAGTACAGTGATGCCAAAGAAAAAAGACAACAATGTGACAGCTGACAGTTCGGGGTTTACTAAAAATGCAGCGTATACTTGCCAGCAAAGCCGTGGCGGCCATTTATCTGATGTGCTATTCCATAACCCCAATCTGTATACTCTATGAACTATGAATATCAATAAAAAATGTAAGCTTTCTAATTAAAAATCTGTATTTTCTATCTAAATTAGTTACATTTTGGGTGAATTATGGGACACCCTTTACAATGAAAGAACATGTTTATGAAACGTATATGTATATTTGTTTTAATTGTTTAATCAGTCTTGTGCTCATTTTTAATCCTGGTATTCTTAATTTGTCTTATCATATAATGATCGTTAATGAATACTGAATATTTAATCCAAACCCCTGCTAATAAGATTCGACATCAAGATTAGGTAAATCAATATAGATCACCATTAAGTATTCTACCACCGTAAACCTAAACCCACTAAGCCAGAACCAGTCCCTTTGGTGGAGTACATTTCATACCACTCGTTGTTTTCTTTTTCCTAAGTATTAAGTTAAGGTTGGGTTCACAGATGATAAAAAAAAGATACATCGCAGCGATTGTGGTACCACCTAAAGCCAGTGGGGGTGTGAAAGTAATAACAACGCTATAGGTATATGGGGTGACAAGTTCCTTTTATTGTAGAACCCTACTCCCCCTCAATCGCTATAGAAGCCAAATTAAGGCCTTCTAAATACATTCAACAATCTAAAGCTAAACTCTTGTCAATCAGCCCACTTACTTTCATTCTAACCTACCATTTCCAATTGGTTCCATTTATTTTCAATCCAAATTGTATAAAACGCAATATTCAAAGGAATTGTAAAATTTAATTCTAAGGATATGTCCCTATTCGAAATCCAAAATCACCAACAAATAGAACAAATAAAAATCCGTATATGCAAAACGAAAGAACTAAATAAAAATCAATTCCACATGTGCTGCTCGTTAAGCCTTCCCATCACTACGGGGCATCCGGACAGATTAAAGTTAAACATCGAATGTGAATCCCATAAAAAGGTTCCTTCCCCGAGAAGGAAATATTTTCAATCCATTAAAAGCAGATCCGCACACAAACACACTCAGCATGCAAACAACTTTATTTAAACAAAAAGAGCAACGTTAATAGTTTAACAAATTGATGGATAGGGAAGGGATAGAGGATTGAGGGATGGGGAAGGATACGGAACGGATACATACCTGCGTGAGTAACGTAACCAAATAGGCATGAAGTGGAACACATCCAGATGCAGATATTTCTTAATAATTTTAACATTGTTGTCATCGTTTTCTTTTTTTTTTTACTTTCCTTTTGTATGATTATCCTTTTAAAGCGTTAGGTATTTGTATTTGCTTCAGAAGATTCACTTCTATCGCGTATAAGATAGATTCACTGCAAGAACAACTCGTATAAATATTTAGTAGCGCAATGCAGCAGTGAGTACTGAGTACGGCTCGCAACAATAATGTTAAAACGTGCAAAACTTTTCCCATCTTTATTAGTTTCAATGGGGAAGAGATAAAAGTCAGCGAGGACCGACCGGCTTTTATATGAAAATACAGACTATAACGTGCAACAATCTATTATCCTGGCCTGTGGCAGTGGGTGGTGGTGCGGGTAAACGAACGAGAAACGAATTAGACTGAAAGCCGGAGAGTACAAGGGAGCACGCTGCTGGTGCACAGCACATCCCTTTGAAATGAAACATTAATTCCCAACCATATTGCAATACACTAGAACAATCAAATCAGAGATGAATACAAAGACAATAAAAAAAAAATAATAAACCGAGTAGGGGATGGAAAGTTGTGTAAAGTACACGTAGACTGTAGACAGCCGTATTGATGTACTCGGAGTCGAATGTCGAAATCGTTGTCATCATCCTCCTAGTCCATCACAGTGATGCTGATGACGATGATGACGGTAGAGAAAATAAAATCCGAGACTGCTAGACGAATACGAAAAATCGCACACAGGGTGTCACAATTCAAAGTGTTTTCGCTTAAGTGGGTTTTTAGATTTGTCCGTGGGTATTTTTTCGGCTTTCTGTATTTGGTAATGTGTAACAACTTGGTAGGTATATTGGGAGTTGTCTTATGCTTTAAATTAATGAATTCAATAGCAGTTCGTTTGTATATTCGATTCTTGGCCCCGATATTCAAATTGAAAAATGATTGCAATGGACCGACAGAAGAAAAAACTAAGTTCAGCTGTCTCGGTGGACAACAACGATTGGGTCAGCATTATGGAAACGTATTACGACTTGCGGAAACGACTGAATTTAAAATACATACCTATATGCACCAGTTGTGATTATAAATCAAAGAATTACAAGGTTTAGCTATAACATTCACGAGATTCCATTTACGTATTTGTTCAAAAATTTGACAGCTTGTCTATTGTTCTCTCGAGCACTAGATAACTAGCAACAATGTCAAACAAAAGTTCTATCCCTATGTGGCGTAACTTCCGCCAGACCTAGAGCTCTTGCGCCAGCGGAACAAACATTTAGTTTTATTTACGTTTCTTTCACGCAATCAGACCAATTAAAACAAATAAAGATATTTTGTATATAGCTAGTTTTTTTCAATATCTATGTATGTTTGTATATATTTTTTTCAATCTAAGACCGTGTGTCAATTGGGCTAAATAATTATACTCGGCTAATTTTCTGACACTATTGTTCTAGAAAACGTTGTCAAACGCTGTCAAAAAATGATCCTGCTGTGGTTGCAAGAAAACTAGCCGAGGCCTAAATTGTTTTTCATTTCCGATTGGCAAAAAAAAATATTTTTTTGATCAGTGTCAATTTTTAAAGGATTGGTACATATACTTTAACTCATACCAAACAAATGTGTGTGACATTTTGACGGCATATATGTGAAATTAATAATAATAATTATCCTCGATAGGATGCGGGCTTGTGAATAAAACGTTTTATGAACTACATAGAATAGAGTTTTCAAACTAAATTTCCTCGAATAATGTGTTAGAATAAATGACTGATAAACTTAAATATTTTGGATTACCAATGAAAGTGAAAGAAAAGTATTTTGGCTGGTAACCTCATACAAACAAATAGAATAAAATTCGATTTTAATGTCTAATTGAGCAACACAAATCTCAGGTCTGAAATGCCAAATCGAAAACGACATAATTTTCTATCTAACGACTGACACTAGTCCTCTTTTCTTTTATTTTTCCAAATTTAGATATTTACGTTTAATTTAATTACATTGACAACTAATTTTTCTGCATTTCTCAATCTCAAATTTCAAAGTGTGTAATTTTTTGCTAGATTGAATAATTCTGTCGTGGACTCTGAGAAGCCACGATCGTCTGAAATAAATTTCTTTTGAGGTATGTTGTGATTCGATAGCATTTTACATATTATTCTCCGATTAACCTCACAAGAAAACTCACAAAAACTAACACCTCAGCGTGGTAAATTTTTGATATTCACCGCTATTCCCGTTGGCGTTTGTCGTATACGATTCATGTTTCGTGGCGTTGTAAAACGGTGCTCGGATTTTTTTTAACTTTTATTAACAATTTTATTTCCTTTTCTATACGTTGACCATCATTTCAATTCATTTTTCTCAAAAATGTTAAAAACACCGACTAAAAAACGAAGTGAAATACGAGTCGTTTACAACAAACGTCAACGGGAATAGGGGTGATTACTTACTTACTTACTTCTCACCTACCTAGTTTTATTTAAACAAATAGCAATTTTCCCCGAAAACAGATATCTACATAAATATTAAAATCCACAAATATGTGATATTTGATTCTTTAAGTGCATGGAGGAGAGCCTCATAAAATCACGTTCACCCCACCTCCAGAAAAAATGTCATCGAATCACAACAAACCTCACTCACACGAAAACGACCTCACGAAAGCTTGTGACTTGTGAGCTCTTAGAACAGCAGAATCGGGGTGATAGTTTGCAGTTTTCATGTTTAACGCTTTCGGATAGTTTACAAATTATTAAGAAATATGTATTACCAAAGTTCGAGCTTCTCAGTTGTGGGTGCTCAAGGTTCATTCCCCAGAGATGGTTACTTATACTGTTCGTTTTATAGGGGGCTTACAGGATAAAACTTATACAAATATAATTTTTGTATAAGCTTGATCTTGCTCACTTTATTCTTTTTTCTAATTTATACTTCTTTTAAGTAACATCGTTACCGAATTTATTAACAAGAAAGTTACAGAGATTAGTTGACACAAAAATCCGAAATTCTGATTTTATAGATACACTGAACAATATTGTAAAACTGTTTTAAATCTTCGAATTGTTGCACATTTGATGAAAATAGAACGGACAAAAATTATATCCACCAACAAAACTGACCGAAAATGTTTGAAGTCATTGCAACTCATCACTCAGTCAAACCATTCATGCCAAGTTCATGCCCAAACGGCTTTACACCACTTTTGTCGAAAACTACGGTGGAGCAAATATCTGAAATATTACTTCAGTAGTTGTATATGAGTACCTACGATATATGAGTTCTCCTTGTCAATAGAAGGTGATACACGACGAAGGTTTATCCCCAATTCGAAACAACAGATTAGATTAGTTAGGTCATTTGCGACACCCTGTTCGTACCTATACATAAACAAACTTTCCTGTAAATCTTTTCCGAACAATTGCGATTTAGGCGAACTACAATCTGACCAAATACATAAAATGCTCTCATTCCTTAAAGTTTGCAGTGCGTTTGCCAGTGCGCTTGCAGTAAATTTACCTACATAGAGATATTGTCATATCCGTCCCACTCAGACTGCATTGGCATCAAAAGTAATCAACGAGATAGTAGGTTGTAGGTATCCCTTGCTATAGAAGTTTTTCGGCTGGAGTTAATTAAGGAAATGAAATGGAGTAGCATTTCAGAACATTTTTGTGCCCAGAAGCCTTTTATGCTATTGTCTATTTATTTGTTTCTTAATAATGATGTCATTGTATTCATTTCAATAAAATGTTATATAGGTACATAGACATGTGTAGTCTCCTGGTAAGACATACGCTAAGGTTCATCATGAGCATCGCATATTCATATATTTTACGATGAGTCCAATGCAATGTGAAGCTATTGAACTATGTACGAATATTTGCTAGATATACGACAGTTTATTATCGTTTGTTAAATTGGCCAAAAATTTCACATAAATGAAATATTTTGTTCATAATGTCGTAACAGTTATGATTTGATTAATTATACTACGCGATCATATATTTACACTTTCCATAGCTGCAGATCTCAATTATATGTAGTGCAAACCTATTTACGCATCACGAACTACTTATATGTACGTGCATAGGTAGGTAGGTAGGTGTGGCGGTTTATTAGAAAACCCAAGTAGCACTAAGTGCCGTTTTGTTACCACAACTCATTTGACCTGGTTGTTAAAGTTTATCGAAGTGGAGAGTTTAGATCCAACCTGTGGAGTTCAAAAAGGTTATAAGTTCTTTGATGTTATTCTTCGAAACTTCCTCGAGGGATGTGAAGAAGGGTTTACCAAGAGCTCGCTGTCTAGTCCTAGCTAGTGCCGGACAAGAGCAGAGGTAATGAATGATGGTTTCTTTTTCGGTTGCGTCGTTACAACTGCGACAGTGGGTATTATGTGAGATGCCTAATCTGAGTGCATGGTCCCCTATAGGCCAGTGGCCTGTGGTTATCGCGATTATCCTGGCTATATCTTTACGTGTTTTACTCAGAAGGTGGGTTGTTTTTTCCTTGCTATAATTTGGCCACATCCTTCTGGGTATGATGCAATTTGTTAGCCTATTCCATCTGAGATTGGCTTTCGATAGGTATTCTTCGGAAATTTTTGCTTTGACTGCTCCTATTGGGATGTGGACCGATTCCGCAAGTAAACAGTGGAGGCTTGAACCTCGCCTGGCCAGCTCGTCAGCCTGTTCGTTCCCATAAACGTTGCTGTGGCCTGGAACCCAGATCAGGGTAATCCTAAGCTCCTCTCGGCATTCTAGTACTAATTTTGAGGTTATATTGACTGAGGCGATAGCCTTGATAGCAGCTTGGCTGTCAATGAGAATGTCTATCTTTTGCTTCGATGCTATGTCCGTGTGTAGTTTGATTTGGCGACAGGCTTCACGGATAGCAAGTATTTCCGCCTGAAACTAACTGGCTGAGTCCGGGAGCCTGAAGGATTTTGAGATGCTCAGAGACTCCGAAAAAACACCCGCACCTACTCCACAGTCCATTTTTGAACCGTCCGTGTAGATTGTTAAGTTCGGGTCCCTGTTCACCCGTTCGTCCTGCCAGTCTGATCTTGAAGGGAATTCTACTCCAAAGTGTTTTTTGAAGAGTAATTTGGAGGTGATGTAATCCGTTGAGGGTGGTACTAGCTCTCTTGATAAGGAAAGCAGAATATTACTATGTCCGTAGGGTCTCGCATACCAGCACCCCGACTCTCTGAGTCTGATCGCGCTATGTATTGTGATGTTTGTGATATGAAGGTCTAAGGGTAATAGGTGCAGAAGGACTGTGAGGGCGTCTGACGGCGTTGACCGGAGAGCGCCTGTGGTGCCTATGCATGCCGTTCTTTGGACCCTGTTGAGCTTGGTTATGTTGTGGACTTTTCTAAGAGCCGGCCATCAGACTACTGACCCGTAAGTGAGGATTGGTCGTACTACGGCTGTGTACATCCAAAGGGTCAGTTTTGGTTGCAGGCCCCATCTTTTGCCAAACATTCTGCTGCAGACATAGAAAGCTATGCACGCTTTCTTTACCCGCTGTTCAATGTTCAGTTTCCAGTTTAGCTTGGGATCCAGGATCACTCCCAGATACCTAGCACTGGAGGATAATTAGAGCGGTTGGCCATCTAGGCGAGGAAGTGTAAAGCTGGGTATTTTGGTCTTAGTGGTGAAAAGCATCATTTCAATTTTGCTCGGGTTTACACCGAGACCGCGCAACTTGGCCCAGGTGCTAACCTTCGACATGTACGTACATATGTACATAGTTTGTTTTATGCATTTAGAATCCCCACATCAAATTCAACTATGCCATTCATGAGCATTCTGAGGCATCTGAATGCCCATCGAGACAGTAATCATTCTATTTTTAGAACGCAGTAAAAAACTACCCCTAAGCACAACTTACTGCAATCAATAAAGCAATTTTTTTTTTCGCACTTGGCCAAATAAGATCTATTTTCAATTTATTATATATCTCAGCCTCTGTATGGACCAGAAAGATGAATGTTAACTCAAAATACTCGGTGAAGTATTGCCTAACAATTAAAAGCATGTCTTAAATTGACATACATAGATTTATGAGTATCTTGCAATCGTATAGTAAGGTCGAAATAGAAAAGTTTGTTTGAAAAGTTGTTGAACCCTTATAGGACGAATTTTGAAAAACGATGAATGAGGGATGTAATAATTTTGACTTATCTATTAAAATACAAATGTTCAAGTTCATATGGCTAACGGTTCTTGAGACCTCCGTTACTCCCCGCGACCCCTTTACTCCTGAGGAATTCTCACCCACGCTACGGCTTAAGTTAACCACACATCTATAAATCAGAAAAAAAAATTATGAAAATCGGACGAATGGTTCTCGAGGTATGGAGAAACGAACAGACGGACGTTGCATTTTATAAGTAGTATGGATGGATGGAGGGATGGATGGTGCGAAATTGTTGTCGAATTTCAGTCTATGAATTATTGTTACATTAACAGCAACATTCTATTGAATAGTTTTGAATTTTGACAGCTAATTCTCCGTATATAATCCATTTGGGAAGACAATTCTGCTTTCCCCTGTCAGGAAATGAACCTTGCATTTCGATTTGTCAATTGACCAAGTAATTATACCACTTGCGTTCGCCAACTGGTGATTAAAACGGAGGAGAATACCAACCCCCGTGTTTTCTAGTTACTACGAGGTGTTTTTGTTTATTGCCAATACTAGACTGCTCTATACTAAATAGTTGACTAACGGTGTAAAAGACAGCACTAAGTGCTAACACGCGAAAACGTGTGACACGTATTGGTGTTGAAAACGCTTCTACACTCAATAGGTTGGTGTCAATGAAAGAACAACCTGACATCTTTGCTAATTTATGCAACTGGTACTTGTAGAGCGAATTTTTCTACACAGCAGTCCTAAAAGCAATAACAAATGACCAAATGACCACTATCCGCCCTTAGAATTTCCAGAGAGCAAAAAATAATTTCGCATAATATATTTATCTCTTGGGAGCTCTAAAATTCTCAAATGAACGCGCTGGGGAACGAATAATTTCGAGGAACTCGAAACGAATGAAATGCGCACCTGGTTTTTTGGGCTAAAAGGCGAACCAGAACGGAATCACTTTCGCTGTGTCGCGACAAGGAAGATTTATTAAAAGTAATTAAATTACTCATTAAGATTTTTACAGTTAAATTGTCCATAATGCATTCAGAAATAAGTTCTGATCTGTTGTACTAGTTTTAGTACAATTTTCACGCTTTATATGAAAACCTAGAAGCAAGTATTCGAGAGTTGTATAATGCATACCAAGATTAGGTTAAGTTAGGTCAGAGGGACAGTTTGCATTATATGCAATTTTTACCGAGAAGCTAGTGAAGCTAAAAGGTTACCTTTTATAATACATGATCTGACATATACAACAAACAAAAGTCATTCGGATCTGTTAATGAATCTTCTTAAATATGGTAGACGTATCGTTGCTATATCTTTCAACCCGTCAAAGAACCGTGGTCCCATGCCAGAGTAGCGACGTTCTTGGAGAACTGGACAGTGACACAGGATATGTTCCACAGATTCTATTTTCTCTTCATCCCTGGCAACTTCTGCAGACGGCGCGACGAGCACTCAGATTTGGTTTGGGATCATGACGTAATCTCGAATGACAATAATCTCGAAGGCTAAAAATCTCGAAAAGTTTTTTTTTAATCTCGAATGCAAAAATTTCGAATGTACAAAAATCTCGAAAGTCTATATCTCATGACGTTCATAGCTGCATTGAAAGCCGGTAGTACTTGTCTGTTAGCTAATAGTATGTCCATTTTAGAGCCGCGACTAGCCAGTTTATCTGGTGCCTCGTTCCCTTCCACACCAACATGTCCAGGAACCCAGCACAGCATTACTGTGTGATGGTTTATTGCTCTCAATGCCAAGAGGCACTGAGTTTATTGCATTTAATAACTGGAAAACGCTGCACTGATTTGGAATTCGGTATTAATGGCTGATATTTAGATCTTCTGAGATCTTCCATTCTCCATCCTTGAGCCATATGTGTCAGAAAAAAGTCATTACGGTTGGAACTCTATCGCTACTTGCGAATTTGAGTGTCTTACCTCGTTAAGGGGTTGGTGGGGATGGTGACTGAGGCAGTCAAATCCTATCTAAGCTTGCACCTCCTGGTTGTGGCTTAGTTTTCGTGTAAGAGCGGAGGGTGGCGCTAACACTCTGTCTGATTGAACCAGTCCGGCTTTGCTATAGCAGTCTGCCTCCCATTTATATCCTTATTTCAGACCACATGGACATGACAAAAACTGGTGCTAAGCAGGATAGCTTGATTGGAGCACTCCATCCTACTGCTTGGTAGCGAAAGAAGAGGTCGCGGTTTGTCTTCGGTAAAAAGGAGAGGGGTGACCGAAATAGTCTAACCTCCCGTCTATTGCCTCTGACGGTGTCTTCGAATTGATGTAGTCAGCTCCTCCAAGTGGAGCTGATAGCCTCTGACAGACTGATAGTAGAACTAACGAGTCTGGAAGTTCGACGTGAAATTAACCGACATATTCAGATCTTCCCGTTGACGGTTAGTCTTCAGAAACAGACAAAGGGTGACCGAAACAGTCTAACTCCTCCCTCTAGCTTTTGATGGTTCGCTTGTAAGAAGTGTGGCTAGTACAGAAAGGGAGACGAAACTGCTCCAGTGTTTGACGTCGAAAGAAGGTGACAGTTTGTCTTCTGGAAAAGACGGAGTTTAACCAAAACAGTATACCCCCGCCTATTGCCTTTGACAGTTAGTATGCTAGGAGAGAGTGAATGGTGTAGTGCAGAAACGGGTTATCGAAGCAATCTACACTAATGCTTGACACCGAAGTAGGTGACGATTGATGTTGTTGATGCAGCAAATATCGGTTTGGGACCGTGTCGCTAAGGTTTTCAAAGAAATAAACCAAGAGCTGGACAAGAGCAAAGGATATGTGAACGGTAGTTTTCTCTTCCTCCTCGTCCATACAGCTCCTACAGAAATCGGTATAGGATACTCCGTCATGCTTGCCTAGAGTCTTCCGTTAATATTCCCACAACGGAGCTAATCATGTCATGTCGTTTTCGGTTGGTCGTCAAGAACCGTCCGGAAGAACTCTCCGTGATTCTGAATTCCAATCCAGAAGCAAATTTCTCTTCTTTTCAGTAGAAGAACTGTCAGTTGAGTGCCAACTGACTTCCGATTCTGGACGGCCAACCGAAAATGATATAAGGGTAGAGTCCCCAGACTTGCCAATATGTATCTCTATCTTTGTTGTTGCTTCTGTTGTCAAATGCCATTTAGGCGATTTTGCTCTTATGGTAGACACATTTTACGATCATTTTCGAGAATGAGATTGACAGATGTCAGAAATGTAATGACCACTTGAACTATAAATGCCTTGAATATAGAAAAGACTCGGTCTATTGCATACATTTGAAATTTCGCCTTAATCACTGACAACTTATAACTTAAACTTGTTAAAGTTGACAACAGTAAATACTTTAAATTTCACCATTGCATTGTCAACCAGAAATTTCCGTTTCAGATATATATCCATCCCCTAATTGACTTTCCCGCAATTTCGTTCATTTCATTTTCCTTTACTATTTGTGCACTTCATTATCAACTTCCCGGCTTAATATAATTTCACCATTTCATTTCTGCACAGAGGTACACCACCAAGGACAAGGACGTTCAAGTGTACTCAACCAAATACTTTAAGAGGAAACATACACATAAAAGGTTATCGTGCTTAAGCCTCTCTATAGCTATACCATTCCCGCAGCGTTGTTGTTTTGTAGATTTTTTTTTGTATTTATTTTTTCCCATACTCCCGAAGAATTTGCTCTTCCTTTCTTGAATATATCCTTTTAGATAACAACTTCAATAAGAAAGAAAAAGGTTTCCCCTAGAGCATAACCATGAAAAAAACTTTAATCTTATGTCAAAAGCAAATAAAAAAAGATTTACTCCTTCCGTCTATTTATGCCCACCATTTCTAGTAATCACTAATCCTTGAACTAAATCATACTTATAAAAGAAAAGTTCAACATCATGAACTGGCAATACAGTTGATGCTGCACAAACTTGTAATACCCTGCGAACTGCGACAAGAAAAAAACAACAAGAAGTCTACACAAATACTCTTGCAGCGACAAGGGAATTACGTTTACGAGGAGAATCCTTCGACGTCTGTTGTTCCACGCAGAACAAGTGAGTTTCTCTTGAATAATTTAACTAAATCAGAGTACGCGTATGGCTTTTGTTGTACGATATGGATGCAGAATAACGCCGTCTGGCTCTGGCCGAAAAGGTTTTGCACAAACATAACAATACTGCCGCATACATTGTCACCAGCACCCACTCCACACTGACAGTACACACTCACTCTTTGAAAATCAATTTAATTTAATTTAACTTTGATTGACAATAGTCCCGGCCCGTAGCTAAGCATACAACAAGTGTTTTCAAGTGATGCCAACTTAATTTGATTAAAATCACTATCGCAACATTATCCGCACTGACCAACGTAGACCGTTGTTCGCGTCCAAACCGCTATTAAGTGTTTGGTCAAAAACTACACAGAAACTAGAGCGGATATTTCTCGAATACTGTACGAGAGGAAAACGGAGTGACCGAACAAAAAAAAAACAATACGGAACCGAACACAACACTGCACTTAGAAGAGGACAACTGAAGTAAAATGCTCGAAGCACCGATGAGCGATATATCCGGCAGTGGTACTTTCCCTCTTCGGATTGGGGATTTGATTCTTTTTTTCCTTTTTCTATTTGCGCTTTGTCTGTGGAAAACAGGAGCAACGCCAACAGCGAAGGAATGTCAACTGCAGGCTACAAGTAGAATTTATTTCCTGAATACGAACGACTACACCTGAGAGTATGGTGGATGTTGGGATGAATCTGTAGGATATACACATACATCTGGATGTGAAAAGCAAGTGGATGCTGTGACGGCTGAGCAGGCATGCGCTGAATGAATATGCGAGCGAAAATGTTACGTATACGCCTCAGGAACGCAGTGAGCACATTTAAAAAATAAACACACTAAGCTTTGCAAGGTTAATGGCAACACTTAAACTCGTGATTGGACCATTGGAAGAGTGTCCTAATCTACGCATAGATGTAGACAACAAAAAGTAAACAATTGGCACAACAGGTCCATGTAGGAACCTTAGGCCCAGCTTCTCACAGCCATTTGTTTGTGTGAGTTTTTATTTTTGAATCCGAACGAGGCAATTTCGAAGCTTTGGTTTTCCGGGTGTTGAACCCGAACTGAGCCACCCTCACGATAGTTTGTAGGGACAAGTTATAGAAAGCCTGGGGCCAGATTGTGTAAGACGAAAACGATCGAACTGTCTATTGCCACAGGTATGATAGAGACAGGTTTAGTGAAAACGAAAGCGGTTTTCGTTTCGTTTTTTACAGAATCCCACCCCTGCATTCCTGTCAAGCTCGTTCGTTTGATGTGCACGATGACGATGAATAAATCTTATTTCTAGTCATATATCGGAAGATCGTAGAATCTTATGTCGTTTTCCATTGGGACCATCCGATTTTTATTTCGGATCTCAGATTTTTCTTGGCGAATAGAACATGAAAGCAGATTGATCTGGGCTCTAATCGCGTAATTTTAGAAACTACTATCGTCAAGACGATTGAATAAGACGACGTCGTTTTAAATTTGCTTCACATAACATCACAATCGGGTCGTTCAATCGAATCGTTCATCGTTCGTTATTGTAAACAGTTTGAGCAGGACTGTAAACAAACTGTGACAACTAAAAAATAAAAATAAATAATAAATAATAAGTAATAAATAATTTTATTACTTAAAATATTCTATAATAAACATCCAAAAATACACCAAAAACGATGAAACGATTGCAAAATAGCCATCGCATCGTTCAATCGAATCGTTATGACGACGGCATTTGACAGTTGAATTGCTTACGTGAAGCAGTAAAAACGATGATCGTCCAATCATTTCGACGATCATCGTTATTTGGTTGTTACACGAAGTAGAAACATCGTCGAGACGACGTCGTTCGATCGTTTTAGCCTTACGCGATTAGACCCCTGCTTTTGTAAATGTATTAGTGCGTTATTTGACAGTACATCAGCTGTGCAAATTGTTTTCGTTTGTCGATGGAAACATACGAACTTCATATGGATAATCATATCAACGAAGAATCGAAATCCACAGATGACGAGGAAGAAGAAGAAGATGATAGTAATTGCTCCAAAATTAAGTCCATGTCCATTATTTACGTTTTTGTTCTGAATAATTGCTTTTCACGAGGCTTTTCGTAATTTTGTTTTGAAAACAAATTCTGAATGTCGTAAAACAGCTGTGCAAGGTATATTGGTATTAGTGAGAGTATGTGTAAATCTCGAAAATTATCGAGATCTGCAAAAAGTGATCCGAATCAAAAAAAAGATTGATTTTTTTTTCCCAATGGAACATGAAAAGTGATCCGGATCAAAAAAAAGATTGATTTTATGTCCCAATGGAAAACCACATAAGAATGCACTGAGTGGCGCGATATTTTTAGGAATCTAACCAAGAAGATAAAAAAAAACAAGCAGGAACTGAATCATTTTCACTGTATGGATCAAAAGCATTTTGGGATATTTCAGAGCAAGTTTTCTTTAATGATACTCACTGGAATGTGGAGCTGATCCATGTTTCCATATTGTCGCTAAACTTGTTTTGCGCTTGTAGAGCTATAAAACTTTCACCAAAACATACAATTGTAGTCAGATCTGGAATAAGATATTGTTCCAGCTATGAAAACTGTTACTCCTTTCCACAAACAGTCAACATTTCGATGCTCAACCGGGTTTTATCGGTGCATCCGCCGCGCGCCGGCGGGGAAAAGTGTTCGGCAAACAGAAAATGTACTCGGCAATTTTAAGTAAATGGCCGTTAGGAATATGTTCTTTTTTAAGAAGTGATGAAGGAACTCCACCCATCGTAGATTAGTAGCAGCGCAATTTATTCAATCTATTAGCGGTATTAGCCAACAAGTCTCAAATTAAAGTTTTTGCGACGTATTCGCCAAGCAATAATATAGGGCTGTGTATTATGTATGACCTGTTCGAATATGCGAGTTTAATATTTAATTTTTAACTCAAGCTGTTAAGATTTTTACCTTTATTCCTAAAATCTCTAAAAATGAAGCCCATTATCTGTCATTTTTTGTCTTTGAGTATTTAACAAGTATAATATAATAAAAATAATTCCTTTTATGGCCAAAGTGAGCACTTAGAAGGTATTTGGGGAAAATGGGAAGTCAAAGTTTGCATGGGGAAATTCTCATTTTTCATCAGATCGATTTCAAACTCAGTTTGTGTACTCTAAATAAGAAATTAATAAAATCGTTTTCCCAACAAACCGGCAGATCTTTGTCAATTGAGTATCCGTCAACCTACACAGAAGTCCTATATCGCCTTCATCAAGACCAATGGTATCTATGCAAAGTGGCCATCAGAGACGCGTGCCGCAACAGATGTGGTATGTTCCACCTGACCACGAAAAAGCCTTCGCTTCATGAAGAGTGCCGGCAGTAAACGGCGATAACGAATTAAATCCCGCTGTCAGACAGAATGAACAATTCAACCTGGACGATGAAGATAAACATTTCCGTCCACCCGACCTGGTCCAAGTGAAGATTAGCCATATCTAAGCTTAAGTCCAACAAAGCCGCTGGAGCAGATGGCCTAACCGCCGAGCTATTCAAAGCGGCAGGTGATGACTTGGTTAGGAGCAATATCGGGCAATAGCGGGTGAGATTACGCTTTGTTACTTTGAGAGGAAAATTCTTCGAGCAATTTTCGGACCCATCTGCATAGACGGAGATACAGCGACGAACTATGCGGGCTGTACAGCGACATCGACCTAACCAGAAGAGTGAATGTAATGGCGATATGGCGAATGAATAAAACAATCAATCTGTAAATGGCGATATGGCGAATGAATAAACAGTCAATATAATTGATTAATTAATTTAATTAAAATAACTTTGTTTAGGCACAACGAAGTAACTTTTGTAGGTATAACGAATTGGCTTGTTTCCAAATTGTATTTTTGATGCGATCTCGGCGGCTACCTATCGTTGACTGTTTTATGGTTGGTGGGGGCCCTAACACTCCTCCCCCCGTGAATCACCCTGGGATTCACCATCAATGGTTAGGACAGCGAGTCTCGTGGCTGGACGGCGAATCGATCCGTTGCATGTTTTTACTTCGGCAAACCGTATTTGTCCATCTTTGGCAGGAAAAACCTTTGTTATGCGACCTTTCTGCCATCGGCTTCTTGGCTGATTAGAGTCACAAATGATGACCAGATCGTTGACTTTTAGTGGACGTACTTTATCATGCCATTTTGGCCGTCGTAAAAGTTGCGGTAGGTACTCTACGGTCCATTTTTTCCACAAACGGTCTTTGAGATTTTGCGATATTCTCCACTGCTTTTTTAGACAAATTTTCTCGTCAACTGGATGAGGCGTTTGTGTGGAATTGACGCATCCTATCAAAAAATGGTTGGGTGTAATGGGTTCATCATCGTCCACGGTTAGCGAAACGTCCGTAAGTGGACGTGAGTTTATGATATTCTCGGCTTCGATGAGAACACTTCGGAGAGTCTCTACTCTCGGGGCTTCTTCGAGAAGTGTCCTTTTCAATAGACGTTTAACGATTCGAATAAGTCGCTCCCAACAACCTCCTGAGCTGGGATTCGAAGGGCAGTTAAACAGCCATTCAATATTTCGACTGGTGGCTTCATCACTTATGCGGTCAACGTCTAACAAACGTTCGGCTTCCTTAAGCTCCTTTTGTGCGCCTATAAAATTGGTACCATTGTCGCTTCTAATCCTGACTGGTGTACCTCTGCGATTAATGAAATTGCGGAGACATAAAATGAAGGCGTCTGTTGAAAGATTTTCAGCCAACTCCAGATGTGCTGCCCTAACAGTAAGGCATGTGAAAATGACTGCCCATCTCTTTTCTCGTCGGCGACCAATGGCAACATGGAAAGGGCCGAAGAGATCAACGCCAGTATATGAAAACGGACGAACGTATGGCGTTATGCGGTCTGGTGGCAGCTGACCCATGAGTGGTGGTACTGGTTTGGCTCTTTCGATTTTGCATACCAGGCATCGTCGTTGTACACCTTTCAGCAGTGCTCGGATATGCGGAAACCAGAATTTTTGGCGAGCTTCGTTAATAATAACAGCAATGTTTTGATGATGATGCTTTTCGTGAAAATAACGCATTATGAGTTCAGAGACTAAATGTTTTTGAGGCATTAGAATTGGACGTCTGGCATCAAATGGTAAAAAATAGGCTTCGTCAATGCGACCTTGAACTCGCAAAATGTTGTTTTCGTCTAGGTAGGGCCTTAACGAATATATCGGACTGTGTTTGGAGATTCTGCCGTGTGACTTCAGTATGGTGATTTCTTCGGCGTATTGTTCTTGCTGAACCATTCGACACAATCGGTTTTCAGCGATGTTAAGTTCAGATACTGTGAGTGGTCCCCGATTTGCAGTTATGGAACTATCCTTTCTTAAGACCAGGAATTTACTGACAGCACGGAGCACCCATGCCATGGTTCGCTTAAGCTTTAAATAAGAGGAAAATCGATTAGCATCAATAATTTGATTACTTGCCTGCGGTTGAATGACTAAACAAGGCTGGACTTCTTCTTCTATTTGGTCTGGCGGCGGCGGCTTGAGTACTATTTCGGGCCAACTGTCTTCTGGCTGTTGTAAAAATGATGGCCCAGAGAGCCACATATTTTTAGGCTTTAACTTTGGAGGCGAATTAGCACGGGTAGCGGCATCTGCACTGTTTTTGTCGGTTGGTACAAAACGCCATTGGGAGGACTGAGTTGTGGTAAGTATCTCAGAAATGCGATGTCCTACGAAGGCTTTGAACTTCCGTTCAGATGAATTGATCCAATATAGATACGTTTTTGAGTCTGTCCAGTAGGTAACTCGGGAAAAGTTGATATTGTGGTTGCGTATTATAATTTTGCTTAGACGCGTACCCAACACTGCAGCTTGAAGTTCTAACCTGGGAATAGACATCAATTTTTGAGGCGCGCCACGGGTTTTTCCAAAAACAAAGACAACATCGATTCCTTGGGCATGAACTATTCGGAAATAACCGGCAGCAGCAAAGGCGACTTGACTGCTGTCTACGAAGATATGTAGCTGGATATCGGTAGAGTCGTGTAAATATGTGGAGTAGCATCGCGGAACTTCAAATAAGTTGATTTTTTGAAATTCCTTCCACCAAGCGATCCACTTCTTATGTATATCTGCAGTGAGCGGATCATTCCAAGCAATTTTGCTTTTCCATGTGTCTCGTACCAAAACTTTTAAGAACAGCAAGAAATCGGCTAGTAACCCAAAGGGATCAAAGATTGCCATAACAATCCCTAGGAGTTCTCTTTTTGTTGGCGGGCGTTTACCTTCTAGGACTTCTTTAGGAATACGATGAAATTTTGTTTTGAATTCGAAGACATCTGCTGTGGTGTTCCAGAACATTCCGAGAACCTTTTCGGATTGGGCTTGGCGTTCCATGTTGACGGTATTGGCTTCTGCTACTGGTTTCTTGTTCATTGTTGACTGTAGATTGCTTGAATTGGATGTGAAGTTCCTCAAATCGAAGCTGGCTTCAGCGTTGACCTTTACCACTTCTCTGCAAACACTTATGGCTTCTTCTTCGCTACGAAAACTGGCTACAAAATCGTCCACATAGTGGTGGTTAATGATTGCTTCAGCGGCATCCGGATATAGACCTTTGAACTCTTCGGCATTTCTATTTTTGACGAACTCGGCACTGCATGGTGAGCAAATAGCTCCAAAAATCATTGACACCATTGCGTGATGTTCAATTATATCTCCAGTTCTCCACAAGAATCTTTGGGCCTGTTGATCTTCCCGACGTATTTGGATTTGGGAAAACATCTCCCGAATATCTGCAGCAGCTGCTATGACACCTTCTCGAAATTTAAACAGGATACTCATTAGAGGTTTAGCTTGCTCGGGTCCTTTGAGGAGAACAGAATTGAGAGACGTCCCATTTACGGTGGCTGCGGCGTCGAACACTATCCTCAACTTGTCAGGCTTATGTGGACTTTGGACGGCGAAGTGTGGCAGATACCACACTGGCTGGCTGGTATTACGTAATTCTTCCTCTGACAATTTTCTGGCATATCCCTTTTCGAAATATTTGGACATCTCCTTTCTGTATCTGGCGGCAAAATCGGCATCGAGACTCATTTTTCTTTCTATTCCACAAAGACGCTTTTCGGCCATCTGCAAACTGTTTGGCAATGCAGGCGGAAAAGTCTTCCAAAGGAGACCCGTTTCGAATCTATTTTCAACGCGTATTGTTGTTTCCATTAGTATCTGTCGAGCTTGTTTGTTGTCTTCAGACTCTAGTGTCGTAGATAAGTTGTTGATCCCAAAGTTGTCAGCAGCGAAGTATTCCTCAACCATGTTATGCAAATCGTCTAATGGTTGTTTCTCTCGTATGTGAAGTACTATGGGCGTAGATGTTGGCGAGAATTTGGTTGGCCCATAGGCGACCCAACCTAATTTAGTTTTGACGGCTATAGGATCTTTGCTGATGGACTGAACAGTGGTTGATGACACCCCTAGCTGAACATTATCTAATCCGAGAAGTATGACTGGTTTGACTAATTCATAGTCTCTAAGTGGCAAATATTCGAAGTGTTGGAAATTTGACTTTTTAAACGACTGAACCGGCAAGTTTAAGTTACGGACTGTTCGAACATTTTTAAGAGTATGCTTTGTTGACGCACCATCACCTCTAATCTCCAAGGTTACTACTGAAGATGGCTCTGTAGTTGTCCTCTCCCCGTACCATTGTAGCGTTAATGGTTTCGGCTGACCTTGGAGTCCCAACTTGTTTGCTACGCCTTCCTCCACAATCGATATTGCTGACCCATCGTCGAACATTGCGTAAACTTCCAATTTACCATTCGGTCCGAACAGTGTGACCGGCAAAATTTTGAATAAATTTGATGGTTGTGTGAGTCGGCAATTCATCAAGTGATGGGCTGGGTCATTCTCGGGCTCATTAGAGATTAGTGGTGAAGGTATTTCTGTTGACTGTTCATCATGTAGACTGCGATGATGATAGCGGCGACAACCCTGAATACTACACATTTTTTTCGATCGGCAGTTCGTAGTGTTATGTCCTTTGCGCAGACACGAGAAACATAATCGTAAGTTTTTAACTTTTTGCCAACGAGTTTGCACATCAAAAGACTGATTAAAGATGTTGCAATCGTATATGGAATGTGCTCCACCACACTCGTAGCACTTAAGCAATTGTTGTCCTTGCTGAGCATGTACATTTTCGTTCACATGCAGCATACGTCGCGGCTGTTGTGGCTGTACCATAGTACCACTACCTTTGAACGAAGTTGATGTATGTGGCATAAGACATATGACTCGGGCTAATTCACTTAACCATTTAGAAAAGTCGGCAACAGTTGGAAATGGCTTAATCGTCATTGCATGTCTTATCCACTCATACTGCTTATTTAGTGGTAACTTTGTAACTAGCTGCTCCAAAAGTGCTGTGTTTGACAGATGTTGCTGGCAGTTGGCTGATGTTAAAAGGGCGACGACGTTGCGTACTTTGGTAGAGAATGAGAGGACCTGATCTATTTTATTGTCCGTGATTACTGGAAACTGTTGAACTTGGTTGAGTTGATGTCGAACTAGTAGATCAGGTCTTCCAAACCGAAACTCTAACTCTTCGATAGCTTTAGGGACATCCTGTGGGTAGATGAGCATTGAAGCGACAGCTTCCTTGGCTGGTCCAGTTAATGACTTGTGTAATCGCATGAGGTTTTGTCGTTCACTATACTTGAAGGATTCTGTTGTGTCTTTGTAATTTGCCAAAAATAAAGGCCAATCTTCGGCGTTGCCTGAAAACGCTGGCAGATCGTAAAGTTTCATAGTTGAATCACTTACCGAGACAGGGGCTGTTGTGAACTGACTCGTCCCACTAGTTGTCGCTGATAACACATCACTTGGCGGCGGCGTTTGTGGTGTAAGTTGCACCGCTTGAGTGACGGCAGTTGTGTCTGCATTTAGCTGGATTTTATTGCTAAGCCTTTCGATGTCCTTTTGGCTTTCTACTGTGCTACTTCTAAGGGATTCCACTGATGATTTCAGAGCATTTATGCTACTGATAATTGAAGCAATTTGTTCGGCGTCCATGACTACTGTTTGGTATTCTATAATTGTCTTTTCTAGCACTGATTCTTCACCTTCACTTTCACAATCACTTAAGTTCTCAACTCCTCCGCTTCCGCTTCTTAAATGATATCCTCCGGGCGGCACTGACATTAGTCCTTTTTTCACTTTTTAACAAACTTTTCTTATTTTTACTTGGCGTCTGGTGTCTGTCTTCTCACACTTTTTTTTTTTACGTTGAGTATCGATAGAACGGCTCTTCTGATTGGCGGATTGATTTTATGACATATGTCGTTGGTGGCAAACAATGGCGTCTAAAGTCTTTTACGCACACAACAACACACTAAGAGAACGCACTAAATTTGGAAAACGAATGTAATGGCGATATGGCGAATGAATAAAACAATCAATCTGTAAATGGCGATATGGCGAATGAATAAACAGTCAATATAATTGATTAATTAATTTTATTAAAATAACTTTGTTTAGGCACAACGAAGTAACTTTTGTAGGTATAACGAATTGGCTTGTTTCCAAATTGTATTTTTGATGCGATCTCGGCGGCTACCTATCGTTGACTGTTTTATGGTTGGTGGGGGCCCTAACAGTGAAGGTCCAACGACTCAGGTGGCTGGTAGAGCGAATGGACGCGAATGCTTCGGATCACCACTCCATTGCCATACAAATAAAATTACAAGCAGGTAATAGTGCGTCGTGACCAAGACAATTATTCTCGATAAAACCATCAATAGGGCAGATCTAAGCCGGCCATATATAACCGGGCACAGAGGCTCAAAGATTTGTGTTTTGAAATAGGTGGAAAAGAATATCGATAGCGTTACTCTATGGGAATTGCCTTGTGAGCAAGCACGTAAGGAGATTAGATTTAACGAATACGGATACAAGTATAGGTATTGTTAGGACCTACACTACATGTTGCAGATGAGATGACATTACCCATATCCTCTGTAAATATAAAACCATTGCTCAGAACGGATGGAAGCACCTTGGAAGGTACTTCTTCGACAATTTAGATGGCGGTGGTTTCTCAAACAAAATTGAGAATTTGCAGGCTCTGTGGGAAACTTGAGATGGCGATGAATGTCTATTATGATTGTACTGTCGGAGGATTTTTCGTCCGTTTCTTGGGAAATTTTACGAATGTCAGTTACCTACCTGTTATTTCCGCGGACTTGGTTTTAGGAACAATAGTTCGATTTCTATGGGAACTATAGACAAAATTATTATTATTAACTTTGAAGTATCGTTTAACACTAATTTAGGACATTAGTCCCTTAAATTAAAGAACGATAACTATGTAAATTATTCATTTTATTCTATTATTAAAAATATTGTTATGTTATGTTTAAGCTATAATGAAATGAATTAAACAAACAATTTCAATCAATCAATCTATTTAAAATCTCGGCGAAAACATAAAGTTTCCCCGCTAATCGACGAGAAAAAGAAAATTGCGTATAATTGCGCAAATTGAGCAAATCGAGCGAAAAACGAAAAATAAAATGGGAATGAAATGAAATAAAAGATTAACTTTAAATTAATTTCTATGCAAATTCTTGATTCTGTCCTGTGCTCTGACAGTGATAAACTCAAAACCCTAGACTAATGTAACTAACGGATGGTCTGACTGGAGCCACAGCGTCAAAAGAGCACCTCAGATTAGGTTAGGTAGGCTGATCTTTAATATGTGTTTATTTATTTTTGTGTTATTTTATATTCTTTTAGATTTGGTGTTAATTTTTGGGCCCACGAGTATATCTGGAAAAGAAGCCCTTACCAGAAGACCACTCATTGAATTGTTTTATCCAGTACTCGACTTCTTTTGCTTTAAAAAGAGAGGTTTCTAGAGCTATCTCTCACCTCGCACTTATTGGATAACGACGTACAATAGAGGGGTCTGTGTAAATTGTTAGCTAACACAAACCGGCCAAACAGGGATTCGTATAGAAATACGAAGTTTTGATGCGGATTAAGTTATAATCCGTTAAGTCGCATGTTTAAAGCTTAGGATCTGTTACCCAAGTCTGACGCCAATAGGAATTCAACACCCAAAGCAGCAATTTTGATCCTACAAGCCCCTTGTTAATCCCTCTTTGACTGGCTTATCCCACCGCACTTTCTAGATAGCGGCGATATTTATTATTAATGTAGGTCCTCGACTAATTATCGGTTTGTTGAGGGTCCCAATATTAAAGATTACGTCACTGCTCATGCTTCCAATACACCAGGCAAAATTTCATACGGAGCCACTTCTTTCAAGACCTAGACGAGCTTCCAAGCACAATAGACAATATAATGGACTTCATCAAATCCTCAGGATGGTTTGTATGTAACAGCACAGTAAGTTATTCATTACAGCATTTATAGACAGGATTATAAGGAGTAAGGGACAACCTCTTTTCCCGACGGGCATTACAATAGGTAAGTATCTGTGTTCGGAAGGGAGTACTCCTCGACCGCCTACAAAAATAACCTAACCTAACCTAAACAGTCGCAATTCTTCATCATGAGCGTACATTCGATTATGAACTTCGTGAAACGACAAGCCGTCGCATTGATCAACTTGACTATAATGCTCAAGAACCTCTAACCGGAAGTGCTTACCTGAAGTTTTCGAAATGTAGTTGGGTGATCAACTGCTATCAATTTCATTGCAGCACATTCAAGCCAACTTATCAGCACAAGTGTTATCAAGAATGAATTTCGAATTAATAGAAAAACTACTCCTAACCAACAGCAGCTGGCATTCTTCTTACTTCCCAGTAAAGGGAACTCCACAGCTTCCACGCAATAAAAATCAGTTTACCCTGCCACAGAAAGATTTGACAAGATTTAGTTGTATAATAACTACCATATACTTAAATTTTATTATCTCATGATTCCCATTCAAAAAAACACTTTCGATTCGCACTTTGTTGCGTCACACTTGCACAATATCACTTCCACAAAAGGTGGACATCTTCCTCTCCTACACTACTTATCAACTTCATACTTTCGGCTGATATGCATGAATGTATATGTTCAACTGTTTGACTGGCATCTACTTCCGTCCAATATTTTCGTTCAGTTTCGTAAATGGTTTGGAATACTTGTGAAACTTTCTTCTGGAATTCTTCCTTTTCGTATCTACAGAACTCTATTAGAATCAAAATTAAGACTCATATCAAGTAGACAAACCTTTCCTTTCCAAAGTTTCCTCTGCTTGTAAGAGTATCAACCTCCGTCTTCAAGTAGAACACCAAATCCGGTCGAATAAGCCCCCTCTCTGGAGCTACGCACCAATCGAAACTTAGTCCTAGGAAGGAATCCCAATGAGGACAAGTAGGTAGAGCACTCATCAGATCTTACCTTTTGCTGCGCTATATGCCACTCCAGAATACGAATACCTATCCACTACCAGTGTGGTTCCTTCACTAAGCAGCCTTTTCATTTCATTTTGGGTTTCCCACCGGTTGATAGTGAACAGTAGGTGAATACTTTCATCGGGCATATCCTGTTTGTTAGTTAAGTAGGAGTTAATCAAGGCGCCACTCAATGACTCCCTATTGGGAAAGACCATGTGCTTAACAGGAACATTTTGTGATTTAAGATAGTCAACTAAATAAAGAAAACTTGTGAAATTATTACATCAAAACACGGCGACTCGTGATGACACTCACCTAACAATTTGCTTTGTGTTGATTTTCCGCATCTGTCACAGCCTTCAAAAACTATAAAGCAGCCGCGATTTTTTGCATTGTTTTTTTGGCCCATTGTACACGATTGCAGATTAATTCCTTGCTTAATTTGGGCGTTTTTTATGCAGCCATGTAATTTAAATATTCGAGACCGCCATTTTAACATTTTTGGCGCATTGTATTTATGTCAAATACCTACTAAATGGGTCTGTTCAGTGGGCTGTGGAGGTTACCAGGTATGGTATACGAAAAACACTCGATACTCTTCACTTTCTATCGCAAGCAGGTAGATTCCTAGCGCTATAGGCCCTGTTCGTATTTTCAGTAGGTACCTACGAGTATTTCTACACTTAAATAATTGTTTTTTTTTTTTTTCACACCGCTCTGATAAATCTTGATAGGTATATTTATTTTACATGTCAAAGTGCTGGGTCACACAAATGCCTTCCCATGAAAGTCATGTCGCGCGAGATGCTAGAGCTCTAGCACAAATTGTGAAAATATACTTTTCAGGGAATTTGTTTAATTCGAACGCGATGTTTTAGTTCCGTGTTGATTATTCTAGCGAAAAACACTTCTGAAAAGCCATTGGAACATTAGCAAGGATTTTTCTCGGGAGCACACTCTGAATGCCAAATTTGAAACGTTATTATCTGTGTTATCGGAGAGCGGTTTTATGAGTAAAGCCACGATAGAAATAGAATATGAAATACCAATCGTGACTATATTAACCATGGTTAGGAAACCGAATACACGACATAATGGGTCCTTTTTACCCACGTTGTAGTAGTTTTATTTTGTTTAGAACATAACATAAGGAAATCTTAAACTTAATACTTAATAAAAGAGAACCACTCTCTTAATAAACACTTTTTTTTATTTAAATTTTCTCCCAAAAGTCTCAGGCCGTGTGTCAATTGGGCTAAATAATTATCCTCGGATAATTTTCTGACACTTATATGAAAATAGAAGTTCACCAAACAGAGATTTATCGAATTTCACTCCATTAATTAATTGAAATTCAGTCTTTTATATCCTTTTGAACATTCTAGCAAAACTCAGGCAAAAGAAAACGTCAAAAAATACCGTATAAGATAATTTATTTTCTTCCTTCCTTCCGGAGCTGGATAATTTTTTGACAGAAAATTATCCCTGGATAATTATGGATAATTATTTAGTCCAATTGACACACGGCCTAAGAAACTGAAATAAAATTTGCAAGTCAATCATGAATAGACGTTTCAAAATATATTGCAGTTATAAAACCTCAAGGAAATTAATAAGATTGGTTGGGATTCCGCAATTCCCTACACGTCAAAGAAATAGTTGATTTAGCTGTCAAATATCACACTAATGCACATCAATCTCTGTTTCATAAAAATTAAAAAATAAGAATTCGAAGTGCCCAAATGAAAAACTACCTTAGATTTTCAACTTGATAAAATAATTGTTACAAATAAAATGTCATACGATTTTTAATTTCATAATACAATCCAATTGGAGTGATAATCAAAAGAATCTATAGAGCAGAATTTAAAAAAAATGTTTAATGGGTAGATACCCCCTGAATGAAATCATCACCTTACCATGATAATACAGTTTAGGAGGAAAAGTACGAGCATGGCAATATCGTAAGCACTACCTTTCCGATGCTGTCCCAAACACTCTACAGCTAATGTAAAAAGTCCATCGCGGAGTATTGTAAGGAAAGAAATTCCATTTTCTATCGTAAAAATTCGGCTAAAATGGAACATCTATATGTTAATTTCTATTGCAAAGTGTTTCCTTCGTAAATTACCCATCCACGTGGTTGATATTGTTATATAATAGAATGAAAAACAATCGCAAAGTGAAACGAAATTACTCCAGAAAATCTCGCTAGCGCACAGTGTTTTTTTTTTTTTGTATTTGTTACTTGCTCGGTACTCATTTTGCCAATTGTCCCAAAAAAGGGAACACGCAAAGAGGAGCACAATAGTACTGTCGACCAGCAGCAAAAAGCCAGAGCGGGACGCAAGATACAACAAAATTGTTCGCCGTTCAAAAAAGGATTCTACTTTTATCGTACAAAAAAAAAAGAAGAGAAAATTGTATTCGGTCGGATCCTGAAGATTTTTCGTCGGTTCCTTTTGATTAATTGTGAAAAAAATTATGTTTCGGGTTAAATTGTTGACCACCACCATTGATGAAGTGGTCCAAGGACTGTAAAAATCCCAAGCAAAAACTGTTAAAAGCACCTGCATTTTATTTACTGTGTTTGCGTGTGTACTGTCGGTTGTCGTTTCCATCGAATTGTCGGTGTCCACCTCATGTTCTCGAATTGCAGGAGTTCCAGCTATTTAGCTTATTGTCATACATAGGTAGCTATACACAAAATAGTTTATATCAGGACCGGGAACACCATGTTCCAGTAAATCCATAAGGAGGTAGGATGCACATTTTGTTGGTCGATAGAATTAAGTATTTTCTTCTTTTTTTTTCATAAATTGCGGCGGCATTTTTATTTACTATACACACAGCTGGGAGTATAATCCATCCATCCGGCTGGTGCTTTTCAGAGACGTTTTGTTTCCTCGTCATCGCGATAGTGCGTTGCACTTTTGTTTTTATGTGCAAAATATCATTGTGTGGACACTGGACAGCGCTTGCTGTTTTCAGAATTAATATCCCGATTTCCTATGCACGTGAATAATACACCCAGTGAAGTAGCTAGTCCATGGAAGCATACACACGATGACAAATTATTGTAGAAAGTGGGTGCGGGTGGTAAAAGAATACACAATTCATGTATTCAAGTGCGCGCTGCCGTATTTCTGTGATTTATTCATGGGCAACTCGTACCATCCACTTGATTGGCAGATGTTATTGTTGTAAGGATTATGCGTTGAATTGGCTAATTGTAGAGACCGGTGTGTATGTAGGATATTGCGCTTTTATCGGTTGTCCTCATCGGATGGGAACACGTTCTCTTTTCTCATTGGATGGCGCGATTTTCTTCGCACTTCCTATCGATGTTTTAGGAGGCTTTAATGAATGATTTAGTGAATTTATTCACGTTGGGGTTTTTTCTTAAAAAAAAACTAAGTAGCTCTAGTAGTAATTGTAGGTCTTGGCGTTGGTTGTGTTCTAATACGGGACATTAATCTTTGTTTATTAGTGTAAGTACCTAACATCTAATCTAGGCATTTACGCGAAATGCAAAAGTGTATGAAAATCTTGTCTGTCACACAAACCTACGAAAACGAGCATATTTTTGAAATTCTTGTCGTGCATACATGGGGTGTGGATTGCTGACACATAAAGAGCAGCACTGACTGTTCCCCATTTATTCCTCATGAGGGACATTGGGTTTTGACACGCATATTTTAAACTGGTCAAAGCAATTCTTTTAATTTGTGTCAACTAGTCTATTTGTGTAATATCGTGCAGACCGTGATTACAAACCTTTCGTGTCAGAAAACTACGTTAGATGTTTTAATGGACATGAACAACGAATTCATTACTGATAAGACACTGTGTGAAACTAGTCGGAAATCGAGACGGTTAGTAAGGCACCAGTCCGATCTCTGATACATATGAGAAGGCCGTTGTAAGTCTCTTTAAAAATGTATAAGATCTAAGGTGATCACCTAGTTACTGTCGTTGTCCTATTAGGTGATGAGATGACGATGAGAAATACCATGCAAGAACAATGAACATTTATTCAACATTTTTGTAATGTGCACCTAAAGAAATCAAAAACCGCGACTACCTAGATTTATGTAAACCTGCCATAAAATTTTTACTAGTTACTTTCCCAATTATGTACTACCTATTGCTTGTCGATAATGTATTTAAATACTAGATCATCTACTACAAAACCGAATTAACTTTATCGGGGGAATCACAATACTAAATTTAGTGCCAACTTTATCAGAGCTGTGCGATGTGTTGCACAATGTACATACTTTTGCGATGAGCCATACGTATCATGCTGCCATCTAGACCACAGAGAAATGAAATGTTTACGAATTGAACAACGGTGTGTTAACGAAACGGTTTATGTGTTTAGTAGTGTTCATGAAACAGCCCCCACAGCTTACAAAGGGACTAATAAATTCTTCACTTTTTTTTTAGAATAGAATAGACAAAGAGTTGACGAATTGTCTGACGAACAACCACCATAGTTGGATGATTGTCTCCGGTTATTGATTCGATGTTTTGTTCTAACTCTTGACCGTTGTTGTTGGCTACTAATCGAGAGCATAAGATCGCGGATACAAACAAGTTGTCGAAATGAGATATGTATGTCCTATCGCAAATCGCGCACTTGCTCTGGTTCAGACTTCTTTGTATAGTATCGAACATGCGGGTTGAGAATTAAAGATCCACTTGACTGAAGCATTAAGTGGTCGAGTTTACCTATTTTTTTGGCCTTTTTTTTTTATTTTATTTTTTTTTTTTTTTTTGAACATTTTAGCATCGACGCATACTTAACTGTTTTTTTTCCATACACACTCTCTAATACGACACTCAAGTTTTTGGTAGACAGATGAACGAATACAAGAACGAGTTGGAGGTGGAGTATACAGTTCTCGCCCTAAAACATCCCTAGACGACAAAATCTTTGTGGACAATTTTATGTTAAGTCTGAAACTCCTACAATTGAGCTCTGCTGTTGGGACAATCGAACAGATTTATAACTAAAACAACATAATTCTGACTGACAGCAAAACAGTCTTGCAAACTTTTACAAATTAATGTCTCGATTTATTAGATTAGGTTCTTCGAAAAATTTACAATGTAAAAGTAAAATACTTTAACACAAAAGATAACTTAATTGAATTCTTTTTAATGCAGCCGCAGTCACTCTCTTTGACGATCCAATTCGCAATGCCCGTCATACCTCATCTCCAAAAGTCATCACTCCTATTCCCCCTCCATCGATGTGTTCAGATGACTATCTCCTTCTTCTTTATTATTATTGTCAAGAGACGGCGCTCCCAGATTATCGTTTGTTATAAAACAATTAATTATTTTGAAATCACATTAAAACTAGTCTGTGATTGTTAAAATCAATCAATCCCATCTGCTAAACAACCTTGAAGAAGCGGATATAGCCGTCAGCTCACCAATATAGTTGGTCGCTCTTTATAACATGAATGCGCCTATACTAAAATTTAAATCTAAATGAAGAGTCCCATTTGGCTACATTTTCAAGTAATCGTAATGAACGGACCTTATTCTTTTTTTTTTGGGAACGTTTTTGTGTTGGACTATACTCTATACACTACAGTGTACTCTCGATAGCATGAAGAATTAATAAGACAGTTCACGTTTGCGAGAGAGTTCATGTTTGCGAAGGTTTAATTTTAGCAAAAGAATAGGACGGTTACGCTGTAACCATTGCGGAACTGTTCAATTATAGCGCAGTCCTTGAGTGACAAAAACTTTGGTTTTTTTGAAGACATGTTGACGCATAAAAGAAAGCTAGTGTAATATAATAAGTAATTAATAATATACGAGGAATAACTACAAAAAAAAAAAAAACTACCAGACAATACGTGGACAATACAATCAATAACAATTAATGCAAGGACAACATGAACATATTCATGAAAATAGCCATATTAGACGACTGATTGGAACTTTTCTAAATCAGAAACTTGTAAGAATGGACTTACTGTTCGTTGTTGCCATGTACTATTGGCGAGATGTATTTCTCTGGTACAATGCACCTACGTTGGCTTTTCTCAGTTTGTTATAAAGGAACAGATCTTCCAACAGATGTCTTAGTTTATTAGAGGGATAGAGAGAGACGTATGACCTCCATAGTGAAGGCCACTATATCCTTAGTAGCGGAGTTCCTGAGCTCTGCTGGTAAATGTATCATTGTTAAAGACACGTTATCTTAACCAATAAAGTGTCGGGCAATCACAGAGAATGTGCTCGGAGGATTCTTCATCCTCAAGACAGAACCTGCATTCTGTCTCCGGGCACAAATTCATTTTGTTAAGATGATATCTCTTTTTGATACCATCCTTATTTAGGTTGAGGATTTCCTTGTTCAAAAGTAAGGATTACCACCAATCTTATGGATTGTCTTCAACCCGAAACATTTTCCCAGTGGTACAGGCGAAGTTGTTGTTCCCAATCTTTAATTAGACTAAAGCAGTAGTCCAAATGACTCTGCATAGACGTCTTAGTATATTATGTCTTACGAGAAGGCTTGGCAGGTTTGCTCTTCCCTTTGAGAAGCACCGGCAGTAGAGCATTCCATATTCTTCTTTGTTCTTCTAACTTTTGCCATATTATGCCATACAGCTAGGTTCCAGAAATCGAGTGAAATTGAAATTACAAATCGAGTGAATTCGTTTTCAGTGTTCTGCATTTCGAGCGATTCGGAAACTCGGCAATTTTTTCGAAATCACGATTTCACTTTGTCTCAATTCCAAAAATTTTGAAATCGAATACAGTGAAATGTAGAACACAAAAATTCATTTCCGAGCAGATAATCATAATCTACCGCCAGCAGCTCAGAGCAAAAAGAGGCAGAGGCATCGCTTACTGGTTCGCGATTCTTTTAAAATAAATGTTTTGGATCTTGTTGGCAAGAATGTACACTGCCCGACAACCGATTAGCGCCCTCTCTAATGTTTCAGTGTAAATGCAAATAACTCGGAACTCTTAATATGTATCATGCTACATTTACTCTCACTCTAAAAAAGGCACGAGTACGATAACTACGGCGCCAAAAATTGATAACGGTATTTTGTAGAGGGGTTAAATACAAGCATTTTTTACTATGGGAGGAGGGTGTCTATCTGGCTTCATTTAGGCGGGAGGGGCAATTTAAAAAAAATAATACTTAAAATGAAAAAAAAATAGTTTCATAAACAATGGCAACACTTACAATAAAGGATTTTAGGATTTCTGGAAGCCAGGAATCTGTTCTTTGATATTGTTTTTAAATCAAGTTATAGTTAAAGTTATATAAACGTGCCTTTGCTGAGCTGGCCACCATACTCGCCCGATCTTAACATTATAGAAAATATTTGGGGATGGTTGGCACGCAAAGTATACGAGTCTGGAAGGCAGTATCCAACTGAATCGGAACTCATTGACGGAATAAAAAGTGCCTGGGAGACTATTTCACTGGATTATGTAAAGAAATTATATGACTCCTTGCCCAACAGGATGTACGAGGTCATAGTTAACCGTGGTGGCACAACACATTATTAATTCTTTAATAAATAAGTCATAAATTTATGGAATTAAAATAAAAACATTATTCTCTGCCCATTTTCTTATGTTATTCGCCATTTTCTTGTGGGGGTTCTAATCAAATGTTCGAAAAAATAAAGTGGATTTTTCATATTAAATTCTTTAAAATTCTGTTAAAATGTTATCAATTGAATTATTAACATAACTTTCATTTCTTTTCGCGTATAATGTTATAAACTTTCATTGGCAAAGAAATGAATTTCAAAAGTTTTATTTGATTGGCTGATATTAAGCTCCAAAGACAAGAAGCATAGGGGGCGCTAATAGGTTGTCGGGCATTTTAGATGCAGATTATTCCACTTATTACGCAGCCTGCTGCGACTGACGTACATGATGGATATGTCCAAGGGCTTAGACTGTGGGAACATCGCATCAGTTTAGTAGTATTCACGTCATAGACAATCCGGTGCCTCTAATTCCTATTGGTGAAGGTGTTCGTGACCATATTCAGCAGGTATATATGCATCGGTGTCCATTTTCATTTCATTCAGCGCATTTTGCGCTTGCAGGTTCAGGTGAACTGTAGTCACTCATTAATCCATTATCAAGGTTGTGCGTGATAGTTTTGCTCTGATAATTTTACTCGCATGCGTCTCTTTCGCCATTAAGAGGCCTCTACCAATAAATCGAGCAAAAGTGCGAAAAATGGCATTTCGTTTCCTTCCTAGAGAAGTAAATACTGAAGCGATTGAAATGATGTAGGATGCATTTGAAAGAACAGAATATGTCCTTGAAATCCAATGAAGCTTGTTTGTAAGCGATATCTCGTTTTTCTTTTATTGAAAGAATTCGCAGCTGTGTTTGGGAAAATTGGCATAAAACCGACTTTTTGTTTTCCGACGAATGATATGATAGAGTTCGAAACAGTCTAAGATAACTAGTTTATCTAAAAGGTAATATGCAAAACACTAATTAAGAAGAAGAAAAATTTTAAAATTGCATCCTGGTTTTTAAAAACAAGTGTTTGAAAACAAACAATTATTTGAAATAATGAACAACGTTTTTCCTGTATATATTGATTTATATTTGATGCAATTTTTACTCAAAACAACAAAGCATCATACCAGCTATCGGATACAAACAAAAAAATTATGTATTTACATGTATTTTGTTGCAAAATACTGAGTTTAAATTTTATATATTTTTCAAGAAAAATACCATGTATGTGTCACATTCTCAGAAAAAAGTTCCAAGTTTCTCATTTAGATGGCGGTAGTTCTGTCGTCTGAATTGAATAGCCAATCAGAATGACTCCCAAGCTATAAGGGATAAATGTGTAGTTTATTGTCAACTGCATTGAGAGGCGTGTTATAAATGAAACAGGTTTGGCGTGAAGTCTGAAGTGTGATCTAAATGGAATCAAGGATGCGTGTGTTGATATGTGTGTAAGCAGGTGGGGATTCTTTATTCAAAGTGATTTTTGCTTCATGGGGATTCAAAGTAATTTTTGCTTCTTGAATAAAAATATGAAAATGAGAGAGGGGTGTACAGAAGCACTTTTCAATATGTTGCTATATTTAATAAATTCTTTTTGAAAATATATATATTTGTTTAAACAAAATTGCTTAAACTTCATAATAAAAATTATAAATTAATTTAAACAATGAATGTACTCAGATTTTTAGAAATTTTATATATTTCATTGCTAAAAGTTGAGGCAATTTTGTATCTTGAAAAGTGCTTGACGGTCACACCGTGATCAGGTGTAAAGCAGATATGGTTTGGTTTGGATTGGTAGGAAAATAGACGAAACGGAGGCGGTGAAATGATGGGTTTGGCTGAATGGGATATTATTGAAGGCAAATTTAGCAGCATTGCGCTGTTGCCATTTACAACGAAAGATTATGCAATTTTGTTTGTTTGCGCTGTTGCCGTTGTCTTACCTTTTATGAGTTATGGTAGGGTAGGTGTTTGGTTTTTCGTATGATGAGAGAAGAGGGGGACAGAGGAAAGGAGTTGCAATATTATGAACATCGCCAGAAGTAGGAAAAGATACAGCAGGATTGTGAGGGGGATGGTGCAAGGGGTGTGCATTTGAAGCTCAGTTGGGAAAGAATTGTAAGTTCTGCTAAAGGGAATACTATAGAAACAAAGTTATAGGTACATATATGTATGTAAGTACATTATGTACTTTATACATTCACTGGACAATATGCAGGATCCTATATATGTACCTATTGGGGGTTTGTTGACTTGTGGGAGATCGATTTTTGTAAGAGTTTGAGGGTTTAGTTAGTACAATATATGTATGTATGTACATATGTACCTATATGGGATCGATGTGTGTGATATTAATTGCAACCCCCCTAGTGCATTTACAACCAACCTCACATGCCTTTATCCCACATCCCCTTTATACCCTTAGAATCTCCAAACTACCCTTACCAAACAAATCCATGAGTCAAACAAATACAAAATATCTACCTATTGTCATGATTGTATCCGATCTGCAATTTCATATTCCTTCTCTTTACGTTATTATCCCCCCATCCATATCCATATCTCCCTTGCCGAGCTAAAAGTACCCAACCACGCATACCATCGATATATACGAAAAATACCTACCCCATCGTTGTTCCTTTGCATATTCAGTGTCATTATTATGCAATCAATGGAGAATGGATTCTTTGTCGATGATAACCTACATTTCCCTCTCACTCCAACATTCATTTGAATGCAATTCTCAGCAACCAAAACAAAACATCCCCTCACACACGATCAATAAATTCATACCAAGCATTATATGATATCACACCTAAGGTCCGCCTCCTGAATTGATTTCAAAAGTGAAATGGATGACGAAAAGTGGTTTCACACCATGATAAGAGCTTCGCAAATCAAAAATAGATGGCGCTTTGAGTTCCACTTTATGTTCTACAATATGTCTAGAGGCCTCTTAACTAGCCACTAGTACAGTTTTTTTTTAGAATAAAATAGTTACCACAAAAAAACACTTCTCTTGTAACTACAACTCATTTCCTTATTTCCATTTCAGGTCCCACAAAAACGCAGGAATTGTGGAACAAAATTTCTTTATGAACATTGCAGGCGTCTACACACTTGCTCATTGTTAACAACAAATTAAACAAAATACATCACTTATCATGTCTGGCAATAATCCTCATGGACACTTGAGTCAGCCGCAGAATTCGTCATGGAACCCTCTGCAGGTAATCTATGTAGACACACCCAATAACCGCTTAAAATTGTTTAACATCAAACCCTTTAACTGTGCCATTTTGTTTTGAAAATAAATAAATAAATAAAACAATATTGTGTATTTCTTGTTATTAATAATAATAATTAAAACAAACTATCCGTTTATAGATACCGTCTTACATTCCAAGGCAACCACAATTGGCACACATGTCTAATGAAAGGCCGATGGTTCGTTCACCATTAGCTTGGCATACTCCAACGCCGCCGGAGTCCCTTTATTTCATATCGGCTAACCACAAAAATGTAAACATAAATCAAAAACAATCAAAACAAATAATCAAAACAATTATTTTATGTAAAAAATTTGCATTTCTACTCCCACTCCCGCTCCGCCTGCACACCACACCCCCCACTCTGTAGTATTTTGTGTCCAATATAAATGTTGTTTTGCATAACTTCCTTTGATTTTGCATGATTAACTTAATTAGAATCGAATAGAAACAATTTTGTTGGTCTTCTAGTCCTAGAGAGAGCTTGTTTTATTTTTTTGTTATTGCATTTGGAATCACTTGACTCTATGAGCGGTATTTTTATCAAAATTCGGATGATCGCCAGATCGCCAGATCGCTTTGTTGTTGTTCGCGTTTTGACTACACTTTTATTTGAAATTGCTCATAGATAGCTATACTCTTAGACATCAGGTTATTGGCTTCTAATGATACGTAATTTTTTTTTTCTTTTCCCCAAATTAAAGCTAGAACAGTTGAATCCTTTGCTGCCGTCGTTCGTCAGAGGCCCCTCCCCATTCGATTCGATGGATTTGTCATTGCAATCGAATCGGAATAGTAGTTCCCCGCTAACAAAAGGTTTATCAACTTCGGTGCCACCAGAGTTTGGTCATAAACCACCACCGTTACCACCTTCCCATTCACAAAATAATTTTCCCATGTAAGTGCATTACCATTAATAAAAGTGGTTAAAATGTTTCAACCATAATAATCAACCATTCAGCTTGTTGTAATTGAATTGTGTTCAATTTATTTCATTTGCAGTCATAATTTATCGACAAATTCGAATGCTCATCATTCGCAATCGATGAGTTCGGGTCCACCGCCGCCGCCGCCGCCACCGTTGTCCAAGTACATGCAGACGAATGGAAACGACATGGATATGCAGCAACAGGCGTGCGGATTGTATATTCGTGATACCGATAGAATAAACGATGATTATGCCAAGATGACTAACAGGAACTGTGAAAATGATGTAAGTACAATTTGTTTTAAGTCGTCGTCATTGAGTGTCGACGTCTGGGATTCCAAATAAAACGCGGATGGAAGGGGATTCAACATTTGTTTTAGTAAAGAGTATAACTTTTAACTTTCTTACTCGTGATTATCTTTTCGGGGGAGTTGAAGAAAAATTATTCAATTCATGCAAAAGTAACGTCTTCAAGAAGACATCCATTCGTTGTATTAGCTGAATAGTACAAGTTGGATTTTTTCTCTATTTCAGATGCAAACAAACTTAACAAAACCAGTAGAACTGGTTAAGGAGTGCACGTACACAAATTTATCGAATAAATTGATGCCAAGCTCACCGAAAAAAGGTAAGACGCGCATACGAGATAACAGCCTTTCCCGGCGATATAATATTTAAAAATTTTTAATTTTTCTTTTTCAGTTTCACCACCTCCAAGTCAGCAGCACCAACTACAGCAGCAGTACTCTTGTAGTAGCAATGGACCAAACTCACCGGAAAACAGTCGGCTCACTCACCTAGGCAACTTCAATACTCCTCTCAATCATATGCTCACAGAATCCGCAACCAGTGGCAGCTGTTTACCACCAAAATGTGGTACCGATCTGACAACAGCAACTGTGACAGAGAACTCCTGCAATAGTCTGTCGACAAACGATTCACCAGCCAATGTGACTTCCAATGAAGACTCGGTCGATTCGAGTGGTTCGCGAACGCGGCGAAAGCGTAAGCCAAACAAAACCGTTCGTATGTCACACGATAGTGAAACGGACGAAAATATATCCCTAGGCGAACCAACTGCTAATCCAGACAAACAGACACCACCACCTCTTCCTACGATCGCCGAAGTGTCGAATAGCAACGGTTCGTTGTCGCTGCAATCTGAACATGTTTCCACGCAGCAGCAACAGCAACAGCAGCAGCAGCAACAACAACAGCAACAACAACATCATGCGCTTACGTCCTTCAGCGATCATAGAATTGAAGAAGAATCAAAAGCGGCATCAGTACGTAGGTCCCCGTCCCCCGAAGTCACTGAAAAAGTTCAGGCGGCAAGTGATACCATAATCGATATACGTTCCAGTACGGAGAGTGATGAGAACTTGAACCACTCGGAGGTGGCGAACGACAGCCAACTACACAGAAGTGATTCGGACGATGTCGAGACAATAGACAAGATAGCCGAGATGATCGCGAAGAGTAGCAGTGACAGCTGTTCAATGCATTCCCAAGATCCAGTGAGCAATGGCAATAACAACAATAAGAAAGGGCCATCCACCCCTATTGTGCTAGACGATGACGATGATGATAATGAAGTCAAGACTCCTCATCAAGAGATCACTCTAACGGCAGATGGTGCTGTTGAACCGCCTTGCGTCGATAGCACTAGTAAGCCAAATGATTTGAAAAGCATTCTAGAAACTTCCGATCCCATTTCACCGAATAAGGAGACTAGTCAGAAATCCCCGCCATCAGCATCACCTGAATCTGCACCGACACCAGTAATAGCTGCAGCACCAGAAGCAAACGCAAAGGAGAAGAAATCATCACCCGACAATAAGTTGGACAACACGAAGAGCACCTTCGAAGAGGTATGTCAACTTTTCTACTTTTCAGTTTAAAATTTCCCTTTTCTATCAAATTGGCATGTGTCCATACAATATTTTCAGGTTGAATACAAACTGGAAGAAATGTTCGCAGGCATCGAAGATGAGCCGCAAGCAGAGATCGCTGCCCCAGCAGATGACACGGCAAACAGCGAAATCGCTACGGACTTGAGTGTCGCGCTAGCATTACCAACAATTGAAATTAAGGACGACGACGAAGATTCCGAACACAAACCCCTCAGTGCGATTGCATCCACATCGAATGCCATACAGAAACGTTTACATTCCACGCCAAAAAGTGAGCCAGGTCCAGCCAAAAAGAAAGCCCGTCTAACAAAGAAACCCATAAACAAGAAGAACAGAGGTAGAATGACATCATCGGTAGCTAGCACGAGTAAAACATCCCAATCGCATGGGAACAAGTCAAAAGGTGGTGGCGGCGGCGGTGGTGGTGGTGCGGGTGGTGCTAGTGGAGCGGGTTACAGTTCAAAGTCAGTGGCAGCTAAGCAAGAAGACACATCAATATCAGCCGTTGCGGCTGAACCAAAGTATAAAGGTCCATATGTTCTGGTGAAACCGGACGGTACAATAAATGTAATTAACGCGCCAATTGCGGAAGACGATGCGGAAAAAGTGACCAAAATGAAAAAGGCTCCTAATACGCATGCCGATCGAAGTAAAATTCGTGGAATACATATGAGCACGTTGGGCAACAAGTACGATGCGGATACTGCGGATGCCACGTGGATGTGTGTATTTTGCAAAAAGGGGCCGCACAAGTTTGGTCTGGGCGATCTTTTCGGCCCGTATATCATTACAACCAAGTGCGAGGAGTTCGAGGCGGCGGAAAAAGATGACGTGGACTGTGAGTTTGTCAGCCGGAGAAAGAAGAGTGAAATGTTCCAGAAGACACCATACTCGCTGCCAGTTGTGCCATCAACGCACTCGAATTCACCCAATGTAAATGTGAGTACTTGATGGGCTTCAGTTTCATTTTTTTTTTTTTTTCAGGTTAGTTGTTGGATAGCTGTCTGGCTATCCATTATCATTATATCACAGGGATATTCTCACCATCGACAGACAAGCTATATCATATATAGCATCCAGCATAATAAATAAGTAATAAGATTGCCGTGATTTTCTTTACGAGATAGCTGGACAGTATAACTTTTTCCATTGTTGGGTTACTTGTCATTCTACCATCCCAAGTAATTGAGCAACGGATGAAATAAGGTCTATCAATTTTAAAAGCTTGTACAACAATCTGTATAAGTCACTATATCTGCTTCTCCCTTGCTCTCTCTCTCTGAGGCAGTCTTACCAGCATTCTTAGCTTTATAGATAGAATCTACAACCGTTGGTGCACAGAAGACAAGTCGCTGACCTATGCCTGTTCTATAGGTACTTCCATGGTAGAAGTTCCGAGGAACTCAAAGACATTATCCCTCTAAATGCAACTTTTGAGCGCCCCACAAGACAGGCAGCTAATGCTCATGATCATACAGTACACTTGACAACCGCGAGGACATAAACTTTCCAAAACTCCTTCTGTTACAGGACACGCAAACATCTCGGAGCGCTGTTGAAGTGTTATAGGTTCATTATAGTCGGCACTAAACTATCTAAATATGTTCGGATGTATGTAAAAAATGCGCATACTTGTGTCACGACTGACCGTGTCTTCAAGGGCAACTACACTTCACTTCTAGGTGAACTTAAATGCTTCTAGAATATGCTAAGAAAGCAATGACACAACGATGATGATCCTGCTGCCATTCCATGTGGTGTGGATCTTTGCTACAGATAACTATATGAATATCTTGCGTCTTTTTGTCGTCCGAAGAGACACAAACCAATTTCTGCTTTTGTTCTTAGGTCGCACTCACAATCTCTTCAAATGAATTTGCTTACTAATTTTGACCATCTCTATTTTACTTTTTTTTTTCCTATTACAGAACAAAAAGAAAAAGAAACTCTCCGAATCGCAAGCCTGTGAAAATAACGACAAATCATCTGAGGATAGATTCTTCGGTATGTCAAAAGTGTCTGACACCAGCTACGAGGTTTGGTTGCATGAAGATTGTACAGTTTGGGCACCCGGTGTATTCCTAATAGGCGCTCGGATAGTTGGCCTAGAAAATTCAGTATGGAGCAGCATAAAATACACATGCAGCTTGTGCTCACAGAAAGGTGCAATGGTATGTTGTCTACAGCGTGGCTGTGGTGAAAAAGCGCACATACCTTGTGCGAGACTCTCCAATTGGGATCTCAACGAGAGTGATTTCAAGACCTATTGCGAGAAACATACGGAAGTAGTTGAAGCACCATCGTCATGAATCTAAGCGCTTTTTTTTGTAAACGAACCCTTCCAACTTTCTATCTCTCTCTATATATATTTCACTCACTCTCACAAAATAAAACGATATTCGTAAGTTAGGTTAACTATAACAAAATAAAAGAAAATAGCCAAAACCCCTCTCACATTGATCCCGACAAAACAAAGCATTAAGTTTCCTTTCAAATTGAAACACAAACATTGTACTAAACTTGTTTCTCTTTACAAAACATTCATGCGGAACTCGTTTTAAATTGTTGTAAATATATTTTTTGTTACAAAAAAACAAACAGAAATTGCAATGTTTTCAAATTTTTATCAACGAGAATAGTTTGTTATTTTTTTTTTAATAAATCTGTACAGTTTCTTATTTTTATTTTTTTTTTTTGATTTATCTAATAAAATGTTATTACAAAATTTACTAACACTAGGTAGTTGATTCATAAACAAACAAAAAAACTAAGGAATATAAATAAATACACACAAAAAGTGTTAATTTGGATATAGCAAAAACAAAAATTGTACATAGCCTCTGGTCGGAAACACATTTATCAATCGAAAGGACCCCCCCCATTTAACTGTATTATAATCGAGAATGTAAAGTGTTTTATTTTTTTGTCTTGTCTGTTTTTGTAACCTTTTATTGCTTCCCACCCGCCAATTTATTAGATATTTATTTATTAATGTTAATTGTGTAAATACATATTTTAAGTTTAATTTTATATACAATCATTATGATTTTGTATTATTACATTAGTGAGGCACTTATTAGCGCGCGTACGCTTAGTCGACTAAACAAACAAAAGAAAACTGCTTAAGATGGGCGACAGCACGTACATATTCTGTAGATCAGTAAGAAGTAATTTTAAGTTTTAACATGAGTGAACAAAAGTAATATTAAAAACAAAATAAAAACTATACATATAAAATGCAAAAAAAAAAAGAACGGAACAAAATTATTGTGTAAATGATATGTGGTAGATGGCCGATAATGATAATTATGATTGGAGAATAAATTAAAAAAAAAACAGAAATCGATAATGTAAGAACCTAATTTACTCTATAATCAGATTAATAATAAAAAACAAAAAAACAATGATACAAAGAAATTATTCATGTCGTTTTAATAATTTAAGAAGGCTGCAGGGTTTAAATCAAAGCCCCAGGAGCAATTTGCTAGGGTTGGGCCTATAATTTATGAAGTGATCGATAGAAGGTGAAAATCACCTGTATGCATTTATGGAGGTGTATTAATCTATGTACTGTCTTTAAAAAGAACCTGTTGGACTATCTGAGTCCCAAACTATACCTATGATGGGATAGATTGATGTTCCTATTGCAATTGGTAGCATAGTAGGTATCATTTTCGATTGCCATTGCTAGATCTGGAGCCCTACTCTCTATTTCGTTCCGAAAGTCAATCCTATTCGAAAGTGCTTTTCGGTTCGCTTTTGAATTCGTATACCCAAATTCGCTTTTGCTTATTCTCAAATGCTAGCGAGGGCGAAAATTATAGGCGTATTTTTTTGGGAAGTGAGTATAACAAAACCAAAAGTGAGTATAACAATTTTGTACGTAAAACCAAAAGTGAGTATGTATAACATAACCAAAAGTGAGTATAACAGTTTTGCATGTAAAAGTAAAAGTGAGCTAGCTATAGATTCTCAAAAAAATACGCCTTATATTTCCAGTGCTTTCCTGTTTTGTCCATTCTGAGTTGCAATTTTGAATTTATTTTTCAAATCTTTGACAGCTTTTTCCCGCCACAGGAATTTAGTTTATTTTTTATCCGCAAAGAATATACAGCTATCGCTTTTGAATGGATCAAATCGCTTTTGGAAATACAAAAATACAAATCCGCCGCGCATTTGGGATTGGGAATAAGCCCCCTGTAATACTTTCGATTTTCCGTATATCAATGCCTTTGACATTTGGAGATTTCATTCTGCTTTTGAAATAGAGAGTACCAAATATTCGGTTGCGGAAAATGTTACTTTCGGATCGAAATACAGAGTAGGGCCCCTGGGGTGGAATCTGTAAGAGGTAAACGTTCAATTTTCGTTTGCGCGAAAGCAAAAAAAAAAAACGTAAGCTATTTGATTGACGTTTTGTTTTTTTTTTTTTTTTTGCTTCATGTAACTCCAAAACCGAAAGACAGTTTCGTGCGAAAGGTGTGAAAGGAAAACAACGACATATTTTTTCATTGACGTTTTTCATTTTCTGTAATTCACCCTTATTCCCGTTGGCGTTTTTCGTATACGACTCGTGTGTAGCGTCCTTGTAAGAACGATATTCAAATTTTTTTTTCGAACTGTTGTTAACGCTTTTATTTCTTTTCCTATGTGTTCACTATCATTTCAAACCGTTTGTCTCAAAAATGTTACAAACACCGGCTTAAAAACGAAATTAAATATGAGTCGTTTACGAGAAAACGGGAATAGGGGTGATTTGCCGCTATTTCTTACAATAAATGTATCAAAAGAAAAAAACACAAACATTTCAGAAGCAGTAATGTTTTGCACTGCATAAAACCTACGTGTCTTCAATATGGCAATTCTATACTGCTTATGGCTACTTTGTGTGTAAAGACTGAACAATTAAAGGTGTATTTTTTTGGGAATCTATAGCTAGCTCACTTTTACTTTTACATGCAAAACTAATATTGTTTTGATATAAAACGAGCGAATGCTGCCTATTGCACCGAACAGGGAAAAGAGAAACGATATTGAAATATGCAATAGAAGCTATACAATAATTTTATTGTTATATAAACCAATATAGTTTGTAACTTAGCCTTTGGTTACGAGATGTGGTGTCTGCTGCGATCGAAATCCAAGTGACCGAGAACAAGCTAGATCAATTGGTCGATGCACCAAAGCACTCTCGCCACACAGGCTTTGCGCAAGCAATACATTGTTGTTGGTACAATTTAGACGATTAGACGATAGAGATTAGAGTAACAATGATTTTTGAGTTTAAGAGAATTTAAGAGAACATTATAATATGACAATTGCAAATAAACATAGATCAAAGTGATTGATAACACTGAAGGCAAGTCAAGTCGAAGAAGTGAATAAACAAACTAATATAATATGCATCTAATAACAACATGAATAAAGATTTAAGCTGCAAATTAACAAATAGAACGAATATAAAACAAATGTAGAATAATTAACGAACAAAATGAATGAAATAAATAAGTAAGTTGTTATGTTGATTGTTGATGCTGTTGACTGATGATTTTAGTCTCAAACATCCCGGCCCCCCTGGAACGAGTTTCAGGACACGGGTAAAAGAGCCAGCTTGGTGATAGGGCGTACGAATGTTCCGGCAGAAGTTCTCACTGTGGCAACTCGTACACGTTGATCTGATCCTGGATTAACATGTTCGATGCGTCCTAGTAGCCACTTAGAAGGTGGTAGGTTGGGTTCCTTGATTACCACAAGATCTCCTGGTTTGATGTTGATAGCGCTTTGTCTCCATTTAGGTCGCTCCTGCAGAGTTGTAAGGTACTCCGTGTGCCATCTCTTCCAAAAACCTTGCGTCATGCTCTGAAGATGGTTCCAATGCGTCAGACGATTTGGAGGAGTGTCGATAAGGCTGGGCTCAGGAACGGCTGTTAGAGGTTCACCTACAAGAAAATGAGCTGGAGTTAGCGGGTTGAGATCACAATCGGACATAGAACATAGAGGACGAGAGTTGACAATAGCTTCAATTTGGGTAAGGACAGTACACAGATCTTCAAACGTTAAGACAGAACTCCCTATAACACGACGCAAGTGTAGTTTGACTGACTTGACGCCAGCCTCCCACAAGCCACCGAAATGTGGTGCCGATGGGGGGATGAAGTGCCACGCAATACCATCCTTGGCAAGAGCGGCAGCGATTGTGGCGTTGTGAATTTCTGCCATAACCAATCTGTGCATCTCGGTTAGGCACCGACGAGCTCCTTGAAAATTCGTCCCGTTGTCACTGTAAATGTTGGTGCACTTGCCGCGGCGAGCAACGAATCTACGTAAAGCTGCGATGAAAGCGTCAGTGGTGAGGTCGCTCACCAGCTCCAGATGAATAGCTTTCGTAGACATGCACACGAACAAGGCGATGTATGCTTTTGACAACTTCGGTTTGCGACAACGAGACAATTTGATAGTCAGCGGGCCAGCGTAATCACATCCAGTATTTGCAAATGGTCGACTAGGCTGGATTCGATGCAATGGTAGATCTCCCATAATCTGCTGGCTGGTTAGTTTCCGCTGCATGAAGCACGGTTTGCATTTATGGATGATCTTCCGAATGAGGTTTCTGCTACCCAAAATCCAGAACTGCTGTCGAACGAAGGCGAATGTTTCCGATATTCCTGCATGTAGGTAGCGCTGGTGTATTTCTGCGATTATAAGGGAAGAGACAATATTAGTTTTCGGCAGAATTATAGGATGCTTAATGTTGAATGACACGTTTGCATGTCTTATCCGTCCACCGACACGAAGTAGTCCATCACTGTCCAGAAACGCAGAGTACCTCAGAAGTTTTGATTTCGAAGGAAGTTCTCCTTTCGCTCGCAAGTGTCGGATGTCATCTTCGAAAGAGATTGATTGGACGAACTTTAAGATTACAATCCTAGCTGTGGAGATTTCTGCATATTGTAGACCGCGATTAACTCGAGCTGATTTGGTGGTGCGGCAGTCTGAAGCAAAACGTAGACAATGTGCAACTATCCGTTGTAGCCGATACCAAGAAGAAATGTTTTGGATGAGGTCTTGTAGGACATTGCTTTCAAACGAGGTGACAAGCGAATGCCTTGGGACTGGTTTTTCTTCCTTTTTCACAGATTCGAGGTCAGCCAGAGGGGAAGAAAGGGTCGATTTAGGCCAATGTTCCTCGGATAAGGATAACCACGATGGGCCAGTCCACCAAAGATGATGAGCAAAAAGATCGAGAGGAAGTACTCCCCGCGAAGCGCAATCTGCTGGGTTGGATCCCGATGAGACATAACACCATGAATGTCTGGGTATCGTGTCTAAAATGGCTGCGGTCCGATTGGCAACGAAAGTTGTCCAGCGACGAGGTGGTGAGGAAAGCCAATGCAGCACAATTTCAGAGTCGCACCACGCGAAGATTCGTACGTTTTTGCAATTTAACGAGGATTTCACAAGGTTCAACAACCGAGCAAGCAACAACGCAGCACAAAGTTCAAGGCGGGGAATGGAAACGGGTTTGATTGGAGCCACTTTTGTTTTTGCCGCAACGATGGTAATTTTGATTTCACCGGTAGAGGATTTTGTGCGAGCATAAACGACCGCGGCGTATGCTAACGACGAAGCATCCGAGAAGCCGTGAAGTTCTATAACGTCTTCGAATTGAAAAACATTGCGAGGAACCCGAATCTGTTCGAACGATGGAAGCTGTTGACGGTAAGTCATCCATTTTTCAGAGAACTCTGGAGGTAGCGGATCATCCCAACCCAATTTCAGACTAGATGACCAGAGCTCCTGAAACATGATTTTAAACAAAACTACCGAAGGAGCAAGAAGTCCTAATGGGTCGAAAATTCGAGCTATTTCGGAAAGCAAAGTTCGTCTGGTTATTGAGAGACATGGACGAGTTTCGGTCATTCGATAGGAGAACGCGTCATTCGCGGGATTCCAAAACATTCCCAATACTTTTACGAGAGATTGGGAGCGCTCGGGGTCGACAAAGGAATACTCACAATCTTCGGGTGGTTGTTTAGCGAGAAGTGCCCAACAGTTGGAACTCCATTTTCGAAGTTGAAGTTTCGCTTCTGATAGTAACGCGACTAGCTCGGATTGTATCTCCAGCAGGGTTTCAATGGAGTTTGCTCCCGTCATAACGTCGTCAACGTAGACGTCTTTTAATAGGATTCTTGCAGCGTTTGGGTATTTCGATTGGTAGTCATTTGCGATCTGCTGCAATACGCGAACCGATAAAAACGGAGCCGACGATGTACCATACGTAACGGTGCGTAAACGATAATGCTGGATCTCATCACTAGGATTTTGACGCCAAACGATGCGTTGGAAATCAATGTCTTGTTCGCGGACCCAAATTTGGCGGAACATTTTAACGATGTCGGCCGCAAAAACAAACCGATGTAGACGGAAACGCAAACACACGCCTATTAAATCGCGTTGAATAGGAGGACCGATTAAGAGTTGGCTATTTAGGGATTGTCCATTCGAATCCTTTACCGAACCATCAAACACGACACGGAGTTTAGTAGACGAACTTTCGGGTTTTAGAACCGCATGATGCGGAAGGTAAAATTGTCTATCAGGGTCGGTATGTATTTTATCGCGAGGGATCGGTTCCATATGATTGAGTTCAAGATACTCCTGCATAAATTTTGAGTACTGTCGGTGCAATTCAGAATTATTTCGAAACCGACGCTCCATCGAATGCAAACGCGAAACCGCCGACTGCAGGGTATCTCCGAAACTTGGCGAGGGGGTTTTGAATGGAAGAGCGACTACATATTTTCCATCGGAAGAGCGAGAGAAGGTCTTTTGAAAGTGGTATTCAGCTGGATCATTGAACACGCGATGATTTTGGTGAGGAGGAACTTCCTCCAACTCCCAAAACCGCTGCAAAAGAGCATCTACATCAATAGTTGAATGAAACGAAGACAATTCAAATTCAGGAATGTTTGAGTCAAACAGCTCTCCTGAAATGACCCATCCAAATGAGGTATTTTGAGCTATTGGTATGCCTTGTGGTCCATCAATTCGCTCTGCCTTTAGAATAGACCACACCTTGTCAGCGCCTAAGAGAACATCAATAGAACTGGAGACGTTGAAGTTTGGATCGGCCAGATCCAACTTCCGAATATGTTCCCAAGTTGAAGCGTCAAAGGATTTTGAAGGTAAATTCGACGTTAGTTTTCCAAGAACGAAAGCCTCGACAGATAAACGCGTTGAATTAAAACGAGAACAGAGTTGAATTGACACACAACCTCTAGTATACCCAGCTTCCCGAGAGGATAATCCCATAACAGGGATACGAGAGTGTTTTCGCGGAATCCCTAGTCTTTGTGCGAACGATTCTGACATAAACGATGATTGCGAACCCGTATCCAGAAGGACGCGACAATCAACAAACTGTCCCCGATTGTCTCGAAGTTTAGCCAGAATTGTTGGCAATATAGTTTGCTTGCGAACGCTAAACTCAAGCGAATGGTTACTAACCAGTGGGTAAGCAGTATTAGAAGTGGAGGGCATTTCCGAATTAAGATGCTGGGGCGAAACAGGCGACGTTGAGGTAGAGTTAGAAGCAGGAACAGGATTTGTATGTGAGGGCATTGGCGATGAAGGGTTTCTATTGTCCTCTTGATGGACTAAAGAATGGTGGCGAGCTTTACAAACGCGACAACGAAACGATGACCGACATTTATTTGACGAATGGCCTTTTCGCAGGCAGTTGAAACACACCGAACTATTTTTAACGAATGTTCTACGCGATAGAATGTCTGATGCGATGAATTGAGAACACTGCGATAGCGAATGATCGTTTTTGCACATAGGACACTGCGAATTGTTTTCAGAAGATTTGGCTAAGTGGGCTTTTATTTGCACTGTCTGTTTACCGCGCGGTGTGACGGAGCGATTGAGAGTTTGACACGATTCGAGTGCGTCACACCTTAGTTCAAGAAACTCAATAAATTCGTTAATCGTACTGTCCTCGCGAGAACCCACTTCTTCTGCCCAAGCATGCTTTGTCTCATTATCGAGTTTGGTTAGCAAAAGGTAAATTAACCAAGGATCACGACCATTTCTATCCAGAGCATTTAATCCACGAATCACTTCGTCTGCGCCGTCAGTAATTTTACGAAGTATATGGACATTTGGTATACTTAAAGACGGAAGCGAAAGAAACGTTTGAACGAAGGACTGAACAATCAAATTTACCCGATCATACCGTTTTTCAAGCCTATCCCAAGCCTCGATATAATTGGCATCCGAGATGGATATATGCTTCACTAGATTGGCCGCATCGTCGCGCAAGAAAGATTTCAAGTAATGAAATTTCTGCGTTCCGGTGAGATTAGATTTTGTGTCCACCGAACCCAGAAACAAGTCTTTGAAAGATGGCCAATCTTTATAATTACCCGAAAAGTGAGGCACTACAATTGGAGGCAAATTGACGATCGAACACGTGCTAGCTGACGAATCAAGTTTCTTTAAAAAATTAGATTGCTGATTCGCGAGCTGGTTAAGAACTGATTCTTCTGGATTAGCTTGAACCGGAGATTGTCTATTACGAATGGCTTTTTTCAAACCAGCATGTGCCACGAAATATTTGTTTTCATATATGCCGAAATCCTTTTCAAAATCACCAAGTTCGGTCTCTTCGACTATATGCTGCAAGCATTCATTGTGGAGCGAAGAAAATTCTGACCACGATTCGACTAACCTGCTTAAACGAATCTCTAACATCTCGATAGTGCAAGAGTCATCGATAGATGCAATAAAATCCTCCGCACGAGTCAAGCAGGCTTTAGCAGTGCCACGTTTTTGTTTCAAAGCATGCATTTTTACCGAGAAAAGTGTTCAAATCAATAAAAAAAAACCTGGGTTAATTGCTTGCTTAAATGCACAGAAACACCTTAATGAATTATAGATAATAGCGCTATAATTCCAAAACGAAACTGTCACGTGGGAATCAAACGAAATACGATTGTATTGTCCCCGAATAAAGTTATATTTTAATTCCCGTATAAGCACAGCACACAAAATGCACACACGAGGTTTTTCTATGTACTTCTCTGGTAGTAGGTAGGTATATAAAAAAAATCACACCATGGACATGCGTTTATGTGGATACATAAATCGACAAAAGTATCAATGTTCATATAAAGTTCAGAAGATATTATTCGGCTTCAGAAGGACCAAATTATGTTTTGATATAAAACGAGCGAATGCTGCCTATTGCACCGAACAGGGAAAAGAGAAACGATATTGAAATATGCAATAGAAGCTATACAATAATTTTATTGTTATATAAACCAATATAGTTTGTAACTTAGCCTTTGGTTACGAGATGTGGTGTCTGCTGCGATCGAAATCCAAGTGACCGAGAACAAGCTAGATCAATTGGTCGATGCACCAAAGCACTCTCGCCACACAGGCTTTGCGCAAGCAATACATTGTTGTTGGTACAATTTAGACGATTAGACGATAGAGATTAGAGTAACAATGATTTTTGAGTTTAAGAGAATTTAAGAGAACATTATAATATGACAATTGCAAATAAACATAGATCAAAGTGATTGATAACACTGAAGGCAAGTCAAGTCGAAGAAGTGAATAAACAAACTAATATAATATGCATCTAATAACAACATGAATAAAGATTTAAGCTGCAAATTAACAAATAGAACGAATATAAAACAAATGTAGAATAATTAACGAACAAAATGAATGAAATAAATAAGTAAGTTGTTATGTTGATTGTTGATGCTGTTGACTGATGATTTTAGTCTCAAACAAATATACTCACTTTTGGTTTTGTTATAAGGCGTATTTTTTTGAGAATCTATAGCTAGCTCACTTTTACTTTTACATGCAAAACTGGTATACTCACTTTTGGTTTTGTTATATTCACTTTTGGTTTTACATGCAAAACAGTTATACTCACTTTTGGTTTTGTTATACTCACTTCCCAAAAAAATACGCCTATACATACTCACTTTTGGTTTTACATGCAAAACTGGTATACTCACTTTTGGTTTTGTTATACTCACTTCCCAAAAAAATGCGCCTTAAATCAAAACAAAAGCAGTCTAATTGAATTTTTTTTGATGTGAAAAAAAATATTCTCAAACACTAAAATTATGCAATTTCAACCACACTGCGTCTTAGATTTTATACGTTTACGTTTATTTTAGACGTTTACGAAAAAAACGAAAAATGTAGTTACACGCTTTTCGCTTTTCGCATGATATATTTCGTTTTTTAAACTGCGAAAGCGGTTTTTGTTCTGTTCTTTTTACAGAATGTCTGGTCGTTATATTTGATAGTCAACTTAGTTGAGTTGTCTTCAATTCAACTCAACTTTCATACAACCAAACCAACTAACAACTCATAGACAACCACCGCCATCTTTGCTGTGTTTTGACAAACAACTTTTCTATTAAGGTTGTGGATGACAATACCGAATTTTGAATTACAACCAAGAGACAACCCAACTGTAGTTGTAGTTGTCTTACACAATGGCAATGATTTCGTAACCATACATGGGTTCAAAGCCGATAGATCTGTCATATAGCAGCCAAATTTAATTAAAAAAAAACCCTCACTATACTAAATAGGTTTTATGTTTCAAGTGACACGAACAACCCCAAACCATCTCACATTCTGGAATTGTCTAGCTAAAAAAGATCGTCCTCGTGATTGCCGGACAAACAAAGACATTGTAATAGGATATGTTATGTAGTAGAACTGTGCAATCGGCCCATCCAACCTCTCAGTTGTTCATTGACCAATGTAGCCTCTCGGTTGGGCACTCCATTGAAAGATTGGAAAGAGTCTTCGAATTCTGACAGCTGAAGCAACCAATGAGGGGGTTCGTTCTATTCGGCCAGTGAAATGACTCGATTGGACTCGATCTATTGGGTTTGCGCGGCTGACTGCAAAAACGCAGAAGTAAGTTGGCATGGCAAAGTATAAAGAGAGCTAAATCAGTTCGGTGTGCGCTAAATAAAATAAGAATAAAATTTGTAAAAGAAAAAGATTTTTAATTGTACTAAAAAACATAATAAAATTATAAGAAATAAAGTCGAATAAAAACATTAACAAAGTCGTATGAAGATCTTCTTGGTCGTTTGGAACGCAAAATTATTTGAGTGATTTTCGGTCCCGTTTGCGTTGACGGGCTTGGAGGAGGTGATTTAATAGCGAACTCTACGAACTGTACCTGTAGCGATACCGACCTGGTCAGAAAAGTACTCAACACTCGACTAAGATGGCTAGGACATGTAGAGCGAATGGACACCAACGCTCAGGCCCGAAGAATCTTCGATTCCAACTCGCTTGGACAACGCAGTAGAGGAAGACGTCGCCTTAGGTGTCACGCACAAGTGGAAGGGGACGAACCAACTTGGAGTTAGCTAAAGATCGGGCTAACTGGAGAGGCGTCTTGGTTGAGGCCCAGGTCCACCCCGGACTGTTATATAAGCGCTCCGAAACACTTCCTGGAATATGCCGCAAAAAAGCCCCGAAAACTGTCCATACACTACCCAAAAAACTCCATGGAAAGCAATCCAAGAAATGCCCTAAAAGATGCAAGAAAAAACCAACGAAAACCAAAAAAACAAACAAATTCCCCGAATAAAACCCCAAAAAAACACACCGAAAGACACCCACGGCATAAAGTTGTAGGTTCGGTCTATTGCAACTAGGCCTAGGGTCCTATATGAACCTGTTGCTACATTTATTTATTATTGTGGGATGGCGAATATTCTGTAAAAGAAAATATATTTGTACAACAAAACCATTCATCTATTATATCAATGCAGAAACGAAAAATAAAATAATGTTAATTTAAATTATTTATTCAATAAATATTATTTAATGGATTGTAATATAAAAATTACTCTTCTAATAATGATATGAAATTCACAAATGGAAGGAGACATGTACGAATGCAAGTAGATACATGCATGACAGCACTCTGGATAAATTCTTTGTTTTGTTTAATTAAAATAAATTACAATAATTTTTATTAAATATTAATTTTAGTTTAAAATTAATTTTAATTTACTTTTAGCGTGGAACTAATCAGACCATCTTCGTATTCTTCGCAAAAGGGCCGTTATATCGTTCGGAAGTCGACCAATGCTACTTTGTGGCACATCATATGAGCTAACTCCTGAGAAGAAGGAACTTGTTTCTCGATCACTGCCTGAATCGATTCGTTTCTGGGCTCTGTTTTGCGACTCGTTACTTGGTGTTATATCTAAAAGGCTTGAGCTAGGAATTAAACCCGAAAGATTGGTGGGTAATCGAACATTGATCGACGGAGACACTACAGCAGCGCCTAAAATTGGATTCGTACGTTGTGGCGGGATAGTTTGGGCAGCTGTCATCTGGGAGGGAAAGATCTCTATATGTGATTGCTGTTGTGAACGTTGAGGTTGGAGTTGTTGAACTTGTTGGAATTGATGAACTTGCTGTTGCGCTTGCGGAAGCGATCTTTGTGGAACTTGTTGGTTTCGTGCGTATTGTTGTGCTTGTTGTTGAACGTATTGCTGCTGCAGTGGCTGATTTTGTTGCACTTGCTCATTCCGTGTGTAGTGTTGTACTTGTTGGAATTGTTGTTGCTGCTGGGCGGGACCTATATTCTTGCGAAGAACTTGTTGTCCCTGGTGAGTGCCGGTTTGTTGTTGTTGAGATGTGACCCTATATGCAGACGTTTGGATAGGTTGATTCACCTGCACTTGCCGGTATATAACCGGTTGTACTGTCGGACTAACTGTCTGCTGGTACTGGACGTATTGTTGACGCGCTGGAACAACTTGACTGTATTGGGTGTACTGATGCTGTGGAGCTTGTTTCGGTTGCTGGACTGCATATTGAGGTTGTTGTGACACTCGTTGTTGCTGAGGGACAACATATTGTTTCTGCTGTGGAACTTGTTGCGGGATATCATAGTTTTTCTGCTGTTGAATAACGGCCGCTGTACTTTGTGGAAAATAATTCTGAGGTACTTCGTACTGTTGCATTGGATATTGAGGAATGAATACTGGTTTCTTCGAATCGCTATTGGGTTGAGTAGTTGTCTGAAGACTTGGCCTCAAAGTTGGTTGGTTTGGAGGCGCAGCGTTGAACTGAGCCCCAAATTTATTCACAATGAAATCTTTCAGTGGAACATGTGGAGTTCGGTTAGGCGGCTGAACAGTAGGTTTTAGTGTCGTCACCGAAGTAATCTGTGTCCTTGCTGGAGCTAGAAAGAGTACAAGTTAGCATAGATTCTGTATGAAGGTAGTTTGCTTACCTTGTTGTTGATTTTTGACTTGTAGTTGCGGCCGCAGAGTCGATCCGGTGTAGTCCCGGTTCCTCTTAAATGTCTGTAAAATCGAATCGTCAATTATAGCTTTGGTTAGATCGTTAAATGAGAGATATGTGTCCGGCACAGTATCCGGCGTGGAAGCGGTAGTAGATGTAGAAGAAAGTGAAAATGGGGCTAGGGTAGGTGTTGGTAATGAAGATGAACGTATTGGCTTCTGTGTTGTTGTAGTCGTGGTTGTGGTTAATGATTCTTTGGCATCAGTTTTATTGCTGGGTCGTCGACGAGTGTGCGTTTGAATGTATTTATATGAATTCTGTCTAATCGAGTTGTAGTCCCGCTTCGGTGCTGCATTGTATGTGCTGGCGACGGCTGTCAGGTCTAACATCTCCTTGTCGGAGCTCCTTACCGCAAGCCTTTTACTTGGGGCCACTGTGGTGGTAGTTGTACCGGTGGAAGCTATTCGTCTTCTTTGAGAGCCAAAGCGGCTGACAGATTGCCGCTGTCTGCTCGATGTAGTCGGCCTAATTGTAGGTACTGTAGTTGAGCCTAGTCCAAGCCTTCTACTTGGTCTTGATGTAGTGGTACTTGCTGTTGATTCTGTGGTAGCTCTTAGTGTAGATCTGACTAAATTCCGACTTCTTGTGTAAACAACGGGTCTTGAAGTTTGCCTGCGTACATTGGTCACAGTGTACCTTCGAACGGATTGAGTTGATTTAGGAGGCGTTGAAGTTGTTGTGAAAGTTGTTGTTATGGGTGTTGTATGTTGTGTTGATGTAAGGGGCGTAATGATTGTTGTGACAGTTGATGTTGTTGTTGATGAAATAGTTGTCAATTCAGAACTTCGTTTATAAAGGGGAACAATTAGATTTGTCTTTTCAGAATCATCATTGTCCTCCTTTTTACTCAAGTTATCCAAAATTGTTTGCTTAAAGCCAGCTATAAGTAGTTTTTCAGCTCGCTTATTCGCATTAGCCTTATCGTCAACCCCTTGAGCTACATTACTTAAATGGTCAACAAGTGCTTGGTCTCCTTCTTCCCTCTGTTCACTGTTGTTTGTCGGTTCAGAGCTCAACTCGATTTTTAATTTGGGTTGTTCGTTTCGATTCGTTACAGTTTGTAGCTTAGTTGAGCTTTCTCTCTGAATCAACTCATTTCCGGTTCGACCAATGAAATTTGCAGAGAACTCTTGTTTCGGATTCAAACTAATTTTCGTTTCGGCGATAGGTTTGACTGATGCGTTTTCAGAAACTGAAGTTTGAACAATATCAGTGGATGTTACTGGAGCCGAAGTTGTGAACAATGGTGTTGTGAAGAGTGAATTACTGTATGACTGTGTGGTTGTCGAAAGCTAGAAAGTGTGTGCACATAATGTTGGGATAGGAAAGTAGAAATATGTTGTGAGTATAGTAATAATGTATATGAAAAGAATAGAATTAAATCAAATAAAGGAGAGAAAAGGAGAAAGAGAATCATAGAACTTTTTGAAAATGTGTGTTGGTCTTTATTAAGATCTGTTAAAAGACATCGAATCTGCATATGTTGGAAATTTAGGGCTAATTTATAGCTAGCTCATACATTTACTTTGACATGCAAAACTAAAAGTAATTAGAATGCCATTTTGACTCAATACATTTCAAAATGTTGCGGTACCTCAAAAATATTCTCCTATTTTCCCTAGGATGAGATTTGTTAAATCAAGAGAATTACCTCTGATGATTTAGAGCTCAAGCATCTCACACCCGCGGTCCTTATAATTAATGAAATGAATGAATGGATTTTCACCGACTGATATTGACGGGGTATAGCGAAAGGATCGCCCTCTCTATCAACTTATCTATAGTATTTTTCAGACTTTATATTTCATTTGTGTTTAAACCAAAACCCATTAAGAAGCCAAAAAATAATCTATATTTCAGCGAAAGCTTGCAAATATTGCTCGCGCTGTCTACCGCCGATCTGCTAATTTACTTTTACATTTTACGAATTTTTACAAATTCTTATGAATTTGTATTCAATGCCGTTCCTTAAAGGACGGCTTTTTTGCTGCGAACGAAAACACCCTTGGCGCAAATTGTCAAAGTTTATTCGCAATCCACATCATTTAATTCGCGTTCCACAAACTAGCGAATAAAATATTCGTTCAAAATTAACCTCAAACTGGACATTGCGGGTAGAAACTGATGTCTGAAATTACCTAGAAAAGTGTTCATGTGAACGGACTGTCAAAACTTGCGAATAAATAAATTCGTAATATTTGCAAATTTTTCGTGTTTATCCGACATTTTAGGACCTTTTTAACTTTTACTGTAATTTATGAGTTATTGATGGGGCGGGCTTTAGCCCTAAAGGAACAAAAGCCCACCCCAAACAAAAAGGTCACATCGCACTGAAAAAGCAAAATGCATCTGTCATTTTTCATAGATTACTACAAAAGTGTTCTCTAACTTTTTCATAAGTTTCTCTCTCTGTGAGCGAATTCATCCCCACCACTGCCATTTTGACAGTCTTTTCCATTTTCACTATAAAAGTACATAAAGTCAAAGACCTAATGATATGTATTCATAACAATTTGAGCGAGAGCAAAAGAAGTTTCAAACCCTTCAAAATGATTTCCAATTTAGTGGGACTATTTTTTTTATCAAAATTAGTTGCGCATACGCCCCAGTTTCATGGATTGTTAAATTATAATAGTAGTTTTAATGAAAGGTGGAAGAAATTGAAATGATTGGAGAAAATTTACATTGAGGACGTTTGGGTTTCTAGTTTACTTAGGACCGGTTTATTCAGAGCTGGTTAAATTTGCGGTAAGGTTACCATAGGGCATAGATTTAGTTAAACCCATGATTATATATATACATATCTGTGGTAATCAAAAAGCGTTTGGTCACTTATTTTTCACTTTGCTCGCCAAACCATAGATTTGCGACAAATCGTTCCAGTTTTCCAATATATTTGTCAATTCAGTTGTTAGAATTAATTTATGGTTAAAATTGTCGCAGCCGCAGAGCAATTAATTTTTTTCCACACTGTCGTGCATTTTATTAATCTGCCACCTCAAATTGCGTCGACATAGCCGATACGAAGCAACACACTATTTTGCGTTAGTTATTTATTATATTAATTTTTATGTTATACAGTTGTTGAAAGAAAGTTGCTTTATTGTTTGACATCTATGTGAAAGTGTTGAAATAAGATTGTACATATTAGTACATTACTGAATTCCATTACACTGTCAAATTATCTATATTTGGCATCACTTTGAATTATTACTAACTTCACTACTCTAGAAACAATAAACCGTCTAATTCTGTCTAAGCTCAAAGAAAGTCGTGGTTTTAATTCTCTCGGTTTTTTCCCTAAAAATCTTTTTCGCTGCATCGATAATTTCGCAACAGAAAGCTTGAACAAACAAAATTCCAGAATATCCTTGGTGAAATGCCGTTGACCGACTAAAACCGGCTGGTTATCGATTTCTCGGGTTAACTAACCAAACCATGGATTCTCTGGTTAACATTTGACTGAATAAACAGATTCTATGATTATCAGCTGGAATAACCGTTAATTAGAGTTAACCAAAGATGAACAAACCATCCCTGATATGCCAACACCATTCTCCTCCGCTTTGGTTGGCCTAGAATAATCACGTGAACGCGACCAGATTATCCAGGAAAATCTATGAATAATGTCAATATTTTGAATATGAAGATTGATGTGTCGCTAGTCATCTAGCGGTCAATGGTACGCCGCCATTTTGTTAAATCAAAATGACAGATTCTGTTGCACCTCATACGGAGTGCATAACCACTAAATGTGGTATAGAGATTATAAATTAGGAGAGAAAACAGAATGGTGGTTTCGACAAAAACTGAGAAAATCAACGGGAAGAGGATGTAGATTGGGGGTATCAATATCAATACATCTTGCCTCTGATGAAAAATTTGAATATGCATAATGTGAACAAGTAAGATGGGTATTAAAAATTGTCTAGGTCGGATAGGTCATAATCATAACTGAAAATTAAAGAAAAGAGCAACAAAGCGATTCACATAAAATTGCATGATGTCCAAGGAGTGGGATTAAGTCAAATTAGAATCTACATACCTGCATGGTTGGCAATGTATTTTTTTGGGAAGTCGTGGGTGGGCCATAGATATATGAACCATCTCCCTTTGTGTTGTAAGAAAATCCACGGCTTAGAAATTGGAAGGGTTTTCTGGTGGATCCATTCGGACCATTAGAGGGAGTCCGCAACTGCACTTGCATTGAGTTTTGTCCCTCCAACTCAGTGTTGAATGCAACTTCGTCCAGCAAACTGTTAATATTCGAAGCGAAATTAAATGATGGTGGTTGCAAGTCACCATTTGGTATTTCTATATTTTGATGGACAATATTTTGTACGTATTCCGGCGCAATAATCTCATTTTTACTGCCAATCCGTTGGCCCTTGAGGCCCGCATTCACCTTTGCGGCAAAATTCATTTTATTTACATTGACATTGCCAGACTCACTTGTCACATGGACATCGATTGAGTTCCCAGATTGCTCGGCGATAATGTGAGCAGTGCTTGGATTAAAATTCGCTCCTGGATCAGTTGATAGTTCCCCCAGACTGGAGACATATATCCCATTCTCGTCGGCGCTACTTTCAGTTGCAGTAGCAATGGAAGGAATAGCTGTGGATGGTGCCTTTTGGGAGATTGTTGGATTATTGTAGGTAGTCGGTCGTGGTGGAATTTTAGTAGAAAATGTTTGTGTAGGTGGGGCTATCATAGGAACAGGACTGTGCGAGGATTTGATGCTGCCTTCAGGAGGTGAGATATTTACACCTTCCCGTTGGTTGGATTGTGTACCTCTAGCAGCAGTTTCAACTTGCTGCAATGTTATTGGTTGTCTCCCTGTCATAACCTGTTGAGTTGGAAAGTTCCTAGTCGGAGCATTTGTTGAATGGGAAAAGTTCGGCGGTTGGGTGGTACCGACTCCTGAATTATGGTACGTTGCAAGCGGCGTACCCGGCTTACCACGATTCAAGGCTTTTGTAATGGTTTTCATTGGATGTTCCATCATTTGGCGAACAGTTTCCATGATTTCTGTTTTCGTACCAACACGATTGTTATCGTTTTTGAAAAAGTATCGTTCACTGTCATCACAGTCGACATTTCTATACCAGTCGCAGACGAAGTTCTTTTGGCTAAAAAGAGTTCCATTCGGACAGAGGAAGGCGAAACCTGTGGCAGAAATTGAAATTGAAATTGAGAGAATTTTTTTATTATTCTAGTACAAGTACATACCCCTTCCTATTTGGTCGGTATTGGTGCAGATTCGAAATACTTGACACCTGGTCTCTGTATCAGCGTAATAGCCTGTAAAGGAAGTTTATTGCAAAAGTTTCGAATTTGATTGTGGGTAGCAGCGAACCTTCGTGGCGACCATTACAATCGAAGCTGGTTTTCGGGACCGCATTGTAAATGGGATAGTCAATTTCTGGCTCTCCTGGAATCGTATGTCGCAAATCGTAGGGATGGCTTGAGCTGAAACTGAAAATTAAGTTTTGACTACGTTAGAACGAGTAGAGGTGCAACATTCCAACAAACTCACCTCATGGTTATAAATTCGTTTACAAGTTCGGCATCTTCAAAAGTTCCTTCGGCGGTGGTCGTAGTTTCTGTGAGTATCGTTAGACACAAGTAACATACTGAAATTGAGGAGAGATCACAATCACATATTGGAAAAATTCATCAAGTTCAATTTGTTTTATCTTAAAGAATGCCCGCGTTCCACTGACCGCTAGTCATCTAGCGGGTTAATGGAACGCGGGCAATGTATATACGCAAGCTGTCCCATTTGATTGGTTTCTACTGGGATTGGCAGTATATTTTAATAATAATGATCGTTAGTTAAGAGAAATTTGCCATATTGATTTCAACAAGCAAGTTATAATTGATTATCAAAATTAATCCGATTCCAATGGGCAGTGGTATTATTAATTGATCAATTGGACAATGCGGAAGAATCTACACCTACTAATGCATATATAAGATTGACCGAATGATTGATTTGATTTAACAAATTAATATAGATACCTCTGGAGCTTAATTGAATTATAGTCGTGATGTAACTTCCCCCTCAAATAGATAAGTTGAAGCAGTTTAAGCCAACTTTAATCCCACGAACTCTAATCTCCAAAGTCAACATCTCGTGCACATGTTGAGCCATTTTGTATAGTTGGTAATCGCAAAATAAATACGTCCATGACACTGGACTGGGTACCATATTGGGCCTGTCGCCATCCCTGGTGAACCTTCACAGTCAAAACCTAAACCAATTCGACCAAGCAATTAGTTTCCCTACAAAACCTAAAAATAGTTTCAATATTGTTTGTGAGACCAACTTCCTCTAAATTGTCGAAGAAGTACCTTCCAAAGTGTTTCCTCCTGTACCGAGCATTAGCTTGACATTCACAAAGAAGATGAGTAATATTCTCTGCGACATGTAGGTCTTCGCAATACCTGCACGTATCCGTATCTGTTAAATCTAATCTCCTAGCGTGCTTCCTTAGAAGACAGTGGCCGGAGAGTATCCCTATTGGCATTCGTAGCTTTGATCTGCTGAGTTTTAAAAATTCTAGAGATTTTTTCCGATTTACCTTAGGCCACAGAGCCTTTGTCATGTGTCATGTGAACCATGTGTCCTACTATAACTGACCATCTTTAGTCTGCTATATTTTTAATTTTCTCGAGAATAATTCTTTCGGCCACGGCTTTTGGTGGTCTTATGCCCTCAATAGTTTCAATTTGTGTAAGACTTGCTCCGTTTTTGGCCAGAACGTCATCCCTTTCGTTACCCTCAATGTTACAGTGTCCGGGTACATAATACAATCTGACACGGTTCTGCGCACATAATGCTCTGAACATTGTGCGGCAGCTCGTGTCTAGTTCAGATTTGATGATAAAGGACTCTAGCACCTTTAGCGAATCGAATGTAGATAGCGATATTCTTGTTGGATATTGATTCCATGGCAAGTAGATCCGCAGGTTTGAGTACGGCCAGAACCTCTGCCTGGAACACAATGCATGTGTCCGGAAGTCTTAATGACACGCGTAATTCTATATCACTAGAGTATATACCTGACCCTGTACCCTCATACATATATATATATATGGCATATAGGCATATGTTACCTAACATTCCGGCATTTTGCGGAAACATCACAAATCGTACCTTGTTACCAAGAAATTTCCAGGCTTTTTTGTACATTGATGTGCTAGTGTAGTGAGCATGACGTGAAGATAACGCGCCAGTCTCCAAAGGTCCGCAAAAGAGTGGTTTTCAAAAAACAATATGGAGGTAATGAAGTGGCCGGCTCGAAGTCCACATCTTAACCCCATCGAAAATGTGTGGGGGAATCTTGCACGTTTAGTTTACTTACATGGCAGACAATTCTACCGTCGAATTTCGACTACCTACTGTATTTAATCATAGTTAATTGGAGAAGCGAATAATTGGCAGGCAGATGATTTACGATTTGTTTGTACTATATATTCTATTTTGTTGAAATTGAATCTCCCTTTTTTATAGGACCGTATTAAGTAGATTAATTAATGACACGATCTGAAATTCGATTTCTCCTTTTTCTATATTTTAAGCAATTCGGGACTTTAAGGCTATATTCAAACAATGGAAGGAATTTAAAAGCTCAATCGGTTACAAATCAGCAAATAAGGACTGTTCGAGAAAAAATCCGGAAAGAGAAACTAGGCCTGACAATTATTAATGCTGAATGAAACGGATTATACTTAACATTTTTTAAAACTACTATTTCTATACTTTACTAGCGGACCCGGCGAACTTCGTCTGACATCGATTATGATCGATCCCACTTTCAGATGTAAATTATTATGCGGCAGAGTTCCTGGCACATCAAGCGAGTTAAAAAATGCCGTCGGATATTTGGTCGCTTCATCCTTGTCGGTCGCGCTGTCAACGGATTTGTACGAATGCTGTTCTCCAGCGATTTGACTTTGATTATGGAATTCAAGTTATCGACGTCCTTATTCTGCTGCTAGTATTGTCCGTTCAGTAATCCAATCGAGATTTTTATAATTTTGTGCAATGTCGGGAAACACTTTGGCGATGAGTTCCTCCTTCGACGATGTGACTCTCAAAAATTTACCGGGTACGATATCAATCCAGTCGAAACATCAACGGAAATTTGGCCATTTGGGTCGTTCTGCAATGCGAGTCTCATGTTCGTGGTCAATTTCAACTTCTTGACATGCCGCCACAAAGACGACGATTTTAGGCAAACATTAAGCTCATCGGCAGCAGTTTTCGGGATGACGGGAAGCGTTTGACGAAAATCTTCGGAGAACAATATCATAGCACCACCAAATCGTCTCGAATCACCTCGTAAATCCTTCAATGTGCCAGCAATGCCAGAGGATGCAACAACCAACGCATTTTGAGATATTGACCAAATTGTTGCCAGAATCAAAGAAAATGCAAAAATTTCATCGAAACAAATTCAAATTTTTCGCGTTTTTCCGTAATTTTCCGAGTTTTCCACTAAGAATTTTATATTTTTCCATTCGAACAATTGCACACGACTTTTCCGGAGGTTTTCCCAAAATTTCCTTTCGTAAAACCTTCTCCTGGCAATTACAAACAACTGAAAAGAAATTTGAGCCAAATCGGTCCAGCCGTTCTCAATTGATGAATTACTATACATTTTTGCCACCATTTTTATATATATAGATTAGGCCGCGCTAAATAATTATCTGCGACTAATTTCCTGACACTTGTGTTGAAAAGACAAGTGCACTAAACGCAAATCTTAAAACAGTGTTTATCGAACGGTATTAATTTATTGAAATTCAGTGTTTTATTTCTTCTTGAATATTCTCAAGCTCAAGAATATGTCAAGCAAAAGAATATGTCAAAAATTAGCCTATAGGATTATTAGCCTTGCTCCCGGAGCAGGACTGACAACTGAAAGATTCGTTTTCCACCACGATAAAAAAATTATCCGAAGACAATATTATTTATCCTAATTAACACACGGCCTTAAGATCAAAAATGTATAATTTATTTAGTTATTTATAATGACTATAAGAGCATGAGATGAAAATAAAACGGTAATGCGATGTCATATTTCAGTTTCCGGATTTTTTGTCGTACAGTCCTTACTTATGATTCAGCTCAAATTCATACTCAAAACTTTACGACTCGCTGTTTCTAAGCTCTCAGAAAAGCTGACACAACCCGCTTTACCTATATAATATAATAATCTGTTTGTTCAACATTATCACTTTTAATGCTGCATTAATTATGAATGAATTGTGCCGGATGAATGAACCAACTGTTGGGAAAGATAAATCAGTGATCACATGTAATGCTATTTTAATCCATTTCAGCTGCCTCAAGGCCTTACCGCCGGTAATAATCGCTTCATTGATAAATTCGTATAACCTTCAACAGCTTTAGTTATAGCAAACTCTATTAAGAGACATTCCATAGACATAACTCATAAGATACAGGGAAGTGATTATTACACGATCAGTTCAATCACTATTGAATTTTGAATAGATTAGTGACTCTCTCAAGGGACATTTAGAGAAAGGAGGCTTTGAATATTTCTTAGATTAAAAATACAACAATTTACGTATAATATGCTAAGGCTAATGCATTCGGAATCTACTTACATATTACTTTAAATCGATGCATCTTGGATGTCTCTCCAGAATCTGAAAGCAATAAAAGAACATTGATTAATTTAAATGATATAATAAGTTAATAATAATAATAATATAAAAATAATTATAACTAATAATAATAATAAGTTTAAAAACTGCTACTTTTCTATTGATAAAATTTATATCTCTATATTTATATAAAACAAAGTGGCAAAAAGTGTATGTTTCCATATGTCGCCCTTAATTTTCAACGGTCATCAAAAAAAAAATTAATAAAAAATTTTAAAAAGCAAAAAAGTGTTTCGCGAAGCCGGCAAGGGTTCATCTAGTTATGTATATAGCTAGCAACTAATAACAGTTGACACAACTTAACAAATCATCGGCCACTTGATTTAAGAAAGGACCATAGTAGAAGTAGCATTGCGTGGATGTAGTTCAGCTTAAGCCAATATGTGTTTAAATTGGCCGCATTCAAGAATCTAGTCATCGTAAGTCGACTTGAATTGTCTGGACTCAAATTTACCTGAACGCAAAAACTAACTTGAATTGTCGGTATCTATGTTACTTCTTGATAATTGTATTTTTTTTTTTCTCAAGGGGTTCTGAGTCTGACTGGTGCTCTACGTAGGGACACGGGGCAATCGAAATTTCAAACTGCGCTCTCCCACTCCCATTCTCCCCGATAACGCCGATAACCCAATAGAAATGTCAAAACTGAGTTCTCCAGACACATGTTGAGACAAATAGACGTCAACTTAGTAGTATTCGAGAAATTCTTCACCTGATTGTCGGCGTGGCGGACATAAACGTCAACTGAGAAAACTGTTCACGTGACCAGTTCAGCTCAATGAAAATTCAGCAACATGAAATAGTTAGAGAGCTGTCACACTTACTGAACTAGATTATTGAACGCCCTCATTGAAATTATATATAGCGACAATAGGCGTTTTTCTTTTTTAGTTCAGAGCTGAGCTCTTAATAGAGCTCGAGCATTGAGAATGTGCTCTGAACCGAGCGTGCTCAGATCGAAAAAAGAAACACAAATTCTGAGCTCTGATGCGTCTGACCTAATAAAGAAACACGAACTTTTTTTTGACAGTTCAGGCTCTGCTCTGAACTAAAAAAGATAAATGCCTAATGCCCAAAACACACGAGCAGAATTCACTGCGAATCAGGATTAGAATACACATGTTTTTATGTGGTGAAACAAATGTAAATTCTGCAGCCACCGCAGCACAACATCATGTCTCTATTTCGAAATCCACTGCATAGCAACGCAGTGAATTAAATTAAATAGACTTGGCCGCATAGAATTTTTAAATTCAGCTACTGATGCATACGAGGAAAAGAGAAACGGGAATTATTTGTTGTCTGTGTTTCACTCACGTCTGTATTTTCCCCGCATTGACAGCAACCGCTGCAAATTGATTTCTGCACATCTGTTTCATCTGCAGTACTGCATGCAGTGAAGCATTCAGAATTTCTGCACATGTGTTTTGGGCATAATAATGGAATGAATGGACCATTTCAAGCATTAAACTTTAGTTGATTTTCTTCCATTTTTAACACCAGATCTAGCTTACATAATTAAATCATTGTTGATCTTTATTTATCTTTTTTTTATCTTTTTTTACGCAAATTAGGTATGTTTGTAAATATGTGAAGCCGCCATAATGCATTAACAAAAAAAACACGGGCTGTTGTTGCAATAAGTTTTGCAATTTGCACACAGTTATAAAAGTTCCCGTTCATTTTGTAGCTTCGCCTCACCTCAGTTGTACTTTCAATGATCAACTCTAACCTCAAAACCTATACTTGTTTGCGGCCAAGTCACTGACAGGTACTTTCACTGACAGGTACTTCCACTGACAGGCATTTTTCAATGATTGCTATAACCGACTTGTCAAAAAAATGAAACCACCATTCCACTGATTTGTTCCAATGATGCATTTCAATGATAGCTATAACTGAATGAATCCTTCACTGCTCTTCGTTTTTCGTTTCTTTTTCCATATCTTTATTATACCCTCCACAGGAAGGTATATTCACTTTGTCATTACATTTGTAACGCAAAGAAGGAGTCACCGGAGATCCTATAAAGTATATATATTCTGAATCAGGATCGTATTCTGAATCGATTGAGCCATGTCCGTCTGTCTGTATGTCTGTCCGTCTATCTGTTGAAAACACGCTAGCGTCCAAACGAATCGACCTAGGCGAATGAAATTTTGTGAGAGGACTTCTTTTTACCGTCGTCAGGTTGGTATTGAAAATGGGCTATGTCGGTCAAGTAGTTCTGGTGCCTCCCATACAAAACCACTATTAGACCCATGTGTCTCTCTGTCTGGTGAAATCACGATAGCGTCCACAAAAATCGACTTAGGTGAATGAAATTTTGTGAGAAGACTTATTTTTACCGTCGTCAGGTTGGTATTGAAAATTTTCTATGTCGGTAAAGTAGTTCTGGTACCTCCCATACAAAACCACTATTAGACCCATGCGTGTACAGTACATACTAGCTCGCATGGCGAACATTTTGCTTGACTTTTATGCAGTGGAGGGTATTAAAGCATCGGCCAGGCCGATGACATAACACTTTTACTTGTTTTTAGATTTAATTTTGGCCCACGGTTGGATGTTCCATTTGTACTTTCGTTACAGATGGCGCCCAATGTGGGGCGCGAACGTATGACACCCAGATGTATTGATTCTTACACACGATTGTCTGTTCTATTTCTATGATAGCAACATATGTTAAAAATTATAACTCCAAAGTTTGATTATTGCTTGTCACTTTTACGTAAACTTCTTCGCGAGTTTATTAGAGTTGAGCTTGAGCTGTTGTCCCGAAAAGAAAAGAGGAAGATTGATCCTTCGTTTCGAAAAACAGACCAGAGGGGCTTTTCCAGCTCTGCAATAAGCAACATGCTCGGGATCGGTGACGATGGAAAATTGCAGTGTCTCAGGCAGAGACGTTAAGAATAAGTACATAGTATGAACAATTTGATTAAGCTTTGCCTTTGTATTAACTAATTTGCTTGTTTAATTTGTATGTTGTTCTCACAGTTTAATTATTTAAGTTGTCTTTGACAATTAAACACAATACACTGTAGTTTATAGGTTTGTGTACTTGCTACTGGTTGAAAGAGTAAATAATGTCGATTTCCATTGGGCAAAAAAAAGCACTTTTTTTTAGATTCAGAGCAGTTTTTCTTCTCTAGAAATCAGCTGTCTGTCAAAATCATTTTCCATTGGGCAAAAAAAAAAGCACTTTTTTTAAGATTCAGATAACTTTTGCGAATCTCGATTCGAGGGAGAGATTCGCACATACTTTCACCAATACCAAAACAAGTGACATTTTTGTCAAACTTTGAGGTTAGTTATTATTAGGGGAGACTGGGGCACATTTGAACGTGAGGCCATTTGAACATTTAAAAAATATTTCAAAGTAGAAAACAAAATTTTAACTTTGTAATACCGTGTTCTTTAGTCCTCAATGACTTTCGGATGCCTTTGCAGTCGTCGCCTGTAAGTAGCCGGCATGAGGAAGTTTTATGCTTAAATTGCATATTTTAATTTTTCTATTTGTAAGAGTGTACACATTTTATAGTGAGCTTTTCTTTTTGTGTAAAATATATTTTTAAGGCACAACTTCATTTGAAAACGTATAAAGGTGCGTTTTTTTGACAAATATGAAAAATATAAATATTTGCGCACATTTTTCTGTCGCTTGTCTTACTGGGGCAGGTTTGAACAAAACAGTCGGGGCACATTTGAACAAGGGGTCTGTAAGTGGCATTGAACTAAAAGCTAAGCTACCACCACCAATTAATGCTCCGGGAACATCAAGGACAGCTGTGGTGATAATTTTCGTCTTCATTTTTCAAAATTTCTGTTCGGTTAATAAAATATGTAAATCATTTTTGTTTTTATAAAGTTTCTTCAGTCATTTTGTAAAATATTTCAGTGATTTCAAAATTTCAGTTTTCTTTTGCTACCTAGTTTTTGTTTTCTTTATTAAAATAATAGTTAATTTATTTTATTAAAAAAATACAAACTTTGTAGAAACTTATTAGCTGCTAAGAGCAATTACAAATACTGCCGTTCAAAAGTGCCCCAGCCTAGTTCAAAACTGCCCCCATAGGGGGTACCTTTGAACATAAGGATGAAGACTCTATACAATGAGAGATGGTTGAAAAGATTTTGAAATACTTTATACAATATACCTGTCACGTATCGCTTGACATTTTAAACCGATTTTCGTGCAATTCATCGAGCTTAGTCGGACAGGTCCGCATGATTTGATTGGATAGCAAATTAGATCTTTTAGTTCTCCAACTTTTGTCCACTCTTTTGGTGGGACGAAGTGATCTCGGTAGCGTCTATAAATGTATCGGCCACCAGCCGCGGTTATTAGGCCCAGTCCAGTAAGAATGTAAATTGAAAGGCGAGTTTAGTTCACATTTTGTAAGAAAACTGCAAAAATTATGTGCGACTTGACTGGTAGCTATATATTGTTAAGGGGCTTTACTAATAATAAATTGTGCCTTATAGTAATAATCTATTTTAACCTTCAATTTACCTAACACCCATGGATTTTTCTTCTGGGGTGCTGTGAAAGAAAAAGTTGATTTTAGAGAAATATCGAGTCCCTTTTTGACCATTTTTGTCTGACAAAAAACTGCTTTTACCACAAATTCTGTTGATCGTATGTAAAAAAGTTGCTTAACAAAATTTTTAAAAAAATTCTCAAGGATAAAAATTTCATAAAAAAAAATAAAACGGGAAATATGGTGAAAATAGACCCCCCCTGTCATATAATTTTTTGTTCGGCGGAACTTCAGGAATCTTCCCTTAAAGGAATATACTGCTTAACTGGGACACCCAGTATATTCCAATTCATTGATTTTTATTAGTTTTTAAATCGTATGTACTTAAACGAACATACCAAAATTTTTTTTTTACACACATTTTTTTCAAAGCAGAAGAACGTCTTGATTTTTTTTGACATGAGATCAATCACCTTATCTGGATCCACATTAATATCCGAATGAACAGATATCATAGCAAGTGAGCTTAATCTTGCATTCTCTATAACGCTGCGGGACACTGTTTTAATCCTTTTCATAGTTGAAAAGGTTCTTTCAACACTAGATGTGGTGTTTAGAGTTTATAGCTCTCTAAAGTATAAGTATTGTCACATATACCAAGCAATTTCAAAAATTTCAAAAAATTTCGGTCGAGAGATCACTCGACGATATTTTTTCGCACCAAAGACAACGAATTCACAGCTGGCAACGAAATTGTATTATCAAAGTAACATGTTAGCTTTTCCATTTCGTTCACTCGCTCACCTGCAGTAAAACCTGTGAGAAGAGCTCGAAACGATGCATGGTAGAACGTCTTCGAATCTGTCCGTAAGATTTTGTATTAACGAATCTATGCAAGGAATCATTAGACACTGTAAAACAGGCTTCAGTAGAAGAGGATTCTGGATTTGAACGCGATGTTTGTTTCAATGAAGTTCTTGGGGCTCTTAATTCAACTTCAAATAAGTCTTAGGCAAGTTGGGATTCGGATAAAATGAAATGAAATGGATGAAAAGCCTATCTGAAAAAATCTTCGGCATTTTCGCTAATGTTCTTAAGAGAATTCAGAACTTCTTCTGTGCTGTCGATAGCAGAAACGAAAGTGTAAGGATTTGGTCTGTAGGAAAACTGATAAGGGTAGCGTTAAACTGAATAGTTTTTCGCATGCAATGAGGCTTACTAGGAAATCACTTTTTTGGGTCACTGCCAAAAGTGTTGATGCTTTCGAAGACATCGCCCACGTTCTGCTGGTTATTTCTTCAAGACTTATTGAGATGCATTTGAAGAGCTCTACAAAGGAAATAATACTGTCATGCCTTTCAATGAATCTTGTTTCACAAAGGCTTGGAAGTCGAGTTTTTCGGCTCTCTGGTGCGTGTTTTTTAATTACATTTTTATAGTTATATTTGCATTTCAATGGTTGCGGAAGAAATTAGCTATTTCACTAACTACACCAAGGCAATTGCGAATTGCAGGAGTTGACATGGCATTAGACAGAACCAGGTTCAAGCGATGGCTTGCACAGTGTACATACCTAGCGTTTGGATACTGTATACCTACTTGGATAGTCTCCTTATTTTTATAGATTTTAATTTATATTATAAAGATTTAGTTTTTAATTTTTTGCTTAGCGTTTCGGGGGGGCTTGAGGGGCTGAAGCCCCCCCCCCCCCTGGCTACGTGCCTGGACCTACTTCGTTTTTAAATAAAAATAAATTATACGCCCTTACTAAATTTACGTAGTTATTTGTCCAAAGCAGAGTTTATTTGCATTTTTCTTAAAGTGAGAATACTTTACAGTCTAATAAATTAAACAAATAGGATTTTATGAAACCTCAAAGCAAAAGGTATTCAAATGTGCCCCAGTCTCTCCTACCTATTGTGGAATAAATTTAAAAATTGAAAATTGATATTAATGTAGACGAATGGACCGCGTCGAGGAAAATGCCAATGGGGTTGTTTTCATGGGGAAGGACGAAGTTCTAATTCAAAACAAAACGAGTATAAGTAGTTATTTTACAAGTATACAAGTAAAAAACTAACAAATAACAATTAAATTTTTTGAATGGGATGATCTCCGAAAAATGTTGTATGAAAAGGAAAAAACTGGCTAAAATATGTAGTCATTTTTAGCAATTTTCAAAAAATCATAAAAAATATTAGCGAAGAGATTTTTGAAAAATTTTTGTTTTGCAGTCACTATTAGAATTGTTTGGAGAAACTTTTTGCATCAAAACATTTTTTTTTTTGATACCGAGGAAAAAAGTAAAAAAAAGTAGACATTCACAAAAATTCTAAATTCTAAAATTTTTAAATGGGTACTTAATGGGTTAAGGAAAGTTTTGTATCATTCAAACGGTATTTAAATAACCTTTCCATTGCATTGGTGCCAAAATTTACATGAAGTAAGTTTTAAATTATGAGCAGAATTAACTTTAGTTTTGTCAAAATACTTGTGCCGGCCACTGTATATATGTAGCTATAAAATATTTAGATATTGCTTTTGACCCTCACTCACTCATCAAAATAGTTTGTCATCATAACTCATAATGTCTGGGATTTACTTTCAATCAAACGTATTTAACCTCAAAATATTGTATTGCCTGTAATGAGTCTTTAATGATTTCCGCTTTACCACTAGGTACTCTGCCATGCTTTCAATTTGTGAATATATGTAATGTATACCCTATATAATTATAAGGTAGCAAAATACTGAACATTTAATGATTAATTGCAAACAGCTTCTGACGCTGTCATGTATTACACTACGGAATCAGGTACTGATAATAATCGGACACAGTTCGGTCAATAAACTCATTTGGAAATTAAATTCGATTCAAAATCAATATTGTGTAAATTAGGAGTAGGTATAACGTTAATTTATTTGCATGGTGATTTAATTTGATTTGATTGATTTATTTGATGTTCGAAAGTAAGCCCTATTATTGAAAGTGTCAATAAACTTTTGTATATGCTAATATGGATCATCAAATGATTGACAGTTAGTCCTACGAATTTATTAATTCCAGCTAGTAATAAATAAATAAGTAGTTTTCGCAACAGTTCTGTATAAGCACACTGATCTAACTTCTCACAAATATTCGTTTGTGTGAGTTTTTATTTTTGGGACGATTGGAAGGGACATAAAATTTGATGCCTAGTCCGATCGGCTGAATTGAGTGGCTCTTCCAGGACAGTTATGAAAAACACTGTAATGAAAAACATTAAAATTAGTAAAATATTAAATTTTTTCGTTTTTTCAGGGATCGAACCGAGACCCACCTATCCACCAGACTAACCACTGAACCACTGCGCCTACCAGAATTATGTATAGTCAAACTTCCATAACTCGAACTTCTTTAAGTCGAATTTCTCTATTAGCTACTCGAAGTTTTATTGAGAACTCTGAGCTTTCAACTTTTCAAATTTTGGCCTCCATAACTCGAAGTTTCTATAACTCGAATTTATTTTCTTTCATTTTGAGAGTTCGACTTATGGAAGTTCCACTGTAGTATATAGCCACGTTTTCGAGACGGAATTACTGGCCATACGAGAAGCTTGCACGCAACTAGGGCGTGACACAACGCATAAAGAAAGCACTGCTATCCTTTTAGATAGCCAAGCCGCCATCGAAGCCATCGACTCGGCTACCATATCCTCCAAACTGGTGCAGGAGTGCCGGAACGAGCTTGTCTGCCTGAGCGAACGTTTCAGGGTCATACTTCTCTGGGTTCCAGAGCATATAGTGACATAACAGGCAATGAACGCGCTGATGATCTGGCTAAGAAGGGCTCAGCACTACACGCCTCGCTCTCAACGGGTGTCCACATTCCGCTAGGAGCAGTTAAGGGACAAATACATTCATATTTTCTGCAGAAAGCCAATTTCCAATGGTGGGGATTGACAAACTGCGTCATATCAAGGAAGATATGGCCTACCTACCTACGATCAAAATAGATATCGCCAGAATCACGGCAATAACCACGCGGCATTGGCCAATTGGAGACCATGCGGCCAAACTAGGTATAACATACAGCCCTCATTGCCGCAGTTGCGGAAATACAAATGAAAAAGAAACTCTATCTCACTTCCTCTGCAAATGTCCAGCTCTAGCAAGAGCCTTAGCGACATCTCGGTCAAAGGGATACAGGATCTTATCCGTTTTTCTCAGTTCTACAGGTTGGTTATAGGCACCAACCGAACCACATCCTTAACAATCATCACAATGTAGGTCACACGAGTCGTGGTAACAAAACTGCACATCCTAGTGCTAATTGGGTCCCAGGCGTGAACCGCCACTTCGACTTAGCTACCTACCTACTCTGTGTGCCAAATCCTGAGGGTTGCGCGACTGAAGCCGCGGGCAAAAGCTAGTTATTCAAAAATAGATTTGCAGCTAATTTCAGTTGCTTATCCACTGTATGGATGTTAAGACGATTCCCTTTTAATAAGTGAAAATTAAGGACCATTCACATGGGAGCGAACGAACGAATTGATGAAATGCGAACAAACCACTTTTTATGCGTTTATAAACAGAAAATTGCACATTTTATTATTCCAAGAGGAGGATTATTAGTTATCCCATCAAAATGTATTAAGAAAACAAGTTTATGAACAGTTTAAATAACGAAATGTCGAACTCCACACTTTTTGCCGCGAACGAAAACACCCTTGGTGCGAATTGTCAAAGTTTATTCGCAATCCATATCATTTAATTCGCGTTCCACAAACTAGCGAATAAAACATTCGTTCAAACTTAACCTCAAACTAGACATTGCGGGTAGAAACTGATGGCTGAAATTCGCGAACTGCCGCGACCAAGGAAATTGTTCATGTGAATGGGCTGTCAAAACTTGCGAATATTCGTTCGTTCGTAGGTAGTTAGTCGCTCTCATGTGAATGGTCCTTTAGGACCGACAGATAAAGCTCTGATAGAATATCATTCGGTTCAAGTGGCTGTTAAAGCATTTATCTGGAAGATAAGCAAAATATTTATTTGAAGTTCATGGGAAAAATATAGTTTCAGAGCATTTTTTCGTTGACCATCTCTGGATAAAAAATTGGAGTATGGCGAACTCAAATCATGTTCCCACCACCAGATGTCTCACTTCGATTTGTATCATCTATATTCTGTAGCCCGAGTTTCCCAAAGCGTGCTCTGCCATGAAAATCCAAGTGCTCCGCGGAAAGATGGGAAAAATTGTGAAAATTCTATCAGACTAGAAACTTTGTTATTTTGTTCGCAGCAATGGAATTTGTGTAGTTTTGATTACACAGTATGCAAAAATGGTTAAAAATTAATCGTGTACTTCAGAGATTCAGAGCAGTCAAAATGGAAACGTATCAATGGCGTTGATAGCGAAAAGATTTTATTGTTCTACGAAGTTTGTTTTACAAGAAATACAAGCAAAAGAAAGGAGATTGAACGCAAAACCACTCTAAAGAGTGATATGCCGGACAAGTTGAGCCAATCCGTTTTTGATGTCCATAAAAATTAGGGAGATTGTTGCACCTAAACTCCATCAAGAACTCACGACTTGTGTCATAAAACAAAATCTTCGTGATTGCATATTCCACAAAAAAAAAAACAAATAAGGTCAACAAAACCCTAAGAAGAGCCGGCATTTTGCAAGACTCCAATTATTACAAAATCTATTGCAATTTTGGAAAAAAGGTCTTTGGAATGTCAATTCTAAGTTTAATTTATTTGGATCCTATGAAAAGTGTATGTAAGGCGTCCTCTAAACAACGAATAGCAGCCAAAATACGCGCTTCAGAGGAGAAACAACATGGAGGAGAAAAAGTAATGGTCTGCGGTGTATTCTTTTGGTTCGGTGTTGGTCCATAAGTTGTATAAGTGTCGACCCTTGATCAATCAACAACCTTATGAAAGCATATTAGAGAAAACCCTTTTTTCCATATATGCCAGTAACATATTGTAGTGTGGATTGAAAAGTACTACTTATTGACCACAACGCCATCTAATGGAAAGTAGACGAACTTATTCAACGGAACTTCGAATCTTCCAAACTCAACGAATGGTGAATGGTCTAAAACGAAACTAGTACATTCTCGATTGTTCCGGTTGGAGTATAGAATATTCGAGAAGCTTTAGTGGGGAGTATAAAAAGGGTTGCGAAATCCGACGAGAGGACAGTTTATCTTTAAACCGTGTAAAGCAAAGTTGGAATAGTATCGGTAGTGATTTAAAATAAGTGGAAAAGATTGTAATAAGTGGAAAAGATTGAAATGAGCGGAAAAGTTGATTTTAAGTGATATTGTCTTGTAATAAAAGTGATTTATTAAAGTTTAGTAAACAGAATAGTGTTTTATCTTTTCGAATCCCAGCCGAATGTAACATTGGTGTCAGAAGTGGGATAAAACTTATTCTGTGCGAAGTGTTGTGAAAAGAAAAACAGTGAACTAAATTGTGAATTAAAAGAAAATAAATAAAGTGAAGTGAATTTGAATTCTTACAAAGTGTAGTAAAGATTAAGAAAATAGAAATAGAAGGAAAAAAAAAAAAAGTGAAAAAAAAAAAAGAAAAAAAAAATAGTGAATTAGTAAAAATGGTTCGTACGTTGGCATTACTACAACTCAGCATACCTCAGCTAAAAACTGAGATGGAAAAACGGAACCTCTCCACAGCTGGGGGAAAAAGTGACCTCATACTTCGTCTGCAGGAAGCTGTCGAAAGCGAGGGAGGAGATCCAAAATCCATGCTATTCGAAGTGGCAGAAGAACAAGTAAGTACAGGCGTTGACATGGCTGCTATGATGGCATTGCTTCTTGCCAAGTTCGAACAACAGAAATATGATCTGGAAGAAATGAAGAACTCTATCGAATCTAAGTTGGCAGACCAGAGCAATTTTATTGAATCTAAATTCGCAGAACTGAAGAATTCTCTAGAAGGACAGACAAATTTTCTAGATGAACAGAAGAATTCCATTGTCGCTGCACACAAACTAAACCAGCATGAGACACAACTTGAAAAGGTAGAAACAAAGTTTGACGGGATCAATCAAACATTACAAAAACATGAAACAAACCTTGAGAACTTGGCTAAAGAACTGGATAAAGTCCAGAAACAGAAAGCCCGAGAATATTCTGCTGATTGCCCAAGAAGGAGGGAGTTGCAACCGCCTGTTTTTGATGGTCATCAAACATCATGGCGAATTTTTAAGAGGCAGTTCGAGGCAGCTGCAGTGATCAACAGCTGGGACGACGAGGAAAAGTGGATTGCACTAACGCTAGCACTGCGAGGTACAGCTGCAGAGTTGCTTCAAACTATTTCCGAAGAAAAACAACGCAACTACGACGCATTGGTTAAGGCTATCGAAAGGCGGTTTGGTGATGACCATATGCAGCAGGTGTATAGGGTACAACTACGCAGTAGAATCCAGAAGCGGGGAGAAACGCTCCAGCAGTTGCAAGCGGATATCGCACGGCTAGCGCATTTGTCGTACCCCAATGCCGGCGAGGATGTCATCAACGAAATGGCTGTAGAGGCGTTTATCCAAGCCATAGAGGACAGGCAGCTGCAACTAGCTCTACGAATGGCTGGAAAGAAAACTCTCCCTGAGGCACTGGCATTTGCCTTAGTAATGAAAGCTGCTGACCAAGCATCACAAGGGTTTCATCGCGTGAGAGAAATTACAACCGTCGAATGCTCGTGCCAAAGGGCAGACATCATAGAACGAAACAGTGCTCGCAGGGGACTGATCCGCTGCTGGAATTGCAGCAAGATAGGACATCTACAGCGACAGTGCAGAGCTCCACCCAGGCAGGCCAGTTGTTCGCACTGCAGTACTAGGCGTTATAATGAGGAGGCATCTGAGAGTCAACCGAATCAACTACGTGGTCTATCGAATCCAACGTGGAAGAGACAAACTCAAAGTTGTCCATGTGGATCGTCGTCATCGTTACATTGGGGAAAATGTTGGCGCATTTGTTCGGGACGAACAAGTTTAAGAGGGGGATATTGTAGTGTGGATTGAAAAGTACTACTTATTGACCACAACGCCATCTAATGGAAAGTAGACGAACTTATTCAACGGAACTTCGAATCTTCCAAACTCAACGAATGGTGAATGGTCTAAAACGAAACTAGTACATTCTCGATTGTTCCGGTTGGAGTATAGAATATTCGAGAAGCTTTAGTGGGGAGTATAAAAAGGGTTGCGAAATCCGACGAGAGGACAGTTTATCTTTAAACCGTGTAAAGCAAAGTTGGAATAGTATCGGTAGTGATTTAAAATAAGTGGAAAAGATTGTAATAAGTGGAAAAGATTGAAATGAGCGGAAAAGTTGATTTTAAGTGATATTGTCTTGTAATAAAAGTGATTTATTAAAGTTTAGTAAACAGAATAGTGTTTTATCTTTTCGAATCCCAGCCGAATGTAACAATATTATGATTTCCAACACGAGAACGATCCTTAGCATACTCCGCGGAGAGTGAAAAGCGCAAAAGCGTATACAGTTAACAAAATTAAAGTTTTGGATTGACCCGCGCAAAGTCCCGATCTGAACCCAATTGAAAACTTGTGGGCCGACATCGAAAGAGCAATAAAAGCTAAAAAATCAAGAAATGCTGAAAAGCTTTTCGAAAACATTAAGCAGGTCTGGACCTTTATACCAGCATATTAGGATGCCGGATGGGCGCAGTGGCTCAGTGGTCAGTGTGCTGGACTGCTACCGGAAAACACAAATTAGATCTTAAGAATTTTTCCACTTCGCCACCTCTCGCGAACGTCTGACAAAGCTTCTCAAATCAGCCGTTCGGACTCGGCATAAAGTTGTAGGTCCCTTCCATTCGTCCCAAAAATAAAAACTCACAAAATAAATGGTTGTGAGAAGGTAGTCCTAGGGTGCCTACTGCCTATACCTGTTGAGCCAAATATTTATAAGATGTCGGATTTTAGTGCCAAGTCTTCAGAAAAGATTGACTGCCATTTTAAAAAAATTAAAGGCAATTCCACTAAATATTGGTAATTTTTATAAGTTTTGGAAACTGGAATTTTAAAATGTTTTGTTATTCTGTGGCCGAGTCGAAAATAAGTTAAAAATGGAAAATAGTTATTGCGTTTCCCATAACTACGAAAAATGGGATACGGACAACCAAGTGCCCGCGAAGAAATTTCTCTCCAGAAAGGTGCTCCCCGATTGGGAACCGCTGTTCTATATACTACATAATTAATTAGAACAAAAATGAATTCATCGCCTAAAATGTATGTAAAGAGTCTGATTTAATACAGCGTTCACAAGTTTATTGAACTTAAATGTTACATTCGTGACAATGAAAAATTAAAAGCCGCTAACAATCATCTTCGCCTAATAAATACAATATTTCCATTGCAACTGGCAGATTCGGTTATAATTATCAATATTTCAAATTAGTTTAAGGCTGTTGGCTTTAAATTGTCAGTAATGACACCAATTTTCCTCCTAATTTCTATTCTATTTCTATATTGAATAGGTATCTATAAAAAAAGTTTTAGTTTCAACTTTATAATAAAGTCGTCAGTGAAATATTAACTGACATTTCATGCAAAATAAACCAAGACGTATGTAGATCTACTAATCATCCCAATATAATCATTCTAGAGTTCAATACACTTTTATTACGGTGATGGCGTCAGTTCAAAATATGTCCAGTTCCGTGTTCTTAACGCTCTTCATCATCTTAATGATCTTAATTTGCAATTAAGTGGTGTTATGCAAATGAGGCCTTTCTAAAACTGATGTTTTTGATGTTGGAGTGTTTTTTCTTTGAAAATAATTTGTAAGGACTTGGAATTAAGTTTCAAGTGATTATAGGTATTTACAGAATTAATTTATATACGTATAATGTATATCAAAATTGAGTATGACATGAATTTGATGTGAACGCGACCGCTACGAATGACTAGCTAATAAAACCTCTTATAATAAAAGATTCGATTATGATGAAAATAATAGTGGTAAATGCCATAATAGAACTATGAAAAAGGTTTCAGGTAAGACAGATCACTTGATAAGGTTTTTCGGTGTTTTTACATTTTGGATTATCGATAACCGCTGGGCCGATTTTCATGATTCTTTTTTTGTTTTCTTCGTATTGCTGTATTTCAGGTTTACGCAGAAAGAAAATTCCAGAAAATCGATTTATTCTCATTTTTCGCATTTTACGAAAGAACATTATTATCTAAGATCTATTTGCTTATAGATCTTAGATAATAATGTTCCTTCGTAAAATGCGAAAAATGAGAATAAATCGATTTTCTGGAATTTTCTTTCTGCGTAAACTTGAAATACAGCAATACGAACAAAAAATGAATCATAAAAATCGGCCTAGCGGTTATCGAGTTGTAACGTCATCGAGTTTCACCCCATAGAAGATGTTTTTTGTATGGGCGGTGCCACGCCCTTTTGACCAATCTTTAATCCAATCGACGACAAACATTTTAGGGCTCAATTATAGATTAAACTTCGCTAGTATTGACATAATATACAAACAAAATTATTTAAGCTACTTGATAATCGTTAACTTATGGTTAAATGCATAAAATAATTAACATAAGCAACAATCAAAATCAAAACATCTGAAAATACCATTTAGTTGTGGCAGGTAGTGCTGACGTTCTAAAATTATAGAAAAAACTGAATAATTTGCTCTTTATGGTGCAAAGATAACAAGAGATTCCACATTTGTAAACAAAAAACTAGAAGAAACGACAGCACTGAGAGAGAGAGAGAGCTATCCTGTCAGCAATTTTGCTGAGCTCACTGAATGTTGCAAAAGGTGTGTCTGCTTCAACAACCCAACGATTGTACTCGTTTTCGTGGCGTTTTCATGGAACGACCTCAAACAACTCGTTTTAAAAACTGCAATATGTATGGGAAAACTTCTGTTTTCGATGAAGTTTTCGACTGTTTTCGCGAAAACCCAGTTTTCGGCTTGGTGTGAATAGGGTATAACACACAGTTGTTTTCGCGAAAACAGTCGAAAACTTCATCGAAAACAGAATAATTTAAATAATTTTGTTTGTATATTATGTCAATACGAGCGAAGTTTAGTGCCACAAAAATTTCATAGCTAGTTTCACATCTCATTGAAACGTCAAACGAAAACGAGTTGGTGTTCGGTGTGAAAGCATCCACGAGTTTTCTAAACTTTTTTGACGAAAACTCGGTTTTCGGCTTGGTGTGAAAAGGGTAATATTTAGCGTCAATTTCAAGACTGGGGAGAGTACGATAACTACGGCGCCAAAAATTGATAACGGTATTTTGTAGAGGGGTTAAATACAAGCACTTTTTACTATGGGAGGGGGGTCTATCTTACTCCGTTTAGGCGGGAGGGGTAATTTAAAGAAAATGATACTTTAAATGGAAAAAAATACATTAAAAAACAATGGCAACACTTATAATAAAAGACTATAACATTTTAGAAAGCCCAGAATCTGTTCTTTCATATTATTTTTAAATCAAGTTATTCCCTTAAATAGTTTTTGAAAAAAACAATTTCAAACTTTAAATTTTAGGACAAAAATTGGGGTGAGTAAAATAATTTTGGCGATGAAAACTAATGACGGATTTATGTAGCGGAGTTAAATACAAACATTTTTTACTATAGGAGGGGGGGTCTATCTCGCTCCGGTTAGGCGGGAGGGGTAATTAAAAAAAAATTATAAATAAAATTAAAATAAAATATTAAAAAACAATGGCAACACTTACCACAAAGAACTATAGTATTTTTCAAAGCCAAGAATTCGTTCTAAATTGTCTAAAATGCAAATCAGCAAAATTTTGTCTACCAATGTGAAATTTCTGGCCAGAGATTGTATCTGAAGAATGTTGTTGATATTGGGTAAACTAATATAATTAAAAGAAAGTTTGCATATACTCAGCCTTGCACCCATCCCAAAATCCAACAGTGACCCCAAGCAGGGGCGTTGCAGGGGGGCAGCATGCCCCCCCATACGCATTTCAAGGCGCAAGGGTAGCAATTTGTACTCGAAGCATAAAACTTTTTTTTTTATTTTTTTTTCCTTAAATTTCAAGTTTGAAAGTATTTTTTTCAAAAACTATTAACAGCTATAACTTGATTTAAAAATAATATCAAAGAACAGATTCCTAGCTTACAAAATTCATAAAGTCCTTTATTGTAAGTGTTGCCATTGTTTCTCAATTAATTTTTTTTCATTTTAAGTATTATTTTTTTTAAATTGCCCCTCCCGCCTAAACGAAGCCAGATAGACCCCCCCTCCCATAATAAAAAATGCTTGTATTTAACCCCTCTACAAAATACCGTTATCAATTTTTGGCGCCGTAGTTATTGTACTCGTGCCTCAAGACTAGTTGCTAAAGTCTCCGATAGCCGATATCAGAAACTTATCTGCCAGATAAACTTAAAATTTTGGCCTCAAAGGTTTCGGATAGTGATATCTGTCAGTTAAAGTTTCTGACAGCATATCAGCCGGTTAAAGTGGTTCTTAAAGCCTTTATCTGGAAGATAAGAACTATTTATTTGATGTGGCTGGAGAAAATAAAGTTTCCGAGCATATTTTCGTTAGCGATCGTATTGTTACGACGCAAATAACAGTAGGCGTATTTTTTTGAGAATCAATAGCTAGCCCACTTTTAGTTTTACATGCAAAACTGGTATACTCACTTTTGGTTTTACATGCAAAATTGTTATACCCACTTTTGGTTTTGTTATACTCACTTCCCAAAAAAATACGCCTTAGTCTTAAGTGTCCTAATATGTATTGTAGTGTGGATTGAAAAGTACTACTTATTGACCATAACGCCATCTAATGGAAAGTAGACGAACTTATTCAACGGAACTTCGAATCGTCGAAACTCAACGAATGGTGAATGGTCTAAAACGAAACTAGTACATTCTCGATTGTTCCGGTTGGAGTATAGAATATTCGAGAAGCTTTAGTGGGGAGTATAAAAAGGGTTGCGAAATCCGACGAGAGGACAGTTTGTCTTTAAACCGTGTAAAGCAAAGTTCGAATAGTATCGGTAGTGATTTAAAATAAGTGGAAAAGATTGTAATAAGTGGAAAAGATTGAAATAAGCGGAAAAGTTGATTTTAAGTGATATTGTCTTGTAATAAAAGTGATTTATTAAAGTTTAGTAAACAGAATAGTGTTTTATCTTTTCGAATCCCAGCCGAATATTACAGTATTTATTAGAATTTATAGAAGACGAATTTGATGAATATTATTTTTTTTCTCAAGTGATTCTGAAATCTGAATGGTGCTCTACGTCCGAGCATTCGAAATGTCAAACTGCGCTCTCCTATGCTCTCCGATGATCCAATAGAAATGTCAAAAAGACAGATAACTACCCGAAACTTTATCTGAGACCTTTGAAACTCAACCTAAATCTTTTCTTTAAATAGAGTTTTGTAGAATAAACAGCAAATTTTTTGCAGTGCAATTCGTTTTATATCAATTAAAGAAACAGAATCTCAAATTAGGGGATGTCCAATGTAACCGCACTTTTATGAATATTATAGTCCAGATAAAGCAAGATATGAAGTTTAAAGTGAATCAGCCGAAAGAACACTTATTGTGCATATCGTTGGCTTGTCATCATTTATGTAGCACGACAAAATGTGAAATGATAAAATCCCCAATTGAAATTCAAACATGGGTTACTGTCATGCTCATGACCATGAACGCGTTTTCATTACGTTTATCGCTGACACATTCTAGTTAAAACTTTCGCTGTATTCTGCAACTCCTAAAAAATGCAAATTAAAATTATATTACATGTAGAAAAATTAACTATTGGAACACAAAGCTGATGGTTCCTGATTATAATAAACCTGGCCATAACGCAATCCTGCATTACTCATATTTTGTATGTCGGACTGTGTTCTACGTCTGACTTGATTGATTTGGTGGCCCTCGTTAAATTATGCCAATGTATAAAATATTCGTCCATCAACTAATAGCCAAGAACATGTGATTATGATTTAAATACCGTGATTTGAAAGTTGATGATCATATTATTATTAAATAATTGCTATTAAATGTTAACATTCTAATTTATTTTAGCCATTTTCGTCATCGAAATTACAAGCTACCAGAACCAGAGATATAACTTGTTTTTAGTTTTAGTTCCTAGCATAAGATAACACATTTGCTTTTTAAATAATATATTGTTTTGTTCTATGAATTTTAATTACATTTTTATAATTGGGTATTATCTGAATTGATATTAATTTGTATGCAGACATGTTTCTAGATAACTCCTATACCTATATTTTATCTTTTGTCTGTTAGAAATTGTTAAAATATTTAAATCTAAATCTATATACAAATTGACCCCTAAAATGTTTTGGTATTGGTCCATATACGGTTTCTGTGAAGTTTGGTCAAAATTGGACAAAGGGGCGGGGCACCGCCCATACAAAAAAAAACATTCAAAGTCTTATATGTATCTCGAAAACCGCCGAATAGATTGAGTTAAAATTTACAGACAATCTTAGGTATTGGGCCAGGGGTGTTGCTGTGAAGATTGGTCAAAATTGGACAAAGGGGCGGGGCACCGCCCATACAAAAAAAACATTCAAAATCTTATATATCGAAAACCGCCGAATCCATTGAGTTAAAATTTACAGACAATCTTAGGTATTGGCCCAGGAGTGTTGCTATGAAGATTGGTAAAAATTGGACAAAAGGGCGTGGCACGGCCCATACAAAAAATATATTGAAAACCGCCGAATCGATTAAGTTGAAACTTACAGACAATTTTAGGTATTGCTTAGGAGTGTTGCTGTAAGATTGGTCAAAATTGGACAAAAGGGCGTGGCACCGCCTATACAAAAAACATTTTCTATGGGGTGAAACTTGATGACATTATAACTCGATAACCGCTGAGCCGATTTTAATGATTCTTTTTTTGTTTTGTTCGTATTGCTGTATTTCAGGTTTATGCAGAAAGAAAATTCCAGAAAATCGATTCATTCTCCTTTTTCGCATTTTACGAAAGAACATTATTATCTAAGATATATATAGGTAAGCAATACAATTTCTGTACACGGGCAAAGCCGGGCGGGTACAGCTAGTTAATTAATAAAAATAATAACATCTACAAATCATATTAGGGCTGTTCCTTTACGGCTTCGATAGAGCAAGATATTACCCCTCCCCTGAGAATCTTATTAGTTTGTACTCAACAAATTTCTTTGAGTACCTAAGTCAGCGTTGCCATTTTGACTGCTTTCCAGTCAAATCTGACTGGATTGATATGCATTTAGCTGGAAGATTTTTTAAAATCCAGCCGATTGGTTTTTTAGCTGGATACGAATTTTGTTTGACTGTTTTTAAATGTTTCGTGTAATTTCTTTTCTATCAGTATAAATTTTTAAATTCAAAGTGGAAAAAGAAAAAAAAATGAAAAGAATAACAAATATTGTTTGAATTTCATATTTTTGCTCTGAAATTGGAAGCCTACTCATACAATGAACCAACTTATGCGTTCATGGCTGGATTTTTTTTTCTGAATATTTGTTTGAATTTCTTTGACCGTTTTTCTTGACTCGATTTTACCCCCAGTTTCACAGTGGGAGTTTAAACTACACTTTTAGTTTAAACTTTAGTTCAACAATTAATACTGTTTCAGAATTTCGTTTAAACCTTGAACAGAGTTCATTCTATAGTTTAAGTTAAACTACCGTTTATTAAACAAGCAAAGACAAGGAACGATTTTAGAAAAGTCGTATCAAAGCTAAGTACTGTACAATACAGTACTGAGTTCAATTGAACTGAAGTAGTTTAGATTATATTGTGAAACCGGACGAGTTGAACTTCAAATTTAAACTTTAGTTTAAACTTTGTGTGAAACTGGGGGTTAGAGTTTTGACCGTTTTTTTCCAGTAAAATCTGACTGGAAGGCGGATTTCAAAACGGCAACGCTACCTAAGAATTAGAAAAACTGTCAGTCGCCTGAAAAATTGACAGATGATTTGAAATTTGTTGTCCTATTTGACTTGCGCGTGTAACGACTATTTGCATTTGTGTTTTGATTTCCTGTGATATCATATAAGCAACAAATTGCTATGATATCAGAAGGCGGAAAAATAATGTAGTCTTTTTTCTCTTCTCGAATGCTTGTAGTTAAGTCAGACAAAACTCTTCCACATACTTGGATTTATACTCGCATGTAATTTATGGAAAAACAAAATGCATCTGTCATTTTTCATGATTCCTTTCCTACAAAAGCGTTCCCTAATCTCTTCGTAAGTTTTTCTCTTTGAGAGAGAATTTATCCCTACCATACTACAGCCATTTTGACAGTCTTTTTCGAGTTTACTACAAAAGTAAAGGAACGGACCTATTATGTAAAGTATTTTTCAATAGAAATACATTTAACTGAGTGAATATCTACTAATTTACAGTTGCTTTCAATTAAATACTACTCTAAGCGTACGCTTAATATGGATGGCTTAAATTGTGGAAATTACATAATATATGACTAAGATACACTGCCAGTTTAAAATTTTGCAACTGATTTTTTTTTTCTGAACATGGCTGCAACTAAAATTCAAGCGCGAAACTAAATAGTAGCTTATATATTCCATTCTATTCTATTTAGTCAAACAGTAACAAATAACAGTCAAATAATAAAAAAGCATTAAGTATTCCATTTTACAGGTTTGGAAAAAATTATTGGGTGATTTAGTGACAGTCTCTTCATCTTATGCATAAATCAATTAATCGGACTGGCTTAATAGTGAGTTCTTTCGCCTTAGTTCCTTGATTAAATTACGATGAGATTGTTAAGTAACGTTGGTTTCTTCACATGTTTAGTACTCCTTATTAATTTATTTGCATTTCATCAAATATAGATTACCGTTACTTTATTATTGTTTTCCAATTCAAATAAAAACTTATGTCAAAAATTTGCCAACTTAATTTGTCAGGGGGGTTCTCCTACTCCTCGCTTTACTCCATTCAGTTTGACGTTTAGCATCATCATTAAACATTAATTTGTACCATATTTATATCTACATCATATGATTCTTTGAATTCATTTAAATGAAGATTTCATTTTTAAATTATATAATTTACTATTTGAAGCGATAAATTCACGTGGTTCGAGCTAATCGGACATATTTTTAGGTAAGAATTTGTCAGGATTAGTCAGGGTCAGATGAACCTTTTATGAGCCAATACCAAGTTTAGAAGTATTTATGCCGTGCGCCGGGTCGGATAGAGACATCATCGACAAATTAGTTAACTTAAACCTAAACAGTTAAACCTAAATCAATGGACTAAACATGAAATTGAAACTAAAATGTACAGATTTCTTAAGACCCCCAGGTGCTACTCATAAACTATTTCCAATAGGGGCTAAAAGATTCTTCTGATGGATGCTAGCCTCCAACGATCACCGTTTTTTGAGTTATGGTCATGTCTATTGTCTACAGAGAAGTTTATAGTGGCTCAGACAAAGACGTTTCACGGCTCGAAAGTCCACCAAAAAAATGCATTCGTTTATGCATGGTATAGGAAAAAATGGGTAAAACGACCGTTATGGGGGTATCATCAAGTTTGAAATTATGTTTGTTTTATAGTGTATGAATGTATCTTTCTGCCATATAAGTTTTTTTTCTCTTTGTTCCACATAATACAAAAATAAAACAAGAAATAAAACGTAACTCTTGTGGGTCTAAACAAATGAACCGCACTGTACCTGTCAAAATTTAGAGCGCCCATTAATTGTTCGGCACATTTTCTCAAGCTAAATTTTGACAGATCTGTTGGTTTTTTTTCTGTTGTGTTTTTGTGTTGTGGAAAAAGTAAATAAGGATGAGTTTCTTCAATGAATACCTCGATGAGGAATCCTTTGAAAGTGAAAAATTTTAGATCAAAGAATAGCAGACAAGAAAAAACGGAATCGCAACGAAAATAAAACATTTTTTCGTGTACTTAGATGCATTTTTGAAGGAAGTTATTTTCAACGAACAGCTGTTTTCTGTGACACTTATATCCACAATGAATGCACTCCATGTCAAAATTTAGCTAGGGATTTAGCTAATGTCTAGAAAAAAATTGGAGAGCAGCTAAGATTTCACTCGAGCTGAGTACTTAACTTGAATCTTGAGTTTGTAAATGATTTTTTTATTATTATTTCGTTTGTTTAACATTTACTGAAACTAATGGTTTATTTTATATGACATGTTTTAAGTCAGTAAAGGACATGTTTTGAGATGATTATACATATACTGTTGGCTGGAACTTGTGTTTGTTTCCGAATAATTATATCCATATTTATGTGTTGTTCGTCCATTGCACATTGAGATAATGATTTGCGATCTCATTCTTGCTCCTTTCTCTCTCTATTTTCAAGCAAGGAATTGTATGTTTATGATGTTGTAAATATCCGACTATTCTCAATAAATTGGTTTCTGTTTGCACTTTTGAGCGAAGTTATGGCACAGGGTCAGTTAAATTATAGAATTTGTCTAGTGTTTAGAATAATATAATTTTCCAGTCAAAAAAGGATTTTCCTGTTAAAAAAAATCGATTAGACCGGATTCTAAAATTTTCTCCGGTCAGAGTAAAATGATTTCGGTCAGATATGACCGGAATCCTGTCAGAATGGCATCACTAGTCAAGACAATGAATGGTTGCTTAATTATAAAGGTCATTGTCATGATAACTTTTCGAATACTGAAGTTAGAAAACACAAATTGCAGCGAGATTGAAAGTGCCACTTTTAACGCTCAATATATTACGCATTTATGGAGTTGGCCATGACCATGGTTTAGTGGTTAGACGTTACAGTGTTTGCTTGTGAAGTAGAGATCCCCTATGATCTAGCAATACATTGCCACTGACCATAAAGAGAAGAAACGAAGGGATCTCCAAAACTACACCAACAGAAGGGGTTTCTATTTGGTAGTAATATGGACCAGACTTCGATTCCGAGTGTTCCAGAAAAAGAAAAATTCACATTTGATTTCAGGACTTTTTGTTTCGGTTAAGAACGAATACGAATCAGAAATATCTTGGTCACCATCAGGATACTAATAAATTCACAATTACAAGTATCAGATTTACAAAAAAGTCCAAACTTATTTTTTTTTTTAACATTTTAGCCCATTGTAGCACAAACTCACCTCTTTGGAAAGTCTTAATTAATCCATAAACTGAACCAGCTTGTATCTAATCCAAAAATCCGCACAAATTGTATCTTTATCAGTTACGCACCACAAATCACTTTTGTTTTTTTTTTTTATTTATTTATTTGCAATATTCGATTCACTTTCAAGATCCTTTCTTGTTTGCACCACCAATTGCACGATCCTTTGAACTTAAATAAGTTACTCCGTTAAACAAAAACTTAATTAATTTGATTAAATTTAGTCGCGCAAAGGAGATGTTTACCGGTTAAATCGCGAACATAAACTGATTCAAAAATCACAAGATTACCAAACTATTTCTTTTCCAAAAATCAACAAGATACAGATTGAGATTGAGAAGAGCTCGCACTCGAACCCCCGCCGCCAAAAATGTTAACGTCACGTTACCATCACTCCGGATCCAAACCAAATATTCGAAGAAGAAGAAGAAGAAAACAACGTTCACTTTCGTTTGAATAAATTTATTTAATATGCTCGCGCCTTTTTTATTGGTTCTTTTGGATACCTTTGCATCTCGAGTGATTTTGTTGTTGGCTTCTCATCCGAATATGATGTAGCATCAAGCAGGGCATAATGATTCTTCGAAGCTGTTCCGATATGGCACTTGTAACGCGCTGAAGAGTAGCTTCTTGATCTTGAGTGCGGTGATTGAAAGTTAGGTGGCATTTAGTTTGCGGTAACTGATAGGTGTAATTTTTTTTTTCACCCAAGAACACTCTACGTGTAAGTAATGAAGGAAGTAAACACTTGATAGCGTTTAACAGTATTTATTGTGTAATCGTTGCTCTTCCAAATGTGTTGATTTAGTAGTATGTACTTGGCTGTAATGAAGGTAATAAATAATCTGGTGGACATTTAGAGGGTTATGGGATGAAAGCTTCAATAAAATTAATTTCCGACAGAGTAGTGAACATGAAAAATGTCCTGGTCAGTGAACGTCTGGTCTGGTCATAGAAGCAATTATCAAAAGTAATGCTTTTGAAGACTTTGTAAGTATGTATCTCGTTAACAAGTGGAATTCAAATTTTACATGCACATGGTCAAATTGAAGTGTCATCTATCTGTCGCGCGAAAGTACTCTCTAGTACATATCTGTTTTCGAGCAACATTTATGTGAATGCCTTCAATTAGCAATGTCTTTTGTTGTGTTTAATATGATGACATTCTTCGTCTACGCCTATAAACAAAGAGCCAATACAAATGTTGTAGTATGGTAAAATAGCCTATTGTTGGCACCCCTCCATTGATCGGCACAAGAACTTTAAAACAGTGTTAGACATAGTTTTTTTAATATTTTTCCTTGAACATATTTTGTTATTCTGGCAGCACCGTTGTATATCTTTAAATTGGTAGTACTTACTTTAATACATTTAACAAGCTGTCATAAATCTTTCCCGCCTTTTTACAATAAACGTTAACTGTTTCATAAGGGTAAAAGTGAAAAAGAAGTGTCTGTTCTTATTCTTGAAATTAACAATTTTAGCTGTTTTTATAAGTTTTCCTGTTATTAAAAGACTCAGTTTAAGGTATTTTTGTTTAAAACTTATTAAAATATATTATTTATAACGTTTGTGTCCATCACTGGTAGTAGTGCCGATTACCCGGTTATGGGCACTATGCCAATCATTGAGTTGAGCCAATCACTGGCACAAAGTACACTGCCCATCTTGGGAAAGAAGTGCCAATAATTGGTGAAAATTGACTTTGCTTTATTTTACTGACATTTTGTTTGTGTTTTTAAAGAAATTTTATGTTTTTATGTTTATATTTTTTTTATGTTTTATGTTTTATGTTTATGTTTAAAAAATACCTTAAGAAAGGTAAATAAATTGATTTAAAGTTATTTGAATGTTTTATTTTATATTTACACATATAGCCCTATTATGGCTATCAAATATCAATTATTTGATACTTGATAAGATCTATCAATTCATTGATCATTTGGTATTATGAGTATCAATTGATAAATTTTACCCCATTGTGAATACTTATCAAAATATCATTGAGAATGGGTTCTGTTTTGACGTTTGACGTTTCTGATTTGTAGTTGGTTTTTGTGTTATGGCTGAAGACTCGTTTTCGTTGAATAATGTTAGTTGTTTTTATTAAACAAGAGTCGCTTTTTTCGCAAATCAAAAGAACGACCAACACTGTTGATTGTGCAATGCCAATATTGAAGTTATTCCCAACGCTCAGTTGATAGTTTCCTTTTTGCAAATAATTTTAAAATCGCCGCTACTCGTAGTTTAAGAACATTTGGGATGTCTACCGCTGACCTTTCGCTCTAAAGTCGTTATTTTACATTAAAAACGAGGATACACATTTTTTAATTTGATGCGCCCGAATATTTGATACGTATCAAAGAGAAATTTGTGGTTGATAGAAAATTTGATGAATATAAATTTTTTTGATAACCGTAATACCAAATTTATCGATAAAACTATTCACAATAGATCTTAAATCTAATACAATTCACAATTCATCAAATATGTTGATAGGTTGATAACCATAATACCGATTTATTCATTTTGTTGATACGTATCAATTATTATCAAATATCGTGTTGATATTTGATAGCCATAATAGGGCTGATAGGTACATAAAGACGCAAGTTTTACTAAGGTGCCAATCATTGGGTGGTTTACCCTATTTTAGGTACGTTTATTTTTTTGCAATCCTATATGCGGGCTTAGTAAATTTTCCATACAAACACGCAATCCTATATAGGATTCGTTAGCCCGGATAATCATCGGGGTTTATGTCTTAAGCCCAGGGGTGGGATTCTGTAAAAAACGAAACGAAAACCGCTTTCGTTTTCAATAAACCTGTCTCTATCATATCTGTGGCAATAGACAGAGACTGCTATTGTCGAAACGATAGCGTTCGATCGTTTTCATCTTACATAATCTGGCCCCAGATAAAACTGTGCTACCAATCTACGATTGCTTTAAATGTTATCGAAAGTGCTATCGATTGTGACATAAATGACACTAATTTGACAACCAAAATTAATAGGGGAGACTGGGCACCTTTGAACGTTAGGATCATTTGAGGATTGCTAATAAGACAACATTTAAAAAATATTTAAAAGTACACAGATAATAACCAAAATTTAAACTTGGTAATACCGTCTTTTCAATCGTCAACGACTTTCGGATATCCTTTCAGTCGAAGCAGCCGCATGATGCGGTTTTTATGCTTAAATTGCATATTTTAATTTTTCTATTTGTAAAGTATCATTCACATGGAAGCGAACGAACGAATTGATGAAGTGCGAACAAACCACTTTTTATGAACATTTATAAACAGAAAATTGCACATTTTATTATTCCAAGAGGAGGAGAGGATAATTAATTATCCCATCAAAATGTATTAAGAAAACAAGTTTATAAACAGTTTAAATAACGAAATTTCGAATTCCAAACTTTTTGCCGCGAACGAAAAGACCCTTGGGGCGAATTGTCAAAGTTTATTCGCAATCCACATCATTAAATTCGCGTTCCACAAACTAGCCAACAAAACATTCGTTCGAGCTTAACCTCAAACTAGACAAAAAAATAGCTAAAATTCACAAACTGTTGTGACTTAGAAAAGTGTTCATGTGAACGGACTGTCAAAACTTGCGAATATTCGTTCGTTCGTAGGTAGTTTGTTGCTCTCATGTGGATGGTCCTTAAGAGTTTAGGTAAACATTTTATGGTGAGTTTTTCTTTTTGTTTAAAATATATCTCTAAGGCATAACCTCATTTGAAACCGTATAAAGATACGTTTTTTGACAAATATGAAAAAATATAATTATTTAAGTACATATTTCTGTCGCTGACCTATTGGGACAGGTTTGAACAAAAGTCTGTAAGTGGCATTGAAATAAAAGTTAAGCTACCTCCACCAATCAACGCTCCGGGAACATTGAGAACGCGGAAATTCCTAAACAGCTAACTCATTTTTGTTTTTATAGTTTCTTCAGTCATTTGTAAAATATTTTGTAATTTGTGAATTTTGAGTTAGCTTCGGCTAAGTCGTTTTTGTTTTTTATTGAAAAAATAAAGTTACTTTTATTAAAGAACTAGCGGACCCGGCAAACGTTGTTTTGCCTGCTCGAACATTTTCATTTCATTTTTATTTAACCGATGTGTCCAGACTGATTCTGTACTCCGTGTGCTTAGACCGATATTTCCTCGGACGTGTGCCCACGAATTGTATTGTCTAGACAAATTTCTTCCCATGACTGTCGAAGAATAACGTTTGAAATGTATTTTTTTGTTATGAGAGGTGTCACGCCCTTTTGTCCAGTCCCGCCAGGTTTTGTAAAATGCTTCAATCAGGCAATGTTCAGATAACGTGATTTAAATAACTTTGTTGTGGGTGGTGCCATGGCCCGTTTTCCAATCCCACCCACTTTAGCTCCCATGGGTGTCGAGAAATAGGATTTAAAATGTATATTTTTTTATACGGTAGGTACCACGCTCCTTTGTCCAATTTTGATCAAACTTTCACAGAACACCTTTGGGCCAATAACAAATATATTCTTAAAATTTGATTTCAATCAGTTCGGTACTTTTCTAGATATAAGATTTTTTGGTTTTTTCGTATGGGCGGTGCCACGCCCTTTTGTCCAATTTTTACCAATCTTACAACAACACTCCTAAGCCAATACCTTGTCTGTAAATTTCAACTCAATCGATTCGGCGGTTTTCAAGATATTTTTTGTTTAGGCGGTGCCACGCCCCTTTGTCCAATTTCTCACATTTTAAACCTTCCCTGGACTTCCACAAATAATTCAAGACCAAAATTAGCCAAATCGGTCCAGCCGTTCTCGAATTTTAGTGAGACTTACGAACAGCAATTCATTTTTATATATAGAAGATAGAAGATTACAAAGTTTGTATAGTAGCTGTCAAAAGCAATTACAAATACTGTCGTTCAAAAGTGGCCCAGCCTAGTTCAAAACTGCTCAGCATGTCAGAGATCAAGGTGCCCCAGTCTCCCCTAAAAAACAACAAAACATTAACAATCAAAATATGGACAAGAAAGATTGCAACTCAAAATTTGGACTTAGGAAGAGACACTGGGACCAAACTGGGACTGCTGAAATGCTACAGTGCACGTAAGGAGTTGTGCACTGCCATTGATTTGCCCTGGAACTTGAATCACCCTGAATCATCCCATAAAAGTGCAAACACATCCATTACGTCCTGCAAATCGCTCTTTGCAGAGCTTGCCAACAATAAATAAAGCATCTGAAACTAAATGTATTTCTTCTCATCTGTGAACTCTTTTAATATGCCTATGGCTAACTTGTTTTCGTCATTTATCATTTAACAAAATATGTAATTGACTATGACTGCACATTTTTTTGGTGAAGACAAACAGCTGAAAATTCAAATGTCAACTAACATAGTGCTGCCAAGTCACGGCGTTTTTTATTGTGTTTTATTGATTGCAAAAACAAAAACACGCCTATTATAGGTGCATTTTTTTTAAGCTGACATTTTCAAGCGTATTGTACTTGGCGCTTTGGCTTTTCATCTTGTCCTTTCTTACAAAATATAAATACAATAAAAATAAAACCTTAAAATCAGCATACTAGTTTTTATATAAGAAACCATCAATTATAAGCGATCAAGAAATAGCCAATGACTTGGTAGAGATTGACTTTCTAATACCAATATAGATTCCAAAATATATTTCGCTCAGCAGAAACGGTTACATAATCCGTTTTAACTAATTCAAAGTCATCTAAAACAGTGACCAAAAATCATAAAAGTCGTGTTTCGTTTCATATACTTTCTTCGCATAAATTGTTTGATTATGAATCATATACATATGACCGTACTGGGTTTATCTAAGACAAGAGACAGAGCCGTGACTGTGGGAGTTCCTTGACTTTGAAAGACACTGATGTTATAATATCAGTCTAGTTTTCATTAGTATTCCGAGTAACATAGCTGCTATCTAATTAGTAGGAACTAATGACCATTTTCGGAGGCGTGTGAGCGCTTGAACTTGATCTTTATGTTAATTAAACTGTCTGCATAAAAAAAAAACTCATCTTTTGTACCCAATACATAAAAGAAAAACACATTCAAGTTCTTGGCATATTTTCTAAAACTAAAAATGTCAACTTACGCAAAGTGCAACCTTGAAAATGTTTTATAAGCCGTTATTCTAAAATTTCTGACCATTTTATATTTACTTTTTTAATGTGTTCACCTGCAAAATATTATCGATGGCAATGAGGGGCGATCTGCATAATTATGTAGGTATGTATATTTACCGTTTTCTGAATGCTATAATTAGAAATATAATTTGGAGTTATAACTCTGACTTTAGCTACAAATATGTTTGGAGTAGGTACTGTAGGACTGTATAGAAATCATGAAAATCGGCCCAGCGGTTATCGAGTTATATCTAACGTCATATAGAATTTCACCCCGTAGAAGAATTTTTTTGTATGGGAGGTCCCACCCCCCTTTGTCCAATTTTGACCAATTTTCACAGGAAATATCCCGGGCCAATATTTAAGATCACCTGTAAATTTGAGATGAATCTATTCGGTGATCTTCGGGATATAAGATTTTGATTGATTTTGTTTGTATGGGAGGCGCCATACAGGAACAGAACAGCTCTGAGCCAGTACCTAAAGGACCATTCACATAAGCGCGACCAACTATCTACGAACGAACGAATATTCCCAAGTTTTGACAGTCAGTTCACATGAACACTTTTCTAGGCCGCGGCAGCAAATTTCAGCCATCAGCTGTAAACAAGTTTATAACAGTTTAAATAACGAAATTTCGTTTTCCAAACTTTTTGACGCGAACGAAAACACCCAAAGTCTAAGTTCGCAATCGACATCAATAAGCCGAGTTATACTAACTATTGAATAACATATTCCTTTGAATTTAACATCAAATTAGAAATGCCGCCCGTTCCTTTTAAAATCGAATCGAAACTTGCTAAATTTTAAGGATTTCAGTCGGCAAATTCACCGATGCCGACCGTTCTTTTTAAAATCGAATCAAAACTAGCAACCATTTTAAGGATTTCATGTGGAACCTTTGAAAATGCCGACTTGTAGGTATACATTTACAAGTTTAAAATCTATACCTAATGAAAATCCAAACCTAAGACCTAATTTTTGAGAATTGCTCGTTGATTTGCTGACTCTTGAAAAGCGTGGGGGGTAATATTTCGAACCTGTAGTCCTAGTCTAAAAATAGTCATGTGGCTTTACGGGGTAGTAGTAAGACCGGTGCTTAAATTTAGTCTGGTGGCTTTCAAAAGCCAGCAACATTAAAACAATGACAAAAGTTAAAAAATGGCCAACATTGGCACCACTGGGGTAATGGGAGATTGGGAACCCACCCCACAGCGGGAAATTTAAATCCTTGCGTACGAGTACATGAATCTGCTGAAAACAGTATCATTCGGATAAGCCAGACTATTATGTGTATAGAGACTGGATACGCAGCCTGAAGGGTCATGCGAAATTCTTAAATAAATATACGGACAATTCCAATTCCAGCACCTAGTATAGATATAGAAGAAGTTGGCTTAGCTAAGAACAAGAGCTTAAGAACAACAAGGCGGTGGTGATGTGTTGGTAGGGAACATGCACTGAATCATCAACCAAGTATGGGTGGAAGAAAACATACCCGATGACTGGACTATCAGCTCCATATGCCCCATCAACAAAAAAGGCTATCCTATGTCTTGCAAGAGCTATCGAGACATATCCCTGGTTAATGTCGCATATAAGATCCTATCCAATGTACTGCGTGAACGTCTTAAACCGTTCTGCAACACACTAATCGGCACGTACCAGTTTGGCTTTGGGGCCGGCAGATCGACTATAGACCAAATTTTCAAACTGCAGCAAATCCTGGAAAAACGAATTTCAAGTTGAAACTCACCACCTATTCATCGACTTCAAAGCTGCGTATGATAGCATACATCGTCAGGAGCTGTATATGGCAATAGCCGAATTAGGAATCCCGGCAAAACTGATTCAGTTGGTGTCGCGTGACACTGGAAAACACGCGCTGCAACGTTCAGTTTAGAAGTAGTTCCTCCGAGATTTTTCAAACATGCACCGGATTTCGGCAAGGAGACGCGCTATCATGCGACTTCTTCAATCTTGTACTGGAGCAGATAGTGCGCAGGGCAGGTGTCACACAGAAGGCACTATCTTCAACAGATCCGTCTAGCTGTTGGGATATGCGGACGACATTGACATCATCGGTCGTTCCCAGAGTGTCGTGATAAAAGATTTCAAGGCGATTGAAGAATAGGCGAAATCCATTGGCCTTGAAATGAATGACGACAAGACTAAGTAAATGCTATCAGCAAACACAAGCATCTGTCCACCGCCTAGGACAAAACGTCACTATTACTATAGCACCAGTTTCGAGGCAGTTGTGTGCGCAGTAGCGCAGTGGTTAGTGTGCTGGACTACTGTGCGAGGGATCCCAGGTTCGATCCCCGGAAAAACACAAATTACATCTAAAGGTTTTTTCGACTGCGCCACCTCTCGCGAACGTCTGACAAACATCCGAGAGTATGACTGTCCTGAAAAAGCTTCTCAATTCAGCCGTTCGGACTCGGCATAAAATTGTAGGTCCCTTCCATTCGTTCCAAAAATAGAAACTCACACAAAACGAATGGTTGCGAGAAGCTAGGCCTTGGGTGTCTATCTACCGCCTGTTGCGCCGCCTATTTATTTTTATTTTTTAGTTTCGTGGCAGTTAAGGAGTTCACCTACCTCGCGGAGTAAACATGAAGAGCACTTCCTCTGGAACAACTGGAAGCAGCGTGCCCGGGATAACCAACCAACAAGTAACTAAACCATAGAAACACAAATTGGTTGGTTGAAAGTGGCTGTCAGGTAAGAAACGCTAACGTCAAGACACAAATTACATCTTAAGGTTTTTTCCACTCCGTCACCTCTCGCGAATGTCTGACAAACATCCGAGAGTATAACACTGTCCTGGAAAAGCTTCTCAATTCAGTCGTTTGGACTCGGCATAAAATTGTAGGTCCCTTCCATTCGTCCCAAAAATAAAAAAAAAACTCACACACGAATGACTGTGTTGTAAGAAGCTATTATACGGTCCTTTTGTGCCTATACGGACCTTTTGCGCCAACTACCTATTCATTTTTTGTTAGTAACTAAAATTAATAAAATTGAGTAATTTTAAAGATAAATATAAATAGTATCAGGTAAATTTCAGCCATCTGTGCCTTTTTTTCTAGGAAAACTATTTTCCCTGTTCTATATACACATTCACATCGCATACTTCTCTTTCATTCCGCTTAATCTAGGGAAAACTGCACACGTACAGTGTTTTGTTCAACAGATTGTTTGTTCGTATTTTGGTACTGAGATGCGCAAATAAACCAAAAATTTTCGTCCTAAAATATTCGATTTATTGCTATTAGCATTGGCCGACACATAATCTGCAGTTATGGCGAATTTGACGGTGTAGGTAAACGCTAAACGCGAATCATAGAGCCATGATTAATTTACAATATTTTTTGAAAGAAGTAACGCATCATATAGTGCTTAACACAATTAAATCAAAAATTTACTTTGAATTTATGAATTTATCAATTTGTATATTCCACTTGGTCGCAGAGCAGGGTTGTTATAAAGATTTTCGGTTTCGGTTTTTTATCTTAAATGCCAGTTATACCTAAACCTAAACAAATTTTGAAAATACACTGGTCGGCATAAGTATTTTGACAAAACTAAAGTTAATTCTACTCATAATTTGAACTTACTTCATGTAAATTTTGGCATCAATGGAAAGGTCATTTAAATTCCGTTTGAATGATACACAACATTATACACATTACATTGATACACATTACCTCCGCCTCCTTTACCCCTTCCCAATTCCCACGCACCCTTCGGACTAATTGGGCAACGCATTTATAAATAAGAAAAAAAAAAATCATGCAAATCGGATAAATTTGGGTCTCGAGTTATGGATGGACCAACAGACAGACATTGCCTTTTGTATAGTAGTATGGACTCGAATAAAAACCATGATTTCAGCAGTACGTTATACTCTTAATATATAAAATGTTTTACCAATTGATTTTTATTACCATTCCTGGTCATCTAAATTCATGTCGAAAGTGCCCCACCCGGATGACGATTGTACCCCACCATGGGGCAGAATCGACTTTTTAGGGCAGTTCTAAATTTTCTATTTTTAAAATTATTTGGGTGAAGTTAACTCTTAAGAAATTATGGATTTTTGTAGTAAAATAATCATAGCTTTCAATAAAAAAAATTATTCAAATATTTATTTTGGAAAAAAAATAATTGAAGTCTGTCGAAGTCTGTCGAAAAAAAAATTTTCAAAAATCTCTTCGCAAATATTTTTTGAATGGGATGATCTCAGAAAAATTGTATATAAAAAAGGAGGAAAAAGTGGCTAAAATAGTCATTTTTAGCAATTTTCAAAAAATCATAAAAAATATTAGCGAAGAGATTTTTGAAAATTTTTTTTTGCAGTCGCTATTAGAATTGTTTGAAGAAATTTTTTGCATCAAAACATTTTTTTTTTTGATACCGAGGAAAAAGTAAAAAAAAATAGACATTCACAAAAGTTCTAAATTCTAAAATTTTTAAATGGGTACTTAATGGGTTAAGGGAAGTTTTGTATCATTCAAACGGAATTTAAATGACCTTTCCATTGGTGCCAAAATTTACATGAAGTAAGTTTCAAATTATGAGCAGAATTAACTTTAGTTTTGTCAAAATACTTATGCCGACCAGTGTAAAATCGCCGTTAAGTCAAAAAGACGGAAGTATTATTATTTTGAGTTCGGTAGAGCTGTAATCCTAATGGGATGAAGCCTTTAAAAAATGTCAAAAAAAGTACTTTCGCGCATATATATTTAGTTTATGGCGACATTTGAGAGAAATCACTTTTAGAAGCCAATCTAAGACTTCGAAATTGTTTTCAATTATTTTTCGCTGCTCTATAACTCCAAGCTGAGCAAAGATCGCTCACTTTGTAACCGTTCTACTGTGCTAGATAAAATGTTAAAGCCTTAGTCGTTTATTGCAACTGATTAAACCATATTGAAACCGAATTGTGAAATGTACTCTACAAATATTCAACTGCACAGTACATAATAACTTAACCTAAAATTCAGAATCGCCGATTTCAACAGATCATCGATGTAATTCGAAAACTAAAATTACAATCAATGTCATTAATGTTTGACAACCAATTTTGAGGGCTAAGACTATGCAAATTGAATTGAACTTGTAATGCTTAATCTTAGAAAACTGGTAGATATCTTTAACTCCAAAAATATGAAGAATTAGCACATTTCTTCAAAGTGAGTTTTTTTTATTTAAATTTGTATTTTAAGGCTAAAAATGTCTTAAAAAATCTTATTAAAATTATACAAATCTTAAAAATTGCATTCAAATTGAGTGAATCTTCTCATCTGGAGACCATCTCAATATCTTAGAAAATAAGATAGAAATATAATAATTAAGATCATATAACAACGCTGTCGTAGAGTAATAACATCTAGACAGACATTCCGCGGTACTAATAATCATTTTTAGTGTCCAGGCTAACTTTTACGAAGTCACAATAGCGAAAATTTCAAAATAAAATGATCCATTGTGACCGTCAAAATATTTAAGTTGAAGACTAAAAATGATTATTGGTAAGGCCCATTATGTAAAACATCTTAATAGCTTGGCGTTGCCCATATAAGAACTTATAAAACTCGTCCACCACACATGACTCATTTTAGGATCTATAGAAACTGAATCTTATGCAACCAATATGCCGGATATTTATCACCATGTCTCACTTGAACTATCTCGTTGTCACTCATCTAATACTCAATCCATAAATCAATAAACATTATTTAGAACACAACGCATTCGATTGTTGCTCGTTTGTCAGCAAGTGTTATATCTTTATAAACAAATCAGAGCCGCAGACAATTTCTCAAAGCCTCGTTTTGTTCTCTAATCATTTGACTCCCCCGAACACTGGCACACTCTATCACAAAATCAATAACAAAAGTTAAAAAAATGAAAGCATCGTTCGGCGCCCAATACAGAAAAAAAGTAATTAAACCTTTTGCAACTAAATCAAGATTGCCACATCCAAACGGCCTTGACTCAATCCGAAGCTATACCTTACCTTACGTTTATTTGCTCTTTGTAAGATAATCGTATATGAAATGTTCTGAAATAGTTCACCATCAATCGAGTGTGATGCGGTGATATCTGAAGTGTTTACTTTAAATTGAAATAATTCCAATCCCCCCGAAGTCATTAATGAGAAATCTTCTTAAGAGTGTCTAGGAAGTAGATACTCGCACTTAGACATGTGATGATATTCTCCTCTACTTTACACGAATACGGGGAACAACCTTCGACGGAAATCAAATAAAAAAAAATCTACAAAAACAAAAATATATACTTTTTAACGCATGAGTTGTATTTTCTTTCAATCCTACCTCAAACAATAGCTAATTCATTTCAAATTGAAGTGCACAAGTGCAGAATTTATTGCAAACAAAAAAATTATAGAACAAATGTTTATATTAATCTTGTTCTAGATTTTTTTTTGTTTTAATTTATGGATTTTCAATTATTGCACGATGGAGGTTGAGAGCTTTTAATTGGATGTACTGCATAAATTAATTGGAATTTTCTGTTAATTACTTTCCTTAATAATAATAGTATACGAACATGACCTTTGGAAGAACTTGCATTTAAAATTTTTGACAAACTATTAAACGGTAGATGTGGAAATATTTACTATATAAATATGCGACTGATGGTTGTAAGATTCAAGGTGAAAGAGCGATTTAAATAAAATCGCCCAACAATGCAACGGAAATTATACCAAATCAAATGCATTCATTTAAATCAATGGAGACCTTCAAGGGTTTTTCATTTCGATACGAGTCAAAGAAGCTTTAACGCTTCTCAAATTTCATTGAACAAAAGATAACCAAATGTCAAGGTCTTTGAATTATTGCTTTGATTGCAACCTCATGTACCCGACTAATTTGAACGTAGGCCATTTAAAAGTATATCAATGAAAAAGAAAACAAAAAATACTTTCGATACCATCGCGGTTCGATGTGGTTTGAGTAGACAATGCCTTTTCAAACGCCTTACTAATTCTTAGGCCTGATTGAGGCTTTATCTTTCTTTATATATAAAATCTTCTGTACGTGTTTGTAATCGAACTCCTCCTAAACGGCTGGACCGATTTTAATGAAGTTTTGTGTGTGTGTTTAAATGGGTCTAAAGATGGTTTAGATTCACAATTGGACACAGTAGGTGGCGCTGCGATCCGATTTCACAAAATTTCAAATAATAACCACGCAACAATAAAAAAAAAATTTAAAAGCAAAAATCTCATGAATAATCTTTCAAAAAATAAATACTCAACAAAAAAAAATCATGAATACAATTTCAAATAATAAACACTCAACAAAAAAAAATTAAAAAAAAGAAGCTCATAAATAAAATTTTAAATAAAGAGCAACTCAACTAACGCCTTCGAGCTAATGCATTGAACTTGATATAAGCGGTACTAATAATAATAATTTTTAGTTTCCAGGCTAAATTTTACGAAGTCACAGTTATTCTTTGCCAACGATGGGGGCATCATAAGTAAGGATCAAACGTCCCTGGAACCAGAAGTATGTATGTATGCGGGTGAGCATGAGCATTTGAGGAAGTATATATGGGTGCATTTTTTGGAGGAAATTAGTTCCAAAATGGAAGAGTGTCTGTAAAACCTATTCTCTGACTCATTCCGAACTAGTCCAGGTATTTATTTGAATGGAAAGTGATTCCCAAATGAAGATCAATGCAACTATAGATGATGATATCAATCATCGCGTAAGCGTAGGGTGGATGAAGTGACAGGAAAACTCTGCTATCTTCTTTGACCGAATGTGTCCCCTATAAGCTGAAAGGAAGGCTCTACAACGCAGGTGTTCTTTCGGTGGTCACAAACGATTCGCAATGCTGGGCAATTTACAAAAAGTATAAGAGCAAATTAAGGGCAGCTGAGATAAAGATGGTACGCATGATAGCAGGAGATTGAATTAAGCCGGGTTTCCACATGTCATTTGATTGACAATGTTTGACAGCTGTTGTTAACTTCGACTTTTATGACATTGAACGACACCATTGCCAGGGCTCTAATCGCGTAATTTATCAGACTATCATCGTTGAGACGATTGTATAAAACGACCTCGTTTTCAGTTTGCTTCATATAACATCACAATCACATCGATCAATCGAATCGTTCATCGTTTTCATTTTGAACAGTTTGAGCAGGACTGTAAACAAACTGTGACAACTGAAAACTAATAAAATTGGTATATTATTTTGTTTGTTTTGTTCTCGTTTATGTGGAAATGCATGTATACGTATATCTACTTTGGAAAATAAGCATAGGTGCGGTGCACGAGAAATTATATTGATAAGGTTTGTAAAAGAAGAAAAAGAAGAGGAAGAAGAGGATTTGTGCATGCATTTTGCTAAAGCATTTACTTACTTTACTTTTGTGGGCGCTTACAATCCGGGGTGTACAACGGCCTCAACCAACAAGCCCCTAGCTAGCTGCCTCCAGTTACGCTCACCAAGTTCGTTGAAGTCGCCGTCCAATTGAGCGCGCCACCTCTGCTACGTCGACCCTCACCCTCAGGGGTGGACTCAAAGACTCGTCGGGCTGATGCGTTGCTGTCCATACACGCTCCACGTGCCCCAGCCATATCAGCCGTTGTATCTTCAGCTTTTTGATACAAACTGGATCGTCCGAAGATTCTTTCTCTTAAAACATCCAAGGAGGTATTCTTCCGATTTTGACAGAGTCCCTGCTTCTGCACCATACAGCAGGACCGGGATGATTAGGGTCTTATATACCTAATATCTCGATGCTGAGACTCCTTTCTCGTTGACAGTATATTTTGTTTTGTCATCATTTACAGCCAAGCATTTAGTGAATGCAATTCTATGATTGCATCCTCAAAAGAGAACACAGATAGGGTTCGAACTGTCTTTTAACAAGTATGAAGAAAATGGATTTTTGTTCTATATTTTCACATTTCACCACACTAATGCTAATGCAGTGTCCTTTGTGAACATTATGTATGCTTTTGATTGGAAAATGTTTCCTTTAATATTTATTTTAATTTTAAAAAACCTAAACATAAACAAAATACACCAAAAACGATGAAACGATTGCAAAATAGCCATCGTTCAATCGAATCGTTTCGACGACGCCATTTGACAGTATAATTGTTTACGTGAAGCAATAAAAAGCGATGATCGTCCTATCGATTCGACGATTATCGTTGTTTGTTTGTTATATGAAGTAGAAGTATCGTCGAGACGACGTCGTTCGATCGTTTTAGCCTTACGCGATTAGACCCCAGGTCATTTCCACTTATTTTATTGGCAAAAAATCGTTTAGACAATGAAATTTTGAAAAATGTTTTTTTTTTTTCACTTCACAAAAAGCAACTTGCACTAGGGCTGCCAAAAAGATATGAATCGCTGTCGCTTCTTTTGTTTTGTTGGTCGAAACTGAGTTGGAGATGCAGGCAGAAGACGAAGAAAGCCGAAAATACTCAAAATTCGTATGAATGGGATAGAACTGACTTCGATTTTTTTTTTTTGCAAAGGGTGAAACCATAGATAATTCATCAAAAAAAGAAAGACACATTTATGCCAAAGGGAGTGGCCCCTGTAAAAAGATTGGCCTACCTTGTATATTAAAATATACATTGACAAACAATAATTGAACATGATACTAATTAATTTTCACTGTCAATTAAAGACAAAATGACATTTTGTTTGCCAATTCAGCTATATTCACTTGTCTTGTGCATTTTATGTCAGATATTAACAAGTGCTTTTAGATTAGTCAATTCAAATAATGACAAGCAGGTTTTCGTTATTTCCACTTGCCAATTTTCTAATTGTCATACAAATACGTCAAAGTGACAAGTGAAAACCTATCATTAGCAGTTCGCAGATGCGAGGAAGCCTTCACGTGAAAAAACCCATCTCAAACTAATTGGATCTGTATGGCCAATTCTAATCGCAAAAACGGGCGATTACACGATTAGGAAATGACTCATGCCAGTAATTGAATTGTTTCTCTGGCTGTATGGCATGTATCACCGTCTTGTTGAAACCACATGTTGGTCACATCCATATCTTGTAATTTAGGCACTAAAAACTGAGTTATCATGTCACGATAAGGAACACCATTAATGGTTACTGGCTGACAAGCCGAATTTTCGAAGAAGAATGGACCGATAATGCCTCCAGCCCAAAATTCGCAGCAAACAGTCACGCGTTGTGGATGCATTTGTTTCTCAACAATTACTCGTGGGTTTTCTGAACCTCAAATCCGACAATTTTGACGATTAACGAAGCCATCAAGATGAAAATGAGCTTCATCACTGACAATGATTTTCAGCGACCAGTTGTTGTTGTTTCAAAATTGATTCAACGAACTCTCTTCGCGCTGCATAATGGTCAGCGAAGAAGATAAAATTGAATTACAAAACACCATCGGAATATCCATTTTAATCGTGCTGATGGCCGCAGAATGCAAACTCAATGGTAAAAAATTGCACGCATAATAGAGTATGCATGCCTCAAGCCCACCTATGGTTCGGAAGTAAATTTTAAAGTTCAATTAACTTGGCCAAGACAATATGAACTAGTAAAGGAAACTAAAAATAGTAATTTCACACCTCACTGATGGCTATCCAAAATATGCGCCTATACTTTGATTCATACTTTGTTAGCATCGAAACTACGGTCAATCATTTTGTTCGGTCACCTGCTGTGCTATTATTGTGTTCCACATAGTTGTAGACCACTGTAATCATTAAGATACCATTAACCAAATATCTCAAATATCCGCCAACAATACAATACATAAGGCAGACTCTCCTCTCATTCGACTTTCATTCACACGCTTCCGACACCATCCCAAAAGTGACTCACGATCAAAAGATTTTTTGACAATCATTCATTTTCATTTCCCCCAAACTTTACAATAAAATATGCAAAAAATTACACAATTTGAATAAAAATAAGTGAAAACCTGCTCGTTTTTTTTTTTCAGTCACTGTGACACGCACAATACCATATCCGATCTCTATAGAATGTATACATTTTCCACATAATCCACAAAATCCAATGTCGCTCGTGTTTTCACTTTCGTTTGTCCCAAAAAGACAATAGCACACAATAAACTAAAGTCTTTCGTGATTAAGTCGATAATAAATTTATTAAATTCCCTATCAAGCTCACAAGTTGTCCGCAGTAACAGAAAGACGGACTATACATCCAAGAAGAAGATGTTGCATCAAACGGCGGCATGAATAAAAAAAAACTACGAACCGGCATCCGCGATTGATTATGCCCTCGGAAGAAGATGTTTCCCCAAAAAAGCCATCTTCGCAATCCGGTATCTGGCCAAAAGGTGTCTGAACTGATGAATATTAAAATAATATTAAATAATTGTGATAAATGGAGAAAGTTTCTCTTCTCCATCGGAATCGGAATGTTCGCTCGATTATAAAACTTCTGCAAGAAACGAGGGTTACGCAATCCTGCCGAACCCTCCCTAGAGGTAGAGAGATAATTGATTTCATTTTATGAATAAAATGATACTAGATATGCATTAAATTGTATTTTTTAATAAATTTTGCAAGTCTATGACCACATTACAAGGGGGTGTGGATGCTTTTATGTTTCGCTGAAGTTGTTTTGTAATGGGTTGTGAACGTTTAGTTGTCTTTTCATAATCAAGTGCACGTTTGGGAACCATACTATTTAAATAATTCAATTATAGAAGAGAATTGGTAATTTTTTTCAGTTTTTAAAAGGTTTGGTATCATAATTTGGAGCATACGCATACTCAATTAAATCTCAGAGCAGACCATCATCTTGGCCTAAAGGCTGTTGGTGCAATAATAGAATCCAAACTTCAACCTCAATGAGCTTCTAAAGCCTATTTTGGTATTCGAGTTAAAAGTTGAATCTTTCGAAAATCATTGAAAAGTATATATAGAAAGCACTATTACTGAGTAAAATAAGCTCTTTTCTAATAGTACTTCTTTTTTTTTTAGTTTAGGTATTCCAATGAAATTATTTTATTTAAGTTTGAGTTGACTTCATTGTTCATTCAACTTCAACTTTATAAATCTAAATCAATACATAGGTACATACAGACTTCAAACTCTTTTAAGACAATCGTTCTTATGTCGTTTTCCATTGGTTTCACTCGGGGATTCACTCATTCCGAAATCCAATGGAACAAGAAAACTGCTTCTGGGCGACTATAATGTCGTTTTCCATTGGTTTCACTCGAGGATTCACTCATTCTGAAATCCAATGGAACAAGAAAACTGCTTCTGGGCTACTACGCTCACGTATTGGTGAAACGTCAAAAATTACTGTATGGCTGCTGCCAGTTGGCTTGTATAAAATACATAAAATGCACTTGTGTAAGTGCTTCTCGAGTGGATTCTGACTTGAAATCGAGAAGCGAAATTCTCTCCTCAGAATCAACAGAAGAGTATTTTTTGCGCCAATGGAACGGTTTCAGAAGCGATTTTCTTGATTCCGGACGCTCCCGGACGATTCTTTTTGCCCAATGGAAAACGACATAATACTCACGTATTGGTGAAACGTCAGAAATGACTGTATAGCTGCTGCCAGCTGGCTTGTATAAAATACACAAAATGTACTTGGGTAAGTGCTCCTCGAGTGGATTCTGACTTCAAATCGAGAAGCGAAATTCTCTCCTCAGAATCAACAGAAGAGTATTTTTTGCGCCAATGGAACGGTTTCAGAAGTGATTTTCTTTATTCCGGACGCTCCCGGACGCTTCTTTTTGCCCAATGGAAAACGACATTATATAGTCGGCAGACCACACAGACGCAGACGGCCCAAGAGGAATGCATTAAAGTGGGAGGGATATGATTCCTTATAATTCTGAGTTCTGACCATAACCTCGCCAAACAATACGAAAGAAGAAGAAGAAGTTTTTATAGTAGGCAATTTGAGCTATCATTTCTCTCTATCCAGAGCCTGAGCTACAATAATAGGCGTATTTTTTTGGGAAGTGAGTATAACAAAACCAAAAGTGAGTATAACAATTTTGCATGTAAAAACAAAAGTGAGTATAACATAACCAAAAGTGATTATAACAGTTTTGCATGTAAAAGTAAAAGTGAGCTAGCTATAGATTCCCAAAAAAATATGCCTAATTATAAAACAGGGGTGGGATTCTGTAAAAAACGAAACGAAAACCATTTCCGTTTTCACTAAACCTGTCTCTATCATATCTGTGGCAATAGACAGAGACTGCTATTGTCGAAACGATATCGTTCGATCGTTTTCGTCTTACATAATCTGGCCCCAGGTCTTATTCGATCAAGTGCGAAAAAAATATTTCAGTTGTACTGGCCATAGTAGATACGAAGCTAAGATATATGATAAGCTAATCTTGGCACTTACTTATTTAAGGTGGCGGTACGATATTTAGCCAGCTGCCTCCCGATTTCGCACGCTAAAGGCACCAAGTGACAAAGAACAGAAACAGGAACAGAAACTGAAACAGAACAGAAAGCTTTTTCGTTCTGTAGTAAATTCTGTTTACGTTGTTCGTTCAGCTACACAAAACTGAAACAGATCCAGAAAAACATGGCTGCCGTTAAATGTGCAAATAAAAAAACCTCGTCCTCCTTCCTTTCTGTTCTTTGTCACTTGGTGCCTTAAATAGTTGGTTAAGGTCCCCTTCCACTTGCGTGCGCCATTTAAGTAGCGGTCTTCTCTAATGCGCCATCGTCCCTCAGGCGTGGATTCGAAGATCTTCCGGGCGGAAGCATTCGCGTCCATTCGCTCTAATGACCCAGTCGTTGGACATTCCTCTTCCATTCACGGTCTATGCAGAAGGGACCGAAAATCACTCGACAATTTCTCTCAACAACCAATGGTAACCTCATCCGCTTTTGATAGAGTCCATGACTCTGCACCATAGAGGAAGACTGGGGCGATTAGGGTCCTATAAAGAGTCACTTTAGTTGTTCAAAGAGGGCTTTGCTACTCAGTGTAATTTTTCTTAGCACAAATAGACAGCAATTCTTCGTTTAATCTGTTATTCTTCGTTTAATCTGAACGCTGGTGTCATTGCCTGAGTTCATAGTGGAACCTAGGTGGACAAAATCATTAACACCTCAAAGTTAGATAAAATCGATTTATTCGCATTTTTCTCATTTTACTATAGGTGGCGTTGGGGGTGTAAACTGTTGCTTGTTGGGCAAAACGGAGTTATGCTGGGTCCAGCTAGTTTTGTATAAATAGCTTAATGCTCCCGGACCTGCAAAGGAATTCATCAAAAGTTATCAATGTTTGGTGAGAATGAAAATAACAAAGAATGAGAATGAAGTTATAACAAAGCCGAAAAGTATATGTAGTAAGTAAAACTTCTAATTGGCCAAGCTCTTAGCTAAAAGCTAGAACTAAGACGAATTAAAGAAATGTCGCTTCCACTTGTGAAGGCCTTCAATTTATGTCAAGAGTCAAAAGTCCCATACACTTTTCACAAGATCGGGATGGATATTTCTAAGAATATAAATTCTTTCTTACTTTCGAAAGAAGTATGTAAGTATACCTACAATCTACATTGAAGACTCTCATTATATACAATCATTATGAACTTATTTAATTTAAAAGAAAAACGTATTTCCTTGGCTAACCAAAGTTCAATGTCAAATTCCAGTCGAATTAAAAAGTTAATAAAATCGGCAGTAAAAAGTATTACTTTCACAATTGTGTGAAGTTAACGATAATTGAGTTATACATCAAATATCATCAGCATATTATCTAATTAGTAGCATTAGGGTCCACGATGGGCCGTCTTGTTTCTAATGACTTATGAGACCTTTCTTTCTCATACCACCCTTCTTCCAACACAATCTAATTTATAGCATCCAGCACCAGCATGAAAGGTAGATATATATTGATGAGCTCGAAGCCTATATGATTGTTAAAAGAGTGAATGTCTTCAGAGAGTATCGTATGACACGACCTTTACACCTCTAATCAAGTGGTCGCTTACACAAGTCATTTGTCATTTTCATGTCAAAAACAAAATAAAAACTCGCTAAATATTTTCACGCCGTATACGGCTAATTAATTTTTGTGACACTCTTATTTATGTCGGAATAACAACAACTGTCAAATGATTTTTCATGAACCATAAGTTCAAAGAAAATGTATTTTATTGTTAGATATATTATTGATGCGATCGATTATAGGTCTTCGATTTGCGTATACTTACGGCTTCTTTTACAAAGATTTAATGATTGTAGCTTGGCACCATCTAGTGGTCTGCACAACATTCACTTTTTGTTATATTTATGTCGCTTCAAGATTCATTATTCAAATCCGATGCAAGAATTCTGACCGATAGTCCACTGATGCATGATAAAGGCAATAATGCTACCGATTGTTTTTATACCTTGAACTGAAGGTACTGTTGTGCAATCGATTTAATATACTCTATCTGTCACATTTATATTACCATATAAAATACAATAAAGCGTCTTGATTCCATTGAATCTTGACAATATCGAGATCATGTTTTGTTTAATTCATATATTCAAGATGTTTATTTTTACTTGAAGAGTTTCCATATAGGATGACAAGAGACATAAATCTAGCCTCGGATATTGCCAAGCCTGTCAAAAAAAATTAACTCTTTGAGTCAATCCTGGAGGGCAGCAGTTTTCTGGACGCATTGTTCCTCTCAGCAGCCGGGCTCTATTTTACCGGAAATGGCTATACCTACACCAGCTCCAATCATTGCTCCCACAGACCATTATAAGGGTTACAGGGCGGATACGTAAACCGGGACATAAATGGACTTACATTTTCGGGACAATGGCATCGACTTAGGATTGACACATGAAGCATTTGTATTTGCTCACATAAGAATGACAATTCTTTGTTTGGGCAACACATTGCAATGTTCACCAGTGTTTAACTTGACCTGGAAGTTCTGCTTAGACGGTCTCATAAATTGTCTAGAAAGTGTTGCTACCAATAGGCGTTTTTCTTTTTTAGTTAAGAGTAGAGTCGGAACTGTCAAAACAAAGTTCGTGTTTCTTTTTCCAGAAGGTAATAAACCAAATAAATAAATACCCATATGACAGCTATGTGCTCAGCTCTGAACTAAAAAAGAAAAACGCCTAATCTCGTAATCTCGTGTTATACAACCGATTATTATTAATATTATCAATGAATATTGTCGCTGTCAAAGGAAAACTTTTTTCATCCTTTTTTTTAGAGGAATGAAACTATTATTCATCTGTCTAGTTTACTTCACCTCTGCGTGTCTATTTTGGTATCAGCTGTGTGATACGTAGCGCCGTCAAAGAAATTGGTTGTCATCGATCGGTAGCGCTCTCCATTGATGGTGATGGCAATAGTCGTTTCCGAAGAAGTACGGACCGATGATGATGACCGATGATCCAGATCATTTGTGCACATCATTTGCCTTTAGTAGTTATCTAAAAATGAACAAAAAGGAAATTTAGTAACAGATAAAACAACATGGCCGTCATGAACTGTCAAATCAACACTTTCGAAGAGTCAACACACTTTGCAAGAGTTGAACCTCTCTTTGATTTTGCGGTGTTGACTGTTGAGTTGACTCAGCGATGCCAACTAAGGCTTTTTCATGCCTTTTAGGCATTATTTCATTAGCTAAGGCTTTATGGCTTGTTTTTTGTCAAAAAGGCATCTTTTTTTTATTTCAGTAATTTTTTTAAATTTTGTTTTGATTCAACATACTGACTTTTTATTTTTTTAAACATTCTTAGCTCCAGTTTCACAGTGGGAGTTTAAACTACACTTTTTGTTTAAACTTTAGTTCAACAAATAATTCGGTTTCACAGTTTCGTTTAAACCTTGAACAGAGTTCATTCTGTAGTTTAAGTTAAACTACAATATTCTGCCGTTTAAACCTCAGATCAGCCAATTGTCAAAAACACACACATTTTACTTTGTTTTGCGTGTTCTTTGAAAGAAGAGACAAGGAACGATTTTGGAAAAGTATTAAAGCTAAGTACCTACTGTACAATACTGCCAAATTCTATTCATTAAATTTAGTTAAACAGAGTTCAATTGAACTGAAGTTCAGATTACATTGTGAAACCGGAGCAGTGTGAAACTAGGGATAAAAGTCCTTTAAGTGGAATTATGCACACAAAGTCGCTTTTTAAAGATAAAAACTGCTATGATCTGCAATTCAAACAAACAGACATATCCTTGTTTCAAAAATCAATGTATGATTTCAAGGACCAAGGCGATCTGAGGACTAAAACTATGTTTGTTTTGTATTCAATACTTTATGTACCTACTTATGAAACTAAAATGTCATGAATTTTGTTCCTATTAAGAATTTTTTCTGTGATTTTAGAATTTAAGATATTTTTTGTTAATTTTTTTATATTTGTGTTTAATTTTTATTTTACTACTCCACTTTACTAAAAAAAATTATTTAAGGTATTATTTTATTGAAAAAGGCATCTTTTTCTTTCAAGTTAGGCATTTTTTCGTCAAAAGTGGTTGGCAACGCTGAGTTGACTTTTCAGGTTGTTCACTCTCTTCTCGGTTTGAACTACTATGACGATCTGCGCTACTTGCTTTTGAGTATAGCCCGTCCCAACTTAAGTGAAAATTTCTCTTACTCACTAAACCCAATAAAGAAATGTGATATGAGGCCTATTTTTTGAGAGCTAGCTCACTTTTACTTTTACATGCAAAACTGTTATACTCACTTTTGGTTTTGTTCTAAAAAAAATAGGCCTATGGTATGCATTAGGTCGGCCGCACATTGGATACGAATTTGTATCGTACGTAAACGTATGAAAACTGGTCGTACGAATTGAGTGCGAACACCGAATACGATTTTCTCTACAGTGTCTTTTTTCAGTAGCTTTTTTTCGGAATGAGGCATAAAAAATTCGATCCGGGTTGGCAACACTGCATGACTGATTGTCCCCACAGCACCGTCGTTGGCGTATGCCAAAGATACACATTTACCCACCCCAAGGAAAAGGCAAATTTTCTGGGTGTTGCACTTTTCAAATACATACGTGTTTAGTAATGAAAGGCAAAATGTTTAACCAGATACGAGAAAAATGTGCTTCTAAAGGCTTAAAAGAAATTGCTCATAATCGGTTATGCCCAAATCACATGTGCAGATATTAAGCAGGTTAAACAGATGTGCAGAATTCGATTTGCATCGGTTACTGCCATAGTGACGGAAAAAATACGAGAATAAGACAGAGTCCACAAATAACTCCCGTCTCTCTAAATTTGGTTAGTTTGATTGATTGTAGTCTTATACCACTGCCAACATTTCTTTATTAATTCTTTATTAATCGCATCAATATAATTAGCCATTGTTTTAGCGATCATTATGACCAATTCCGGTCTTCCTCTCCATTTTAATAATTTATATTTGCTAATAATTTATATGTTTTATTTCATTCCCACCTATTAACACCTACCTTATAAATGCATTCCTTTCACCGTCAAAATCAATTTGTTGTTAGAAATCTATTGGAACCGTTTTAATTTATTGTACATTTTAATCAATTTATGTATTGATATGTGTTGTATAAGGCCAACCAACCGGCTTACGCAGTGTTCCTTTAACAATTACTATACCTGTCTTGGTTTTACCATGTAAAGGTAAACAATCTTTAACATTGAAATCAAAGGTCAGCTATAGGTATATTGGAATTTCGAACAAAATAATATATTCATTTAGTACATACATCAATTCATTTATTTAATATTAAATTGCACAATAGTGACATCTTTGAACTAGTTTCGGAACCTGTAGTTGTCTTTTATGTTGATGAATAAATATGAAAACTAAAATGCTGATTGATACAGTTTTTGGATTCATCTCTGTCGCCTTTGAAAGGTGCTGGGATATGCATAACTTTGAACATCATCATTACGAACTTAAACTTAGTCAAATCAATGGATGAATGTTATATAGAATGGCTACCGCGTGGGTGCGTGATAAAAATCGTCATTCCCACCCATAATCACATGATGACATGATGTCGTCCCACAACCGCACCCACCCGTACGTCTGTCATAAAATGTGTTATGCAACCGGCATGCATTAGTGACATATTTGCATATCATTCCAGTTCCGATTTCATTTCATTCACTTCCACAATTAGGACCTAGTACTGTCATATGGTATACCTATTATCATCATTTTCGTCAAATGTCATCTGTCTTATCATTAAATCTATTATGACACAAGGTTTTAATGTGAAGTTTCTATTTCGTTGTTTTTGTTTTAATTCACCGAAAATTCGGATAGATGAATAATGATAATGATTATGCAGGCGTCTCTAGTACCTGTCAGGCTTTATCGACTATTTTGCGGTGAATAAAGTTTTCAGGCAATTCAATATGATTTTTATACAAATTAACATAAAAAAAAATTTTTAATCGGCAACAAACATGTTTAGACAAAAGCTTATCCATGGTGCTGAGCACTTTCTCTCGATGCGATATGGTTGGCTTTGAGCAAATATTAAAAAGCACTTAAATTATTTACCAACATTTATCTATGTATACATACTTTAAAATATGGCTCTATTTATGGTAAATTAATCAAATAAATGTTTTTTTATGTTTTTTTTTTTTCGTGCAGCAAAAGTGAAGTGCACAATATGTCGCTATTTTTAGACGAAGGAGTTTTATTAACTGAAAGTGTGCGGTTGAGATATGCATTTAAAAACCAAAAAAAAAGCACGCTTTCCCATAAACAAATTGCGGTCTGGCATAAAATTTTTAAAAACGATGAAGAATTTATGTTATTCAATAAGTACTTATGTATTACTACTGAATGACTTTTTAAACATTCGAATATATCCACACGAATATTTTGTATGCGAAAGTAATACCTACTGTCTGACCTCTGACTGTCTGCAATTTGGGAAGAGAAGTCTGGGAAGAGAGTCTGGTACCTGAAGAAGGGCGTAGGCGACTTTTTATAATAAATACTTACAAGGAAAGAGAGTGTCAATGTTGTTGATGTTGTCAATGAAGTCAGAGACAAAAAAAAAATGTTTTTCTAAAAATTATCGACACTCATATTATGTAGGTAACATTTAAGCTCTAAAATTTGGAATATTGATATATGCATTGTCCTAAAACACAAGAACATAAGCAATACAATTCCTGTGCACGTGAAAAGCCATATATTATATAATTAATTCGATATTTTGTTGCTGACGCCATCATAACTTGAAAACGGGTGGACTGACTTGACTATATTATATACTTACTTACTTACTTATCGGGCTCCCGACCCGTGAAGAGTCTCTGCCTGAGACACTGCAGCCTTCCATCCTCTACGATCCCGGGCACGCTGCTTCCAGTTGTCGAGACCAAGCGCTCTGGTATCCGCGATGGCTTGGTCTTTGAAACGGAGGTTCGGTCTTCCTTGTCTTCTCGAACCTGGGGACTGGGATTCTAAGATTCTGTTAGCTGGAGCATTATTGTCCATTCGCTCGATGTGGCCGAGCCAATGTAGTCGACGTGTTTTGGCTTTTTGGACTACATCCACATCTTGGTACAGCTCATAGAGTTCGCGGTTGTATCTTCTCCTCCATTCACCCTCCTCGCACACACGACCAAAAATCCGCCGAAGTATTTTTCTTTCGAAGGAGCCCAGTATCAGCTCTCCCTTCTTGCTTATCGTCCAGCACTCGGCGCCATAAAGCAGAACTGGCAGGATGAGGGTTTTGTAGAGAACACATTTCGTCCTTCGAGTTAGGAGTTTTGAACCCAGTTGTTTTGCCAAACCGAAGTAGCAACGGTTTCCTAGGGTAATTCTTCGCCGGATCTCCACTAGGGTGTCATTCGTGGAGTTCATGTTTACTCCGAGGTAGGTGAACTCTGAATTTTGCTGCGACAAGAAAATGGTCAGAGTCGACGTTTGCCCCTCGGAATGTGTGCATGTCGAGGATGTTGGATGCGTGTCTCGCATCGATTAGCACATGGTCGATTTGGTTGGCGGTTCGACCGTCTGGAGAGCGCCAGGTTTGTGTGTGGATCCTTAGCCTTGGAAACCTAGTACTACTTCTCACCGTATTACGAGCTGCTGCAAAATCTATTAGTCGGTAGCCGTTGTCTGTTGTCGTTTCGTGGATTCTGTGCTTACCAACTAACCCGCCAAAGATGTTTTCCTTTCCGATTTTAGCATTGAAGTCCCCGAGTACAACTTTTACATCGTACTCCGGACAGGCTCCGTAGGCTCCATCCAGGAGGTCATAAAACTCCTCCTTGATGGGATCTTCAGCCTCATCGGTAGGGGCGTGTGCACATATTAGGCTTATTTTTTGGAAAATAGCTTTGATGCGGATCACAGAAAGGCGATCACTTATCGGCTTGAAGTCAATAACTTTTGTCCTAAGCCGATTTCCCACGACGAATTCGCATCCTAATACATGCAGTCTTTTGTTGCAGCTGTAATAAATGTCGCAATCTTTTCTTTTCATCATGCCTGATCCTATCCATCGTATCTCCTGGATCGCGGTAATGTCTGCCTTGTACCGCGTGAGGACAGACTCAAGTTTTTGAGTGGCACCTGGGGTGTAGAGTGTTCTTACATTCCAGGTGCATACTCTCATATCGTAGTCCATTGACGTTCCGGGTCTGGTTGCCATTTGAGGAGTTTCGTTATCCGAGGCTGGTTGCGTCTCTCTCATAACTAGTCTTTTTTTCCATGGTCGGGAAGTTACCCCGACGGCACAACCCCCGGACCTGGAGGGCCAGGCCCTGTTTTGACCCTAGAACAGCGGGCCGGACATTTCGATGTCAGTAACCCAATTTTGGGATATGAGCGCTGCCGTTTACCCATTTAGGGTTCATCCGCCACCAACTCTTTTCCAACACCCTGGCTCAGTATTGGAGATCCCCATAGACCTGTTATCCAAATAAGTCGAAGCAGCTCATATAGGGATTACACTTTAGTTCGACCTGACTGGAACTGTAGACGCCACCGTTGATTCCATCTAGGGGATTCATCCGCTGCCGCCTGAAACAAGAGGAAATGTCTTAGTGCGTAGACACTCCTCCCCCCTCTCTCGTTCGCTGCCACCAACGACCTTCCACAGGGGTTGGTTACCCCATCTCAGGTCGAGGTACTAGGCACCCACCAGTCACCAACGTGGAGGTGAGAGTAGGAGTTGATAGTGAGAGTCTAGAGTGAGAACGCTTGTGTTCTCATGTAATAGGATCACTACCCTTAAACCAGACTTGACTATATATTATATATATATATTTTTTCAAATGTTGGCAATAGCTTAAGGAAGATTTTCACATCATTAGAAAAGTTGGCCAGATAACCGCTTTTCGGGTTCGTTTTTCAGGCATGGTCAAAGAAAAAATATTGCAAACGCTATTCTTCGAAAGTCCTCAGAGCCAAAGTGTTTAAGTGAATGATGAATGCCCGAAAAACTAGATGTCGCCACATTATTATTCCCCTTTATTTTCTCATAATTTATTTAATGAATTTATATTTAGAATCTAAGTTTATTTCCCATTTTCTCATCTCGGCCACATTTTTGTAACCCATGAAAGAGGTAAAACTCACTCTTTCTTGACCCTGAAATCCACACAATGTTTGAGAGAACTATAAAAAAAAAGAAAAAGGCAAATCATCGACTTTTCATAAAGAAAAAGAAAGAACACCAGCCGCTGGCGTTCTAATCTAATCTAATATAGGGATTCGGATTATCTATACCATTTAAGGGTACAAGGCACCAACAAAACACTGCTGAAATAAGCCAGAAAGATCCATCGTCAATCAAGCTTACACGATAAGACAGATACTAAAAAAATCTACAAACTGCTCAGTTTGGTGGTCGGCTTTAAGAAAAGCTTACAACATAACCAAACTCAACAAAGTCCAAAGAACGGCATACATAAGCACCACAGTCCTTCTGCATCTTTTACCTACCCTCAGGCCTCAACGGATTACTATACTCTTTTGGTAAAACATTTTGAAATATAATTCCCTTCAAGACAAAATTGGCAAAACGAACGCATGAACAGGGACTCGAATTTAGCGATCTACACGGACGCGACGGTTCAAAAATGGACTGTGGAGTAGGTTCGGGTGTATTTTCTTTTGTTTCAGGCAGAAATACCTGCTAGCCGCGAGGACTGCCAACTAAAACTACACACAAACATAGTTCCGAGGCAAAAGATAGTCATATTCATTGACTGCCAATCATAAGGCTATTGCCTCAGTCAATATAACCTTAAAATTAGTATTAGAATGTCGAAAGGACCCGCCCTCGCTTGATTAGATCAAGATTACCCTGATCTGCGTTCTAGGTCATAGCAACGTTTATGGAAACGAAAATACTGTCGAGCTAGCCAGACAAGGTTCAGCCCTTCACTGCTCACTTGCGGAATCGGTCTACATTTCGATAGGAGCAGTCCAAGCTAAAATTTCATCAGAACTGCTATCGAAAGCCAACCTCAGATGGGGGAGGTTGACAAACTGTATCATATACATAAGGATGTGGCCAAATTTACAGCACGCAAAAAACAACCCACCTTCTAAGTTAAACATGAAATGATATTGCCAGAATGGGATCCCTACGTTATTTCCTTTTCCAAAATCCCTTATTGGACATAATCTCTCATATTTTTTTATCTCTTTTTCCAAAATCTTCCGGGACGAAATCCCCTGTGCCAAAATCTCCCATTTACATACATTTAAATCCCTCCTTAAAATCCCCTGTTCCACAGTTTAGAATCTATCCGTTTTTTTAAACGCATAGTTTTGGCAGTAAAATTAAGCAAATAACATAAATATAAACTTTGCATAATATACCCAATTTCACACATATACCGCAAATCTTTTTTTTTTTTTTTTTTCCGAGGCAGGTGGAAATCTTCTAAAGACACTATGAGGACAGTAGGCGCGTGCTCATAGTAGTGTGAGATTTTTACTCCCTAAAACCACCTCCCACAAATTTGTTTCGTACTGCAACTAAGTTATGACTTATCAAGCAATTTTTAACTTTCTCGTATACGTAGTAAGAGAAAGATATTGTTTTCGTACAAAATTTCGAACTCGAGATTTTGATCAATTCTGATATTACGATGATAGGGGAACTCAAAAAAGTGGGTCTCGCAATTCTGTCCGTCCGTATGTCTGTCTGTCCCACCCCTGGGGAATCTAAACGCTTGGACGGATTTGCTTCAAACTTCGTATTTAGAGTTTGTGGGTTTGCCGCTAAGGACGTTTTTTTTTTTTTATGCTAGCCCTAATATTAACGGTACCTCCCATATAAAAATTTTACGAAATATTACGAAATATGTCTAAATTTAGATTTTTTCAAAAACGGCTCTAACGATTTGAACCAAAATTGATAGTTGAGTTAATGTAAGCATGCTTAACATGACTGCATACCCAGTTTTTCGCTAAAAAGTCCAGCAACGGCAGTTTTGAAAATTGGCTTTTTCTCGAAAACGGTAAAAAACGATTTAAAAAAAAACTTATTTTTAAGGTACTATTGTCATTCTTAACTTGATAGCAAACTCAGTTTTTCCCTAAAAAGACTGCGTCCTTTGATATCCACCCAAATCCCTAATAATAGTACTTTAAAAAACTGCTCATATCTCAAAAACGCCATTTTCGATTATGATAAAAATGTTATTTTCAGGTAATGCTTAAATCCATAGTAATATCATTTGCTCAGTTTTGAGCTAAACGGTTGCAAAACAGTGTTTTTTTTAACCATGAATGCGTCCTTCGATTTCCACCCCAATCGCTAAAAATGGTACTTTAAAAACTGCTCATATCTCGAAAACGCCACTTTCAATTTGAATGAAAATGTAACTGCTAGGTAATGTTTATATCCTGAATAATACGTCGTACTCAGTTTTGCGCTAAACAGTTTAATAACAGTGCTTTTCGAATCCAAATTTGTAACATTTGTCAGCATAATTTTACAAAAAACCGCTCTAACGATTTTGATCAAAATACATATTTAGGACAACATAAGCATTTTAAACATGATCAAGTACTTAGTTTTTCTCAGAAAACTCGAATATAGCCGTTTTATGAATATTTCTCAAAAATGACTACCCAAATTCCGACAATTGAGACCACTTTTTTAAATAATCAAAAATGGGAATACGAAATTCATCGCCTACTTGCCTCCTTTAAGTGTCAGTTGTTCGGGGTGAAATTTGAAAGTAAGTAATAAAGTGTTGTAGTTAATACGTATGTTTATGTAGTAGGTATGTATTACTTTTTATATTTTAATTAACAAGGGTTGAGTTACTAAACCTGAGTACATCTTAAGTGGGTATGATTTTGAACGTAAAATTTGCTGAAATAACTCTGAGATTCTGCGAGATTCGCAATAAACGAGAAAGTTTCGTGCGACCCAGTCGTGCACATTTTTTTATCACGAAGTTATACACGTTTGGCAGGCAACATTCCGGCGATAGTTCCTGCTCGTTCCGCAATTTTACGCGGTTATGATAATTATCGGGCTAAGTCGGAAGGTTTAGTTCGTTGTAGACGCCGCAATAAATTTGTTTCATCAGGAATTTCCAAGATCGAGGTATTAACGTGTCCTAATAGTCGATTTCGATGCTTTCGAGCGCAATTTCTCGTTTCACCTTTAACCGTGGGAATTCCGAGATCTCTATGAAGATCTTCATTTCTAATATACCACGGTGCACTGACGAATGATCTTAACACTTTATTTTGAAAAGTTTGTAAAATATTTAGATTTGTGTCACTGGTACAACCCCATAACTGTATACCATACGTCCATACAGGCTTAAGCACTTGCTTATATAATAAAAGCTTGTTCTCGAGGTTTAGCTTGGAATATTTTCCGAGTAACCAATAAAGTTCTCTATATTTGTTTTTAAGTTCTTCGCATTTCTTTTTTACATGCGGTTTCCATTTCAATTTTGTGTCGAGAGTCATTCCGAGGTATTTGGCCTCATTTGCAAATGGAACTTGGGCCGTATTTATAAAAACGGGCAAATAATTTGTTTGCTTATATGTAAAATCCACGTGAACCGATTTCGTTTCGTTAAGAGCGATTCTCCATGATTTTGTCCATGCATTGACCCGGTTAAGCGCGCCTTGTAATAATTTGTTTGTTTCTTTAGTAGTTGTACCAACTGCTAGTATGGCAGTGTCATCGGCAAAAGTGGCTACGGTAGTACCTTCTATTTGCGGTATATCACGCGTAAATAATAGGTATAGGAGTGGCCCAAGGACGCTTCCTTGGGCCACTCGAATGTTTGCTTCTAAACTCGAACTGGTGGTCAGGTATAAGACGGTTTTCTTCTATAATCGGTTGTAACCGTTTGAGTAATATCCTCTCAAAAACTTTCGAAATTATTGGAAGAAGCGAGATGGGTCTATAAGACTTTATTTCATTCGATGGTTTGCCTGGTTTTAAAACCATAATAACTTCCGCGATTTTCCATTGACTCGGAATATATTGTAATCTGATCGCGGCGTTTATAATGTGAAGAAACTTAGTTAATGCTTTCCGAGGTAGCATTTTTAGGATTTCACCCGTTATTAGGTCGTAACCCGGAGCTTTTTTGGGCTTAAGTTTCTTTATTTCTTGCACGAGCTCGGAGAGTGTAGCGTTTCTTACTGCATTATTCACAGATGTTCTGTCCGACGCATTAATATTTCTATTAAGCGCCTGACCATCGAACGGCTTAAAAGTTTCTTCTAGATAGGCGGCGAAAACGTCCGCCTTTTCTTTATCGCTTTTTGCCCAAACGTCATGGGTTATTTTGATAGGCGGCGCTGCGATCTTCGGCTTTTTAGTGGCTTTAATAGCCTTCCAAAGCGAGTAATTGGATTCTTTTCCAGCTGTTAGGCTTTCGAGGTAATTTCTGACCTCATAATTTTTATAATCTTTAATCAACTTTGTTAGCAAGTTACACAGTCGATTTAAGTGCGCTTTATCTTGCGGGGCTCGAGTTTGTTGCCATCTTTTACGCGCTTTTCGTTTTGTCTTGATCATATCTATTATTTCTTGCGGGTATTTGGCGCAGTTATAGTCAGGTGTTCTCTGCTGGTGAGGAGTATTATTCCATGCAGCTTTTTGTACGATATCGACGAAGCCGTCGACAGCGACTTCCAATTCGTAAGGCGTCTTGAGTGATACACTCAGTTCAGTATTGTCTTGGACATCTTTTTTGAAGCCATTCCAGTCTGTTTTGCCGTTTATTAGCCTCGGCGGTTTTTAATTTTTTATAGGTGCCTCAGTCGTTGTTAAAATTACCGAAGAATGATCAGATGAAAGATCAAAACTTTCTTCAACTTTAACACGATTGGCGGGTAGTCCTTTTGTAATAAAGAAATCGATCGAATCAGGTATTTTTGCGACATCAGTCGGCCAGTATGTTGGTATGCCTGTCGAATGATAATCGCAATTGTACTGCATACACACATCGTAAAGCATTCTTCCCTTCCGTGATATCTTCCGCAAATCTGACAGTAAACCCAGGCAGGGGGGTTGCAGGGGGGCAGGATGACCCCCCCCCATACGTATTTCACTCTGTCGCGCGACAGAATTATGTCGTTTTCCATTGGTTTCACTCGGGGATTCACTCATTCCGAAATCCAATGGAACAAGAAAACTCCTTCTGGCTGACTACACTGACACGTATTGGTGAAACGTAAAAAATTACTGTATGGCTGCTGCCAGCTGGCTTGTAAAATGCACTTGTGTAAGTGCTCCTCGAGTGGATTCTAACTTGAAATCGAGAAGCGAAATTCTCTCCTCAGAATCAACAGAAGAGTATTTTTTTGCGCCAATGGAACGGTTTCAGAAGTGATTTTCTTGATTCCGGACGCTCCCGGACGGTTCTTTTTGCCTAATGGAAAACGACATTAATAACACCAAATTTGAAAATGGGAGATTTTTTCCCGTGGGGACTTTTCTCAGGGTCTTTTGGAGTAAATTATTCCAGAACAGGGGATTATGGAATAGAGGATTTTGGAAAGGGGATTTTGGAAAAGGAGATATCATTCAAGATCGACGAATCGAACAGAGCGTTACAATAGCCAGCTATTTAAATACCTTTGAGTCAAAGGTTTTACATAAATTTTAGAAAATTAGCCGAAGATAATTTTTTAATTCAATTTTCATATGTCTTATCTCTTATAGCCGGAAAAAATCGAAGCATATCGAAAACACATGCATCTGAACCGTAAAAGGTTTTTCATAAAAACAATGTTATTTAGTTTTATAAAATATCCTGTATCAAACTGTACCCTTTGTAGTCTCTATGTGATACGCTCAGAGCAAAACTGATCATGATCAATACTATATTACAGTCAAGAAACCATTACCATTTTTCAATGTCTGCCGTTTTAGTGGTGCATCGAAGTATGTTTCTGTCTTTAATTAAAACGGTGGGCGCAGTAGCGCAGTGGTTAGTGTGCTGGACTACTGTGCGAGGGATCCCAGGTTCGATACCCGGAAAAACATAAATTACATCTTAAGGTTTTTTCTACTACGCCACCTCTCGCGAACGTCTGACAAACATCCGAGAGTATGACTGTCCTCAAAAAGCTTCTCAATTCAGCCGTTCGGACTCGGCATAAAATTGTAGGTCCCTTCCATTCGTCCCAAAAATGGAAACTCACACAAAACGAATGGTTGCGAGAAGCTAGGCCTTGGGTGTCTACCGCCTGTTGCGCCACCTATTTATATATTTATTTATTAATTAAAACGGTTATGCATTTACTTCCGTTTCGACAGCTGATAGCATATTCTGCATATTCCATTTATCTAGCTTAAAGTGTATAACCAACTTTAACATTGATTCAAAACTAATATCGAGTAGGAGCAATAATTCATTTATGTCGGTAATTAAGTCTACCAAATGAATTTCTACTTTTCGTAGTAGAAGTTGGTATTGCCCAGAGCGCATTGAATGCTTCACTTTCTTATTTTGTCTGGCGGTTTGATTCGACCGCAATTGATGACTTTCGGTTTTGATTCGGCTTGACCATGATCCAGAAAGAAGAATCAAATTGTTTGTATTGGCTTGAAGATTTCATAATACTAAAACAAATTTAGATTATTTCTGCTCTATAGGTATAGTCAAAATTGATTATCTCCTCCATTAGTTAGACATTAATTTGATTAGTCATGAATAATAATGAATGAATTTAAATGAGGCGATTAATGTAATTTTCCTCGGTCATTCGCTATTGTGGTATAGCATCAACATTGTAATTATTGTACTCGAAATCGAATAGTTGAAATTTCGAAATCATCATTTATCTGCGAAATGGATAAATTAGAAGATAACATTATTGACGTACGCAATATCAACAATGTTAGCCAACCTTATAAAAAATGGCATGGCCCTCAGTTTAAAGAAGGCGCTACAAGAACTACAAGAATTGTATAAGCGTTTAGGAATTATGTATTGAAACTCTGACAAGTTTTTAACTTCCTATGTGCTGGACTACACTGCACAGTACACATGCCTTCCCATTAAAGTCGTGTCGGGCGAGACGGGTAGATTTTTAGGTTAGTTGAGAGAAGAAGGGTAGATTATACAGATTATGCCTTCTCGTTTTTACTTACTTAAAAGCGGCCTGTCTCGCCCGACAGGATTCATGGGAAGGCATGTGTGGGTGGCCCAGCACTATGAATGTTTTGAAATGTAAATTTGGCGAGTTACATTAATTCAAAATACCCGTTGATCCAATTATACAACGACGATCATTTGAAATTCAATGATGTTTTTGAATAACCATCAACGATATCCCCTAACACTAACTTATACTCGTAGGTAGGATTTCGTAGCCGTTGTATTCGCTAGAACCGTACGTATCCTATTAATGTACGCTATCAAGGCCATAGTGAATCCATAGACACAGCGTTATATATCTCAAGCACAAAGGCTATTGACCAGTTTAGCCATAGACCGGTTAGAGTTTAAGCTATAACTTTTTTGTGCGTTCGTTCATACATAATACAAATGTTTGCCATTTTTATACGCTTTTAAATTGTCTTTTCAAGATAAACACAACTGTTTTTTTAGCTGTAATAGCTCAACAGGTCCGTGTCGCGTATATAGGTACCTACCTAAAGCCGAGCTTCTCACAACCATTCGTTTGTTTGAGTTTTTCTTTTTATTTTTAGGACTAATGTATGTGATCTACAATTTTAAGCCGAGTCAGAATGGCTGAGGTTAGGTTAGGTTAGGTGGCAATTATCCGTTATATTATGGAGTAATTCACTTAGACCAAGTTAGGGCCATTGTGATAGATACCACTAGCAGAGTCCGTCATTTCCGCTACTCCTGGAACCATTTAGATTTAAAATCCCAAAATCTGCATGACAGATTTTGTCTGCATTTATTTGGTTTGTTTGGTGATTCTGAGCTGCACAGAGAACAGGAAAGTAGAGGTTTTCGCGCTCTATAAGTAGAAATGCTGATGCCTAAAAGTGTCGCACTTCTGTCTTATGAGGCTGTACGGAATGTGTCTAGTTCCAATCTTTTAAAATTACATTTTTTGTTATTGCAGTATTTATGAATCCAGATTTTTTCATACAAATGTATACATTGCAGATTTGTCAAAATATTTTCATGGCAACACTGCCGTAGGCCCATAGGCTGTTGCCAAGTACCTACGTTTTCCATGAGCAAAACTTTTCGTTACTATATAGGAGAAACAAAATAAAAACGTTTTAAAACGGATTAGGAGCTTTCGTATACAACCGAACGTTTCTGAAATACATAAACTAAACCAATGTTAAAACAATGTTTGTGGTAAAAATCATACCGCATTTACTACATCAATAGATGCGCGTTATTGTACTATCAAATGAGGATGTCATTGTATAAACTATGAAGTATTAAGCTACTTATATACATATATATAAAAATGGTGGCAAAAATGTATAGTAATTCATCAATTGAGAACGGTTCGACCGATTTGGCTCAAATTTCTTTTCAGTTGTTTGTAATTGCCAGGAGAAGGTTCTTCTAAAAGTAAATTTTGGGAAAACCCTTCCGAAAAGTCGGGAAAACGGAAAAATGGAAAATTAAAAACGGCTGGGCCGATTTGGCTCAACTTTTTTTTCAGTTGCTCAAATTTTGGGAAAACCTCCGGAAAAGTCGGGAAATAGGAAAAATCGAAAATGGATTTTTTGTATGGAATTTTGTGTGCAATTTTTCCAGAATGGCTTTTCGAATGGAAAAATATAAAATGGAAAACTCGGAAAATTCCGAAAAAACGCGAAAATTTGAATTTTTTCTGGCAACAATTTGGTCAAGATCTCAAAATGCGTTGGTTGTTAAATCCTCTGGCATTGCTGCCGCATTGTTGGAAGGCGGTCGAATTGCACATTCCGCTTTGAAGCTGCCGATGAATCTTCTCACGGTTGACAAGCCAACGTGAACAATGACCAAACAGCGGAATAGATGCGAGAATGCAAAATCATCATATGGGATGAATGCACGATGGCGCATAAACGAGCTTTGGAGGCAGGTGACCGAACGATGAAGGATTTAAGAGGTGATTCGAGACGATTTGGTGGGGCTATGATATTGCTCTCCGGAGATTTTCGTCAAACGCCTCCCGTCATCCCGAACTCAACTACTGCCGATGAACTTAATGCATGCCTGAAATCGTCGTCTTTGTGGTGGCCGGTGGCGGCGTGTCAAGAAGTTGAAATTGACCACGAACATGAGAGTCGCATTGCAGAACGACCCATCTGCTGCTGTATTATCGAGATAACTGCTGATTTGATTTTTTCAACTCGCTTGATGTGCCAGGAACTCCACCGCATAATTTACAGCTGAAGGTGGGATCGACCATAGGTAATCATGTTACGGAATCTGAATCATCCGAAATTGTGCAACGGTACGCGGTTGTCCGTCTAGAAACTGATGAACAATGTGATTCAAGCGACGATCATCAAGGCCAAATTCAAAGGAGAGGAAGTCCTTACCCAACGAATTCCGATTATTCTAACAGATCTTACATTCCAATTCAAGCGGATTCAGTTCCCCGTTTGATTGGCTTTTGCGATGACAATCAATAAATCGCAAGGCCAATCGTTGGAGGTCTGTGGGATTAATCTCGAATTTCCCTGTTTTCGCACGGCCTGTTCGCGTGTTGGCAAACCGTCTTCGTTTTTGCGCCGGAAAACAAATCGAAAAAAATTGTTTATCACATCGCTCTCTACTGATTTCGATTCCATTCAAATAAATCACATTGAAATTTGAAATAGGTATCTGTGTTTTATTATACCTACCACTCTGGAGTTTATCTAAAGGCGTTAAATTGGGGCGAGACGAAGTTCGCCGGGTCCGCTAGTTACACATAAAAATTGTGTCATTTTGACATCAGCATGTTCTTGACATACATATTTATTATGTGCAGTGTATGGAGTCCATAATTATTGCCAAATTTGAATCACAGAAAGCCAGAAAAGTTATGTTTTGAGAAATTTTATAATCCAAAATGAACGAACTTGTATTGTAGGGTTCCCCTTCTATAATTAATAGTGAGCATGTACCAGTGTGTACTACTAACTGTATGCTTAATCTTATAATTTAAAGTTTTGTACGGGGTTATAATTTGACCCCAACGCCATCTGATAGTAGATGAATTTATTTAACGAAACTTCGAAAATAGACCATTTTTTCAACAACAATTTTCAATACTCGACTACTTTTTACTACAATTCAATATAGTTCTAATACCATTCTAACACTTTAGGACCACAGTAGAGCCAAGATGTATGCAAACAAAAATATTATGACAAACTGGTTATTCAAATTCGTTGCATACTATACGGTGTATACCAATATGCCTTGCCTAACTTGAATATTCACATCCTTATTTTCGAATGGCATAAAACTAAGTGAAATTTTTCCTACCTCAATTATGTAGCATAGTTGAATGACCAAAAATAGTAAACAACATAAAACGTAAACAACGTGAGTCACATGAACCTCGGATGTTTTTGTAGCAATCCACCTTGCCGCACTTAAATCATAAAAATTCGAAGGCCCACACAATGGCCATAAGCCTCTTTCTACGAGACTATGCTAATCAACTTGTTTTTTAACTCAAAAAGTCTGCAAAGAAAATATAGGTACCTACCTACCCGCCTCTTCTCATGGGTTGTTTTGATTCTCTATAGGTAGTAGTAAAAGTGGTAAACAAATAACAAAGAAAGGACGTACGCTACGGCACTGTCACAGTTTACCTGCGTTCGCTAAACTTGCTTATTTAAAAACAAAAAAAATTAGTTTTACTTTGACCCATTAGGCTTATCTATGCAATTTGTTCTGCATTCCTCTATATTATTCAATAAATATTTCAATCTAAATCCTCTCGGGTACGCACAATGAAATGCCTTTCAGTAGTGCATCCATAAATCCATTAATAAAATAAAGAAAAGGATAAAAACGAAATATAATACATAGGTATCTACCTCGGAATTTCCAGGTAGGATGTCACGTCACGACTTGTTTACGTATTTTCTTACTGGGCATCCACCAAATACCTGTTACCTCAAATCGTATCTGCATGACTCATCCAAAATATCTTTTGCTGGGCGAGTAAAAATTAGAGCTATGTGTGTTGTTTTTGTTTGGGAATGTTATAGGTACCTACATAAACCAATCTTTGTAGATGATTGAGTGGGAATGGGGTATGTAGTGGCTAATCAGTTCTTGATTGTTTGGTGCACAACTTTTTTTCTAATTGGGTGACGGAAGTATTTTATCGTCTTATCATTGAACGTAATTGCTTCTGTCGTAGACGATTCGTGGAATTCGCCCCCTTTTAAAGTTGATTATTCTTAGGGTAGATAACCCTCAGCATTTGCATTTTTTAGCGTGGATATAGCTAGATATGTATATGTAAGTGTAGTTTTATCTGGTGTGGTTTTGAGAAGTCTTATCAATAAAAAAAAGCCTTACAGATGCAATCTAAGCAATGTGAGTTTATTTCTAAATTTAGAACTTACGCATTAAATAAAATAATTATTAAATAAATAAAATTGAGAAGTGACTGACCGACATTATCTCAATTTTTGTGACGTATTTTGTGTATTGGCTCTGATGTCGCATTTCGAGGAATCTTTTCTTCAAATTCCTTCAAACCTCTAGCATAGGTCAGCGACTATTATGTACTATTCTGTGCGCCAGCTGTTGGAGATTTCATGTGTCCACTGTGACTGTCCACTGGGCGACTCGGTTCCCGTTCCTTGGAAAGTAAACCACTTTTGTAAAGTGGACTTAGGCGGTGGGAAATAAATTGTAAAAAAAAGTGAAAAAATGCCAGAAAATTTTCTATACAAATCTCTAGACTTTTTCCTAAGAAAAAAAGATATAAGGTCCAGAATGCAATGAATTGTTTAACAAATGCAAAGGACTGTTCGATTGCTCTACAAAACCCTGGCAGGATAACCAGCTCTGCTTTATGGCGCCGAGTGCTGGTCGATAAGCAAGAAGGGAGAGCTGATACTGGGCTCCTTCGAAAGAAAATTACTTCGGCGTATTTTTGGTCCAGTGTTCGAGGAGTGCGAATGGAGGCGAAGATACAACCGCGAACTCTATGAGATGTACCAAGATGTGGATGTAGTCCAAAAAGCCAAAACACGTCGACTACATTGGCTCGGCCACATTGAGCGAATGGACAATAATGCTCCAGCTAAGAGGATCTTCGAATCCCAGCCCTCAGGTTCGAGAAGACAAGGAAGACCGAACCTCCGTTTCAAAGACTAAGGCATCGCTGATGCCAGAGCGCTTGGTTTTGACAACTGGAAGCAGCCTGCCCGGGATCGTAGAGGATGGAAGGCTGCAGTGTCTCAAACAGAGACTCTTCATGGGTCGGGAGCCCGATAAGTAAAGTAGTAACGGACTTTTCAATAACAATCCGAACGACGATGGTGATCTGAACATCGTTTTACAACGACACGAAACATGAGTCGTATACGACAAACGACAACGGGAATACCTAGGGGTGATTATTGTCTATGACTTAAATGACCCATCCTCGTAGGTACATATTCACATAAATCATGCGGGAGAAATAAAACGGGCAGGCGCAATATTTAGAAATTCCACAAATTCATGAAGATACAAATAATTTTGCTTTGAAGCATAGAAGAATGTCATGAGGTCCTTATTTTGCATCCCATAAATACATATTACATATCTACTTATCAATATTATCAGTTTATCAGCATAGCTCATTAAATTTGTTTGGGAAACACACATGAATTGAATAGATACGACTGTAGGTAGTTGGTTTGGAGCCAAGTTGTCTGCTATCCCAAAATTTGTTCCTTACAATCTGGTAACGCCGCACCGCCCCACATGACACGATCAGCAAACTTAACGCTATAATGTGTACGAGTACGACCATCTCCTCTACATTGTGGCTCCGCATACCACCCCATTTACCCCATATCTATACGCTATACCTGCTTGTAGCTATAAGGTGTAACTATAAGTACATTTAATTTTAATTTAAACTGTAGTGGTGTAACCTCTAATGTGGATTTGTATAGGCGGCGCGGCGCTAATTTCTTATGAAAAATCAAAATCGCACAAGTGGTCGTCTTTGTTTGTTCCAACGATACGATGATAACAGATCGAATCGAACTGTCTGTGTGCAGCGCAACAAAGTATCAGACAGAGACAGAGACGGCTTTCGACTTTAGCTCCCCCAAAACAAGAAAACAAAATACAATTACAATCAACCACCGTCCAGGCGACCAATTCAACTTTCGTATGAAATATAAAATTCCAAAATGTAGCTAGTAGCTACCACGTTTTTTTAGTTAACTACCTACTTGTTACTACGTCTGATGGAAAACCCCACAAAAACAACATAACCTAATTTAATTTTTCATATCAAATTATCAACCACCCGACCGAATTAAAATGTAAACCACAAATTTTATAGTTTCTTTCTTCCAACTTCCAAGTTCCAACAACTGAAAAGAAAAACCCAACAGCAACCCAACCCTGTTCTGTTCTGTTTCTGTAATATTCGACGAGCGAAGGCAAACGAGAAAGAAAAAAAAATATAACAAAATACGTAAAAGAACGAAAGAGTACAATGCAATATCAACCAATCAGGTTGCGTTGTATTCTGCTATCTCGTGATTTCCCACCAATACAACAGGCCAAAGATGACGTGATTTCTATATTTAGCAGCAAATGACTCATCGTATTTTCTCTCCACTGTCGGTTGACTGAGCTCTTTTCATTCATTCGTAAACACTTCACGACGTAAGGCGTATTTTCTGTACCGTGTGCGAGCTGGTGTCACGAAATTAAGAAAAGTGTGCGTGCTAAAAGAACTCAAAATAAAAATATTTTTATACAAAAAAAAAAAAAACGTTTGTTAATATAAATTCTGTAAAACAAATAAGTTCACAAAAGATAGAAATAAAACAGGAAGCCCAAAGTGTAGAGTCAGTGTTAATTGCCATACAGTTCAAGGTTCTCCGAACTGTCAAGAGGGCCATCGCAAATGTGTGCTAATTGCTATTTTTATATCGTTTTTATTTTCCCTCACGTTGTGTGATATTAAAAATCAACGTTTAAAAACGCAAAAAATATTAAAATTTTCCGACAAGGAATAATTCTCCAATTGGATTTTAAGAAAAATAAAAACAGACGATTGTCTCTTGTCATACACACACACACATACCTCTGAACAAAACAAGTACAGTACGAGGTGAAATTTTAAAGTGAAGTAATTTTTTTTATCAAAACTCATTTGGTGATAAAACAAAAATGAAAACGCCCGCAAAATCTGTGGCTGCAGTAACAACTACTGCCAATGCAATGATCAATAATAATAACAATAATACACAAGCTGGAAATAATAACAATTTAGGTGGCAACAACATAAATAAAATGGATCCGTCATTTTTTGATGATAAACAGCAACAACAGCAATTTGCTTCACCCGGCAATGCATCAAAAAGGCCAATTTCATTAGATCTAAATACCGCAAAAAATCCAACGAAGAAGCAGCGAATGAATGAAAATGTGCCCACGCCTATGCTGTTGGAACAGCTGGCCACACCAGATTTAGACAAGATTCTCATGCCAATGAACCTGATGCAGGAATTGTCAACGCCGGTGCTTGGGTTCTCATCAAAGGTAAATATTTTTGTATATTTCAGTTTAGTATTTTAAACCGACAAAGTTAAGCTACGACCGAGTTCCATTGACGACTAGACATACATGGGCTTTGCCGTACCCCTATCCAGAACATTACGTGACAGACTCCTTTTTCTGTGCTTTGGGATTTGTCACTATAGACTTCTTGCACATATCAACCATGAACTCAACTAACAAGCTTCTCCAGTTAGCTTCAGTCCAACTCAAAGTAGCTTTATGTCATTTTCTACTTGAAATCACCACCATAGGCGAGGTCTTCCTTCACTGCTTTAACCCTATGGCTTAAGATTAAAGACTGGGCCGGATCGTAGATGTTCATTCCCTCTACATGTCCCAATCACCTCAAACTCGCAATGAGCAATTTTTGGTCGATGTAGCTGTACAGCTCTTACGTACATTTCGTTGTTAAATGGTCTATTTTTAAAACCCGTCAAGGCAAAAGGGTACATACTTCGGCTGTGTTTTTGTGGGCACGTCAAATAAGTTGGCTGCAGTAAGTTCGTAAATTGATCGAAGCTCTTCGGAATTTGCTACATTTATTCCAAATAGAAAAGGATTAGAAACTCGACAAAAATTTCTTGGGTCAAAGCGTTACATCTTTTTATAATGCAATTGTTCCAAAAACTAGGCTACTGCATTTCTGAATTTAGTCGTTTCTATTCCGCATTATCTATGTTTGTTAAACCTTCACTTTCGAAAAAAAAACTAGATTCGAACTGACACCATATATTTTTCTATTAAATCATATTGTGTGACCAAATCTTACTTATTTGTCTCTTTTACTTTGCAGGTGACGTCCGAGCAAGAGGGTTTTGCAAAGGGATTCGTTGAAGCACTACAAAACCTTCAGAATAACGATAACAACAATGCACACACAAATGGAATGAGTGGCGGCTCATTTACCTACACCAACTTAGGTAAGCACCCGCAAATAACCAATCACCTTACAAATCCATCATTCTAATGACTTTCTAATCACACTTTCAGATGAATCATTCCCAGTTGCCATCAAAGATGAACCCCAAAACCCACCAGCATCACCGCCCCAACTCACCCCAATCGATTTGGAGAATCAGGAGAAAATCAAATTGGAACGCAAGCGACAACGGAATCGTGTTGCTGCCTCCAAGTGTCGCAAACGTAAACTCGAGCGCATCTCCAAGCTGGAAGACAAAGTGAAAATTCTGAAAAATGAAAATGCCGATCTCGCATCGATTGTGAAAAATCTCAAAGAGCATGTGTTCCAGCTGAAGCAACAAGTTATCGACCACATACAGGCCGGTTGCAATATCTCCCTACAAAACGGTGGCATCATTATGCAAGGCAAATAACAGGAGGATTTCTCCGACATCAACGAGGGCGACGTAGGCGAAGGAGGTGCTGGTTCATCGTCATCACTGGACTCCTCAGAAGCCGATACGACAGCAACATACGAATTAGTTGCTCCCTCAGAAGAGGAGCCCAGCCTTCAGCATGTTGATATCGATATCGCCGCCAATGCCAATGAAACAAATGATGCAAACGAAAGACCTCTACTACTCGTGATAGTTACCGATTATAATATGCAATAGGATCTAGGATTAACACAGTTTATTGTATTTTAGGATGTCAAGAGTGGGGCGGTTCAACTTATTGTTCTACCATCCATGTAATTTTTTTTATATTATAGTTACTAGTTGCTAAGTCAAAT